>OV725077.1:17166145-21966145 GCA_928085145.1 Nezara viridula
ACATCCGGCGACACACCTCTTGCTTCCAAGGAGCTCACGATATGATTGTGGCCAACATTGTCAAAAGCACCGACAACGTCAAGGAATACCACCGCACAATCTTTTTTCATAATCTTTGCATCTTTCAATACAGCGTCGATAATCCTTGCGTTGACGTGCGTTCCCGGGAGGCCTTTTATAAAGCCTCTCTGATTCCTGTGGAAGGTGACCTGTTTTCTTAATTCGTGGGCCAGAACCTTCTCTATGATTCGGCGCACAATAGAATAAATGGTGATGGGTCTCCAGGAAGGGATTTTGTTTACATCACCTTTCCCCTTATATATTAGTATTGTGCGCCCTTGTCGAAGTGGTTCTGGGACATAGGCCACCTTCAACATTATCTCCGCAATTGTTCTAATAATATTTGCAACATCAAAATATTTAATCGTGCGGATCAGAACTCCATCAGGCCCCGGCGATGTGTCCATTGATGTTGATTTAATGGCTTTCTTGACGGTTTCTACATCAATGGACACTAAATTTGGCATCGGGGCACACTGCTCGTAATCCGCACGCCTGCAGAGATTTTCGCTCTCAAAGAGGTCTTTATAATATTTTTCGATATCGGCCATCTTTATAGGACACCTCTTAGGAGCATCGGCATTCATAACAGTTTGCACAACTTTTTTTCTTTTATTGTAATAATTATACTGTGCGACTTCGTATTGATACTGCTCCTGCCGACGACTCCTGTCTACCTTGTTCGCTCTTTGCGGATTTGAGACTTGTCCAGCACCCTTATCAGCCACTTTAGTTTTATTTTTTTTTTCTCATCTTGTAAAATTTAACGGCTGGGTGCTGGGGACCTGGCAGTTCCGCATTGATATTCTTGAGAAAATTCAGGAACTGGCCTACGGCCTCATCAAAATCCGCAATATTCATTGTGTTTTCTTTTAAGAGATTCTTGAACACGGTAGACCATCCAATAATGTCCTCTTTTATTTTTGATACCTCACCCTCTCCATTTTTTGGACCTATAACATTTTTCACTATGCCCCTCAGTGTATTGGTGTTAGCCTCCCTGGGGTGCTTTTTTGCAATATGGGTTCCAAGACCTCTTTCACCCTTAAAAGAAAGCCCACATATGGGACAAACTTTATTATTAGGGCGTATAACTTCTTCCTCCTGCTCTCTGCTCGCCCCTGCGACATTCTGTGGAACATTTGGCAATGCTGGGAAGACATCATCTATCGAAACTGTCTTTCCCAATAGTACACCTTCTGTGTCTGGCCATTCGACTTTTACAATTTTCTTTTGGCCGCCTTCCGCGGCATCCACAGACATCACAGAGGCAACAACAGCCTCCTGAGCAGGTCCTTCTGTTCTCGGAACCCATACTTTCTGGCCAATTTCAATTTTTCTCATTATTTTTAGGTCCATTTAAAATACAATCTATTTATTCGAGGCCATGTATACCACACGCATGATTACAATAAATTATTTTAAGGAGAATTAATATATAAATAAAAATAAATAAATAAAAACTAAACGAGATTATTTTAAATTATTTTAAAACTAATTTTAAAACTTAATTTTAAAATTTAAAATTTAAAAATTTAATTTTAAAACTAAACGAGAAATTATTAAAATGGATTAACTCGTATAATCTATATTTTCTTCACTATATGAAATATGAGGATATAAATCCGTTTTTCTGTCCACAGGAGAGATGGAGTTTGATGAATGATGTATAAAACGAAAGAGAATTTCATGTAAAAATGACGAATTCAAATTTCAAATCGTAAAAACTTAATGCAACTACCATAAAAGTCATTAAAAATATTGGGAGCTTTCAAAACTCAATAGATCGAGTAGGCATTCAAGACCCAGTATAGTATCTTTGGGACTATCTTGGCTCCTATCGAATGTAATGTAACACGAATGTATCGAATGAAAGCTCCTATACTTTTAGTAATATACTTCTCAACTCTTAGCAAGTGAGAGACCGACAAACCAAGGCTATATTACTCCAAATGAATAGGTCTTGAGCAAGTACAGTAATGGTTTATTATAAGTTCAGGGATAACTATGTGTTGTTGCTTAACTATTGAACTGGAGAGATATTTTACAGTGGGACAAGCTTATCATTTATTAAGTAAATTATTTCTTTAAGAGTAGTGATAAAGTAAGAAGCTTTTCATCAATTGTTTGTGTTAAATAGACTATCTTGGTGGAGTGGCCGAGTGGGTTAATGCGTGTGCACAGCACACCTGATAACTGAATTTAGACAGAAAAATATTACGATTTGAAATCCTGGTACTCGGTGAAAAACCCTGTGTAAACTTAAAGGCACGGAAAAAAACTAATCTTGGTAATATTGTGTTGCATATATCAATAAAATGAGTACTAGTTCACTAGAGTCCCGCAAGGATGTGTTGCTGGTGTCGCTTTTATGTCGAATGTATTAAGAAGAATGATAATTATCTAATATGATTGTTCTCACTGTGGTTTATCTAGTAATATTTATTTCGAAATATGTCTAAAATATTTTAACAAACTGTTGAATTTTGTTGGAAATCGTCTAGTTTTCTCTCAATTCAACAAAATGTTTCGTATCAACTTATTGTTATTCAACTGACCCCTCAAAGTAATAATATTTTAATAAATCAATGGTAAAATAATTTTGCTTTAGGTGTATCGCCCGTGGTATAGACTCAAAATAACCTCGATATTTTGAAATGTTGGGAGTACAGGTCACGCCGAACGGCCCAATATTTTCTCTTAAGGTTACATTTTCTCTTGATTTTGTGCTCAAATTATCTTATGATTCAAGTGGAAAGCAAATGGGTATTTACGTGTTTTAAGGACCTACTTAAACAGACAAAGTTTGCCGATCTCCAGATTGAAAACGCCCTAATTCCGAGAATTTTCATAAATAAAATAGTTGTAGGTTACGATGAGATGAAGCTATTTACGAAGTTTCAGGCGGATATTAATAATTAGATTAAAAGCGGTATCAATACCTTAATCAGTTATTCTATTCTGCAATAAAAAAGAAATTTCAATCCCTTGAGGAATTTTTCCTGTTTTTTTATGTGAGCTGGGTTCAAATCTGAAGTCCAACAAATCAGGCACCATTTATTAGGAAATGAAGGTTTAAAAAAAATAAATAAAGAGCATGTTTTTTCTTAATTTATTTATTTTCTTGTAAATATTAATATATAAAATATTTAATGTTGGACATAATATAACTTTAGACGTGTCCATCCCCACAACATAAATGGCGCATCAACCTCCTCCTCCCTCATCCCAAGATATTTTATTGCCCTCCTCTTTTTAAAATCAGTGAAAGCTAAAGAAGAATTTTAAAAATCATAGGTCGTGTACAATTACACTTGCATTGTTTTTTTCTATATGTAGAATTTTTAAAGACATGTTATAGCCCATGGACTTATATGATAAAAGCAATTCTTTAACAATGTCTTTGTAATTTTTAGCTCTTTTGTTGCCTAAAAATTGTTGAAACACGTTTTCAAAACCAAACCAATTTTGTTTTTTCAGGCTAATTTAATTTTTCGTTCAACTTAATTTAACTTTGAATACTCTCAATTTAACTTGGTCCAGACGTGGATTTGTGGCCAAAAAAAATCTTAAAGCCTAGTACTTGAGCTATCAGAATGTCTTCATGTTTTAATACATTGTAATAGCTTCAAAATCAAATATTGTTTTTAATATTTCGTTCTTTCAATGAAAAAAAAAAATGCCCAAAATGTTGAAAAACATGTCATTTTTTGACCCACAAACGAAATTTTACATGAAATAGGACCTGATTGATATTTTCTAATTTTTTATTCGTGTTCAGCATATCTTAAAACATAAAAAAAACAATATTTCTGTTGAACAGAGGATTTTGATGCAGAACAGGTTAAAGGCCGTATCCATTCTTCCACTTTATTCCTACTCCCTCTCCCCCCCCCCACCACTCATCTTCAACTCGGACTTCGGTAAGTGATCAAGGTATACTTGGTAATTAAGTCTTTAATCTTAGTCTTGATTGGAGTAATTCCAAAGTCGCTGACTTCTTATACCAAAACATTTGTATTTCCTACAAACGACATGGTTTCTATGATTACTATCTCACCTCTTCTGTCGCACCGCCAACAGCGAAAGCGAGAAAGAAAATCGGTAATGGGCTGCTTTCTGTGCATATCAATAGCCTTATCATCGATCCGGTCGTTGGCATGCACTCCATGGTGCCATGCTTCTTCCGCGTCCAGTTTCAATTATAGCACTTCCAAATATCGATACCAGGAAGCATTTTACGTTAGTATGTAGTATAGCGAGTACATATTGCAAGGTCCTCCTTACGTTATGAATATCCAAACAATATCCTTATATCAGTAGGTGATTTGCTTCGAGAACAAAGAGATGTGCAAGTTCCTAAGCTCAGCATTCATTCCGTCGACTCAATCGATTGATTAAATATAAACTGACGCACAATGGGACAAAACGCTCGATGAGTTTTTCACGCGGATATTCCCTTACAATAATTTTAATAAGGTGAATAATCAATGCAATTTTCCGTACTAAATCAATGGTAAGGGAGGTATGGTAGGAGTGATGTGAATTTTTTTTAAATGAAATCTTCTTTAACCGCTCTTTGTTTTGAGGGTATTGAATGATACTAAGCTGTCACGGTCGGCTATGTAACGCTCGGGTAAAGTCGGCTCGAGTTGACCAATTTTTATTTTCACTTACTTATATATGTAATATATAGTAAGGGTAAGTATTGCGATCTTGAAAATTTTCAAATCTCAGTTTTCAACGAAAATACATGTTTTCAGGTCCCCTGAGTCCAAATAACCAAATGTGGCAAAATGGTCTGTGTGTTTCTGTGTTAGCAGTCTAGCTCATAAACGAGAAGTAGTACGAAACTGATATTAAGTATTTAAGGTTTGTATATGGGCCGGATGTGACAGGAACTTTTTCGTTAAAATCGACTAACCGGAAGTGCCACTTTATATGAACGCTGAAACACATTTTTACAATTTTCTCAAAAACGTCTCTAACGATTTTGATTAAACTCGTTGTATCATTGTATAATTAAGTGGTCTTTAATATCATTTAGATATTATCCCCGTTGATGTCACTTTACTGGGCTTAAATGCCCAATGTTCGTATACGTCTTCCTCTAAAGTACCTTTAATATTGTTTATTTTAAAAATGTAATCATTTCGCATTATTCAGAGTTACGAAAAAATGCTACATACAACTTTTAAAAGAATTTGATAAGTTAATAAAGAAGAAAAAAAATAAAAACGCAGAAAAACTTGCGTTGCTAAAGATTGTGGGGCCTAAACGAATGTACCGATTTCAATGAAACTTCGCTAAAGTCATTTTCTCGACACACTTTAACTTTTTCTATATAAAATACTTAAACATACGAAAAGAAGCTGGAAAAAATGTTACCAGGGATAGTAAAATTAAATTCCGAAAAACTCTAAAAGTATACACTTTTTTGTAGATATTGAATATGGTTTTTAAAAGTTTACAGAATTTGCTAAAAAAAAATCGTTAAAATTGGACAATTGGGAGGAAAGATCTCTAGTTTATTTTCCTGAAGAGGGGAAAATTTGGATAAATTTAAAATATACTTTTTTAATTTTTGAGACTAAAAAAAACTTTTTTCTGCAGATATTTAATAAAGTATCTTTCCTAAGAACATCTTTCATAAGAAAGTAATACCTAAATTTATACCTTTATTCTCAGTTCTATATTTCAACACTGCAATCACCACCTCTGGAACCAACTTACTCATTGTCTGCATAGATAACTTTTTCAACTAAAAATATCACTAAAATGACATTACTCAAAAATGTTGAAATTAAAGTTAGTCATTCTGTGGTTTATAAAAGCAAACGAAGTTGTGTGGTTTATAAAAGCAGATGGAGTGACTAGATTTTTATTGCCTACCGTCGATATATTAAATAGACATTTTGTAATTATAAAGGTCTTAATGACTTGATATCTGTAAGCTTTAAGCTTTAGCTCCGTCTAAAATGCACTTCAAAAATTTTTATAGTAGCCCAGCATTGCCAGAAAATAATTTCTATTCAAAGTAGAGCGGTAAGTGAAAGATATGTGTTGCGCGCACCAGATTTTTGCATTTAGATTTAAATATCTCACAAAATAAAAATCGGACCTGCATATTGTAAGTCCTGCATATATATTCAAGGCATTACATATAAGCCAAAGAAAATCTTTAAGTAGAGTTATAGAAAATGAAACCGATCTTAAAGTCTTAATAATGTAGTATGGTATCTTTAAATTCAAGTGCTTTAATATTTTTACGGTTTGTTATTTTTTAAAATGTTTTATTCAGTTAAACGATATTTGAGTTTAATATTTTTTTTTACCTTCACTTACCAATATATAAAATATATAGTAAGGGCAAAATTTTCGAATCTGAGTTTTCAACGGAAATACATGTTTTGAGGTCTCCTGAGTTTAAATAACGAAATCCCGCAAAATGGTCTATGCGTGCGTGTGTGTGTGTGTGTCTGCATATATGTGACAGGTCTAGCTCAAAAACGAAAAGTCGTACGAAAGTGAAATTGCATATTTAAGGTTTGTATATACCTCAGATGTTACAGAAACCTTCGTAAAAACGCCCCACCGGAAGTGGCACTTTATATATTCCATAAAACACATTTTTACCGTTTTCTCGAAAACGATTTTGATTAAATTCATTACACCAATGTAAAATTGAGCAATTTTATTATTATGTAGGTGTCATTCTCATTGATGTTCTCTAACGGAGCTTAAATGGCTAATTTTCGATATTAGCTTCCTCTAAAGTACTTTTATTTTTTTTATTTGAAAGAATTAACCATTTCACATTTATCTCTAATATAAAAAATGGTTAAATATAAAATATGAAAGAATTTGATAATTAACAAAGAAGAGATCGTAATGGAGAATAGTTGTAATTGAGGAACCAAAGGGATACAAGAGCGCGCCCGATGTCACCCATTTTCATTGGTATTATTTAATATTTAATTGTGTAGATTATAGTGATATAAATATTAAAATTTGTCTACCTAAGAGTACTTAAACAAATAAAAATATCCACAATGAAATATAAATGAATGTAGTGTTTATAATTTTTACTTTCACTTTCTCTTTGTCTGAAAATATTTGTTTCTGCTAAGGAGATGGTAAGCGAAAATCGTGTGATACGCGCTCCGCACCACATTTTTCAAATTGATAAATTAGTTTATTATAGTTATAATAAACAACATTATGTTAAAATGATTATTTTATTTATTATTTGATTAGTAGGGATATACAGGATGTTTCGTAATTGTACGACACTATTTTAGGTATTCGTTCACTAACACTAAATAAACAAAAAAGTTCATATTAACATATATCTCAAATTCATTTATTAAACAGATATCAAAGATTAAAGATTTATTATTTATTTACTACATTAAGACTAACTGTACAAAGTTTAACGTGTTAAATATGTCATAAGATGTTTAATTTATCACTATAATTATTGTCCACGTCACAGATTATTATATTTCAGAATAATAAAAAAAAAATACTAAATAATTGGTTTTAATCACCTGATAAACAAATGAACGATAAGCAATGACAGTAGTTGCTCATCTGTTTGTCTTGTTCTGTGTCTTTTAGTGTGAGTGAATACTGTAACACAGTTCAATTTATGATTATCATGGGAGGCAACATAAATTTATTCACTTATGCAGAACAAACAAACACGCCTTTAACTTATGGCGAGGTATATAGAAACGGTGCTGCTGCTGTTCGAAGATATCGTCAAAAATTTCCTAACCGAAGAATACCAAATCATAAAAGGTTTGAAACCATTGAAAGACGCCTTAGGGATAATGGCATGCTAAAACATATACGATTAAACGCCGGTCTACAAAGATTTCGACGAACTGCAAACCTTAAAGAAGAAATACTCAATTCTGTCCAATTATTTTAAATGTGTCACAGTATTCACTCACACTAAAAGACACAGAACTATACAAACAGATGAGCAACTACTGTCATTGCTTATCGTTCATTTGTTTATCAGGTGATTAAAACCTGTTATTTAGTATTAAACACGTTAAACTTTGTACAGTCAGTCTTATTGTAGTAAATAAATAATAAATCTTTAACCTTTGATATCTGTTTAATAAATGAGTTTGAGATATATGTTAATATGAATATTTTTGTTTATTTTGTGTTAGTGAACACATCCCTAAAATAGTGCCTTGCAATTACGAAATACCCTGTATACATCCTCCTTGCACAAGCGTAGGGGCCTTGTGACATTACTTCCTCACATAGTACTGCACCCCAAGACCTATATATATACCCAAGGTTATATATATATATATATATAATATAATATATATAAATATATATATATATATATATATATATATATTTCGGTTGGTGCTTCAGACCATGCAGAATTTTGTCCGCGAGATGTGGTCTCCTAGACCACATCACGATTCCCGATTTAAGTAAACGGGGGTAATGTCATTAGTCCTACGCCCGGTCGGTGTGAGTTGCTTCCAGTAGGTTGATAGATCTCACATACCGAGGGAAGGGATCTCGGGCAGCATGGCTTTCCCTGGTGAGCGGTCACCCATCCAAGGGCTGACCACGCTCGGCGTTGCTTAACTTGGTTACCTTTTGCAAGCGCTTTAGCCTGCTCGGCTATCCCTTGCAATATATATATATATATATATATATATATATATATATATATATATAAACTAGAATACCCCAGTGAGAACTCACATGAGATAGCTATCCTTCCCCATAATGCATTCGACGTATAAGCGACACAGCGAAATGTTTATTCGTTTATATAATACGATATTATCAAGATAGCCTATTGAGTAAGCAATTGGAAAAGCTTCAAAGTTTAATACATCTCTCAAAGTACCAATTTACTTAACAAGTAATTGCCTTGTCCCACTGAGAAGAGAAATGTCCCTCCAGTTTAATAGTTAAACAATAAGACATAGATATCCCTGAACTTTTACTAATCATTTATTGTAATCGCTCAAGGCCTATTTGTTTGCTGTAGAAGATCCTTGATCTTACTAAAAGTACAGGTATCCATACATTTACTAGATGTATGGAAGCTATACCTAGATATATTTTTATTTATTTAAAAAATTAAAAAGATTTTTCTATATTATCCGAAGTACCCAAGGGCTCATAGTGCTAAACTGCTCCATTCATCATTTCAACAGATTTTTAATTCTTTGAATACTATATTAAATTGCAATATTTGTTTTTAAAACCAAAGATGCGATAAGTTTTTAATGTAAGAACTATTAAACGATTTCCAATAATTATGATATATCTATAAAAAAAAAAACGAGGCATTGTTGGGCTTTAAAACGCAGGAAAGTTCTGAAGTCGAATCGCTGACTTTTGAAATCACTTGAGTTTCAATTATTATTATAGTCAAGATTAATTCACCAAAGACATAGCCTTTTAAAATCCCCTTTAAATGGTTTTAACGAAAAGAAATTCTATTTCCATTTGATGAAAAAAAAATTATCTTGTACCTATGCTACGAACCAATTTTTTGAACTAAATTGAACATTTTTTAGTTGTATCTTCTATTCAACCTATTAAAAAAAAAAAAAAAAAAAGGAGACATTTTAAAAAACATAAAACTTAAATTTTCTGCTTTTCTGTGAGAAATCAGACCAGGATTTATATAAAATTTTTGTAGCTTTTGTAGCTGCTATCACCTGTTTAAAATTTTCTTTTTACTTACGAGACACCCCATATAATTGTGCTGTATTACTTTTATAGGTCGTTACGTCGATTATGGATGTTTTTTTATTGACGTTCAGTCAAATGGGAATCAGAAAAGGGTAGGAAGTTTAAAATTGTAATCGAACATTTTCTGATTTAATTTATAACACTGACTGCATCAATGCTTCAAGAAATATGTTTTTGTCTCTTTATTTGAACAAATAAAAATTGTATTAAACAAAAATAAAAGAAATTTATTATTGTTAACAAAATATATAGAGTTTACCATTATTAATATTCTTATTTAATACCCGATTATTCTTTATACTTTTTCTTTGTCCAAGGCATCCTTTAGGAGCTTTTGGAAAATAAAGTGGTCAGACAAAAGAGAAAAAAAATGCTTTTTTTTATACTTGCAGGAAAAATTTAAGGAGGCGAAATTAAAATTTAGAATCAGCACCTTAAAAACAAAAATTTACTAATTTTCATAACTTCTCCATATCATTCATGGAAAAACCACAATATGACTGGAATATTTTTATTTTTTTTTCCGGGAATATTAAGCTTCGAGTTTATAAGTACCAAAACCACTTATTTGCAGTTAAAACGTTTAGCGCACTCTTTGTATTAATTTTTTCTATTAATTATGAAATAAATAGTTTTTAATGACATTGTAGGTCAAAAGAAAAGAATATGGAATTTTCCGAAATACCTAGTTCTGCCATAAATACTATTAACAGTGTTGAACTTCGTTTACATCCTTGGGTATTATTTAGATAATCCTTACCTCTATCAGGTTATTTTCTTTACATATCAGGATAATAATTTCAATTAGTTTGTATTTTTCTTCCGATCAGTTAAGATGGAGTGGGGTGATAAAGAAAACCAAATAGCTGTGATAGCCTTACACAAAGTTGGTAAACCTTTGGGTATCAGTCGTATGTTCGTATACCGCACTATTAGTAGATATAATGGGACCCTACTTGTATTTGATAGACCTCGACCGCACTACAAGAACGGCAAATGCAGTGAGAGCAGTGGCTGCTTGAATCAGAAGAAATCCCATTCGAAAACAACAAATCATGTCTCGGGAAATGGGAATTTTTGTCAGATCAATGTCTCGCATAAGAATGACAGGACAAAGGCTAACCACTATCCTAAAAAAAATTAGATTCGATGGATGCAAAATGCTCCTTGGCCATGACACCAATGTTCTTCATCGAAAGATTTTGTTTAGCGATCAGAAAATGTTTACAATTGAAGACAAATTTAATCGCCAAAATGATCTTGTGTACGCACAGAGCTCTAAAGAAGCCCAAGAAGTCGTTGGAAGAGTGGAAAGAGGTCATCACCCTTCCTCAGTGATGATTTAGTGGGGAGTTTGCTTTGATGGCATCAGAAAGCTCCACTTTTGTGAAAAATGAGTTAAAACATCCGCTACAAACTATCAGTGTGATATTTTGAAACCTGTTTTCAAGCC
The DNA here is from genome assembly GCA_928085145.1 of Nezara viridula. Lineage (NCBI taxonomy): Eukaryota > Metazoa > Arthropoda > Insecta > Hemiptera > Pentatomidae > Nezara > Nezara viridula. Next base: position 17,177,409 of record OV725077.1, read on the forward strand.
TCTAAATGATACTCCGTTTGGAGGAAGTAATTGAATCCAGCTCGCTAGGCCAGGTCAACTCAGCAATGGCTGCAAAAGAACATTCATCTCTGCCTCGGATTGGTCCTCAGGAAGCCCTGATCTCAACCCACTTGATTATCGGCTTTGGTCCAAACTTTAGAAGATGGCATGCCAGAGAGCACACCCTAAATTGGTTAGCCTCAAACAATCTTTGGTCCAAGCAGTTGAGCGCTTTCCTCAAGGAGTGCTGCGTGCTGCTAATGATGACTGACCACGGAGATTAAATGCCTGTGTCAAGGCAAAAGGGGGATATTTTGAGTAATTTCTTTTACACTTTATAGATGTACATTTTATTTTCTAATAAAGTTTTTGAAAAAATTAATATTTCTCTTAAAATCTGTATATATATCCTTGTAACAATTTTTATGACAGGACTAGGTACAATGACATTCCAACAAGCTATCAATAGTTCATGTTTACTCTAGGCTGGCTTAGCTTCAATTTATTTTCTTAGGAATCTCTTTAAATACATTATAGGAAAATAGTTAATGATTGTGATAACTTAATAAAAATTAATGGAAGGTAATAAATTGCTTCTATTTTCACACTTCACTAAATGACAAAAAATTCCATTCCTCTTTTATGACAAAAAACTTCTTCTATCCTAGTTTAGTATTCATTTAGTTTTTCTTACGCTGAGATAAAGTACTATTTTGTTTTATTTATATATTTTTTATGTTTTAGAACAATCTGATGAACGGCATGTAATGGCATTATTGTGAACTCGAACATCACTCGTGCCATCTATCAGCAATTACAGGAGTTAGCTGAACCAACTAGCGCTCCGAGAAAGGAATCGGCGAAACTCTAATGGTGTATTTAGACATTTCCCAAACTGTGGGACAAACAAATATATAAATGGATATTTCACTATGTTAGTATTTTTGTTTCTTGTTTTTGATATTTTCTATCGAGAAATAAAATAAATAGTTTGGTTTAGCAATAATTTTGCTGTTAGTTAAGTTGGATAATTGTGCTTTCCACAGTTTAAGAAATGTATGAACACCCCTTAATATGTACTTATTCATCTCTTATATGCGGGGTTTTAACTTTATTGAAAAAATTCAATTTTTAGGTTGGGAGGGATAAAAATGGGAAACAACCAAATGTTAATTTGAGTACAGTTTAATCTATTTGTTTGATAATATTAGTAAAACAGACATAAAATGAGTAGTTATATAGAATATTACATATTATTTTATATATTATTGGGCAAAAGGGATTTTTAATTTTTTTCTAAGGTATAAAAAGTGAAATTTAAAAAAATATGGTGGAAACACTGTGTATGTGTTGAATTTTTAACATGTACCTACTTACATGATATAGTTTTAACTTAAAAGTAAAACAAATTTTTACAATGTGCTAAATATTCTTTTTCAACAAATAGAATATAAAGTTAATTACCACTTTCCCAAAAAAACAAAAAGGAGAAAATACATTAACAAGGCTCAAGCAAATTAATATAAAGGACTATAAACAAAAACAAACAAACAAATGGATATGAAACAGTTTTAATGTGACACACAAATAATGAATTTGTAATAAAAACAAAATTATAACATAAAATCTGAGTATCTTTAACAACAAAAACTGTCGGCAAAGCAAAAAATTTTTATAAAAGATAACAATACTATAAAACTGTCAGAATTTTATTTAAGTTTAAATCTTAAAACTATGTTTTAATATGAGTAAAGCAATACAGAAAAACAACTAAAAGGAGACTATTGTGGTTGGAAAATTACGCTACACCATCTTGAATTTTTAAAAAACATTTTAGTTGTTAAGATACATAGTCAGAATTTTTTCTAAAAAAAATGTCTAAAAATATTAAATTTATTATTTAGTTTAACAATGTACATTAAGTTTTAAAATGAAAGGGGCACAACTTAAATACCATTTTTGAATCAGTAGTATTACCAGGATCTGGGCTTATGTTATTAGAATCTAGGATGGGATACAGGCGTTTTAAGATGAGTTTTTCCAGGATTTTGCCCATAATGGTTAAAAGAGAGATAGGACGGTAAGAGGATGGGTATTCTAGCGGCTTTGTGGATTTCGGTATCATTTTGACTATGGATAGTTTCCAAGAGTCAGGAAAATATGTAGTTCGGAGTACCGCATTATATATATAGGTGAGGAATAATACGGCTTTCTGAGGAAGCAGTTTTAGGATCTGGGATGTGATTAGGTCATGGCCAGGAGCTTTGCGGGAAGGTAATCTATGAATGATATTGGATATTTCTGAAGGATGAAATACTTTAGGTGGAAGGGTCAATTGGAGTGGAATATCGAGTTCTGCTTCAATACACTCAAGGTGGATTGGATTTAGGATATCTGGGTGTGGATTAAATGTTTTGAAGAGGTGTTGAGCAAATATTTCAGATTTTTCTTCATCAGATCTAGACCAGGTTTGGGTTTCGGTAAGAAGTGGGTGGTTAAAATCTTTGAATTTTAAGAGCTTTTTAGTGGTCAACCATAGTGATTTGTCAGTAGTTGTTAGATTTTCTGTTAAGTTAAGTAAACTTTGGATTTTGTATTTCCTAATTTCAGCTTTTAGTTGGTTAGTTAACTTGTTGTAATATGACTTGTCTGATGGGTATCTAGTCCTATGCCACTTCGATCTTGCTCTGCGTTTTTCCTTTAATAAGATACGAATGTGCTGTGGCAAGTTAGTCTGTTGGGAGTTGTTATTTTTATTGGTTGATGTGTTATCATTAATTTTGTCACTTATAGATGAAGTAAGTACCTCTACGGCTGAGCCAATGTCATTTTTCGTCTTAAGTGGAATATTTAGGTCCAATTTATCTTCCAAGTCTTTACGAAATTTGTCCCAGTTTACTCGTCCTGTGATAAGTGAAAGAGAAAAGGAGGGCTTAGAAACAAAAGTTGAGTGCATTGAAAGCAGAACTGGACTATGATCTGACGAGAGGTCATCCAGGGGTTTGATAGTGAGGTAGGAAGAGGAAATCTGAGAGGTGACAAATATGTCCAAGATATCAGGTCGTTTTTTGAGGGAGGTTGGCCAATAGGTAGGATTCATAGGTGAGAGGATGGAGTAACTATTAGAAGTTGAGACAGAAGATAGTATATTACTACGGGAGTTGGATCGAAGTGAAACTAAATCAAAAATATGTTCATGTTGGAAATTATACAAATGTGTCCTACAGCAAGTTAAAAATTTAAATTAAATTAATAAAAGACCATTATTAGACTTAGAATGAAGTCATACATCCTATTAAAAAAAATAATAAAAGGTCCTTGAAATCTTAGTTTTTTCTTACTTATATTATTTACAATTGCATTAATGTAACCGTGTAACAAGGAGCGATTTACTTTTGGTATTATTGTTTTTAAAGTCTATTTTCATATGCTCTATTTTATTTATTGTGTTATACCAAATTTATTAATGAATTTTTATAGAATAGAAATTTTTTTTTGTAATATTATATTATTTAATTTTTTTAAATTAATATCTAATTTTATTTATGTGTGTTAATTTAATAGTTATATTTATAAATTACTTTGTAATAATCAACAGGTTATTCATATTTTAGATTGATTTGAGTACAAATTTAGCAACCAATTATTTAATTTTTCATTCTAGGTCCACTATATGAATTATTGAATTATTGGAGGAAGTTAGTTGACTGTTCTACATATCATGGGTGATATGTAACTAGTAAGGTCACTAGTAAAAACTTTATAATGACTGCGTCCTGAATATTTATCACCCATTATATGAATTATTGATTGTTTTCTATGGATATCTCTATTTCTAAATATTTAAGTTTATTATTAACTGTTTTTCAATTGTGAATTGCAATCCGTGATTATAGCTATTATTTGATATCTCATTGGATTGGTTTCCCTTTTCTATTAAAACAAATTCTTTTTATATTACTTAATTAGCAGAGAACACTTTTATCTTTATTTGTGTTTGTTAGTTTGTTAAGATACTGCTCAGATTAATGAACATAAGTAATCCCATTCTTAGTCCACATATTTGTTTGTAGTGATTAGCAATTTATTTAAACTAATTAATACTAGTCAATAATTTTACATCCTACATTTTACATCAAATTTTTTTTATGGGTATCCACTTTTGGCCCTATGGTCCATCCAAAGCTGATGTTACAAGTAATTAATTATCTGTCTCAGTGGGACTCAATCCTTGTCCCAGAAGATAGGAGTGTTCCCTCCCTCCCTCGTTTCTCTCTAAATTACATTTACATAAAAATTTTTGAGAAAACAAATGAAACATTGCATAAAAATCGAGTTATTTTATGAAATATTCCATGTACACATATTTCCATTTTAAATGAGAACCTTGATGTGAAATTCAGGGAAACTAATATCAAATTACAACCACATATTTAAATTTTACTTAATATTAATCCCAGAGAAAATTATGAGCAAGTTCAATTAATAATTAAGGTTGGATTTAAGAAAACTACACTACGGTGACATTTTTTTTTTAGGAAATGAAGAATCAATTCGTTGAAAATTAAGAACAAAATTGAATTTATTCAGAATTCAGGATTGCCTTCATGATATAACATCATGTTATATAGATTGACCAGTTTCTGTAACATCATCATCATCCGTGGCGCTACAGCCCAGTTTGGACCTTGGCCTCCCCAATGAGCCTTCGCCATGTAGCTCGGTTTTGTGCTGCCGCTCTCCAGTTGCGGACATTCAGAAGTTCCCTGGAATCCCTGATGATAGCATCCTCCCATCTCAGCCTTGGTCTGCCTCTTCCTCTGGTCTGATGCAGCCTACAGTTCAGCAACTTACTGTAGTACTTCCGACCTCTATCCTCCTCCTCACCGAACTGCTGCGTTTGACAAATCCTTTGCAATACAAGCCGCCTCCCTCTGGAATTCCATCCCAGCTGATATTCGACACGCTCAATCAGTTTCCTCGTTTAAACCACTCCTCTTTAAGCACCTACTCCTTTCTCAATCCGAATGATTGTGAAATATATCTTAGAGAAATATCTGAGCACCACCAGAGACTACCTCAATTTATTAAGGTTATTTTAGTTTCTCATACATATGTACAATTTACTTGTTCTTTTTTTTCTCTTTTCTGTATTTTTATCGTAAGTCAACTTTCATTGTAAATATACAATTTAATTGTAGCCACACAGACATATAATCTGTATTCATATTTTGTTCTTAAGGGACAACAGTCCCAGAATAATAAAACATTTTTTTCATTTTTTTCATTCAACTTCTTCAGGATCTCATCCGCTTGCACCCTGACGACATGGCCAGCCCAGCGCAGCCTTCCCAGCCTTATGTGCCACATCACGTCTCTCTCGCCGGACAGCTCGTAGACCTCCCTGTTGGTTCGCCTCCTCCAATTTTTGCCTAATTTGACACAACCAAAAAATTTTTCTTTTGAAGACCAAGATCTCCTTTTCTTCAGCACTTGTCAGGGTCCAGGCTTTCGATCCATAAGTGAGGACTGGCCGGATTAGTGTCTTGTAGAGCTGGCATTTGGTGCGGCGAGTGACAGCTCAACTCCTCAAGTGCTTCCTAAGTCCAAAATGGCATCTGTTGGCCCTTCACAAGGCGCTGGCTTGTTTCCAGGGTGATCCTGTTATTGCTGCTGACCACTGAGTCTAAATAGGTGAACTGATCTACACATTCAAATGAAAATGGACCCATCTTCACTTCCCCTCCAACAGTAGCCACTTCACCAGTTCCAGCTCGCATATATTTAGTTTTCTCTTGTTTCACAGTCATGTCCATTGCTTCTGCTGCTTTAGCTAGCCTCAGAAATGCCTCCATCAGTGCCTGAAAGGATCTCGCCACCAGGTCCAAGTCATCGGCAAATCCCAGCACCTGTACCAGTCTGTCAATGATTGTTCCAGAGGTTTGTATTCCAGAATCCCTAATTACCTTTTTGAGGGCTAGATTAAACAAGAGACACGCAAGGCCATCACCCTGCCTCATCCCCCTACTGGACTCAAAGTTTCTGTAAACAATCCTTCTTTTCTATATAATAATAATCTTATAGATAGCTGCAGTTATTGTGCTTTGGATTTTCCTCTCAAATCTTCCAATGCTTTTTTCTAGGTGGCTGATTAGTGTCCAGGTCTCTAAAATTTATCAAAACTGGTTTTAACATAGCATTGTACACTCTCAAGTTGTGATTCTAAAAGATTTTGCAAATGGAAGTGGGTAAGGAATTCCAAAACTAGGTAGCACACATTATAAAGGATTTCTTAAAATAAGCAAGTTTGTGTGTTGGGATTTTGTCCTTAGAGAATGGACAGAGTAACAAGAAATAGTTAAATCAAGATGTTAAGTAGTTTTTTTGAATGTAAGAATTTGGAAAAAGAATACACCTAGGAAACATTGCCATCAAAAAAACTGTATAGAGGCACTTCAACTCGGCATATCAACTGTAGACAGACCTGGGAGCGCCTTAAGGCTCCAAAGATAAAACTAATGAAACAATTCATTAGTCTCTTCAATCTAATCTCAAGCTCACTAGATAGTCCATCGTATATAAAGCAACCATAATCTCAGTGGAGAATAATAAGAAAGGAAACTAGAACCTGACAGGTTTTTAGGGGCACAGAATCATGGAATTTCTGCTGTTTGAAGAAAGCAATAGATTTTTTGATAATTTGGGAAATGTGATTATTCCAGGACAGGTATTGAACACCAAGGTTTCTAATGAATGTTTGGAAGGTGGAGTAGGAGAATAATAAGAAATGGAGTTAATGAAATGCTTGGAACCAATCAGAATGGCTTTGGTATTATCAATGTTTGACCTCAAAGTAAGAGTTTCAATATGATTAATTATATAAATTTGTAATTTATGGTATTGATGAGAAGCCATATCTTCATCTACTGATAAGAAAAAAGCATCTGCTGTATTAATAATAATAATAATAATAATACTTTATTTATTCTGGGACGAGTCCCTTTAGAATATTAGATGTGTGAACTTCAACCTTTTTAAAATTGACTTTACTTATGATATATTCGAACTTATCAATGATTGATTTGAGAAATAAAAAATTAATATCTCTAAGGTTTTCACTTAATTTATATGTTATCATTTTTTTTTTTTTTTTTTTTTTGTCGTATTAAGATACAAACATTTAACCTATTAGAAAACCATCATTGATGGAGAAGATTGTTTGGATTGAATAAAAGAAGAAAAAGTAAGTCTTATATACAAGAAAGTTTTATTTTAAATATGAAATAATTGTACACTTATAAAAAATGAGATGTTACTTTTATTTTAATTTATATACAATAAAATTATGATGTAGTTATTTTCCATTCAAGAACTGGTTTACTGACTTCAAAGCTGTTATTGGAATCTGAAATAAACAAAACAAATATTAATTTCTAATTTATCATTAAATTAAAATGAATATTACAAATTTAATATTTTTCAATTAAATCTTAAGATATATTGAAAGATCAACTTTCATATTTGAAATATTTTAAAAAAATATTACATACATTTTAAAAATGTTATATGATACTGATTTTAAAAACAAGAATAATAGAAAAAAATATATATAACTTTCATTTATAAGATCATTAAGTTAAAAAAAAACCTTTAACTTAAGAGATGATTTAATAAATGTCACAACTTTGCAAAAAAAAAGTGAAGTATAAAAATCATTCGGGTGAAGTAATATTAAAATTTAATTCATGGACATATTGAATTTATTACATCATGAAAAGTGCCTTTTCAACAAAAAAAAAATATTATTTCTTAAATTTACACACGAATGGTATTAAATATATACTTTATACTGCATGATAAATAATAGCTCATGATAAAGAGGATGAAATGCAGAACAATTCCCTTCTTTACAGTATGTAGGTCCGATTTTTAGTTTTTGAGATATTTTAATCCATATGCAAAAATATTTCAATTAATCGACTCCAGTCGACTTTACCCGAGCATTAACACATCGGAAATCTAATGGCTCAATCTTATAAAATATATTTGATTTTGTAGTTAATGGTTTTCTAATAATTTATAGTATATTTTAATCTCGAAAGCCTCAGCAAGATATATTGAACATATCGCCATTGTTAATGCAAAATGTTGTATGTAATTATTTTGCATGTTTATTCTATTTGTGCTAAAGGTTACATTTTGTAGTCTGCAATTGCAATAAGTAGTATGCTATTACAGAAAATGGCAAAGGGTAATAAAATGAAATAATACATAAATCATAAAGAAATAATCAGTTTTATGATCTTCTCTAAATAAACTCAATTTTTAAATACAACCATTTGCAGTAATAGTAGCAACATGCATAGTTACCACTTAATTGGTCACACTGTTTTCACTTATTCCAATTCGATGAAGCAAAATTATTCTATGGTGTTAGATATAAACTTAGAATTTATGGACTTTTCTTTATTTTTTTTAATAACGGTAATTGCAGAAACAATAGTACTTTTAGAGATAATTTTTTATAGTTTTATTTGGCATGTGTTTATATTTGGTAGTTGGAGTTCATGTGTTATAAAGATAAATTGTGATATTGTGGTTGATTATGAAAATAAATTTTTTTTTCTTTTTTAGGAGAGAGGGTACAGTACTTCAATGATTTTGGAGGTACTAGTTTAAGAATATTTATATATATGCTGAATGCACATTGAAATGCTTATGCGTAATAAAAAATAATATCTTAGACAACTGAATTTATTAAATGACCAAATAAGAACAGATACTCTTATAAACTGTTTACTGAAAAAAAAAAATTATAAAATGACTTTTTTAAAAATAAAGCTTCATAATATGAATTAGAGTCCCAAAAAAGAAGTAAAAAAAAATAATAATAACTTCATTAACAGTTCTAGAAGTTTTGGAATACTTCATCATAGCTATCTATCACCTCTTTCTATAATGCAGTGAAAGGAGTTTCAGCAAGCCTGTTCAACTAAGACTCCTAGCTTCTTTCTAATAATTAAAAATTAATTTAAGAGGCATTGGAATTTATATAACAAATTGCATCAGTACTGTTTTTTAATAAAAAAATCTCGAGAAATTAATGTACCATTTCCTTATTATCACTAACATAATAGTACCGTAATAATTGGAAGTGCATCTCTGAGGAAATTATTGCAATTACTTTGAAGTAGAGAACACTAAAGATATGTCCTTTCACTTACATTAAAAACGGCATCGTAGTTCTTGCGAACACCTACTGACGCGTGTCCTCCAGCAGATGCAACTGCGCTTGCGTCAGATCCTGCGTCCGCTCTTGCGGTACCATCAGCTCCGCCTGCGCTGGCTCCTGCAGATGCGCTTGCTCCAGCGTGCGCGGGGCCGCTTGCAACAGGTACTCCGTTGGCACCTCCTGCGACGTAAACACGCTTTCTCACTCCTCCTGAAACAATGATTGTTTTAATACAGGAAAGAACTTATATCTATGAGAAACCTATCTATAAAAAGGCGAAGGCAATGAGTTTGTTTCTTTGAACCAGCTAATTTTAGGAACTATCAGTCCGATTGGGGAAATTCGTTTTTTGATACAATGTTTATTTATGAAGAAGATATCTTGTCACAAGAAGAAGAGAATATAAACTATTTATTAAAAAAATAATAGATCATTATGAACAATTAGGCCTCAAAATAAATGACAACAAAACTAAATATATATGGACGAAGGAAGAAGAGAACTCCGACCCAACTATATCCAACTTAAGTAAAGTAGAACAATTTTGTTATTTGAGATCCATAATCGAAAGTAATGGTAGAACAGAAGCAGAAATCCAAAAAAGGATTACAAATGGAAAAAAAAATAATGATAAAGCTTAACTCTATTGGTCCGTGATACAGACCCCTTTTTAACAAATTATAAACAACCGCCTGAAATTTCGTAAATAGCTTCATCTCATCGTAACCTACAAATATGTTATTTACGAAAATTCTCGAAATCGGGGCGTTTTCAATCTGGAGGTCGGTTAACTTTGTGAATTTAATAATTTAATTAGGTACCAACGAATCGTAAATACCCATCTGCTTTTCGCTTGAATCGTAACATAATTTGAACACAAAGTCGAGAAAAAAAGGTGACCTTCAAAGATTTTGAGCTGTTTGAAGTGACCTACATCCCCAAATTGTCAAAATAACGAGATTATATAGGCCCAACGCCCCAATTCCCATATTTTTCGTAAATAAAATATTTGTAGGTTACGATGAAAATATTTACGACGTTTCAGGCGGATGCTGATAATTTCATAAAAAGGGGTCTCTAACACGCACAAAATACTCTGGAGTTAGAGATATTTCAATAAAAACTAAAAAGATAACATGGCCCCTCAGTATGATGAAAAAATGCCTGTCATTTAATATGGCTTCTTGGAGCAGCTAGGATATCCAGAATTGAAAGGGTGAGAAACACCCACTATTAGGGAGAGATTGGAAATAAAATAGAATTTCCTAGGGCTGATGGAAGAAAGGAGACTCAGACAGTACGGCCTTGTGAGACGAACGGATGACAATAGAAACCCGTGGTCAACTCCCAGAAAACACGATCCCGTGTTTCCGACCTTTATATACCTTCCCATAGAACTAAGACATTTGAATATTCCTTTATTGCCTGATCCACTGCCTTCCTTGCCATCTGATATTCGCCATGCCCCTTCCTTGTCCTCATTCAAATATCAACTCTACCAATTCCTTCTCACATCCCAAAATGGCATTGTACAATGAAATAAATATTGTTAAACAGATTTTGACTGAGATGAATGGTTGTTCAAAATTTTAAAAATCAACCCATGATTATATTATTTTATTTTTTACCTGATTTTGGTTTTTCTTTTCATTTAAATAATGTTTTGTTTTTTTCAAAATGGTGTTATTTTTTATTTATTTTAATATAATTTCACTGAAGATACTGTATATATTCTTTAATATTGATAATGTAATTTTGGGCCAGATGTGGTTTTTATTTTTTTGTTCATAATTGTTATTCATAAGAGACCTCCTCCCAGAACAAAGTTTATTTTTTATCTATCTATCTATCTATCTACATTACTAAAGATAATTATGGATTGGGAAGCAGAGGCTAGAAGAAGGAGAGGAAGACCCTCAGTTAGATGAAACGATTAAGTGGTGAAGATTATGGCTGGTAGGGGAGTGTCAGAAGAGAATGCGATGGATTGGCAGAGATGGGGCATCTGCTGAGGCAGAACTTTGGTTGAAGAAAGCATTTGCCAATTATTCTACTTTGTCAATATCATATCATTATTCATAAAATATATGTTTCATTATATATGCTACAAAAAAAAAAGATAAAACTAAATAAAAATCTGTTACCTTACCATTAGCATTGAGATGGCTATTGACAGACTGGAGGATGGAAATCGGAATCTGCAAATTAAATTACACATATATTTAATGATTTTAAAATAGTATACGTTTTAATTTTTGCAAAAAAATATTAATAAATAGACAAAAGTACATACCCATTTTTATCAAATTATAAACACTCGTCTAAAACTTCGTAAATGACTTAATTTAAACACCCACTTACTTTCCACTTGAACATAAGATAATTTTATCAGAAAAACGGGGAAAAAAGAAGCCTACAAAAATATTAGACCGTTTGGCGTGACCTCCACCCCAATAGTCAAAATAACGAGCTTAAGTTGGCCAAATGGGCCAATATTTTTGTAGGCTACCTTTTCCCCCGTTTTTTTTTTTTATCAAATTATCTCACGATTGTAGTGGAAAGTAAATTGGTGGTTATGAGTTTTTAGTGCCTCATTAAATTGACAAAATTTAGCGATCTCCTAATAAAAAACGCCATATTGTTCGTTAATAAATAAAGTTGTATATCAAATGCACATCTCATCCTACCTGCCTAGTTTTATTTAGTTTATTACAACGTATTCCATTTGCCTATCTTATCATATATTCACATCATTCTACATTAGTTATTATTACCCATATATTAAATAAATCATTATTAACTATTATATGTTGATGACTCTGATGATGACCCACAAGCTTGGGTTAAAAAGTTAATAATAATCTTAAAAACTGACTTCGCCTTGAATATCCGCCATAGTAGATTACGATAAGATGAAGTCATTCACGAAGATTTAAAAAAGTATTAATAATTTGATAAAAGGAGTTTGTACACTTTTTTTATTTATTTATTTTATCTCCCATTCTTGCCTTATAGGCTACACGGGGTTCTTCCCGGGGTGAGCAGAGGGCGAGGAATTATGCCGAGTTAAAAGTCCCAGCAGGCACCAGGATTTGAACTCTTAATTATTTTTCCATCTGAATTTGGTTATCAGGTTGCCGGGCAACGGACACACGCATTAGCCCGCTCGGCCACCCCGTCCCCTTAAAGGGGTTTATACCGCCAACCAGAGGAGCCTAGAGGGGATTTTTATGGAGCGAATTGCGCCATCAAAATTTTTCAGGGGGCAAATTTCGACGGGGTTATGAATTTTTGTACTAAGGAGCAAGAAGAAAAATATAGAACATACCACAACAAGTGTAATTGCATATGATCTACGATTTTCATAATTTTACCTTAACCTGCTTTGTTTTTAAGAAAATATGAGCAATAAAAAATCTTGGGAGGAGGGGGAGGGGATAGATTCTTGTGCCATCGACTTGGGGAAGAATGGTCACCCCTGCCGCCAACTACAAATTAAATCAAAGTTAGGTGATATTACATTGAAAATTCTGTCGAAGAAGCCCGTTCCGTGGGCGGCACCAGTTCCAGCACCTGCTGTAGCTCCTGATCCTGCTGTAGCACCTCCTCCAGCACTGGCACTAGCACTCGCAGAGGCTGATGAGCTGCTTCCACCTCCAAGACCTAAACAAATAATTCTTGAATAACTCATTCATATAATAATACCCTATTTTTACGACGTTATATTTATTACATTTATGCTTAGTTTATTGAATTTAATTACATCGACATGAAAAAAAAAGGATTGCAGAAGGAAAAAAAGATCATGTCAATGGCTGTACTCAATATTATGGATTATAATCATCATTCCTGAAGTCAAAAGAATTATATCTAAAAAGAAATACAAACTAATGTAAATTCTAACCTGGTTTATTTCCTGCAGTTCATTAACTTTTCAAAGTTTTTGTAATTCCTACTTTTAAAAGTACTTCATGTTGCTAAGTACAGATATATAAAAGTATACATTGTGCATTATGACTTTTGGGCGATCTTAAGAAATAACTTCTGGCAACAGAAATGGATTACTGAGAACTAATGGAGAGAATATCCAGAATAGGTAAACTAAAAAATTAAAAAAGAAAGCTTGAAGGAAGATTGTCATGGAAGGTGTAGCTTTGAAAAAGGAATAGAAGAAGAAGAAGTCGGCCAAGAAAAACTTTAAAAAATGAAATGGAGACATGCTTAATGGAACGTGGTCTACGAGATAGCCTTGGGCAGAAAAATATGGTAGGAGGTCTAACAAAATCTAGGTTAAGGAAACCCATTGCTTTAAATATATAGAAAAAATCTAAATAAAAGAATTTTTATCCTCTACATTTTCTTCCATTGAATTTGGGTTTAAGCTTTCTCTTTTTTATGATTTCCCAGTGCTTTTCAGTATTTAATACATAGTTTATTTTTGTTTCTAAATTTTTGGTCGGGGACTCATTGCAGTTTATATTTATAAGACCTAACTCCTGTAGAGAATCTGTTAGCCGACGTTGAAGCGATGGTCTCAGAATGTTCGGATCGGAACGGTAGATGTATTCGATTCCCACCTAGGTAAGTTAAAGTTTATTTCATAGAGGTTCCGAGAAATGAATCTGGACACTCCTACTCTGCTTAGTACGAGACGGTAACTTCTGTATTGTCGTTAGGGGTTGGCAAAAAGTACCACTTGGACCAGTTGTCGTACGACTCAGGGCCGGATTTAAAAGAAATTATCAATACTTATTTATTTATTTTTTAATTTGGTAACCCTACATGTATCGTCTATAGGATCCTCTTGAGCATTCTAAGAAGAAAATAAGAATTTTTTTTTGTAAACATTTCATAGTATATTTTATAAATGTACTTCTGGAGGAGTATAAAGCATGGGGTGTGGAGGTGAATAAAGAAAAGAAATTATATAGCATTTAACTTTTATATAGTAGTGTTATCTATAGAAAATTGGGAATTAGAAAGAATTTAAATATCTTGGTAGATGGTGAACGCAGGATGGACATCATGGAAAAAATGACAAAAGGAAGGCGGATAATTCGAACCCTAAATTTTCTATTGTGGAACATGCAGGTAAATCTACAAATAAATAAAAGGCTATACCATTCCTTTTTGGAAAGCGTCACTCTATGTGGATCTGAAACGTCGATGCTCACAAAAAAGGAGGAGACAAGATTGCTATGGAGATGGACTTTTGGAGACGCTGTTGTGCCATTTTCAGAATGCTCATCAAGAAACAAAAATATTGAAATGGTATGACTATTTACAATAAATAAATTTATTAGGATTATAAAATCATCCTGGCAACCTGCTCCTATATTCTTAAAGTTGAGTAGAATGCTCTCAAAATAAGATGCCAACTTATTGCAACAACGTTCAAAATATTTAAGTAACAAATTAATGTAAGCATTTCTAAATGCTAAATACTCTCTAGTTATTGCTTAAACATTATCTATATACGGAGTGAGTCAGTTAAAAAATTGAATCAACTCTTGAAATTATTAAATATGAAGGGAAAGATGTCCTTGACCAGCGCACTGCGCGGCGTTGGTTTGAAAAATTTAGCAGAGGAGATACGACGTTAGAAAGGAAGAAGGGCTCCAGGCGAACATTAATGGATATTTATGAGGCGTCACTCTACTTGGATCTGAAACATGGATGATCACCAAAAAGAAGAAGACAAGGTTGCTATGGAGATGGACTTTTGGAGACGCTGTTGTGCGATTTCCAGCGAATTCTAAACAAAAATATTAGAGCGAATGTACATCAAGAAACAAAAATGTTGAAATGGTATGGCTATTTACAAAGAATGACCAGAGGACTGATGGCCAAAATTGACCTTTCTCTATCAACAGATAGAAAGGCGAAAAAGAGGACGACCTAGGAAATTGATGGCATGGTTTACAGAGGTCTTCGATAGGGAGACTGGCTAGATAGAAAGAAGTGGCAAGAGCATTCAGGAACGACAAACAACTAAGTTTTAAAAAAGTCGTAAAAAATTTTGTATAAATTCTCATTCCTTTGTCACCGATAATTATTATTAATATAATAGAATGATAATATTAAAAATAGATCAAAAATACTTCTTATACGTATTAGCTGTAATGTTGGACTTACCAGCTTGGGCAGTTCCTTGTGGTGCCTTTGCTCCCGCATATAACCCGCCACCATCAGCAGATCCGCCAAGACCTATAATTAAGAAAATGGAAAATTCTAATAGAAACATACATTTTTTTATATTAATTATTTTATTTTACGCATACATTTTTACTTATATGAATTACAATTTTCAAATTCTGGTATTTTTTTTATAACTAAACACGTAATTTAAGTCTCAAAAAAAGTTAAACAAGTTAATCATTATGAAAAAAAAATTATTTATAAATCGATTAGTTTTAAGAAATATCCACTTACCAGCTCCAGCGGAGAAGGGACCAAAAGATGCGGATGCACCAAGAGAGCCGCCAACTGTGTTCGGTATATCAGCCTATAAGATGAAAAAATATATTATAAATTTAAAATATATGTATATATATTATAAATCATATTACTTAAAATATGGAGTTTTTTTTTTTTAGTTAACAAACAAATCGTTAATGAAAGATGTGCTGCAATAAGGAGGTAGTTCCATTCAACAAAATTAAATTATGAATTTTTTCAATTTAAATTTTTTAGAAATATAAAATCATCCTGGCAATTTGCTCCTCTATTCTTAAAGTTGAGGAAAATGCTCTCAAAATAAGATGCCAACTTATTGCAACAACGTTCAAAACATTTGAGTAACAAATTAATAAAAACATTTCTAGATGGTGAAAACTCTCTAATTATTGATTAAACATTATAAACATTATCTATATACACAGTGAGATAGTTAAATAATGGATGTATAAAAAAAAATTGCTGTTTTATCAAATTCAAGATTTCAAAAGACTGTAAATATTTTAATCCTATTCAATACTTAATAATCCCTTTAGAACATTCTCTAGGCTTGTTTAATCCCATTCGACTTCTTTACAAAAAACCTCAGTTTATTTATTTGTTTCATAGAAGAAACATGACACTGTCCTACGAAATTCTCGTAATTTACTGGGAAAAAAGTTTCACAACCGCTAAAGCAACTCGTGAAATTATTAAATATGAAGGGGGAGATGTCCTTGACCAGCGCACTACGCAGCGTTGGTTTGAAAAAAATGGTAGTGAAGATACGACGTTGGAAAGAAAGAAGGGCTCCAGGCGACCATTAATGGACATTGATGAGGTTCAGCAGAAAACTGATGACTGTTGACTTGGCAGAGAGTGTGATGTGCAGAAAAATACTGTAAGTCGCCATCTACTCTCTATGGGAAAGATAAAAAAGAGCAGTAGACTGTTCCCTCATGAACTTACTCCTCAGTGATCACCTAAGAGGTTAGAAATTTGGGAATATTTATTGAAAAACCCTTGCCTGAAAAACTCCTGCCTCATCCATCATGTAGTCCACACATCGCACGATCGGATTACTACTTATTTAGATCCACGGCCCATTTTCTTCAAGGGAAAAAAATTGATAATTTTGCGGTAGTTTAGTGGTGTCCTAGAGTTCTTTGACAGCCATCCCAAAGAATGGTATCAGCGTGGGATCGAGGAATTAGCTAGCGGATGGCTAATGGCGGTAGATAACAATGGACTATACTTTGAGTATTAATTGTATTTTATATCAAATAAATAATAATACAAATATTTGGTTGAAAAGTGGTCATTTGTTTTTATACACCCTATTACAATATTGTAAAGGATAAATTTAGTCATTCTGTGGCTGCTTATCCTTTATATTAGAATTATTTATATCCTTTATATTAGAATGAAATGATGAAGATTCAGATTGAAGATTTTTGTACTACCTGTATATCTCTTCTAAACGAGTGTCATTAAATATGTGTATTTTGCTGATTTCGAGGATGGTTGGAAACATGTGGAATTTTGTTGATGATTTATTTCAGGACTGACTTAGTCTCTTTCTGGAATAGTTTAGTAACATATAGAATAAACCGTTATTCCGGCATTGGAGTATATACAAGGACAACAAACAACCATAGGCTTGTTATTTCTGTTTTTACTTCATAAGATTACAGGAAATGATGGAAATGAATCAGAATTATATTTTATGTAAGATCATATCTCTTCTCACAGCATTATCTCGAATTTTCTTTCCTTATTTATAAACCGGTTCGATCTTATTCGTAGATAGATGTATACTGAATAGAACATCTCACTTTTCAATTGATTTACAAAGACATTCTGAAATCTACTTGATTACCGAACTTGAACAGGGATTTAATTTAATGTTTAAATCTCTTTAGAACCTGTTTACAGCTGAAATTTTGGAACATCAAACATATCTAGTCTATTCAAGTTTGAAGTCTTTCGACCAATAGACAATGCTTTATATTATTTTATCGGAAATAAGACCTTACATCGTGACCTCAATATCTTGTATGTTCTTGATCTTATTTCACAAAAATTTTCAAGCATTCATCAGATTCTTTTTCATCGTTCAAATCCTTAATATAATCCCTATTCACCTCTAAACACCTCTATGATCTCCCAACATGGGTTTGGAAGTTCCGTGAATCCTAAAACTTTTATTTAGAAATGGACTGATTCTCCATTAAAATTCTATGCATGTGATTATACTGGTATAATTCAAGTCTCACAAGTTTGCAATTCAGAGAGATGCCCTGAGCTTCTCCGGATTCCTTCCTTCGTACCTGGAGTAAAAGCCAGATTTGAATCACTTGACACTCTTAACTTAAAATTGTTTCATTATTTTGATTTATATTTATTTATTTTTCTGTATTATTGTATTACTACTTGTTGCAAAATATCTAACAATCATATACACAGGATATGATTAAATTTCCGAAATATATTAAAGAATTTTTTTGCTAAGTGAAAACATGAGAATGAGGAAATAAAACTTATAACTTTATTAGTAATTTTATCCGTACTTAAATGGACTTCAAGATTCCTCACGCATTATTTAATATAATTTAGTGAAGGCTTTCATGACAGTTTTTTTTAATGCAAACAAAGAAGAAGGAAGTAAAGAGATTGTTAGGAGATATAAAGATATCTCAGGTTTTGAGATTTATTTGTCAACCTTGTGCGGATGAAACATAGCAATCCGTTTCAATGTCAAGGAATACTACACGGCAATGCCATAGCAACTTTGTCCATGACATTAAATACTCTCTCTTTATCCGATGTTAAAAATATTCAGCTTAAACAATTATATTTATATTAATTAAAGTTTTTATTAGTGAAGTTTCAAGAGCATTTGAGGCCATACATAAATTTTAAAAATATAATTAAAAAAACAATCCAACTAAATAAAATGGGAAATTGTATCCACCCTGAGGGAATGTACTTCTATATCTACTGAAACATCTGGATATATTGATAGAGAAATTATCGTCTACAAATATTTAAACTTGGTGTAGTGGTCGGGTTCCTTTCACTACACATTACAGCTCTAGGCAGATATATTTCGTCCCATGTATCGGTCCATGTCTACATCCGAAAGAGTCTTGATGTGTGATACGAACCCGACCACTACACCAAGTCTAAATATTCGTAGTCAATTTTCATATCCATCTACGATGATGTTTCAGTAGATAAGGAAGTATAAATTTTATTGCTTAGGATGGATAAAATTTCCCAATTTCTGTAGTAGATTTTTTTTTAAATTATATTTTTTAAGTTTTTAAAAGATTAATAATTCATTTTTAAAACATTCAATTTTATGACCACATGATATCACTTAAAATCAATTAATAATCTAAATACTTAAACTATAATAAACATTTCTTTCAGTATTTTGAGCTCAAATTATTCCAAAAGATTCACGAGATCTAACTGAGTAATTACAGCCGTCAAAGTTAAAAATCTATCATGTCATCCGCTGAAAAAATCTTTACGTACCTTTTAGCGGATTGGTTAAACACACTTTACAAAGTAATTTAACAGAATTTTGAGCTCATATTATTTCAAAACACTCACGGAATTTCGCCGAATAATTTGAGCCATTAAAAATCTTTCCAGCCATTCGCCCAAAATAGCATTACAAAGCTTTTTGCAAATTGAAAAAATACATTTTATTAAATAATGAGTCAGTATTTTTAGTTGAAAGGATTTCAAAATACTTAGGGGATCATATCGAATAATTTGAGCCATCAAACTTAAAAAACGATCCAGCGATTCGCTCATAAAAGCGTTACATAGCTTTTAGCGGACAACCCAAACACATAACCCTCGTTTCTCTTCGCTTTGTCGGGCAAAAATAAAAACAATACTTGTACTAGTGCTGGTGGAGTTTAAAATAGCCTGGCACGTGGATTGCTAACACCTGACGGCTACGTTGAGGTTGCCGCCACGTACTTACCAGAGCGGGAATGTCAAGATACATTTCCAGGCACCGACGAGAAATAAATATTATCCGATGTTATCGAGCTCACAACGTTCAGAACCGGCGTTCTCTGGAATCCATCTTTCAACGTTCTCGGCCATCACATCTTCTAGTAAAAATAATAGCGTTCTGGTGAAATTTAAAAAAAAAATAAAGAAAAAAAATATATATATATATTATGCAATTGCAGCGAATAGATCAATCCTGGACCCTATCGGTCTGTCTCACTTTTGTCAAATCATGTAACTAACTCCCCTTGCTACAGGCCAGCATGACCCTTGGCCTCCTGAGTTATTTTTCTCCACTTCTCTCTGTCCTGTGCTACTCTTTTCCAATTGCGAATTCCTAACATCCTCGCGTCTTTCTCCTCTTCATCCTTCCATCTGCTTCTCGGTCTTCCTCTTTTCCTCTTCCCACTGAAGTGTACTTCCAATATTTTCTTTCATACCCGTTCATTCTCCATTCTGACTACAAGTCCTGCCCATCTCAGCTTAAATACCAGGATATAGTTAGTAATGTTTTGATTCTATAATATACCCTCGATTTCATTGTTACTTTTAACACTTGTAGCACCGTAAATCCTTCTTATTATTTTCCTTTGGAATACGTTTAGCTTACGGAAATTCTCTTGCGATAGACACCAGGTTTCCGCTCCATGGGCTACTGGTATAGTAAGGGTTTTATACAGCTTTAATTTTGTGGCTTTTGTGAACAATGAATACTTGAGAAGTTTTATGTTTGCATAGTACGCTGCCATTATTTTGTTGTTTATTTCTCTGCTGATCACATTTTCATTATTTAAGGCAGAACTGAGATACACAAATGTGGGTACATTTTCGAACTTAAAATTCTTTATTCTGATTTCACTGTAGGATCTTCTACTTGCTGCCGAGGACAGTTTCAGCTATTTAGTTTTATTTTGATTGACCACAAGCCCTACTTTGTTGCCATTTTCTTATATTATCTCAAATGCCTTTTCACTTCTGGTAGCTATAACCAGGTCATCAGCGTAAGCATAAATTTGTCTTGATCTTTTTTTGTTCAAAGCATCATTTTCTACGATGATATCAATGTATATATCATATGATAGCATCATTTTCTTTGACCTCCTGATTTTTGACAAAAAGATTAATCGAATCATTTTTGTTTAATTGACATATTTATAGAGATTCCAATTTGTCTGAAATCGGTAATGAAGTTGTGTGTGAGGAAACATTAGATATTTATTTAATAATGCTATTTCATTGAGTGTTTTGCTATTTCATGTTCCCAAATAACTATAGTTTGGAGTAGTTGATACTAACAAACCATTTCATGTCTTTAGAAAATCATTATAATTATGCCAGAGTATATAAAAGTTTGTTCGTTTGAAATTTGAGAATAAAATAAAAATTTTAAACTTTTAATGCCTGTCATTTGAGCAATTTATTTTCCCGACACTATTGAAATTAATCATCCTGTGCAACAGTGCGTACTCGTGTATTTATGTAACGATTCCGAAATTAAAATACAGTGACCTCATCATTTCCTCTTGTCGTGGTGAATAACAATTACTTTTGATGGTTTTAATTAGCTTTTAGATCCTGAAATTAATTATGAGCCATTAAAAAGATAAAGGTTAATTGCATTAGAAAATTGCAAATACGCTTCTACAATAAGGATCCATAGCATGTTTATTATAAAACTGTGGTATCATTTTATCAGCTTATTTTCGATATTTGTATTCCAAAAACTTGACCAAAATACTATTCATAAATATGCAAATACTGTAAGATAATCATAATTACCTGGCAAAATTATGCTTAACGAAAGTTTATCTCTGAAGTAAAAAAATTATTCAACATGAACGTTTTACGTTTTATTAGAGAATTTAGGAGCCTTTCAAATAATCTTGGCTATAAAAAAAAAATAAAAAAAAATCTGTGCCACTAAAACCCACGACGGGTCTTTCTTGGGTTCAGCATTATTAGGATGTATAAAAAAAAAATGACCGTTTTTCAACAAAATATTTCTATTATTATTTCTTTGATATAAAATACAATCAATACTCAAAGTATAGTCCATTGTTACCTACCGTCATTAGCCATCTGCTAGCCAATTGCTCGATCCCACGCTGATACCATTCTTTGGGATAGCTACCAAAGAACTCTTGGACCGCATCTTCAACTGCCGCAAAATTATCAATTTTTTCCCTTGAAGAAAATGGGCCGCGGATCTAAATAAGTAGTGATCCGATGGTGCGAAGTGTGGACTACTGGGGCAGGAGTTGGAACCCATGAAGTTCTTGAAACTTTTCTTTGGTTCGACGGGAAGTGTGAGGACGAGCATTATCTTGTTGGATTAAATTTCTTTTCGGTTTATTAAAGCAGGATAAGCCTCTGACAACTTTGGGTACAATCATTTCGGTTGTTCCCAGTAGAGTTCATAACTCATAGACCATCCATCAGGAACAAATTCCTACAAAATCCAGGTATTAACTCCTCCAAAATCCCAAAAAATTTCTTAAAGTGCTCTCTTGCAGCAACCAGTAAAAAAGTTCGATCGTGATTTAGCCATTGGTCACGGGTATTCGGATTTCGCCAGTAACCCACTTTTCACCACAGGAGACAATCTTCCGATAAACAATCTTATATCACAAGGGACTTTCAATAAAATTTCACAAATTTTTAACCTCTTAGCTGATTGCTGTGGAGATAGTCCGTAAGTGACCAGTCTTCTGCTCTTTTTGACCTTCTCCATGGAGAGTAGAGAACAACTAACAGTATCTCTCGACATAACACACTCCCTGGCAAGTTTGTGAGTACTTGTGGACAGATTAGAACAGCTTTCTGCAGAACCTCATCGATATTCATTCATGGTCTTCCGGAACCGTTCTTCCTTTTCAAACTAACGCCGCGCAGTGAGCTGGCCAAGGACAACTTTCCCTACGTATTTAAAAATTTCACGAGGTGCTTTTGCGGTTGTGAATTTTGTTTCCAGTAATTTCTTAAAATTATGATAATTTCGTAGGACAATGCCATGTTTCTTCTTTGAAACAAATAATTAAACTGAAGTTTTTTTTTTAAGAAATCGAATGGGATTAAGCAAGCTTAGAGAATGGTCTAAATGGATTATTAAGTATTGATAAGTATTAAATAGAATTAAAATATTTATAGTCCTTTGAAATCTTGAATTTGATGACACGGTCCTTTTTTTAACACCTATTATTTAATTTAAGTAATGTTTCTTCTTGCTTCTTTACTGTGCAAGGAGGTGATTTGACTGAGATTACGCTCAACCTCCACGTTTTTCCCTTTGATTTATTACTTAATCAAGGGTACCCACTTTATAGAGGTTGGGTGTGCGCCGGGAGGGTCTCCCGATCCCAGGGTCGCCACACGGCCAATGAAACACAATAAATAATTTTTCTGCCATAACCCGGGATTCGGACCCAGCACCTTGAGCATTGAAAGATCAATCCCCTACCACTGAGCCACCCCTCTCCCAATCATGGATATGATCTTTTATATTTTTTGATTTTTTTTTTCACTTTCTCTCCTTTCCTGGGGAGAGGCAGGGTTATTAATGCCAGAGTTAAAATCCCTGTAGTACCGGAATTCGAATAAGTAATCTTAGGTTTATCAGGTTGCTTTTTTGAGTTATACACAAATATAATTTATTTTTCTTTATAACTTTTTTCCTGACATTTCTATCAGTTTTATAGAGAGATGTGCTTATTTTTCACACTTGAAGGAAAAGTTGGTATTCAAAATGATAACTCAATCATTTGATTAAGTAAGCAGGGCATATCGACACAAAAAAACACATTTAAAAAACAATACACAAAGATAGTATCAAAATTTATAAGGTGTGTATGTGTTCTTTCATCTGTATTATAGTTATCCTTAATTGAGAAAGACCACAATATTTAATAATGAACAAGTTAAAAAAATTCTATAAAATTTAATTGCATACTTGAACAGATTACTGGAAACAAATTAATCGGTATTTCATTTTATATATTGTATTTTTATTTTGTATAAATTATTAATTAATATTAATGCTGGTTGTACATCTATAAAAGGGTTGAGAATGAATGTAATGGAAATACATTTAAATTAAAGCAAAAGCAAGGCCAGGCTCCGTGCTCAATGTAAAGCCACTTTGAGATGTGTAATTATATGTAGTAATTAACAGGTGTAACGATTGTACAATAGCTAGCCTTAACCCAATGCCTCGCAAGGATGTTAATTGTTGTCTCTAATTAGTTTCATCAGTATTTATTATTAATGATTACACGTTTTTATCAATGAAAATGATTTACTATCGGTACAAGGTGTTAATTGTAATGTTCTGTGTATTTGTTTTAATCAATGAATTATTATAGTAAAGGTTCAGAAACGTCTTATGACTTTTCAGATAATCATGCACCATCTGACATTTTATGATATTAATATTAAATGTTCGTCTTTATGAAAATCTACACCATAAATAATACAGTATAGTGGAATTATACTGATACTGGAATAATTTATTAAATTTTGTCATTCACTGGAGTTTTTCTTTTTAGGATCAGGAATTAGAATCAAAAGAGTTCCCACCTCCCTGGTGGACAAAACCTCCTTTAATTTGCGAAAAAAAAACAACTCTCCTCCCACCTCCACATTTGACACACTTTGTCAGTTTTTCTCATTTTGCTTCGAAGCCATTGATAGGAAGGAAATCATGAACTAGAATGAAAATATTTCTCATAAAATTCTACATAAAATGTGTTATATTAATTATTTGGCCTGTACTTACCAGTTTTGAGTAAACGGCTTTCGAAGTTGAAAACAGTTTGAAGTAAAAAAAAAAAAAAAACAAATGTCTGAAAATTATTGGTTATTAATAGAATTCGTTTTATGTAGAATTTTATGAGGAATATTTTCATTCCTATTCCTTGTTCATGGCTGAATTCGAAGTTAAATAACTAAAACTGACACAAAATGCCAAGTGTGAATGTGGGAGGGGTGGTTATTCGTGAATTGGGGGATGTTTTATCAACCAGGGAGCTGGGAACTTTTTTTATTCTTATCCCTGGCCCTAAACAGGAAAAACTCCTGTAAAGGGCAAAACTTTATCAATTACTTCCCCCCGAAACCCTAATGCCATGGGACTAAATAGTAAAAATCTGTTTTTCGACTTGCAGGAGCGATGGATTTTGATGAAAACGGTATTAAACGAAAGGGAATTTCATGAGTAAGTAACTATAATTTTTATCCTTGAATTTCTAAAAACATTTTAAAAAATTTCCTTGACAAATGGGGAGATTTCAAAGAAACTATCTGGGCCTTAAAATGTATCTTTTCTAGATAAACTGTAATTCTTGCCGAAAGCCCCATATATGTTATGGTTTTCAAAGGGTATTTATTAATTACTATGTTTTTAAAAATACAAAATAAAAGTCTGTAATAATATCGTAGGAATGTTTTTGATATTTTTAATAAATAAAAAAAAATATTCAGGAACTGCTCCCATGCTTTCAATAATCTACTTCTAAACTCTTAGTAACTGAGAGAACTGCAAACAAAAGATCTTCAACACGAAACAAATAAGTCTTGAGTGAATATAGAAAAGTCAGGTTATGAAGAAAAGAAATCTTTATTCCTCTTTTGTGATATTTTACAATGGTCTCTGTTGATAGAAGGGCTATTACTAGTTCCATTTCGGTGTATGAAATGGCGTTTCAGTGATTCTTGAAGCCCTATTAAATGTAATTACAAGAACAATTATACATTTAGAGATAAAGTTTTAATTTTTTTTTTAATAAGACATCGTTATACTTTAAGATTTTGCGAGCTTTAGTCCGAAAACCACCTCCCATGGATCCGCTTATGCTCTTACGCACTTGTGAACAGGTATAAATGACCTTTTAATAGTCTAATATATAACAAAGCCGTCGAGGAAATACATTTTAAAGAAGACTTGAGAACGAAATACCCGAACTTTAAGAAATTAAAAAACAAAACAAATAAAAACATCTTAGGTTATGAAGGTCTCAGTATTAAGTAAATTAATGCCGTTGACATTTCTGCCTTTCTCGGGTAAATGCTCTTAAATTGAAGGAAATTGTGAAGCAATTTGGCAATGAAGATTTTTCCCGTATGACAATGCAGGAAAAGTAGGCTGTGTTTTGTCTCTAAAATTAAATAATGGTAATGAGCTTTTCCAGGCAATTTCGGAGAAGAAATTTAAGTGTGGGACAATGAACTTTAATTCTGTAACTTAATAATAATTCTGGTTTTTGTTTTTCCTATTATCTCTACCTCGCCATTCCTGGCATACGATAGTTGTTCTAGAGGTTCAAACCTGTCAAATCTTACCAGCGTGGAAAGATCGAGATTCACTCTATGGTCCGGCAAGAAATAAATTTCTATTCGCCCAGGCTGGATTCGAATTGGCGTCTCTAGACTCGAGAATGTTAAATCTGGCAACGCTTCAACACGCTCTGGTAATTTTGGACTCGTTTCTTTTATATATGAATTTTTGTTTTTTTATTTCCTATAATATACCTTTGTAATCAATCAAAAAAATAAAATTAACTTCCCTAGAAATTAAAGGTTTTATTTTCCAAGATACATAGGATTCAAGAATCCTTTCGTCAGCGGTTTTTCTCCGTGACTACTGGCCCGATATTTTTATAATTTTGTATGAAAGTTAGAGGTCATCCTACGATTGTATCCCGGTCCACGAATTATCATGCGCCTTTCAGTTTCAAAATGGAAGCTGATTAGGTGGTTCATTAAAATTATGGCATCAAAGTCTCAGGTTATCTCAAGATGGTCCTCGAAACTCAATAGTGTATATTTATCAAATGAAAGTGTATATTTAACCACATTTCGGCCATTTATAAAGATGTGAAGTTTTTTTATAACAAATTCTTAAAAAAATAATAATAAAAATTATATTATAGCTAAATATTTCCGAAATGATACTGTGAATGAAATTAACCGTTCGTTAAAAATATTTTAAAGTCAATAAGCTTAGATGAACGATTATGATTAATTTTGCATTCCTTATTATGTAAATATTTCATTAGTTACTCTAATAAGTATGAATATATAAACAGACAATTATACTGATTTATGAATCAAACATAAACGAGAAAATTAAAAAAAAAAAAATAACACATTCATAATTCAAAATTATTTACATAAAATAAACAAATTAATTAATTAAACTGATATTTTTGACTCAATCTATTAGCATAGGTGGATATCCTTTCACTGTAGCTTCGTTTTAATTATCATATATGAATTTATTATCAGCAAGTTTCCTGACTATATTTATAAGATAGTCATAAATAATTCTACAGGTGAAAGTAAATAGAAGAAAATGGTATTGTATTGAGGAATACTGATAATATAATTATACTCCTCTACCTCAGGATATGAAATAAGAGAGATTTTGAACCATCTTACTTTTTAACTTGGTTCTAAAGTGTGCAATGAGGAGACCCAGCATTCAATATAAGTGGTTCAATGTAAAGTGGTCTGCAATGATCTTTGATTTTGCCGAATCTAATCGAAAGAACCTTTGAGACTTTGATCGAAAAAATGAATTTCTGGATCTTCAAAGTTGTTTAAATATAATAACTCGTTGTTAATAAGGCTAAAACGAAATATAAAATGTTACAAGGATGTGATATATTTATCTATCCAAGTTTGATTTATCCCTAACGCTTAATTAATATCACGCTTATAGAGACATTTCTATCATACTCGATTTCAACACTATTATCAGACAAAAACCTTTTTATCTAAAAAAAATAATTACATAATATTAACTAAAACTTTAAAATATTGAATAAAAAAACTATAGAATGTGTTTTGACCACACGATAGAAGTGAAACATAACATCAATAATGCGAGATTGATAATATGAAATATAATTTATAAAATAACTCATTATAAAGAGGATCAAATGCTCAACAGTTCCCTTGCTGGCAGTATGTAGGCTCGATTTTTCGTTTCTGAGATATTTTAATCCATATCTTCTATAAAAAACTCGTTATCATTTGGTTTTCGACACTATTTTCCCCTCCCCAACTCTCTAACAAGGTCTTGGATTACAGTTTTGAATAATAGCTCATTACAAATAAGATGAAATGCTGAACATTTCCCTCGCTGACAGTATGCAGGCCCGATTTTTAGTTTCTGAGATATTTTTATGGATTTGTAAAAATTTCGATTAGTTGACTCTAGCCGACTTTATCCGAGCGTTAACACTTCGAAAATCTGACGGATCAATCTAATTCACTCTCCACAAAAAAGTGCAAAACGCGCTTAAAGAATTATTCACTTCAAAAAATAGATTTTATATTTTTACACCTGAACTACTAGTAATAAAAATATTTATGTAGGTCATTTTCAAAACAAATTGGATTGAACTAGGAAAAAATTCCAGCAAATGAAATTTTTTCTAGTACAATCCTAAATATATATTATAATTATGAGCTTTTATTATTTTCAATATGTACAAGATAAATAAATGTTTTTTTAAGAAAATATGTAAGGGTATACATGATACAAGGTATGATTAGTTTTCATCATGTTTATCGGAGTTTTAGACTGGCATTAAAAAATAACCGAAGAGATTCATCAGATATCTGGATACGTATCAGTAAGTAAGGGATAAACAGAACGAATAAACACTTTTTTGTTTAACTTTTTAATCTTTAAAATCTTGAGTTGGTTCTGCTCTTTTAGTTTAATAATATTGCAAACGATTTCTGTAGTGTAAGAATATTTTTAGTTTCATCCTAGCAGGCAGAATGAAGGTGTTCTATTACGCCGAGACTAATTATGTTTTAATGACGGAACATCATTTAAATAGAGACTTGAGATGACGGAACATCATTTAAATAGGGATTTGAGATGACTTTCAAGGATTATGCAATTATTTGAACCAGGGCTGTATAATTATCAAGTCATGCTGACAATATACAATACGCGAAGGAATTGTCAAGGGGAGGGGTGGGGAGAGAGTTTGTCACCTAAAAAAAAAAAAAACTATCGGGCTGAAGTCTTACCCAAAATTAAATCCTGGATCCGCAAGTCACGAAAACCAATATTGGTCTATGAATGACAGTTGTGAAATTAGCTTTCTGAGAAAAACAACTCATGAAATAAATGTTGTATTAAACCCCTGTTTAGTGATTTACTTACTTTCATATTTTCTAAATAATTTTTTTATTTTAACATGTAATCAAAAAAATTTTCGCGGGCCGTAGTTTGGAGACTCCTGCTTTAGATGATGAACTTATAAAAATGAACAATTTTTCAACAAATTTTTAAATGAATAAAAATTATATTGTAGTAATTAATTTATTATAATGCACTCCAGATAACATAAATAAAAATATTGAAGCTTTGTAATAATTTATTGTAGTTATTTATGCTCAAAACACAGGTGGCCTGTGATGGGAGAATATTAAATACCATTTTTACTTTCACTTATGTAATATTTAGTAAGGAAAAGAATTGCGATCATGAAAATTTTCGAATCTGAGTTTTAAACGGAAATACATGTTTTGAGGTTTACTGATTACAAATAACAAAGTCCCGCAAAATGGGCTGTGCGTATGTAAGCGTGTGTCTGTATGTATGTGACAGGTCTAGCTCAAAAACGGAAAGTCGTATGAAAGTGAAATTGCATATTGGAGGTTTGTATATACCTCAGAGGTTACAGCAACATTTTCGTCAAAATCAGCTAAGTTGGTGAAGTGGAACTTTATATCATCGATGAAACACATTTTTACTATTTTCTGGAAAACGGCTGCAACGATTTTGATTAGATTCATCATATCAGTATAAATTTAAGCAGTTTTTAATATTATGTAGGTTTTATTCTCACTGATGTTCTCTAACAGTTCTTAAATGGCTAATTTTCAATATTAGCTTCCTCTAATGTACCTTTAATTTTTTTTGTTTGGAAAAATTAACCATTTCATATTGATCTCTAATATAAAAGATTGTTAAATATAAAATATGAAAGAATTTTATAATTAACTAAAGGAGAAATAAGAGATCGTAACAGAGAATAGTTGTAATGAAGGAACCAAAGGGATACGAGTGAAGCAGAGCTCACCCGAAGGTTAGAACAGACTTTCATAGTAAAATGAGCTTAATATAATACGGACTCCGACAATATCATGTACATATATATATGCGGTTTTACTAAGTATGTTTTCGTTGGTATCATTTAATATTTAATTGTATAGAGGTTGAGTTCTACCAATGGGTAGTTTCACTTCATGTTTTCCATGTCATGTTTCCAATGTCACATTTACTTGTTGTATTTTTAATGTAATAATAATACCTTATTTATTCTGGGACGAGTCCCTTTAGAATAATACAACAAGACAAAAATAAGGGCTAAGGAGCCTCAGAGATACATAAATAAAAATACAGAGTAATTGAACAGTCTTGGTGAGTGAAAATAAAACATATAAGTTGCTTTCCAATTTTGATCAGTTGATAATAAAAAATATAAAAAAATAGATAAACAAAAATTGGGGTACAAATAATGAAGAACGAACTAATAATTTATGTACATATTTTCAGTAGTATCTATTTACGATTTTATGGGGACTGGATGGATAACAAATGATTGAACAGGCGGGATTTAAAGGTAGGTAGGGTATTGGATTGACGGATGTGGGAAGGGATGGAGTTCCATAGGGATGAGGATCGGATAATGAACGATTTGTCGAAAGCAGCGGTTCGGTGGGCCCTTATTTATAAATCAGAAGACCGGGAACGAGTATTGCGGGAGCGAACAGAAGATTTGAATTGAAGGAGCTCGGAGATGTATGAGGGACGGTGGGATTGGATGACTTGAAAGAGGAAGGATGCCAGGAAATACTTACGACGGTAGGAAGGATAAAGCCACTTTAACTCCGCATAAAAATGGGAAACAGAGGCGTCCCTTGGGATCCCGAAGATGAATCGTACAAAGCAATTTATCAAACGTTTTAGTTTCGCCTCGAGATCCCCAGAGAGGCCCCCACATACCGTACAGCAATAGTCAAAGTGGGGTAAAATTAAGGAAGTGACTAGGAGCCTACGGGTTTCAAAAGGAAATAGGTGACGGGAGTATTTAAGACGTTTTAGGATGGAAATGGTACGGCGGGAAACACAGTTGTAAATTTCATTAAAATAAATAAAAAAATGTATAGATTACAGCTATATACATATTACAAGTTGTGTATATAAGGGTACACAAACAAATACAAATATCTACAATGGAATATAAATCAATATAGCGTTTATAATTTTTACTTTCACTTCCCATTGCCTGAAAATACTTATTTCTGCTAAGAAGTGGGTGGGGTGGTGTGGTGCGCGCACCGCACCAGATTTTTTTTTACACTCCTATAGGTTAATCTCAACTTATTTTGTAAAACAAACATCAACAAAACTAATATGTGTTCGAAGCAAATTAAGTGACGATAGACGCCAGAAAGTGGAGTATGTGTTAATCTGGTTTATTTAAGTTAACATTGCACTCTTGCTCAATCTCCACTTCGTTTAGCCCTAGTGACGCGGTTGAGAGAGGAGTGCAGGGGACTCCTGGATTCATACTTTTCTCTCCACAGTTGGAGGGACAAGTCTGGTTTGGAGTTGTATATAGGTGTGTATGTGTTATTTTTATTTATTTATTTTTAGGTTATTTTATTCTTATTTATTGTATATATATATTATTTTTCTGTATAATTTATTTTATTTACTGTACATAGAGTGTGAATGTGATCTGTGAACACTATTATAAATGTCCTTGAGACAGATTGTAATATTTTTCAATAAATAAGCTTAATAATTTAAAAAAAAATTTAAGTTAACAAAAACCTTAGATTTCCTGCTTTTCTATGAAAAACCGAACTATTGTTTATATAAACTTTCTTGTAGCTCTTGATGTCTACTACCATATCATTAAATATGGCGACCGCAGAAAGGCCTTGAATAAACTCTTAGTTACCATGTTAATAAATAGAGTTAAGAAGGTGAACTACGTGCAGTGGACACATTTGCCCCTATCTACTAAATATGGTAACTAACTCCAATGTCATATACATATTTATGTCATATATTAAATTACCTACATTTACATAAATAATGTTTCCTACATAATGTTAATCAAATCGTCATAACTGTATAACAAACTAATTGTACAATACATTTGCATAAAAACTATATATGTAATTATAAAGTTTGGACATTAAATATGATGCCAATCTTTTTGAAGGTATTACTACAGGTGAATGGGTAAAATATATTAGGTAGTTTAGACATAACCTAGTTAGTGCCATTTATTACCCTCCCTTCATCACCAAACTACCTGACTGTATCTGTATACTACCTGTTTGGCACATAAAGCAATCAACCCATTGACCTATAATTTTTGGGTAATATGACCTGAGTTTGGTCCTTGCAATTAGGAGTGATCCTTTACGATGGTGCTTCGGGCTTCGGGGTGGTCTGTTGAAAACAACACCATCCTGTATTTTGGAAATGGTCCATTAAATATAACAATAATAAAATATAAATATATTAAAAGTCTTATTTCAAAAGCTTCACATTTATTCTTTTAAAAAATCTTTTTCTATCTTATACTTTTTTCAACCATGTAAAAGGATATTTTTAAGTGTCCAAATTGATTCAACAGCGCTCTTAGCTGTGTTCAGAAAACATACTATTCTTCAATACATGATGTACATTCCGCCATTTTTAAATATTTTTTATAGTTTATGCGACTTTTGTAATTTAAATTCCATAATAATAGGGTGTATAAAAAAAATTACTATTTTATCAAATTCAAGATTTCAAAGGACTGTAAATATTTTAATCATACTTAATACTTAATAATTCTTTTAAAACATTCTCTAATCTTGTTTAATCCCATTCGACTTCTTTAATAAAAGCCTCAGTTTAGCTATTTTTTTCAAAGAAGAAACATAACAATATCCTACAAAATTCTCGTAATGTTTAGGCATTACTGAAAAATAAATTCACAGCCACTGCAGCAACTCGTGAAATTATTAAATATGAAGGGAAGGTGTCCGTGACCAGCGCACTGCGCGGCGTTGGTTTGAAAAATTTAGCAGTGAAGATATGACGCTGGAAAGGAAGAAGGGCTCAGGGCGACCATTAATGGATATTGATGAGGTTCTGCAGGAAGATGTTTAGTCAAAACCGTCCAAGAGTACTGGTTAACTTGCCTGGCCACTCCAGAAACTTACAGAATAATTATAAAATATTTATCTGATACCAAGGCGGATTACCACACGTATCAACTGCGTCAAGAGAGGGCGCTCAGGGTCGTTATCAGAAGACTGCACCCATCTACGCCAACTGATGCAATAAAAGAAGAGCTCGTGGGTATGGGATTCCATGTTCGCCAGATAGTGAACATATTCAAGGAGGATAGAGAACAGCCTGGAATAAAAAGTAAAATACCGCTCCCACTATTCTTCGTTGACCTTGACCGAACGCCCCAGGTCGAAGACATCTACAAGGTCACACGCCTTTATTACACCAGCGTTGTTGTGGAAAAGCCTTACACCAAGCGCGATATCGTTCAATGCCATAACTGTCAGGCTTATGGCCATACGAAAAGATATTGTCATCACATTCCTAGATGTGTGAGGTGTGGTGAGCAACACAAAACAGAAGAATGTAGGAAGTCTAGAACTTCACCTGCAGTATGCGCTTTATGCCACCAAGGGCACCCTGCCAACTACAAGGGTTGTCAAACATACAAAGAATTAAAAACAAGAATGTACGCAACTCCTAGAGAAGAAGGGACATCCAGGCCACCAAGACAACCCTCTAGAACAGTGAACGGAAGAGTGACCTATGCTCAGATGTTCAAAGGAGACACTATAAACACTCAATCTCAGGCCCTGCCACAAGAACCTCAACCTCGAGAATTCACAAATCAACCTCAAGACCCACATCCCTCCATCCCTGAACCTAGGTTCAATACCCAGACATACATTCCTCCTCCTTCCAATTCCACTGACCTCACAAGCCTATTAACTTCTTTCCTCTCTGAATTTAGATCCCTTATCACCCCTCTTATTTCATTACTTACCAATGTTATATCCAACCTCATTCCACCGCCGAGAAATCCATAAATGTCCTCAACCAAATCCCTTTCCATTCTCCTATGGAATGCGAATGGTATTCGAAATCACATCAACGAACTGACAATCTTATTACATGACAAAAACATCGACATAGCACTAATAACTGAAACCCGACTAACCAACAAACGACAAATCAACGTTCCTGGCTACAATATTTATAGAACCGATCATCCTGATGGAACAGCACATGCTGGCACTGCTATAATTATCCACCGATCTCTCTCCCATCATTTATTTCCCTTACCAACCCATAATTTCCTACAATCCACTGCTGTAATAATCCAAACTTCCCTTTACCCAATAACATTAGTTGCGGCATATTCCCCGCCTAAAATACCCATTTCCGAATCCCAAATAATTTCCTTCCTGAATTCCTTAGGACACCATTTCATCCTAGGTGCAGATTTAAATGCAAAACACCAACAATGGGGAGCCAGATCCACAAATTCCCGAGGGCGAACACTGCTATCTGCACTTAATTCCCATCGCAGCAACATCCTTTCACCTAATACTCCCACATACTGGCCAACAGATCCCAACCGCAATCCCGACCTTCTAGACTTTTTCCTACACAAAGGTCTAGGATCATTACACTGTTCCATTTCAAGGCTTGATGATCTTTCCTCAGACCACAGTCCTATAGTCCTAACCGCTTCCACATCACCCATTCCTAAATCATCCTCTCCTTCATTTATCAGGGGACCAGTTAACTGGAACCTTTTCCGTCAAATATTGGATGATAATATAGACCTCAGAGTTTCCTTAAAAACACCTGAAGACCTTGACGATGCAGTGGACTCCTTTACTAAGCTGATCCAGCAAGCAGTTTGGACTGCATCCTCACCTGATCGTCCCAAAAAACACCTCAGTATAAATCCTCTACCCCAAGACCTATTGGACCTTATCCATAGCAAACGATGCTCTAGGGCCCTCTGGCAAAGAACCAGGCATCCTGATGACCGGAAATCGTATAACTATTATTCCAAACAGGTAAAAAAGAAACTGGATATCTTTAGAACCCAATCCTACAATTCCTACCTTTCCTCATTAACATCTAGTGATAACTCCCTCTGGACTGTAACTAAAAAAATCCTTAAAGTCCAATCCATTTCCCACCCCCTCCGCCGTGATGATGGTTCCTGGGCTTCGTCAGATGCGAATAGAGCTGAAGAGTTTGCTAAACATCTATCCTACACATTCACTCCCCATCCCGAACTCCATCCCACCCACACTGCTGAAGTTAAAGAATTCCTCTCTTCACCAATTCCTCTCTCTCTACCTCCAAAACCTGTTAACCCCTCTGAGGTCAAATTCCTCATAAACAAATTAAAACCCCGAAAATCCCCTGGATATGATCTCCTCACTTCACAAATCCTTAGACAACTTCCCAAAAAATCAATTATATTCCTGACCTATCTATATAATTGCATCCTTCGTACTACCAACTTTCCCTTGATGTGGAAACACTCCATAATCGTGCTGTTTCCAAAACCAGGCAAACCCGTTAATAACACATCATCCTACAGACCGATAAGTTTACTCCCTATCCTCTCAAAAATCTTTGAAAAAATCCTCCTCAAACGCATCCTACCCATACTCGAATCCCACAACATCCCTTCTCATCAATTTGGATTCCGCTCAAGACATTCCACTGTCCAACAAGGCCTTCGTGTTGTGGACCATATATCCTCTGCACTTGAAAACAAGCAATATTGCACTGGTGCCTTTCTGGACGTAGCGCAAGCTTTCGACCGGGTGTGGCACGATGGCTTGCTTTTCAAGCTCAAAACCCATTTACCCCAATCCTTATACCTAGTCCTCAAATCCTATCTCTCAAATCGTTCCTTCCAAGTCCGTTGCGGCACCGAATTCTCCACTTACTATCCAGTTGAGGCTGGTGTTCCACAAGGCAGTGTTTTGGGTCCAGTTCTCTACATCCTTTTCACTGCCGATATCCCTCCAAATCCCGATACCTTCCTAGCTACATTTGCCGATGATACTGCCATTCTATCCTCCCACTCAGATCCTCAAATAGCATCTCAAAACCTACAATCTCACCTCTCCTTGATTGAGCAGTGGTGCAACGACTGGCGCATTAAAATCAATGAAGCAAAATGTAAACATATTACTTTCACTCTGCGACGCAGATCCTGTCCCACAATCCTTTTCAATTCAATACCACTTCCCTACTCAGATACAGTCCGTTACCTTGGCTTCCTTCTAGACAAAAGACTAACTTGGAACCCACATACGAGACTTAAAAGACAAGAACTTAACCAACGATATGGCCAGCTATATAGACTACTAAGCAGGACATCTCATCTTTCGATTGAAAATAAACTTTTAATCTACAAGACAATACTGAAACCTATCTGGACCTACGGACTTGAACTGTGGGGAACTGCTAAACATTCGAATATCAAACGCATCCAATCCTTCCAGTCCAAAGTACTTAGAACAATAGCCAATGCCCCATATTATGTCACAAATAAGACCCTACACCATGACCTTAACATCCCTTTTGTCCTCGACATCATCCCATCCAGATTCTCAAACTTTCACCAGAACCTTATCCATCATCCAAATCCTCTAGCTCAATCCCTATCCAGCTCCCACCATCCCTACAATCCCCCTCGAAGGTTAAAACGGCAGTGGCCGCGAGATCTATTGTAAATATGCTTCTGGAGTCCTGGCAATGGCCAGCTTCTCCACTCAAGTCCTGAGCATCTGTGGCTCTAGTGCCCTCCTTCAGCCTCCATGGCTTTTAATACTAGTGATGCGGCTGGAAAAGTGGCACTGGGATCTCTGGAGTCCTGCTTTGCTTTCCACATGTGGGGAGAAAAGGCTGGCTCGGAGATTCCTGGGCGAATGTATATAGGTATGAATGTGTTTAGAAGTTTTTATTTTATTTTGTTTATTTATTTTTTTTATTTTATTTTATTTTTTTTCTATTGATTTACATTTTTTTTATAGGTATTATATATTTACTTTTATATTTATAGTTACTTCTGTATTACTTGTATATACTGTATGAATGAGAACTTTTAGCCTTAATACTTATAGCCCTCCAACAGTGGCTGATTGTATTATTATTCAATAAAAAAAAAAAAAAAAAAGTTGCCTGGGAGTGTGTAGTATCGAAAGATTCTGTTAATCGCCATATCTTCTCTTTGGAGAAGGTAAAAAAGAGCAGTAGAACTTACTCCTCAGCAATCAGTTAAGAGGTTAGAGAGTTGTGAAAATTTATTGAAAAGCCCTTCTGATATGAAACTCCTGCCTCATCCACCATATAGTCCAGACCTCGCACCACCGGATTACTACTTATTTAGATCCATGGCCCATTTTCTTCAAGGGAAAAAAATTAATAATTTTGAGGAAGTTTGAATTGGAATCCAAGAGTTCTTTGACAGTCATCCCAAAGAATGGTATCAGCGTGGGATCTAGCAATTGGTTAGCAGATGGCTAATGGCGGTAGATAACAATGGAACATACTTTGAGTATTAATTGTATTTTATATCAAAGAAATAATAATACAAATATTTGGTAGAAAAAAGACCATTTTTTTTTTTTTTTTTTATACACCCTTTTAATTCGTAAATAGTTCAGGAATAAATTTCGAATTAAATCAGAGATAAATTATTTTGTGTTGTCTTATCACAAAAAGGATTTTGGAAACTAATTTCTTATAATTTTTTTTAACGGTGAATTGACTTGGCAAGTGATGAAAAACTCATGAACAAATACAAAAGAAAAAATTCTCATTATTAATTGTCTGACACAGGGGTGCCCAGAAGAAAATTTGGGGGGAAGAGGACAATTTTGGCGGGTTTTTGAATTTTTGAGGGTACTCATTTCGGCGGGGTTATAATTTTTTGAAATGGAAAGTTTCATTTTTTCATGGGGAAACATGGAACAGACCCCAGCAAGTGTAATTATATGTTATCTGCGACTTTTCTATTATCTTTGTTTGCTTTGTTTTTAAGAAAAGATGAGCAACAAAATATCATGGGAGTGGGAAGATAGTGTTCTTGCGCCTTTGATCTTGGAAGGGGCACCTCTGGTCCAACTTAAATGTTATAATTATCGATGGTATTTTATTTTGTTTATCCTCTATTTTTTATCCAGAATCGCCTTTTAGGCTAGAATAGATAAGTTTTCTCAGGCCAAGGGGGAGGACGGGGGATTAATGCCAGAGTTAACAGCCAAAGTATTGGCGAAAATTTATATTAATAGAACTTTCGTCAAAGAGCTCTTTTGATATAAGTTGTTATGATCCTTTCTATCAATAGGATCTTTTGAAAACTTGTTCCAAACTTCTTTTAATTAAAAGGTTATTTTCATAAAAGTTCCAATGGAAGTTTTATGCTAAAATTTAACTGTTACAGTTCTTGAAAAATAGTAAAACTGTATCTTTTTGAAACAGTTCAGTAACTGTTTCTTACCCGAGTTATTTCATATTTACCAGGAGGAAGTTAATATTACTGCCTTATACAACTGCTACTTGGTCATGCACGTTCACAGGTGACGAAATAGCCTATTGTATTCAGGAATATCTTTCTCCAGAAGCACATATCAAAGCGAAACTCATTCAATAAGCCCTAAATAACTGATTGCATTGAAGTATAAGTTTTTTTCAAATTAATTTTTTTGTTTAAATATAACTTAATATGTACCAGCTGTGTGTAATTTTAATGCTGAGCAAAACCCATGTCTTTAAAATAAAAAATTAAATCAGCTCCGATATGACTGAAATTAGTATTTTTAGACCTCTTCTGCCATTTCGCAAGAACTTTTTTCTTTGAAAATTTCTGCTAAAAATTTGGTTAAATTTTTTTTATAAAAAGTTCTTTTAACGTTATTCATTTTCTCCAAAAAGTTATGTTATTTAATATAGCTCAATATAGTACACATTTTTTTTTCTAACAATGACTTATAACACTGAATAATTTTATTTTTATATGGTATCACTGGTCAAAATTTTAACCAGTTGTTTTACATCTCGTCATTGTAAACGATGTTATTTTACTAAGGGTACTATTTATTATTTTTATTATGAAGCAACAATTTTCAAAAAAAAGTATATATTGATTTTTCAAAGAAAAAAATTACTATTAATTAATATTGAGTTTATGATGTTTTAAAATGCAGAGAAAGAAAAAAATAAATGTAAATATGTTAATTGTAATATGTTTCATATTTCTGAACTATTAGGTAAGTTTTAAAGAAATTGTATTCAATTTAATAATACCTGATTCTTTATAATGCAAAACTTCAGTAAATATTAAAAATAACCTTTGGCTCGAAAAGTAAATCAAAATAAATTAATAAAATTTGAAGGGTTTAATTTTTAAGAAAAAATTATCGCATTTCTTCTACATGTTCTTACAAACATATTTTTTAGCAACTTTTACAATAAAAATATAATATATTGAAGATTTGTTTTGAAAAAATAATAATCATAGCCTTTATTATGCGATATACATACAATAATGTACGTACTGAAAGAGATACAAGTACGAATAGATAGATAAATAAGAAAACCACAAATTAATAGTATAAGTAATTAAAATTACAATAGGAATATGATTCATATTTTTAGTAATGAATGAAAGTTATGAAATTTTTTGTCTTTCTAATGATTCTATAATTCAGACAATTTAATCTTCATGACAAATGTATCTGTGGTTAAAATAAACAGCCGAACCTCTGTACATCCAACTTTTATACTATACTCTAATTTTTAATAGTAAAAATAATCAATAAAATAAATATATACGAATTGTGACATATAACAAATATATAAAATGTAATAATAAGAATAAATAATAATTAAACATGCCAAAAAAAAAAAAAATTGAAAGAATAATTTCCAAGTAGCGGAAAAATTGGACTAGAACAAAATAAAAAACGGAACAAATGAGATGAAAAATAAATACGAGATAAAAAAGTTATCACAAGTACGATAACAGCAATTTAAAAACCTTTTCAAAGTTCTGGAGGAGATTAGATAAGATTTTAGTTCTTAAAGTTTGATAAAATGGATGATAAGGTATTGAAATAAAAGACATATCTTAGGCAGGTTGTGCCGTTTGGCAGGTTCGTTATTTTATCATGGGGCCGTTTTATCTTAAAAACGTTCATGAACACATGATCACAGGATATCATTTCAAAGCAATTAATAAACGAGATATTTAAAATATAATAATTTTTATAAAAGTATTGATGAATATTTCAATCCATCGAACTTAAAAATCGGTCCAGCCGTCAGCTCAAAAAATCGTTACATACATTTTAGCGGACAACCCAAAACATAACCCTCATGTCGCTTCATTTTTAAAACACGAATAATTTGAGATATCAAACTGAAATATCGATCCAACCGTTCGCTCAAAAAATCGTTAGATATCTTTTAGCAAATCGAAAAAATACATTTTATTCAATCGAGAGTCAGTCTTTTGAACTCGAGTTGTTTCAAAATACTGAAGGAATCTCATCGAATAATTTAAGATATCAAACTTAAAAATCTGTTCTACCTTTACTTTTCGCCTTCGCCTTTCGCGTTGCGTTAATATACAATTTTGAAAAATGGCCCTTTACATAAAGGCTGAAATGCTGAGCAATTTCCTCACTTACATTATGTAGGTCCAATTTTTAGTTTCTAAGATATTTTAATCCGTATCTTCAATAAAACTGATTATCATTTGGTTTTCGATACTATGTTTTTTTCCTTTTCGCCTCTCAAAAACGGCGTCGAGTTAAGATACAATTTTGAATAATAGCTCATTACAAAGAGGATGAAATGATGAACATTTCCCCCGCCTATATTAATTTTTGCTATATTTTCCATGTGAAAAACATTTCAAATAGTCGACTCGGGCGTTACACATTGGAAATCTTATGGGTCATTCTAATTTAATCTCAAAACAAACAAAAAATGCAAAACGTGGCTACAGAAGTTTTCACTAAAAAAAAAAACTCGTGTCGCTTAGTCGGGTAAAAAGTCAATAATTTTTTTAAAAGAAACTTTAAAGAATTGAGTAGGGAGAAGTTAAAATTCCTATATTATCTAGAATAGAATATATTCATCGGTTTTTAGTCCGTTGTACGGACCCTTTTTTATCGAATTATAAACACTCGCCTGAAACTTCGTAAATAGTTTCATTTCATCTTAACCTACAACTATTTTATTTACTAAAACTCGTTTTCTATCTGGAGGGAGGGCAAACTTTATCTATTTAATCAGGTACTAAATAATCGTAAATACCCATTTCCTTTCCAATTGGATCTTAACATAATTGGATCACAATATCGTTAAAAAAGGTGGCCTTAAAAAATATTGGGCCGTTTGACCTATATAACCTCGTTATTTTGAACATTAGGGTGTAAGTCAAGCCAAACGGCTCAATATTTTTGAAGGCTACAGTTTTTGTCGATTTTGTGATCAAATTATCTTTCGATCCAAGTTGAAAGCAAATGGGTATTTAATCTTATTTAATACCTAATTAAATAGACAAAGTTTGCCCCCTTCCAGATTGAACACGCCACAATTCCAAGAGTTTTCTTAGATTAAATAGTTGTAGGTTACGATGAGATGATACTAGTAACACGGACTATATTACATAAAGTCACTAAATACGTTTTTGATGAAGCAAAATTTTTAAGTTGTTGTGAATTTCAATCTTATTTATAAATAAAAAAAAACGGTAAGCGACCCAAAATGACATAAAATCTTTTATAATTCTAATATAGTTACACTAAGTGTACAATATTTCGTCTTTACCGAAGGGGCATTCATCAAAGAATTATAAATTGTGTGTGATCAATAATAATAAACACAATTCGTTCCCTAATATAGTTATAATATAAAATCTGTAGCACTCACCTCTTTGTCCAGGACTACTGTTTTCGCAACATAACCTGGTGCAGCTATGGAACTGCCAAGAACCGCCAAGCACAGCACTAATGTCGTATACATTATTAACTGAAAACAGAAAGAATAATATTATGTTTGATTATTTCACTATAACAAAAGTATATATTATATAAATATCACACTAATATACTAAGTGAAACTAACAGGAGAAGAAGCACTAAGATACAGCGAGGACTTGAAGCTAGCTAGCTTGGACAGATCTCGACTGTGACCTGCGACGGGTTCTGGAGGGAGGGGATTCTTGACCGTCCAGAGAAGAAGAGGAGGCCTCTATTGGTACAGGGACCTCGCCAATAAAATGGTACCTAGTTTAGAGTCAGGTTTATGGTAGTCATATTTTCTTCTCTCGGAAATTTTTATTAATTGCATTTCCATATTATTTAATTTTTTAAAAACATTTGTAACTAATGAGTGTTTAAATTTCAACGATTTTAATGAAATATCGTGTTCTATTGTCAGAAGAAACGTTGGTTTCTAAAAAACCTTTTATAATCATTGTATTCGTTTTTGTTTTGTTTTTTGCTAATCTAAGATAAACAATGTTTCATTGATTTGCATTCATTGCATCCCCATGTTATTTAATTACAAAATCTTATTTATGTTTAATTAATGAATCCCGAAATATCAAGAGTTGTCTAGAAATGTGTGCTTCTATTGTCAGAATAAACACTAGTTATGATAGAACTTTTTGTCTTCTAGTCCGTGGTAGAGACCCCTTTTTATCAAATTATTAACTTCGTAAATAGCTTCATCTCAACGTAACCTACAAATATTATATTTACGAAAACTCTCAGAATTGGGGCATTTTCAATCTTGAGGTCGGCAATCTTTGTCCATTTATTTAGGTACTAAAAACTCATTAATAGACATTTTCTTTCCACTTGAATCCCAAGATAATAAGATCACAAAATAGAAAAAAAGCTGGCCTACAAAAATATTGAAACGTTTAGCCTACATGAGCTCGTTATTTTAACTTTTTCGGAGTGGAAGTCATGCAAAACAGATTTTTGTAGACTTTTTTTTCGACTTTGTGATCATATTATCTTACTACTCAAGTGGGTACTCGCGAGTTTTTAGTATCTAATTAAATAGACAAGGTTTGCCGATCATTAAATTTCATTAAATGCCCCAATTCTGAGAATTTAAGTAAATAAAATATTTGTAGGCCACGAATTGATAAAAAGGGGTCTGTACCACGGACTATTCAGTTCAAAGGATATTTTTTAATCTAGGTCCAAAAAGTTTTCACTAATTTTCATTCGCATCATTTCCATATTATTTCATTTTTAATGCATGATTATTCATAATGAATGGGTCCCGAAATATCAAGAGTAGTCTGATTATCAGATTAACAGACGCTGCTTATAATTTTTTTGTATTAACGTTATCTAAACAATGTCCAAAAATGTCCCACATATGATTTCCTCGAAACAAAAATGCATAATGGTACGCACTCAAAATCATTTATTTATTAACCAAATATAAAAGTCGAACGTCAAATTAATTTTGCGATCTGCAAGTTTTTGGCAGCTTCACAACATCTAAAAATTTCCTTCACATATCCCAGATGTAAATCAGATCAGCAGGTCTCTTGGCCAATGCCTAAGTAATCGCCGTAGTGGGTTGTTGTAGTTTCTAATGGGTTTAAGTATTTCTGTCAGAGCATTCATGTTGTACGTAGTGTTGCCCAAATGCGAGACTGAGACGAGTCTTGGTCTTGCAAACTCAGTCTTGGTCATGGTCTTGGTCTTGTGCAAGAGTCTCGCAACAGTCTTGCAGTTACTCATTATATTATTACTGAATAGATATTCCTGTAATTTTTTATACAGGAGAAACCTAACTAAGCGTGAATGAAAAATTAGAGGTGTTAAATGCAAAAGTATATTGGTTATACCAACTATTTACATATAGTAACGAAGATTTTTAAATATTAGTAATTATTTTGTCTTAATTATTATTTTTAAAATCGATTTTTTTTTTACTAGTC
This sequence comes from Nezara viridula, assembly GCA_928085145.1. NCBI lineage: Eukaryota > Metazoa > Arthropoda > Insecta > Hemiptera > Pentatomidae > Nezara > Nezara viridula. Next base: position 17,221,191 of record OV725077.1, read on the forward strand.
CTGGTCTTGGTCTTGCAAGAGTTAGTCGGCCTTTGTCTTGGTCTTGCAAAGACCGATTTTGGGCAGCACTAGTTATACGTCAGTCTTTGAAGAAAAATAAAAATAAATTTTACTCTGGGACAATTAGTCCCCTTAGAATAATTATAATTTACAAAAAGATGAGAAATGTCTTAAATGTATTTAAAAAAATATATTAATTCCATTCCATACTTTCCCCTACTCTACCTCAATGGACTACCTATTCGTTCCCATACTTCTGCCAGAAATCTCGAAGTAATTTTCGATCAATACTTGTCCTGAAATAATCATGTCTCCCAAAATTATCCGAAATCGATTGCTACCCTAAAACAGTTCCTGAGATTCCGTGGTTCTATGGCCCTAAAAAACCACCAACTATTAGTTTTCTCACTCATCTTTCGTTACTTCGATTATGGCTGCCTTGTTTACGGTGGACTGTCTGGTAGGCTTGAGATCACATTGAAAAGATTAATGAATTGTTTCATTCGATTCATTTTTAGAGTCCCCAGGCGCTCCCACGTCTCCAGCAGGTATGCCGAGTTGAAGTGGCTCTATCCAGATTTCCGGCTGCAATATTTCCCATGTGTATCCCTTTTCCGAACCTTTGTAACAAAAAAGCCATCTTACCTTCTTGATTAGTTTAATCCTTGTTCCTCAGTTCATTCATTTATCAGGATATCCCAGTCCATAAACTTGCTTGTTCCCTCTCATAGAACCGTTTCCTTTAAAAACTTCTTTATCACGCGTGCTACCTTTCTTTTGGAATTCTCTACCTATCTCACTACGCAAATCCTCTTCCTTAACCTCATTTAAACAACATTTATTTATTCTGTCCCCTCCTTACAGTCTTTGGTGAATGTGTATTGTAGTTTTCTTTTGTGGTGTTAAAAGTAGTCTTTATGTAATATATCATTCGCGACATAAGAATGTGCGTCAATTATCCTTCAGTATACTTTCGACTGAAAAGACTGAAATTTTAAACTTAGCAGGTTTTAGCAGACCACTCAGTTCTATGCCGTAAGTCCAAATTGGTTTAAGTAAAACTTTATAAATGGTTACTTTGTTAGTTAAAGATCTAAAGGTCTGTCGAGTAATCTGGATAAAAGGCCGTTTCGTCTACTTAATTCTGTTCGTTTTTCTCTAATCAAGATTTTTCTTCGATGTAAAACATACAAATAGGCTGTGCTAACCCAAAACCAACCAAATGATTTTAATTATGGAGATATCGTTTACCATTCATTAAATATGATGATTAGTGTCAGCTAAAAATTAAAAAGCTTTAAATAATTTTATATGTTCCGAAGTATCAGCCTAGGTTATTCACGGTTAAAAAAATAATCTTATTTTTTTTGTATCTACGAGAAGAATTAAGAATAAAATCAAAACGAGAATACACAAACATAAAATCATGAACGTTTATGATATTTTTAAAATAATCGTTGATTCTACTTTAACTAAACGAAAAATAAATTAAATAAAATCTAAGATACAATTCCATAATTTTTTTAAACCCATCACTAAAATGTTTCACCAAGGTCTTCGTTTATGTCGTCGAGCCTTTGTTATGTTTTTGGGAAATAAGTGGAAATTTCCATTATATTTTTTTATTATATTGTAGACTAATTTTCGTTCATAAAAACTGACTAAAGTGTTGAATGAGCGGGTTCAAGGTTAAACGTCCATTTTGTTTTATTTTTCGTTTGAAGACGATTCGGTTCGGTTTTTGCTCACTGATTAAATTTTACGATTTGCGGTTATTGGATCGTTATATTCGTCTCCTAAGTTTGTCTTGTAATTTCAAGGTTGAAAAAAAAAAACAGAATTTAAATAGGCACTTTTCTTGAAACTTTTTATTTATTTAAGAAGGTAAAAAAAGAATGACATTCATTGAAATGAAAAATAATAATACACGGGAGATAATGATATGTGAGGCAAAAGAAAGGATGATGCATTGCAAGCCTATTGCTTCATCTGGCGCTTACACCATCTTCAACAGAAAACGAACAAACCTTGATGTATGAAATATCATAGTATACAACTTCACACTGGTGGATTACGGGGGGACTCTTTCGGGCTGAAGGGCCCCTCCATTCGGTAAAACATAACCATGTCTTATGAAAAAATATTAAAAATTTAGCTGTAAAAGTATTATTGTTCGTGTAATTACATTTAATAGAATTTCGAGAATCATCAAAACACCATATCATCTAAGTAGTTAGTTTATTTCTTCTTCTATCAAAGTAAAAGCGCTATATATATAAAGTTCTCGGGCTGAAGAATCACCAAAAAAAATATAATTAAATCCTGGATCTGCTAGTGCAACTTCCTTGATAATAATTTATTATGTACACTAATATCACGGTAACCATATTTTCTAATTCTTAGTCCTTAATAGATTATTTATTATAATTCAAAAGAAGGTGAGAAATGTGAAATAAGTAAATTTAAATGTAAATCATGTTTCTTGAAAAATTTGTCACCGTGAAATAACTATACTTTCTATAGGCTCGGTATATGTTAAAAATTAAAAACAAAAAAAACTATAAAACATAGAAATAGAAATAGAACTAGGAACCCCTTTAAGAACTTTTTTTTTTTTTTTAAACTTTTATTATGATATTTACAACTGTATTAGTATGAATACATCTAGTAAATTTGTACAGAGAAATATTATTACATGAAACACGCTTGTTGAGAAACTACCCACTGGTAGCACTCTAATAATTTGTCTACATGAGAAGATCACGAGGCCATCTTCTTTTCAGACGCCTCGGAGGGTTATCAGGAATCGAAGAGGAAGCAAGGTTAGAAACAAGAGGATTCGGATGGTTATGAAATTTATTATGGAAGGATAGGTATCTGGATTTGGCCAAATCAGAAACATATGGTAAATTAAGGTCTTTATGAATGGTTTTATTTGTGACAAAGTATGGAGCATTAAGGATTTTACGGAGGATTTTGGATTATAAGGATTGGATACGATAGGAATTCGATGGTTTGGTGGAGCCCCAAAGCTCAACTCAGTATGTCCATATAGGTCTTATTATAGTTATGTAGATAAGTCTTTTGTAATTAATTGAAAGTTTGGAGCGTTTGTCTAGTAAGTGTTGGAGCAGTCGAGCAGTTTCTTGTCGTTTCAGTCTAATATGAGGATTCCAAGTAAGATGTTTATCCAAGTCTTTAAGAAATTAATTTGGAAATTTATTAATATCTAACAATAATGTAAAATTTAAAAATATACGTTGGAGAAAAACATGGGTCAAGGACTCCTGTGAACAACAAGATTCTTTTTGTGAAACATTTTTTAAAACTATTCGTTATTTTATGAAATATTTCCATAATAACGGAGAAAAGTAAATGTGAAAAAAACATATATTTATATTTTCATGTATATAAAATCCATTAGAAATATTTTAAGTTTAGGTTTATGATTATGACCGTTTTTCTTTTCAAGTATTTATGATTTATAGAATATTTAGGATAAATATTAGTTCGTTCATCAATAAAAATGGAATTCCGTTTGGGAAAAGCTAGGAGAATTTTAGTTTTCAGATAAAAAAATGTTTATTAGTGGTTAAGTGGTAAACAAATCTTATTACCGTCACATTAACACATTTTTATTGCGCATTACGCATTTCCCAAGAAGTATAAAATTCTAAAATGAATACTAGATACAATCTTCAGTTCTCAAGTTTCTTGATTCAAAACAAAAACTTTTCTTTTATGAATGAATAAAAATGTATGATAGTTGCGCGTATCAAGAAATTTACTAAAGCAAACGAGAGTTATTTTAGTATAAGTAAGTCATAATTTTTCATAAGAAAAAATTAAAGTTCGAGTATTTAAAAAAGAAAACTGCTAATTTCATTAGTACAAACGGCTCAATATAAAACTGGTGCTTTGTATAAATAAAAAAGAAAGAGAATATTTTGGTGAAGAGAAAAAATTTGTTCATAAAAATAATAAATTAAAATCTTTTGAACAAACACCAGTAATATATTAGATGATTTGATTCGTTAAATTAAAAGATAAACAAAGAGAGAATTTGGTGATAATAATTAAATATATATACATTTTTTTAATTCAATCAAATTTTATTATATTATTTAGATTTTATTAATTAAAACTATATTATTAGGTTTATTAAATTTTAAGTTTTAGAATACTTATAATTTTGTTAAGAAAAAGAAAATGTATTAGTGTCATCACTTCTAGTGGTATATAAAAAATCTAGGAAGATTTTTCTGTAAAAATATCACATTTAAATGTGTATTTGTTTTATTAAAAATATATTTATGGATTTCATAAATGTTTATTATTTTATAGGAATGCTGATGGTCCATAAAACACTTTATTGTGGTCCACGAAAGTTTAAATGTTCAGAAACTCTCATATAGTACACCAAGGAAATATTTGTCATGATGTTCATATTTTACAACCAAGTGGTTTTGCTTAATACATTTATGAAATATTTCAAGAACTAAGAGGTTTTACTTCTTCCAGGCCAGTAAAACCTTCAGTCAGTAAAATTTTTAAAAAATATGCCTTCATTATTATAAGTTGATAGATTAGCCTTGAATATTTCTACGTATTATTTAATGAAAGCCTAGAAGAGTACAGTCTATGATTTTCCATCTTAGTGCTCGCTTAGCCAATTCTCAAAATTGACAGCAATTAAAGTTGCGCAAAGAAAACGTCGTGTGTTGTAAAATGTTGCTCAAAGTGTCATATCCGTGATAACTTTTCTAATTTTCTAATTCAGCCTTGTCAATTAATAAATATCATTGTTGATCTTTACAATAAACTTTTAATCTCACCGCACTAGATAAAAATTATAAAGAATACCAATCCTTAATCGTAATTTTATTTGTGGCAATAATAAATAATTTCGTGGCTATAATTTATAATTTTATTAGTGGATTCCCATTGGTATATAACACATCATATCTTTAATGATAATAGACGCAATAACTTGAATAGTTTTAAAAATAATTTCTATCATTGAATTTCATTGGTGGTATCCAACTAGTATTATTAAATTTGATATCACAACGCTTTAAATAAGTTTTTCATAGCAAGTCCATTAAGTAATAAAATACAACATTTACATGGTTACTTTTTTTAATTTTATTCAAATTTTTAAAGATTATTTATACTTTATAATAAATGGTTAACTTAAGTCTAAAGAAATTTATTAGAACAACACAGGAAAATGGAGGTGTGTACGTCGGAATAATCATACCATCGGAATAGAGCTATCAAGAAGACATTTAAAAAAACATGCTAAGAATCTGATAAGTAAACTGAGCAGAATGGCCTATAAGTAATTGAAAGTAAAACACATAGCATGATAGTAAACCAGATATGTCCTTTTCAACAACTAGATAGAAAATCATTCTCGAAAGTAGACAAATTCAAATTTCTCGAGTCCACTATAACCTCATTAAATGACCACCGATCTGAGATGCAGTAGCGTATAACATGCGAAAATATATAGTCTGTGGCACAGGCCGATCTATGGGGGGAAGTTTCTTTCGGACTGAAGCTCCCCTAAAATGGTAAAATATACAGAAAAAAATATTAAAAACTACCTCTTAAAGTATTCTTGTTCGTTTAATTATATTTAATAGGACTTCAAGAACCACTTAAACATATAGGTAGTTAATTTCTTTCTTTTTTTTTAAAATTAATTATCGTTATATGTATATGAAAAAAAAATCTTTCGGGCTGAAGCCCTTCCCAAAATTAAATCCTAGATCCGCTAGTGGTATGTGGTATAGACTCTTTTTCATCAAAACATCCGCCTGAAACCTCGTGAATAGCTTCATCTAATCGTAACTATTTTATTTACGAAAACTCTTAGAATAGGGAGTTTTCAATTTGGAGATCGGCAAACATTGTCTATTTAGATAGGTACTAAAAACTCGTAAGTACACATTTTCTCTCATCTTGGATCGTAAGATAATTTGATCACAAAATCGAGAAAAATGGTGGCCTACAAAAATTTTAGGCCGTTTAGCGTATATAACCTCGTTATTTTTATATTTTGGGGTGTATGTCACGCCAAACGGTCTAATATTTTTGCAGGCCACCTTTTTTCTCGATTCTGTGATCAAATTATCTTACGATCCCAGTGGAAAACAAATTAGTATTTACGAGTTTTTATTAACTAATTAAATAGACAAAGTTTGTCAACCTCCAGATTGAAAAAGCCCCAATTGCAAGAGTTTTCGTAAATAAAATAGTTTTAGGTTACGATGTGATGAAGCTATTTACGAAGTTTCAGGCGGATGTTATCTGGAATGTTCCAACACCCAAGAAAAAAAAAATTTAAAGATTTGAGAGTAAAATCCTCTGTTTGGTAACCGGAGCGATCTGGGATGAATAGACCAACCAATGGAGGAAAAGAAACATTAAAAAATGGCTTACAGAAATTTGGTAGTCTAAGAGTAGATAAAAACAAGAGGGACATGAAGCACGAAGTAATCTATCACGAAGCCTCTACACGACAATGAATGCTACAATAGTTGACAAGAGACCTCGTGAGAGGCTAAAGAGAGAAGGCTGGTTTAGGTGGCCAAAGATCTACAAGGTCTGTGAAGCTAACAAAAAAAAAAAAAAATCAATAGATCACTCGATGAAAAGTTTAATTATAATAAATCGGCCCATGTAACAGATGCCCTGTTTCAGAGAATTTTTGATTTCGGGCATGAAGTAGGAAGGTGTGATGATTAGGAAGATAAGACAGTCCCTGAGGGAAACGTCTTTTGATGAGAGGATCAAGTGCAAGTGGCAGAGAATCGGAGTGTATTTTAAATTTTAAAAAATAAAGAATTAAACCATTTTAAATCTAATCCGCGGGCCAATAAATTTATTTATGACATACAAGTTCTCACTGGGGCTGAAACCAGATTAACGGAGATGTTGGACCCTTCTACCGTAAACGTAGCCGAGATTCAGAAACCCAAGCTGAGGCATTGGGCAATTTTCCGCGTGACATGCTCCTTGTCAGCCACCGACACAATAATATAAAGCATCGTATAGCCGAATTCCTTGAAATGAAGAACTATAAAAGTTTCCTCGAAGTTTAATGCCTGGACACGGAAGGCTCAACAAGGATCATTGTGACTGAAAAGGAAGCACTCATAGAGGATCAGATTTGAAACCAACCTTCAGGATCAGGGCTTCAAGGTACAGGCAGAGAAAGAGGGAATTTATTCGAAATGCATACCTTATCTGAAGGAAAAGTACAGATATGAATTCGGTCAGAGAGAGTGCCTCAGTTAAAGGGCTATGGTTCGGATGTAGGGGAACCATCTTAATACAAGTAATTCCTTGCAGAAGCTCGTTGTTGGAAGGGAGCAGATGCAAACCATGACAGAAACTATTATTTTAGACTCGTTGGGAATCCTCCATCACCACATATATTTATCTGAGTCTCCACTTATTTGATTCTATAAACCGTTCTTGGCATATCTGATATGTACTCCAAAATTCGGACCCACTAGCGGATCCAGGATTTAATTTTTGGGGCCTCATCCCGAAACCTTTTTTTTTTTCATAAAAATAACGATAATTACTTTGGAAAAAAAGATAGAAACTAACTACCTATATGAAAAGTGTTTAAGTGATTTCTAAAGTCCTTTTAAATGTAATTACACGAACAATAATACTTTAAGAGATAATTTTTTAATATTTATTTCCATAAAACATGGTTATATTTTACCATTTTGGAGACTTCAGCCCCAAAGCCCCCCTCGTAGATCCATCCGTGGTCGGTTCTAACTCTTTCTCATATATTTTTAAAGTATTATTTGTTGATTAATGAGTATGCTGTGTTGTTTAGTAACTGAACTGAGTTGAGAAGCCGTGCAACATTGTTGTATTTTTCTCTTTAGAATGCTTTAAACTTCATTCTGCCTGTTATACTTCCAAGTAATGAGAATGGAAATTGAGCACTCACCATTTCTATGAAGCTTTGCCTGATACTTTTCGGAACAGCAAAAGAAATACATGTGACGACTTGACAATGGAAAGAAACAAACTAATGGATACAACACTAGAAAAAAAAAGATACTAATTTAGTCTTGATCGAACATAATTTAAATATTCCCCTTACGTCACATCTTAATGGTGTCGTGTCATTAGGCGGATCCAATCAGATGATCAACATTTCACGATATGACGTTCGTTAAATTAAAGTTTGGATTTTTTTTTCAACGAGACTTATTTCGAATTCTTCAACTGAGATTTATTTGCAAACAGTACATAATTATTACCTATTGTTGAAATTCGTAGGTGCCTGTGATGTTTGAATATAAATATTGTAATTTAACAGGCAAGGTTACATTAATGATTTTTCTAAATCCTTTGATTTATATGATCATCTGATACTCTTCTCCAAACTATTAATTAATTTATTAATACATAAAATAAACAGTTTGCCTTTGGTGAAAGTTGTTGTAGTTATTTTTGCAGTGTCTGAAATTGTTGGAAAGTTCAAGTCTTTATGTAATCTATCGTTTGCGACATAAAATGGTGCGTCAAATATTCTTCGTAAAATTTTTTAATTGGAAAGACTGGATTTTTTTAATATTAGAACTTTTAGCATAATCCCACAGTTCTATGCCATAAGTCCAAATTGGTTTTAGTAAAACTTTATAGAGTGTTAGTTTGTTAGTCAAAGATAATTTTGAACGTCTGTCAAGTAACCTAGATAAAAGACTCTATTGTCTGTTTAATTCCATACGTTTTTGTCTAATGTGTGTCCTTCATGTTAGTTTTTTGTCGAGGTAAAAACCCAAATATTTAATTACCTCGGATGCAGGAATTTCAATGTTATTAAAATATATTTCGAGAGAAGGGGTATGATTAAGAGTGAATACTACGTACACACTTTTTTTCATTCATTTTAATTGTCCACCTTGTGGCCCAATTAAACAATATATAATTAAACAATAACAACCTTCTCCAAACTAAACAATATCTTTGAAATGAAAAGTTCTTTAGGCGCTTTTTCCACTTTTATAAGGAGAGTGAATTTCAAATGTGTAACGATCGGGTAAAGTCGGCTGGAGTAAACTAATTGAAGTGTTTTTGCATACTGTAAGTTAATATATAATATACTGTAATATACATATATATACTGTAAAGGGCTTTAATTCAAAATTGTATCTTAACTCGACGCTGTTGTAGGGAGGCGAAAAGGAAAAATAGTGTCGAAAACCAAATTAGAACGAGTTTTATTGAAGTTATGGATTAAAATATCTCAGAAACTAAAAATCGGAACAGCATACTGTAAGTGAGGGAAATGTTCATCATTTTATCCTCTTTATAATGAGCTATTATTTGTAATTTATAGTTCATATTATTAATCTCGCTTTATTGATGTTTTCACTTCTATCGTGTGACCTAAAGAACACACCTTAGCTTTTTTTTTTTTTTTTTATAACTCGATCACAATCTAGGGGTAGCCTGTTAACGAACTCATATAGATTTAACATAACGTCAGTTTATTGCAAAAAGTTTTTGAGTAGATTGAATTTTTAAATTCAGCAATATTGATTGATTTTCATCTATATAAATGCCCTATGGAACTTATATCCTCACTCTCAATATCATTTTGCAGATGTCCAACAAATATAAATATTCTCTCACTATTCCAAAATTATGATTTTCACAAAAGCTTAATTAAAATACGATGTACATTAACAGTCTTTTATTTAACTATTTTCCTCTTTCAAAATATAAAAAATTGAGTATCACTTTCACTCAAAACTGAATACACTTAGCTAATGTATACGCATTATAATTTGGACGTTTAAAGTAACATTGAAGTATCAAATGTTTTAAATTTATTTTTATAATATAATTTATAATTAAACATATTTTATGACTTCTAAAATTATTACTAAACCATATTGGTTGGGGACTAGCGGTAAAGATGACATACAACTGTGACACTTCTTGAGTAACGTTCAGCGTAAGCCTAGTAATGCCCTTTCACTCGTTAACTGACTTTCTAAAAACATCGCGGCTCGATTCAAGACTAAAATTAATATTTCAATTAATAATTTTAGTGTACTGAAATATCCACAAAATTCTATAATATATAAATTGCCTTATATGTAACAATTATAATATTTTTGGGATAGGTACATTTAGGATCAATTGGGTAAATCATTTTTTTTTTATAAACATTTTTTTACAATCGTAAAATTATTTTTTGAATTTAAAAGTGTTTGCCACTTCCTTCGTTCCACTATAATTTTCTTTTATTGCGGTGTCGTATAATATTTCAGTTTATATTTCAAAAAGCCATTAGTACACTAATAATGTTTTCACTTCTAATCCGTCTCTACCTTGAAATGACGACGTTTAGGCTCATGGAGCTATTTTTAAGTGTAAAAATAATTTTAAATATTACATTATCTTAAATTTTTTTTTCTTAAATTTTGCATGCATAATTGTTTGTAGAATCATTTATGTAATTAAAAAATACTATATAAATAATTATGCAAGCAAAATTTAACAAAATATATTGTAATATACTGTAATATGAAACATAGTTTTCAGATTTGAAAATCTCCATTGGCTTTAGCACCAGTGACGCGGTTGGAGAGTAGCAAAGGGATCTCTTAGAGTCCTGCTTTTCCTTCTATAGTTAGAGGGAGAAGCCTGGCTTTGGATTCCCTGCCTGATTGTATATATTGAATATAGGTATGACTGTGTTATTATGTTTTTAATTTACTTGTGATGACGGTAACCCCCACGCCAGGTAAGTATAAACGGTAAGTAACGGCAGTGGCCTCGCGACCTTTTGTAGATTTTATAAATTGGAGTTCTGGCAATGGCCAGATTCTTCACTCAAGACATGAGTGTATGTGGCTAAAGTGCTCTCGACCAATCTCCGCTGGCTTTAGTACCAGTGATGCGATTGAGAGAGTAGCGCAGGGTTCTCCTGGAGTTCCCTCGTCTGATTGTATACAGGTATGCATGTGTTTTTTTTTTCTTAGTTTTAATTTTCTTATTTTTTAGGTTATTTAATTTTATTATCTATTGTATATACTTTTGATTATTATTTTGTTATATTTATTTTATTTTCTTGTACATATAGTGTGAATGTCATCCTACCTCACTATAACCAATGTCCAAGAGACAGATTGTTATAATACTCAATAAAGAAATTTAAAAAAAAAATTAATTATCTTTAGGTTATTTTTTTTTAATTGTACATAGTTTTCTTTATTATTATTTAGTTATTATTTTATTTTTGTTAATTTTATATTTTCTTTATGTATGGTGTGATTGTGATTTAAAAAAAAAAAATTATCACTATAATTATTGTCCACGAGATAGAATATTACATATCTAAATAAATAAATAAGAAAAAAATACTTGAAAATGGCTCGATGTGCCGAAACTTCGTCATTCCAAGGAAGGGATTGGAAGTGAAAACATTATTGGTGCACCATTGGATGATGAAATATAAACTGATAAATTATTATTTTAACTGTGGTGGTGAATTATGAACCTTCACCAACCGAGTGTGTTGAATAGTGTATCATGTATATTGTAATATACTGTAATATGAAACATAGTTTTTAGACTTGAAAATCTCCACTGGCTTTAGCACCAGTGACGCGGTTGAAGAGTATTGTCTTCCAGCCAATGCAATCGTGGACGCCCTCTCCTTCGTCCTCCACCTGGGTGTCCCTCCAGAAGCTTCTTCGGGATAAGCTGCTCTTCCATTCTCCTTCCAGCCACCTAATTCTACTCTTCTTGATGCATGTGACAACATCTGGAGCCTTGTTTAAATCATGGAGCTTCTGATGTTTTCTCGGCCTCCCTCTATCTGTCTCGTTCAAGGGGCCAAAAATGCTTCTCGGTATTCTGCTACACATTGAGCATTTGTTCTGACTCCTTGGTGAGGACACATGTCACACTTCCATATGTCACTACTGGGTTAATAAGACTAACATATACGGCCTTGCAATTACGAATAAACATGTTTTACTGATTTCGTTTGTAAGGTTAATACATAGAGAGAAGGGTAGATATATATCTAATGTAATTATCCTCACTGGGGTATACTTGTATATTATATTTTTTTTTTAAATATACGTTATAAGAAAATTTTATTGTGCTAAAAGATATGATTATACTTTTAGCATATTTTACTTCATCAAGATCAACAAAAGTTCCATAGGTAAGAGGATGAAAAATGTTTCATCGCATCCTAAACTAGGTTTAAATGATGAAAATAAACTGGAAATGATGATTAATATTAAAACTGGAAGCGGACCTGCCAAACCAGCTGGGGATTCCCGTCGACGCGGTGGCCGGGACACAGATCAAATCCTCCGGTCGGAATATTTCTCTTTAACCCAGTTATTATCTCTCCGGCTCCAAGGACTGCAGCCGACATCTGCAAGGAATGAAGTTCAACAGCAAGTTATAAAAAATAAAAAAACTTGCCAGCCTTCCAACGTATTAGTTCATGCATCTCTGAATCATTTTCGATGAAGATTTTTTAATTTTTTAATAAGCAAAAAAGAGTTGTTCATTGCTTTCTAGTCATGTTTTTATTTCTATTTTAGATGTCATACTTTTTCTTATTTTTCCTGGTAATTTCATCAACTCAAATCGTTTCGTTTGTTTCAAACCTAACACCATAAAACCTAAACACAAGGGTCTCCAAACGTTTTGGTCTATGCGTCACATTGGGAGCGATTATTAATTGATCTGAAATGCATCGAAAATGGCGGGATTATTGAAGCCAAAATTAAGTATCTTAAGTCTTCTCGGGGTGACTGTGGGGCAAGGAGTGGAAGGTACTTTTTCGAGCAGGTACAGGAGTTTAAATACTGTGGGGCCAACAATAATGAAAAGAATTATATTCAGGCAGAAATAAAGAACGTTGGGAGAAGTCCGTAAGTCAAAGATGTTGCCCTGACAATTAAAGAATGCCGGATAGGTTAGTGTTATTAAACCAGTAGTGACATATGGAAGTGAGACATAGTCCTTACCAGGAAGCCAGAACAAATACTCAATGCGTCGCTGAGGAAAGTACTGAAAAAGATTTTTAGATTTTTGGGTCCTTGAGAGAGATCGGTGGTGGCCGAGAAGCAATCAGGAGCTTCGTGATTTATACAAGGCTCCGTATATTGCCACCTGCATCAAGAGGAGTAGAATTAGGTGGCTGGAAGGAGAACGGAAGAGCAGTGTATCCCGAAGAAGCTTCTGGAGGGACACCCTGGTGGAGGACGAAGTAGAGGGCATTCAGCATTGCGATAGCTGGATGACGTGAAGGAAGACCTGAGGACACTTCGAGTACGAAGGTGAAGAAGAGTGGCTTTGTACAGAAACGAATGGCGTAGAATTGCGTAGGAAGCCAGGGTTCATCAAGGATCGTAGTGACATCGAAAGAGAGAATAAATATTTTGAAAACTATAAACGTTAAAATGAAGAATTTTTTAATAAAACTACTACAGAAATTGAGTAATTCCATTCACCCTAAGGAAAAGTACTTCCCCATGTACTTAAACATCTTGGTAGATTGGTAGGAAAATTGACATCTAGGAGTATTTAAACTTGGTGTAGTGGTCGGGTTCCTTTCGACCTCAAGACTCTTTCGGGTGTTGACATGCACCGATACATGGAACGAAATCTATTTGGCTGGAGCAGCGATGTATAGAGAAAGGTACCCGATTATTACACTAAATTTTATATTCGTAGACGTAATTTTTCCAATCAACCTACCAAGATGTTAAATGAGATATGAAAGTACATTCTCTTAAGGTAGATATAATTTAATAATTTCTGTATCGAGGTTATTTTTTTTTTATTTTAATGAAATTTACAACTGTATCATATTAAAATACAACAAGTAAAGGTGACATTGGTAACATGACATGTACAACATGAAGAGAAACTACCCATTGGTAGAACTGAATTTAAAGTTCTATATTAGAAGGTCCCGAGGCCATCTTCTTTTCAGACTCCTCGGAGGGTTATCAGGGATCGAGGAGGAAGCAAGGTTTGAAACGAGAGAGTTCGGATGGTTCTGCAGATTGTTATGGAAGGATGGGTATCTGGATTGGGTCAAATCGAAAACATATGGAACATTAAGGTCTTTGAGGTCTTATGTGTGATTTTGTTTGTGACAAAGTAAGGAGCGTTGAGGATTTTACGAAGGATTTTAGATTGTAAGGATTGGTTATTTTTTTAAATTCAAATATTCTTTTCATTCGAACATTATTAACATCCGCCTAAAACTCTGTTAATGGCTTCATGTTATCTTAACCTAAAACTTTTATCTACGAAAATTTCCATAAATGGGGCATTCTCTAATTAAATTAATTAATCTAATGGTATACTAAATATTCATGAATACCCATTTGCTTCCCACTTAAATGCGCCAAAAATCGAGAAATTAGAGGGCTAAAAACATTGGTCCCTTAGAAGGCCACGCCAAACGGCACAATATTTTCGTAGGCCACCTATTTCTCGATTTTTTTTATCATATTAACTTACGATCCAAGTGGAAAATTAATTGGTGTTTATAAGTTTTGATGATGTAAATTAAACAAAGTTTATCAATCTCCAGATTGAAAACGTCCCATTGCCGAGAATTTTCGTAAGTAAAAATATTTTAGATTACGAGAAGATGAATTCACGAAGTTTTAAACGGATGTTAATACTTTCATAGAAAATAAAAAGATAAAAAAGGGATTTGTACTGCAGGCTATTGCTTACCATTTTCGAAGTTCATTGACAGTTATGGTTACAGTTCTGCGCATGCGTTAACCTTACACATATACTCTTTATTTCGTCTCTTATTAAGTGACTTTATTAACAGTGAAATAATTCATGTTATATGTGAAAAAGTAGTGTAAACTGTTAAGTTAACAATTAAGTTGAAACTGGACATAAACAAGGTGAGTAATCACTTATTTATAACGGCATTGTGAACAATGTAAATAGACCTGAGGATAGTGATAGATAACAAGCCGGCCATATACATTCGTTAATCCGACCAGTGGGCTGCTGCCCTTTGGCGGAAGTAGATCTACGTTACTTAGACTTCCACAAACTCGCGTAATATATACGTAATTGATAAAGGACATTTTTTTTTTTTCCAAATTATTACAGTTACCTCTAATTAAATTAATATGAGATGTGCTATTTTCATATGGTAATGTCGAGCAAAGGTAACAATCGAACTTTAAGATCTAGGAGTCTCGATACCACAAAGAGTTCACCCATCAAGAAAAGGGCTAGACGCTCTAAAAAAAATACCCCGCCAGCTACACCAGAGAGCTCAGTTGACGAAGTTGAAAATCAACCTGACACATCACAAAATATGTCAACACAAGCTATACCAATACAAGGTACGCTAGAAGAATCGCCTTTTTTTACAGCTAATCCATTCCAAGTGCTGTCAAACACACAGAATGAACAAATGGAAGCAGTATCCATCCCTAGTGAACCTAAACCTCCACCAATATTCGTTAGAAATATAAAAAATTTCCAATTAATGTGTCAACAATTAAATAATACAGTGGGCTCAGGTAAATACGTATGCCAAAGCCGCACTAATGACACGAAATTAATGCCTGACACCCCAGATACGTACAGAAAAATTGTCAAGTATTTATCTGACACTAAGGCGGATTATCACACATATCAACTGCGCCAAGAGAGAGCGCTCAGGGTGGTGATCAGGAGATTACACCCATCAACACCGCTGGATGCCATTAAAGAAGAACTAACTGAGATGGGGTTCCGTGTTCGACAAATAGTGAATATATTCAAGGAAGATAGAGAACAGCCTGGTACAAAAAATAAAATACCGCTCCCACTATTCTTCGTTGACCTTGACCGAACGCCCCAGGTCGAAGAAATCTACAAGGTCACACGCCTTTATTACACTAGCGTTGTTGTAGAAAAGCCCTACACTAAGCGCGACATTGTACAATGCCATAACTGCCAGGCTTATGGTCATACGAAACGCTATTGCCACCACATTCCTAGATGTGTCAGGTGCGGTGATCAACATAAAACTGAGGACTGCCAGAAGTCCAGAAGAACACCAGCAGTATGCGCTTTATGCCACCAAGGGCACCCAGCGAACTACAAGGGTTGCCAAACATATAAGGAACTGAAAGCAAGAATTTATGCAGCTCCAAGAGAAGAACGGCCATCCAGGCCACCAAGACAACCCTCTAGAACTGTAAATACAAGAGTGTCCTATGCTCAGATGTTCAAAGGAGACACTGCACCCACACAAACTCAGGCCCTGCCACAAGAACCTCAACCTCGAGTATTCACATCTCAACCACAAGACCCTTATCCCATCTCTGAACCTAGGCCTAATAACCAGACATTCATTCCTCCTCCTCCCAATGCCACTGACCTCACAAGCCTATTGACTTCTTTCCTCTCTGAATTCAGGTC
This sequence comes from Nezara viridula, assembly GCA_928085145.1. Lineage (NCBI taxonomy): Eukaryota > Metazoa > Arthropoda > Insecta > Hemiptera > Pentatomidae > Nezara > Nezara viridula. Next base: position 17,237,667 of record OV725077.1, read on the forward strand.
ACTCATCACTCCTCTCATTTCCTTGCTTACCAATGTTGTATCCAACCTCATCCCACTGTCGAGAAATCCTTAAATGCCCCCAATCAAATCCCTCTCCGTTCTCCTTTGGAATGCGAATGGTATTCGAAATCACGTCAACGAACTAACAATCTTATTACAGGACAAAAACATTGATATAGCATTAATAACTGAAACTCGACTTACCAACAAACGACCACTTAACATCCCCAACTATCATATCTATCGAACCGACCATCCTGATGGAACAGCACATGCTGGCACTGCCATAATTATCCATCAATCCCTTTCCCATCATCTATTCCCTTTGCTAACCCATAATTTCCTACAATCCACTGCCGTGATAATCCAAACTTCCCTTTACCCAATAGCAGTAGTCGCAGCATACTCCCCGCCTAAAATACCCATCTCAGAATCCCAATTAACTTCCTTCCTTAACTCCTTAGGACACCACTTCCTTCTAGGTGCAGACTTAAATGCTAAACACCAGCAATGGGGAGCCAGAACCACAAATTCCCGAGGACGAACATTGCTATCTGCACTTAATTCCCATCACAGCAACATCCTCTCACCCAATTCTCCCACATACTGGCCAACAGATCCTAACCGCAATCCCGATCTCCTAGATTTTTTCATCCACAAAGGTCTAGGGTCCCTTCATTATTGCATCTCAAGACTTGATGATCTTTCCTCAGACCATAGTCCCCTAATCCTAACGGTCTCCACATCACCAATTCCCAAACCACCTCCACCTTCATTTATCAGGGGGCCAGTTAATTGGAACCTCTTCCGTCAAATATTGGATGATAATATTGACCTCAGAGTTTCCTTAAAAACACCCGCAGACCTAGATGAAGCAGTATATTCCATGACTACCTTGATCCAACAAGCAGTTTGGACTGCATCTTCACCTTATCCTTCTAAAAAATACCGCAAAATAAATCCTCTACCCCAAGACCTACTGGACCTTATTAATAGAAAACGATGCTCTAGGACCATCTGGCAAAGAACCAGGCATCCTGATGATCGGAAATCATATAACTATTATTCCAAGCAGGTAAAACAAAAACTGGCTACGTTTAGATCCCAATCCTATAATTCCTATCTTTCCTCACTATCTGCAAGTGATAACTCCCTCTGGAATGTAACTAAAAAAATCCTTAAATTCCAATCCATTTCCCACCCCCTCCGCCGTGATGATGGTTCCTGGGCTTCGTCAGATGAGAATAGAGCAGAAGAGTTTGCTAAACATCTATCGTACACATTCACTCCTCATCCTGAACTCCATCCCTCCCATACTGCTGAAGTTAAAGAATTCCTCTCTTCACCGATTCCTCTCTCCTTACCTCCTAAAGCCGTCAACCCCTCTGAGGTCAAATTCCTTTTAAAGAACCTAAAACCTCGCAAATCTCCAGGACACGATCTCCTTACTTCCCAGATCCTCAGACAACTTCCCAAAAAAGCAATTATATTCCTTACATACCTATTCAACTGTATCCTCCGCACAACCCACTTTCCTCTGGTGTGGAAACACTCCATAATTATCCTCTTTCCTAAACCAGGTAAACCTGTTAATTGTACATCATCCTATAGACCGATAAGCTTACTTCCGATCCTTTCCAAAATCTTTGAGAAAATCCTTCTCAAACGCATCCTACCCATACTGGAATCCCACAATATCCCTTCCCATCAGTTTGGATTCCGCTCAAGACACTCCACTGTCCAACAAGGCCTTCGCGTTGTGGACCACATATCCTCTGCACTTGAAAACAAGCAATATTGCACTGGTGCCTTTCTGGACGTAGCTCAAGCTTTCGACCGGGTGTGGCACGATGGCTTGCTTTTCAAGCTCAAAACCCATTTACCTCAACCCTTGTATCTAGTCCTCAAATCCTACCTTTCAAATCGCTCCTTTCAAGTCCGCTGCGGCACTGAACTCTCCAAACATTATCCAATTGAGGCTGGTGTCCCACAAGGCAGTGTCTTGGGCCCAGTTCTCTACATCCTTTTTACCGCTGACATCCCTTCAAGTCCTGATACCTTCCTAGCAACATTTGCTGATGATACTGCCATCCTATCCTCCCACTCGGATCCTCTAATTGCGTCCCGGAACCTGCAAAGACACCTCTCCTTCATTGAGCAGTGGTGCAACAACTGGCGCATCAAAATTAATGAATCAAAATGTAAACATGTAACTTTCACTCTTCGACGCAGATCCTGTCCTCCAATCCTTTTTAATTCAATTCCTCTTCCCTACTCAGACACAGTCCGATACCTTGGCTTCCTTCTGGACAAAAGACTGACTTGGAACCCACATACGAGACTTAAAAGACAAGAGCTTAACCGACGATTTGGTCAGCTATATAGACTACTAAACAGAACATCTCATCTCTCAACAGAAAACAAATTATTAATCTACAAGACCATACTGAAACCTATCTGGACCTACGGACTTGAGCTGTGGGGGACAACTAAATCATCGAATATCAAACGCATCCAATCCTTCCAGTCTAAAGTCCTTCGAACAATAGTCAATGCTCCATATTATGTCACGAACAAGACCCTACACCATGACCTTAACATCCCATATGTCCATGACATCATCCCATCCAGATTCTCCAACTTTCACCAGAACCTCATACATCATCCCAATCCTCTAGCCCAATCCCTATCCAGCTCCGAGCATCCATACCATCCCCCTCGAAGGTTGAAACGGCAGTGGCCTCGAGATCTTTTGTAAATATGCCTTTGGAGTCCTGGCAATGGCCAGCTTCTCCACTCATGTCCTGAGCGTCTGTGGCTCTAGTGCCCTCTTCCAGTCTCCACTGGCTTCTAATACTAGTGATGCGGCTGGAAAAGTGGCGCTGGGATCTTCCGGAGTCTTGCTTTGCCTTCCACGTGTGGGGGAAAAAGCCTGGTTCGGAGATTCTTGGGCGAATGTATATATTGTATATAGTTATGATTGTGTTTAGAAGTTTTTATTTTATTTTATTTGTTTATTATTATTATTTTTTCTTTTCTTTTTATTTATCTTCTTCATCAGTATTATTTATTTACTTCTTATATTTATATTTATTTCTTTATTATTTGTATATATTGTATGAATGAGAACTTTTAGCCCTAATGCTTATAGCCCTCCAGCAGTGGCTGCATGTATTATTATTCAATAAATAGATTAAAAAAAAAAAAAAAAAAAAGTTATGGTTACGACTCTGTTATATTATATGTCTTAAATCCTTCGTTAATAAAAAGTTTATCAGACTTGAAAAAGGACTTTTAAAACACAAACTTTTCAGCTTTATGTATTATACTAGAATTACTGATATGCTTTTATGAGTTACTTAATGATCTATTTTCGCAACGTGGTAAGAAATTATAGATGACCCTAATTTGATATTACATTTAGAAATTCATTTTTTTCTTTGTAGTTATATGACTTAGCATTGTGACTTTGCTCAATTGTTGATGTTATGTAATACTGAACAGTCACTGCGGTTGGTCCAAAAGTCATTAAAATCGCTTTCATCTTCCGGAGTAAAAGGAAGGTGCAATATATCACTTTAAATATTTAATATAGTACCAAAACAAAAAATTGTGTGTCTGTGACAATATGTATAGTCTAGCTCAAAAACGAAACTTCGTAACTGAAATAAAATATTTAAGATAGGTATAGGCCTCAGATGTTTCAGCAATTTAGTCGCATCGATTTAATTAAAGTAATTTTATGAAGGTTTGTTTCCCAAAAAAAATAATTTCTAATGAAAGTAAAATGGTAAGAGAATGAGAATGATGCTTAATACCAAAAAAAATTTCCACATTTTGATTTGTTTAAACTCATCATGTTCAATGCGTAATGTGACAAAGAGTTCATAATATCAGTCGGGAAAAGAGTATCTCGTCATAAAGAACAAGAATACCATGGAAATGGTCAACTCATAAGATGTGTGAAATCAGTAATAGGCATATCGCTATAGAGTTCTTTATTCGCTTGGGGTCTATAGTCTACAGAGCCCTTGCTATCTTAGAATTATGGCATTGTTGAATATTATAGAACCATAACGCATATATGGTTATATAATAAAATAGAGAGAAAATTTAGAATATAAATTGAAATATGCGAGAAAAATAAATTCATTTCCCCCTCTAATTTCAGTAGAACTGTGGGGGACAACTAAATTTTTTAACTTGAAACGCATCCAATCCTTTCAGCCTAAAGTCCTCCGTATAATAGTCAATGCTCCTTATTATGTAACAAACAAAACCTTACATCATCACCTTTACATCCCTTATGTCCTTGACGTTATTCCATCCCGATTCTCAAATTTTCACCTGAACCTAATCCACCATCCTAAACCCTTAGTACAATCTAGCTCCAGTCATCCCTACAATCCTCCTCAAAAATTGAAACGGCAGTGGCCTCGAGATCTTTTGTAAAGACGTCACTGGAGTTCTGGCAATAGCCAGCTTGTCCAATCAAGTCATGGGTGTTTGTAGCCTTAGTGCCCTCTCTCAGTCTTCACCGAACTGGTAATGGCGGCTACGCGGCTGAAAGAGAAGCGCTGGGATCTCTTAGAGTCTCGCTTTGTCAGGTGGGGAAAATGGCTCGGACTCGGAGATTTCTTGTCTGATTGTAAATATTATAATTAAGTATGCATGTTTTTATTTTTAATCTTTTTTTTTATCTATTTATTTCTTTTACTTATAATGTATTTAATTTTGCTACGAATTTCTGTATTTTATTTAATTTTAGCTCTACGTTACATTTCCTTGGTTTATTATAGTTTTTCCCTTTATTATATGGATGTATATTTTTTTATTTATTTAATTTAATTTTTTTTTATTATATTATATATGTGGTATGAATGTCCCTCACTCAGCTGTAGTACTCAGAGCCCTTAAGTGTGGCAAAATATATATATCTTTAAAAAAATTTTCAGTAGAAATTGATTTTGTAGTGAATAAACCTTCACAGTATTAATTATAAATATAAGCTTATAACAATTAATATAAATTATATATTACATGTAGGGTCTCTCAGTTCTTAAAGGCTTACCCTCCATCGATATTAAAATATTGAATAAGAAGGAAAATATCGATATTACCTACTATCGATTGTCATCCCTGTCTTCTACCAACTTGTGAATCTGTTGGTGGCAAATTGGTTTTCGCGAAATTAATATCTAGTACTACATTTTTGCACTGACCATAAAGTTTCACAATTGGTTCTTGAATGGAGCCAGAAATGAACTTAATATCGTCCATAAATTTGTTAGTTGATGTATCTTTTTCCTTTTATGTAAATTCAACTTGCAACATGGCTCTAAATATTAGGAATAAAACCATGTTTTTTTTCTATATTAAATAATTGTCTTGTTTTGCCCGTTGATGTTATATTATATATAAAAATAAAATTTTAAGGAAGAAGGTAAAAAATGAGGTCTGGTCGAACCGTGACTATAACCCCGCTAGTACCCACCCCTTTCATCGGGCCTGGAAAGAGGGACACAGAAATCATAGTTGACGCATAGTTCTTCTCAGGCAATTAACAAAGAGCAGTTGCCACTGTGGCGGAAATAATAATTACCTTTTGGGGTACTGAAGGAATCCTAACAACGACCTCAAAGTACCTAAGACACAGCCGACCAACCACAAGGTTCAGGTAGTACTTACCTTGGCACAGATGGCTATCAGATCAGTGCTAGAAGAAACAATAGCTAGCCTCAATTTTATTAGTACTACAGCTGATGACGTTTTCATTGTTATATACGTATACTCCAAAGTAGCTCACATTCCATATACAGGTGAGATGGTAGGAACAGCGTAAACTCCTGGAATGGATGGCAAGGAATAATTTTAAAAAGATTTTTTTTTATAGCTTCGTTCTCTTCAAGCGTTTAATTCACTTGAAAATATCCAGGGATCACGTGGTTTATAATAACGCGGCCACAATCACTCCTTCTTCATCATGCACTATCCTGAAGAAAGGTTGCCAACTCTTTGTGAATGTCAATAATATACTGAGGAAATAGATGAATATCAATAGCATGGAAAAACATTGGTGCTTAAAATCTATTATGAAAATAGATTTTCATAATAAATTTTAATTTATTTTAATTTATTAGATTTTATTCATTTTCTCCCTGTAACACTTAAGGAGACAGCCCTGATGAAGGCCTGAACTTCAGGTCGAAACGTCGGCATATGTAAAAAAATAAATATTATCATTTATTTTTTGCCTTCCTTTTTGACTGACCACCCCAACTATTCTTCTCTTTATTATGAAAATATTATGGAACGTGCTTATAGAGCACAAATATGGGCCATCGGAGAGATTCGTAAATCAATTTCAAGTAGCTCAGAGAAAGATGGAGAATAAATTACTGAATATAAAATTAAGCGATATGATAACAATGCGAAGTAAGGCACGGAACTAAATATAAGGTTGATCGGGTTAAATATAAAGTTGATCGGTGGGTGCGGTCAAATTAATACTAAATTAAACAAGTAGAATTATTTAATTTTTGCCGACGTTTCGACCACTTTACAGGTCTTCATCAGGGCTACAAAAGATACAAAACATGGTGAAAATAAAATAAATGAATATAAGTAGATATAAAATAAGATAAGTTGTTTGATACAGAAATAAAAAAAGAAATAAAAAGATTATATCAGAGATATAGTGGGTGACAATGTTGTTAAAAAGATATTATCTCTGATATCATCTTTTTATTTCTGTATCAGACAACTCATTCTATTTTATATCTACTAATATTCATTTATTTTATTTTCACCATGTTTTGTATCTTTTGTAGCCCTAATGAAGACCTGCAAAGTGGGTAGAAACGTCGGCAAAAATTAAATAATTCTACTTGTTTAATTTAGTATTAATTTGACCGCACCCCCCGATCAACTCCTTCTCATATTATATCAATGGTCAACCATCTCTATATCATTCTAAATATAAGGACATTAAAGAAATTATTTTAAAACTAAAATAGGTATTCGCTGGGCTCGTCGCTCGGATAGTTGATGAAAGATGGACGAAGGAACTAACGGGGTGATGACCACTATACACATAAAGAAGTAGAAATTGGCTACAGGCATAGGTTGGGTGAAGAAAGCTATTCCAAGAAGTCTGACCAAAACTGGAGTATTTGTTTTATAAAGTAAATAATTTTGAGGGTTTTGAGTCGGGAGTTCTTCCTAGGGTAGGTCCAGCCTACATAAAGTAGTTATTTTAAAGTAAATAATTAGTTAAGAGGAAAACCTAGCAGTTGGGCATGATCTCGGTCAATCAAATCAATTCCTTGCACACCCGTGGTCCAAGAAACTTCTTTACAAAATCATTCCAAAAACGAAATTCCCCAATCACCTCCTTGCTCAATATTAGCCTGAATTATTAATTAATTAGTTAATTAAAAGTTATCAACTTTTTTTTGTGATTTGTTAGTCGTTGTAAATAAATGTCACTAATTAGTACAAAAGGTCGTATTTTCACATGTTTATTCTATTTGCACTTAAGGTCACATTCTGTAGTCTGCAACTGCTACAAGCAGTCTCAGAAAAATAGCTGAGATAAAAAAATATGAAATTATACTAATAAATAATAACACAATAATCGGGTTTTATGCTCTTCCATAAAAAAAAACTCAATTTTTACATCAACCTTTTTATTATTGCCCGAAATCGGTCTTGGTCTTGCATTTTGCAAGACCAAGACCAAGGCTGCCTAACTGTTTCAAGACCAAGAACAGGACTCGTAAAAATCGATTTCTTAAATAAAAATTAAGGCAAAATAGTTACTAATACTTGACAATCTTAGTTACTATATGTTATAAATTGATATAACCAATATACTTTTACATTTAACTCCTCTAATTTTTCATTCGGGCTTAGTTAGGTTTCTCCTAACTAAAAAAAAATCAGTAATATCTCTATAGTAATAAGCTAATAAGTAATGCAAGACTGATGCGAGACTTTTGCGCAAGACCAAGATCATGACCAAGACTGAGTTTGCAAGACCAATACTCGGCTCGGTCTCGCATTTGGGCAACACTAAACCGTTTGCACTAACGATTGCGATATACTCCATGTTATATACTTTAAAACCATTGTATCTTGAAAGTGTCATTTTATATTATTATGAATAACGGCTTCATATGTTTATTTTATAAATAATAATAAAAAAAAAAGAATTGAAACCTCTAACTCTACTGTCAACTTCTTTATGTAAATAGGTATACAATCTTTTCAACGCTTACTAAAAGACAAACTAGGTATGAAAAGGCTGCAGTATAAGGTAACAAGTGAGATAAGGATAAAAGCTACTATAACACTAACAATCTTTTGTTTGTTTTTTTAAAACTAAATAAAAAAGGTTATTGACACTTCAGGTATCGGGCAAGTTGTTGTTGGTTTCGTGCCAAAACAACTCCCAGATTCTTGTTCTTGAACTTTATGCTAGATCAAGGATTACGTTTGATGAATCGATTGTTGAAGATCACATTATTAAAACGAAACCAAAATGATCCAAGAGGAAACCTTCAACCCATCCTCAATTTTGAAGTGGATCTTAAGACATTTTTATTATAATTAGTAATCAATTGGCCTAACATAGATTTAAATTGTCTACTATTAATTAAATATAACATACAATAACTGCAATGATAAACAATAGGGATACATTACAGATTAGATAGTGAAAAGTAGAATATTTACAGCAGAAATGTGATATGGTAGGATAAAAACAAAGGATAAAGATTTAGGATAAAAATTGAGGGTTTAAGGCTATATTTACTGAGTATGTACGATTTGGTAAAACAATTGATGTAGAAAACATGAGTTGAGGGGTGATTAGACAGACGGTTGATCATTAAGTTCAGAGAAATCAATTCTTTCCACAAATACATCCAATTCTGAGAAATATTTTTCAATCAGATCCTTCTTTGAAGGCAGCCATTGGTCTCCGTTCACGATGACAGCAGAGACCAATTTGTATCTGTATTTATTCAGTCTAGTGCAGTCATACATGAGATGGTCGTATGTTTATCTACCAGCTTGTTGCATTAAAATTGGATTTTTTTTTCTTTCGTGCTTTAAAAAGTATAATATTTTTAAATAACTTAAATTTTTTTTTTAAATATAACTGAATTTACCTGCTCTTCCGCTTAATGTCTTGATCTCGACGTGGACGGCTAAGTGGTGTTCATAAGTTAAATTTTGCTAAAGTTATTTACAAACAATTTCTTTTTCCTTTTTAATTTAATCATAAATAGATTGTTCTAGTTTTTTATTTGTTTTTCATCCATAGAATCCATCGTTTCAAGTAATTGTTCATGACATAAAATATCGCATTAACTTGGCGATAATATTTTGTCAGAAAAGCGTAATTTGGTTAAGCTGACCTATAAATGATATTAAAATTCATTCTTAAACATCCCTATTTTTTTAAATTTTAATTGACAGCGTTCCTTTAACTATTGGAACCAGTTCTTCCTTATGAAACAGTGACATAAGTCCGTAGCTGTTCGGTTATTTTCACTGTTGTTCCCTTCCACTGCACATAATAGAAACTGATTAATCAACATAAACACTATTGATTAGGACTGCTCACAAAGAGTTGGCATGACATAAGTTAAGCCAACAAAATTTTTAAGAGAAACATATTTTATTGATTTATTTATGTTTAGAGAGAAGCGTATTTTTCAGGGGTATCACTTTGGAGGAACTATTAAACAATATAATAAGAGAAAAATGGAACAGACAATATACTAGGATCTTTACCTTGGTTTGACATAATTCTAGCTGTTCTGTTCTTCATTTAAAAAAAAAAAAATTATGTTCTAACATTTTCTTCGTACTTAATACAATAATTAAATTTTCTTCATTTCTTTTCATGAACTAATTTAATTTATAAACGAGGTTCAATAAATAAAAACATAGATTAGCTCTGAGTCTAATAAAAAAATATTTTATTAAAAAACCGACTAAAGAAATTAAAAGATTCTGCCCGCTTTAAGTGAATATTCTTCCATATTTACTTAAATATCTTGGTAGATTGATAGGTAAGTCATAGACAAATATTTAAACTTGGTTTATTAGTCGATTATTTTTCATTACACATTACGGCCCCAGTCAAATTGAGTTCGGTCCATTTATTGGTGCATGTAAACATCCGAATTTTGTTAGGGATTGTTAGGCCCCCGAACACTACACCAAGTTTAAATATTCGTAGATGTCAATTTCCTTATCAATCTATCATGATTTTTCAGTAGATATGGAAGTACATTTCTCTAGTATAGATAGAATTTCCCTATTTCTGTAGTCCTCTTTTTTTCTTTTCTTTTTTTTAAATTAAAGTATTTCTTTATTTTATCATTTTAAGAATTTAAAAATTAACAATTTATTATCATGGCATATGATCACATGATACTATTTCAAATCAATTAATAATCAAGATACTTAAATCATAATAAAAATGTTTTTCTGTGCTCTAATTGTTTCAAAGCATTTATAGGATCACACTGAGTCAAAGCCGTCAAAGTTTAAAATCTGTCAAATCTTCGGTCAAATCGTTACTTACCTTTTTACCGGATTAGTTAAACACACTTTACACAGTAATTTGCCGAGAAACAGTAATTCAAATTCATTCAGAACATTTCCGAGATAGCACCGCAAGATATCAAACTTAGAAATCGCTCAAACCGTTTGCTCGAAAAAATTTTACACGTCATTTACCAAGTCGATTAAAGAAATGTTATTTAATCAGGATTCAGTATTTTTAGCTCAAATTATTTCAAAACACTCAGGGGATCTCACCGAATAATTTGAGGCATGGAACTTAAAAATCGATCCAGCCGTTAGCTGCAAAAAGCGTTATATAGATTTTAGAGAACGACCCAAACACATAACCCTCGTTTCACTTCGCTAAGTTCAGTAAAAAGTCATTTGGTTCTTCAAATATTTTACGTTTGATCATGAACGTTTCTGAAGAATATCCATTGGAAAAGTTTATAAATAAAGTGTATGGAAGATGGAAACAGTTTATTGTTTAGAACTAAAATTAATAGGGAATTAGGCTTTCGTTGTATTTTGATGAAAACATTCATTTGTTTTTTCTTTGTTGCCAAAAACTAAGGGGGATGGGAAAATTTAAGAAATGAAAAACATTTAGTGAGGAAGTAATATAAACGACTGAACAATATGAAGCAAGGTCACCTGTTAGAAACAAAAACACGTTTTGTTCATTAACATGTTACTGTTTTAGTGAAAAGAACCTCTTCCTAGAAGATACCAAATCACTTAATCAAGGCATTTCGGTGTGCGTCACTTTACACTAAGGAAGGAACTTCAAACGACATGCTAGTAGAAGGACAGAGGAAAACGGATTTGGACACGCATTTACTGGAAATGCGAGGTCAACTTCACACTACACAGCCAGGGTTAAGATCTCGACCTAGAAAGTGACTTCTCAATTTTCTTATAATCCACCGTGTTGGGTTGACTTTCACTAACGATGGTTACCACACTATATCAACTACAAATCAATAGAATATGAACAACAAGTATGATATTAGGAATGCCATTGATAGTCTTCGATCGATTAATGACTAGCGATATAATCCACGATTAACGATATAATAGTAACGATAATCGATGCCAAGTGCCATCGAACTATCAACGACTTTTTTCTATGGTGGTTTTATAATTTAATACCAGGAACCGTAAACAGGATGCTAACAAACAATTCTACGAAAATATTAGTCAGATAAATAAAAAAATCATATGAATCATTGGTTTCTCCAAGCTCATCTCGTTGTGGAAGATCTTCAATCTGTTTCAATTAAGTATGGCCGTTTTTTTGTAAACTTCATGAAGTTCAAATTTCAGCACTGAGGCGTGTATTCACAGTGACAATATAATATTTTACAAATGAATATCAATCTATATATCAGGTTGCCAGGCAACGCGTGTTTTGCAAACGCTTGGCCACGTCGCCTTTAACATTATTTAACTAACTTTTTGTGAGATAAAGCATGAAGACAAGCATGTCATAAAAAATAGAAATTTAACAACCTTTGAGACTAATGGCAATCCAACAATAAATAAATAAGTAATTTAACGGGGGTTAAGTGAAAGTTGTTTTCTCCCGGGAAGTTGGGCCAACCTAGGTATGTTTGATGTTGGGTCTGTTTGAAATTTTAACTTCGCTAAAATTGATTTATGACTAAAATTGAGCAAATGGTGCAATCAAAATTTTTGGGAGGGGCACATTTTGGCGTGGTTTTGAATTTTCGAAATGAATATTTTGAAACCAGGGGACAAGGGGAAACATTGAACAGACCGGAGATACAATATTTGTAGGTATATGATCTACAATTTTAAAATTCTATTTTCGCTTGCACTGTTGAGAAAATAATACCAATAAAATATCTTGGGAGTGGGGGAGGAGATTTTCATGCGCCATTGAACTTGGAGGGATGCACTAGCGGATCCAGGATTTAATTTGGGGGGGGCTTCAGCCCGAAAGCTGTTTTTTTCATAAAAATAACGATAATTACTTTGGAAAAAAAGAAAGAAACTAACTACCTGTATGAAATGGTGTCTAAGTGATTCCTAAAGCCCTTTTAAATGTAATTGCACAAACATTAATACTTTAAGAGATACTTTTTTAATATTTTTTACGATAAAACATGGCTATATTTTACCATTTTGGGGAGGCTTCAGCCCTTAAATCCGCCCGTGGAGGGATGGGCATCCCTGAATTGGACAGTGTTAAAATATTTGTGAAGATATAACTACTGAAAAAATAATATAAACTTTTAAAAAAAATTATTTCAACTAAAATAAGAAAATTTAATAACTTTGATAGATATATTTTTGTTCTCAATTAACAAGGTAGGGCGAATTCCGTTTTTTACCGATTTTAAACAAATTTTTGTAGGTAATTCAAAGTTGAAAATACTGACGACGTGTCTCGGCAACCCGAAAGTTGGAAAATGCCATCCATATTAGTGGTTTTTACAATCAGATTAAAAAAAATTCAATTTCTTTTGAACAAACTAAACATATCTGTTGGTTAAATGAAAAAAGACTCTTACATAAATCTTATGACAATATCTTTTCTAGAAAACAATTGATTTTTTTTTTAATTAAATGGTCTTTCTCTGCTGAAGTTTGTTCTACTCCAGCGTTAAAGTCATCAGCAATTCTGCGTTAAAGTCATCAGCAATTCTGCGTTAAAGTCTCCTAATTTCGATTTTCAATTTATTCGGCCTCTTATTTACATACAAATAAAGATGTATTTAATTATATCGAAAATTCAATACCAACTAGGTGAATTACTCAGCAGGATCTATTAAAGGTAGGTAGGCATGTTTAATAAAACTATTTTTTTTTTTACTATTGAATTTAAGCTGCTAAATTATGTATTGCAGATACTTTTTACACAATATTTATTTATTAACTGAATGTGAAGGACTTTTACATCCCCAAGGTCATTTACGTCTTGATTGTTCCCTTCTGGTATTCACTACTTAGTTCCTGATACACCAACGCGCTCGCAAGTTCCCAAGTTTCTGTGTTTACTTTTTATATCACATGCAGGAAAATGGACGTAAGAAAGGGTAAGGAGTTCTAAATTAGATTTTATTTCATTGATATTAATGACTTGTGTACTTCCCTATTTAATATTTTCAGTGAAATACTTGTAGAAAGCTAATATCATCATCAAAAATGCAAACAGTGATTTGAATGTCATATAGAAAGAGTGTACATTAATATCGGCTTAGAAAAAAAAAAATCAATTCAACAATGCTCGTAAAAGAAAAGTTATAGTTAGTGTTTTGAAAAGGAAAGAAACAGAGATTCCAATTTCGCAACTCAGTGGGAATTCCATCTTAGCCGCAGGCCAGTATCAGTACTATGTAGTGATTGCAATGAGCTATTGTGTATTAGATAGAAAATGTGAAGAAATGCTAAGGTTTATTGAAGTTGATTTTATTATTGCATATATTAAAATTGCGGGATGAAACATGAACTACTAACTTCGTTTAGCATGAACTGAACGTAACACACTAACAACCGTAACCGGTTTTTTACTTTCTTGTACATGGAGTAGGCCAAACATTGTAGAGAAAAAAGATGCTCTTTAAGGAGAGATCTGGGTTAATAAAACGTAACTAGGTTGAGTCGTTTATAATGAAGTGTTACAAACTATTCAGCATATATACGTTACATAAACATTAGCTTATAAAAATAAAAACTATTTCTTTAATAGAAATGTCTATTGATCAGTATAAACTACGCAAGCTAATACTGAATGAATTAATTCATCATTATTTTTTTCCGATTGCTCAAGCGGTTTCTTCACTACTACTTGAGGAATGCCTCTTTCCACCATTAGCATCCATCTGGCGATTTTTCTCAATATAGGCAAAACCTTGAATATACTTAGAATAAAATCTTAATACAACTAGAATCTAAGTGAGCAATGGCCTATTTCGAGACAAACAATATTTTTAATTTTTTTTTTATATCATCGATAACAATAGCTAACTATCTAATATGAAAAATAACCATTTTTTCAATCTTACATTCTAGCTATAGTAATGGTAATTAAATATTTTTAAACAGCGGATACAAAATTTTCAATTATTCATAAAAGCAGATATTAGTGTGGAAACTAAATCTTCCTCGTTGTTTGGACTGAATTGATAATGATATTAGAGTGGGGATTTTCAGATTCCATAGTGAGCATTTAATCGACGATATTATCACAATTAAAAAAATCTTGAGCGGTACACCACACAACTTTCACTTACCACCATATATTCATTAGAATTTTATAATGATTAATAACAAAATATGACAACTCTGTGCGCTATGTATTTTTGGTTTAACAAGCTAAAGTTTATTTATCGATTATTAAAAGTTATATTAATATATTTTCCATGCAAATTCCATTTAGTTTCCATGCAAATTCCATTTAGTTTCCATGCAAATTCCATTTAGTTTCCATGGATAAACATATTTCCCATTCAATAATAAGCATTAATAATACAAATATACATTATTTACTACAACAATTAAAGGCCATTACTTGTTCGTTACTTTCTATTGCCTTTTACGAACCTGTTACATGTTAAATATCCAGTTTTCTAATGGTATTTTAAACATCTATATTACTACTCTGTGAAACTATTTTTCCCATTTTTTCTTTAGTTAATTATTTTTTCCTTGTTCCTATCTATCTATTTTCTATTACTAATACAAATGCAGACCTTTAATTATTTCTAAAAATCGAAATAAAAAGTCCTTTTGAGAAAGAAATTCTAAAATATCGGTATTAAATCTCCTCTCTTATTCTTTGAAGAAGATAAATATCCTTTAAGCATTCGAAAGAGCGTTCATTGCCCTCCTCATCTTCTGACCTGTTTCTTACAGAATGAGATGGTCTACAGAACTTTTATTATTACAGCACTTTTAAAGTTCTATTTTAACGGTTTCAACGGACCGTTTTTGAAAAAAATGTTTTTAAAATAATAAATCGCAACGGCCTTCTTTGTAATGAAGTAGTAC
The DNA here is from genome assembly GCA_928085145.1 of Nezara viridula. Taxonomy (NCBI): domain Eukaryota; kingdom Metazoa; phylum Arthropoda; class Insecta; order Hemiptera; family Pentatomidae; genus Nezara; species Nezara viridula. The sequence goes on from OV725077.1 coordinate 17,253,264, forward strand.
GTTGGTAATAAAATTATAATATTTATAACCAAGAGGCAATTTTTATCTTCATAAAGAGAAGAGGCAAAGGCGTACAATATTTCTTGTTAGCAACCATTTTCAAACGAAAAACTAACCATGTTTAAGAAAAAATTTAATTATAACGACTTAAAATATTTTTATTCTAATTAATTCAAACTAACCCATTGGGAAAATTAAATAAGGTAAATTTATTGAATTTTTCAAAAACTTTTTGAAAACTAAAACTGAAATTTTCTTTATAAAAAAAAATGTTATGTTATTTCTGCAAGGAAAGCGAGAAGAGATAATTAGCGTAGTAAGGTACTGGTTACAAAACAAAACATCACTCACCTACTAGCGGATCCAGGATTTAATTTTGGGGGGGCTTCAGCCCGAAAACTGTTTTTTTCATAAAAATAACGATAATTACTTTGGAAAAAAAGAAAGAAATTAACTACCTGTATGAAATGGTGTCTAAGTGATTCCTAAAGCCATTTAAATGTAATTGCACAAACATTAATACTTTAAGAGATAGTTTTTTAATATTTTTTACGATAAAACATGGTTATATTTTACCATTTTTTGGGGGAGGGGAGGGACTTCATCCCGAAAGCTCCCCCCGTAGATCCGCCCTTGTCACTCACTGTAGAACCGCAATGGAGAGTGGAATCTACAAATAAGATTCTCATCTTAAAGACGAGTCCATATCTTGCATATCCTTATTCTGTTAATTCCAAATATGCTATTAAATATATAAATTTATGTAGATTAAGTATTTTTGTAATCAAACAAAAAGTTTAAAATGATTTATTCGAAAACAAAAAAAACAATTCGGAAATAAAATTAGCCGATCTAAAGGGAACGTACTTGCATTTATACTTTTATTCATTGGATGTATATAGATGAAGATGTGTATATGTACCTATGTCCATTGAATTTAGATGTAGATTGTTGGTAAAATTGTCATCTACGAATATTTAAACTTGCTGTAGCCAGTTCGCTTACATATTACAGCTCCTACAAAGAAGAAATGCAACTCTTGAGTACTGAGTACCAAGTATTTTACTCAAATACTGACCTCTTTTTGAGTATAAATAAATGTAATGCTTTTTCAGTTGATTCAAACAATTAACCTAAGTAGTGATTGAATTACCATTATTAATTCAATTGGAGTAAAATATTAAGTACTCGGTACTCAGAGTAGCATTTGTCCATCTCTGCTGGAAAGTACATTTCGTTCCATGTGCGAGTGCTTTTCAAAATCCAAAAGAGTCTTGAGTTTCGTTCAGTGGTGGAGGGCACCTTGAAACTACACTATGTTTTAATATTTATAGATGTCAATTTTACTAACAATCTATCAAAAATCATATTTAAAAAAATGGTAATTGTGCAGAACAATCTCAGTAGGAGAATAAGGTTACTATTTTTCATTAAAGATATATTATATTTATAATATGATTAAGGTTTATTCGAGGGAGACCAGAGATAGAGCCATAGGCATAGGGCAGTATAAGAACAAAGCAACAAGATACATACGTATATATTGCATGTACTTATATTCTAATAGTTGAAAAATAAAATGGAGGATGAGAAAAGAGAAAAAAAAAATCTAAGAACAATCACTGCTTATTTCTAATTCGACAATATGTTTAGTTCCTAAACCCTCAACAAATAAACAACACACAACAAACAATAAAATTGGCTCATTTCTTAATCTATAGAATCTAGATAGTCAGATAAATAGAATCTAGTTTTATATAGTCAGATGGAGCACTTGATCTATAGACTCCTCCAAACAAATTTTAAAAGAAGAATATAAATGTTGACAATTTAAATTTCATATATGATTTTTTCTGAATCGCTTCTCGAATGTAAAATATCTAATAAACATGCTGAAGAGAACGAAGGTTGAACGTTGAGGAAGTTCTAACAGTATTCGCCGAATGAATACTAACAACGAAATAGTTTGGTTAAGTTGCACCAGAAAAAAACCCGCTTTATCGATATTTGTATTTAGTACATTATAATATTAATAAGTATATATACATATATAATTATACGAAAAGTACAAATAGGAGAGAAAAATGTTTTAGTTCGGAAAGAGGAAAACAAATAAATATCTATTATCCTAAAATCTTTAATCCTCTACCAAAGACTTCAATTTATATATATATATATATATATATATATATATATATATATATATTAGTGTATACATATATGTACCGTTTACTTTTTCTTTACTTCTGTCGGACTAAATAAAAATTTAACAAAATAAAACCTCTGAATATAAAAATAACACCTGGAATGGATTTGTTTATCAAGACTTGAAATAAGTATATTTTTAAAAATAAAATTTAATTTAAAAATCGTTGTTTATAGTTTCTGATAAGGTAAATAATTAGCCAATTGAATATAAATATAATATAAGGAATTTCCAAGATACTAATTAAGTAAGTAATGAAGATATTTTTTTTCATGTTCTATTGGACTCCTTAATAAATTATTATTCTTAACTTAAAGAATATTTGTATAATTAATTAAATAAATCTGCTAAGATAAACTACCATTAAAAACAGAAAACAAAATTTGTCTTTCTAAGGAAAAAATTTTAGAATTTTTTTTATTGACTTTATCAGAAACTGTACTGCATGAAGTTTTAATAAAAAAAACTATCATTTACTTGTCCGAATTGTATTTATTTTCAAAAAAAAATTCACTAACTAAAACTACCTGTAATATTTACACAATCTTTATCAAGCTACTTGAGACTGAACGAATTTTTTACAGCACTTTCAAAAAATGGAACAAAATGGAAAATGGAAATTCAGAAGCTGTTTTCTCGATAAAAATATACATTTATTGGATACCTCATAAATAAATAGAAAAAAAAGGAGAAGCATGTTAAATTTCATATGATAAAAAGTATGGAGGTGTTGAATAGAGGGTAAAGACTGAAGAAAATACATCTTGATAAATTATGTAGAAATAACTTAAAGTGATAAAATTGACCATAAAAAGTCATAATAAATAAGATCAGTTCGAACTGTTCAGTTTCATTCATAACATCATTAACTGAAGGACTGAAGAAGAAGGAATCATTTTGTAAAAGAACGCTTCTTGACCATGACCCTGGAACGATTCCATTACCTTGATATGGGCTCTTAATTATAATACATATTTAGTTTCATCAAGGTTTCTACTATAAAAAGTAATATAACATATACTAAATAATTTTTACTCCACATTTCATTCTAGAAATTACCAATTAGTTATACCCAAATACTTGCTCATAATGTTTGTTACAAAAACATTGAATACTTTAACTCTTTGTTCTGAAAATAAGCTGAAGATTGAGAAACATTGTAAATTTGTATGTACCTGTTTATTTGATATATTTATGTAAAAATAAATGCCCAGTTATAAATAAATGGAAAGACATCTGAGCAAATAACTCGCGACTGTGAACCCTCGAAGATTTTCTAGCCATGTGCAAACCCCTACTTTGTCGTAAATCTCTAGAACCGGTGCTTCTTCTGTCCAGATTGTGAGGCGACTCGACCTAGAATGTGATGTCAGCTCAGAATGGAAGTGGATAGCTGGAACCAGTTATTTAAACCACCATCAATTACAAGAAAACCGCAGCACAACTTCACGTGCAGCTTGCTCAAGAACTTATTCAATAAAGCAAAATATGGCCTGCCCAATTTTTTTTTCTCTTTTAGATCACATCAGTAATAATTGAAACTGCAGCATTGAAAAAGTCGTCCGGATTAAACTTTTTTTTGTCACTAAAAACATACTTAGGCAAACCGTAAGTATTGTTTTTTGAGCTTTGGTTTTCCTGTAGTTTTACGATATTTAAAATATCTAGTTTCAGCTATCCTCTTTCCAACATCATATCTTGGCTTCAGTTGTCTCACATTCTGAGTAAAAGAACCATCGGTTCTTTAGATTTCTTATAATGCAGAGAGTTTTATATGACCGGAAAATCGTAGAGGTCTTCTAGTTCTTTTACTTTATTTTATTTTTTTTTAAGTGATTCAACGGATGACCAATTTGTCGTGGTGTCATTTCAGCTGCTTTTAAAGTCGATTATGCTTTATTGCTAAATTTCACGCAAGTGACTCCTGAGCGCCATATTTACAGAGAATAAATACACATTTATTAATGAAGAAGACATCATTACTTTGTTAGGAAGTACTGTTTTGAGGCCAGCGGTTGTGGAGTGATGTTGTTGTTTAGGGCTTAGAGACATAAAACCCTGAGGTCATAAACACCTATTTACTCTTTGTTTCAATTACCTCAATACTAAATTATTTTGGGGAAGGAATATAAATAAAAGAGAGTAAAGAGTAAATAAATAAATTTTAAAAAATCTCAAATTTAGATTTGTTTTAACAAATCATTAACTTTAAGAAAATTAATCACCGACCTTACGTTAACTTTATCATTATTTAAAATATCGGATAGTTTTGGTATGAGTCCTAATTTAGGTAAGATTCATAGGTGATAGGGTTACTCGTGAAAAATATGGCTGACTGAGAGTACTATAGCAGTGTTGGCTGTTTTTCAGTTTATCAGGCTACTCAGGTAAGAATGTACCAGGTTCCTATATGTCCAATCCTTAGTATCTTAGTCTCGCCAAGGCACCCTCCTCTCTAAGAATAGTTCGGTTCGAGATAGACCATGATTTTACTGAATTTTTAATTCCTTCAATTAGCTTGAAGGGCTCTGATTTCTAGCTAAGAGCTATTTTCTTTTTTACCGGAATAATTATGTGGAGTGAGGTGATCGGGCCAGGAGCACGCTCAACAGCCATGTTTTACAGCTTAATTAATTATTTAATTAAGAGTACCCACTATATAGAAGCTGTATGTTCCCTAGGAGGATCTCCCGACACCAGAATCAATCCAGGGCTGATGAAAATATATTAATTTTCATGTTTTAAATTTAAAACGGTAACAAAGTTAATAAAATAAAACAAGCGATAAAGTAAACAATAGTAAAATAACGGTAACAACTTGATTAGATTGCAACAAAGCAATGAAATATAAAATAACTGTTTGACGTATATAATAATTAAATTGATAAAGGATGATATATAAAATAACGGCAACAAAGTAAGGAACTTATGAAATAACGGAACAAACTTGGAAATTTATAAAGTAAAGGTAATAAAATGATGTAGTTAACAATAGTGAAATAACGGTAAATACTTAATGGAATTAACAAAAAAGTGAAATGGAATATTAAGAGATGTAAATCGTAAGTGTTAAAAGTAAAATAAATTGAGCGGCGTAGTTGTTAAAATGAAGTTTTATAATGAAAATAATAAAACTAAATAGAAATGATAAGATGTATTGAAATCTCGTAACATATGGTATACATAGAAAATTATTCAAAAATTAAAATATATAAATTAATAGATTAAGATAAATCGAGTACTCGTAACGATATCTATATTATATGTTATCTTGTTTTTGCTTAGCCCTGATGAAGGCCTAAAACTTGGACCGAAACCTCGGCGCAGAGGACAAAAATAAATATAATTTATTTATTATTCTTTTCTTTCATTGATTGAGCATCGTAACCAACTTCTTTCTTAATATCTTCTACAGTCGACTATTATATATGATAAAAGTATCCCTTTTTGACGTTAAAGTGGAGTTGGTGGAACAACTATATATTCCACCTTAAAACAAAGCGCCTTTGTTTTTCGTCATTTAAAAATAATCATCTTCCAAGTAAGATCAATTTTATATCATTCTAGATAAGAATTGCTCCATGAAAATTAAATTAAATGCAAATTGTTGTAAATACAATCATTAGAGAGTAAAATCTCATAATCATGGAAGATGAAGGAGTTTGGTAAGATTGTTGTTTTGCCTTCGCAATCCTCCAGCTACGGAAGCATGGATGAATCAGCTGCTAAGTCAAGGATCTCTTTTCTACCTCCTGCATAAGTAATAGCCTTTGTCCCCGCTATTTGCGTATTCGTCCACAGAAAACTTAATTGGATGACATTTATTTTTCGAGATGCTATCGATCATAGCTAGTTTAGTAAACGATAAGTGTTCCTCTTCACGTACTGCTCATAATCTGTTAAATGTCAACTGGAGATAATTGCATGAATAAATAAATAAATTTACTATATAAATAAAGTCAGTATTTTTCAACACATTTATTTTCATTTCTCCTATATTATGGCTACGTTTCGGCGAAGATGTCATTATGGACATAATAGAATGAGCCGTATTAACCCGAAATGTAGCCGCTGTAGAGAAGAAATGAAAATAAATGTGGTGAGATGGCCTTTATTTATATAGTAAAACATAATTTCACCTGAAATATAAACATGAATTTAAATAAATTTATTTAGTTCAACTGTGAAACATTATAGGCAACAGCCCAATGAATGAAAAAAATTATACCATTTTTTTCTAATTATCAAGTCCAAAAGAAATACAATGGAAAATTCCATGCAGATTAAGTCTAAGTAGCAGACAAGACATATTAATTAGACTTCTCGACGAAATTCTTTGAATTTAATATAGTTCTTCTGTGACTGAAAAATCGTTTCCATAAGACTTTTGTCCACAAAAGAATCTGTTGACATAGTAGTAAGAGTTAAAAATAACTTTTACATTTACATTCCATAGAGGATTGAATACCGAACATATATTAGCGTTTCCGTTTATTTTTTATTTTATGCAATTGTCAAAAATAATTTGATTTTTTAATAATATAGTCCATGTCAAGGAAATTTTTTCGATCTAAATATAACATCGTTGGAAAAATTCCAACTTTCACGTAATTTTAATCATTTGTAAAATTAGTGGATTTTCTACTAACAATAAATTACACTAACATACTAATAAGAGTTTAGCTTCAGCTGATATGCTCATCAATGCGAGGAGAAGACTAAATAAGAGCTGGATGAGAGATCTCCTTCCTTAACAAACCATGGTGCTTGAAACAAGCCAGATAAGAGGTACTATTGAGTGATATTCTTCCCCATGTCTGACACGTCATTTTCATTATTTCCATAAGAACACTGTAGATTGTTTAATTTTTGTTTTTAATAATTATAATAACAGTTTGTGTACATATGTTCATGAACCTAATTTCCTAATGGTGAATCGTTCAAGAAAAAACGATTTTTGCTCTATTTCTTCTTCATATTTTTAAGTGGTAAATTCAGCAACCCAGTTTTTGTCTTATTTTTCCTAAAAATAATAGATATTTGCATTGTATCGAAGGTCATCGGTGGAGTATAAGAATGCGTTATTTATCCGTTCAAGAACCCATAGAACAGGATTATGGAATTTTCAGATATACATAAATATCTGGCGTTTAAGGGTATTCTAGGTTAAATCACCTCCTTTCATCACCTAAGAAATAATACTTCTTTATAAAATATTGAACTCGTGATGTTCAGTGTAGCTTTATATATACTTTTGTATTAATATTTTACTTGGGCGGGGTGCCTGAGCGGATTAACGTATACTCGGCATCCTGATTGAAAGATAATTTGATCGAATAATTACGAGTGGCTTTTAACACAGATATCAATCCCCCACCCTCACCCTCTGGACTCGGTAAAACCCCATATAGCCTAAAAGGCAAGTAAGAGGATGACATTTAAAAAAAAAAGTATAGACTTTTTTATCCAGCTTACCAACGTTACCACTCAGTTCTTGATGCTAGAATAGGCAGAAAGTATTATACTTGTGATGACCCACAAACTTGGAGTGAAATATCGGGAAAATGATAAAAATAAATTAAGTCAGAAAACTCTATCTATCATACAGATAATTAAAAAAAAATCCATCTCTAAATTAATTACAAAAGGGGCCAATATTCTCAAATTAATAAATTGGAGGATTGATATATTAAATCCTTTTAAATTTAAAAGGAAATTTTAAATAAATATATACATCCTACCTTAATTTCTTTTATGAATTGTATATTATGCCATTGAATTTCCATTTTCTCAAATATGATATAAGCACTTTTGATGTCAATGCATATTATATATATAGTTCGAATGAAGGTATATGAAAACTGGAGGAGCTTCCTATATGAAAATACCTTAGATAAAATTAGTGTAGTTCTTCCAAATGAAATATAACTATTAATTAGATAAAAAGAATAGCCATAATATTTTTGTTATTTTTTAATCTTGTAATGGACAATTTCAAATTTGGTTCTACAGTATTATAATATTAATTTACAACGGAATGATTAAAAATGAACGATAGATTAATAATGTTATCAGTAAATTAAAAAACAGGATTTGAGTATACAGCTAAAGTAAAAAATAAATATAAAGAGGAAAAGGCATGAGTTACTCACTGGTTTCGCTTCTGCAGTTCTCTACTTGACGAATGTCGGACGCTGACTGGAGCAGCCCCCGACCACCAGAAATCCCCACTTCGAAGAAGGACACCGACTTTTTCTTCTAGTGCTTCCTACAATAATTAAATAACTTCCGTGAATAATTCTAAGCTTTGCGGTATGTAAACAAATCTTTTTTTCAATTTTGCTAAATTTAAATAGCAATGCGTATAGATTTTATTCATTTTTCAAATCACTACTGAAAAAAAACCCATTCATCTGGTTGATGTTCGACGAAATTATGGGTTGGAATATATGAATTATCTGTTTCTGGAAGGGAAGAGGCAAACGAAAGTCAAATAAACTTTAACGTAATATATTTCTGTTTAAGGATTCTTAAAATTGGAGAAGTTACTTTAATACTTAAAATTGTTTATTATTTTCAAAACGCTTAGGTCGACTGTCAGGCCTTAGTTGAATTGTTGGTGTTAAGGTGTGCTGTTACTAGTATTGAAAATAATTTAAAAAAATTAATGGTGAAGTTATTTTTATTTTTCCGATTCTTCTTCCAACATCCAAGTTTTAATACCCCTTGTAAAACGAACAATTTAACTTTTTATTAATAAATGAAATTTCACCGTTATGGATTATATATATATATATATATTTTTTTTTTTTTTTTTCGGTTGGCGCTGAAGATCTTTGGGTGTAAGATCTTTGGGGTCTCCTTACAGACGTATGTTGCTTGCGGGAGCACAGAGAGCCTGGAGGTGGTTACCCAACCTCACTTTGCTACGAACCATGGTTTCTCTATAGTGCAATGGTAGGCCACCCATAGCTTCGGAGTCAATCTGGCAATGTCGTTCTAGCCGACTCACTCAGGTTCAAGAACAGAGACAAATTAGTATATATATCTATAAGTTATTGCAGCTCACAGTGTCAATAGGAGCACGAGGAACTATATTTCTTTCTCAGAAATAAACCGACCATGTACCAAACCTTTGGTTACTTTCCAGGAACCTGCTGGCATCCTCAAAAACCATATCGCGATTCCTGACTAAAATGCATGGACTAGGATCATCACCTCTATGACTAGTCGGATGTGAGTTGTCTCCAGTAGATAGACCGGCCGAACAAATTTTAAGTAACCCTTTTTTATTTTTAATTATTTAACTATAAATCGCAGTACCAGGATTCGAACCCAAAACCACTAAGTTTGTAGACTATTGCATTTTTACGTGCACTTTATTCCATTAATGGATTAAAGAGCGTTAAGTACTGTAATGATATAATAATCAATTGAAGGCAAGTCTGATGGATATCTGTCACTATTTTGAAACATCACGTGTAATTTAATCATGTCCATAGTGGTCAGAAATACAAATTTAGCACGACAAAAATATAGTTTTTGAAGATCTCAAATTCCAAAGTGATATTTACTAGGCATCTGCTATGTACCTTGTCCCTAAAAAAATAAAATGAAATTTTAAATTTTCTCAACTTTAAAGCTGTTTTTTTTTTCTCTTTCATAAAACTGTGTCACTGTTTAAATGTTTAGCTATTTATTTTATATTATTCAAGCCCCCAAAAGGGTAAGTGAATAAAATTGATAAAGGAAGTATTGAAATTAATATTATTAAATAAGCATATAGCTCAAAAAGTGACATAGATTGATAACGTGATAAATAGAAAACTCCAAAGTATAAAGCAATGAAATAGGCATAACGTGCCACAGGTGATTGCAATGTTGAAATATGAACTGTGAATAAACGTATAAATTTTGTAACTAGAAAAATCACTAAAATTAATAATAAAGAATGTTGAAATTACAATTAGCCAGTCTGTAAACCGAAAGGCTCATATACGCCTAGAGAGGTTTGAAAGTACATAGGAACATTTAAACTATAAATCCTTACGGTTTATGAACTATTAGTAATTAAACTGTTATTTTCCATTGTAAAGTTTACTAAAACGAAATTACGAGATTTCCATTGCCTGCCATGGATAGGTCAAAAGTTGTCACAGTAATAGTAAGTGGATAGTTTAGGGATTTCACAAAGGGAAAATTCATCAAATTATTCGCTAATTTAATTTTCTAAAAGATTACCTGTTCATGTTTTGGAATAAACGGCCGATAGAAACTTAATCATTTAAATATAATATCTTAACCAGAGTTATTAAACTACAGTGAACGTATTAGAGATTTTAAACACATCCATGAAATATTTTTATATTTCACTTCTTCTAAGGCATATACCTATCTTAAGTAAGTAATATCAGTTCCGTATTACTTTTCGTTTTTGAGATAGACTGTTCACATACACACAGACACACAGACCATTTTACGAGACTTGGTTATTTGGGCTCAGGGGACCTCACAACGTTTATTTCCGTTGAAAATTTAGATTCAAAAATTTTCACGATCGCAATAGTTTCTCTTACTATATATTACATATATAGGCAAGTGAAAGTAAAAACGCAAAATGTTAACTTTTCTGATGTATATTTCCAAAGGCAATTAGTGTTTGAGAAAATTGGTGGAGATCGATCGTGACGTGTCACGAAAGTGGAGACGTGGTTACGTCATTGCCCGTCTGCGGCTAGCTTATATCGTTGTTTATCCTATATTTATTAGCAAGAACTAATGTTTCTTGCTTCAAAACTTCCATACAAGAAATATCTTTCTTTTTTTTTTTTTTTTTTTCCCTTATCCTGTCGTCTCTGAATAATATTTATTTGAATAGTATTTAATTTGAAATGTATTTTATTAGCTTTTATAAATGGATGTTTATAAAGCGGAGCTAAGAGACACTGACACCATCCTGTTTGGCAGCAGTTTACGCAGTGGACCGGTACCCATGGCCATATCCTCGATAGTCGAACTGTCATATCAACCTTTTAGCTAAATATGAACCTTTTTTTTTATTTAAATTAAAAAAGCGATCTCAGTCTTATACACAGACTTTATCACTTGAATTCTATTCCAGCTTTTAAATGCAAGCGATATTTTTTCAGAACCCAACTACATGTTTTTCATCTCACCTATCCCCCTTCTTGTTTTATTGCTTTCCTCTTAATTTAAGAGTCTTAAGAACGTTGTTAACGTTGTTAATTATAAAAGTGATAGTTTATTTACAAAACTATAAACATAAAATAAAATTACTCTAGTTGTAGTCTACTCTATGTTTTATCTTGTGCATTGGTTCAAAAGGTCATAAAATAAACTAAAACCCCATAAAGATGTCTCCCCTCAAAACTCCATAGCTAACATTAAAAATTTTGATGGAGCAACTTGCGCCATGACAACCCTTCTGAGCACCCCTCGTTTAAGCTATCTTAAGGTTTTAGTTTTTTTTTACATCATGGCAGTATCAGGAAGCAAACAATATGAAATTAAAACCATCCAATGGCCGGCAATATTGTATATTTAGTAATCGAGTATGTGTATTGAATCCTCCAATAGGTATCGCGCTGAACCGAAGCACAATAATACTAATTACTATTATTTTTGTATTTTGCTTAGCTCATATTTTTGAAGAACTTTTTTTTAAATTCCCTATCTTGCCATTACTGGCATAAAGGGAGATGGTTCTAGAGCTAAAACCGAACCTATTCCAACCAGAGTGGAGAAAGTTTTTTAGAGAACTAACATACTTGGAAATAAAGACAAGTTCATACAGTTGCCTTTAATCTTGAAGCGAGAAAACAAGTGATTTTCTTTTTTTACTTCCAATCTAGTTATTTCTGACTCCAGCATCTAAAGCGCGCAAGTGCCCTTATTACCTTTGGCCACCAAAGCCTCGATTGTATGTCATTCACTATGTCTCTAATTCATTTGCTTTAATCATATACTGAAATCAATATACTTTGTATTTTTTATAAATTCCAACAAGTGGTAGCCACCCTTCTAGTTCGGCGTCCAACAGCAAAAATCTTGAACTGCATGAATGTAAAGTTATGCTGATTTTTGTAAAGTCATATTATTTGTACACAAGATTACTAAGCGCCTAAGGACTTGAATCTCAGAGTGGCCGATTCAGAATAATATTGGTTTGATTCACATCCAGGTCGGTTACTATTTATTTTTCAGACACGGCGAAGAAATGTATCCTGACACATCCATTCTACTTAGTACACGGCAATAATTTCTAGGTTCTAAACATTTACTGGAAGCAATATTAAGGGCGAATTGACTCTCATAGAGCAAATAATTCGATTATTTCAACACTCGCGCCTTATAATACTGACTGACCTCAAATCCTGTAGTAATTATTTAGTTAATAAGTTGATGACTCGAGATAACCTTTGGTACGTTAAGTTTATCTTTATAAAACAAAGAGCCAATAACAGTGAAAGACTTTTGTTCATTGCACAACTCATTCCTACCGAATCGTTAAAGAACGACCGTGATTGAGCGAGAAGTTTAAATTCAAGAATAATAAACAGAAATATTTCTTTATATTTTATTTTATGCCAATAATTTTGAATTTGAAATGAATATCTCAAACTGATGTGAACATGTTTTTAATGAAATATTTGGTAAAATTCTACAAAATCATATCTCAAGTAAGATTATTGATATTGGTTGTCTTAATCGCCTGTGTTGTGATAGTAACTTCAAATCCAGATTGGTTTGATTATTTTATTTCTCAAAAGAATGTTATGTTTTTCGACAATACTACGGTAGATAATTCAGGTATATCCAGAGAGTCATTAAAATCTGAAATTAAAATATCTGAAATCTACCCAAATTGTGGATTGAAACATGTTTGTTCCGACAACACTTTTCCAGTGCATATATATACTGGTCAAGATAAAGATGATCAACCTAAACTGTGTGTGCAGGGGAAATATGTTGGAGGAGGAGGAAGAGGTTTGAACATTGCTGTGATAGAAACGAAATACCTACAACTAGTTTCTATGCAAACTTTTGATTTATACAGTCATAATAGTTCATCGTTGGAGTCATGGCTAACTAATAGCCTTCAGGATGATGATATAATAATTGCATTTACATTTGATGAAGCATCTAAGGAATTGAGTAAAAAAGCAAAAGCTATTTTGTATGATTTAGGTAGTGGCAAAATTCAAGATTTGCAGTTTCGATCTCAATGGTATATGATATCACAGAAAGGAATCGGTGGTTTCACTCCATTAGAAAACCTTACACATGCACAGAACGATAGATGGGGAGAAGCAATTGATGAACGATTATGTGTTCCCAGAAAAATTGAACCAATGGCTATATCTCCTGATCCAGTTCCACGAAAAAATATAGTAAGAGAGAAATTATGTGAAACATCTACTGAATTGATGTGTGAAGATTTTTGTAATATCCTATCGAGGCATGAACCTTATAGTCCTTCCCTTCTCACTAATAGAAGTCTTATTGGTAATCCAATTTTTTCAACCCCTATTATAGTAATATCAGGCTCTCTGTCTAGCCTAGTTATCACCTTAGAGACCCTAATTTACCAACCAGGCATTCATTCAGCCTCTGTTTTTGTCATTCATACTGAATCGCAATCAAAAGTACCCCAAGTCTGTCAGATATTTGGTTTTAGGAATATTCTGCTGAATGCTACTTATAATGATACAACAAATGATAAGATAAATTTTGGTCTAAAGTTTATACATGAAGCATATCCACTCAAGAAATATGCTATTGTTATTGAGGAAGGTTTGATACTTTCCCCAGATTTTTTGTTTTATCATGGCCAGTTTATTCACATTCTAGAGAAAGATAGTTCCATTTTAGGTGTATCTGCTTGGAATCCGTATGGATATAAAAGTGTGTCTGGTAATTATTCTTGGGCTTATAGAGTTGAAAGTTTTCCAGGATTGGGTTTTTTGATCCGTATGGATGTATTTTACAGAAGTATGATGGATAACATGAGGAACTGTTGTACTAAAAAACCATACTTAGGTTGGAATACTATATTGCAAGAGTACAAGGATGCACATATAATTATTCCAGATGTTTCAAGAGTCTTGAAGAGACCGAAAGACTTTTATGATAATCATGTATCTGAAGATGAATTTAAAACTTTTACATATCCTCGACTTACTAACACAAAACTAAATGCATACATAGAAAGACCTCAAGATTTAACCGAAGACAGATATTTTCTTTTAATGGCAGGTTTGGTTCAAGCTAGTATTACTTTTCATCTGACAGATGAAGACTTGAAGCTTTGTGAGAATGGGAGTAATATAGCAATAAAAATTATGCTTACAGAACTGAAGAACAAAATATTTTCAGTATATTATCAAGAAGATTCTTGCACTTCTTATGAAAAATTAAGGTCATACCTCAAATGTTTTGATATATTTGTTCCTAAACAATTTACTCCTCAAAACATTTATAAAAAAATTACTAGGTTCACTATCAACCGAAATATTGTTTTACTAATTGAAGCTACCTCTAAGTTTGCAAAGAAAAAAGTTTGAAGTATTCTAAACACCTCATTTTAGAATGAATCAATTTTCAGTGTTGCCTTATTTAATGTAAACATAATATTTTTCACTTATATTATTTATTATGTATAAAATTATACAAAACAGTTAGATACCTGAATTTTATATGATTGCTTGATGAAGCTATGTATTAGTATTTCATTGTTTAATAATCAGTATCTGAATATCAAAACAAAAAAGCCTAATATTTTATTAGTTTGTTAAAAGTTTATTGTCATCAATATTTTTATATTAAATAATTTTATGGCAACACTACTTTTAACGAAAATCCTTTTTTTTTTTTTTTTTTTTTTAATAACTTTTTTTACCTTTACTGTTCAAGTGCTCGTTTTTTTTACAAAAATCCAATTCGCTCAGATTTAAAAGAAAAGTAAATCTAAATTTTAATTTAATTCTATCTGACGAAAAATAAACAATAATTTACAAATCTTTGGTTAGATTATTTGTATCTTTGCAAACTTATTGATGAACATATTATAATCATAAATGTATTCCATCACATATTTTATCTCAAGTATTCTACCTTAAGTATGATGAATAGAGCAATATTTTTTCAACTTAGCTTCATGATTACAATACAAAAATAGTTTTGAGGTAAGTAATAATAACTCTGAATTATTTTATTTTTACCAAATGTAGGTTAAAATCAGTTAACTCATATTAATGAATAATTTTTTCTTCATTTCAGGATTAAGAAGGCATCACATTTTTAAATATGGATGTTGGAATTTGTAACCATGTACTAAAAAATATTTAGTACATCAGGTTTATTTTTGATATATAAAAAGCATTAATTAATTAATATTTAATTTAACTTAATAGGAACATTTCAATATATATTTTTTGTAATCTAGGATATGTTTGTCGGAGGCGATCAAATTTTTGATCAGATTAAATTTTAACTACATTTTCTATATATTGAAAAAGACTTCTTTCCAACACTGTCTTTTTTCGTTTTTAACACCATTAAAGATTGATCTGGTCAAGAAAAAAGGTGTTGTAGAATAAATGGACTCAGATTAAAATGCATTTTGTCCATTTTCTGGCAAAATTAATTTTTGACTGTAATTAAAAATTAACTTTGGCAAGTTATGTATATTTCTGAAATGTTTTGGATCATATTCCTCTCTGTCTCTGAGCTATAGAGCTTCGAAGTTTTTTATTGACTGCAAACGATTTTTTTCGATATTTTGGTCTGGTTCAAACTATGTACTAAAAATGATAATGGGCAAAATGTATTTTTTATCTATTGCTTCTCAAATGCCCTCAATTTATTTTAATATATTTCACATTCTTAAAAAATATTTAGTATTTTTTTTTTCTTCGTCTATTTCATATCTCATTTCTCCTATGGTTTACTTTTAGCTACTCTTCTATTACCTAGTAAACCCTTAATTGTTCCCCTCTTTGATTTTACCTTTTCAACACACTTTTGTTTTTAAATGATTATGTATCTATGTAATCTAAATTATATATTTAACCTTGGTCATTAGGCATTTCAAATATCATCCATTTTTTCATCATATATTTTACTATTTATAATTGCTGGTTGACGTTTTGGGGCAACACACCTTATCTTCAAAACATTCTTTACTTGTTATTATTAATTACTAAAGATAATTCATCTTTAAAGTTGATAATTTTTACATATACGTAATATACCTAGTTTGTTAGTTAAAACTAGACCAGTCAGATCTAACAGTCATTTATGAAAGCAAGTAAAGAATGTTCTGAAGATGGGGAGTGTTGCCCCAAAACGTCATCCACCAATTGTATATGATGAAAAAAATGGATGCTATTAAAAATGCCAAATGACCAAAGATATAATTAACATGGCTTCTGAATAAATTTGAATATACATATATTTATATATTTTACTGATTTATTTATTTTTTATGTTTAGACATGTATTTTGTCTTTTATTTTTCTTCCAATTGCCTTTCTCTATTTCATTTTTATAACATCAGAATGTGATTATCTGTCAATATATATCTTTATATACTATTGACATCTATGTTTAATAAAATAAACAAAACTAAGTAATTAAATTATGTATTATTCATCTTGACCTGTCGCCAACAAACATGTACTGGGAATATTTTTTTTTTTAAATTATTAATATTATTATAAGTATTTTTGGAAATAGTCTGAACATTCAGTTATTTGTCATGTCAAAATATTTTTTTTTTATTTAGTTATTCATTCATTTGATTATAACATATTTTATTTATTTATAAAAAAATATGTTTATTTGTGCTCAGGGCCAGTTTGTTTCCTCGATCAATGGTTGTATAAATTATTTTTATATTTTTAAACAGTATTATCAATTACATAGTTTTAATATAGATGAGTAATATTTGTATTTTAGATTTGGAACTGTTATTTATTTCTACTATTATTAATATTATTTTTTTGAGAATGAATAAGTAATTGTACTATGCTAGATACTGAACCCTAAGTTGTGATGAATCCATTATGGTCGGTCACTTTGGTACTGTATATCGTTGCAAATTTACCTGTGGTTCTTTCATTTTTTTTAGCAGTGAGATTGTTTATTCCTATGGCCTTTTTTTGTTTTTTGCTAGATTAAACATTAATGAAGCAGTGAGAATAATATCATAATATAACACCATATTATTTAATCTCCAGTAACCTTTTAAAATTATCTTTTTAAAACAGTGTGGGCTTCATTTTATCAATATCCTTAATGTAAGGATGCTCATTTCTCATAAAAAAATTATTGAAATCTTTTTTTAATTACTCACAAAAACTTCTAGATGGCCAATTTGAAAACAAAATGTACACCAAATGAAAAATTCTATATACTAAATTAGCCTCTGGTATAGGAAAGAATAAGGTACAAAGAGTGTTCTTTCCAAAGGACCCCTCCCCCCCCCCCATCCATGGGTAAAGAATGCAGCAACTTTTATGTACCATCCGCACCAAGTGTTAAAAAAAATTAGATGAGTTAATAAAAATAGATTTTTAAGTGTTTCAGATCTATTAAGATATATTTTTATTAATGTCTTCTATTGGTCTTGAATTTTAATTAACTAGCACCAAATGATTATAATATAATTTGTACTATGTTACAGTGAAATCAGGCGATAAATAAAAACATTTAGTAAAAGCTAAACCATTCAAGTAACTTCATATCAAAGGCGGACATCTGTCATTTTCAGAACATTGAGAAGAACTTTTAATTTGAATTTAGAAAAAATAATCAGTATTATTTTAAAATGAAACTATATAACAAAGACCTGCTGCAGTGCATCATAAAACTCTCACTTACCACCTAACTGTCAATAAACATTAATTAATAAACCTAAAAAACATTACTTTAACTGTAAATATACAAACATAAGACAATTAATATAAAGTGTGACTATTATGTGTCCTATATACTTTTCATTTGTAATACTGAAAATAAACTTTTTTTCCATGGAAATTCCATTTAGTTTCTATGGAAACATTTATTTTCTATTCAATGATGTGTAAATAGACATTAACTACTACAATTAGTCATTGATTTCTTGCCATTCCATATGTACATCTTATAATCTTTAATTTCTGAACAATATCAAATCTTTAGCTTTCCAATATATTATAAATCTATATTATTTCTCTTATTCTCAGGAATTTGTTTTCATCAAGAAAATTATTTCTCCTTTTTATTCCTTTATTTAACTATACATTTTTTTTTAGATTTAAATTTATCCATTTTTTATTACTATTAACTAACTAAGAGAGATTTTAAATTATTAAATAAAGAAAAAATTAAAGGTACTTTAAAGGCGGAATTTCGATAATTCTAGATAGCTCATAGATATACCAGACTACGTCAATGGGTATAATATTTACTTGATATTAATGACCATTTAACTGTACATTGTTGAGGAGTTTACTCACAATCATTTGAGCTGTTTTCGAGAGAATTGTAAAAATTAATGACATAAGGTGGCACTTCTAGTGAGCTATTGTTCAGCAAAACATTTGCTGTAATTCTTAGGCGTGATCTGCTTTAAATATGTAATTTTAGATTTGTACAATGTCTTGTTTTTAAGGTTTGCTGTTCACATGCACTCGAGACTTTGTTATTTAGAATCATAGATTCTTAAAAAGCATAAAATTGTTAAAAACTGGAAATTGAAATTGTTTATGTTCACAAAATTTTTTCTCAATTTTGGAAAATGACTGATGTCCGCCTTTCATAAAAATCATTCAATTGTTAGTATTATTAATGAATACTCAATACTTGACTGCAGTATAAGGGTGTGAAAAGAAATATTCCAAGGTGGTGGTCATAAAAATAGAAGTTTGAACTAAAACATTTATTTTAAAATTAAAAATAATTTTTTTTTATATCTGCCACTCTGGACCATCTCTTTCCTCATTAGTATTATTTATTACTTAAATTATTATACAAGATAAATAAGTCATGTAATAAGTACTATATAAAGGATTTAGTTTTTTTCATAGTATCCGTTGTTCATTTAAAACTGCCTCTTAAATTTGTTGCAGTTAATTTACTTTTTAAAAAAGTTGTCTGACTCAATGATATCACCTAGAAAGAACGATCATAATTTATAAAATCTATATTATATAATTTAAACTTTTATAAGACCTAATATGTTATCTATATATTTACAAAAGTACTTATTTTGTATATTTCTAGTCAATGATTGTCTAGTCTATTGATAAATAAATAAATTATTATGCTTTATTTTGTTATTATACCAACAAAAATATTAATTTTGTTTGTAATAGATAGGGAGTTTAAACGTCCATATAGTTTGATAGGGACATTTATCCAATATTTTTGAAGGATCAAAAAAAAAAATTAATTAAAATTTATCAACTGGCTGTAGATTCCTCTTTAAATCAACTGTCGTATATTAGGTTTTAACAAACTACAAGGAAAAAAAGAAATCTAGGACAGTCAGGATTTATTGACCCAAACATATGGGTCATCATATTCTAAAAATCTGGTGCTTGCGTCACACAACTTTCACTTACCATCTTCTAAGCAGAATCAAGTATTTTCAGAGAAAGGAGAAGCGAAAGTAAAATTTATTTACATTTTATTGTGGTTATTTTATGTTTAATTTCCTTTATACTTCCAAATTTTAATTTTTATATTGCTGTAATCTATACAATTAAATATTAAACGATAGCATTTATGAAAACCACATATGTATATGTACTTAATATTGTCCGAGTACGTTTTATCGTCCGAGCTCATTTCATTTCATATGAAGGCCTGTTCTAATCTTTCGGGCAATCTCGTATTCCTTTGGTTCCTCCATTACAACTATTATCTATTACGATCTCTTATTTCTCCTTTAGTTAATTACCAAATTCTTTCATATTTTATATTTAACTATTTTTTTATATCAAAGATTAATGTGAAATGATTAATTATTTAAAAAAAAAAAAAATTAAAGGTACTTTAGAGGAAGCTAATATTGACAATTAGCCACTTAAGCCCTGTTAGAGAACATCGATGAGAATAAAACCTACATCATATTAAAAAATATATTTTAAAAAGTTTAATCAAAATTGTTAGAACAGTTTTTGAGAAAATTGTAAAAATGTGATAAATCGATGAATAAAGTTATCATCAATTTCAGTTTCGTATGACTTTTCGTTTTTGAGCTAGGCTGTTCATACACATACACACAGATCATTTTGTGGGACTTGGTTATTTGGATTCAGGAGACCTTAAAACGTCTATTTCTGTTTAAAACTCAGATTCGAAAATTTTTACAATTGCAATATTTACCCTGATTTATAATTACATATATCAGTAAGTGAAAATAAAAATGGAAAAATATACCAGAAATATAAGATATTGACAATGTACAGAATAAACGAAGAGGAAAAGATAAATAGTACACAGAAGTTAATAGTCATATAACTATAAACATACTAAGAAAAAACAAAGTACAAATTAATAAATGAAAAGTACGCATAAAACCTGTTATGTATTTATTTAAGTGTATTATTTATCTTTTTATTTTTGCTTTTTTATGTACTTCTGTCCATATTTTATATTTCTAAAATAATTTTTAATTTTTAGCCCTGATGATGACCCACATCCTTGGTTCTAAGGGTTCTGAAGAAGGAATCTTTAAAAATCTCTGAAACTCTCACGCAGCATTCCTCAGTTCTTTTCCTTATACCTTTTTTATGTTTTTTCCCTTTTTACTTTCTTTTTTTTTTTAGTTAATGTGCTAACTTTAAATAACTTAAAGTTCAATAACCTTAAATGCATTTTACGTTTGTTTTTTTAAATTTAATTTTATTCCTATTATTCACTCCACTACACCAGAAGACATAATAATATATACAATACGTTTTAATTAATGGCGTTGACGACCAACAGATTTTACGCCTTTACTATACAACAACCAACCTTGGTTCTAATAATTGGCAAAAAAAATTGACTATTGCATTAGATGATTTTTAAAAAAGTAAACAAAAATCATCCATAAAAAAAAAAATGTATCCTGATTATTTATAATTAACTGGGGAGAGATGAATTAGTGAGTAAACAACAAAGTTTTTTTTTCTCAGAATTTACTATAACAAACATTACAATATAAGTTAATTTTTTACTACTAGATCTATAGAAAATTAAATTAAAATTAATACAAACACCCTTAGAATTATAATTTCATTATCAAAATAGTAAAACAAAATCATTGAATGACTAAATATAAAATATTTCATTATGTCATCTACTCAGTATTCATAATAATTTAAATAAACAAAAAACATGGCCTGCATATATACAAAACATTAGCTGACAGTTATGTATTAATTCAATGCCATTTATATTTCCAATACATAAAAAAAAAAAAACATATTCGGTAACGTAAGCATTTAAGTTCATTCACAATTCAATACATTTTAAAAATATATTCATTACAATTAAATAAAATCAAGGGCGTCTTAACTAAGGCATATAAAAATATCAACATCAAACTTCAATTACACTTATCACTGTGCACAAATGAAATTATTGGTTTAACCATAGATAAGCTTCAATTAGAATTATATTTCAAATTCAAGTAAAAGTTACTTTATGTTACAGCAGACAAAAGAGATGGTGGTGGCTGCATATGTAGGTTGGCAGGTAGTCCAAGACTAGGAAGACCGACTTGAGTTCCCACACTTACAGTTTGGAGAGGTTGGGGTGTTGGAGGACTATGAATAACCTGTGCGGTCATGTCACTGGTTTCTCCTTTCATTAGTTGTTTTAACATGAATGCATTACTCTTTTCAATTATATTTCCAAATGATCCATACCCTTTTCCACTTGAATGACTACGAACATGAGAAACAAGATGCCCTTTGCACATGAAATCTTTATGGCAAAGTTCACACCTAAACGGTTTCTCAACAACACCATTTTTCTGATGTGATCTTTGATGAAACATGAGATTTCCCTTAAGAGGAAATGCCTTTCCGCAATCAGGGCATATAAATGGCCTATCCCTGGGATGAGCCTGCATATGTTCAACAAGCGTCTCTTTAGAAGGAAAAGGTGTACCACATACAATACAAGTAAATTCAGCACCTTGAACATGTTGTCTTATATGACGCTTCAAATGCTCTTTTCTAGTAAATGTCCTGTTGCAATATTCGCAAGTGTGTGGTGATTCTCCTGTATGAATACGGACATGGTTATTTAGATGTTCTTTACGAGTAAAACTTTTGGTGCAAAATGGACAACGGTGAGGTGAATCACCAGTATGCTGTCTGACATGGTTTGTCAAATGCTCTTTTCTCGTAAAACTTTTGGTACAATAATTGCACTTGTGAGGAGATTCACCAGTATGCCTATGCACATGGTTATTCAGCTGATCTTTTCTTGCAAAAGCTTTTGTACAAAAGTTGCAAGGAAATGATGCCTCTCCTGTATGCTGACGCTCGTGATAAACCATTTGATCTCTCTGAGCAAACGCTTGGTTACAAAATTTACATGAATAGAGGTATTCACTTGTATGCTGGGGTATATGGTTAATGCAATGATCTGTTAAAGTAGTTTTTGAATTGAAACTGAAACTAGGGGTTGTTTCGCCATTTTGCCACATGACATGATTATGGAATATCCACTTGAAAAGAGTTTTGTTCAAAAGTTTTCTTTTGATTCAAATCTGAAAAAAATTAATTATTATTAATTTTTTGATCAAGCTAAAAATAAAATTGAGAACAGAAAATGGTATTGATTTAAGTTGGAAATATTCCAAATAAATATTTATTTTCATTGCATTACAATACAACAAATGGTAATCCAAAACAACTACCAAGGAAATTATGAAACAGCACTTTTAAGAAATTGTTAAGTACACAAAATAATTTGTATCATGAGCTGTTCTTAAGAAGCAGGGTTAACAACAATCAAACAAAAATATATTTCTACTATTTGTGAAATAAGTTTATCATTTTTACCATCAGTTTTACATGCATTTCTTGAATAAAATTTATTTTATGATTCATTGGGCAAATTTAATTTTTACTAAAGTAATATTGATGTTATCTGACGTTATTATATATTTCATTACTCTTTATTAATATTAAATATATATATTCTTTAATACCATTTAGAATCAATCTAACACAACTTGTCAATAATATATTTCATTGTAACAACAAACTAAGGTTACGATTTTTGTATCAGTAAACAACCTACTTTAAAGAAAAGTTGTCTTACAACGAAAAGATAAACAAACAAATCCAACATATACCACAAATTAAGCAAACTCACTAGGACATACCTCCTTCAAACTAACTGTAAGTAGTTTCTAAGTTATGAAAACATTCAATGGCTACAACAGAGTTCATAAACGAGACGCGATCAATCTGAAGCCATTTTGATTTTACTATTTTCTTTTTACCTTATTTCAAGTTATAATTCCAGAGTTTTATAAAACCACTATATTCTAAACGGTAAAATCTTGTAAATATCACCTTATTTAATAGTTAACATATAAAAAAAAAAAAAAACCTATTGATAATTTAAAAATGTGAAAATCAATACTCACAGTTCCTCATAAGACTCAATAAATAAATATGTCATTTATAAAAAAAATTTTCTAGTAAAATATTTTTAAAAAGTACTAAAATGAGGTAAAGGTGATGCACACTTGTCTCTCCCCCCCTTTTCTTCACATTAAATTTACCTATAGTAAATATAAAAGCTATAATGTTATTTATTAGTAGATATTAACGATTTTTTTGTAGATGCTAACAATGGTTCCCTACCTAGGAAGAGTAATATTTTAGCAAAATGTTTCCATGAAAATAATCTCCATTATCTTTTACATACATTCATCAACGTTTTGGCGTATCCCCCTTCTTTAGAATGCTCCTCTTATATTACTTAAAACATTATATTTTATTTTTCTGTTCAAGGAGAGTAGCTAAGGAGGTATCGGTGAAGAGAATTCCCTTCCGAAATTTAAAGACTACTTTTTTATTTTTATAACTATGTAACTATTGTAAAGAAGAATTTGTTGACTTAAAACATTTTAGAGGTCATTCAGATTCCGCAGAAGATTGGGACAACAACCTTTATTTACAATTTTATATTAGCACCTGTGCATTTTGAGGATAAACTTCAGATTGTTGTTGAAGCTTCAGCCCCCATTAACAACCCACGAAAAATAACAATCGTCACCGAAATATACAGGGATTAACCCAAAACTGTAAATAAAGGTTGATTAAGAATGTTAACGATGATGCAGACGGTAAAGATGGGTAAGAAACGAATAATTTATTGTGATAAAGCTGGCGAAGTAGGTTAGAGCAGGATGGTACGTGTTCTATAGACGATAAGGTTTTAAATAATTTTCCCCTCATCACCCTCCAGCTGTTGTGAAAAATCAGGTAACGGTATGTGTGGATTGGTGCATTATCGATTCATCCTAAAATTTATGGCAACATACTAAACACTTTCCACTGTGTTATTATAATCTGAGATAGCACAGAATTAAGCTATCACATCCTAAATCTTCAAATGTCTTATGATAAAGATTTAGGAGGATTACTCTTCAGTGTTACCGCGCGCTCTGTGACAAAACCTCGTACATCCTCGTACGCTTGTTCATTCATAACTTGTACTACTATAAGCCCAGTGTTATTGTTTTTTTTTATAGTAAAATTAGATCAGAATTTTTTATTTTTACCTCCATTCATATATTTTAAAGCCTTTTTACATTACTTTTTTTTAAGTTAATGGGTCAAGAAGTAAAATTAGCTTAATAAAATATATAAAAAAGTTTATATATTTTTATAAACTACTGAACACGTTATATAAAAATTAAAATAGCTAAATACACTTCTTAAAGTACTCTTCATAGGTAGATCCAAGATTTAGTTAGGGGGAAGGACTAATTTTTTTTCTTTTTTCTAAAAACAAAACAACTACTTTTATGAAAGGATGTTAGTGGTTCTGGAAGGTTAATACAAATTAATTATTGGGGCATTGATGCTTTTAGAGATATCCATTATAATATAAAAAAATAATAGATTGTGATTGTTTCAGTATTTAGCTTACAATTATATATCGCACAAAATAAATGTGGACCACTGAAAAAAGATTTTTTTTCATTATTTAAGATGGGTTCATTATGAATACTAGTTAATTTTTCAATTAATTACTTTACTCGATTAAATGTCGAAAATAATTTTTTAAATTACGGTAATAATTTTTTAAAAAATTCAATTTATCTAGAATATATTTACAATTGCAGTTTTATGAAGGAAATAATAATTACGAAGGAAATAATGGATATACTTTCTCGTATTTTATTTTATGCTCGATAAAAATGACGGTAAAAGTTTGTGTTTAATTTTCTTTTACAACACATTTTAAAAATTTTGCCCTCGGGCAGTGGAAGGAATTTATTGCATGTATATATTGTATTATTGTATACTATATATGTAATTGTTTCAATAAACATTTTGGAGGGTAAGAAAAAAAAAAACATTTTAAAAAATACATATTTATAAAAAACGTTTTATTAAGGAAATAGTGGATATGGTTTCTTATATTTTATTTTATACTGAATAAAATCTAATTTTTTTTTAAATTTTATTTTCTAGAAAATTAAAAAAAAAACATATATATACAATCATGGTTTTATGAAGGAAATAATAATCATCCTCTAATTAAAGAAGATATAATTGCAATTTATTTGTCTATAAATCAACAGAAGTTCAGTCTTTCATATCAACATAAATAATAATATGATATAGAGATGGTTGACCGTTGATATAATATGAGAAGGAGTTAGTCGAGGGTGCGGTCAAATAAATTTAAAAAAATTAAATTATATAAATTATTTTAATTTTTGCCGACGTGACCAACTGCCTCCCGCAGTGCCACATCCTACGCCCTGAAGACGACCTGCAAAGTGGGTCGAAACGTCGGCAAAAATTAAAATAATTTATATATTTTAATTTTTTTTATTTATGTGACCGCACCCTCGACTAACTCCTTCTCGTAAGTAATAATACAGACAAAGTAACCGTAAAACAATTCTAAACTTCATTCATAAAAATATAACCTTGCATTGCAAACGTCAGCAAAACTTAAGTACGAGGTACGAAGCTGGTCTATCTTCGTACTTCGTACATTACGTCATAACCTCGTACAAATACGAGGATCCTCGTACAAACGGCAACACTGTAGCTCTTGAGTAGCTCTCTATATTCCTTCCGCTGCACACGTTCCAGCGCAGTTCATTAATTTTAAACATATTTACAAGGGTTTTTTAGAAAATGTAATTAATCAGTGAAAACGCGGCACTGGCGTAAGCATCCACCGTCCTTTACCACATAATTTGGTTCTCACAAATGGCATAGTTATAGTGCTACTCTCTTCATTTGTCTATTATATTTTTTTCCACCAAATAATCTTTCCATCGGTTCCTTGTTACATTTTCAAAGATTTTGGATCTTCCTTATTTACTCCTTCAAAATTAAATAAATGTTTACTTCACTAACTCTTATAAGGCAGGTTATTGAAGACATAAAGATGAGAATTAGCTCATCATTTTCAAGTTTCGACGATTTTTTTTTTTTTTTTTTTTTTTTATTTATACATGATATTTACAACTGTATTAAAAAATTAAATACATTAAGTAAATTTGATAACAGAAAATAAAAACATGAAATGACTTGTTGAGAAACTACCCACTGGTAGCACTCTAAAAACAAAATGTATTTACAATAAGAGATCTCGAGGCCATCTTCTTTTCAGACGCCTCGGAGGGTTATCAGGAATAGAAGAGGAAGCAAGGTTAGAGACGAGAGGATTCGGATGGTTCTGGAGTTTATTATGGAAAGATTGGTATCTGGATTGGGCCAAATCGGAAACATAAGGAACATTAAGGTCATTATGGATTATTTTATTGGTGACAAAGTAAGGAGCATTGAGGATTTTCCGAAGGATTTTGGATTGTAAGGATTGGATACGAGAGGAATTTGATGGCTTAGTGGAGCCCCAAAGCTCAACTCCGTAAGTCCAAATAGGTCTTATTGTAGTCATGTATATAAGTCTTTTGTAATTTACTGGAAGCTTAGAGCGTTTGTCTAGTAAGTGTTGGAGTAGTCGGAAACGTCGAGCGGTTTCTTGTCGTTTCAGTCTGGTATGAGGATTCCAAGTTAGACGTTTGTCCAAGTGAAGTCCAAGGTATCGGATTTGTTCAACAGGGATAAGTGGGGTATTATTAAAGGATACTGTGGGACATGAGGTCATAGGTTTACGTCGAAGGGTAAAGGTGATTTGATGGGATTTATTAGAATTTATTTTAATTCTCCAGTTTTTACACCATTCTTCAAGGCTTGTGATGTGCGATTGAAGAGTTTGGGATGCAATGGTTGGGTCATTATTAACGGATAGGACACATGTATCATCGGCATATGTGGTAATAACAGTGTTAGGATGGGTTGGGATGTCAGCTGTATAAACTGTGTAAAGGATAGGACCAAGGATACTACCTTGAGGAACACCAGCGGACTGGGAAAAGAGGGATGAATAAGCATTATTGTGATTGACTTTTGAGTATCTATCAGTTAGATAGGAACGGATAATGAGGAAGTATGTAGGATGTAGGAATTTACGGAGTTTGTACAGTAATCCCGGGTGCCAGACTCGATCAAAAGCCTGTTCTACATCGAGAAAGACTCCCGTGCAGTACATTCCGCGCTCTAATGCAGAGGAGACAACATCCACCACACGATGGCATTGCTGGATAGTGGAATGGGATCAAGTTTCGACGATTGAAAGTGATCTTTCCCTCTTTCACTAAACCTTCTCCCCTCTCTCACTCCTCCTTCAAAATGTTTAAATGACACCAAGTTATTGAAGACATAAAGACAATTGCATATGATCAAATACGAAAAACAGCTTAAAATTTTGAAGATCGACAAATTTCCAAAAACTTTGAAAAACTGTATCTCAAAACTTATTGATTTTAACGAACCTGTTTTGTTTTGGTCTTAAATTGTAGCATATTTATTCTTTTTTAAACATGCATAGTTTTTTTTTAATGTTTTTTTTTTTTTCAAAAACATACTACTTCATGGTCGAAATGGGAAAAAACGAAAAAAGTGAGAAAATATAGCAGTTTTGGGGATTTGTAAAAGTGATCAAAGGGGGAGGGTGCGCCAAGGTCGAAAATTTGGATTTTACATCCCATACAAGAAAAAAAATAAACCTTATAATCCCATTTGATGCAACTTAGACCCCTTTTCATGACTAGATTACTAGGCTAATGGATTTACGGGGAATATTCCATATCAAGAGCTCTAGTGTGTCCCTGGTACAAATCATTTTTGGTAGGCCGAGAATATGATGAAAATGAACCTTACTCAGGGAAACCGTCAGCTTCAAAAATCGTGATTCGCGTGAGAACAGTCATTGCATACAAGTGGATGTTTCGTCATGAAAACGCCCCATTTCACACGGTCATTTCCATCAAGAAATTTTAATCAACAAAACGTAATCCTGTTGTTCTCCAGTCACCTTATTCACCTGGTCTGAATCCTTGCGACTTTTTTCTTTCCTTAAATTGAAAAACGTTTTAAAAGGGCGTCATTTTGGGACTATGGAGAGCATTCCAAACAATGTGATATAATTTGTTAGCAGACCTACCAGTTGAAATCCTTCAGCGCTGCTTCCTACCAAAACTGGGAACAAGGACTCCGCTGGTGTGTAGCTGCCAAAGGGAACTACTTAGAAGGGGAAAATAATATTGTTTTACAAAAATAAAAACTTTGATAGATGAAAAATCAGTCATATTCCTTTTTTTACACACCTTCTACATTCCATCCCTGCCTCCCTGTAATACTAACATACAATGCAGATGTGTTTATCTCACAGAATTCAACTCTAATATTTGAAATACTGATTAATTGAAATTACTTATTTATTTAAATACTTATTCAATATGAGCTCCATATACTTATTTAATTTATTTTTGGTCATCAATTCTAGTGTTTTACTATGTTAATGTATTGTAATTTTGTTTTATTATAATTCCTGAGTTCTATCTTTCGATCTCTTTGCTTTTACAATTGTGGCGGTTAACTTGAAGGAACTGTTTTGTTGATAGCATGGTTGTTTTGTCATCGGCAAATTACTATTATGTTTAAGATGAGAGCAATTGGACTAATATCCTTTTATTATTATTACTCTTTAGATTACTTTGCTATTGCTAGCTAATGACTTAAGAATTATGAGTGCAGTTGATGAAGTATCTCGTCATCTGCGGATGAAATCTGTAGTAATTCCTCCTAATAATGATTGGCTGGCCTCGTGTGTTGAATGTTTTAAGGAACAAGGAAATCACACATTAAAACAGCTTAGTGAACTTGTTTATCAACAGTGGTTACTTGCTGATTTGTCTGACATTGGTGTCCAAGTGCTTCCTGATAGTTGTTTAAGTGCTGAAAAAGTAGTCTTAGAGGGACGATATGCTGTACAGTTTAACTTTTTCGTAAACATAGCCGTTTCGTTTCATAAACAACTTCAAAAAATTCGAAAACCAGATTCTGTAAAGAATTTGGAAGTTGATTGTGAAAATACTTCTACTAGCAAAGAAACTGTTTCTAACCACAGGACATTGAAGATTGAAATCACTGATGGAGTTTTAACTATTGTTGGATTTGAGGATCATTTCATTCCTCAACTACATGAACCATTAGTCCCTGGTAAAAAAGCAATCTTAGTTGGCCCTCTAGAGTGTCGAAAAGGAATTCTTTTTTTAAGACCTGCTAATGTTCAGGTATTAGGTGGTGAAGTAGATGCTCTCCATATCTCTAATGCAAATGAAAATATACTAGCCAGGGCTCTGAAGTTGCCGGAAAATCCTGATCCGTATAATCTTGGTACTGTCGAAATACAATGTGTTGATTCAAAGGTCAAAAGTAACGATGGATTTGATGATGATGTAGATGCTCTGATGATGTTAGCTGAAGTAATTGAAAATGAAGTTTCTACTCGTGCTAATAGTGAAGTGAAGTACTCAGAAAGGCCGGATTTCTCAGTTGAAAATGTATCTTCTAATGTCAATTTAAGGCAGAATTTCCCTAGTTCAGTTGAAGATTCACTGATCGCTGATGATTTTGATGATGATATGGCTGAATTAGAACAGAAAATAAATTTCAAGAAAAATATTGAATCAATAGAATTTGATGATGACTTTGAACTGATTGAAGAAAAACCAGCAGAAGCTGAAAATACAGTTGCTAATTCTAAATCTAATTTTACTGACAATACCTCAAAAAGTTTACCTGATTGTCAAATCTTTAATGTTGAAGCTAGCAAAAAGCAGTATGAAGAGATTACAGATCTTAAGAATAAATTGAAAGAATCCTATGGTTCAAATGAATTATGTCCTTCAACTTCATTTAATTCTCCAGTTAGTGGGCGTTCATGCTCAGATTCTCTTAGAAAAGATAAGATAATTTTTGATTACCTAAGTGAAGCTGAATCACCTCTTACTAAATTAACTGATGAACCTGAATGTCTTGATATCAACAGTTCTAAATCATCTGATATAGATTTTTCTGATAAAAACTTATTAAGCTCCGATGCTTTTCCACCCAAAAAAAGGCCTGCATTAGTGAAAACACCTGCCCGAGTTGTTAAAGTTTTGAAAAAACCTAAATTGAAAGGGGACAAATGGGCTGTTAGTGCTGTTGTTATGGCAAAAGGCATAGAATTAGAAGTAACATTTTTATCTGAAGTTATTGATAAAATTTTTACAATATCGGCAGCTGAAATAGTTGCTCGAAGGACTGAGTTGATTTCAGATTCTTCGTTAAAGCAAAAAATTAATGAAACCTTGAAAAACTCCCAGATGCGATTTAGTACTTTATCATGTGTAATGGTGTTTAGTTTTCATGATTTCATTTCTAAACCAGTTATTGTTGATGTTGAATCTCATTAATCTCATGCAGGTGTTTACCAGTTATTGTTGATGTTGAATGATATATAGTTATTTGTTTTAGCTTGTATATAATTTTTTTGTTAATGGCAACAAAAAAATGTTTCCTCAATCATTTGTAAAAAGTTGTGAAATTTTATTTAATTTTTTACATTTTACAATAAATATGTGTTTATATGATAGTCCTTTGTCTATCATATAAACAATAGATAGAACTTTGCAATTGTGTCATTTAATTTTGTTGATTTATAAAATGAGATTCAATTGTGTTCTATAATTTAATAATTATATCAATGTTTACTCTGTATATTATATATTTAACAAGTATGATTTTTCTTACTTTTTATTTAAATTTGTAAATGTTTTTGTTTATAAATCAAATCAAATGTATATATAAGCATAAATGGTTGAATCATTAATTATGTGAAATAAATTATTTTGAATATTATCCTGAGATTAAAGTGATGCTATACCCACACCTTGAAAATATGGTAAAAATAAAATTAATAACAGTCCATATTGTATAATTTATATTTTAAATTAAAGTTAATTGTTCTTGATTTCTTATTTTTTTCATCAGTCTCATTAAACAAGATTAATTTAAAAAATAATAGACAAAAGAAAAGTTATAACTAAAGCATACATTTTTATAATTTTAAAATTTATTTATATTAGTTAATTTTTACATATATTAATTGAGATATATTTTGACAAAAGATATAGGCCCATTTTATTTTTTAAATCCATTTGTATTTTATAAATTGTCAAATGGCTAAAATACATTTTTAATAAAAAATTAATTTGTAGTATGAAACTCAAAGCTACAAAGAAGAAAAATGTCAGATATTTATTTTATCAAACATGAAACTTTTTGTATTTATTTTACATAAAAAACCTCCCTGTTTAAAATTATAATATTCTTGTATTAGTCACTGCTCCACTAAATATTTGAACAATAATTATTTCTGTATAGTAAAGCTATATTTTTCAAAAAAGATTTCTCATTTTGTAAATATTGCTATACAATTACAACCTTAAGTAACTTGTCATTATTCGATAAAAATATATGCATTAGTAAAGTAATTTTGTTATATACTTTTATATAATATGTCATATTAAAGAATTGAAGCTTTAATCCTATGAAAAGAAGTAAACTAGCATGGCATATTGTGTGGATATTTCTGATTACACGTCTCCAGCATATCAGATTAAAATCTCTCCATTAGAGGGTGCCATATAATTAGCATAATATACTTGGCAATATACATAGATAATAGTCACAAGAATTTAAAAAAGTAATGTTCGTTTTCCTAGAATGTTTAATCTATATCAAACTACCAAGTTTTTATTTTCAAACATACTATAAAATTATCGCAGATTTTTCTCTTTGATGTGTCTAACTTACAAAAAAAAAAAGGAAATTAAATTTTTGTGGGTTGCTAGACAATAAATATATTTGATTCCTCCTTAAGTAAGCATTAAATTAAGGGACATTGATCAAACTCTAATGTTATTTTGAAAAATAATTAAAACTTTGAAACCACAATCACTTTCAAGGTTCAAATTCTATCAGGCCAAACCTTTAATGATATTGACTATGTAATTATTTACTTCTTTTTTTCTCCCTTAACTCAACTTTGCGGATATGGGGGTTTACCCAGGCCAGAGAGGAGAGCTGGGATTATTGCCAAAGATAAAAGTCCCCGACACTGGGATTCGAACTTACATCATGCCTCTCTTTTCTGTACACTTCCAGACCTTTAAGATTTTTAGAAAGCCCTTATTTGCTTTCTATAGTACGTATTAAAAAATTTGAAATATACAGAGAAATGGTTCCTACCAAAAATTTGAGGGAGTATACAGTCTAAGTAAAAATTTCAATAACGCAGATTGCGTCATAATCCTCTCTGTGAGCACCCTGAGCTAGGTAACAATCGAATTTATCAACGATAATGAAAGGTATTCTATTTTTGGTGGCTTTACTGATTGGTGAGTCACCAACCTTTAAAACCTTTCATATAGATAACAGTGTTTCTTCATAAAGTGATATGGTTTGTTTATGTTATCATATTTGTCATTTTATGTGACCTTAAAAGATTAATTTACTTTTATTAGCCTTTTTTCCATTTAATTTTGAGTAAGATTGTTTGTTGAATGTTGTTCAAATTCGATCTTTTTGAATTAACTCTGCCTTCTTCAAGATTCCTACTGTACATAGTGTTTTCAACTGTACTTTTAGAAACCTCAACTTTTTGTTGAAATTCTTTAGTTGATCTATTTGAGAAAACAAATCACAAAAATGGAGTGGCTGTTTGGAAAAAGAATTACTCCTGAAGAAATGCTCAGGAAAAATCAAAGAGCATTAAACAAAGCTACAAGGGACCTAGACAGAGAAAAAGCACGCATGGAACAACAAGAAAAAAAAATCATTGCTGATATCAAAAAGATGGCAAAAGAAGGTCAGATGGAGTCTGTCAAAATTATGTCCAAAGATCTTGTGAGAACAAGGAGGTATGTAAAAAAGTTTATGATTATGAAAGCTAACATCCAAGCAGTTTCTTTAAAAATTCAAACTCTTCGATCACAGAATGCTATGGCTCAAGCCATGAAGGGTGTTTCCAAGGCGATGCAGAACATGAATCGGCAGCTTAATCTGCCTCAAATTCAAAAGATTCTGCAGGAATTCGAGAAACAATCTGAAATAATGGATATGAAAGAAGAAATTATGAATGATGCCATAGATGATGCGATGGAGGATGAAGCTGATGAAGAAGAAAGTGATGCTATTGTATCACAGGTTCTGGATGAACTTGGTCTTCAATTGAATGATCAATTATCTGGTTTACCACAGGCAACTGCATCCCTCTCTGTCTCTGGAGGAAAAACAGCCACTCCTGTTGCAGGAGCAACTGGTGGAATGACAACAGATGCAGATGCAGATTTGCAAGCTCGACTCGATAATTTAAGAAGAGAGTAAATATATTTTATGCTTATCCTTTTATTTTAAAGCTTTTTTCTATTTTAATTATGTATAAATTAAAAATATACTGTGATAAAGTAGCAGTAAGCCAATTAATGAAGTGTAAATGTTTGTTACTGTATAAATATAATATGTTTTTGCTTATTTCTTGTCTCTTAAGGGTATTAAATGGAAATCTTTGTTTGATATTTGAAGAAAAGTTAATTTTCATAGGAAATTAATTTTATTTTTATCTACTTAATTCCTGAATAAAACCACCCTGAAACCTGGAGGTGTAAAAAATAAAATTTTCATGGATATTGTGTAAAACTAATAAATTAACATTCTAGATTTTACGTGTGTTGGTTTACGATCTAATACTCTTGCGACTGAGAGACAAATAACCTTGTTAAAATAATTCTTGATTTTTAATTATAAAAATATATATTTCAAAAATTTCTTTTTCTTTGTTAAGAGACCTAATTTAAACCTAACTCATTAGTTATTTCATTTTTATGGTAAAACTAAAATCATGTGAATATTTTTTACTTAAAAAATTATTTCCTTCAACAGCTGAAAATGGTTCTAGTTTACAGGCGCTCTATATAGATTAGGCATGGATGGTTCACATCACTTATGTTTTTTTTTAGATTTTTTGACTTAATTAAACTATAATTACAATTTGGTCCCTCCAAATGGCAACATCTATGGGTCGATGCCATTAATTAATTGATCATGGAATGCCAAATAATATCATTAAGGTTACATATGGATTTTTTAAAAATGAATGATGAGGAAACAGGGCTTTGGAGCTATTATCAAAATAACTGACCTAAAACGGGGCAAGAGCTTACTTTATAACAGTCATGCTACTGACAGATCTGATAGTTTAGACTTTCATTTGGTTGAACTTGTTTGAATGAGTTATAAGGAGATGGAGAAATAGTTTATGTTTAAAGGAAGAGGCATTGGAGGTAGATAAAGCAAGGTGTTCTAAAAAAGGATGCCATGAACAAGAAAGAATTTGACAAAGAAAGCAATGCTATGTGATAAAGTATAACTATTGATTGGTTGGATTTGTGTGTTCAAGAGGTAAAAATTGTATATTAAAAATATTGCTGTAGGAGAGAAGGTTAGAACCACTTAAACTTGGTACAGCGGAATTAGGGTGTGTCTGGGAACGCCTACAATAAATATAAACTTTTTTTCTGTTGGCTTTACAGACCTGCCTCAACCAGTCTTCTCCATTCAATTTTCATAAGCAGTTCTTCTTTCTCAGTATTTATGACGAGTCCAGATTACTCCATTTGTCATTTAAAGAATTTCTCTAAAATCTTTTGACATCCTTCATTGAGGTTATTGTGGAGCCAATGTATTTGACATTGACTATTCTTAAGAATGATTTTTCTTCTATGCAAATACTCTTATTTTGTTGGAAATTTTCGCTTACTATTTTGTTTTATTTTCATATAATTGTAGGCCATTTAAGTTATGTTTCTCTTATCAGACTCTAAAGAAGTTATCATTGGCTAGGTTATTATTTAGGAGCAGAAGGAAAAGAAACAATAAAACAGGATCTGTGCTGTGCTGTCTCCTCAGAATCCAGATAATTCTACTTAACTATAAATCCATACATAAATATGTAATTTAATGATTATAATATATATTAAAATAAAAATATATATTTAAGAGAAGATTGGTTAGAGTGATCAGTCAAAAAAGTGTAATTATAAATAAGTTTAGTAAAAAATTGTAACACTCCATTCGGTCAATTTTTTTTCTTCCATGTACTAAAAAATACTATGCCCCATTGTGGGTAGAATGAGGGAGTGGATAAATTTGAAGATTAGATAACCTTCTTTTTAAACTGATAACAAGGAGTGTATTTCAGTACACCATTAAAAAATGTACAACTATGTATTTTTTTTTGTTAATGAAAGAAATAATAAAAAAAAAATTGTTTACTATGCTCATATATATTGAAGATACTGCATTTTTGTATATTTTTTATAACTAGTTGGCCTATGCGAACAATTTGAAAAGAATATTGGTTATTGAACAAATGACCAAATAAAGAAATTAAACAATTCAACATAACGTAAGATGAAGGAATCATTTCCAGTTTTTCTGCTAATTTTAATGGACGAAGTAAAAGCAAATTATTATAAAACTTCATTCAAGTTTTAAACCAAAATGTTAATGAATTACAATAATCTGTATCTCTGCTAATAATGGTCTGAATTCAATTTTTTTGTAGGTGATTTAGTAAACTTTTAAATAATCATGGAAATTTATTTGCAAATAAATTTTCTTTTCCTGAAATTTCTCCAACCTGAAGATGTTCAAACTGAGTGGACAGGGTGGTCGAATGTGCTAACGTGTGTGCACAGCACCACCGTTGTCCGGCAACCTGATATGTGGGACAAATGATAAAAAATAGTCATGAGTTCGAGTCTCGGTGCCGGGGGATTTTTTAAATCCATGCCCACATCCCCTTGCCCGGGAAAACCCCGTTTAGCCTTAAAGGTGAGGAACCAAAAAAAAAAGAAGGAAGTTGCTCAAAGTGAGTGCTCAATCATTGGATTCGATGAATAATTGAATAAAATATGGCGTAGCAACAAAAAAAAAAAAAAAATCTTTGAGAAATAATAAAGATATAGTTCTGTGTTTAGCTGGTCACGATAGTAACCATTTTACTTTTTATTAGAATTTTTTATCCTACCGTCCACTAAAACTTATAAACTCCTCAGTATTTTCAATTCAATGTTACTGTAACAATTGGAAGGTGAATTATTGCTCTTCGAAATCATATAAATAACTTTTTAATTTACCATCTCTATAAGGAATAAATCCTCTATTAGGGGAGAGGTGTAGCTCAGTGGTAAGGTACTGAGCTATCTATGCTGAAGATCCTAGGTTCGAGTCCCGGCTCAGGGCAGAAAATTTATTTATTCTGTTCCATTGGCCGTGAGACTCTCCTAGGGCACAGCTAGCCTCTATAAAGTGGGTACCCTAAATTAAATAATTGATTAAGGGAGAAAAACTGGTGGTCAAGCGTGATCTCAGTCAAATCACCTCCTTGCACAACTGTTCACTAAGAAACAGTGCTTTTCCTAAATAGTACTCAACCCCAAGACCCTTCATGGGTTGTAGTAGTACTAGTTTTTTTTTTTGTGTCATTTATTGTAGTATATGTGGCCCAAAATTCCTGCTAATTTTCGTGTGGATGGGTGGAAGCATATTGAAGTTGAAGTTGACAAATTTTTTGTAATTTTCAAAAAAAAAGCTCTAATTTAATTTGATAAAAAAAAAAATTGTTTTTATTGCTATCAAAATTTGTATCTGAGTGTTTTTAAAGGTGTGAAATGCAAATCTCAACTCTGTTTCTCATTAAAAATATATTTGAGCCCACTTGCTCCCCTTCGGCCTGTACAGATTTCCATTCAATTTCGATAATTCTTTTTTATTTTGTTGGGAATTTAGTAATCTTTCAAATAATCATGAGTGCAATCAACAAAAAAGTGTATAGGTTTTGAGGTATTCACAAATAAACGTTTTTTTCCTGAAATTTCGATTACTTTTGCCAATAATCTCCCACCTGGAGATGTTCAAAATGAGGCCTCAATCATTGGATTTGTTGAAGAACTGACCAAGATATGGCAATCTGACAAAAAAACACCTTTGAAAAATAATATATAAAGATTAACTGTATGCTAAAAAGGGTTAAAGACAACAATTTCAGAGAAATACTTTGGAATTTTAAAATGGTATGATGCAGTAAAGATAAGTAATAATATAATTTATTGAACAAAAAATGTTTAACAAATCGTAGGAAATAATGTATTTAATACTTCATGCATTAGTAATGCAGAGTAAAATACAAAGCTTACAAATATAAATCACATCAACAGGACTAAAAATAAATAATGCTAACATAAACAATAAACTCAAGTTCACAATTAGTAACAACAAATATTAAAGAAAAGAAAAAAATACACAATGAATTTAATCGTACCGATACATAAATTTAATTCATAGAAAATAAAGAAAAACAAAAAAATTAAAACAATAACTAATAAAACTATGCTCATGAAAATTATTCTTTTTAAATTTCACAACTCCATGTATTGCATTTATTTTTTTCAATTATTTACATTTTAAAAAATTACAGTCTTGTAATAAGCATCACATCTGTATGGACCAAAACAAAATAAATTTATATTTGGAAATACGATGAAGGAAAATAAAAATATTTACATAGTGACCAGTATCCATCACACTAGATGCTTGCAATACAATAACATCCAATTAATAATCATATCATACCATCCTAAATAATGTGAATAAACCGAGAAATAAAAGACAAAAATATACTGAAAACATCTTTATCAGTACAGAAAAACGGACGGCAACTTGTAACCAATTTATAATTTCTTAAATTATCAAGATTAAAATACAAAAACATCTAAAATAAAGGCGACTTAAAAAAGGTCTATATTAGATTAAGCTCAGATCATCTTATGATTTTATAGTTATCCGAAAAAATGAAACTACTCCAGTCAATTATTCACACATAATTCTTATTTGATAAAAATGTGATCTTATGATAAAACAAGATATATTGCTGAACACAGTGGCATGTGGCATACCTAGACCATCTGGGGTCCACGGCGAGTTGATTTTTGAAGCTCCATACAAAAACAACACATTTACGTTCTTGTCTAATTAAAAAAAAATCTATGTATTTTTTTTTCAATAAAGTTATTTGATAAAAAAAAAAAAAAAAGAGCTAAAGTCCCCTGTTGGTGGAACCAGGACATACTATTACCTAGGCACACCACTACTTAAACCTGTGAAGCTCAAATAAGTAAGTTAGCCCTCTTTTTACACTTAAGTTATGTTTTCCCATTCATGAGATTTACATGAATACTTAATAAACAGTAACATAAATAAACAGCATTGGGAAGCAGGAATGACTCCAAGAGAAAATTAATGAGTCGATTAAAAGCCGATTTTCGATCAGGATATGTACTGACAAACTAATTAATGAAGAAAACATTTTTTTTTAAAATGGCAATTTGATTTAGCACTTTTTATGAAAAAAAAAACTTCATTCTTGGGTTTCAATACATAAATCAACTAATGTCATAAAATAATATAAATATTCAAAAAGTAATAGACATAATAATTTATTCAATTAATAATAACACAACAGATGCAATATGGCAATAAAGAGACTAATAAATGGACAGCATTAAACAACAAACCAATCCATTAAATAAATAAAAATGAGATAAAGGTGGCTGGCTGTGAATGGGGCTTAATATTTTTATTTTTAAAAAATCAGAAATTTGAAGTGAATAAAGTATAGAATAAAATTAAGTTTGTGGAAAAAAAAAAAATACGTATTTGAAAATTTGCAGATTTTTTTAATACTTTTACTTTAGGGTTATTCAAAACTTGGTTCTTTTCTGTCGAATACTGTCTGAATGATTGAATATTACTACAAAACACAAACTTCCGAATAACAGAATTTAAAAAAAACACAAAGATCATCTAAAACACAGAATTCACTATAAAATACTCGTAATAAATAATTTATAATCAAAAGATTCAAAAATTATACTGGAGTTTAATAATAATTTACAAAAAGCGACTTAGTACCAAAGCAGTTTGATCTTTATAAACTAAGCTATGCTTAGCCCAGAACGATTCCAACCCCCAGTCTATAAATCATATCAAACATTTAAAAAAATCAGGTGTATTAAAATCACCATACTAATTAATACTGGACATTATAGGACTTATAAAAATAAATATTCATAGGGCAAAATCGTTTACAATTACACTCAAGAATTTATGTACATTATTTACAATTTATTGGGATGTTGACGATTATTTGTTTCCTAATTTTCTTTGCTCACTCTTTCTTACTCATAGAATCTGTTTCTGTACTGACATTACACACAAGAATAAAACATATTACAATTTAACTTATTAATGTAACTTATATGGCATAGAACCTGTTATTAAAAAAAAAAAAATTGATACTAAAAAATATAAATCTAACGTAATCAATAATGAAAAAGTAGTTTACTATTTGGGTAAAAATACTATTTGAGTAAATATTACTAAAAATCAAAACAAATGATTTTTAGTGACACTAAGATAAAATTAAATTTTATGAGTCATATTTATAATAAAACTATCAATCAATGTCACAAATTAGTAACATTAAGAGAACTTCTATGGGGAACATTCTTTAATCACTTTAGTAATATTATTTGATTAGATTATAATATTGGACTAATCTTAGGAAATCTCTTTAAGTCTATTTGCCATTAATAAATATACAGTATAATGGATAAGATATTTGAACTTGCAATATTATAAAAATATTCTGATGACTTATTATGCTTAACAATGGTAATTTAAATATCTTCTAAATTTGTTTGTATAGATCGACAGATTTTACAGGCATAAATGTTAATTAAAAACAATAAACTGATCAACAATTTTTATATATTCATTATAAGAAATTAATGGAATAAAATACAATGAAACCTGTAAGAGAGTATATTAATTCTGATATTATTAGACAATTATTTTAAAAGCTTATTTATTGAATAATAATCAGAATATTTAATATTTTGAATTCACCTAAATAATAACTAACTAAATCATATAAAATATCAGAATAACATTAGTAACAAGTAGAATTTTTTTTTTCTCCCCCTAAATTACAGTAGGGTCATAATAATCCGGACAGGATTACAAAAAAAAAAGGAAAAAAAGTTAAAAATTAATTCAATGTAAATGAGTAAACACTTACGAAGAGACAGAGCTGTTAGTTTATAATTGGAAAATTCCAACCAAACAGCCTTATGTCACTGAAATCCAGTCAAAAAATAAAATAACCCGTAAACATTCATGATATTTTGATCAGTATGCCATTGGATGTCAAACAGTGATGTGATCTTGAATTTGTTTTCTTTTCTGTCCAGGTGATGCCTGAATTAGTGAAACGTTTACATGTTATTTTATTCTTTGTCTGTATTTTAGAGAGACAAAGATGATTGGTCGGTATTTTCAAGTTATAAACTAATTAAGACTTTTATTTTGCAAACGGCAACAAAATAATTTGAGAAAAGGCTTTGACTTAAATGGAAAAAATTAAAAAACTGTTTCGTCTATGTTACAACACAATAGTAACGTGTATCGGTGAATCACGGAACACTCAATTTACACATTTGTATTTTTACCAATACTTCTATTTTGTTTTTAAAATTCATAATTCTTCCAATACAACATTAATGTATCCGGGTTTTGTGTTGTAAAGTGCAATAATAAATTTTTAGTTTAAATCACAAAAAGGCTATATCAGTTTGCAGGGCAAAAATGTAGATATATATATACATATCATAGTATTAAGAATGAAAGGTTAAGAATACTAATAAGAAAAAAAAAATCATCAAAATATTTTATGACTTGCATTTGCAGCTATTTAACATTTAGTCCAGATTAGTGGGACTCTACTGAATTTATAACATTCAAATACTATTTCTGATTATAATAAATGGCAAAACATAAAATATGATGGAATATTTTTAATTTATGAAAATCACTTCTGCAGTATAAGATGAAAGTTATATTAGTATATTACAACAAAGGGATTATGCAATAATACAAGAGTTACGAGGAGCTGATGGAGGTCGAGTTGCTGGGAGCGTAGCAGCCGGTGATGAGAGAGCAGATGAAGTATTACGCTTCTTTCCGCTTGATGGCAATGTAGTTGATCTTGTCATGGCGTATGATTTTAAATGGGACTTTATACAGATAGGCAATGGAAGCTGCTCAATTCCATAAACTGTAGTTTTCGCAACTATTGCTCTACAACACAGTTCTTGCAGAGACAATACTAAAATAAATTTTAAAAATAATTAATTTAATAAATAAAAAATAAATAAATAAATACTTGAAACAATAAATTCTTGCTAACTAATTTGATTAAAAATCATATTTGCTTATTACCCTTCCAGGCACGATGCTCATGGAGTGTGCTATGTGCTTTTGGTAGTGATAAATGTTTTTTTTTTTCTGTTGTTCCAATTCTAAATTCACTATTTTGTATGTTTATATGTATTTTATGAGAATAAGATTTATTTATATTACACTAGCAGATGTACCCATCGTTGACGGGTGTATAGTTAAAATTTGAGAATCTTTTTTTGAGATAGATTTTGAATTATGAGGGAAGGAGGGTCTAAATTCAATTTCATAAAATTGGGACGGGAGGAGGGAGGCGGATTGTTTTGAAATTTTTTATTGGCTAAGTCATAACAAAAACTGTGTTATTTGGCTATTTGTTAAGGTACTACACAATCAAACCGACCACCACCGATCCATTAAAATTTGTTGTTTAATTCTCATTTATGAAGCGAGGAGATTGTGGATTCGATTAATTAATCAAAAAGAGTTGTAGTATCTCCAGTTCTTTAAACTCTGCTGTGTTTATCGCTGGCAAAATGACCAAAATAACATTGGACAATTAGTCACCTACATCCGTATAAGTATTAGAACTTGATCTGAATATTGTGGTGGATGGGGTGAAATTTTTAGATTTCTTTTTTCCTGATTCCCGGCTAATCTGCTTGGTTAATCCTAAGAATGTATACGACAACATTTGTTAGGCTCGGGAAGTTGAATTAAATGACACCTTGAATGGGAAGATTTTTCCATCAGTTGAATAGTACAACTTTTAAATGTGGCTGGCGGTAGAGTAGGTTGGGATTAGAATCGAAGTAACTGCTTAACTGGGATCTCTAAACTAATTACTCAAGACTTCATAACCTTGGTTCTACTCAATATTTTTTTTTCATTTAAAGCCTATATTTTAAGTCAAGCAAACCTAAAGGTAATGTCAAAAGTCTACCATTAGCCATTGCCGAGCTTACCCCTGACAAAATTTTGTTGCAATGCGGACGGACATACAGACAGACAAAATTTTTTTAAAAAGTGGATTTGGTGTCTGCAAAGTATGAAACAGAAATATATCATAAAATGGGTTTATTCTATTCAATGTACAGAAAAAAATCTTTATTTTATTTATATAGATTATTGTAACTTATTTTTTCTGTTGTTTTTAACATAATTATACACTGATACGCCGAGTTTAATCAAAATCATTGGATTTTTATAATCCTATTTATTTATAACCTATTATCCTAAATATTTATAACCCTTGATATAAAGTGC
The DNA here is from genome assembly GCA_928085145.1 of Nezara viridula. Lineage (NCBI taxonomy): Eukaryota > Metazoa > Arthropoda > Insecta > Hemiptera > Pentatomidae > Nezara > Nezara viridula. The sequence continues at coordinate 17,296,758 of OV725077.1, forward strand.
CAATTCCGGTTACCCGATTTCGAGGAAAAGGTTGCTGTCACATCTGAAGCATATATCTTAAATACGTAATATCAGGTTCGTACAACTTTTAGTTTTTTAGTCTTTTAGTTTTTCATCTTTTAGTTGAGCTAGACTGTTCACATACACATACACACAGACCATTTTGCAGGACTTGGTTATTTGGACTCAGAGGACCTTAAAACCTTTATTTCCATATGCGGCGCAGCAGTTTTCCAAGCAATTTGATAAGTACTGGAAATTATAAGGGTCAAGGGCAGGTAAGAAGGTAGCAGCGCTTTCTTCACTGGAAGGTTAATGAAAAATATTTTCCTATTAAATAAAAATACCAACTTTATCCATTATTATTTAAATTCTTTTGAATGAGGATTAATTGACTGATTATTTCTTGAAAATTAACGTTTAGCACTATTTTATTCACTAGTAAATTCTACGAAATATCTAAAAGCGATATCTAACGATAAATTCTACAAAATATCTAAAAGCAGAGCTGGCAAGAGAGATCAGCAAGGAAGCTAAACTCCAATTTTTCAAATTTATTTCTCTTTCAGTACTGATTCATTTGTCAGAAGGGTGGGCTGCCATCGACAAGCATACATGCAATATTACAGCAACCGAGATGAGGTTCCTGATGAAAATTATTGAAAAGACAAGGGGTGAACGGGCTTGTAATGAAACTGTAGGAGAGAGCTTGGACAAATGACCTATTGGAAGTATACTGCAAGTAGGTTAGCTTAAGTGGATTAGATCTATATGCAGGATGAGCAATGATAGAAAAGAGATTGCTTCTTGAAGCTCACCTTTGTGGACTGCAATCACTTGCTGGGCTTCAAATCACTTACCATAGAGAAACAGCATGACAGAAATGAGAATATTAGCAAGAGATTGTGATCAATAGAGTGGGTGGTTCGAGGATACCCCTTGCATAATGGGACAATGGAAACAGAGAAAGAAGATGACACATGTGGTGTGCACATCACACAACTTTCACTTACCTACAGCTCTAATTTGAATAAAAATTATTTTTTGGCAACGTTGGGCTATTATTAAAAAGCTTAATCCTTACTGCTAAGAACTCATTAATGCCATTAAAATAACACAAACCATATTTATTATATCAACGGTAAGCAATAAAACCCTCGTAAATCTATTTGTTTTTGTAAACCACATAACTCTAGATGCTGAGCTATATATGTCCAGTGTAGCTCGTAGCAATACATCTGGAAGCCTTTACGTAACAATCAATGCCTCAATAGAAGGCAAAAGACCACATGGAAGGCCAAAAAGCAGATGGATAGATAGAATAAATAATGATGCAATAGAGCTCCGTGCAGATAAATGGAAAGAAATAGCCCAGGACAGGCAGAGATGTAGCAGGCTTGTTAAGGCGGCAAAAGATCTACATTGTTTGTAATGCTAACAGCAAAAAAATATTAAATATGCTCAGTGAGATTTGAAAGTACATCTGTATATTTAACCAATAAATGATAATGGGTTGTACTACTATTAAACTCTTATTTTTCTATCAGAAAGTTTATTAAAATAGAGTTCCGAGATTTTCATGTCCACTATCAATTGTTGAAAAGTTGTCACACTAATTGCAAGTGGATAACGTGATTTCACAAAAGAGAAAATTCTTCTGATTATTCACTAATTTTATTTTCTAAAATGTTACATGATGGACTTTTGATATAAACCACAGTTAATATATTTAAGGTTATAAACATATCAATGAAATATTTTTATATTTCACTTCTTTCACACAAGTACAATAAAATAGTATTTTAAATAATGGCAATGTCTTGATTCGATGAATTTTAAATATTTTAAAAAGTGGATTTGGTGTCTGCAAAGTATGAAACAGAAATATATCATAAAATGGGTTTATTCTATTCAATGTACAGAAAAAAATCTTTATTTTATTTATATAGATTATTGTAACTTATTTTTTCTGTTGTTTTTAACATAATTATACACTGATACGCCGAGTTTAATCAAAATCATTGGATTTTTATAATCCTATTTATTTATAACCTATTATCCTAAATATTTATAACCCTTGATATAAAGTGCCAATTCCGGTTACCCGATTTCGAGGAAAAGGTTGCTGTCACATCTGAAGCATATACCTATCTTAAATACGTAATATCAGTTTCCTACAACTTTTAGTTTTTTAGTCTTTTAGTTTTTCATCTTTTAGTTGAGCTAGACTGTTCACATACACATACACACAGACCATTTTGCAGGACTTGGTTATTTGGACTCAGAGGACCTTAAAACCTTTATTTCCATATGCGGCGCAGCAGTTTTCCAAGCAATTTGATAAGTACTGGAAATTATAAGGGTCAAGGGCAGGTAAGAAGGTAGCAGCGCTTTCTTCACTGGAAGGTTAATGAAAAATATTTTCCTATTAAATAAAAATACCAACTTTATCCATTATTATTTAAATTCTTTTGAATGAGGATTAATTGACTGATTATTTCTTGAAAATTAACGTTTAGCACTATTTTATTCACTAGTAAATTCTACGAAATATCTAAAAGCGATATCTAACGATAAATTCTACAAAATATCTAAAAGCAGAGCTGGCAAGAGAGATCAGCAACGAAACTAAACTCCAATTTTTCAAATTTATTTCTCTTTCAGTACTGATTCATTTGTGAGAAGGGTGGGCTGCCATCGATAAGCATACATGCAATATTACGGCAACCGAGATGAGGTTCCTGATGAAAATTATTGAAAAGACAAGGGGTGAACGGGTTTGTAATGAAACTGTAGGAGAGAGCTTGGACAAATGACCTATTGGAAGTATACTGTAAGTAGGTCAGCTTAAGTGGATTAGATCTATATGCAGGATGAGCAATGATAGAAAAGAGATTGCTCCTTGAAGCTCACCTTTGTGGACTGCAATCACTTGCTAGGCTTCAAATCACCTACCATAGAGAAGCAGCATGACAGAAATGAGAATATTAGCAAGAGATTGTGATCAATAGAGTAGGTGGTTCGACGATACCCCTTGCATAATAGGACAATGGAAACAGAGAAAGAAGATGACACATCTGGTGAGCTCATCACACAATTTTCACTTATCCACAGCTCTACTTTGAATACAAATTATTTTTAGGCAATGTTGGGCTATTATTAAAAAGCTTAATCCTTACTGCTAAGAACTCATTAATGCCATTAAAATAACACAAACCATATTTATTATATCAACGGTAAGCAATAAAACCCTCGTAAATCTATTTATTTTTGTAAACCACATAACTCTAGATGCTGAGCTATATATGCCCAGTGTAGCTCGTAGCAATACATCTGGAAGTCTTTACGTAACAATCAATGCCTCAATAGAAGGCAAAAGACCACATGGAAGGCCAAAAAGCAGATGGATAGATAGAATAAAGATGCAATAGAGCTCCGTGCAGATAAATGGAAAGAAATAGCCCAGGACAGGCAGAGATGGAGCAGGCTTGTTAAGGCGGCAAAAGATCTACATGGTCTGTAATGCCAACAGAAAAAAAATATTAAATATGCTCAGTGAGATTTGAAAGTACATCTATATATTTAACCAATAAATGATTATGGGTTGTACTACTATTAAACTCTTATTTTTCTATCAGAAAGTTTATTAAAATAGAGTTCCGAGATTTTCATTGTCCACTATCAATTGTTGAAAAGTTGTCACACTAATTGCAAGTGGATAACGTGATTTCACAAAAGGGAAATTCTTCTGATTATTCACTAATTTTATTTTCTAAAATGTTACATGATGGACTTTTGATATAAACCACAGTTAATATATTTAAGGTTATAAACATATCAATGAAATATTTTTATATTTCACTTCTTTCACACAAGTACAATAAAATAGTATTTTAAATAATGGCAATGTCTTGATTCGATGAATTTTAAATATTTTAAAAAGTGGATTTGGTGTCTGCAAAGTATGAAACAGAAATATATCATAAAATGGGTTTATTCTATTCAATGTACAGAAAAAAATCTTTATTTTATTTATATAGATTATTGTAACTTATTTTTTCTGTTGTTTTTAACATAATTATACACTGATACGCCGAGTTTAATCAAAATCATTGGATTTTTATAATCCTATTTATTTATAACCTATTATCCTAAATATTTATAACCCTTGATATAAAGTGCCAATTCCGGTTACCCGATTTCGAGGAAAAGGTTGCTGTCACATCTGAAGCATATATCTTAAATACGTAATATCAGGTTCGTACAACTTTTAGTTTTTTAGTCTTTTAGTTTTTCATCTTTTAGTTGAGCTAGACTGTTCACATACACATACACACAGACCATTTTGCAGGACTTGGTTATTTGGACTCAGAGGACCTTAAAACCTTTATTTCCATATGCGGCGCAGCAGTTTTCCAAGCAATTTGATAAGTACTGGAAATTATAAGGGTCAAGGGCAGGTAAGAAGGTAGCAGCGCTTTCTTCACTGGAAGGTTAATGAAAAATATTTTCCTATTAAATAAAAATACCAACTTTATCCATTATTATTTAAATTCTTTTGAATGAGGATTAATTGACTGATTATTTCTTGAAAATTAACGTTTAGCACTATTTTATTCACTAGTAGGCCGTGCGAAAAATTCGCTCAGCATATTGTTTTCAAATGCCAAATTAATAAGAAAATAAAATAATGAAACGTATCAAAACATAAAGAAATCAATTGCTACTTAACGATAAATATAATCGACAAAGGAAACAAAACTTAATTTAAGTCTTCGTCAATGTTTGGAACAAACATGTTTACAAATTTCAATAAGCTGTATCTGTGCTAAAAATTGTTCGATATAAAAATTGTAAGGTTGTGTGGATGTGAACCCTATGCCTTGTGTTATCTCAAAAATAGTACGTTTTTGGGCTTAAAAACGCAGGATCCGATAGTTCCGGCAGTTTTCAGTAACCCACACCTGAGAGAAAAAAATATATTAATTCTCTTATAATTTTGTCTATTATTAAACAACCTCTTATTTATTTAGGAAATATTCCAATGGTAAGAAGTGAGCTTCCGAGGTTATATTATTATTATTTGTAAAATATAAGAGAGATGTTACAGTATATTTTGTAAATATTGTCAATGTAAAGATCATGTATGACGGCATGATCTTAATATCATTAGAATTTTCATTAAAAGCACTTCTGGCAATATAGTAATCGATCTTTACATAAAAAAAATGTGAAGTTAGATTAAATTGTCATGAAATCTAAAAATCAACAGTATTATATAAAAAGCTCCTTCAATAAACTAATAGTAGATCTCAATAGTAAAGAAATCTGATAAGTTAAAACGAATTGATATGCCATTAAAGTAAAAATACAATTTTTTTTCCTCGCAACTATGAAAATATTAGTTGGAAGTAAAGGGGTATAAATGCAACTCATCATTCTAAAAATAATTTAAAAACCTTTTTAAATAAAGTAAAAATCTGTTTTAACTATAAGAATCACTTTAGGAATACTGAAAAACCTATAAAAAGAAAGTTATCAGGATAGAAAAATCATTGCAGTTATAGGAGAGGTTTAAATAACTTTAATAATAGTTTATTCAAAACTTAGTTTTGTTCGATATTTAAATTTTATTATTATAAGTTGCACAAATAAAAATTCTGGAATAATACCTTTATTTGATCTCCAAAGCCTTTCCATTCCATTTCTATGAAGAGCTCTTCTAGACAGTTCAGAAAAGCTTTCTGTTATATTAAAATCACATAACGGGCTTACTTCAAAAAAAGCCATGCTGTTTTTAGCAGCATACATTTCTGCTTCCCGGGTTCCAACTTGCCGTTTGAATGCTAAATGCAATCGATTACCAACAAGTACTTTAGGTACACCAGGAGCATGCTAAAATAAAAATAAGAGATAATAGAGAATACATTTTATAAGGTCTATTGGTTTAATTATAAATTAATAATTAAAAAATAATAATAATGTGGTGTGATGATCATATTGTCGGTTTATTGCAAAAAGTCATTAAGGGACATTTCATAACCTCAAATAATTAAGAACATTGACGATTTTTTTCTTGGTGAAATCAGAAAACTGTGCCATAAGTATAACTATATATGATAAATAAAAGACTGTGTGTCATTTTCATGAATTTACAGTTGTTTTTTTTGTTTAGAAGTGATAAGGTTATATAAGGCATAAATTAGCAGTTTTCCCTTTCTATATAGAAGAAGCAGCCTTCAGTGGGTACTGAGAACAAGCATTGACATTATACATTGATGGCTCCAAGCAAGGATTTGAAGTTGTTTCAGCTTTGTATAATCCATTACAACATACATCAGAGTCTTTAAAGCTATCGGGGGTAGCTTCCATATTTACTGCCGAGGCTATAGCAATACCCGAGGCTCTAAAATATGCCTCATCTGCAGAACCTTTTCGTGTGATTATTTTCTCTCATAGCCAAAATTTTGCCTCAATCAAGAATGTTAACAGCTTCTCTCATGCTATTACATCTGAAATATTTAATTTACTATGCCAGTTAGATAATAGGAGCATAAATGCATATATTATTTGGATAAAAGGCCATAGTGGTAATGTTTTTAATGACAAGGTTGACAAGCTTGCTAGAGAAGCAGCTTTTATCGGTAATCGTCGACTGTATGTATCAGCGAGAGATACTAAGGCTCACTGGCAACAGAAATGGCAAAAAGAGAACTCCACCAGCGTGAAAGGGCATTACTATAAATCTGTTCAATCTCAAATCCCATAATTTCCTTGGTTTCTACCCTATAAAACTTTCTGAAAATACATAACTTCTATATCATGCCTTCGCCTCAACCACAATAGCCTACCATCCCATCTCTTTAAAATAAGCATCTTGGACTATCCTTATTGCTCCTGCGACCATTCCTCAATAGCCGATGAAAACCATGTTCTCCTTTCCTGTCGAAATTCAACCACAGACCACGATTCTTTCTACCATTTTCTCATCAAAAACAATATTCTCCTCCCTACAACAATTCCTACTATCCTTACACTAACTCATAGAACAAAATATATCTTAACTACATCTAATGCATTAGCAGAATCAAGGAAGACTTATGGGATGAGGCCCCTCCACTCATAATAAAATTTTTTTTTTTTTTTTCATTAGTCCTATTTGTTTTTATGAGTGAAGTGAAATACTTGAACAATCACAATATTTAAAAAAAAAAATTATAACACATGTAGTTTTTTTTTTTTTTTTTTTTTTTTTGGTTCTTCCCTTCCTCGCCGTTAAGGCTATACGGGATTTTCTCGGGCCAGGGAGTGAGGGCGGGGATTTAAAAGACTCCCCCGGCACCGGGACGCGAACTCGTGCCTATTTTTATATCTTTAATTCATATGTCAGGTTGCCAGGCAACGGCGGTGCAGTGCACACGCTTTAGCCCATTCGGCTACCCCGCCCACCTATAACACATGTAGTGTAAAGATGGTTGACCATGATGATAATATGAGGAGTTCATCGGGAGGTGTGGTCAAATGAATACGTAGTGGCATCCTCCCTTTCCCCTCCCTTCTCCCAAACAACTTCTCATATAACACATGTACTTCAGGAACTAAATTCAAGCATCAATAAAAATATGTAACATTTTTTTCTCTAAAAGCATTATTGTTGTTCCTGTAATTATTAACATTTCAAAAAAAAAATCCTGAATCCGCAACTGATCACAATATATTCTCATTTTAAATTTTAATACAGGTAAATTAACCAATGTACTTTTCCTTCTAACACAGGAGAAATTTATAGAATTGAGGAATGATAGGATGCTGAAACTCAACTTCATTGAAATGCCATTAGCTTCGAATTTCCAACTATCCTAAATTTTTCAATTCCATATTTAAATGAAAAATAATTTTTTGACAGTGGTTCTAATAAAATTGACAGATGATTGTGTTAAAAGTGTTTAGACACTGAACTTATGGAAGAACTTGGTCCATATAAGGCCAAATATACAGCTTATATGTACATCAAGACCATCTCAGATATTTCATAAATGAATATGTAGTTTGTTATGTTCAAATTAATGCTAATGAAATGATATGATAATGATAATAAAATATTGAACAAAAAACTTTGTTTAATTTAAAAAAAAAAAAAAAAATGGAGCAATTAGAACCCATGAACGGAAGGATCCAGGGGTTCAATACTGTTTAAGGAAATACTATTTCTTGGTCTACAGTTGTACAAGGAAGTTGTATTTGATCAGTATCATAGTCAACCAGAGCTGGCAAGAGAGATCAGCAAGGAAGCTAAACTCCAATTTTTCAAATTTATTTCTCTTTCAGTACTGATTCATTTGTCAGAAGGGTGGGCTGCCATCGACAAGCATACATGCAATATTACAGCAACCGAGATGAGGTTCCTGATGAAAATTATTGAAAAGACAAGGGGTGAACGGGCTTGTAATGAAACTGTAGGAGAGAGCTTGGACAAATGACCTATTGGAAGTATACTGCAAGTAGGTTAGCTTAAGTGGATTAGATCTATATGCAGGATGAGCAATGATAGAAAAGAGATTGCTTCTTGAAGCTCACCTTTGTGGACTGCAATCACTTGCTGGGCTTCAAATCACTTACCATAGAGAAACAGCATGACAGAAATGAGAATATTAGCAAGAGATTGTGATCAATAGAGTGGGTGGTTCGAGGATACCCCTTGCATAATGGGACAATGGAAACAGAGAAAGAAGATGACACATGTGGTGTGCACATCACACAACTTTCACTTACCTACAGCTCTAATTTGAATAAAAATTATTTTTTGGCAACGTTGGGCTATTATTAAAAAGCTTAATCCTTACTGCTAAGAACTCATTAATGCCATTAAAATAACACAAACCATATTTATTATATCAACGGTAAGCAATAAAACCCTCGTAAATCTATTTGTTTTTGTAAACCACATAACTCTAGATGCTGAGCTATATATGTCCAGTGTAGCTCGTAGCAATACATCTGGAAGCCTTTACGTAACAATCAATGCCTCAATAGAAGGCAAAAGACCACATGGAAGGCCAAAAAGCAGATGGATAGATAGAATAAATAATGATGCAATAGAGCTCCGTGCAGATAAATGGAAAGAAATAGCCCAGGACAGGCAGAGATGTAGCAGGCTTGTTAAGGCGGCAAAAGATCTACATTGTTTGTAATGCTAACAGCAAAAAAATATTAAATATGCTCAGTGAGATTTGAAAGTACATCTGTATATTTAACCAATAAATGATAATGGGTTGTACTACTATTAAACTCTTATTTTTCTATCAGAAAGTTTATTAAAATAGAGTTCCGAGATTTTCATGTCCACTATCAATTGTTGAAAAGTTGTCACACTAATTGCAAGTGGATAACGTGATTTCACAAAAGAGAAAATTCTGATTATTCACTAATTTTATTTTCTAAAATGTGGACTTTTGATATAAACCACAGTAAATGTATTTAAGGTTATAAACATATCCATGAAATATTTTTATATTTCACTTCTTTTACACTAGTACAATAAAACAGTAGTTTAAATAATGTCAATGTCTTGATTCGATGAATTTTAAATATTTTTTTCCGACTTAAAAAAAATGTTAAAAGTTTACATTCAGTAAGCAAATTTCATTTAATTTCCTCGGAAACATTTGATTTACGTGATATAATATTAGTTTTCATAAATTATTATTTATATTTTTTTCGTCACCCTCCGTTACCTAAAACACTTCTACAACTTTATTTATTGGATATTATTTTTTCTAAAATTATCCGCTTTCCAACTGAAAGAAGTTGCTGTAACATTGCTGAAGAGAAAAAGTTGCTGTAACATCCCAGACCTATACTTAAAATAAATTTCAGTTTCATAAGACTTTTCACTTTTGAGCTAGACTGTTCATACACACCATTTTGCAGGACTTAGTTATTTGAACTTGAGGGACCTCAAAACATGTATTTGCATTGAAAACTCAGATTCGAAAATTTTCACGATCACAATACTTTCTCTTCCTATAATTTACATATAGGCGTGAAAGGAAAGTAAAGAAGTGAAAGTAAAAAATACATAACGACTTCACAAAATGTCTAACATTTCATGCTTTACTGCTATATATAAATAGTTGATCTTAGTTATAATGGAAGAAGAGCGACATATGATAATGATAAGAGAAGGAAGGAGTAGTCAAAACAGTTAACATAAGATAAATACATTTCACCTTTTTTTAGTGATTTTAACTCTATTTCATTTTATATAATTTGATTATTTACAGCATTCAGATTTTGTTAATATTACTCTTACAAATAAATAAACATTTTTATCAAAAAACACTTTTATTCTAGATACATATTAAATTTTTTAATAATCTCAATTTGTTTTTTCACTCTAAATCTAAAATGAGCTGAAAATTTCTTAAGTTTTATTTCTGACATAGGTGTACACCAGGGCTTGAAAAGGAGAAAAAACTTTTATTTTTAAAAAGTTTCGGAATCACTGGAATTTTTACTGTCAATAGTTTACCAGTTCTTTAAGAGCTAGAACTTTTTCCCTAGCAACTTTTTAAGTAATGGATTTACAAAACTTTTATTTAAAAGCTCAGTAAATTTTTCTAAAAAGTCAATCCAAAAAATGACTTTCGTTCTTACTCCAACCAATGATATATTAGAATCATGTGCAATCCATTAAAGATAAATTGCAACTCTGATCTAAGACCAATTAGCGTTTGGTTTTTATTTAACGGAACTTTTTTTCAGAACTTGAATAAATACAAGTTAAACTTATATTAGATACCTGAGAACTTCATTACAAAAACGCTCCTTAGAATTATTATTTTAAGAACTTTTTCCCTAAAACGTTTCACAGAAGCTGAAACTTTTTAAAAAAGGTCCAACCCCTGCACCATAGTGCTTAATCAATGTCAAAATGAAAGTCTTATATTTCTTAATATCTTGTTACTGACGATCTAACATTCAACAGATAACATATTTTTGTAAAAGATATAATACAATATTTTTAAAATACACTATATTTTGTTCCAGTTTGATTGCCTTCTCTCCTAATCATTATCTCTTACACAGAGATTATAAACAGAAAATTAGATAGTTTGGGTTACTATTTAATCAATGCAAATAATGTTGGTGATCACAACAGTGTATATAAAACCCAGCTGAGATTTCAGATAATCAATATATTACAAAATAGATAACATTCTCGATTAATTTCTGTAAACAAAACTCAATTAAATTAAATCAAGATATCGGAGTTAGATGAAAGAAAAAACTTAAATTAAAAAACAGAAAATTATATGAATTAAAAAGACATTTAATGAATGTATATTCAAATGGATTTGAACATTAACATGACATTAGGCAAAGGATTAGTTTTTAATGATAAACTGTTAGGAACCCGTAGAAACTAAAAGCCTATCATGTTTCCCCTCACAGAAAACTTACATTTTAAACATAATACAGATAACAATCAAGATTAATGATAACACAAATTTTATCACTTACCTCCTCTACTTCTTTTAACCATCGATCAATCCCATCGAAAGACCATTTGTTGGTAATGTCATAAACAAGAAGTATGCCTTGAGCACCTCTTGAATAGGATCTAATAATTGTACAGAACCTTCCTTGACCTGATGTATCCCATAGTTGAAGTTTAACTCTCTTACCTTCTAGTAATATTGTTGTGGTTTTATAAGCTATGACAAAAAATGTAGTTATACTGTTTGTCTTTAATCCACAAGGTACTAATTCAACATTATAACACAGTGTCAAAACACTGGCCAAAACAAAATTGAGAAAATAACAATCTTAAGTGAATGGATATTTACCACTTCCACTACAAAAGGGTGATTCAGATGAACCATCCTCTAGACCACATAAAATTTCTTGTTTTCCAACGTCACTATCTCCCACTAATAAAAATTTTAACAAATAATCATACTGCTTCGGTTGCTGACATGAATTTCTTTCCATTGCCATAACACAGGGCAAATTTTGTTTCTTTTGTGCATAATAATATCATTAAAAACACAAACACAAAACAAAAATAGAATATAGTGTAACTCTTAGAGTATATTAGTCATAACCAATCAAGTCCTAAATGTGACAGTAAACAATAGCTAACTGTCACTGTCCTAAATTAAACATTTTGGTAGTCGCCATTTTGCAACAAAGGTTTAACTTTCATTCTCGATTAAAAAAATATATAAATCGATTCAAATCAAAGTTCAATTGGAAAGTGATCAACTTAAGTGATAAAATATCACAAGATATCATTTTGAAAATGTAATAATGTTTTTTAGTTAAAAATAGGTATCAAAGCGTAGCCAACACTTGACATACACTATCTATTTTTTCACTGGTGAAATCAGAATTTCTAAACAATAATGGTGGAGAAATTGTTAAATATTGATTCTTATAAGATAAGTTGGTTTGGAATTAAAATCATGGAAGTTCACACAAATAAATTATTTGTTTTCTTTATGCCGACGTTTCAGGCCTTCGTCCGGGCTGCTCGTTCAAAGGATATCGGAGGGTCAACATCCTAGGAATGAGCAGCTCTAATGACTACGATCTCTAACCAACTTCTCTTATGTAAACAATTGATAATAAGTCTGTTATGTGATGAAAACCAGCATCAGGACTAATAATATATACTAAGTGTACTCTCTAGGATTAAATGAAATGAATAAAATCTTCAGAACTAGAAATATGATGGAGCAGTTCAATGAGAAACATAGGAAATTGATAGTTTAGGCAGAAAGAGATGAAGAAAGGAAAGAAAAACGATATGAATAATGAAAGAAAAAATGTTTTTGCGTGTTTCGGCCTAGTATTGGCCATCCTAAGAATGGTCGAAAGAACAAACAAAAATAATCCTTAATGGCTAACAGAAATCCGGAAAGCAGTAACCAAAACTAACCGAAGGTGGAGGAGACAGGTTCTGGTGGCTGCAGACCTTCAAGGTACATGAAGTGGAGCATTTTTCTCTTAATATTTTATCGTAAACTGCTGTTTCTTGTATCTTAAATAGTTACAAACACCTTTGTTTTCTATTGGTAAGTCATTAAACAGTAGTTGTTTAGCATCCTAGCTGGATTCGAATGAGAAAGGAGTATCTTAAACCCGAGTTCACCCTAAAACAAGAGCTCAAAAAACGATACGAAAAAGCTGAAGATTTGCTTATTTGTTTATTTTAAAGCAATCTAAGTGGACAGAAACTGTCGTTAGAAAATCATCACTGAACTGAGAGTTCTCGAGAAATTGCCGAGATTCACGAAAACAAACAAATGGGTCTAAATGCCGAGTCCTAATACAAGAAGAAGTATCTGAAATCTCCAAAGTTCGAACTGGCTTGCAGCAGAGAGATGGACTCTGGTCAATGCTGCTATTGTTGCTGGACTCTTGGTGGGATATCTATCAGGGACCTCTACACAACTTAGTACCATGCAAAAATCACGATGGCCAAAATACATCCATATTGTATCAATAAACATTCATTAAAGGTCGTGCAGAAAACTGAAAAGAAATATCCAAAGATAAGCAGAATTGGAGAAGACTGGTGAGGCTGGTTAAAGGATCTACGAGATCTGTTAAGCCAATAGGAAAATAAATCTTCTTGATAAAACCTTGTAACTTCCTATCCTACTATAACGAAACCACAGTTGAGGTTCCATAAAAAAATAAACAAGCAAAAGCAGAATCAGAGTAATCCATATAAAATATTTCATTAGGTTAACAGATTTTACCAGAAGATTCGCAATAAACGAATTTTAAAAGATTTAGGGGGTCACTCCGCTTTTGTATACGTTAAAAGAAATCATTTAAAACGGCTGGCCATGTGAATGGAATACAAAAAGACAAACTCTATAATTTCTGGAATCAAGAAATCGAAAAGGGTATACGTGGTGTTTCTACGGTTACAATGGGCGATTTGTCCTATATAACCTCGTTATTTTTGGCAATTTGGGAGTGTAAGTCACGCTAAACAGCTCAATATTTTTGAAGGCGAAATTTTTTCTCGATTTTGTGAATTTTTTGTCGAAATGGAAAGCAAATGGTATTTACGAGTTTTAGTACCTAATTAAATAGACAAAGTTTGTCGATCTCTAGTTTGAAAACGCCCCAATTCCGAGAATTTTCGTAAATAAAATTACGATGAGATGAACCATCAGGAAAATTTATAAGGATGGTAATAATTTGATAAAAAGGGGTCTGTACCACGTACTATATTATAGTAGAAAAATTTGTTAATATTGATGAACTGTTAATAAATTTATTATGCGTTTATATATAAATTAGCGCAATCTGAATATTTCTAATTTCCTATTGTTCTAGAGAGCCACGATTTTCTTATCGAATCATTCTGTAGTATACTAATAAATATACTAATTGGCTCATACACACATATATCATACATTATATACATATGTTTAGTTATCTGCAAAAAAGGCAAGATGTCTTCGAGTATTGAAGGCTATTCTTGAATATTACAGAGTAAACTAAATATTCTTACCGCAATTAAAACAACAATTAAAGTCTGAGGTGGTTTTGTTTATTATAAGGTAACAGCACAAATTTAATTATTTGTTACATCACATACACGATTAAAACATGAGCTGAGTTTATTTTTGATAAGAGAACAGCACACGTTTATTCATTCATTACAAAACATAAACAATTAAAACTTCTCATCCGCACTCTCAGGGTGATCCGCCACTACTGCCAAATAGCAGAACGCGCCGCATTTTGGTATTGGCTGTGCGGCGAGAAAGGCACCTCCATCCGGCGACTGCCTGTACAGTATAGGCATTTCCGGGCTGGATGCAGATTGATCATGCTGAGCCCACATTCCTTGGGTTGGGTCGATCTGAACACCCATGGTCGCTGCATCTTTAGTTCCTGCCTGCAGCAAAAAAACAGATTTAACCTTTTTAAAAAAAAAATAAATAAAAAGGAGAGTAGTTGAAATCTGTTCATCATCATTATTATTGTGCTGACGGACAAAAAATCCTCTTTCACCTAGATTCATTAGGATCTTTTGTGAATAGTTCAAATATTACTTCTTGATATAGTGAATAATTATTTAAAAATAAGTCTGGAATGTAATACGAAATTATATAAAAAAACAATATCAGTGTAACCAAATTGAATAATGAGGCAATTAGTTTCATAGAAAAAACAATATTTGGTTTGGACAAATATTAAACAATCTTATTCTAATAGAAAACGAAAATCACAAGTAAAAAAAAAATCATGATAGAAAGTATTACTCAAAAGCTAACTGGCGTAGGGAGTTGGCGGCCACATTGACCGGTCATTTGACAACAATCAGCCACTGGCCCTCCAGGTTGAGGGAACACTTCACTTACATCCACACAGTACATTACCACAACACACAAACACAAAGGATATCCACAGTACACACCATAGGATCACCTTTCCTATGAAGCTGCCCCGGAAGGAGAAGCAGGTCAGGCTGCTAAAGGGGATTTCCTCCTCACCTATTGCAGTGCCAGGCGAGGTGCGCGTCTGTCCATGTTAGCAACTAGAGAAGTACTGCTCACTACCGCACCCAATAACAGAACATAACTCACAAAGGTCACTCCTGTTGCTCTATGATCCTTCTCTTCCTAAATGGTTGAGCCCGCCCGGGGGAGATGATTGAGAGGGTACAGATGGAAACGAGGGATGGCACACCTCGGCCGCTGGGATAGTACAGGAGCCTGCACCTCCTAACCAGGAAGGAGTGGCTGCTCCATCAGTCTAGTGTAAAAGTTGCGACGATGAATTAGTGCCATTTGGTGACTGGATGGGACCCTTATGCTCGGACCGGAGTTGCTCCTCCGAGGCCGCTGGAGCGACTCTCTATTCGCGTCTATTCTCGAGCGACACGTTCTTCCAAAAGGGGAGTTGGGGCTGGGACGGCAGCATACCTACACTTACGCCATACATTTAACACAAGACACAAGTTTTACCAACAATACTACCGATGGAAACTATAGATGACGAGCCAGCTGACTATAGACGAAGTGCCAGCTGCAATGGAATTAGAGGCGGGGCAGTCATCGCAGACAGGATGGTACAGCCATACCAGCTCCCATCTAGTCATTTAAGCCAAAGGGTGGACTCTAGACAGTCCACTCTACTTAGGTCGACTACATCGACCGAGACAGATCAGAGAGGGACGCAAAGCCAGTCCTCCCCTGGAAGTGTTTCAAAGGAAGAGGCCGAGAAAATGAAAAAGGCCAAATTAAAAAAGAAGTTCTATCGAAAAAAGAAAAGGCGAGCGGAGGCAATCAAAAGTCAAGCCGAACGGGTGGCCGTTAGGGATGGGAGTCAAACGCCAATCTCTGATCCGGCTACCCATAGGCAGCGTCATTCATCAGAGAATACCGTGGATCGTTCCCCTCTAGTTTAACAAGAGAGGAACTTCTCTGGAGCTCCTTTAGAGCCGATACGGGCGGGAAGAGAAGAAGCTGATCCTCCTGGTACCTCGGCTTCTCGGGTTAGACAGGTACGGGCGTCCTCTTCAAAAGCCAAACCTGTCATCAAATACACAAAGAGACAGAGGGCGGTAGAGGAGCCCCCACCTATGGATACCCGCTGGCAAGACAAAAAAAGACCGAAGCAATCGCCTAGAAGGGCCAGCGACTCTGTCGTAGGACCTTCCTCACAGGAAGGCACTCAGTTGGATCAGGGGGATACCCGATCCAACAGGGACACTGCAGCTGGGAGGCCATTGTAGGTGGTTATAATGGGGAGCCAGGAGGGTGAGCCAAACACAGGATGAGGCAAAACTCATACGTAAGCTCCTCCTAGCCGAAATCGACCTCGGGTGTAATGAGGCACACGTCAGAAGGAGACCTCTGCCCTTTAAAAACTCCGGCTATCAGGCGGAACCGGGTTGGTTCCTCCTCATCTACACCAATGAAGAAACTAGGGATTGGCTACTGGACTGGGTCCCTCCCACTGACCAAAGGTTTGTGGTGAGGCGGTCCACCGAGGCGCCCTGTTCGGTAGAATTTTTATTAGGCTGGGAGCTGTCGATCGATCCTGCCAGGCTAACAGGTATCTTGGATTAGCAGAATGAGGACGTGTGCGCAATCTCGAGATGACATTTCGTAGGAATTTAGGGCGACCCAGGACACCTGAGAGCGGTGTTTACGGTGCCCGACATCTCAATGTTAGTCAGCTTAACAGTTTGGACTGCCAACTGCCTCAAGACCCAGCAACCCCTCACAGGAAGACACTTGGAGGAGCAGGTGCCATTAGGCTCTTGCCTTTCTACTCTCCCTTAACAGCAATGGAGTCCAATGTGATTAAGGCAAGACAAATCAATATGCAGCATAATGAATTGGCTACGGCTGAATTAGCTAAGCTTCTCGTGGCCGTTAAATCCACCCTCGTTCTAATACAAGAATCTTGTTGTTTTAGAGATGATTAAAGGTTTAGGGGGAACAGGAGGAAGAATCATCCGACCTCCCCTAATTGAAGACAAACCTAGGGTATGCATATGGACCTCCAAGGATTTGCACATACTGCCACTCCCTCAGGTGAATTCAAGAGATGCTGTGGCCTTGAACCTGACTACCGAGGTAGGCATTAATGAGATTAAAATGATAATTGGATCTATTTATATTACTCATCATTTAGGCCCTATTTATCAATATGTTGATAGACTCCTTAATTTTTCAAAAAAAGAGGACCTCTCACTCCTCTTAGGTGGAGATATGAATGCCCATCATCATATGTGGGATAGTACAGACACTAATGAGCGAGGTGAAACCTTGTTAGAATATATAGCCTCAATAGACTTGGAGATCTTAAATAAAGGTAGTGTACCCACATTTATAACAAAGAATAGAAGTGATATCTTAGACGTCACATTCACTTCAAGCCGAATTAAAAGCCTTTTTAAAGACTGGGTCGTCACCTCAGACATTACACTGTCTGAAAACAAGATGATCACATTTGAGATTGAGTCAGTCCAGTCCGTCCCTCTCCTGGAGTGAAATCCAAGAAATACTGATTGGAAACTTTACAGGGTGCGGTTGGAAAGCCTTATAATCTATGGGGCGGATAGTCTTTATTCAAGAAACTATATAGACAAAGAGGCTAGCCTCTTCGAGACTGCCATTTTGGCGGCATATGAGGAGGCCTGAAATTTGAGAACAGAACCAAGGAATAAAGTTAGGTGATGGTCTAATGAATTGACTAAACTACAAAAAGCCATCAGAAGAGCATATAATAAAGCTTATAGAACAAGACAAAAAGAAGATTGGATTACTATCGTGCCACTTCTAATATTTATAAAAGAGCTCTAAGAAGGGAAAAACGGGAGGGTTGGCGAAATTTTTGCAGTAATGTGGAAAAACGCCTGAAGCCTCCCGGTTAATAAAGATCATAGTTAATAACAACCACCTGTCATTAGGAGCTTTAAAGAAACCGGACAACAAGTAGACCTCCATATGCAAATGCTATGTCGCATTCGAAGAATGACCTTCATCAGCATTACTGAGGCATTCCGCACACTTACAAAGGCTCTGGAAATCTTATTGTCATTGATTCCCCTACATCTATGGATATTAGGCGAGGTGGCTATGGCATTATTAAGAATGAAGGATAACAGACAGTGGAAATTAACAGGCACATAGTGACCACTTGGAAATAGCCAAGGAGGTGGAAAAAGAGTTACCTATCTTACGGTACCTCTCTTCGCAGCTTGATAACAACCTTACTTTAGACAGTGAGGTTACCTACCTGTACCCTAACATAACAGATTGGGCACAGGGTTCAGTAGAAACTCATAAGGACAACCTGCTCTGTTTTACTGATGGATCAAGGAAAGACTCAAATAGTTTAACGGGCGCAGAAGTCTATACAGAGAACCTAAACATAGAACTAAGCATACCACTAGGTAAACATGCTACAGTATTTCAAGCAGAGGTGTTTACTATACTTTCTGCAACCACCTGTTTATAAGTTACCAATTGCGAGAATGCTGGCATAACTATCTATTCGGATATTCAGTCGGCACTACAAGCATTGTAGTCTCCCAAAGTGACTTCCACACTAGTGCAGGAGTGTAAACCGGGGTTGGAAACACTGCCGTGCTCCAAGAGGGTGGAACTAGTGTTCCAAGTGTCCCTGTTTGTGTGTGGAACATTGTACACAAGGTAATTAAAGGCAATGAAAAGTCCTTGCAAGGAAAGAAGGGGAATAGGTGCATCTTTGGGGTTGGCAAAAAGGAGCAATAGACCCACTTGCTGGACTAAGCCCCCCTGCCAGTACCAGTACCAGTACTCAGAAGCTAGGTAGCTGCAACTACAAATATTATTTCTAACTGTTTATTGGGCTACTATAACTAACTTATCATCCATGTTTGTTATATAAAAATATTTTTGTTTTTGTCTTCTTATACTGTACTTATTTTCTTCTACTTATAAAACTAATCCCTATTAACACTAAATGGGCCAGACTCCATGGCTACGATGTATATTAAGCCAATAAAATGTTTCTATTCTACTAAAAAAAAAAAAAAAAAAAAAATTTACTAGTGATGCGGCTGGAAAAATGGCACTGGGATCTCTGGGTATGAATGTGTTTAGAAGTTTTTATTTTATTTTGTTTATTTATTTTTGTATTTTATTTATTTTTGTATTTTTTTCTATTGATTTACATTTTTTTATAAGTATTATTTATTTAATTTTTATATTTATAGTTACTTCTGTATTACTTGTATATACTGTATGAATGAGAACTTTTAGCCTTAATACTCCAACAGTGGCTGATTGTATTATTATTCAATAAACTAAATTATCATCGTTGCTTAATTGTTGCTAAAAGGAGTTGGGTCTGGGGGAAACAAACTAATAGTTGTAACTGATATAAAGTAATTAAAACACCAAATACTATAAATCATAAAAATTAACAATACAAGTTTCGAAGTAAAAATTGTTGAAAAACAATTGGACCTCCTTCATGACTAAATTATATTGGGCTGCAGGAGAACTCAACAAGCCATTTCGTAATTCTGGCATAATATTTCTGTACAAAAATAAAATTGAGCCTTCTCCTTCCAAATATTTACTCCCCCCTCCCCTCTTCCAACACTCACCGGAACATTCTATCTAAAAAAAAAAAAATTAAATAAATAAAAAAGCAAACTTTGTGCATTTATATGTTTCCGAACCAACTGCAAGCCAATTTTTCCTCTTTAAGTTTTTAAAACCTTACATAATTTCGGGTGTTGTTATTTGTGAGAGGAGTGCCATTTAGTTTGCTGTGAGAATTCACGAAATTCCTTTTCATATTATTGAATTGTCAATATAGAACTATTCACACTTATGTACTCATATCCGTCTACGACCAATACAAATGTTGTTATACAAATAGTATAGACAATTACATCAAACCAATGCTAATGTCTCATACATTAGCTACATACAGAATACATTAGCTAACTAACATACACTAAAACTAACAGTAAATTTTATATATTAGAGTGCTACCATTGGGTAGTTACTCAGCAAGTGTATTCATGCCATTATATCAATTATGTCCAAATTTACTTGATGTATTTATGTAATACAGTTGTAAATGTCATAAAGAAACAAAAAAAAAAATTAAAAAAAAAAAACTATATATATTCACTTGAAAATGTTGGTGATCGCAAATAACGTATTAAAAACTACTGTATTGATATTGAAGAGTACAATTTTTCTTAGTACTACCCTATCCTGACAGTAGTAAAATAAAATTACGTATTTAAATGCGTTGTCTCTCTGAGGGGTTCCCTTTCTCCCCAAGGTCGAAGGTGTTAGAACCTACCCCCTCTCCCTCCCATGGTATTTTATTGCACACTTTTCATTAAATCAGAGCAAGAGAAAGTAGAATTAGAAAAATCGTAAATCATAAACAAGCTGCGGTATGTTCCATGTGTTCCTTATTCTGAAATTTTTCATTTCGAAAATTCCTAACCCTGTTAAAATATGCCCTCCTTAAAAAAGTTTGATGACGCAACTTCTGCCGTAATACCCCCTTCTGGGTACCCCTGGTCTATAGAAAATATTAAACAAATTAAACTTACAATAAGTGACATATTTTTTTGTAATGTTGAAAGTAATAGCTAAAGATACTTGCTCACAAGAAGCATTCCTAACGATAGCAGAGATCCCGCTGGCGGGTTGTCGTTGAATGGTGGCGATAGGTTCCCTGATTGTATGCTCGTCACTAAACTGTACATGAACTCATTTCTTAGTTTCATTTCTGCCAGAGAGCGGTTGCAGCCGGACAGTTTTCTCATCCACCTAAGGACCTTTTGTCGATCTGAAAGCATGTTTGTTAACAGTAAGTTGCAGGCATAGACGCAGACTTTTGGAGGAGGACGATTGTCCCCAATAAAAATAAAGAGGAGGCGAGAATATCGTTTCGTTTAAAAAAAAATTTGTTTTCAAAAATTAATTCAAAATCAATAACAATCAAGCTACATGAAGCAATAAAATATGTAAACTAAA
This sequence comes from Nezara viridula, assembly GCA_928085145.1. Lineage (NCBI taxonomy): Eukaryota > Metazoa > Arthropoda > Insecta > Hemiptera > Pentatomidae > Nezara > Nezara viridula. The sequence continues at coordinate 17,318,297 of OV725077.1, forward strand.
ATCAATTAAAAACATAAGAAAAATTGATTAGATGGAAAAACTAAGGACATATAAGTAGCAAGTATTTTACCACGGCCGATGTTCCAATTATTGAAATTTTACTTTATATTCAAAGATACTTATATAGTTTTGTTTATATTGTACATATAAATTTGTCTTATGTTGTTCATTTTACTTATCTTGTTGTTTGTTACTAATTTATAACAAAGTTCGTTTTACAATGATTATGTTTATTATATTAATTATTACTTATAATTTTTATACATATTATAAACTTCTGAGACTTTTTTCGTGAGGAGGGAGATACATCGGTCGCTCGCATCAGAATGGAAAGTCAGCGCCTTTGGTTACAGATATTAAATGTTAAAAAATAAATTAAGAGGTGTGCTTTAGATCACACTATAGAAATTAAAACATTCACAAGGCGAGATTAAAAATATAAATTATTATTGCTGTGCCCAACTGGTAAATGTCCGAAGGGTAGACCGAAGCGAAGGTGGGAAGATTGCGTTATAATTATAAAGAGGATGAAATGCTGAACATCTCCGTCGCTTATAGTATGAAGGTCCGATTTTTAATTTCTGAGATATTTTAATCCATTTACAAAAAGACTTTTTTTTAACACTCGACTCAAGCCGACTTTATTCGAGCGTTACATCTAGTATAGATATGAAAGTAATAAATTAAAACATGTGTAGAAAATAGACTACACTGTATCATCGCTAATACTGCTTAGATTAGTTTTTACCGATGATTTTTTTTTTTCTGTTTTGTAGATAATTTAATTACCTTTCAAAAGTTTTTATATGACTTTTTCCATAGAGCATATATTTGGCGAGTTAGGAACCAATACATTTTTCTTTTCTTTATAACTGTTTTTTTTTTCTGAATTTCTCTATAGTTTAGTACATGTACGAAAATTGAAATGACATTAATTGGATACTTATCGGAAAGTTTATGTTAGGAAAGGTACAGATTCGTCGAAAACGACAAATCAGAAATTTGAGTCGATCGCAATACTTTCCTTACCTAGTATTGGTAGGAAAGTAATAAATTAAAACATGTGTAGAAAATAGAATACGCTGTATCATCACTAATACTGTTTTGATTCTGATGAATTTTTTTTCTGTTTTGTAGATAATTTAATTACCTTTCCTTTAATTACCTAAAAGTTTATATATGAATTTCACCATAAAATATATACTTAGCTAGTTAGGCCCCACAGATTTTACTTTTCTTTGAAACATTTTTTTCCTGAATTTCCTCTGTAATTTAGTACATGTGCGAAAATTGAAAGGACGTAATTAGAAAATTATAGAAAAGTTTCATCAAAACCGTTAGAGCCTTTTTGCGCCACATTCTATAGAAAAATATATGTTTTTCACTTATAGCGCAGGGAGCACCTGATTTGTGTCGCAGGCATCAGTTGTCCAAATCCTACAAAATAAATAAATAAGCTACAAAATCGGTCTACAAGTTCCCGAGATAATCTTGCCACAGGCAGACAAACAGATCAATGGCTGATAATGTATTTTTTCGGATTCAGGGTGCTCTGAAACGTACAGATCCGTCAAAAACCGCACATCGGGAATGTCGTAAAAAGTTCAAAACGCGCCTAAGTTTTCACTTCGAAAATCCCTTTGTATTCAAGATTTCTTTAATAGGTGACATAGGTGCTGGCTTTTAAAAAATATTGCGAATGATAGTGTAACATGATAACAATGTTCAATGCATAGTTAAGATGTGAAAAAAACGTTATGGTAGCTCTGTAATCAATTTGTTACCTGTATTGTAGTACAAAATGTTATTTTTGAAAAAAAAATTGAATAATAATAATGATTTCGAAGGTAGACAGCGGGTTGCCAAGTATGTTGCCAGCTTTAGGTTTCTGGAGTCAGAACTATAGTGGCTTAATAATTATTAAGCCACTGTAGTCAGAAGTATTTTGTACCCGGCCAGCAAGGGTTGAAATGATTCCGTGTTAGACACAAGTAATAAATCTAGACCTACCCAGTCTGGCTAGAATAGGTAAATTACATGTAGGATAACTCGTTCTTCCTCCTCTAGTTCGAATATGTAAGGGCGTTAAACCCCAGCATACAAACAATTACTACGTGGGGAGGTCTAACATAAAAAAATAATTAAGATTATAATCCACATTCCGTGGATGCGAAACTCGGCTGAAAGGAGCCGAAGTGGAGTTGACTTAGGATGTTTTGTAGTAAATAGAATTTAACTGATAAAAATCAACTGATCAACAAAAATAAGAACATAAAGGAAAATAATGAGAACTATGTGTTTAAAACACAAATTGCATCACTATTTGAATAATAATATTTTTATTTGGCAATTTTAAAAGTTTTAAATTACATTGATTTTGAGTAGAAGGGATTTTCAGTTTCTGCAGTTACGAAGTTAATATTATACAAAGCCTTTTAACCATTCAAAAATCTTTGTTAGTACACACCTGTTAAAATTGTTTTGACTTTGGGGGATTGTTACAATTACATAAGGGACATAAATATATTCATCTTGAACGTCAAAATGATTGCTTATAAAAATGAAACATTTTTTTTTAAAACTTAAGAGTGAATGTAATCATGTTATTATTGTTATTTTTTATTTTTGTATTGTACATAATTTTATAAAAAGAAACCTACCTTGAATGTTCCTGAGGTTCCCAAGCATTGTTTTGGCGAGAAACAGATTATAATTACAGTCATAATTCAGATCTTCTGGATCTTCGGCCATTTAATGTGCTGATACCAGATTGTAATGACAAAGTGGCTTAATACACTAGAATTTAGTAAATGCAAATTTCCATGATAATTTAGTCCTCCACCATATGTTTTTTGTTATTTTCTCCTGTTATATCTTTAGAATACATAACTGAAATCTCCTCGCAGATCATTTAAAAGTCCACCCTTTCGGATGTGGTCAAGAAAGGTACTATTTGAAGTGAAAAAGGGTAATGATTGATTAGAAGTTTGAGTTTGAAATGTGATTTCGAAGTATAACCTATACACTCATATGGACTTATCGTAGTTAGGACCTGCTCACGATATGACTAATGACATAGTTGGTAATTTTTCAAACAGAAACCAAATGATCCTCTTAAACCATTTAAGACGCACTTATGGCATTAATTAATTAATTTTCTAATATTTGAGAATAAATTTACCTTTGTGGGATTTACAAATAATCTCCTCATTATTTTTTTAAAGAACGTGCTATAAAATCGACTTGATAAAAATGATTCAGCTACAAAGACTAAGGTTGTGTTTTAAGGTTCCACTTATTTCAGTTATTAATACAAATCTTTCCCTATGTAATGTAAGATCATACATGTGATTAAACTATTTATTGAGCATAGAATTTAATACTTTTCATTGTTGACAATGAAGTATTGATATACCTATCTTACATCTTGTTTATCTTTATTTACGAGTTGTTGCCCGGGACTTCGTTCGGGTATCAATAAATTATTGAACGCTTATCAATATGACTTTCATTCTTATTACAAATGAAATTCTAAAAACGGACGAGCAATGACAATGTGCTCAAGAGTATAGAATAACCTATTATAACTTTATTAAGATCTGTATTTAAAACTTCCACAAACCCCTAACAGGTTCTATTTGGTTAACATTCAGACTTTAATTGCATCCCTGATTCAGACTTCCGCGCGCTCTAATGTGGGTCTTCGGGAGGAATGAGCTATCCTCCAGCAAAGGGACATTTCCCTACTGGTGGAAAGTATGCCGAGGCGTCTTCAAGAAGTAGTGAAGGTCAAGAGGAGGAAACACGCGCTAATAAACGATGATGTAAATAATTTCTTTTAGAATAATAATGGTTCGTTTTTCAATTTTGTTTTCTCTAATCTTTCTTACCCAATCACATTTTGATTATTAAAGGTAAAAAAGATTATAAAATTCCATAAATACTAAGTATTATTTACAAATACCATGCATTATATGCGAATACAACTTTTTTTTACAAGTGAGTGAAATATTTTTAGATGAAAACATGGAAAAAATCAACTGGGTGGAATTTTTTGCCTGTCAGTGTATATGAAAAAAAAGAAAAGCTTCCGGGCTGAATCTTCCCCCAAAATTAAATCCTGGATCCGCTAGTGGCTGTCACGGAAATAATCATAAGTTCGAAACTGGATTCATAATGAGAGGTGATTCATATAAATTCAATATATGGTTCAAAAACAACCGGAAACATTTTATTTCCAAAAACGTCCAAAAAGGTTATTTTGAGCGGTTATAACCAATTGGTTAAACTGAAGGAGGAAAAACCTGAGAACTGAGAACTGGTAATTTTCCAATAATAGCCATTCCCATGCCAGAGTGCTTTGTTTGAAACATTGCAAGTAGAGGTATGATATCCAGAAAATTTTTTCCACTGCTCCAGTGACACCACTGAAGCAGTGACAAATAACCGGTCCAGTGACAGTGACACAAGTCTTCATGTCCATTCCCTTAATTTATAACCAGTTGGTTAAAATGAAGGAGAAAAAAAAACCAGAGAACCAATAACTGGTTATTTTCCAATAACAGCCATCAGTGCCAGCCTTAGACATACGGCGATCCCGGACAATGATGTCATCTACCCCCTCCCTAAAAAATTAAATTTATTTCTTAAGCTGTTTGATATTATGTAATAATTGAATTTTATTGCATTTAATAATATGTATTCAACGAGTTTTCTGATACAGTTGCTTTTATGGTGGACCGAAATTGATTATTTTAATACGTTTTTAAATTTTTTTTTTTGATTTCTTACAAGTGGCGAGCGTCCCTGAAGATCACAAAAAAGTACAAATAAACAATGGCCCAATTTTCAGTAGAAATGTAGGAAATTTAATGTTTGTGTTTTTTTAAGTAAGTATCTTTTTATAATGAAAAGAGAGTGGCAATTAAAAAAGTTCTTAATTTAAGTAATTATCCATTCTTCACTGTAAACTAGACAAAATTTACTTCAACCTAAAGAGGAGTTTGTAATTGGTAAAACCATTCAGAGGTCTTCTGTGCCCCTAAAATAATAAAGAAGTTCAGTTTTTATTAAAATCATGAATTATTGATGACTTTTTTTTTTTATCATCCTCCAACTACACTTCAGATCCACCAGAGAAAGATTTTAGAAAATAAGTCTTTATTTAATAAGCATTAAGTCCATATTGATCACTAGCGGATCCAGGATTTAATTTTGGGGAGGCCTTCAGCCCGAAAGATTTTTTTTTCATTAATCTTCATAAAAATAATTTGAAAAAAAAAGAAATAAATTAACTACCCATATGAAATGGTGCTTAAGTGGTTCCTGAAGTCCTATTAAATATAATTAAATGAACAAGAATACTTTAAGAGACAGTTTTTAATACTTTTTTGTGTAAAACATTGTTATATTTTACCAATACCCCCAAAGATCTGCCTGTGATATTGATTAAGTAGAGTGTTTATTAAGAAATAAGTTGAGATTCACCTTAGGTTGTATAAAAAATTATATGCTTTGATATCCTCAATGTGCTCAGCTTTCAGCAAAAATGATTACAATAAATTATATTAAAGCTTTCAATATTAAAAAAATATGTTGAAAATAATGTTTTTTTTAAAATGTGTATCATCTAAAGTGATTATGAAACTATTTTTTTCCTATAAATATATTACAGGAATTGTTCCTTCTTATAAGTGACTAACTAAATGTTTCTAATCCTAATATTTATGTTTTGATTTTTTGACACATCACTTCTAATTATGTGTTTGAATCCCTCCTGGAATAGTTAACATTTATTTTTCGGTAGTCATAGCACATGACATGAATCTTGACACTCATCCAGCAGGCACTTTCATCAGACAATAATAATTTGTAAAAGTTTGAAGACGATTGTATGTATCCAAATCTACAAAATTAAATAAAATCAGACCTTTTTTTACTTTAGATATGACAGTTATTTTTAAATAGGAAAGCTATCTGTTATAGAAAAGTATGTCAGTTATATTTTAATCAATGTTGTTATTCTTCTAATGTATACATGTGTATTAACAGATTATATTGAAACTAGTAAAAGAAATTTATTTAAGATGTCTTAAATGCTTTTTTTTTTGGTGGCGAATAAGTCTTTATTGATTGTAGTATTCTTTTGAACAAGTCCTCCATCTCATATCTTCTCCTCCAAACAAATTCATACAGAATAAGAGTCAAGATGGTTCCTGCTGGTTCACATTCAATTTTATTTCTTTGGTCTACATTTTCTGTTTCTGTGAGGTATCCAGAATTTTTGGAGTGCTGTAAATGCAGCTACCTTTTAAGACAGACTTAGCTTTATTAAATTCATAGTAAAAACAATTGCAAATAGGAGAAATTAGGAAATAACATACTCCAAATATAAAACAACATATGACATAATAATAGCTATTACATTTCTATAACAGATACTTTTCCTGTTTAAAAATAACTTGCATACCTAAAGTAAAAAAGACCCATAAAATCATATCATTTAATAAAACAGATTTATTTTATTGCTAAATTCCTTATTACGATTTTCACTGCTTGATGAAACTTTTATTTACTGAGGACTGAAAGCCAACAAATTCATTTAATAATTAATTGGCTCTGTATTGAGTTCATCGATGTATAAATCAACTAATTTCCGGTTCTGATGAAACCTGTGAAAATATTTTACATAAAAATATAAAACTAATAATATCACAAATAATTGTGAAAATTATTGCAAGAAGAATGTAATGATATTCTCATATAATATAATCTATTTTTTTTGCAAAATATATTTATTTAGATTTCTTAGTGTAATATGTTTTCTTAGTAACATCAACCATTATTTACCATGAATTTATAAGAACTGATAAAAATAATATTTTATGTATTATAAACTTATTTATAATTTTATAAGAAAATATAATAGGCTTCTAATAAACTATGGCCAAGCTAGGAATTCATGTTATTGACTCCATCCCTTTCTGGTGCCATAGTAACAACAAACATCAGTAAATGTTTTGAAAATTGAATAGTGATTCACTTTACGAAGATCCATAAGATAATGAAATGTTTACTTTTTTAATGGCAATACATTGAAATATACCATCAATTAGTTTATGATAAATTAAGTAATCCCTACATTGGTGCAATAAAGAATATTCAAGAAGAACAAAACATGAAGAAAATGAACAATGGAGGATGGCTAAGCAATAAAAACAGCCGAAGTAAAAGTATAGAATCAGAAGTTTCCACAAACGAACAGAATGAAGTCAATGTGAGATTGCTTTTTGGTAGAGACTGCATCAATTTACTATTAAATGGAGAAATGGAAATACAAGAGGTGATAGATATTGTAAGTGACATGTACGGTTTAATTGATAAACGCTTAGGGATTGAAATGAATGGAGAGCCACTCACACCTGACACAAAATTGAGATCATTAAGTGAAAACCAAAAGATTGAAATTAAAGCGGTACTTCACATTAATAATGAAATTATAAGTGTTACTATAAATGATGAAAGCTCTGCACAGTGTTTTGATAGTATCGTTAAGAAATATGAAAATGTTTCAGTTCAAACTAACTTCAATAAACAATTAAATACCAGAGAAACACAAACACCAAACTTTCCTCTTATGGATAAAGCAATAAACACACCTCATAACAAATCTGTTCAAGCTGATCCCTCTCCTAATCTAAATGATAAAATCATTACAGTGAACGAATACATCCCATATGATGATATGGTAAGATATCAAAATGAACAAGCCGTCATGATACAGAAATGCATTAGACGATTTTTAGCCCAGAAAAGAATTCTAAAAATGAAAAAAGAAAGGGATATGTTTCTATCCAAGAAAAGGCTTCAAACAGAAGAAATGTCATATTCAACATTATTAGATAACATAAAAGAAATCATGATCAAACGTCCAGTTCTGCTTCAGGACGATTTTGCTAGAGCATATGCATTATTAGCAGACTGGATGAAAAAAGAAAAAAAGAAAATTAAGGAAGAGAAAAATGGTAAAAATAAAACTTTAGCTATGAGTAATTTATTTAACAAAGAGATGGAATGTTTACATTATATTCAAAAATGTAGAATCATGCAGAAAACTGAAAATAAGAGTAAATTTAAATTTTCAACTTCAGATACATCCAACTCAAAAGTACACACAAATATTACAGAGAGTGAAAATAATATAAAAGCTTCTGATTTTAAAAGCATCTATTCTCAGTTGAAAAATCGAGCATTAGAACAAGATGATAGAATTGTAGTTTTGAACCATGTGAAAGAATTTCTTGAAAGTTTAAAAGCTCCTGAATGCTCACAAGACATGGTTATTTTAATAGATCGAGAAATTCAAATGATTCATTTAGGTGTTAACGAAACTTTTTTAGAAGGATCTAGGAAAAGATTAGAAGAGCTTTTTTTATATTTATCAACTGATCCTGCGTTTAACAATACTTCAACAAAGTTACAAAATAGTGTAGATAATATAACGTTCTTTCAATGTAAAACTTGCAAGGAACTTAAGCCTTTAGAAAAATTTAATATAGACATCCTCAAAGGTCTGACTTTCTGCTTGTCCTGTACGATGCGAAAAGAACTTGCTCATTCCACCATAATTTTAACTCCTTATAAACAAATGATTGAACAAATTCAGAGCGAAGAAATTAAAAGAGGTTCCAATGAAGGGTACATTAATCTTTTGCAACCAAAAGGTCTCCATTATCTTGTACAAATAATATGGCAAGGCAGATCCTGCATTAGTGAAGAAAATGATTTTGAATTATTAAGGTTTATCAGATGGGATCAAAATTTTCCCTGGTCACCATGGAACTGTATACTCCTGACTGAAAATGAAGCTGAAATTCATCAAGCTGTTGAAAATATTGAAACATTTTACAGAGAACATTTTATTAAAAAGATAGAAAACAAGCATTTGCAAGCAAAAATTAAATTTGCTGATTTAGAAGAATTAAATAAAAGGATTAAAAATTCCCACCAACATGAGAATCCTCATGAAACAACTGCTCTACAGGAATCTCTGAAATCTACAATAATAAATAACCAAATAAAAAAACTTCAATCGAATAGTGTATTTAAGGAAACTATAAGTGATTTGGTATTTGCACGTTGTAATTATAATTAAGTTATGTAGAATTATTTATTAGACAGAATAATTTTGAAAACAAGATATTTTAATATGGTTTTGAAATTTCAAAAAAAACATTATAAATTTACTTAATATAGGTAAGATATTTACACCATAGATTCTTAAAAACTTTGATTTTTTTTTTTAAAAAGTGATAATTTATTAAAACTTTTTAAAATTGTTTATTACCATTGTTTTTACTTTTTAAGTTTGATTTATTTTTTTCAATCTTATCTAAAAGTCAAAAGTTTATGTGATTTAAATTGAAAATTCAGAGTTGTATTAGTTGAAATATGGTACCTAAAAACATAACTCATATGAAATAAGAATCTAGCCTTTATCTTGATGTTTTGCTAATCTTTTGATTTTTAACTAAGCTTAAGGGTCTTATGAGGTATTAAGGAATATTTATATAACCAAAATTTCCTTATGTTCCTGAATCAATTACAATATATATATTTTTTTTTTCGGTTGGTGCTACAGACCTTGTAGATCTTTAAACACAAGATGTGGTCTTCTAGACCACATCCTGATTTCTGACTTAAGTACACTGGGGTAGGGTCATCATTCCTACGCCCAGCGTGTGAATTGCCTGTAGTAGGCTGACGGGCTCACAAACCCGGGGGGGAGGAGGAGGATCTCGGGCACCGTGGCTTTCTCTGGTGGACGGTCACCTATATCGGGTGGTCACCCATCCAAGTGCTAACCACACTCGGCATTGCTTAACTTGGATACCGAGTGCAAGCACCTTAGCCCGCACAGCTACCCCAGTCCCTATATATAAATATATATATATATATGATTCATATTTAAATTCATATAAATTCCAGCTTATGTATTTTTTTGTTATCAATACAAATTATTTCAGTTACAATCATACACAATTTTATAAATACACCAATAGTGTTTTCATCTGTTTCATTTACATCAAATTTAAAATAAAGAATTTTGGTAAAACAAATAAAAAAGTTAAGTTGTCTGCCTCCAACCCTACATCAACTGTAAGTCCAAGGGTAATAATAAATAAATCCATGGAAAATCATATAAGTATATATTAGTTATTTATTGATATTTATAATATTTTATGGTATAGTATAGTCAAATGATAAATCAAAATCTAACAATATAAAAAATTATCATCATAATAATAAAAATGTAAAAATATATACCGTATTCTCAGTTTAGCAGCTTTTTCTTCTAAACATTTATTTTTTTCTAGGAAGTCTTTATGTTGAGCATTGTAGCATTTTGATAGCTCATTAAGTTGTTCATTCAACTCTTTTAATTCATTTAACTTGTCTTCATTATCTTTCTACATTAAAAATAATGAATCAAATTTAATTAATTTCATTCATGATTATGAACATACAATTTAGATTGCTGAATACAAATAAAATAAAGTATCAAAATAATTTTTAAAACAGGCATGCTATAATATAATATATTAATACATGGATTTTATATTTTGACTTCATGACAGAAAAAATCGATATTTTAGAAATACATAATTTTAGTTCTAACGAATATTACAGAGTGCAGCAATTGGGTTGATATCATATGTGTTATTTATGTTAGTTAACTGGTTGTTTACAATTGTAATTTAGGCTTCATTATTATGTATCTTTTGTACAAATTTCGAAACAATGATAAGCTACCAATAGCTATAATCTGATAATTTGGGTATATTCTATATATATTTCCTTATCATCAGTGTATTCCGAAAAGTCATGGATGGAGCTAGATTTTATAAGTACATTTTTGTGAATTTTTACTTTATTTCAGGATTCACAAAAATGGACATGTGAACTCTATTACATATGAAAAATAGTTACTTAGTGCACTATGTTCTGATTTCATAAAAGAAAAACTCATTAAAGTACTTAGTGATTCAATTTTATAAAACATTGTCGATTGACTTTTTACGGTAAACCTACAACATATCCATTTCTTACTGAATGAAATTTAAATGACATATTTTTATTAATTATAGTATAAGTAGGCCCTTGATTCAACCTTGCTGTGGTTCTTACTACTTATTCATGTTTTGGGAGATGATAACAAAAATTTGTATAATGAAAAACTGTAAGAAACAGTATATTATTAAGGGGGAAAATGGTGAAAACTATTATGTTTACCAAAAATAAAAAATAAATAAATTTTAGTTTATCTTAAGTTATTTTTAGGTCGGAGGTGTCTGCCAGATGCCAACTAAATTTTCCTTTATTACTGGACAGTTTACAGCTGTTATTCTAATTACTTTTATTCCAACTCTTTTCCAACAAGATTCTTTTATGAACAATTTTATCAGGTCAGCCTGTTGTAAAAGTCATTCTGACATTTATTATAGACCTACTTATTTTGGAGTTTCTTATATACCTGTGACCTTGCTTATATAAAAGTTTATAATTTTTTCTTGTTAATGAATTTAATCTGATAAACAGTAGTTTTCGAATACAATAGAAAAAAAAAAATTTGGTGTGGTGTTTGCATCATACAACTTTCACTTACCACCTTCTTACCTCTTCTTATCTTCATTTCTTACTTAATCTCTTCTTACCAGAAATAAGTATTTTCAGGCAAAGAGGAAGTGAAAGTAAAGATTATAAATGCTATATTGATTTATATTTCATTATGGGTATTTTTATTTGTACAAGTACCCTTATATATACAAATTTTAATATTTATATCACTGTAATCTATACAATTAAGTATTAAATAATACCAGCAATAGCATTTATGAAAACCGCATATGTATATTTACATAATATTGTGGGAGTCCTTATTATATTAAGCTCATGTTACGTGTGGAAGCCTGTTCTAATCTTTCGGACGAGCTCGGGTGCGCTTGTATTCCTTTGGTTCCTCCATTACAACTATTCTCCATTAAGAAATCCTATTTCTCCTTTAGTGAATTATCAAATTCTTTCATATTTTACATTTAACTATCTTTTATATTAGAGATGAGTGTGAAATGGTCAATTGTTTTAAATAAAAAAAAATAAAGGTACTTTAGGGGAAGCTAATATTGAAAATTAGCCATTTAAGCTCTGTTAGAGAACACCAATCAAAATAAAATCTACATCTTATTTAAAACTGCTTAATTTTATACTGATAGAATGAATTTAATCAAAATCATTAGAGCCGTTTTCGAGAAAATCGTAAACATGTGTTTAGTCCATTATATACAGTGCCACTTCTGGTAAGTCGATTTTGACGAAAAAGTTGCTGTAACATCCCAATTATAAAAATCTTAAATATGCAATTTCAATTTTGTACAACTTTTCGTTTTTGAACTAGGCTGTTAAAACACACACACACACACAGACCATTCTGAGGGACTAGGTTATTTCGATTAGGGGATCTCAAAACATGTATTTCCGTTGAAAACTCAGATACGAAAATTTTCACGACCGCAATAGTTACTGTTACTATATATTTCATATATAAGTAAGTGAGGGGGCGGGGTGGCCGAATAGGCTAAAGCGTGTGTAACAGCACCGCTAGTTGCCTGGCAACCGGATAACAGAGATTTGAGATGATATAAAAAGTACGAGTTCGCGTCCCGGTGCCGGAGGGATTTAAATTCCCGGCCCTATAAGAAATATGAACCAAATACTTAAACAATCACAGCGTAATTCAGATGATAAATATCAGCACATCTCAATAAAAATATATGAACATTTTATCCCTAAAAGAATTATTGTTCCAGTAATTACAGTGTCATACAAAAAAAAACAAAAAAAAAAAAAAAAAAAAAAAAAAAAAAAAAAAAACAAAAAAAAAAAAAAAAAAAAAAACAAACTCAAATTAAATTGTGGATTCGCTACTCAATTGAAACATAGGCAATGAGCATTATCAAAAATAGCTGAATCCTGAATATTTACTACCTAGAATAATTATTTTTTAAAATAATAATAGTCATTATTGAGTGTTAATATTAAGTTCAAAACAAAATTTAAAGAGCAAATATACTTCCATCCTTTCTGCTTCATCAGTCAGCCATCTTTGCTTTTGAGCTTTTATTCTAATAGTTTTGAGTTGAGGATTCAATTCACCATCATGAACTGAAAATTGCTTAAAAAAAAAAAAAATGTATATATTAAAAACAAGGGATAAAACTAAGACAATGAGTGTTGGTATGGACTTTTAAATAAGTTATAAACTAATAAAAGCTGTAAAAAAAATTATATATCCATCCACTTCACCCTGTTACATTCGATATTATCGGAACATATTTATTTGCAGAAATAATTATTAAGAAAGTCTACTCAATTGGTGAAGCTATATACTTTATAATGGCTATGTTGAAAAAATAGTTAACTTAATTAGTTATTATCGTGTACCACAGGAAAGTTTTCTTCAGTTTAGCAATTAAGTAATGACATTTTTTTCTTTCTTTCCTTGTCTTTTCAGCTATACCAGTTTTTTTCCTGGGCAGGAGAAAGGGCGGAGGATTGATAATGTTGAGCAGCCATTGATAATGTCCCTAATGAAGAGGTTTGGAATGTATTACATAAGATGAAAGTCCCTCCTAATCAGATAGAGGCTATAAATTCGGCCTATCAGGAATCTAAGAGAGTGGTCCGCCTCAGTGGAGATGGCAAGGTGACAGCCTTAGGTCCCTTCTCTTTTGTAACATTTATGGATGAGATCCTTAAGTTCTGCAAGAGAAAAAACTCACTGGACAATTGTTGTTGTTGTTGGAGGAATGAAGCAGTATTCAATATCAGTTGCAATGGAGTGATTCTGGAATACGTCGGTGTCTACCAATATCTGGGTATAATGGTACAGGGGGGGGGGGACTAAGTCCAGCAAGTGGATCTATTGTTCCTTTTTGCTAACCTTAAAGACATTATTACCAATGGTTGTCTATTATATCTCCAACTCTGTCTAAAATCTGTTTGTTTTTCTAATGAAGTTAAAAGGCTGTTCCATTTTATGGAGGCAGCTTCGTTTATATGTATTCTATTTGTGCCCAGAAGTCTGTATCTGAGAGATGCAAATCAGTCACATACTGTAATGTATTGAAGGACAGTTTCTGGTGAGTTTTTGCACAGATTGCAGAGTTCACCTTTTACTATCCCGCAAATCTTTAAATGTCTTTTAAGTCTGCAGTGGCCTGTTAGTACTCCGATGATGAGTCGAATTTCCTTTTTAGTTAGGCCCAGCAGCTACTTAGTTTTAGAGGGGGAGGAGCTTTTGATAAATTGTTTGACTTGTCTAAGCCCAGTACATTTCCTCCTCCACTTCTTACCTGCTCTTTTCCAAATCCAATCATTCAACAGAAAAGGATAAGGACTTTTTTTCGCTGATGTTTCTTGGATGTTCCTATTGCAGGTTCCGAACCTACAATAGGAAATTCCGCTCCTTTCCTTGCTTGCATCGGCTTTTTATTGCCTTTATTAATTCCTTTGTTACCAGGAAACCGCACTAGTTTCACTCTCTTAGAGCTGACCAGTGCCTGTTTACACTCCCTTATTATGTGGAGGTCACTATGTGGATTCTAATGCTTGAAATGTCGATCCGAATAGATAGTAATGCCTCACAATTAATAACTTCTAGACAGATGGCTGCAGAAAATATAGCAAACACCTCCGCTTTAAATACTATAGCACGTTAAGCTAATGGTTTGCTTAGTTCTATATCGAAGTTTTCTATATAGACTTCTGCACTCGTTAAGCTAGTTGAATCTTTCCTCGACCCATCATTGGAACAGGGCAGGTAGTCCTGAGCTTCTATTAAATCCTGTGCCGAATCTATTATGTTAGGGAACAGGTAGCTAACCTTAGTGTGTATGTGTGTAGTGTGTAACCTTAGTGTGTATGTGTCCCTGCTGTCAAATGCCATGACCGCCTCACCTACTGTTCATCAATCATAATTAAAAATGATTTTATGTATATTATACTTATTTATTATATACAACACAATAAGTCATAATAATGGTTATTTGCTTATGGCCACATTACCTTACGAATGTTATATGAAAGTTGTGTGATTGCTATTTTTTATGATGAAATTTATTTTGTACAGTTGGGAAAATCCAAATAAAAACCTACATAAATTATAAAAATGAATAAATAACATAAAAA
This sequence comes from Nezara viridula, assembly GCA_928085145.1. Classification (NCBI taxonomy): domain Eukaryota; kingdom Metazoa; phylum Arthropoda; class Insecta; order Hemiptera; family Pentatomidae; genus Nezara; species Nezara viridula. The sequence goes on from OV725077.1 coordinate 17,333,543, forward strand.
AACTATATACCGTCTTTAAAGTGTATAAACAAGATAAAACAAAGCACACATTCACATATTTTATATAAATTAGTCAATAATTGGTGTGGGAAGTATGTTGCTGCTGGCTTATCACTATTTGCAATGTAATGAAATTGGGTTTTGTCATGTTAGAAGCATGAGCTTTGTTCATTTGTGTGTGTACCGTTTCAGTGATTTTTTTTTGTAATACTTTCCTAGAGAACCTGAAAGGGCTGGGAAAAATGAGAGAAAAGCCCTGGGGTCAGAAGCGCCAAATAGCCGAAGACAGGGCGCAAAAAAAGAGTAAGGTAAAGAAGAAAGGTCTTGTTTAGATTAAGCCCGCCAGTGATTTTTTAATGATATTTAGTAACAGTGATTATGAAACTTGATACCATTGATATAGAAAAAAAATCACATCTTTAAATATTATTTAATTTAGTATTGTTTGTGTAATTGCGGTTATAAAGTGATAACACGATGAATATTTTTGAAGTTTGCTATTTATTCAAAGAAGAGGAACGAGCAAGGATTTTCTTTAAAGAAAGAGGAATTCTACCTAAGAAAAGCTACTGTAAAAAAAGGCCACATTATGAAATTTTACGAAGATAGGAAAAAATATAGGTGCAACAAAAGACAATGGCGGTATGAATGTGGCATTTATACGGGTACATGGTACATGTGACAGCAGGTTACCGTTAAGTAAAGCCCTTTTATCCATTTACTCATGAGCACAGGAGTATACGACGTTTAAATTCTGTTCCAAAGAATTCAATATGAGCTCCACTACAATTGTAGATTGGAAAAATTATCTGCGTGAGGTGTGCGCAGCTAGTTTGCTAAACAAAACCGATGTAGATTGCACCAATCCACAGCAATGGGTGTTTGGCGGGATCTGTGAAACCAAAGAGAGTTTTTTGTACGTAGTGCCCGATAGGAGAAGAGAAACCCTGGAGGAGTGCATAAGAACATCGATTAGACTGGGTTCCATTATAATGTCTGAACTGTGCAAGTCCTATAGTGGGATAGAAGGAATGATTGGAAAGAATTACAGGCATTGTACCGTAAATCACTCCAAAAATTTCGTCGACCAAGAGACTGATGCTCGCACTTAAAGAGTTGAGTCTATGTGGGCGAAGGCCAGAAGGAGAAACAAAAAGGAATGTGGGTTTCATCATTCCATGTTAGACTCTTATGTGAGTTCTTGTGGTGGCAGAGAAACTCAAATGAAGACGTTTCTGATAAAATCCTTAAGAACAGAAGTACCTGAAATAACTCATTAAAAGTATGTTAATGGTTTTGGTTATGTATAAAATGTTCCTATTAAATAAATCTTGGTTCTTTAACCCATATTTTTTAATTTATCAATAAGTAACTGTTACTAGATAAAATAACTGGGGGCCTAATCTAAACAAGACCCAAGAAGAAAAAGAAGAAGTAATCTCAATTTGATATCAGCTGAACTTCACTTGATATACTGTGTTATTTCTTTTTAGATGGGATATTTTTTTAATACTTCAATGTCCTAACATTATCTGCTTACTAATTTATCATCTAAATATTTGTTTTTAGCAGCCACTTTTCTACTACTAGGTTTGGAGAAGTTCTATAGTTTTTCCATTTCCTCCATTTTCACGCAGTTTTCATGGTTTTGCATAATTGTACAACACCTCCAAGAGTAAGAGGTTTGAAAATTGGTGTATGATTTGATTTTGTGTTAGGAAAATGCTATTATGGTTGTGTCAACTTTTTCTTCCACCACTATCATTTGCTACGCATTTTTCTCATTATAAAATATTTTGCGAACTTCTAAATTGAGTCAAAGAGTTAAAGGCTTTAGAGAAGTTCCTTCTGAAATCTCAATATTGTTCTCTCACTCCTGCCATTTTCTTTGGTTTTCGCTCATCTTAAACATCTTCTGATTGAGTTATTAAATTTGTTTGTGAATTGAGTCATTGCAAGAAAAATGTTTTTTGAGGTTTCAATGTTTTTCTCCTACCATCACCATTTTGATAATTTCGGAACAAAATATGCTCAAAAGATTCTATTTTATATTTCCTAAGCTAAAAATTACCGATAGAAATTCTCATCTGTTTTTCAAACAAAAAAACCTGATCTTAGTAATGGTACTCTGGTGCTCCTTTTTTTTTTTTTTTTTCTTTTCTTGGTCGATTACATATTTTCATAAATAAAAATAATACATCTATACTATACTAAGATGCCTTAGAAGTTAAATAATACTAAACTTACTTTGCAATCAACCTACCTCTCTAAGCATTAAGTATAAATATTCAGGATCCTTTTTATAATGATCGTACTTGAATTCAGGCAAGAGACGTTCCAGACTCCTGATGGCAGCCTGCGCACGCCTATAGACTGCTGCCTCCCAGCCATCGTACCTCTCTTTCAGCTTCAACTGCTCTCTCACAAGCAGTTTCTCCGTGTCCTGCATTCTAGCCCTGAACATCGACTGCACAAATTCCTTGAACTGAGCAAGTTCAGCAGTGGCAACCACATTTAATATCTGGCCTTGGTCACATGTGGTCGGTGCGATGAGCCTTATGAAGTCGAATAATCGTGTACAATGGTCAACTGACTTAATTATTCTTTCCATCTCCTCTTTCGATTGTTCACTTCCCGGAAGTGGTGTTACGAATGGTTTGTCGTCCGCTTCGCTACTGTAGTCCAAATAGCCATCCGGTGAAGTTGGTGGTGGACGCGGTGGTTTCAGAAAAGCACATGGGTTTGGTTTATGTTCTAACCTGCTTTCTCCTGGTCTCTCTAACAAATGCGACTTGTATATCTTACAAGGAGAACATGGAGAATATATATTAGCTCCGATTTTTCTGGGACTTGACATTTGACTACTGGGTCTACTAGATGGTCTACCTGTAAAGGGTGTGGATGTTGCCAGGGGTCCGTGGCTTTGCGGGAGGTTTAGGGTGCTGGATTGAGCTCGTCCTGGTGTCTCACTGGGCATTACCTCGCGCGGATTTTCGTATGGGATGGGAGTTTTGAAATCGAAGGGCTCTGAAGTTTCCTGAGGGAAAATTGCCTGAAGGAAAAAAAGTAATTAATAATAAGTAATTTAGGGGCCTCCGTTTTGTTAATGTTTTGTTTGTATTCCTTTAAGGCAATATAACACACTATGTCAATATATTGACTTATAAACTGATGGCTGAATTGGCGAAAATTTGGATTGATTAAAAATAAAAATAACTTTATGACAGAGGCTGGTAAAAGAATCATTGAGGTGCCTCTCGACATCCTTCTGCGAGAAGAAATATTCAAGTAAACTTATCGAAAGAAAGGCTCAGGAGGACTTCCGTAGAATCTACGGACGGAAGAAATACGATTCGGTAATATACGATTCAGTATTGGAACTTTTTTCACTCCCTACCTCACCATTTGTAGGATACGGAGGGAGAAGAGAAGGGTTATTCTTAAGGTATGATCAAAGATGTTCCAGTTACAGTAGGCAGATCAAGATTCATTTCGTGGGTCCAGTAAGAGATAAATTTTAACCCACCCAAGCCGAATCCGAATCCGAATCCTTGCCAGTTACTATTTTATGTTAATGTGTACGGAAATGGTTCTTGGACACTGAAACTGCATGAAAAAGGCAGCTGATCATGTTGGAAAGAAAAATTCGTCAACAAATCTATGGCTTGACTAAAGAAAGAAGTCTGGCCGATGAAAAAGAGGTTAGGAGATTTTCATTGTTTACGTTTTTTTTCTCGCCTTTAGGGCTGCACGGATTTTTTCCCGGACAAGAGTAGAAAAAACTGGTATAGGAAAAAAACGGGTGCCATCCAGTGTAATCAGCGCAATCAAATCGGTATACCAGAATCCCAGAGGAATATTACAACTTAATGGATCTGAATCGGAGCCATTTAGGTTTGATAAAGACGTCAAGCAAGGTGATAGACTAAGCCAAATACTATTCATTATATGCATGGTGAAGTATGGAAGGTCTATAAGCGAAGGACATTAGGGTTGTTAAGGAGAGTTCTCAGGAAGAGATTTTAGGAGAGTTCTCGTGAAAACATGAAGATACCGCTGGTGAATTGAGAGGATAAAAGAAGAACTGAATGTCAGGCCTGTTAAGCAATTCATAGAGGAGCGCCAACTGTTTTACCTTGTAACAGTTGTTCAACAAAACCAGTTTGGCCATGTTTCAACAAAAGTTTTGGCCATGTGTACCGGACAGACGACAACCGAAAGGCAAAATGGACCTTGGAAGCAAAACCAGAGGGAAGGCGACCTGGAGGCAGGCCCAGGCTGTTGTAATGTGACTTGGAGAGACTTGGGCGAGCCAGAGCCAGCGCCATGATTGTTGTGAGAAGGACGGCCAGTGACACAGATCAGTGAACGAGATAGGCCGAGGCTGTTCCTCCACGCTGATGGCACTAAAGAAGTGGAAAAAGAAGAAGAGTAGATGTCGGGTGGCCAGATGCCAGAGTTAAACGCCCCTCGAACACGTAATCTTCAGTTTATCTAGTTGCCAGGCAACGCGTGTTTTACTCGCTCGGTTAACCCACCCATGGTTGAAAACCTTTATGAAGAATAAGGTATCATATCCAACATAAAGTATGACAGTTAAGATGACAGAATTATCTAATAAGAATGGAACAAGCTTCAAAAAATGATGATGAAGAGACAGTCTATTGATTACAGGATGAGGACCTTCGGGTTTCTGAGTGTTTTATGATGTAAGGATATCCGAGACCAAGTCGGAAAAAGCACTTAAGAAATGCCAGTTGTGACCCGTTGTAACTGAAACAATCAGTTTTTTTCTGACAGCACTCCTGTGTAAGTCAAATATGAAAATCTTTCGATCGATTTCTGTTAGCTAAGATTTTTTTACTTACTATCTAGATGAATTACAATAATGTGTTAAATTAGCAAAGAACGAATCGTTAAGCAAGTATATTAGTGCATTCCAACAATGATGCGTTATTAAATCGTTTTAAACCAGGTGTAGATTTTCTGATTTTTTATTTTATAATATATGTTGATTTGAGTTATTTAAAACAGTCGATTCCTTTTTGATTATACATAAAAAAATGTGCAAAAATAATTCAATTATAAGAATTATTTTATTTAACAGATTTTCTAACAATGAGCAGATTAATATTTACCTCAGAAGAATAGAATTCAGTTTTATCTTCGAGGCAATCCTCCTGACAGGTGGTATTTCCCTGAAAAATAGAAATTTACAAATTATTCATTTGATTTCGTACTCAAAGAGAAAATAAGTGTAAAATAATCGTCCCTTTATTAAAAAGAATAATTATAGGGATTGATAAAAATTAAGCGTTTCAATTTTCCTGCCCCATTTCGAAAGAAAAAATCTCTGAAAACTTTCAGATTTTTCAAGATATTTAAGTTCGGCTTGAGTTTACTCAAAGCAGAAGCAATGTGTTGCATGCAATCCTTCTGAAAATGCAGTGCAATAGGACTTTTATTTTATTTATTTATTCACTTCTTATGCTTTCCATAGACGGTCATCGGATGATCACAGAGTATGTTGAAAGGCTACTTACGACACGTTTAGATCTCTAGAAATGATTGATTTAGTTTTATTCTTGTGCTTCTTGCATACATAACCAATAGGATCATTTTTTACTTTCCTACCTATACTAGGTAAGGGTTTTGAATACTGATGCCTGTGACACAAATTGGGTTCTCCGTGTGCTTACATGGACTAAATTCTCGAGAAAATTCAGGAAAAAAAGTTATAAAGAAAAGAAAAATGTTTTGGGGCCTACTCGCTAAGTATATATTCTATGGTAAAATTTATAATAACACTTTTGAAACGTAATTAAATTACCAATAAAACAAAAAAATATATTCATCGGAATCGAATCAGTATTAGCGACGACAAAACTTATTCTAGTTTCTACACATGTTTCAATTTATTACTTTCCTACTTATACTAGGTAAGAAAAGTATCGGTAGGTAGGTACTAGGTACCTTACCTAGTATAGGTAGGAAAATATCGCGATCGGGTCAAATTTCCGATATGAGGTTTTCGACGTATCAGAGCTCGCTGAGAAAAAACACCGCTTAGCTTGTTTTTTAAAAGGTAATGACATTTCCCCAAAAAAACTATATGAAAATCGTTCATTTCGGACTACTATTAAAGAAGTTATAGCTATTCAATTTCCAGTATAAAATAACGGGTTCATATCCTGGTGTCAGAAAGGGTTTAATGAGAGAAAAAGATTACTAAGTGAAAGAAAGAAAATCTGTTGCCCAAATCACACAAGCTTCACTATTTCCGCCACTTTTAACAAAAATTATTGTTTGACAATACTAAGCTATGGCAATGAGTTTTTGATCAGCAATATTAGTGAGTATTGAAATTTTTACACTGATCTACTTTAAGCCGGTTTACATTGCTTTAGTTTATGAAATAAATCGTACTCAAATCTTTTCTTTGATCAATTTTCAGGAAAATAAATGTAATTCAATTTTTTTTTTGTTTCTTGATAGACATATCCGATTTTCAAATTTTGCACCCTCTAAAATTATATACTAATCTTATTCTAAAAACTAAAATTGATTATTATTCACAAAAATAATATGATTCCAAGATTACATTTACGGATTACATGACCAACAATATAGTGGCTGGTCACATGTTTCAATTTATTACTTTTCTACTTATACTAGGTAAGAAAAGTATCGGTAGGTAGGTACTAGGTACCTTACCTAGTATAGGTAGGAAAATATCGCTATCGGGTCAAATTTCCGATATGAGGTTTTCGACGTATCAGAGCTCGCTGAGAAAAACACCGCTTAGCTTGTTTTTTTAAAAGGTAATGAAATTTTCCAAAAAACTATATGAAAATCGTTCATTTCGGACTACTATTAAAGAAGTTATAGCTATTCAATTTCCAGTATAAAATTACGGGTTCATATCCTGGTGTCAGAAAGGGTTAAATGAGAGAAAAAGATTACTAAGTGAAAGAAAGAAAATCTGTTGCCCAAATCACACAAGCTTCACTATTTCCGCCACTTTTAACAAAAATTATTGTTTGACAATACTAAGCTATGGCAATGAGTTTTTGATCAGCAATATTAGTGAGTATTGAAATTTTTACACTGATCTACTTTAAGCCGGTACATTGCTTTAGTTTATGAAATAAATCGTACTCAAATCTTTTCTTTGATCAATTTTCAGGAAAATAAATGTAATTCAATTTTTTTTTTTGTTTCTTGATAGACATATCCGATTTTCAAATTTTGCACCCTCTAAAATTATATACTAATCTTATTCTAAAAACTAAAATTGATTATTATTCACAAAAATAATATGATTCCAAGATTACATTTACGGATTACATGACCAACAATATAGCGGCTGGGCACTAGATCATATGATCAGAGTTTTTTTTTTTTTTGTCGGCTTTCTTTTTATTTTTAATTTTATGGTATAGTAGATTATGAATAATTTTTTGTCATATAAAAATTTATTTTAGAAAAATATATTTGATTTTGTTGTTTGATTGTTGTTTACAGGCGTAAAACCCTCAGGTCATCAAAGCCTATTTATTTTATTTTATTTTGTTTCTCATATGATTGGAAATCACGGTCACACACACAAAAAGTAGGGTCTGCACATTCGAGAATTCCCAAAGAATTCAGATCTTGGATTTCACCTGACATCATTCGTTGAATGTTATATCATTGTGACATATCTCAAACCACACAATTGATGTCTATCCGTTCCTGAACGCAAGCGAGGTTCAAGATAAATATTGAAATGATCTATCTACAATATTTTGGTTCATACCCAATCGAGGTCTTTTTATTTTTTCTGTCGGAAATTCATTTGCAAATTTCAAAGCCCTGATTTTTAAAGAGGCAGACTGGGTGTTTACCAAAGCGTCAATTATAGAAGGACTGAAAGATTTGGGAAGGTATAAGAATATAAAATTTAAGGAACGAAAAAACACGTTTTAATGTACGTTAATGATTTGTATTTAAAAAGTAAATGCAAATATTACAGTTTATTGCACAATAGGAAGGCATGTGATTTACCAGCTCTTCTGTTTCAGGTTGATTAACATATTTTTATGGTGAGGAGATAATGTTAGAAAGACCACCCTTTGTAGCAGGCCATTATATCTCCCCCCCCATCCCAAATAACATTGAGTACTGCATTTTGTCCCACTCATTCTCACAAAGCTAATAAGATAATGTTTTTGCGTTATAAATAAATGAAAAAGATCTTTATTATTAATCTATGGATCTAAAATCTCGAACATGAAAGAGGCTTAAAACTAAATGTTATAATTATCTGAAATTATGTCCCTATATCTGCAACGGATAGACGGACATCACATGTTTGAGTCGAAACGTCGGCAAATTCAATAAAGAAATTTTTGGCTGCACATTCTTTCTATTATTATTCATCCTTTAGTCTTAAACTTCGTTTCATTGACGCCATTGCTGATTGACCTTCATGTGACTAATCTAATTATAATTTTTCCTTGTTGACATCGGTTTTATAATTCTAGATTCCCTTAAAACTAATCCCGCAAAAATTTATATTGTTGCAAATCCGTATTATCCCACATTCCTGATATTGACGACTCCTTTAGTTTCATATTCTAGAGAGATTCCTGAATTGTTTCCTCAATGGATACTGATGGTTGCTAAAACTATCCCCGTTTTCATTAAAGTTAGGAACACAATCTTTGTATTGGACCTAATCTTGACAATAGAGTTTAATAGCTAATTTAAAAAGAAAAATTAAATATTATTTATTGTTACATGCATGTAATTTTATATATTGTTGTTTTATTATAATATGTCGTTATGAAAAACTATACAATATCAAAACAATGTACTGTTGACAATACAAACCGTAAGATGTGGGTTTTAAGCATTATATTGGTATCTACCGGGAATATTTTTACTAAAAACTTATTTAACATAAACCTATTTGGTTTATTTAAATCAAATATTTTATAAACAAAACATTTTATAACACTATTGCTGTAATTTATCAATTGATATTTCTATCAAGTATTTTATAATACGCCGAGGAAATTATCGGAGACTACCAATGCGGATTTAGACGGAATCGTTCGACTATTGATCAAATATTTTCTTTACGGCAAATATTAGAGAAAAAATTGGAGTACAACGGTATTGTTCACCAGCTGTATATAGATTTTAAAAAGGCTTACGATTCTATTGACCGCCAGAAACTGTATAATATTCTAATCGAGCAGGGGATTCCTAAAAAATTAGTAAATCTAGTGAGGATGTGCTTGACGGAGACACTTAATAAATATAGAATTAGTAATAATCTGTCCGAAAAATTTGAGGTTCGTTCGGGTTTAAAACAGGGTGATTCCTTTCGCCTGTCCTGTTCAATTTGGCATTAGAACATGCCATTAGGGAGGTAATGCGTACCGAGAAAGGGTTGGATCTGGGTGGGACAACATCCGTGCTGGGCTATGCGGATGATCTGGTACTGTTAAGCGAAGACCTTGAAACTATAAAACTAAATACGACAACGTTAATGAAAGCCGGTAAAGAACTAGGACTCGAAATAAACGTGGATAAAACAAAATATATGGTTAGCTGCAAAAATGGCGATACTACTGGTGATATCGATATAATATGTTTGAACAGGTAGATAAGTTTAGGTATCTAGGTTCTACGATAACTAGAAAAAACGAAATTGAATTTTTAAAACTGAACCTTAGAAGAAATTAAGGTTAGACTGAAGGCGGGAAATGCTTGTTATTTTTCTGTGACAAAACTACTTAGTTCGCGCCTCTTGTCTCGAAACTTAAAAATTAGAATCTATAAAACAATTATCTTGCCTACAGTTCTTTATGGGAGCGAAACTTGGCCGCTTACATTAAGGGATGAGCAGCGTCTTAAGGTTTTTGAAAATAAAGTATTGCGTAGAATATTCGGATCGAAGAAGGATGAGTTAACTGGAGAGTTCAGACGGTTACACAACGCCGAATTGCGTGAACTGTATCCGAGTAATATAATTGAGATAATTTCATCGCGGCGAATCAAATGGGCTTGTAAAGTTGTTGGACTTAGTAACGAGAGAATTCCTAAAAGGCTAATATTTGCTGTGCCGAATGGTAAGCGTCCGAGGGGTAGACCGAAGCGAAGGTGGGAAGGTTGCATTAAAGCCGATCTGAAGGGACTGGGTTTGGACGGCGAACGATGGAGGGAGGTGTTCTTCGGGTTCGCTAAGCCTTTTTATTATTATTATTATTATGAAGTATTTTATGTTAAATAATAAGTGTTTCCTGTAAAATAATTATTTCACGCAATGTAAGTATTTGAAGTATAAGTATTTCATGTAAAATAAATATTGTAAAAATATTCTATTGGTAGATACCAACATAATGTTTAAAATCCATGTCTTATTATAGTTTGTATTGTAACATTACATTGTTTAGATATTGTATAATTTATTACATATTTCATAATGAGATATTACAATAAAATATAAATATGTAAAATTACATGTATGTAATAATAAAAATGTTTAATGTTTCTTTTCAAAATTAGCTATTAAACTCGTTATATGTTTGTAATTTGGTCAGTTTAGTAAACTAGATAATATTCAGTCAAAACCTGGGTTGATAGCACTAACGGATCCAGGATTTAATTTTGGGGGGGGCTTCAGCCCGAATGATTTTTTTTCATATAAGTATAAAAATGATTAATTAAAAAAAAGGAAAGAAATTAACTGCCTATACGAAATGATGTTGAAGTGGTTCTTGAAGTCCTATTAAATGTAATTAAACTAACAAGAATACTTTAAGAGATAGTTTTTAGTATTTTTTTCTGTAAAACATGGTTGTATTTTACCATTTTGGTGGGCTTCAGCCGGAAAGCAACCCTCCCCCGCCCCCGTAGATCCGCCTGTGGTTGAAACTCGAACACGTTAGTAAAAAAAAAAAATGAAATAAATAAAAAGTAATGGTAGTCACTCAAATTCAACGTCCCCGCGTGTTAAATCCTCAATAACTTCCTCGGTGACATGTTGGGGCAAAATCTGAAAATTGTTTTTAGAAGTTCAAATTTTTGTTAACAATAGGGTATTTCAGTTTTTTTTCGGGCGATTTGCGAAACGGACCTAAATTGCTTACAATTGTTTGAAATGTCCGAACAACTATGGATATATTTAAAAACCGATGTTTCAGCTCTTTGGATCCTAAGGATTCATGAGAAGTACCTAATTCTGTCCAGCACATACCGTTAGGTTTGGACAAAAAATACCGGCCGACCAGCTCTAAATATAAAAAAGATGGTTTTTATTTCTTCAGCTTTGATCTCACACAGTGTTGGGCATTTACTCGAGTAAATGTCCAGCAGTGACGTCACGAGTGATCACTCTTGGAAGCTTGGCCATGAGTAATTTTGAAAATTACTCATGAAATATTTTTCCTCCATGAGTAAATCACTCGTGAAAAATGTTATCTCCATGAGTAAATTACTCATGAAGCATTTTAACGCCATGAGTAATTTTGAAAAAAAAAAAAATGTTTTTATTTCATTTAATCTAATTTTTTTTTTTCACCTTTCTGATTTATACGATATCAGGGTCGTCTTATATGTTTTGAGGGGCGCTTTTTATGAAAATGATATCCAATTTTAGATTGGGCCCCCTCGGGCCTCGACTTTTTTTAACTTTTCGGAGTAGATAGATATCAGGGTCGACTTATATGTTTTGGGGGGCGCTTTTTATGAAAATGATATCCAATTTGAGATTGGCCCCCCCGGGCCTCGCCTTTTTTTAGTTTTTCGGATTAAATAGATATCAGGGTCGACTCTTATGTTTTGGGGGGCGTCTTTTTTGAAAATGCTGTTGAATTCGAGATTGCTCCCCCCGGGCCTCGACTTTTTGTAACTCTTCGGATTAAATCGATATCACGGTCAACTTATATGTTTTGGGGGCCACTTTTTATGAAAATGGTATATAATTTGAGATTAGGAACCCCGAGCAGTACTATTTGTATATATAAAATCAAATATTTTATAAACAAAACATTTTATAACATTATTGCTGTAACTTATCAATTGATATTTCTATCAAGTATTTTATGTTAAATAATAAGTGTTTCCTGTCAAATAATTATTTCACGCAATGTAAGTATTTGAAGTATAAGTATTTCATGTAAAATAAATATTGTAAAAATATTCTATTGGTAGATACCAAAATAATGTTTAAAATCCATGTCTTATTATAGTTTGTATTGTAACATTACATTGTTTAGATATTGTATAATTTATTACATATTTCATAACGAGATATTATAATGAAATATAAATATGTAAAATTACATGTATGTAATAATAAAAATGTTAAATGTTTCTTTTCAAAATTAGCCATTAAACTCGTTATATGTTTGTAATTTGGTCAGTTTAGTAAATTAGATATTATTCAGTCAAAACCTGGGTTGATAGTAACTCGAACACGTTAGTAAAAAAAAAATGAAATAAATAAAAAGTAACGGTAGTCACTCAAATTCAACGTCCCCGCGTGTTAAATCCTCAATAACTTCCGGGGTGACATGTTGGGGCAAAATCTGAAAATTGTTTTTAGAAGTTTAAATTTTTGTTAACAATGGGGTATTTCAGTTTTTTTCGGGAGATTCGCGAAACGGACCTAAATTACTTACAATTGTTTGAAATGTCCTAACAACTATGCATATAATTAAAAACCGATGTTTCAGCTCTCTTAGGATTCATAAGAAATACCTAATTCTGTCCAGCACATACCGTAAGGTTTGGACAAAAAATACCGGCCGACCAGCTCTAAATATAAAAAAGATGGTTTTTATTTCTTCAGCTTTGATCTCACACAGTGTTGGGCATTTACTCGAGTAAATGTCCAGCAGTGACGTCACGAGTGATCACTCTTGGAAGCTTGGCCATGAGTAATTTTGAAAATTACTCATGAAATATTTTTCCTCCATGAGTAAATCACTCGTGAAAAATGTTATCTCCATGAATAAATTACTCATGAAGCATTTTAACGCCATGAGTAATTTTGAAAAAAAAAATATATATTTTTATTTCATTTAATCTAATTTTTTTTTCACCTTTCTGATTTATTCGATATCAGGGTCGTCTTATATGTTTTGAGGGGCGTCTTTTTTGAAAATGCTGTTGAATTCGAGATTGTCCCCCCCGGGTCTCGACTTTTTGTAACTCTTCGGATTAAATCGATATCACGGTCAACTTATATGTTTTGGGGGGCACTTTTTATGAAAATGGTATATAATTTGAGATTAGGAACCCCGAGCAGTACTTTTTTTAATTTTTTGGATTAAATCGATATCAGGGTCGACTCTTATGTTTTGGGGGGCACTTTTTATGAATATGGTATATAATTTGAGATTGGGAACCCCGAGCCTTATTTTTTTTAATTTTTCGGATTAAATCGATATCAGGGTCGACTCTTATGTTTTGGGGCAAGCTCCAAAAGGCTTAATCTCAAATCCGACATCATTTTCATAAAAAGCGCCTCCCAAAACATAATAGTTGACCCTGATATCGATTTAATTTGAAAAGTTACAAAAAGTCGAGGCCGGGTAGGCCCAATCTCAAATTGGATATCATTTTCATAAAAAGCGCCCTCCAAAACATATAAGTCGACCCTGATATCTATTTACTCCGAAAAGTTGAAAAAAGTCGCGGCCCGAGGGGGCCCAATCTCGAGTAAATGCCCAACACTGATCTCACATGAGGATATTACTAATGCCTTGTCGCTCGCCCTAGTGTGCGCCGGAACGTAATCAAGGAACATAAACGTCTTTACGTTTCGATGGGTAAATGTTCGACAGAAAAGTCAAATAGGTACAAAAGGGATTTGTAGCAATTAAGGTTAGTGCGCTGTTTGCAGCCGAAGTGGATTAACGGAGTAGTCGAATAGGTTGTTTGCTTCAAATGTACCATATTAAATTTAATTGAGTGTTTGATTAAACATAAAGAAATAAAATATAATAAGATCCTAACCATAATTTTAAGATAGAAATTTGCAAATTTTAAAATTAATTATTATAATGCCCAAGATTCAGACAAACTATTAAAATAATAATAATATAGTTATAAATAACATTAAATAAATATTTTAATCAAATTTTATTATATGGTTCCAATGATAAATATGTGGTTTGTTGTGCAAATGAAATTTGTCATAGAAAATTTTATACCATTGGTTTTTTTAGATTTAGAAAACCTAAGAGTTCGCATTTTATTTTATTTTACATTTTTCAGCTATCTATAAAAGTCATGAGAGATATCAATACTGTTTAAACATTATAAAAGTTAAAGAAATGTTGATTTTTATTAAATTTTTTTATTTTTAAAAATTTATTTGTAAGTCATATTACAACGTCAGAACGAAGAAGAAACAGAACTAACAGTCGTTAGTTGTAATATCAATTTTTTGAACTGATTCGATGAAATAATTTCATCTTTGGAATGGTTCGGAAAGGATCCACGATCTTTTTGTTCCGAGAAGCTTTGGAATCTCATCTCACTTGAATGTGAACGCTTTTACGTTCGATTACATTGCGTTTTCGTTCCAATCTGAGATTTAATTCTAGCATCCGTTTGGAATGAGTATGATACGGATTAAAGTATCTATGGATATTGTTATTTTTAGTTTAAATTAGTAAGGCTCTCATACGACTTTCCTACCTATTTCAGAAAAGTTTTTATATCTTTACATAAGTTCATGAAGAAACATAAAAAAAATTAGATTTATTTTCCTGAAAATTGATCTATGAAAAGATTTGAGTACGATTTATTTGATAAACTAAAGCAATGTAAACAGGCTTAAGGTAGATCAGTGTAAAAATTTCAATACTCTCCATAATGCTGATTAAAAACTTTTTGCCATAGCTTAATTTTGTCAAACAATAATTTCTGTTAAAAGTAGAGGAAATAGTGAAGCTTGTATGATGCGGGCAACAGATTTTCTTACTTTCACTTAAGTCATCGTTTTTCTCTCATTATATGGCTTTGTAGGGAATTTCATCACCTTTTAAAGGACAGGCTAAACGTATAAATCCGTCGAAAACCGCATATCGGAAATTTGACCCGATTGCAATACTTTCCTTACCTAGTATAGGTAGGAAAGCAATAAATTAAAACATATGTAGAAACTAGAATAAACTGTATCATCGTTAATACTGGTTCGATCCCGATGATTTTTTGGTAATTTAACTACCTTTCAAAAGTTTTATTATAAATTTTACCGTATAATATACACTTAACGAGTTAGACCCCAAAACATTTTTCTTTTCTTTATAAATTTTTTTCTTGAATTTTCTCGGAAATTTAGTCTATATGAGAAAATTGAAAGGACAGTTATTAGAATATTATAGGAAAGTTTCATGAAAATCGGTAGAGCTGTTTTCGTGCTACAGTCTATAGAAAAACATGTTTTTCATTTATTGCGGATGGAGCACCGAATTTCTGTCACAGGCATCAGTAGTGAAAACTCTACAAAAAGTAGCAATAAAATCGGTTCAGTAATTCCCGAGAAAATCTTGGAACAGACAGAACAATGGCTAAAAATGTGTTTTTCGGACTCAGGCAGCTGTGAAACGTATAGATCCTTCGAAAACTGCATATCGGAAATTTGATCCCATCGCAATACTTTCCTTACCTAGTATAGGAAAGAAAGTAAAAAAAACGGTAAAAACTTTATATAAATTAATTCAAAAATTGAAATATAAATACTGCCATGTTTAACTTACCAGCTGATAGTAGAGTCAGATGTTCGTTAATCAACATGCCACTTTTGAAAAGATTAGTTGACATGGAACCGAATAGGCCACTGTACTTAACATTTCTTTAACAATGATGTGCAAATTAGGGTAGTTGTTCTGCAGACTAAACCACTTAATGGGGTCCTTATTGTCGTATAAAATATTCTTTTCGAATTACTGTTTGTAGTAGTTGTTTAATTCAATCATTGCTTTTGATTCAGGTGTACATTTGAAGAATGTTGCTCTCGATCTCTCATCAATGTTAGTAAAACTTCCAGTTGGCTTTATTTTCTTAATTTTTCTGTACTCCTCTCCGTTTATCTTCATTTTCCTCAGCCTCAATGATTTTTCAGTCGTTTTAAATAGTTTTAGTATTACGCATATTTGCATTATTCTCTATCTCGGTTCATGTGTTGTTCGGAACGAAGATAAAACGGAACGAGAACTGAAACGAATTCCAGTGGTGGAAAATTCCAGAATCTTACCTATCATCCAAATCCCCTTGCACAATCTCTATTCTCTAATGATGAAAACCTGGAGGTTGAGCGTGATATTGGCCCCATCACTTCCCTGCACAACTGTTGGCCTTGAAACAGTACTTCCTCACATAGTACTGTACCTAAGACCCTTCATGGGTTGTAGTGGTACAGATTTTTTTTAATTTCTATTTATTGTAAATAAATAACAGGTTGTAATAAATTGACAGATTGTAATATTTATGAATATATAAGAATATAAAAAAAAAAATAATAGCAAATTAAAGAACTCTTAGCGGGGTTATCAGTACTCCAAGAATTTTTACTTTTTTTTTTTTTTTTTATTGAAAAATATTACAATCTGTCTCAAGGACATTTATAATAGTGTTAACAGATCAAATTCACACTCTATGTACAGTAAATAAAATAAATTATACAAAAAAATAACATATATACAATAAATAAGAATAAAATAACCTAAAAATAAATAAATAAAAAGAACACATACATACCTATATACAATAAAGGAATTAAAAAAAAAATTGAGAATAGGAGGCTAACTTCACAGAGCTGTAAAAATCTTATCACAACGCGCACTTTACTGTAGGTACGATTTACGATGCCATCTGTTATCTGCTCTCACCGACTGGTAATGAAATGACTACTGACCAACAATGCAGTAGTTTCCAAAAAAAAGTCGATTGACAGGCCTGCATGCGTGAAACTTCATTCAGGCTCAACATTTGTTAAATTTGGTCACCGGACCTTAGTTTTGGAAAACATCTCGTATATGGGTCGATTTTTTTTCTTGGATAAGTTCAATATTTCTCGGTTTTTCATCACAAACTGTACCATATTGAGCATCATGTATCCGTTGGCACTCATAACCATTATTATATACTCACATCACATGCGAAACGATAGTATCTATAGAAGTGATATTGGATAGCCAAGGTAATTAAAGACGGTGATTTCGGAAGATAATATACGCTAAATTTAGGAATAGGTTCGAGAAGTAGACTAAGACAGGAGAAATAAAATTATAAAAAGAGGACTGATTTTGTAAATGATGTTTTAAGTAGATAGAAGATGGGTGATTTAATTATTTAAAAATCATACATTTTATTTACACAAAATATATTAGATTTTTTTCCTTTAAAAGTAATGAACCTTGAAAATTATAATTTTTTTAATTTGCAAAAAAAATATATTTCAAGAATGAAAACGATAAAAAAAAATCAATGTAGATATCAATGACTTTAGCGAAAGATAAAACAGCTTTTCAATTGATACATTAAATTCGGAGATGGTAGTAATAAAAGTGATAAACACATCCTTCTTTGTCCACGAAGCCGTTTTTGGATGCATCATAACTCTGAAAATATTTAGAATAAGACAGTCATCGTTATTGGTTTTTTTTTTCAATGGTACAAGAGTAACATAATTTGCTCTTTTTCTTGAGAAGTTTTTGAGACCAAATAAAATTTATGTTCTAGGAGTTAAAATAAATGATTCGGTTGTCAGAGTTTATCCGGGATGAATTTGTTTTCCCAGAGTTGAGATCGATACAGCGAAAAATTACATTGATCACACTATAAATGGAATCTCTAAAAGTTATTATTACTTTATTAAGACGAGAACTGCCAGACTTCCTTTCGCTCAAGATTTATAAAAGAATCTCCAACAGGTTCTTTTCAGTTGAGGTCGGAGCCTTACCAAGCAGGGGTTCATATCTTTAGATATACATAACCGTAAAGTACGCGATGATGAACTGAAAAGAAGTATTGTTGAAGACTCGACCATAACTGGAAAGCATCTCTTCGGAGTTTTATATCTCTTGAGAGAATTGAATCAATAGTTGTGAAATATTTAAAATAGTTATTATTTTTAACAATTCCAATGAATCGTTTATTGAAAATTATTGATATTTTTGTCATTGAGTTGCATTATTTCTAGTATGAGAAATTCGATATGTGTAAAATGCGTTCTCTCCGTCTGTGCATTTATGGATACGCTCAACTAATTGTGATCAATATATTGGAGTAACACTTTTGCACTATATTGTACATGTTCCATTTTCAAATATGTATATAGTTAAATTATAACATATGCATCAATTTTTACCATATCTATATTCAACGGTGGTAATGGCCCACATGGTGGTTCTTCCACAAATGGATGGTGCATCATTCGTCTCTTCAACAAATACAAAAGATATGAAAGGTATTCATTCCTTCTTACTTTCTTCTCTACGTCACATTCTGGTTCGCTCAACTTAGTTACCCAACAACTTATTAGCATCATATCTACCAGTCAAACATAACATAATGAGAAAAATATATACATAGAAAACTATCTCACCTCAATAACCTACCAAGTTCATTTTCTAAAAAGGATATGTTATTTTTTATTTCAGACATCATCGTATTGAAGTCTAAATCGAGGTTTGAAGTATCCATTTCGTTAATTTTAAATTCAATGTTTACAAATTGATTTTGACAAATAATTTTGAGGTAAGTTGTTAAGAGATTGTGAATAAACATATGTCTTTTAGAAACTAAAAGAAACCAACAACATAAAAATCATACATTTTTAATGGGTTTATAACCTAATAATTACAATTTTGTTTCACTTTGTTTATCAATTGGCATAATAGAGGCCTGAAACAATAAAAATAGTATTAACATGGGATAATCAAGGAATGGAAATACTTAAACTTATTTTTCCTAGAAGCTTACAAAGAATCATCTGAGCTGTCTTTCAGCCCCAGTTCACTCATTATTCTGCGATGTATGTTTTCATCTCTTGAATATATAAAATCTGACTCTAAAATCAAGAATATAAATGATTTAAATAATTATTCTTTCTTAATTTTTTGAATTTTGAATCTAAATTCAACCTGAACTGAATATTGCACTAGTGTAGGAGTATCCGATCCACTGTAGATATTCACCAATTAATGAATTAATCAGATTCACTTCTGGCGTAATAATTGGTTTGGAAACTTTCTTTAAATCATGGATACCAAGCAATCTTAATACTTCACACCTAATTTCAGATCTTAACTTTCCCAAAACTCCATCACGTTCTAAACCACCTCTAACAGCTGAAATTAATTTAAATGAATTATAGCAGTATATTAAAACTTATATTGTAAAGGAATAATTCGAGGTCAAATACCTTCAACCAGTTTTTCTTCCATTTTATAACAGCACTGTCATCTATGTTAGGAGGAACAAACAAAATTTTATCTCCATGGCAACCATCATGGAAGCTATAGAATGCTATGGATACCATTTTACAAACAGGCATGTAATTATTTATTCGACAAAATAATATATTTTGTGCTTAAATTTAATTTAAATTAGAATTTCTCGATAATTTATATATTAATTTATTGATAACATGGTAATGAGATTGATTAAGCACAGCTTACTGATCACAGAGGAAGGTTAAAGTCAGTAAGGTTAGGGTTTATATCATGACAACTTGTTGCTGATTTCTGATTATTGTGTGATGTATTTCCTTTCCATTCGTTATTTATTAATTATGCTATTAACAATTCGATTTTAGTGATGTAAGAAAATAAGTTATACAAGTTATACCACTTCTTCATAGCTTAAATAATTTAAAAATGAATATTAACCCTTACGAAGTCCTAGGATGTACATCAGATGCTTCCTACAAGGAAATTAAAAGCCGATATCATAATCTGGTTTTAAAATGTCATCCTGATAAAAGCGACAGCAGTGATAATGGGAATCATTCATTTCAAGAAATTGATGAAGCCTGGAAAATATTAAGAGATCCCATTAAAAGGAAGGCTTATGATGAAGAAATAAGGCAGAGAATGTTAGAAGAACAAAGTTTATTGTTCGGTACATTCAAACTGGATGAATTAGAATATGATTCTTCAACCGAAACATACTCATGTGTTTGTAAGTGCGGTGGTGTTTATAGTTTTTCAAAACAGGGTTGTGAAAAATTTGATTCTTGTATAATAGACTGTGAACAATGTTCGTTAATGATTTCTGTTGATTTTGACTGATCTACGATTGAATTTGTTTAGTATGATGGACAAATAACTTCTGATTTTAATTCGGT
This sequence comes from Nezara viridula, assembly GCA_928085145.1. Classification (NCBI taxonomy): domain Eukaryota; kingdom Metazoa; phylum Arthropoda; class Insecta; order Hemiptera; family Pentatomidae; genus Nezara; species Nezara viridula. The sequence goes on from OV725077.1 coordinate 17,353,899, forward strand.
GACTCTCGCTGTTATTGTTTTGTAAATTTGTGTTATGTTATTATGAACTACAGGGCTAATAGCTCATATTACATCTAAGAAGCTTTTAATTTATTTCTCTGTCTATAAAGAAAACTCTTCTGTTGTTCTGTCCATAATATGTAATTTGTGTAAATATGATGATAATAAACTTTATTTCTTCTTTCATGTATAAATAAAAATGTTCACATCCTTTCTACTTTCTCTAATATTTGTGGAATTCTCAAATTTATTATTTAATAATTTTGATTTACTTGCGTGGTCAATATATTTAAATTACATTGGAAAAATACCTCTACTGATATTAGTTACATGTTGTAGTTCTCTGTTTTATTTATTTTGAATTTTTTATGTTTCATTGTTTCATGGGATGTATGGTATTTTAACTAGTAATTACTTAAGTACGAAATATGTACTATTGAAAGTTGAGGATACTACGAAACAATTGTCATTCCAACATTTTGAATGAGCAAAACATCACATTGTCCAAATAAAAGTTTGTTCCTTAGTTTAAAGATGTCTTTTTTTATATATCTAATTTCTTATAGATTCAAATTTCATTTCATAAAAACAAACACCATATAATGTAGGTATTTGTTTTCATAGTGATTTCTAGTACAGGTTGTTAATACAGACACATGAGGTCATGCAGGCAAAACTGTGAACGGGGGCAAAGAGCTATGGACCCTGATTAATTATATATTAAAAAATTTCTTTGGTACTTATACATTATAAAATCTAATCTATTTAAAACATAATATCATATTTTAATTATATAGACAATGGCTGGTATTAAGAAAGGTGGAATATTAAGGTTTATGTTGATCAGTATATATTTATTTAAGACTTCATGTAATTAATTATATGTAATATAATTACTATAAAAATATTACTACTAAACACAGTTTATTGAAATCGGGAAATATCTTGAAAATATAAAGGTTCATTGCTGATTTAAAAAATATGCATGTCTACTTTGTGTCAATTGACCCCTCATCAAAAATAATAACAATAATAATAATACTTTATTTATTCTTGGACGAGTTCCTTTAACTTGGTCATTATTTATTAAAATGTTAAAGTTAGTCATCATTGTCCAAAACAACTATATCTGTACATTTGGACTGCAGCATGCTATTTTTTAGTTATGCTATCAATTATATTAACAGTGTATTCTCGACAGTTCTGACATTGTGTTGTATTTATATCTCAAGCAAAAAAAAAAAAAACTATATTTGACCATCTCTGACTATAAAATGTATCTTTTCTGAGTTATTTTCAAATAAACATTCTTTTCCTTCATAAGTTTTATCTTGAAAGTTTGAGAGAATGGGACTATTTTTCTCATCTGAAAGAGAAGAAAATCTTTAAAATGTTGGCTCCATCAATGGATTTGATGAAGAATTAACGGAGATATGGCATACCAACAATTGGAAAAAACCACTGAGAAGTAATATGTAAAGATATAATTTTCACTTACCTGCATATGAAATATATAGTATGGAAAATTAGGAAAGTATTGTGATCATGAAAAATTTTGAACCCGAATTTGAAAATTAATTTTCAACTGAAATACACTTCTTAAGATCTCTGAATCCAAGAAACTGGTCTGTGTGTCACTAGCGGATCCAGGATTTAATTTTGGTGGGGCTTCAGCTCGAAAGATTTTTTTTCCTCATATACATATAACGATAATTAATTTGAAAAAAAAAGGAAGAAATTAACTACCTATATGAAATGGTGTTTAAGTGGTTCCTGAAGTCCTATTAAATGTAATTACAGGAACAAGAATACTTTTAGAGATAGTTTTTAATAATTTTTTCTGTAAAACATGGTTATATTTTACCATTTTGGGGGGGCTTCAGCCTGAAAGCTCCCCTCCCCTCCCCCGTAGATCCGCCTGTGCTGTGTGTGAATAGTGTAGTAGTTAAGGTAGTTTTATAACTGAAAAATTGTAGCAAATTTTTGCCGAAATTATCCAGAACTATTACTTTTTATAATTGATTTTACACTTTTCTCAACAATATTAATCTAACAATATTTTTAAACACAATATATTTTATTTATAATTTAATAGTATTTCATTGGCATAGTTCTTGGAATTGTCAAAATGGATTTCTCTACAGTATCATTTAATTTTGTATATTTGAAGTAGTAATGTGAACACAGCACCAGCTTTTTTAAAATATTGATCAGTTATTTAAGATAAATTGTCATTACTTTTATCGGATAGTACTTAATACTGAAATGGTGGTGGGCTGGTTATAGAGCAAGTTTGTTTATCAATATGTGCTAGACTACAAACAATTACAAATATAACTAAAATATATAAATTTTTAAAGAATTTTTGTAATTTTTCTGAAATTCTCCTTTTTTAATCGGAATAGATAATTATAAATATATTTAAAAAAAAATTGTGTTCAAAGATAAACTATTTTTTGTTACATAGACTTATTTCCATTCTTACCAAATAATTATTATCATAGTTAAGAGAGAATCATGGCCTTAATTAAGTGATGGGCTGAAAATGTTGAATCATAGCTCCTTTTTCTCTGGTATAGTCAAGTGGCCTGATGCAAAACCTTCATTTTTTTTTTCTGTTGGCAATACAGAACTTTTGGCAATTAGTTCTTTTGCCACTTTATTCATCCTTCTCCATCTCTGCCTATTTTTGACTATTTCTTTCCAGTTGAGTTCTTGTAGCTCTATTGCATCTTTGTTGATTCTATCTACCCATCTAACTTTTGGTCTTCTGTTGAGGTATTCATTGTTGTGTGGAGGCTTCCAGATGGATTGCTCCAAACTAAATGCCCTGCCCTGCTTAATCTCTTTGCCTTCATATCGTATGATATTGATTTACCAGTTTCTCTAAGCAGCTGTTTATTAGTATTCTCCTCCATGTGTTAGTATTCTTATCCCAGATCGCTGCAGCAATCATATTTGCTTATAATAGACCTCCAGTATATACTTATGCAATCCATCCTTTGTACTCAATAAATTGTTAATCCAAGAGAGGTGTCCAATTGTGGTATTAAATAATATACAAATATTTTTGTTTTATGGTAAGTAAGTATTTGACTATTATTCTAATTTAAGAAGTTAGTAGGGATTGCGGTCAACAGACACATACTATGTATTTATTTTATTTGCCTAGATTTCACTGACATTGTATGTCTTCAACAGGGTGAGAAAAAGAAGAATATACAAAAATATTACTATTAATTGGTACAAGGTACAAAAACATAATATATCAATTAATATTAAATTAGTACAAGATACTAGATATCGGATCTATTGTATGGAGAGAGGGATGAATCATGAAAAGTGCACAATGAACATAAACAAAGTAAAATAAGACAACATAGATAGATTTTAATTTAAACAGTAAAAAAATGTAACAAAAATGAATTTTAATGTCAATAGAAATACAATATATTCGTATTATACATAGTGGTACAATATATTGTACATTATTGGTGTAATGTATCATATTGATAGAAATAGAATAAAACATATAGTATAACACAAAAAACAATAAATTATCACTAATGTGATGAAAATAAAAATAAGCAGGACATGAAAATTAATTTAGAATGTAAAATAAGATGTATTAATATTGGAAGGTACAAAATATGGTAATGAAGATTCTTTTTTTGTTTATAGTACTAATGGAAAGAATATGAGGACATTAATAAGAATAATACCTGGTATAGATGTTAAAAAATAGGTATACGGCCCCCCCTCCCCCATTAAAAATGTTAAGGGAACGAGAATATTGTTTCGCTCCCTCAATAATTTAAGGAAAAATAAAATTGATGATAAATAGCCTACAATACATAAATAAATAAAATATGTTAACTAAAATAAATTAAGAAAAGAAGAAGAGCTGACAAGGCTAAGACCTATAAAATAGTATATACCTGGTTAGGTATTTAATTATTTTACCACTACCTAAATATTCCTATTATTTAAATTTATATTCACGGATAATAATTCACCTCTCATGTGGAAACCTCCATGATTACGTGATTTTCTTATAAATTTTAGAGATAAAGTTGGAAAAAATATATTTTATAAGTAAAAGTATAAATATATTTTACAGAGAACGTTCTCATAGAAATTTAAACAAAACTAGTCAGACTGTGAAAACCTTTTATTTTTATTTGAAGGTTGTATGTACAAAGGAAAAAATCAAAAGTATTTTTCAGTTTTTAACATAACTAATTTTTAGCTGAAAAAGTTCTATAAATGTATCTATTATATTATGTAGCCTGTCCCCTACCATGTTTAATGTTTATAAATTGTAATATATCCAATTAGAATGTGAATGTGCTTTATGAACACTATTATAAATGTCCTTAATTGTAGCGGATTGTAATATTTCTGAATAAATAAGTTTAAAAAAATATATATCCAATTGTTTTGTTTAGATATTATCAAGTTTATCCATATGTCATAGAAAAAAGAAATTTCAGACCATCGCTTAATTAAGTCCATGATTCTCTCTTAACTATGATAATAATTTTTTAATATTCAAATATTTAAATTTTTTTTAAATATTCAATATTATATTTGTTTGTTTCACAATAATTATGGGAATTTTTGCATATAATATGAACAACAGCCTTTTCTCGTTTTGTTCCATCCGCCCTCCAATCAAAATGAGCAGTCTGTGCCTATGAGTATAGAGATATAGAGATGTTTCTCTCCCCCCCCTTAATTTTAGGCTATTTGAGACACTCATAATCTACTTCAATCAGCAATGTTCATTTAAACAGAAAACTGTTCCACGATTTAGTCTTTAAATTTTAAAGTATACCAGTGTACAACCTAAATTTTGATTCTTTGTGTCTGACAATATATGCGGATACGAATGTATACATATATATATATATATATATATATATATATATATATATATATATATATATATATATATATATATATATATATATATATATATATTTAATACTAGAAATTGAAAAAGAAATCAATGTTCTCGGCATAATTGATATTTTACTATAGTATTCTTATATTTAGATTTTATAATTGCCATGTAATATAAAAAAAAATAATGGTTTTAGACAAGAAATGATTTAAAAAAAAAAAACAGCAGAGAAGAATTATCGGAAGGAATTGGCAAGCCAAGTCAGCAGAGAAATAACTGCTGAAATTCTGTAGTGTAATATATTGTAATATACACCTTTCTTGAAAGTGAGTAAAAAAGTTTTAATAAATTAATGTTGAACAATTAAAAGGCAATCTAATCTAGTTCTAGCCAAATAATATTTCTATCATTATCCTTGTTTTCTTTTCAGAGATTTAGGCGATTCTTTACTTGTTCTTTTTATGCATATTTCCAATTTTTTTGGTTCACTTGAGAGTTTCCCCTGATTTTAAGACCAAATACCATAAACAAAATTTAGCTTCGGGAATAAATTATTTATTATAAAAGTAGTGTAGAGATGGTTGGCCATGATTGTAATACGAAGAGTTTGTCGAGGGAGGGGGGAGGTGCGGTCGTATAAATACTATATTATAAAAATAGTATTTATTAGTTACGTCGATGTTTTGACCCACTTTGCTAGTTTTCATTTATTTTCTATTTTTTGTTTGTATCTTCTATATATGTAATACTTGATATTTTAACTATGCTATCACCCACTATATCTCTGGTGTCATCTTATTATTTCTTTATCAGACAAATGTTTCTTATTTAATATTTACTAATTCATTTATTTTATTTTCACTATGTACCTTTTATATTTTGCATCTTTTGTAGCCCTGATGAAGACCTACAAAATGGGCTGAAATGTCGGCGCACCTAATAAAATACTATTTTAATAATATATTATTTATTTGAGGAGCAGGGTAGCTCAGTGGGTGAGCACTGACTTCCAGAGCTCGAGGTCCAGGGTTCGAATCCGGCTAGTGACTAGTAATTTTTCATTAGCTGTGGATCGACCCTGGGATTGGAAGACCCTCCTGGGGCACACCCAGTCTCTATAAAGTGAGTACCCTTAATTAAACAAAATAATTAAGGGGAAAAAACCTGGCGGTTGAGTGTGATATCGGCCACATCACCTCCCTGCAGGAATGCTGGCCTTGAAACAGTACTTCCTCACATAGTACTGCACCCAAGACTCTTCATGAGTTGTAGTGGTACAGGTTTTTTTTTTTTTTTATTTATTATTTATACGACCTCATCCCCCGACCAACAACTTCTCATAAAAATAAAAATACTATAATTGTTTATGATATGGCCCAAACTCAAAACAAAATAAAGGAAGTAAACTAATTAAAAAGGAACAAAATAAGTAATATAAAAATGGAATTAATATTTTGATTATTTTTGTTAAACAGCCCGGTAATGATTCATAACATATCGTTCCGAGTAAGTATTTATTTTAGTTTATTAAACAGATAATAATAAGATTCATTTTTGAAAAGTATATAAAATTTAACTAATCTCTAAGAATCAATAAATATACTAAAAATGTTAAATTGCTAAATATTACTGTATTTTTTTTTTAAACTTATTTATTGAAAAATATTACAATCTGTCTCATGGACATTTATAATAGTGTTCTGAGATCACATTCACATTCTATGTACAATAAATAAAATAAATTATACAGAAAAATAATATATATTCAATAAATAAGAATAAAATAACCTAAAAAAAAATAAATAAAAAGAACACATACACATCTATATACAATATTTACACTCTGGCTAGAGAACTCCAAACCAGGCTTGTCCCTCCAACTGTGGAGGGAAAAGCATGACTCCATGAGATCCCTGCACTTCTCTCTCAACCGCGTCACTGGGGCTAAACCCAGTGGAGATTGAGCAAGAGTGCTTTAGCCACATACACTCATGACATGAGTGGAGAATCTGACCATTGCCTGTATTAAGTTTTATTATTATAATTATATACTACCTGGCTTGTGCGAATATTCACATGAAATATTGGTCAGTGATCAACTGATAAAATATGTTAATGCAATGTATTATCAGGTGGAGGAATTCATTTTCCTTTTCTTGGTCATATTAAAATAGTCAAGTCATAATAATAAACCTAAAATTTTGTACAATTTACTGTGGTCTATAATTTTGCTCATAATGGTTAGATTTGAAGGAAATTTTGTAATCTTTTAATTATTCATGGATTTAATCCACCTTAAATTGCATACTTTTTCTGTTATGACTAATTGAAGTTTGTTTTCTTTTTAACTTTCTCTGTCATGTTGGAGTTTGTGACTAATGGAAGAAGACAATCTTTAAAATGATGGTCCAATAATTGGAACTAACGAAGATATGGCGAAGCAAAACACCAGTGAGAAATAAAATATAGTATATATTGTTTTTATTTCTAACAATGGAGACTTTCCAACCACTTAATGATTATTTTATCTCTTACACCATGTTTATATTGAACAATATAAAAATTAACAGTCAACTTGAAGGTAAAAAACGTTAACATTCACAAAAAAAAGTATTGTTGTGTTTTTTGAATAAATAAAAACAATTTGTTGCAATCTTTGTGTTGTTTTTCAAAATTTCAGCAATATTATTTTCCAACTCTACTGGATTCCAATGTTCTTCATAGGCACAACGCTCAGTCTAGATGTGCATCACCGTGATATTTACCCCAAAGGAAAGACACCAGGGGATGCCCCCTTTGTCATTAGATGTTCATGTGTTAGCCTTTTATACCGATGCGGTGGAGTTGCTTCTGAAGGAAATCATGCCCTGTGAACATTCTAAAGCATGTCACGGTTTGCCCACAAGGGAGGTCTCTTGGGATCCTGCAATTTTCATTCAGCAATCCACTCCATCAATTGTTTCCGCATATTTCTCCTTCAGTGAATTTGGATTGTCTGTTTTATATTTCTTTTCATTAAATCCATGCCCAGAGGAATAACTGGTTGGATCATTCCAGCACCTATTCTGGCTAGTTTGTCAGCTTCATCATTTCCGTGGAGCCCGCAATGGCCTGGTATCCACTGGAAAGCGACTTCAGTGCCATTTTCCTTTAATCGGTCCAAATATAGATGACATTTGGATTCATATTATACCCATTTTGGTGAGACAAAATGGCTGCCTGTAAGTCAACAAAGAAAGCAACTTTCTTGTCTTTCCGTTCAACCAATCTCTCAAGGCCTAAGACACACTTCCCCTTCAAAGTTTGTGGCTACCTTTCCGACAGGGGAGGCAAGTTGAAATTACTTTGAATAAACTCCAGCTCCGGCATGTTTGCCTGCTTCCAGTGCAGAATCATCAGTTTATACATGGAGCCATTCTGTTTCTGAGAATCGTTTTCTGATGGTTTCTAGAGTTATAGCCTTTAGATGGTAAATTGGTGTTGAACCCTTAGAAACGTTCTGAAGATCACAGTGCTCAACAATGTGGCTGATGTATGGATGGTTCATAGGTACTCCAGTAGCTGATCTTAAGACGTTTTAGCCTTTCATAGAGCGTAATTGTCAGTCGCTCCCGGTGTGTCTCAAGAGGTACTATGCCTGTTTGTAATTCTAACGCTGATATTGGAGTTGATCTGCTCCCTCTTGTCAGGAGTCTGAGGGCCTGATTCTGAATTATGTAAAGCTTGTGTAATATCAGGTCCGAAGCAGTTCTGTGCCACAATCAATAACAGGGCGGACATATGTTTTGTAGCCAAGAGCCACAGGCGGATTTACGGGGAGGAGGGGCTTTCGGGCTGAAGCCCCTCCCCAAAATGGTAAAATGTGACCATGTTTTATAGAAAAAAATATTAAACACTATCTCTTAAAGTATTCTTGTTCGTGTAATTATATTTAATAGGACTTTAAGAAACACTTAAACACCATTTCATATAGGTAATTAATTTCTTTATTTTTTTTCAAATTAATTATCATTATATGTATATGAAAAAAAAATCTTTCGGGCTGAAGCCCCCCCCCAAAAATTAAATCCTGGATCCGCTAGTGGCAAGAGCCATAACCATAACATCCCCCGTTGCTCCCCATTTTGTGCCACCATGAATTAACTGAAAAACTATAATTTTAAAAATTGGCAGAGTTATTCTGAAATAGATAACTAATATTTTATAACAATTCTTTGAAAACAATTTTAGACATAAATTACAGAAGGCTGTATCTTTGTAAATAAAATCCTTGTATCCGTTTAAATTGTTTCTAATATACAAATTTCTAATCAATTTTCATGATTTTTACTTCCACTTTCCTATATATGTAATATATAGTGAGAGAAAGTATTGCAATCGTGAACATTTTCGAATCTGAATTTTCTTCCTTAATTCCTTTATAATTTACTTAATTTTGCTACGAATTTCTGTATTTTATTTAATTTTAACTTCGTTAAGTTACATTTTAACTTAGTTAAGCTACATTTCCTTTAGTTATTATAGTTTTATAGTCTTTGCTTTTGTTATATAGATGTATATATTTTTTTATTGTGATGTAAGTATGGTAAGTGTGGCAAAATGTATTATTTCTCAATAAAAAGATCTTTAAAAAAAAAAAAAATATGCTGTAAGAATTGATGTGACGAAATGTTTCATTACTTGTAAGGCAAGATTACAAAAAAAATCATTTTTATCTTCTGTTTAAGGAATTCTGAAATCAAGATTATATGGAATTAGTAACAATGAGGATATTGATATTTTTCAATACCTGAGATAATAACCCAGACAAATTAGACCTTGCAAAAGACTGGATAATTCAATTTCTATTGTTTATATTGTTATGTTTATGGTGAATATAGTAAATTCCAAGTTTTCGACATTGAAACACTTGAGGATTCGCAGCAGTTTTCTAAAAACCATTGAAATTTTGGAGCTTTTTTGTGTTACACAAAAAATAACTCCTTTTTAAAGCGATGCATTTGAAAAAAATTATATTAAACCTTTAAAAGTATAACAAATTTTATCATTTTATCAGTATACATATATTTTACAGTAGGCAAAATACACCCGTTAATCCATGCGGTTAGTCATTTCTTTTATCTAAAAGTGCCAACCAAAAAATAAGTTTCCAATAAAAGTTTCAGTATACTTTAATGATTAATATAAATTCCTCTGAGATACGTCACCTAGAAAAACAGACAGTTAGCTAAGAACAAACAATTATGCATGTTTCTAGGAAATTTTTTCATGACATGGAGGCAAGGAGGTCAAGATTCTTGCCTATCTTAGCTCATAACAGTCAATCAGGAAGCCTCTTTATCAGGGGTGCCCATCCCCCCAAGGCGCATGAACCATCCCTTCCCTCTCCAAATATTTTATTAATCTCCTCTTCTTAAAAAACAGTGCAAGCGGAAGTAGAATTAGACAAATCATATGGAATTATACTTGCAGTTGTCTGTTCCATGTTTTTCTTCTAGTTCTCTTTTTGAAACTTTACACTCCGAAAATTCATAGCCTCGTGGATATGTCTCAAAAATTTTGATGGCGCATCTTGCGCCATGAAACCTCCTTCTGTGCACCCCTGCTCTACTCTACAATTATGCTTCAATAGTCAGAAAGAGACCACGTGGAAGACCAAAGATTTACAAGGTCAAAAAAATTGAATTATTTTAAGAAAATTTCGGAAGCATTTTTTGGATATTCATAACATATAGATTAAAAAAACTGGTGAGCGTATCACACAACTTTCACTTACCTACTACTTGTACTACTTCAAAAGAAATTCTCGCCTGGCCAAATTGTGCTATTACAAAATGTTTTTGAAGCGCATTTTAATGGAGCTAAACCTTAAAGAACATATTTTTAAATTTCGGTCATATTCATCAATACAAAAACTCATAAAGACTATCAAAATAACCACCTACGATTGTAGGCAAGAAAAACCTCATAACTGCATTAGTTTATTTTAATCACATAACTCCACCCTCTGAGCTCTATAGACAAAGAGAGATTTTAAACTAAATATATTCAATATATTACGCATATGTAAGGATGGTTCTATATACTATAAATTATAGGAATCAAATCTCTATCATATTACGGATGTATTTAAATTTTTATTTTTTTATCTTGGGAAATTTACCGAAATATGGTTCAGTTACGACCATTTAAATATGGTATCGATGTGTCAAATTTTGTCACACTGATTGTAAGTGTATAATGTCGTGATTTTACGGAGGGAAAATTGATCAAACTATTCAATAGTTAAATGTTCTCTAATATTACTCAATGATGTTTTGGAATCATTCCACGATTTATACCTCATTATTTAAATATAATATCGGATATTGAGTTATTAAATAACAGTTAAATATGTTTTAGATTATGAACTTATGTTTTACTCACTATGAAATATTTATATTTCATGCCATTTCTTGATTAACACTAGTGCAATGAAACGGTTTTTAACAATTCAAATGCCTCGAGTCTGCGGATTATATATGATTTTATTTCAATTTTAAAATATAGTACATTTACTTTCCGTTAAATAATATTAATTTTCAGAGATTATTATTTATAATTTTTTTTAAACATATTTTGTACGGCTTTTTGCATTAGATATTATTTTTCCTGAAATTCTCAGCTTTTCAGCAATCTATAAAACATATACATTCTGCCTGTTATTTCCAGAAATACATTTTCAACCTTAAAAAACATTTTTCCTTTTCTCTCCTATAGTAAATTATCAAAGTCTTTTATAGTTTATATTAAGCATTTCTTTATTACCACTGGCAATGAGTGACAGTTAATTATTTAAAATAAACTAAATTAAAGGTACTTAAGAGGAAGAAATTTTCACTCACCTACTTATGAAATATAAAGTATTGCGATCGTCAAAATTTTCGAATCTGAATTTTCAACGGAAGTACACGTTTTGAGGCTTTGAGTTCAAATAACCAAGTCTGGCAAATTGATCTGTGTCTGTGTGTGTGTGCGCGCGTTCGTGTGTCTATGTGAAAAAACCGTCTAGCTCAAAAACGAAAATTCATATGAAACTGATTTTAAAATACTAGGTATCTATCGTCCGTTTCTTCCTAAAATCATCATATAACTTTTTAGAAAAGTAAATTAGAAAATATCTCTCTAGAACAAATCCGATTCCTAGGACTTCACCTGAACAAACGTCTCACTTGGAATCCTTTTACAAGACTGAAACGAAAAAAAAGCTGCTCGACGTTTCCGCATACTCCAACACTTGCTAGACAAACGCTCTAAAATTCCAATTAATTACAAAAGACTCATATACTCATGACTATTATAAGACTTATTTGGATTTATGAATTTGAGCTATGGGGTTCCACTAAACCATCAAATTCCTCTCGTATCTAATCATTACTACAATCCAAAATTCTCAATGCTGCTTACTTTGTCACAAATAAAATAATCCATGAAGACCTTAATGTTCCATATGTTTCCGATTTGGTCCAATCCAGATACCTATCCTTCCATAATCAACTTCATAACCATCCAAATCCTCTTGTTTCTAACCTCGCTTCCTCTTCGATTCCTGACTACCCTCCGAGGCGTCTGAAAAGAAGATGGCCTCGTGATCTTCTTATGTAGACATATTATTAGAGTGCTACCAATGGGTGGTTTCTCAACAAGCGTTTTCATGAGGTTATATTCCTCTGTATACCTTTACTTGATGTATTTATATTAATACAGTTGTAAATATCATAAATAAAAATAAAATAAATTAGTAAATAACTTATTACATTTTTCATTTGTTTACATTAACCTTTTTCCTTTTTATTATTTATCGTCCGGACGTTCGTAAGTTATATATATATATATATAATGCACATAAAACTAAATATAATATAATCTGATAAATTATTTTTTTACAAAGTCGTCTCTAGAGGATTTGCAACATACACATTTTAATTCGTAAACAGGAAACAATGAAAATGGCTTGGGTTTTAGCAGCATTTAATCTTAATCTATTTTCATTTGCCCAGGCACAGATTCGATTTAGGTCTTCTTGTATTTTGGCAAACTCATCATGGCACTCACAGGGAGCGAAGGAGAGATAAATTTGGGAATAATCGGCATAAAGGTGATGGGAACAGTGAGGGATTGATTTATGAAGATCCTTTATATATGAACTAAAAAGGAGATTATATATATATATATATATATATATATATATATATATATATATATATATATATATATATATATATATATATATATATATATATAAATTCATAGACCCATAGCTTATTGTGTTTATGTTCAATAGGTCAATAATTTATACTTAAATTGTTATCGATTGTAGCCCTAGCTATAAATAAGTGCTAGGTTGAAGTCCTAAGGCGGTAGAATTGACAATAGACAGTCTGACTCCGCCCGTCACTGAGCTGAGTACTGCCAACTTCAGCACTGCCCACTGTTGTTCTACTGCGAAACGTACTTTTTTCGTCGTGCTCGCCGCTGCCCATTTGCAGATTTAATTATATGCGCGCTCATATTGAACCTACGTTCAGTCGCTGAAGAAGGATCATAGTGCCAGCAGTTCGTCCATATCTACGACCGCTTGTGACCATGTAAAGTTGTTCTACTTATATTGTTTTGCTTTGTATAATTCTTAATTCACTCCTAAAAGTGAAAATTTTGAATTTCATTCTGTCAGTGGATTTACGCGGCCTAAATTTGGCTGAAAACATTTATTCGATCTCATATACCAAATACATTATTATATAGCAAATACTGACCAGAGAGGGCACACATTTCACATAGTTCCCGTGATTTGCTGTCATTTATTTTCTTTCATTCCATTATTACGTAAAATTCTCTTAGACCTGGATATCGATCAAATCCGAAAAGTTACAAAAAATCGATGCTGGAGGCTGGGGGAGGGGGCACAATCTCAAATTTGTCATTATTTTTATAATTAGCGGCCCCGAAAACATAATAGTCGACCCTGATATCGATTATATCTGAAAAGTTACAAAAAGTCGATGCGGGGTGGGGAAGGGAGTGGCGCACTATTCGACAGTATTTTCATAAAAAGCGCCCCCGAAAAGATAACAGTCGACCCTGATATTGATTATATCTGAAAATCGTTTAGAATGATTATTTCACAACTTTATTCCTGAAATGATCATTTCAGAAATAATTATATCATTATTCCTGAAATAATTTATTCCCCGAATAATCGTTTCGGGAATAATGGTCAGGTTATTTCATGAAATAAATTATTTCGGAAATAACTATCGAGGTTTATTTAGGGATTTATTCCGGGAATATTTTTCAAATAAATTCTGCCCAGGTCTAAGGAAAACTTTAAAATATTCCGAAAGTTTTAATTTTTCTCAGAATAGTTGGTATGAAAATGAATAATGGACATTTAATGAAGGACTCGATAAGGTAACAATCAAGTCTATATAATGAGTAAAGTTACATACATGATAGGCTTTTAAGAAAGTGTAAAAATTAATATATAGTGTAATTGTATGGCATAGATTATTAGACTAAATGGTCGAGTAAATTAAAATTAATTTTGTAAATTAAATGTAAATGGAATGTAATCTAACAATGACATTAAATTTTTCCATACTTGGCCCTAGTATTGGCCGGAACATTGTCGAAATAAAATAAATACTTAATAAAATGTTAGTTTAAAACGGCCTAATTTGTAAAAAATAAATATTTTAAATATTAAAAAAATTGTTTTTAAAATTTTCAGCAGATAATGTCAATTGTGTTGCTCGGCTCTGTTAGGCCTGAACTAGCAGAGCCGTAAATCAAATTACTTAGTTTATCTAAAGGTGATTAAGATATCAATTATGTTGACATTCTGTATAAGCTGAGTATCTACTTGTTAACATTGCAGTCATGTTTACAACTCTGCTAGTGGTCAGTTTACTTAGCTTTCCTGCCGGACCAGTCATGTCCTCAGTTCTTCCTGTTCCTGATGGAATTTCGGATATCAACAGAAGTCGGGATAAAAGATTACTTATGCAATTGCTTTCCAACTATGATGAGGATGATCCAGGTAAAAGAACATTATTGTTTTCCATTGTTTCGTTTCTTTTATTATTGCTTAATTTTGTAAATTTAACTTCTGAAAATAACTAAAAGAAAAAAAATTAAATAATCTCTCGATTATGTAAAAAAACAACTAAATTTATGCTTTAGACCACACGATAGAAGTGAAAACATCAACAAAGCGAGATTAATAATATGAAATATAAATTATAAATAATAGTTCATTAACAGGAGTTTGATATACTGAACATTTCCCTCACTTACAGTATGCAGGTCCGATTTTTAGTTTCTGTGATATTTTGAAATATTTTATTCCCATAAAATCCGTAATATTTGGTTTTCGATAATATTTTGTCTTTTTCGCCTCTCTAATACGGCGCATAGCCCCAGTGGGCAAAATGCCCCAGGGGGGCCAGACCCCCTAACGTGGATCCCCACCCACCCCACATCCTTATAAATTGCATATCGTTTTGTTCCTTGTAACTATTTATTAAAAAAAATCCAATGTTCCCACAAAAAAAAGTGAACGCAGTCCCCCAAAATGGCGTCCAAAGCTGGCGGATTGACCACTTTGACTTTAGTTAGTTTTTTGGTCACTGAGAAACATCACTTGTCTTAATTTCCTCATGGTTAGTCTTTTATTAAAGCTGAATAGTCAGAGAATAATAAAACATGAACAAATATTAAAATATAATTGGCTTAGGCAATAAAAAACACCAGTAAAGTCAAAAATTTTTAAGTTGAAAATAAAGCGTCGTTTGTAATTAAACGGTTAATAATAACGCAAAATGTGCTGAAATAAAACATCTGGCGAATATATTTCTCTTTCTAAAACACTGATTACTTTTAAAAATATTTGAAGCAGTTCCATAGAAAAGAAACTTATGCGGGAGAAAAGCGGTGCCGGCGTAGGTGCCTACAGGCCTCTACCACACCTTTCTGTACACATAAATGGCTTAGTTATAGTGATATAATAACATTTTTGGTACATTATATTGGTTTTATTAACGAAAAAATATTATTGCGATCATTTAATTGTAAAAAAAAATTAAACAATTTTAAAAAAAATTATTATTTAATTTAATTTTTTATTTAACTTACTTTATTCTATACGGAGGTCGTTTAAGTAGGCATCTATTGTAAAAATGATATAATTATAATAATAAAACTTAATTGAAAAATACTTTGCTGAATATCTTTAATTGTTTATGTAACGTTTGCAATTTAGCACTTTGTTTTGTATATTTACTGATTCTTACAGGTAATTTCAATTGTATATACTTTTCAGGAAATGAGTCATATCAATACCTGTTTTATAAACTAAAATAATATATACCTAATCTCAACTACATATAATGAACAGTTGCCGGGTTGTTTAGTAAAACTTATTGTTATGAAATTGCGGAATAAATTGTTCGGAAGTTGGAGCATATAAAAAAATAAGAAATTTTAATATAATAACATTATAGGAAAGTTTCATCAAAATCGTCAGAGCCATTTTCGAACTACAGTCTATAGAAAAACGTGTTTGTTTCATTTATTGCGCATGGAGCATCGAATTTCTGCCACAGGCATCAGTAGTCAAAACCCTACAAAATAAAAAGAGGAGCATCAAAATCGGTTCAGTAATTCCCGAGAAAATCTTGTCACAGACTGACAGACCAATGGTAAAAAAATGTATTTTTCGGACTCAGGGGGCTCTGAAACGTATAGATCCGTCAAAAACCGCATATCGGAAATTGGAACCGATTGCAATACTTTTCTTACCTAGTAAAGGTAGGAAAGTAATTAGTTAAAAAATGTGTAAAAGATAGATTTAAAAGATGCCTTGGCACCGGGACTCGAACTCGTGACTATTTTTATAACACATTTGTCATATATCGTGGGAGAACAATATCATAATCCCTATTCACAAGAAGGGCAGCCAAAGCGAATGCGGGAACTATAGGCCAATCTGCCTCTCGTCAGTTGTGTACAAGATATACACAAGAATTCTTGAACAGCGACTAAGGCACATAGTAGAGCAAGATCTAAAGGAGAAGCAAGCCGCTTTCAGACCTGGCAGACAGACCCAAGACCACATATTCTCACTACGAATGATTGTGGAAAAAGCATGGGACCGTGGAAAATCGGTTTTTCTAGCATTTCTGGGTCTTAGGGCCGCATTCGACTCAGTTCTGAGACAAGAGATATGGGACTCACTTATTAGAAGAAGAGTACCTGCAAACTTGTTGAGTGCTATTAAATCAATATATCATGACCCAAAGGGTGTAATAAGGCTCAGTGGACACACATCAGAACCTTTCCACTTTTATAAAGGAGCAAAGCAAGGGGATAGTCTTAGTCCTCTGCTTTTTATCCTTCTCATGGATGAAATTTGGAAAGTGTGTAAAAGAAGAACCCCAAGAGCTGTTGTGGGATATTGGAATTTGACACCAGTGTTGGCTCGAGCTATGTTATATGCCGACAATATAATTCTTATAGCGGACTTACAAGAGGCTCTACAGACATTATTGGTCAAGTGGGAAGAAGAATTGAAGCTGCGAGGGCTGCATATAAACCCGTCTAAGAGCAAGGTTATGTGCGTGGGAAAAGATAATGCGGAGCCTATGATGTTAAGTAATGGCGAACCACAAGAGGTAACAAATTCATACACGTATCTGGGGACAATCATCAATGAAGATGGTAAAATAGACCAGGAGGTACTAAATCGGGTGATGAAGGCTAATGGGATATATTACCAGATAGCCAATACAATCATAGTAAGCAGAAAGGCCAAACTCACGATATATAAGGCGGTGTTCCTCCCAGTTCTTCTTTATGGATCTGAAAGCTGGACAACCCTCGATAAGCACGTAGGCAGGATCACAGCAGCGGAAATGAGATTCCTCCGAAGAATAGCTGGCGAAACTAAGAGGGACTTTGTTAGAAATAACAGAATCCGTGAGGAATTGGAGGTGACATCAATCCGTGGCATCCTGGAATAGAAACAGTTGAAATGGTTCGGGCAAATCTGCATAATGGACGACACCCGAAAGGCCAGGTGGCTTATGGAAGCTAGACCGGAAGGCAGACGACCTCGAGGCAGGCCGAGACACACCATGATTATATTGGAAAACTGGGTACAGCAAGAGGACGCACAATACCGGATATGAGAAGACTAGCCAGGGACAGATACCGGTGGGCAAGATGGGCTGGGACTGCAGCTCCACGCTTGACGACACAAAGGAGCTAGAGAAAGAAAAAGAAGAAGAAGAAGTCATATATCAGGTTGTCGGGCAACGGTGGTGGTGTGTACAACGCGTTAGCCCATTCGGTCACCCCGCCCACCAGATAGCGGTGTTATCAGCGAATGTTGTTAGGACATAACGGGATGGACAGAGATATCGGCGGTAAAAATAATGTAAAGGATGGGACCCAAGACGCTGCCCTGCGTTACACCCGCCTCAATTGAATAATAGTTATTGAATTCAGTACCACAGCAAATTTGGAAGGAGTGGTCAGAGAGGTAGAATCGGAGTATTAGATATAAAGATTGTGGAAGGTGGAATTCGAAGAGCAATCCGGCGTGCCATACCCGTCCAAAGGCCTGCACTATGTCTAGAAATGCACCCGAACAATATTGCTTTTACTGGGGTTAGGAATATATGGTCAATAACTCGGAGTCCTTATTGGACGGTGGAATGTTGAGATCGAATCCCGAATCGATTGGGTGTAGGCTAAAGGAAGAGGACGATGGTGGAATGTTTCCATAAGAGAGGATTTTAGGATTCTTTTGATGGTTTTCCAGAGGAATTGTTATGATCAGAGAGGCAAGTAAGGTAGGAATTAAAGCATTGGGATATGAAGGATAATGATTCTTGCTTTAATAGTTTACAATTAAAATTGTAGGTGTGGCGATCGATGGGATATTTGGTACATTACTATGAAATTCTGGCACGGCGTTTGGTCTGGATTAGCTCTATAAGGTCATCATCATCATCATCATCATCATCAATCATTCCTCCTTCTACCCTGATTCGGTGTGAGGGTCCTGCACCAACTCCATTTCCCTACTCCATTCCATTCCGTGCTTCCTGCATGCCTCCTTTACACTGTCCTTCCAGGTGATGCGAGACCTCCCTCTGGGTGTTGTCCCTCCGGTGTGGGTCTCGTAAGTCTTCTATCTGGATCCATCCTATAAAGATGTCCAAACCACCTTAGTTTGTACTCCTCCAGAATGGTCCCCACCGGTTTGACGTCGAGATTAGCCCGTATGGTGGCGTTCCGTATCTTATTTCTCCATGTCTTTCGTTCAATTTTACGCAGATACGTCATTTCCATGGCTTGTATAAGGCTTTTGTGTTTTGTGGTGTGATAGAAAGTTTAGATTTTCTATTTAGTAGTCTTTACAGTTGGCCGTATCGTCGGTTAAGTTTCTGTCTTTTACAGATAAACAATATCTGGACACCTAGTGTGAGATCGAGGTTGTTGTTGCGACAGTGCTTCACTTTTATCAATTTGGTTCTTATCTCCAATTAGTAGGAAGAATGATACATTGATGTTAACTGTTATAGAAGGTTAACCCCTTATTTATAACAGGTTAACATCTTGGTCTGGTTTTCTTTCATCCGGTCCTTCTGGTATCTGGTTTTGAAGCTCTAGTAAATTTGGCAACCTTTATAGTTTCCCGAATGTCCCTCCAGGCATAGGGAACAAACTGCTGAAACTTGAATCGTTTTGGTGCTCTCTGCAGATTTGTGTTGTCTACTGCACTTCACACAACGCGGCAAGTGGTGGCAATATGTCCCTCTTAGGAGAAGGCTTCTCAATTTCACGCTTATGTAAAATATTCTGTTTATATCATATTTCTTTTCGATATCTGGTGACGGCTCAAAGTCAACAAAAAATAAAGATGGCGGAACTTTATTTCTACTCCTTATTCTACTTCAAAACGTTGGATACCTGAAGTATTTTGAAACCAAGAATCTCTAGTTCCTCCTTTATCACTTCAGGTGGGGTCGAGGAGTACAAATTTCTTATCGCCAATCGTAATGCTCTTTCACTCCTCAGTTGGTACGTGTGAAAATTCGCCTTCGTTTCTGATAAATATTTTACTATTTTTCGATACGTTTTAGCAGTATCTAGTATTATTGTAGTGTCATTTGTTCTGTTTATACACGAATAACTGCCGTAGCAGGTTTTATTTAGTTGGGTGTACAACAACTGAAAATTTCTTATATTTTTCACAAGTATCGGATTAGGCCTTGGTTCTCTAGGTATTGCTGCTGACTCTATACCTCTCTGTCAATTTGTAACACTTGGAATCAAGAAAGAGGATTCTTCAACCATTTCTTGTGTAGATGTACATGGTTGAGGCTGAGGTTCAGATTCTAAAGATTCTACAGGTGTGGTCACTGGAAGAGTTTTCCGTAGTTTGTGACGAATTCTTAGTTTCCCTGGTGAACCACGAGGGGTAGAGCCGTCTGACTGAGTCCTCATCATAGGCGCC
Source organism: Nezara viridula (assembly GCA_928085145.1). Classification (NCBI taxonomy): domain Eukaryota; kingdom Metazoa; phylum Arthropoda; class Insecta; order Hemiptera; family Pentatomidae; genus Nezara; species Nezara viridula. The sequence goes on from OV725077.1 coordinate 17,374,367, forward strand.
TTACTGGACATCACTTGTGATAGTACCGCATGTCATAAGATAAGAAAATAGGAAAAAAAAGAAAAAAAAAAAAAGACAGAAATTGTTTTAGCTGTACACACTGTGAATATAACTGTTTGATGTATCCTTGGCCTGTATTGAGTGAAAAATCAGATATATCTCTGGAAAACAAGTAAACTCTGAGAGCCGAGGTGGAAACACAAACGTTCACATCAGCTGAGTATATTTATAACTATATTTTGAATATTTTAAAATTAAAAAAAAAATAATATAACTATAGTATTATAGACAGCAGTTTTAATAATTATCTGAAATTATGCGTTTCAACGGATCTTTACCATTTTCGAAGTTTATTTATTGTCAAATTTAAAAAATCTCAGGTTTACACAAATATACTGGAATTTTCTATATTTTTCGTGAACTTTTTCTAATTTTGACGTCATATTCGTGTTCCTTGGCCTTCAAAATATAAGGCTTCTAAATTTCAAGCCGACATCATTTACAAGGTCTGTAGACTCATGTCCCACTGTGCGGTGGTACACTATAGAATTTTATAGACGACAGGAAATACAATAAATTTCAACGAACATGCATTCTGTGTCAGAAAAATTATGAGAAGGAGAGGGGAGGTTTTTGAGGAGTATCCTAATTTAAAAAAATATTGAATATTTAATTTGAAAATCTTATAATTGCCAGTGAAAATCATTTATTTCTATTCAGTGTGTACTTCTAATTTCTTCAATTAATCCTTATTTAATACATTATTTTTTGTGTATATTTTGAATGTTGATAATGTACATATTGTAGCGTGTATACAAACAATATTAATGTTTTTATTTATATTTGTTATTCTCGAAGGACCTAGTTCCAGAATATAATTGGTTTTCTATACTATTTTTTAAAAAATAATAATTAACTTATATTTAATTGTAGATATCGAAGAACGTGAGGATTATCGAAACTTACTACCTCCGAAATGTACAGACACCAAATGTTGTCCAGCTTATCTGTATTGTTGTAGGGGTAACACGGCTTGCTGTAGAGACTTTTTTAAGTGAGTAAGAAAAGTAAATTAATACTTTTATTTTCGAAAATTCTTTTGAATTGACCTAACGAAAAAATTAACTTTGTTCTAGAACAATTGAAGCTACAGCACAGTATTGCCCAGATGAAAGATGAATACATCGTTTTTCTAATTAAATATAGACAATGAATGTGTCACAGTTTACACACATTACATTACAGTTTATGTAATGTAATGTATATTATCAATGAATAAAAAGTTTGTAAAAGGAATTATCTTTGTATACTACTTGGAAGTGGTGCAAATATGGACAATGCATTAACCTTTAGTGGTAATGAATAACTATAAATAAATTTAAAAAAAATTATGTTATCGTCGGCACCATATTAAATTAATTAATGTTAATCTGTCCAGCGTTGCATATTCATTTCTTTACCATGGCTCCGACGATAAGAGAGTTTTTTTTAATTTATTTTTTTCAATAATGAACCATTGTAATCAACCAAAAAATTTAAAAACTTAGCTCTCCTCAAAATACGAATTCTTACATTTCAGGGTACGTAGAACCAGAAAAAAAAAAATTGTTCTCCCGCCATCCGCGGCTTGCTCTGTGACTACTGGACCGATTTTTTTTTCGAATTCGAAATCTCAACACATCTACCGCTCTTTCCTTTCAAGATGGCGGCCGAAAATCTGTGTTCGTATTAACTGTAATGTCCAAATGGATGTACAAATTCCAATGAAACTTAGCTGAAGAATTCTAAGAATTGTAAGCTTCCATCGCCAGTTGAAAGATTTGAAATGAAATGAAATGAAATGAAAAAAATGTTTTATTATTCTGGGACTGTTGTCCCTTAAGAACAAAATATGAATACAGATTATATGTCTGTGTGGCTACAATTAAATTGTATATTTACAATGAAAGTTGACTTACGATAAAAATACAGAAAAGAGAAAAAAAAGAACAAGTAAATTGTACATATGTATGAGAAACTAAAATAACCTTAATAAATTGAGGTAGTTTCTGGTGGTGCTCAGATATTTCTCTAAGATATATTTCACAATCATTCGGATTGAGAAAGGAGTAGGTGCTTAAAGAGGAGTGGTTTAAACGAGGAAACTGATTGAGCGTGTCGAATATCAGCTGGGATGGAATTCCAGAGGGAGGCGGCTTGTATTGCAAAGGATTTGTCAAACGCAGCAGTTCGGTGAGGAGGAGGATAGAGGTCGGAAGTACGAGATCTGGTGGGACGGGATTGGATGGAATATTTGAATTGTAAGCTGTGAAAAATATAGGGCGATATATGACAGCAAACAGAATGGCAGATGAGGTGGTGAGGATTTCGGCGAAAAGGTATTCAACGTGCGGAGAATCGGTTATGGAAGAGCAGTGAAGGATTTTGGATTTGAGACTGTCATGGACAAAGAGACCTACTCCACCACCCGTGCGATCTACTCTGTCATGACGAAGGAGAGTATAGTTAGGTAGAAGGATCTGGGAGGACGGGATTGTGGGTTTCAACCAGGTTTCGGATACGGCAATTAAATGGTAGAAGTTATGGAGAAAAAAGTCGTAAAATTCATCAAAATGGGCTAAGAGTGACTGAGCGTTGACGTGGCAGGTTAGAAGGATATTAGTCATGGAAGAAGGAGGGGTGGCTTGAAGAAGGAGGGGTGGCTTGGTAAACGGACAGAAGGAGTTAAGGATAGGAATATTTCTACAGCAGCTAGAGCCAATTGTGTGCAAGATCTCCTAGATATTAATAAGGATGGTAAACAAAAAATATAAAATTTAGTTAACGAAAAGCATATTCCTATTGTGCAAAAGAAAAAAAATACACAAATTAGAGTTTACTGAACAGATCAGACCTAAAATATTCTCATAAACAAAAATGAAATTATTATCATAGTCTATTATTAAAACAAACGCAACAAAAACATAAAACTGGGGATATAAAAAAGTAAAAACAAAATTGTTCAAAGTGATGTAACATGTATATGCATGTCAAGCAAACGTGTCTAAATCTGATGGTGAGTTGATGACGACGACCTGCTGTCCATCGTCTCGTCGACATTTCACCTTGCCTGCGCTAAACCAACTGTACCTGATTTTTCCTGCAGACCTCTTTTGCCGGGCCAGCCAGTACAGGTGTCTGTTGGTTACGGACATAGCTTCGCTCAGGTAGATCTTGTGGGCGTCATTTTCTTGCCATCCGAGGTGACGTGTTGAAAAATCCCTAATGACTTTTCGCCTCTGGATCAACTCATCCCTAAGCGACTGCCGGACGAACCTTACCACAAGCGGCCCAGGTGTATCGTCTTGCCTGGTTCTTATCCGTTCTGCATAGTCAATGTCCTCCACCTTTAGACTAAGGCCCAGGCCCGCCCCCACGCTCATAACCAGGCCCATCGGGTTCTCTCCAGATCTCACTGGGACTCCTCTTATTTCTATTGACCTGGAAAGGTGCAGTTGCTCACTTTTATTGAGCCTGATTTCAAGCTCCGAGACCCGAGACTTGAGAGTCGTATTTTCCAAGACCAGTCCGTCAATCTTGGAATTTTGAGCCTCCAGTAGTGACTCTATAGAGTCTAATTTCGCCGCATTCTCAAAAGTTATGGAGGCTTGCTTTTCGAGAGATATTTTTAATTCTTTCACCTCGTTAGCATTGGCATCGAGGGAGAATTTTAATCCCTTGACCTCTTCTGTTAGATTTTTAATGGCAGCAAGTAACAGTTGTGACGTGCTGTCGACAGTTTGTTGTTGTGGCGCCGATCTTGGCGGGCTGAGACACTTGTCTGTCGGTTGGATATTTTTCCGAGCCTTTTCACATTTCGGGCATACCCAATTTTTTCGTAATGCCCTCAGTGCTTCAAACTCACTCTCGTCTGCGTTTAGACATTTTCCATGGAAAATGGCTTGACATGTTGTGACAGTGCATGCCATTGTTTTTTTTTCTTCTCTTGCTATGGTCTGTTTACAAATTGGGCATAAAACCATCTTGATAAGCGGGAGAAAAGAAGAAAGAGAAAAAAAAAATTACGTAAGTAACGTGGTAAAAAAATTGACGTTACCCCAATCTCGTCACTGGAAACACTGAGATATCTAGTACCTAGTCCTATTTATGCGCATGCGCTCCCCACCTATATTCTTATCTAGAATGCCTGCAATAAATACCTTAAGCCGACTAAAATTATGATTTTTCCTTTCTTCTTCTGACGTGAAACGGCGTTGTATTGAAGAATCTTTCCTGTCTGTGGATATAACACGATTAATAGTTGGTTCTAACCAAAAATTATGACCGAACTCCTTCTAAAAACTGCGAAAATCACTAACTATAAACTGACTGAACTTTTATCATACGCTCTGAACTGAGGTCTAGACCACACTGAGGTAGTTGTTGTTATACTGATTTCTGAGGTAGTTGTTGTAAATTGTAGTTTTAAATATTTGACTCTTCCGTTTTAGTTCATTATCAAGTGTAATGAAAGTCCGTTTGTCAGATGGAAGTCGACCAATTTGCCATACTTTGCGAGCCTGTCTTTTAGCTCTGATCAAATCCTTTATGTACTGAGGATATGTTGGAAGCCACTCATTTCTACTGGGTCATGGAACAGAAGAAGATAATGAAGCTTAATGAATATTGTTCGTGAATTTATCCACAGCTTCTTCAACTTCATCTTCGTTCCTTAGGGACATTGGAATAGAGAGCATTCCGTTTAACTTATATCTATATACATTCCAGTCGATAATACCTCCTACGAGAGATGGCCGTTTCATTTTAGTACATGACTCATCGCACAGTACTAAGCTGAGAAGAGAATGATTAGAACAAAGATTGTAAGCTTGCATTTATGGTATACGGTACAGTCCTTAGTCGTTTAGTGACGAAAAAATCCAGTAGGTCTGGTGTTTTCTGTCTTGAAGTTGGCTAGTAAGTAGGTGTATCAGGTGAGATCGTGTCTAAAGAAAACTGATGGATGGCAGACTTTAGGTTTCTTCCTCTGGATAGTACCAAATGGTGATCTCTCTGACTGGTGTTTGGCATTATAACCGCCTCATGCAATAAAACACCGCCCGAGGCGGCTAAGGAAATTGCGAAACATGGCAGATGTGAGTACGTACAAAAACCTACGAGTGAAAAAGGTTAGAATAGATTTCCAAACGTAACATGATATACCATGGATGAGGGACGTGCAAGCTCCAATGGTACTTTACCATAAATGATAGCGATGGTAATATTACATATTTAATTGTACAGATTACTACAATATGAAAATTAAAATTTATTTATTTACAAGAAGATGTAGAATACAAGATGAGAAAAATTCTCCAGCAATACTCAGGCTGGTGGTCAGCAAAGAAAAAACGATTTATAAAGGCTTTAATAGCCAAAGCGAATATGTTCAAATGAATAATTGGATGTTGTAACTTGAAGCTCAATTTAAGTAGCTGGATGAATATTGTTGTGATAAAATATTTATTTGTCTAGAATTGTTTCTTTGTTTATTGAAAGATTTTAGTTATATTTCCTACTAGATTAAGTTATTTAAACATATTTGTTTTGTATAAAGTAGAAAGGTTACTCTTTGTTATTGGTTTATTCTGGATAAAAAGTGTTCTTTGTTTTAAAACGTGCTTCTGTTTTTTCCTAATTAACTTCAAGAAATATGACATGAACATCAGACATGGACATAGAAAAGAGCATAAGCAATGAGAAAAAAGTCATCATGACCTGAAATTCGTTTCTGTGGGGCAAATCAGTGACCTCAAAAAAAAAAAAAAAAAGATTTATAAATGAAAGTGTGATTTTATATTCAGCTGAATCGTAGACAATTAAAGAGAGTCGATCAAATGATTGCTAGCCTTAGAAATGGACTATTGGAGGCGATCATGTGCTCTCTCTCACCTTAAAAAAGTTCCAAACAATGAAGTAAGAAAACGAGTGGAACAAACGGAGAACATCCTCTATACCATTGAAACTATGAGGCTGAAGTGGTATGGTCATATGATGAGGATGGAAGAAGGACGATAACCCAAGAAAATTTAGAATTGTAAATCTGAAAGAATACGGAAGAAAGGTCGCCCGAGGAGAACCTGGTATGATGGAGTTAAGGAAGGGATGATGGAAAGAGGTATGCATGAAGAAGATTGGCAGGATAGAAAAAGATGGCAAAGACTTATTTTTAGTGACGACATATGATTATTAATTAATTATTGACTAATAATTAAATGTTTATTAAAATAGCCGTAGAAGGAAATGGTTAACGATGAAGAGTATGAAAATTGTTATAGATAATTATAAATCCTAGAAATTACCATTATCAGCAAGCAAAGCAAACTCATCCAATATATTATCTGGATTGCTTTCATCCCATAATCCAACAGGATCAGCGAGAACCGAAAATAAAACGTGCCCGGTTTAGAAGCTTAGTAAAGCGAACAGTGACAGAGTTGTAAACATGATATTTTAATATTTTCTTAATATTAACGTTGTTTCTCTTTTATATAGAATTTTATCTCAATCACTTCCAGTTAATTTAATAGATTACTTGTTTATTGATAAATATTACAATCTGTCTCAATTAAGGATACTTATAATGATGTAGAGATGGTTGACCGTGATATGACATGAGAAGGAGTTGATCGGGGGCTGCGGTCAAATGAATAGTAAATTATAGAAATAGTATTATTTAATTTTTTTACCGACGTTTCAACCTACTTTGCAGGTCTTCATCAGGGCGTAGGATGTAGCACTGCGGGAGGCAGTTGAAATGTCGGCAACAAAATTAAACAATACTATTTCTAGAATTTAGTTTTTATTTGACCGCACCCCCTCCCCTCCCTCCCGATCAACTCCTTCTCAAAGGATACTTATAATTGAGTTTAGAGAGCACATTCACACCATATCTACAAAATAAATAAAGTAATTTCAAAATAATATACAGCGGAATAAGAACAAAATAAAATATCATAATGAGGGAAGAAATTAATAATAATATTAAATAAATAAAATGAATTAAAATGATATTAAAATAAATAAATATCTTAGACGGAGGCATACCTATTTACAATCGGCAATGGGTACTCCGAACCAGACTTGTACCCCACTTGTGGAGGGGAAAGCGAGGCTTCAGGAGATCCCTGTGCTTCTCCCTCAGCTACTTCGCTGCTATTAAAATCCAGCGGAGGCTGAGTAAGGGCTCTACAACCACAGACACTCATGAGGGGAGAATCTGGGCATTGTCAGAACTCCAATATATACATGTTACAAAGGTCTCAGGGTCACTGCCGTTTCAACCTGCGAGGAGGATTGTAGGGATGGGTGGTGCTCGATAGGGACTGTGCTACAGGGTTAGGGTGATGAGTAAGGTTCTGATGAAATTTGGAGAATTTGTCTGGGATAACATCAAGAATAAATGAAATATTAAGGTCATTATGCAGGGTTTTATTGGTGACAAAGAAGGAATCATCGACTATAGTACGGAGGACTTTAGACTGGAAGGATTGAATGCGTTTAATGTTAAAAAATTTGGTTGTCTCTCACAGTTCTAGTCCATAGATCTAGGGTTTTAATATTGTCTTGTAGATCTGTAATTTCTTTTCAATAGAAAGTTTAGATATTCTATTCAATGGTCTATATAACTGGCCTTACCTTAACGGTTAAGTTTCTTTCTTTTAAGCTTGGTATGCGGATTCCACGTAATTCATCTGTCTAGGAGAAAACCAAGATACCGGACTGTGTCGGAGCAGGGAAGCTGGATGGAGTTAAAATGAACTGGTGGACAGGAATTATGACGAAGGATGAAGGTTATATGTTTACATTTGGATGCATTGGCTTTGATGAGCCATTTCTGACACCAGCATTCAATCTGGGATAGGTGCCTTTGCAGGTTTATGGATGCTGTTTCTGGATCTGAGCTAGAAGATAGGATAGCAGGGTGATCATTGAAAGTTGCCAACTTCCACTTAAATTGTGTAATTTGTTTTTTCGTTGTATTTTTCTCTGTAGAACTTGAGATATTGATTGATAAGTTAAATAGCTCTGTTATAAACTGTTCTCTTTCCAACGTTTATATATTGTTCTATATTCTCAAAGTAATAATATTTAAAATTCATGTAATTATAGTTATGTATAAAATATTTTTTACAAAATAATAACATTTACAATATACAGGGTGACCAGTAAGTAGAGGAAATTTTTGTAGAAGTTGTGGCAGACTTAACGGTCTACAATAAAGTTCTTAAAACAATGGGCCAATTCTCAGCATAAAAGTAGGAAATCCAAGGTTAGTGTCTTTTTAAGTAAGACAGCTATAGAATGTTGATCTGGTCAGGTGCTTCTACCTCTCTTGAACTTTGGTCCTAAATTTTTTTCATAGTACGGATATAAATAATTGCTACATTTCTATATTATTTTTGGGATGACACTACATAATTACGGAGAATAATTACCCAGAAATTTAAATAATAGCAAATATCGAAACCTTTATAGATCAGTCAATGAATGCTCAAAAAAGGGGTATAGAAGGAAATGGCGGAGACACAACTTTTGATTTTAGGACATTGTGTGGACTAATAAGGAGGTAAACATACTAATAGCCCTATTCCTATGTAGTGAGTGAGCCAGATGTAGGAGGCGTATAGAAAGTCACTTTTTTCGGATTTTCGATAATAATAGGAAAACTATTCATGGCATTGAAAAAGACGTTCTATACAAAATTAAAGAAGGTCCTGTTATCCTACATAGAACTTTTCTTTCGAATCTTTCAATTCTGGCCTCTAGTGTGCCGGTTAGAGCCCAGGTTTCACAACCGTACAGCAGAACTGGCTTAATCACGGCGGTGTACACCCTTAATTTTAGATTTCTTGAGTTTTTTCTTGATTTAGGTACCCTTGAAATAGAGAAGAACTATCTGTTCGCACTTTATATTCGCTGGTCTATCTCAGTTAGTTGATCATTTATTATGGAGCCGAGGTATTTGAATCTGCCTACTTCCGGGAATGACTTAGAGTCCCTCCTCTCTCCTGAATCCTGTTTGCACGTGCACACCTCCATCTTAGCGTGATGTTGTTCTTATTACTTTCTCTAATGCTAAGTTGGACAGCATCGGCGAGAGTCCATCTCCCTGCCTCAAACCCGTTCGAACTTCAAAGGTAAATTGTCCTTAGGCGAACCTACCTAGTCTATCCTTATCTCGGCTGAAGTACTCAATACTCACTTTGTCTCCTCCCCCTCCCATTTCTTTTTCCAAGGGCCAACTCCAACTCCCATTGTTCCTTCCTTTTATCCCAATAAGTTTTTATTTTCTCATATTACTTCCGATGACCTCCTTAATTCCATTCGTAAATACCAAACCAATGATTTTGGACCAGACAAATTGATTAAATCCTCACTTTCCCTCCATTCTATCTGTTCTTTATCACATTTATAACTTTTCGTTGCAAAGCTCCATTTTTCCCAAAACCTGGAAAACTGCTCTTGTCCGTCCGCTGAATAAAACCTCCAATTCTGCTACTCTAATGATTGATATAACCTTTCCAAACCTCTAGAACGATTAGTTCAATCTCAAATATATCCCACTACCTCGAGTAAAATAATCTTCTGAACTACCACCAATCCGGTTTTAGACCTGACTACTCCACCCATTCCGCCCTCATTAAAATCTCCCAAGATCTTCATACAGCTATAGACCAACAAACTCACCATCCTTATTCTTTTTGACTTTTGCAAAGCCTTTGACTCAGTAGATCACAATATACTCCTTCCCAAACTAATTCTTATCTTCTAATGGTTCCAATCCTTCCTCACCGGTTGCTTCTAGTATGTTATTAGTCCCTAATAATACCCCATCAGAGTCTCTATCTTTGACCAGGAGCGTTCCCCAGGAGTTCTCCTTATCTCCCATCCTTTTCTCCATCTATATCAATGACCTCCCGTCCTCTATCCTGCATTGTCAATACCACCTTTATGTAGATGACGTCCAAATTTACCTTTCACTCGGTCCGGCTGATTCCACTGCAGCAATCTTACAAATTCAGGAAGATATGGAACGAATCTGCGCTTGGACAAACCGCAACATGCTCACCCCAAACGTCGAGAAGACTAATGCTATCCTTATCGGATCCCCCGCACTCATAAATCCAAACCCCTACCTCCCAATCTTCTCTTAAACAACTATCCTTTTCTGTTCTAAACTTCCGTAAATAATATTGGTGTTATCTTTGATCAAACCCTCTCATGGAAACCACACATCTTCCAAATTTCTCGTCTTACTATTTCTACTCTAAAACAGTTCAACCGTCAACGCTATCTAATTCCATATAAAACCCGTCAACTCCTTGTTTTCTCTCTTGTATTCCCCCACTTCGACTATGGTTGTATGGTATACGGTGAACTCTCGGAAGAACTCGAAGCCAAACTTAAGCGCCTAATGAATTCCTCGATACGCTTCATCTTCGGGATCTCAAGGGATACGCATATTACCGAGTATTATGCCGCTCTATCCATCCTACTGCCGTCAGTACTTCCTTGCAAACTTTCTACACCAGGCCATAAGAAGTGAGCCACCCTCTTACATACTTCAGACCCTACAATTCAAATCATCCATTCAATCCCGTCCCACCAGATCCCGTACTTCTGACCTCTATCCTCCTCTTCACCGAACTGCTGCGATTGACAAATCCTTTACAATTCAAGCCGTCCCCGTTTGGAATTCTATCCCTTCCGATATCCGACATGCACAATCAGTTTCCTCATTTAAATCTCTCCTTTTTAAGCACCTACACCTTACCCAACCCGACTGATCACGAAACGTACATAAGAGGACTTCTTAAGATTTCCCAGAAACCATGTAATATACTAATGTTATTCTATTTTCCTTTGTTTAGTCTGTATATATATATATATATATATATATATATATATATATATATATATATACGCTTTTATTTTGTTCTTTTTCTTCCTTTACTTTTATTTATAATTAGATATCATTTTGTAAATATTTAATGTAATGTATGGTCACACAGGCATTTCCTCAGTATTTATACTTTTTTCTAGAGGGACAACGTTCCCAGGATAATAAAAATATTTTTCATTTCATTTCATTTCAGGCTTAGCAATAGGAGCTAAAGATAATTTGAGTAATAATGGACTATGATCTGAGGAAATTTCGTCAAGACGGGTAAGGGAATGATTGAGGAGACCTAAGCCATTGTGGATGAAAAAAATCAAGGATATTAGGATTATGGTTAGGATCTGAGGGTCATTAGATAGGTGAGTTAGGAGGAAGGAGACTGAAACGTTGGGAATGGAGTGCAGATAGCATTGTTCTATCGCGAGAATTCGTGATTCTAGAATTGTTCTAGAATTGTCCAGGGTGAAGTGCTGTTCCTAAGGAGTTAAGAAGAGAACTGAACTGGACTTTGGATATGGATCTGTTAGGAGGGCAATATGCTGATGCTATGGTGACGGGAAAGGAGAAGCTTTTGATTATGAATGCGGTGGATTGTAGGAAATCTTGAGTCGGTAATGGGAGCAGGTGATGAGAAAGATATTGGTGAACAATAACAGCAGTATCAGCATGTGCTCTACCGTCAGGATGGTCAGTACGGTATGTTATGTATTGAGATATTCTTAATTGCTGTTTTCTGGTCAGCCGTGTTTCCGTAATTAGTGCTAAGTCGATGTTCTTGTCCAGTAGTAAAGCTGTTAGTTCGTCAACCAGTTCTGCGCATGCGCTAATTTATAACAAACAACCTGTTACTTCGTCTCCCACAACTGATTAAATTACTAGTGAATTAGTGAACTATAATGATTAGAAACAGTGTCATTTAAACAATTAACAATTCGTTCATCAAATGAATACAACAAAGTGAGCCATCGCTTATTTATCAAGTTTATTGAACAGTGGTAATAACAATAGGTTTAGGTGGAGAGGTTAACTATTATATTGTTATCTATAAGCGGTCTTCCTTCCTCACTCAGTGGTCGTACGGCTGCCGGAGGAGCAGGGTCACGTCACTCGGCGCTCCACCGGTCTACGTAATGATTTTCACATCGAACTATTTTACTTTTTCAGCCAGATTATTTAAATGCTATATTATCACGTTATAATGTCTACCAAAAGTAAAAGATCGAGAAGTTTAGGTAACAACAGCTCTCGAAGCTTACCTGTTAAGCAAAGGCCAAGGCGTTCCAATAGGAAAAGACCACCATCAACACCTGACAGACTTACTGAAACTATTAATGATTCACAACCTGTTTCTTCAACACGAATAACAGACGAATCTCAATTTTTCACCGCCAACCCACACCAGATATTATCGTCAGAAGATACAATGGAAGCAGCACCAACCCTCATAGTCAAAACCACCTCTAATATTTGTTTGACACAAATATTAAAAATTAAAAATTTTCCTTTATTCTGTCAGCATCTCAATAAAAGAATATTTCTCTATTGAAGAAGAAGAAGAAGAAGAAGACTTTTTATTACAAATTTTTTATTAATCGAAAACAACTTTTTTTAAACTATACAAATCGATTTTATCTGAAAGTCGTTTGAATTCGCATCTCAGCAATAACTCGCCGAAGCTGGTACTTTTCTAGAACAAAGTTAATTTTATCGTTATGTCAGTTCCAGGAATTTTTAAAAATAAAATAAAATTACTCATTTTACTTACCTATGATAGATTTTACAGCAGTACATGTTACTATCACAACAGTACATATAATAAGGACAACATGTCGTTGCAGTGCAATGATGACCTGATTTTGTAGCTATATTCGGACCTATATCTAAAACTAAACATAAGGAAAAAAAATTGGATTAAATAGAATTCATATAAAAATAATAAATATCACACAGCTTTCACTTGCCACCCTATTTGCATAAATACGAATTTTCAGACAAATGGGAAGTGAAAGTAATAATTACATAACAACTATTCTCCATTACGATGTCTTATTTAGCCTTTAGCTAATCATCAAACTCTTTCATATTTTATATTTAACAATTTTTTATATCTGAGATCAATGTGAAATGCTTCATTGTTACAAATAAAAAGAAAAAAAAAAATCAAAACTAGTCACACTAATTGCAAGTGGATAATGTTGGAATTTCACTTAAGGAAAATTCATCTTATTATTTACTAATTTAATTTTTTAAAAGGTTACAAAGTGATTTTTCGGAATAAACGAAAGATAAATATCTAATTATTAAGTATATACTAGATCTAGAGTTAGTAAAAGTCGACTTTATTTACTTTAAAAAGAAAATAATGCTGAGTATTATTCGTTAACTTACCATACAATTTTGAATCCAACGGTACCCGGATCATTCTTATATTAGTTGACCATTTGATATCCCAAAGCTTCACATTCATTTTTGACATTTATTTTTAGATTGAAAAAAAAAGTAATGGTATATTTTTTAGGTATTGTTTCTAAGGAATGAAATGAAAAAATATTTTATTATTCTGGGACTGTTGTCCCTTTAGAACAAATTATAAATACAGATTGTATGTCTGTGTGGTTACAATTAGATTATATATTTACAATAAGAGTTGACTAAAACTAAAAATACTGAAGAAGAGAAAGAAAAGAACAAGAAAATTCTACATATATATGAGATACTAAAAATAACCTAAATAAATTGAGGTAGTCTCTGGGGGTGCTTAGATATTTCTCTTAAGTATATTTCGCAATCAGTCGGATTGAGAAAGGAGTAGGTGTTTAAAGAGGAGAGGTTTCAAAGAGGAAACTGATTGAGCGTGTCGAATATCAGCAGGGATGGAATTCCAGAGGGAGGCGGCTTGTATTGCAAAGGATTTGTCAAACGCAGCAGTTCGGTGAGGAGGAGGATAGAGGTCGGAAGTACGAGATCTAGTGGGACGGGATTGGATGGAGTATTTGAATTGTAAACTGTGAAAAATTTAGGAGGGTCGATGAGTTCTAATGATTTAGTACAGAACGGTGGCTAGGAAGTACTGACGGCGATAGGATGGGTAAAGCCACCTCAACTCAGTGTAATACTGGGTAATATGCGCATCCCTTGAGATTCCGAAAACAAATCGTAGTGCACAATTCATTAGGCGTTTAAGTTTGGCCTCGAAATCTCCGGAGAGTACACCGTACACCATACAGCCATAGTCGAAGTGGGGGAAAACAAGGGAGGAAACTAGGATTTTACTGGACTTATATGGAAGGAGATATCGTAGACGATTGAACTGTTTTAGGGTAGAGATAGTGCGACGGGAAATTTGGGAGATGTGTGGTTTTCAGGATAGGATTTGATCAAAAGTAACACCTAGGTTTTTAACGGTGGTGTGGAATAAGATAGGCGAATTGTTCAGGAGGAGATTGGGAGATACCGGGTAGGATTTGAGGAGTGAAGGGGATCCGATCAAGATGGCTTTTGTCTTCTCGGCGTTCAGAGTGAGCCTATTGTGGTTTGCCCAAGCACTTATTCTGTCAATGTATTCCTGAAGTTTTAGAGTGGCATCTGAGAAATCTGTCGGATTAAAGGAGTGGTAAATTTGAATGTCATCGGCATATAGGTGGTATTGACATTACAGGATAGAGGATGGGAGGTCATTTATATAGATGGAGAAAAGCGTGGGGAATAAGGAAGAGCCTTGTGGGACTTCTCTGGTCAGAGGTAGAGATTCTGATAGGGGATTATTAGGAATTACAACATACTGGAAGCGACCAGTAAAGAAGTATTGGAACCAATTAAGGGAACTAGAAGAAAAAGAAATATTTTTAAGTTTTGTTAGGAGGATGTTGTGGCTTAACGAAAGTTTCCATTATTTTACTTAATATTGTTTAATTTACATAATGGATGATAATTGAAAAATAATTAGTTTCGATGTATTTATTTAAGGTTAAGGTTTCTGTTTAGGCAACTTTTCTAATTATGGAAAACAATTCTCATGAGTTTCAATAAGGCAACATTCTAAATTTTGGGCAACATTCTAATTTTAAGCAGTATCTTATTGGATCGGTAGGTTATAATGATTGTGCAAAAGATAGCTTACCGCCTTTATGCCAGCTTACATCTTTGGTTACCTGGAGGGCCCTCTGGTGCATCTGCTGTGACTTCTAGTGCTGGAGTGGTACGATCAGGGTGACTGCCAAATGAAAATGGCCGAGGAAACGAGGATCCCTCGAGGCTTAAGTATTATCTTTTATCTTTTAGACCTGCCCCCACCACTCGCTTTAACGCGGGAAACTCAAACTGTTATTTGGCACAACCAGTTTCATATTTATCCAAGATTTGCTTCAAATTATTAACAACAAATTGTATGAAAACGTAACGAATGTTACTATTATCCGTATAAATTTAATATAATTTATACTAATTGTTTCTACTACCAATTGATGATATCATTGTTTTTATTATAAACATTTAGATAACAGGAAGATGATTTTAGGTTTTTTTCTTATAGACATTGATGAGAGAAACGAAAATCATAATAGTATTTTTTTTTTTTTTCATCATGACTTATGAAGTATTTATGCTTTACTTTTATCTTTATTATATTCATAGCCATTATTTCTTCCCGATAAAGTTATAAATTTTG
This sequence comes from Nezara viridula, assembly GCA_928085145.1. Classification (NCBI taxonomy): domain Eukaryota; kingdom Metazoa; phylum Arthropoda; class Insecta; order Hemiptera; family Pentatomidae; genus Nezara; species Nezara viridula. The sequence goes on from OV725077.1 coordinate 17,389,975, forward strand.
TTTATTTAAACTGTTTGATTAAAAACATCCTCGTTTAATGAGCTTCAAGTCCATATTAGTCAAGTAATAATTTAAACAACGTCTGCCGAGTAAGGTCAGTATAGCTTCCTCACCTTTTTCATTGGATAAATAATATCCAAGCTTTTTAAATAAAACCTAAAATTATATAACCCCATACAAAAATTGTAGTAACTCAACTTCCGCTGAATATGATCAATGGATTCCTCATTTTCAGTCATCATATTGTTAACAATTATTTGAAATTGTTATTAGATAATTTCTGTAATATTCCCCAAATTTAATCCAAGTTAAGGACAAATTGAATGGGCAGTTTTTAAACTATGGGCGTGTCAAATAATAGATTGCCTGATCTTAGAGCGAAAGTATTTTTTTTTTCAAATTGCATCAAGCGCTTCCGCTTCCGCACGCACAAACCTATATTTATTGATATGTTATATTTCAGAAACGGCTCGTTCGATTTGGCTTAAATTTAGAAAAAAAAATAGGAACTAAAAAAAAAATAACACAGTATCAATTTCATCGAAATCTGTCTTCTACTTTCTCTTATATACGAGCTAATGTATTTTCCTTGATACGTCTATATCTCTAAAACCGCACGTACGATTTGGCTCACATTTGGAGGAAAGTTAGGGATTGGTTAACAGATAATTAAGTAAATATTTCTATCCACCACTAAAAAAAAAAAAAAAAATCTTCCGCTTTCGGATCAGTAAATGTATTATTTGACACGCCTACAGTCTAAAAACGGCTCCTTCAATTTTACTAAAACTTGGAGGAAATTTTGAGAACATTATAGAAATTGCATAGTATGAATTTCATTGAATTCCATTTAATATATAAAATTAATATAAATAACTGTGAACAGTATAATGACTGGAAGACAATGATTCTACATTTCACAGTCCATGTCATATTCCATATTATACTGTTAAAAAATATTTATATTAATTTCAATTATTAAATGGAACAGAATGAAATTAATATTTAGGTAATTTCTATACTATTCTCCAAATTTCCTCCAAGTTCGGGTCAAATCGAATGGGCTGTTTTTAAACTATGGGCGTGTTAAATACATTTCCTAATCTGAATGCAGAAGTTTTTTGTTTTTTTTTTACGCATCAAGTGCTGGATGGAACTTGATAAAAGTGATATGGGACCATCTAGACACCAATCAGCACAATCTTTGAAAATTTTCATGAAGATTGGATAAATGGTAGTAGGCGATATGCCTGTTACATCGATTTGACTACACACTGGCAGACCGATAGACAGACAAACAGACACCGAACCAAATTTGATGTCTGAAACATAAAACGCAATTGGGAATTTTCGAATCCGAGCACAACTTTTTTAACCTCTCGCACGAATACAATACTTCCCTATCTTCGGTAGTGAGCAGCCAAAAATTTAAAATTAAATAAAGAAAACTAGCATTATATTAAGAAAAATGACTATCAAAGCTCACATTTTTATTTATTTTTATTTTTTAACACGAATCGTTAGATTTAGAAATGCTAAATGGTCCACCATCATTAATATAACAATGATCCACCCAATTCATGGTATTTGAGCATGAAAGAAGCTGATATTTAGTATAAAATTTTTTACATTTTTTACAACTTTTTTAACATCTCGCAAGAATACAATACTTCTCTATCTTCGGTAGTGAAGAAGCAAAAATTTAAAATTAAATAAAGAAAACTAGCATTATATTAAGAAAAATGGCTATAAAAGACCAAGTTTTTTTTCTTTTTATTTTATTTGTAATTTTTTTTAATCCCAAATCGTGTTAGATTCAGAAATGCTAAATGTTCAATTAATATAAGAATGATCCATCCCATTCATGGTATTTGAGCATGGAAGGAGCTGATATTTGGTACAAAACTGACTTCAAGACTTACAAGAGAAGATTATGGATTATGTGTGGTCACTGATTTTTTTGGTGATACTAGGTCGAATAAAGTTAGACCTATGTCCGAGGGTTATTATTATTATTAGTATTATAATATATATATATATATATATATATATATATAAAATAAATAGACTTTACAATTACCGGAGTTCCTTATATATATATATATAATATATATATATATATATATATATATATATATATATATATATATATATATATATATATTATTATTATATAAATATATATTATTATTATTATATATATCAGACCTAGTATCACCAAAAAACGTTTGATTGGAATCGGTGACTCCATGTCCGTAACCTCCCCTTGTTAGTGAAATAATATGTGTGGATATTAATATCAAAAAGAAAACACATGTTTAAATAAACCTAATAAAGTGAAACAAAAACATTCTTTTACCGTTCTCAGCAAGCGATTGCTTCTCCGACCTGACATCCGGACTTATGTTTATATCACCTGCAAGTCCATCATGACCAGTAGGATCCAAGGATAGGGCGTGCCCGGAATGTAAGCCACAGAAAGCGATCAGTAACAGAGAAATAACCATGACTGTAATCTTGAAAGGTGGATTCTCTTTTATATATAGATTTTAAAAAAGATAATAAGTTAATCACCTTCAGATAAATGGAAGCTATTCACTTGTTTTCGTAATTACAAATGTATACAGCTCTTTTTGGTGAAACATTATTATGAAAATGAGTTTTCCATGATCTTCGGTTCAAATCTTCAGTGTACCGAAGTATTCAGGATTTAATTTTTGAAGAGCTCTTTATTTTTTATTTTTTCTATATCGGTAATTATTCTGGAATAAAAAAAAAGAAAAAGAATATATATAAAATGACGTTCAAGTGGCCCTTGAAGGACAGTTTATATACTAAAATAATCATAAAGCTAGAAAAGAGACAAAAGGTGATTATGTTATAAATGGAAAAATCCTCATAAAAAAGTCATGAGTTTCCAACAACTTCTGATTAGACTGAATGAGTGAACTAAAAAAAGGGGGTTTTGGACAGAGTAACAGTACGCAGGTTGAAGAACAACTTACTTTATTATTTTTTTATTATTGAGTATTAATACAGTCTGCGACACTGAAGGGCATTGGTACTAACGCTATATACACGGTGGGCCAGACCCCCTTACCGTGCAACCCCCCCCACATCCCTATAAATTGCATATCGTTGTGTTCCTTGTAACTATTTATTAAAAAAAAGCCAATGTTCCCACAAAAAAAAGTGAACGCACTGCCCCAAAATGGCGTCCAAAGATGGCGGATTGACGACTTTGACTTTAGTTAGTTTTTTGGTCACTGAGAATCAGCATTTGGCTTAATTTCCTCATAGTTGGTCTTTTATTAAAGCTGAATAGTCATAGAATAATAAACCATGAAGAAATATTAAAAAATAATTGGCTTAGGCTATGAAAAACACTACTAAAGTCAATTTTTTTAACAAAAAAATTTTCAAGTTAAAAATCAAGCGTCATTTGTAATTAAACGGCCTACAATAACGCAAAACGATGCCGAAATAAACCATCTGGAGAATATATTTTTCTTTCCAAAACGCTGATTATTTTTTAAAAACTTTTAAACAGTTCCGTAGAAAATGCACTTATGCGGCAGAAAAGCGGTACTGGCGTGGGTGCCTACAGGCCTCTACCACACCATTCAGTACACATAAATGGCTTAGTTAAAGTGATATAATAACATTTTTGGTACATTATATTGGTTTTATTAACGAACAAATATTAATGCAATAATTTAATTGTAAAAAAAAAAATTAAAATTTTTTAAAAAATTTATTATTATTTTTTTTTATTTAACCTTCTTTATTCTACACGTAGGTCGTTTAAGAAGACCTTGATTGTAAAAATGATATAATTATAATAATAAAACTTAATTAAAAAACTTTGCTAAATATCTTGATTTTTTTTTTATTTAACGTTTGCAATTTAACACTGTGTTTTGTATATTTACTGATTCTTAAAGGTAATTAAAATTTATATATACTTCCCAGGAAATGAGTCGTATTAATACCTGTTTTATAAACTAAAATAATATATACCTAATCTGAACTATATATAATGAATAGCTGCTGGGTTGTATAGTAAAACTCATATATCACTAATTAAAAAATTAATTTTTATTTCCTTTATTTTGTGCGGAAGTTGGACTATATCATAAATAAATAGGAAATTTTATTATTGAATGAATTATTCTCTCTGCACAAAGAAAGATAGAAAGGGTGACGCTATAAGTTCTTCTATAAACCAGAACTGATTGTTTGGATTTGGTCTTGAAATGAGGAAAAAGGCGAAATTGAACCCGAAAACTGGAAAAATACATTAAGCGAACGAGAAAGGAAGTGCCAAAACCTTGGAAAAGATAAAAAGGACCAGTATCCATTATATGGCTAAACGAATGTATAGTAGACAGATGAAGAGAATATTTCAAGATGTTGCTAAAAGGGGGTCAATTGCAGTTTGGATGATATTAAGTGGACGATGTGGGTTTATTATGGTGAAAACCACTTTATTTTCGATTGCTGAAGGTGCACATCGGGACTATCTTCACTTTGAAGCAGGATGTAGAGAGGTATATCGAGTTATAGCTCATAGCTCTTCTTCTGTTTAGTGCATTTGCAAAAGATTTTTTAAGGAATCTTATATAAGTTATAGCTCGTTATTGTTCAGAAATAGCGGAATAAATGTTTCGGAAGTTGTACCATATCATAAAAAAATAGAAAATTTTAATATTGAATGCATTATTCTCTCTGCACAAAGAAAGATGGAAAGGGCGAAACCGAACTGCTTCGCACAGTTTAGCGCATACATAGGCAACAAGTATGTTAGAAAATAATATGAAAGGACTGTGGTTTTTATCCTTACAAGAAAGGAGATACTAGGAAATACCCATCAAGATCCATTCCTGTTTAGTGTACCAAAGAAATTATACTCAAGAATCATAGAAGCTGGAATAAGAAATATTGTCGATTGCCAGAGCGATATGGATTGAGAAACTCAAGTTGCACATTGGAAGAGAAGTTGAAAATTGAGACTGACTTCACTTTAAGGCAGGTTATAGAGAAGTCTATATACAACGAAAAATAGCTCTCTATCTGCTTAGTGCCTTACTCTTTGGATTGTGCTAATATCTAATTGTCTTTCAGAAAAGCAGGTTTTCCTTTTAGATTCCTTAAAAAATCGTTTGCAAATGCACTAGACAGAAGGAGAGCTATGAGCTATAACTTTCTCGATATAACTCTCTATATCCTGCTTCAAAGTGAAGATAGTCCCAATGTGCACCTTCAGCAATCGAAAATAAAGAGGTTTTTACCATAATAAACCTACATCGTCCACTTAATATCATCCAAACTGCAATTGACCCCTTTTAGCAGCATCTTGAAATATTCTCTTCATCTGTCTACTATACATTCGTTTAGCCATATAATGGATACTGGTCCTTTTTATCTTTTCCAAGGTTTTGGCACTTCCTTTCTCGTTCGCTTAATGTATTTTTCCAGTTTTCGGGTTCAATTTCGCCTTTTTCCTCATTTCAAGACCAAATCCAAACAATCAGTTCTGGTTTATAGAAGAACTTATAGCGTCACCGTTTCTATCTTTCTTTGTGCAGAGAGAATAATTCATTCAATAATAAAATTTCCTATTTATTTATGATATAGTCCAACTTCCGCACAAAATAAAGGAAATAAAAATTAATTTTTTAATTAGTGATATATGAGTTTTACTATACAACCCAGCAGCTATTCATTATATATAGTTCAGATTAGGTATATATTATTTTAGTTTATAAAACAGGTATTAATACGACTCATTTCCTGGGAAGTATATATAAATTTTAATTACCTTTAAGAATCAGTAAATATACAAAACACAGTGTTAAATTGCAAACGTTAAATAATAAAAAAATCAAGATATTTAGCAAAGTTTTTAATTAAGTTTTATTATTATAATTATATCATTTTTACAATGAAGGTCTTCTTAAACGACCTACGTGTAGAATAATGAAGGTTAAATAAAAAAAAATAATAAATTTTTTTAAAAAATTTTAATTTTTTTTTTTTTACGATTAAATTATTGCATTAATATTTGTTCGTTAATAAAACCAATATAATGTACCAAAAATGTTATTATATCACTTTAACTAAGCCATTTATGTGTACTGAATGGTGTGGTAGAGGCCTGTAGGCACCCACGCCAGTACCGCTTTTCTGCCGCATAAGTGCATTTTCTACGGAACTGTTTAAAAGTTTTTAAAAAATAATCAGCGTTTTGGAAAGAAAAATATATTCTCCAGATGGTTTATTTCAGCACGTTTTGCGTTATTGTTGGCCGTTTAATTACAAATGACGCTTGATTTTTAACTTGAAAATTTTTTTGTTAAAAAAATTGACTTTAGTAGTGTTTTTCATAGCCTAAGCCAATTATTTTTTAATATTTCTTCATGGTTTATTATTCTATGACTATTCAGCTTTAATAAAAGACCAACTATGAGGAAATTAAGCCAAATGCTGATTCTCAGTGACCAAAAAACTAACTAAAGTCAAAGTCGTCGATCCGCCATCTTTGGACGCCATTTTGGGGCAGTGCGTTCACTTTTTTTTGTGGGAACATTGGCTTTTTTTTAATAAATAGTTACAAGGAACACAACGATATGCAATTTATAGGGATGTGGGGGGGGGGTGCACGGTAAGGGGGTCTGGCCCACAGACTAATAGTATTCATTCACACAATATGTACATAAAAAAGGAAAAAAAAATATATAAATAAAAATATAAAGTAATATAAAAGATAAGTAAAATAACAGATTAGCCGAATAATAACAAAATAAATAAAACACATTCACACCTATGTACAATATTTACATTGATCCAGGGGACTCCGAATCAAGCTTTGTCACCCAATTGTGGAAGCCAAAGCAGAACTCCAGCAGATCCCAGTGCTTCTCTCCCAGCTACGTCACTATTATAGTAAGTCACTGAAGACTGGTGGGGGGCACTAGAGCAACAGACGCTCAGGACATGAGTGAAGAATCTGGCCAGTGCCAGTACTCCAATATATACATTTTTACAAAAGGTCGCGAGGCCGTTTTAACCTCCGAGGAGGATTGTAGGGATGACTTGAGGTAGATAGAGACTGTGCTGCAGGATTAGGATGATAAGTGAGATTTTGGTGAAATTTGGAAAATTTGTCTGGGATTAGGTCAAGTACAAATGGAATATTAAGGTCATTGTGTAGAGTTTTATTGGTTACATAAAAGGGAACATCGACTATTGTTCGAAAAACTTTAGACTGGAAGTTTTGACTGCGTTTGATGTTAGAAAGTTTTGCTGTCCCCCACAGTTCTAGTCCGTAGGTCCAGATAGGTTTCAGGATTGTCTTGTAGATTAATAGTTTGTTCTCAACTGAAAGTTGAGATTTTCTATTAAGTAGTCGATATAGTTAGCCACATCGTCGGTTAAGCTTTTCTCTTTTAAGTCTGGTAAGTGGGTCCATGTTAGTCCTTTGTTTAGAAGGAACTGTGTCAGAGAGGGGAAGTGGTATGGAATTAAAATAAACTGGTGGACACGACTTGCGCCGAAGGGTGAAGGTGGTGTGTTTGGATTTAGATTCATTTAGTTGGATGCGCCACTTATTACACCAGTGTTTCATAATAAAATAAAATAAAACAACAAATAAAAGAGGTGAATTTGTAGGTTAAAGGATGCTGTTTCGGGATCTGAATTGGAAGATAGGATGGCCGTGTCCGCGAATGTTTCAGGATGAGTAGGAATATAAGCAGTAAAGAGAACGTAAACGATAGGACCCAAGGCGCTCCCTTAAGGAACTCCCGCCTTTATTGAATAACACTTGGAAAATTCAGTTCCACAGCGGACTTGAAAGGAGCGGTCAGAGAGATAGGATCGAAGTATAAGGACTGAGGTAGATAGGTTTTAAGCTTGAAGAGCAATCCGGTGTGCCATACCCGGTCAAATGCTTGCGCAATGTCCAGAAATGCACCCAAGCAATATTGCTTGCTTTCTAGGGCTGAGGATATACGGTCAACAACTCGGAGGCCTTGTTGTACAGTGGAATGTTGGGAACGAAATCCGAATTGGTGGGTAGGAAGGTTTTGGAATTCTATGATGGGTAGGATACGTTTCAGTAGAATCTTTTCAAATATTTTTGAAAGGATGGGAAGTAGGCTTATTGGTTTATAGGATGTTGTGTTATTAGAAGGTTTACTTGGTTTAAGAAAATGGATGATGACAGAATGTTTTCATAAGAGAGGAAAGTGAATAGTTCGTAAGATACAATTGTATACATAAGTGAGGAATATGATTGCTTTGGATAGAAGTTGCCGAAGGATCTACGGGATTAGAAGGTCGTATCTAGGAGATTTACGGGGAGATAGTTTTTGTAAATGATGTTTGACTTCAGAAGGATTAACTGCTTTTGGTGGTAAGGAGAGTGGGATGGGTGAAGAGAGGAATTCTTCTACTTTTGCAGTGTGGGTAGGATGGGATTCCGGATGAGGAGTGAATGTGCAAGAGAGGTGTTTGGCGAATTCCTTAGCTTTGTCTTCATCTGACGCCGCCCAGATGCCAACACTTCGACCGAGGGGACGGGAAACATGGTGGGATTTTAGGATTTTTTTGGTGATATTCCAAAGGGATTTGTCGTGTGTGGAGAGAGAGGTAAGGTATGGATTAAATGATTGGGATCTGAAGTAGAATAATTCCTACTTCAGTTGCTTACAGTAATAATAATAGGAACGGCGATCGGATGGATGTCTAGTGCGTTGACATAATGATCTGGCACGGCTTTTGATATGGATTAGGTCGAGGAGATGTTGAGGTAAGTTTTTTTTTTTTTAAAGGATTTTTGGAGAGTGATTAGAGGAGGAAGCAGTAAAGCAGCAAACTGATTGTTGAATCATGGTGGTAAAGGAATGTACGGCATTGTCAAGGTCTTGTGCGGTTTTCAGGGTTATTCTGAGGTCGATTTGATCGGAAAGGATTTGATGAAAGAGTTTCCAGTTGACTGGACCTCTGATGAAGGATGGTGGGGAGGGTTTAGGAATAGGAGCTAGTGATACTTGGAGTATTAAATGAGGAAAGTTCATCAAGACGCGTAAGAGAATGACTGAGCGGACCTAAACCCCTTGGGATGAAGAAACCAAGGATACCAGGATTGCGGTTAGGATCAGTGGGCCAGTAGGTAGGTGAGTTAGGAGGAAGCAGGCAGAAACGTTGGGAATTGAGTGCAGACAGCAAAGTTCTACCACGAGAGTTCGTGGTTCTTGACCCCCACTGACTTTATTATTAAATTCATCCAGTATATATAGAAGCAGTTTGTTTTCATATACAAAGGTTTCTTAATCCTAATAGTAACATAGTTTCTATTGATATTTACAGCTTATACACACTTATATCCCTCCCTCCAGTTCCTTCGTATGAAGAAACTTATAAAAAAAAAATCTCATACACTTTCAGAAAAAAAATAAAAGATTCACTTGCTTAAACATACTTATAATAAGATCTTAAAACAATAGAAAAAAAACAGACAAATTAAAATACAATAAGTTAACCTATATATACAAAGAAAGCACTTAACCTAGATATAAATGGAAATTATCTATACAAATAAAAAAAAAAAAAAAAATACTCTACCTGTATAATAATATCATTTAGGAGTTAATCATTATTGACTGAAAAACACAACAAAAGTCGAAAGGAAGAAAGAAAGATAGAAGAAAAGGAAAAACAACTTAATAGCCGGGAGATGGTCCAGGCTGGGCGCCTCCGTACGGCTCGCTTTCTGGCTTGATCTGCGGAACCCGAAGCTCTTCAAGGTGTACCGTACGTGACCGAAACGGCTAATTTACGTCCCTGATAGTAAATAGATTATTCTCCCATATCGTAATGACTTTGTACGGCCCCTCATACCGCGCGGGCGTTTTAGTGTGGGCGGTTCGCAACCGCCTGTACACTATAGTTCCCAGCGCTAACTGGCCTTTTCTATATACTATGGGTAGGTTATTTGCCTTAGCCACCCGGTTTGTTTTTGTCGAATTAATTTCTCTCGTACTTTCGTCCATGTTATTGGCCGCCCTACCCTTGCTTGATATATCCTGACCCTAAGATCGTTGTTGTTAGAGGTACCCTCTATCTCGTCGTCGCTGTCCGAAAACAATTTCGACTGGTGATGGTCCAGTCGCTGCATGAATTGTATTATGATAGCATCGAATGGATCGAGATTACGACCTAACTTAAGAAGCCGCAAATGTTCCCCTAAGATATTGTGGAACCGTTCCACGACACCCCTACCCTTAATGTGATGTGGGTTGTTCTATCGCCAATTGATGTCCAATATTTTACTCTCATCTCGAACTAGGGGGTTATCAAATTCTCTGCTACAATCTGAGACGATTTCGTCCGGAATAGAGCATACTGCGCAGCATTGCAATATCCCTTCCCAAACTGCCCCAGGTATTTTTTCTTAAATGGGATAGACCGTTAACCATGATTGTCTCTCGCTGGAATACACATCTACCTGAATGGCTAGCAGGGGTTCTGTCGCTGTAAGGGTAACTACTTGTTTGGCTACCGGAGGCTGTCGGTCGTAGTTCGCCCGCGCAATATAATACCGTTCGTTGCTAACCATATCTTACCAGTAATAGAGTAATTTTAACGCGCGAAGGGTCTCTTCTATTCCTCGGTGATTCGTCTTTCCAGAGTGATGTTCGCTAACGAAGTTCTGTTGTACCGCTGGTTCCGTGATCGTTTCTACCTGCCGTAAACACTGCACTAGCAAGTATCCCACTCCTATCCTTTCTTGTCGCCATTACCTCTTCAATTTCTCTGCAATCATCCGGTTACCTACATAAATATAGCAATTCCTGTCTGCATGGTTGAATTCTCCAACTATAAATTCTAACGCGCTTTCATCTATCGATACGGGGGTGCGAACTAGTATAGTTGACAACTCTTTCTACGTGCTTGCCTTGGTTTCTGTTCCGGGATCCTGTTTAGATTTTATAATCATCTGATGTCTTTTATCATTATTATCTCGTCTAATTCGGGTAGTTCCGCGGGTCTATCCGTGTGGGTTGCATTTACCTCGGCCTCATTCAGGACTAAAGGAATCTCCGGTAACCTTTCACGGATGGCTCCGTCGGTGCTTCCTCCTCCTCGATCGCGTTCACCACTAAGTGATACTGTCGACGCCCTTTTTATGTATTACATGGAAATCTTAAGCTGCCAGCCGTTGTTTCCACCGCGATACCCGTGCGGAAGATTCTTTAAGTGTTCCGAGATGTAATAAGGGCTTAAGATCGATCAGTAACTCGAACCGTCTTCCGTACACGTATGCACGGAAGTATTCCACGGCCCATACACTACTGCCAAAAGTTCGCGCTCAATAGCACTCTAACGTTGTTTGGCTTCCCTTAATTTTCTTCCCCGCATATGATATGGGTTTCTCGCTACCTTCGAAATTTTGAAAAAGCACAGCCCCGATAGCTACTTCGCTCGGATCCGTGGTGATTTTGAATATTTTAGCGAAGTTGGGGAAAGGTAGCAGTGGACGAGTGGTCAAAATCTCCCGGCACTTCATGATGCATGCTAGCTGGTCTGTCCCTAATTGGATTCGTACGTATCTTAAAACGTAAAACTGAAAATAATGAGGGGTTAACTTTGTTTTTCTTAGTCGATTAAAAAGTTTAATCATTGAAAATAATAAACCAAAAAGGAAGACATGTTTAAATGAATTAACTATAAAGAAATATTTCTGATTCCCTGTGCATTCAAAATAGTTTCCAACATCTTAATTTGCCGGCTGCTATTCTAGATAAGATTTTATAACTACAGTAAAGATTTTCATCCTCCAGCTTTGTTTTCGGCACTATAGGTTTGAACATGTCTCAGATTTTGTCAACCTGTGTTCAGTGGTAACCTGCTACAATGATGCAACAGTAGAGGTAAGGACGAGAATATTGGCTGCCAATCGTGGCTATTTTGGACTCTGGAAGCATATCAATAATTGGATTACCAGTCGTATAAAACTTACCATTTATAGGACTCACATTTGTCCTGTACTATATTATGGACCATAACTATAGCTGCTCCTCACATTTGAACGGAAAGCATTAAATCTTCTTTACGTCGTTATGTATGATATAATGCATGGATGCTGTGAAACAATCGGAAGCTGTTTGTTCTACATCATGTGTCATCATCTTCTGTTTCTTCCAGCTTGGAAGGCTCGGATGTGTAGGGCATCTAGCAAGAATGGCTGACGAGCTCCTTTTTAGTCTTCGCAGAGTTGGAAGGGCGAAGCTGCGGTTTGCAGATTGTGTACCTCATGATCCAAGAACAAGTTTAATGTTGCGGAACTGGATGGCAGCGGTGGAGAATAGAGATGCAAGGCGGTTGCTGTTGGAAGTAGTCAGGACTCTCAATGGGTTATTGCTCTATTGAAGAAGAAGAAGATTCTTTATAACAAACTTTTTATTATTTGAAAACAACTTTTTTTAAACTATACAAATTGATCAACTCGGATGAATAAATAAAACTATTTAGCAACGACTCTGAAATCTGTTTGAATCTGCGTCTCAGCAATGACTCTCCGAAGCTGGTATTGTTCTAGAACAAAGTTAATTTTGTCGTTATATCAATTTCAGGAATTTTTGAAAGTAAAATTACTCCTTTTACTTACGCAAAATGGGGTTTACAGCAAAACATGTTATTCTTACAACAGTACATATAATAAGGACAACATGTCCTTGCAGTGCATCTATGACCCACCTTCAGAATTGTATATTTAACTAAACATAAGGAAAAAATGATTGCATTAAATAGGATTCATATAAAAATAATAAATATCACAGAGAAAGAGAAATTCCGGTGCAGTGCGCATATCACACAGCTTTCACTTACCACTCTTTTAGTAGAAATAAAAATATTCAGACAAATGGGAAGTGAAAGTAAAAATTACATTTACACAACTATTCTCCGATATGATCTTTTATTTCGCCTTTAGCTAATTATCAAATTCTTTCATATTGTATGTTTAACATTTTTTTATATCAGAGATCAATATGAAATGCTTAATTGTTCCAAATAAAAAAAAATTTTCAAAACTGGTCACACTAATTACAAGTGGATTATGTTGGAATTTCACTTAAAGAAAATTCATCTTATTATTTACTAATTTAATTTTTTAAAAGGGTGTCTGCCATGGTGAATATAATTGACCTTTAGATATGTATAGTTTATTTTTATACTATTGTTGTTAAATGTTTTTTTTTATGTAGCTGCAATTTCATTTTATTAAATATTATTTTTGTTTAATATGTCAGCATAATGCGTTCCTAAATGTCTGGTGTGTGTTTTATAATTTACTGTTGTTCTATTGTTTTTTGTGATGTGTATGGCTTCAAGTAATTTTCTATTGTATTTTGGTTCTGTGCCTAGTAAAAAAAAAAAAATTAACAACAATAGTATAAAGATAAACTATACATAACCAAAGGTCAATTGTATTCACCATGGCAGACGCGCAATAATTGGTCTAAAAGCATGATGATGCTCTGGATATTGTATATCTTAATTTATTATAACATGAATTTAGAACCTGACAATGGAGCACATTAGATTTAATGTAATTACAACTTTAATGTAACAACCCAATTCTGACATGTATTGTAACATACACTATATTTTAACTCAATGTTTTAGCCATGACAACAAAAAAATATTGGAATCGTAGTTCTGAAGATGGGAGTAATTATCCCGAAACGTTAACATGTAATTTGGAAATACAACAAATCAATTCAATTGTTGTTTAATTAGAAGTCATCATTGGCAAAAACAAAGAACAATATTAACTTTTTAAATAAAACTTAAAATTTTATAACCCTATAAAAAATTGTATTAACTCAACTTCCACACCATATGATCAATGCCTTTCACATTTCACAGTCATTATATTGTTAACAATTATTTATATTAATTTCAATCATTGAATGGAACAGAATGAAATTAATACTGGGTAATTTCTATAATATTCTCCAAATTTTCTGCAAGTCTGGGTCAAATCGAATGGGCAGTTTTTAAACTATGGGCGTGTCAAATAATGCATTTCTTGATCCGAAAGAGGAATTTTTTTTTTTGGAGTGGTGGATATAATTTGATAACAAATTCAGACGTACTTGATTATCTGTTTTCCAACCTCTTCCCTATAAATCTGAGCCAAATCGAATGTGCGGTTTTAGAGATATTGACATATCAAGAAAACACGTTTGCTCATATCTAAGAGAATGTAGTGGACGGAATTAAATAAAATTGACACTACATTAATTTTTTACCAATACCTATCTTTTATCCAACTTTGAGCCAAATCGAATAGGCCGTTTCTGAAATATTGGCATATCTACAAAAACGCGTTTGTGCGTGAACGTAAAACGCAAGTGGGAATTTCGATTTTGAGCACACATTTTTTAACCTCTAGCACGAATACAATACTTCATTATCTTTGGTAGTGAGCAGCCTAAAATTTAATAAAGAAAACTAGCATTATATAATGAAAAATGACTATCAAAGCTCACATTTTTATTTATTTATTTATTATTTTAAAACACGAATCGTTAGGTTCAGAAATGCTAAATGGTCCACCATCATTAATATAACAATGATCCACCCAATTCATGGTATTTGAGCATGAAAGGAGCTGATATTTGGTATAAAACCGACTTCAAGCCTTACATGAGGAGGTTATGGACGTGGGGGTCACTTATTTTTTTTGTGATACGAGATCGAAAAATATTATATCTATGTCTAATACACAGATATTAGACAGCCCAATGTTATGTCCGGAATCAGACCATTTGCAGAGATGACCAGCGGCAAAACCTTCACTTTATCAAGTTTATATAATTGCCTTCAGCAGAATCAAATTCTCCAGCCTTCATTAATTGGTTTGCCATCGTTAGGATTTCTTTTATATTTTTACCTATTAGGACTTGATCATCAGCAAACTCTAAATGGTTCAGCCCCTCTCCAAAAAATTTCATTCCTTTGTTCTGCCAATTCATAGTTTGCATCAAATCGTGGAGAACTGATATAAATATTTTAGGAGAAAGGGTATCACCTTGTCGTACACCTTTTCTAATTTTTATTTTTACAATTGTATTTCCTGATTTATATTCTGCATTGGATCTCGAATACATATCTTCCAGTATCTTGCATATTCTTGAACTAATGTTTCTCTTTTTCAACATATTTATGATAGAATCGGTTTTTAGGGAGTCAAATGCTTTTTCGTAATCCAGAAAAAGGAGGCTCACTGACAGATTATTGTCATTAGCTTTCTTAATTAACTCTTTAATCACAAATATGTGGTCTACAGTAGAGTAATTCTTCCTAAACCCGGCTTGATGTTTTTCTAATTCTATATCCAATTTGTCTTATATTCTTCTAAGTAAGATTATAGAAAACATTTTACTTAAAACTGAGAGTAGGCTTAATGGGCGGTAATTATTTGAATCTCCCTTATTTCCTTTCTTTGGCAGAATTATGAGTTTTGCAGTTTTCCATTCTTCAGGAAAGCTTGCATTCTTAAGGCATGTATTATATAAGTGAGTGAGTGCCTGCGCTATTATCATTCCCCCTGCTTTTATGTGTGCGATTGTCAGACCATCAACACCTCCTGATTTTTCTTCCTTACAAATATCTATTACACTTAATACTTCTTCAATCATAATTTCTTCTTTTGGACCCCAGTTTTCTATGTTCCACTCCGCAGTTTTATCTTTTCTTTTATCATAATATAGTTTTTCATAATATTCTTTTATTCTATTATTTATCTCCAAGTTATCATTTAATTCTTGCCCATTTTCATTTAAAATAGCAGCCATTTTTGTTTTAGAGATCCCTACCTCTTTTAGTTTACCTTCTGTCCTAATGGCTTCCTCCATCTTTTCTACTTTCCTTTCTCTCAGTCAGTTCTCAATTTCCTTCCTGATTAATTTGTTAAGTTGTCTTATATCTTGCTTCTTTTTTTTTTTTTTCTTTTTTTTTTTAATTTCTTCTATCTTCTATCTATTCGTCTATCTTGGAATTCTCTTCCTTAAACTGTTCGAGTACCTTTTTTAATGAGTTTGTTAATTCTGTAATTTGGGTTGAAGTTGTCATCTCTTGGTCTAACTTAGGCAAAACTGATTTTAACTTATCTTCAAAATTCCATTCTATTAGGTTTTCTGATTTAACTTTTTTGGATCTCCTATTTTCTTTTTTATGTTTTACAATGGTGAACTTTTTATTCAACATTGCCCTGACTGGTTTGTGATCACTGCCAATGTCAGGGTGGTTTAAAAATTCCACATTGCTCACTAATTGCTTATTTTTAACGATTATGAAGTCTATTTCATTTTTTGTCTTTCTATCTGGGCTCTGCCATGTCCATTTGTTATTAGGATTTTTTTTCAAAGAAGCTATTCATGATGTAAAGACCATTAGCTTCCACAAACTCAATTAGTCTTTTTCCTCTATTATTTAATTCACCTATTCTAAATTTACCCATATATTTTGAGTTACCTTTACTACCTATTTTTGAATTAAAATCTCCGATTAATATTAATTGATTGACTTTTCTCATCAATTGCTATTTGTAGATCCAAATAAAAATTTTCAATCTCACTTTCTTCTGCATCTGTAGTGGGAGCATAAACTTGTATTATTTTAAGTGTCTGTATATATATATATATATATATATATATATTATATATATATATATATATATATATATATATATATATTATATATATATATATCAGACATAGTATCACCGAAAAAAGCTTCATAGAAATGTGTGACCCCACATCCGAAACCTCCCCTTGTTAGTGAAATAGTATGTGTAGATATTATGTGTGGATATCAAAAAGAAAAAAAATGTTTAAATAAACCTAATAAAGTGAAACAAAAACATTTTATTACCTATCTCAGCAATCGATTGCTTCTCCGACCTGATATCCGGACTTATATTTATATCACCTGGAAGTCCATCATGATCAGTGAGATCCAAGGATAGGGCGTGCACGGAATGAAAGCCACCTAAAGCGATCAGTAACAGAGAAATAAACATGACTGTAATCTTGAAAGGTGGATTCTCTTTTATATATATATAGTTTTAAAAAAGATAAGAACTTAATCACCTTCAGATAAATGGAAGATATTACTTGTTTTGGTAATTGAAAAAGTATATTGCTCTTTTTAGTGAAAACTAGTTTTCTATGATCTTTGGTTCAAAAGATATATATTTTAAGTCGCGATAAAAGGCTTACTGATAAGAACTCATGTACTTCTTACTGATAATAAAATAATAAAAACTGATGTTTGACGGATGAAGGTGGAATTAAGTCAAGGTATGCTTAGATATTTCAAAACTATGTTATTATTAAAAACACTTTATTCAGAAATATTACAATTTGTCACAGTTTAAGGACACTTATAATAGAGTTCAGAGATTGCATTCATACCGTATATACAAAAATATAAATAAATAAAGTAATAACAAAAGAATAAGAAAAAAGAACAAAAGAGTAAAGAAAAAAAAATATATATACACATAAGTAAAATAAAAATAGAAATAAAAGTAAAACAAACACCTTATATAAAACATACCTATATACATTATTTACTATTTGCCAGGTGATCTCCGAACCAATCCTGTCCCCTCCACATGTGGAGGGAAAAGGGAGGCTTAGGAGATCCCTACGCTTCTCCCTCAGCCACTTCACTGGTATTTTAAACCAGCGGAGGATGAGTAAGAGCGCTACAGCCACAGACACTCATGACTTGAGTGGAGAATCTGGCCATTGCTAGAACTCCAAAATATCCATATTTACAAAAGGTCTCGTGGCCACTGCCGCTTTAACCTACGAAGGGGATTGTAGGGATGGGTGGTGCTTGATAGGGATTGTACAACGGGATTTGGGTGATGAGAAAGGTTCTGGTGAAATTTGGAAAATTTGGCTGGGATAAGATCAAGAATAAATGGGATATTAAGGTCATGGTGTAGGGTTTTATTGGTTACATAGAAGGGAGCATTGACTATTGTACGGAGGACTTTAGACTGAAAGGATTGAATGCGTTTGATGTTAGAAAATTTGGCTGTTCCCCATAGTTCTAGTCCGTAAGTCCAGATGGGTTTCAGTATTGTCTTGTAGATCAGTAATTTGTTTTCACCAGAAAGTTTAGATTTTCTATTCAGTAGTCTATATAGCTGGCCATATCGTCTGTTAAGTTCCTGTCTTTTAAGTCTAGTATGTGGATTCCATGTTAGTCGTCTTTCTAAGAGAAAGCCAAGATACCGGACTGTATCTGAGAAAGGAAGCTGGATGGAGTTAAAATAAACTGGTGGGCAGGTATTACGCCGAAGGGTGAAGGTAATGTGTTTACATTTAGATTCGTTTACCTTAATGCGCCATTTCTTACACCAGTGTTCAATCAGGAAGGGGTGCCTTTGTAAGTTTGCGGACGCTGTTTCAGGATCTGAGTTGGAAGAAAGGATAGCAGTGTCATCAACGAAAGTTGCCAGGAGGGTATCGGGATGTACAGGAATATCAGCGGTAAAGAGAATGTAAAGGATGGGGCCCAAGACGCTGCCTTGAGAAACGCCAGCCTCAATTGAGTAACAGTCGGAGAATTCAGTGCCACAGCGAACTCGGAAGGAGCGGTCGGAAAGATAGGATCGGAGTACTAGGTATGAGGACTGTGGTAGGTGGATTTTAAGCTTGAAGAGTAATCCGGCGAACCATACCCGGTCAAAAGCTTGAGCTATGTCCAGAAATGCACCCGAGCAATACTGCTTGCTTTCTAGGGTTGAGGATATATGGTCAACAACTCGGAGTCCTTGTTGGACAGTGGAATGTTGGGAACGAAATCCGAATTGATGAGTAGGAAGGTTATAGGATTCAATTATAGGTAGGATTCGTTTCAGTAGGATCTTTTCAAAAATTTTTGAGACGATTGGGAGTAGGCTAATGGGTCTATAGGATGCTGTATTGTTGGAAGGTTTGCCTGGTTTAAAGAAGAGGACGATGGTGGAATGTTTCCATAAAAGAGGGAAGTGGGTAGTTCGTAGGATGCAATTGTATATATATGTAAGAAATATGATGGCTTTAGATGGAAGTTGTCGAAGGATCTGTGGGGTTAGAAGGTCATATCCAGGAGATTTGCGAGGAGTGATTTTCCGTAAAAGGTATTTGACCTCAGAGGGATTAACAGCTTTAGGTGGTAAGGAGAGTGGGATAGGTATTGAGAGGGATTCTTCTACTTTTACTGTGTGGCTGGGATGGGATTCTGGATGAGGAGTAAAGTATAGGAAAGGTGTTTGTCAAATTCCTCGGCTTTATCTTCATCAGATGCTGCCCAGGAGCCATCATCTCGTCGAAGAGGGTGGGAAATATGATGGGATTTGAGGATTTTTCTGGTGATATTCCAAAGGGAATTATCATGAGCAGAGAGTGTGGTGAGGTAGGAATTGAATGATTGGGATCTGAAGGTGGCTAATTCTTGTTTTAATTTTTTACAGTGATAATTGTAGGAGTGGCGGTCGGCTGGATGTCTGGTACGTTGCCATAATAATCTGGCACGGCGTTTTATGTGGATTAGGTCAAGGAGGGGTTGAGGTAAATTATGTTTCTTAAGGATTTTTGAGGAGTGATCAGGGGAGGAAGCAGTCCAGACTGCTTCTTGAATTTTGGTAGTGAAGGAATGTACTGCATTGTCCAGGTCTTCAGGGGTTTTCAGGGTTACTCTGAGGTCAATTTTATCGGAGAGGATTTGATGAAAGAGTTTCCAGTTAACTGGGCCTCTGATGAAGGACGGAGGAGAGGGTTTAGGAATAGGAGCTAGTGATACTTGGAGTATTAATGGGCTGTGGTCTGAGGAAAGCTCGTCAAGACGGGCAACGGAATGGTTGAGAGCACCTAAACCATTATGGATAAAGAAATCGAGGATATCGGGATTACGGTTAGGATCAGTGGGCCAGTAGGTAGGTGAGTTGGGTGGAAGAAGGGTAAAATTTTGGGAATTGAGTACAGACAGCAATGTTCGACCACGAGAATTCGTGGTTCTTGAACCCCATTGTTGATGCTTGGCGTTTAAGTCTGCACCCAAGATGGAAATGATGTCCTAAGGAAATGAGGAAGGAACTAAATTGGATATTGGAGATGGATTGGTTTGGAGGGCAATACGCTGATGCAACGGTAATAGGAAAGGAGAAGGTTTTGATTACGACTGCGGTGGATTGTAGGAAATCGTGTGTAGGCAGTGGGAGTAGGTGATGGGAGAGGGATTGGTGCACAATGACTGCAGTACCGGCATGTGCTCTACCGTCAGGATGGTCGGTACGGTAAGTTATGTATTGTGGTATTTTTAGGAGCTGTTTTTTAGTCAGTCGAGTTTCCGTTATTAGGGCTACGTCTACGTTCTTGTCTTGTAGTAAGGCTGTTAGTTCGTGTATGTGATTTCTAACACCATTCGCATTCCAAAGGAGAATGGATATGGGTTTGATGGAAGCCATTTAAGGATTTTTTAAAGGAGGGATAAGGTGAGATACTAGGTTAGTGAGAAGTGATATCAGTGGGGTAACAAGGGATTTAAATTCTGAAAGAAAGGATGTCAATAAGCTGGTTAGATCTGTAGCATTAGGCGGTGGAGGAACATATTGGATTTGATGTTGGTGAGGTTGTTGTTGATTACGTACATTAGGTGGGATAGGATATTGAGATTAGGGTTGAGTTTGTTCTTGCGGCAGGGCCTCACATTCATTAGTCGGGTGTCTACCCCCAAGTAGCTTGGCCAAAGAAACCTTAGAGTTCACAATTTTAGCGGGTCCTCGTCTTGGTTTAGGTGTATCATCAGGGTCCCTGGGTTTCATATATCTCGCTTTAAGATTTTTATAAATTTGGCAGCCTTTGTAGTTGGCTGGATGGCCTTCCATGCATAGGGCACAGACTGCTGGTTCTGTAATTGGTTTATTACACTCGCCAGACTGGTGTGTTTTACCACATTTCACGCAGCGTGGTAAGTGGTGGCAATAAGACTTGGTGTGGCCATATGCTTGGCAATTATGGCACTGGATGAACTCTCTTTTTGGGTACGGTTTTTCGACCTTTATGCTGGTGTAGAAAATTCTATTCACATCGTATATTTTTTCGATCCCAGGCGATGGCTCTAGATCGACGAAAAATAAGGGCAATGGGATTTTATTCTTTACACCTGGTTGTTCTTTATATTCTTTTAATACATTGGTTATCTGACGTATCAAAACTATGTAACTTCACTAACAGCGACAATAGAGTTAAGCCAATTTTTTCTTTTATTTCACTTGTTAGCGAGAGGAGAAGATGGAAAATATCGAGAACATAAACATAAACACTTGCAGATGCCAAAAACCGTTGAGATATTTGTATTTCCCATAGTTTGTGAAATGTCTGAACGCACTTCACAGTTTCTAAAACGATTTCTTACCTTGTAAATAGTAAATATAGGCATGGGCAGTGTACTGCAGTATTCAGGATTTAATTTTTGAGGATCTCTTTATTTTATATTTTTCTATAACGGCAATTATAACAACTCCCAACAATTTGTCTTTATTTTTATGATATTTCAGAATCCACTTTCTTATCTCATCTTCAGACTAGAATTTAAAATATTTTTGTTATTTATATTTTTTTACTATTACCACAATATTTTGTTATTATAATTTTCAACAACAATTACAGAAATTGCCAATCTTACCAGTATCTCATCCTAATATCATCTTATTTTCTTTTATATGGCTTGTCATATTTTTTTTATTTTTATATTTTTATAATTCATCCCTAAAATGCAATAATGTTCTGTTTTTATTGGTTTTATTATCACTATTTTTATGTATGTAGCAAGTTTCTATAATGAATGCATTACCTTAAATTATATTGTGGTCTCCTTTAGGGAGAGCCTAATCAGATATGAACCAAACCTTGAATAAAGAGTCAAATTCCAAAGCATTTTTATATATTTAATTTGTTAATTATATAAGCATAAATGCTCCCTATTTTAGCTGCATCAGTTTTATAATTTATGGCTTCTTTATTTTGTTTAATGATAAATATGGATTCTATTATTATTTTTCTATGTGTACTATTTGTTTCTTTATATAATATCTGTGGTTGTGTTAAATTGAATGTATATCTATTTGTGATGCTTTGGTGAGCTAGGGCTGTTTTATTGTCTACTTTACTATTTTTTGAATCATTATATTGTTGGTTCATTCTTTTTTCTAAGATTGCTCTCGTTTCGCCTATGTATGTCGATTCGTGATTATTACAATCTAACTTGTAAACAACATCTTTTTGATTTAACTTATTCATTATTAATATTAATATTATTTATTATTAATATAACTTACCATTACCTTTCATCTGACTTAGGTGGTAATTTATTTTGTTTTGATGATATGAACTTGTGTTTATCTCACAGTTATAATGATTAATTTTTTTTTAAATTTTACGTGTTAAAATAGGGATATAATTTAATCTGTAATATTTTTTTATTTGTTTTCCAGATTCATTTTCCCGTTTGTAATGATTATTTTTTATTTCTATGTTTTTTTTCTGTCACTATAGTGTTATTAGATGTAAAAAAAATCTTTTATGGATTTTTGGCTAAATTACATTTTATTTTGTAATTTTTTATGGATTAAAAGTTGCAAGTTATGGTTATTTTCTACTTTTTCAAAAGGTTTTTTTTTTTGTATTTTCTCTTTGTTTATTTATTTGAAACAACATTTTTTTAATGATTGGTTTAGGGAACCACACCAAATGAAGTGATAAAACAAGAACTAACGACGCTTGTTTTCAAAGTACGTCAGGTAACCAACGTTAACCTGGAGTAAAAAATAAAGTTCCATTACCTTTATTTTTCGTGGAACTAGAGCCATCCTCTGTGGTATTAAGAAAATATACGAAATCAAGAGGTTGTACTACACTATCGTGAAGATAGAGCAGCCATACTACAACAGAGAAATCGTGCAGTACCACAATTGCCAGGCGTATGGCCACACGAAGACTTATCGCCATCACTTGCCGCGTTGCGTGAAATGTTGTGAACAACAGAAATCAGGAGAGCACAAAAACCTATACAAGATCCTGCAGTTTGTACCCTATCCCTAGAGGGACACCCGGCCAACTACAATAGCTGTCAAACTTATAAGAACCTCAAATCCAGATACCAGAAGAACCGGATTCAAGATGAGACAACCAGATCAAGAAGAGAACGTTCTAGAATCAGGTTAGGGAATAGCTGCTCCTCACATTTGAACGGAAAGCATTAAATCTTCTTTACGTCGTTATGTATGATATAATGCATGGATGCTGTGAAACAATCGGAAACTGTTTGTTCTACATCATGTGTCATCATCTTCTGTTTCTTCCAGCTTGGAAGGCTCGGATGTGCAGGGCATCTAGCAAGAATGGCTGACGAGCTCCTTTTTAGTCTTCGCAGAGTTGGAAGGGCGAAGCTGCGGTTTGCAGATTGTGTAGCTCATGATCCAAGAACAAGTTTAATGTTGCGGAACTGGATGGCAGCGGCGGAGAATGGAGACGCAAGGCGGTTGCTGTTGGAAGTAGCCAGGACGGGGGTTATTGCTCTATTGAAGAAGAGGAAGATTTTTTATAACACACTTTTTATTAATCGGAAACAACTTTTTTTAAACTATACAAATTCATCAACTATGATGAATAAATAAAACTATTTAAAAACGACTCTGAAATCTGTTTGAATCTGTGTCTCAGCAATGACTCCGCGAAGCTGGTATTGTTCTAGAACAAAGTTAATTTTGTCGTTATATTAATTTCAGGAATTTTTGAAAATAAAATTACTTCTTTTACTTACCCATAATGGGGTTTACAGCAGTGCTTATTATGATGACAACAGTGCATATGATAAGGACAACATGTCCTTATAGTGCATCTACGACTCAATTTCAGAATTGTATATTTAACTAAACATAAGGAAAAAATGATTGCATTAAATAATATTCATATAAAAATAATAAATATCACAGATAAAGGAAAAATTCGGTGCAGTGCGCATATCACACAGCTTTCACTTACCACTCTTTTAGTAGAAATACAAATATTCAGACAAATGGGAAGTGAAAGTAAAAATTACATTACAACTATTCTCCATTGCGATCTTCTATTTCGCCTTTAGCTGATTATCAAATTCTTTCATATTGTATATCTAACATTTTTTTATATCAGAGATCAATATGAAATGCTTAATTGTTCCAAATAAAAAAAATATATATCAAAAATGGTCACACTAATTACAAGTGGATTATGTTGGAATTTCACTTAAAGAAAATTCATCTTATTATTTACTAATTTAATTTTTTAAAAGGTTACATAATGATTTTTCGGAATAAACGGAGGATAGATATCTAATTATTGAAATATAAACCAGATCTAGAGTTAGTAAACTCGACTTTATTTATTTTAAAAAGAAAATAACGCTGAGTATTATTCCTTAACTTACCATAGAACTTTGAATCAACGGTACCCGGATCATTCTTATATTATTCTTAAGCATGTGGAGTTTTACTGTTATGCGATGTTTTTTTTTTTCGAATATAGATACCTTTTTTAGTTGTCTCATATACTTTAATTGTAAAGTAAAAAATTTGGCTTGACTTCAAAATTTGGATAAAACATTGTAACGAATGTTACCTGGTTTTCTTACAATACTGTTCATTTAATATGACGGAAAATGGTTTCAAAAAATCTGATTGTGGTGCTAGCTATCAGTCCATGCTTATCTTGAGTTATATAGGAGTTGACTAGAGATTATACAGTTTTTCATCCAAACATGCTATGTCACAAAAATTATGAGTAACGAATGTTACCATTATTATACTTAATATTGTTCAATTAACATAATGAATGATGATTGAAAATAATTAGTTTTGATGTATTTATTTAGTGTTAAGGTTTCATAGTTATCCAATGTTTGGTTAAATTATTAACAACCATTTCGTATGAAAACGTAAGGAATGTTACTATTATCGGTATAAATTTAATTTAATTTGTTTTAATTGTTTCTACTAACAATAGATGATATCAGTTTTTTTATTATAAACATTTAGAGAACAGGAAGATGAATTAGTTGTTTTTCTTATAGAAATTGAAGAAAGAAACGAAAATCATGATAGTATTTTTTTAAATTTTTCTCATCACAACCTCAATCCCAACCTCAAAATCCTCTTCATCCTAATATACCTAACCACCAACAACAAATTCCTCATATTCCTCCTCCTTCAAATGCAACAGATCTCACAAGTTTGTTAGCATCTTTCCTCACCGATTTCAAATCCCTTGTTACTCCACTCATATCACTCCTCACGAATCTCGTTTCTCACCTCATCCCTCCTTTAAAAAATCCTTAAATGACTCACATCCCTAAACCCATATCCATTCTCCTTTGGAATGCGAATGGTGTTAGAAATCATACAGACGAACTATCTACTTTACTACTTGACAAGAACATTGATGTGGCACTAATTACTGAAACTCGACTAACCACTAAACAGCACTTCAATATACCACAATACCTGACATATCGTACTGACCACCCTGACGGAAAAGCACATGCCGGTACTGCTGTAATTGTACACCAATCCCTCTCCCATCACGTACTCCCATTACCAATACATGATTTCCTACAGTCCACCGCTATCGTGATAAAAACCTTCTCCTTTCCGGTCACTCTTGCATCAGCGTATTGCCCTCCTAACCGATCCATATCCAATGCCCAATTCAGTTCTCTCCTCGACTCCTTAGGACATCACTTCATCTTGGGTGCAGACCTAAATGCCAAGCACCAACAATGGGGTTCCAGAACCACGAATTCTCGTGGCCGAACCCTGCTGTCTGCACTCAATTCCCAACGTTTTCACCTCCTTTCCCCCAACTCTCCTACCTACTGGCCCACAGATCCCAACCGTAATCCTGATCTTCTTGATTTCTTTATCCACAGCGGCTTAAGTCCCCTCAATTGTTCCATTACACGTCTAAATGAACTTTCCTCTGACCATAGTCCTCTAATCCTTAATGTTTCACTTGAACCTGTTCCCAAACCTTCTCCACCGTCATTCATTAGGGGCCCAGTAAACTGGGACCTTTTCCGCCAAATAATCTCCGATAATATTGATCTCAACATATCCCTCAAAACTCCCGATGACCTTGATAGTGCCGTAAATTCCTTTACTACCACAATCCAACAAGCCGCCTGGACTGCCTCCTTCCCAAAAGACTCCTCCAGAATTCCTATAAAGACCATTCTACCCCAACACCTCCTTAACCTAATCCGCACCAAACGCCGTGCCAGATTATTATGGCAACGTACCCGACATCCTACCGACCGCTGCTCCTATAATTACTACTGCAAACAATTAAAACTGGAATTAGCCACCTTCAGATCACAATCCTTCAACTCCTACCTATCCTCCCTCTCTTCTCGCGACAATTCCCTTTGGAAAACCACAACAAAAATCCTAAATCCTCACCGCATTTCCCATCCTCTCCGACGAGGTGATGGCTCCTGGGCAGCATCTGACGAAGATAAAGCTGAGGAGTTCGCCATTCACCTATCCAATACATTTATTTCACATCCGGAATCCCATCCTGCCCACACCGTAACAGTAGAAGAACTCCTTACATCACCAATCCCACTTTCCTTGCCCCCAAAAGCTATTCATCCTTCCGAAGTAAAATTTCAATTAAAAAAACTAATCCCCCGTAAAGCTCCTGGACATGATCTCCTTACACCTCAAATCCTTCGACAACTTCCATCCAAAGCAGTCATATTCCTTACATATATCTACAATTGTATCCTACGCACCACCCACTTCCCTCTGTTATGGAAACACTCCACTATTATCCTTTTCCCAAAACCAGGAAAACCTCTCAATAGCTCAACATCCTATAGACCAATCAGCCTACTCCCAATCCTTTCAAAAATTTTTGAAAAGATCCTTTTGAAACGAATCCTACCCATTATAGAATCCCAAAATATCCCTTCCCATCAGTTTGGTTTTCGCTCTCAACATTCTACTGTTCAACAAGGACTCCGAGTTGTTGATCATATTTCCTCAGCCCTAGAAAACAAGGAATACTGTTCGGGTGCCTTTCTGGACATTGCACAGGCATTTGACCGGGTATGGCACTCCGGACTGCTCTCCAAGCTTAAAATCCATTTACCTCAGTCCTTGTACCTAGTCCTCCGATCCTACCTCTCTGACCGCTCCTTTCGAGTTCGCTGTGGAACAGAATTTTCCAATATCTACTCCGTTAAAGCCGGTGTTCCCCAAGGCAGCGTCTTGGGTCCCGTGCTTTACATCCTCTTTACTGCTGACATCCCTGTTCATCCCGATACTTTTCTTGCAACATTCGCTGACGACACCGCAATCTTATCATCCAACTCTGATCCCGAAATAGCATCCTTAAATCTCCAAAGTCACCTCACCTTGATTGAGCACTGGTGTAATAACTGGCGCATTAAAGTTAATGAATCTAAATGCCAACATATTACCTTTACACTCCGACGCAATTCCTGTCCACCAGTACTCTTTAATTCCATCCAGCTTCCTTACTCAGACACAGTCCGGTATCTTGGCTTTCATTTAGACCGAAGACTAACTTGGAACCCGCATACTAGACTCAAAAGACAAGAACTCAACCGACGATACGGCCAACTATACCGACTACTAAGCAGAAAATCTAAACTTTCCATTGAAAACAAGCTACTGATCTACAAGACAATACTGAAACCTATTTGGACTTACGGACTAGAACTGTGGGGATCAGCAAAATTTTCTAACATCAAGCGCATCCAATCCTTCCAGTCTAAAGTCCTTCGAACAATAGTCGATGCTCCTTTCTATGTATCCAACAAAACCCTACATCATGACCTTAACATCCCATTTGTCCTAGACCTTATCCCAGAAAAATTCTCCAAATTTCACCAGAACCTTACTTACCACCCAAATCCTCTTGCACAATCCCTATCAAGCATCTCCCATCCCTATAATCCTCCAAGAAGGTTGAAACGGCAGTGGCCTCGCGAGCTTTTGTAGATTGTATAAATTGGAGTTCTGGCAATGGCCAGATTCTTCACTCAAGACATGTGTGTATGTGGCTAAAGTGCTCTTACTCATCCTCCGCTGGTTTAAAGTACCAGTGAAGTGGCTGAGGGAGAAGCGTAAGGATCTCCTAAGCCTCCCTTTTCCCTCCACAATTAAATTGTCAAAACTGCTCCAAAATCTACATTGGAGAAACATATCACAAAAAAAAAACAATAGAACAACAGTAAATTATAAAACAGATATCACACATTTAGGGACGCATTATGCTGACTTATTAAACAAAATTAATATTTAATAAAAATGAAATTGCAGCTAAATAAAAAAAAAATTAACAACAATAGTATAAAAATAAACTATACATATCCAAAAGTCAATTGTATTCACCATGGCAGACACCCAATAATTGGTCTGAATGTATGATGATGCTCTGGATATTGTATATCTTAATTTATTATAACATGAATTTAGAACCTGACAATGGAGCACATTAGATTTAATGTAATTACAAATTTAATGTAACAACCCAATTCTGACATGTATTGTAACATACACTATATTTTAACTCAATGTTTTAGCCATGACAACAAAAAAACATTGGAATCGTAGTTCTGAAGATGGGAGTAATTATCCCGAAACGTTAACATGTAATTTGGAAATACAACAAATAAATTCAATTGTTGTTTAATTAGAAGTCACCATTGGCAAAAACAAAGAACGATATTAACTTTATAAATAAAACCTAAAATATTATAACCCCATAAAAAATTGTATTAACTCAACTTCCACACCATATGATCAATGCCTTTCACATTTCACAGTCATTATATTGTTAACAATTATTTATATTAATTTCAATTATTGAATGGAACAGAATGAAATTAATACTGGGTAATTTCTATAATATTCTCCAAATTTCCTCCAAGTCTGGGTCAAATCGAATGGGAAGTTTTTAAACTATGGGCGTGTCAAATAATGCATTTCTTGATCCGAAAGAGGAAATATATTTTTTTTTTGGAGTGGTGGATATAATTTGATGAAAAATTCTGACGTACTTGATTATCTGGTTACCAACCTCTTCCCTATAAATCTGAGCCAAATCGAATGTGCGGTTTTAGAGATATTGACGTATCAAGAAAACACGTTTGCGCATATCTAAGAGAATGCAGTGGACGGAATTAAATAAAATTGACACTACATTAATTTTATACCAATACCTACCTTTTACCCAACTTTGAGCCAAATCGAATAGGCCGTTTCTGAAATATTGGCATATCTACAAAAACGCGTTTGTGCGTGCGTGAGCGTAAGTGCTGGATGGAACTTGATGAAATTGATATTTGACTATGTAGACACCAATGCGCACAATCTCTGAAAATTTTCATGGAAATAGGATAAATGGTAGTAGGTGATATGCTCGTTACATCGATTTGACTACAGACAGGCAGACCCATAGACAGACAAACAGACACCGAACCAAATTTGATCTTTGATGCCTGAAACGTAAAACGCAAGTGGAAATTTTCGATTCCGAGCACAACTTTTTTAACCTCTCGGACGAATACAATACTTCCCTATCTTCGGTAGTGAGCAGGCAAAAATTTAAAATTAAATAAATAAAAATAGCATTATATTAAGAAAAATGACTATCAAAACTCACATTTTTATTTTTAACACGAATCGTTAGATTCAGAAATGCTAAATGGTCCACCATCATTAATATAACAATGATCCACCCAATTCATGGTAGCGGCAAAACCCTCACTTCATCAAGTTTATATAATTGCTTGAACTCCTCACCAAGGTCTTGATATTTTGCGTTTTTTTTCCGCAATCACCTTGTGAAGATTATCATCCGATCATATTATTATTATTTCTATTTTTATTCTCGCTTTGCGGTGTGTGTTCCTGAGGTGGAAGACCAGATGTCCAGCCACCTTCATATTAATATTTAATATTTTATATATAGAAATTATTATTATTTTTGAATTTCACACATTCTTGCCTTTTGCCAGAAATATTCACCTACCCGAACCAAGGTTAAGGGTTAGGCTCAAAAGTTAAACTATGGTTAAGAACTTCCTAACTATGTTCGCTTTGCCTTCTTCCAACACTTTCTCTGGCAGTTTCAAATTTTCGACAGAGCGAATGGTATCGTCTGGGATAAGGCCATTGCTGGAAATTACAATTGGATATACCTGGACATGATTCAGTTTGTAAAGTTGCCGAAGCTCTTGGCACAAGTCTTGATATTTCCTAATCTTTTCAGAAATAGTCTTTCCCGATATTGTCATCGGTTGGGACTGCTATATCAATGACATACCCACTTTGTTTCTTCCTATCAATTAATACAATGTCCAGTTTGTTATTTACTTCCGTGTGGTCTGTAATTATAAATCGATCCCAATATATCCTATTTTTTTTTTTACAGCGCCGTTAGGGCTCATATTGATAATAAGGAACCTCGTCTGTTGTCATGTTATTTTATAAAGCTTGGTGAACAATTTTGTGTCTCATCAGATTTTCTTTACCTTCTAACGCTGGACATCCCGACGAAATATGTTAGATTGACTCCATTGCATTTTTATATAGGCGACATCGATCACTTACATTTACTCCACATAAATATTTTTTGTAAGCATTGGTGGATACTGGTTTTGTATTGCCAAAATAAACCCTCCGGTTTCGGGAAATAGTTATCCTTTCTGAAGCAATTTATTAGAGGCCTCCCAGTTAATTCCCGATTGAGATAAAGCATTGTAAAAACGACCATGTAGTACTTTACTTTTCGGTAGGGACTTCTTTATGTTCCATTTTAATTAAGTTCAAAGCTTTGTAGGCATTATCCAGCAATTTTATGGCTGACCATACAGGAGATTTTCATATTTGGAAAGTGCACATTGAACTATTTTCTTGCTCTCTACAGTGTCTTAGTAAGCAGACAACTCCCCTTCCTTCTTTTATCCGTGGTAAGTACATCCTCTAAATTGAAGATTTGAAATGTCATGTCCTAGCTGAGGTAAAAAGAACTCTCACCAAACGATTCATTTCCTGCAGCTCCGTATTAGACCATTCTAGAACGCCAAACGTATAAGTCAAGACAGGAATAGCCCATGTATTTATAGCATTAATTAAATTGCTAGATGAGAAGGTACGTTTTGAATAGTATTTTTATTCTCTTCTTGAATTCTTCTTTATTACTTTTCTTGAATTTTAAAAGTTGACCGAAACCTAAATATTTATAAGAATCAGAATTGTTTAATTCTTTTATTGTTCAATTTCTAATCAGTTCTGTGTCTTGTTTATTCATTGCTTCGCCTCTTTCAACATGAATTATTGCATATTTATCTATTCCCAATGTCATACCTATCTGTAGGTAACTATCCAAATAGTTAAATCATTACTAAATGATTTTACTATTTGGATCATGTTCTCAAGTTCTTCTTCACTCTTAGAATACAGTTTTAAGTCGTCTATATATAGAGCATGAGATAATCTGGTTCCATTTTTATCGAGTCTGTAACCTATAACTGAATCATTTAATAATTAGCTTAGTGAGTTTAATGAGAGACAATATAGTAATGGACTCAAAAAGTCTCCTTGAAGTATTCCTTTATTTAGAGGTATACATATATTGGAATGACTAAATTTAGGCAGGTGTAATTTCACCTTCCAAGTCTTCATTAGACGTTCTATTAGCTCCACTATTTTAATGTCTATTTTGTACATGTATTAACCACTTGTGAGGAACTGAATTATTATTTTATTTGTCAACACTTTTACAAAAGGTTTTTTGTTACTTGAGAGGGAGAGAATCAACTCTAACCATCTCAGGTATGTTCTATCTTAATTTCTCTTGAATGTTGAGAAAGCTTCTTAAAATTCTGGCAGTATTTAACAGTACCGCTTTCTTATCTTCATTTATTACATGAGTTGGGAGGCCCAGCCTATTATTATTAAGTTTATACAAACTTTTTAACTCAGTTGCTAGACATTGATACTTCCCCGCCGATAGTAGGGTCCTTGATAGTAGGGCGCCGATTCGCTTAATAATTTACGTTTTAGACCAATCACCTGGCGATTATTATAATATATATATCAGACATAGTACCACCAAAAAAATCTTCAATTGAAATCGGTGACCCCACATCCGAAACCTCCCCTTGTTAGTGAAATAATATGTGTGGATATCAAAAAGAAAAAAAATGTTTAAATAAACCTAATAAAGTGAAACAAAATAATTTTTTTACCACTCTCAGCAATCGATTGCTTCTCCGCCCTGACATCCGGATTTATATTTATATCACCTGGAAGTCCATCATGATCAGTGAGATCCAAGGATAGGGCGTGCACGGAATGAAAGCCACCTAAAGCGATCAGTAACAGAGAAATAAACATGACTGTATCATGAAAGGTGGATTCTCTTTTATATATATATATATATATATATATATATATATATATATATATAGTTTTAAAAAAGATAATAACTTAATCACCTTCAAATAAATGGAAGATATTCACTTATTTTGATAATTGCAAAAGTATATTGCTCTTTTTGGTGAAAACTAGTTTTCTATGATCTTCGGTTCAAAAGATATTTATTTCAAGTCGCGATAAAAGGCTTACTGATAAGAACTCACGTACTTCTTACTGATAATAAAATAATAAAAACTGATGTTTGACGGATGAAGGTGGGATTAAGTCAAGGTATGTTTAGAGATTTCAAAAATATGTAACTTCACTAACAGCGATAATAGTGTTAACCCAATTTTTTCTTTTATTTCACTTGTTACCTAGAGGAGAATATGGAAAATATAAAAAAAATAAAGAAAAACACTTGCGGATGTAAAAAATCTATTGCTCGCAACACACAACTTTCACTTTCTCTTTGAACTTTGAATAAAAATTATTTTCTGGCCATGTTAGGCTATTATAAAATGTTTTAAATTGCATTTTAAACTGAGCTAAAGCTAAAAAAAACACAAATGCTATTAAAATAACAAAAGTCCTATTTATTATATCACCGGTAGATTATGAATTGTACGATTCGTTGATTATAGATTGTTCGATCCATTGATTATGGATTGTACGACTATAAGTCATTAAACTGCTATTTTCCAAAACTAGAGACCATATCTTATCACCTAATTATCCGATTTTAACGATTTTTTTTTTGTTTTTTAGGCTATTCCATAAACTTTTAGAAAACCATACAACATTCCCAAAAAAAGTGTATACTTTTTGAGTTATTCGGAATTTAAGTTTACCATCCCTCGTAACTTTTTTTCAGCTTCCTTTCGCTGATGAATGTTATATAGATAAATTTGAAGGGTGTCGAGAAAATGACTTTAGCGAAGTTTCAATGAAATCGGTACATTCGTTTAGGCGCTACAGTCTATAGCTACGTTTTTCTGCATTTTTATTTTTTTTCTCCTTTATTAACATATCAAATTCTTTCAAAAGTTATATTTAGCATTTCTTCGTAACTCTAAATAATTATCTTTTTAACATAAACCATATTAAAGGTACTTTAGAGGAAGACGTATATGAACATTGGGCATTTAAGCCCTGTAAAGTGACATCAATGGGAATAAGACCTAATTTATATTAAAGACCACTTAATTATACAATGATACACCGAGTTTAATCAAAATCGTTAGAGCCGTATTTGAGAAAACTGTGAAAATGTGTTTCAGCGTTGATATAAAGTGGCACTTCCGGTTAGCTGATTTTAACAAAAAAGTTGCCGTCACAACTAAGGCATACACCTATCTTAAATACGTGATATCAGTTTCATAGGACTTTTCGTTTTTGAGCTAGACTGCTAACATACAAACACACAGACACACAGACCATTTGTCGGGACTTGGTCATTTCGACTCAGGATACCTCAAAGCGTATAAATCCGTCGAAAACTCAGATTCAAAAATTTTCTCGATCGCAATACTTACACTTACTATACATTACATATATACATAAGTGAAAGTAAAAACCGTTTTGATATTTGTATTTCCCATAGTTTGTGAAATGTCTGAACGCACTTCACAGTTTCTAAAACGATTGCTTACCTTTTATATAGTAAGTACAGGCATGAGCAATGTACCGCAGTATTCAGGATTTAATTTTTAAGGATCTCTTTATTTTATATTTTTCTATAACGGTAATTAATCTAGAATAAAAAAAAGAAAAATAATCTATATAAAATGACGTTCAAGTGGCCCTTGAAGAACAGTTTATATACTAAAATAATCATAAAGCT
Organism: Nezara viridula; assembly: GCA_928085145.1. Lineage (NCBI taxonomy): Eukaryota > Metazoa > Arthropoda > Insecta > Hemiptera > Pentatomidae > Nezara > Nezara viridula. Next base: position 17,424,378 of record OV725077.1, read on the forward strand.
AGAAAAAAAAAAAGATTGCAGCAAACATCTCACGAAGCCATCCAAATACATACTCCTAACAGCTAAGGAAGGGTGTATTGAACAGCTGACTAGACGTAATACATGGGGAAAAATAAACAAAACTAAAATATAATAATACAGAACGTGTTAAATTAAATTAAATTTTTTGTTTTTTTTATATCATATAAAATACTAAATAAATAAATAACTTCTATACCCAAAAAAACACAAAGGATAGGCGGCCATTCCACAATTAATTTTATTTTATTTTGCTTCCTCATTACCTAAGGAAGGGAAGCATTGTGTTCATGGGAGAGATTAAAAAAAAAATTGTGTGTTCAGAATCGAAAATTTCCACTCGCATTTTACGTTTCATACATCAATGATCAAATTCGGTTTGGAGTCTTGCCTGTCTGTCAGTGGTCAAATCGTAACGTGCATATTGCCTACTATCATTTATCCAATTTTCAAGGAATGTGTGGGTCCCATATCAATTTCATCTAGTGCGCAAACGTATATTTATTGAAATGTCAAAATTAATGTAAATAATTTTTAACAGTATAGTGACTGTGAAATATCTAAGGAATTGATAATGTTTAATGGGGATTAGGTCAATACAAGATTTTTATGAGGTTGTAAAATTTAATAATTTCTTCATAAGTCTTAAGGGGGATAACTTTTTATATGGGGTATATAAGTGAGATTTAATAACTGCATTTACTCTCACAACAATTTTTTCTTTATTTGTATGACATTTCAGAATCCACTTTCTTATCTCATCTTCTGACTAGAATTTAAAATATTTTTGTTATTTATATTTTTTTACTATTCCGACAATATTTTGTTATTATAATTTTCAACAACAATAACAGAAATTGCCAATCTTACCAGTATCTCATACTAATATCATCTTATTTTCTTTTATATGGCTTGTCATATTTTTTTTTTTTATATTTTTATGATTCATCCCTAAAATGCAATAATTTCTGTTTTTATTTCTTTTATTATTACTATTTTTATGTATGTAGCAAGTTTCTATAACGAATGCATTACCTTAAATTATATTGTGGTCTCATTTAGGGAGAGCCTAATCAGATATGAACCAAACCTTGAATAAAGAGTCAAATTCCAAAGCATTTTTACATATTTAATTTGTTAATTATATAAGCATAATGGCTCCCTATTTTAGCTGCATCAGTTTTATAATTTATTGCTTTTTTATTTTGTTTAATGATAAATATGGATTCTATTATTATTTTTCTATGTGTACTATTTGTTTCTTTTATAATATTTCTGGTTGTGTTAAATTGAATGTATGTCTATTTGTGATGCTATGGTGAGCTAGGGCTGTTTTATTGTCTACTTTACTATTTTTTGAATCATTATATTGTTGGTTCATTCTTTTTTCTAAGATTTCTCTCGTTTAGCCTATGTATGTTGATTCGTGATAATTAATCTACCTTGTAAACAACATATTTTTGTTTTAATTTATTTATTTTATCTTTCATCTGACTTAGTTGGTAATTTATTTTGTTTTGATGATAAGAACTTGTGTTTATCTCACAGTTATTATGATTAATTTTTTTTTTAATTTTACGTGTTAAAGTAGGGATATAATTTAATCTGTAATATTTTTTTATTTGTTTTCCAGATTCATTTTCCCGTGTGTAATGATTATTTTTTATTTCTATGTTTTTTCTCTGTCACTATAGTATTATTAGATGTAAAAAAAATCTTTTATAGATTTTTGGATAAATTACATTTTATTTTGTAATTTTTTATGGATTAAAAGTTGCAAGTTTTGGTTATTTTCTACTTTATCAAAAGGTTTTTTTTTTTGTATTTTCTCTTTGTTTATTTATTTGAAACTACATTTTTTTAATCATTGGTTTAGGGAACCACACCAACTGAAGTGATAAAACAAGAACTAACGACGCTTGGTTTCAAAGTACTTCAGGTAACCAACGTTTTGAAGGAGAATAAGGAGCAGCCTGGAGTAAAAAATAAAGTTCCACTACCTTTATTTTTCGTGAAACTAGAGCCATTCCCTGTGGTATTAGGAAAATATACGAAATCAAGAGATTGTGCTACACTATCGTGAAGATAGAGAAGCTATACTCCAACAGAGAAATCGTGCAGTACCACAATTGCCAGGCGTATGGCCACACGAAGATTTATCGCCATCACTTGCCGCGTTGCGTGAAATGTTGTGAACAACAGAAATCAGGAGAGCACAAAAACCTATACAAGATCCTGCAGTTTGTACCCTATCCCTAGAGGGACACCCGGCCAACTACAATAGCTGTCAAACTTATAAGAACCTCAAATCCAGATACCAGAAGAACCGGATTCAAGATGAGACAACCAGATCAAGAAGAGAACGTTCTAGAATCAGGTTAGGGAATAGCTGCTCCTCACATTTGAACGGAAAGCATTAAATCTTCTTTACGTCGTTATGTATGATATAATGCATGGATGCTGTGAAACAATCGGAAACTGTTTGTTCTACATCATGTGTCATCATCTTCTGTTTCTTCCAGCTTGGAAGGCTCGGATGTGCAGGGCATCTAGCAAGAATGGCTGACGAGCTCCTTTTTAGTCTTCGCAGAGCTGGAAGGGCGAAGCTGCGGTTTGCAGATTGTGTAGCTCATGATCCAAGAACAAGTTTAATGTTGCGGAACTGGATGGCAGCGGTGGAGAATAGAGACGCAAGGCGGTTGCTGTTGGAAGTAGCCAGGACGGGGGTTATTGCTCTATTGAAGAAGAGGAAGATTTTTTATAACACACTTTTTATTAATCGGAAACAACTTTTTTTAAACTATACAAATTCATCAACTATTATGAATAAATAAAACTATTTAAAAACGACTCTGAAATCTGTTTGAATCTGCGTCTCAGCAATGACTCCGCGAAGCTGGTATTGTTCTAGAACAAAGTTAATTTTGTCGTTATATTAATTTCAGGAATTTTTGAAAATAAAATTACTTCTTTTACTTACCCATAATGGGGTTTACAGCAGTGCTTATTATGATGACAACAGTGCATATGATAAGGACAACATGTCCTTATAGTGCATCTACGACTCAATTTCAGAATTGTATATTTAACTAAACATAAGGAAAAAATGATTGCATTAAATAATATTCATATAAAAATAATAAATATCACAGATAAAGAAAAAATTCGGTGCAGTGCGCATATCACACAGCTTTCACTTACCACTCTTTTAGTAGAAATACAAATATTCAGACAAATGGGAAGTGAAAGTAAAAATTACATTACAACTATTCTCCATTGCGATCTTCTATTTCGCCTTTAGCTGATTATCAAATTCTTTCATATTGTATATCTAACATTTTTTTATATCAGAGATCAATATGAAATGCTTAATTGTTCCAAATAAAAAAAATATATATCAAAAATGGTCACACTAATTACAAGTGGATTATGTTGGAATTTCACTTAAAGAAAATTCATCTTATTATTTACTAATTTAATTTTTTAAAAGGTTACATAATGATTTTTCGGAATAAACGGAGGATAGATATCTAATTATTGAAATATAAACCAGATCTAGAGTTAGTAAACTCGACTTTATTTATTTTAAAAAGAAAATAACGCTGAGTATTATTCCTTAACTTACCATAGAACTTTGAATCAACGGTACCCGGATCATTCTTATATTATTCTTAAGCATGTGGAGTTTTACTGTTATGCGATGTTTTTTTTTTTCGAATTATAGATACCTTTTTTAGTTGTCTCATATACTTTAATTGTAAAGTAAAAAATCCGGCTTGACTTCAAAATTTGGATAAAACATTGTAACGAATGTTACCTGGTTTTCTTACAATACTGTTCATTTAATATGACGGAAAATGGTTTCAAAAAATCTGATTGTGGTGCTAGCTATCAGTCCATGCTTATCTTGAGTTATATAGGAGTTGACTAGAGATTATACAGTTTTTCATCCAAACATGCTATGTCACAAAAATTATGAGTAACGAATGTTACCATTATTATACTTAATATTGTTCAATTAACATAATGAATGATGATTGAAAATAATTAGTTTTGATGTATTTATTTAGTGTTAAGGTTTCATAGTTATCCAATGTTTGGTTAAATTATTAACAACCATTTCGTATGAAAACGTAAGGAATGTTACTATTATCGGTATAAATTTAATTTAATTTGTTTTAATTGTTTCTACTAACAATAGATGATATCAGTTTTTTTATTATAAACATTTAGAGAACAGGAAGATGAATTAGTTGTTTTTCTTATAGAAATTGAAGAAAGAAACGAAAATCATGATAGTATTTTTTTTAATTTTTCTCATCACAACCTCAATCCCAACCTCAAAATCCTCTTCATCCTAATATACCTAACCACCAACAACAAATTCCTCATATTCCTCCTCCTTCAAATGCAACAGATCTCACAAGTTTGTTAGCATCTTTCCTAACCGATTTCAAATCCCTTGTTACTCCACTCATATTACTCCTCTCGAATCTCGTTTCTCACCTCATCCCTCCTTTAAAAAATCCTTAAATGACTCACATCCCTAAACCCATATCCATTCTCCTTTGGAATGCGAATGGTGTTAGAAATCATACAGACGAACTATCTACTTTACTACTTGACAAGAACATTGATGTGGCACTAATTACTGAAACTCGACTAACCACTAAACAGCACTTCAATATACCACAATACCTGACATATCGTACTGACCACCCTGACGGAAAATCACATGCCGGTACTGCTGTAATTGTACACCAATCCCTCTCCCATCACGTACTCCCATTACCAATTCATGATTTCCTACAGTCCACCGCTATCGTGATAAAAACCTTCTCCTTTCCGGTTACTCTTGCATCAGCGTATTGCCCTCCTAACCGATCCATATCCAATGCCCAATTCAGTTCTCTCCTCGACTCCTTAGGATATCACTTCATCTTGGGTGCAGACCTAAATGCCAAGCACCAACAATGGGGTTCCAGAACCACGAATTCTCGTGGCCGAACCCTGCTGTCTGCACTCAATTCCCAACGTGTTCACCTCCTTTCCCCCAACTCTCCTACCTACTGGCCCACAGATCCCAACCGTAATCCTGATCTTCTTGATTTCTTTATCCACAGCGGCTTAAGTCCTCTCAATTGTTCCATTACACGTCTAAATGAACTTTCCTCTGACCATAGTCCTCTAATCCTTAATGTTTCACTTGAACCCGTTCCCAAACCTTCTCCACCGTCATTCATTAGGGGCCCAGTTAACTGGGACCTTTTCCGCCAAATAATCTCCGATAATATTGATCTCAACATATCCCTCAAAACTCCCGACGACCTTGATAGTGCCGTAAATTCCTTTACTACCACAATCCAACAAGTCGCCTGGACTGCCTCCTTCCCAAAAGACTCCTCCGGAATTCCTATAAAGACCATTCTACCCCAACACCTCCTTAACCTAATCCGCACCCGACATCCTACCGACCGCTGCTCCTATAATTACTACTGCAAACAATTAAAACTGGAATTAGCCACCTTCAGATCACAATCCTTCAACTCCTACCTATCCTCCCTCTCTTCTCGCGACAATTCCCTTTGGAAAACCACAACAAAAATCCTAAATCCTCACCGCATTTCCCATCCTCTCCGACGAGGTGATGGCTGCCCGCATCTGACGAAGATAAAGCTGAGGAGTTCGCCATTCACCTATCCAATACATTTATTTCACATCCGTAATCCCATCCTGCCCACACCGTAACAGTAGAAGAACTCCTTACATCACCAATCCCACTTTCCTTGCCCCCAAAAGCTATTCATCCTTCCGAAGTAAAATTTCAATTAAAAAAACTAATCCCCCGTAAAGCTCCTGGACATGATCTCCTTACACCTCAAATCCTTCGACAACTTCCATCCAAAGCAGTCATATTCCTTACATATATCTACAAGTGTATCCTACGCACCACCCACTTCCCTCTGTTATGGAAACAATCCACTATTATCCTTTTCCCAAAACCAGGAAAACCTCTCAATAGCTCAACATCCTATAGACCAATCAGCCTACTCCCAATCCTTTCAAAAATTTTTGAAAAGATCCTTTTGAAACGAATCCTACCCATTATAGAATCCCAAAATATCCCTTCCCATCAGTTTGGTTTTCGCTCTCAACATTCTACTGTTCAACAAGGACTCCGAGTTGTTGATCATATTTCCTCAGCCCTAGAAAACAAGGAATACTGTTCGGGTGCCTTTCTGGACATTGCACAGGCATTTGACCGGGTATGGCACTCCGGACTGCTCTCCAAGCTTAAAATCCATTTACCTCAGTCCTTGTACCTACCTAGTCCTCCGATCCTACCTCTCTGACCGCTCCTTTCGAGTTCGCTGTGGAACAGAATTTTCCAATATCTACTCCGTTAAAGCCGGTGTTCCCCAAGGCAGCGTCTTGGGTCCCGTGCTTTACATCCTCTTTACTGCTGACATCCCTGTTCATCCCGATACTTTTCTTGCAACATTCGCTGACGACACCGCAATCTTATCATCCAACTCTGATCCCGAAATAGCATCCTCAAATCTCCAAATTCTCCTCACCTTGATTGAGCAGTGGTGTAATAACTGAAGCATTAAAGTTAATGAATCTAAATGCCAACATATTACCTTTACACTCCGACGCAATTCCTGTCCACCAGTACACTTTAATTCCATCCAGCTTCCTTACTCAGACACAGTCCGGTATCTTGGCTTTCATTTAGACCGAAGACTAACGTGGAACCCACATACTAGACTCAAAAGACAAGAACTCAACCGACGATACGGCCAGATATACAGACTACTAAACAGAAAATCCAAACTTTCTATTGAAAACAAATTACTTATCTACAAGACAATACCGAAACCTATATGGACTTACGGACTTGAACTGTGGGGACAGCAAAAGCTTCTAACATCAAGCGCATCCAATCCTTCCAGTCTAAAGTCCTTCGAACAATAGTCGATGCTCCTTTCTATGTATCCAACAAAACCCTACATCATGACCTTAACATCCCATTTGTCCTAGACCTTATCCCAGAAAAATTCTCCAAATTTCACCAGAACCTTACTTACCACCCAAATCCTCTTGCACAATCCCTATCAAGCATCTCCCATCCCTATAATCCTCCAAGAAGGTTGAAACGGCAGTGGCCTCGCGACCTTTTGTAGATTGTATAAATTGGAGTTCTGGCAATGGCCAGATTCTTCACTCAAGACATGTGTGTATGTGGCTAAAGTGCTCTCGACCAATCTCCGCTGGCTTTAGTACCAGTGACGCGGTTGGAGAGTAGCGCAGGGTTCTCCTGGAGTTCCCTCGCCTGATTGTATATAGGTATGCATGTGGTTTTTTTTTTCTTAGTTTTAAGTTTCTTATTTTTTAGGTTATTTTATTTTATTGTCTATTGTATATACTTTTGATTATTATTTTGTTCTATTTATTTTATTTTTTTTGTACATATGGTGTGAATGTCATCCTACCTCACTATAACCAATGTCCAACAGACAGATTGTTATAATACTCAATAAAGAAATTTAATGAAAAATTTTTCTCATCATGACTTATGAAATATTTATGCTTTACTTTTATCTTTATTATATTCATAGCCATTATATCTTCCCAATATACTAATAAATTTTGTTTGTTTAAACTGTTTGATAGAAAACATCCTCGTTTAATGAGCTTTAAGCCCATATTAATTAAGTTATGGTTTAAAAAACGTCTGCCAATTAAGGTCAGTATAGCTTCCTTGCTGTTTTCATTAGATAAATAATATCCAATGAATAAAATATTACCAAAATTAACTTCTTTTTTCTGGGAAGTTGTCTGCTATTCTTTGTTTTTGGCAATGATGACTTCCAATTAAACAATAATAGAATTTATTTGTTGTATTTCCAAATTAAATGTTTACATGTTACATGTTTACACACCAGACATTTAGGAACGCATTATGTTCCTAAATGTCTGGTGTGTGTATTATAATTTACTGTTGTTCTACTGTTTTTTGTGGTGTGTATGGCTTCAAATAATTTTCTATTGTTTTTTGGTTCTGTGCCTAATATATGTGGTTTATTGAAGTTGAATTTATGCTGCAATTTTAAGGTGTGATGTGCTAAAGCTGTTGTGTTTATGTTTTTTGTATTTTTACAGTTAGTAATGTTCTGTGAAATTCTCGTCGCTAAGTGTTTGGATATTTCTCCAATGTGCAGTTTTGACAATGTAATTTATAAATTAAATTGTCAAAACTGCTCCAAAATCTGCATTGGAGAAACATATCACAAAAAACCAATAGAACAACAGTAAATTATAAAACAGATATCACACATTTAGGGACGCATTATGCTGACTTATTAAACAAAATTAAAATTTAATAAAAATGAAATTGCAGCTACATAAAAAAAAAAATTAACAACAATAGTATAAAAATAAACTATACATATCCAAAAGTCAATTGTATTCACCATGGCAGACACCCAATAATTGGTCTGAATGTATGATGATGCTCTGGATATTGTATACTTAAATTAATTATAAGATGAATTTAGAACTTGACAATGGAGCACATTAGATTTAATGTAATTACAAATTTAATGTAACAAACCAATTCTGACATGCATTGTAACATACACTATATTTTAACTCAATGCAACAAAAACACATTGGAATCGTAGTTCTAAAAATGGGAGTAATTATCCCGAAACGTTAACATGTAATTCGGAAATACAACAAATAAATTCAATTGTTGTTTAATTAGAAGTCATCATTGGCAAAAACAAAGAACGATATTAACTTTTTAAATAAAACCTAAAATATTATAACCCCATAAAAAATTGTATTAACTCAACTTCCACACCATATGATCAATGCCTTTCACATTTCACAGTCATTATATTGTTAACATTTATTTATATTAATTTCAATTATAGAATGGAACAGAATGAAATTAATACTGGGTAATTTCTATAATATTCTCCAAATTTCCTCCAAGTCTGGGTCAAATCGAATGGGAAGTTTTTAAACTATGGGCGTGTCAAATAATGCATTTCTTGATCCGAAAGAGGAAATATATTTTTTTTTTGGAGTGGTGGATATAATTTGATGAAAAATTCTGACGTACTTGATTATCTGGTTACCAACCTCTTCCCTATAAATCTGAGCCAAATCGAATGTGCGGTTTTAGAGATATTGACGTATCAAGAAAACACGTTTGCGCATATCTAAGAGAATGCAGTGGACGGAATTAAATAAAATTGACACTACATTAATTTTTTACCAATACCTACCTTTTACCCAACTCTGAGCCAAATCGAATAGGCCGTTTCTGAAATATTGGCATATCTACAAAAACGCGTTTGTGCGTGCGTGAGCGTAAGTGCTGGATGGAACTTGATAAAATTGATATTTGACCATGTAGACACCAATGCGCACAATCTCTGAAAATTTTCATGGAAATAGGATAAATGGTAGTAGGTGATATGCTCGTTACATCGATTTGACTACAGACAGGCAGACCCATAGACAGACAAACAGACACCGAACCAAATTTGATCTTTGATGCCTGAAACGTAAAACGCAAGTGGAAATTTTCGATTCCGAGCACAATTTTTTTAACCTCTCGCACGAATATAATACATCCCTAATTTCGGTAATGAGCAGGCAAAAATTTAAAATTAAATAAAGAAAAATAGCATTATATTAAGAAAAATGACTATCAAAGCTCACATTTTTATTTTTAACACGAATCGTTAGATTCAGAAATGCTAAATGGTCCACCATCATTAATATAACAATGATCCACCCAATTCATGGTATTTGAGCATGAAAGGAGCTGATATTTGGTATAAAACCGACTTCAAGTCTTACATGAGGAGGTTATGGACGTGGGGGTCACTGATTTCTTTTGTGATACGAGATCGAAAAATCTATGTCTAATACACAGATATTAGACAGCCCAATGTTATGTCCGGAATCAGACCATTTGCAGAGATGACCAGCGGAAAAATCCTCACTTTATCAAGTTTATATAATTGTTTGAACTCCTCACCAAGGTCTTGATATTTGCGTTTTTTTCCGCAATCATCTTGTGAAGATTATCATCCGATCATATCATTATTATTTCTATTTTTTATTCTCGCTTTGCGGTGTGTGTTTCTGAAGTGGGAGACCAGATGTCAAGCCACCTTCATATTAATATTTAATAATTTTTTTAACCTTTAAAAGAACTGATTATTGTTATTATCTTTATTATTCTCGCTTTTGCAGATTCAAAGCTGAAGGTGGGGGACAAGTACAACCACCTGCAGTTATAATTTTTTTAGATATTTAAGAACGTTCTCGTAATTCTGGCTTTATCCAAGAGAACCGCTTGCTGGGCCTCTCTTAACAAATGAAGGGGTAATTCCAAGCCGTCCGTACCTGCCACCGTTGACTTTGGGATCAGACCATTTCTTGATATTATTGGAGTAACGGACATGCTATCAAGAGCCTTTCTCGAAGAAGAGGGACCGGAAGACGTCGACTTTTCTAAGGCGGTTCATGCCATTACGATAGAATTGTTGCCGGTGCCATCAGAAGATATAAAAATTTTGCAAGAAGCCACCAGAGAGGATTTCAGTGGAAATTATAAATAGCATATATATATATATATATATATATATATATATATATATATATATATATATATACATATACATATATATATATATATATATACATATATACATATATATATATATATACATATATATATATATATATATATATATATATATATATATATATATATATATATATATATATACATATATATATATATATGTAAATTCTACATTATTATATAGAATATATATTATATAATATGTATATTGTATATTATATATAGAAATTATTATTATTATTTCACACTTTCTTGGCTTTCGCCAGAAAGATTCACCTACCCGAACCAAGATTAAGGGTTAGGCTCAAAAGTTAAACTATGGTTAAGAACTTCCTATGTTCGCTGTGCCTTTTTCCAACACTTTCTCTGGCAGTTTCAAATTTTCGACAGAGCGAATGGTATCGTCTGGGATAAGGCCATTGCTGGAAATTACAATTGGATATACCTGGACATGATTCAGTTTGTAAAGTTGCCGAAGCTCTTGGCACAAGTCTTGATATTTCCTAATCTTTTCAGAAATAGTCTTTCCCGATATTGTCATCGGTTGGGACCGCTATATCAATGACATACCCACTTTGTTTCTTCCGATCAATTAATACAATGTCCAGTTTGTTATTTACTTCCGTGTGGTCTGTAATTATAAATCGATCCCAATATATCCTATTTTTTTTTACAGCGCCGTTAGGGCTCATATTGATAATAAGGAACCTCTTCTGTTGTCATGTTATTTTATAAAGCTTGGTGAACAATTTTGTGTCTCATCAGATTTTCTTTACCTTCCAACGCTGGACATCCCGACGAAATATGCTAGATTGACTCCATTGCATTTTTATATAGGCGACATCGATCACTTACATTTACTCCACATAAATATTTTTTGTAAGCATTGGTGGATACTGGTTTTGTATTGCCAAAATAAACCCTCCGGTTTCGGGAAATAGTTATACTTTCTTAAGCCATTTAATAGAGGCCTCCCAGTTAATTCCCGATTGAGATAAAGCATTGTAAAAACGACCATGTAGTACTTTACTTTTCGGTGGGGACTTCTTTATGTTCCATTTTAATTAAGTTCAAAGCTTTGTAGGCATTATCCAGCAATTTTATGGCTGACCATACAAGAGAGTTTCTTAGTTGGAAAGTGCACCTTAAAATTATTTTCTTGCTCTCTACAGTTTCTTAGTAAGCAGACGGAAGTCCCCTTCCTTCTTTTATCCGTGGTAAGTACATCCTCTCAATTGAAGATTTGGAATGTCATGTCCTAGCTGAGGTAAAAAGAACTCTCACCAAACGATTCATTTCCTCCAGCTCCGTATTAGACCATTCTAGAACGCCAAACGTATAAGTCAAGACAGGAATAGCCCATGTATTTATAGCATTAATTAAATTGCTAGATGAGAAGGTAGGTTTAGAGTAGTATTTTTATTCTCTTCTTGAAGGTACGTTTTGAGTATTATTTTTATTCTCTTCTTGAATTCTTCTTTATTACTTTTCTTGAATTTTAAAAGTTGACCGAAACCTAAATATTTATAAGAATCAGAATTGTTTAATTCTTTTATTGTTCAATTGTTAATCAGTTCTGTGTCTTGTTTATTCATTGCTTCGCCTCTTTCAACATGAATTATTGCATATTTATCTATTCCCAATGTCATACCTATCTGTAGGTAACTATCCAAATAGTTAAATCATTACTAAATGATTTAACTATTTGGATCATGTTCTCAAGTTCTTCTTCACTCTTAGAATACTGTTTTTAAATCGTCTATATATAGAGCATGAGATAATCTGGTTCCATTTTTATCGAGTCTGTAACCTATAACTGAATCATTTAATAATTAGCTTAGTGAGTTTAATGAGAGACAATATAGTAATGGACTCAAAAAGTCTCCTTGAAGTATTCCTTTATTTATAGGTATACATATATTGGAATGACTAAATTTAGGCAGGTGTAATTTCACCTTCCAAGTCTTCATTAGACGTTCTATTAGCTCCACTATTTTAATGTCTATTTTGTACATGTATTAACCACTTGTGAGGAACTGAATTATTATTTTATTTGTCAACACTTTTACAAAAGGTTTTTTGTTACTTGAGAGGGAGAGAATCAACTCTAACCATCTCAGGTATGTTCTATCTTAATTTCTCTTGGATGTTGAGAAAGCTTCTTAAAATTCTGGCAGTATTTAACAGTACCGCTTTCTTATCTTCATTTATTAAATGAGTTGGGAGGCCCAGCCTATTATTATTAAGTTTATACAAACTTTTTAACTCAGTTGATAGACTTTGATACTTCCCCGCCGATAGTAGGGTCCTTGATAGACCTTGATAGTAAGGCGCCGATTCGCTTAATAATTTACGTTTTAGACCAATCGCCTGGCGATTATTATAATATATATATCAGACATAGTATCACCAAAGAAAGATTCAATTGAAATCGGTGACCCCACATCCGAAACCTCCCCTTGTTAGTGAAATAATATGTGTGGACATCAAAAAGAAAAAAAAATGTTTAAATAAACCTAATAAAGTGAAACAAATTTTTTTTTTTTACCGCTCTCAGCAATCGATTGCTTCTCCGACCTGACATCCGGACTTATATTTATATCACCTGGAAGTCCATCATGATCAGTGAGATCCAAAGATAGGGCGTGCGCCGAATGAAAGCCACCTAAAGCGATCAGTAACAGAGAAATAAACATGACTGTATCATGAAAGGTGGATTCTCTTTTATATCTATATATATATAAATATATATAGTTTTAAAAAAGATAATAACTTAATCACCTTCAGATAAATGGAAGATATTTACTTATTTTGGTAATTGCAAAAGTATATTGCTCTTTTTGGTGAAAACTAGTTTTCTATGATCTTCGGTTCAAAAGATATTTATTTCAAGTCGCGATAAAAGGCTTACTGATAAGAACTCACGTACTTCTTACTGATAATAAAATAATAAAAACTGATGTTTGACGGATGAAGGTGGGATTAAGTCAAGGTATGTTTAGAGATTTCAAAAATATGTAACTTCACTAACAGCGACAATAGTGTTAAGCCAATTTTTTCTTTTATTTCACTTGTTACCGAGAGGAGAATATGGAAAATATAAAAAAATAAAGAAAAACACTTGCGGATGTAAAAAATCTGGTGCGCGCAACACACAACTTTCACTTACTCTTTGAACTTTGAATAAAAATTATTTTCTGGCCATGTTAGGCTATTATAAAATGTTTTAAATTGCATTTTAAACTGAGCTAAAGCTAAAAAAACACAAATGCTATTAAAATAACAAAAGTCCTATTTATTATATCACCGGTAGATTATGAATTGTAGGATTCGTTGATTATGGATTGTTCGATCCATTGATTATGGATTGTACGACTATAAGTCATTAAACTGTTATTTTCCAAAACTAGAGACCATATCTTATCACCTAATTGTCCGATTTTAACGATTTTTTTTTTGTTTTTTAGGCTATTTCATAAACTTTTAGAAAACCATACAACATTCCCAAAAAAGTGTATACTTTTTGAGTTATTCGGAATTTAATTTTACCATCCCTCGTAACTTTTTTTCAGCTTCTTTTCGTTGATGAATGTTATATAGATAAATTTGAAGGGTGTCGAGAAAATGACTTTAGCGAAGTTTCAATGAAATCGGTACATTCGTTTAGGCGCTACAGTCTATAGCTACGTTTTTCTGCATTTTTATTTTTTTTCTCCTTTATTAACTTATCAAATTCTTTCAAAAGTTATATTTAGCATTTCTTCGTAACTCTGAATAATGCGAAATAATTATCTTTTTAAAATAAACCATATTAAAGGTACTTTAGAGGAAGACGTATATGAACATTGGGCATTTAAGCCCTGTAAAGTGACATCAATGGGAATAAGACCTAATTTATATTAAAGACCACTTAATTATACAATGATACACCGAGTTTAATCAAAATCGTTAGAGCCGTTTTTGAGAAAACTGTGAAAATGTGTTTCAGCGTTGATATAAAGTGGCACTTCCGGTTAGCCGATTTTAAGGAAAAAGTTGCCGTCACAACTAAGGCATACACCTATCTTAAATACGTGATATCAGTTTCATAGGACTTTTCGTTTTTGAGCTAGACTGCTAACATACAAACACACAGACACACAGACCATTTGTCGGGACTTGGTCATTTCGACTCAGGATACCTCAAAACGTATAAATCCGTCGAAAACTCAGATTCAAAAATTTTCTCGATCGCAATACTTAAGTGAAAGTAAAAACCGTTTTGATATTTGTATTTTCCATAGTTTGTGAAATGTCTGAACGCACTTCACAGTTTCTAAAACGATTGCTTACCTTTTATATAGTAAGTATAAGCATGAGGAATGTACCTCAGTATTAAGGATTTAATTTTTGAGGATCTATTTATTTTATATTTTTCTATAACGGTAATTATTCTAGAATAAAAAAAAGAAAAATAATGTATATAAAATGACGTTCAAGTGGCCCTTGAAGAACAGTTGATATACTAAAATAATCATAAAGCTAGAAAAGAGACAAAAGGTGATTATGTTATAAATGGAAAAGTCCTCACAACAAAGTCAGCAATCTCCAACACACAAGTGAATAGTCAACTTGCCAACGTTTCAGGCATCATCAGGGAAGATAAACCAAGATCGATTGCAGCAAACATCTCACGAAGCCATCCATATACATACTCCTAACAGCTAAGGAAGGGTGTATTGAACAGCTGACTAGACGTAATACATGGGGGGAAATAAACAAAACTAAAATATAATAATACAAAACGTGTTAACTTAAATTATTTTTTGTTTTTTTATATCATATAAAATACTAAATAAATAAATAACTTCTATACCCCAAAAAACACAAAGGATAGGCGGCCATTCCACAATTAATTTTATTTTATTTTGCTTCCTCATTACCTAAGGAAGGGAAGCATTGTGTTCCTGGGAGAGATTTAAAAAAAATTGTGTGTTCAGAATCGAAAATTTCCACTCGCATTTTACGTTTCATACATCAATGATCAAATTTGGTTTGGAGTCTTGTCTGTCTGTCAGTGGTCAAATCGTAACGTGCATATTGCCTACTATCATTTATCCAATTTTCAAGGAATGTGTGGGTCCCATATCAATTTCATCTAGTGCGCAAACGTATATTTATTGAAATGCCAAAATTAATGTAAATAATTTTTAACAGTATAGTGACTGTGAAATATCTAAGGAATTGATAATGTTTAATGGGGATTAGGTCAATACAAGATTTTTATGAGGTTGTAAAATTTAATAATTTCTTCATAAGTCTTAAGGGGGATAACTTTTTATATGGGGTATATAAGTGAGATTTAATAACTGCATTTACTCTCACAACAATTTTTTCTTTATTTTCATGACATTTCAGAATCCACTTTCTTATCTCATCTTCAGACTAGAATTTAAAATATTTTTCTTATTTATATTTTTTTACTATCAGTGCAATATTTTGTTATTATAATTTTCAACAACAATAACAGAAATTGCCAATCTTACCAGTATCTCATCCTAATATCATCTTATTTTGTTTTATATGGTTTGTCATATTTTTTTTTATTTTTTTATTATTCATCCCTAAAATGCAATAATGTTCTGTTTTTATTTGTTTTATTATTACTATTTTTATGTATGTAGCAAGTTTCTATAACGAATGCATTACCTTATATTATATTGTGGTCTTTTTCAGCGCCTAATCAGATATGAACCAAACCTTGAATAAAGAGTCAAATTCCAAAGCATTTTTACATATTTAATTTGTCAATTATATAAGCATAATGGCTCCCTATTTTAGCATCATCAGTTTCATAATTTATTGCTTTTTTATTTTGTTTAATGATAAATGTGGATTCCATTATTATTTTTCTATGTGTACTATTTGTTTCTTTATATAATATTTGTGGTTGTGTTAAATTGAATTTATATCTATTTGTGATGCTATGGTGAGCTAGGGCTGTTTTATTGTCTACTTTACTATTTTTTGAATCATTATATTGTTGGTTCATTCTTTTTTCTAAGATTTCTCTCGTTTCGCCTATGTATGTCGATTCGTGATTATTACAATCTACCTTGTAAACAATATCTTTTTGATTTAACTTATTCATTATTAATATTAATATTATTTATTATTAATATAACTTACCATTACCTTTCATCTGACTTAGGTGGTAATTTATTTTGTTTTGATGATAAGAACTTGTGTTTATCTCACAGTTATTATGATTAATTTTTTTTTAAATTTTACGTGTTAAAGTAGGGATATAATTTAATCTGTAATATTTTTTCTTTGTTTTCCAGATTCATTTTCCCGTGTGTAATGATTATTTTTTATTTCTATGTTTTTTCTCTGTCACTATAGTGTTATTAGATGTAAAAAAAATCTTTTATGGATTTTTGGATAAATTACATTTTATTTTGTAATTTTTTATGGATTAAAAGTTGCAAGTTTTGGTTATTTTCTACTTTATCAAAAGGTTTTTTTTTTTGTATTTTCTCTTTGTTTATTTATTTGAAACTACATTTTTTTAATCATTAGTTTAGGGAACCACACCAACTGAAGTGATAAAACAAGAACTAACGACGCTTGGTTTCAAAGTACTTCAGGTAATCAACGTTTTGAAGGAGAATAAGGAGCAGCCTGGAGTAAAAAATAAAGTTCCACTACCTTTATTTTTCGATAAACTAGAGCCATTCCCTGTGGTATTAGGAAAATATACGAAATCAAGAGATTGTACTACACTATCGTGAAGATAGAGAAGCTATACTCCAACAGAGAAATCGTAAAGTACCACAATTACCAGGCGTTTGGCCACACGAAGACTTATTGCCACCACTTGCCGCGTTGCGTGAAATGTTGTGAACAACAGAAATCAGGAGAGTGCAAAAACCTATACAAGATCCTGCAGTTTGTACCCTATCCCTAGAGGGACACCCGGCCAACTACAATAGCTGTCAAACTTATAAGAACCTCAAATCCAGATACCAGAAGAACCGGATTCAAGATAAGACAACCATATCAAGAAGAGAACCTTATAGAATTGTTAATAATAATGTATCATACTCAGAACTACTTGGAGGTAAGAACCCAACTAATAAATGTGAAGCCCTGCCGCAGCAACTACCTCAACCACAACATCAATATCCTGTTCATACTAACACACCTAAATATCAACAACCTCCAATTCCTCATATTCCTCCTCCCTCAAATGCCACAGATCTCACCAGTTTAAAACCCCTCAATCATTCCCTTAAACGTTTTGACGAACTTTTCTCAGAACATATCCATTAATACTTAAATTATCAATGGCTCCTATTTCCAAAACATCTTCACCGTCCTTCATTAGAGGCGCAAGAAACTCTTTAACTGGAAACTGTTTCATCAAATCCTTTTCGATAAAATTGACCTCAGAATAACCCTTAAAGACCCAGAAGACATCGATAATGCCGTAGATTCCTTTACCACCACTGTTCAGCAAGCAATCTGGACTGCTTCCTCCCTAAATCTCCCCAAAAATTCCTAAGAGAAATAATTCACCTCAATACCTGCTAGACCTAATTCATATACCGTGCCAGAATATTATGACAACGTTCAAGACACCCCAACGATCGCCGCTCTTATAATGATTTCAGTAAACGATTAAAGCAGGAACTGGCCACCTTCAAATCCCAATCCTTCAACTCCTACCTTACTTTCCTCTCTGTTCATGATAATTCTCTATGGAAGATCACTTACAAAATCCTAAAACTTCATCATATTTCCCATCCCCTCCGTCGATAAGATGGCTACTGGACAGCGTCTGATGAAGACAAACCTGAGGAATTCGGCAGACACCTCTCCAGAACATTCATCTCTCATCCGAAATCCAACCCCACCCATACCACAACAGTAGAAGAATTCCTTACATCACCCATTTCACTTTCCTTGTCCCCTAAAGCAGTTAATCCTTCTGAGGTCAAACATCATCTGATTTTACATATTGTCTATGCTCCCTTCTATGTAACCAACAAAACCCTATATCATGTATCCCTTAATATCCCTTAACCTTAATATCCCGTTTGTCCTTGACCTTATTGATAGGTGGTAATTTATTTTGTTTTGATGATAAGAACTTGTGTTTATCTCACAGTTATTATGATTAATTTTTTTTTAAATTTTACGTTTATTTTGTGTTTATCTATTTGAAAATTTTTCCAAATTCCATCAGAACCTTATAAATCATTCAAATCCCCTAGCGTAATCCCTATCTAGTTCCACTTATCCCTACAATCCTTCTCGAAGGTTGAAGCAGTAGTGGCCTAGAGATCTTTTGTAGTATATATCTTGATGTTCAGGCAATGGACAGATTCTTCACTTAAGACATGAGTGTATGTGGCTAAAGCGCTCTTGCTCAAACTGGACTTGCTTTAATGATGCGGTTGAGAGAGTAGCACAGGGATCTCTTGGAGTCCTGTTTTTCCTTCTATAATTGGAGGGAGAAGCCTGGCTTGGGGTTTCCTGCCTGATTGTATATATTGTGTATAGGTATGACTGTGTTTTTATGTTTTTAATTCACTTATTTTAGGTTATTTTATTTATTATTGTACATAGTTTTGGATTATTATTTTACTTTTGTTAATTTTATATTTTCTGAATATATGATGTGAATGTGTTCATATATCAGTATAATTATTGTCCACGGGACAGATGATTATATTTCTTAATAAATAAATAAAAAATCTGGTGCGCGCTACATACAACTTTCTCTGTAAGTATATCTGAATATTTAACCTATAAATGATTATGGATCGTAAGATTATTAGTTATTAACCTGTTATTTTCGGTTGTAAAGTTTACTAAAACAAAACTTCTAGATTTTCATTGCCTTGCCATGGATAGGTCAAAAGTTGTCACACAACTTGTAAGTGGATAATGTTGGGATCAGAAAGGGAAAATTCATCAAATTATTCACTAATTTAATTTTGTATAAGGCTACTTGATGATTTTTTGGAATAAACGGCCGATAGATACCTAATTATTTAAATATAATATCTTATCTAGAGTTAATAGTACATAGTAAATATATTTGAGGTTATAAACATAT
The DNA here is from genome assembly GCA_928085145.1 of Nezara viridula. NCBI lineage: Eukaryota > Metazoa > Arthropoda > Insecta > Hemiptera > Pentatomidae > Nezara > Nezara viridula. The sequence continues at coordinate 17,444,174 of OV725077.1, forward strand.
CCATGAAATACTTTTATATTTCAATTCTTCTTTCAAACAAGTACAATATAAGTACACAATAGTATTTTAAACAATGGCTTTATTCGGTGGATTTTAAATACTTTTTTTTAATCTTAGAAAAACATTTAAAAGTTTATATACAGTAAGAAAACTTCATTTAATTTCCTTGGAAACATGTGATTTACGTTAAATAATTTTAGGTAAAAAAAATATTTATAATTTTTTCGCAGCTCTCCGTTACCTTTTACAACTTTCTATATTAGATATTGTTTTTTTCTAAAATTCTTCACTTCCCAAGGGTATATTATACGTGTAACTTCTGACTGGTATTTCTGGAGATTCATTTTCGACTTGGGTAAGCATTTTTATTTTTTTCTCCTTTATTCAATTACCAAATTCTTTCAAAAGGTATATTTAGCATTTTTTGTAACTCTAAATAACTTGAGATGATTATTTCTTTAAAATAAAGTATATTAAAAGTAATTTTATTTATTGGTCATTGAAGCCCTGTAAAGTGATATCAATGGGGATAAGACCTAATTGATATTATAGACCACTTAATTATACAATGATACACCGAGTTTAATAAAAATCGTTAGAGCCGTTTTTGAGAAAATCGTAAAAATGTGTTTCAGTGTTGATATAAAGTGCCATTTCCGGTTATCTGATTTTAACGAAAAAGTTTTTGTCACATCTAAGGCCTATACCTAACATACAAACACACAGACACCCAGACCATTTTTCGGCACTTGGTTATTTGGACTCATGTGACTTCAAAACGTGTATTTCCGTTGAAAACTCAGATTCAAAAAATTTCACGATCGCAATACTCACACTTACTATATATTATACATATAAGTAAGTTTTTTTTCTGTCTTCATAGTTCTCACTACACATGTCTAGTTTTACACATGTCATAGTATTGACAATAATTGTTAATTTGTGTTTATGTTTACTGAGCATTATGTTTTGTGTTTTATTCATTTCAGTGAACTTCATACGACTCTTTATTTGGTTTCAACTATTGTATATATTTTATGTATCTTTTTTATTTAATATAACTGTGTGAACACTCAAAAAGGGATTTTTCATTTTCCATTTTTTTTATTTATTGAAACTTTTTTATTTTAATATTTTCTTGTGCATGCCCATTTTTCACTTTTTACAGGTCTCATTTTTACTCTTTTTATTTTTCCCATCCTTCCCAACATTAATTTTCCCCGACCATTGAGGAACCTCACCGGGGAAGGGTTTGTGTTTTAATTTTGAAATACCACCGGGCCCAACAATATGCATTTATATTATTACTGCAGTATCATTTATTTAAATAAATGATTCTACCACGTACCCAATATTACTAATCATTTTATTAGTATTATGGATTAAGTTAAGATTGATTAACTTTAATAAATATCTTAAAGAAAGTTACAGATTTTGCTAAATAAAATAATTTATAACACAATATAATTTATAGTCACAAAACATTATATTTTATAACCATAAAAAACATCTGAACACATTATATTATTCACATATGATATCGATAGTTTATCAAATTAAATTAAATCATATGGGTTGTCCTGCTCCTACAGTCTAATTCACCATAAAATAAATAAAAGCGTGAATTGAGTTTTTTTCGGTTCATACTATTTTTCGAATATTAGAATTATTAATCCGAATAATTTAACAACACCAAGAGGGTACACTTTTGTATCATAAAAAAAAGAAGGAATACATTCGTACCATTTAGATTTTATCCTTGTGAACCGATTTATTTTAAGGATCATCGGTTTATAAAACTCTAAACCAATCTTTTCGAAAACAGAACGAAAATGCCAGTTCAACTTACCTTTTCAATGTTCTGAAGAAATAATTAAAACTAACAGACAACAATGTGCACTTTGATATTCCCTCAGGAATCGAGATATATACTCAATGTGTTTTCCACATTACCATCACTTACTCTTCAATGGTTTCCTCCCGGATTGTCATTTTCCTTTACTAGGCTTTTCAATAATGATCATCCGTAGGTTCTCCGAAAGATCTGTTTAGCCCTCCATCTTGTAATCATGCCAGGTCACTTCTTCTTGCAGGAGGGAGTCGAGAGGTACCACCCCCGCTGGGATTGGCACTGTTTCATGCGACGTAGTCCCTGTCTTTTTTACCTGTACCACTGCAACCCATGACGGGTCTTGGGTTTAGTATTATTAGAGAAAGCCTCCGTTTTGTTTAATGCAACATTCAGCACGACGAATCCATGCTTCTCTGGCTCTTCGTATAGCATTAGGATGGTGCTTGATAGTTACTGTGGCTTCCACGATCATATTTCTTAGCTCTTTTTGCGTGCCAACTGCAGCACAATAAACAATATATTTCACCCAACCACAAATAAAATAATCTAATGGTGTTAAATATGGAAATCGTGGTGGCCATTTAACAGGTCCGTTTCGACCCACCCATCGGTCTCCATAAGTTACATTTAAATAATCAGTGAAACTATTACAAAAGTAAGCTGGAGCACCGTCATGCATAAACCACAGCCTTTGCCCAATGCTTAGCGGAATGTCTTCTAGGAGTTCATGAAGATCATTTTGCAAACGATGCAAGTAAGATATACCTGACAGCCTAGGTGGCAAAAAGAAGGGGCCGATGATGTTGTCTCTTAGAAGACCACACCAGACATTTAAGGACAAGGTATGTTGTTAATGTCCAACAGCAGTCGTATAAGGGTTTTCTTCAGCCCAAGTATTTCGAAAATTAGGAATCCCGTTTCTTGTAAAGCAAGATTCATCAGTAACCAAAACGCAGTTCAGGAAGTTAGGATCTCATGTGCATTGTCGAATTGACCACTGGGAGAAATTTCTGCGCTTGCTGTAATCTTGTGGTAACAAATCTTGCCTATTCCATACGTGTAATGGATACTATCGTTGTTAGTGTAAGTTCGCCATACGCTGGTAGAGGAAATATCGAAACGACGTGACAATCTTCTGGTACTAGTAGTAGAAGATAACTGAACAACATCGAGTATTTCTTTTTCAACTATTGCAGTTCGTCGAAATCTTTGTCTACCAGCGTTTACTCGTATAGGTTTTAACGGTACTCCTCTCTTAGCGGGTAGAGTCGAAACCTTCCTTCTTATCTAATCTCGTTTCAGATAACCATCTCGTTTCAGATAACCATCTCGTTTCAGATAACATCCCTTATCGACCCAATCTCGTTTCTCAAGTTATTGTGTTCTTTAGTTTTTCTTGTTCTTTAGTTTAGTTGTTCTTTAAGTTATTGTGTTGTTTAGTATTATATTGTGTTCTTTTGTTAATATTGTGTTGTTTTGTTTCAACTGGAATTATGGATGTTGTCACATTGTGGGAATTGCCGTCTTCGGAAGAAGAGGCTATCAAATATTTTCAAGACGCCGGGATATTTGATAAGGTGAAATATTGTGTTTATTGTGATGGTCGTAAAATGAAGTTCGACGGGAAGATTAAATGGAGATGCTCTCGTAGGTGTAACAAAACCGTTTCTATAAGGAAAGAAACGTGGTTAGAGGGGTCCAGGATTTCTTTTTTGACGGCTTTAAAATTCATTTATGGGTGGTCCCATAATTTAACTACAATTCAGTGAGGGAAAGAGCAGCTCAAACTATCCACCCAAACTGTCGTAGCATGGAACAAATTTTTAAGAGAAGTTTGTGCCCATGACATGTTATACCGGTCGAATAAAAAAATTGGAGGGCCTGGCAAAGTCGTCGAAGAAGACGAGAGTCTTTTTTCGAAAAGAAAAAATCATATGGGGAGAGTCTTACCTCAGCAGTGGATGTTTGGCGGAGTTTGCCGAGAAACAGACGAGTGTTTTATAGTTAAAATAAAGGATAGGAGAGCAGGGACTTTATTAGAAGCTATCAAAAACAATGTAGAAGAGAGAAGCACGATTTATTCCGACTGTTGGAAAGGATACAACACAAAAGAACTGAATGAAGCAAACTACGACCATTTTCAGGTCAATCACACATATAATTTTGTTGATCCATCAAGTGGAGTCCATACTCAACACATCGAAAGATTATGGGGCTCAGCCAAGTGGAGAAATAAAAAACGCAGAGGAACTGCCAAAAAACACCTGGATTCATATTTATGTGAGTTTTTGTGGCGGCGGGCGCATAAACATCAGGATCTCTTCCTCGCTATTTTAAATACGATAAAATTATTTTCCATACCAAAATAAAATTTTTCATATTTTGTTTCCATCGTTTATTCATAATCTTTGTTTTATATGTACATATCCTGTTAAAGTAGTTTTTTATTATTTAATCCTTTTTTGTCTATTTTTGGCCTATTTTTATTATTTCATTTATTTTTGTATATATGTTGCAATGTTTTCGTAATGTTTTTTAATTATATATTTATGTTTTGGTATATATTTATGTTTTTACGATATATATGTTTTGGTATATATTTATGTTTTTCAATATATTTATGTTTTGGTATATTTTAATATATACTTTGTGAAATAAAAGTATTTTTAAATATACGTTGTGAAATAAAAGCATTTATTATTACATTTGTTTCTGTTTTTGTTCACAATTTCAATAATCAATACAATACAATCAATATGAATACGAACACATAATAAAATGAATATAATACAATATATACGAATACGCAGAGCTTATAAGTGTTAAGGTTATAAACATTGGCGGATAGCAGTCGGACTCTACCCGCTAAGAGAGAAGTACCGTTTTAACTTACCATTATCCCTAAAGCGTCTTTCAATGGCCTGAAACGTTTTGCGATTTGGTAATCTTATATTAGGAAATTTTTCACGATATCTTCGAAGAGCAGCAGCGCCGTTTCTATGTACCTCGGCTTAAGTTAAAAGCATGCGTTTGTTTTCCAATCTGAATAAATTTATGTTGTCTCCCATGATAATCATATATTGAACTGTGTCACAGTATTCACTCACACTAAAACACACAGAACTAGACAAACGTTATCGTTCATTTGTTTATCAGGTGATTTAAACCTGTTATTTAGTATTAAACACGTTAAACTTTGTACAGTCAGTCTTAATGTAGTATTTAAATAATTAATCTTTAACCTTTGATATATGTTTAATAAAGGAGTTTGAAATATATGTTAATATGAACTTTTTTGTTTATTTTTTGTTAGTGAACAAATACCTAAAATAAAGTAGTGCAATTACGAAACACCCTACATATATATATATATATATATATATATATATATATATATATATATATATATATATATATATATATATATCTTCATTTTCATTTATTATTTCTACCTGTTTCTCTACTTGTTCCCATTATATTGGCACATAAATTAGTAGAATATTATGTGCCTCTACGGCAATTAAATCCACAGCTGGAATAAAAATAAAATATCAATTGTTACAGTTTTTTCCACTTCGATTTTTCAATCGTCTCACTGTGTGGCGGTCAGACGTATTTTGTTTAATTCTATTTTCGGATTCTACGTATCTTAAACGTAAAACTGAAAATGTTGAGGGTGTTAACTTTTTTTTTCTTGGTCGATTACAAAGTTTAATCATTGAAAATAATAAACCAAAAAGGAAGACATGTTTAAATGAACTAAATATAAAGAAATATCTCTGCTTCCCAGTGCATTCAAAATAGTTTACAACATCTTAATTTGCCGGCTGCTATTCTAGATAAGATTTTATGACTACAGTAAAGATTTTTATCCTCCAGCTTTGTTTTTGACACTATAGGTTTGAACATGTCTCAGAGTTTGTCAAGCTGTGTTCAGTGGTAACCTGCTACAATGATGCAACAATGGAGGTTCGAACGAGAATATTCGCTGCCAATCGTTACTATTTTGGATTCTGGAAACATATCAATAATTTGAATACCAGATGTACAAAACTTACCATTTATAGGACTCTCATTTGTCCTGTACTATATTATGGACCATAATCATAGCTGAAGACGACACCTCATATTTGAACGGAAATCATTAAATCTTATTTACGTCGCTGTGTATGATATAATGAAGGGATGATGTGAAACAATCGGAAGCTGTTTGTTCTACATCATGTCGGATATCTTTTGTTTCTTCCAGATTTGAAGGCTCGGATGGGCAGGGCATCTAGCCAGAATGGCTGACGAGCTCCTTTTAGTCGTCGAAGACTTGGAAGCCTGAAGCTGCGATTTGCAGATTGTGTAGCTCATGACGCAAGAACAAATTTAATGTTGCGGACCTGGATGGCAGCGGCAGAGAATAGAGAGGCAAGGCGGTTGTTGTTGGAAGTAGCCAGGACTTTCAATGGTTACTGCTCTATTGAAGAAGAAGAAGAAGAAGACTTTTTATAACAAACTTTTTATTAATTGAAAACAACTTTTTTTTAAACTATACAAATTGATCATCTATGATGAATAAATAAAACTATTTAGAAACGACCCTGAAATCTGTTTGAATTCACATCTCAGCAATAACTCGCCGAAGCTGGTATTGTTCTAGAACAAAGTTAATTTTGTCGTTATGTCAATTTCAGGAATTTTCGAAAATAAAAGAAAAGAAAATTACTCGTTTTACTTACTTGCGATAGATTTTACAGCAGCTCATGTTATTATTACAACAGAACATATAAAAAGGACAACATGTTGTTGCAGTGCAGTGTTTACCTCCTTGTGTATTCGGACCTATATCTAAAACTAAACATAAGGAAACAATTATTGCATTAAATAGAATTCATATAAAAAATCTGGTGCGCGCAACACACAACATTCACTTACTGATCTACTTTTTTTTTTTTTATATTTTATTTTATTGAGATTTACAACTGTATTACATGGAAAATACGATAAGTAAATGTGACATTGGTAACATGACATGTACAAGATGAAGAGAAACTACCCATTGGTAGAACTCAAATTAAAGTTCTATATTAGAAGGTCCCGAGGCCATCTTCTTTTCAGACACCTCGGAGGGTTATTAGGGATCGAGGAGGAAGCAAGGTTTGAAACGAGAGGATTCGGATGGTTCAGCAGTTTGTTATGGAAGGATAGGTATCTGGATTTTGCCAAATCGGAATCATATGGAACATTAATGTCTTTATGGATGATTTTATTTGTGACAAAGTAAGGAGCGTTGAAGATTTTACTAAGGATTTTGGATTGTAAGGATTGGATATGAGAGGAATTCGATGGATAGTGGAATTAGATGGATTCGATAATAGTGGAGCCCCAAAGCTCAATTCCGTAGGTCCAAATAGGTCTTATTATTGTCATATATATGAGTCGTTTGTAATTGATTGTGAGCTTAGAGCGTTTGTCTAGTAAGTGCTGCAGTAGTCGAAAACGTCGGGCGGTTTCAAGTCGTTTCAGTCTGGTATGGGGGTTCCAAGTGAGTCGTTTGTCAAGGTGGAGTCCTAAGTATCGGATTTGTTCGACAGGGATAATGTTGCTATTGGGGCTATTGTTGAAGGATACTGTAGGACAGGAAGTCATAGGTTTACGGCGAAGAGTGAAGGTAATTTGATGGGATTTATTGGAATTTATTTTAATCCTCCAGTTCTGACACCATTTTTCAAGCCATGTGATGTGTGATTGAAGCGTTTGGGATGCAATAGATGGATCGTTATTAACTGATACGATACACGGCATAGGTGGTGATAACAGTGTTGGATTGGGTTGGGATGTCAGCTGTATAAACTGTAAAGGACAGGACCTAGGATACTACCTTGAGGAACACCGGCAAACTGAGTAAAAAGGGATGAATGAGCATTGTTATGATTGACTTTGAACTAGGAACGGATAATGAGGAAGTATGTAGGTGGTAGGAATTTACGGAGTTTGTACATCAGTCCCGGACGCCAGATTCTATCAAACGCCTGTTCAACGTCGAGAATGGCTCCCGTGCAGTACATTTCACGCTTCAATGCAGAGGAGACTACATCGACCACACGATGGCATTGCTGAATAGTGGAGTGGGATGTGCGGAATCCAAATTGGTGATCTTGGATAATGTGTTTAGAGTCTAGGATGGGATACAGGCGTTTTAAGATAAGTTTTTCCAGGATTTTGCCCATAATGGGTAAAAGAGAGATAGGCGATGGAGGATGGGTTTAGGTATCATTTTGACAATGGATAGTTTCCAAGAGTCAGGAAAATATGTGGTTCGGAGTACAGCATTATATATATATAGGTTAGGAACAGTATGGCTTTTTTAGGATCTGAGATGTGATTAGGTCATAGCCAGGAGCTTTGCGGGAAGGTAATCTATGAATGATATTGGATATTTGTGAAGGATGAAATGCTTTAGGTGGAGGAGTCAATTGGAGTGGGATATCCAATTCTGCTTCAATAAACTCAAGGTGGGTTGGATTAAGGATATCTGGGTGTGGATTAAATGTTTTTGAGAGGTTCTGAGCAAATATTTGCGATTTTTCTTCGTCAGATCTGGACCAGGTTTGGGTTTCAGTAATAAGTTGGTGGTTAAAATCTTTGAATTTAAGGAGCTTTTTAGTGGTCAACCATAGTGATTTGTCAGAAGTAGTAAGTTTTTCTGTCATGTTAAGTAAATTTTGAACTTTGTATTTTCTAATTTCAGCTTTTAGTTGGTTAGTTAATTTGTTGTAATATGTCTTATCGGATTGGTATCTAGTCCTGTGCCACTTCGATCTTCCTCTGCGTTTTTCCCTTAATAAGATACGAATATGCTGCGTCGGGATGGTCTGATCTATAAGTGATATAGTCACGTATGTAGAAATATTAACGTCGAGTGAAGTGAGTTTCTGTCAGTAGAGCAATATCAATGTGGTTGTCATGAAGAAAAATGTCTAGTTCGTCTCTGTGGTTGTGTAGACCGTTAGCATTCCATAAAGGAACAACTAAGGGCTTTGTGCTCATCGTGGGAGATTAAAAGGAATTTCGGTAAGGATTCTTGTGAGGAGGGTGATTAGGGGCTTGGTAGTTTCTTGAAGATCTTTCAGGAAGGAGGCAAGGGTGGAGTTTATTAAGTCGATCGGGTTCTGTTGCTCAGGTGGGTTTTAATCACGGATTCGTGAGAGATAGCTGTTATGATAAGAAGTCTCTGATGAAGGTTGTACATGTCGTGATGAACTAGGAGCTGGGTTATAAATAGATGGAACTTGGGAAGAAGAGTTAATGTGGGCAGTAGGGTGGGAGTAAACCGGAGTTGGATGCTCAGGAGGTAATTTTGCTCGTAGAGGTATCTGATGAAGAGGCATTTGCTGACTTGGAAAATTTGACTGAATGTGGGAGGTGTGAGTCTGGGATTGGGAGTTCTAGATCTTAGGATTGGAAGCTTGAGTCTTAGTTTTGGAAATCTGAGGTGTCTGACATGGCGGCTGATTCTTCACCATGGTGCCTAAATATAGTTGCCTGGAGTCCTGATGGAGATGATATGTTGATGTAGAGGGCTGTTGTTAACGACGTGATGCTATCTCGTTCGGCAATTCCGGAAACGTTGCGAAATTTTGAAGTTCAGGTACCTGTGCCTGGTTAGGAATCTTCTGTTCGTGGTTTTTTAGAGATATGTTTTAAGTCCTTTGCTTATAGATCTTCTTATAGACCATGCAACCCCGATAACTAGCAGGATGGTCCTCACCACAGAGGGCACATTTTGCTGGTTCATTCAACGGTTTCTGGCAGGTGTCAGAGGCGTGAGGACCGGCACATTTGACACACCGCGCCGAGTGATGACAGTAGGCCTTTGTATGACCTAAGTTTTGACACTTGGTGCATTGCACGACTATATGCTTCTGTCTTGGTTCTTCAAATTTTAAAGTTGAATACAACAGTCTTTTGACTACAAAGATTTCAGAATTATTCCGGGCTGGTTCTAAATCAATGAAAAATAATGGCAGTGGATATTTGTCGATTTGATGTAAAACAGAAGATTACATGTCATACGCAGACCCTACACGGTAATTCATGAATGAAAGTCACAAGAAGTTCCAAGATTGCCCGCGATCGCTTTTATCATGAAGAAGACACGTTCAATCATTACTGATCATTACTTATCGTTGCTGATACCAATTTAGCTCAGTTTTAAACAAAGAAACAGCATATATATGCTTATTTGGACATTGTCATTTATAATATTGGGTATCAAGAGAAAAACGGAGATATAATAATTACTTCCTAGTGCCTGAAAATCGTTTAGACCAAAGTTTGGAAAATATTTAAAGATTTTTTTTCTATAAGTATATTGTGAAGTTTTTTTCCCTTCAATTTATTGCCTACTTGACTATTTAAAGAAAAAATTGTTGAAAATGGTTAATAATAATATAGACTAAACTAACCTATCTAGTAGTAGTCTCATAGAAGGTTAGTCTCATAGAAAATCGTTTTGACAAAAGTTGGTAAAATATAAGTATACTACTTACAAAAATTAAGGAAAGGTATTGCGAAAATAATAAATTTGTTGAGGAAAATGGGAAAAGAACTGATAAATATACACATCGTTAAAGTTTTTTTTTTTTCTTAAAGTAAATTGTGAAGTTTCCTAATTTTTTTTTTTAATTTGTTGCCCACTTGACTATTTAAAAGAAATAGTTGAAGATGGTTTAAAATTATAAACAAGGGATATGAAAAATTATTTAACTATTTACATATAATGAAAATCAGAAATTTATAATGGTTGTGAGGCCTAGGTAACCTAACCTATCCAGCAGTATGGTTAGTCTCCACACTACTTTTACCTCAGTCCCCCCTCCACTTCTCGTGAATGAACCATTGATTTCCGGATGTTCGGAGATCCGCAGCGCACCACCATCAGTACTTCATTCACTACCTTACACGACAATTCGGAACGTCATTAGTGCAATTCCGATTGACCGTGTAGGGTCCCCTTTACCGATATCTTCAAGATCTTTTTTTACAGCGGTTGTAGGAGTGGTTGAGTAGAGACCTCTCAAAACGACCCTATAGGTTTTTTCCTCTTTTAATTGATAGCAGTGGAAGTCATAGTTTCGTGCTGTCAAATGATTAATAAGTTTTTTATAATCGTCTTTGGTGTTTGTGTTAATCTTTGTCATTGACACGAGAAAAACACCTGAAGTTGGTCTGTCCAATCAGGTTAGCTATTTCTTGACCGAACTGCATGAAGTTGTCAATTTTGCTTACATATATCGGTGGTGGCTCAGGTTCGGTGAAAGTCCTTGGTTCAGTGGTGTCCTTATTTTATTATTGGCTGCAACAGAATTGTTGCTGGATATGCTAGTAGGTGGTTTAGTTTCAGCTTTCATAGCTGAATTATTATTAGTGCTAGTTTTTAATTGTTTATTTTTGTCTGCTTTGAGTGGCTGCTTTGATTTAGCGGATTTGTTTTTTTTTTTATTTGGTGAGTTGCCCGCCGACCCGGGGGCAGAGTTTCTGTGGCGCTTTTGGAGAGTTCGCCTTGTTAAGTACTGAGAATTCGTCTCACTAATTTCGGAGAACGGACTATCTACATCTGATTCATCAATAGAAATATTCTTATCAGAATCCATACCTCTAAATATAAATAAACAAAGCAGACAGTGAGAAAAAAAAAAGTATCTCTAATAAAAAAATTTACAAAATAAATACTTAATAAGTAATCTATTTACAAATATATATACAATTATTAAATAAAACATTTTTAATAAGTAAATAAAATAAAAGAGTCAGAGTAAACAAAAAAAAAAAAAGTATATATGATTCTGAGGTACGAACTCAAGATTGAAGAGTAATACGAAGCGCCGTGACCTTGAAAGATAAGACCCGCTGAGGGGAAATATCTGGCACGTTAACTATCTCTAACAAACGAACACCAGTTCATGTTGCTAATTGTTAATAATAAGTCACTCACCTCACTGATTGTAAAGTAAAATTGTTAATAAACTCACTGTTTACAAAGTCTGAGAATAGGATTTCAGATAATAACCAGATGACAAAGTAGCAAAGACAGAACGATATGAATATTGAACTGCAGTTGCGGCCATGACACTTGATATTACCGATCTACTTTACTTTGAATAGAAATTATTTTCTGGCAAGCTGGGCTATTATAAAATTTTTTGAAGTGCATTTTAAACGGAGCTAAAGCTTAAAGCTTACAGATAACAAGTCATTAAGACCATTATAATTACAAAACATCTAATTAATATATCGACGACAGGCAATAAAAATCTAGTCACTCCATCTGCTTTTATAAACCACACAACTTTCTTTGCTTTTATAAACCACAAAATGACTTTATTGAATATCAGTAGGAAAAAGGTTTTTTTAGTCTCAACAATTAAAAAAATATATTTTAAATTTATCCAAATTTTCGCCTCTTCAGAGAAAAAAACTAAAGACCACATCTTTCCTCCTAATTGTCCGATTTAACGATTTTTTTTTGTTTTTTTAGGAAATTCCATAAACTTTTAAAAACCCATACAATATCGAGAAAAAGTTTATACTTTTTGAGTTATTCAGAATTTAATTTTACCATCCCTCTTAACTTTTTTTCCAGCTTCTTTTCGTTGAAATATGCTATATAGTTAAATTTAAAGGATGTCGAGAAAATGGCTTTAGCGAAGTTTCATTGAAATCGGTACATTCGTTCGTATAGCAACGCAGGTTTATCCGCATTTTAATTTTTTTTCTTCTTTATTAACTTATCAAATTCTTTCAAAGGTTATATGTAGCATTTTTTTATAACTCTGAATAATGCGAAATGGTTAACTTTTTAAAATAAACCATATTCAAGGTATTTTAGAGGAAGACATATATGAACATTGGGCATTTAAGCCCTGTAAAGTGACATCAATGGGGATGAGACCTAAATGATATTAAATACCACTTAATTATACAATGATACACCGAGTTTGATCAAAATCGTTCGAGCCGTTTTTGAGAAAATTGTAATAATGTGTTTCAGCGTTCACATAAAGTGGCACTTCCGGTTAGCCGATTTTAACGAAAAAAGTTGCTGTCACATCCGGCCCATATACAAACCTTAAATACTTAATATCAGTTTCGTACTACTTTTCGTTTATGAGCTAAAGTGTTAACAAACACACACAGACCATTTTGCGACACTTGGTTATTTGAACTAAGGGGACCTCAAAACATGTATTTCCGTTTAAAACTGAGATTCGAAAATTTTCACGATAGCAATACTTACCCCTACTATATATTACATATATTGAAAGTAAAAAAAGCTGGTCAAGAGTACACAACACATGTCTGGTCATCAACACACATCTTTGAAGAGAAATTATTTTCTGGCTATGTTGGGCTATTATAAAATTTCGAATTACATTTTTAACTGAGCTAAAGCTAAAAGATAAAAATAAATACTATTTAAATAACAAAAGTCCTATATTTTATATCACCAGTTGATTATGGATTTTACGATCCGTTGATTATGGATTGTACGACTATTAGTTATTAAATTGTTATTTTCCATTGCAAAGCTTACTACTAACGGAATTAAAAGATTCACATTTTTTGTCATAAACAGGTCAAAAATTGGCACACTGATTGTAAGTGGATTTTGTTGAAATATCGCAAAGGGAAAATTTATCAAATTATTCACTAATTTAATTTTTTAAAAGGTTACATAATGATTTTTCGGAATCAGCACACGATAGATACCTAATTATTTAAATATAATATCAGATCTAGAGGTATTAAACAACAGTAAATATAGTTCAGGTAATAACCACTAGCAGATCCAGGTTTTAATTTTGGGAGGGAGGGGTTCAGCCCGAAACCTTTTTTTTTCATAAAAATTACGATAATTACTTTGGAAAAACAGAAGGAAACTAACTACCTATATGAAATGGTATTTAAATGATTCAATAATTTCTTTTAAATATAATTACACGAACATCAATACTTTAAGAGGTATTTTTTTTTTTAAAACATGGTATTATTTTACCATTTCGGAGGTGGGGGGGGAGCTTCAGCCCGAAAGCCCCCTCCCCCCATAGATCCGCCCGTGATAATAACCTACCCACGTAATATTTTTATATTTCACTTCATCTTTCACACAAGTATAATGTAATAGTCTCTCAAACAACATCATTCTCTTGGTTTAGTGGATTTTTTTTTTTTTTGCACTTACATATATTTATCCGCACCTGTCAATTACTATCGACAATCAGCAGATGTGCTAGCATAGTGATGAGAGAAAAAAATAAATAAATAAAAGAAAATAATAATAAATAAAAAAGTAAGGCTTGATAGGCATGAAGAATAGCATTACCCAGCGGTATCCCTTCCATGACTTTTATTTACTAAAACATTATTTAAGCAGATCCCTCATCCAGACCCTTTTCAGTCGACTTCTGGAGTTTTCCTGGCATACTAGTTGTGGCCATTTCTTTTTCCAGCTGGTTGGAGTGTCCGTTTAACATGTCATGAAATCGTTTGTAGTACGTTCGTATGTGTTCATTGACTGTCGGAACGTGTAAGTCAGTGTGTAAAGTATGGTTGTATACGTACCATGGTGCTTGAGTGATTAGTCGTAGTATCTTAGACTGAAAAGTTTGAAGTTTTTTTATGTGAGTTAGTTCTGCAATTCTGTATATTTGTAGTACCTAAGTCCAAAGAGGTTTTAAAAGATATGTGTAAATACTTAGTTTCTGTCTTGCTTTTAATTTGGAATGTCGTCTTAACGGTGAATGTAATAATTTTAGTCTTAGATTTAATGCGATTCGTTTTTTCTTCACATGTGAACCCCATGTCATTCTCCTATCGAATGTAAGGCCTAGGTATTGTACTCTGACTGTTTTGGAATCGGTATGTTGTCTAAGTATATAGGAGGGCATGTTTCTGGTCTTTAATGTGATGTGCTGTGACTTTTGATAATTTATTTGAGTTTTCCAAAGTTTACATCAATCGAGTATAATTTGTAAGTGATGTTGTAAATTAAGAGATGCCCCTGTGGGAATGTCATGCCTGGTAATGATAGCAGTCTCGTCTGCGTAGGTTGCTATAAGAGTGTGGATACTTTGAGGAATGTCGTGTGTGTATGTGATGTACAGTAGTGGGGCTGGGATTGATCCCTGAGGTACACCAGCTAAAACTGATCGAATTGAGGATAGACCTTGGCCATGTCGAACGGAGAAAAATCTATCTGAGAGAAAGGGTCTTAAGCTTGAAGAGAAGCCCCTGATGCCATACTTTTTCGAACGCTTGGGCAATATCCAGAAATACTCCGGTTGCATATAATTTCGGCTCTAGTGCTGTAGAGATGTAGTAATTCACCCTGTGCAATTGTTCTGTTGGTGAATGTAATTTTCGAAACCAGAATTGATGGTCAGGAATAATCTGTCTGTCTGTTAGTATATGTAATCTCTACCTTTCGTCACCGGCCTGCTCCTTGGATGTGTCAGGAAATCAAAGATCTGCAGAAGAGGCGCGACGCTGCCCGAAGACGTTTTAGACGTACGAGGCTTGCAGATGACTACCAAGCGTTCAGGGTGCTTCACAACTTGGCACAGACAAGGATCCGGCGTGCGAAAGCTTCCTACTTCCATGAAACCCTTTCCTCAGCTCCTGATATCAAATCGAAATGGCTACTGCTTCGTCAACTTTCCATTGGTAATCCTTCCAGATCCCCTACCGCAGCCTATCCTGTATCCTCCGATGATTTAAACTCTTATTTTATATCTGTCGCTAATACCTCTTCTCTACCTTCCTCTTCTGGCTTTGCTCCAGAGATATCCTTTAACGACAATAACTTTTATTTTTCCGACATTTCTCCCACAGACCTGTTAACCGCGGTAATGAAATCCCACACCAATTCCATAGGGCTAGACGGCATTCCTGTCAAATTAATAAAAATATGTCTACCTGAAATCCTCCCAGCTCTCCTTTTTATCTACAATTTCTCCCTTCAGAATTCAGTATTCCCTACCTCTTGGAAAAAAGCCATTGTCCTTCCTTTAAATAAAAAGCCTTATCCATCCTCACCCGAAGATTTCCGTCCAATTTCAATTCTTTCTAACCTCTCAAAGCCTCTTGAAAGACTGGTGCAATCCCAAGTCTCCAAGTTCCTCGAAAAGTCCAACCAATTTGATCCTCTCCAATCTGGTTTCCGTCCCGGCTATTCCACACAATCTGCCTTAATTAAAATTACCAACGACATTCAATCTGCAATAGATGATAGAAAATTAACTGTCCTTATTCTTCTAGACTTCTCCAAAGCTTTCGATTCCATCAACCATTCCATCCTCTTCAACAAACTAAAATCATTGTCTTTCTCCAATAGTTCCATCTCTTGGTTCTAATCTTTCCTCTCCCAACGCACCCAAGCAGTCTCCATACCCAACCAACCACTATCTGCTTTCCTTTCTTTATCCTCTAGAGTTGCCCAGGGTTCAAGCATATCTCTTCTCCTTTTCAGCTCCTACATTAACGACCTACCTAAATTAATTCTCCATTGTTCCCATCACCTTTATGCAGATGATTCCCAGATCTACCTATCCTTTTCTCCCTCTGAGTTACTGGGGGCATTTGCCAAGATTCAAGAAGACCTTGATCGAATCAATGCCTGGGCAAATGTAAATGGATTAAAATTAAATGCTGCCAAAACTCAGGCTATTGTCATTGGTTCCAAGCCCCTTATTAGATCCCATACTGACTTTTCCATATTACACCTTAATGACCAGCCAATTTCCTTCTACTCCTCTGTTAAAAATTTAGGATTTTTCATAGATCAAACCCTCTCATGGACCTACCATATTTCTCACATTTCCCGTCGGACAATTTCTACCCTTAAAATATTTCATCGCTTCCGCCATCTCCTACCTCAACATATCCGTAGACTCCTAATTTCCTCTTTCATCTTCCCCCACTTTGACTACAGCTGTGTGGTGTATGATGGCCTCTCGGTGGAGCTCCGTGATAGACTGAAAAGATTAATGAATAGCTGCGTAAGATTTGTTATTGGTGCCCCGAGGTACTCCCATGTCTCTCACCACTACACTGAGTTAAGGTGGCTCTTCCCCTCCTTCCGAAGACAATATTTTCTAGGTACGTTCCTCTACCAAATCATCAACAACCATCGTCCTTCTTACGCCTACAACCATCTCCAGTTCAAATCCTCAGTCCATTCCCTGTCCACAAGATCTCGACCTTCTGACCTTTACATGCCTTCTCACAGATCTGCCTCATTCCAAAATTCCTTTATTGCTCGCTCTGTCAATTTCTGGAATTCCCTCCCTATCAAAATTCGACATTCTCCCTCCATATCCACATTCAAATCACTCCTATTCCAATTCCTATCACAAAAACAGTCAGATACTTGCTAACCATTCGAGCGGATTTTAATAGAGAATTTGATACATTTTTATTTTTTAATTCTTTATTTTTTTCGGAAAAGTATATACTGGTCTATAAGAGCAAATAGCTTTAAGTGTTTTGTCATAGTATTAATGGTTTTGTATATAGTTTAGTTTGTTTTGTATATAGAATTTTTACCTTATATTTTTTTTACATTATTTCTTTTTTTCGATTGATTTTATTTTGGCCAGATGTAATATTTTAATTTTGTTCTATTTTGTTATTCTCAAGGGACTGTGTCCCAGAATAAAGTTATTTTTCTATCTATCTATCTAATAGTCGTGGGTGCAATAGTTTTTCGAATAACTTAGAACATACTGAAAGTAAACTAATCGGTCGATATGAAGAAGGATTATTAGTGTCTTTGTCTGGCTTTTTAATCGTGGTTATGTGTGAGTATTTCCACTGTATAGGAAATTTGGTGGTCCTGAGAATGCAATTGAAGATTGTGGTAAGAAACACTAGAGCTTTCCTTGGCATTTGCTGGAGCGCCTCAGCAGTTATCAAGTAATGACCAGAGGTTTTTCTTTTGGCAATTGTCTAATTTCTTGTACAACTTGTGATGGTGTGAAAGGAGGGGGAGTGTGAGCTGTAACTGTGGTATCTCTAAGTTATTATGTACAAAAATAACGTGCTCTGTATTAACTAAGTCTGTATGTGATTTAAAAACAGTGGAAAGGTGGTTAGCAAAGAGTTCAAATCTTTCCTCGTCCGAAACAGCCCAAGAACCATTCTCTGGTCGTAGGGATGCTGACACCTCACGATGCTTTAAAAGATTCCTTGTATGTCTCCGTAAACTTCCATCGTCCGTCGAATGGTTGTTAATAAAATTGTCGTAGTTTGTGCTTTTGAATTTTTGAATATGTCTTTTAAGTTCGTTGTTCAATCTGTTAAAAATTTGTCGGTCTGAAGGAAGTCTATTAGTCTGCCATACTTTACGTGCTTTTCTCTTTGCTCTAATGAAGTCCCTTATGTACATAGGATAATGGGTGGCAAGTTTGCTGCTTTTTGTGGCCTGGATGTTGATGAGACCCATGCTGCATCTTGTATGTTTTTTGTGAATTTTTCAACAGCTTCTTCTAATTCCTCATGATTTTTAATTGAACCTGGAACAGAAAGATTGGTGTTCAAATGGTCTCTAGGTTGGTCCCAGTCCATGCAGGCTTTTAAGCCTAGGTCTTTTTTGTGCTTCCGAAGGCAGGTCGAAGAGAACCATGTGCACTGAGGAGTGATCAGAACAAAGATCGGAGGTTGCATTGACATCAAATGGTACGGTTCTTAGTCCTTTTGTATTAAAGAAATCAAGTGAGTCGGGAGTTTTGTGTCTGGAGGTGTGCCAATAAGTTGGTGAATTTGGAGTTACAGTGTCTAATGAAAGTTCATAGAGGACAGACCAGAGATTTCTGCCTCTTGGCAACCTTGAGCCCCAGCCTTAATGCTTAGCATTATAGTCTCCACCTGCGATGAAGCATCTTCCGAGGTGTTTGAAGAACTCAGAAAACATCGTGGGTCTTGTACCTAGGGGGACAGTAAACTGAGGCAAATGTTATAGTGTAATGTTTAGTGTATAGTGTTATTCCTGTCGATTGTATGTCGGGTGTAATAGGTAAGTCTACGGGACTGTGTTTCAGTGAATTTTTGACGAGTATAGCTGTTCCTCCATGTGCGGTTTTATCTGGGTGATCAGTTCTGTAAATTGTGTAATCCTGAATGTAAATTTTTGATCGAGATGTCAGGTGTGTTTCTGTAATGAGTGCTACTTCGATCCGTTTTTCCTGCAAGTCGATTTCAGTACTGTGCTGTTTCAGTCCGTTGGCATTCCATAGAAAAACTGACAAGGAGCCTACAGTTAAATTATTGTGGGCCATAATTTGGGCACTAGACCTGTGTAACCTGTGACAGTTGTTGAAGAAGGGGCTGGATTAGGTTATTTAATCCATTAATTATATTAAATAATTGGGAAGAGCCTACCGGAGGTATCGGTTGGATAATGCCTCTCCTCGTACCTGTACATGTTTTCTGGTTCTGGGGTGCTGAGCTAGATGATGTTTGATTTTGTTGTTGTTGTTGTTGCGGCGGTACTATAATCTGTGGTTTCTCTTGGTTGTGACGTTGCCGTATTGGAGGGAATTCATGCATGCCTGGAGGTCTCTGTGCTGGCTCTGCTACTGTGGGACGCTGAAGACGATTTCTTGCATTGCGCTGAACCCTGAGATCTTTCAGCGTCTGGCAATCTCTGTAGTTAGCAGGGTGCTGACCGGTACAGTTGGATCATTTTGCGGGGGTGTCTTTTGTTTTCAAACATGAACTGGTTTCATGATATTGACCGCACTTTACGCATCGTGGTCGATGGTTGCAATAAGTTTTAGTTTGCCCATATTGCTGGCACCGAACACACGGAGGAATATTTCTCTTTTGACGCCTTTTCTCAATTTTAATAGGTGAATATTACAGAAATTGAATACTAAAAATTTCTTCTCTAAATTTCTCTTTTGTAATGTCCACAAAGAACATAGGAAGGGATTTTTCGAATCGAGATATGACGTTAACTACATTGGTGGCTTCGTAACCCAATTGTTTAAATTCTTCTTTAACGATATCGACTGGTGTTCCATGGTGAAGATATTTAACAACAATCCTTGGGCATTTGACTTGTGGAAGTTGGTAAGTATGGAAGTCGGCGCCTTTATTTTGTACGCTAGAATAGAATTTTCGATAAACGTCCGGATTTTCTGTGTACACAGTGACACCTTTCAATGTAGACTTCGTTTTAAACATATTAGGACCCGTTTTGTTTTCTAGAAATGAGATTAATGCATGGTAATTATCAACACCGTTTATAAAAATTAGTGGAGTTTTATCGTTTTGAGGCTTCTAAGTTCTTCTGTTTGCAAGTTAGCTATGTTGGTTAGAACTGAAAACTGTTCAAGGTTGGAATAGATTCTGTCGGTCGTTTTTGAGCTCTTGGCTCGCTCGAATCTATAACAGGTCTTTTACGACCAATAACCAGTTTTCAGGAGCCATCTTCATTGTTTATATCACTGTTTTTAAAGTCCATGTTACTTACCTCAGTTTGAGATGATTCCACCATTGTTGGCGGTGAAATCCGCTCAATCTTTGTTTGGTGTTTTATCCTTAGTAATCTTGTCTTAATAAAACACTTTTGTTACAAAAAAATTAAGTATTTACACTTAATTAACACTTTTTTTGGAAGACAAAACTAAATTAACCTTTCACCTTATTTAACATCAACAGCTGTTCTAGTGGATTTTAAATTTTTTTTTTAAACTTTAAAATATTTTAATTTCCTTGAAAACCTGTGATTTATGTTAAATATTGTTAGTTTTATGAGATTATTAATTGTACTTTTTTCACCACTCTCCGTCACCTTCTACAACTTTCTATATTAGATATTGTTTTTTTCTAAAATTCACGGCTTTTCAACGATATATTATACGTATACCATCTGACTAGTTTTTCCGGAGATTCATTTTCGAGCTGGATAATCATTTTTATTTTTTTTCTCCTTTATTCAATTACAGTGTTCACAGACACACAGACCATTTTTCGGGATTTGTTTATTTGGATAGAGGGGACCTCAAAACATGTATTTCCGTTGAAAACTGAGATTCGAAAATTTTCACGATCGCAATACTTACCCTTACTAAATATTACATATATACGTAAGTGAAAGTAAAAAATGGAGAGTATTATTCGTTAACCCATCATAGAACTTTGAGTCCAACTGTACCCGGATCATTTTTATATTATTTGACCATTTGATGTCCCAGAGCTTCACATCCATTTTTGACACTTTTTAGGTTGAAAAAAAAAAGTAATGGTATTATTTTTTTGTACTGTTTTTAAGGAATAGAATGGTGATGTTAAAATAAATCTATATAACGGATGTTACTGTTTCTAAGAGAAGATGCGAAGTTGTTCATGCTTTGTTATCATATAATATAATCTGTATCCATTAATTCTTAACCATGTGGCGTTTTACTGTTATAAAATGTTTTTTTCGAATTAACGATAGCTTTTTTATTTGTCTCATATACTTTGATTGTAAAATAAAAAAATTGTCTTGTCTCCAAAATTGGGATAAAAACATTGTTACGAATGTTACCTGGTTTTCTTACAATACTGTTCATTTAATATGACGGA
Source organism: Nezara viridula (assembly GCA_928085145.1). Lineage (NCBI taxonomy): Eukaryota > Metazoa > Arthropoda > Insecta > Hemiptera > Pentatomidae > Nezara > Nezara viridula. The sequence goes on from OV725077.1 coordinate 17,465,646, forward strand.
AAATGGTTTCAAAAAATCTGATTGTGGTGCTAGCTATCAGTCCATGTTTTATTTTGAGTTCTAAAGGAGTTGACTAGAGATTATACATTTTTCTTCCAAACATGCTATGTCCGAAAAATTATGAATGTTACCATTATTTTACTAAATGTTGTTCATGTGAATGTTATCCTACCTCACTATAACTAATGTTCATGTGACAGATCGTTGTAATACTCAATAAATAAATAGAAAAAAATATTGTTCAATTAACATAATGGAAGATAATTGAAAAATAATTAATTTCAATGTGTTTATTTAGGGTTAAGATTTCTGTTTAAGCAACTTTTCTAATTATGGCAAATAACTCTCTGGAGTTTCAATAAGCAACATTCTAAAATTTGGGTAACATTCTAATTTTAAGCAGTGGATTGTATCTTATTGGATCGGTAGGTTATAATGATTGTGCAAAAAATAGCTTACCGCCTTTACGCCAGCTTATAACTTTTGGTTATCTGGAGGGCCTTCCGGAGCATCTGCCGTGACTTCTTCTAGTGCTGGAGTGGAACGATCAGGGTGACTGCCAAATGAATATGGCCGAGGAAACGAGGAGCTCTCGAGGCTTAAGTGTTATCTTTTATCTTTTAGATCTGCCCCCACCACTCGCCGTAACGTGGGAAACTGAAACCATTCTTTGGCACAGCCAGTTTCATATTTATCCAAGATTTGGTTAAATTATTAACAACAATTTTGTAAGAAAACTAACGAATGTTACTATTATCCGTATAAATTTAATATAATTTATTTCAATTGTTTATACTACCAGTTGATGATATCAGTTTTTTTATTATAAACATTTAGAGAACAGAAAAATGATTTTAGTTGTTTTTCTTATAGGAATTGATGAAAGAAATGAAAATCACAACAGTATTTCTAATTTTTCTCATTATAAAACAGCATTTAAAAATTCCACAGCACATAACATACCGTACTGACCATCCTGACGGCAGAGCACATGCCGGTACAGCTGTCATCGTACACCAATCCCTCTCCCATTACCTACTCAAGATTTTCTACAGTCAACCGCTATTATAATCAAAACCTTCTCCTTTCCGGTCACCCTTGTATCATCATATTGCCCACTTAACAGATCCATATCCAAAGTCCAGTTAAGTTCCCTCGTCAACTCCTTAGGTCAAAATTTCATCCTGGGTGCAGACTTAAATGCCAAGCATCAAGAATGGAGTTCAAGAACCATGAATTATCGTGGCAGAACATTTTTGTCTGCACTCAATTCCCAACGTTTCAGTCTCCTTCCACCCAACTCACCAACCTACTGGCCCACTGATCCTAACAGCAATCCTGATATCCTTGATTTTTTCATCCGCAGTGGTTAAGATTCCCTCAATCATTCCCTTACCCGTCATGACGAGCTTTCTTCAAATCATAGTCCATTAATACTTCAATTATCAATGGCTCCTATTCCTAAGCCCCTTTCCCCGACCTTCATCAGAGGCCCAATTAAATGGAAACTCTTTTATCAAATCCTTTCCGATAAAATTGACTTCAGAATAACCCTGAAAAACCCAGAAGACCTCGATAATACCATACATTCCTTTACCACCACTATCCACAGCAAGCAATCTGGACTGCTTCCTCCCCAAATCTCTCCTCAAAAATTCCTAAGAAAAATAATTTACCTCAATACCTGCTAGACCTAATTCACATCAAACGTCGTGCCAGAATATTATGGCAACGTTCAAGACACCACACCGATCTCCGCTCGTATTTCAGTAAACGATTAAAGCAGGAATTGCCCACCTTCAAATCTCAACCCTTCAATTCCTACCTTACTTCTCTCTCTGATCATGACAATTCTCTATGGAAGATTACCAACAAAATCCTAAAATCCCATCATATTTCCCATCCCCTCCGTCGATGCGATCCTGGGCTCTTGAGCAGCGTCTGATGAAGATAAAGCTGAGGAATTCGCCAGACACCTCTCCAGAACATTCACCTCTCATCCGGAATCCAACCGTAACCATATCACAACAGTAGAATAATTCCTTACATCACCTATTCCACTCTCCTTGCCCCCTAAAGCAGTTAATTCTTCTGAGGTCAAACATCACTTACATCACTTACAAATACTTCCTCTCCGCAAATCTCCTGGATACGACCTCCTCACCTCTCAAACCCTTCGACAAGTTCCTCCTAAAGCATTTATATTTCTCACCTACTTATATAAGAACCATTCCCTTTCCTCTTTTGTGGAAACATTTCACTATTATCCTGTTTCCGAAACCAGGCAAAAATCCCAACACCTTGAAGTCCTACAGACCAATTAGCCTTCTTCCAATTCTCTCAAAAATCTTTGAAAAGATCCTCCTGAAACGAATCCTAGCCTTTATAGAATTCCAAATCTTGCTTCCCATCAGTTCGAATATCGTTCACAACACTCCACAGCACAGTAAGGACTCTGAATGGTCGATCATATTTCCGCAGCACCGGAAAGCAAGCAATATTGCTCGAATCCATTTCTGACACAGATCAAGCTTTCGACCGGATATGGCACCCCGGGCTTCTTTCCAAGCTGAAAACCAATCTTCCGCAGTCCTTATACCTAATCCTCCGCTCCTACATCTCTCATCGATCCTTTCGAGTTCGCTGTGGTACAGAATTTTCCAATTCCTACCCAGTTGAAGCCGGTGTTCCTCAAGGTAGCGTATTGGGCCCCGGCCTTTATATCTTTTTTACCGCTGATATCCCTGTCCATGCCAATAACTTTGTGGCAAGATTTGCTGATGACACCGCCATCCTATCACCCAACCCACATCCAGAAATAGCATCTTTAAATCTGCAAAGGCACCTCTCTCTAATTGAACACTGGTGTAATAAATGGCGCATCAAACTAAAAGAATCCAAATCTAAACACATTACCTTCACACTCATGCGCAGTTTCTGTCCATCAGTCCAATTTAATTCCATCCAGCTTCCTTTTTAAAACACAGTTCGGTATCTTGGCTTTACCTTAGAGCGAAGACTAACGTGGAACCCACATACTAAACTCAAAAGACAAGAACTTAATTGACGATACGGCCAACTATACAGACTACTGAATAGAAAATCTCAACTTTCAATTGACAACAAATTACTGATCTACAAGACAATCCTGAAACCTATTTGGACCTACGGACTTGAACTTTAAGGAACAGCAAAATTTTCTAACATCAAACGCATCCAATCCTTTCAATCTAAAGTCCTCCGAACAATAGTCGATGCTCCGTTCTATGTAACCAACAAAACCTTGCATTGCATAAATAATAATGCATATATAATATCCAATGAATAAAATATTAACATTTTAAATAAAACCTAAAATTTTATAACCCTATAAGAAATTGTATTAACTCAACTTCCGCTCCATATGATCAATGCCTTTCACATTTTCAGTCATCATATTGTTAACAATTATTTATATTAATTTAAATTAATAAATGCAACAGAATAAAATTAATGTTAGGTAATTTCTATACTATTCTCCAAATTTCCTTCAAGCTTGGGTCAAATCGAATGGGCAGTTTTCAAACTATGAGTTTGTCAAACATTTCCTGATCTTAAAGCGGAGGTATTTTTTTTTTGATTGGTGGATATAATTTGATAAAAAATTCATACGTATTTGAATATCTGTTTACCCACCTCTTCCCTGGAAATTCGACCCAAATCGAACTTGCAGTTTTTGAGATATTGAAGCATCAAGAAAAGACGTTTACTCATATATAAGAAAAAGTAGAAGACAGAATTCAATAAAATTGATACTACATTAATTTTTTTACCAATACCTTCCTTTTATCCAATTTTGAGCCAAATCGAATAGGCCATTTCTAAAATATTGACATATCTACAAAAATGCTTTTTGCGAGGGTAAGGTTAACTGCTGGATGGAACTTGATAAAATTGATAAGGGACCATGTAGACACCAATCAGCGCAATCTTTGAAAATGTTCATAAAAATTGGATAAATGGTAGTAGGGATATGAACGTTACATCAATTCGACTACAGACAGGCAGACTGATAGACAGGCAAACATACACTGAACCAAATTTGATCTTTTATGCCTGAAACCTAAAAGTGAAGTGGACATTTTCGATTTTGAACACAATAACTTTTTTAACCTCTCCCACGAATACAATACTTCCCTACCTTCGGTAGTGAGGAAGCAAAAATTTAAAATTAAATAAAGAAAACTAGCATTATATTAAGAAAAGTGACTATCAAAGCTCAAGTTTTTTTGTTGTTTTTTTAACTGGAATCGTTAGATTCAGGAATACTAAATGCTGAATTAATATAAGAATGATTCACTCCATTCATGGTATTTGAGCATTAAAGGAGCTGATGTTTGGTACAAAATCGACATCAAGCCTTACAAGGGGACGTTATGGACGTGGGGTCACCTATTTTTTTTGGTGATACTAGGTCGAAAAATATTAGACCTATGTCCGACAGTTATTATTATATATATATATATATATATATATATATATATATATATATATATATATATATATATATATATATATATATATATATATATATATATCATTATTATTATATATCAGACGCAGTATCACCAAAAAAAGTTTCGTTGAAATCGGTGACTCCATGTCCGTAACCTCCCCTTGTTAGTGAAATAATATGTGTGGATATTAATATCAAAAAGAAAACACATGTTTAAATAAACCTAATAAAGTGAAACAAAAACATTCTTTTACCGCTCTCAGCAAGCGATTGCTTCTCCGACCTGACATCTGGACTTATATTTATATCACCTGCAAGTCCATCATGACCAGTAGGATCCAAGGATAGGGCGTGCACGGAATTGCAGCCGCATAAAGCGATCAGTAACAGAGAAATAAACATGACTGTAATTTTGTAAGGAGGATTCTCTTTTATATATACTTCTTAAAAAGATGATAACTTAATCACCTTCAGATAAATTGAAGATTTATTTTTATCGAAGATTGAAAATTTGTTTTCTTAATTACGAATGTATTTTGCTCTTTTTGGTGGAAACCAGTACTCTATATATACGTATCTTCGGTTCAAAAGATATTTATTTTAAGTCGCTATAAAAGGCTTACTGATAAGAACTCATGCACTTCTTACTGATAATAGAAAGAATAAAAACTGATATGTTTGGTGGATGAAGGTGGGGCTAAGTCAAGGTCTGCTTAGACATTTCACAAACTGTCTAACTTCAGTAACAGCGACAATAGAGCTAAACCAAAATTTTAAGAAGGGTATAAAACCTACTTATCCTGTTGCCAATTCTACTAGCCAATTTAATGTCACAAACATCAAATTCCTCTTACTTGAACAGAGAGACCCTTAATATAAGTATAGGAAAAAAACATATAGTTGCTACCACAATTTCACGTTTCGCTATGACAGTTGAAAACACCATCGTAGCTGTAGAAATCTTTTGATTAAAAATGCGGGAAACAAATTACTTTCAGAAATAGCAAAATTGATTCACTTCACAGAGTTTAAATATTTTAAATCATTAGGCTTATGACTTTAAAAATACAATTGTTTAAAATGTTAACCAAAACATGGTTAGGGTGGTTTGATGCAAAATCCAAAATTCGTTAACTACTATTTTATAAGTTAGTTAGTTAGTTATTAGTATTTATAACAAATATGTCCAAAAATCTAATCTTATGGTCCGTTTCAAGCTCGTATGTGGATTTGGCATTACTATGAAAATCATTCAAACCCTTGAAAACCATTTCAATCTCATCCTCCTTCAACATCAAATGCAAAACATCCGCATATTTCATAATTAACTTAGGTCTTATGTTAGTTGAATTAATTACGTCTTTAAAAAGTCTATTTATCACTATTCTGCTACAATAGCCCCTGATAAAGCTTCTCCCATAGGAAAACCATCAAGTTGTTGGTAACATTTATTGTTCCATTTAAAAAAGCAATTTCCTCATATCAATTTGAAGTCTTCAATAAAAGTTTCCTGATTGTTATTGGTTCAATTTGTTCCAATTTATCAAAACAAATTTGGAACTTATTTATTAGAAGTCTAATTCACCATAAAATACATAAAAGCGTGAATTAGGTGTTTTCGGTTCAAACTATTTCCCGAATACTAGAATTATTAATCCAAATAATTTGACATCCTCAAGAGGGTACACTTTTATATTATAAAAAAAGAAGGAATACATTCGTACCACTATGATTTTATCCTTGTGAACCGATTTATTTTGGGGGTCAATCGGTTTCAAAAACTCTTAACCAATCTTTTTGAAAACAGAACAAAAATTCAACAGTTTTTAGAGCTTAAAACCCACTTACCCCAATCCTTGTACCGAGTCCTGAAATACTACCTTCATTCCCTCAAATTAAGTCCGCTGCGGCACCGAATTCTCCAATTCTTATCCAGTAGAGGCTGGTGTTCCACAACGCAGTGTCTTGAGCCCAATTCTCAACATCCTTTTCACAGCTGACATCCCAACCCGTCCTAATACCATTCTAGCAACATTTACTGACGATACCGCCATCCTATCTTCCCACCCAGACCCTGAAACATCACAAAAAAACTTAAATACAATATAATAAAATGACTAGCAATTGTAATAATTCAGCTATGAAACTTGACACTAAATCAACTACTAACATATTCAGCAACAATTCTGTTGTCGCCAATAATAAAAATATAGAAATTACTTAGACTTTCACTGAACCAGAACCACCACCCATGTAATGTAAGCAAGATTGACTATTTCATTCAGTTCGGTCAAGAAATAGCTAATCTGATCGGACCGACCAACTTCTGGTGTTTTTCTCGCGTCAACGACATAAAGATTAACACCAATACTAAAGATGATTATAAAAAACTTATTAATCAGTTGACAGCACTCAATCATGACTTCCACTGCTATCAACTAAAAGAAGACAAAACATATAGGGTGGTTTTGAGAGATCTTCACTCTACCACACCCATTTTTTTTTTTTTTAATCTGTTTATTGAATAATAATACAATCAGCCACTGCTGGAGGGCTATAAGCATTAGGGCTACAAGTTCTCATTCATACAATATATACAAATGACAAAGAAATAAATATAAATATAATAAGTAAATAAATAATACTGGTGAAGAAGTTAAATAAAAATAAAATAAAATAAAAATTTCTAAACACAATCATACCTGTATACAATATATACATTCACCCAAGAATCTCCGAGCCAGGCTTTTTCCCCCATACGTGGAAGGCGAAGCAAGACTCCGGGAGATCCCAGCGCCACTTTTCCAGCTGCATCACTAGTATTAGAAGCCAATGGAGACTGAAAGAGGGCACTACAGCCACAGACGCTCAGGACATGAGTGGAGAAGCTGGCCATTGCCAGGACTCCAAAGGCATATTTACAAAAGATCTCGAGGCCACTGCCGTTTCAACCTTCGAGGGGGATGGTATGGATGTTCGGAGCTGGATAGGGATTGCGCTAGAGGATTGGGATGATGAATGAGGTTCTGGTGAAAGTTGGAAAATCTGGATGGGATGATGTCATGGACATATGGGATGTTAAGGTCATGGTGTAGGGTCTTGTTCGTGACATAATATGGAGCACTGACTATTACCACACCCACTACCGCTATCAAAAAAGATCTGGAAGATATTAATTTATTTCTTAATTCATTATTTTATTTTATTTTTTTTTTTACTGAGACTCTTTTTTATTTATTTACAGAAAAAGTTTTTTTTAATATTTCTATATAGATTTGTAAATAGATTAGTTATTAAGTATTTGTTTTATAAATTTTCTTATTAGTGATACTTTTTTTTTCTCTTCTTTCTGTATATATTATTATTTAGAGGTATGGAATCTGATAAGCCCTCCTCGTAGATCCGCCCGTGGTGTGAAAGAAGAAGTGAAATATAAAAATATTTCATAGATACGTTTATAACCTAAAATAAATTTATTGTAGATAATAACTCTAGATGTGATATTATATTTAAATATTTAGATATCTATCATCCGTTTATTCCAAAAAATCATCATGTAATATTTTGGAAAAATAAATTAGTGAGTAATTTGATAAATTTTCCCTTAGTGATATTCCAACAGAATTCATTTGCAATTTATTTTTAAAATCTTTTTGTTGAAAAATAATATATTTTGCCACACGTAAGGGCACTGAGTACTGAAGCTGAGTGAGGCAAATTCATACTATACATAAAATACGATAAAAGTAAAAATAAATAAAAAAATATATATATCTATATAACAAAGGCAAAAACTATAAAACCAAAGAAATGTAACTTGAAATCAAATTTTAAAAAAATACAGAAATGTTTTGCAAATTATTTAAATCATAAGTAAAACAAACAAATATATAAAAAAGAAAAACATTCATACTTAATTACAATATTTACAATCAGCCAAGGGAGCTCCGAGTCCAGAGCCCTTTCCTCCACGTGTGAAATCAACGCTGAAACACATTTTTACAATTTTCTCAAAAACGGCTCCAACGATTTTGAATAAACTGAGTGTATCATTGTATAATTAAGTGATCTTTAATATAATTTAGGTATAATCCCCGTTGATGTCATTTTACAGAGCTTAAATGCCCAATGTTCATATGCGTCTTACTCTTAAAGTAGCTTTAATATAGTTCATTTCAAATAATTAACTATCCATCATTATTAAAGGTTATATAACTAAATATAACTTTTGAAAGAATTTGATAATTGAATAAAGGTGAGAAACATAAAAATTCTTATCGAGGTAGAAAATGAATCTCAGGAAATACTTGTCTGAAGGTACCCGTATAAAATATCTTTGGAAAGCGGAGAATTTTAGAAACAAACAATATCTAATATAGAAAGTTGTAGAAGGTAACGGAGAGAAGCAAAAAAATTATAAATAATAATTTTTGAAAACTAATAATATTTAACTTAAATAACATGTTTTCCAGGAAATTAAATGAAATTTACTAACTGAATGTAAACTTTTGAAATATTTTTATTTTTGAAAAAAGTATTTAAAATCCACCTAATTAAGGCAGACATTGTTTTTAACTATTTCATTGTACTTGTGTGAAAGAAGAAATAAAATCTGGTGCACTTAACACACAACTTTGCTCAACTTTGAATAGAAATTATTTTCTGGCCATGTTGGACTATTATAGAATTTTTGAATTGCATTTTTAAATGAGCTAAAGCTAAAATATTACATATAACAAATCATATAGATTATTAAAATAACAAAAGTCCTGTTTATTACATCATCGATTGATTATGGGTTGTACGATTCGTTGATTATGGATTGTTCGATCCGTAGATTATGGATTGTACGACTATTAGTTACTAAACTATTATTTTCTATTGCAAAGTTTATTAAAACGAAATCAAGAGATTTTCATTGTCTGTTATAGACAGGTCAAAAGTTGTTACACTAATTGTAAATGAGGCAATGTCTTGGGCCCAGTTCTCTACATCCTTTTCACCACCGACATTCCAACCAATCCCGATACCCTTCTAGCAACATTCGCTGACGACACCGCCATCCTGTCATCCCACACAGATCCTGAACCTGCAAAGACATATCTCCGTAACTGAGCAGTGGTGCATCAAAATCAACGAATCCAAATGCAAGCATGTCACCTTTATTCTCCGACGCAGATCCTGTCTACCTATCCTCTTCAACTCTGTACCTCTCCCCGTATCAGACACAGTTCGGTATCTTGGATTCTCTCTATTGAAAATAAAATACTTATGTACAAGACAATACTGAAACCTACTTGGACTTACGGACTTGAACTGTGGGGAACAGGTAAATTTTCTAACATCAAACATATCCTATCCTTCCAATCCAAAGTACTTCGAACAATAGTCAATTAAATCTTCGATACTCACTCGGACTTAAAAAAAAAGTTTATTTGGCAAAAAGTATACAATGAACATAATATATATGTTACAACAACTACACTAACTATGGTATCTAACTGTCTACTATGAGTGACAATGTCTGACTACTTGCTAGGCGGGTAAGGGAGGGGTATTTATACAGAGTCAGGAGAAATATGCTGACTCTAGGGATATACCATTATTTGGCTACCTTAAGTCCTCCCTTCTGAAGTTCTCGAGCTCCGTGAGAGAAGAAGTGGATGAACAGTGTTGGCAGATGTAGATGGCTGGAGTACAAGTTCTTCCTTCGGACTTGATGTACTATCTACTTGCCTTTGTTGGCTAAGAATACTTGAGGGTTTAAACATTGTATAACAATTATAAAAGTTAACAAATAACAGATATAAAACAATAATAGTTAATGCTAGTAAATAATAATTAATGTTAAAATCATTTTCATAATTAGTATTAAGACTTTCAAACATTTCATTGCTGAAAGTAGGTATGTTTAGTTGATTAAAAGTTAAATTCAAATGTTTATAATCAGAAATTACATGAAATGAAGACAATACCTCCGTAAATACATAATTATCTCTAGTATGGTTAACAATTTCTTCCTTATCACTTAATTTAATAATAGCTGTTTCTGGTAAAATTACTGGATAGGATGAATTATTTTGTATAGTAATATGTTTAATCTTAAAACTAACAAAAACATCAATGGTTTCTACATAAGATATATAAGGTTCTAAATTGCTAATAGTTGTGGTTAAACAATTACTTAAATTATTATGAATAGAATTATTTATACATGTATCATTAATTTTATAAATTTTATTACAATAATAATTAGTTTTTATAAAATTACACTCTCCTTTATACACTTCTGCGTTATTATATAATATGATTTGGTTATTTACAATAGTTGTTATAATATGATTATTCTTTCTGACTGGAACAGATAATAAATACAAAGTACTAAAAGTTTTAGCTTTAGTAGGTAACTGTATCATATAATGGATAATATTATTTTTAATCATACAAGATATTTTACTTGTGAGCCATAATGTCTCAAGATCAGAGCTAACAAATTCTGAATTATTATTTATATCAATATTTTTTAAAATACTGGAATGTGTTATTCCAAGTTTACACATTTCTAATGAATTTTCAATGTCCATGATTACAATAGTGATATAATTTAGAATGTCGTATAATTCATTTAAGTGGTTTGTTAATGTGGTCTTGTCGACAGTATTTATTAAATTGGCTAATTTATTACTATTAGTATTAATTAATCTAATGTCTTTTTGAAACGTTTTTACTAAATCTTTATTAATTTGAATTTCTTGAGCTATATTGTGTTCCATACGATAGTTGTTTTCTTCTAGAGTAGTAATGACCTTATCATAATGCGCCTTGTCATCAGAGTCTAGGTTTCCAGTAAGCCAGTTGATTGCACTTCCTATGCCGTTTATCAGGCCTCTTTTTCTTCTATTACGTGGAGCATCAATAATATAATCAACTTTATCTTTTAAAAATATTAATTGTTTGGAAATTAAATCATATTGGCTATGTTGCTTAAAATTACTTAAATCTCTTTCTAATACGGATATTTCATTTATGAAATTAGAAAAATTTAAATAATGTATGATTGTTTTGTATTTTTGTATTACCTTGGAATCAGATAATTTAAACGTAACCAGTCCTGAAGAATGTTCTGGATTGATTATTTCATATTGTCGCGATGTCTGAATCATCAGAATCAATATCCAAATCATCTTCATCATCTGGAATATGATATTTTCTTTTAGTTTTTCGTTTTCTTTGGATATTATCTGCATGCACCTTAAGGTTTTTATTTTTATTCTTAAATTTATACACTTGTCTAAATGGATTTTCATGTTTATTTCTAGTTCTAACCTTTATATAAGGTTCATCTTCAATCACTTCATTTTCTCTGTCCTTATTTAAGGATTCAGTTCGTACTTCTTTTTCTTTTTCAATTTTATTCTTTATTTGCTCATGAACTAAATTTAATTCTGTATGATATTGATTGATTAAGTCTTCGTGAATGATTGATAATTTCTTTTCAGGGTCTTTTATAGCACCAAAGGTGATTTCATTTGGCGATAATTTCAGTTTTTGATTTAAAGAATTATTATAAGTGATTAGGGCTAAATTTAAATTTGTGTTTAAATCTCGTTTTTCGTCATTATTTTTGTAAGTTCTAATGATTTCTATCAATGTAGAATGAGCTCTGTTCATGAGTCCAAGAGAATTAGGATGATTAGGAGTTGTATAATAAGCTTCGATTCCTAAGCTTTCTAATAAGTTTTGAACTAAGTTGTTTTTATATTCTTTTCCATTGTCCATTTTTATTCTTATTGGATTTGGGAATAAACTTAAATATTTTGTAATTATTTTAAATATATTAATAGCATTACATGCTGTGGTGAGTTCAGCATACATTTTTTTTGAAAAAGTATCTATAATAGTTACAATATACTTCTGCTCGAAGTGTAGAGTATCTATCATCAACTCCTCGAATGGTCTCAGAGGTGTTGGTGTTACTTGAAATTTTGATTTGATAGGTTTCCTATCATATTTAGTCTTTCTGCAGATATTACATAAATTTATAAACTGGTTAATTTCTTCTTTCATCCTAGGAAAATAATAAGACTTTTTCATTTTTTCGAAAGTTTCTAAAACTCCTCTGTGGAATGATTTACCTGTATGATAATTATTTATCAATTCTGTTTGTTCTTCTTTTGTTTCTACATTTAACACTTTGGTTTTATACCTTTTAAATTTGACATTAGGGAATTTCTCCATAATTATTGAAGATATCTTTAGGAATATTCCTTCATAATCACTTCTAACCGTTTCTACGTTAGGTTCACAATAGACTCCATAAATTTTGTTCGGTTTTAGTATTTCAATTAAAGATTCTTCTAAGTCATTACTCCAAGGGTATGCGGTGTCTATAAAATATATATTTTTACCGAATGTTTTTTCTAGTCGTATTTGTTTTTTTCCTCTTTGGAAAAAAATTTGATTTTTTTCTATGTTGATCGGTTTTGATTCATCAACAATAAATATTTGTTCATTACTGCTTTCTTGAGAATGTTGGGTATTTAAACTTTCATTATCGAAGTTGGGATTATTTAATTCATTTTCTAATTGAGCATTATTATTTTCTAAGTCAATGATATTTTCTTCTTCTATTTCCATGTTGTTGTCTTCTAACATATTTTCATCAAAATCAAAAACATCTGGAGATGTCAATGGCATTTCAGAGGTTTCTCCGAGTATTCTATCAAGTTGCAATGCTGAATCTTCATCTAAATCAAGATTTGTCATTGCGTTAATCGTTATTCTGCTGAGAGCGTCTGCAACGAAGTTAGTTTTGCCTTCAATATATTTTATTTCAAAATCGTATTCATGTAAAAAAAATATCCATTTCATTATCCTGGTATTATTATTTTTCATATTGAATAGCCACTGCAAGGGTTTATGGTCCGTCTGAATTGTAAATTTTGCTCCATATAAGTAGGGTCTAAAATGTTTTGTAGCGTATACGTCTGCTAAAAGCTCCTTTTCGATAGTGGAATATTTTTGTTCCGTGGCATTTAAAGTTCTTGAAGCGAACGCTATAGGGTGTTCCCTCCCTTCTGTAACTTGGGAAAGTACAGCTCCAATTGCTACATTACTTGCATCTGTTGTGACTATCATTGGTATTTCGAAATTTGGATATGTTAATATGGGTGCATTCATTAAATGAATCTTTAATTTTTCAAAGGCATGCTTATAATTTTCTGGTATAATGTTTTCTTTATCTTTAAGTTGCTGTGTTAAAGGTTTTGCTATATTTGCATAATTGTGGATAAATTTTCTATAGTATCCCGTTAAACCAAGAAATTGCCTAATTTCTTTTTCGGTCGTTGGTAAGGGGAATTTAGAAATTGCCTCTAATTTTGATGGATCCGTTTTTATACCATCTGGAGTTAAAATATAACCTAAAAATGGAAGCTCACTCTTAAAAAATTCCGTTTTATCTAACTGAATAACAAGGTTGTGTTTAGAAAGGGTTTCAAAAATATTTTCTAAATGTTGTAGATGTTCTTCAACGGTTTTTGAATATATTATAATATCATCAACGTAGACTAAGGTATTCGGAATATTAGCAATCATTGAATTCATCGCTCTTTGAAATGTCGGTGGAGCATTGCAAAGACCGAAGGGCATTCTGACGTACTCATAGTGTCCGTTTTCTGTTGAGAATGCAGTCTTCTCTATGGAATCGTTTGCCATCTCTATCTGGTGAAACCCTGAGTCTAAATCGATTGTAGAAAATATTTTAGAACCTTGTAATTTATTCAGTAAATCTTCAATGTTAGGGAGAGGAAATTTATCTTTAATTGTTTGGTCATTTAATTTTCTATAATCTATCACCAATCTATATTTCCTCTGGCCGCTAGCATCTAGTTTTTTTGGCACTAACATTGACGGTGAATTATATGGTGAATTGCTTTCCCTTATTATGTTTTGATTTAACAACTTTTTAATTTGATTATTCATTTCCTCTCTAAGTTGAGGTGCTACTCTATAACTTCTTGAATAAACAGGTTTATCTGTTTTTAAATTAACGTTGCATTTTAATAAATTTGTAGAAGGTAGTTTTTCTTCACTGGTTTTAATTATTTTAGGATATTTTCCAATTAAAGTTAATAAGTTTTCCTTTGTTTTTTTGTCAATATGGTTTGTTCTTACCATATTATCAATAACACTTATATCCTTTATTAAGTTTATATTATAATCATCTTCGATTATTTTTCCATTGATAATTAGTTTTCCTCCTATTTTTAATTTAATATCTTCCCCAATATCTATGTTTACGCCTATTTTTTTCATAGAATTCATACCTAATAAAAAATCATATCCTTCGCAAAAATCATAAATTTTAAAAGTAACAAATATTTCATCTTTCAATCCAAGCTTCGGTCCTATATCCAAGGTTACATTTCCATGACCTCTCTTGTTGCCGGCTGGTGTTGAAATAATGAATTCTTCCGATTGTATTTTAATTCCCTCGGGTAAAGAATTTGGATTTATACAATTGATTTCTGCTCCGGTGTCAATAAGCCATTTCTTGCCGCGTTTGTCCGTAAAGTAGGCATCCTTTTTATTATTTAATAAATTTAAGTTATATTTGGGGAACCCTCGCCAAGTACTAAAAAACGATCTAACTTAATTTTTATTTCTTCTACCTCTTTTTCTAATTTCTTATTTTTTTCAAGTAAGTCTTCAGTAGAATGTTCTTGAAAACATCTAACATTATCCACTGATTTCATAGAAACCGTATTTTGGGAATCTGGTTTAAACGGTCTTGAGGGGAATTCTTCATTATTTGTTTTGTCGTTTTGTTTCCAATTGTCTTTTTCATGCCATGCTTGTGGCTTATTTTCTCTATATCTACCTTCGTCTTGGTAGTGTTTTTTTTGCTGTTCGTATCTTTGTCTGTCATTTTGGTATTTATTATAATTTCTTTCTTCATACCTGTTATAATCTGATTTTTGGTTATAATGTGGCTTATCATTTTTATTATAGTCTTGCTTATGAGGATTTTTATCATTTTTATTATGATTATTATAACCTTTTTTAGGAAAAAGTTGTTGTAATAAAGGTAAACCTTCATTTTGTAACTTAATCCTTAACCTAATAAGGTCCTTAGGATCAAAAATTCTCATGTAATTTCCCAATTCTATTGGCAAGCAACTAATTACATGATGTGTAATTCTTTCTTTAATGTATTTGATATGACCATCTTGAAATGTAATATCACTATCAATCCTTATTCTCGAAATTAATACTGATAGTGCGGATTCTACTCTATTAATGAACTCTATAGGGTTTTCGTACTTAAATGGACGCTTAGACATAAGTTCATGGTCTAGTTGACATATAGTCTTCTGGTCTCTATAATTATTTTCAATAAAAATTAATAGTTCATCTAAATTCACGAAATGTAGAGTTCGGATGTGATTTTTCGCTTCTCCCTTAATTTTTGATTTTACTTTATTTAAAAGAGCTGCGTGATTTTCTAGTGCTAAAGTATTATTAGCTTTGCAAACATAATGGAAAACATCCCTAACCTCAGATAAAAATTCGTAAACTTCCCTAGAGTCACCGTAAAAATCTTGAATATGGTCATAGTCCATACTAGTCATTTTATAAGTAATCATTTGTGGTTGTTGTGTTACTTGTTGTATTTGTTGTTGTTGTTGAATTTGTTGTTGTTGTTGAATTTGTTGTTGTGCTTGTTGAAGATGTTGTTGTTGTGTTTGTTCAATTTCTAATTCTGAATCAGACATTTTTGGTTTATATACTGTTAATTTACTATGTCTTAATTTTAATGGCATAAAAAAAAATTATATAAATTTCAAAGCTAAAATTGTTATACAAAAAAAAAAATTTAACAAAAACAAAAAAAAAAAAATTACAGATTTGTACCTCAAGTATTCTTTTAAGTCCTTCCGAAGTACCTCCGATCCAATGTAAGTTCTTGAACCTGTTTGAAGTGTTGAACACACCTTGAAGCAGCCAGTTCCAGATTCTGTTGTCCAATGACTATTTCTTCGAATCTTCTTGACCTGACACTTAGAGCTGTTACTTTAAAGTAATTTCTTCACTCTTCTTTCTTCAAGTTAACACAGGTCCCTACGTTCGGGCGCCAATTAAATCTTCGATACTCACTCGGACTTAAAAAAAAAGTTTATTTGGCAAAAAGTATACAATGAACAAAATATATATGTTACAACAACTACACTAACTATGGTATCTAACTATCTACTATGAGTGACAATGTCTGACTACTTGCTAGGCGGGTAAGGGAGGGGTATTTATACAGAGTCAGGAGAAATATGCTGACTCTAGGGATATACCATTATTTGGCTACCTTAAGTGTCGATGCTTCTTTCTATGTAACCAACAAAACTCTACACCATGACATTAATATCTCATTTGTCCTAGACCTTATCCCAGCAAAATTCTCCAAATTTCACCAGAACTTTACTCATCATTCATATCCCTTTGCACAATGCCTATCCAGCACCACTTATCCCTATAATCCTCCAGGAGGTTGAAACGGCAATGGCCCCGCGACCTTTTATAGTTTGTAAATATTGGAGTTGTGGCAATGGCCACGACATGAGTGTATTTGGCTAAAGCACTCTTTCTCAATCTCCACTGGGTTTAGCCCCAGTGACGCGGTTGAGAGAGAAGTTCATGGATCTCCTGGAGTCATGCTCCAGTCATGTCCTCCACAGTTGAAGGGATAAGTCTGGTTTGGAGTTCTCTCGGCAGATTGTAAATATTGAATATAGGTATGTATGTGTTTTTCTTATTTATTTATTTTTAGGTTATTTTATTCTTATTTATTGTATATATGTTATTTTTCTGTATAATTTATTTTATTTACTGTACATAGAGTGTGAATGTGATCTGTTAACACTATTATAAATGTCCTTGAGACAGATTGTAATATTTTTCAGTAAATAAGTTTAAAAAAATTTAAAAAAAATTAAGAAATTCCTTCTGGAAACAAATGAGGCTTTGTTGGAAATTTTTACACCTCAAATACACAAAACACCTTTCCTCCACTACATAAACATCACACTATCAGGAACAAAGAACTACTACTGTCTGGGTAACCTCACCCAAGCCAACCTGCCTTTGTTTACAACAGCTACAGTGCTGCCTGATAACATACATTAGCTCTACACAATCCATAATCAACCGGTGATATAATAAATAGGACTTTTGTTATTTTAATAGTATTTATGGATTTTTAGCTATAATTTGTTTTTTTTTAGATCAGTTAAAAATGCAATTCAAAAATTTTATAATAGAACATAATTCCTGTTCAAAGTTGAGCGTAAGTGAAAATTTTTTGTTGCGCGCACCAGATTTTTTCTACTTCGATTGGTCAATCGTCCCAATGTGCGGCGTACAAACATATTTTGTTTAATTCTATTTTAGGATTCTGCGTATCTTAAAACGTAAAAATGAAAATGTTGAGGGTGTTAACTTTTTATTTCTTGGTCGATTACAAAGTTTAACCATTTAAAATAATAAACCAAAAAGGATGACATGTTTAAATGAACTAACTATAATGGAATATCTCTGCTTCTCTTTGCATTTAAAATATCTTAATTTAGTTTCTAACATCTTAATTTGCCGGCTGCTATTCTAGATAAGATTTTATAACTACAGAAACGATTTTTATCCTCCAGTTTTTTTTGATACTGGAGTGCTGGTTTGAACATCTCTCACAGTGTGTCAACATGAGTTCAATGGTAACCTGCTAAAAGGATGCAACAGTGGAGGATTGAACGAGAATATCTGCTGCCAATCGTTGCTATTTTGGACTCTGGTAATAATTGGATTACCAGTCCTACAAAACTTACCATTTATAGGACCCTCATTTGTCCTGTACTATATGGACAAATGACCATAACCATAGCTGAAGACAACTCCTCACATTTGAACGGAAAGTATTAAATCTTATTTACGCCGTTGTGTGTGACATAATGAATGGAGGCGGTGAGACAATCGGAAGCTGTTTGTTATATCTTCTGTTATATCTGATATCTTATGATTCTTCCAACTTGGAAGGCTCGGAAGGGCAGGGCATCTAGCCATCAGAATGGCTGACGAGCTCCTTTTTAGTCTTCGCAGAGTTGGAAGGCCGATGCTGCGGTTTGCAGATTGTTTAGCTCATGACGCAAGAACAAATTTAATGTTGCAGAACTGGATGGCAGCGGCGGAGAATAGAGACGTAAGGCTGTTGAAAGTAGCTAGACTCTCAATGGGTTATTGCTCTATTGAAGAAGAAGAAGATTTTTTATAACAAACTTTTTATTAATCGAAAACAACTTAAAAAAAAATACAAATTGATCAACTATGATGAATAAATAAAACTATTTAGAAAATACTGTGAAATATGTTTGAATCTGCATCTCAGCAATAACTCTGCGAAGTTCGTATTGGTCTAGAACAAAGTTAATTTTGTCGATATATCAATTTCATGAATTTTGGAAAATAAAAAAAATAAAATTACTCCTTTTACTTACGGAAAATGGGGTTTACAGCAAAACAAGTTATTCTGACAACAGTACATATAATAAGGACAACATCTCCTTCTAGTGCATCTAGGACCCACCTTCAGAATTATATATTTATCTAAACATGAGGAAAAATTTTTTGCATTAAATAGGATTCATATAAAAATAATAAATATCACAAATAAAGAAAAAATCGGTGCGATGCGCATATCACACAACTTTCACTTATCACCCTTTTAGAAGAAATACGAATTTTCAGACAAATGGGAAGGAAAAGTAAAAATTACATTACAACTACTCTCCGTTACGATCTTTTTTTTCGCCTTTAGCTAATTAACAAATTCTTTCATATTGTATATTTAACATTTTTTTACATCAGAGATCAATATGATATGCTTAATTGTTAAAAATAAAAAAAATATATATATTCAAAGCTGGACATACTAATTACAAGCGGCTAATGTTGGATTTTCACTTAAGGCAAATTCATCATATTATTTACTAATTAAATTTTTTAAGAGGTTACATAGTGATTTTTTGGAATAAAATCGATGATAGATATCTAATTATTGAAATATATACCAGACCCAGAGTCACAAAAATTATGCGTAACGAATGTTGCCATAATTATACTTAATATTCTTAAATTAACATGACAATATGACGGAAAATGGTTTCAAAAAATCTGATTCTGGTGCTAGCTATCATTCCATGCTTAATCTTGAGTTATAAAGGAGTTGACTAGAGATTATACGATGTATTTATTTAGTGTTAAGGTTTCATATTTATCCAAGATTTGGTTAAATTATTAACAACCATTTTGTATAAAAACGTAATGAATTTTACTATTATCCATATAAATTTAATTTTATTTATTAAATTAGATTTAAGGTAATTACAAATTTAATGTAACAACCCAATTCTGACATGTATTGTAACATGCACTATATTTTAAATACATTTTTTAGCCATGAATCAACAAAAAAACATTGGAATTGTAGTTCTGAAGATGTGTGCAAATATTCCGAAACGTTAACATGTAAACATATAATTTGGAATAATAAATGCAATTATTGTTTAATTGAAAGTTATAATTACCAAAAACAAAAATAGCAGACAACTTTCCAGAAAAAATAAGTTAATATTGTTAATATTTTATTCATTGGATATTATTCATCAAATGAAAACGGCAAAGAAGCTATACTGATCTTACTTGGCAGACGTTTTTTAAACCGTAACTTAATTAATATGGGTTTAAAACTCATTAAACGAGGATGTTTTTTATCAAACAAACAAAATTTATAAGTATATTGGGAAGATATAATGGCTCTGAATATGATAAAGATAAAAGTGAAGCATATATATTTCATAAGTCATGATGAGAAAAATTAAAAATACTATCACGATTTTGGTTTCTTTCATCAATGCCTATAAGAAAAACAACTGAAATCATCTTCCTGTTCTCTAAATGTTTATAATAAAAAAAACGAATATCATCAATTGGTATTAGAAACAATTAGTATAAATAAAATTAAATTTATACGGATAATAGTAACATTCATTACGTTTTCATAC
Source organism: Nezara viridula (assembly GCA_928085145.1). Classification (NCBI taxonomy): domain Eukaryota; kingdom Metazoa; phylum Arthropoda; class Insecta; order Hemiptera; family Pentatomidae; genus Nezara; species Nezara viridula. The sequence goes on from OV725077.1 coordinate 17,486,244, forward strand.
AAAATGGTTGTTAATAATTTAACCAAATCTTGGATAAATATTAAACCTTAACACTAAATAAATACATCGAAACTAATTATTTTTCAATTATCATCCATTATGTTAATTGAACAATATTAAGTATAATAATGGTAAAATTCGTTACACATAATTTTTGTGACATAACATGTTTAGAAAAAAATGTATAATCTCTAGTCAACTCCTTTATAACTCAAGATTAAGCATGGAATGATAGCTAGCACCAGAATCAGATTTTTTGAAACCATTTTCCGTCATATTAAATGAATAGTTTTTTATTTTTTTATTGTAATGAAATTTACAACTGCATTACATAGAAAATAGCATAAGTAAATGTGACATTGGTAACATGACATGTACAACATTGAGAGAAACTACCCATTGGTAGAACTCAAATTAAAATTCTATATTAGAAGGTCCCGAGGCCATCTTCTTTTCAGACACCTCGGAGGGTTATTAGGGATCGAGGAGGAAGCAAGGTTTGAAACGAGAGGATTCGGATGGTTCTGCAGTTTGTTATGGAAGGATAGATATCTGGATTGGGCCAAATCAAAAACATATGGAACATTAAGGTCTTTATGGATGATTTTATTTGTGACAAAGTAAGGAGCTTTGAGGATTTTACGAAGGATTTTGGATTGTAAGGATTGGATACTAGAGAAATTCGATGGTTTAGTGGAGCCCCAAAGCTCGATTCCGTAAGTCCAAATAGATCTTATTATTGTCATATATATGAGTCGATTGAAGTCGATTTGTAATTTATTGAAAGCTTAGAGCGTTTGTCTAGTAAGTGCTGCAGTAGTCGAAAACATCGGGCGGTTTCTAGTCCTTTCAGTCTGGTATGGGGGTTCCAAGTGAGTCGTTTGTCAAGGTGGAGTACTAAGTATCGGATTTGTTCGACAGGGATAAGAGGGCTATTGTTGAAGGATACTGTAGGACAGGAAGTCATAGGTTTACGACGAACAGTGAAGGTAATTTGATGGGATTTATTGGAATTTATTTTAATCCTTCAGTTTTGACACCAGTTTACAAGACTTGTGATGTGTTATTGAAGAGTTTGGGATGCAATAGATGAATCGTTATTAACTGATAGGATACACGTGTCATCGGCATAGGTGGTAATGACAGTGTTGGATTGGATTGGGATGTCAGCTGTATAAACTGTGTAAAGGATAGAACCTAAGATACTACCATGAGGAACACCGGCAGACTGAGTAAAAACAGATGAATAAGCATTGTTATGATTGACTTTGAAGTATCTGTCAGTAAGGTAGGAACGGATAATGAGGAAGTACGTAGATGGTAGGAATTTACGGAGTTTGTACATCAGTCCCGGATGCGAGACTCTATCAAACGCCTGTTCAATGTCGAGAAAGACTCCCGTGCAGTACATTCCACGCTCCAATGCAAAGGAGACTACATCTACCACACGATGGCATTGCTGAATAGTGGAGTGGGATGTGCGGAATCCAAATTGGTGATCTAGGATAGTGTGTTTAGAGTCTAGGATAGGATACAGGCGTTTTAAGATGAGTTTTTTCCAGGATTTTGCCCAAAATGGGTAAAAGAGAGATAGGACGGTAAAAGGATGTGTGTTCTGGCGGCTTGATGGGTTTAGGTATCATTTTGACAATGGATAGTTTCCAAGAGTCAGGAAAATATGTGGTTCGGAGTACAGCATTAAATATATAGTTTAGGAACAGTATGACTTTTTTAGGAAGAAATTTTACTATTTGGGATGTGATTAGGTCATGGCCAGAAACTTTGCGGGAAGATAATCTATTAATGATATTGAATATTTCTGAAGGATGAAATGCTTTAGATGGAGGAGTCAATTGGAGTGGGATATCCAATTCTGCTTCAACAAAATCAAGGTGGGTTGGATTAAGGATGTCTGGGTGTGGATTAAATGTTTTTGAGAAGTGCTGAGTAAATATTTGAGATTTTTCTTTGTCAGATCTGGACCAGGTTTGGGTTTCAGTAATAAGTGGGTGGTTAAAATATTGGAATTTAAGGAGCTTTTTAGTGGTCAACCATAGTGATTTGTCAGAAGTAGTAAGTTTTTCTGTCATGTTAAGTAAATTTTGAACTTTGTATTTTCTAATTTCAGCTTTTAGTTTGTTAGTTAATTTGTTGTAATATATCTTATCTGATGGGTATCTAGTCCTGTGCATCTTCGATCTTGCTCTGCGCTTTTCCCTTAATAAGATACGAATATGCTGCTGCAAATTTGTCTGTTGGGAGTTGTCAGTTTTATTGGTAGATGTATTATCGTTTATTTTGTCACTTATAGATGTAGTAAGTACTTCTATGGCTGTGTCAATGTCACGTTTCGTCTTAAGTGGAATATTTAGGTCCAATTTATTTTCCAGGTCTTTACGAAATTTGTCCCAGTTTACTCGTCCTGTAATCAGTGTAGGAGAGGACGAGGGCTTAGGAGTGAAGGTTGTGTGTAATGAAAGCAGAACTGGAGAATGATCTGAGGAGAGGTCATCCAGGGATTTGATTGTGACATGGGAAGAGGAAATTTGGGAGGTGACAAATATGTCCAGGATATCAGGATGTTTTTTGAGGGATGTTGGCCAATAGGTAGGATTCAGAGGAGAGAGGACAGAGTAACTATTGGAAGTTGAGACAGAAGATAGTATGTTACGACGGGAGTTGGATGATCGACAACCCCATCGTTGGTGTTTAGCATTGCAGTCTCCTCCAGCAATAAAGCGAGATCCGAAGGATTGAAATAAGGATTCAAGTAAGTTGTAGGTAAGAGTATGACCAGGAGGACAGTATACAGCTGAGAATGTTAAATGGAAAGGACGAGTTGAAATGATTACTGATGTTGCTTGAATAGCCTCAGTTGGAGTAGAAGGAATGAGAAAATGGGATAAGGATTTATGGACAAGAATGCAAGAACCGGCAAGGGAAGTGTTGTCGGGGTGGTCTGATCTATAAGTGATATAGTCACGTATGTAGAAATATGAACTTCGAGTGAAGTGAGTTTCTGTCAGTAGAGCAATATCAATGTGGTAGTCATGTCCTACCACCGATGTGGTCATATAGAAAAATGTCGAGTTCGTCTCGGTAGTTGCGTAGTCCGTTAGCATTCCATAAAAGAACAACTAAGGGCTTTGTGCTCATCGTGAGAGATTGAAGGGAATTTCGGTAAGGATTCTTGTGAGGAGGGTGATTAGTGGCTTGATAGTTTCTTGGAGATCTTTCAGGAAGGACGCAAGGGTGGAGTTTATTAAATCCATCGGGTTTTGTTGGTCAGGTTGGTTTTGATTAGACGTTTGTGAGGGAAAGCTCTTATGATAAGGAATGTCTGATGAAGGATGTACCTTTGGAACTCGGGAAGGAGAGTAAATATGAGCAGTAGGATGGGAATAAACAGGAGTTGGAGGTTCAGCCGGTAATTTTACACGTATAGGTTTCTGATGAGGAGGCATTTGCTGACGTGGAGATTTTGAATAAATGTGGGAGATTTGATTCTTGGATTATTCCGGGCTGGTTCTAAATCGATGAAAAATAATGGCAGTGGGTATTTATCAATTGGATGTAAAACAGAAGATATGTGTCTTACAGTACGGCCGATATCTTCCAGATCTTTTTCGATAGCGGTAGTGGATGTGGTAGAGTGAAGACCTCTCAAAACCACCCTATATGTTTTGTCTTCTTTTAGTTGATAGCAGTGGAAGTCATGATTGAGTGCTGTCAAGTGATTAATAAGTTTTTTATAATCATCTTTAGTATTGGTGTTAATCTTTATGTCGTTGACGCGAGAAAAACACCGGAAGTTGGTCGGTCCGATCAGATTAGCTATTTCTTGACGGAACTGAATGAAATCTTGCTTACATATATCCGAGGTGGCTCTGGTGCAGTGAAAGTTCTAGGTTCAGTGATTTCGTTAATTTTATTATTGGCTGCAACAGAATTGTTGCTGGCTGTGTCAGTTGGTGGTTTAGTGTCAGGTTTCATAGCTGAATTATTGCTAGTTTTTGATTGTTTATTTACTTTGAGTGATTGCTTTGTTTTAGCGGATTTTTTTTTATTAGGTGAGTTGCCCGCCGAACCGAGGGCAGAGTTTCTATGGCGCTTTTGGAGAGTTCGCCTTGTTAAATATTGAGAATCCGACTCACTGATTTCGGAGAAAGGACTCTCTTCATCTGATTCGTCAAAAGAAATGTTCTTATCAGATTCCATACCTCTAAATAATAATATATGCAGAAAGAAGAGAAAAAAAAAGTATCACTAATCTATATACAAATATTTAAAAAAAACTTTTTCTGTAAATAAATAAAATAGAGCCTCAGTAAAAAAATAAAAATAAAATAAAATAATGAATAAGGAAATAAAAAAAAAAAAAAAAAATACACTGTCTTAAGTACGAACTCAAGATATTCTGAACTTAAAATGAAGCGCCGTGACCGTGAACTTGAAAGATAAGACCCGCTGAGGGGAATTATCTGCCACGTAAACTGTCTCTAGCAATCGAGCACCAATTTAATGTTGCTAATTGTTAATAAAAAGTCACTCACCTCGCTGATTGTAATGTAAAAATGTTAAATTGTTTATAAGCTCACTGTTTACAAAGTCTGAGAACATGATTTGAGATAATAAGCACATAACAAACTAACAAAGACGGAACGATACTTGCGACAAATGAATAGTATTATAAGAAAACCCGGTAACATTCGTGACAATGTTTTATCTCAAATTTTGGAGACAAGCTAGATTTTTTACTTTACAATCAAAGTATATGAGACAACTAAATAAGGTATCTTTAATTAAAAAAAAAAACATCATATAACAGTAAAACTCCACATGGTTAAGAATTAATGGATACAGATTATGAGATATCAAAGCATGAACAACTTCACATCCTCTCTTAGAAACAGTAACATTCGTTACGTTTTGTTATATTCACGTTGAAATATTTTTTCTTTTGATCAGGATAGATTTATTTTAATATCACTATTTCATTCCTTAGAAACAATATAAAAAAATGATACCACTACTTCTTTCAACCTAAAAAGAGTGTCAAAAATGAATGTGAAGCTCTGGGACATCAAATGGTCAAATAATATAAGAATGATCCGGATACAGTTGGATTCAAGTTCTATGGTGGATTAATGAATAATACTCTCATACTCTATATAATATATATTTATTATAAATAGACATTATTATTATATCATAATTATAATAATCTTTTTTATTTTCGCTTTTGCGGATTCAAAGCTGAAGGTGGGGGACAAGTCCAACCACCTGTAGTTACAATTTTTTTAGATATTTAAAAAAGTTCTCGTAATTCTGGACTGTATCCAAGAGAACCGCTTGCTGAGCCTCTGTTAAGACATCCAGGGATAATTCCAAGCCGTCCGTACCTGCCATCGTTGACTTTGGGATTAGACCATTGGTTGATATTATTATTGATGTAACCAATACACTTTCTTTCTTCTTCTCTTCTTTGTCCTCCTCTTATGCCATTTTAGTTAGCGTCGAGGAGCCTCAATCCAGCGTAACCACTCTTCCCGGTCCCTGCTTAGCCGCTTCATCTCATTGAGAGTTTTGCCTCTTTTACATCCAATTCTTTGAATATACTCCTGGTATGTGATTCTGGGGCGCCGCGTGGTCTCCTTCCTGTGGGTCGAGCCTCTAATATCCTTATAGGATTCAAGTTCTCATTCATGCGGCAGACGTGTCCAAACCACTGGAGTTGCCGTCTTTCTAGAGTGGTTTTAAGTTATGTAACTCCTAGTTGCTCTCTAATGCTTTCGTTCCTAATGCGATCCCTTCTAGTTCTCCTAATAGATGTGCGAAGGAACCTCATTTCTGCTGCCGTTATGCGACTAGAGTGTCTGTCTAGCATTGTCCAGCTTTCTCCGCCGTAGGTGAGTGTAGGTAGGTAAACACTTATATACGTGCATTTTGGTCTTCTTGTCTACTTGGCGATGGCCGATAATGCTATTAGTAGTCAGGTAATACACCTGATTCGCCTTACATATTCTGGTTGATATTTCGGGGTCTATCTTCCCCGAACTACTAATTACGGTCTCCAAGTAGGTATATTCAGTCACCACCTCAAGTGTCTCACCATTGCAGATCAGCTGTACATCTTCTCGCTCTTCCCTCGCCATAACCAGCACTTTACTCTTGGAGGTGTTAATTTGCATATCTTTCCTGAGCAACTCCTCTTCCCATTCTACCAGAGCTTGTTGTAGTTTGGTCTTGGTGTCGGCTATTAGGACTATGTCATCCGCTTATAGAAGGCTTTGTATGAGGATAGTTCTCAAATTCCACTTCCCAATTGTTGTCCACGCAGTTCGGCATTTACAAATTTTGTGGATTTCATCCATTACATTTATAAATAGAAGGGGACTTCTATCTCCCTGTCTAACTCCTTTCGCAAATTGGAAAAGGTTCCGATTCCATACCATTCATCCGTAACACTGCCATACGCTTTCCAAATGGTACAACTGCTTTAATTCGATCGCCAGTTCTTGTTACTTACGGAGCTTCTCTTCCACGGTTGTGCTTATGTTGTTATCGTTTGGAATCGTAATATCAACTAACTTTGCCTTCTTGGCTCCTAAATCTATAATAAGGATATCGGGTCTGTTGTGACGCACTCTATGGTCCGTTATTATAGATTCGTCCCAATACATCTTGAGGGAACCTTTCTGAAGTAGCCTTATCGGATTATATTTATAATATGGCACCTTTGCATCCAACAGGTCAAGTTTCATAGCCAGAGCCCGGTGGAATATTTTCGTCACATTGTTGTGCCTCTACAAATAATCCGTACCAGCGAGTACTCCACATCCAGCTGTGATATGTTGAATTGATTCTTCCAATCTCCTGTAGACTGGTATTGGTCCACTGTTCTATACCAAAGCTATAGCTCAGAGCTGGTATGACCCAGGTGTTAATGTTAATTTTTGGCTTCCCAGATAATTGAGTCTTGAGTACTTGTCGCAATCTCTTTCTGAACACAGTCAGAAGCTGTTGTTGCACGTCCCTTCGGCCAACTGAATATATTTCTTTTTTTTTTTTGTCCTCCCCATCCTCACCGTTAAGGCTATACGGGGGGTTTTCCCGGGCCAGGGAATGTGCGCGGGGTTTTAAAAGACTCTCTCGGCTCCGGGACGCGAACTCGTGACTATTTTTATATCATTTGATTGATATATCAAGTTGCCGGGCAACGGCGGTGCTGTGCACACGCGTTAGCCCATTCGGCTACCACGCCTACTTGTTTAATGATTTTATTGTTGCATTGTTAATCAGTTAATCAGTCTAGTTTATTCATTACTTCGCCCCTTTTAACATGAATTATAACACATTCATCTATTCCCAATGTCATATCTATCTGTAGGTAACTATCCAAATAGTTAAATCATTACTAAATGATTTAACTATTTGGATCATGTTCTCAAGTTCTTCTTCACTCTTAGAATACAGTTTTAAATCGTCTATATATAGAGAATGAGATAGTCTGGTTCCATTTTTATTGGGTCTATAATCTATAACTAGTATATAGATAGTATATAATCTATAACTAGTCTATAACTAAATAATATATCATTTAATAATTAGTGAGGTTAATGCGAGACAAAATAGTAATAGACCTAAAGAGTCTCTTTGAAGTAGTCCTTTATTTAAAAAAAAAAAAAACCTGTACCACTACAACCCATAAAGGATCTGGGGTTCAGTACTATTTAGGGAAAGCACTGTTTCTAGGTCCAAGGTTGTGCAAGGAGGTGATTTGACCGAGAACTCGCTCAACCGCCAGGTTTTCCCCCTCTAATTAATTATTTAATTAAGGGTACCCACTTTATAGAGGCTGGGTGTGCCCCAGGAGGGCATCCTGACCCAAGGTACTCCCACGGCCAATGAAACAGATAAATAAATTTTGTGCCATGAGCCGGGGTTCGAACTCGGGACCTTTGCATTGGAAGCTCAGTGCCCTACCACTGAGCCACCCCGCTCCCTTTCCTTTATTTATAGGTATACATATATTGGAATGACTAAATTTAGGCAGGTGTAATTTCACCTTCCAAGTGTTCATTAGACGTTCTAATAGCTCCACTATTTTAATGTCTATTTTGTACATGTTTAGTACATGTATTAACCACTTGTGAGGAACTGAATTATTATTATTATTTTATTTTTCAACACTTTTACAAAAGGTTTTTTGGTTACTTGAGATGGGGGGGGGGGGAGAATATATTCCAATCATCTCAGGTATGTTCTATTTTAATTTTTATTGGATGTTGAGAAAGCTTCTTACAATTCTGGCAGTATTCAGCAGCACCGCTTTCCGAGCTTCCTTTATTACATGAGTTGGGAGACCCAGCCTGTCAGTAGCTTCCACAGTAGACACCGGTATTAGGCCATTGCTGGAGATCACAACGCCCCTAACGGTTACTTTATTAAGTTTATACAAACTTTTTAACTCAGTTGCTAGACCTTGATACTTCCCCAGTTTTTCTGCACAGACTGAGTTAATGTTTCCGTCATTTGGCACAGCGATATCTATAGTCTCAGCTAATTTAATATTACCGTCAATTAACGCAATATCAGGTCTGTTGTGAATCACGAGATGGTATGTTATAAACGATTGATTCCAATATAATTTCATACCATCTTTCTGACAGTTACGTTTAGGGCTGAATTTATAGTAGGGCACCGAATCGTTTAATAATTTACTTTTTTGACCGATATATGTATATAGCTGTTTTTGGTGATACGTTTAGGGCTGGATTTATAGTAGGCCGAATCGTTTAATAATTTACTTTTTTGACCGATATATATATATATATATATATATATATATATATATATATATATATATATATATTGTATATATCAGACCTAGTATCAACAAAAAAAGCTTCATTGAAATCGGTGACCCCACGTCCATAATCTTCCCTTTGTCAGTGAAATAATATGTATGGATATTTGTATCAAAAAGAAAAAAAAATGTTTAAATAAACCTAATAAAGTGAAACAAAAACATTTTTTTACCGATCTCAGCAATCAATTGCTGTTCCGACCTGACATCCGGACTTATATTTATATCACCTGGAAGTCCATCTTGATCAGTGAGATCCATGGATAGGGCGTGCCCGGAATGAAAGCCACATAAAGCGATCAGTAACAGAGAAATAAACATGACTGTGATCTCGAAAGGTGGATGCTCTTTTATATATAGTTTTTAAAAAGATAATAACTTAATCACCTTCAGATAAATGGAAGATATTCACTAGTTTTCGTAATTGCTCATTTTTGTGAAACATTTTGGTAAAACCAGTTTTCTATGATATTCGTTCAAAAGATATTTATTTTAAATCGCGATAAAAGGCTTACTGATAAGAACTCATGTACTTGTTTACTGATAATAGAAATAATAAGAACTGATGTGTTTGGCGGATAAAGGTGGGATTAAGTAAAGGTATGTTTAGAGATTTCAAAACTATCAAATTTCACTGACAGCGACAATAGCGTTAAGCCAAAATTTTCTTTTATTACACTTGTTATCGAGAGCAGATGGAAAATATCAAAAACATAAACAAAACACTTGCGTATGTAAAAAACCGTTTTGATATTTGTATTTCCCATAGTTTGTGAAATGTCTGAACGCTCTTCATAGTTTCTAAAACTGTTTCTAAAATAGTAAATAAATAAATAACTTCTATTCCCAACAAAGCACAGTGGATAAGCAGGCGGTCATTCCACAAGTAATTATTATTTTATATGATTTTGCTTCTTCATTACCGAAGGTAGGAAAGCATTGTGTTCGTGAGAGTGATTAAAAAAATTGTATGTTCAGAATCGAAAATTTCCTATCGCATTTTACATTTCATACATCAATGATAAATTTGGTTCAGCGTTTGTCTGTCTGTCTGCCTGTAGCCAAATCGATGCAACTGGCATATTACCTACTAACATTAATCTACTTTTCAAGGATTGTGCGGGTCCTATATCAATTTCATCCAGCGCTTTCGCTGCCGCACGCACAAACGTATATTTATTCATATGCCAATATTTCAGAAACAGCTCGTTCGATTCGGCTTAAAGTTAGAAAAAAGATAGGTATTAACAAAAAAATAATGCACTATTAATTCATTGAAATATGTCCTCTACTTTCTGTTATATATGTGCAAACGTGTTTTCCTTGATGCATCTATATCTCTAAAACCGCAAGTTCGATTTGGCTCAACTTTGGAGCATTGTTAGGGATTGGTTAACAGATAATTAAGTAAATACCAATTTTATATATTTCTATCCACTACTCTAAAAAAAAAAAAACTTCCGGATCAGTAAATATATTATTATATTATTAATTAGTCTGAAAACAGCTCATTTAATTTGACTGAAACTTGGGGGGGGGGAGACTTTGGAAAACATTATAGAAATTGCATAGTATGAATTTCATTTAATAATTAAAATTAATATAAATAATTCTTAACAGTATAATGACTGTGAAATATCTAAGGAATTGATAATGTTTAATGGGGATTAGGTCAATATAAGATTTTTATGAGGTTATAAAATTTAATAATTTCTTCATTAGTATTAAGGGGATAACCTTTTATCTGTGGTATATAAGTGAGAATTAATAACAGCATTTACTCTCCCAACATTTGTTTTTTTATGACATTTCGGGATCCACTTTCTTATCTCATCTTCAGACTAGAATTTAGAATATTTTTGTTATTTTTATTTTTATACTATCAATACAATATTTTTTTATAATAACATTTAACATCATTAACAGAAATATTTAATCTTACCAGTATCTCATCCTAATATCATCTTATTTTATTTTATAAAGTTTGTCATAATTTTTTTATTTTTATATTTTCATAATTCATCCCTAAAATGCAATAATTTTATGTTTTTATTTGTTATATTATTAAACTTTTTTTTTGTATGTAGCAAGTTTCTATAATGCATGTATTACCTTACATTATATTGTGGATTCCTCAGAGCCTACTCTGATACTGAACCAAACCTTGAACAAAGAGTTCAATTCCAAAGCATTTTTATATTTTTTATTTGTTAATTATATAAGCATAATGGCTTCCTATTTTAGCTGCATCAGTTTTATAATTTATAACTATTTTATTTTGTTTAATGATAAATATGGATTCTATTATTTTTGTATTATAACTATTTTATTTTGTTTAAAGATAAATATGGATTCTATTATTTTTGTAGAGTTAATGTAATATTATTAGAGGAATTTACACTGACAGGCAAAAAATTCCACCCACTTGATTTTTTCTAAAAATATTTCTGCCACTTGTAAAAAAAGTTGTATTTGCATATAATACATGGTATTTGTGGACAGTACTTAGTATTTATGGAATTTTATAATATTTTTTACCTTTAATAATCAAAATGTGATTGGGTAAGAAAGATTAGAGAAAAAAAAATTAAAAAACGAATTATTATTATCATTATTATTCTGAAAGAAATAAATTACATCATCTTTTAGTAGCGCGTATTTACTCCTCTTGCCTTCACTACTTCTTGAAGACGCCTCGGCATACTTTCCACCAGTCGGGAAATGTCCCTTTGCTGGAGGATAGTCCATTACTCCCGAAGAACCGTTTCAAGGTCCTGCAGTGTATCATGAAGTGTTGCACGCGCTCTTATTCGTCTTCCGAGGTTATCCCATAAATGCTCAATGGGGTTTAAATTTGGAGAACGTGCTGGCCAGGCTAAAACCTCAATATTGTTCTGTTGAAAGCATGTCAGCACTATGCGGGCGACATTATCGTGCATTAGAATAGAACGATTGCCAATTTCGTTGAGGATAGGCAACACATGAGGTTCCAAAATCTCATCTACATAGCGAATGGCCGTCAAAGACCATCCATAATCAACAACCAATTCTGTGCGGCGCTCCATTGAAATCCCAACCCACACCATTAAGGAACCACATTGGAAAGGTTGGCTCTGGGAAAAATTACAGGCTGCATATCTTTCGTTTCTTCTTCTCCACACCCTTTCACGCCCGTCTGGAGATCGAAGAGCGAATCTTGTAAAAAGTACAGCACTCCATTCGTCCATAGTCCAATGGCTGTGTTCTCGAGCAAAAGCCAGCCCTGTTACTCTGTGAGTTCTGGTCAACTCTGGTCCTCTTACTGGACAAAAAGCCATTAATCCATACTCATTTAATCTTCTCAGAGCTGTACGATCAGAAATTTGAACACCTCGAACTTCTTCGAGCTGATGAATTGCTTGAACAACGGTAAGGTGCCGGTTTCGTAAAATTCTCAAAGTCAAAAACCTGTCATCCCGTGGTTCTGTTACCCTAGGCCGTCCAGAAGCGGGCCTTCTATTGTAAGAACCAGTTTCCCGAAAACGCCTGACGGCGTCTCGTAAAGTTTCATATGGAACTCCGATGGCATTAGCTGCATATCCAATGGACCGTCCATCATCAATAAGTGCCACACCACGCGCAACATCCTCAGTACTAAGAGTCATTTTTAAACTTAATATTGTAAAAATTAAAAGCCGGAGACTAAGAAATGTGCTGCAAGAAACGGCACTGAACTAATGATACTGAATAAACATTTTGATTCCATAGAAAGTAAACATTGGAATCTAGAATCATTTCATTGAATTAAGGATTAAGGGTTATTGTTCTCTATATTAACATTCCTAATAGAAAACAAACAAAAAGATGGGTAATATTTATTCATTAAAAACAATAGACCAATCCAAAGCAGAAATATTTTTAGATGTAAACGTGAAAAAATCAAGTGGGTGGAATTTTTTTACCTGTCAGTGTATAAATCTGGAAGCAAGACATCAAGAGCTTTAATACTTGATGAAAAAGAACTGGAGGATGAATTCGATGCATCTATAAGTTATCAGGACAAGTGGATAGAAATAAAAAGTAAATTTGATGATTTAATTGAGCATTCAAATAAAACTTGGCATGATGATGATATTTCAGCAACTATCAGTCCTTCAAGTGAGAAATTACAGAAAGAAAAGGAAGGAATACTTTCATATGATCTTTTTGGGGATGTTGAAACAAAAGTTGAGCATGATGTCAAGCTTAAAAATTTAACAGATAAAGCGAAGTTGAAAAATATAAAAATTTACAGTGATATACCTAGGTCAAATATTGAATGCCTAGAGATATTAAGAAGAAATAATATAAATGGCGATGGTGGGAGAGACAATCTGCAAGCAGAGTTAATTCTTACAGCAGATGTCATGGGACAAAACCTGACAGGAAGGTTAGAACCAATAACTGAAAATTTGATAGCCACAGAAACTAGGCTAGGTTGGACAGTTAATGGTCAAACTAAAACAAAGGCCTGCTAAGAACACCTACGAGAGGGAGACCTTTACAGCGCTTTGATTCTAGTGCGAGTGAGTCTCACCATTCAGGGCAACATGGAATATCTTCGACCCATTACAATAGTTTACTAAGGGGTCGTCTAGATGATGGCAATACCAAGAAGACCGGATCGGTACCAGTTAAAACAATAATTTCACGCATTGTATCACCCTCTGGAGTAAAAACATCTGTCACACCTCAAGCTCAAAACAGTCTTCCGAGGAGCATCACAAGATATAATATCAGGTCTGTCGTCAACCAAAGATCCCCTTCAGAATCAGATCTTAGTCAGAAAAATACAAGGAGAGGAGTAAAAGTAACAACTTGTGTTACGAATAATTCTTCATTGTCCTCTAAAGAAGTTTTCAAAAACTGGAAGAGAAGAAAAAAAAAAACGTTATTAGCGAGTGATCTTATCAAGACTAAAAAAGGAAGCATAAAACATTTGCTGAACAGTTTATTAAGTGTTATTAAATCAATGATTTAACCTGTAAATTTTTGTATTGTATATTTTATTTTTTTTGTTATTTATATCAGTTTACAATTTGAAGCATAAATTGTAAAGGTGGGAGTGTGTAGGGTTAATGCATGTTATCAGGCAGCACTGTAGCTGTTGTAAGCAATGGAAGGTTTGGCTTGGGTTAGATTACCCAGAGAGTGGTAGTTCTTTGTTCCTGAAAGTATGATGTTTATGTAGAGCAATAAAAGTGTTTTGTGTATTACTGTAGTAAAATTTTTAACACAGCCTCATTTGTTTCCTGAAGTGACTTCCCAATTTTTCTACATGTACTATTTGTTTCTTTATATAACATTTGTGGTTGTGTTAAATTAAATGTATCTCTATTTGTAATGCTATGGTGGGCTAGGCCTGTTTTATTCATTGATTCATTTTCCCGTTTATAATGATTATTTTTTATTTCCATGTTTTTTTTCTGTCACTATAGTGTTATTAGATGTAAAAAAAATCTTTTATGAAATTTTGGCTTACTTTCATTTTATTTTGAAATTTTTTATGGATTGAAAGTTGCAAGTTTTGGTTATTTTCTATTTTATCAAAAGGTTTTTTTTGTATTTTCTCTATGTTTATTTATTTGAAACCACATTTTTTCAATGATTGGTTTAGGGAACATATTTTCAATCAAGATATTATAATTTTTTTTATGAGTTTATCTTCTGTAATTCTACATGCTCTCTACCAATGAGATTTTTGCTGTGTTTATTATTTGATATTTTGGATATTGGCTATGGAAATTTAATAGTCTATTACTTGTCATATATTTTTAGTCCATTTTGTGTTAAGAGAATTATTATTTCATTATTTTTAATTGTCATTAAGTCAAAAAATATTAACTTGTCATCTATAGGTTTTTCTATTGTGAATATTATTCTTGTGTTATATCCATTAAGTATATATCATCCATATATTAAGTATACATCATCTATATACTTATTTATGCAGATTGGTTTAATTATTGTTTTGTCTAATGATTTATTTTATTCATATATATATACCACTTAATTTACACTTAAATTTGAACCCATCGGTAGCCCGTATGTCATTTTGTACATGTTATTATTATATGTAAAGAAGCAATTATTTATGCATAATTTTATGCCTTCAATGAATATTTTTTTAATTTTTGATAGGAGTATATGGTTCAATTTCATCCCATTTATCATTTATTATTTGTATGAATAAATCAGTTCTTATATTTGTGAAAAGACTCTGGAAATCAAAACTTATCATGTCATATTTTTTATTTTAAGAGTGTATTTTTATGTCAGCAGTCTAGCTCAAAAACGAAAAGTCCTATGAAACTGATATTACGTATTTAAATAGATATATGCCTTAAATTTTTAAAAGATTACGGAATTTCAAAAAAAAAAAATAAAAAAATAATCTTAAAATCGGAAATTACGAGGAAAGATATGATCTCTAGTTTTTTAAATATATTCTGCTTCAAAGGCTATATCCTTTGTTTTGGTTTTTGAATTTTGAATGCGTTACTTAGGTAATGCTATTTTTTTAGCATGTTACTAATGATTAAAAAAAAAAAGTTTAGTCCATTAGTTGGAATCACCTTTTATTTATTTTTCTTTGTAACTAGGAAGGTAATGTTACTTTAGATGTATGTATGTATGTTTGGGAATAATACATCATTGTGAAATAATTAGCAGCTAATTGAAATATCTAGCGAAAAAATGCTAAATATAACTTTTGAATTAATCGTTGAATATCGTTGGAAAGCGTAGAATTTTAGGAAAAACAATGTCTAATACAGGAAGTTGTAGAAGGTAACGGAGAGCGGCGAAAAAATTATTAATAATAATTTTTGAAAACTGATCACATTTAACTTAAATCACATGTCCTCAAGGAAATTGACTAAAAAAAATGTAAACTTTAAAAATATTTTTACTTTTGTAGATAGTATTTCAAATCCACCTAATCAAATTAATAAACTTGTGTGTAAGAAGAAGTAAAATATATAATCATTTCATGGATGTATAAAGCATGTGTTTATAACCTTAAATAAATTTACAGTAGTTTAGTGATTATAGACCTGATATCATTTTTAAATAATTAGGTAAAACGTTTATTCCGAAAAATTACCATGTAAGTTTTTAGAAAATTAAATTAGTGAATAATTTGATGAATCTTCCCTTAGTGATAGTATCCAATACTATTTAATTTTACTTGTGTGAAAAAAGAAGTGAAATATAAAAATATTTCATAGGAACGTTTATAACCTTAAATATTTTTACTGTAGTTTAATAACTCTAGATCTGATATTATATTTAAATATTTTGGTATCTATCGTCCGTTTATTCATGATGCAATCTTTTAGAAAATTAAATTAGTGGATAATTTGATAATTTTTTCCTTTGCGATATTCCAACAGAATCCACTTACTATTAGTGTGACAACTTCTGACCTGTATATGACAGACAATGCAAATCTCTTAATACCGTTTTAATAAACTTTGCAATTGAAAATAACAGTTTAATAACTAATAGTCGTACAATCCAAAACCAACGGATCGAACAATCAATAATCAACCGGTGATATAATAAATAGGACTTTTGTTATTTTAAGAGTATTTATGATTTGTTAGCTGCAATCTTTTAGCTTTAGTTCAGTTTAAAATGCAATTAAAAAAAAATTATAATAGCCCAACATTGCCAGAAAATAATTTCTATTCAAAGTTGAGCAAAGTTCAAAGAGTAAGTGAAAGTTGTGTGTTGCGCGCACCAGATTTTTATCTATATTCATGGAATTGCGTTGGTAAATGTGTGTGCGATTTAGTCTTGTATTTCTAGCATTCAAATATTTTCCTTTTTTTTACATAATATATATGTGTTATACAATGGTAATTGTTTCATGTGGTATATTAGAGTCATATTACATGACTAGTGTTATGAAAGGAAGAAAAAAATAATATGTTTATATAATAAAGGAATCACGGGCGGATCTACGGGGAGGGGGGCTTTCGGGCTGAAGTCCCCCCAAAATGGAGAAATATTACCATGTTTTATGGGAATTTTTTTTTTTTAAAATACCTCTTAAAGTATTATTGTTCATGTAATTTAAAAGTACTTAAGGAATAACTTAAACACCATTTCATAGAGGTAGTTAGTTTCTTTCTGTTTTTCCAAACTAATTATCGTCATTTTTATGAAAAAAAAGGTTTCGGGCTGAAGCCCCCCCCCAAAATTAAATCCTGGATTCGCTAGTGAAAGGAATAATATAATATAGGAGCTATGCCCACATGGATGGTTCAGTATGCTGTGTAAAAAGCTACCCTATGTAGTAGGGAAGCACTACTTTCAATAAAGTATTTGTCTCTCTTTCTACCTCTACTAGGTAATGGAAGTAACGGGTAAGGGCCAAATTTTCGATGTGCGGTTTTCAACTGATATATAAGTTTCAAAGCCCCTTAAGTTCGAAAAACACATTTTAAGCCATTGGTCTGTCTGTCTTTGCCAACTATCTGTGTGTTTTTATTCTGCCTTGGAAATCTCGTAAACTTTTAAATTTACATTAAAAAGTTTATACTTTTTGAGTTATTCAGAAATCTAATTAAATAAAAAAAAAGTATTTTTTTTCCAGCATTTGTTTGTAGATAGATGTTATATACATATACTTAAATGGATTCAGTGTTAAGGATTTAGTCGAGTTTCATTGAAATGGGTACATCGATTTAAGCTCTACTAGTGTTGCCCAAATGCGATACCTGAGTGCGCAAGAACAAGATTCGTGTCTTGCGCACTCAGGTATCTTTTTTGGTCTTGCGCAAGAGTCTCACAACAGTCTTGCAGTTACCTATTAGCTTATTAGTATAGAGATATTACTGTAATTGTTTAGATAGGAGAAACCTAACTAAGCCCGTATGAAAAAATAGAAGAATTAAATGCAAAAGTATATTGGTTATACCAATTCTTTGCACATTTTGAATAAATTTATCAAGTATTAGTAAATATTTTCCCTTAATTTTTATTCAAAAATTTAATTTTTTTTTTACCTATCTTGGGTGGTTAGGTCTTGGTCTAAATTCGGTAGGAAATTCGTGTGAGTGGACACACCAGATTTTTTTATGAAATTAAAAATTAAATTAAAATTAAAACAGATTGAAAGATTAAATTTACTACCTTATTGCTATTATAACATCTCAATCAGGTTTTTGAATTTCAAAATCAGTCCTAACTTTTTTAGTTGTAGGCATTTTGAGACATACATTTGGCTGGATTTTTTCTTTTGCTCTCCTCACTACCGAAGGTAGAGAAGCCTGTGAGAGGTTAAAAAAATGTTGTACTAAGAATCGAAAATTTTCACTCGCGTTTTACGCTTCAGACATCAAGGATCAAATTTGGTTCGGTGTCTGTCTGTCTGTAGTCAAATCCATGTAACGGGCATAACAACTACTACCGTTCATGAAATTTTCAGGAATTGTGCGGGTTGGTGTCAAGATGGTCCAAATCAATTTTATTAAATTCTAACAAGCATTTATGCTTACGCACGCCCAAACGCATTTTTGTAGATATGCCAATATTTCAGAAATGGCTCGTTCGATTATTTGGCTCAAAATTTGATAAAAGGTAGGTAGCTGTGAAAAAATAATGTAGAGTCAATTTAATTGACCTGCCCGTTGCTTTCTCTTATATATATGCACAAACGTGTTTTCCTTGATACGTCTATATCTCTAAAACCGCAAGTTCGATTTGGCTCAAATTTTGAGAGAATTTTGGGATTGGTAAACTTAAAGTGAAATAGACATCAATTTTATCAAATTCTATCTATTACTAAAAAAAAAAATACTTCTGCTATCAGATCAGGAAATGTGTTATTTGACATGCCTATGGTTTGAAAACGGCGCATTCGATTTAACCCAAACCTTGGAGGAAATTTGGAGAACAGTATAGAAATTACTAAGTATTAATTTCATTGAATTAATATTAATATAATTGTTAAGAATATAATGGCTGCGAAATGTTGAAGGCACTGATCATATGGAGTGGGAGTTAGGTTATTACAATACTTTTATGGGGTTGTAAAATTTTATGTTTTATTAAAAAATTGATACTGTATTATTTTATCGATTCCAAACGTTACTGGCATGACACTTACTGCCCTTACTTAGATTTCGTGTAATTTTCAATACATTTAAAGTGATACTCTGTGTTTGCAAAAAAAAATTTATTTATATACAATGTTTCCATTTTTGCTTCCTCACTACTAAAATTAGGGAAGCATTGTGTGTTTGTGCGAGAGTTTAAAAAAAAATTTGTGCTAAGAATCGACAACTTTCACTCGCGTTTTAAGTTTCAGTCATCAAGGATCAAATTTGGTTCGCTGTCGGTCTGTCAAAGTCCATCCGGCATTTCGGTATTTTTTTCGTATGCCGATATTTCAGAAAGGGCTCGTTCGATTTGGCTCAAAGTTAGATAAAAGGTAGGTAATTGTGAAAAGATAATGTAATGTCAATTTTGTTGAATTCTTTTCACTAATATCTCGTATAAATGCGCAAACGTGTTTTCCTTGATACGCCTATATCTCTAAAACCGCATGTTTGATTTGGCTCAAATTTGGAGAGAATAATTTTGCTAGGAATTTCTGTGTTTTATTTATTTTATCTGTTTAAAATATACATTTGAATAAAAAAAAAAATAAAAAAATCCTGCTGATCGCTTCAATTATTTTCATAAAAACGTAAATCTTAACAATTTCATAAACACTTTACATGAAAAGTAATTAACAAATCATTATTTTTTTCATTTATAAATAAAAATTGTATTTAGGAAATTATTTTGATTATAATATATTACAGAACATGGAAAAACAAGAAACAAAAGCTTTGCAATAGTTAATTGTAGTCAATTGAGTTAATATGCCTAACTACCATACTATACTATATTTCGAAACGGGATTTGATAATTTGTATATTTAAACTTTAAAATTGCAAATCGAGTATATAACAAAAGTGTTGGAAATGGATCACCAACGACTCCCGCATGTCATAGCTAAATTAGTCATCGAAAAGAATATAACATGGATGAGGGCACTGAGAAGGATAGGACAAAATGTGACAATTCTTTCACCAAAAAAGGTCTGCTGAAGGAGTTGAAAACACATAAAGGTATTTTACTTGAAAAATTAAAGCAAGGGAAAACGAGTGATTACATTATGAGGGCAAGATCAGCAGAATATCATAAAATGTATACCAAATTAAAATACAATTGTGGGTATTTTCGGCAGAATGATCACAATTTATATTCCATCTGGCTAATTTTTAAAGCGAGAGGGGCACTCTTCAATCTAAATTACCAGCCGTGGAAGGATAAAACGGAAAATTGTTCTTTGTGCAATATGAATGCACCGGAAACATTAAATTAGCCACCTTTAAATACAGACCAATTCCTATGACAAATATCTGAGAGAAAAACACAGTTTTGTACCTGCTTTAAAAGAAATAAACTTAAAAAATCGTTATTATTATTATTCCCGTGTTTCGCACCACTATGCTGAATTAGGATGGCTCTTCCCTTCCTTCCGAAGACAATATTTCCTAGGCACATTCCTTTACCAAATAATCAATAGTCATCGTCCGTCCTACGCATACAATCTCCTACAATTCAAATCATCTATCCACACCCTCTCCACAAGATCTCGTCCTTCTGACCTTTACACTCCTTTCCACACATCTGCATCATTTAAACATTCCTTCGTTGTCCGTTCCACTGCATTCTGAAATTCCATCCCACTAAAAATCCGCCATGCATCATCCTTATCCACCTTTAAAATCCTCTTATTCCAATTCCTCTTCACAATCCAATCAGACGCTGGTTAAATACATACTATGTTATAAGGATTTAATTTTCTTTAGACATTATTTTTTTTTCTCTTATTTTTTATTGTTTTATTCTATGTTGAACGTGAATTTTCATCACCACTCACTAAGCATTGTGAGTAGATAGAATTTGTTTTTCTTAAGTTCTAATTTGTTATTCATGAAATGTATTTCAGTGAAAGGTATTTTATTTCTAATTATCTTCAACATACTTCTCGCTATGTGTATATGTATACTTTATTTTCTCTTCTCCTAATCTTTACGCATAATCACTTAAATATCTTAGGAAACATATGTATATCATTATTTGTTTTTTTAATATTTTTTTTTGTTTTAGTTTTTACAATTTCTTTCCCTACATATTAACAGTTATTATTATTTTTTTAATTTTTATATTCCATCACTACAATGCTTTACCTATAAAATAGATTTTACTTTCCTTTCTAATTTCATTCAGTGATTATTATGCAATTATTTTAGCTCCAATATTGTAGTACTGAACCCCTATTACCCAACTGTCCTCGTTAATTTATCCTAAGAGCTTAATTAATACTTAATGTATTACATGTATTTTGTTATTATTCATTGTAATAAGTCTTTTGACCAGATTTATAGTTAATATATATGAACAATACTGTTATTCTAAAGGGACCTAGTCCCAGAATAAAGATAATTTTTCTATTCTATGTCTATTCTATTATTATTTTTATTCATAAATAAAAAGTATATTTAACCAATTATATTTCTTAAAATAAACAGTAGATCATGAAAAACAATAAATAAAAGCTTTGCAACAGTTAATTGTAGTAATATTTACTGACAACACGAGCACTAGTGTTGCCCAAATGCGAGACCCAGACGAGTCTTGGTCTTGCGCAAGAGTCACGAAACAGTCTTGCAGTTACTTATTAGCTTATTACTATAGAGATATTAATGTAATTTTTTAGATAGAAGAAACCTAACCAAGCCCTAATGAAAAATTAAAGAAGTTAAATGCAAAATTATATTGGTTATACCAATTATTAACATGTAGTAACTAAAATTGTCGAGTATTAATAACTATTTTCCCTTTATTTTCATTAAAGAAATCGATTTTTTTTACTAGTCCCCTGGTCTTGGTCTTGCAACAGTTAGACGGCCTTGTTCTTGGTCTTGCAAAGTGTAAGACCATGACCAATTTTGGGCAACACTGACGAGCACTATTAGGTGACTGGATAGAAGTTTCGTAAATATTTTATTTGACTATTTGACTAAACAACTATTTAACAAATCATTATTATTACTTTTTTCATTTATAAATAAAAAGTGTATTTATGAAATTATTTTTATTATAATATAACCCAGATGATGAAAAAACAAGAAATAAAAGCTTTGAAACAGTTAATTGTATTCAATTTATCAAGGTTTACATTTACTCCTTTCTGTGATTAGAACTCGGCAGTATTATTGTAATGTAGGTTAGATAACATGGAATTTGTTAAATCAGGTTGCTAATACCGTAATCCGAGGATCACCAATAAATTTTTCACTATAATCAGTTGATTAATTTTTGGAGTAAAACCGTCGTCACAATCCATCACAATCAGGTTTCGGTTCCCGATATCACACCTAATCTGCATTACTTAAGTCCACTTAAGACCTTTAATCCTGCATAGATAAACATTCAAAGTCAATCTTAATATCCTCCATTCAAATTTCTATAGCTTGCACATGTCAAATATAGTTCTCTAAAATGGTTCCTATACCTTATATCCCATCGCTCCCACACAATCATTTTTCCTACAAAATATTTGTCTTCATCTGTCCAATTAACGCGAAGTGTTGATCACGGTTCCTTACTCTTTCTCTATATATATTGGGTGGATCCATCAGTTCGTTCCGTTTCTGAAGGGTGAAATAAAACAAGGTTTTTTTTATACCAAGAATACATTTTATTCAATAATTTATTCACCGTTTTTTTTAACGATCTCTTGCCAACTTTCTAACAATTTCATTATTCCGTTCTCGTAAGATATCTGAGGATTAGAAGCGGAAAATTGTTCGAGATACGTTTTCACAACTCTCTCATCAGCGAACGATTTCCCGTCGAGGGCTTTTTGTAGGGACTGGAATAAGTGCTAATCGGATGTACAGTGGCTTAATTATACTGTGCGGTCATACCGATGGGGCGGCCATATTGGATCGGCGGGAAACTAATATTTGAATAATTTCTCTCTGTTATTTCAATTTTTTTTTTTTGTTTATTTAATGGAATTTACAACTGTATACAAATACAACTAGTAAATTTGCGCAAATATAAATAATGGCATGTACAGGCTTGAAGAGTTACTACCCAGTGGTAGCACTCTCTAAATAATTTTAAGTAAGAAGATCACGAGGCCATCTCCTTTTCAGAAGCCTAGGAGAATTATCAGGAATCGAGCAAGAACCAAGAGTGGAAACAAGCGGATTTGGATGGGACTGAATTTTATCATGAAAGGATAGATATCTGGCTCGAGCTAAATCAGCGACATATGGTACATTAAGGTCTTTATGAATGGTTTTATTTGTGTCAAAGTATGGAGCATTAAGGATTTTACGGAGGATGTTGGATTGTAAGGATTGGATACGATAGGAATTCGATGGTTTGGAGGAGCACCAAAGCTCAACTCCGTATGTTCATATAGGTCTTATTATAGTTATGTAGATAAGTCTTTTGTAATTAATAGAAAGTTTGGAGCGTTTGTCTAGTAAGTGTTGGAGCAGTCGGAAACGTCGAGCAGTTTCTTGTCGTTTCAGTCTAGTATAAGGATTCCAAGTAAGACGTTTATCCAAATGGAGTCCTAAGTAGCGGATTTGCTCAACAGGAATAAGTGGAGTATTATTGAAGGTTACTGTAGGAAAAGAAGTCATAGGTTTACGACGGAGGGTAATGGTGATTTGATGGGATTTGTTGGAATTTATTTTTATTCTCCAATTTTTACACCATTCTTCAAGGCTTGTGATATGTGATTGAAGAGTTTGGGATGCAATTAAAGGATCGTTATTAACAGATAGCAAACATGTGTCATCGGCGTAAGTGGTGATGACAGTGTCAGGATGGGTTGGGATGTCAGCTGTGTAAAGGATGGGACCGAGGATACTACCTTGTGGAACGCCTGCAGATTGAGCAAACAATCTGACATTATTTTGGTTTACTTTGAAGTATCTAACAGTAAGATAGGAGCGGATAATGAGGAAGTATGTACCTAGGGGATAGGACTTTTCGGAGTTTGTACAGAAGACCCGGGTGCCAGACTCGCTCAAACACCTGTTCAACGTCGAGAAAGACTCCCGTGCAGTACATACCGCGCTCCAATGCAGAGGAGACTACATCAACCACACGGTGACATTGTTGGATAGTGGAATGCGATGTGCGGAATCCAAATTAGTGATCAGGGATAATATGATCAGAGTCTAGGATGGGATACAGGCGTTTTAGGATGAGTTTTTCCAGGATTTTGCCCATGATAGGTAATAGAGAAATAGGACGGTAAGAGGATGGGTGTTCGGGTGGTTTTTTAGGTTTGTGTAACATTTTGACAATAGATAGTTTCCAATAATCAGGGAAATATGTGGATCGGAGCACAACATTGTATATGTAAGTAAGGAATAGGATGGCTTTCCGAGGAAGAAGTTTTAGGATCTGGGAAGTGATAAGGTCGTGTCCAGGAGCTTTTCGGGAAGGTAATCTGTTGATGATATTAGATATTTCGGAAGGATGAAATGCTTTAGGTGGAAGAGTCATTTGGAGTGGAATATCCAGTTCTGCTTCAATACATTCAATTTGATGTGGATTAAGGATATCAGGATGTGGATTAAAGGTTTGGAAGAGGTATTGACCGAATAGTTGAGATTTTTCTTCATCGGATTTGGACCAGGTTTGGGATTCAGTTAATAGTGGATGGTTAAAGTCTTTAAACTTTATATCTTTTTTGTGGTCATCCATAGAGATTTGTCAGTAGTTGTAAGATTATCAGTTAGGTTAAGTATTTTTTGTGTTTTGAATTGTCTAATTTCTATTTTTAGTTTGTTAGTCAATTCGTTATAGTAAATTTTATCTGAAGGATATCTAGTCCTATGCCATTTCGATCTTGCTCAGCGTTTTTCTCTTAATAAGATTCGAATATTTAATGGCAAGTTACTATATCGTGAGTTATTGCTTTTATTGATGGAAGTGTTATCATTTATACTAATAGCTATTGATGTAGTGAGTTTTTCTATGGATTTGTCAATGTCTTGTTTTGTCTTAAGCGGAATTTTTAAGTCCAGTTTATTTTCCAAAGCGTAACGAAACTTGTCCCAGTCTACTCGTCCTGTAATCAATTTCGGATATGAGGGTTTAGGAACGAGATTTGAATGTAATAATAGCAGAACTGGACTATGATCTGATGAAAGGTCATCCAGGGATTTTATTGTGGTCAGGGAAGAGGAAATCTGAGAAGTGATAAATATATCTAGGATATCAGGACGTTTTTTAAGGGATGTTGGCCAATATGTTGGATTCATAGACGAGAGGATAGAATAACTATTAGAAGATGAGACATGAGATAGGATATTACCACGAGAATTGGATGTTCGACAACCCCATCGTTGGTGTTTAGCATTGTAGTCTCCTCCATCAATAAAGCGTGATCCGAGTGATTGGAATAAGGAATCAAGAAGGCCATGAGAAAAGGAATTTCCAGGAGGACAGTATACAGCTGATAATGTAAGATGGAAAGGGCGAGTTGATAGGATTACCGAGGTTGATTGAATGGCGTCAGTTGGGGTGGAAGGGATTAGGGAATGAGATAAGGATGCAAGAGCCTGCGTGGGAAGTGTTATCTGGATTGTCTGATCTGTAAGTGATGTAGTCAGTTATGTAAAAGTTTGATCGTTGTGTGAAATGAGTTTCCGTCAGGAGGGCAATGTCAATGTAATTGGCATGAAGAAATATGTCTAGTTCGTCACGGTGGTTTTGTAGTCCATTAGCGTTCCATAAGAGAATAGCTAGGGGCTTTTTGTTCATCGAGGAAAATTGAACGGGATGTTATTTCAATTTAAAAAGTAATTATTGTAACAAATTATTAACTAGCATGGTTTGGGAGATTATCTAAAATTTATTTTGGGCAAGTTGAATGGAGCATATGAATCATTTATACCACGCGAAAATATATAATAAAATCAAAGAACAATATTTTGTTTTATTCTATTCAACTTCTTTTAAAATATATTTCAATAAACTTCGGTATATGGCGATTTCCATTTTATTCATCTAATTCTCTCATTGGCAAATTTATATAATTATTAAAACAGTAAACAAAAACTGAGTAAAAATTAACTTTCATTGGAAAACCAGAAACTCAATTCTAAGTCAGCAACCATGAATATTTTCTTCTTAATATTCTCCTTAAAAAAACAAAACTCTAAATAAATGTAAATTATTTAATGCAAATTTAATAAATATAATTCATTTATTTTTACTTTGTTACTTGTGACTGAACACCCGAACTAGTTTTGCCCAAATGCTTGTTGCAAGTCTTGGTCTTGCGCAAGTCTTGCAACAGTCTTCCTGTTATCTAATAGCTTATTATTATAGAGATATTACTGTAATTTTTCAGATATGGGAAACCTAACTAAGCCCGAATGAAAAATTGAGAGTTAAATTCCAAAGGATATTAGTTATATCAATTCTTTACATATGATACCTAAATTTGTCAAGTTTTACTGACTATTTTAATTAATTATGAATAATTAATTTTTATTCATAAAAAGGATTTTTTTGTACCATTCTTGGTCATGGTCTTGCAACAGTTAGGCGGCCTTAGTATTGATCTTGCAAATTTCATGACCATGACCGATTTTGGACAGCACTAACTATTATAAATCCTCTATTATTACAAATTTAAATAGTTCAAAATTTGATCCTCGATTAATAGAATCATTTTTAATTATTATATAAAGTATTTTTTATGAAATGCTTTACCTCTTACTATAATTTAGATATTGTATATTGCACCTAAAGTACAAAAAAAATTATTTATTTTACTTTTAAGCCTGTTAAAGGTGGTAGAAGAGTATTTGTTTCGGAGTGGTATAACTTAGTTTTTGTATTATTTGAAAATTCCTATTTACCAATGAATATCAATATACCTATTCTCAATGAAATGGATTAATAATCATAATATGATAAATTGTAATTATGTTCACCACACCTGAATTTTGCATTAGTTCAGAATCAAAGCTTTCACTTGTTTTATTTAGTTTTCATTACTTTTTTGGAAAATTAGAGATTGTTGGCTATAATATATTTTCAATTTTATCACACAGGATATAACTAATTTATCCAAGTAAAAATAACTAATAGTGAAACATAAAACTGTAAGGATAAAATACAATCAATTATCAATTGATTGAAGAACTATCCAATTTAACTTGAAAAAGAAAAAAAAATTAATCAACAAAGGAATATAAAAAAAACAAAAGATAAAACAGAGAATATTTCTTTATTTACAAAGGAATTTAAAATTATAAATGCTGCACATATACATTTACATTTTTCTTGCTAAAACAGACATATGAGGGAAATTCTTTTTACTAATTGAATTTATCCTAAGTATAAATACAATAAACTTCTTAAGAATAGTATCTTTAATATTGTGACAATTAATTATGTGTTCTTCATCAACAGAACTCATTTTTTTTCTATGAAAAATCCTCTTAAATTACCTCTTACTAAGTTGATTTGGCTCATATAGGTTTCGAAAATGTTTTGTCCTTTAATTTGTTACTTTTTTTTATTGATTTTCCTTTGGTATTCAGTGGTTATGAAAGAAAAAAATGGAAATTAAGTTTAAAACTTGGTTATAGAAGATATTTTTATAGTTTGAGGCTATTAGCTGATACAATTTTTATTTTGAAGTCAGTGGTTTCAAGTATAAAATTGAAATTTGGTTTTCCTTTATAGTTATTGTTACTTTCAATATTAAAAATATGAGTGTAGTTGATAATCCTTAAATCGTAGTTGAATTGAGTATAGTTGATGATCCTTAAATTATAATCTTGACCTTAAATGATAAAAAAAAAAACATCTTGAATAAACATTAACAGTTTTAGAATTTCAATAATAAGAAAAATAATAATTTCATTTCAGAACTTTTGCAGCAGAACAATCTATTGCTTAAAAATCAATCATGATGAGTATCATACCACTTATTCTGCCATTAAATAAAACTACTTTTAGCTACTCGAGATCTTAATAAAGCTAAGGATCATCAACTGTACTCATATTTTAATGATGAAAGTAACAATAACTATAAAAGAAAACCAAATTTCAATTTTATAATAGATGCTACTAACTTCAAGATAAAAATTGTGTTAGCTAGTAGCCTCGAACTATAGACACTATTAAATATTGTATATAGGTGTGAATGTGTTTTATTTATTTTAATTTCATTTAGCTTTTATCTATTATTTCATTTTTTGTACACAGATATATTAATTTGTTTATTTTATTTCTATATTTCTTTTTCTTTATTATTTCTCTCTTAGTTATTATTTGTATGTACATATCGTGTGAATGATTCATATAGCCTTAATATTAATGCCCTTTAATGTGGCAGAATCTTTTAATATTCAATAAAAAAAAAAAGTGTTTAGAGAGAAAGTTTTGGTTTCATGTTCAGTGATTGGTTTCATCTTCACAGACTCTTATTTTACCAGTGGAATTTTGTTTAATAGTGTTGTTTTAGTAATAGATTTAGTTTACTAATAGATAGTTTTTAGTATTTAGTAGTTAGTTAGCTATAAAAGGCTAACTGGGAGTGCCACTTTATATCAACGCTAAAACACATTTTCACAATTTTCTCAAAAACGGCTCTAACGATTTTGATTAAACTAGGTGTATCATTGTATAATTAAGTGGTCTTTAATACCATTTAGGTCTTATTCCCATTGATGTCACTTTACAGGGCTTAAATGCTCAATGTTCGTATACGTCTTCCTCTAAAGTACCTTTAATATGGGTTATTTTAAAAAGTTAATCATCTCACATTATTCAGAGTTACGAAAAAATACTAAATATAACTTTTGAAAGAATTTGATAATTGAATAAAGGAGAAAAAAATAAAAATGCTTATCCAGGTCGAAAATGAATCTCCGTCAATACCGGTCAGAAGATATACGTATAATATATCGTTGGAAAGCGGAGAATTTTAGAAAAAAAACAACATCTAATATAGAAAGTTTTAGAAGGTAACGGAGAGTGGCAAAAAAGTTATAAATAATGATTTTTGAAAACTAGTATTATTTAACGTAAATCACATGCTTCAAGGAAATTAAATGAAATTACTTACTAAATGTAAACTTTTAAAATATTTTTAAGTTTGAAAAAAATAATTTAAAATTCACCTAATCAAGGTAATGACATTGTTAAAAAAACTATTTCATTGTACTTGTGTGAAAGAAGAAGTGAAATATAAAATCATTTCATGGATGTATAAAGGATATGTTTATAATCTTAAATACATTTACTGTCGTTTAGTGACTATAGATCCGATATTATATTTAAATAATTAGGTATCAACGTCAGTTTATTCTGAAATATTGTCATTTAACTTTTTAGAAAATTAAATTAGTCAATAATTTGATGAATCTTCCATTTGTGATACCCCAACAGTATCCACTACTATTTCGTTGTACTTGTGTGGAAGAAGAAGTGAAACATAAGAATATTTCGTAGATACGTTTATAACCTTAAATATATTTACTGTAGTTTAATAACTCTAGATCTGATATTATATTTAAATATTTAGGTATCTATCGCCCGTTTATTAAACAAAATTATCAAGTAACCCTTTAGAAAATTAAATTAGTAAATAGTTTTATGAAATTTCCTTTTGTGATATTCCAACAGTATCCACTTACAATTAGTGAGACAACTTTTGACCTGTCTATGACAGACAATGCAAATCTCTTAATTCCGTTTTAGTAAACTTTGCAATGGAAAATAACAGTTTAATAACTAATCAATAAATAATAATAAACCCATAATCAATGGATCGTAAAATCCATAATCAACCGATGATATAATAAATAGAACTTTTGTTATATTAATGGTATTTATGATTTTTAGCTGTAATTTTTTAGCTTCAGCTCGGTTAGAAATGCAATTCAAAAATGTCATAATAGCCCAACACGTCCAGAAAATAATTTCTATTCAGAGTAGAGCGGTAAATGAAAGTTGTGTGTTTCGCGCACCAGATTTTTATTTTACTTCTCTTGAGTGATTCTAGAAGGTGTGACCTGATTCCATATTATCAGTATTTTACATATTTCAATATCTCAATCTAGGATTTGATGTGTCTCACACAAAAAATGAATAAATCCGTATCGCTAAGTCTTAATCCTATCAACCATTTATTTTGAGGACCAATAGGAATCTGGTACCAATCTTTTGATAATCGAACAAAAATGACAGTTAGAATAAAATGTAAAACAGAAAAAATGAATATGAAATTATATAAGAAATGGGAATACATAGTAAAATTAAGATATTGCAAATAGAATAGTTAGATAGAAAATTGAGATATTGTAAAGTCTATCAAAATTTACAGACAACGTATAATATAATTAAGAGTTAAAACAGAGAAAAGGAATGAAAGGAAGGAGGAAAGAAACTGAGAAGGCTGAAATAAGAAAGAGAAAAAAGAAAAAACAATTTTTCGCTTTCTTATTTCAGAACTTAACTATTATATTTGCAATATCTTAATTTTACTATTTATTTTCATTTCTTATATAACTTCATATTCCTCTTTTCTGTTTTGCATTTTATTCTAAGATTCCCATTTTAATACTTATGTCACCTTTTTTGATTATGTTTACTTCATCATTCCACACTTTGTAACGGTTATTATTATTTATCTCTTAGTTCTTACCATTGTCATTATTCTAACAAATTCATTTTACTTTTCTTAGCCCTGATGAAGGCCTGAACTTCAAGTCGAAACGTCGGCAAATGTCAAAATAAATATTATCATTTATTTTTGCCATCTTATTTGACTGATCACCCCAACTATTCTTCTCTTCATTATTCACGACAGTCAACCATTTACCCACAATAACGGAGAATAGTTGTAATTGATGAACCAAAGGAATACGAGTTCACCCGAAGTCGCCCGAAAGATTAGAACGAGCTTAATTTTTAATCTAATAAAATGCCATACGTAAAATGAGCTTAATTTAATACGAACTGTGACAATATTATATAAATATACATATGTGGTTTTCATAAATACTGTTCTTGGTATTATTTAATATTTAATTGTATATATTACAGAGTTATAAATATTAAAATTTGTATATAAGTATATATATATATATATATATATATATATATATATATATATATATATATATATATATATATAAGGGTACTTATACAAATAAAAATACCTACAATGAAATATAAATAAATATAGCTTCTATAATTTTTACATTCACTTTTCCTTTGCCTGAAAATATCTTTCTCCGCTAAAAAGAGAGTGGTAAGTGAAAGTTGTGTGATATGCGCACCGCACTAGATTTTTATACTTGTAATATCAGGCTTTCATATCTGATCAGAGAAACAGGTCACATTTCTAACAAAATGTTTATTATTTATTTTTGATGTAGTATTAGTTAGAAATGAAAAGATTAGTAGCCACTAAATAAACAAGTGTTCTTTAAGTACGTCATTGTATAATATATTAGTTAGTATACATTTGTATTAAGATTTAAATTTATAACCATTTTATTTAAGCAATTGTTAATTTAAAATATTGTATTATTTATATTTATTCAAATCAAAAACCAAAAACACCAGCACATCTTTCTCATTAATTGAGAGGTCTACTTTTTATTATTATTATTTATGAAATTTACAACTTTATACAAATTAATATACATTTAGTAAATGTTAAACAGAGAAATACATGGCGTGACAATACTTGTAAAGAATCTACCCATTGTTAGCACTCTAATGAAGTATCTAAATTAGGAGATCACGAGGCCATCCTCTTTTCTGACGTCTAGAGGAGTTATTAGAGGTCAAAAAGGAAGCAAGGTAGGAAAATAGAGGATTACGATGGTTCTGAATTTTATTATCGCAGGATAGATAACTGGATTGGGCCAAATCGGAAACATATGGAACATTCAGGATTATTTTATTTATCCTTAATGCTCTTTAATCTTTAAATACGAGTGGAATTCCATGGTTTAATGGAGCCCCAAATCTCAACTACGTTAGTCCAAATAGGTCTTATTATTGTCATATATATGAGTCGTTTGCAATGGACTGGAAGCTTAGAGCGTTTGTCTAGTAAGTTTGGAGAAGTTGGAAACGTCGAGCGGTTTCTTGCCGTTTCAGTCTGGTATGATGATTCCAACATTTGTCCAGTTGGAATCGTTGTTATCGAATTTGTTCAACAGGGGTACTGTTAATAAGTGGGGTATTGTTAAAGATTCTATAGCAGGAAGCCATAGGTAATTGAGAGGTCTAAAGTTGTTTAAAATTAGACAAATAGTAGTAAATCCACCCACGTTAGTTTCTCTCTTAGGAAAACCTCATGTCCACCCATAACGATTGCCAATAATCCAGTGCCTTCAAAGAACTATGTACGGTACCTTGGACTATACTTAGACAAAAGACTTACTTGGAACATACATACGAAATTAAAAAGACAAGAACTTACTAGACGATACAGTCAACTTTCACATCTTCTGGATTACATATCTTCACTTAACTTACGAAACAAGCGACTAATCTAACACCTTCCTGAGACTAATATGGACATGTGGAGCAGAACTTTGGGTTTCAGCAAAACAAACACACATAAACAAAATACAAACAGCAAAATAAAAAATTGTACGAAAAATTGTTAACGCACCTTGGTACATTTCAAATACTGCTATACATAACGACTTAAACACCCCAACCGTAAATTTCTACATCCACGACAAATACACTACATTTCATTCTTCAACCCAAAATCACTCCAATCCTCTGGTTCTTTCTATCTCCTGCCCCCTGTTACCTGAACGGCGCAGATTAAGAAGAAAATGGTCAAGAGACCTACTACATCAATAAACACTAAGTCAAGCAAATACACCAAGACAGTACAAAAACAACAAATTTGCTAGATGCGCAACCGCGCATGTGCAAATTGCTATAAAATACAAATAAATAAAATAAATAGATATTTAAGCTCAGCTAATGAATATCAATAAAAATTAAAAACTGCTAAATTTTAAACTCGTGTATTGAATATTAACAAAATCGTTGTAGCTGTTTTCGAAAAAATCCTAAAAATGTATTTAGTCCATTATATAAAGTGCTACCTACATTCGGTTTACCGATTTTGACGAAAAAGTTTCTGTAACATCCCAAGCATACAAAAATCTTAAATATGCAATTTCACTTTCGTACGACTTTTTGTTTTTGAGCTAGACTGTTAACACACACATACACCCACACCGACCATTTTGCGGGACTTGGTTATATGGACTCAGGGGACCTCAGAACGTGTATTTTCGTTGAAAACTGAGATTCGAAAATTTTCACGATCGCAATACTTTACTATATATATTTCATATATGAAGTGAAAGTAAAAATTCAAATATTTCTAATTAAATTATTAGACCTCTTAGTTGGCCAGTTCCAGCCTTAGACCTTTGGGATCCCCGAGCGATTCGTCTTAGTTCCTAGAGATGTGATATCGAAGGCCCTATATTGATGAATAGAATTTAATATAAATCGTTATCACATTTCATTCAAATTTATTAACACCAACTTTGGAATTAAATTTCGTC
This sequence comes from Nezara viridula, assembly GCA_928085145.1. NCBI lineage: Eukaryota > Metazoa > Arthropoda > Insecta > Hemiptera > Pentatomidae > Nezara > Nezara viridula. The sequence goes on from OV725077.1 coordinate 17,519,814, forward strand.
ATCAGAAACATTTTTTAAATAATCATTCCTTGTACATTCAACGCCACCAGCCATAAGTATATAAAATTTTTCGAAAAAATAAAATACTTGAAAATTGGTATCTTGTCCTTGATTTTAGCCGTGCTAAAGAGAGGCAAAAAGGATAAAAATAATGTCCAAAACCAAATAACGAGTTTTATAGAATATATGGATTAAAATATCACAGAAAAACAGACCTGCATATTGTAATAGAGGAAACTATTCAACATTATACCGTCTTTATAATGAGCTATTATCCATAATTTATATTTCATATTATTAATTTCACCTTGTTGATGTTTTCACTTCTATCGTGTGGTCTAAAGCACATACTTTATATTTTTTTTTTAATTAAATAATAATTAAAATTAAAGGTCGTAAAAAGAAATGTTTAGTGAAGAAAAACATAGAACACTTCATTGATAATTATAAAGTCTTCTATATTTTACCAATATCAGCAAGCAATGGCTTATCCGGCCTGCCATATGTACTTATATTGCTATCATCCCATAATTCAACAGGATCAGTGAGAGCCGAGGATAAAACGTGCCCGGTATGGAAGCTAATTAAAGCGAACAGTAACAGCGTTATAAACATGACTGCTATATTTTCAGGTGGTTTCTTTTTTTAAATAGAGATTTAACACAATCTGTATCTTAATCACCTCCAGATAAATTGCGTAATTTATGCGAATTGGTCTACTCTCACATACGATTTTCCTTTTTCTCAGATCGTGTTGTTGGAATAAATTTTTATCCTATTATTACTATACAACATTATTTTATGTTCATTTACTTGTAAGCCAATTAGTTCTGTGCCTTATATCATACTGTGATCGAATCTCTCGATTGTTATCCAGCAAGTTTCAGAATGAAGATTATTTATTTTATTTTCTTCTTCCCTTGCCTCTCGGCAATACAGATTTTTTGTAGAAGTAGTTGATACTTATCTTCTGATTCTTCAGTCTTCGTTAGCGGAGGTTGAAGTGATAATCCCCGAATACTTCATTCCACCCGTAATGCCCAGGAATGCTTCATGGTACGGGTAGTTATACTTACTTACTAGCTGGGGGAAATCGTACTCCGTGATTAGAATTCGGTTTATCTCAGTAGTTTGGCCCTTATAGCAGTTTCCGGAACACCACAGCTGGGACATAGGGGGTTAATTTCTTTTGCAAATCCATGAAACCTCCCATGAACTGTCAGGAATTAAGAAACCCAATAATCATGGAGAACCCATTTCGCTTCCAGCCTTGAATAGATGGAAGAGAAGTACTTCCTCAAGGTAGATCCTTTATGAGTAGTTACTCACCGTCGATTCCACTGCTCAATGGTGTCCTCCCGTATTTTCCGGAAGACTTGCTGAGCCTTCTTTCTTAATAATATACTTAAGCGTTTCTTCTAGCAGGAGAAGGTCGAGAGGTAGCCATCCTGCTAAAATAGTCCTGAATGTGCAACAGTCCTGTAGGATTTTGTTACTCGAAGCAGAGCCGTTATCTGGATTGTCGCCAATCTCCTCTTCTGTAGTAGCGAGAGGTTACGATTCTAAGCTTGGGAGGCGGACCTCAAGATACCCAGTATTAGTCCATTATATATATTCATCGTTGGTGGGTACCGGAGGTCCCAGAAGACGCCACCAATACGACTTATTCCATTGAGGGCTAGGGTCATCCAACTTCTCAGGTAATCCAAGTGAGGAGTAACATTGAATCTTCTGCCGAATCTCACTCCAAGATAGGTTACTTCCACAGTATAGGATATAGTTTTGTGTGCAATGAGTTCCTACTTAGTGTTAATTATAACTGTAGAACGTTCACGCTGTTGGATGCGCAAAGTATTCGCAGAAGGACCTAGATTCGGTAATGCATTATTTTATAAATTAAGACTTACAGACGCCTCGGTAATCTTCAATTAGTTTTTAAAAGTTCTTGTTAGACCATAAGTTTTCAAAACAAGTGTTAAACTTTGGAAAATAACTGTAAACATCCGAAGCTACCACTCCTTAGCTGGAGACAAACTGGGCCGTGTCTCGCCTCTAGACACCGAGTGATTTCCACACTGTCAAAATGTTGCGGAACATGGCTCTTATTCCGATCGGGAGACTTTAGACCTGCGATTTTTTTGTCTAGCAACAGGCCTACAGACGGAGATTGGTCTATAGACATGTCTACGTAAACAAACTGAGAAATGTCTCAGAGACCAAAATTGCGCAACCTGTCTACTAGTGTCGATTCGGCTTTATAGCCAAGTAACCTTGTACATCATATTTTTTGGATCATCCCCTTCCTCGCCTTTAAGGATATAGGGGGTTTTCCCGGGCCAGGGGCGTGGGTGGGAATTTAATAGACGCCCCGGCACCGGGAAGCAAACTCGTGACTATATTTTATCATTGTATCATATATCACGTTGCCGAGCAACGGCGTTGCTGTGCACACACGTTAGCCCGTTCGACCACCCCGCTCTCTACATAAGTTGCTTTGGGGGTAGAAGTTTTGTTTTTATTTTTATTATATTGGGTATGACTGAGATGCAAGATCCAAGTTTTCAAAATTCTCCCGTGCACCTCCTCTACCACATCAGTATAAACTGCATACCGTTGTGTTTATTTTATTTTTTAAATTAAGGGCTTCAACCACTATGGTCATCATTGCCTCATTTTTATTGAGAATTAGATTCTATTTTGAAGTTTCGAACATTTCAGAAAAGAAACTAATTTGTCGATTTCATTCGTATTGTCCAGTAAAATGAAGTGTAGATCGTTTGTCAAGTCACAAGATAGTATAAATGTTTCGTAAGCTCTGCGTTCTGTTGAAATGTGTTTCATTATCAGAGGAATCTCACAGGTTTGTCATGCTGGAGAAGAATCATGGGCCATCAGGTACCCATTAGTAAGGCCTGTATGACCTATACGAAGGAGCGAAACAATTACTTCCTTCTTGCGTTTATTCCTATTAGACGATGCCAAAGAGGAAATGTCACCCTTAATCTATTTTCGGTAACATTCGACCATATCTCTTCGCATTTTGTCTTCATTTTTTATTTGATTATGGTTATAAAATCCTCGGCACGTATTCCCCGATAAGGTATTCCGTCAGTAATGGCTTTCTTGGCAGCCAGTTTATTACCGACTATTCCGCAATGCTCAGGGACCCAGACAAAAAATACTGATGTATTATTTCTATTTGCGGACTTTATTGAGTATGGAATGTTTTGTATGATTATATTAGATGAAAAAAGATTTCCTAGACTAATTAAGGTGGATAGAGAATCTGTGCATATGACCATTTTCTGTTTAGTGGGATGTATAACATTTAAACTTTTATGCATTGCAATCAATTCAGCAGTATAATTATTACATACTATTGAAAGAGGAAAAATATGTGTTGTGTTCCTTGTAACTATACATTAAAAAAAAGTCAATCTTCTCACAAAATAAGTGGCCTCAATATCCTAAAATGGTGTCCGAACATTGGCGGCTTTGAGTTTTCGGTGTCTGTGATTGGCTTAATTTCGTCATAATTGGATTTTTCTTAAAGCTGGATAGTCAGAAAATAATAAAATATCAAACAGTTTTTTTAAATAATTGGCCTTGGCAATAAAAAGTACCAGTAAAGTATATTTTTTCATGTTGTTCAAGCATTATTTGTAATTAAACGATCAAAAATTACGAAAAACGCCATCAAATAAAACATCTAGACAATTCATTTATCTTTCTAAATCGCTGATTGATTTTTAACATATTCGAACGATTTTTAAGAAAATGCACTTAATCAGAATGTCTGTTACATATTTCTTTCACCAAATAATTTACCTATCAGTAGCTTGTTTTATTTTCAAAGATGTTGGATTTTCTCAACAGTAATCGCAGAATTTATTTTTTCTAACAGCTTTTTTTCCTTTCCTTATATATATATATATATATAAAAGGAAAGGAAAAAAAAATATATATATATGTATATATATATATATATATTTTTTTTTCTGTTGGCGCCATAGACCATGAAGATCTTTGACCGATTAATAGCTAATAGCTCATAATATTAGATTCACATAAATCAACACAAGTTTTCTATCTTTTAAAATTATTTATAGCCGTTCTTATATCCATGTATCCTAATCCTTCAAAATAATAAATTAAATAAATGTTTACTTGATAACTCTTATAAGGCAGGTTATTCAAGATATAAACATGAAAATTAGCTTAACATGTTTTTATTTCGGTTTCAGTCTTCTGGTTGTGAAAAGTGATCTCCTCGTCTCCCACCCTCCCTAAACCCTCCTTCAAAACGTTAAAATGAATTAAAATAGTCTTCACTGAATAACATAAGACAGGTTATTGAAAATATAAATACAATTGCATGTGATAAAACATGAGAAATAGCTTAGCATTGCCATAATTCTGAAAACTTGTATTTCAATAATGATTCGACTTACCGAACCTGTTTTGGTCTTAAATTGTAGTATATTTAATGTAGTTTAAAAATGTATAATTAGTTTTTTGTCGGAAACGTGCTCCTTGATAGTCAAAATGAGGAAAACCCAGAAAAAGTAAGAAAATATAGCAGTTTTTGGAATTTTCAAATGTGATCCGGTGGAGGCAAGAGGCTGTACCGAGGTCGAAAACTCGGATTTTGGAACTCAGTCATATTCCATATAAGAAAAAAAAAAAAGAAACCTTCTATCGTTATTAGAATATTCTACCACCGCATTTGAAACGTTAAGAGCGACTACGACAAGACCGCGGAAATCTATGTCATCACTGAGAATGTGTTTCTTCAGTTAGTCAGTGAGGAAAATTTTCCGCGATTTAAGGATTTTATAAATGGATGCAAGAAGGCGGTGGAGGTCGCTCACTTACGTATTGGTACCCGCAGAAGAAGAAGACAAGCACCAGGAAGACTTCCAGATCGTGGAAGCTCGACCGAAAACGATAAACAAGAAGGAAGAACTTCTAGCTGTGTGTACTTCCTTGCTCAGTTAACTATTAAGCATAGTGTGTTATTAAGCATTCATGCCTAATAACACACTATTGAAAACACACGTAGTAGCATGGGAGGGTAAATAAATAAATATATATATAAATAAATAATAACCCCCATTAGATGGAACTTTGATCCACCCTTTTCATGTTACTGCACTATTAGTGTTAAGTAGTGTTGCCCAAATGCGAGACCGAGACGTGTCTTGGTCTTGCGCAAGAGTCTCGAAACATTCTTGCAGTTACTTATTAGCTCATTACTATGAAGATATTTCTGTAATTTTTTAGATAGGAGAAACCTAACTAAGCCCGCATGGAAAAATTAGAGGAGTTAAATGCATAAGTGTATTGGTTATACCAATTATTAACATATAGTAAATAAGATTGTCAAGTATTAGTTACTATTTTGTCTTAATTTGTATTTAAAAAAACGATTATTTTTACCAGTCCTGGTCTTGGTCTTGCAACAGTTAGGCGGCCTTGGTCTTGGTCTTGCAAAGTGCAAGATTAAGACCGATTTTGGACAACACTAGTGTAAAGTACAAGAAATTATAACCAATCTCAAATATTTGAAATAAAATATTTCTTTTAAAATTACTTACACCCTCAAGGCTTTATCAGCAAATCAATAAAAAACAAAAACTGTAGATAAATGTCAGAATAATTATGTATAATAAAGGATACTTATAAATTTAAATTCACCCATAGTCATTATTAATTGGCTTATTTTATTACAATTAAACTTATCGTATAGCATAGAAGAGCATATTTTAATTAACATCAAAAACAAAAAACAAGATATTAGAAGTTCTCATAAAATTTCGGTTCTTAAATCCATTCACACTGATCAGGAAAATTTTTAAAAGTTAACCTCATCGTGTTATCCCGCCTTCTCCGATTCGTGAATACAAATACAGTATTCAGGTCCATGCATGTATTCGTAATCGTTATGCATTTTCAGGTGAATACAATTCCTACAAAGTACTCGATATTTATGAATGCATCATAGTTCTTTTAAGCAGACCCTACACGGTAATTCATGAATGAACGTCACAAGAAGTTCCAAGATTGCCCGCTATCGCTTTGATCATGAAGACCCTTACACGTTCAACCATTACTGATCATTACTTATGTGAAGTTTCCACTTTTTTTTTCTCTCCAATTTATTGCCTACTTGACTATTTAAAGAAAAAATATTTGAAAATGGTTAATAATAATATAGACTAGGGATATAAACAACTATTTACTTTTATGAAATTATTTACTTAATAACGAGACCTAGGTAAACTAACCAATCTAGTAGTAAGGTTAGGCTCATAGAAAATCGTTTTGACAAAAGTTAGTAAAATATAAGTCTACTACTTACAAAAATTAAGGAAAGGTATTGCGAAAATAATAAATTTGTTGAGGAAAATGGAAAAAGAACTGATAAATATACACAACGTTAAAGTTTTTTTTTTTCCTAAAGTAAATGTTGAAGTTTCCTCATTTTTTTTTTTTAATTTGTTGCCTACTTGACTATATAAAAGAAATAGTTGAAGATGGTTTAAAATTATAAACAAGGGATATGAAAAATTGTTTAACTATTTACATATAATGAAAATCATATATGTATTTATGCCTCCCTTCCTTGCCTTTCGGCTACACGGGATTTTGCAGGGATGGCATATCACACACGTGCATGCCATTCCTGCTATTAACCACAAATTAATTTTCAATTTTTTTTTTTTCAAATGTCTTCTTTTTTCATAATGATGTAGAGTTGGTTGACCGTTGATATGATATGAGAAGGAATTAGTCGAGGGTGCGGTCAAAAAAAATAAAAAAATTAAAATATATAAATAATTTTAATTTTTGCCGACGTTTCGACCCACTTTGCAGGTCGTCTTCAGGGCTACAAAAGATACAAACATGTTGAAAAAATAAAAATAAAATAAAAAAAATAAATATAAGTATATATAAATTACGAAGAAGTTGTCAGATACAGAAATAAAAGATAAAGAAAATAAATACATGATAAGAAAATAGATAAAAGAAAATAAATACATGAATGTTAACGAATAAATGAATGTTAACGAATAAATTGATTGAAAATTGAATAACTATTGTTACAGTAAAGTTAAAATATGGATAAGATAACATAATAATAAGATATCAGTGGATAACAAGCAAGTGGAGGTTACCTTTAATTGTAAATAAACAGATAACGGGACCAAAGGTTAAGAAGTGAAGAAATTGAAAGATTAATAGGGTAACATTAGTGTAATATTGTTGGGATAGATTATTAAGTATAAATAACTCTATAAGAAAACAATAATTTTAAAAGAATACTTTAAAATGTAAGAATAAATGTAAAAACAAGGTTATGATGATAAAGAAACAAAAAACAGGTTGTACTATATATAGATGACAATTGACATTTAGTTTTTTGAAAGCGGTAATGGAATGGTAGGCTATATGAAGATAATAATAAGGTGTATAGTTGAAGGATAGGTGTGTTAAGAAAGGAATCTCAATAAAAGTCAAAACATACCGTTGGATGTGGTACTGCGGGAGGCGGTTGAAACACTGGCAGTGTCAAAAAATCTAGTTAGCAGTGTCAAAAAAAAAAGTTCTAGTAAAAATAACCATATATATAATAAATATATATATAATAAATTTATATATATATATACATAATAAATTTTAATAAATATATATATATATATATATAATAAATTTAAATTTATATATATATATATAATAAATAACAATATATATAATAAATCTATACAATATATATATAATAAATACTATATATATATATATATATATATATATATATATATATATATATATATATATATATATATATAAAAGGAGAAGTAAAAGAAAGTATAAATGGAAGTGAGAAGATTAAATAGAGGTTTATGATCGAGACTTTTTTAAAATGTTGATGATTTGGGAGTAGGCGAGTGATAGATTTTGCTTGTCGGTTTTTAAGTTTAGTGGTTTGTAGTCTAATTGAATGAAAACACTTTCCGTAAGTAGTCTTTTGTCGTGGTTAGGTACTGTGGCAAGAATGGAGGTATTGTCAAAGTCAAATGTGTGGTTTGAGGTTAAGGCGTGTTCAGAGAGTTTAGAAGCAGTAGAGTTCTTAGAAGTAATTGAGTATTTGTGTTGTTTGATGCGGTCTTTAAGTTGGTTTTTGGTTTCTCCAATATAGGCGGAGTTACAATTGGTGGTAGAGCAAGGAATGCGGTATACGATATTAGAGCGGTGTTGCGGAGCGATGGGGTCTTTTAGGTTGGAGTAAATATTGGCAAGTTTGTTATAGTTTTTAAAAGCAACTCGCAGGTTGGGAATAGAGGAACGTAAAGATTTTTGAATTCTATCCGAAAGTAAAGGGATGTATGGTAGAGATCTATATAAAGGAATGGGGGGCTGATTTTGAGAACTAGAGAAAGGGATGGAGGATGAGGGGCGGGTTTTGTAGTCAGTAATAAGTTTTTTAATGGTGTTGGAGGGGAAGTTATTAGACAATAGTATCCGTTGTATGCGTCTAGTGTTTGTTTCATGTAGGTAAGGGTCAGATAGAGAAAAACATCGGTGAATGAGGTTTTTGGCAACGTTAAGTTTTTGGTGAAAGGGGTGTTGAGAATAGTAGTTGAGTAATCTGCCAGAGTATGTTGGTTTTGTGTACCAGTCTGTGGATAAAGTATTGTTGGGATGTCTTTTAATGAGAAGATCGAGGAAAGGGAGGGAATAGTTATCTTCGTATTCAACTGTAAAAGAGAGGCGGGGATGATATGAGTTAAAGGCGGAAAGGATGTCAGGAATAGTATCAGGATTGACGATGAGAAGAAGGTCATCGACGTATTTTTTTATAAGAAATATGTCATTAGGAAACTGTGGGGCTATGGTGTTTAGGAGATCATTAAGAACAATGTTAGATAAGTCGGGTGCGAGAGGATTACCCATAGCTAATCCTGCAATTTGATTATAAAATTGTCCATGGAACTGGAGATAACCAGATTTGCAACAAAGTTGTAGGGATTCAATAAATGATGAACGGTTAAGGGAGGTATGAGACTCTAAGGATGACCAGTTATTTTCTACTATAAGAAGGGCTTTATCTATAGGGATGTTGGTGAAGAGGCTTTTAACGTCGAAAGAGACTAGAATGTAATTATCGGGAATGGTTAGGGATAATAACAAATTACGTAGATGAAAGGAGTTGTGGATATCATATGGATTGTCATGACTAAGGATTTGTAAGGATGGGAGTAGAAATTTGCTGAGTTTTAAAGAGGGAGAGTTGATATTAGAAGTGATAGGACGGAGGGGAGTGCCGGGTTTGTGAATTTTTGGAAGACCATAGAAACGGGGAGCCACGGAGTTATAAGAGATGAGGTTTCTGTAAGTAGGATATGTGATTTGTTTAGAGTGTAAGAGGTTTCTGATATGTTGGTTAAATTGGATTTTAAGAGAAGGAGTGGGGTCACGAGTTGTAGGAGCGTATGTAGATATGTCTGATAGGAGTTCAGTCATTTTTCTATTATAGTCTGTGAGGTCCATGATAACTGTTTTATTTCCTTTGTCCGCTTTAGTGATGATGATGTCGTCATGATTTTTAAGGAAGGAGCGTGTGGAAGAAAGATCTTTGAAGAATTGAGGGGAAAAGTTAGAAGTAGTGGATGGGGGGTGTTGGAGATGGTTAGAGATAATGTTAGTTATGGAAACACGAGATAATTCTTTATTATCATTAGAATGGTGAAAGATCGGATCGTTATAAATATATTCCAAGTCAGTAATAAGTTCAGGGATGAGTTTGGTAGAGGAATTAGGGGTGGAAAAATTCGGACCTAAGCTTAAAATGTTGAGGACGTTGGAAGGAATATCTATGGATGAGGAGTTGTGGACCCAATTATCGTCTCCTTTTGGGTATATCTTATGGACTAACGATTGCTGAAAAATGTCATTAAATTTAGTGGTGAGAATACTTTTTTTCTTTGATCTGGTAGTAATAAAGATAGTGGAGATAATTTGTGATAGGTTAGTCATGTGTTCGTCAGTCATGATGGTTTGTAATAATTGAGTGATGGCGGAAATTTGTTGGTTGAGGTGATGGATATGTTGTATGATTTCACGGATTTTCAAATTAAGGAGCGATTTTTTGAATTTTAAAGAACAGTTAGATAATTTGGAATTGAGTGGTTTGGAGATAGTAATGTGATTGAGGGAATTAGTGATTGATTTAGGAAAAAGAGAGTTGGAGCGGCATTTCAGTAAAAAAATGCGCTGTTCTAACGTGTCGGCAAGGCGTTTATGGAGCGAGCATAGGTTATTAATGTGGTATTTGTGACTAGAATAAATGGTTTTGAAAAATGAGAAGGATAAATTAGCTTGACTGGGAGCGGAACTTATTAGAGAGGAGGAGTTTAAAACTGAAGAGGTCAATGTGTCATCTTGTGACGAATTGTTAAATGAAGATGGAGAAGAGTGTGAAGAGAAGTTATTAGATAACGGTGCTGCGTGATGAAAAGTTCTGGAAGATATTTCAAATCTGGTACTGCGACGAGTGGGAAGAACAGAGAGGTTCTGATGTGCGGATGACTGTTGTTGTACATTGTTGGATCTGGTATTAAGTCTGGAACTGCGACGTATGGACTGAGTGTTTGTATCCTGATGTTGACCCCGTGGTAATGTATTCATAATGATGTAGAGTTGGTTGACCGTTGATATGATATGAGAAGGAATTAGTCGAGGGTGCGGTCAAAAAAAATAAAAAAATTAAAATATATAAATAATTTTAATTTTTGCCGACGTTTCGACCCACTTTGCAGGTCGTCTTCAGGGCTACAAAAGATACAAACATGTTGAAAATTTCTTCACTTCTTAACCTTTGGTCCCGTTATCTGTTTATTTACAATTTAAGGTAACCTCCACTTGCCTGTTATCCATTGATATCTTATTATTATGTTATCTTATCCATATTTTAACTTTACTGTAACAATAGTTATTCAATTTTCAATCAATTTATTCGTTAACATTCATTTATTCGTTAACATTCATGTATTTATTTTCTTTTATCTATTTTCTTATCATGTATTTATTTTCTTTATCTTTTATTTCTGTATCTGACAACTTCTTCGTAATTTATATATACTTATATTTATTTTTTATTTTATTTTTATTTTTTCAACATGTTTGTATCTTTTGTAGCCCTGAAGACGACCTGCAAAGTGGGTCGAAACGTCGGCAAAAATTAAAATTATTTATATATTTTAATTTTTTTATTTTTTTGACCGCACCCTCGACTAATTCCTTCTCATATCATATCAACGGTCAACCAACTCTACATCATTATGAATACATTACCACGGGGTCAACATCAGGATACAAACACTCAGTCCATACGTCGCAGTTCCAGACTTAATACCAGATCCAACAATGTACAACAACAGTCATCCGCACATCAGAACCTCTCTGTTCTTCCCACTCGTCGCAGTACCAGATTTGAAATATCTTCCAGAACTTTTCATCACGCAGCACCGTTATCTAATAACTTCTCTTCACACTCTTCTCCATCTTCATTTAACAATTCGTCACAAGATGACACATTGACCTCTTCAGTTTTAAACTCCTCCTCTCTAATAAGTTCCGCTCCCAGTCAAGCTAATTTATCCTTCTCATTTTTCAAAACCATTTATTCTAGTCACAAATACCACATTAATAACCTATGCTCGCTCCATAAACGCCTTGCCGACACGTTAGAACAGCGCATTTTTTTACTGAAATGCCGCTCCAACTCTCTTTTTCCTAAATCAATCACTAATTCCCTCAATCACATTACTATCTCCAAACCACTCAATTCCAAATTATCTAACTGTTCTTTAAAATTCAAAAAATCGCTCCTTAATTTGAAAATCCGTGAAATCATACAACATATCCATCACCTCAACCAACAAATTTCCGCCATCACTCAATTATTACAAACCATCATGACTGACGAACACATGACTAACCTATCACAAATTATCTCCACTATCTTTATTACTACCAGATCAAAGAAAAAAAGTATTCTCACCACTAAATTTAATGACATTTTTCAGCAATCGTTAGTCCATAAGATATACCCAAAAGGAGACGATAATTGGGTCCACAACTCCTCATCCATAGATATTCCTTCCAACGTCCTCAACATTTTAAGCTTAGGTCCGAATTTTTCCACCCCTAATTCCTCTACCAAACTCATCCCTGAACTTATTACTGACTTGGAATATATTTATAACGATCCGATCTTTCACCATTCTAATGATAATAAAGAATTATCTCGTGTTTCCATAACTAACATTATCTCTAACCATCTCCAACACCCCCCATCCACTACTTCTAACTTTTCCCCTCAATTCTTCAAAGATCTTTCTTCCACACGCTCCTTCCTTAAAAATCATGACGACATCATCATCACTAAAGCGGACAAAGGAAATAAAACAGTTATCATGGACCTCACAGACTATAATAGAAAAATGACTGAACTCCTATCAGACATATCTACATACGCTCCTACAACTCGTGACCCCACTCCTTCTCTTAAAATCCAATTTAACCAACATATCAGAAACCTCTTACACTCTAAACAAATCACATATCCTACTTACAGAAACCTCATCTCTTATAACTCCGTGGCTCCCCGTTTCTATGGTCTTCCAAAAATTCACAAACCCGGCACTCCCCTCCGTCCTATCACTTCTAATATCAACTCTCCCTCTTTAAAACTCAGCAAATTTCTACTCCCATCCTTACAAATCCTTAGTCATGACAATCCATATGATATCCACAACTCCTTTCATCTACGTAATTTGTTATTATCCCTAACCATTCCCGATAATTACATTCTAGTCTCTTTCGACGTTAAAAGCCTCTTCACCAACATCCCTATAGATAAAGCCCTTCTTATAGTAGAAAATAACTGGTCATCCTTAGAGTCTCATACCTCCCTTAACCGTTCATCATTTATTGAATCCCTACAACTTTGTTGCAAATCTGGTTATCTCCAGTTCCATGGACAATTTTATAATCAAATTGCAGGATTAGCTATGGGTAATCCTCTCGCACCCGACTTATCTAACATTGTTCTTAATGATCTCCTAAACACCATAGCCCCACAGTTTCCTAATGACATATTTCTTATAAAAAAATACGTCGATGACCTTCTTCTCATCGTCAATCCTGATACTATTCCTGACATCCTTTCCGCCTTTAACTCATATCATCCCCGCCTCTCTTTTACAGTTGAATACGAAGATAACTATTCCCTCCCTTTCCTCGATCTTCTCATTAAAAGACATCCCAACAATACTTTATCCACAGACTGGTACACAAAACCAACATACTCTGGCAGATTACTCAACTACTATTCTCAACACCCCTTTCACCAAAAACTTAACGTTGCCAAAAACCTCATTCACCGATGTTTTTCTCTATCTGACCCTTACCTACATGAAACAAACACTAGACGCATACAACGGATACTATTGTCTAATAACTTCCCCTCCAACACCATTAAAAAACTTATTACTGACTACAAAACCCGCCCCTCATCCTCCATCCCTTTCTCTAGTTCTCAAAATCAGCCCCCCATTCCTTTATATAGATCTCTACCATACATCCCTTTACTTTCGGATAGAATTCAAAAATCTTTACGTTCCTCTATTCCCAACCTGCGAGTTGCTTTTAAAAACTATAACAAACTTGCCAATATTTACTCCAACCTAAAAGACCCCATCGCTCCGCAACACCGCTCTAATATCGTATACCGCATTCCTTGCTCTACCACCAATTGTAACTCCGCCTATATTGGAGAAACCAAAAACCAACTTAAAGACCGCATCAAACAACACAAATACTCAATTACTTCTAAGAACTCTACTGCTTCTAAACTCTCTGAACACGCCTTAACCTCAAACCACACATTTGACTTTGACAATACCTCCATTCTTGCCACAGTACCTAACCACGACAAAAGACTACTTACGGAAAGTGTTTTCATTCAATTAGACTACAAACCACTAAACTTAAAAACCGACAAGCAAAATCTATCACTCGCCTACTCCCAAATCATCAACATTTTAAAAAAGTCTCGATCATAAACCTCTATTTAATCTTCTCACTTCCATTTATACTTTCTTTTACTTCTCCTTTTATATATATATATATATATATATATATATATATATATATATATATAGATTTATTATATATATTGTTATTTATTATATATATATATATAAATTTATATTTATTATATATATATATATATATTTATTAAAATATATTTATTAAAATTTATTATATATATATATATATAAATTTATTATATATATATTTATTATATATATGGTTATTTTTACTAGAACTTTTTTTTTGACACTGCTAACTAGAGTTTTTGACACTGCCAGTGTTTCAACCGCCTCCCGCAGTGCCACATCCAACGGTATGTTTTGACTTTTATTGAGATTCCTTTCTTAACACACCTATCCTTCAACTATACACCTTATTATTATCTTCATATAGCCTACCATTCCATTACCGCTTTCAAAAAACTAAATGTCAATTGTCATCTATATATAGTACAACCTGTTTTTTGTTTCTTTATCATCATAACCTTGTTTTTACATTTATTCTTACATTTTAAAGTATTCTTTTAAAATTATTGTTTTCTTATAGAGTTATTTATACTTAATAATCTATCCCAACAATATTACACTAATGTTACCCTATTAATCTTTCAATTTCTTCACTTCTTAACCTTTGGTCCCGTTATCTGTTTATTTACAATTAAAGGTAACCTCCACTTGCTTGTTATCCACTGATATCTTATTATTATGTTATCTTATCCATATTTTAACTTTACTGTAACAATAGTTATTCAATTTTCAATCAATTTATTCGTTAACATTCATTTATTCGTTAACATTCATGTATTTATTTTCTTTTATCTATTTTCTTATCATGTATTTATTTTCTTTATCTTTTATTTCTGTATCTGACAACTTCTTCGTAATTTATATATACTTATATTTATTTTTTATTTTATTTTTATTTTTATTTTTTCAACATGTTTGTATCTTTTGTAGCCCTGAAGACGACCTGCAAAGTGGGTCGAAACGTCGGCAAAAATTAAAATTATTTATATATTTTAATTTTTTTATTTTTTTTGACCGCACCCTCGACTAATTCCTTCTCATATCATATCAACGGTCAACCAACTCTACATCATTATGAATACATTACCACGGGGTCAACATCAGGATACAAACACTCAGTCCATACGTCGCAGTTCCAGACTTAATACCAGATCCAACAATGTACAACAACAGTCATCCGCACATCAGAACCTCTCTGTTCTTCCCACTCGTCGCAGTACCAGATTTGAAATATCTTCCAGAACTTTTCATCACGCAGCACCGTTATCTAATAACTTCTCTTCACACTCTTCTCCATCTTCATTTAACAATTCGTCACAAGATGACACATTGACCTCTTCAGTTTTAAACTCCTCCTCTCTAATAAGTTCCGCTCCCAGTCAAGCTAATTTATCCTTCTCATTTTCAAAACCATTTATTCTAGTCACAAATACCACATTAATAACCTATGCTCGCTCCATAAACGCCTTGCCGACACGTTAGAACAGCGCATTTTTTTACTGAAATGCCGCTCCAACTCTCTTTTTCCTAAATCAATCACTAATTCCCTCAATCACATTACTATCTCCAAACCACTCAATTCCAAATTATCTAACTGTTCTTTAAAATTCAAAAAATCGCTCCTTAATTTGAAAATCCGTGAAATCATACAACATATCCATCACCTCAACCAACAAATTTCCGCCATCACTCAATTATTACAAACCATCATGACTGACGAACACATGACTAACCTATCACAAATTATCTCCACTATCTTTATTACTACCAGATCAAAGAAAAAAAGTATTCTCACCACTAAATTTAATGACATTTTTCAGCAATCGTTAGTCCATAAGATATACCCAAAAGGAGACGATAATTGGGTCCACAACTCCTCATCCATAGATATTCCTTCCAACGTCCTCAACATTTTAAGCTTAGGTCCGAATTTTTCCACCCCTAATTCCTCTACCAAACTCATCCCTGAACTTATTACTGACTTGGAATATATTTATAACGATCCGATCTTTCACCATTCTAATGATAATAAAGAATTATCTCGTGTTTCCATAACTAACATTATCTCTAACCATCTCCAACACCCCCCATCCACTACTTCTAACTTTTCCCCTCAATTCTTCAAAGATCTTTCTTCCACACGCTCCTTCCTTAAAAATCATGACGACATCATCATCACTAAAGCGGACAAAGGAAATAAAACAGTTATCATGGACCTCACAGACTATAATAGAAAAATGACTGAACTCCTATCAGACATATCTACATACGCTCCTACAACTCGTGACCCCACTCCTTCTCTTAAAATCCAATTTAACCAACATATCAGAAACCTCTTACACTCTAAACAAATCACATATCCTACTTACAGAAACCTCATCTCTTATAACTCCGTGGCTCCCCGTTTCTATGGTCTTCCAAAAATTCACAAACCCGGCACTCCCCTCCGTCCTATCACTTCTAATATCAACTCTCCCTCTTTAAAACTCAGCAAATTTCTACTCCCATCCTTACAAATCCTTAGTCATGACAATCCATATGATATCCACAACTCCTTTCATCTACGTAATTTGTTATTATCCCTAACCATTCCCGATAATTACATTCTAGTCTCTTTCGACGTTAAAAGCCTCTTCACCAACATCCCTATAGATAAAGCCCTTCTTATAGTAGAAAATAACTGGTCATCCTTAGAGTCTCATACCTCCCTTAACCGTTCATCATTTATTGAATCCCTACAACTTTGTTGCAAATCTGGTTATCTCCAGTTCCATGGACAATTTTATAATCAAATTGCAGGATTAGCTATGGGTAATCCTCTCGCACCCGACTTATCTAACATTGTTCTTAATGATCTCCTAAACACCATAGCCCCACAGTTTCCTAATGACATATTTCTTATAAAAAAATACGTCGATGACCTTCTTCTCATCGTCAATCCTGATACTATTCCTGACATCCTTTCCGCCTTTAACTCATATCATCCCCGCCTCTCTTTTACAGTTGAATACGAAGATAACTATTCCCTCCCTTTCCTCGATCTTCTCATTAAAAGACATCCCAACAATACTTTATCCACAGACTGGTACACAAAACCAACATACTCTGGCAGATTACTCAACTACTATTCTCAACACCCCTTTCACCAAAAACTTAACGTTGCCAAAAACCTCATTCACCGATGTTTTTCTCTATCTGACCCTTACCTACATGAAACAAACACTAGACGCATACAACGGATACTATTGTCTAATAACTTCCCCTCCAACACCATTAAAAAACTTATTACTGACTACAAAACCCGCCCCTCATCCTCCATCCCTTTCTCTAGTTCTCAAAATCAGCCCCCCATTCCTTTATATAGATCTCTACCATACATCCCTTTACTTTCGGATAGAATTCAAAAATCTTTACGTTCCTCTATTCCCAACCTGCGAGTTGCTTTTAAAAACTATAACAAACTTGCCAATATTTACTCCAACCTAAAAGACCCCATCGCTCCGCAACACCGCTCTAATATCGTATACCGCATTCCTTGCTCTACCACCAATTGTAACTCCGCCTATATTGGAGAAACCAAAAACCAACTTAAAGACCGCATCAAACAACACAAATACTCAATTACTTCTAAGAACTCTACTGCTTCTAAACTCTCTGAACACGCCTTAACCTCAAACCACACATTTGACTTTGACAATACCTCCATTCTTGCCACAGTACCTAACCACGACAAAAGACTACTTACGGAAAGTGTTTTCATTCAATTAGACTACAAACCACTAAACTTAAAAACCGACAAGCAAAATCTATCACTCGCCTACTCCCAAATCATCAACATTTTAAAAAAGTCTCGATCATAAACCTCTATTTAATCTTCTCACTTCCATTTATACTTTCTTTTACTTCTCCTTTTATATATATATATATATATATATATATATATATATATATATATATGTATAGATTTATTATATATATATGTTATTTATTATATATATATATATATATAAATTTAAATTTATTATATATATATATATAAATATATTTATTAAAATTTATTATGTATATATATATATATAAATTTATTATATATATATTTATTATATATATGGTTATTTTTACTAGAACTTTTTTTTTTGACACTGCTAACTAGATTTTTTGACACTGCCAGTGTTTCAACCGCCTCCCGCAGTACCACATCCAACGGTATGTTTTGACTTTTATTGAGATTCCTTTCTTAACACACCTATCCTTCAACTATACACCTTATTATTATCTTCATATAGCCTACCATTCCATTACCGCTTTCAAAAAACTAAATGTCAATTGTCATCTATATATAGTACAACCTGTTTTTTGTTTCTTTATCATCATAACCTTGTTTTTACATTTATTCTTACATTTTAAAGTATTCTTTTAAAATTATTGTTTTCTTATAGAGTTATTTATACTTAATAATCTATCCCAACAATATTACACTAATGTTACCCTATTAATCTTTCAATTTCTTCACTTCTTAACCTTTGGTCCCGTTATCTGTTTATTTACAATTAAAGGTAACCTCCACTTGCTTGTTATCCACTGATATCTTATTATTATGTTATCTTATCCATATTTTAACTTTACTGTAACAATAGTTATTCAATTTTCAATCAATTTATTCGTTAACATTCATTTATTCGTTAACATTCATGTATTTATTTTCTTTTATCTATTTTCTTATCATGTATTTATTTTCTTTATCTTTTATTTCTGTATCTGACAACTTCTTCGTAATTTATATATACTTATATTTATTTTTTATTTTATTTTTATTTTTATTTTTTCAACATGTTTGTATCTTTTGTAGCCCTGAAGACGACCTGCAAAGTGGGTCGAAACGTCGGCAAAAATTAAAATTATTTATATATTTTAATTTTTTTATTTTTTTTGACCGCACCCTCGACTAATTCCTTCTCATGTCTTCTTTTTTCATTATTTTCACTATATTAGTCTGGCGGCCTTCTATTAGGAAGTTCTCATCCCAGATTAAAGTGGGAGGGTCCCAGAGCAGCTTTCCACCCGTACACAAAATCTTTGTAATACGGGTAGTTCTGCTCCGTCACTAACTCGGGAAATTCATCCTCCGTGAGGCCATAGATTCCCATTTTTCTTATCATTTCGAACCTTAGTCCATCAAAGGCGGTGCAGTTGACGATAATATGCTCAGCCGTCTCCGGTACTCCGCAAGTGGGGCATAGGGGATCTATGTCTTTTCCAAAACTATGTAACTTAAAGCGGAAACCCCCATGCCCAGTAATGAATTGAGAGACCCAGTAGTCCGGGAGAACCCACTTAGCTTTCAAGCGACTTCGGACGGTGGGGAAATATTTTCTTAAAGTTGCTCCTTTCAAGGGTGTTACCCACCGCCGATTCCACTCATCTATGGTATCCTCCCGGATAATCCTCTTCCATTTTCTTGGGTCTTCTGCAATCCTCACCCGGATATTCTCCGGAAGACCTGCTGAGCCTTTTCTTTTTAACTTAAATATTAGCCAGTCTTCTCGCAGGAGAAGGTCGAGAGATGCTCCTCCTGCTAAGATCTGCACCGCCTCATGAGACACACTTCGGTATGATTTTGTAACTCGCAACAGAGCCGTACGTTGAATTGTCGCCAATCTGCGTTTCTGACGGTGTGAGAGATTCTGAGACCACGCAGGAGAGGCGTACCTCAGAATACCCACTATCATTCCATCGTAAATGATCCTCGTAGCTGGGTATCTGAGGCCCCAAAATGCACCCCCTAGGCGACTAAGTCTATTCAAGGCTAGGGCCACCCTACTTCCTAAGTAGTCCAATTGAGGGGTCATACTAAATCCTCTTCCAAACCTTATGCCTAGGTAGGTGACCACCTCACTTGGACGTATTCTTGTTCCCTGTATACACAGATTGATAGGGTGTGCCCTATCCGTCTTTCCCTTCAGCAGGATTGCCTGGGTCTTTGATGCGGCCATTCGTAACTTCATCCCCTCACACCATTGCCCGACCAGATTGGCGCACTGCTCTGCTTGTAGCTTTATTCCGGCTCTGCCGTTTAACGCTACTACTGCCGCCAAGTCATCGACGTAAGCCGTAGCAGGGAACCGCTCATTTTCGAGCACACTCAGCAACTCATCAAACACTAGCTTCCATAGAGTCGGACCAAGGACTGATCCCTGATGGCATCCCCTCTCTATGGAAGCTTCAGTTTCATAAGAGCTACCTCTGACCTTAACAAATCTGTCCTAGAGATATCTACTTATGAGGGCGTATAGGTTGCTGGGGGCATCGTACTTCTGTAGCTGCTGAAGTGCTCGCGGCCACCAGACACTATCGAAGGCGGAGGATATGTCAAAAAGCAGCAACATGACATACTGCTCAGCCTTCTGTTCAACGTCCGCTTGTACTCGAAGCAGGGCATCAGCGGTTCCCTTTCCCTTGGTACTACCATATTGCCGCGGATGGCTAGCCCTTGCGAGAACTGGTCGTAGGCTGGTTAAGATGAGATTCTCCAGGACCTTGCTCATTATAGGGAGGAGACATATAGGTCTATATCACTTTGGGAGCTGCTTATACCTGCCTCCTCCCTTGTAGAGGAGTCTCAAATCGGCGATCTTCCACATTTTTAGAAAGTATCCCCGATCCAGGCAATCATTGAAAATCCTTAATAATCGCTCATCAATGTAGGGGATACTGTTCTTCAGGATCGCAGCATCTATTGAATCGAGTCCTGGAGCACGTCCTGTTCTCTGCTTTTCCACGGCAATACGTAGATCATGTATGTCCCACGGTGGGCATAAGTCCGTGCCAGCAGGGTATAACGTAGAACGCCGCACGAAAGCTTCTTCCTCATTGTCCTGGGATGGATCATCTCTGGGGTATGTCGCCTTTATGAAGATGTTAGCCGCTTCCTCGAAGGTGGTTGCCTGCGCATCTCCATACTTAAGAGCTGCTATTGTCTGCGGAGGGTTGAACTTACCCATAGCGACTCTGTATGGGATACCCCAAGGATTCTTCGAGGATTCTTCTGCAATAAATTCATCCCAGGACCTACGATTTCGTGAACGTACCTCTCTTCGGTATACTTTGGCTTTGAACTTATACTCGTTGCGAAGTGCAGCGCGCCTCTCGTCACATCTGCACTTCTGGTACGACCGCCGTGCCTTGTAGAGCTCTCTCTTCATTGTTGTTAAGGCCGGCGTCCACCATGGAACTGGTCGAGCTCTCGCTTTCCGATGTTGGAGGGAGTTTTCAGCGGCATCAAGGATAGCATTGGTGACCAGGGATACCCTGTAGTCCAGTTTATCTGTGATCTCCGATTCTGCTACTTCCCAATCTTCATCGGCGAGTTCTCCCTCCAACATGCAACGGAAAGCAGTCCAGTCATTTCTGCGGGTTATGTAGCCAGTGTTGATACCGTGGGAACCTTCTGAGTGCTGAACCAGGCTGAATGCCAATACTTTGTGGTCAGAACTCGTTTCAGATCTGGTAGTCCAATCGACAATGTGCCCTATAAGTGTCGGCGAGGCCAGCGTGACGTCAATCCAGCTCTCACCCATACCTCCAGAGAACGTAGGAGGGGCGGAGACATCGTTTATGACGACTAGCTGGCCTCTAGAAATAAACTCGTTGAGTTTAGCACCTCTTCTGTCTGTTCGATTGGAACCCCAGACCGTGTTCCAGGAGTTGGTGTCTGAGCAAATAATCACATTTCTAGAGTGAGCTTTTTTTTTTTTTTATTTGTTTTCCACCCTCCCATGCCACCAGGGCAACACGGGTGTATGCAGTAGTGTGATGTTAAACATTAATGCATAATAACACACTACTGCCATAATATCAGTTTACAAAGTTCTAAGCTGTGCACACAGCTAGCTCTTCTACTTTTTCCTGGCTCCTTCAGGCCTGGTTTCCCGAATCCGGAGGTCTTCCTGGGACTGGTCCTCTTCTTCTTCTGTGTGCACCTAGGTTGAAGTGAGCTGGGCCTACCGCCGTCTTCCAGCCATTTATAAAGTCTTTGAACCGCGGAAAGTTTTCTTCACTCACCAACTGAGGAAACTCCTCCTCAGTGAGGACGTAAATTTCCGTGGTTCTCATTAACCTCGCTCTTAATTCGTCGAAAGCAGTACAGGCCGTGACCACATGCTCAACAGTCTCCGGAACACCACAAGCGGGACAGTGGGGATCTATATCCTGTCCGAAGCCATGGAGTTTAGCTCTGAAACCCCCATGCCCCGTGAGAAATTGTGAAACCCAATAGTCCGGGAGGACCCATTTCGCCTGTAACCGAGATTCAACGGTGGGAAAGTATTTTCTTAAGGTACTGCCTTTCGAAGTCGTCACCCACCGTCTGCTCCAATCTTCAATTGTTTCCTCCCGGATAATCTTTTTCCATTTATTTGGGTTTTCAATAATCCTCATCCGTAGGTTCTCCGTCAGACTAGTTGAGCCCTCCTTCTTGTAGTCGTACCTGGTCACTTCTTCTCGCAGGAGGAGGTCGAGAGGCACCACCCCCGCTAAGACCTGCACTGCTTCATGCGACGTAGACCTATATGCTCTGGTGACCCGAAGCAGAGCAGTTCTCTGAGTCGATGCTAGCCTATTTCTTTGTCTGAGTGTGAGGTTTCGGAACCAGAAGGGAGACGCATACCTAAGGATACCCTCCACAACACCCTTATAAATAGTGATAGTGGCTGGATACCTAAGGCCCCAAAATGCGCCCCCCACACGACTTAGACCGTTCATTGCTAGGGCCACCCTACCTGCCAGATATTCCAAATGAGGCGTCATATTGAGGCCTACACCTAACCTAACCCCTAGGTAGGTTACCACCTCACTTGGACGTATCCTCTGACCTTCTATGTACATCGTTATAGGGTGTGCCCTATCAGTCTTTCCCTTAAGGAGGATGGCTTGAGTCTTAGCAGCAGCCCTCCTCATCTTCTTCCCCTCACACCATCTAGCGACTAGGCTGGCGCATCGCTCTGCTTCTCTCTTGACTCCAGCTCTGCTGTTGGAGGCCACCACAGCAGCTAGGTCGTCAACGTAAGCAGTGGCAGGAAACCGCTCCTCCTCTAACACTCCCAGTAACTCATCAAAGACGAGCTTCCATAGAGCAGGACCAAGCACCGATCCCTGAGGGCAACCTCTCTCTATGGAAGCTTCTACCTCGTAGTAATTGCCTCTAATCTTGACACTTCTATCCTGGAGATAACTTCTTACTAGTGTGTATAAGTTACTAGGAGCATCATACCTCTGCAGCTGCTGGAGCACGCTAGGCCACCATACGCTGTCGAAGGCGGAGGATATGTCGAAAAGAAGCAACATGACATACCGCTCCGCCCTCTCCTCAACATCTCTGCGCACTCTCAGCAGGGCATCAGCGGTTCCTCTGCCTCTGGTTGATGCATATTGCCGTGAATGACTTGCTCTAGCGAAAACAGGCCGTAAACTAGTCATCATGAGGTTCTCCAGGACCTTGCTAATCACAGGGAGGAGACATATAGGTCTATATGAATTAGGGAGTTGTTTGTCCCTATCTCCTCCCTTGTAGAGTAGTCTTAAATCAGCGATCTTCCATCTTCTTGGAAAGTATCCCATATCCAGACATTCATTGAAAATACTCAACAGCCGGTCTTCAATATACGTGATACTGTTCCTTAAGATCGCTGCATCTATTGCATCAAGTCCTGGAGCACGATTAGTCTTCTGCTTATCCACGGCAATACGAAGATCGTGAATGTCCCATGGTGGGCACAAATCTGAACCAGTTGGATATACCGTGGTGCGTCTCACAAAATCATCATTTTCGCTGTCCTGGGTTGGGTCATCTCTGGGATATATTGCTTCAATGAAAACATTGGCAGTTTCTTCAAGGGTGGTTGCCTCAGTATCATGATACCGCAAGGCTGCAATAGTCTGCATCGGGGACAACTTACCCAATGCTACCCTATACGGAATACCCCAGGGATTCTTCAAAGACTCTTCAATGATGAAATCGTCCCAAGATTTCCGCTTTTGTGAGCGAACCTCGTTTCGGTATATTCTGGCTTTTGACTTGTACTCATTGCGAAGTACAGTGCGCCTCTCGTCGCATCTGCACCTCTGATATGACCGCCGGGCCTTGTAGAGGTCTCGTTTTAGAACAGTTAAGGCTGGCGTCCACCATGGGACAGGTCGAACCCTCGCCTTCCGGTGCTTGAGGGAGTGTTCGGCAGCATCACGAATGTTGTTGGTAATCCTGGACACCTTGTAGTCCAGATTGTCGACTACATCCATCTCTGCCGCTTCCCACTCCTCGTCTGCAATCACTCCTTCCAGGTAGGACCTGAAGACACTCCAGTCATTTATTTTAGTGACGAAACCCTTATCAGTACCGTGGGAACATCCTGGCTCATTTACCAGGCCAATTGCTATCGCAACGTGATCGGAACTCGTATCAGATCTGAGAGTCCAATCAGCAATATACCTCGTAAGCGCAGGCGTGGCGATCGTGACGTCAATCCAACTCTGCCCCATGCCTCCAGAGAAGGTAGGGGTGGCAGAGGGTTCGTTCATCACGACAAGGTGATTTCTGCCTATGAAATTTCCCATTTTAGCGCCTCGCCTGTCAGTAATATTGGACCCCCAGACCGTGTTCCAGGAGTTGGTATCTGAGCACATGATCACATTCCTCATCTCTCTAATGATCGCCTCCATAGCGGATATGCTTTCTTCTACATCACTATTCACAGGTAGGTATGCCGATACCAATGTGAAAGAAATCTTGCCCCACTTAACATAGCAAGATGCATAATCCGCCATGGTGTGTTGTCTCAGATCCATCACGTCAAGGTTAGGATTATTAATCACTATTGCAGCCCTGGGCCTCCTCTCTCCACTGCTCAGGGCTATAACTCTTGACGTGAGGCCAAACCCCGTAACCCTGTTCCCACGGCAGCTAGGTTCCTGGACCGCCATGATATCGTAGCGTTGTGCCATGGCGCGAAGCTCGTCAGCCACAATATGCCGGCGGCCCATATTCAACTGCAGGATGTTGAGTCTAATCATAGTGAGTTCTCCTCACTAATTCTTGAGATCTCTTGATGTGCACTGGGCATTCTCTACTTCCTGCCTGGTGTTTAGCCTTACTTTTTTGAACACCTTCCCTCACGCAGTTAACGCATGTAGGAGCGGTCTTATTTCCTTTTGCGGGACAGTTTTTAGCAATATGCCCACTCGCCGCACACCACTTGCATACTATGCCATTTGCCTCACAAGTAGCTTTTGTATGTCCATATCCCTGACACCTTAGACAGGGAGGAGCATCGGGGTAATCTAAGATTGTCAGTGACCACCAACCTCCTGTAATTATCTCCTCCTTGAGTAGATTATATTTTACCATTGGATGTACTTCTAACACCCAATTATTGGTAATTTTATTTCTAGCCATTGATGAGAACAATGGCTTTATATTACCTAATTGGTTCTCAGAAATAGCGGCCGATTTTGCAGCCAACCTTTCCCGTAGCACCCTTTCTAGATTTTCCGCAGTCCATGAAAGGGGAACTCCTTTTACCTCCACTTTTGGTTTTCTTTTTAAGGCTAGTTTTGCCTCCATCCCAACTTCTTTTAATTTTTGCCATTCAATTATTTTTTTCGCAGGGGCACCCTCATCTACACAAACTAAAACTGAGCCAGCTTTGGTCGCCCGTACAACTCTCGCCTTGACTCCTAGTTCAGTTGGAGAAGGCAGGTTGTTGATGATGTCAGCTGCACTTTTACCTTGAGAAGCGATGGTAACATAAGTTGGTCTTGTAGTATCCATCGGTTTTATTGGAAGCCCTTTAACAATATCGGCCATCGTAGTCTGATGTGTAGACCTTTTCTTGGTCAAACTTTCCTCTGCTATAGGTTTAGAGGCCTCGATCTCTTTGGCCACTTGTGGAAGAGCCTTTTTCCTTCTTTGCTTTTTCTTTACTTCCTGGAAACTTTCATTCTCCGTGGTCTCAATAAGGGCATCGGCTAATAGCGGTTGTTCTTTAACACATGGAAACTCCCGAGATGTCTGAGGTTCTGACAGTGGTCTTTGTATGGTTTTACTTTCCGTCTTGATTCCCTCGATTACCATAGGTACTGCTTTTTCCACTAATGCATTTACTATGATATCATACATTTCAGAGGAAGCTAATGTGTCCTTTACCACACGTTGTACTAAAAACGTTTTTTCATAGTTCTTATCATATATTGTCTCCATTATATCTATTAACTGCTGAATTTTCCCATTAACGTGCTTTTGTACCTTCGCACTCACGTTCCTGTCTGTTGCGTTCATGTAGACCCTGATGTTTTCTTTGATTCTACGTGCATCTTGCAGAAGACTATCGTCTACACGTTCTTTATCTGTTTCTTCTCGGGCGTCAGGAGATCCTTTCCTTTGCCTCTTTGCTGAAGGCCTTGGGCACTTTATAGCCTGTTCTTCCACCATTTCCTGCTCCATTGCTGATGCAATTTCATCAGCCATCTTACGCAATCCAAAATTAACAACTTTATACGTTGAAATAATGGGTGAACAATAGTAGAAGGAAATATTCAACACTCAAAATCTAACCTACGTTCGGGAAACTTATAAATTTCCTATCTTCAAAAGTAAGACTTTAATATGAACTTACCTTAGTCTTGCTTCACCAACGTAATAGTCTCTAAACGTCCTTTTGGTTAGATTAAACCTTCGTGAAAACCACAAAGTTAACCTTAACCTCCACTGTTCACTCAAAAAGTTTATAAAATTAACTAAATAAACATAAACTAAAACTAAATCATGTTCAAAAAACTATAAAACACTAAAATAACACAAACAGTACTAAACGATACAACAAAACTAACAGAACAAACTTGAAAAATACAAAACACTGAGAAGCACAATAATACTTTATCATAGGTAGATAACCTTATAGGTAGAGTGAGCTGTGATAACTTCCATGGCAGATATGTCTTCTTCAATATCTCTTCCGTTAGGAAGATAGGCTGAAACCAGGGTAAAAGATACATTACCCCACCTAACATAACATGTTCGGTTCCTGGACCGCCATGATGTCATATCGTTGGGAAAGAGCACAAAGCTCATCTGCCACAACTCTTCGCCGGCCCATGTTTAACTGGAGGATATTGATCTTAATCATAATATGTTCTTTTAGCCACCTCCTTGCACCACGTTAAGTGCACAGGGCACTTCCGGCTTCCCGACTTGTGCTTCATTTGGCTGGGATGGGTGTTCGCCCGCACACAGTTAATACAAGTCGGGTCAGCCATTACCTTTTTCTTTGGGCAATCATTTATCATATGACCACTATTTGAACACCAAATACATACAACAGCATCTGCCGTGCATGTGGCCTTTGTGTGGTCGTAGCCCTGACACTTTGTGCACCGAGGGGCGTCGAGGTAGTCCTTAAACGTTAAAGACCACCACCCTCCATTCAAACTACCTATGTCTAAAAACTGGAACCGAACCATTGGGTGCACCTCCAGCACCCAATTCTTAGTAAAACCGTTTTTAGCAGTTGAGGAAAAAATGGGTCGGATGTCGTCATTAATCAATGGTGTTGGGACCGACTTCTCGGGTATTCTTTTCCAAAGAAATTTTGAAAGTTCATCTGCGCCCCAGGAGTGGGGTACACCCCTCACCTCCATCTTAGGCTTTTTCCTCAGCGCTAACTTTGCCTGTAACCCGTTCTCCCGCAGGCCCTGCCATCCTATCACTCTGGTGGCATGAGAGCTGTCCTCTATGCGGACCAAAACTGAGCCTGCTTTAGTTGCCCGAACGATAGATGCATTTACACCTATGTCATTAGGTGACGGAAGTCCATTTATGATATCTGCTGGGCTTTTACCCGAACCACTAATTGTAAGATATGTTGGTTTTGTTGTCAGGGTCGGTTTCATAGGCAGTGATTTTACGATATCTGCCATCGTCCTTGGCTTCTCTTTTTTAGGTATGTTTCCAAGCACAGGAGTCTCATCTTTATTTTCTTGATCCTGAATTTCGTCTTTTCTTCTTTACTGCAATTTAGATTTCCTCTTGCTTCTTTTGCTTTGGACGACTTCGAAGGTTTTGTTTTCCTTCTAGTCTAGATTACAAGAATAAACATTGTTTGCCTCCTTAGAAGTTCCGGCTATGGCTGCAGGCGGATGTTTGATTGGCTTATCTTCCTCCGGTAGCCTTGTTTTCGGTTTTTCCAAAATTTGACTACTGATGAGTTCAAGTACATATGGAGATTCCAATGTTTGTTTAACCACTTTTTGGACAAGTGTTGTGATTGTATCTTCTTTGTATTGATCTCTGAGTTCCTTGGCTGTATTGTAAGTATCCTCAATAATACCAACTAATTTTCCGATTTTATCATTAATATAATTCCTCGTTGTGTTATTGATTTTTTTGTCAAAATTCTTGAGGAACGTTTTTAGGTTGCTTTGAATGCTTCTTGCCTCATGCAAGAAGCTCCTTTTACTCCCTTATTCCATTTCCTCGTCGGTGTCAGTCGATCTGTTTCTTGGTCGTTTGGCCGACGACCGATGATCTTGGTTTGTACTTCCTTCAATAGACTCTTCTTCCATTTTAGAACTTTTACTATCCATCATAAAAAAATACGTCGATTATTTGAAATATAATAATATTTCAATATTCAATTAACCTAATTAAATTTGATACGGTGGGAAAAATGTTATTGCACAATCTACTTATATAAACGAATATACAGTCTTACCTGAAGCCCGTTTATAGTATTTCCCGAATTGTCTGTAGTATTCTATAATTTAGGCGTTAAACACTTCGTTGATAACCACTTGGTTACCTAACCTACAAAGTTCTCCTTATCACAAAAATCCAATTAAAAACAATAAATCATAACTATAAACTAACGAAAACTATAAATAATAACGACAAAAACGATAAACAACACAACTATAAACACTTAAACTAATAATAGAACACAATAATACAAAATAATTGGGATAAACACAAATTGACAACTTATCACATCAAGCTACAATCGATATATAATGAAAATCAGAAATTTATAATGGTTGTGAGGCCTAGGTAACCTAACCTATCCAGCAGTATGGTTAGTCTCCCCGCTACTTTTACCTCAGTCCCCCCTCCACTTCTCGTGAATGAACCTTTGATTTCCGGATGTTCGGCCATCTTCTTTTCAGAAGCCTCGGAGAGTTATCAGGAATTGAAGTGGAAGCAAGGTTAGAAACGAGAGGATTGGGATGATTCTAAAGTTTATTATGGAAGGATAGGTATCTGGATTGGGCCAGATCTGAAACATAAGAAACATTAAGGTCCTTATAGATGGTTTTATTTGCAACAAAGTAGGGAGCATTGAGGATTTTACGAACGATTTTGGATTGTAATGATTGGATACGTAAGGAATTCGATGGTTAAGTGGAGCCCCATAGTTCAACTCCGAAAGTCCAACTAGGCCTTATTATAGTCATATATATAAATATTTTGTAATTAATTGGAAGTCTAGAGCGTTTTTGTAGTAAGTGCTGAAATAATCGGAAACGTCGAGCGGTTTCTTGTCGTTTCAGTAACATGAAATATAAATTACAAATAATAGCTCAT
Organism: Nezara viridula; assembly: GCA_928085145.1. Taxonomy (NCBI): domain Eukaryota; kingdom Metazoa; phylum Arthropoda; class Insecta; order Hemiptera; family Pentatomidae; genus Nezara; species Nezara viridula. The sequence goes on from OV725077.1 coordinate 17,549,625, forward strand.
TATAAAGACTGCTGAACATTTCCCTCGTTTACAATACGCAGGTCCGATTTTTATCTTCTGAGATATGTTAATCTATATCTACCATAAACCCTTTAATTTGAGTATGCGATTCTATTGTATCCCAGTATTTTTCAATTATTTGTATTGTTACCTATTGTCTATTTTATTTATTCTTTTAAGCATTTGATCCACCTCCATTGAGTTTTTTACATCATTGTCACCATCTGATTTTTTGTTATTAGGTGTGAAATTGCGATATTTAGCCGATTTTTTCAGTTTCCTCATTGATATTACTGATGATAGGACTAAGTGGAGCGCCACTTTTATGTAGCTTTATTAATTCATGTACTCTAGGTGTATTGCAGTTAGGGTTAATTATTTTAATTTCATTTAATAAGAAATATTTAAAGTTAATAACAAAGTTATATTGCATAAAATAAATACATAAAAGCAAGGTGAATCTAAAAATGTCTTCAATGATTTATAATTTATTTATTTAAATTAGTGATATTTACTAGTTTATGTTATATCCAACGACTGTATAATATTTATGTGGAAATTCCAGTTGAAAGGTTATGTAATGTTATATTATTATATATTTTCCATTATGCCTAAGAATTTCTGCTATTATTATCATTTATATTATTTCTCTTCTTATTTTTTATAAATTGTTAATAATGTTGTCAAAATAAAATTTCAATGTTGTAATAATATTAGCATTTGTACTATATATTATCATTTGGTTTTGGACACTCTCCTTTTCCCTCTAACACGGTTTCCATTAGTTTTGTTGGTTTCCCTCAACAACTCTCTAACACAGTTTGGTTAAGATACTATTTTGAATAATAGCTCACTACCAAGAACACAAAATACTGAACATTGCTCTCTCTCTCTCTCTCTCTCTCTCTCTCTCTCTCTCTCTCTCTTACAGTATACAGGTCCGATTTTTAGTATTTGAAATATTTTAATCTATATATTCAACTAACCTCGTTATCATTTGGTTTTCGACACTATTTTTTCTTTTCGTCTCCCTAACACGGCGTCGCGTAAAGATACAATTTTAAATTATAGCTTATTACAGAGAGGATGAAATGATGAACAGTTTCCTCGCATACAGTCCGCAGGTCCGATTTTAGTTTTGAGATATTTTAAACCATATGTAAAAACACTTCAATTAGTCCACTATAGCCGACTTTATCCAAGCGTTAAAATCTGACGGATCAAACTAATATTCCGTGGTACTGACCCCTTTTTGTCGAATTATTAACATCCGCCTGAAACTTCGTAAATAGTTTCATCTCGTCGTAACCTAAAACTATTTTATTTGCGAAAACTCTTGGAATTGGGGTGTTTTCCATCTGGAGAGGGGCAAACTTTGTCTATTTAATTAAGTACTAAAAACTCGTAAATGCTTCCATTTGCTTTCTGATTTGATTGTAAGATAATTTAAAATCAAAATCGATAAAAAAGGTGGCCTTTAAAAAATATTAAGCCGTTTGGCGTGACCTACACCCTCAAATTTCCAAAATAACGAGTTTATGTAGGACAGAAGGCCCAATATTTTTTTAAAGGCCTCATTGTTTATCGATTTTGATTTTAAATTACTTACGATCAAAGTAGAAAGCAAATGGAAGCATTTACGAGTTTTTAGTACTTAATTAAATAGACAAAGTTTGCCCCTCTCCAGATTGAAAACACCCCAATTCCAAGAGTTTTCGTAAATTAAATAGTTGTAGCTTACGATGAAATGAAGCTATTTACGAAGTTTCAGGCGGACGTTAATAATTCGATAAAAAGGGGTCTGTACGACGGACTATAATTCACAAAAAAGTGCAAAACGCGTCTAAAGATGTTTTCACTTCTAAAATTAAAATTTCATTTAGATAAACTCGATAATTAACTATGGTGGTGTAATTACTCATTATTGTGTATAAGTTTTTACAGTTAATCCTCACTATCCTGGGATATAACCATATAACGCTTAACATTAATTCCTGAAATGACATTTATAAGTTTTGGATTTCCAATATTATTGAAAATAAGAGATATGGTGACGGCCTTTAATTTATAGCAGCATTATAGGTATTAAGGATTAATTTTATTACGTTCACGGGGTAATATAAAAAACTATGGATTTTAAGATTACACACTCGCTTGTCGATTTATTAAAACTTGTCTGGTTTCTTCCATATTAAAATCAGATATTGTGTTATCAGTGCCATTGGAGCAGACTTTCTATTTTAATTGAGAATGCGATGGACCAAAAAATAAATATATATAATATTGAATATTTTATATATTTTAATATTTTATATATATATATATATATATGTTTAGACGATTATAGGATTCTTTTTGTTATGTGCTTAAGGATATACTTGAAAATATCTGGACAAAAGTATTGGAAACAATTACAATTTGTATACATTAAACATGAGAGAAATGGACCTCTAGATACATTTTATGCTAAAAATGAATAATATTAAAAACTGAAAAATACTTTTGATTTCTTAGATTATACAACCTAACTTTTCACAGTCTAACTATAAAAACATTCCTTATATAAAATTTGTATACTTGTGTTTATTTAATATATTTTTTCTAATTTATTGCAGAAAATCTACTAAACAAATCACGTAAATATGGAGGTGTCCACATGAAAAGTGAATGAATCCAAGGATATGTTGCTATATTATTATTTCTGAATATGAATGAAAATTAAAATAATAGGAATATTTAGGTTGTGATAAAATAGTTATATACCAACTTACAGGCTTTAGCTTAGCCAATATGTTGACTTTTCCTGATCGATTCTAGTTTATTCATATTTATATTCATTCATATAGCTTATTTGTTATCAATTCTAATTTAAAATTTGCTTCAAAAAAAGTTGTATTATGTAAACCCTTACCTGGGCTTTTTTAAGCTATACGGGATTCATTTTAGTAAACTTTACAATAGACAATAACACTTTAATAACTAATAGCCCTACAATCCATAATCACTTATATTTTAAATATACAGATGTACTTTCAAATCTTGCTGGGCATATATGAGAATTTCGGTTGACAGAATGACTTACGCGAATTCCAACATTCTTTATTATTAATTTTAGTGATGTTTCTAGTGGCAAAATTTATATCTTTATTCACAGTTCTATAACTGCAATCACCTACTCTTTAATTTACTTACTCACTGCCTGTATAAATATAACTTTTCCAACTAGAAATATCACTAAAATGACATTAGTCGAAAATGTTTAAATTAGAGTTAGTCATTCTGTCAACTGAAAGGCTCAGAGACTGAAGTGATGTGGATAAAAGCAGATGGAGTACCTAGATTTGTATTGTATACCATCAATATAATTAATAGAATTTTCCATACAGCAAGTTATAATATTATGAAGTCGAATTATTATTCTTTACTATTTCCATTCTAAATATATTTATATATTGGAAGTACTCATAGATATATTGAGTGCCATTGATTAAGCAGATTATCACTGTTGATAGAGATTTTTCTCTTTGATTTTTATAAGCAGGGCATTCCATAATTTAATGCTGGAGGGTTTCTTTTTGTTATATTTATTACATTTGATGATTTTTTAACTCCAATACGGCGTAGGAATACTTAGTACCCAAGATCGTTATTTTGTAACCATGATTTCAATGATGAAAGCCTAAGACAATTTTCTTGAATGTTTTTTGGCAGGTTCAATTCACACTAACATTTCTAGTTTGAAATATACGATACATTACACTACTTATAAAATCTGCCTATGAAAGACTCCTAATAATAATGGGAATGTTCATTTACCATATCTTCTGTAATCATCCAAAAGTAATCTGTGTTTGATGGCAGTTTGAAGTCTATATATCTAAATTAGTGTTGCCCCAAATCGGTCTTGGTCTTGCAGTTTACAAGACCATGACCAAGACTAGCATAAAGCTAGAAAAGAGACACAAGGTGATTATGTTATAAATGGAAAAATCCACACAACAAAGCCATGAGTTTCAAACACACAGGTGAATATTTAACCTGCAAACATTTTGCCAATTCAGGCACAATCAGGGCACAAAAACCAAGATCGATCCATACAAAACAAAAAGCTAAGAAAAAAAAAGATGATTGCTGCAAACACCTCACAGTGCCATTCTGAAGATACATCTTGAAGGAAAGAGAAGGTTTCATGAACATCACCTAAGGAAGGTTATTTTAAACAGCTGGCTAGATGTAATACATGGGAAAAAATATACAAAACTAAAATATAATAATACAGAACCTGTTAAATTAATTTTAAAATAAAGTACTACAGTTAATATATAACTTCCATTCCCAACACAGTGGAGAAACGGCCATCCCACAAGTAATTTTTATTTTATTATATTTTGCATCCTCACTACCGAGGTTCAACAAATTTTTATACTCAGAGTCGAAAATTTTCTCACGCTTTTTACACTTCATAAATCATAGTATCCGCACGCGCAAACGTATATTTATTGATATGCCAATATTTCAGAAACGGCTCGTTTGATTTGGCTTAAAGTTAGAGAACAGACAGGTAATAAGAGAAAAATAACGCAAGGTCAATTTCATTGAAATCGGTCCTCCACTTTCTGTTATATATGTGCAAACGTGTTTTCTTGATATGCATATATCTCTAAAACCGCACGTTCGATTTGGCTCAAATTTGTAGAAAAATTAGGGATTGGTTAAAAAAAATAACTCTAAAAAAAAATTACTTCTGCTTTCGGATCAGTAAACGTATTATTTGACACGCCGATAGTCTAAAAATGGAGTCAAATCCTATTTGACTCAAAGTTGCAGGAAATGTGGAGAAATTGGATAGTATTATAGAATTATTATAGTATTACAGTGTTATATAGTATTACAGTGTTATAGTATTATTATGTAATATAGTATTACATTATAGAAATTGCATAGCATGAATATCATTGAATTCCATTTAGCAATTAAAATTAATATAAATAACTGTTAACAGTATTATGGCATTGGTCATGTGTAAAGTGGGTTAGGTTATTACAATATTTTTATAAGGTTATAAAATTTAACAAGATTTTATTCAAAAAGTTAATTTATACTGTAATGTTTGGCCCCTTCCGAATGCCACTAGCATGATGCTTACTGCCGTTATTTAGATTTCGTGTAATTATCAGTACATTTAAATTAATTCTTACTCTAAGTTTATAAAAGAAAAAAAAAAGTAGTCGTATTTATTTCTAGTCGCGTTAATTTCTATTGAAGTTCTACCAGCTCGTCGTGGTCTCGATTTCATCTTTAAACATCAAAATTGTGAAAACTTCACTTAAATTTTTATATTCGAGCTTAAATTAGTTTTGTGCTGACTAATAAAAAGTATTGGTCTCGTTAACTCCGAACTAAAAAAAAGTAGAATTATTCCTATGGATTTTTCCTTTTTATATGGATTTTTTGTTGCATACCTATTAAATATATATAACTACTGTTAGTGCAAAAGGTGGTATGTACAAATTTTCAATTTTATTCTATATTTGACATTTTGTAGTCCGTAACTGATATTAGTAGTCTGCTACAATGGAAAATAATAGAGAACAATAAAAAATGAAATTATACTAGTAAATCTTGAAGAAATTATTAGTTTTTATGCTCTCCTGCAAAACACTCAATTTTTACATGCGACCTTTTGCAATAACAGGCTGATATGCATGTTCAGTATGCCGGGGCCGGACAGAGTTATGATCCGTACGATTAAGTACTTTAATATATCTCATATCATTGAGATTATTGCGGAGATCGTGATGAAGGTGGCTTATGTACCAGAGCCTCTACTTCAAAATCGCACAATTCTGGTCTACAAGGGAAAAGGAAATGCCAACAGGATATCTGTATAGAAACGTATTTACATATATTCAATTGTGTGCCGAATCAGCGAAGGTTGAGAAGGTTCTGGACCATGAACAAAGAAAACAGATCACCTTCGACAAAAATCAGAGGGGCCTACCGGGAGCACATCCTTAGAAAATCTATTAAACAAATCAAGTAAATATGGAGGTGTCCACATGAAAGGTGAATGAATCCAAGGATATGTTGCTATATTATTATTCCTGAATATGAATGAAAATTTAAATAATAGGAATATTTAGGTCGTGATAAAATAGTTATATACCAACTTATAGGCTTTAGCTTAGCCAATATGTTGACTTTCCAATACGGCGTAGGAATACTTAGTACCCAAGATGGTTACTTTGTAACCATGATTTCAATGATCAGAGCCTAAGACAATTTTATTAAATGCTTTTTGGCAGGTTCAATTCACAGGAACATTTCTTGTTTAAAATATACGATACATTATACTACTTATAAAATCTGCCTATGAAAGATTCCTGATAATGGTGGGAATATTCATTTACCATATCATCTGTAATCATCCAAAAGTAATCTGTGTTTGATGGCAGTGTGATGTCTATATATCTAAATTAGTTTACCCCAAAATCGGTGTTGGTCTTGCATTTTACAAAACCAAGACCAACACCGCCTATCTGTTGCAAGACTAAGACCAAGACTGGTAAAAAAAAATAGGTTGAGGCAAAATAGTTACTAATACTTAACAATTTTGTAAACATATGTAAAGAATTGGTGTAAGCAATATACTTTTGCATTTAACTTTTCTAATTTTTCATTTAGACGTAGTTAGGTTTATGATATTTAAAAAAATACAGTAATATCTCTCTGCAACTGCAAGACTGTTACAAGAGTCTTGCGCAAGACCAAGACTCGTTTCGGTCTCTCATTTGGGCAACACTAGTCTAAATATTGGCAGTTTGATGTCTATAACATGAGATGGTTAACATGAGGGGTTTAAACTGTTATCTATTCAACGTAAATGAAAATGAAAATGGTTAAGAAATCTAGTCCTTCAACAATAACTAAATTAAAGACATTACCAAGCGAATACGAAAACGACCAGCTATATATTGGGTTGGAAAATAAGTCCTTTCGGATTTTCTGTTTTTTTTTTATGTCACTATGATACACATCTTATCTGATGAGTTAATCCCTAAGATGAATTGTTTATCCTGCCTGTAATATGTCAAAAACTATATCTGTTAAATCTTGTTGAAGCTAGCTTAGTATCGTGTTTGCTATTGCACTGTGAATATGGAAGAAAATATCATTCATTATCGGCATATTTTGTTGTATTATTTTAAAAAAGGTAAGCGTGCTGCAGAAGCTCATAGAAAAATTTGTATTGTTTATGGATATGGTGCCTTAACAATCAGAAAATGTTGACATCAATGATGCTCAACGGTCTTGTCGCCCATATCAAATTGAAACGAGCAATGTTAAAACCATTGTTGACCAAAATCCCACCCAATCAGTGCGAAAGATCGCTGTGGCCCTAAATGTGTTTCACACAAGCGTAGAAAACCATTTGCACGAGCTCGGCTATGTCTCCAGGCTTAATGTTGAAAATCATAAAAAATGTTATAACTTCAATACGACTTTAGCTATCAAGAACAAATTTAGCAGAAGTTTAGAACATAAACTAAGTTGGAAACATAACTAAAGAAGTTGACATAACTAAAGAAGTTGACATAACTAAAGAAGTTGGAACATAAACTACACAAAATGACATCAACAAGATCTTCGTAAACAACCTACAAGTAGAGATAAAAAATAAAAACCTATTAGAAGTTTTTGTTTATTTATTCTTTAAGTAGGCATTATATAAAAAAAACCATTCATACGGCTTTGAAGATTTATAATTCAGCTTTCCAACGGATACAGAAACATCGAATTCAGAGAACACCCTGAAGAGTTATGAATGATCAGAAGGATATTATGTTCCACCAAGACAACGCTAGGCCCTACACCTCGTTGGGTACTCGGAATAAATTATTACCTTCGAGACACCACCCTCCCTATTCACCAGACCTAGCTTCAAGTGATTTCCACTTGTTCCGCTCTATGCAGAAATCCATGAATGGAAAGATATTCAAAAAGAAAGAGGACATCAAAAACTACTTGGATCAGTTTTTTAACAATAAACTCCAGACATCCTATGAACATGGCATTATGCAGTTAGTGAAAGGATGTTAAAAATTCATATTAAATAATGGTCAATATATTGTAGATTAAAATCAATTTCATGTTTATAATAGATAGCTAGATAGATAGATAGAAAAATAATTTTATTCTGGGACAAGTCCCTTGAGAATAACAAAATTGAACAAAATTAAAAGATCACATCTGGCCAAAATAAAATCAATCGAAAAACAGAAATAATGTAAAAAAAATATAAGGTAAACATTCTATATACAAAACAAACGAAACTATATACAAAACAATTAATACTATGACAAGGCACTTAAAGCTATTTGCACTGATAGACTAGTATACACTTTTAAGAATATAATGAAGAATTAAAAAATAAAAATGTATCAAATTCTGTATTAAAATCAGCTCGAATGGTTAGATCCTATCTGACTGTTTTTGGGATAGGAATTGGAATAGGAGGGTTTTGAATGTATATATGTATGGGGAATGTCGAATTTTGATAGGGAGGGAATTCCAGAAATAGACAGAGCGAACAATAAAGGAATTTTGGAATGAGGTAGATCTGTGAGAAGGCATGTAAAGGTTAGAAGTTCGAGATCTTGTGGACAGGGAATGGACTCAGGATTTGAACTGGAGTAGGTTGTAGGCGTAAGAAGGACGATGGTTGTTGATGATTCGCTAGAGGAACGTACCTAGGAAATATTGTCTAATACATTGAGTTCTATTTCTTCCTGAAAAACCGAAAGGACACAATTGACAACCCAATAAAATTTGCTACATAGACTACTTTTCACTGCTGAAAATGGAGTAGAAGATTAAAATTATATAATATTAAAATAATTAAATAATGGTTGCGAAATGTGGTGGCAGTGCACTCTGTATGAAATCTGCTACAATCATTCATTGAGATAATAGTTTCCAATCTACCGAAAGATAGCGACACAGTAGGCGACATTATTGGGTCCACACCTTTGTTGGAAAAAATGTAACTATTTACCATCGCATAAATTAGGGAGTATTTTCCGGATCTTTGTAGGCTTCAACTTCTTTTCAGATGTTTTCTACGATCCTCTGACTTTATTTATTTACTGTTCAGCGTCTACTTCCTCACTTCTTTTTTAACTCGTGATAATTTTTTTTCTAAATCGAATCCTTTTCTACTTCTGATAAGGTCTTTCGCTTGGTCTTTTCTCAATAATTTTCACTCCGTACATGATTTAGAGTTAGGTACTTTGAGGTAATAGACCAGGATTACACGCGTAATATATGGATGGATGTAATATTTTTTTTTTTATTTGTTTATTTATACATACAATATTCTGTCACAGGGACAATAATTATATTGATAAATGAGCACATTCACACCGTATATACAAAAAAAAAAATTAACAAAGTAAAACAATAACTAAATAATAATAAATAAAAACTATATACAATAAAAAAACCTAAATATAAGTAAATTAAAAACATAAAAATACAATCATACCTATATACAAGCAGGCGGGGAACCCAAATCCCTGCGCTAGTCTCTCAACCTCCTCACCGGTGCTAAAGCCGGTGGAATTTGAGCGAGAGCTCTTTAGCCACATACACTCATGTCTTGAGTGGAGAATTTGGCCATTGCCAGAACTCCAAAATAAATACTATAAAAGATCTCTGGGACACTGCCGCTTCAATCTTCGAGGAGGGTTGTAGGGATGAGTGGAACTAGATAGGGATTGGGCTAGGGGATTTGGATGATTGATAAGGTTCTGATGGAATTGAAAATTTTTCAGGGATAAGGTCACGGACAAATGGGAGATTAAGGTCATGATGTAGGGTTTTGTTGGTTACATAGAACGGAGCATCGACTATTGTTCGGAGGACTTTGGATTGAAAGGATTGGATGCATTTGATGTTAGAGAACTTTGCTGTCCCCCAAAGTTCAACTCCGTAGGTCCAAATGGGTTTCAGGCTTGTCTTGTAGATCAGTAACTTCTTGTCAATTGAAAGTTGAGATTTTCTGGTCAGTAGTCTGTATAATTGGCCGTATCGTCGGTTAAGTTCTTGTCTTTTAAGTCTAGTATGTGGGTTCCACGTTAGTCTTCGGTCTAAGATAAAGCCAAGATACCGGACTGTGTCTGAAAAAGGAAGCTGGATGGAATTAAAGTGGACTGATGGACAGGATCTGCGGCGGAGTGTGAAGGTAATGTGTTTGCATTTGGATTCGTTTACTTTGATGCGCCATTTATTACACCAGTGCTCAATCATGGAGAGGTGCCTTTGAAGATTTAAAGATGCAATTTCTGGATCTGAGTTGGATGATAGGATGGTGGTGTCATCAACAAATGTTGCAAGGAAGGTATTGGGATGGACAGGGATATCGGCGGTAAAAAGGATATAAAGGACGGGGCCCAAGACGCTACCTTGAGGAACACCGGCTTCAACTGGGTAGGAGTCGGAAAATTCTGAACCACAGCGAACCCGAAAGGTACGATCAGAGAGGTAGGAGCGGAGGATTAGGTACAAGGACTGAGGTAGATAGGTTTTCAGCTTGGAAAGAAGCCCGGCGTGCCATACCCGGTCAAAAGCTTCCAGTGCTGCGGAAATATGATCGACCACTCGGAGTCCTTGTTGGACTGTGGAGTGTTGTGAACGAAATCCGAACTGATGGGAAGGAAGATTTTGGGATCCTGTAAAAGGTAGGATTCGTTTCAGGAGGATCTTTTCAAAGATTTTGGAGAGGATTGGAAGTAGGCTAATTGGTCTGTAGGACGTAGGGGTGTTGGGAGATTTGCCTGGTTTCGGAAACAGGATAATAGTGGACTGTTTCCACAAAAGAGGAAAGTGGGTGGTTCTAAGGATGGTATTGTATAAATAAGTCAGAAATATAACAGCTTTAGGAGGGAGTTGTCGAAGGATTTGAGGGGTAAGGAGGTCGTATCCAGGAGATTTACGGAGAGGAAGTTGTTGTAAGTGATGTTTGACCTCAGAAGGATTAATTGCTTTAGGGGGTAAGGAAAGTGGAATGGGTGATGTAAGGAATTCTCCTACTGTTGTGGTATGGGTGAGGTTGGATTCTGGATGAGAGGTAAATGTTCTGGAGAGGTGCCTGACGAATTCCTCAGCTTTATCTTCATCAGACGCTGCCCAGGAGCCATCGCTTCTACGGAGGGGATGGGAAATATGATAAGAATTCAGGATTTTGTTGGTGATCTTCCATAGGGAAGTCATGAACAGAGAGGGAAGTAAGGTAGGAGTTGAAGGATTGGGATTTGAAGGTGGCCAATGCCTGCTTTAATTGTTTACTGTAAAAATTATAGGAGCGCACGATCGATGGGGTGTCTGGTACATTGCCATAATAATCTGGCGCGGCGTTTGGTATGGATTAGGTCTATGAGGTGTTGAGGTAACTTATTTTTCTTGGGAGTTCTTGAGGAGTGGTTTGGAGAGGAAGCAGTCCAGATTGCTTGTTGGATAGTGGTGGTGAAAAGGTGTACGGCATTGTCAAGGTCATCTGGGGTTTTTAGGGTTGTTTTGAGGTCAATTTTATCGGAAAGGATTTGGTGAAAGAGTTTCCAGTTAACTGGGCCTCTGATGAAGGACGGTGGAGAAGACTTCGGAATAGGAGCTAGAGATAATTGGAGTAATAATGGACTATGATCTGAGGAAAGTTCGTCAAGACGGGTAAGGGAATGATTGAGTGGACCTAAACCACTGTGGATGAAAAAATCAAGGATATCAGGATTGCGGTTAGGATCAGTGGGCCAGTAGGTTGGTGAGTTGGGTGGAAGGAGACTGAAACGTTGGGTATTGAGTGCAGACATGTTCTGCCACGAGAATTCGTGGTTCTTGAACCCCAAACTTGATGCTTGGCATTTAAGTCTGCACCCAGGATGAAATGATGACCTAAGGAGTTGAGGAGAGAACTGAACTGGACTTTGTATATGGATCTGTTAGGTGGGCAATATGCTGATACAAGGGTGACCGGAAAGGAGAAGGTTTTGATTATAATAGCGGTTGACTGTAGAAAATCTTGAGTAGGTAATGGGAGTAAGTGACGGGAGTGGGATTGGTGTACGATGACAGCAGTACCGGCATGTGCTTTACCGTCAGGATGGTCAGTACGGTATGTTATATACTGTGGGATTTTTAAATGCTGTTTTATGGTCAGTCGAGTTTCTGTAATTAGGGCTACGTCAATGTTCTTGTCTTGTAGTAAAGCTGTTAGTTCGTCAACGTGATTTCTAACGCCATTCGCATTCCAAAGGAGAATGGCCATGGGTTTTGGGATGTGAGTCATTAAGGATTTTTTAAAGGAGGGATGAGGTGAGATACGAGATTTGTAAGGGGTGATATGAGTGGAGTAACTAGGGATTTGAAATCGGTGAGGAACTATGCTAACAAACTGGTGAGATCCGTTGCATTTGAAGGAGGAGGAATATGAGGAATTTGAGGCTGTTGATGATTATGTGTGTTAGGATGAACAGAATATTGATGTTGGGGCTGAGTTAGTTACTGCGGCAGGGCTTCACATATATTATTTGGGTTCTTACCTCCAAGTAGTTCGGAGTATGATAAATTATTATTTACAATTCTAGAAGGTTCTCTTCTTGGTCTGGTTGTCTCATCTTGAATCCGGTTCTTCTGGTATCTGGATTTGAGGCTCTTATAGGTTTGGCAGCCTTTGTAGTTGGCCGAGTGTCCCTCCTGGCATAGTGCACACACTGCAGGATCTTGTAACGGTTTGGTGCACTCCACAGATTTGTGCTGTTCACCGCATTTTACGCAACGCGGAAGATGGTGACAATAAGTTTTCGTGTGGCCATACGCCTGGCAATTGTGGCACTGCACAATTTCCTTCTTGGGGTATGGCTTCTCTATCTTCACGATAGTGTAGTACAATCTCTTGATATCATATATCTTTTCAATACCAGGTGATGGCTCTAGATCCACGAAAAATATAGGTAGTGGAACTATATTACTTACTCCTAGTTGCTCCTTATTCTCCTTCAGAATATTGGTTACCTGACGCACTTTGAAACCAAGCGTTTCTAGTTCTTCTTTTATCACTTCAGTTGGGGTTGAGGAGTGTAAATTTCTTACCACCACTCGTAGCGATCTCTCCTGTTTCAGCTGGTACGTGTGGAAATTTGCATTCGTTTCTGACAGGTACTTCACAATTTTTCGGTAGGCTTCTGCAGTATCAGGTGTTATTTTTGTGTCGTTAGTCCTGTTCAGGCAAGAATAACTGCCGGAGCAGATTTCGTTTAGTTGTGTGCACAGTAGTTGGAAATTTTTGATATTTTTTACAAATATCGGTGGAGGCCTTGGTTCCCTGGATATTGCTGCTGACTCCATTACTTCTCTTTCATTATGAAGCACTTGGAACGGGTTTGGAATGAAGAAAGGAGATTCTTCAACCATTTCTTGCGAAGAGGTACCTGGTTGAGGCTGAAGTTCTGGACCTGAAGTTTTCACTGTGGTTATTGGAGCTATTTCTCGCAGGCAGCGACGAGTTCTTTGTTTCGCTGGTGAATCACGAGGGGTAGTAACACCGTCTGACCGAGTCCTCTTAGTGGGCACCTTACTGGACATCACTTGCTTGCAATGCGGCATATCATAAGAGAGAAAAAAAAATTAAAAATTAAAAAAAAAAAATTTAGCAAACAGTAAATAACAACTGCTGTGGTGTACACTTCAACTGTATTCAGTAAATAATCAAATAGATTCCGCTGAAAAATAGGCAAAAACAGAGAGAAGATTTCAGAATACGACCTTCGCATCAGCTGATTCACTGCCTTCTTCGGATGTAATATTATGCACAATTTTCTTTACCTTTTTAATACCCGTTATCTTTAGATGGTCACTCAAGTACTTGAAATCAATTAACAAGTAGTATTTGGAATCCATCTAATTAGAAGAGAACAATCTTCGTGTTTTGCACCACACGATAGTGAAACATCACCAAGGTGAAATTAAAAATGTAAATTTTAAATAACAGCCCATTATAAAGAGGTTGAAATGCTGAAAATTTCCCTTGGTATGCATGTCCGATTTTTAGATTATGAGATATTTTAATCCATATCTTCTATTCAAATTCGGTATCATTTGGTTTTCGACATTATTTTTTCCCCTTTTCCCTCCCTATTTTATTTTTTTTTAAATTATATTTAAATAGGGGAGTTATTCGGCATTGGGAAAAATTCTACTTATAGCCTATAATTGATGTTATATAGCTACGATTCGAGTCGGAATACCTCTCTCTTTTTCTGGGTTATGGAATTATCTCAAATTGGCAGTGGCAAAAATTAAAACGAAATGGCAAGGATGTGTTAAATTAGTATTTCAACATAACGTCTGGTTTTACGGTACAATCAAATTTGAATGCTCAAGGTAAATAAGCTACGCTAAATACTTCCTCATTGAATATTAGTGGTTTGAAGACAGCTCTACTCGAGGCACAGGTGGATCAACACAGGGAGGGGGGATGAGGGGACTTTCTGACTAAAGCCCCTCCCTCCGCCGAAATGGTAAAATATAACAATATTTTATGAAAAAAATTATCCTTAAAAGTATTATTGTTTGGCAATTTATAACAAACTTGAGTTATCTTGGGTATCCTGAGATATGCGTCCCCTGCATGGAGTCAGACTCTCTCACACCAACAGAAGAAAAGCTTGGCGACGATCCAGCATATGGCTCTGCTGCGTGTTACTAGGGCGTACCGGACAGTGTCTCATGAGGCGGTACAAGTCTTAGCTGGAAGTATTCCAGTCGATCTTCAACTTCGTGAAGACTACTTTCGGCTTGAAATGAAGAGAGATGGCGTGGTGAATCTACCGGTTAATCTCCGAGTGAGGATCAGTGAAGACCCAAGCAGATGGAAGAGGATTCTCCGGGAAAGCACATTAGAAGAATGGAACCGGCTTTGGGTGGCAACGCCAAAAGGATCAACCCTAAGGAAATACTTCCCCACCGTCGGTTCAAGAATGGAAACTACATGGCTCCTCCCGGACTATGGGGTATCGAAATTCCACACGGGGCATGGGGTATTCCAAGCAAAGCTTGTTCAACAGGGTAAGAACCTTGATCCCCTATGCCCAAGTTGTAGGGTACCGGAGACCGCCGAGCACTTCTTATTAGTCTGTACCGCCTATGAGGCACTGAGGGCTAAGTTGCTGAGGGAGACTGGGCTCGATTTCTTATCGTAGCGCGATCTCCCTCAGCTAGTGACCAAAGAGAACTACCCGCACTACAAAGCCTTTGTGCACGGGTGGAAAGACGTCATTGGCCCAGCCCATTTCTATTTGAGTAGAAGAGAAGAAGCTGCACCATAGAGGATGGAAGAGCCACGATAAGCAGAAATACTAATTGTATCGATTGAAGTATTGGCTAGTTATGCACGCACGTGTAGCTATCCACTACTGCAAACACTCGTATTGCCTAACTGGCAGGATAGAGATTTAAATAAATAAATAAAAAGTATTATTGTTTGTTTAATTATATTCAATAGGACTTCATGAATCACTTAAACATCATTTGATAGAGGTAGTTAGTTTCTTTCTTTCCGAAGTAATTATCCTAATATATACATACAAAAAAAAAATCTTTCGGGCTGAAACATCCTCCTAAAATTAAATCCTGGATCCGTTAGTGACCCGAGTTAAAATCAATAAAGTTTAAGATGTAATTGATACGGGAGGCGCAGAAAAAAATGCGTTCGCCACAGAAGTCCAACATCTAAATTTGCCGGCTGCTATTCTAGTAGGGCGGATCTACTACAGAAAAGACTTTTATCCTCCAGTTTTTTTTTTGGCCCTACTGATTTGAACATGTCTCAGAATGTGTCAACCTGTGTTCAATGGTAACCTGCTACAAGGATGCAACAGTAGAGGTAAGGAGGAGAATATTGGCTGCCAATCGTTGGACTCCGAAAGGATATCGATAATTTGATTACCAACCGTACAAAACTTACCATTTGTTGGACTCTTATTTGTCCTGTACTATATTATGGACCATAACTATATCACAAGACGACTCCTCATATTTGAACGGAAATCATTAAATCTTATTTACGCCGTTATGTATGATATAATTAATGGAGACGGTGAAACAATCAGAAGCTATTCGTTCTACATCATGTGTCGAACATCTTCTATTTCTTCCAGCTTGGAAGGCTCGGATGCGCAGGGCATCTAGCAAGAATGGCTGACGAGCTCCTTTTTAGTCTTTGCAGAGTTGGAAGGCCGAAGCTGCGGTGGGCAGATTGTGTAGCTCATGATCCAAGAACAAATTTATTGGTGCGGAACTGGATGGCAGCGGCGGAGAATAGAGACGTAAGGCGGTTGCTGTTGGAAGTAGCCAGGACTCTCAATGGGTTATTGCTCTTTTGAAGAAGACTTTCTATTACAAACTTTTTATTTATAGAAAACAACTTTTTAAAAAACATACAAATTGATCAACTATGATGAATAAATAAAACTATTTAGAAACGACTCTGAAATCTGTTTGAATCTGCGTCTCAGCAATGTTCCGGCGAAGATTCTCTTGCTCTAGAACAAAGTTAATTTTATCGTTATGACAGCTTCAGCAATTTTTGAAAATAAATTAAAATAAAATTACTCATTTTACTTACGTACGATAAAGTGAGCAGCAGCTCTTGTTATTTTCACAACAGTGCAGAGTAACAGGACAACATCTCCATTTAGTGCAGTGTTTACCTCGTTGTTTAACTATATTCGGAACTATATCTGTAACTAAATATAAGGAAACTATTATTGCATTAAATATGAGTAATATAAAAATAATAAATATCACACAAAAAAGAAAAAATCAGGTACGGTGGTCGTATCACACAATTTTCACTTACCACCCTCTTAGGAGAAATACGAATTTTCAGACAAATGGGAAGTGAAAGTATAAATTACATCACAACTATTCTCCGTTACTATCTCTTATTTCTCCTTGAGTTACTTATCAAATTCTTTCATATTTTATATTGAACAATGTTTTATATCAGAGATCAATGAGAAATGCTTAATTGTTACAAATAAAAATAAATAAAGATACTCTAGGGAAAGCTGGTATTGAAAATTAGCCGTTTTAGTCCTGTTATCGATCATAAATGAAAATAAAACCTATATTACATTAAAAACTGCTTAATTTTACACTGATATAATGAATTTAATCAAAATCGTTTGAGTCGTTTTCGAGAAAATCTTAAAAATGTATTTAAATCGATAATATAAAGTACCACTAACCGTTAGCCGATTTGACGAAAAAGTTGCTGTAATATATCAGGCACATAAAAACCGTAAGTATGCAATTTCACCAAGCACATATATTTGGATAGTACATATTTATATCCGACCTATAAATGAATATGGATTGTAGGACTATTAGTTATTAAACTGTTATTTTCCATTGTAAAGTTTACTAAAAATGAAATTACGAGATTTTTATTGCCTGTCATAGATAGGTCAAAAGTGGTCACACTAATTGCAAGTGGATAATGTTGGAATTTAGCATAAGGAAATGCATTATTATTTACTAATTTAATTTTTTAAAAGATTACATAGTGTTTTTTTTAGTGAATAAACGGGCGAAAGGTATCTAATTATTCAAATACATACCAGATTTAGAGTTAAAAACTAAAGTAAATATATTTAAGGTCATAAACATCCATGAAATATTTTTATTCTTTCACACAAATAGAATGAAAAAGGCTTTCAAACAATGGCATTGTCTTGATTCGGTTGACTTATAATCAATGATATCATCGTATGATCGACTTCCGGTGAGCCGATTTTAAGTTGCTGTGACATCACAGTGCAATACCTAAAATTCTCGGAATCGCAACGGTTTTCTTTACTAATTTTTACATTACGTTTTTGCCGAAGTTTAGAGATTACTAATTTATGATCTGACCGACATTTTGCCCTCCGATAAGAACTTAGCATAATTATACTAGCTTATCACTTTGTTTTTCAAGAATACTAGGTAATCGTTTTGTTTGTTTTCAATTAGGAATGTTAATATAGAGGACAATAACCGTTAATCCTTAATAAATCAATGAAATGATTCTAGATTCCAATGTTAACTTTCTATGGAATCAAAATGTTTATTCAGTATCATTAGTTCAGTGCCGTTTCTTGCAGCACATTTCTTAGTCTCCGGCTTTTAATTTTTTCAATATTAAGTTTAAAATGCCTCTTAGTGCTGAGGATGTTGTGCGTGGTGTGGCACTGACTGATGATGGACGTTCCATTAGATATGCACGTATGCCATCGGAGTTCCATATGAAACTTTACGAGACACCGTCAGGTGTTTTCAGGAAACTGGTTCTTACAATAGAAGGCCCTGTTCTGGACGGCCTAGGGTAACAGAACCACGGGATGACCGATTTTTTACTTTGAGAATTTTACGAAACCGGCACCTCACCGTTGTTCAAGCGATTCATCAGCTCGAAGAAGTTCGAGGTGTGCAAATTTCTGAACGTGCCGCTCGGAAAAGATTAAATGAGTATGGATTAATGGCTTTTCGTCCAGTATGAAGACCAGAGTTGACCAGAACTGAGAGAGTAACACGGCTGGCATTTGCTCGAGAACACAGCCATTGGACTATGGACGAATGGAGTGCTGTACTTTTTACAGATGAGTCAAGATTCGCTCTTCGATCTCCAGACGGGCGTGAAAGGGTGTGGAGAGGAAGAAACGAAAGATATGCAGCCTGTAATTTTTTCCAGAGCCAATCTTCCCAACGTGGTTCTTTAATGATGTGGGCTGGGATTTCAATGGAGCGCCGCACAGAATTAGTTGTTGTTCGTGAAGGGTCTTTGACGGCCATTCGCTATGTAGATGAGATTTTGGATCCTCATGTGTTGCCTATCCTCAACGAAATCGGCGACCGTTCTATAATGCACGCTCACATGTCGTCTGCATAGTGCAGACGTTCCTTCAACAGGACAATATTGAGGTTTTAGCCTGGCCAGCACGTTCTCCAGATTTTTTTTTTAATTTATTGAAATTTACAACTGTATTACATTAAAAATACAACAGGTAAATGTGACATTGGTAACATGACATGTAAAACATGAAGAGAAACTACCCATTGGTAGAACTCAAATTAAAGTTCTATAATAGAAGATCCCGAGGCCATCTTCTTTTCAGACGCTTCGGAGGGTTATCAGGGATAGAGGAGGAAGCAATGTTTGAAACAAGAGGGTTCGGATGGTTCTGCAGTTTATTATGAAAGGATAGGTATCTGGATTGGGCCAAATCGGAAACATATGGAACATTAAGGCCTTTATGGATGATTTTTTTTTGTGACAAAGTAAGGGGAGTTGAGGATTTTACGAAGGATTTTGGATTGTAAGGATTGGATACGAGAGGAATTCGATGGTTTAGTGGAGCCCCAGAGCTCAATTCCGTAAGTCCAAATAGGTCTTATTATTGTCATATATATGAGTCGTTTGTAATTGAGTGAAAGCTTAGAGCGTTTGTCTAGTAAGTGTTTGAGTAGTCGGAAACGTCGAGCAGTTTCTTGTCATTTCAGTCTTGTATGAGGATTCCATGTGAGTCGTTTTGTGATTGGAGAGTTTGGGATGCAATTGATGGATCGTTATTAACTGATAGGATACACGTGTCATCGGCATAGGTGGTAATGACAGTGTTGGGATGGGTTGGAATGTCAGCTGTATAAACTGTGTAAAGGATAGGACCTAGGATACTAGCTTGAGGAACACCAGCAAATTGAGATAAAAGAGATGAACAGGCATTTTTGTGATTTACTTTGAAGTATCACAAGTATCACTGAGGTAGGAACGGATAATGAGGAAGTATGTAGGTGATAGGAATTTAAGGAGTTTGTACATCAGCCCCGGATGCCAGACTCTATCAAACGCCTGTTCAACGTCGAGAAAGACTCCCGTGCGGTACATTCCGCGTTCCAATGCAGAGGATACCACGTCTACCACACGATGACATTGCTGAATAGTGGAGTGAGATGTACTGAGTCTAAATTGGTGATCTGGAATTATGTTATTAGAATCTAGGATGAGATACAGGCGTTTTAAGATGAGTTTTTCTAGGATTTTGCCCATGATGGGTAAAAGAGCTAAAATTCAAAATTAAATAAAGAAAACTAACATTATATTAAGAAAACTGACTATAAAGCTCAAGTTTTTAAAAAGTTTTTTAATCGGAATTGTTAGATTTAAAAATGCTAAATGGTCAATTAATATAAGATTGATCCGCCCATTCATGGTATTTGAGCATGAAAGGAGCTGATATTTGGTACAAAATTGACTTCAAGCCTTACAAGGAGAAGTTACGGACGTGGGGTCACCGATTTCAATGAAACTTTGATACTAGGTCGAAAAATATTAGACCTATGTCCGAGGGTTCTTGGTAATTGCCAAGGAGCCGAAAAAAGTATTTTATGTTTATGTTTTCTGACTTTGTTTGAATGAATTAATAAGTTATTATTCCGGTTCTGCGCGTGCGCTAATCTATTAAAAACCACCTGTTGCTTCGCCTCCCACAAATTATTAAAATACCAGTGAATTAGTGAACTGAAGTGATTATAAGCAGTGTTATTTAAACAATTAACAATTCACTCATCAAATGAACACAACAACGTGAGTAATCGCTTATTTATCAAGTTTACTGAACAGTGGTAACAACAATAGATTTAGGTGGAGAGGTTAACTATTACATTGTTATCTATAAGCAGTCTCCCCTCCTCACTCAGTAGCCGGAAGGCTGCCGGAGAAACAGGACGGTCACGTCACTTGCCGCTCCACGTTCTACGTAATTATTTTTACATCGAGCTATTTTACTGTTTCAGCCAGATTATTTAAATGAGATATTATCACATGATAATGTATACGAAAAGTAAAAGATCGAGAAGTTTAGGCAATAACAGCTCTCAAAGCTTACCTGTTAAGCAAAGGCCAAGGTGTTCCAATAGGAAAACACCACCATCAACACCTGACAGACTTACTGAAACCATTAATGATCCACAACCTAAGTTCTTCAACACAAATAACAGACGAATCTCCGTTTTTCACCACCAACCTATACCATATATTATCTTCAGAAGATACAATGGAAACAGCACCAACCCCTAGAGAGCCAAAAACCTCCAATATTTGTTCGAAACATTAAAAATTTCCCTTTATTCTTCCAGCATTTCAATATAATAATTGACAACGGTAAATATGCTATAGTAGAACAAATGACACCAAACTAATGCCGGACTCTCCGGATACATACAGAAAAATTGCGAAATACTTAACAGAATCAAAGGCTGAATATCACACATATCAGTTATATGAAGAGAGAGCACTGAGAGTAGTGATAAGAGGTCTCCACCCTTCAACTCCATCTGATGAAATAAAAGAAGAATTGACGGCTTTAGGCTACAATATCCACCAAATCACCAACGTTTATAAAGAAAATAAAGAGCTACCGGGAGTAAACAACAAAATAGCACTACCATTATTTTTCGTGGACCTAGAGCGCATTCCAGGGGTCGAAAATATTTACATAATTAATCGTTTGTACTATACTAGTATAGTGGTTGAAAAACCATACAATAAAATTGAGATAGTACAATGCCATAATTATCAAACCTGTGGCCATACAAGAAGCTACCGCCATCGCTTACCTCGATGTGTGAAGTGCGGACAACAGCACAGGTCTGAGGACTGCACCAAGTCCAGGCAAACTTCTACTGTGTGCGCACTATGTCACCAAAACCACCCAACAAACTACAAGGGATGCCAAACGTATAAAATACTGAAATCAAGAACACAGACAACACTCAGACAGGAAGAGACCTCCAGGACTCCCAGACCACCAAGGCAACCCTTTAGAAATGTGAACGAAAATACTAGAAGATAGGATACTAGGACCCTTGCTGAAATACTAGGAGAAACTGAACAGACAAATCAACCTCAGGCCCTGCCGCAAACTCATCAACAATCTCATGATCCACCACCCCAATATAATAAAACCCATAAGTCCAGTCCTCATCAAATCTCTTATGTTTCTCCTCCTAACAATTCGAATGACCTCACCAGTCTCCTTACATCATTTCTCTCAGAATTCAGATCTCTCATCACTCCGCTCACCTCCTTACTTACAAATGTCATATCCAATCTTATCCCACCGCCAAGCATTCCTTAAATGCCCGCAATAAAACCCATCTAAATTCTCTTCTGGAATGCGAATGGTGTTCGAAACCACATCAACGAACTAACTTTTTTTCTACAGGACAATAGCATTGACATAGCCCTAATTACTGAGACCCGACTAACTAACAAACGACAGTTCAACATACCTGAATAAAAGATTTATCGAACTGACCACCCTGATGGAACAGCACATGGAGGTGCTGCTGCCATCATCCATCAATCCCTCTCCCATCACTTTTATCCTTTACCAGTTGATTATTTCCTACAAACCTCAGCCATAACAATCCAAACCTCACTTTTTCCTGTTACAGTTGTCGCAGCATACTCTCCACCTAATATAGTAATACCTGAACCTAACTTCATTTCCATTCTCAATTCCTTAGGACACCATTTCCTTATAGGTGCAGATCTTAATGCCAAACATCAGCAATGGGGAGCCAGAACCACGAATTCCCGCGGGCGAACATTGCTGTCTGCTCTTAATTCCCATAATAGCAACATCATTTCTCCTGATACTCCTACATACTGGCCAACAGATCCTAACCGTAATCCTGACCTCCTTGACTTCTTCATTCACAAAGTCCTAGGACCGCTAAATTTCTCAATTTCACGGCTCGACGACCTTTCCTCAGACCAGAGTCCGCTAAACTTAACCCTTTCCGCATCTCCTATCCCCAAATTATCTCCTCTCTCATTCATCAGAGGCCCAGTCAACTGGAATCTTTTCCTCCAAACAATAACAGATGCAATAGACCTCAGAGTATCCCTAAAAATCCCTCAAGACCTAGATAATGCAGTCAGTTCCTTCACACCTTGATCCAACAAGCTGTCTGGACTGCATCCTCACCACTCCCCTCCAAAAAATCCCTTAAAAAGAATCCCTTTCCCCAAAATCTTACTGACCTTATTAAATCCAATCACCAATCTAGGACCCTCTGGCAAAGAAACAGGCATCCTGATGATCGGAAATTACATAATTACTATTCCAAACATGTTAAAAAAGAACTGGCTACCTTTAGATTCCAATCCTATAATTCCTACCTTTCTTACCTCTCTACCGATGACAACTCCCTCTGGAAAGCGACCAAACTAATCCTTAAATACCAATCTATTTCCCACCCACTCCGACGAGATGATGGAACCTGGGCTTCGTCAGATGAGACTAGAGATGAAGAATTTGCCAAACATCTATCCAAAACATTCACTCCCCACACCGAACTCCATCCCACCCACACTGCTGAAGTTAAAGAACTCCTCTCTTCTCCGATTCCTCTCTCCTTGCCTCCTAAAGCTGTCAACCCCTCTGAGGTCAAATTCCTTATAAACAACTTGAAATCTCGAAAATCTCCTGGACATGATCTCCTTACTTCCCAGATCCTTAGACAACTTCCCAAAAAAGCAATGATATTCCTAACATACCTGTATAACTGCACCCTCCGCACAACTCACTTTCCTCAGATATGAAAACACTCCATTATTATCCTCTTCTCTAAACCAGGTAAACCTGTTAATAATACCTCATCCTGTAGACCAATAAGCTTACTTCCGATCCTCTCAAAAATCTTTGAAAAAATCCTTCTCGAACGTATCCTACCCATTCTCGAAACCCACAATATCCCCTCCCATCAGTTTGGATTCCGCTCAAGATATTCCACTGTTCAACAAGGCCTCCGCGTTGTTGACCATATATGCTCTGCGCTTGAAAGCAAGCAATATTGCACTTGCGCTTTCTGGACGTAGCGCAAGCTTTCGACCGGGTGTGGCACGATGGCTTGCTTTTCAAGCTCAAAACTCACTTACCCCAATCCTTGTACCTAGTCCTCAAATCCTACCTCTCAAATCGTTCCTTTCAAGTCCGCTGCGGCACTGAATATTCCAACTATTATCCAGTTGAGGCTGGTGTTCCACAAGGCAGTGTCTTGGGCCCAGTTCTCTACATCCTTTTCACAGCTGACATTCCAACCCATCCTAATACCCTTCTAGCAACATTTACTGACGATACCGCCAAGCATGTCACCTTTACCCTCCGACGCAGATCTTGTCCACATATCCTTTTCAACTCAGTACGTCTTCCCATCTCAGACACAGTTCGGTATCTTGGATTCCTTTTAGACAAAAGACTAACATGGAACCCACATACCAGACTTAAAAGACAAGAGCTTAACCGAGGACTTGGCCAGTTATACAGACTACTTGACAGAAAATCAAACCTCTCAATTGAGAACAAAATATTAATATACAAGACCATACTGAAACCCATCTGGACCTACGAACTTGAACTGTGGGGGACAACTAAATATTCGAAAATCAAACGCATCCAATCCTTCCAGTCTAAGGTCCTCCGTATAATAGTTAATGCTCCTTATTATGTTACGAACAAAACCTTACATCATGACCTTAACATCCCTTATGTTCTTATGTCCATCCCCATTTTCAAATTTTCATCGGAAAATAATCCATCATCCTAATCTCTTTGCACAATCCTTATCCAGTTCCAGTTATCCCTACAATCCTCCTCGAAGGTTGAAGCGGCAGTGGCCTCGAGATCTTTTGTAAAGACGTCATTGGAGTCCTGGTGATGGCCAGCTTCTCCACTCAAGTCATGAGCGTATGTGGCTTTAGTGCCCTCTCTTAGTCACCACTGGATTCCCATCCCAGTGATGCGGCTGAGAGAGAAGCGCTGGGATCTCTTGGAGTCTTGCCTTGTCCTCCACACTCGGAGCTCCCTCGGCTGACTGTAAATATTGTAAATAAGTATGAATGTGTTTTTATTTATTTATTTTTTTATTTAATGTTGTATCATGATCGATTTATTCTGTTACTCCAAGTTTTATTTTATTTTGTTATAATCTTGTTTTTCTTTTACTGTATATATGGTATGTTTGTATTTCATTCATCCTAAATACTCAATGCCCTTAATTGAGGCAAAATGTATTTTTTCTAAATAAAAAATAAAATAAAAATAAGTTATTATATATCAATTGATTTGCTTTTTTGTGTAAGAAGAAAAAAGTATTTATTATTGCATTAAAGGAATTGTTATATATAATATATTACAAATGCCCATAGATACTTCTAGTACAGTAGGTACAGTAAATCCTTATCATGAAAAACGATTCCGATTCGTTTTTAGGGTTCCATTGTCCGTTTTTCATTAGGTTTAAAATATCAAATGATCAACCGGTAATTACAATTGATTCCTTTTTCTTACTTTCACCCTGAGATAGGTTCTTGGTTCCACAGGAATCGGTTTCATTTTTGAAAAGAATTATTTTACCCTTAAATTTTCCGGACATTTTAATTTGCTTTTATTCAACAGCTTTCTATTTTATCTTTTCTTTATTTTTTGTCTAAAATTTCTTATCTCTATAATTCAATTTATATTGGCATAAGCCTAGTTGTAAATAACTTATTACGGACGCTAAGATATAATAAAATCGAATAACACGGTTCGGACATGAAAATTTCATCCACTGAAAAATTTATCTTGTTGGGTTTCAATCTGATTGACCTCATTTTCCATATGGACTTCTTCCTTTTCTTCTTTGTAAGAAATATTAAAATCTGAATTTTCAACATCACGAGCTTCTTGGGTTTCAATCTGCTGTACCTCATGTTCCTTATTTTTTTCTTAACTCACTTCTTTGGAACATATATCAACATTATTCGATATTTCAATATCAAAAGCTTCTTCTACATTATTTTCGAAATGAGGTTCTTTTTCATGCTGATCCTCTATTTCGTCAAGGAATTCAATTTCTTCAGAAGCTGTCTCTTCATCAACATTTTCTATTTGTTCCTCTTGAGAATTGGATGGGTCATCTATATTTGTGGTCTTAATATTTTCAACGAGGTATTTAGCTTCTAAATCTACCTGTGCTTCGATGTTGGGTTTATTTTCACCTTCTTCAATGGAACCAGGTAATGCAGCTGATGTTTCTACTATTGAATTCTTTTCTTCATTATTGATCTGTTTCACAGTTGGGCCTTCTTTTATACTAGCAGTGCTTATATCTATATGTTCACATATGTTTTCTGCCGCATCTTCTATTCTCTGTTCCAATCTTTCAAAACTTTTGCTAATCTCTTCTTGGAATTTCTTAAACAGCTCATCCATCATGGATTGGATACTCTCAGTTAAAGGTGACTGTGATTTCATAACTGTTACCTGGTTGGTTTTAAAGATATCCATCGCGAAATTACAAAGACATTTTTCAAAGGTGACTTAGCTAAGAACAAGTATGTACCAAACAAAAACAAAATTTGTAATAATAAGCCCAATTTAAAAGGAAAAAATGATTAACTATACCCAATGAACTATATAATTAATTATTTATAACGAAAACATATCACTTTAAGAATGAAAATATAAGAGATAACCAACGACATGCAACTATATGTTAAAAAAATGTCATGTTAAAAAAAAAAAAGATAAAGTATATAAATAAATCAGTCTATCTGAATCATGTAATGTAATACCTTTAAATGCCACAAATAATGATTTCAGTACAAAATTAATTAGTGATAAATGATCTACGATTCGTAATTAGAAAGCAGAATATCAGAAAAGTCCCCAAAAGGGAAGCCATAAAAATTGCTATGTTTTAGGGTGTTTTAATTTTATTCGGAATGCCACTGGATAATTATTAATGATAATTAACCAGAAATGTTTAATAAAAATTTAGTAAAATAAATTTGGATCTATAGTATATTGATTGGTACAGGATTCATTAATTGAATTTCTTTTCTCAAAGGTTGGTTTGTGTTTATCATGCTTTCTAATTACCAACATTACCTGTGATCATCATGATATAAATAGGTGACAGAATTAAAATAACTTTTACTAAAAAACTTAATTTATGTCTATGTTTAATAAAGAATAATTTACAAATAACATGGAAATTTTAATGTTCAAATACTATATACCATAAACTAAATAAAACATGATTTAATAATGATTTAAAGAAGATGGCCTCGGGATCTTCTAATATAGAACTTTAATTTGAGTTCTACCAATGGGTAGTTTCTCTTCATGTTGTACATGCCATGTTACAAATTTCTCATTTACTTATTGTATTCTCTATGTAATACAGTTGTAAATTCCATTGAAATAAAAAAAAAAAAAAAAAAAAAAAATAATGATTGTGCAGGTATGATTTCAGATGGACTGTTTTGAGAATTATCGCCATGAAATATTATCACATTAGGACTGGGAATTACAACTTAGCTATTATGGTATGTGAAGTGGTGTGGTTACTAGATTTCATCGCTGCATCTGCTGATTCCAGGTCATCTCGTCAATTCCAGATCTAAAAACTTCTCCAAGACGCCCATCTGAGTAGACCATTTCCGTTCCCTAGGCCGGGAAAAATATTTAATTCCTCTAAGACCTATCCTTAAAGCAAGAAATCAACATAAGACCTCTTTTCTTACTTTTCGGGAGATTTTATAGAAATATTCATGTTTCTCATTGGATGGTTTTCATTGTTTCTTAACTTCACACTATTATTTCACAATAACTGGTAACACCCTAAAAGGAACCAGCTACTTAGACCGTTACTAGTTTTTACTCTAAGCCTTCCGCAGAGTCCAGGCATAGGTCGGTTCTTGTTAATTCCATTCAGATACCTGATGTGTTTGGTGTCAGGATATTCCAGCTTAGTTTTGGACACCTCATAATAAGTTTGAAAACGTATTTACTATCTTTAATACATGGCAGTTTCGACCTAGTATCACTGAAAAAAGTTTCATTAAAATCGGTGTGTCCATGTATGTTACCTCCCTTTGTTAGTGAAATAATATGTGTGGATATTAGTATCAAAAAGAAAAAAAAATGTTTAAATAAACCTAATAATATGAAACAAAAACATACTTTTACCGCTCCCAGTAATCGATAGTTTCTCCGACCTGACATCCGGACTTAAATTTCTATCACCTGGAAGTCCATCATGATCAGTGAGATCCAAGGATAGGGCGTGCCCGGAATGGCAGCCACATAAAGCGATCAGTAACAGAGAAATAAACATGACTGTAATTTTGAAAGGTGGATTATCTTTTATATATAGTCTTTAAAAAGATGATAGCTTAATCACCTTAAGATAAATGGATCATATTCGTGTGTTTTCGTAATTGAAAATGTATGTTGCTCTTTTTAGTGAAAATCAGTCCTCTATATATACATATCTTCGGTTCAAAACATATTTATTTTAAGTCGCGATAAAAGGCTTACTGATAAGAACTCATTTACTTCTTACTGATAATAGAAAAAATGAAAACTCGTGTGTATGGCGGATGAAGGTGGGATTAAGTCAAGGTGTGTTTAGACATATCACAAACTATCTAACTTCAATAACAGCGACAATAGCGCTATGCCAAATGTTCTTTTATTTCACTTGTTACCGACATAAGATAGCAAATATTAAAAAGAAGAAATAAAAACACTTGCATAGGAAAAAAACCCGTTTAGATATTGCATTTCCGATAGTTTGTGAAATGTCTGAACGCCCTTCACAGTTTCTAAAACGATGTTTAGCTTTTTATCTAGTAAGCATACGCATGGGCAGTATACCGCAGTATATTAGTAAGCTAGAAAAGAAACATAATGTGATTATGTTATAAATGGAAAAATCCACACAACAAAGACATGAGTTTCCACAATTTAGTATCTTTTAGTTTATATAAATTTTCTTTGCTATTATTATATTTCTGTTTATTATTTTTATTTATTGTGCATAGTATGAATGAGCTACTCTCTATCACTATTACTATTGTCGTTGAATGAGACAGATTGTAATATATCTCAATAAAGACTATTTAAAAAATTATTATCATTTATATTATTTCTCTTATCATTTTTTTATAAATTGTTAATAATGTTGTCAAAATAAAATTCGAATGTTGTAATAATATTAGGAGTTTATAATAAACTCTAACACAGTGTTGGGTAAAAATACAATTTTGAATAATAGCTCAGTACAAAGAAGACAAAATGCTGAAGATTGCTCTCTTTTACAGTATACAGGTCCGATTTTTAGTATCTGAAATATTTTAATTTATATGTTCAACTTGACTCGTTATCTTTGGTTTTCGACATTGTTTTTTTCTTTTCGCCTCCCTAATCCGGCGTCGCGTAAAGATACAATTTTAAATTATAGCTTATTACAGAGAGGATAAAATGCTGAACAATTTCCTCGCATACAGTATGCAGGCCCGAATTTTAGTTTCTGAGATATTTTAAACCATATGTAAAGACCTCTCAATTAGTCGACTTTACCCGAGCGTTAAAATCTGACGGATCAATCTAATTCACTCTCCTCAGAAAAGTGCAAAACGTGCCTAAAGAAGTTTTCAATTGTAATCTCATTTATAGAAACTATGGCGGTTTAAATACTCATTATTGTCTGTAAATTTTTACAGTTAATCCTCACTATCCTGGGATATAACCATATAACGCTTAACCTTAATTCCTGAAATGGTATTTATACCTTTTTGGTTTCCAATATTACTGAAAATAAGAGATATGGGGACAACTTTTAATTTATGGCAGCATTATAGGTAATAAGGATTACTTTTATTACGTGCGCGGGGTGTTTAATAAAAAAAAAAAACTATATGTATTTTGAGATTACTCACTCGCTTATCGATTTATTAAAACTAGTCTTTCTTCTTCCTCATTAAAGTCCGATTTTGGAGCCATTGGAGCAGTCTTTCCATTTTGATTGAGGATGCGATGAACAAAAAAAAAAAAAAAAAAAAAAAAATAAAAAAAAAATAAAAAAAAAAAAAAAAAAAAAAAAAAAGAAAAAAATGAAATATATATAAAGTATTAAATATTCCAAAATAAATTTTTATGTTTATATATATATATATTGCTATGTATTGATTCTAGCAGGTAGTAATATTTTAAACTTAATATGGGCTGAGGAAGACAAAGTTCAATGAAACCGACTGCTGACATCAAAACCATGGTCAAGGGTGGAGAACAGGTAAATTAAGAACGAGGAGCTCTAGGGAAGGCCTCTACTAAAAGTAACTGGTGGTTAGGGTAGTAACGGGTTAAGTAACTGGTTCCTTTTAAGGTGTTATCAGTTATTGTGAAGTTAAGAACCAAGGAAAACCATCCTTGCCCCACCCTGAATATCTGTATAAAATATCCCGAGAAGTAAGAAGAGAGGTCTTATGTTTTCTTGCGGCGGGGGGACTGAAGCCTTGTCCCGACATAGACCATGAAAATTTTGGCAGAGTTTGGAGCTGGGCTTGACGAGATGACCTCGGATCAGCAGATGCAGCGATGAAGCGTACTAACTACACCACTTCACAGACATAATAGCTAAGTTGTAATTCCCAATAGATTTACTAATGTTAAATTATTTCATGGCAATAATTATCAAAACAGTCCATCTGAAATCATACCTTTACTGTAATTGATTAAATTCTTTGAATCATGTATTAAGTTTCTTGTAAATATAATTTGTATATTTAGTTTAGTCTATTTGCACATTTCTATGTTATTTTTATATTATTCTTTATTAAACATAGAAATAAATTAAGTTTTTTAGTAAAAGTTATTTTAATTCTGCCACCTATTTATATCATATTATGGCAACCTCCATAATATAGATACATTTCTAGAATATTTTATGCTAAAAATGAATAATATTAAAAACTGGAACATACTTATGATTTCTTAGACTGTACAAATATCCGACTAAAAATAAAACTTTTTCACAGTATAACTATGTAAAAATGTCTAATAAAAACATTCTCTATAAAAAATATTTATACTTGTACTTATTAAATATATTTTTATCATGTTATAAAAGAAAATCTATAAAAAAAAAACACACACATGGAAGGAGAATGAATCCAAGGATATGTTTCTATATGATTATTCCCTGAATATGAATGAAAATTTAAATAATAGAAATATTCAGGTCGTGATAAAATAGTTGAGTATCTACTTATAGGCCTTAGCTGAGGCAATTAGTTGATTTTCCTAATCGATTTTAGTTTAAATATTTTATTCATTCAAGTAGCTTATTTGTTATCAATTTTAATTTTTTTGTTTCAAGCCCTTATTCGGGATTTTCTAGGCTATGCGGGATTTTTCCGGGACGGGGAAGAGGACGGAGGATTAATGTCAGAGTTAATAGCCCCACCAGCACCGGGACACTAGGTCAATTAATCTTCAAAATTCAGTTTATCCAATCATCTGGTTGCCGGGCAATGAAAGTTTGGCACACGTTTAGCCCGCGCGGCCAAGCTGGCCCCAAAAAATATTTTGTGAAATCCTGTAGTTTTGACCAAGAATCTCTAGCATAAGAGTTTAGTACTCTACTCATGACACTATCAGTGATACATAAGTTTCAAATTATTGTGAAGTGACAACATAACACTACCATACCTCTAAAGCACCATACCTCCAGCATACCGGATCTTAATTATGATGAAATCCGCTTTGTTCCATGTATATGAAAAAAATTATATCATTAATATTTAAAAAAATAAACCTACGATATAATGTTAATTGATACTTTTTGGGGAAATGTACAGTGATTTAAGAGAGAAATTTTTTTGTGCAGCGGACCTGTTCTTCGGAAGAATTATTTGGTTTCTTAAAGTGTTCAAAGTGGAAAGCGTTAAGAAATTACGTACAGCAGGCCACATTGTTAAGATCTCAATAGGTCAGATAGTAAACTATTGATACAATATCGTACTTATTTATCGCAACGTTTGTTTTATTGTTATATTGTATTTGATGGTTACTATTATTGTTGTTGAAATTAAATTTCTTATTTATTAGATTTATGATGTATTGATGTTTGCTTTTTGAAAACTCTATTTAAACAAACGAAACAGTGAATGAAGAAATTGCTAGAATGGATGTATAAATCCCTATCCCCATCCCCACATATATTATTACAGTAAGGCTCGAAATCGGTTTTGTACCAAATATAAGCTCCTGTCATGCTCAAATATCATGAATGGGGTACCGTTGGATTCAGAATTTCACGGGGGGTTAGCGCATCGTATTCTCCACTTTTGTTTTTCTTTCTAAAATAAATAAAGTCGATACAAACATTTTGCTAGGCTTCAATACTGGAACGGTGGTAGGTCTGTAGATCGATACGGGACAAATTGGATCTTGAAGATTTTGATGCGTACAGCAAGACCCGGTTAGTTCCTCCGGAACTATCGGATCCTGCGTTTTTAAGCCCAAAAACGTACTATTTTCGAGATAACGCAAGGCATAGGGTTCGCATCCACACAACCTTACATTAATTGTAGTACTGTCATTGAATACATATCTCATTTCGTCGACTTGAGGTCTCTATGATCTAAAGAAGAGGAGTTTATATTATTTATCGATGGTGTTTTTGATCGGCGAGCTATATCATCGTTAATTCTTCACCAAATCTCAAGATTGAGCCACCAATTTCGAAGGCTTCATTCTCCTTCAGGCGGGCAAAATAGTCCAATTACTCCGAAAAGTAAGGCAAACAAGTTATGAAAGAAAACAAACTTTATTTGCGAATAACTAAAAAATTACACACTTTTCTGCCATGGTTATGCCCATGACTATATAAAAGATTAATAAATTCCCTATAAATGAAAAACAAACCATCATCGAAATCGGACAATTTTCAGCAAACTTTCAAATTTTCAGCTTACTGAAATTTGTAAACATGTTGGTTCCAAATAAAAATGAAGATTTAAAATAATATTTGCTTTCTTTGGCGATTATATTTAACATAAAAGTAACATTTGATTTTTTTATCTTTTGATACGTTGCATTATCTTATTTTCTTATTAATTTGGCATTTGATAACAATATGCTGTGCGAATTTTTCGCACGTGCCTACTACTATATAATAATACTGTAGGTATATTATTACTCGCTTATTTTAGTTATACGTTTAATAAATATTTATTATTAATTACACACAGACCTCGACAGACGGAAATTTCCATTGTCTATGTGTTGTTGCTTGCATATATATATACTTATTTTACTTTGTATAATTTTTTTAAAAGTACTATAAACACTCACCCCCCGTCCCGGGAAAACCTAGTATAGCCTAAAATGGAAAGTTATATCGTCTAGTCAGTTCTGGTCATTTAAATTTAGTAATCAAGAAATATATAATCTTGGTGAACCTGACACTGTGAAGCATATTAGGCGGGGGACATTGAGGTGGGCTGGTCATGATGAGATCCCCAAAAAATAATGTGTGAGGCCATTCATAGTACCAGGCGTAAAGGAAGTTCTTAGTACCGCGTCTTAGATGGACCGAGGGCCTGGCAGAAGATGCCCGGACTTTACTAGGGGTCAGGAACTGGAGTAATGCTGCCCAACTGCGTGCAGATTGGAGAAGGTCAGGGATCAGTAATAGTTTGTCGATCCAATTGAAGAAGAAGAACATTGTTTAACATAAATCACATGTTTCCAAGGAAATTAAATTAAATTTTCTTACTAAATGTAAACTTTTAATTTTTTTTTCTAAGTTTAAAAATCTGGTGTGTCCACTCACACGACTTTCCTACCTATTTCAAAAAGTTTTTATATCTTTACATATGTTCATGAAGAATAAAAAAGAATTGAACTTGATACATTTTCCTGAAAATAGATCAAACATAAGATTTGAGTACCATTTATTTAATAAACTAAAGCAATGTAAACCGGCTTAAGATAGATCAGTGTAAAAATTTCAATACTTCCTAATATTGCTGATTAAAAACTTTTTGGCATAGCTTAGTATTGTCAAACAATAATTTATGTTGAAAGTATAGGAAATAGTGAAGGTTGTGTGATGCGGGCAACAGATTTTCTTACTTTCACTTAGTCATCTTTATTCTCTCATTCACCCCTTTCTGACACCAGGATATGAAACCGTAATCTTACATTGGAAATTGAATAGCTGTAACTTCGTTAATAGTTGTCCAAAATGAACGAATTTTTTTATGTTTTGTTGGTAATTTAATTACCTTTCAAAAGTTTTATTATAAATTTTACCTTATAATATATACTTAGGAAGTTAGGCCCTATAACATTTTTCTTTTCTTTATAACTTTTTTTCCTGAATTTTTTGGGGAATTTAGTCTATATAAAAAAATTGAAAAAGAATAATCATAACATTATAGGAAAGTTTCATCAAAATCGTTAGAGCCGTTTTTGCGCTACAGTCTATAGAAAAACATGTTTTTCATTTATTGCGCGCAAGCTATTGCGCATGGAGCACCGAATTTCTGTCACAGCCATCAGTAGTCAAAACCCTACAAAATAAAAAAAAGAAGCAACAAAATCGGTTCAGCAGTTCTCGAGAAAATCTTGGCACAGACAGACAGACAGTCAGACAGACAGACCAATGGTTAAAAATGTGTTTTTCGGACTCAGGAGGCTCTGAAACGTATAGATCCGTCGAAAACCGCATGTCGGAAATTTGACCCGATTGCAATACTTTCCTTACCTTGTATAGGTAGGAAAGTAAAAAAGGAGGTATTTAAAATTCACCGAATCATCCAATGCCATTGTTTATAATACTCTTTAATTTTCTTTGTGTGAAAGAAGACATAAAATATAAAAAAAAATTCATAGACATATTTATAACCTTAAATACATTTACTGTAGTTAAATAACTCTGGGTAAGATATTATATTTAAATAATTAGGTATCTATCGGCCGTTAATTCTGAAAAATCATCAAGTAACCTTTTAGAAAATTAAATTAGTGAATAATTTGATGAATTTACCCTTAGTGTAATCCCAAAATTATCCATTTAGTGTGTAAACTTTTGACCTATCGATGGCAGACGATGAAAATTTCGTAATTTCATTTCAGTAAACTTTCCATGGAAAATAACAGTTTTATAACTAATAGTCCTACAATCCATAATCATTTATAGTATAAATATTTAGATGTACTTTCAAATCTCGCTAGACATATTTGAGCCTTTCGGTTGACAGAATGACTAGCAAGAATTTCAATATTCTTTATTATTAATTTTAGTGATGTTTCTAGTGGCAAAATTTATATCTTTATCCACAGTTCTATAACTGCAATCACCTACTCTGGAATTTACTTACTCACTGCCTGTATAGATATAACTTTTCCAACTAAAAATATCACTAAAATGACCTTACTCGAAAATTTTGAAATTAGAGTTAGTCATTCTGTCAACTGAAAGGCTCAGAGACTGAAGTTATGTGGATAAAAGCAGATGGAGTAACTAGATTTTTATTGTCTACCATCAATATAATAAACAAAATTTTCCATACAGCAAGTTATAATATTATGACGTCGAATTTTTATTCTTTACTATCTCCATTCTAAATATATTTATTTATTGAAAGTGCTCATAGATATACTGTGTGGCATTAATTATTATTGATTATGTAGATTATCACTGTTGTAAGGATAAAAAAAAAAAAATAGAAATTTTTCTCTTTGATTTTTATAAGCAGGGCATTATCAGCATAATTTTATGCTGGAGGGTTTCTTTTTTATTTATGATTTCAATGATCAAAGCCTAAGACAATTTGCTTCAATTTTTTTTTGGCTAGGTTCAATGTAAAGAAACATGTTTTATTTGAAATATACTAATAATATGCATTATACTAATAAAATCTGCCTATGAATGAATCTTGATAATGGTGAGAATATTAATTTACCATATTTTCTGTAATCATCGAAAAGTAATGTCTATATGTATAAATTAGTGTTGCTCAAAATCGGTCTTGGTCTTGCAATCTGTTGCAAGACAGACCAAGACTGGTAAAAAAAATGGACTGAGGCAAAATAGTTACTAATACTTGACAATTTTAGTTAACATATGTAAAGAATTGGTGTAAGCAATATACTTTTGCATTTAACTTTTCTAATTTTTCATTTAGACGTAGTTAGGTTTATGATATCTAAAAAAATACAGTAATATCTCTCTAGTAGTAAACTAATAGGTGACTGAAAGACTGTTACGAGAGTCTTGCGCAAGACCAAGAACTAGACCAAGACTCGTTTCGGTCTCGCATTTGGGCAACACTAGTCTAAATATTGGCAGTTTGATGTCTATAACATGAGGTAGGTTAACATGAGGGGTTTAAACTGTTATCTATTCAACGTAAATGAAACTGAAATTGGTTAAGAGATCTACTCCTTCAACAATAACTAAATTAAAGCCATTACCAGGCGAATACGAAAACGACCAGCTATATATTGGGTTGGAAAGTAAGTCCATTCGGTTTTTCTGTTTATTTTTATGTCACTATAATACACTTCTCATCTAATGAATTAAGCTAATAGAAAAATTTGTAGTGGTTATGGAGATTATGCCTTAACATTCAGAAAATAACTTCAATAACTTCAATACGACTTTAGCTTTCTACAAGAAATTTAGCAGGAGTTTAGGGCCACATAAACTACACAAAATGACATCAACAAGATCTTCGTAAAGAAACTACAAGTAGAGATAAAAAATAAAAACCTATTAGAAGTTTTTATTTATTTATTCCTTAAGTAGGCATTAAATAAAAAAAGCATTCCATACGGCTTTGAAAAAGCTTTCTAACGGATATAGAAACATTGAATTTAGAGAACACCCTGAAGAGTTGTGAATGATCGAATGGGTGTTGTTTTCCACCAAGACAACACTAGGCTCTACACCTTGGATCAGTATTTTAACAATAAACTCCAGACATTCTATGAACATGGCATTATGTAGTTAATGGAAAGAAGGGACAAATTCATATTAAATAATGGTCAATATATTGTTGATTAAATTCAAGTTTTATTCATATTTGACAACCCAATAAAATTTGCTACATAGACTACTTTTCACAGCTGTAAATGGATTAGAAGATTAAAATTAGATAAGATTAAAATAAATAAATAACAGTTGCGAAATGTGGTAGGCAGTGCACTCTGTACGAAATCTGCTACAATCATTCATGAAGATAATAGTTTCCAATCTACCGAAAGATAGCGACACAGTAGGCGACTTTATGGGGCTCACACCTTTCTTGGAAAACATCTAACCTTGCAAAATTAGGGAGTATTTTCCGGATCTTTGTTTGCTTCAACTTCTTTTCAGAAGTTTTCTACGATCCTCTGGCTTTATTTATTTATTGTTCAGCGTCTACTTCCTCACTTCTTTTTTCCCTTGTGATAATTTCTTTTCTAAATAGAATCCTTTTCTACTTCTGATAAGGCCTTTCTCTTGGTCTTTTTTCAATAATTTTCACTCCGTACATGATTTAGAGTTAGGTACTTTGAGGCAATAGACCAGGATTACACGCGTAATATATGGATGGATGTAATATTATGCACAATGTTCTTTACCTTTTTAATACCCGTTTTGATAGCCGTTATCTTTAGATGGTCACTCAAGTACTTGAAATAAATTAACAAGTAGTATTTGGAATCCATCTAATTAGAAAAGAACAAGGTGTGTGCTGAACTGAAGTGAAAACATCAACAAGGGGAAATTAAAAATATAAATCCCCATCCCCATTCCCACATATATTATTACAGTAAGGCTCGAAATCGTTTTTGTTGGTTGGACAAATTGGATCTTGAAGATTTTGATGCATACAGCAAGACCCGGATAGTTCCTCCGGAACTATTGGATTCTGCGTTTTAAGTCTAAAAACGTACTATTTCCAAGATAACGCAAGGCATAGGGTTCGCATACACACAACCTTACATTAATCGTAGTACTGTCATTAAATACATGTCTCATTTCGTCGGCTTGAGGTCTCTATGATCGAGAGAGGAGGAGTTTATATTATTTATCGATGGTGTTTTTGATCGGCAAGCCATGTCATCTTTAATTTTTCACCAAATCTCAAGATTGAGCCACCAATTTCGAAGGCTCCCTTTTCCTTCAGGCGGGCAAAATTGTCCAATCACCCCGAAAATTCAGGCTAACAAGTTATGAAAGAAAACAAATTTTATTTGCGAATAACTAAAAAATTAATCACTTTTCCCTAT
Source organism: Nezara viridula (assembly GCA_928085145.1). NCBI lineage: Eukaryota > Metazoa > Arthropoda > Insecta > Hemiptera > Pentatomidae > Nezara > Nezara viridula. The sequence goes on from OV725077.1 coordinate 17,587,844, forward strand.
GCCTTATGTTATACATAGGTTATGCCCATAATTATATAAAATATTACTAAATTCCCTACAAAAGGAAAAAAAATCACCGATATCCGACAATTTTTAGCTTACTGAAATTTGTAAATATGTTTGTTCCAACCAAAAATGAAGATTTAAATTAATTATTGTTTTCTTTGTCGATTATATTAGATAAAGTAACAGTTGATTTCTTTATCTTTTAATACGTTGCATTATTTTATTTTCTTATTAATTTGGCATTTGATAACAATATGCTGTGCCAATTTTTCGCACGTGCCTAGTAGTATATAATAATACTGTAGGTATATTATTACTCGCTTATTTTAGTTATAAGTGTAACAAATATTTATTATTAATTACACACAGACCTCAACAGACGGAAATTTCCATTGTCTATGTGTTGTTGCTTGCATATATATATATATATATATATATATATATATATATATATATATATGTATATACTTATTTTACTTTGTATAATTTTTGCTTCCTCACTACCGAAGGTAGGGAAGCATTGTGTTCGTGCGAGAAATTAAAAAAATGTTTTTGCTCAGAATCGAAAATTTTCACTCGCGTTTTACGTTTCAGACATCAAGGATCAAATTTGGTTCGGTGTCTGTCTGTCTGTCTGTCTGTATGTCTGTCAGTCTGTCTGTATGTCTGTCAGTCTGTCTGTCTGTCTGTCTGTAGTCAAATCGATGTGACGGGCATATCACCTAGTACCGTTCATCCAATCTTCATGAAATTTTCAGGGATTTTGCTGATCGGTGCCTAGATGGTCCCATATCAATTTTATCAAATTCCACCCAGCACTTCCGCTTACGCACGCGCAAACGTATATTTTTAGATATGCCAATATTTCAGAAAAGGCTCGTTCGATTTGGCTCAAAGTTAGATAAAAGGTAGACTTTGGTGAAAAAATAATGTAGTGTCAATTTCATTGAATTGTGTCCAACACTTTCTCTTATATGTGCACAACTAGTCCGCCGTCCGCCGTCCGCGCATTTTTTCGAAAACTACTAGACCCATTTTTTTCGAATTTGGATATAAAATCAGAGGTCACCCGAGGATCATCCTCCTTCAACGACATTACTATTCGCCTTCTAGTTTCAAAATGGCGGGCGAAAAACCTGCGTTGCTATAGACTGTAGCGCCTAAACGAATGAACCGATTTTGATGAAACTTCGCTAAAGTCATTTTCTCTACGCCCTCTAAATTTATCTATACTACATACTTCTCAAAAGAAGCTCAAAAAAAGTTAGGAGGGATGGTAAAATTAAATTCCGAATAACTCAAGAAGTATACACATTTATGTCAATATTGTATATGGTTTTTTAGAAGTTTACGGAATTTCTTAAAAAACAAAAAAAAAATCGTCAAAATCAGACAATTAGGAGCAAAGATATCGTCTCTAGGTTTTTTTAGATGTGCTATTGCAAAAGGTTTATCTTTTTTTTGATTTCTGAATGTGTTACTGAAGTAATGCTATCTTTTTTATCATATTACTAATGATTACTAAAGATTTTAGTCCAATAATTAGAATCACCTTTTATTTATTTTTCTTTATAACTAGAAATTTAATGTTACTTTATATGTATAATTGTTTGGAAATAATATACCAAAGAGAAATAATTTTCAGTGTTTTTTTCAAATTAATTATCTCCTCCAAAATTAAATCTTGATTCGGTAATGTATATACTATTATTAGAGCATAAGTTCGTATGTAATAATTTTCAACTTTAATTCTATGTATATTAAAGGTGATATTTTGTAGTCTGCAACTGATATAAGTAGTCTGCTACTATGGAAAATAGCAGATGAAAATAAAATATGAAATTATTCTAATAAAGCATAAAGAAATATTGAGTTTTTATGCACTCTTGTAAAACAATAAATAAATTTATACATAAGACCTTTTGAACTAACAGTATTGAAATTCATGTTCAGTATGCATTTTTTTTATTTATTTATTTTTTTATTAAGCATAATTAAGTATGGAATATTCAAATACGACCCTCTGTTGTTGAATGTTGAAGGGTAACTGTAATCAGCTATTCCGATTCTGCTTCTCTCAGAGATTTTATTCTCATTCGAAAAATTGTATACCTTGTAACATACAACGGAAACGGTGAGGAAGCTATACCTTACTTGGCAGACGTTTTTAAAAGTACTATAAACACCCCCCGTCCCGGGAAAACCTAGTATAGCCTAAAATGGAAAGTTATATCGTCTAGTCAGTTCTAATCATTTAAATTTAGTATCTATGTGCCAGGTAAGTCTTTAATCTAATTAAGTTAAGTCTAAGGTTCCCTTTTTTTTTTTTTTTTTTTTTTATGGAACTGATTGTAATTTTATGTTAATGGAACTTCTAATTATTTTATGTTTTCCATTTCTCAAACCACTTTTGAAGATCGAAGATGTGGTTTTGAAGGGCAATTGATGCGATAGTAGGAATCTTGTGGAAAGAAAAAATACCAGTGTCGTCAGCAATCTATATCTTAATCCACAATTTTAGTCTGTTGAAACCTATAGTTTATCGAGTTTGTACATAGTAATGTAATTAATTTGACATTTGATAACAACGTGCAAATTTTTCCCACGGACCTACTAGTTTTAAATAAAAGCTCATTACAAAGAGGTTGAAATGCTGAAAATTTCTCTCGTTAACAGTATGCATGTTCGATTTTTAGTTTATGAGATATTTTAATCTATATCTTCTATTCCAATTCGTTATCATTTGGTTTTCGACACTATTTTTTTCCTTTTTGCCTCTCTGCGTTAAAATACAATTTTAAATAATAATCCATTAAAGAGAGTATAAAATGCTGGAAAATTTGCTTACGGTGTGCAGGCCAGTATTTTTGGTTTCTGAGGCATTGTAATCCATAGATAAAAACAATTTTATTAGCCGATTTTACCCGAGCGTTAATCTGAATGAAATCTTACGGATCAATCTAATAAATTCCCTTCAAAAAAAAAAAAAAAAAAAAATGCAAAACGCGCCATTTTCTGCCTTCTGAGACATTATTTCATTTTATTTTTGAAAATATTATATTTAAATAGGGGAGTTATTCGGCATTAAGAAAAATTCTACTGATAGCCTATAATTGATGTTATATAGCTACGATTCGAGTCGGAATACATCTCTGTTTTTCTGGGTTATGAAATTATCTCAAATTGGCAGCGGCAAAAATTAAAACGAACTGGCAAGAATGTGTTAAAAATTAGTCTAATAGGACTCGCATTTGTCCTGTACTTTATTATGGACCTCTATGGGCATTCAGAATGGCCGACGAGCTCCTTTTTATTCGCCGAAGAGTTGGAAGGCCGAAGCTGCGGTTTGCAGATTGTGTAGCTCATGACGCAAGAACAAATTTAATGTTGCGGACATGGATTGCAGCGGCAGAGAATAGAGACGTAAGACGGTTGCTGTTGGAAGTAGCCAGGACTCTCAATGGGTTGTTGCCCTATTGAAGAAGAAGATTTTTTATAACAAACTTTTTATTAATTGAAAACAACTTTTTTTAAACTATACAAATTGATCAACTCGGATAAAAAAATAAAACTATTTAGAAACGACTCTGACAGCTGTTTGAATTCGCATCTCAGCAGAATCTCGCCGATGCTGGTATTACTCTAGAACAAAGTTAATTTTGTCGTTATGTCAGATACAGGAATTTTTGAAAATAAAATAAAATAAAATGACTCGTTCTACTTACTTATTGAGTTTACAGCAGCCCGTGTTTGCATGACAACAGGCCATATCATAAGGACAACATGTTACTTCAGTGCATAGATGACCTCTTATGATGCCCACATTCGGATCTACAGCTAAAACTAAACATAACGAAACAATTATTACATTAAATAAGATTCATATAAAAATAATAAACACCACACAAAAAGAAAAAATCCGGTGCGATGTGCGCATCACACAACTTTCACTTACAACCCTCTTAGGAGAAATACGAATTTGCAGACAAATGGGAAGTGAAAGTAAAAATTACATTACAACTACTCTTCGTTACGATATTTTATTTCTCCTTTAGTTAATCATCAAATTCTTTCATATTTTATATTTAACAATTTTTTATATCAGAGATCAATGTGAAATGTTTAATTCTTACAAATAAAAAAAAAATAAAGGTACTCTATGGAAAGCTGGTATTGAAAATTAGCCGTTTTAGTCCTGTTAGAGAACATCAATGAAAATAAATCATACATTATATTAAAAAATGCTTAATTTTACACTGATATAATGAATTTATTCAAAATAGTTAGAGCCGTTTTAGAGAAAATCGTAAAAATGTGTTAAATCGATAATATAAAGTGCCACTTCCAGTATTAATGTAAGTTAAGTTACTGTAAGTCGAAAGTTGCTGTAATATATCATGCACATAAAAACCTTAAATATGCAATTTCACCAAGTACATATATTTGGATAGTATATTTATATCCGACCTATAAATGAATATGGATTGTAGGACTATTAGTTATTAAACTGTTATTTTCCATTGTAAAGTTTACTAAAAATGAAATTACGAGATTTTTATTGCCTGCTATAGATAGGTGAAAAGTGATCACATTAATCGCAAGTGGATAATGTTGGAAATTCACACAAGGAAAATTCGTTATATTATATACTAATTTACTTTTTTGAATGGTTACATGGTGATTTTTCGGTGTAAACGGACGATGGATATCTAATTAATATAATATATACCAGATCTAGAGTTACTAAACTACATTAAATGTATTTAAGGTTATAAACATTCATGAAATATTTGTATTCTTTCACACAAATACAATGAAATAGCTTTTTAAACAATGGCATTGTCTTGATTTATAATCAATGATATCATCGTAAGATCGATGATATAAAATGCCACTTCCGGTTAGCCGATTTTAAGGGAAAAGTTGCTGTACCATCACAGTCAAATCCTATCTTAAATACGCAAACTCAGTTTCGTTCGACTTTTAGTTTTTGAGTTAGTGCTCACATACACTCAGACACACAGATTATTTATTATTTGAAGACTATGTTATTTGAGCTCGGGGATCTCAAACCGTGTATTTCCGTTGAATACTCAAATTCGAAAATTTTCACTATCACAATTCTTTCCTTAATACTAGAGACCGGATTTCAATGTTTTTGTACTTTTTATTTGCTTTCATGTAAAAGCTCCGGAGCTGAACATCTATTCGTTTCAGAACTTGTAGAATGACATATTGAAATTTTATATTGCACGAAATTGCACGTTTTGCCGTTTTGGCTTAAATTGCACGATTTTTATTTTTGTTGCATCAAATTGCACATTTTTGTACTAAATTACACGATTTATAATTTCAAATGTATAGGTGAGGGTGTTAATATTTATTTTACTATATTGTTCAAATTAAATTCATTATACAAAAAAATATGAGAAGGAAGAAGTAAACACAAGTGAGATATATTCTTGGAATAGAACTTGCCTAAAGTATTGAATGATAAAAAGCTGCTTTCCTAGAATTGCCTTCTTTATTAGCAAGGCATTTATAGTAATTGTTTTGGCTTGAATCTTCATTCAACATTCAAACCTTCAGTATCACTTCTGGCTTCGAATTTATTTGTAGAAATTTCAATCTTATAAAAAAAAATTAAGCTGCTGAAAGGAAAATCAGGCTGATAGGAAATCTCTGATAGACGCTCATTGAGGAAAATTAAGAAAAAATATTCTTATCAAAGATTTCAATGTTTTTTAGAAAGAATATAATCCCCAAAAATATACTTTTTAATGGTATCGAAAAAACATCTTCAACACTAATTTTTGAACACTTGAAAAGCTCAAACAATATATTCCATTTCAAAATTCTTTGAATTCTAACAAAAACGTTTGGGAATGTATAACATTGGAAACTTCAACTCTATCAAAATATAAAGTTTTCATCATTATTTTTAATAAAAGTTATATATCTAAAATTGCTCTGGTGTATGTAATAAATACATAGGCAGCTATAATTCATTCCTTTGTTTATTCTTTCAAACCTTTAATGCTCTTATTATAATAGTTGATTAAAATCTGGAATTTCATTATCTATGTTTCAATTCTTTTTTTTTTTATCTCTTGGTTAACTCAAGATCTGATAGGATTTCGATGTATTAATGTTATAAATTTAACAATATTGATGATTTTACATGTTTTTACGTGTTATTTACACAATTTTGGATTTATACTGAACGATTTTGAGTTATTTACTGCACGTTTTTCGGGTTTTTACTGCACGAAAATTCAGTCTCTACTTATTAAAACATATTTATATATATATATATAAAAGTGTAAAAATGGTCACAAGTTCGACTCTCGGTATCGGAGGAGTCTTTTTAAATCCCCGCCCTCAACTACTGGCCCGGGAAAACCCCGTATAGCCTTAAAAGCAAGGAAGGGGAGGAACCAAAAAAAATCATCTGTTAAGTAAGGTCAGTATAACTTCCTCACCATTTCCATTTGCGGAAAAAGGTCTAAATTCAGTACTTTTTCGGAAATTCATTACTCTCTTAACATTCACGAGTATTGTTTATCAGCAAATGATAAAATGCGAAAAAGTTCCTTATTTTCAGATTCCATATTTGATGATTAGTAGTTTAAAAAAAATAATTCCAGTGCATACTGAATATGCGAATCGCTAATTTTAGCGCAAAAGGTCGTATGTAAATTTAAATTAATTGAATGTTTTACACGAAAACATAAAAGACTGATTATTTCTTTAAGATTTGTTGGTATAATTTTATAATGATTTAGAGATAGTTGACCGTGATATAATATGAGAAGGAGTTGATAGGGGGGTGCGGTCATTCCAGGAGGTGCTATTTTCCATAGTAGTAGTCTACTTATCAATATAATGTCAAAAATAGAATAAAAATTTAAAACTTTTAAATATGACCTTTATCTGTAGTGATATATACTTAATCGGCATGTTTTCACTCGTAAAATGGATGGAACGAAAAATCCATAGGAAAAAATAAACATTGGGAGTTAACGAGACCAGTACTTTTCTTCAGTCAGAACAAAACTAATTATGCTGAAATATAAAATTATGCATGAAGTCCACACATCTTTGATATTTAAGGAGATAATCGAGACCACGACGAGTTGATTGAACTTTAATATAAATAAACAGAGTCACAAATAAGGCTTTTTTTTTTTTTACGAACTCAGAGTAACTATTTGATTATTATTTTGTTCTATTTATTTTATTTTTTTGTACATATGGTGTGAATGTCATCCTACCTCACTATAACCAATGTCCATCAGACAGATTGTTATAATACTCAATAAAAAAAAAAAAAAAAAAAAAAGAGTAACTATTAATTTAAATTAATGGAAAATCATACGAAATCTAAGTAACGGTAGTAAGTGTCATGCCAGTAACAGTTAGAATTGACGAAACAATATAGTGTAAATTAACTTTTTGACTAAAATCTAAAATTTTATAAACTCATAAAAATATTTTATTAACCTAACTCCCCTCCAGATGATCAATGTCTTCCACATTTCACAGCCATTATTATATTGTTAACAATTATTTATATTAATTTTAATTATTAAATAGAATTCAATGAAACTGATGCTTAGTAATTTCTATACTATTCTGCAAATTTGTCCCAAATTTGGGTCAAATCGAATGAACTGTTTTCAAACTATATGCATGCCAAATAATACATTTCCTAACCTAGAATTTTTTTGGAGATAGTGAATAGAATTTGATAAAATTGATACATCCTTGATTACCTATTTAGCAATCCCTAACTTTACTCCAAATTGCAGCCAAATAGAACGTGCGGTTTTAGAGTTATAGGCGTATCAAAGAAAACACGTTTGCGCATATATAAACAGAAAGTAGAGGACAGAATTGAATAAAATTGACACAACATATTTTTTTTTATTAATACCTACCTTTTTCCTAACTCTGAGTCAAATTGAATCATTATGTTCTTTGTAACTATTAATAAAAAAAATCCGATTTTCTCACTATAAAAAGTGACTAAAGGAACAAAACGATAGTGATGTGGGGGAAAGGCATGCACGATAGGGGAGTCTGGCCCACAGACTAAATATTTCATCGCAGATGATCCCGACCATTATTAATGATAACTCTCACGTTCCTATTTAATTTAAATATACTTTTCTTGTAGAATATATTGTACACTAAAAATTTTACTCTAAGTTGTACTATAAATTCTATCCAATTTTATCCTAAAACCAAACAATTTTCAGGCCTTACTACAGTCATTGTTAGTTAAGCGCGCTTCAAACTGTTCTTAACTTAGCAAAACTTTATAGGCTACGATTCATCGGAAATGGCTTTTTTTGGTCTAATATCATGGAACATTGAAAGGGGACTTTTACTCGAAACCAGTAAGCACTAACTAAATTATTAATAGGGTAAATTTTATTTTTCAGAGAAAGTTGATATATTTGATTGAATTTATGTTGGAGATACTGCTTTTTAGTGGTTTTGATAGAGGAGCAAATTTGTGAAATATTGTAATTGAGTTTAATGATATTTTCTTCACCTATAACCGATGAGAGAAATGTGGTGAGGGAGGAAATTTTTGAATTAAGAGAATCTAATTCCTGTATAATCTCTCTTATTTTTAAATTTAACAAACTTTTTTTGAAATTATATAAAGAATTTCTTAAATTGAATTTTAATGAGGGAGCAATATGGAAATTATTAAATCGGTACTCAATACATTTGGGGAAGATTTGGTTTGATCGACATTTTAAGAGAAAAATCCGTTGCACTGTTTTTAGAGTGAGCTGTTCATGGAGGTTGCTAAATTATTAAACTTGGATCTATTTGGGTGTAATTTTGTTTCAAGAAGATTAAAGATAACTAGACAACTGGGTTCAGTGAAGTCAGTGTGATGCCTCGTAATTGGAATACCAGGAGATGAGGGTGATGAAGAAGGAGTAGGCGAATGATGTGAGGCTATCTGTGGGGAGTCTGGGATGTGGTGATGTTGGGGTAAAGTCTGCGGTGAGGATCTGATGTTACCTTGGAGTCTGGAAAGTGCTGAGTTTGTATCTGGCCGTTGTTGGCCCCGTCGTTTTTGAGTCATATTGAATATTTAATAGTTGACCGTTGCATTACAAAGGAAGGAGATGGTCCGGGGTTGCGGTCATAAATAGGCTAAATAGTGGTAAAACTATTTTATTGAAAGCCAACGTTTCGACCCGGCTTTGCAGGTCTGCTTCAGGGAAGTGTGTTCAGCTAGGAGTTTCACTTAGAACTCATGTATGGTTTTAAGTGTATGGTTCTCAGTTCTCAGCTGTGGCAACCTCCACAAACAGCTCACTATAAAAACTGAGCAACGTATTTTTCTCTTAAAATGTCGATCAAACCAAATCTTTCCCAAATGTATTGAGTACCGATTTAATAATTTCCATATTGAAATTCAATTTACGAAATTCTTTATATAATTTCAAAAAAAGTCGTTAAATTTAAAAATAAGAGAGATTATACAGGAATTAGATTCTCTTAATTCAAAAATTTCCTCCCTCACCACATTTCTCACATCGGTTATAGGTGAAGAAAATATATTAAACTCAAGTACAAGATTTCACAAATTTACTCCTCTATCAAAACCACTAAAAAGCAGTCTCTCCAACAGAAATTCAATCAAATAAATTATTAATAGCACACGTTTTGTGTAGAATTCTATGAACAATGTTTTCATTCTTATTAATAATTTACGTTTGATCAATGGATTCGAAGTTAAATGAAGAAAATGCCAAATTTGGCTCACCAATCAAATAGGAACTCTTGAATCCTATTCCTGACTATAAAAGAGAGCCTCCTGCGTAGGGACAAACTTTGTAAAATATTTTTCCCCTGATTTTTCGTGGTTATGTGATTATATTTTTTGGATTTGATGAAGAATTAACGAAAATATGTCTTTCGTTCTTAGGAATCCAGCTGACGACTGGACGAAATGAGATCCATGTCCCATAGCAGCACTGCAATTAATGTGGGGTTGTGTGGCTGCAAACCCTTTACTTTACACTATCTCGAAATTGGTACATTTTTGTTCAACAATCTAGACACCAAACCGAACAATCCCTGAAAATTTTCATGAAAATTGGATATATGGTAGTAGGTGATATGCCTGTTACATCGATTGGATCTAATTTCCCTATCTTATACTTCCCTATCTTCAGTATTGAGGAAGCAAAAATTTAAAATGAAATAAAGAAAACTAGCATTATATTAAGAAAACTGACTATCAAAGCTAAACTTTTTTAATCCGCATTTTTAGATTCTAAAATACTAAATGGTCAATTAATACAAGAATGATCCATCTCATTCATGGTATTTGAGCATGAAAGTAGCTGATATTTGATACAAAGCCGACGTCAAGCCTTAGAAAGAGAGAGGGAGGTTAGGGACGTGGGGTCATCGATTCCAATGAAATTTTTTTTGGTGATACTAGGTCGAAAAAAAATATTAGAGCTGTGTTCGAGGGTCATTATGATCCTCCTTTCCTCGGAAGTAATCAAGAGGATATTGAGAGACTCGCTCGGACTCTGTTAAAAGAAGCAGAACAAATCGGAGTACAAGTTAATGGAGATAAAACGGAACTCATGATAGTTAGCCGAAACATCTACCCTAATAACATGATCTGCGTGGACTCTAAGTCATTCCCGAAAGTAGGCAGATTCAAATACCTCCACATCAACCTCAATGAATGATCAACTAACAGAGATAGACCAGCGAATAACAAGAGCGAACAACTATTTATTCTCTCTTTTAAGGGTACTGGAATCCAGAAAAGGCTCCAGAAATCTAAAAATAAGGTTGTACAACGCCGTGATTAGGCCAGTTCTGCTGTACGGTTGTGAAACCTAGGCTTCTTTTGCCACTGCCTTACAATTTTTTTTTTTATTATAACCAGATATACGAAGTTTTGAGAGACAAAAATAAGTACGAGTTCGCGTCCCGTTGTCGGAGAGGATTTTAAATCCCCTGCCCTCACCCTCCGGCCAGGGGGAATCTCGTATAGCCTAAACGGCGTAGTAGGGAAGAACAAAAAATAAAATAAATAAATAAAAAGGATAGGATAAACAAAGATACGGTCTGACCGGGAAGGCAGTAGCCCAAGATAGGCAGAGGTGGACAAGTCTGGTTCAAGCGGCCAAAGATCTACAAATAGAGGCAAGCTACAAGTAGATTGTAGAGCCAACCGAAAAAAAAAAAAAATATATTATTATATATCAGACCTAGTATCACCGAAAAAAGTTTCATTGAAATCGGTGACACCGCGTCCCTTGTTAGTTAATTAATATGTGTGGATATTAGTATTAAAAAAAAAAAACATTGTTTAAATAAACCTAATAAAGTGAAAAAAAAAACACATCATTTTACCGCTCTCAGCAATCGATTCCTTCTCCGACCTGACATCCGGACTTATATTTCTATCACCTGCAAGTCCATCATGACCAGTAAGATCCAAGGATAGGGCGTGCCCGAAATGGCAACCACACAAAGCGATCAGTAACAATGAAGTAAACATGACTGTAATTTCGAAAGGTGAATTCTCTTTTATATATAGTTCTTAATAAGACGATATCTTAATCACCTTCTGATAAATGGAAGATATTCACTTGTTTTCGTAATTGCAAATGTATATTTTTTTTTTGGTGAAAACCAGTTTTCTATAATCGTCAGTTCAAAAGATATTTATTTTAAGTCGCGATAAAAGGCTTAATGATAAGAACTCATGTACTTCTTACTGATAATAGAAATAACAAAAACTGATTTGTTTGGCGGATGAAGGTGGGATTAGGTCAAGGCATGTTTAAAGATTTCACAAACTACCTACCTTCATACTACTATACTTCTACGCCTATACTTCCTTGGAAATTTCTTATACCAAACGATCAACTCCCAGCACCCTTCCGATATCTGTTGTCTCCTCCAGCCTAAACCCTTAGTCCACTCAATAAAAACGAGATATCGTGTTTCTGACCTCTATATTCCATTCCACAGGACAAAAACCTATGAACGTTCCTTCTTAGCTCGCTCCGTCTCTTACTGGAATTCTTTGCCACATATCATCCGTCATGCCTCTTCCCAGTCAACTTTCAAATACCTCCTTTTCCAATATCTCGTTACATCCCAAACAGAAGATTTACCACCATAAATTTCATTTTATGAACTGAATTAGCGTGAAGTAAATAGTGGTGCCTACTGTTTAAGTTTTAACATAAAACAGCAATGATCTTTGTCACCTAGTTTGACTATTATTTTTACTATTTATTTATTTTTCTCTTCTCCTCAGGTTGTGCTTTTTCTTTCGGGTATATATGTTATATTTATATTTTTGTCTTTATGTGTGCCAATATGAGAATGTACGTATAAATAGTTCCTTTTATTTATTTATTTTTTTCCATTACACCACAAGTATCCTAAGATTTTATTTTATCTTAGTGTCTGCATATTATTATATAAACCACTGTAGATATTATTACATTTTGTATTAAGTTAGTTTTCTATTAGATAGCCTATTGTTTATAAATTGTGTAGTTATGTATATATAAATATGTAATTTCTCTTCTTTTTTTTTTCATCACAATTAAGAAATTTTGAGAACATTTTATGTTCATTTGTATATATATTTTATTTTTTATTTTTTACTGGTTATATACTTTTTAAATAATTTATATAGTATTAAAATTTTTAGAAGTTAGTTTTTGGCCAGATTTGTACTTTACTTTGTATTAACTCATCATTGTTATTCTAAAGGGACTTAGTCCCAGAATAAAGTTTAATTTTCTATTCTATTCTTCACTAACAGCGAAAATAGCGCTAAACCAAAATTTACTTTTATTTCACTTGTTACCGACAGAAGATGGAAAATATCAAAAACAAAAACATTTTAAAACGATTGTTTACATTTTATCTAGTAAGTAGAAAGACGGCCATTCCACAAGACATTTTTATTTTATTTTGCTTCGTCTTTACCGAAGGTAGGGAAGCATTGTGTTTGTGCGAGACATCAGAAAAAATTGTATGCTTAAAATCGAAAATTTCCATTTCATATATCAAGGATCAAATTTAGGTCGGCGTCTGTCTGTCTATAGTCAAATCGATATAACGGGCATATCACCTACTATCATTTGTCCAATTTTCAATGATTGTGTTATAATGAGGTTGTAAAATTTCATCCAGCGCTTTCGCTTCCGCACGAGCAAACGTATATTTATTGATATACGGCTCGTTCGATTTTGCTTAAAGTTAGAAAAATGATAGGTATTAAGAAAAAAATAACGCATTCTCAATTTCATTGAAATCTGTTCTCTACTTTCTCTTATATATGTGCAAACGTATATTCCTTGATACGGCTATATCTCTAAAACCGCAGTTCGATTTGGCTCAAATTTGGAGGAAAGTTAGGGATTGGTTAACAGATAATTAAGTAAATATGAATTTTATATATTTATATCCACTACTCTAAAAAAAAATCCTTCCGCTTCCGGATCAGTAAACGTATTATTTGACACGCCTATAGTCTGAAAACAACTCGTTCAATTTGACTCAAACTTGGAGGAAATTTGGAGAACATTATAGAAATTGCCTAGTATAAATTTCATTGAATTCCAATTAATAATTAAAATTAATACAAATAACTGTTACAGTATAATAGCTGTGAAATGTCTAAGGCATTATTCATGTGTAATGGAGGTTAAGTTAATACAATATTTTTATGAGGTTATAAAATTAAATAAGGTTTTATTCAAAAAGTTAATTTATACTGTATTGTTTGGTCGCTTCCAAATGTTACTAGCATGATACTTACTGCCGTTATTTAGATTTCGTGTAATTATCAATAAATTTAAATTAATTCTTACTCTAAGTTTGTTAAAAAAAATAGTATATTTATGATTGTGTTTATTTCTATTGAAGTTCAACCAGCTCGTCGTGTTCTCCATTTCATCCTTAAACATCAAAGCTGTGAGAACTTCACTTATATTTTTATATTCCAGCTTAAATTAGTTTTGTTCTGACTGAAGAAAAGTATTGGTCTCGTTAACTCCGAACAAACAAAAAGTTGAATTGTTCCTATGGATTTTTTTCCCAACCATGTTAAGTTTAAAAACATACCTATTAAGTATATACAACTACTTTTAGTGCAAAAAGTGGTATTTACAAATTTTCTTCTATATTCGACATTTTGGTTTATTTTTATCAATAAGCAACCATTGTGATCGACCAAAAAATTCAAAAACTTAACCCCCTCTCAAAATTTTCACGTTTCAGGTTGCGTAGAATTCGAAAAACGAAAACTTGTTTGTCCGTCCGCCGTCCGCCGTACGCCGTACGCCGTCCGCCATCCGCGTATTTTCTCCGAAACTACTGGACCGACTGTTTTCAAATTTTGATATAAAATCAGAGGTCACCCGAGGATGATCCTCCTTCATCGACATTACTCTCCGCCTTAACTTTCAAAATGGCGGCCGAAAAACCTGCGTTGCTATAGACTGTTGCTCCTAAACAAATGTAGAGATTTAAATGAAACTTCGCTAAAGTCATTTTCTCGACGCCCTTTAAATTTATCTATTTAACATACTTTAACGAAAAGAAGCTGGACAAAAGTTACGAGGGATGGTAAAATTAAATTCCGAATAACTCGAAAAGGTTTTACTATTTTGTTGATATTGTATATAGTTTTTTAAAAGTTTACGAAATTTTCTAAAAAAAAAAAAATCGTTAAAATCGGAAAAAACAGATTAATCCAATAATTGGAATCACCTTCTTTTTTTTTTTTTTTCTTTTTAACTCGGAAGTGGGGTTACTTTATATGTATAATTGTTTGGAAATAATAAACCATAGTGAAATAATTTGCAGCGTTTTTTAGTCTGTAACTGATATCAGTAGTATGCTGCAATATGAAAAATATTGAAAAATATATTTCTGAATTATTGGCATGCCTACAAAAATGCGTAAGAGAAGTGCTTGTTAATATTTAATAAAATTGATATGATACCATCTAGGCACCAACTCGCATATTTCCTGAAAATTTCATGAAAATCGGATTTTGAACTCCAATAGGTGATATGCCCGTTACATCGATTTGACTACAGAGAGACACCGAACCAAAGTTGATCCTTCGATGGCTGAAACTTAAAACGCGAGTGGAAATTTTCGATTCTGAGCACAAGGAAGCAAATGGGAAAATCCCTCCTAACGAAGTTTTCACTTTAAAAAGTCACTAAATTAAAATGTAGTATAAATGTTTAGTATTCAAAATAAACGCACCCTATGAACTTCAACTATGAGTTGAGATTGTTATTTATAAAAAAGTTTAAAGTAGATGGTACAAGGTTGTATTTCCAATAATTCAAAACCATTACACATAAATAAAATAGATGACTTTAGTTCTGTAAACTTTCGTGTTTGAACTAGGCTGTTCACCTACACTCAAAAGCCTTATGCATACATGATTTCCTTCTTTCTATTTTCAAGTTATTATCAATCAATGTTAAATTACTTGTAAAAAAAATACTACAAAAACAACTTTGTATCATTCATTGAAGATATGCAAAGATTAGAGAGATTATTACATGGAATTCGATAATGACATATTTCATTTTGTGAGATAAGGTTCTTGAAAAAAATCCCTAGTTCTATGTGAAAATCCATTTCCGTGGATCAACTGAAAATTCTTTCGGTCATGATAAGTAAAATAATCACCTATATGTGTTACAGTGAATCACCGAAATCTGGAGAATGTCGACATTCACCATGCACTAATGGTGAATGTTGAACATACCAGAGATTAATATTTTCTTCTCCGCAATTCAGTCGCTATAAACGTCACAACGGTGACGTGACTTTTTCTTCTCTCATTCTGAGAACAGTGACCAAGAATTGAAAACACGCAGTACATTCTAAATGAGAAAATAAAATAATAGCAATAAAAAAATTACTTAATTATGCTATGTATTCTAAAGAACGCATGCGGGGTATATTTAATTATTTCAAAGGAATAAATAAGTCTAAATCATAAGTGCTAACACCTGGGCGGTTGGTCACCTGAGGGATAGTAACGACCCACTACTGAGTGCAACCTTTTGTAACCGGCAATAGAACACGTAAGGATACCTTAAGGAAACACTTACGGCCGACAGAACACCAAAGCACCGACAACGTGTGCATGTTTGAAGAAAAACACCTTCGAGAAAGAGGAAACAGAGTACGGTATGAGGGCCTGGTCATCTCTTAAGCTAAGAAAATTCAGCCAATGAGAGAAAACTACAAAAATAGAGAGGGATGACAGAACAGTCGAGGAAGATGGCCTGAGAGGGCAACATGGACTGGAGAGTCCACAGAGGCAGCTGGGCGTCAATCCAGGAGAGTCCAGGGAGGCAGCCAGGAGAAGTGAGACAGCTAGAAATGCCGGCGAAACATTCATTTAGTTATACATATGTAAACCTGTGTTTGAAATCATTAATAGAATAAATAGATCATAAGTAACTTCAATCAGGCATATCAGATATGCCTGATTGAAGTATTTGAAGTATTTTTAGTATTCTCCCCTAAAATGATTCTCTACTACTCATTGTGTATATATGTTGTTTATTTAATGGAATTTACAACTGTATACAAATACAACAAGTAAATATGCGCAAATATAAATAATGGCATGTACAGGCTTGAAGAGTTACTACGCAGTGGTAGCACTCTCTCATTGTGTATATATGTTTTGGTTTTATTTTTAAGTTTCTAAATATATTCGTTATTATATCATTTTAGTAATTTTACAATCTACCTTGCATGCCACCAATTAGTTATAGAAACAAATAGTAAATTTATAAACATGATACCTTTAGATAAGAAATTCAATAAAAATTATATGGTTCAATCTAGGATACTACAGTAGGGGGTCTGTGGTATCTAACCTTTGAATACATAATTCATATATTTTTCTGTTGATCTGTTCCCTTCTGGAACCGATATAAATACAAATATAAATATTAAATACATTTAATAGAAATAAATGCGGTTTCTGGAACCCCCTACTCACCGTAGAAACGCGAAGTCCAGGAACATAGCAATAATGTGATTCAAATCTTATTTATTGCAACAACTTGAACTATTATGACACTTTGAATTGTACAAGAGTCTCTTACTTTTACAACTGCATTTATTTGTGGAACTCTTAATTTTCGTAAGACAGCGAGTACAGTCTTGTCTCCCGCTTCTCTCATTGAAAAAACATCTCATCAATGATAAGTAACTTTTCCTAAAAAATTATGAGCTGATTACATTTGTAAATCTGACTGAGAATACCATTTTTATTTGCCATTTTATAGAATTCTTCTATTCCAACAACAACCGCTAACACATTTCGGCTATCTTTACGACCACGGTCGACATCAGGGACTCATATTCGTAAAGTATCGCCAATTTGAGCAGGAGGAAATTGATTTTTTGAGGTTAGTAACATTTTTGTTCCTTGGAGTAGAAGATTCTATTTCGCTGCTGCTCTTTTTATAGAAATTAACTCGTGTTTTCAGTCAGAACTTGATTTGAAGACGTTGTAGATTGCAGGTCCTCTTCAATATTTTTTCGATAGTATTATCAGCCTCTTCATGCTGTTCTCGATCCCAACAGTCCATACACACTTACACACAGACCATTTTGTGGGATTAGTTATTTGGACTCAGGGAACCACTAAACGTGCAGTTCCATTGAAAACTCAGATTCGAAAATATTCAAGATCGCAATACTTTCCTTCACTACATATTACATATATAGGTAAGCGAAAGTAAGAAAAGGGAGATATAGTTTCAAACATTTTTAAAAAAGCTGCAAATTATTTCACAATGGTTTATTATTTTCGAACAATTATACATCTAATGTAAAATTACCTTCCTAGCAAAAAAAAAAAATAGAAGATGATTGCTATTATTGGCCCAAATAACTTTTTTTTATGATTAGTAATTTGGTAAATAAAGAATAGCATTACTTCAGAAAGACTTTCAAAAATCAAAAACCAAAACAAAGGATATAACCTTTGAAGTAGAAAAAAATTGAGGTTTTATCTAACATCTAGAGACTATATTTTTGCTCCAAATTGTTCGATTTTGACGATTTTTTTCTGTTTTTTAAGAAATTTTGTAAAATTTTCAATAACCAGATAAACTTAAAAGGCATCGAGAAGAAGACTTCAAGTTTCATTGAAATTGATACATTCGTTTAGGCGCTACAGTCTATAGCAACACAGGATTTTCGGCCGCTAACTTGAAAGGAAAAGGCCGATAATAATGCCGATGTAGAAAGATTATCGTCGGGTGACCTCTGACTTTAAATCCAAATTTGATAAAATTCGGTCCAGTAGTTTCAGAGAAAATGCGCTGACAAAAACATTTTTATTCTTTAAAAAGGAAGGAGATGGTCCGGTGTTGCGGTCAAAAATAGAATAAATAGTGGCAAGACTATTTTATTAAAAGCCAACGTTTCGACCCGACTTTGCAAGTCTTCTTCAGGGCTAGAAGGGACAAGATACAAATATATTTTACTTTATATTTTAAAGTACTAGTCTTTATTCACATTATACTCTTATCTATAATAGATTAATTCTATTTCATATGTATATTTATATATTTATAATTTAATATTTCATAGATATGGTATTTTTTTTCCATTGTATCTATCCATATCTTTTTAGATACTGTAATATTCTATATGATACAGTAATATTCTTTGTTTTTCCCCATTACCCAAACAAATCAGCAAAGTCCCCAATACCTGCCCTTATCCTGGTTTCCAGTTCTTAGTGAAACTCCTAGCTGAATACACCTGTAAGTCTCTAATTTTATTCTCCTAATTTTATTTACTTAATATTTTAGTTTTCTTTATCCTTCCTTTCTCCACATTCCTTCATGTCTATTATTTCAGATTATATCATTTTTCTTTTCATTTCAATATCTCCTGTAAATCTGTAGAATTATATTCACATTTGCATATATTATATATTACACTACAACAATTGTTACCATCTATTTCCTTCAGTTTAGGATCTTGTTACTTAGCTTACTCTGTTTATATTTTAATGTACTTACTGTTTATAATTTTAATAGGCTTATTCACATTGTTTATAATTTTTTGTCTAAATATTATGTAACTTCCACAATTCTCTATCTTTTTGTATCTTGTCCGTTCTAGCCCTAAAGAATACCTGAAAAGTCGGGTCGAAACGTTGGCTTTTAATAAAATAATTTTTCCACTATTTAGTCTATCTATGACCGCCACCATGGATCATCTCCTTCTTTTATAATGCAACGGTCAACTATTAAATATTCAATTTTTATTCGTTTTTCGAATTCTACTTATCCTGAAATGTAAGACCTCAAATTTTGAAAGGGGTTTAAGTTTTCGAATTTTTTGGTCTATTACAATGGTTCATAATTGAAAATAATAAACCAAAATGTCTTCTTTGGAGAGAAAAGATATGACTTTAATTAATGTTTTTCCCTCATTTCCTAAAGCAGTTGATGTATTTGCTGGTATCTCCTTTTCATTCAAAGTTCTGATGTAAAAGGGACAACTCTAAAATATATTGACAATTGTCATTTTCTCTCTACTCCTCCGTCAAACCGGTGGATTTTCTTGATTAATCAAGTGAAAATCTGATACGTCTTATTCTATGTCGCATAAGGACAAATTTCTTTCTGCGCTTACTGCGACTGGTACTGGTACATGGCGTTACTTCAATCTCTATGACCTTTAGTTAATTCTATAATTCAGTTGAAAGGCAGTTGTCCAACAGTAACTGACAATGTTGATATATGACCTCTATTAGTGGTCGCGTCAGTTCGGACGTGTAATAAATGGTGAAGTAGTGATTAAAATCTTAACAGTAATTAATAATAAATACGTTACTCAATCTGTTGATGTAGTTGGCACCACAATTTATTTTTTTAATAATCGAATATTCAGAACTTTGAAAAGGTAAGTTGAACTGCTACTTTTTTAAATTTTTGAAAAATTGTTATGTTCTCGCAGTACAGCTGTTCAAGGGATAGTGATATATCAGTTGGTATGTATATCTTTTTTTAATTTTATTTTTTATGTCATATTTTTTGAACAGTTGGAGTAATTTAGGAGGCTGTTGGCGAGAGGTTATAACTAATAACATATGTTACAATTTTTAATTATTATTGATAACAGACTTTGAGTTGTGTTCATGATATTAAATGAATATTACTTGTAAAAAGAATATTATTGATCTTTATTTATTGCGTTTCCCATAATTTTGTACATGAAGAAGAAATCAAAACAGGTGAGGTTGAAGAAAAATAGTATTTTTTTTTTCATTGGAATCCAAATAACTGAGGCACGTCAAAAGTTGCAAAGTTTGGAAATGTTTAATCTAATACACGAAAAGCCTGATTTGGAAAGAAAATAATATAATATAATTAGACTGCAGAAGATGAAAGATGATCCTCCAGAGGGCACTAGCGGATCCAGGATTTAATTTTGGGGGGCTTCAGCCCGAAAGATTTTTTTTCATATACGTATAGCAATAATTAATTAGAAAAAAAAAGGAAGAAATTAACAACCTATATGAAATGGTGTTTAAGTGGTTCTTCAAGTCCTATTAAATGCAATTACACGAACAAGAATACTTTAAGAGATAGTTTTTAATATTTTTTTCTATAAAACACGGTTATATTTTACCATTTTGGAGGGAAGGAGGGGCTTCAGCCCGAAAGCCCTTAAAATAAAATAAATAACAAAATTATAAACAAATATCAGGCAAATATTCTAGGAGAAAATATATAAGCCTCAACGTTTTTAAATAGAGTTTTAGGAGATCCTGAATCTTATGATATCTTGAATCCAATTTTTCGAGAAGATTGTGAGGTATTGGAATACTGTTATTGGTGCATTTACCCTATCTCAGTTTTATATTTTAATATAAAATATCTCTGAGTTCTACAAATGATATCTATTCTACGTTATTATATTATATATATAGGCCGTTGTACAGGCCTCTTTTTATCAAATTATTAATATCTGCCTGAAACTTCGTGAATAGCTTCATCTCATCGTAACCTATAGATATTTTGTTTACGAAAATTATCAGAATTGGTGCGTTTTCAATCTGAAGGTAGGCAAATTTTGTCTATTTAATTAGGTACTAAAAACTAATAAATACCTATTTGCTTTCAACTTCAATCACAAGATAACTTGAGCACAAAGTCTTGAAAAAAGTTGGCCTTTAAAAATATTGAGCCGTTTGGGGACACCCCCAAATTTTTAAAATGACGAGGTTATGTAGGCTAAACGGCTCAATATTGTTGTAGGTTATCTTTTTTATAGATCAAATTATGTTACGATCTAAGTGGAAATAAATGGACGAGTATTTAGTATCTAATTAAATAGTCAAAGTTTGCAGACCTCTGGATTAAAAACGCTCCAATTCCGAGAATTTTCGAAAATAAAGTATTGTAGGTTACGATGAGAAGAAGCTATTCACGAAGTTTCAGGCGGATGTTAATAGTTTGCTAAAAAGGGTTCTGTAGTACGTACTAACACTATATATTTCAATTATAGAAAACTGGGAAAAAATAAAACTGTGTATTGGTCTATTATAACTAAGTTTTGAATAAGCATTGTTTTCCTAACATATTTTTTGTAAATAAAAAATCACAATTTATCGCAATACATCCCAGATCACAGAAAACAAAATTAAATCTTTTTTATAATTTATCGTAGTTATTTTTGCTTAAATACAAATATATAATTTATTTAGACAACTAGAATTTACTTAGAGGTGAATGTCAAGTAGTTTTGTAAATAAACTTCACTTATTCAATTAAGCTTATTAAAAAAGTATGTTTTTCTAAAAGTTAGTTGGCTGTAATCCAGTTGGAGAGTTCAAAAAAGAGACACCTAGTCTAAGGTGTGAAAAGCATCTGGAATGAGAAAAATAATTTCTTTCCTCTAAGAAAAATTAAATAGAAATTTATAGATAAATCGAAGGAATTAAATAAAAGATATGCTTTTTTTTAATAATCTATTTATTGAATAATAATACAATCAGCCACTGCTGGAGGGCTATAAGTATTAGGGCTAAAAGTTCTCATTCATACAATATATACAAATAATAGAGAAATAAATATAAATATAAAAAGTAAATTAATAATACTGATAAAGAAAGTAAATAAAAGAAAAAAAAAGTAAACAAATAACATAAAATAGAAACTTCTAAACACAATCATACCTATATACAATATATACATTCGCCCAGGAATCTCCGAGCCAGGCTTTTTCCCCCACATGTGGAAGGCAAAGCAAGACTTCAGGAGATCCCATTGCCACTTTTCCAGCCGCATCACTAGTACTAGAAGCCAGTGGAGACTGAAAGTGGGCACTAGAGCCACAGACGCTCAGGAGATGAGTGGAGAAGCTGGCCATTGCCAGGACTCCAGAAGCATATTTACAAGAGATCTGTGGGCCACTGCCGTTTTAACCATCGTGGATGATTGTAGGGATGAAGGGAGCTGGATAGCGATTGAGCTAGCGGATTTGGATGATGGATAAGGTTCTGGTGAAAGTTTGAGAATCTGGATGGGATGATGTCGAGGACAAATGGGATGTTAAGGTCATGGTGTAGGGTCTTGTTTGTGACATAATATGGGGTATTGACTATTGTTCTAAGTACTTTGGACTGGAAGGATTGGATGCGTTTAATATTCGAATGTTTAGCAGTTCCCCACAGTTCAAGTCCGTACGTCCAGATAGGTTTCAGTATGGTCTTGTAGATTAAAAGTTTATTTTCAATCGAAAGATGGGATGTCCTACTTAGTAATCTATACAGCTGGCCATATCGTCGGTTAAGTTCTTGTCTTTTAAGTCTGGTATGTGGGTTCCAAGTTAGTCTTTTGTCTAGAAGGAAGCCAAGGTAACGGACACTGTCTGAGTAGGGAAGTGGAATTGAATTAAAAAGGATTGGCGGAATTGAATTAAAAACAAGATCTGCGTCGCAGGATGAAAGTCTTATGTTTGCATTTTGATGCGCCAGTTGTTGTACCACTGCTCAATCAAGGAGAGGTGAGATTGGAGGTTTAGAGATGCTATAAAAGATACTCTAAAAGTGTCTTTAGTGATACACGATAGCTCCTGGAATACTAGATAGACCATGAATGACTTTCCTAATTTGCCAGCAATTATTTCCGTTGCAATTCTCGAGAAGACAAACTTAAGCAAATCACAAAAATATACAAACAGAAAACAACTCACAGGGGTTCTGATTCTCTTATGGATTCTTATTATTCCATTTTTTCGACAAGGATGTTAGGTAGTTAATACGCTGTTGGTGGTTATGGACTATTTCTTTTATATGTTTTACTGATTATTGGTTTTTGAATTTCTTCAATTGATAGTGTGAAAATTGTCAGGTCGTCGGACAAGTGGCGCCCCTTGCGATCAACTAGACGACTACTAGCATTGTTTGTTTGTAGCTATGAGTAACTAGATAGGTTATAAACACGGTATATAACTTTCGGTTTTGATGTAGTTGTCAGTAGTAGTGGTGTAGAAAATAATGCAGTGTTACTACGAGGTGAGCATGTCCCCGGGGTTAGAAACCAACTCGAGAAAGCAAAAATTCACGACTGCCTACTCCTTCCAGAGTGAGCCGAAGCCCTATGTGGAGAAACCCAAATACCGGCCACCGTAAGTACTTTTTTCAATAGATTTTACTATTTCTGAAATTCACCTAGATCATTTTTTATCATTATAAAATATATATATATATATAGGTCTCCGATGCGATAATTTTGTTAATTTTGTTTTTCTAAATCCTCAAAAAAAAGAAAAACTAAAAAAAAAAAATCTCAAATTCAACAGCAATTTTGTTTTATTCAAAAACATTTCTTAACTTTTAATATCACTTCAATCAGAAATAATATTATTATTTGTAATTTTGAAAATTTTTTCGAAATGATAATTTACTTTTTTATCATTTTTGGTCTCACTTTTACTAGTTCACCTTATAACTTGCTTATCTCTTCTTTTAATGATAATATTTGAACTTATCTGAATTTGTTTTAGGTTATTTTAAAATGTAACTTAACTCTTTGTCAGAAATGATTATTCAACATGATTTATTTACTTTTTTATCAATATTTTTGTTATAAGTTTAACATGTGCTTTAAATATCAGTACATTATGTATATAGATAACGTATACATATTTCGAGTGATTCTGATATTTTTTACATAACGTTATGTCAAAAAACATGTAAATTTTAATTTTTTTTTTTAAAATAAAATCGAATATTTCTTTCCAAATAGAGCTCAAATGGGACGTTTTTTTTTTTTTTTTTTCTCGAAATCGTTCTTAGTTAATAGATTAATATATTTGCTGAAAAAACATATTTTTCCATTTAGATGTTTTCAGGTAATAAACGACTTAATATCATCATCTACATTGTTATCTTTAAGATAGGTATTTTAAGAAGGTTACGTAGTGTTTATATTGTTCAGCTTTAAAATGCATTTATTTATCCTTAAAATGATAAAAATAATACGTAAATTATAATTATTTATATGATGATTATATTCAGCCTTAATTTTTTTATCACACGCTTTATTTTACGTGCATCAAAATAATTAAATGCATACAAAAACGTATTTAATATTCCATCAATTGATTTGTCAATATTTTGGTCAAGCATGTATTTTACCAGGACTAATTATTATAAAATATTTAGTTTATGAATACATTTGAGAAGGATTAGATTTAAATAAAATAATTATTACTCATCACACTTATTTAATTTTAATTCTGTAATAGTAGCGTTTTTAAAGATAAAATGATAGTTCGGAGGAGATTTTAACGAATGACTATTTGTTTCCGGTTAACTTGTATTTTTTTTTCTTACCCTCCAAAATGTTTATTGAAACAATTACATATATAGTATACAATAATACAATATATACATGTAATAAATTCCTTCCACTGCCCGAGGGCATTTTAAGGATTGGGGATAGCTAAGGGTTACATATGTGGCAGAAGGCCTAAGTTAACTTGTATCAAGGAATCAGAATATTTCTATCTTATATTTCCTTCTGAAAAAAAACGGGAACTAAAATTTATTTTTTCATTTATTTATTTTTTTTAAATGAACTCTAATGAATGATGACCAATTAATGTGAGATTTGCGGAGTGGTAGAAGCACTTTTCCAAAAATATTTTCAAATTGTGGCACATCAAGGTAAATGGACCGGTATTAGACACTTAAAGAGAATTTCTCAACATTAAGGTGAATGACAACTGAAGTTCTGGTGGTGGATTTTTGTAAATAGGTTTAATTTACAGCAAATTTCGTATTTTACCAATTCTATTTTTTATATAGACAATTAGTTTATTATTTATGAAAAACTAAGGAAATTCTGACAGCTTTATTTTTCGACAGCAGTAATAGACACTCTTTTGGGTTTTGGGATCGACATATTTTTTTATTTAATTTAAAAAAAAACTTAAAATAAATTCTTCTCAGTTTTAAACGTGGAAATGACAAACGACCGATGAATAAATCAAAAATTGAAACCTACCTCCTAAAAGAAAGTGCTAAACACCCAGCCTTGCTCCATTGTGAGTAAAAATAACCTTGACTGCCGTTCCAGAGCCGCTGCTTTAAAAAATGGCGGATTATTTAAAGAATATTAGACCAGTAATTTAAGGATCGAAACGAGAAATCCATTGCGTAAAATAAGAGAAAAGTTTTTATTTTGTAACTTGTAAATATGGGTTTAGATATGTAAAAAACGAAATTTCTAACGCGGGCCACCATGGAATAACTTTTTGCAGCCAAAAAATTCAAATTTTTTCTATATTTTTTGTTATTTACACCTATAACTCCTAAACCATGCATCAAAGCGAAAAATGTATTCTGTTATTAATTAAAGAACGTTAAATTTTGCGTCGAACAAGCACATAAACTGTATAATTTGGTTAAGTGGTAAAGTATGAAACCACGGTCAACCAAAGCTGATTTTTACCAAATTTGTCAAAAACTGATACAAATTACTATAAGTGGTGGAGGAAAAATCCATGCAATCAAAGTTGTAGAGCATCAAATTTTGCGTCCAGTGAGTACCAACTAATTTAATGTAGGTCACTTAGTCCCAACAAAATCGGTAATCTCTCGATGGTTAGAAATTGGTTATGAAGGTAAACGTGATTTTTAATATTTCATAAGTATGGGTGTCTATTCTACTGAGTTATTTTTGTTTAGTGTCTGTTACATGCAGTATAAGCCTCTTTTCCACCGCTCAACAGCGATGATTTACATAAACGATGTGTCCAAAAATATCGAATTTCGTAAAGTAATAACGAATCAAAATCCGAGATATATAATTAGCCTGCAATAAAAATGTTCGTACTCAGTGGACGCAAAATTTGATAATCTACAACTTCAATTTTATGGGTTTTTCGTCTTAGAGAACTCTTTTCCAAATTAGTGGGTCGTTTATAGTAATTTGTCTCTGTTCTTGACAAATTTGGTAAAAATCAGCGTTGATGAACCGTGGTTTTATATCTTACCAAGTTACAAAATCATAAAGTTTATGTACTCGTTAGAAGCAAAATTTAACCATATTTAATTCATTAAAGAATGCATTTTTCGCTTTGATGCATCGTTTAGAAGTTATAGGTGAAAAAAAAAATATCGAAAAAATCTGACTTTGTTAGCTGTAAAAAGTTTTCCCATAGTGGCCCGCATTTGCAATTTCGTTTTTTACAAATCTAAACCCATATATTTAAGTTTAAAAAATAAAACTTTTCTCACACCTTTCGCAATGGTTTTCCCGTTTCAATCCTCTAGTTACTGGCCTAATATTCTTTAAATCAGCCACCATTTTTTAATCAGCGTCTCTGGAACGGTAGAGAAGGCTCTTTTTACTCAGAATAGCATACACTTTTGTAATTTACAGTCAAACCTTCGCCTGCGATGAGGTCGATTTTTGATTTTTCGATCGATTTTTGGCTCCAGGGCTTACAGAAAAGCTACTTAAATTCGTCTCAATAGTGACAAAGTAAAGTACTGTTTCTAGGTTACTTTAGACTAAAAAACTCTTGAAATAATTTTCATATCTACTTTACAAAATCCAGACAGTAAGACAGTTATGTTTTAGGAAGCCACGTAGGAATTATAGGAAACGATCTTGCTAATATGGCAGCTCACGCCACCTAGACTAGGCAAAGCAATTCTAACTTCATTAGAATTAATAAAACTCATCAAAGATGAAATTAAAGATGCATGGCAGTCCATGTGGAATGAAAGCCCACAGATCAAATTAAAAATCAGAAAGTAATACTGACTCGACTGAGAAAAGGACACACTAGACTGACTCACTCCCATCTTATCACTAGGTCTCGGATCTGAAGATCTAAACTTTTATGGAGAATAGATCGTAAAAATCAATTTTTACGATGGTTGGAGTGACCAGTCAAATTAAAATGGTGTCTGACTTTACTTCTTGTACAGCAACCCTGATGAAGGCCTGAACTCGGAACCGAAACGTCGGCGAATGTAAAAATAAATAAAATTATTTATTTGTTACCATTGTAATTTGACTGATCACCTCAACCATCCTTCTCTTCAAAAATTTGGTCCTAAACTTAAACTTTTTATAACTTTGGAGGAGATGTCTACGGATGAGATATTATCTACCCGTTCTTCTTTTCCTGCAGGATAAAATTTATTTTTGAGAGTAGTTTGTAAAGATTTTTGAATTGAGAAATCAGTAGTAATTTCTTCTGTGCTTTAGTAGTAGTATATTCAATTTTTAATTAATTAATTATTTATCTGATGAGATACCAACCATAATCCCTTCAATAAATTAATATAGTAAAACTGAGTATGAATATTAAGCTCATTCCATCAATCGTATCAAACCAAGGAGCGGTTTACAGTAACTTAATCTGTCTCAAAAAAGTTTGCATTCAGTTAGTTTTTCTTTATCAATGCTAATAATCTATTTATTATATTATTTTTATTGATCCAGAAGAGTGTTAGAGGCAAACTTATACCACCATATATCTTTATGCTATACTGTGTAAATGATAACAAGTTCATGAATGGATCTTTAATCTCATAGCAGGAAGAGATTTTTTAAACTTTAATCAAAATGTCAAAAAAGTTTCTTTCTATAAATCTTTAATAACCACAAAATTCTAAGGAACTGCTGAACCATCGGTAATTCATTTGATGAGTTTAATAATATGCAAAAATATTTATATGTTTGCATAAAATAATATTCGCTAGATTTCTGGAAAATCTCGGAATTCAGCAAAATTTTATTAAATCCGAATTCTATTTAATTCAACTGTAACATCATTAATGTCCTTTTTTATGATAGAATTTTTCATGGAATTGATAAGAAAGTGTCCACATTATGTATTTTTGTGATCTTTATGTCAGTATTTTATATTCTACTGATCACATTTAAATAGTCTTGGATTAAAACATGTATTAGCAAACAATCCTTATGCATGAAAATAAAACTATAGAATTCATCCGCAAATTTATAAAACCCTAATAAAAAAATAATAAGATGTTTATCTCGTAAGTTCCCCCAACAAATTCCCAAAATCAACTGCTTGCCCACCCTCTATTAGGAGTGGGAGAGAAAACGCCAAACGTTAGAAAAGAACAGTTCTTGATCTCAAACGAATGAACTGTTCTTCCAAACGGATAACAACAGTTGCTTTTTTTTTAGTTCACCTGTTTGCCACTAGTCGAGTTGCTGTTTGATCTGTTTTTCGTTTCGTTTTTTCCAAACGAAACAGAAGCTCTTTCTGTTTTCCAACTAATCTATCAGTTCGTCATGAAAATAACACAACAGTTTTTTTTATAAGACATGTTTCAACTGTTATGTTTAGGGATGTAATTTTTAGCTCCCATTATTAATGAAGCCTAGGAATAAATAAAAACTTTCATTATAGTTACTACATTACTAAATTAACTTAAGCATATTTGTAGGCAAAATTAGTTTATGTTTTTAGACGTATCTATTTATATGTAGTGCCTTACAGACCGAAAAAAATTTCTATAATTGAACAAATTCACACAAATTAATTTAAGTGCATAAATAAAATTTAATGCTATTATTATTGAAGGAAAGAATGGTTGGAGTGATCAGGAAAAAAAAAACTCTTCAATTATTCACTAGAGCCAACCATTATAAACCACAATTATAAACATTATTATGTTCTATAAAAATTGAAAGAGGCAAACAGTTGAAAACATTTTTGAACTACAGTTAAAAGACTTAGAATGACCAAGCAGAGTAATTTCAAACTTAGAATAACATTCGATAAAGAAATATGATAAAAAATTTATAACAGATTTGTTTGAAAAAGAAAAATTGCTAAGCTCAGCTCTGAGCTCATCGATAGCACCGGATACATCTTTACGCTGGGCGAAAGGATATCATCAATAAGTTTATCATAAGTTTAAGAACTTGTCCAAAACCGCAACCACCAGATTAATACAAGAAAGTTAAAATATTATTAAAATAAAAAGTGTATTATGCATAAAAAATAATTTTCAGTTTTAATTAGTTAAAAAGTAATTTTTAAGATTAAGCATTCGACTATTATTAAAAATAAATTAGAAGGTTATCAATTTCAAGTTCGAACAAAGCCAAACTTTATACATAAAACGTTTCATTCATTTCCAGACTTGTCGTTAAACGAGCGTTTTAAAACGAATAAGACTGTTACCAAAGAAAAGGTCTTACACCATGAATCGTTGCATTGTTCTATGAACTATTTTTTTTCCAACAGTTCTGAAGAATTGTTGTTTTTTGTGAACGAACAGTTCATTTACGTTTTTCAAAAGTAGCAGAAACGCCCACCTGTACCCTCCATGCATTCTACAAGTTTTTTTGCCATTCATTGACTACATAGGGAACGACCATATCCTCGAATAAATTCACTCTTGGTTTCTATTCTCTATTTGTAAATGTAATAAATATTAAAAACTTCGGAATGTCAATAATCACTCTCTTCGATGATTCCAAAATAACAATTCAGTCCACAATTGATCTGGATTGAGGGAAATTTTGAAAGATTGAGGACAATCCTGAAGGTAGATTATGGTTTCTCTGTTCCAGGATAAGATAAGGTCCTACTTACATTTATTCATATCATGCTAATTCTTGATCGTGTGCTCCCAGAAACGGGTTCAGTGGGTCAGCCAATATTGCGGGGCAAATCTCTTGCTCCCGATTTTAACCAATATCTTGCTTTGATTGAAATAAATATTTAGTTATATTAAATTGAGGAAGGAGATGGTGGCGGTCATAAATAGTGGCAAAACTATTTTATTAAAAGCCAACGTTTCGACCCAACTTTTCAGGTCTTCTTCAGGGCTAGAACGAACAAGATACAAAAAGATATAGAGAATTGTGGAAGTTACATAATATTTAGACAAAAAATTATAAACCATGTGAATACACTTATAAAAATTATAAACAGAATAAGCTAAGTAACAAGATCCTAAACTGAAGTAAATAGATAGTAACATTGCTGTAGTATAATATATATATATATAATATATATATATATATATATATATATATATATATATATATATATATATATATATATATATATATATATATATATATATATATATGCAATTATGAATATACTCCTACAGGTATACAGGAGAGATTGGAAGAAAAGGAGATAGGATAAAATATGAAATAATAGACATAAAAAAAAAGTAAATAAAATTAGAAGAATAAAAAAATAGAATATTACAGGTGCGTTCAGCAAGAAACTACTTTAATTTTTTTTTAATTTCCCTTTTTATTATTTTTAAATATTTCCACTTTGTATGATCTCTCTTTTATTTTTACTTTCCTACCTTTACTAGGTAAGGAAAGTATTTCAATCGGGTCAATTTCCGACATGCGGTTTTCGACGGATCTATACGTTTCACAGCCCCCTGAGTCCGAAAAACACATTTTTAGCCATTGGTCTGTATGTCTGTCTGTCTGTCTGTGCCAAGATTTTCTCGGGAACTACTGAACTGATTTTGTTGCTTCTTTTTTTATTTTGTATGGTTTTGACTACTTATGCCTGTGACAGAAATTCGTTGCTCCATGCGCAATAGCTTGCGCGCAATAAATGAAAAACATGTTTTTCTATAGATTGTAGCGCGAAAACGGCTCTGACGATTTTTATGAAACTTTTCTATGATGTTCTAATCATTGTCCTTTCAATTTTCGTATATAGACTAAATTCCCGAAAAAATTCAGGAAAAAAAGTTATAAAGAAAAGTAAAATGTTATGGGCCTAACTCCCTAAGTATATATTATACGGTGAAATTTATAATAAAACTTTTGAAAGGTAATTAAATTACCAGCAAAACAAAAAAAAAAAAAAATCATCGGAATGAACCAGTAACCACATTAGTTCTGCAATGTATGGTATCTTATTTTTATATTTACATTTTACTTCTATGTACGATTTTTTATTTTTTTTTGCTCACATCCTACTTCTATCTATGATTTCTTAATTCTATTTTTTATGTATATGTTAATATTTATTATTTATGCGTCCACAAATATAGTATTTTTCCTTGCATGAATCTATGTCTTCAAATTTGAAATACTGCAATATTCCTGGATTTGTTTTACATTTATTAAAACCAAATGGGTATTTACGAGTTTTTAGTACCTAATTAAATGGACAAAGTTTGTCGATCTGCAGATTAAAAACGCCTCTATTCCGAGAATTTTCGTAAATAAAATATTTGTAGTTTTCGATGAAATGAAGCTATTGTCGAATTTTCGGGCGGGTGTTAATAATTTAATAAAAAGGAATCTGTGCCACGGATTATACGTTGTTAGTACATTCTTTTTATTGTATTTACGAACAAATATTAATACAATAATTTAATTGTCCATAAAAAACTTTTTGTGAAGAAATCGAACATTCTTAATATTATATTAGTTTTCAGACTAAATCCTGGAACCAATACTTGCTGGATATCAGCTATAGATAAAACCTAACTAGTGTTTCTGATTAATTTAGTTAATAGTTTAATGGTGGAATTTATTTCTTAGGTTTAATGAGTGCAAAGGTGAAGTATTGCAATCTAAAGTAGCCGGAAAATTCCAGATATTTCTTGGTAAACTAAATAAGGCACGCTACATAAGTGTGTGAAATCGACCGACATTATGCAGTGCTTTCAGTATCTTAGGAGACCATTTAATGGTGACGCCAGATAACTATCTCGGAATTACATAGAGTGCGGCGGAGATCGCGTGGGACCTTGAGCACGGCGTTCTCGAACGGTTCGCTCAAAGATATTTTATTCAAATAGGGTTTGTGAACCTTGAGGTGGGGGCGGTTAAGGAGGGTCAGTGGCATCGGAAAGGCCTCAATGGTCGAGGTATCGATCTCAGTGAGTGGTCGACTTATCGATTTTAGTGCCCATTCGATATTGTCTAGGTGAATCATCGTTCAGTAGCTGATTCAGGACACGCACCGGTTTTCACGGAACTGTTGCATTATAGAATAAAAATCAAAACCAGCCAGAAAGAAGCCAAAATTCTAAGTAGTTTGAAATATTTTAGTTTCTTGTGTGCTTTGTCTAATATAAATTCAGGATTTTTTTTTTTTTTTTTTTTGTCCAATTCTCACCTTTTAGACGACATGGAATTTTTTCTCGGGCCTGAAAAGAGGGTGTGGTATCAATGCTAGAGTTAAAAGCAACCCAGGCACCAGGACGCGAACTCGTAATTATTTTATCATCTAAACTTCGGTTTATGAGGTTGGCGGGAAACGCATGTTTTACACACACGTCTCAATCAGTAATTATCAGTCTCTGATTTTTTGTATCCCAAATCCCCGTAGGAGTTCTCTGGCGAATTTATGGAGGAATTTCGGAATGAAGTCCCATCCTTCCCCCTCCCTTAATATGGAATTGTTTTCATTGGTCCGTACATGTAAGCAAAATACTCAAACAAAAACAATATAGCTACTGTTAGTGAAATAAGTTATTTAATACTATACAGGAGAGCATAAAAACTGATTATCTTTTAATGATTTATTAGTATAATTTCATATTTTATTTCCCTCTGCTATTTTCCATAACAGCAGACTACTTATAGCTATTGCAAACTTATGAATAATCCATTTTTATGCTCTCCTGTAAAACACCTAATTTTTCACATACGATCTTTTGCACTAACTGTAGCTTTATGTTTTAATTTTTAAATTATAATGCACATACAGCTGCTAAATTATATAATAATACACCGAGTTTGTTAGCGGTTCCAGGATTTCATTTTGAGGGGCTTCAGCCCGAAAGATTTTTTTTTTATGTATATTAAGATATTTTATGGGTGGTAAATATTCAGGACGCAGTCTTTTTTAATTTTTTTTTATTTTTGCCAACGTTTCAACCTAAAAATGTGGGTCATATTCAGGGCGTGGTTTGAGCACTGAGGGTGTTCAAGTACTCACGTTTGGGTTGAAACGTTGGCAATAAAAAATGAAAAATTAAAAAAGACTGCGTCCTGAATATTTATCACCCATGATATGTAGAACAGTCGACTAACTTCCTTTAAGATATTTTACTTTGGAAAAAAAAGGAAAGAAACTAAATACCTATATCAAAAGGTGTTTAAGTGATTCTTGAAGTCCTATTAAATGTAATTACACGAACAATAATGCTTTTAGAGTAATTTTTTTTCTTAAAATATTATCGTGTATATTTTACCATTTTGGGATGAGGCTGCAGCCCGAAAGTCCCCCTCCTTAGATCCGCCTGTGACCGAGCTTAATCAAAATCGTCAGAACCGTTGAGAAAATGTGTTTCAGTGTTGATATAAAGTGTCACTTCTGGTTAGCCGATTTTAAGGGAAAAGTTGCTGTCACATCTAAGAAATATACTTATCTTAAATACGTTATATCAGACATACAGACCCACAGGTACACAGAACATTTTGCGGATCTTGGTTATTTGAACTCAGGGTACCTCAAACCGTGTATTTCCGTTGAAAACTCACGATTTGAAAATTTTCACGATCGCAATACTTTCCTTTACTGTATACTACATATATAGATAAGTGAAAGTAAACAACCTCTCGGGCTGAAGTCCTCTCCAAAATCCTGAACCCATATTGCATACGGAGATGGGCAAATACTACTCTGAGTACTGAGTACCAAATATTTTACTCAAATACTGACCTTTTCCGGGTACCAAAGAATTTAACTACTACTTCAGTTGATGCTAAAATACTAACTGAAGAAGTGATTGAATTTACAATAGTGATTCAATTTGAGTAAAATATTTTTAATATATATCAGCTTTCCTTTATACAACTCTTTCCAACCCTGTTCAGACAATAAGTAAATCGGGTGACAAAATCTTCTGTTGTCCTTCTGTCATATCTTTTAATATTATTGTAGCTTATCTTTTTCTAGAAATATCTGAAGCTAATACAAGTTAATCCTGAGTTTTTCTTCAAGGAGTGAATTATTTTGACTTAGCTTTGACTTCCTTCCTTTTACTTTTTTTTTTATTATTCAACTTCTTTATTGAGTATTATAACAATCTGTCTGTTCGACATTGGTTATAGTGAGGTAGGATGACATTCACACCATATGTACAAAAAAATAAAATAAATAGAACAAAATAATAATCAAAAGTATATACAATAGACTATAAAATAAAATAACCTAAAAAATAAGAAAATTAAAACTAAGGAAAAAAAAAAAATAACATGCATACCTATATACAATCAGCCGAGGGAACTCCAGGAGAACCCTGCGCTACTCTTCCAACCGCGTCACTGGTACTAAAGCCAGCGGAGATTGGTCGAGAGCACTTTAGCCACATACACACATGTCTTGAGTGAAGAATCTGGCCATTGCCAGAACTCCAATTTATATAATTTACAAAAGGTCGCGAGGCCACTGCCGTTTCAACCTTCTTGGAGGATTATAGGGATGGGAGATGCTTGATAGGGATTGTGCAAGAGGATTTGGGTGGTAAGTAAGGTTCTGGTGAAATTTGGAGAACTTTTCTGGGATAAGGTCTAGGACAAATGGGATGTTAAGGTCATGATGTAGGGTTTTGTTGGATACATAGAAAGGAGCATCGACTATTGTTCGAAGGACTTTAGACTGGAAGGATTGGATGCGCTTGATGTTAGAAAATTTTGCTGATCCCCACAGTTCTAGTCCGTAAGTCCAAATAGGTTTCAGTATTGTCTTGTAGATCAGTAGCTTGTTTTCAATGGAAAGTTTAGATTTTCTGCTTAGTAGTCGGTATAGTTGGCCGTATCGTCGGTTAAGTTCTTGTCTTTTGAGTCTAGTATGCGGGTTCCAAGTTAGTCTTCGGTCTAAATGAAAGCCAAGATACCGGACTGTGTCTGAATAAGGAAGCTGGATGGAATTAAAGAGTACTGGTGGACAGGAATTGCGTCGGAGTGTAAAAGTAATATGTTGGCATTTAGATTCATTAACTTTAATGCGCCAGTTATTACACCAGTGCTCAATCAAGGTGAGATGACTTTGGAGATTTAAGGATGCTATTTCGGGATCAGAGTTGGATGATAAGATTGCGGTGTCGTCAGCGAATGTTGCAAGAAAAGTATCGGGATGAACAGGGATGTCAGCAGTAAAGAGGATGTAAAGCACGGGACCCAAGACGCTGCCTTGGGGAACACCGGCTTTAACGGAGTAGATATTGGAAAATTCTGTTCCACAGCGAACTCGAAAGGAGCGGTCAGAGAGGTAGGATCGGAGGACTAGGTACAAGGACTGAGGTAAATGGATTTTAAGCTTGGAGAGCAGTCCGGAGTGCCATACCCGGTCAAATGCCTGTGCAATGTCCAGAAAGGCACCCGAACAGTATTCCTTGTTTTCTAGGGCTGAGGAAATATGATCAACAACTCGGAGTCCTTGTTGAACAGTAGAATGTTGAGAGCGAAAACCAAACTGATGGGAAGGGATATTTTGGGATTCTATAATGGGTAGGATTCGTTTCAAAAGGATCTTTTCAAAAATTTTTGAAAGGATTGGGAGTAGGCTGATTGGTCTATAGGATGTTGAGCTATTGAGAGGTTTTCCTGGTTTTGGGAAAAGGATAATAGTGGAGTGTTTCCATAACAGAGGGAAGTGGGTGGTGCGTAGGATACAATTGTAGATATATGTAAGGAATATGACTGCTTTGGATGGAAGTTGTCGAAGGATTTGAGGTGTAAGGAGATCATGTCCAGGAGCTTTACGGAGGATTAGTTTTTTTAATTGAAATTTTACTTCGGAAGGATGAATAGCTTTTGGGGGCAAGGAAAGTGGGATTGGTGATGTAAGGAGTTCTTCTACTGTTACGGTGTGGGCAGGATGGGATTCCGGATGTGAAATAAATGTATTGGATAGGTGAATGGCGAACTCCTCAGCTTTATCTTCGTCAGATGCTGCCCAGGAGCCATCACCTCGTCGGAGAGGATGGGAAATGCGGTGAGGATTTAGGATTTTTGTTGTGGTTTTCCAAAGGGAATTGTCGCGAGAAGAGAGGGATGATAGGTAGGAGTTGAAGGATTGTGATCTGAAGGTGGCTAATTCCAGTTTTAATTGTTTGCAGTAGTAATTATAGGAGCAGCGGTCGGTAGGATGTCGGGTACGTTGCCATAATAATCTGGCACGGCGTTTGGTGCGGATTAGGTTAAGGAGGTGTTGGGGTAGAATGGTCTTTATAGGAATTCTGGGGAGTCTTTTGGAAAGGAGGCAGTCCAGGCGGCTTGTTGGATTGTGGTAGTAAAGGAATTTACGGCACTATCAAGGTCATCGGGAGTTTTGAGGGATATGTTGAGATCAATATTATCGGAGATTATTTGGCGGAAAAGGTCCCAGTTTACTGGGCCCCTAATGAATGACGGTGGAAAAGGTTTGGGAACAGGTTCAAGTGAAACATTAAGGATTAGAGGACTATGGTCAGAGGAAAGGTCATTTAGACGTGTAATGGAACAATTGAGGGGACTTAAGCCGCTGTGGATAAAGAAATCAAGAAGATCAGGATTACGGTTGGGATCTGTGGGCCAGTAGGTAGGAGAGTTGAGGAGGTGAAAACGTTGGGAATTGAGTGCAGACAGCAGGGTTCGGCCACGAGAATTCGTGGTTCTGGAACCCCATTGTTGGTGCTTGGCATTTAGGTCTGCACCCAAGATGAAGTGATGTCCTAAGGAGTCGAGGAGAGAACTGAATTGGGCATTGGATATGGATCGGTTAGGAGGGCAATACGCTGATGCAAGAGTGACCGGAAAGGAGAAGGTTTTTATCACGATAGCGGTGGACTGTAGGAAATCATGTATTGGTAATGGGAGTACGTGATGGGAGAGGGATTGGTGTACAATTACAGCAGTACCGGCATGTGCTTTTCCGTCAGGGTGGTCAGTACGATATGTCAGGTATTGTGGTATATTGAAGTGCTGTTTAGTGGTTAGTCGAGTTTCAGTAATTAGTGCCACATCAATGTTCTTGTCAAGTAGTAAAGTAGATAGTTCGTCTGTATGATTTCTAACACCATTCGCATTCCAAAGGAGAATGGATATGGGTTTAGGGATGTGAGTCATTTAAGGATTTTTCAAAGGAGGGATGAGGTGAGATACGAGATTCGTGAGGAGTGATATGAGTGGAGTAACAAGGGATTTGAAATCGGTGAGGAAAGATGCTAACAAACTTGTGAGATCTGTTGCATTTGAAGGAGGAGGAATATGAGGAATTTGTTGTTGGTGGTTAGGTATATTAGGATGAAGAGGATTTTGAGGTTGGGTTTGAGGTTGTTGTTGTGGCAGGGCTTGACATTTATCGGTTAAAGTCTTACCTCTAAGTAGTTGGGAGAATGATACATCATTGTTTACAATTCTGGAAGGCTCTCTCTCTCTTCTTGTTCTTAGTGCTTCATCTTGAATCCGGTTTTTCTGGTGTCTGGTTTTGAGATTCTTGTAAATTTGGCAGCCTTTGTAGTTGGCCGGGTGTCCCTCCAAGCATAGGGCACATACTGCTGGATCTTGTATAGGTTTGGTGCACTCTACAGATTTGTGCTGTTCACCGCACTTCACGCAACGCGGCAGATGGTGGCAATATGTCTTCGTGTGGCCATAGGTCTGACAATTATGGCACTGCACGATGTCTCTCTTGGGATATGGCTTCTCGACTTTCACCATTGTGTAGTATATTCTTGTGATATCATATATTTTTTCGATACCTGGTGATGGCTCCAAGTCCACGAAAAACAATGGTAGTGGGATCCTATTTCGTAATCCTGGCTGCTCCCTGTCCTCCTTCGAAACGTTTGTTACCTGGCGTACATTGAAACCAAGCGTCGTTAGTTCTTCTTTAATAACTTCAGTGGGGGTTGAGGAATGTAAATTTCTTATCACTACTCGTAAAGCTCTTTCCTGCCTCAGCTGGTAAGTGTGAAAATTCGCATTTGTTTCTGATAAGTACTTCACTATTTTTCGGTAGGCTTCTGCAGAATCAGGTGTTATTTTGGTGTCATTGGTCCTGTTAAGGCATGAATAACTGCCAGAGCAGATTTTATTTAGTTGGGTGCAGAACATCTGGAAATTTTTTATATTTTTCACAAATATCGGAGGAGGCTTTGGTTCTCTGCGTATTGCTGCAGACTCCATTACTTCTCTGTCATTTTGAAGCACTTGGTAGGGGTTTGGAGTAAAGAAAGGTGATTCTTCAATCGTTTCTTGTGCAGACGTACCTGGTTGGGGCTGAGGTTCTGGTTCTGAAGTGTTCATTTTGGTCACTGGAGGTATTTCTCGTAGGCAGCGACGAGTCCTTTGTTTGGCTGGTGAGCTAACTCCGTCTGACCGAGACCTCTTGGGCACCTTACTGGCCATCACTTGCTGATCATACCGCATATCATAAGAGAAAAATAAATAAATAAATAAAAAAAAAAAAAAAAAAATTTTTTTTTTTTTTTCTTAAAATAACAAAAAAAAAGATGCCAACAGTAAATATCAACTGCTCTGATATACACTTTAACTGTATCACGTGAATAATCAGAGAGATTCCGCTATAAAATTGGTAAAAACTGAGAGAGGAGTTGAGGAGACAACCTTCTCATCAGCTGATCCACTGCCTTCTTCCTCCTTTTACTAAAACGATTTTTTGGTCTTCCTAGTAATTAATGATATTCCTTGATAATTATTGAACCAAAAAATTAGATTCCTAATCTTTATCACACATTATGACATCTTCCCTCCACCAAAAGCTGCAGTGTGTTAGAAATTGCCGAACACGCAATAACGACCTGCACTATATTCGAAGGACTTAGGGGCAATTTAAGGAGGAAACGGGATTTTACGTCATGACAGAAGATGAATTCCTCTCCCTCATGAAACAAGAGAACTACCCGTATTTCGAAGAATTCTAATACAGGTTGAAGTCGGGTGTGGACTGGAACACATTTGCCTTTTGTGCCACCCTAGGCGAAGAGAGGAGGCGGTAGAAGGCAATCCAGAATGAAGATGTGGACTTCAGTTGAAGCACTACCGGCTTAGGTAGCTTGATAAATTATTTATTAAGCTACGCTCACGTATTTCATTTAAGTTACTTAGTTACGGAATGGACTTAATCCGTAACAAACAATAATTATATTAATTTAACTTTCATTTCGTTAAATAATCCAATTGGTTAATCATGTTTATCTTTTAGTTTCTCACACAAAAGTCAGGTCAAGCTATCTCTGATAGCTTAGAAATAGTTATCTAGAATGTACTGACGGGACAGAAGGCCCATTATCAATAACTGATTTCAGCCAAAGGGGACTTTCACACAGACATCTTAAGAATATTAACTATTGATAACTTGCCGTCCTCTTCCGACTTCTCCCACTCTTCCCTTCACCTCTTGATATTCTTGGGAATATATACCCCATCCTGCTCTGGAGTAATCACTCATGTAGTTAATTCTCTTGTTGTCATACTCTTTACTGTAGGAGACCTGGAGTGAACTCATGTAGTCAACTCATATATCCATAGTATATTACTCTGTATTTTATATGCCATTTGTTACTTTATGAATAAAAGCATTACTTATAAATTCTTCACTGCCTCCGATTTGTAACTCTTGAAAACATGTGATTAACATTAAATAATATTAGTTTTCAAAATTATTATTTATAATTTCTTGCCACCCTCTGTTACCTTCTACAACTTTCTATATTATATATTGTATTGTTTTTTCTAAAATTCTCCGCTTTCCAACGATATATTAAACGTATATCTTCTGCTTAATGTTTCCGGAGATTCATTTTCGACCTTGATAAGCATTTTTATTTTTTTATCCTTTATTCAATTATTAAATTATTTTAAAAGTTATATTTCGCATTTTTTGGCAACTTTTAACGATGAGAGATAATTAATTATTTAAAAAAAAAATATTAAAGATACTTTAGAGGAAGTATATCAACATTAGACGTTTTATTTTATTTTATTTTTTTTTAACTTTTATTATGATATTTACAACTGTATTAGTATGAATACATTAATGGATTGGGATATCAGCTGTATAAACTGTGTAAAGGATAGAACCAAGGATACTACCTTGAGGAACTCCGGCAGATTGAGAAAAGAGGGATGAATAGGTATTATTGTGATTTACTTTGAAGTATCTGTCAGTAAGATAGGAACTGATGATAAAAAAATATGTAGGGGGAAGGAATTTACGGTGTATGAAAAGCTATCTCGGATGCCAGACTCGATCAAACGCCTATTCAACGTCGAGAAAAACTCCAGTGCAATACATTCCGCGTTCCAATGCAGAGGAGACAATGTCTACCACACGATGACATTGCTGGATAGTGGAATTGGATGTGCGGAATCCAAATTGATGATCAGGGATTATGTGGTTAGAATCTAGGATGGGATACAGGCGTTTTAAGATGAGCTTCTCCAGTATTTTGCCCATGATGGGTAAAAGAGAAATAGGACGGTAAGAGGATGGGTATTCTGGTGGCTTTTTGGGTTTATGTATCATTTTGACTACAGATAGTTTTCAAGGGTCAGGAAAATATGTGGAACGGAGTACGGCATTATAAATGTAAGTAAGGAATAGAATGCCTTTTCGAGGAAGTAGTTTAAGAATGTGGGAAGTGATTAGATCGTGGCTAGGAGCTTTGCGAGAGGGTAATCCGTGATTAATATAGGATATTTCTGAAGGATGAAATGCTTTAGGAGGAGGAGTCATTTGGAGTGGAATATCCAGTTCTGTTTCAATACACTCAATCTGATTTGGATTACGGATATCAGGATGTGGATTA
Organism: Nezara viridula; assembly: GCA_928085145.1. NCBI lineage: Eukaryota > Metazoa > Arthropoda > Insecta > Hemiptera > Pentatomidae > Nezara > Nezara viridula. Next base: position 17,629,224 of record OV725077.1, read on the forward strand.
AAAGTTTTGAAGAGGTGATGAGCAAAAATTTGGGATTTTTCTTCATCAGATTTGGACCAAGTTTGAGCTTCAGTAAGAGGTGGATGATTAAAGCCTTCAAATTTCAGGAGGCGTTTATTCGTTGTCATTAGACATTTAAGCTCTGTAAAGTGACATCAATGGGGATAAGACCTGATTGATATTAATAAAGACCACTTCATTAAAAGCTTTTAACTTTTTCTTAATCCTAACTGATAAGTCTTTAGATAACTTTTCTAGATCATGATTTTGCATCACATAATTATACAAGACTGCATCGGAAGGTTTTGCAAACAATACATTTTTATAGAAAGTAAATAAATTAATAAACAAATAAAACGCCTGCTAAGCGTGACTGCAGTAAAAAAAAAAATGTTAATTTATATAAAAGAAGCAAGACATGACAAAAATTCTTAAATTTAAATAAAATTATACCTTCAGGGTATAACTTTTTCTCCTTCCCTTCCTTGCCTTCTAGGCAATACGGGGTTTCCCCGGATCAGGGAGTGAAGGCGAGGTGTTAATGCCAGAGTTAAAAGCCTCCCCGGGCACCAGGACGCGAACTGGTAGTTAGTTATCTTTATTTAGTTGTCTTTGATCCGAGTTATCGGGCAATACGCAGTGCTATGCAAACGCATTAGTTCGTTCGACCATCCCACTCCTGTTTTCCGAATAATCAGTATTTAAAATACACTAATTCAAGGCAATGAACTTGTTTAAGATACTATATCATTGTACTTGTGTGATAGATGAAGTAATATACAAATATTTCATGGATATGTTTATAACCTTAAATATATTTAGTGTAGTTTAATAACTTTATAACTGATCTGATGTTATATTTAAGTAATTAGGTCCGTTTATTCCGTAATCCATCATCCGTTTATTCAGTAATCCATCATCCGTTTATTCCGAAAAATCATCAAGTAACCTATTAGAAAATTAAATTAGTGAATAATTTGATGAATTTTCCCTTTGTGATATTCCAACAGTATCCACTTACAATTAGTGTGATAACTTTTGACTTGTCTATAACAGACAATACAAAATTTCATTTTAGTAAACTTTGCAATGGAAAAAAACAGTTTAATAACTAATAGTCGTACAATCCATAATCAATGGTTCGTACAATCCATAATCGGATATAACCGGTATTATAATAAAGAGGGCTTTTGTTATTTTAATGGTATTTATAATTTGTTAGTTGTACGCTTTTACCCTTAGCACGATTAAAAAATTTCATTTATAACAGTCCAACATGGCCAAAAAAAATTCTACTTATAGCTGAGCGGTAAGTGAAAGTTGTGTATTGCTCGCACCAGATTTTTAAAATAAATGATACTCATTAATGATCATTTATACAATCATCGTTAAAATGAGAACTACATTGAGTCCATTGTAATGTTTCTCACGAATATGTTTCTCACCAATCGTAATAATACACGAATAACGTGAAGCCATTTGAGTAATAATGGACACACAGATGGCATCTGTGGGCTACATCTGCAAATCGAAAATCGAATAACAACCAGGAACTGTTTGAAAGCAGACCAAATATAGTATGATATAATTCATTGTATTTCAGAAAAATTGATTATCTTTTTGAGTCTGGTACATAAATTACCATTTTTCAAAATGAATTTATTTTTAAATATTTACAGTTGGATATTTAAATTTTAATGATGTAGAGATGGTTGACCGTTGATGTAATATGAGAAGGAGTTAGTCGAGGGTGCGGTCAAATAAATAAAAAATTAAAATATATTAATTATTTCAATTTTTGCCGACGTTTCGACCCACTTTGCAGGTCGTCTTCAGGGAGTACAAGTTCTGGACAAGTGGTCGCAGTTGAGCTTTTGTTTCCGAAGATTAAATTTTAATGAGTTTGTATATTTTAAAATTGAGATTATAAATAATTTTGTGGAAGAGTTTATGGTTTTATTTGTTTACTGTGACTATTTAAGTCTTTGTATCAGTTTCACTGTAATCCATCATATATATATATATATGATCTATCAATGATGATATACCATATCATCATATGATGATACCAACTGTAGATATTTTTAAAAAATATATAATCTTGTTTAGTGTTGTACAATTGGCCTGTAATAATTTGATCTAGTTGTAAACCGTATCACATGGATATTTTTATATAACATCAAGTCTTAAATGTAAAAACTAACTGATTACCTTAAAGGTGGGGATTCGTTAGAGCCTGAAGCTTTTTACATGTATATTTATATACATATGCCTCAATAGAAGGCAAAGGACCACGTAGAACCTCAAAAAGCAGATGGATAGATAGAATCAACAAAGATGCAATAGAGCTGCTTGCATATACTCGTAAATGGAAAAAAATACCCCAAGACACAGAGATGAAGCAGGCTTCTTAAGGCGGAAAAAGATCTATATGTTTTGTAATACAAACAGAAAAAAAAACAATAAAACATATATATATATATATATTTATATATACATAAGGTACTATTAAGAATGTACTTTTAAATATTTAGACTGATATGAATCATAATAAAATGTGATTTGTTACATATTAACATATTATTAACTTCAATATACGTCCCTCCTCTATCGCTAAAAGATTCCTTGCGTTCTTTCAGTATCTGAAACACTGGTGGAACTTAGTAAGTTCCTTCATGACGTGTGCTGCTTTCACTTTCAGCAAGAACATTAATTTAACAATGTTAATTAATAACTTAAAAGGAACAAGATCTGAGCTCTTAGCTGAAGCTGTGAAAGAGAGAGTGTCCCTCTCTTGAATGAGCTGACAGGAGATTTCCAGTACTGTTCCAGCAAGATTCGCACGGATAGAGGGTAGGGGTACATATAGATGGTGATAATAAGTAAATATATATGGAATCAAAATAAAATATTTTACGGTATAAATATCGTTATTTAATAGCCACCTCTCTTGTAAAATATGCATCCCGAATATAGTTTATGTTAAACGGAAGTGTCGCTAAAGATAGAAATGATTTTTTCCGAAACACGCTGAAATAAATTGATAATATTCTTTACTTATTTAATCAGCGAAAAAAGTTTAAGGAGTTCTGCTGATCTACTTAGCTGATGTTTTTAAGTTAACACATAATAAATTAATGAGACGGACCTACCCAATGCCTGCTATTGGATATAGATTTAGTTAGACCACCCAGTGCAATTATTGAATTGTTAATGGCACTAGACCTTGAGGCATCGATTGTCTTCGACTTCCTCTTGGCCGCCTCGAGGTCGATGGACGTCTCGAGAGTTCCAGTTACAAGTTCAATAGGAAAGGAAAATTATTTAGCACCAGTATACCCATTGAGAACATATGATAGTTTTCCTTATCCTTAACAATTTTATATAAATGAAATCAAATCAAATATCTGGTGTGTCCACTCACACGACTTTCCTACCTATTTCAGAAATGTCCAACAGACAGATTGTTATAATACTCAATAAAGAAATTTAAAAAAAATTCAGAAAAGTTTTTATATCTTTACATATGTTCATGAAGAAACAAACAAAAATTGAATTAGATTTATTTTATCAAAATTTATTATGAATTGAAAATTTATCAAAGAAAAGATTTGAGTACGATTTATTTGATAAGTTAAAGCAATGTAAATCGGCTTAAGGTAGATCAGTGTAAAACTTTCAAAACTATCTAATATTATTGATCAAAAACTTTTTCCCATAGCTTAATTTTGTCATACAGTAATTTCTGCCAAATGTAGAGGAAATGGTGAAGTTTGTGTGATGCGGACAGCAGATTTTCTTACTTTCACTTTGTCATATTTTTTCTCTCATTCACCCCTTTCTGACACCAGAATATGAACCCATAATATTACATTGGAAATTGAATAGCTGTAACATCGTTAATAGTCCAAAATGAACATAATAGGCCCCAAAACATTTTTCTTTTCTTTATAACTTTTATTTCTGAATTTTCTCGGGAATTTAGTCCATATACGAAAATTGAAATGACAATTATTACAACATTATGGGAAAGTTTCATCAAAATTTTTAGAGCCGTGTTCGCGCTACATTCTACTAATACGGTATAGAAAAACATGTTTTTCATTTATTGTGCGCAGGCTATTGCGCTTGGAGCACCAAATTGTCACAGGCATCAGTAGTCAAATAAAAAAATAAGCAACAAAATCGGTTTGATAGTTCCCGAGAAAATCTTGTCACAGACAGACAGACAGACAAGATCAATAGCTAAAAATGTATTTTTCGGACTCAGGAGGCTCTGAAACGTATAGATCCACCGAAAACCGCATATCCGAAATTTGACCCGATCGCAATACTTTCCTTACCTAATATAGGCAGGAAAGTAAAAATACTGGTCTTGGATCTATTGTTTTCCGACCCCTCTCATTTAATTAAGATTATATTATTATTTATGTTAATAACATGTTTATATGCCATAAAGGTAATTAAAATGGGTTTTTATCAGCAATAGTTGCGATTCATTAAACCTTTCTTATTTTTAAAAAATTCAAAATAATGAAAAGTAATCTTCTGAGCACATAATCAAATTCATTCATTTTTAATAAAAATCAGGTCGATAATCCCATTATAGGTTATTCTAAGAATGATATTCAGTAATGCTGACAGACTCTCCAAAAATAGACATCTTCTGGTTGAATATTAAATTACCGTTGTGTATTATTCATTGGTCAGCGTGAGGGCATTCGCCTTCGAGGTGGCAGACTGTTGGGGTCAACAGAAATGATATACGATGAAATTGATTAAATAAAGATTTGCTTTAGAAATTCTTCTCCTCCTTCCATGAGATTTAACAACCACACTACGAAGTTAAGAAATGAGCCAGAATAGGGATTTCCTAAATCAACTATAAATTTATTCCCCGTTAGATTTTCTTTCGTGTCTTTAGACGCGAATTAGAAGCGAGGTACTCAGGTCTATTCTCCCCCATTTATCTTTTCAATACATTTTTAGTTCGACAAAAACTACCATCTTAGATATTATTTCTGATATATTTATATCATTTTTTCAGCTCTCAGAAGTGGTGGATTTTGACAAATGAGGTATCAATAGAAAGGGAATATCAGCTAGACTGGGCAAATTGGAATTTTGATTCTCAATTTTATACTAGGACATAAATAAATAGTGTAGATTTTTTTGCAAAATTCATTTTTTTTATTTAAGTAATCAATCATAAATGTATAAATGTAAATTTAAAAAAAAAATATTGGAATTCACACCTGTATTAGTTAACTAATACAAGTAAATTTTAAATTATTAATATGACATGTACAACATAAAGAAAACCAACTATTTATTGGTACCATTTCAATTATAGTTCTATATTAGAAGGTCCCGAGGACATCTTCCCAGACGCGTCGGTGGGTTATCAGGAATGGTAGAGGAAGTAAAGTCAGAAACAAGAGGGTTTGGATGGTTCAACAATTTTGTGGAAGGGCAGGTATCTGGATTAAGTCAATTCGGACACACAAGGAACATTAAAGTCATTATGGATGATTTTATTGCTGACAAAGTAAAAAGTATTGAGGATTTTACGAAGGATTTTTTATTGTAAAAATTGGACGCGAGAGGAATTCGATGGCTTAGTGGAGCCCCAAATCTCAACTTCATATGCTGAAATAGGCCTTATTCTAGTCTTGTATATGAGTATTTTGTAGTTAATTTGAGCATTTGTCTAGTAAGTGTTGAAGTATTCGGAAACTTCCAGTGGTTTCTTGTCTTTTTAGTCTGGCGTGAGGATTCCAAGTTAGACGTTTGTTCAGGTGGAGCCATTTTGGAGTAGATTTGCTTAACAGGAATAAGTGAGGTATTGTTAAAGGATACAGAAGGACGGGAAGTCATAGTTTCGCAACTAAGGGTAAAAGAGGGGGCGGGGTGGCCGAATAGGCTAAAGCGTGTGCACAGCACCGCTAGTTGCCTGGCAACCGGATAACAGAGATTTGAGGTGATATAAAAAGTACGAGTTCGCGTCCCGGTGCCGGAGGGGATTTTAAATTCCCCGCCCTCACCCCCCGGCCCGGGAAAATCCCGTATAGCCTAAAAGGCGAGGTAGGGAAGAACAAAAAAAAAAATAAATAAATAAGGGTAAAGGTAATTTGATGGGATTTATTGGAATTTATTTTAAACCTCCAGTTGTGTCACCATTCTTCAAGACTTGTGATGTGTGATTGAAGAGTTTGGGATGCAATTATTGCCTCGTTATTAACTGATAGGACATATGTGCCATCGGCATAAGTTGAGATGTCAGCTATATGAACTGTGTAAAGGATAGGATCTGGGATACTACCCTGAGGAACACCAACAGACTGGTAAAAATGAATGAATAGATATTGTTGTGATTTACCTTGAAGTATCGATCAGTAAGATAGAAACCGATAATGATGAAGTATTTTCCTAAAAATAAATTTAATATTTTTCAATTGGCTTAAAATTAAATTGTTAAAGAGCTGTTCTCCTCCTTGCATACGTGCATATAAACATTTAGAATGTAAATTAATGCTTTGTCAGAAGATTTTTGTATTTAGTTTGGGTATGGAAGACAAGCTGCTCAATATACGTTAAATAATAGTCAAAGTATTTGTATATAATCGACAAGATTCCTTCTGTCTTAAAATTAAATATTTAAAGTAATGGTACATTAAGAGCTCTTTTGGGTTTCGTTTTAAGCATTGCAGCTTTATTTTCTAGTGAACGTGTGTGCAGTTCTAAATATATTTTTAGTTTGAAATACATTATCGTTTTTTAAAATTTCCATATTCATGATTCTGAAGCTGATTAATTTGTTGCAAGACCTAGGTTGCGTGTGAACTCCGAAAGATAAAGAAAGAACTGCGTCGTAGACTGAAATCCCTTAAAAAAACTATAATTTTCTCTTCATATTATTTATCTTCGCACTACGAACCAGAAATCAAATCTATTGAGAAAAAAAAATTTATGGAGAATATACTGCATTTGAAACTTCAGCCCTTTTATAACATTGAATCGATATTTGATGGCACACCAAATATGGATTACCCATAAATAATATTTCAGAACTATAAATAAATATTACCGCTCTTTCTGTTTATGAAATGTTATAATTTCATTGTAATTAGAATCATAATATAAATTAACAAAGGCAAATAAGTTCGGTATTTTTTCTTCTCTGTTTATCAACCGATTTTGTTTTCTTGTTAATTAGTTATTTACGAGATTTGGTGTTTCTATTTTTTTAAATTTTAATATCTCCTTTACTCATACAGTAACCCTGTACAAGGGTCGTTTATTTGTTAAATTTTACATGTTCTATGTATTACATAATATATGTATATATTTGATGAAAAATTTACATCAAAAAAACACATCTCTTATAAATTTGTAAATTACATGATTATGGTAAACTACGTATTTTCCTGATTAAACACAAAAAAAAAAAAAAAAAAAAAAAAAAAAAAAAAAAAAAAAAAAAAAAAAAAAAAAAAAAAAAAAAAAACTAAAATAAGTATACAGAAAACAAAACTAAGAGATTAAATTAAAAAAAAAAAAAAGATACAAAAATAACATTCTTAGTCAGGCTTCATAGAGGAGTTGAAGATCAACTTCAATTATAAATTTACACATCTCTTTATTATATTTCTTGAAGATGCACTCTTCCTTCAGCGGCCAACTGTTTCCAAGTAGAATAATACTTCTTATGAGATGGTACCGTTAATGGTTGAAAATAGGGCAGTCATACAGAATGTGATGAAATATCTGAGGAGTTTGTCCGTCTTAGTGACACAGATCAGTATTCGTTTGATGAAAACGTTTTAAGAAGATTTGGATTGTCCATATTCAGTTAAAAATTGTGTCAGTTTTTTGTGCGTACTTCTGATTGTGTCGTAGTTGGTATGTGTTACTTTTGAAAAAAAAAATTATAAATCGGTCGTCCTTTGGTTGCTTGTTGCCATTGTCTGTTCCAAATATTTATAATGTCAGCCAAAATATATTCTTTAATCTGGAATAGAAATATTTTATCATATGTTATAGGTAGGAGAGAAGATTTCGTGAAGAATATTTTGCCTAGCTATCTGCTGCTTCGTTTCCAAGCGATCTCGCTATGTCCTTTAACCCATTCAAGTTTAACTTTTATGTTCAGATCGTGAAGATTTAAGATATTTTGACTAACTGTTTTAGTCAGTAAGTAAAGCTTAATAACTAATAAATTAAGGAGATTTACTGTTATCAATGTAAAAAAAATTAGATCAGGGCTCATAAATAAAAATATAAATGTTAATTTTTTCAAAACCGCTAATTTCCGAATGTTCTTCACCAATTGCTTTCAAATTTTGATACACGTTGCATCATACATTTCTTTACCATCCGGCCATTAGTTTAGAAATGGAGGCCAACAACGTGAGTCTCTATAGACTATAGCACCAAAATGGGTCTAACGATTTTAATGAAACTTCTTCTAGAACGCCTTTTAATTTAGGCATACTACATACTTCCCCGAAAAGAGGACGGAAAAAATATTACGTTGGATTCAGAATTATATTCGTTAGTAACTCAAAAAGTAATCCAATATTAATTCATTAAAGTATAAGTATTTCAAAGCTTTCTAAATTTCAAAAAAAAAAAAAAAATTAAAAAATGACTAAAACATCATTAAAATCGATAAGGATCTAAATAAGAAACCTAATAATGAGAAATTCATAGTTACAATGTTGAAATAAAACAATTTGTTCTGACATAACGAGCAAAGTGGGATCAAATATTTTTTAAGAAGACACCAAATTGTGATCTATATTTCGCACTTGAAAAACACTCAATTACAAATTTTTATAGAAAAATAAATATTGTTTGCCTTAAATTTTCGCCGAATGAGCTTCGTCGGTTAAAAAATGTTTTTGAAAAAAGTAAAGATGGATTATCATTTTTATTTGCGACAATTCAGAAATTAATCGAATTAAGTTGAACGTATGTATGTGGGTACATATTTATTATTCATTGACATCCGTACTTTGCCTGATAGGCAACACGGGTTTTAGCAACAGTGAGATATTAGTTAACGCGTGTCTGCATAACAACACACTGCTACAAGAAAAACAGTATTACAATTTCATGAACTGGGCCCACAGCTGGACCGTATTTCTTTAAGTTTGACCAGACCTCTGCTCCATCATATATTGCATCATCAATAAAAATAGAGAGGAGGCGAGCTGAAAAAAATATAATCAAAATCAATAATAAAAAAAACTGGTGCACTCAAAACATAACTTTCACCTACCGCTCAACTTGGAATAGAAATTATTTTCTGGCCATGTTGGGCTATTATAAAAATTATAAATTGCATTTTAAACTGAGCTAAAGCTAAAAGATTACAGTTAACAAATCATAAATACTGTTAAAATGACAAATGTCCTATTTATTATATCACCGGTCCATTATGGATTATATGACTCCTTTATTATGGATTGTACGATCTGTTGATTATGGATTGTGCGACTATTAGTTATTAAACTGTTATTTTCCATTTCAAAGTTTACTTAAATGGAATTAAGAGATTTGCATTGTCTGTCATAGACAGGTCAAAAGTTGTCACACTAATTGGAAGTGAATAGTGTTGGAATATCTATCAATACTGTTGGAATATTTATCATTTTATTCACTAATTTAAAAGGTTACATAGTGATTTGTCGGAATAAACGGACTATAGATATCTAATTATTTTAATATAATATCAGGTCAAGAGCTATTTAACTACAGTTATTATATTTAAGGTTATAAACGTATCCGTGAAAAAATTTTATATTTCACTTCTTCTTTCACACAAGTACAATGAAATAATATCTTGAACAATTTCATTGCCTTGATGTGGGTTTACACACTTTTTCAAAATTAAAAGTTTACATTTAGTAAGAAAATTTCATTTAAATTTCTTAAAAACATGTGATTATCATTAAATAATATTCATTTTAAAAATTATTATTTATAATTTTTACCGATATCTGTTACCTTCTACAACTTTCTATATTACATTTTTTTTTTAATTCCCTGCTTTCCAGCGATATATTATACGTATACCGTCTGACTATTATTTCCGAATATTCATTTTCAACCTGCATAAGTATTGTTCTTTTTTTCTCTTTTATTTAATTATCAAATTCTTTCAAAAGTTATATTTAGCATTTTTCCAAACTCCTAACAATGATAAATAGTTATTATTAATGATAAACCATATTAAAGGTACTTTAGAGGTACTTAAGGTTATAAACATATGATTTTATACATCCATGAAATGATTTTATGTTTTACTTCTACTTTCACACCAGTACATTGAAATAGGGTTTTCAACAATGCCATTTCCTTCATTAGGTGGATTTTAAATACTTTTTATAAACTTAAAAATATTTTTTAAAGTTTACATTTAGTTAGTAAATTTCATTTAATTTCCTTGAAAACATGTGATTTACGTTAAATGTTATTAGTTTTAAAGAATTATTATTTTTAATTTTTTTGCCACTCTCCGTTGCCTTCTACAACTTTCTATATTAGATATTGGTTTTTCTAAAATTCTTCGCTTCCCAACGATATATTATACTTATACTTTCTGGCTTGTATTTCCGGGGATTCATTCTCGACCTGGATTAGCATTATTATTTTTTTCTCGTTTATTCAATTATTAAATTCTTTCAAAAGTTATATTTAGCATTTTTCCGTAACTTTTAATAATGCGAGATAGATAATAATTTGAAATGAACCATATTAAAGGTACTTTAGAGGAAGACGTATATGAACAATGGGCATTTAAGCCCTGTAAAGGTACATCATAGGGGATAAGACCTAAATGATATTAAATACCAGTTAATTATACAATGATATACTGAGTTTAATCAAAATCGTTAGAGCCGTTTTTGAGAAGATTGTAAAAATGTGTTTCAGCTTTGATATAAAGTGGCACTTCCGGTATATACCTATCTTAAATACGTAATAACAATTTCTTACAACTTTTCTTTTTCGAGCAAGAATGTTCACATTCACATCGACACACATACCATTTTTCGTGACATGGTGATTTGGACTCAGGGTACCTCAAAACATGTATTTCCGTTAAAAACTCAGACTCGAAAATTTTCACAATCGCAATACTTACCCTTACTATATATTACATATATAAGTAAGCGAAAGTAATATGTAAACTAAAATCAATTAAGAAAACAGAAATAGTTGACTATATGGCTTAACTTTTCTGATGCAGTCCCTCTAACTCTTGCCGATTATTGTTTAAAGGAATTTCATTATCATCTGATGCGACCTTGCTCAAATACTTGTCGTGTGTTGTTCATCTCTACATTCCATCCAGGATTAAAGATTTATGATAGTGAAGCGATTTTGAAAACATCAAAACAGTTTCTATTTTTATCTTTTATGAAATTTTTCAGATCAAATATTATATTGATCTAGTTTTGAAGTTATAGATATGGATGAGAGAGTTATATAACATTAATCGAAACTTTTTTTTTTAATTTAATGAACATTAGCAAAACAGGACATACATGATGTAATGCTGCGACACTAGCTAAGTTAGGGGATGTTTGTGACTTCAATAAATAATAAATGATTTATTTCATGTTCATTCAATAAAAGACAACTAGTAACACCAGTCCAGTCCAACTTATGATAATCATAGATATCGATAGATTTGCAGTTAAATATAGTATCTAAAGGCCGGTCCAGTCGCTCCGTTTTGCACTATGTTTTGTCTGTGCAGTCTTAGGACGAAATGAAAACGTTACCATTTTTAGAGCGTCTACACAGCACAGACATAACTGTATATTTTGCTCAGTTTTGTGTGAGATCGTCATGGAGGAGGTATTACTATGGACGATTTTCGCGATGTGTCTTGTTAAAAAAAAAAAAGATTGGAAATTCTCAGAAATACCCGGAGTTCAAAGTTGTCGCGGAAGTGGCTTCTAAAAAGGCTGCACTTTTCCCTTATCAATTTTTTTTTTGTTAACTTTTATTATGAAATTTACAACTGAATTAGTATGAATACATCAAGTAAATGTGTACTAATAAAATAAAATAATAATAAAACACGAATAAAATAACATGAAACACGCTTGCTGAGAAACTACCAATTGGTAGCACTCTAATAATTTGTCTACATGAGGAGATCACGAGGCCATCTTCTTTACAGACGCCTCAGAGGGTTATCAGTAATCGAAGAGGAAGCAAGGCTAGAAACAAGAGGATTCGGATGGTTATGAAGTTTATTATGGAAGGATAGGTATCTGGATTGGGACAAATCGGAAACATATGGAACATTGAGGTCTTTATGGATTATTTTATTTGTGACAAAGTAAAGAGCATTGAGGATTTTACGAAGAATTTTGGATTGTAAAGATTGGATACGAGAAGACTTTGATGGTTTAGTGGAGCCCCACAGTTCAACTCCATAAGTCCAAATAGGTCTTATTATAGTCATGTATATTAGTCGTTTGTAATTAATGGGAAGTTTAGAGCGTTTGTCTAGTAAGTGTTGGAGTAAGCGGAAACGTCGAGCAGTTTCTTGTCGTTTCAGTCTGGTATGGGGGTTCCAAGTGAGTCGTTTGTCAAGGTGGAGTCCTAAATATCGGATTTGTTCGACAGGGATAAGATGGCTATTGTTGAAGGATACTGTAGGACAGGAAGTCATAGGTTTACGGCGAAGAGTGAAGGTAATTTGATGGGATTTATTGGAATTTATTTTAATCCTCCAGTTTTGACACCATTCTTCAAGGTTTGTGATGTGTGATTGAAGGGTTTGGGATGCAATTGTTGGATCATTATTAACTGACAGGATACCTATCAAATTATTGTGTGAATTACGTAATGAACCTATTGATTGGCGGAACTACTTGCGAATGGAAATTGAAACATATGCTTATTTATTGGAATTAGTGCCTTGGTGTATCCTGATCATTAAGGAAATTTCTTCTTCTTACTCTACCTCCTTTTTGCCTTTCAGCGTGGCTGTGCCTCGATCCATGCACCCCAAGCATTTCGGTCCCGAGCTAGAGCCCTCATATATCCTATCCTCATACCTCTTTTCTGCCCGATCTGGGAGATGTACTCCATCCACGACAATCTGGGTCTTCCTCTTGGGCGCTTTCCTACAGGTCTCGCCTCCATGAATTTTCGTGGGTCCCGGTCTTCGGTCATTCGAGATACATGCCCGAACCATCTCAGCTGCCTATTTTCTATAGAATCCTTTAGGGAGAAAGTGCCTAGGTCGTCTCTTGTTTTTTCATTCCTGATCCGGTCTCTCCTAGTTCTGCCAGCTACCCTTCGAAGATATTTCATTTCACTAGCAGTAACTCTGCTAAGGTGTTTGGTTAATGGGACCCAGCTTTCACTCCCATATATAAGGGTTGGTAGATATACCGCTTTGAAAAAATGCATTTTTATATTCCTCTCTACCTCCCTTTTCCCACTGACTGTATTGCATAATCTGTAATACTCATCATTGGCCTTTTTAATCCTGTTGGAAATTTCATGGCCTTTCGTTCTTGTTTATTACTGCACCTAGATATGTGTAATCCTCCACCATGCCCAGTATCTCTCCATTGCAATAAATTTCAAAAACCTCCCGATCCCGTCCAATCTGCATTAGTTTGCTCTTTCCGACATTAATTGCCATACCCTTTCTTGCTAATTCAGTCTCCCATTCGATCAACGCTTGCTGCAGATTTTCCTTTGTGTCAGATATGAGAACGATGTCATCTACAAAGACTATTATTTGCGTCAATATCGGGAAATTAAATAAATCAAATCATCAGAGAGATGGCTTGTATATTTCGTCTTCTTCAGCCCCAGATCGAATCGATTTATTTATTTTACCCAACTCTTTTCGGTACAAACTTCTCATTGAATTTATTTTTTTCACAACTGTCTCCCGGTTTGCCGTTGCATCAATTTCTTTAAATGTATTTATTAAAATTGCATACGCCTCCCCTTTCTTATCCCTATCGCAGTATTCTTTTGATTTAACACTTCAAATGCACGGGAAACTTTCATACTGAGCAATAACATCAGTTAAAAACTCCCTAGAACAATGCCGAAGGTCAGCATTGCCGTCTGACGAATGAAACTGAGTAACGAAATGAATCGGAAAATGGTGCTACCGTCCACATGCGCCGAGTTGTCTGCGCAGTTCAAGGAAATCTATGCTCTCTGGCTCAGTTTTACTAAAACTGTTCCATCTTCGAAATGGATTCAAAACTGCACAGTTCTCTAATCCACACGCAACGTTTTGAACTGCGCAGACAAAATGTTGTGCAAAACGGAGCGTCTGGACCAGCCTTAACACATTCCTGGAATTAAAATTTTGTTGCAAAACTTAAATAATGAAAATACAATTGAGGCTTAATATACAAATCGAATTAAGTCCCAAATAATCAACTAAGGGGTATCCAGATACAGATCTTCTCATGAGCATTCAATTCTTTAATAATGGCTTCCGACCACTTCAGAGATTGGCTAGCATTTTCATAATTTGGCGGAACTTCTTCTGGCAAGCTGAGCATTAAATAAGCATTATATAAAAGACTAGCTGATGTGCCCGTCGTTGACGGGTGTATAGTTGAAATTTGAGAATCTTTTTTTGAGATGGATTTTGTATTATGGGGGGGGGAGGGTCAAAATTGAATTTCATAAAATTGGGTCGGGAGAGGAGAGATGACTTGTTTTGAAATCTTTTATGGCGGACCTTATTCAATTCAAGGCTTCGCAATAGTCATAACACACACTTTGTTATTCGGCTCACAACGGACCACCACCGATCCATTAAAATTTGTTAAGTTTTATTTATGATGAAGCGAGGAGATTGTCGATTAATTAATCAAGAAGAGTTATAGTCTCTCCACTTCTTTAAACTCTGCTGAGGTTATCGCTTGTAAAAAAACCAAAATAACATTGGACATTGAGTCATCTACATCCGTGTAAAATTAGAACTTGATCTGAATATTGTGGAGGACGGGATCAAATGTTTGGGATTTTTCCTGAAATCCGGTTAATCCGTTTGGTTAATCCTATAAATGTATAAGACAACATTTGTTAGGCTAGTGAAGTTGAATCGAATGACACCTTGAACGGGAAGATCGGACAAAGTTGAAAAATGAGTGTGTTTTATCCGTTTTATGCGACAAGGCGTTTACAGATGGTCGGTATTCCGGATTTTCCAGTTGAGTTGTGATATTTTTTTTTCATCAGTTGAGTAGTACAACTTTTAAATTTGGCTCGTGGTAGAGTAGGTTGGGATGAGAATCGAAGTAAGTAACTGCCTAAACGGGATCTCTAGACAAATTACTCAAAAATTCATAACTTTGGTTCTACACAATATTATGTTTTTATTTAAAGTCCATATTTTAAGTCAAGCAAACCTAAAATAAAGCAAAAATTTCAAAAGTCTACCATTAGCCATTGCCGAGTTTACCCCCGTCAAAATTTCGTTGGATAATGCGGACATCCAGACAGACAAAACATTTTTTAAAAGTGGATTTGGTGTCTGGAATATCTAAAACGGAAAGAAAAAATGAAACGAGTTGATTCTATTCAATGTACAGACAAAACCTTTATTTTATTTATGTAGATGTTCTTTAACCTATAAACATATGTTTATTATTAAAATTTATTGTCAACATTAACCGAGATCTTTAGACAAATTACTAAAGAATTCATATCTTTGGTTCTACTCAATATTTTGTTTTCATTTAAAGCCTATGTTTTAAGATAAGCGAACCTTAATATAATGTCAAAGTTTCAAAAGTCTGCAATAAGCCATTGCTGAGCTTACCCATAACAAAATTTCGTTGCATTCCGGACATACAGACAGACAACAAAATTTTTAAAAGTGGATTTGGTGTCTGCAATGTATGAAACGGGAAGATATCATAAAACGGGCTGATTCTATTCAACGTACAGACAAAAACTTTATTTTATTTATAAAGATAATCACTTAAGTATTTCGGAATAGATCGATTTCTCTGAGACCTCGATGAATTCTCTAGCTGTATTCAATTTTCTTTACTCTCCACTTTCTTCTCTTCTTCGAAAAAATGTTGTTGTTGTTGAGAACTTTAACATTTCACATCTTTACAGACAGGGTATTTTGTAGAATAGCTGTTAGTTTTTAGTAATTACATTGATACATAATAGCACGAAACAACTCTTTACATACAGGGTGTCCCGTTAGTAGAGAGAAATTTTTATAGGAACGATATTACACCTCGAGAGTTATAAAAATGTTTTTCTAAACAATGGACCAATATTCAGCAGAAAAGTAGGAAATCCAAGTGATGTGTTTTTAAAGTAAGTCATGTTGTTTGTTGAATAACAACCGATAGCTAACAAGAAATATTTAATTTAAATTATTACCAATTGCTTCACTGTAAACAAGACAAAAATTGCTTTAAATAAAAATAGAATATATTACTGTTATTTAAAGAGGACATTTGAGCGGTTAAACAAAGCTAAGTTCTGTTTTTTTTTAAATCATTAATTGTTTGCGATTTTTTACATTCCTAGCTCTTTTAGATAAGCAAAGTGTTGGGATCGGGTCAAATTTCCGATATGGGGGTTTCGACGGATCTATACGTTTCACAGCCCTCTCAGTCCGAAAAACACATTTTAAGCCATTGGTCTGTCTGTGCCAAGATTTTCTAGGGAACTAGTGAACCGATTTTGTTGCTTATTTTTTTATTTTGTAGGGTTTTGACTACTGATGACTGTGCCACAAATTTGGTGCTCCATGCGCAATAGCGGCTGCGCAATAAATGAAAAACATGTTTTTCTATAGACTAGCGCGAAAACGGCTCTAATGATTTTGATGAAACTTTCCTATAATGTTCTAATAATTGTCTTTTCAATTATCGTACGTGCACTGAATTCCCGAGAAATTAAGAAAAAAAGTTATAAAAAGAAGAAAAATGTTTTGGGGCCTAACTAAGTATATATTCTAAGGTTAAATTTATAATAAAACTTTTGAAAGGTGATTAAATTAGCAATAACAAAACAAAAAACATGGGAATCGAACCAGTATTAGCGATGATACAGCGTATCCTATTTTCTACACATGTTTTAATTTATTATTTTCCTACCTATACTAGGTTAAGTATTGCGATCGGGTCAAATTTCCGATATGCGGTTTTCGACGGATCTATACGTTTCAGAGCCCCGTGAGTTCAAAAAACACATTTTTAGACATTGGTCTGTCTGTATTTTATTTTGAAATGTATTTTCAAGGTAAATTCTCTACAAAATTATGTAAAAATCGTTCATTTCGGATTACTATTAACGAAGTTACAGCTAATCAATTTAGTATGTAAGAATACGGGTCTAAGCGGTGAATGAGAGAAAAAAAAGAAAAGAAATCCGCATCACACAAGATTTTTATCGACTTTTAACAGAAATTATTGTTTGATAAAATTGGGCTAATGTAAAAAAGTTTTTTCTTGTTTCTTAATGGACATATTTAAAGATATAAAAACTTTTCTGAAGTAGATAGGAAAGTCGTGTAGGTGGACACACCAGATTTTTTACCGTGTAGTTTTCAAACAGCTCGAACAACTAAATTTTTTCAGACTAAAGATTTTCTTACTTATAAACATATGATCATTATGAATCTCATGTAATGTTTTTATTAATATTATATACCAATATAGTTACTAAAAACTAAGTGGTGTACATATTCTATTATATCTTTTATAAAACATTATGTGCGAATTCCCGTTTAACAAAAAAACATATACAAAAATATATAAGGCAGTTGGAAATTGGTTAATAACTGTGACATGTCAGTTAAAGAAAAGTTCAGAGAGGGGAAAACATTAGTAACAATAAGAAAATACAGTGTGAGTGTTGGATTTGTGTTAAATATTTACTTATGAGTCTTAAATACCTTCCACGTGAAGTCGGTTCTAGAAGAATCTAGATTTGAAATTATGCCTTGAGAATAGCGAGTGCTATCGTGAAGGGGGAGGACTTAATGGCCCAGTTGCGTGGTCAAGATAGGTTCAAAGACTCGTTTCAAGTTCGATCGGCGCAGCCATGGCTTGCCCAGCGGTCAGTCGTGCCTCAGGCATGGAGGATGGCGGTGGTCGACCAATTCAACACCGGAGCGCCGGACTACGGCACCAACCAGCTGCAAGAAGAGGAGGCGCCTAAGATACAGAAGCAGTCTTACAGCCTGCCTTCCCCCGATGAGTCCTTCATCAGCAGCCTCGACGCCAAGCTCAAGAACCTCGAGAAGGAGAAGAAGAAGAACAAGAACAAGAAGAACATGCGGTCTGTCTCCTTCGAGAACAGGCCGATGTTCATCACCACGGTCAAGACCGGTATCTTCCTCGACCCTCCGCCGGAGCTGGCCGCCCTCTTGGGATACTCGAAGAGTTCCAACGCTTCTTCCGGCAGCACGGGCTCCCAGAAGTCGGCCGTGGACGTCATGTACTCCTTTTCCAGCCAGCCGAGAGTTCTGAACAACAACAGGCCCAAGCCTAAGGTGAGCAACGAGCGGCACCACGAGGTTAACTTCGAGAAGCAGAAGTCCAAGAACAACCTAAGGGAGAAGAGCGTAGCGTCCGTAATTAACAAGAGGCTTTCCGAGCAAGTTATTAAGAAGTGAGTAATTAATTTCCTTTAAATATTTTTGTTAATTTAGTTATGATAAATAAAAATACATTGATCAATTTAACTTCTCTTAATCTATATTGCTGTTCATTGTTCAAAAAAGATCTCGCCCTATTAAGCGGAATGTTACAAAAAAAAATGTGGTGTTTCCACTCACATGACTTTTGTACCTATTTCAGAAAAGTTTTTATATCTATATATAGGTTCTTGAAGAAACAAAAAAAAAAATTGATTCAGATTTATTTTCCTGAAAATTGATCAAAGAAAAGATTTGAGTACGATTCCGGAGGTGGTGGTGATTGCAGTGTTGAAATATAGAACTGGGAATAAAGGTATAAAATTAGATACTTATTTCTTATGAAAGATGTTCTTAGGAAAGATACTTTATTAAATGTATGTAGAAAAAAGGTTTTTTAGTCTCAACAATTAAAAAAGTATATTTTAAATTTATCCAAATTTTCGCCTCTTCAGGGGAAAAAAAAACATATATTTCCTTCTAATTGTCCGATTTTAACGATTTTTTTTTGTTTTTTTAGGAAATTCCACAGACTTCTAAAAAAACATATACAATATCAATAAAAAAGTTTGAGTTATTCGGAATTTAATTTAATATTCCACGTAAATTTTGTTCAGCTTCTTTTCGTTGAAGTATGTTATATAGATAAATTTAAAGGATATTGAGAAAATGACTTTAGCAAAGTTTCATTGAAATCAGTAAATTCGTTTAGGCGCTACAGTCTATAGTAACGCAGGTTTTTCTGCATTTTTATTTTTTTTCTCCTTTATTAACTTATCAACTTCTTTCAAAAGTTATATTTAGCATTTTTTCGTAACTCTGAATAATGCGAAATGGTTAGCTTTTTAAAAAAATCATATTAAAGGTACTTTAGAGGAAGACATATATGAACATTGGGCATTTAAGCCCTGTAAAGTGACATCAACGGGGATAAGACCTAAATCATATTAAAGACAACTTAATTATACAATGATACACCGAGTTTGATCAAAATCGTTCGAGCCGTTTTTGAGAAAATTGTAAAAATGTGTTTCAGCGTTCATATAAAGTGACACTTCCGGTAAGCTGATTTTAACAAAAAAAGTTGCTGTCACATCCAGCTCATATAAAAACCTTAAATACTTAATATCAGTTTCGTAGTACTTTTCATTTATGAGCTAGACTGTTAACACAGACCATTTTTCGGGACTTGGTGATATGGACTCAGGGTACCTCAAAACGTGTATTTCCGTTAAAAACTCACACTCGAAAATTTTCACGATCGCAATACTTAACCTACAATATTACATATTTACGTAAGTGAAAGTAAAAACTGGTAAAAACCACTCACACGACTTTCCTACCTATTTCAGAAAAGTTTTTATATCTTTACATATGTTCATCGAAGAACAAAAAAAAACAGAGGGCTCTGAAACGTATAGATCAGTCGAAATCGCATATCGGAAATTTGACCCGACATCAATACTTTCCGTACCTAGTATAGGTAGGAAAGTAAAAATAGATGTGAATAAAATGGCATATTGAATAGTGTTTTTTATTTAACTTAGCTGCGTACGAAATGTATAGTAAATGTGCATTATGGGAATCGTAAAAATTTAGATAATCGTGAGAGTTTATGGGGACAGCCTAGTTTAAGAAAAAAAATTCATACGAAAGTAAAAAGATAGTTGAATTCCGGAAGTCCTACCAATTTTACGCAGAGATTAAAGAACTTAATCTCAAGAAGTTTTGAGTTTATTTTTCATTAAGTGGTGTTAAATAAAAAGCAATAACTTAAATAATATCTAATTTAGGTAATTAAATATTGCTCCAAAGTAAACTAGACAAACTTAATTTCAAATAAATGTTTTTTTTTTTTGTTTTTTTTTAAAGATATTCTTATTGAGAAATAATACATTTTGCCACACTTAAGGGCACTGAATACTAAAGCTGAGTGAAGAACATTCATACCATATAAACTATACAATAAATAAACAACAAAAAAAAAAAAATATATATATATATATAACGAAGGCAAAAACTATAAAAAAAAAACCAAGGAAATTTAACTTGAAGTTAAAATTAAATAAAATACAGAAATTTGTAGCAAAATTAGATTAACTATAATTAAAAGAAATAAATAGATTAAAAATAAAAGCATTCATACTTAATTTCAATATTTACAATTAGCCAAGGAAACTTTCCACCACGTGTGAAGGACAAAGCGAGGTTCTGGGTTGTCCATACTTCCCCAACCGTACACCCCTCCCCACATTTCTATAAATTGCATATCCTTGAAACTATTCATTAAAAAAAAATTAATGTTCCCACAAAAAAAAAATGAACGCACTGCCCCAAAATGGCGACCAAACATGGCGGATTGACGACTTTGACTTTAGTTAGTTTTTTGGACACTGAGAATCAGCATTAGGCTTAATTTCATCATAGTTGGTCTTTTATTAAACCTGGATAGTCAGAAAATAATAAAACATGAAAAATAATTGGCTTAGGTAATAAAAAAGACCAGTAAAGTCAACTTTTATCGGTACTGACCAGTACCGTCAGCTTAAGAGCCTACAGGCGTCTACCACACCATTCAGCACTCATAAATGGCTTAATTATAGTGCTATTGGTACATTATATTGATTGTATTAACGAACAAATATTAATGCAATAATTTAATTGTCCAAAAAAATTAAACATATTTTTTTAAATGTATTATATTATTTATTTTTAATTTAATGATCACTGATATTTCCTGATTCTTAGAGTTAATTTAAATAGTACATACCTCTCCGGAAATGAGTCATATTAATACCTGTTTTATAAACTAAGATAATATCTACCTAATCTGAGCTACATACAATAAATAGTTGATGGGTTGTTTATTAAAACTCATATATCACTATTTAAAAAATTAATTTTTATTTATTTTATTTTGTTCGAAAGTTGGTCCATATCATACAAAGTAGGAAATTTTAAATTATTTTCCAATTTTTGGGTTCAATTTTCCGTTTTTCATCATTTTGAGACCAAATACTTGTTTTGTTTTGAGGGTTAATGCAACGATTATAAAATGGATTTGGTAGGTTTGAATGAGTTTTTATTTATTTCATCTCTAATTCTAAAGCCCATTAGTGAATTAAATCACAATTTTATATTCTAATATAGCTTTCTGCTTTTCTTAAATATTTTTTGATTTTGCTGATTAATCCACTGTCGTTTTTATCTTTATGTTTTCCATTCGATCAGTATAGTTAGTACATCATAAATATAACTCGTTTACTGTTTAAGTGTCTTGGTAATGGGTTTATTTCGTGGCTTCCAATCTTTGTAGTATGTAATACATCGCCGTGTTCTAATCCATAGGTGGCAGAGAACGAAATTTTCCCGTCTTAAGTTTGGAGTTTTCCATCGAAAAAACTTTTTCTTAAGTTTTCCGAACCCTTATTTTATTTATCATTCCTATTTTTTCTTATTAAATGGCAAATTGATGTGCCTATTCTACTCTGGGAATATACGCAATTATTAGGGCTTGGATAGCACCTTTATGTAAAGCCAGGTTTGCAGAAAAATCGGCTCTTTAGTTACAATGGGCATTATTAGTAATATCTTTTTATTTTCTCCCATTTTTCTTCTGTTACATTACAGACCTGATTACATTACAGATATTTAGCCGCCTTAACAAGTCCACTTTATCTATTCCTATCTTAAGCTATTTCTTTTCAGTTATCTGGACGCAGCTCTGTTTCAACCTTGTTGCTTTGATCTACCCATCTGTTCTGTTGTGTAGAGACTTACTGATGAATTGCTCCGAACTATATGCCTAGTGTGGCCCAAATGCGAGACCAAGACGAGTATTGGTCTTATTCAAGAGTCTCGCAAGAGTCTTGCAGTTATCTATTAGCTTGCTCTGGTAGAGATATTACTTTAATTTTGTATCTCCTCAATAAGAAATTAGAGGAGTTAAATGCAAAATTATATTAGTTTCATAGTTTTTCAACATTCAAAAAATTGATTTTTTTTTTTACCAATTTTGGTCTTGGTCTCCGACAGCTGAGTGGTCTTGAGCAACACTATACATACCCTTTCATCTTAATCAAATTTCTTATACAAATATTCATGTTTCAATTAAAATTAATTAATTTTACTGCACCATTACAAAAAAAAAATTCTGGTGCACGCAACACAAAACTTTTACTTACCGTTCAACTTTAAAAACAGAAATTATTTTCTGGCCATGTTGGGCTATTATAATATTTTTGGATTGCGTTTTAACTGAGCTCAAGCTAAAAAAATACAGCTAACAAATCATAAACACCATTAAAATAACAAAAGTTTTATTTATTATACCATCGGTTGATTATGGATTGTACGACTATTAGTTATCAACCTATTATTTTCCATTGTAAAGTTTATTAAAACGGAATTAAGAGATTTGCATTGTCTGTCAGAGACAGATCAAAAGTTGTCACACTAATAGTAAGTGGATTCTGTTGGAACATCACAAAAGAAAATTTCATCAAACTATTCACTAATTTGTTTTTCTAAAAGGTTACATGATGATTTTTCGGAATAAACGGACGATAGATACCTAAATATTTAAATATAATATCAGATCAAGAGTTATTAAAATACAGTAAACATATTTAAGGTTATAAACGTATCTATGAAATATTTTTATAATTCACTTCTTCTTTCACACAAGTATAATGAAATAGTAGTGGGTACTGTTGTAATATCACAAAAGGAAATTTCATCAAACTATTCACTAATTTATTTTCTAAAAGGTTACTTGATGATTTTTTGGAATAAACGGACGATAGATACGTAATATTCAAATATAATATCAGATCTAGAATTATTAAACTACAGTAAATGAATTTAAGGTTATAAACATATGCTTTATACATCCATGAAATGATTTTATATTTTACTTCTTCTTTCACACAAGTACAAAGAAATAGTTTTTTTAAACAATGTCATTGCCTTGATTAGGTGGATTTTAAATATTTTTCTCAAACCATAAAAGTATTTTAAAGGGTTACATTTAGTTAGTAAATTTCATTTAATTTCTTTGAGAACATGTGATTTACGTTAAATATTATTTGTTTTCAAAACTTATTATTTATATTTTTTTTGCCACTCTCCGTTACCTTACACAACTTTCTATATCAGATATATATTTTTTCAAAAATTCTCCGCTTTCCAACGATATATTATACGTAGACCTTCAGACTATTATTTCCGGGTATAAGCAATTTTTTTTTGTTCACACACACAAACACGCTCGCACCCACACACACTAACACACACACAAACACACACACACACAAACACGCACGCACAGACCATTTTTCTGGACTTGGTTATTGGGACTCAGGGCTCAGGGAACCTCAAAACATGTATTTCCGTTAAGAACTCAGATTGAAAAAATGTTCACGATTGCAATACTACACTTACTATATATGACATATTTAGGAAAGCGAAAGTAAAAACCTATGGTGTGTGCTGTCATACCATATAAGTGAAAACATCTACTACGCGAAATATATTTTTTTTTATGTTCTAGAATCATAAAGTGAAAAAAAAATACAATATATACAATTACAGCTGTGTATCAACAACGCGAAATTAATAATATAAAATGTATTATTTTTTTTTATGTTCTACAATCACAAAGTAAAAAAACTGGTGTGTCCACTCACACGACTTTCTTACCTATTTCAGAAAAGTTTTTATATCTTTACATATGTCCATCAAAAAAAAAAAAAAAAATTGATTAGATTTATCTTCCTGAAAAGTGATTAAAGAAAAGATTTTTATTTGATAAACTAAAACGATGTAAACCGGCTTAAGGTAGATTAGTGTGAAAATGTCAATAACCTTTAATATTATTGATCGTAAACTTTTTGCCATAGCCTAATTTTGTCAAACAATAATTTCTGTTACAAGTAGAGGTAATAGTGAAGATTGTGTGATGCGGGCAACAGATTTTCTTACTTTCATTAAGTTATATTTTTTCTCTCATTCATTCCTTTCTGACACCACGATCTGTACCCGTGATCTTACATTGGAAATTGAATAGCTGTAACCTCGTTAATAGTTGTCTGAAATGAACGATTTTTATATAGTTTTGCAGGGAATTTCAGGGAAAAAATAGACAGACAGACAGACCAATGGCTAATAATGTTTTTTTCGGCCTTAGAGGGCTCTAAAACGTATAGATCCGTCGAAAACCGCATATCGGGAATTTGACCCGATCGCAATACTTTCCTGGTATAGATAGGAAAATTTAAAAAAAGTACAATACATATAATTAAAATTTTTTACAAAATATTTTTGCTCTATATTCACAAAATAATAAAATTTACAATATATACAATTATAATTGTGTTTAAATTACTGTAGTAAACTTTGCTCTGACTGATCGTCACTTGTATCATACTCTAAAAATGATGCAATAAGTTTATGTTAACTAAAATATGTGATGAATGCTTTTGATTGAAATTGATTTGCTAAATATCAACCAAAAAATGTCATATTTTAAATATAACTTCTGTCGCTGTGGTCAGTAATTTGTCAAAACTATCGAGTGCAACCGAAAATCGAATAGAAACACTTAAGTTCTTATTTTTATGGCTAATTAAAAAAAAATATATTGTCTTCCACAAATCAGTTTCTGTATTCTACATAGTATTAAAATGTTGAGATATTTTAGTTTAAATATTCAAAGCAGTCGTTATTAATTCCTATTTATTAATCCTATTTAATTAATCCTTTTTTGTCGCTATCGTTTTCCCTCATGTGCTGTGGGACTCGGCGTCATGTCAAAATACAAGAATTTTTTTTTTTTTTTTTTTTTTTTTTTTTTTTTTTTTTTTTTCTTATGCCAGTCGTTGGTCATTTGGCCATCCGACATCTTGCTGCCCAGTATAATTTAGACTTTCTTATATGTATATTCGGAAATATTTTGTCTCTTATGTCCCTCAAGGCAGGACATGCGTCTAGATGGTCTGCATCCATTGTTCCTTGATGACACAATTTACTCCTAGTATCCTCAGCGACGCCTATCTTGTAGAGATGACTCTGCAGATAGTCGTGACCAGTGGCCAGGCGGTAGCAGGCAACTGCATCTCTTCTAAATACAAGAAAATGAAATGCTGAACATTTTCCTCCCGGCAGTATGCAGTTCCGATTTTAAGTTTCTGAGACATTCTAATTCCACGTCTTCAATGGAACTAGTCATTCCGTTTTCGACACTATTTTTTTCCCTTTTCGCCGTTCTAACACGGAATCACGTTAAGATACAATGTTGAATAATAGCTCTATGCAAAGAGAATGAAATGTTAAACATTTCCTTCGCTTACAGTATACAGGTCCAATTTTAAGATTCTGAAATGTTTTAATCCACATGTTTAATAAAACTCGTTATCATTTCGTTTTCGACACCATTTTTTCCCTTTTTGCTTCTCTAACACGGCATCGCGTTAAGATATACTTTTGAATAAAAGCTCATTATATAGAAAGTGAAATGTGAAAAGTACACATGCATTTATACCGATAGGACGAAAAAATCAGAACATGTTGGATGTTCCGTTGTTCTACCTACGGAGACCATCTGCTACTCTCTACCCTCCATTTATTCAGTCCTATCCTCCGAGCTCTTTGCTATATATTTAGCGTTAGATATAATAATCAACGAAATTAACAATGACCACATTTTAATTATTAGTGATTCCTACTCAGCCCTCAAACTAATAGAAAACTTTCGATCATGCAACAACCCCATTGTCTTCCAAATTACACAAATTATTCAAATTACAAAAAAAAAGATAACATTTTTGTGGGTCCCCAGTCACATAGGAATACCAGGCAATAAACTGGCTGATAGCGCCGCAAAAGAAGCATCCACCATACTTCCAGCACCAGACAATAAAATAGCGCTCTACGATTACAATAACGCAATTTTGAACCAGTGTAGAGAGGCCTGGCGATATTATTGGGCAAAGGTTCCTATCACAAACAAAATGAAAAGAATGTTTCATGACATGAATCCATTTCCAGAGATTCAAGGAAACCGACGGGAGCAGACCATCATCACACGCCTCAGAATAGGGCACACCAGGCTCACGCATGGGCACCTACTCGACGCAAGTTCGCCACCAAGATGTCGCAGCTGCGATAGAGCTTTAACAATGTTTCACATCTTGGAAAATTGTCCGAGCTTAAATTCATCAAGGACCTCATATCTGCTGTTAGGATATCGACAAGCCCTACAACCCGGAAATCAGAAACACCTACTCCAATTTTTGAAAAAACACAATTGCTACAGACATATTTAAACAATATCATCCTCATAAACGAATTCACAAAGTAAATTAGAAATAACCTATTCAATTGTAACAACACGTTCTTTAAACAAAAATACTAACAACATACACATCCAAAATTTTACATACATAAGACATATTGAAATGTAAATCAACAATCAAGATGGTGCCTCTAACCTATAAAGTTGCACACGGCACCTAAAATATAACCAAATAAAAATAAATAGAAAGTGAAATGTTAAACATTTCCTTTGCTTACAGTATGCAGGTCCGATTTTAAGTTTCTGAGACATTTTGATATGCATCTTCAATAAAACTCGCTATCATTCCGTTGTCGATACTAATTTTTCTCTTTTCGCCTCTCTAACACGGCTTCGCATTAAGATACAATTTTGAATATAGCTCTTTACAAAAAGGATGAAATGCTGAACATTTCCCTTGGTTACCTACCCCTTTACTAACACACCTGTCTGCTCAGATCTTTATTTTCGAAGATATTTTCATCCATACACAAACATATTTCAATTACCCGATTCAAGCAGACGTCACTCGAATGAGCGTCATTCACTCCCGACAAAAAAAAAGTGCAGAACGTCCCTAAAGGAATTTTCACTTCAAAAGTTAATTATTTATTATTATTGATTCAAAGTTGATCTGAACTAAATTTAAACTTTCACTTTTATTTAAAAACTTGTTTAATTTTAAGAAATGTAATACTGACTTTATTGTGTCTTCGTCATTTTATAGGATGTTTGATATTAATGTAAGTCCTCAGCTGGCTAAATTTGAGGTATATAAAAACATTTCAGTAAAATATGGCTGACTGTAAGTAGAGGTGGGCGTTTCTGCTATTTTTGAAAAAACGTAAATGAACTATTCGTTGACGAAAACAACAGTTCTTAAGAACTGTTAAAAAAAAATAGTTCATAGAACAACACAAAGATTCATGGTGTTGTAAGACCTATTCGTTTGATAACAGTCTTATTCGTTTTAAAACGAATTCAATTCGTTTAATGACAAGTCTGGAAACGAACGAAACGTTTTATGTATAAAGTTTGGCATTGTTCGAGCTTGAAATTGATAACTTTTCAATTTATTTTCAGTATTAGCCGGATGCATAATCTTAAAAATTACTTTTTAACTAATTAAAACTGAAAATGATTTTTTATACATAGAACACTTTTTATTTTAATAATATTTTAACTTTCTTGTATTAATCTGGTAGTCATGATTTTGGACAAGTTCCTAAACTCTCAACGATGAGCTTATTGATGACATCCTTTCGCCCAGCGTAAAGATGGATCCGGTGCTATCGATGAGCTCAGCGCTGAGCTTAGGAACTTTTCCTTTTTCAAACAAATTTGTTATTAGTTTAAAATTACCCTGCTTGGTCATTATAAGTCTTTTAACTGTAGTTCAAAAATGTTTTCAACTGTTTGCAGTTTTCAATTTTTATAGAACATAATAGTGTTTATAATTGTGGATTAATGGTTGACTGATTAAATAATTGAAGAGAACAATGTTTTTTTTTTTTTTTTTACTGATCACCCCAACCATTCTTCCCTTCAATAATAGTATTTAATTTTAATTATGCACTTAAATATTATTTACGTGAACATATTCAATCATTAAAATTATTTTCGGTCTGCAAGACACTAATACAGATAGATACGTCTAAAAACATAAATTTTGCCTGTAAATATGCTTAAGTCAATTTATTAATGTAGTAACTATAATGAGAGTTTTCATTTATTCCTAGCCCTCATTAATAATGGGAGCTAAATTACATAAAAATTACATCCCTAAACATAACAGTTGAAACATTCCTTATAAAAAAAACTGTTGGGTTATTTTCATGACGAACTGATAGGTTAGTTGGTAAACAGAAAGAGCTTCTGTTTCGTTTGGAAAAAACGAAACGAAAAACAGATCAAACAGCAACTCGACTAGTGGCAAACTGGTGAACTAAAAAAAACAAAAAAAAAACTGTTATCCGTTTGGAAGAATAGTTCATTCGTTTGAGATCAAGAACTGTTATTTTCAAACGTTTGAAGTTTTCTCTCCCACCCTTAACTGTAAGTGTATTACAGCAGTGTTGGCATTTCGGTGGTGGCTGTTTGCTAATGGGTAAGATTAATATGGCCTATTTTTAGTCTGGTCAAGGGAATCTCTTCCTTGCGGATATGGCGATTTTATTTCAGCCACGGTTTCACTGTTTTTTTTTAATATCTTTTAATTTGCTTGACAGGCTCTCATTCCATGTAGATTTCCATATTTCTTTTTGTAGGGGAAGACTTATATCTTGTGATATTGGTAAGAATAAATGACATATGGTTCTATTATCTATTGTACTCCAATGTGGCAGAGAGTATCATTTCTCAATAAAAACGGTTTTTCTAAGGAAACTTGAACCTATAGCCGACTGCCTGATGTATATCACTGGCAATTCTTCGCCGAAGTTGTAAATAATATCCGGATATGGTGACTGAGGATTAGAATCGATTTTCTTGATAACTTTCCTCATTCCAGATCATGATTTATCGATGTTTTGCGCAGTAGCTGATTAGGAATAATAGAAAGAAATCTTCTGATGATCTGAAAGTATTAAGCTATAAATTCTAAAATCAGCATATATTTATTGCCACTGATAAGAATAAAGATTTGTAAATTCCACTTGTTTTTTATAATATTTTTATTTAGATATATAATACCTTAAAATGTTAAGATTATATAAATATAACTATGTATAACTTTTTATGTAAGAAAATTTTCATAACATTACTGGTTAATATTTTTTTTAAAATAGTAATCTTCATTCCTATTTCCTTTGTCCGCTATGAATTTCAATACATTGAAAATGAATCTTACTTTTCATTTGATCAGTTTTTGCATTTTATTGTTGAGTTTTTCAAAAAAAAAAATCAATGGAATTTATTGTTGGAATGTAACTTTACTCTCTTTTTAATTATATTTTAAAGGAAAGGAAAGTAATTTATATATATATATATATATTTTTTTTTTTTTTTTTTTTTTTTATTTTATTTGGGTTTTATACAACTTAAAGAGTCATATCCCCAAACCCAAAAGCCACTGCTCCCTGTCCATCCAATCTCCTCACGAAGCGCTCTGGCTGCCATGCTTTCCTCCACGTCCTCTATCCATTTCTTCTTTGACCTTCCACGCTTCCTTCTTTCAGGTGGCATATAGTCATAAATTTTCTTTGGCCAGCGGTTCTCATCCATCCGCATTAAGTGGCCATACCACTTTAACCGTTTGGTCCCGATCAGGTGAAGGATGTTCTTTTGACATCCGACCTTGTCTCAAATAGCTGCGTTTGGGATCCGCTCGATTCTAGATATGCCACAGCTGTTTCTGCAGAAATCCATTTCCATGGAAAGCAACTTATTTTCCATCTTTTTTGTCATTGTCCAAACTTCTGATCCGTAAGTGGCTACGCTTTCTGCAAAGGAATGGTATATCTTCTTTTTAGTTTCTAATCTTATTTCTTTACTCCATAGGGTTGAATTTATCGAACTTATTATTATTTATAGTTGAGTTTTTTAAAAAAAAAATTCAATGGAATTTATTGTTGGAATGTAACTTTACTCTCTTTTTAAATATATTTTAAAGGAAAGGAAAGTAATTTTTATATATATATATATATTTTTTTTTTTTTTTTTTTTTTTTTTTTTTTTTTTATTTGGGTTTTATACAACTTAAAGTCATATCCCCAATACCCAAAAGCCACTGCTCCCTGTCCATCCAATCTACTTCACGAAGCCCTCTGGCTGCCATGCTTTTCTCCACGTCCTCTATCCATATATATATATATATATATATATATATATATATATATATATATATATATGTGTGTGAGGCTGGGATAGCCATGCGGGCTAAGGCGTTTGCAATAGGTAATCAAAGGTAAGCATGGCCGAGAATGGTTAGCACTTGGATGGGTGACCGCCCACACCAAGTGGCCTAGAAGACCACATCCCGCAACCAATGATCTTTCATGGTCGGTAGTGACGACTAAAAAAAAAAAATATATATATATATATATATATATATATATATATATATATATATATATATATAAAATATATAATTTATTTACTGCATTGCAATAGTATATTATTTTCGGGGGAAATATAAATGGACCATTCCGTGTCATACCATAGCATTTCTACAGATTTGAACGAAAATTTGTATACGTTAAATTATAAATTAATTCAGGTATTTAAAAAATGCCAAATTTTACCTTACCCTATTATATCGAGTATTTTCAGAATTATGAGCATTTGAACTTTTTGGATATTTAAATCAGTGAAATTTGTGGTAGAAACTAGCTTTTGTATGCTAAGGATTTCTTAAGTAAATGTATAATATTCAGCGAAATTTCTCTTTTGCGGGCACTTTTCTTTAACTGACACTTTCATTCTCTATAACACTCTCATAAAATTTTAAACTATTTTATAGTATTACTAGAGAAGGAATGTAACTTTACAAATTATACAACTGTTCATTTAATTTTATTGCTCGTTGCTCCAATTGTTTAACAGCAACTTACGAGTAAACTGTACTAGTTTATTTTAACTTGTACATGCATTCTGTAGTTCAGATTGTTTTTTTATTCTTCATAGTTTTTAAATTTTGACCTTTATACTTTAATTTCTGTTCATACTTGAGTGTATGCTTTATAGATCAGTATAATACATATATTTTTTTTATTTGAAAATGAATAAGTTCTGCCGCATTGGAAGGCATTAATGTTAGGGCTACATTAAACATACACACAATATATACATACAAATGAAAACAAAAATAGAGACAAAAGAAAAACCGTTGTAGAAAGTAAAATAAGAAAATTAACATTCATAGGTAAAAAAAATAAATGAAATTGAAATAGATAAAAAAGCATTCACACCTATATACAATATTTACATTCACCCGGAGGATTCCGAGTCATGCTTTGTCTCGTCAAAGGCAGGACTCCAGGAGATCCCAGTGCCTCTCTCCCAGCCGCGTCATTGGTATTTAAGCCAGTGGAGACTGATGGAGGGCACTAAAGCAACAGACGCTCAGGACTTGAGTGGATAATTTGGTCATTGCCAGTAATCCAATATATACATATTTAAAAAAGGTCACGGGGCCACTGCCGTTTTAACCTCCAGGGAGGTTAAAATGTTTATAGGTTTAAATATTATTAGTGTAGGGATGGCTGGAGGGATTGTGCTACAGGATTTGGATGATGAGTGAGTTTCTGGTGAAAT
The DNA here is from genome assembly GCA_928085145.1 of Nezara viridula. Taxonomy (NCBI): domain Eukaryota; kingdom Metazoa; phylum Arthropoda; class Insecta; order Hemiptera; family Pentatomidae; genus Nezara; species Nezara viridula. Next base: position 17,661,488 of record OV725077.1, read on the forward strand.
TTGGAAAATTTGTCTGGAATTAGATCAATAACAAATGCGATATGAAGGTCATTATGGAGGGTTGTGTTGGATACATAGAAGGGAGCATCGACTTATTATATATATATATATATATTGTTCGGAGGACTTTAGGCTGAAAGGATTGAATGCGCTTAATGTTAGAAGGTTTTGTTGACCCCCACAGCTCTAGTCCGTAGGTCCAGATAGGTTTCAGGATTGTCTTGTAGATTAGTAGTTTGTTGTCGACTGAAAGTTGAGATTTTCTATTCATTAGTCTATATAGCTGTCCGTATCGTCGGTTAAGCTGTTGTCTTTTAAGTCTGGTATGTGGGTTCCACGTTAGTCTTTTATCTAGGAGAAAGCCAAGATACCGGACTGTGTCTGAGAGAGTGGTATGGATTTGAAATAGACTGGTGGACAGGGCTTGCGCCGAAGAGTAAAAGTGATGTATTTGGATTTGGATTCATTTACTTGGATGCGCCATTTATTACACCAATGTTCAGAATGGTGACTTTGTCTGTTAGATCAGTATAATAAAAACCGAAATTAACTTTTGATAATTATTTATTGTACGTTTCGGGGAATCTGTATCTCTCTCTTCAGCAATCTAAAAAAAATATATCAATATATTATAGGTTCAATCTAGAATCCAGACAATACTAACTAAAATATACAGCACATAAAACAACTTTTCAAATAAATATAAATTTGTTGAAACAATATTTCAAAGTTACTTACGTTTTATTCTCCCAAAAAAAAAAAAAAAAAAAAAAAAACTGTAAATCAATATGGTGTATTGACTACAATCTATTCTTTGATTGGCTGAAGTCCTGTGCCAATCCACTATTCAAAGATATTTCCCCACCATTCAGGGCCGGGAGTTGGTAAGGCGAAGTCCCCTTGGTGGATGTACTTGCCGAGGGAAGGGATCTGTACTCTGTAGTCCATATCCATTCATTTTTGTAAATATCATAAATATTTTTTTGTAAATATTATAAATATAAATATAAATTGTTATCTAGTAGAGCGGTCCCACCTAATCAGCGAAAAATAGAAGGCTTCTTGTCGAAAATGCATACAGCATTCATATTCCCTATTGTTCCTTAGAATACCTTCGGGTTATAAAAGGAGATAGTAAACCTGTATATGTTCATACTTATATTAGTTTTGTATATTGTGTTTGTTTATAAATAAATGTGGGATAAGAAAAAAAAAAAAAAAAAAAGAACGGTCGCTTAAAACTTCTTCGGATACTCGGAGCTAAACCTCTTCACGTGACTGATTTATAAACTACGTAAAATAAGCATTGGGTATAGTACCAACATATTTCACTAAATTAACTCAATAATTCCAATGTCATCACCAAATTAGACATCTCATCATACAATAGTCGATTTAGCTTTCACCCCGCCCTTACAATTTAGCCTTGGCTGAATCGATCTATAACTGATGAAGATATGTACAACATCGATAGGTGTGCAATCGCCTGCCACTGCCTCATGTATCATTACCCCAAGGCCGGCTCGATCCGATGGGGACATGACAGTTGGCATTGGGGCAGGAAGGTTGTAAATGCAATGTCATCTATCACATCCTGTTGAAGATGTTTACAAAGTCGATGGTATTTGTGTTTCCGCAAGGCCTCCGTTGTCATAAATCTATCTTTCTGTCATTGCTGTGGGGAAATAATTAAATGACTGATAAATTAGGTTTATCCACGGAGTAGCACTAGCTTATTTAAATAAAAATGCCTTAAATTTATAATAGTATAATTCCACTAACCAAAGTTCCAGTATAGCTTCATTACAGTTTCTATTGTTTTCATTATTACATGTATTTCTAGGTAGACGAAATTTGATAAAATCAGTATTAGACCATTTTAGCTGTGAACACTATCCATTCCTGAAAATGTTATCAAGTCGAAACATCTGGTGTGCCCACTCACACGACTTTCCTACCTATTTCAGAAAAGTTTTTATACTCTTTACATAAGTCCATGAAGAAACAAAAAAACAATTGAACTAGATTTATTTTTCTGAAAATTGCTCAAAGAAAATATTTGAGTACAATTTATTTGATAAATTAAGGCAATGTAAACCGGCTTAAGGTAGATCAGTGTAAAAATTTCAATAATCTCTAATATTGCTGATCAAAAACTTTTTCCATAGCTTAGTATTGTCAAACAATAATTTCTGTTAAATGTAGAGGAAATAGTGAAGCTAGTGTGATGCGGGCAACGGATTTACTTTGTCATATTTTTTCTCTCATTCACCCTTTTCTGACACCGAGATATGAACCCGTAATCTTTAATTTGAAATTGAATAGCTGTAACTTCGTTAATAGTTGTCCAAAATGAACGATTTTTGTATAGTTTTGTAGGGATTTTTATTACATATCAAAAACAGACCAATAGCTAAAAATGTGTTTTTCGGCCTCAGAGGGCTCTGAAACGTATAGATCCGTCGAAAACCGCATATCGGAAATTTGACCCGATCGCAATACTTTCCGTGACTAGTCTAGTATAGGTAGGAAAGTAAAAAAGTATCAAATACTGTTAAATATAAATATAAACCTCTCTTTCTATATTTTCATTGTATACCACATTTCACAGCCACTATATTCTGAACTATTAGGTAAATTAATTTTCATTGTTAATTAGAAATAGATAAAATTTAAACTAGAGCAATATGAAACATAGGGCTAAATCAAGCCAGCCATTTTTGAGTTCTTCGTCTTCTTTTGCCACCTTCTTAGTGCCATCAACTTGGAGGAACAGCCTCGGACCATCTCGTCCACTGATCCCTGCCACTGGTCCTCCTTCTCATATCCACCATGGTGCTACCTCTGGCTAGCCCGAACCTCTCCATGTAGCCACATTACAACAGCCTAGACCATCCTCTAGGTCGCCTTCCCTCTGGTTTTGCTTCTAGGAACCATTCTGCCTTACGGTTATCGTCCACATGGACAAATCACTTCATGGCTCCTTCAAGACTTGTTTTATAGTCCTTAAATTCAGCTTCTCTCTCATCCTCTCGTTCCTTCAGCGGTCTCTTCATGTTTTCCCAAGAACTCTCCTGAGATATCTCATTTCTATGACCGGTACTTAGCTTACATGTTTCACTAGGGCCGTCTAACTTTCTGCACCATACAAAAGGACAAGAAAAAATACTTTTTAAACACAGCTATTTTTGCTTTCTTCTTTACCTTCTGTTTCCCTAATATTGTAGTACAGATGGAGTGAAACACACCATTGGCCTTCTTTTCTCTATTTAAAACCTCCTGGCCGATTCTTCCATCTCTACTGAAAATCGTGCCCAAGTATTGGTATTCATCTACTTTTTCTAACGGATCATTATTACATATTATACGAGGACCATGTGATCTGCATATAGGAGAGCTTGTGCCTCCACAGGGATCAAATCCCTGACCCCATCGTTGCTCAGTGGAACGAAACACTAAAAATGGGGACAAAATATCAATTTCAAGTATTTTACTTTATCGGAAAGTTTTATATTTTTTTGAAGTCGTACATGCGAATGTACAAGGAAAGATTATTTCATAAATGTTTCTAATGATAAAATCTAGTAACAAAGTTAATGTTATTGGGGGGAGTAAATTTGAAGTTTTTCCTGTAGAGGATTCCAAATCTCTTGGCGAGGAATCGAATCAAAAACAGCCTTCTTCCTCTATCCTTCCTAGCTTCCTCAACAACCATTCATATAGAAAAAATAATGTACTAATTAAATTACTTTTTTTTTAGTCCTCCCCTTCCTCGCCATTAAGGCTATACGGGGTTTTCCCGAGCCAGGGGATGTGAGCGGGGATTTAAAAGACCCCTGCCCCCCGGCACCGGGACGCGAACTTTTATATCGTTGAGTCATATATCAGGTTGCCGGACAACGGTGGTGCAGTGCACACGCGTCAGCCCAATCGGCCACTCCGCCCACTAGTTAAATTACTTTTTGTTTCATTTTTTACAAAGCTAAACCACTGGAGAAATTAAAAATGGCTATATACCAAATTTTATAATCTTAATCATGTTTTACCAAGTTCAGAACAGTCTGCGTTGGTTCCACCTTCGAGGTCTGTTCCTCGAAAGATTTATTCATTTTTCTTTGTTATTTACTTGCAATATTTATTTATTATTATTATTCCGTGGCACTACAACTATTTTAGAGCAAGGGCCTTCAGAAGCTTTAGCCGCATCTCTAGGAAGTGCAGCCGCCTTCCATTCGTAGACAACAAAGATAGCTGGAACGTCTGCTTCTACTCCATTAGTTCATTTAAGTTTAGGTCTGTCTATCCATCTCTTTGTATTAATTCGTTATTCTAATAATTTTCTAAGTATATGATATACAATCATCTGGCAAAAATATCCAGGCCACCTGAATCTGCCCATCCTTATTATATATCTCTATATATAACCCTCATGATATCGACTGAAATTATTGTAATTTATTTTATATTTCAAAACCTTTTGTAGATACGGCATCATTATATAAATAGGCAAACACAAAATTGTTCAACCACTTTTTCTCCTCTAATATTCAACCAATTTTCTTCTTTGTTTTTATTTTTATTTTCTTGTTTAATAGCTATTGACGAGCTTTAGTATCATCAATAAATAAAAATATTGTTCAAATCAAGTTTGTATCAGATTTAGGAGTGTTTTGTATACATTTCATTGTAATCTGGCATTTTCCGCATTCGAAATGGCGAACGAAAAACGTGATTCGCTTTAGTAACTGTAACGCCAAAACGGTGGCAACGATTTTAATGAAACTTTCCAAAAGTCTTCCCCTTGAAATTTTTATAATTTACTCATATATTCAAAAAGGAGCTGCATAAATTTTTGCGATGAATTTAGAATTTTATTTGCGAATAACTCAGAAAGTACACATTTTTTTATGTTCTCCAAATTCGATGTTACTATATCCGTTGGAAAGCTGAACTATTGCTCTTCAAGGTCTTGTGAATATATTGTTGAACTCCTTATAGGCTTTTATTTTTTTTTCTCCATTTGTAGTTTGTTTACGAAGGTCCTGTTGATGTCATTTTCTGTAGTTTATCTGGCCTTAGATTCCTGCTAAATTTATTTTAGGGCCATAGCAACCTCTCTTTTCAATTTCATGTGGGCGACTAGACCGTTGAGCATCATTGATGTCAAAATTTTCTAAATGAAATTTGGAAAACCAATTATTAAAGGTGCATTCGGTCAAGGTATCATCCCTATAAGCTCTGCAAATTTTCCTAAGAGCTTCTGCAGCACTCTTACCTTTTTTAAAATAATACAATAAAATATTCCGATAATGAATGATTTTTTTTTCAATATCCATAGTGTTCAATATTCAGCAAACACAATACTAAGCTAGTTTCAACAAGAGTTAACAGATATTGTTTTTGACATATTACAAACAGGATAAACAATCCACCTTAAGAATTAATTTATCAGATAAGAAGTGTATCATAATGATATAAAAATAAGACTTATTTACCTACTCAATTTTTTTTACTGCATAGTCAGCTGCATATTTCAGGATTAATGCCTATCATTGGGAATATTCTGTGGGTTTTTAAGCCATTGAAATCCGGGTTTTGGTTATAGCATATCTGTGGGCATGTGCCATGGTTAAGTATAAAGATAATGAAATCTATGAAAGATAAAGAAGACAACTGAAAATTGGAAAAGTTGCAGAATACCTTGTAACTTGTAAGAAAGGGACACTAGTCCCAGAATAATAAAATTATTTTCATTCATTCATTCATTATATTGAAATCTTACAAGAGTAATGAATAATGAATAAATGAATATCAAACTGGAGGGATATACTCACGAAATGGCGACCGAAAAACGTGATCCGCTTTAGACTGTAGAGCCAAAAAGGCTGCAACGATTTTAATGAAACTTGTCTTCCCCTTGAAATTTTTATAATTCACTTATATAACACACTTTCCCGAAAACAAGCTGCATACATTTTTACAATGAAATCAGAATTTTATTTACTAATAACTCAGAAAGTAAACGATTTTTTATGTTCTCCAAATTTGATGTTACTACATCAGTTGGAAAGATGAACTATTGCTCTTCAAAGCCGTAAGAATATTTTTTACGTAAGAATATCAAATAGGGAGGGGGGAGGGAGGTATACTCACCAATATAGGTCATATAGGATCTTATATAAAATTCGTCATAAAACTAATGACGTCTCAAAGTATTCATAGTGTTGGGTTAGATCGGGGAACAAAGAGCTAGCGAATAGTGTTAGTTAGGGACGGGGGGCGTTGAAGTTTTGATAGGTTCAAAGTGCACGTCAGATTCCAACTCCTACAAAAGTTGGTGACGTTGCATTGGTCTGCCAACGAACTTAGTAAACTTCTTATTATCCTTGACCTGGTTTAACTTCGGTAACTTCAGCATGACGTAGAGCCTACTCCTTAATGTATGGCAGTCTCGGTCCTAATACATCAGAAGTTGCTCCTAAACAAAACAGACCTTCATGAATCTTTAAGTTGCCGTTGTTGCGTGTCTTCTGTCCTGACGGTTTCACAACCTGATATCTTTAGAGCTATGTTCTGATTTTACTTCAGGGTGATATTGTACTATCCCTATTAAGAACTATTTTAGTGTATCACTTTTTTACTTTCACTTACGAATGTATGTTATATATATAGTAAGGGTAAGTATTGCAATCGTGAAATTTTTTTAATCTTAGTTTTCAACGGAAATACACGTTTTGGGGTATTCTGAGTCCAAATAACCATGTCCCGAAAAATGTTCTGTGTGTCCGTGTGTCTATGTTAGCAGCCTAACTCATAAACGAAAGGTCGTACGAAACTGATTGCGTATTTAAGATAGATACGTATATGCCTTACATGTGACAGCAACTTTTTCCTTAAAATCGGCTAACCTGAAGTGCCACTTATTATCAACGGTGAAACACATTTTTACAATTTTCTCAGAAACGGCTTTAACGATTTGGATTAAACTCGGTGTATCACTGTATAATTAAGTGGTCTTTAATACCATTTAGGTCTTATCCCCGTTGATGTCACTTTACAGGGCTTAAATGCCCAATGTTCATATATATCTTCCTCTTAAGTAACTTTAATATGGTTCATTTCAAATTATTATCTATCTCTTATTATTAAAAGTTACGAAAAAATGCTAAATATAACTTTTGAAAGAATTTGATAATTGAATAAAGGAGAAAAAAATAATAATGCTTATGCAGGTCGAGAATGAATCTCCGGAAATACTAGCCAGAAGGTATACGTGTAATATATCTTTGGAAAGCGGAGAATTTTAGAAAAACCAATATCTAATATAGCAAGTTGTAGAAGATAACGGAGAGTGGGGAAAAAATTAAAACTAATAATATTTAACGTAAATCACATGTATTCAAAGAAATTAAATAAAATTTACTAACTAAATGTAAACTTAAAAAAAAAAATGTTTTCGTTTGTAGAAAGTATTTAAAATCCACCTAATCAAGGCAATAGGCATTGTTAAAAAAAAAATTCATTGTAATTGTTTGAAAGAAGAAGTAAATTATAAAATCATTTCATGGGTGTGTGTATAAAGCATGTGTTCATAACTTTGAATACATTTACTGTAGTTTAGAGATTATAGATCTGATATTATATTTAAATAATTAGGTATCAACGTCCGTTTATTCTGAAATATTGTCATCTAACGTTTTAAAAAATTGAATTAGTTAATAATTTGACGAATTTCCCCTTTGTGATATTATGACAGTAACCACTACTATTTAGTGTTGCCCAAATGCGAGACCAACACGAGTCTTGATCATGCTCTTGGTCTTGCGCAAGACTCTCGCAACAGTCTTGCAGTTACTTATTAGCTTATTACTATAGAAATATTACTGTAATTTTTTAGATAGGAGAAGTCTAACTAAGGCCGAATGAAAAATAAGAGGAGTTAGATGCAAAAGTATATTGGTTATACCAATTATTACTATATAGTAACTAAGAATATAAAGTATTAGTAACTATTTTCCATATTTCTTATTTTAAAAATCGATTTTTGTACCAGTCCTAGTCTTAGTCTTGCAACAGTTAGGCGGCCTTGGTCTTGGTCTTGCAAACTGCAAATAGTTTAATAACTATTTGTTAACTAATAATAGTTTAATAACTCTATATCTGATATTATACTTAAGTATTTAGTTATCTATCGTCTGTTGAAAATTATATTAGTGAATAGTTTGATGAAAATTCTTTTTGTGATATTCGAACAGTATCCACCTACAATTAATGTGACAACTTTTGTCCTGTATATGACAGACAATGCAAATCTCTTAATTCCGTTTTAATAAACTTTGCAATGGAAAATAACAGTTTAATAACTAATAGTCGTACAATCCATAACCGGTGATATCATCATAATCAACCGGTTATATAATAAATAGGACTTTTGTTATTTTAATGGTATTTATTATTTGTTAGCAGTATGTTTTTAGGTTTAGCTCAGTTAAGAACGCAATTCAAAAATTTCAAAATAGCCCAACAATGCCAGAAAATGTTTTCTATTCAAAGATGGAGCGGTAAGTGAAAGTTTTGTGTTGCGCACACCAGATTTTTTTTATAAATATATGTAGGCGTATTAGTCATTAGGGTTTTATAATTTTCCTCTTTCATCTTTCACGGCTTTATATGTTATATTTATAAGTATCTAAATACTTGCCGCTTTAGGATTTGTTTAGGCGTTCGGGTTAGGAGAGAAATTTTACCACCTACTTCTAACTATAAGTTAATTATTTCAAATAAACCATATTAAAAGAACTTTAAATGAAACTATTTTTGATGATGTAGAGATGGTTGACCGTTGATATAATATGAGAAGGAGTTAGTCGGGGGTGCGGTCAGATAAATACTAAATTAAAATATAGTAATTAATTTATTTTAATTTTGCCGACGTTTCGACCCACTTTGCAGGTCGTCTTCAGGGCTACAAAAGATTACAAAACATGTTGAGAATAAAAATTGAAAAATAAAAGATGATATCTGAGCTATTGTGGGTGACTTAATAATTTACTACATTGTCATCCACTATATCTCTGATATCATCTTTTATTTCTGTATCTGACAACTTCTTCTCATTTTATATGTAATTATATTTAATTTTTATTCTCAACATGTTTTGTATCTTTTGTAGCCCTGAAGACGACCTGCAAAGTGGGTCGAAACGTCGGCAAAATTAAAATAAAATAATTACTATATTTTAATTTAGTATTAATCTGACCGCACCCCCGACTAACTCCTTCTCACGAAACTATTTTTGAAATTCAATATTTCAGCCTATAAAAATAATTATTTTAATGAAGATAACAACTGTTTGATATTATCAAAAATTATTAATTATGATTTAGTCATTCTTCTCCATTATCGTTGACGACATTTTTAAATGTTGACATGTTAGATATTATGTTTTTCTAAAATTCTCAGCAACGATATATTATACGTACACGTTCTGACGATTATTTTCGGAAATTCATTTTCACTCTAAAAAAATTTTCTTTTTTTTCTTTGGTAAATTATCAAGTTCTTTTATAATGTATATTGAGCTTTTTTTTTTTATTTCTACTAACAATAAGATACAGTTAATTATTTAAAATAAACCAAATTAAAGGTACATCGATTTGGATAAAACCCAGCTGATAATTTTTTTTCTAAAAAATTCTTTATTGAGATATATTAGAATCTATCAAATTTAAGGACAATATTAATAGTGATAAGACTAGCTCATTCACACTATGCACAATAAATAAATAGTAAAATAATAATACTAAAAGTAAATGTATATAAGCAAAAAGAAACTAAAATAATCAAAACAACTACTTAAATACAACCTTTGTGAGGGATTATGTAGACGTTTGGAGCTAGAAATGTATTTTGCTAAGGGATTAGGATGGTGGATTAGTTTTAGATGAAAGTTTGAGAATCTGGATGTAATTACGTTGAGGACAAATGGGATGTTGAGATCATAATGTAAGGTTTTGCTTGTGACGTAGTACAGAGCATGGACAATTATTCGAAGGTTATGGGTTGAAAGGATTGGATACATTTGATGTTCCAATGTATCCAATACATATATGAATATGTAGCTGTCCTCCACAGTACAAGTCCATAGGTCCAGATGGGTTATAGTATTGCCTTATAGACTACTAGTTTGTTTTCAATTGAGAGATGTGAGTTCAGTAGTCTGTATAATCCTCCTAATCTTCAGTTAAGCTCTTGTCTTTTGAGTCTGGTATGCGGGACCATTATTATCATCTTTCTTATGAGTTATTCATGGAATTTAATCGCAATTAAGCTTCGCTATTAACATCTGCATAATAAATATTTTTGAATTGGTTCTATACAAGAGAGTCACGAAGTCTGATAACGGTGATAAGCGTTTCATGTTAACGACTGAAAATATTGAGGCCAAACGTTATCAGATCCTAAAGAAAAAAAAAATGTTTGCTTTGCGGATCGATTACCACTGGAGAAAGTATATTAAATAGCAATAATAATATCATAGTATAATCACTTCTAAGAAAAGTATATGTAATCATACATTTGTAATATGGTCTTTCGGGCAACTGCTATCCTTACAAGCCGACTACGTAGAAACTAAAAGGAGGGTGATGTGTTAAACCTGGTCGTTTGCACGTATGTAGCGTTTTTTTTTTTTTTTTTTAATGATCGGCTCCAAAATTTTCATGTTCGATGGTGCAAATTATTATACGATGAGATCCATTGTGAGTTTTGTAACAAATTAAAGTGAAATACTTTATTATATTTAAAAGATTATATAAGATTGTTGTTTATTTTTTTCAATAATCAACCATTGTGATCGAGATAAAAAAATTCAAAAACTTAACCCCCTCTCAAAATTTGAGGTTTCACGTTTTAGGGTGCGTAGAATTCAAAAACTTGTTTTCAAATTTGGATATAAAATCAGAGGTCACCCGAGGATGATCCTTCTTCGTCGACATTACTCTCCGCCTTTTACTTTAAAAATGGCGCCCGAAAAACCTGCGTTGCTATAGACTGTAGCTCCTAAACGAATTCACCGATTTCAATGAAACTTCGCTAGTCATTTTCTTGACGCCCTTTAAATTTATCAGTATAACACACTTCAACGAAAAGAAGCTGGGAAAAAAGTTACGAGGGATGGTAAAATTGAATTCCGAATAACTCAAAAAGTATACACTTTTTTTGTCGATATTGTGATAAGTTGTTTCAAAGTCTGAATTTGCCTCTACCCGATAGGGTCATTGGCAATTCTCTCTTCACTCCAGTTTCCTATATTCTATTGTAGAATCCGGTTTTTTTCAAAAAGCTCATCAGAACTTCTACATCTTTCTCAGTATCTTTTAATATTTCCTGAAGAGTACTGTGTAGGTTAAGTTTTTTTCTTGTGGCTGCATAATATTCACAATCTACGAGTATGTGGCTCACGGTTCTAGGGGAATCGCATCTGGCGCAGGTAGGTGGCTCTCGAAAGGTATTTAAATTTAAGGAAATTTCATCGAAATCAAAGCATTATTAGTAGAGATATCGCGATTTTTTTTTGTTCATTTCATCTGTATATGAAAAAAAAATATTTTGGACTGAAGCCCCTCCCCCCAAATTAAATAATGGATCCGCTAATGCTGATAATACTCCTGTTAGGTATTACGAAAATGCTCGTTTGTCAGCTCATACAGGTCGATTTAAGATTTCAGGGATATTTAAACCCATAAAAAAGTAAAATAAGGGAATATTCAGCATTTCATCCTTTTTGCAATGGCGTATTATTAAAAATTGTATCTTAACGACCAAGAAAGGATGCCCTTAAATTTAGAAGTTTTTGATGGGTTTATTTGTCCCTAAAAACTTGAATCGACCTTTCTGAGCTGGTAGAAGAGTATTTTTGTAATACCTTACAGGAGTTCTATCAGCCGGTAAGGTTGAAAATTTCTTAAAATACTACGGCATTTTCGGCCCTGGCTAAAGTATTGGACGAATTTTATGATTTAACTGATTGTGGAAAAATGTGGAATCTTCACCTTAATCCTAATTCTTAACGGATTCTGTTTTCCCAGCTATCCAGGCATCCAGGTCTTTCTTCTTTGCATGGCCGTGATTCCAATAGTGTTGTCCAAAATTGGTCTTGGTCTTGTAAAGTGCAAGACCAAGACCACGGCCGTCTAGCTGTCGCAAGACCAAGATCAGGACTGGAAAAAAAATCGATTTTTTAAATAAAAATTAAGGCAAAATAGTTACTAATACTCTACAATCTTAGTTATTACATGTTAATAATTGGTATAACCCATAAACTTTTGCATTTAGCTGCTCTAATCTTGCATTCCGGCTTAGTTAGGTTTCCCCTATCTAAAAAAATACATTAATATCTCTGTAGTAATGAACTCATATTTAATTGCAAGACTTTTTTTTTTTATCCTCCCCTTCCTTACTTTTAAGGCTATACGGGGTTTTCCCGGGCCAGGGAGTGTGGGCGGGGATTTAAAAGACATCTCGGCACCGAGACGCGCACTCGTGACTATTTTAAATCCATTATCTCATAGATCAGGTTACCGGGCAACGGCAGTGCTGTGCACACACGTTAGCCCGTTCGGCCAACCCGCCCGCACAAGTAACTGCAAGATTGTTGCGAGGCTCTTCGCAAGACCAAAACTCGTTTCAGTCTCGCATTTCGGCATTAACACTAGCTTTCAAGTTCTTCCCTCGATCGACTTCTCCTTAAGTCTCCTACTTCTAATACTTCTCTAAAGAACTCTCAAAACAGATGGCTAGTTTCTTATTCAAAATATTTTCTTCTAAATTTCTTCCCTACTTCTTTTTCGGCCTATCATATTGCTCAAATTTTAGTTCCACTACTCTTTCTATCACTTCTTTTGCGGAATTATTAAAAGTACTCCTGCTCTTTTTGATTTTATAAATAGGGTAAGTTTACCTTTATGATTCCCTAAGCAGATAGTCGCAAAGACGTAATATTTCTCCATTAGCATCGGGGATTTTCAACCCAGGAAGGAACTTGTGGTACAAGATCTGCGTTCGATCCACTTTTACCAGCAATTTTCTGTAATGGCCATATGATTATTTTTTTTTTAAATATACTGATTCTATTTTATTAAATGTATTTTATTCATAAATCAGCATCTTCGATACTGCTATGTTTTAGGGTGTGTGAAATTTATTCAGGATGCCACTAGATAATTATTGATAATAATTAACCAGAAATATGTAATAAAAATTAATAACAAAAGGTTAGTTAAACAAATTTGAATCTATAATATATTTGGTCCATGATTAATTAATTTAATTTCTTTTCTGAAAGGCTAGTTTGTGTTTATCGTGCTTTCTAATTATCAACATTACCTGTGTTTATCATGATATAAATAGGTAACAGAATTAAAATAACTTTTACTAAAAAACTTAATCTATTTCTATGTTTAATAAAGAATTATATACAAATAACACAGAAATCTCTGTGCAACTAATATATATAATGAACTAAATAAGAAGATTTAAAGGCTTTAATAATTAACTGTGAATTCAGATGGACTGTTTTCAGAGTTGTATTGCCATAAAATATTTTAACTTCGCTTTCATAAGTTTCTTCGCTGCATCTGCTGATCCGAAGTCATCTCGTCAATTCCAGGTCCAAAACTCCACCAGAACCCCCATCTGTGTAGGTCTCACTCTAGGTAGCTTCTCCAAACTACCTACACTTTGTTCCCAAGGTCGGGAAAAATACATAAGCCCGTTTTCTTACTTATCTGAAGATTTTATACAAATATTCAGGGTAGGGCAAGAATGTTTTTCATTGTTTCTTAACTTCACCCTATTACTTCACAATAACTGGTAACACCCTAAAAGGAACCGGTTACGTAGCCCGTTACTAGTTTTTACTCTTAGGAACAGCCTTCCCTAGACTCATCGGTCCTTATCTACCTCCTCTCCCTCTTGACGCCGTTTTTGATGTCAGAAGCCGGTTTCATTCAACTTTGTCTTCCGCAGCCAATAATAATTTTAAAATCTTATGTTCTATGTTCAATACATAGCAATATATTTCATAATAATGAATCCAACTTTAGTGATAAAGAATTGGTCTTAATATCACAACGAATAATGATTACAGAAAGTATTGTAGGCGTTGATGCACCTGATATCGTCACGATGATTAACGTTCCTTTTGTCCTCGACCGATTGCATGCCCCAGAGGCGTTAAGATGACAATCATAGGTTGAGTCAACCTTAATGACCGTGTTGTTGCAATTTTCTTTTCTTGGAAAATGAACTTTTATATTACACCATGTTTTATAATTTATGACCTTAACTGATTTAAATTTTCTCAAGACAAGCCCAAAACAATCAACTTCGATAATTTTAACAAATTTAAAAACAAAAGAGCTATTTAATGTGTAAATATTAATTTTATACATGAAGTAGACCAGGGCAAGGTTTGAATTGTTTATTTTTTAAATAAATCATATTATTATTTCATAAATGAATTATTTCCGAAATAATATTTATATTTCCAATCTAATCTCGATCATATAACTACTACATTATTAACTATAGACTGTTAGTTATTCTTTAGGTATTACAAAAACGCTCGTCTGCTAGCTCAGACAAGTCGATTTAAGGTTTTAGAGGTATTTGAACCCATCAAACACTTCAAAACTTCGCGCCATTTTATACATATTTTCTCTTCATCGCGTTAAGTTAAAATTTTGAATATTATCTCGTCACAAAGAGGATGAAATGATGAATATTTCCTTGCTTATAGTATGCAGATCAGAATTTAAGTTTCTGAGATATTTTAAACCATATTTTCAATAAAATTGGGTATCAGTTGGTTTTCGACACTATTTTTCCCCCTTATCGCTTCTCTGATACGACGTCGCGTTAACATACAATTTTAAATATTAGCTCATTACAAAGAGGATAAAATTCTAAACATTTTCCTCGCTTACAATATGCTGGTCCAAATTTTAATTTCTGAGATATTTTAAATCATATAATTGGTTATCAGTTGGTTTTCCACACTATTTTTTCCCTTCTTGTTTCTCTGATACGACTTTGCGTTAAGATAAAATTTTGAATGTTATCTCATTACAAAGAGGATGAAATGATGAATATTGACTTGCTTACGGTATGCAGTTCGAAATTTTAATTTCTGAGATATTGTTTGACTCACAAAACTATGGATAAAAATATCTCAGAAACAAAAATTCGGACCTGCATACTGTAAGCGAGGGAAATTTTCAGTATTTCATCTTTTTTCTAATGATCTATTATTTAGAATTGTATATTAACGCGACGAAGAGAAAACTTGCTTGAAATGCTTCAAAATTTTGATCTTTTTGATAGGGTCAAATCCTTAAACTTTAAATCGCCTGTCTGAACTGGCAGACGAACATTTTCGTAATACCTAAAAGAAGTACTATCAGCCTGATAAGTTGAAAATTTATTTAAAATACTACAACTTTTTCGTCCCTGGCTCCAGGTCCATAAATAGAGCCAATCTAAATACAGAAACATGAGCACACTATAATGAAGATGCAAAAATGAAAAGTTATAAAGTATTGTACAACGAGCTTCTATTTTTGAACCGTTCAGTAGTATATTCTGCAGATGTAAATGCCATTGCTATCGCCCTGAAATATTCTACATTGCCTGACAAAATTATAGTAATTGCTTAAGATTCCTTAAGTCCTCTAAAGAGTTTAGCAAACATTTATTCCCACCATCCAGGAATTCAACGAATACTTGAAATAGAAACATTTATTACTAATGACGGGAAATCAGTTAACTACATATGGGTTAACTACCTGGACATGTTGGTATAAAAAGCAATGAAATGGCCGATAAAGCAGCAAAAAAGGACTCTTTCGTCGGTCTTGGTAGGACCCTACTAACATCAGATCTCTCACGGCCACTTAAAGAGAATATCCTAATGGAATGGCAGGACGTATGGAATAAGAGTGCTCGAAGCAATCTAAAACTGAAAAGATGGCAGACCTTGGAGTTTTTCTAGTCGTAGAGAGGAAGTCGTCTTGGGCGGCTTATGATCAGACACTTGAGATTGAACCACCTCCACCTCATCATGAAAACCTAGATGTCCGTATTGGAATAGTGTCCTGTCCATAACTCATATTTTCCAAGATTGTCAGTTTTATATTCGTAAATTGGATGACTTAGAAATATCACAAAATATATCACTAGCCTTAGGAAACGACAGCGATAGAACTGACAAAATAAAGACATTTCTAACAAGGGTAAATTCAATGAAAAAACTATAATAATAATTTCTATTTATTTTTTTCTCTTATTGAACATCTTTTCCTAAATATAACTTTATTCCGTAGAATATTCGTACCGAAGAAGGATGAGTTAACCGGAGAGTTCAGACGGTTGCACAACGCCGAACTGTATCCGGGTAATATAATTGAGGTAATTTCATCGCGGCGAATTAAATGAGCTTGTAAAATAGTTGGACTTGGTAACGAGAGAATTCCTAAAATGTTAATATTTGCTGTGCCGAATGGTAAACGACTGAGAGGTAGACCGAAGCGAAGGTGGGAAGATTGCATTAAAGCCGATCTGAAGGGACTGGTTTTGGACGGCGAACGGCGGAGGGAGGTGTGTAATAAGCGATTGGTGGTGTCGGCATCGAACCTTCGGATTCGCTAAGCCTTTTATTACTATTTATTATTATTTTATATATAACTTAAGATAGGAATAATGATCGGATAATAGGTCATGAAATACAGGTAGCTTGATGTCCTTGTGGCGGTACTGTTGTGTCTGTCAGCGTCCTGCCCGGCTTGGAGTATCGATCCTCAATTAAAAACTGAAGAGATGGGTTTGAAGTCGGAAGCTGATGAAGGAGTTGGAACTTTGATCAGTGGACGGACTATTGCTCTTTTCCAGGATTTGGGAAAAATGGAATTTTGGAGAGAGAAATTATATATGTGTAGAAGTGCGGGTAGTAAGGCTGGAAGGCAGAGTTTGATGACTTTAACAGGTATTTGTTCTGGACCATAATCATTCGTTTTGGATTTAAGGGTGGCAGAGAGTAGTGTGATATTGGTGTCTTAGTTCTCAGTAGCCAAACTATGGAAGGCGATTTTAGACAAAATTTCCAAAAAAAAAAAAATTCATTTGATGAATTGGTCCAATTATGAATGGAAAAGGAATTAAGTCCTATGTTGCCTTTTCTTGTGGTGATCACGTTTTGCCTTTCATAGAAAGCCATAACATAAAAATTATTTAATTCTGGTAATTAAAAATTGCTTTATTATTCAATTATTTATGTTAACAAACAGGGATCGAAATGTTTTTGATTAAATGGAATAAACAGAAATTGTTCTAAGTCATCTAAGTGTATTTCATGACCTATTATCCGACTGTAATTCATATCATAAGTTGTAATATATAAAGATCGAATTATAAAAAAATCATTGTAATATTATATATATATCCTTCCTCCCCTTATTATATTTTGTGTTATTATTACTCTTTTATTTTTTTTTTTTCTTATTTCCTAATTAACCTACCAGCTAAATATTTTAATAATAATATTTTTATAGATAAGGCGCTGATGACCAAGATTTTTTGCGCCTATAACATCAAAACAACCAACCAACCAACTTGGGACCGTGATAGGTCAGAGTACGGGAGCCATGTTTGTTCTGTTGCCTGTAGCCATAGTGCCTGCTTTTATTTAGCCAGCGATAAGGCCGAACTTAATGGCCTGTTGTAGGAGCATCTACTCAGCCAGCCACTGCTACCCCCTCCCCAGCGCTACATTAAGATAAGGGATGGTTTGGAGGGGGGTAGAAAATGGGGGCACGAACACCCGCGATTGGAATTGCTAATTGGAAAGGGGCAGTGGCCAAGGCCGGACCAAGGACCTTGCCTCGAGTTCGGTGACACTTATCGACTCGCCGCTCGCATGATAGTTCACCCAGTGGTAATGGCAATGGCGCTACGTATCGTTGAATACGTAATAGGGTGCTTTGTTCTGGAATATTTATCGCCGCATTGTGCAATAATGTCCCGCCGGTTGGCTATATAGATTATAAAAACTGGTAGTTAGATAGATGGAAAATAACTTTATTCTGACACAATGTGAGTCTCTTATGTGAGAGGAGTATAACAAAATACAAAAAGATTAAAAGATTACGTATGGCCAAAATGAAATCAATAGATAAAAAGAAATAATGTAAAGAACATATAAGGTAAACATTTTATATACAAAACAATTGACACTATGACAAGGCACTTAGAGCTATTTGCAGTGATATACCAGTATACACTTTTAAGAAACCAATAAAGAAAAATATATTAAATTCTTCATTAAAATAAGCTTTGTGTTTCTGTTGAGAAAAGAGAAAGCTGAACCTGACAATATAAAGTGCCTGATTAATATATATTTATTTATTATTTGACGCAAAACAGCCCTGAAGGACAACGCGACTATGATACTGGTTTATTTTTCAATTTCTTCCTTTCTGCCCATCTCTGCTTTAGGATATCGCTAAATTTTTTCTTCCTCTCCTCCGTCCACTTCCTCCTGGACGGAAGTTCCGTACTGTCCACTACATGCATCGCACTTTTCAAGAATTTCTTGTATTCTGTCCTATCCTCACATAATGCCCGTGTTATTCCAAACCTCTGTATTTTCTGTTTTATTTAGTGAGACAAAAATTTAGTGGTGTTGATAATAGTTATAAGCAACCAATAGGTGGTTCAGTGACATCAAGAGTAGGAAAATCTTTACCCTATAAGAAAATTAATATCCCTAGCAAAGAATAACATTGATATTTGACAATGAATTGCATGAAATTAATGTATGTTGTCAAATGGTGAGTAACTATCTGACTGTTTTTGGGATAGGAATTGGAATAGGAGGGTTTTGAATGGGGATATTGAGAAGGAATGTCGAATTTCGATTGAGAGGGAATTCGAAAAATTGACAGAGCTAGCAATAAAATAGTTTTGGAATGAGGCAGATCTTTGAGAAGACATGTAAAAGTTAGAAGGTCGAGATCTTCTGGAAAGAGAATGGACTGAGGATTTAAACTAGGGAAGGTTGTAGGCGTAAGAAGGTGGTATACCTTAGTCGAAATCCTACAGTAATTGTTTTAAAGCATTCGACATATAAATAACATGTCCGAAACATGTTTATTCATATATGACATAGGCGAGGAACATTTTTATCATCAGCGGCAGTAAGGTTAGGCAATACTAATGGAGGCCACAATAATTCATTATATTTTAATATTTTAATCACTAAATACGCACACTCACATACATACATTCAACATAATTCTATTTGTTTGCAAAATGTCGTTACTTAAATAATTAAATACTAGTAGCCCGTTAGAAATTCGCACAGTACAGTGTTCAGTGATCAATTAATAAATTAATATGAAAATAAAGTAATGCAACGTATCATAAAAGAGGGAAAAGGGAAAAGTGTTTAATTTTTAATTATTCACAAAGTTTCTTTTCTTTCATAACTTTTTGCCTGAATTTTCGTGGTGATTGGACTATTTTTTCCCACCTGAAGAAAACCTTCAAAATTCGTGACTCAATCTTGGGATTTGATAAAGAATTAACAATAATACGGCTTACCGACAAAGAACATCTTTGATAAACAATATAAACTCATCCTCTATCGATCATAGGGACCTCAAGTCGAAGAAATGTGACATATATTTAATGACAGTACTACAATTAACGTAAGGTTGTTTGGATGTGAACACTTTGCCTTGTATTATATCGAAAATAGTAGGTTTTTGCGCTCAAAAATTCGCATATGCAAATACTTGAAAATAAATAATAATAATAATAAGGCTTAGCGAACCCGAAGGTTCGATGCCGACACCACCAATCGCTTATTACACACCTCCCTCCGCCGTTCGCCGTCCAAACCCAGTCCCTTCAGATCGGCTTTAATACAATCTTCCCACCTTCGCTTCGGTCTACCCCTCGGACGCTTACCATTCGGCACAGCAAATGTTAACCTTTTAGGAATTCTCTCGTTACTAAGCCCAACAACTTTACAAGCCCATTTGATTCGCCGCGATGAAATTACCTCAATTATATTACTCGGATACAGCTCACGCAATTCGGCGTTGTGTAACCGTCTGAACTCTCCGGTTAACTCATGCTTCTTCGGTCCGAATATTCTACGCAATACTTTATTTTCAAAAACCTTAAGACGCTGCTCATCCCTTAATGTAAGCGGCCAAGTTTCGCATCCATAAAGAACTGTAGGCAAGATAATTGTTTTATAGATTCTAATTTTTAAGTTTCGGGACAAGAGGCGCGAACTAAGTAGTTTTGTCACAGAAAAATAACAAGCATTTCCCGCCTTCAGTCTAACCTTAATCTCTTCTACAATTTCGTTTTATCTAGTTATCGTCGAACCTAGATACCTAAATTCATCTACCTGTTCAAACATATTACCATCTATAACGATATCACCAGTAGTATCGCCATTTTTGCAGCTAACCATATATTTTGTTTTATCCACGTTTATTTCGAGTCCTAGTTCTTTACCGGCTTTCATTAACGTTGTCGTATTTAGTTTTATAGTTTCAACGTCTTCGCTTAACAGTACCAGATCATCAGCATAGCCCAGCACGGATGTTGTCCCGCCCAGATCCAACCCTTTCTCGGTTCGCATTACCTCCCTAATGGCATGTTCTAATGCCAAATTGAACAGGACAGGCGAACGAGAATCCCCTGTTTTAAGCCCGAACGAGCCTCAAATTTTTCGGACAAATTATTACCGATTCTAACTTTATTGAGTGTCTCCGTCAAGTACATCCTGACTAGATTTACTAGTTTTTTTGGAATCTCCTGCTGGATTAGGATATTATACAGTTTCTGGCGGTCAATAGAATCGTAAGCCTTTTTAAAATCTATATACAGCTGGTGAACAATACCGTTATACTCCAATTTTTTCTCTAATATTTGCCGTAAAGAAAATATTTGATCAATAGTCGAACGATTCCGTCTAAATCCGCATTGGTAGTCTCCGATAATTTCCTCGGCGTTTTCCGTGATTCGACGGGTTAATATTAAAGTGAATATTTTATAACATACCGGAAGGAGTGAAATTCCCCGATAGTTATTACAATCCGTACTCGGACCCTTTTTGTGAATTGGAATAAGAATAGATTCTTTCCATTCTTCAGGTAATTCTCGTTCAACCAGATCTTTTTAACCAACCGATGTATTTTAGAAACTCCAGCTTCCCCGCATGCCTTAAATAGTTCAGTAGGAATATTATCGATTCCCGCTGCTTTATATGATTTTAATTTTCCGATAGCTACTTCAACTTCCTCTTTACTTGGTCCTTCTATTAACGGTTCAGCACTCTGGTACTCAGAAGGAGGACACAGATCATAATTTCCCGTATTTAAAATATTGTCAAAGTGGTCCTTAAACTTATTCAATATAAGTCAACCGGATCGGTCAGAATATTGTTATTATCATCCCTAATTCCAGACGTTACGGGCCCTACATATTTACGTGATCTGTTTATACCTTTGTGCATGTCTCTTACGTTATTTTCGATTCTATTAGTTTCTATTTCAATTATTTTATTTTTAAGATACTCCCTTTTTTTATTTTTGAGCAATTTTGTCGTTTCGTTCTTTGAGATACGGAAGTATTCCAGATTGTCTTCGCTAGGATTATTTAGAGCTTTTAATTTAGCGGCTTTTCTTTTTTCACACATGTTTAAGCAATCTTCATCAAACCACGGTTTGTTATTCTTATTTTCCTTTTTCCCTAGACACGAGTTACCGACCGCTTTAATATTATCCCTGATCTTTATCCATAACTTGTCAATATCCTCGTGGTCCTCGTCAGGAAGCTCTAAAGCTTCAAACCTATTCTTAACTTCTAGCTCGAATTGGTTTCTAATTGATGGATTTTTTAATTTTTCCAAATTAAAATTCTCAAAATCGAAACGGTTTTCTTCTCTCTTTTTTATATTAAGTTTTTGTCGAAGTTTCGCGATTACTAATTCATGATCCGACCCACATTCTGCACCGCGATAAGACCTACATTAATTATACTGCTTTGCCAGCTGTGTTGTATCAAGACATGATCGATTTGATTTCGTGTTTGCGAATCCGGTGATGTCCAAGTATATTTATGAATATCCTTATGTTTAAACGTCGTACTTTTAATTATCAGGTTTTTCGAGATGGCAAAGTTTATCAGACGGATCCCATTATCATTACTATATTCGTGCAAACTTTCTTTACCAATCGTCGGAATGTAAACTTCTTCCCTTCCTACCTTTGCGTTCGCGTCACCTACAATTATTTTCATGTAGTTTCGCGGTAGTTTATCATAAACCCATTCGAGTTTATCGTAAAAATCACTTTTGACTTCATCGTCACTGTTTTCGGTCGGACAATGTATGTTTATTAATGCGATTTTAAACCAACGTCCCTGAAATGTAGCTACCGAAATTCTATCACTGAAGAATTGTACGTCCCTCAAAGCGGATAGTAAGCTACTCCTAATTAGAAACCCGGTACCTAAACAATGATTCCCGCTTACTCCGTACCAAATAGTGTACTTTCCTTCCCTCATCGAACCCTCCCCTGGCCAGCGAACCTCTTGCAGAGCCACGACATCCAAATTGTACCTATTTACCTCATTCGCGACCGATTTTAGCCCCCCTGCTGTGTTTAAACTCCTTACGTTCCACGTACCAATATTTAAATCCCTATATTTCAACTTGCGCCATGAATCCCCTAAAGCAGTCCCCACCCGCCATAACTTTTTGTGGTGTTTGGTGAACTAAAGATATGTGAGTAGGGCGTTCAATCCTACGTCACACCCTCCAGCAAGTCTGGTGGGCCCCTACCCCCAGCAAGTCTGGAGGTCCCCTCTCTCCAGCAAGTCTGGAGGGCCCCTCTCATTGTTGGTCAGCGAGTCCATCGGACTTAGCCGGGAGGAACTTCCAAGGAATTTCCACCGACCATCCCCATATCCGCCACCCGTGGGACGCTCCCCATACGCGGTAATGAGCCCGCGCGAGGACTTGAAAATAACAAATTGATATATTGCAATTGATATACATTAAACATCATAGGGAGGAGGACAGTCTCCATATTATTGGTACATTTCTTAAACTTTTTCTGTTAAAAAAGAATAATGTTAAAAACTGAAAAATACTTTTGATTTCTTATAGTCCGCTTTTTATCGAATTATAAACATCCACCTGAAATTTGTAAATAGTTTATAGTATCTTATCGTAACCTACAACTAATATATTTACGAAAACTGTTGGAAGTGGTGTGTTCTCAATCTGGAAGGGGGCAAACTTTGCCTATTTAATTAGGTACTAAAAACTCGTAAATATTTATTTGCTTTCTATTTCAATCGTAAGATAATTTGATCACAAAATCGAGAAATAAGGTACCCTGCAAAAATATTTTCCTTTTGTCCTATATAACCTCGTTATTTTGAAAATTTAGAGATGTAGGTCACGCCAAACGGCTCAATATTTATGAAGGCCAGTGTTTTTCTCGATTTTATGATCAAATTATCTTATGATCTAAGTAGAAAGCAAATGAGTATTTACGAGTTGTTAGTAACTAATTAAACAGACAAAGTTTGTCCCCCTCCAGATTGAAAACGTCCCAATTCCAAGAGTTTTCGTAAATAAAATAGTTGTAGGTTATGATAAGATGAAACTATTTACGAAGTTTCATAATTCGTTAAAAAAGAGTCTGTGCCACGGACTATTAGTTTGTATATAATTCAAATAAATATAAAACGTTTTAACACAGTCTGTCTAGTTATGTTAAAATTTTTATAAAAATATTTTCTATAAAATATAATTATAATTGCACTTATTAAATATATGTCTTCCAACTTAATTTATAAGAAAACCGCGAGAAAGTAGAGATGTTCATATGAGAGGTGATTTATTATCCTTCAATATTAATAAAAATGTATATTAATGAACGTTGAACTTTTAATTTAGGTTTAAATTAATAAACCTATTACTTCAATTTATGTTCTTCAACGCTCATTATTATTTATGTCATCAAATGTAATATTTTGGTAGTATTTATTTATTAAAACCCTACTGTCCCGTTGGGGTACTGGTACTGGTGGGGGCAACTTGTCCCGCAAATGGGTCCTATCCTGGTCCTTTTTGCCAACCCCTGACGGCTACCTTGTAGTTGCTGCCACGTACTTACCAGAGTGGTAATGTCACGATTAGTGTAGCCCAAATGCGAGACCAAGACGAGTCTTGGTCTTGCAAACTCAGTCTGGGTCATGGTCTTGGTCTTGTGCAAGAGTCTCGCAACAGTCTTGCAGGTATTTATCAACTTATTACTATAGAGATATTACTGTAATTCTTTAGATAGGAGAAACCTAAATAAGCCCGAATGAAAAATTTGAGGTGCTAAAAAGTATATTGGTTATACCAATTTTAAACATATAGTAACTAAAGTGCAAAGTGCAAGACCAAGACCGATTTTCGGCAACACTAGTCACGGTCCATTTTTTGGGGCCTCCGAGAATTGAAAAGCAACCGACCCAGGTCGGAATCGAACTAACAACATTCAGAACCGGGCAGTAGTGTTTCTTTTATCTTCTCTTGGGCGCCTTATTCTGCTTCTTCTCCTTGTCCGGTGGTATTTCTGTAACAAGTCCACTTCTTGCGAAGTTGAAGTGTGCCGGACCTACCACTTCTTTCCACTGGTAAATAAACTCTCTGTAGTACGGGCCAGTTTTCTTCTGTGGCTAACTGAGGGGAATCCTTCTCCGTTAGGACATCTGGACCGGATACCCTCAGCAATTTGGCCCTTAGCGTCTCAAAGGCGGTATAGTTCATGATAATGTGCTCAGCAGTTTTCGGGATCCCACAGCTAGGGTAGAAAGGATCGGTGTCTTTTCCAATACCATAATATTTTGGTAGTGAACTACACTTAAACGAAACAACGCAAAAGTAACTAAAATGAACTGCTTGTTAAATATTTACGTTTTAAAAAACAGGACTATTTATCTTCCTCCATCCTTTTTTATGGGGGTATCTAGGCTTTAGCTAAAAGGGATATAAAGATGTATTACAAAAATTATATTTTCTTTTGTATAGTATTTTATTTTTTTTCTTCTAATCTCTCTCCACACATCTTCTTTTAGACTGCACGAGGATTATCCCGGGCATATAGAGAGGATGGGAGATTAATGCTAGAGTTAATCCCTGGATTAAGTTCCTCCCTGTCTCCCCCTCCTCCCAGAACCGGGACGTGAACTAAATATAAATAAATATAAAAAAACAAAAAAAAAAAACTAAAATATAAAAATTATTTTATATTTTGTAAACTTCGGTGTTTTGCATTCGCGTTAGCCCGTTCGGCCACTCCACCCCTGTGTATAGCATCTGGTAAAATTAAAATTTTAAACCCACCAGGTGTTTATTATTTAATTTTTTTTCCATATGTTGTGAGTTTATATTCAGTAGAAATTACCTTTACTACATAGGTCTTTTTATCGGTATTATATTAAGGTCATAACTGAAACAACTGATAATAGACGGCGATGCCAGGCTTCATAAATAAGAGAGAAGATAATTTTCAGTTATCCATCATTGATATAAGTAGCAAGTAAGTCCCTAGACTTTTCTTGTTATACCTCATTAAGACATGTTTGTTAATTTTCAGTCATTCTCTCTGTTCTTCGTACAATGATTAAATATTTTATATAATTAACTCGCTTTGATTTATCTCTCATTTAGTCTTAGTTATCTCATGTTAACTTATTGTTATGATTGTCTGGCTTTCTAAGGCCGATCGTGATTCTAAAAACATTATCTACTCTTTTTACTTTCACTTATAGGTATAAATATACAGGTCGAAAATGAATCTCCGGAAATACCAGTCAGAAGGTATATATATAATATATCGTTGGAAAGCGGAGACTTTTAGAAAAAATAATATCAAATAAATAATGTTGTAGAAGATTACACTGAGAGTGACATTATCTACTGTTTTAATCTATAATATGTTTGTTGTAATATTATTATTCACGGTACAGACCTCTTTTTACTTTCACTTATAGGTATAAATATACAGGTGTACTATATAGTAAGAGAGAGTATTGCGATCGTGAAAACTTTTGAATCTGAGTTTTCAATGGAAAACATGTTTGTGAACAGTCTAGCTCAAAAACCAAAAGTCGTACGAAACTGATGTTACGTATTTAAGATAGGTATATGGCTTAGATGTGACAACAATTTTTTTCCTTAAAATCGGATAACCGGAAGTGCCACTTCATATCAACGGTGAAAAACATTTTTACAATTTCTCAAAAACGGCTCTAACGATTATTTTGATTAAACTCGTTGTATCATTGTATAATTTGGTGGTCATTAATATAAGTTAGGTCTTATCCCCATTGATGTCACTTTACAGTGCTTAAATGACCAATTTTTATACACGTCTTCCTCTAAAGTACTTTTAATATGGTTTATTTTAAAAAGTTAATCATCTCACATTATTGAGAGTTGCGAAAAAATGCTAAATATAACTTTTGAAAAAATTTGATAAGTTAATAAAGGAGAAAAATAAATAAAAATGCTTATCCAGGTCGAAAATGAATCACCGGGGATACCGATCAGAAGGTATACGTATAATATATCGTTGGAAAGCGGAGAATATTAGAAAAAATAAGATAAAATAAATAAAGTTGTAGAAGATAACGGAGAGTGACGGAAAAATATAAATAATAATTTCAGAAAACTAACATTATTTAACGTAAATCACATGTTTCCAAGGAAATTTTCTTACTTGGGGTAAACTTTTAAATTTTTTCTAAGTTTAAAAAAAAAAACAGTATTTAAAACCTACCGAATCAAGCCAATTTCATTGTTTAAAATACTATTTCATTTTACTTGTGTGAAAGAAGAAGTGAAATATTTCATGGATATGTTTATAACCTTAAATACATTTACTCTTCTTTAATAACTATAGATATGATATTATATTTATATAATTATGTATCTATTGGCCGTTTATTACAAAAATCATCAAGTAACCTTTTCGTGTAATGTAGGGCTATAATAAAATTTTTGAAGTACATTTTTAACCGAGCTAAACCTTAAAGCTTACAGTTAACAAATCATTAATACCACAAAAATAACAAAAATCCTATTTATTATACTGATGGTTGATTATGGGTTGTACGACTATTTTTTTATTTTTTTTTATTTCTTTATTGAGTATCATAGCAATGAGACAGATTGTCATATTGGACATTGGTTATAGTGAGGTAGGATGACATTCTCACTATATGTACAAAAAAATAAAATAAATAGAACAAAATAATAATCAAAAGTATATACAATAGATAATAAACTAAAATAACCTAAAAAATAAGAAAATTAAAAGTTTTAAAATTTTTAAACTCTTTTTTTCATTGCAAAGTTTACTAAAATGGAATTACGAGATGGAATGGCATTGCATGTCATAGAAAGGTCAAAACTTGTCACACTAATTGTAAGTGGATACTGTTGGGATTTCACAAAGCGAAAATTCATCCAATTACACACTAATTTAATTTTTTTATAGTTTACATTATGATTTTTCTGAATAAACGAACGATAGATGCGTAATTATTTAAATATAATATCTGGTCTAGAGTTATTAAACTGCAGTAAATGTATTTATGGTTACAAATCCATGAAATAGTTTTATATTTCACTTTTTCTTTTTTACAATTACAATGAAATAGTATTTTAAACAAGCCATAGCGTTGATTCAGTAGATTTTAAATACTCTAATCAAACTTAAACAAAATTTAAAGTTTTGTATGAAAATTCCATTTAATTTTCTTGAATTCAAATGATTTATCTTAAATAATGTTTGTTTTCATAATTCTTTTTTTTTTAATTTCCGTTACCTTCTATAATTTAATTTATTACATATTATTTTTTCCAACGATATATTACACTCTCAGTCTGGCCAGAGACGGCAAGCAGTTCACTTCGTTCCTATAGTTTTTTCTCTCTAACATTCGTACCCTCTGTTATTTCTTCTTAATTTTTATATATATATGTTGTGTTTTTTTTTTCATCACGGTCAAGCGAGTTTATTTACGTTCTTCATTTAGTTATTTTTTTAGTCAATTATTAAAGATAAAGGTCGTGTTTCACTAGCTGTGGATTGAGAAGCGGCTATTAATCCTTCTAAGCTCTTGAGTATTAAGGACCAACAACACGCATCTATTGACAAACACTCTTCTAGCGTGAGTAAATATTATTATATTATCACGAAAATGGTTCAGTGCTCTATTTGTGATAGTGCCATCTCTAGAGATGACAAAACTAATATAAGCTGCAATAAATGTCAGGTTATCTTTCACGGTAAATGCTGCAAACTGGGTGATAAAGAGATCGAGACATTAAAATCTCAAAAAAAAGTATGGCTTTGTAAAAAATGTGACCAAGGCAAAAAGACATACCAAATTAGGGAAAAATCAGCCAGTCCACCAAGAAGTGAAATCAAGGAGCCGTCCGCAGCTGATATTCTCGGAGCGGTTAATCGACTTAGCGCCCAAGTCAATGAAGACATTAAAAATATTAAGTCGTCATTAGAAAAATACGGGGAACTCAGCTTCGAGTTAAATGAAAGGTTTTCAAAAATAGAAAATCATCTAGAGAGCCAAGCTAAACATCTGGAGGAATTGACTACGGAAAATAAAACGCTGAAATCCAGAGTGGGGGAACTCGAGGTACGATTAAACAGAGCCGAGCAGGGCCTACTCTGTAGATCGGTTGAGATCCGAGGCATTCCGGTACGTGCAGGAGAGACTCCTTCGGCCCTAGTTGCCAGTGTGGGAGCTGGTCTCGGTGTTAAGATTAACATCGAGGACATCGATTTTGTGGAGCGCCGTAGACCTAAAAAAGACGACCCTAGACCACCACCAGTTATAGCTCGCTTTGTGAGGCAGGCAGTACGAGACGAGCTGGTCCAAAGAAGAAAGGTCAAAAGGGACTTCTCAACTCGAGACATCGGCTGGCAGGAAAACGACTCCCACCGGATATACCTTGGTGAAGAAATGACCCCTGCTAATAGAAGATTGTATTGGCTCGCACGTCAGAAGAGAGCGGCTGGTAAACTAAAATACGTGTGGTTTTCGGCGGGTAGATTGCGCTGCAGAAAAGGAGATGGCCATCCCGTGATATACATCGACCAACCAGATGATCTAGATGTTTTCTGCTGACCTTCTGATTTACGTCAACCTACAGAATGCATCCGTAAACTTCCAATCTTCTATTGTATAATACAGCATCGTGCTGGGTTGCCCATCTACTACTATTGTTATTATTGTTTCTCTATTTTAACCAATGTAATTTTTTGTTTTTTCCTCTTTCATATTTTTGAACCTAACTCTATTTTGTTTGTATTTTTTTTCTTCTCTTACAGCCATTATTTACTTCTTTCCAAATTGATTTTCACAGTTTTTTCTTACCTACAGCGTCATCCATCATATGTATACTTTTCTCCTTTCCGTTATGTCTAGCGTCTTAACTACTTGCCATGTTAATTCTCAATCCCTTCCTGCTCACTATGACGAATTTCTCCAATATTTCACCTGTAACTTCTACCACATTATTGCAGTCTCTGAAACATGGCTTAAGCCCTATATCCCTTCCTCTTCCGTTTCCTTACCTGATTATACCTTCATCCGTCATGACCGGGTTTCCCGGACTGGCGGAGGTGTTGGTCTCTATGTTCATAATAGCCTGAAACCCCGTATTCTAGATATTTCATCCCCTTCCAATCATCCTCACATTGAATTCCTCTTCGCTGAAATTTCTTGTAAAGCACATCCTCTCCTTTATGTGGTCGTATATCGCCCTCCTTTGACTCCTTTTGACTCATCCTTCGAATCAACCTTGTACAATTATGTCCCTTTCTATAATAACATCATAATTTCCGGTGATCTTAATACCAACCTCCTCACAGAATCCAACAACAAACGCTATTTGGAAAATCTCTTCTTCTCCCTCAACCTTTTTATTGTTCCTTTCGCTCCTACACACCATACTTGTTGGTCTGACACCTGGCTGGACTTGCATATCATCGATTCAGAGCAGAAACTCTTGTCCTGTTCTCAATTACCCGTTCCTTTCCTTTCTTCTCATGATCTCATCAAATTATCGTACGATATCCAAACTCCCACGTTTCTTCCTAAAACCATAACTTTCCGCAATCTTGACAACCTCACCCGTGATAAAATCCTACCGGACCTTGAAACCCTAAACTGGAACGATATTTATTCCTGTACCTCTATTGATCATATGGTAGACATCCTCACTTCTAATCTTATCCATATTCTTGACATACATGCTCCTATCAAAACCTCAACCTTCCGTCGCCAACCTGCTCCTTGGATGTGTCAAGAAATCCGCGACATGCAAAAGAGACGTGAGGCAGCCCGTAGACGCTTCAGACGAACTCGACTAGCAGATGACTATCAAGTCTATAGGGTACTCCGTAACTTGACACAAACAACGATCAGGAAAGCGAAATCAAACTTCTTTCACGAAACTCTCGCTTCTGCTCCTGATTCTAAATCAATATGGCTAACCCTTCGTAAACTCTCTCTTTGTAAATCCTCTTCCTCACCGTTCTACCCGGTATCACCCGATGAACTAAATTCCTACTTTATATCTTCCACCACCAGCAACAGTTCACCCACCTCTCACCAGTTTTCCTTATCACCCTCATTTAACAGTGATAATTTCTATTTCTCCAACATCTCACCGACCGACCTTATTTCCTCTATAATGAAATCACACACAAACTCCATCGGACTTGATGGGATACCAGTCAAACTATTAAAATTATGCCTTCCCGAAGTCGTTCCAGTTCTCCTTTTCATCTATAATTTTTCCCTCCAGAACTCAGTTTTTCCAACTGCTTGGAAAAAAGCATTAGTCAGACCTATCAACAAAATTCCCAATCCTACCTCTCCTAAAGACTACCGCCCAATCTCCATTCTTTCTAACCTTTCTAAACCTCTGGAAAGAATAGCTCAATCCCAAATCTCTAAATTCCTTGAAAACTCAAAACTACTCGATCCTCTCCAATCTGGTTTCCGACCTGGCTTCTCCACACAATCCGCCCTACTAAAAATTACCAATGACTTACATACCGCAATGGACGAAAAAATGTTAACTGTATTAATACTTCTCGACTTTTCCAAAGCTTTTGACTCCTTAGACCACTCTATACTCTATACTAAATTAAAATCCCTATCCTTCTCCAACAGCTCTATCCTCTGGTTACAGTCTTTCCTATCCGACAGAACTCAAGCAGTCAGCATTCCAAACCAACCCCTATCTTCCTTTCTTACACTGTCCTCTGGAGTGGCCCAGGGTTCGAGCATTTCCCCTCTCCTTTTCAACTCCTACATAAATGATCTTTCCAAATCCATCTACCACTGTTCACATCATTTATACGCTGATGACACCCAAATATATTTTTCCTTTCATCCTTCTGAGCTACTAGTCGCGTTCGCCAATATTCAGGCTGACCTAGATAGGATCAGTGCCTGGGCAAGTCTGAATAATTTAAATCTAAATGCGATGAAAACTCAGGCCATTATTATAGGTTCCAGTCCTATTCTTAAATCCATCTCCTTCCTTCCTCCTTTAGTCATCAACGATCATCCTGTCACATTCAGTTCATCCGTTAAAAACCTAGGAATCACCATAGACGAAAACCTCTCCTGGAAACCCCATATTGCCCTCATCTCCCGTAAGTCAATAGGTACCCTTAAGCTATTTCATCGCTCCCGCCACCTACTCCCACAACCCATCCGCAAGCTCCTTGTATCCTCTCTCATTTTCCCCCACTTTGACTACGGCTGTGTGGTGTACGGAGGCATCCCGATGGTACTCGAGGATAGATTGAAGCGACTCATGAATACGTGCTTAAGATTTGTCTTCGGTACATCAAAGCGATCTCATGTGTCCCACCTTTACGACGAGTTAAAGTGGCTCTTCCCTTCTTTCCGCAGACAATATTTCCTCGGATCTTTCCTATTCCAAACAATCAACACTAGACACCCTTCTTACATCTACAGTCTCCTACAGTTTAAACCCGTGGTCCACTCCCAGAAAACAAGATCCCGTGTTTCCGACCTTTATATCCCTTCCCATAGAACTAAGACGTTTGAATATTCCTTTATTTCCCGATCCACAGCCTTCTGGAATTCCTTGCCATCTGAAATCCGTCATGCCTCTTCCTTGTCCTCATTTAAATATCATCTTTACCAATTCCTTCTCACATCCCAAAATGACGTTATACAATAAAATAAATATTGTGAAACAGATTTTGACTGAGGTGAATGATTGATAAAATTTATTGTCTTAATTTTAAAAATCAACCCATGCTTATTTTATTTTATTTTTATCTTCATTTAAATAATGTTGTTTTTTTTTATTTCGTTTTTTCTCAAAATTTTATTTTATTTTTACTTGTTTTAATTTAATTTCACTGAAGATACTGTATATATTCTTTAATATTGATTAATGTAATTTTTGGCCAGATGTAGTTTTAATTTTTTTGTTCATATCTGTTATTCATAAGGGACCTTGTCCCAGAATAAAGTTTACTTTCTATCTATCTATCTATCTACACGTATACATTCTGACCATTATTTCTGGAGATTCATTTTCGACCTGTATAAGCATTTTTCTTTTTTTCTCCTTCATTCAATTGTCAAATTTCTTCAAATGTTATATTTAACCATTATTTTTATAGTTATTGCCAATAAGAGAAATTTTTTTTTTAATTAAACCATATTCAAGGTACTTTAGAGGAAGATGTATATGAACATTGGGCATTTAAGCCCTGTAAAGTGACATCAATGTGTATAAAATTGATATTAAAAACAGCTTAATAATACAATAATACCGAGTTTAATCAGAATCGTTAGAGCCGTTTTCGGGAAAATCGTAAAAATTTGTATCATCTTTGAAATAAAGTAGCACTTTCGGTTAGCCGATTTTAACGAAAAAGTTGCTGTCACATCGGAACCATATTCAAACGTTACATACGCAATTTAACGTATCGTACGACAGCGTTTTAGAGGCAGGCTGTTCACACAGATCAACTAGGTTATTTTGCAAAACTAGGTTATTTCGACTCATGTGATCTGATGAAATTCGAAAATTTTCACGATCGCAATACATTCCCTTACTGTATATTCCATTTATAAGTAAGTGAAAGTAAAATTTTGTAGACTACGATAAAATAAAAGCCATTCATGGAGTTTTATATGGTTGTTTTAATAATTTGATAAACCGAGATTTCTACCGCTTACGGTATATTACACTTTTTTTTCTGATGGAATTACATAGCCATTTTATTTGAAGATTGTCGGTTTTTTTTTTCTTCTGATTTTAACTCAGAAAAAAAGATCCATTTCTAAAAATAAATATTTATCTTCGATTTTTAACTAAAGATAATTGAAGCAAGAGATTTTTTTTTAAATTTAATTATGTGGATATGTCCACTGAAGAAATCTCTTTGTTTGGTGTAGAAGAGCCAGGAGTGTCATTGTCTTCTCTTCCCCCCCCCCCGGGTCGAAATTGGCCCTAATCAAAAATTTTAATGGTGCAACTGAAACCCCCTTCTAGGCACCCCTGAAAAAAGCCACGATTTATAATTCCTTATTTTATACTAAGAGTACAAAAGTCTATTACTAATAGTACACAAGCCATTTCTGGATATAAAATTTATATGAAAGTAGGAAGGATTTTAAAATTGATAATTTAAATAATAAGAATCAGATCTAGCAAAAATGTTTGAAGTATCCTAATTCATTTTTGTGTATTGGTCATACCTTAATACGCACATTTTATGGTCAGAACGCAGCAAACGCAGTCGCCTTCTAAATGGCTTGTCAGCTATGGTCTGAAAGAAATAAAATCATAATTTTTATTACAATTTTATCATATTATATGTACAATATACATTATACGGTCGATGTTTAATGTAATAATAGTTTCGGTGCATAGTCCCCATTCTAAATTGAAGTAGCTATAGAACCACTGATCGCAATGATTGAAAAGATGAACAAAAAACTATAACGATAAGAGATAACGTGAACGCTTGTGGTCACGTTATTCGTGATGATTGGTGGAAGGTCGGACGTTAGCGATCAAATCTGTCCAATGACTCGCCAATTAATCATATTACTTACAAGTCACGCTGACTAAGCCTTTCTGCACATTTTTACTCAAGCAAATATTCGAAATTTTGAATATTTGACGCAAAATATTGAGGAATATCCATTCGCCGATAACTTTTCAACTGTTTGCAGCTGCACACATCTTGAGTATACAGGGTGTTTCGTAGTTGTACGGCACTATTTTAGGTATGTGTTCACTAACACAAAAAAAAAAAAAAAAAAAAGTTCATATTAACATATATCTCAAACTCATTTAATAAGCATATATCAAAGGTTAAAGATCTATTATTTATTTACTACATTAAGACTGTGCAAAGTTTAACGTGTTTAATACTAAATAACAGGTTTTAATCACCTGATAATCAAATGAACGATAAGCAATGTTGTAGTTGCTCATCTGTTTGTCTAGTTCTGTGTATTTTAGTGTGAGTGAATAGTGTGACACAGTTCAATTTATGATTATCATGGGAGACACCATAAATTTATTCACTTTTTTGAAGAACAAACAGACTTGCTTTAAAGTTATAGCGAGGCACATAAAAACGGTGCTGCTGCTGTTCGAAGATATCGTGAAAAATTTTCTAACATAAGAATACCAAATCGTAAAACGTTTTGAGGCCATTGAAAGACGCCTTAGGGATAATGGCTGGTTAAAACCTATAAGAGTAAACGCAGGTCGACAAAGATTTCGACGAACTGCAAACGTTGAAGAAGAAATACTCGATGCTGTTCAGTACCTTAGAAATAGAAAATAACTTTATTCTGGGACAAAGTCCCTTTAGAATAACAAAATAGAACATAATTAAAATACTACATCTGGCCAAAATAAAACAATAATAAAAAAGAGAAAGTAAAGAAAATTAAACGAGCTATATACAAATAAAAATCTATATACAAAACATTTAAAACTATGATAAAACACTTAAGACTATGTACAGTAGGAAAAATTAGAATTATACTCTTTTGAAAAATAAAATAATAAAAAATACATTGAGTTCTTCTTTAAAATGAGGTATGTTTCTGCTAACAAAGAAAAGACAAAGCTGACAATATAAAATATCAGTGTCTTTAAATAATGATTAATATGTAGACTCATCATTGCCAAATTCTAGAGGTACAGATTTAATTATATACCAATAAGAAATAATAATAAAAATAAAAATAAAAAAACAAACAATAGATGCGGTCAGTGGCATTAAGAGCCGGAAAATATTGTAATATCCCTGGCGAAGTTCACAGTATAGAATAGCACTATCGTTTGATGATGGCTAGAAATGTATAATATCGAAAGTTTAGCAAGTATCTGACTGCTTTTAGGATAGGAATTAGAATAGTAGGGATTTGAATGTGGATATGGAGGGGGAATGTCGAATTTTGATAGGTAGAGAATTCCAGAAATTGACAGCGCGAGCTATAAAGGAATTCTGAAATGAGGCAGATCTGTGCGAAGGGATGTAGAGGTCAGAAGGTCGAGATCTTGTTAAATGGGAATGGACTGAGGACTTGAATTGGAGAAGGTTGTAGACGTATGAAGGACGATGGTTGTTAATGATTTGATAGAGGAACATACCTAGGAAATATTCTAAAGGAGGGGAAGAGCCACCTTAACTCAGTGTAGTGGTGAGAGACATGGGAGTACCTCGGGGCACCGATAACAAATCTTACGCAGCTATTCATTAATCTTTTCAGTCTATCACGGAGCTTCACCGGAGGCCATCATACACAACACAGCTGTAGTCAAAGTGGAGGAAGATGAGAGAGGAAATTAGGAGTCTACGGGTATGTTGAGGTAGGAAATGGCGGAAGCGATGAAATAGTTTAAAGGTAGAAATTGTCCTACGGGAAATGTGAGAAATATGGTAGTTCCAGGAGAGGGTTTGATCTATGAAAAATCCTAAATTTTTAACAGAGGAGTAGAAGGAAATTGGCTGGTCATTAAGGTGTAATATGGGAAAGTCAGTATAGGATCTAATAAGGGGCTTGGAACCAATGACAATGGCCTGAGTTTTGGCAGCATTTAACTTTAATCCATTTACATTTGCCCAGGCACTGATTCGATCAAGGTCTTCTTGAATCTTGGCAAATGCTACCTCAGAGGGAGAAAAGGATAGGTAGATCTGCGAATCATCTGCATAAAGGTGGTGGGAACAATGGAAAATTGAATTATGAAGGTCGTTAATGTAGGAACTGAAAAATAGCGGAGATATGCTTGAACCCTGGGCAACTCCGGAGGATAAAGGAAGGTAGGCAGATAGTAGTTGATTGGGTATGGAGACTGCTTGGGTGCGTTGGGAGAGAAAAGATTGGAACCAAGAAATGAAACTATTGGAGAAAGATAATAATTTTAGTTTGTTGAAGAGGATGGAATGGTTGATGGAATTGAAGGCTTTGGAGAAGTCGAAAAGTATAAGGACAGTTAATTTTCTATCATCTATTGCAGATTGAATGTCGTTGGTAATTTTAACTAAGGCAGATTGTGTGGAATAGCCGGGACGGAAACCAGATTGGAGAGAATCAAATTGGTTGGACTTTTCGAGGAACTTGGAGACTTGGGATTGCACCAGTCTTTCAAGAGGCTTTGAAGAATTGAAATTGGACGGAAATCTTCGGGTGAGGATGGATTAGGCTTTTTATTTAAAGGAAGAACAATGGCTTTTTTCCAAGAGGTAGGGAATACTGAATTCTGAAGGGAGAAATTATAGATAAAAAGGAGAGCTGGAAGGATTTCAGGGAGAGATATTTCTATTAATTTGACAGGGATGCCGTCTGGCCCTATGGAATTGGTGTGGGATTTCATTACCGCGGTTAACAGGTCTGTGGGAGAAATGTCGGAAAAATAAAAGTTATTGTCGACCTTTCTCTCAAGAAGAACACCTTGTAGGTATTGAATTATTTTCGATTCAATTAAAGCCATTATTTTCGAAAGCTCCTTTCAGTCTCTTTGTAATGTAGTCGAACAATGTTTTCGTGGTTCCGGGCTTACCCCGTTCCATTCTTCGTCGAGATAATTTTATAAGTCTTCTACGTTATAAATTTCGTGTTTTATAATTTCTACCTCCACTTTTGTCCACAGTTTTCTATCACGTTGAGATATGGTAACTATGGTAGAGTTTTTATAACATTGGGACAGTTGTAAAGTAACTATCTCTTAACTAACATGATAATAAAGTATTTGGGTTCATTTTCCTGATAAAACGAAATTTGTTTTTTTAAAACCAGAATTTCCGCAGTTATGTTCAAATTTCTTCTCAAAATGTCTGTGTAAACATGTTTATTCATTACACCATGTGAATATTTCTACTATTAAATGAAGATTTCCCACACCAAGAAACATAACATAAGGAAAGATCCTAAAACATAACATAAGAAAATAACACATTACTAGGATATTTATTGATTACAATAAATTATTGTTTTCAATGTAACATTGATTGAACTGTATATTCATTTAATAATAAGTATTGATTAGTTGTCTAGTTTTCACACGTTTTGCTCAAAAAATATTTATTTCCTGATCCGGGACACTTCATGACAATGACAAACAGATCGATACCACGTTTCGAATTCCACTAACCTAGATTAGTTTGAATTGACCATGGCTGTATTATAATTTATGATCCAGGGTTGTGTAAACGGTCTCAAGTCGTTAGAGTAATGATCCCGTCTCAAAGAAGAAGAAATATTTGAAAAGGATTATATTCACGTTCAGTCAGCCAACCTTCTTGAAAGGAATATCTGCTGTCAAGAAGTTCGGTTCGTAGTATTCAACTCAATTTATTTCTCTGAGGAAACGAAATTATTCATTTGAAAAAGATATTTTAGTACACTTTGTTATAATAATAATCTGTGAGATAAAGTTACTCCAGTACATATGAGCATTTTAGCACCTAATCACAACCCTTAAATAGGTCGGTAATTTTCTATCAACGCTACAGGCACATATATACATGGGGGATATATTCCACCCCAGTTATTCGAAACTTACTTGAAACATTTCATACCAATATAAATTCTGTATTTAATTTCCGATTCTACTTACGAACCTTAGGATTGAGAAAAAAAAAATTAAAGTATTCCAACAGACATAATGCTTACTAAAACTTCTTTTTTTTTCAAATTCGATTCAATTTTTTCGACGTGACGCCAAGTAAATACTAGTAGGCCATGTTGCGCGTGTCCACACTACGATATTAATTAGTCTCATCTTCGCAGTTCTCTGTGGAAGACATTGTTTTGTTGCTGAAAATAAGCTCGCGGACGCGGCAGCCTGGAATGGCAACATGCACTCACCATTTCAGGCCGGGGCGATGCTATTTTAACTCCACGTGACACGTTCCTTCCTCTAAAAATGTAAAGCTCTTGGCTGGCAATCCATGTGGAACGAGAGCCCTCCGAGCAAATTGAAGGAAATAGAAAATTAGTAAAATCATGGTCCACTTCGAACCGTCCTATTCGTAGAGACCGTCACAAAAACCCTTACACATTCCTATTTGATAACTAAATGCCAACACTGATAAATTGCTCTAACGATCAGCCATATTTTTCAAGAGTGTTCCTATTACGTATCAATCTTCACCAAATATATTAATATCAACGATTATACAAATTTTTACAATTTTCTAAAAAACGGCTCCAACGATTTATATTAAACTCGGTGTGTATCATTGTATAATTAATTCTCTTTAAAACCATTTTATTTATTTTAAATAATTAGCGATCTTTCATTATTAAGAGTTACAAAAAAATGTTAAATATAACTTTTGATAATTTAATAAAGGAGAAACAAATAAAAATGTTTATCCAGGTCGAAAATGAATCTGCGGAATTAATAGTCAGAAGGTATACGTATAATATATCGTTGGAAAGCTGAGAATTTTAGAAAAAAAAAACAATATATAATACAGAAGGTTGTATAAGATAACGGAGAGTGGCAAAAAAATTATAAATAATAATTTTAGAAAACTAGCATTATTTAAGGTAAATTACATGTTTCCAAGGAAATTAAATGAAATTTACTTACTTCATGTAAACTTTTAAATGTTTTTCTAAGTTTGAAAAAAAAAGTATTTAAAATCCGCCGAATCAAGCCAATGCCTTTGTTTAAAATACTATTTCATTGTACTTGCGTGAAAGAAGAAGTGAAATATAAAAATATTTCATGGACATGTTTATAACCTCAAATATATTTACTTTAGAGTATTATCTCTAGATAATATATTATATTTAAATAATTAGGTATCTACCGGCCGTTTATTAAAAAAAATCATAACCTTAGAAAACCTAATCGTAACCTTTTAGAAAATTAAATTAGTTGACCTACAATAGACTGACAATTGTTGACCTATCAATAGCAGGCAATGAAAATCTCGTAATTTCGTTTTAATAAACTTTACAATGAAAAATTTCAAATTAATAACTAATAAGCTCAGAGACTGGAGTTATATGGTTAACAAAAACAGATGGAGTACTGAGGTTATTTTTGTCTACCGTTAGTATAATTAATAGGGCTTTTGTTATTTTAATGGTGTTAATTATTTGTTAATTGTAAACTTTAAGCTCCGTTAAAAGTGCACTTCAAAAATTTTATGATTGCTCAACATTGCCAGAAAATAATTTCTATTCAAAGTAGAAGGGTAAATGAAAGTTGTGTGTTGAGTGCACCATATAATTTTTATTTAAAAGTGAAAATTTATTTATTTATTTATTTATTCATGTTTTACCACTGTACATAGTTAGAAGTGTCGTCATAGTTTTAAGTTGTTTGTGTATAGATTTATTTTTTTTTGTATATAGCATCTTTAACAAATGTTTTATTTACTTTTTTCTTTTTTGTTATTGTTTTTATTTAGCTAGAAATAGAAATAGAAATAGAAAATAACTTTATTCTGGGGCAAAGACCCTTTAGAATAACAAAATAGAACATAATTAAAAGACTACATCTGCCCATAATAATAAATAAAATAAAATAAAATAAAATAATAATAAAAAAAGAGAAAGTAAAGAAAATATTAGTCAAACAAGTTATATACAAAAAAAAAAATACAAAACACTTAAAACTATGTACAGTAGGAAAAATTATAACTATACACTTTTGAAAAATAAAATAATAAAAAATACATTGAGTTCTTCTTTAAAAAGAGGTGTGTTTCTGCTAACAAAGGAAAGACAAACCTGGAAATATAAAGTGTCAGAGTATTTAAATAATGAATAATATGTAGAAACATCATTGTCTAATTCTAGCTATAGGTACAGATTTAATTATATAAGAATAAAAAATAATAAAAGCAAACAATAGAGGCATTCAGAGGCATTAAGAGCAGGAAGATTTTGGAATATCCCTAGTGAAGTTCACAGTATAGAATAGTATTATCGTTTGATGATGAATGATATAATAGAAATGTATAATATCAAAAGTTTCGCAAGCATCTGACTGTTTTTGGGATAGGAATTGGAATAGGAGGGTTTTGAATGTGAATATGAAGGGGGAATGCCGAATTTCGATAGGTAGGAATTCCAGAAATTGATAGCGCGAATTATAAAAGAGTTTTGAAATGAGGCAGATCTGTGCGAAGGGATATAGAGGTCAGAAGGTCGAGATCTTGTTGAAAGGGAATGGACTGAGGACTTGAATTGGAGAAAGTTGTAGGCGTAAGAAGGACGATGGTTGTTGATGATTTGATAAAGGAACGTACCTAAATATATTTTGTCTTCGAATAGAGGGGAAGAGCGACCTTAACTCAGTGTAGTGGTGGGAAACATGGGAGTACCTCGGGGCAGCAATAACAAATCTTACGCAGCTATTCATTAATCTTTTCAGTCTATCACGTTCAGATGTAATCTTTTAATTTTGTATTATTTTGTTATTCCAAATGGACTTTTTCTCAGAATGAAATTATTTTTTATCTATCTATCTAAAAAAAATTTGGTCTGGTTGCCTATTCATCTCTACTTGAGAGACTCGTGCCTTTGTATTATTATAATATACCAATTTCATACTAATCATTATAAAATCAGGATTATTACATTCCGTATATTATTTAAATCATAAATAACCATGAACGGCTGTATAAAACGCGTAGCAAGAGAATGCTTGTTTGTCTCACTCAAATAAAGAAACTCAAACAAAATAATTAATGATGGTACTGTATAATACCATTATATCTTCATTAATATAAATGATTTAATCAGCTGAGAAGAGTTATATAACAATTGCAAATTAATTAAACGAAAATGAAAGTATAATGAGGGTGATAAATGGAATTGGCCCAGTGATACTTTCCGTGCCTCGAGACAGCACGCACGAAAAATAATTATAATGGAATTAGGACTCCTTACTGTTGGCGGCACGAATCATAGTGTGCCTTCATCTTCCTTCCCTGTCGTATTATTCAAATATATTCACACTTCCTGTGGGATAGGTTGGTCACCTCTGAAGTTAGTTACCTTTGTCGATGCCAATGAGTGCGTTAACCCGAAAAGATAAATATATATTTTCATCCAAATTGTCACATCTAAATATTGTGTGTTATATTTGATGAGGGAACTTCGTCCTCCATACTGCAGAAGTTCCAGTTTAGTGACTTGGTCAATCAATAATGAAAAAAAAAAACTAATACCTAATTAAATAGACATCGTTCGCAGACATCCAAATTGAAAATGTCCCAAATCCGAGAATTTCCGTAATTAAAATATTCGTAGGTAACGATGAGATGAAACTATTTACGAAGTTTCAGACGGGTGTTAATAATTTGATAAAAAGGGGCCTGTACAACGCACTATTGGTTTTCGACACTATTGTCTTTTTGCCTCTCTAACATGTTGGCATCGCGTTATGATAAAATTTTGAATAATAGCTCATAAAAAACAGGATGAAATGATATTTCCCTTACTAGCAATATGTGGGTCGGAATATTAGTTTTTGAGATATTTTAATCCACATATGCTAAAACACTTTAATTAGTCGACTCTAGCCGATTATTCTCGAGCGTTACACATCTCAGATCTGACGGCTCAATTCACTCTCAACGAAAAAAGTGCAAACCGCGCCTAAAGAAGTTTTCACTTCAATGATCTGGTGCGTGCATCAATCACACAACTTTTGCCGCTCTACTTTGAATAGAAATTATTTTCTGGCAATATTGGGATATTACAAAATTAAACTGCATTTTTAAACAAGCTTAACATTAAACCTTCCAACTAATTTGTAAAAACTTATTAAGACCATTAAAATAACACAAATCTCGTTTATTATATGGACCATACGCAATAAAAACTTCATAACTCATAATATAAAAACAACATAACTCCAATCTCTGAGCTATATATGCAAGGAGAGATTTGAAAGTACATTTGGTTATTTGACCTATAAATGAGTATGGATTGTTTATACCTTTTATGTTTCTTTTGTAAAATTTAGTTACGAGATTTTCATCGCCTACCATAGGTCAAAAGTTGTCATTCTAATTGTAAGTGGATAATATTACGATTCCACAGAGAGAAAATTCATTAAATTATTCACTAATTTAATTTTCTAATCAATTATTGAACAATAGATACCTAATTACCTAAATACATGACCATTTCCAGCGTTATTAAGCTAAAGTAAATGTATTTAAGTATATACCCATATGTTACACATATCCATGAAACATTTTTATATTTCATGTATTCTTTCATACAAGTACAATAAAATAGTTTTTTAAACAATGCCATTGCCTTGATTCGGTAGATTTTATATAATTTTTTTAAACATAAAAATAATTTTATAAGTTTACAGTAACTTGGGAAATTTCATTTCATGTCCATAGAAACATGTGGTTTTCGCTAAATTATATTTGCTTTCAGAAATTTAAATTTATATATTTTTTTTCATTCTCCATTGCAAACTATAAACATAGTTATAATTAGTGACCGGATTCTCATGTAATTGTACATTTTATTCGCTTTCTTGTAAAAACCCCGGATCTGAATATCTATTCGTTTCAGGATCTGTAGAATAACATATTTAAATTTTATATAGCACGTTTTACCGTTTTTGGCGTAAATTGCACGATTTTTTATTTGTGTTGCATTAGATTGCACATTTTTGGCTAGATGAAATGATTTATAAGTATAAATATATATGTGTGGGTAAATAGTAGTTTTTTATTTTACTATCTTGTCTATTTTAAATTTTAAATTTAAGAAAGAAAAACAAGAGGAAGATAAATGATTCTATGACTGGTAAAGATTCGACGTTAACGTTACAAATGAACGAAGTAAACACAAGTGCAGAAAGACTATTCGTGGAATAGAACTTGCTTGAGGTAATTCAATAAAAAAAACTGCCTTCTTTGTTTTGACTTAAATTCTCGCTCTTTCTTAAGTCCTTCAGTATCCCTTTCGGCTTTGAAGTGACTTTATTTATAATGCTATTACTATAGCTCATAGAAAATATACAAGTAGTAATATTTGT
This sequence comes from Nezara viridula, assembly GCA_928085145.1. Lineage (NCBI taxonomy): Eukaryota > Metazoa > Arthropoda > Insecta > Hemiptera > Pentatomidae > Nezara > Nezara viridula. The sequence continues at coordinate 17,705,217 of OV725077.1, forward strand.
ATTACATATATTTTTAATAATATATCAATGGCTAAGAGATTATATTTGATAAATCACTTCATTACCATAATTCAAAAAACTATTTGAATACATAGTTAAAAAAACGAAAATCCTAAAAGACATTGTGCATTTGTACTTGAAAAGGAATATTAATAAATCCTACCAAATTACCTTTACCCTTCGTCGTAAACCTATGATTTCCTGTCCTATAGTTTCCTTTAACAATACTTCACTTATCTCTGTTGAAAAAATCCGTTACCTAGGACCCCATCTGGACAAACGTCATGGAAACTTTATAACTAGACTGAAACGACAAGAAATCGCTTGACATTTCTGACTACTTCATCATTTACTAGAAAAACTCTCTAAACATCCAATTAATTGCAAAACACTAATAGACATGACTATAATAAGGCCTATTTCGATCTACACAGTTCATCTATGGGACTAGACCATCGAATTTCTGTCGTAACCGATCCTTTCAATCCAAAACCCTTCGTAAAATCCACAATGCTCCCTACTTTGTTACAAATAAAATCATCCATAATGACCTCAATGTTCCTTATGTTTTAGATTCCCAATCCAGATATCTATCCTTCCATAGTAAACTTCAGAAACATTCCAACCCACTTGTTTCTAACCTTCTAAATCTAACCTCTTAAATTCCTGATAACGCTCCTAGGTGTCTGAGAAAGATGGCCCCGTGATCTCCTAATGTAGACATATCAAAGTGCTACCAGTGGATAGTTTCGAGACAAGAGTTTGCATTTACTATAAAATAAAAATTTACTATATTTATTTATTTAACACAGTTGTAAATATCATTAATAAAAAAAAAAAGGAATATCCAAATAATTTTAAAGATATTTCTCGGATTCTAAACTGTTAATGATTGAGTAGTAGTGAAAATTCGTTGGGAGTTGTGTTAGGAATGAAGAATATACATACAATATGTCTTCATTTTTTCATTTTCATTTGTTATTCTTGAATATTCCGTTTGATGATGGAGCACCAGTATGCTTCCTGCCTCTGCCTCAAGCAGCCGCATGACGGCTAAGTTGTGCGAGTAGGGTATCTCATCGTAGTAAGGCGCAATTCAACTATTGAAGAGAACTGGCAGAAATACATCAAATAAAACCGCTCATCTGGTGCTCCAACGGCACAACTGTAAAATTTTTCAATTTTTTCAGAAACGTGTAGTTAATCGAATTGACGCCTAATTACAAAATTGCCAAACAACATGGTGCAATACTATTATGTAACATAGTATTTTATCTATTGACCACACCCCCTACTAACTTCTAAAATTAAAATCTACGGTTAACCATCTCAACACTATTATAAAAAAGTATGTGATTATTGTTCCACCTGATGGGCGATATTAGTTTCACATTCTACGGAGCGAATGTAAGTATTGTATATAGATGTGAATGTGTTTTATTTATTTTAATTTAGTTTAGTTTCTATTATTTTATTTTTTGTACGTATGTATATTAATTTTGTTATTTTATTTTCTGTATTTCTTTTTCTTTATTAATCTATATTTTAATAATTATTTGTATGTACAGATTGTACGAATGATTAATTTAGCCTTTCAATGTGGCAAAATGTATTAATACCGATTAATAAAACAAAACAAAAATTATACGGGTGGAGCTTATCTTATAGGCTCCTTATTCTTCAATCGAGCCCCATAGTTTGTCCCTGCGCTTTTTGCATTGTGACTTCATGTGAGATTTACGTGAACCTTTTCAAGCGCATTTGTCTAAAGTTTACTAGATTGAAGAAGCAGAATGGCTTAGAAGTCACTCTTGTTTCCTGGCCTTGGGTTCGAGTCTCACCCGAGGCAGGTGATTATTTACCCTGTTGCACTGTCCATGGATGGAACTTGAGATCGGAAAATAATTAATTAAGGGAGTAACCTGGAAGTTGAGCGTGATCTCAATCAACTCCTCGTTCAACCGTTGATCAATAAACTGAACTTCCTTATGAAGCACAGAGCCCAAGACCCTTCGTGGGTTGAATTGGTATTGGGTTTTGATTAATTGACATTCATTAACATGATGATCATGCTCTGTTGATGTTGATCCTACCCTAATCTTATAAAGTCTATAGAATTCCTCAGTTAATGATCTATCAAGAAGTATTTTTTTTAAATAGAACTGTTAGTCTGGAAACCATGGTTATGTTGCAATTTAAGGTTGTCTTAGTTATTTTCTAGCTTACGTGGTAACAATCTAAAAATAAAAAAAAATAAAAGTGTACCTTATATAAAGAAATATATAGCCTTCCTCATTTAATAGTCTATCAAGAAGTATTTTTTAAATAGAACTGTTAGTTTGGAAACCGTAATGATTTTCCAGATTAGGTGGTTACAATCTAAAAATAAAAAAAACTGGTGCGCGCAGCACACAACTTTCATATACCGATCAACTTTGAATAGAAATTATTTTCTAGCCATGTTGGACTATTATACAATTTTTTATTGCATTTTTCACCGAGCTTAACCATGCATTTTTCCTTTTTTCTCTTTTATTCAATTATCAAATTCTTTCAAAAGTTATATTTAGCATTTTTTCATAACTCCTAACAATCAGAAATATTTATTATATTATTATTTATAATAAACCAAATTGAAATTAGGATCAGGAGACTGAAATTCCACGGACATATGGTAAGAATGGCCCCAGAAAGACTTAACAAGGAAATATTCCAAAAAATCCGTAGATACAAAAGCTTGGGAGGATACATCAGGCAGATGAAGGAAGAAACGGAAAGACTTGGAATAACGGACCGGGACTGTCTGGACAGAGAGGGGTATGGTAAGAGACTAAAGGAGATCACGGTTCTTGCTAAGAAGAAAAGTTCGAGAAAGGGAGTCGCATGGACGGAAGAGAGAAAGCAGCGGCACTCGGAGATAATGAGAGAGAAGTGGAAAGAAAGGAAAAACAAGAAAGAAGCCAAATGTCATGATATTCGCGTGGTCTCTATGGCCGTTCCGTGAAAAAAAAAACAAAAAAAAAAACAAATTGAAAGTACTTTAGAGGAAAACACGATAATTTTGGGATTTCACAAAGAGAAAATTCATCAAAATTATTCACCAATTTAATTTTCTATTATAAGTTATACGACAATATTTCGGAATAAACGGACGTTGATACCTAATTATTTAAATATGATATCAGATCTAGAATTATTAAACTACAGTAAATGTATTTAAGATTATAAACATATGCTTTATACATCCATGAAATGATTTTATATTTTACTTCTTCTTTCACACAAGTACAATGAAATAGTTTTTTTAACAATGTCATTGCCTTGATTAGGTGGATTTTAAATATTTTTTTCAAACTTAAAAATATTTTAAAAGTTTACATTTAGGTAGTAAATTTCATTTAATTTCCTTGAAAACATTTGATTTACGTTAAATATTGTTAGTTTTCAAAAATTATTAATTGTAATTTTTATGTCACTCTCCGTTACATTCTACAAGTTTCCATATTATATATTGATTTTTCTAAAATTATCCGCTTTCCGACGATATATTATACATATACCTTCTGACCAGTATTTCCGGAGATTCATTTTCGACCTGGATAAGCATTTTTATTTTTTCTCTTTTATTCAATTATCAAATTCTTTCAAAAGTTATATTTAGCATTTTTTCGTAACTCTAAATAATGTGAAATGATTAAAAGTACTTTAGAGGAAGACGTATATGAATATTAGGCATTTAAGCCATGTAAAGTGACATCAATGGGGATAAGACCTTATTGATATTAAATACCACTTAATTGTAAAGTGATAAACCGAGTTTAATCCAAATCGTTACAGCCGTTTTTGAGAAAAATTGTAAAAATGTGTTTCAGCGTTGATATAAATTGGCACTTCCGGTTAGCCGATTTTAACGAAAAAGTTGATGTCGCATTTTAGGCATATACCTATCTTAAATACCAGTAAAATCAGTTTGGTACGACTTTTTGCTAACACACACACACACACACACACACAGACCATTTTGCGGGACTTGATTATTTGGATTCAGGAGACCTCAAAACATGTATTTCCGTTGAAAACTCAAATTCGAAAATTTTCACGATCGCAGTACTTACCCTTACTATATATTTTATATATAGGTAAGTGAAAGTAAAAATATAACTGCATAATATGATAGAAAAAATAGATAAAAAATGTTCGATCTATTAATGACAAATAATTTTAGATCTTACATATTAAGATTTTAGATAAAAAATTTGCATGGAAAATGGTATTCAGCTGCTGGTGGTAATTATATTTTACCTAGGTGACAGCAGCTATTTTTCAATCTAGACATTTTCTCTTTGAACACAATATATTAATTATTATATTACATATCTAATAATATTTACATTATATTGTGATGTAATTTGGATTATTATGAAATAGAAAAATAAGCACGACATAACCTACAATGAAAATAAAAGGCTTAAATTGACGTTGGGCTAATATGAAGCTGGACAAGTTAAGAATATATATTATGGTTACAAATTGGCATTCAGAATAATTAGAATTATTTAATCCTATAAGTTGGCAATAAGACGCGATGTATAATATAGATTTTTAAAGAAATTAAATTTGTTTTCCGAACTTTGGTTTTGTTCTGTTTATTTTATCTTGATAAAAAATAATACAGACTGAACTACAGAATACATGTAAATTACAGTTTTACAATTTGAGCAATGAGTAGTACAATTAAATGGACAGTTGTATAATTTGTAAAATGGGCCCACTTTTAGGCGTACACAGGGCACCTCTCTATTATACTACATTTTTGGTGTGATAAACTATATAATAATAATAAATTATTAAAATCTGAAATTTCCCTTTGAAAATGTTGTGACTCTTCGCAAACAATACTCATGATTCGTTTGATATTTTTACTACAAATCATTTTCTTTTACAATTTACAACTTTGTTATTTAGATTTAATATTCAATTAATTAGTTTTATAATTATAGATGATTATTTTTTTTTTACAAAAATAATTTTTATATTATCATATTCGTAATTATGTATATCGAATATTTGTCGGTTGTACTTATCCCTTTTCCTGTGTTACAGAGATGAAAACACTCATTATGGTAATATTATGTACGATAGGAGAGTGGTACGTGGTCCGTCATATGTTCACCATCCTATACCAACCGTGAGTATGTTTTTATAGATATGTTTTTATTAGTTCACAGCAACTGTTTTTAATACACTATGTGTACATACACTGATTAATAATTAATTTATTAGTAACGTAAGGGCTGGCTTTATAAAATTTTCATTGATTGAAAATTTATTTATAAAGCGTAAAGAAAAATTTATTCGTAAATGCTGGAATGAAATAGGGAATTTATTGTGAAATATGCTTGAGGGCATATTTGCTAATTGAGAGATTGCTAATAATATAAAGTCATCTGTAAATTTAAAAAAACAAAAAAAAAATGATTTGTACGCGTAACCTATTTATTTACAAATTTGTTGACGTCTGCAGAGTCTTAATTAGTTTTCTTTCAATGTTTTTATATTGCATAGTCTACCACTTTTTTTTAAATTTTTTTTTTATTTATTTATAAATACAACAATCTGTCACTTGGACAATAATTATAGTGATATATGAACACATTCATACCATATATACAGAAAATATAAAATTAAAAAAAGTAAAATAATAAGAAAAACTATGTAAAATAAAAAATAAAGTAACCTAAAGATAAGTAAATTAAAAACACAGCCTACCTATTAAACGTATTATACGTATATATTTTGTTTTTTATTAATGAAAAAAAAGTAAAACCCGCTAGGTCATCAACCGCCTACTAACCATCATTTAAATTACGTCAATAATAAATTATAAATTTATAAACGACCTTACTTAAACTTCGTAATTGTTTAAAACAACTAATAAGTTGACATGAGTCCCTATTTTACTAGAAAAAGGTGCTCTTGTAATAAGTTGAGTGCCTGTGAGAATACTGTTGCAGTGTTTTAATTTTGGTGCAAGTGGTTTAATTATGAGATATGAATGCGTAAAGTTCGTATGTCCTATTCTCAGTCTAGTTAACTCAGCTTCCTCTTTACGAATAGGACAGTTGGAGCTGGAACGTGGTTTTACAGATTTCCCTCTGTTTTTTTCGGTTGACTCACATCCCACATGGATTGCCAACCAAGAGCTATTTCTTTTTTGAGGGGAAGGTTTTTGTCATGTGGTTATACGGCAGAGCCCCGGCCTGGGAGGGTAAATGCTTGCTTAGCTGCCGCGTCTGCAAACGTAATTTTCTAACAGCAGTTTTTAAGTTGTGTCTCTTTTTCCTGAATGCGCGATGTGTTAATTGTACTTTTATTAATCTAATTAGTATCGGGAATATCTCTTAAAAAGTATAAACCATCAGTTATGGGATGCCCAACACAATTAACTCGTTAATATAAGTATTATATTAAAAAAATGTTTTTATTTATTTTTAGTAGTGGAAATAAGATCATATAAGATTGGTAGCAATTTCATTGAGCAATATACTTTAGGAAAAAAAGGAATAAATGCCATTTATTTTTACAAAAAAACTTTGTGAATACGATCTAAAACGAACACCTTTTATATTATAACAAGTTCTAGTTTATTTTTATAGTGTTTTTTTTGTTATTAGGTTTTGGTTTTTTATATTCAGCACCTAGTTCCTTGAAGTTTTAGTAGTGGGAAAACAGTGAAATTTTATAATACCAGTCTTTGAATAAATATATAATATATCATAATGCTAAAATAGAATATATGAATAGTTCCTAGATGATATTTTATTTATTTTCGCTGCCTAAATGGACAGGATGAGGTGAGAAATTATTTTTTTGGATGTCGTACTTGCTTATTATTGATAATTAGGTGCATAGATGATTAGAAGTACTATAAATTATTATATTGGGTTGTTGTTATTTGTAAGTAATAGTAGATTGTAGACTATATTCTCTCCCTGAATCATTCATTTTAGTGGATTTTGAATATTTTAAACAAATATTTATAACAAATCTAATAGAAATTAAAAATTGAAGTACAAAAATTGTTGCTACATTTATTTTCATTCTCGACTATCGAAGGCAGGTAAGCATTGTCTTCATTGTTGATAAGAATTTTTTTCTCTCTAAATCGAATATTTACAAATTTTTTTTATGAATTAAAATCAAGGACCGAATTTAGTTTCGTACAAAACAAAATATTGTACCATTGCTCGAGAGTTTGTGGTAGGTATCTAGCCTTCCTGATTAAAGTATGTACAATGTTTAATAGATAGTTTCCTCTCTGGAACTGATAAAAATATAATATATCGAATAGATATTCCGCTCAGAAAAGTGGGCAGTCAGAAATATAGAAATATGTATATTGGAAAGTTGAGCGAAACAGAAAAATTTGTGCACAATAATTCAAATTTCGTTCATATTAATAGTTTCGTTGTATAGCACGGTTGCAGTTTGTAAACGGAAGTCTGGTTATTAATTAATTAATTATGATTCTGGTATAACCTAATGATCGATCCAAATGCCGAAGAACTCTGAAATTGTAATAAAATTTACGTTTTAAGTGAAAATCTTAAAATAAATTATAAATCAGCATCCGCGTATACCTAAAGAATTAATGTCGAAGAAATCTGTGGAAACAATGAAACGTTACAATTTTAAAGGATTACGTGAACTTTTATTCATTTTGGTATAAAGTTATTAAACTGATTTTGGATAGTATTACGTCCTAGTTTTCCAGGGAGTTTAGAACTTTAAAAATTAAAATTCTCAACAAGGATTATGACTGCCCGCTTTTCTAAGCGGAATATCTATTCCATATATTATATTTTTATCAGTTCAAGCTAGAAAACGATCTATTAAACATTGTAGATACTTTGTATTGGATTTAACATATATATTTGAAATGATGTAGAACAGCAGCGCCATCCATAGGCGGAAGGTTGAAAAAACGAATGACTGTAGATTCTGGTGAATCTTCCCTGGCCATTCAACAAGCCCTGATCTGCACTCTTTTCTTAAATCTCTTTTACCCATAATATACCCAAAATGAGCAGATAGACACCCCCTATAGGAGAAGTGGTTAAGGAGATCCTGGAAATATGTTGGCAGACGGTGGAAGGGAAGGATGAGAGATAAGCGGCAAGGAAGATACACAAGATGAAGCAATCAGCAAAATTTATCAAACCACATTCACCAATCAGCAAATCTTAAGTACATCCAATCATTAAAAACTAACAGATTAACCACAATGTACATGTTGGTACGCCCATCAATAACTCTATATTTTATATCAATTTTATTCACATGAACACCCCTTCTGATTAATTTTAGCATACAGATTTGACTCTCCCTACTTTAGGATTATGTAAGGCCTGATGTCCTAAACAGAATACATCCACACCATATTTACAGAAAAGTAAATAATTTAATATAACTATTATAATACGAAGAAATAAGAACAAAATTAGGCATAATACAATTATTATTAAGGAACGGAGTAGTTCAGTAAGTTAAGTAATGGGCTCATAAGCTCAAGGTCCCGGGTTCGAACCCAGCTGATGTCAAGTAATTTTTCATCAGCCGTGGATCGTCGGAAGACCCTCCTGCGGCACACCTAGCCATATAAAGTGGATACTCTTAATTAATTAAGGGGAAAACCTGGCGGTTGAGCGTGATACTGGCCCAATCATCCCCACTCTCCCCCTCCTACACAATCATTGGCCTTGAAACAATACTTCCTAACAAAGTACTGAATCAAACCCCTTCATGGGTACAGGTTATGGTAGTATAGTACCGAATACAGAAGTAAAGAATCTCAATTTTGATCCATTGTACTACAATTATTTATATTATGCAGAGATAATAGAATAATTAATGTATTTTAATTGTTAAGAATGTATCTTTGTTTATTGCATATTGGATGTAAAATGTTTTTATAATTTTATAATTTAGTTGAAAATATCTCTTCTTTAATTTGACTGTTAAATATCTATAGTACCTGTTGATCTGAAATTGAATGACAAAATTCTTCCTATCTCTCTTATATTAACTATTTGCTCCGTTGTCCCTATGTTCAAATCCAAAGTGTTCAAAATTAACTTTAAATACGAGATAAGTTCATACATCTAGGTTAGATTAGGCCAGAAAACGATAGAGATTTAATCCACACAATTAGATAAGCAACAATCTTTCTAAGTTCTAAATATAAGGATCTATTTATTAACTATCGCTAGAATTGATTTTGCGTTATCTAGAAAACGTTATAGTTCTCCGTCTAAATCTATAAAAACACATTTTTTCACGTCTCGATTCACCGATTTACTATGACGGGATTGTAATACAATGAAAATTGAGATTCGTTATTCTATACTACATACGTTATTCTATAATATATTCGATACTATATTACAATAACCTGTACCATTAAAACCCATGAAGGATTTTTGGTTTAGTACTTTGTTAGGAAGTATTGTTTCGAGGCTAATAATTATGTAGGGGAATGATTGGGCCAGGATCACGCTCAACCGCTAGGTTATGCCCTTAATTAATTATTTAATTAAGAGTACCCAGTTTATAGAGGCTAGGTGTGCCGCAGGAAGGTCTGGGGGGGGACTCTCGTTGATTAAAAATCACCTGTCAATTCAAGAACTTATGAGCAAGCGGTTCCACCATCTTCCAATAAATAGCAGCACTGTAGGATAAATTTTCCAAAAAAAAGTTCCAAAGTCTTTATTTTAACATACAACACTATTTTATTTCAACAAGGTTCTTCAATCACTTTTAACTTATTTTGACCAGCTGGTGGAAGGTACTCAGCTGGTTACCCAGGCCTCCCTCAACTATAATATCAATCTTTGTAATAATTAGAATCAATATTATTTACAATATTGATTCCAATAAGACGATACACAATACAAATATACAAGTAAAAAAAAAATAACAAAACCATAAATCTTAACAGCTTGTGCTCCTCCTTCCATAAAAAATTAATTTGATATTTGGCGATGCTGAGAGGCGTTGAAGTCACCAAGGAAGAGCCGGTGGTGGGGGACAGCTTGTAGCCAGAGAGTATTATGCCGCTCATTGATATGTTTCTCGTCATCTCCTGTTTTCTATTATGGATTCTGATATTATACCTATTCATTAGATCCTTTTATCTGCTATGGTAAGTCAACTAATAAAGTATTGATTTATTTTTTTAACTATCGTAAATGAATAAATCGAATGGTTTTCATTATTAATTAATTTATCTTCCTCATCATCATATTTAAATTTCGAATAAAGTAAATAATATTTTACGAAATGCTTATCAATGGTCCTCATTATGGGTTACTTATTATAATACAATTTTATAATATATATATATGTAACCTGATGAAAAACTGTTATATTCACGATTATTCATGTCGTCTTCATACATATCTTGAAAATGAAATGAAGGAAATTGAACCTTTCAAATTTGTTGAATTTTTTTTTTGTCTGGAATATAGTTTCGAGCTCATTTTATAATTCACTTTTAATTAAATTTTACTTTATTAAGATATTATAACATTATTTATTTTCATTAAATATCTTGCAATAACACAAAATAGTCAAATAGATATATATATATATATATATATATATATATATATATATATATATATATAGTATCCAGTTAAAATCCCGTAAATCCATAAATTTATTCAATCTATTTATCGATTCATTAATTTTAAAATAAATAGAAAGGACATAAGTAAGATATATATTATCAAGTAAAATCTATAAGATCTAAATCTGCATCAATCTATACCTTTTCTTTTAAACATTTATTTTTTTCTCTTGTAAAATATACCAAAATGGAATTGCCTACATAATATTATATTATATCAATGTATAATATTATAATGATATATATATATATATATCTTTTTGTCTATATTCAAGGAATTTTTAGTCTTGTATTTCTGGTACACTTTTTTTTCATAAAATACATGTATTTTATAATGGTAATTGTTTAATGTGTTATTGTTGATGATATGGTATATGGACTAGTGTTCTGGAAACGGATAACAAAAAAATTATATGTTTATATAATAATGGAATATATGACTTCACTGTGACTACAACGTTCCCAATCATATTATTATATAATTGACATTTTAGGCTTCTTTATAATTTTTCCAACATCATGCACTCATCATTACTGAATGTGTACTTAACAAAATATGACTAATAATAATATTACTAGTCAAAATTAATACTAACTTGCTCTTCATAATATTTTTTTTAATATGCATTGATTATAATGCTTGTCATTTTAATTTGTCTATTATAAAATAAATATTTTAATAATAAATTATAAATTGCAAACATTAACCTTTTTGTTGTATGGCTGCATCTTCTTTTTCCTCTAGAATGGACTCAATGTGAAATAGTATTTCGAAATATTTGGCTAATAGTATTTAAGAAACACGTTATTTTTTAAAATTTAGATTACAATATTTGTTTCACAATATCCACTTTTTGTTTTCTTATGTCGATAATTCCATGTGTTGGTCTTCATTTATTTTAGTGAATGTTCAATCTTTCAATTGGTCTTTAAATGTGTAAATAATTTATTCTATTTCTATGTTCTCTTAATAAACGCTGGTCGTTGTTATAACTTTGTTTATGTCTTTTATTAGATAATTAGAGCTGATTTTTTTTTCCTAATACTTCTATTTATAGAGACCTCACAATCAATATGGTATGACTTGATGTTGATAAGTTTTTACTGGTTTTGTTATCTTATTGCTCAGTTTGCACAATGACTTCGCTGTGATGTGATTCAACTTCCTTCATCTATTTATCATTATCATAATTGCTCATGCTATGGTGAAAATAAATATTTTATTCTTCATGACAGTTTAATTTAAATATTACTCCCTTAATGATTCCTTTTTTTTTTTTTTTTGCATCCATACTGCCGAAGGTAAAGAAGCGTTTTTCATTCGTGCGAGAGTTAAAAAAAAAATTGTGCTTAAAATCGAAAATTTCCACTAGCATTTTACGTTTCACCATCAAGGAAAAAAATTGGTTCGATATCTGTCTGTAGTCAAATGGAAATGCATCAAATTTTCAGTGATTGTGCGAGTAATGTTCTAAATGGTCCCGTATCAATTTTATTTTACAATTTTACACTACTTACTGATTCCCAAACCTGGTCCAAATCCGACTATGAAAAAGCCCAAATATTTGGTCAACATCTCTTCCAAACTTTTAACCCACATCCCGATATCCTTAATTCAACTCACATTGATTGTATTGAAGCAGAACTGGATATTCCTCTCCAAATTTCCCTGCCAACCAAAGCATTTCATCCCACAGAAATATCCAACATCATTCGAAAATTACCCTCCCGTAAAGCTCCTGGACATGACCTAATTACATCCCAGATCCTAAAACTTCTACCTCGAAAAGCCATCCTATTCCTTACTTACATATATAATGCTGTACTCCGTTCCACATATTTTCCTGATCCTTGGAAACGATCTATTGTTAAAATGATCCACAAACCAAAAAAAAACACCAGAATACCCATCCTCTTACCGTCCTATCTCTCTTTTACCCATCATGGGCAAAATCCTAGAAAAACTCATCTTAAAACGCCTGTATCCTATCTTAAATTCTAAACACATAATCCCAGATCACCAATTTGGATTCCGCACTCCTCATTTCACTATACAGCAATGTCATCGTGTGGTAGACGTAGTCTCCTCTGCATTGGAGCGCGGAATGTACTGTACGGGAGTCTTTCTCGACGTTGAACAGGCGTTTGATAGAGTTAGCATCCGGGACTACTGTACAAACTCCGAAAATTCCTACCACCTACATACTTCCTCATTATCCGTTCCTACCTTGCTGTAAAGTAAATCACAATAACGCCTATTCATCCCTTTTTTCCCAGTCCGCTGGTGTTCCTCAAGGCCCTATCCTCTATACAGTTTATACAGCTGACATCCCTACCTATCCCAACACTGTCATCACCACCTATGCCGATGACACATGTATCCTATCAGTTAATAATGACCCAGCAATTTCATCCCAAATGCTTCAATCACACATCATAAATATAGAAGAATGGTGTCAAAACTGGAGAATTAAAATAAACTCCAATAAATCCCACCAAAATACCTTTACCCTTCGTCGTAAACCAACAACTTCCTGTCCTACGGTTTCCTTTAAGAATACTCCACTTATCCCTACTGAGCAAATCCGATACCTAGGACTCCACCTGGACAAACGACTAACTTGGAATCCTCATACTAGACTGAAACGACAAGAAACCGCTCGACGTTTCCGATTACTTCAGCACTTACTAGACAAACGCTCTAATCTTCCAATTAATTACAAAAGACTCATATACTTGACTATAATAAGGCCTATTTGGACTTACGGAGTTGAGCTATCGGGCTCCACTAAACCATCGAATTCCTCTCGTATCAATCCTTACAATCCAAATCCTGTAAACCTAATGCTCCTACTTCGTTACAAATAAAACCATCCATAATGACCTTAATGTTCCTTTTGTTTCAGATCTGGCCCAATCCAGATACCATCCTTCCATAATAAACTTTAGAATCATCCCAACCCTCTCGTTTCTAACCTTGCTTCCTCTTCAATTATTGCTTCCTGATAACCCTCCGAGGCGTCTGAAAAGAAGATGGCCCCGTGATCTCCTAATTTAAACATATCATTTGAGTGCTACCATTGGGTAGTTACTCAGCAAGTGTTTTTCATGTCATTATATACATTATGTTCTAATTTACTAGATGTATTTTTTTTAATACAGTTGTAAATGTCTTTAAGAAATAAAAAAAAAAAAAAAAAAAAAGTTGAAGTAACAAGATTATTTATTTCACTAACAATATTTTACAGCGAAATTCAAATATACCTAAATCCAAACGATATTAAATAAATTAAAGAATCCAACAAATTTTAACGTCAAGTAAATACTAAAATCCACCCATTGAAAAATCGATTTGTATTTTTTAATTAAAGTGGGGATTTACTGATTACTATTGATAAAACGATAAAACATCGCCTGCTGTGATTTAATTACAAATATACGATATTTGTTACCAATCAATTATGTGATAATTACTATTACTTTTCAAACTAATAATATCTAATATCAGAAGGACTATTGTCGTTAGTACGGCGTTTTCCTCCTTTTTGTTCTTTTTTGGTTGTTCCTCAATTTTTGGTTGCTCATCTAGACAATAGCAAACAATGTCCAAGAAGGGATTTGATGATTTGGATGATGAGCATCTCGTTGAAATACTGATATTCCTTCTCCTTATGAACAACATTTCCTCAGAAAGGATGTTCATTTTTTTTATCTTCGAATATAAAGTGAAATGTTCGAAGGTTATAGGCAGGTTATAACAACCCCAGTGAGCAGTTTCAGCGAAATAGCTACGCCAACAGCGATTGGCAGCGTGGAATGGCAGTCGCTGTCGTCGACCGCGCCAGCGAAATAGTACCATTAGCCTTTATTATCGTTTGAAAATAGTTTTAAAGGCAAATTATTGTAGTATAGGTTTGAGAAATTTCTAAGTTACAGCCACAAGAATAAGTTGGAGATTGGCGGTCTAAGTTGGTTAAGTTTTACAAGAGGACTTATAGGCATGTTGACATCTCTAAAGACTGGTTATCGTTAGAAAGTAAATTCATTACTCATTATGAATTGGTTTTATAACTTCTATGAAATTATAAAATCTTTGTTGAAGACTTTTCCATTAATTTTATTTATATTTTAAAGAGATGTTCTGTTCTTTAAACATGGAGTGTTAACTCTCACGGCCATGAAGCAATAATTATTCTTCTATCAATTGTAGGACTTATTGAATTTTCTGCCAAAAATGTCTGATATTCTTGTTCCAAAACGGATGAATTTTTTCTCAATTATCGACAATTTTGTTGTTGTTCTTTATTTCATAACACTTATTAACCTTAAGAGAAAACATTCTGCATTGTCTGGCTTGATACCATCAATGTCATCCCAAACTTTTGGCAGTTGTTTTATCGTTTGAGTGTATCAATTGTGTTCTGGCTTAGTTTATCTAGATTCGAGATGAGTTATTTAAAAGATAGATTCTATGAAGTCTTTTTTTTTTTTTTTTATTTACTTTCTTTATTGAATATTAATACATTCTGCCACATTGAAGGACATTAATATTAAGGCTACATGATTCATTCACACAATATGTACATACAATTAATATCAATAATAAAGAAAAAGAAATATAAAAAAAAAATAAAATAAGTAAATTGGTATGCCTGTGTACAAAAAAAAATAATGAAATAATAGATAAAAGCTAGATGAAATTAAAGTAAATAAATCACATTCACACCTATGTACAATATTTACATTCACCCAGGGGACTCTGAGTCATGCCTTATTCCCCGACGTGGAAGCCAAGGCAGGACTCCAGGAGATCCCAGTGCTTCTCTCTCAGCCGCGTCACTGTTATTTGAAACCAGTGGAAACTGATGGAGTCTATGAAGTCTAAATATGAAATTTTGCTTCATCAGAGGTTGCAGTATAATATTTATAAATCAAATTATTTTTTGTAAATAAGTATTATTCGTTGACCTTAATCTGCTTTCCGTAGACCTATCTTTAAAGATTCCATTGCATAACAAAATATAAATCAGCTTTGAATAATTAACGAAGTTAACTAATATATAACAATTTTAAAAAACTAAAAACTATTTCTAAAGACGTTGAATAAGCAAGTTGTGATATTTTTTTCATCGACTCACAAAGAGAACTGCTCTTTTGCATAAAATCGATTCTAAATCATGCGATCTGTTCGCTGGCCCTGTTCTATATTCGTCTGAAGTTGCCCGCACGAATGCTACTTGTCTGGCGTTGAATTACCCCTAAACATTCTCAGTTTTGATTTATATGTAAATTGAGCCTTTGTTTTGTCAGTAGGTAGGTTTACCTGATATGGCCTCATTTTCGAAGAGTATCTGTAATGATATTGTAACAGTAGCCAAAATACAATTAGATACTATCACTGGTAAACCGCCTTATTTTTTTATTTATTTATTTTTTATCAAATTATTATTTAAATTGATAAGCTTTTCGACACAAAGCGCGGTTTTGATGGAATGTGCCCCCGTGACTGCTGTACAAACGCCGTGAATTCCTATCAGTTAATAATGACCCAGCAATTTCATTCCAAATGCTTCAATCACACATCATAAATATAGAAGAATGGTGTTAAAACTGGAGAATTAAAATAAACTTCAATAAATCCCACCAAATTACCTTTACCCTTCGTCGTAAACCAACAACTTCCTGTCCTACAGTTTCCTTTAACAATACTCCACTTATCCCTGTTGAGCAAATCCGATCCTAGGACTCCACCTGGACAAACGACTAACTTGGAATCCTCATACTAGACTGAAACGACAAGAAACCGCTCGACGTTTCCGATTACTTCAGCACTTACTAGACAAACGCTCTAAACTTCCAATTAATTACAAAAGATCATATACTTGACTATAATAAGGCCTATTTGGACTTACGGAGTTGAGCTATGGGGTCGAATTCCTCTCGTATCCAATTCCTTCAAGTTCATGAAATACTTTCTTATTATTTATTTCTACCTTAATGAGAGATGCTTCAAAGTAAATCACAATGTCGATTCTTCTCTCTTTTCTCAATCTGCTGGTGTTCCTCATGGTATTATCCTTAGTCTCATCGTTTACACAGTTAATATAGCTGACATCCCAAATTGCTTTTTTGGAGGGGGTTCGCCTTCAAGGACATACTGGGTTTTTCCGTGACAGAGGGTGAGAGTGGAGATTTAAAAAAAACCCGATACCGGGACGCGAACTCATGAATTTTTTTTCTTGTCGCTCCCTACCTCGCCCTTTTTGGCTATACGGGTTTTTTCCCGGCCAAGGAGTGAGGAAAGAGAATTTAAAAGACCCCAAGACACTGGGAAGGGAACTCGTAATTTTATTGTCTCCAGACTTTGGTTATTAGGTTGCCAGGCAACGGGCGGTGCTGTTGTGCACACACGTCAGTCACCCGCCCCCTGATATATGCCGATGTTTTTCAAACACACATCACTAACCCCTTGAAGAATGGTGTCGAAACTGGAGGATTAAAATAAATCCCATCAAATCACCTTTATCCTATGCAGTGAACCTATGACTTCCTGTTCTACAGTTATCTTTAATAATACACCTCTTATCTCTGTTGAACAAATATGATATCCAGCAGATATATCTGATATCCAGATTGAAATGACCAAAAATCGTTTGAAGTTTCCGACTACTCCAGCACTTATAAGAATCTAAGCTTCCAATTAATTACAAACAGTCACCTCATATACATGACAATAACAAGACCTGTTTGGATTTACGGAATTGAGCTTTGGGGCTGAACTAAACCCTCGAATTCCTCTCGTATCCTAACAACTCATAATCCTTCGTTAAATTCTCAATGCTCCTTACTTTATCAAAAATAAAATCATCTATAATGAACTTTAAGTTTCATATCTTTCCAATCTGTCCCAATCCAGATTGGAATGACTCATCCTTCTATAATAAATTTCAGAACAATCCGAACCCTCTCATTCCTAAATTTCTTTGGAAGAATTCTTTCCACTTCGATCTCTGATAACCTTCGAGGAATCTAGAAAGAAGAACCACAACCTTTTAACTGAGAATTTTCTCTCCCCTAATTCATCTGTATATTTTAATTACAGTTTCATTTCGTTTAGATTTCTCGTTTCTCTATCTGTACCTTTAGTTCTTAATCTTGATGTTTCGCTACAAACTTCATCATGGGATCTATAAGTGTCTCCTTTTCTGTCCAAAACACCAAATTTCTAACAATCCTTGTTGAGGCTACTTCGAGAAAACATCTATAATTGTTCATTGCTAGGAGTACGGATTTTTATATTTTCAGAAAAAAACAAAAATGCTATTAGTTACTTTTCTAGTAAATTAATTCAATATAAAACTTTTAATTATGTAAAACCTAGAAAATCCATCAATTTATTTTGTCAATAGATTTTTTTATCTGAATAGTAAACTTTAATTAGTGAAGCTTTTATAGAGATAATACTAACAGTAATGAACACTCAATAGCACAGTTTGTAGAGCGCAAGCGCAATCCAATTAGAATTGATTTTGTAGTATTAGTGGCTTTTTTAATTTTTCCATGTTTCTGATTATTAATAATAGGAAAAGTTATACATAATTGATAAATTGATATAATAGCTATATAGATATAATAAATATATTGATATTTAGGTAGTTTCAAGTGTAAATTCATATAATAAGTATAAACAAATTTAAAGTGTAGCAACAATATTTAAAAACGTTTTCTATACATTACAAACAGTTATGCTTTATTTACATTATAATGAGCGTGGAAAGTATGTATAAAAGTGCCGTCAAGAGTTTGTTGTTTTACAAAGTTAAAATTTTAATTTCGGCAAAAATGTCGAGTTTAACATGTCATTCGAGTCAACACACAGGAATAACAGTCCTTGAAATATAAAAAAAGTTAATGTAATCCGCAGAAAATCAAAAAATTAAAGTTTCTTTTTTTTTTTTAAGGTAAGCCATGTCGTTCAATGAATAACAGGTGGTTATTAAAAAAAAAAAAAAATTAGGTAATCAACAACTGCTTCATTGTAAATCAGACAAAATTAGAGTTTGTCTTTGTTAAAACCATTTAAAAGGGACTTTTTACCTTTCACAAAAACAAGTTGACTTTTATATTGTTTTATTAAAAAAGGACCAATAATACTTTAAAGGACAAATAATACTTTGTCTTTGTTTCATCTCATCTCTAAATATCATATGCTATCCTTTTTATTGCTTTCATGGGATGAAATATTCCAATGTCAGTACTACAAGATCAAAAAAATGGCGTATGAGCCCTGATGTATGTGAAAAGAATTTAGGAATTTTATGCCACGATTATAAACAATAATTTTCAACATTGTTACTACATCCATTAATTCATATCAGAAATTGAAATCAACTCAATGGATTGTAGTCAAAATCATGATTTGAGTTTTATTTTATATATAAATAAAATTTATGATATGATTATTTGATTTTTATATTTAGAATAAGGAAAATAAAAGTCAATACTAGATTAATAAATAATAAGTTTTTCAGATTTTGTTTTTAATTCGCCTCCATTATTGTGTTATCCTATGCACTTTTTATGAAAATGCTATTGATTTTAAAATTACTGGCTCGGTTATCGAATATGTTAATTTTTCGTATATCTTTAATATTGGAGGTTATTATTGAGAAAGAGTTTTATAAAAATACTACACATTTTATCCTTAACATCGAAGATAAAAGAAAAGTTATAATAAATCAATACTTGAAGAGGAAAACCTAAAAATCAATAGATTTTTATGAAAAGCGCCCTAAAAATCGGGGATATCCGAAAATTTATAATATATCGATATCAGAATCACAGAATCTTATAATTAATATTATTTTTATAAAAATTGCTTTGTTAACCCTTGAAATCGATCTAAATATCGCTGATATCTAAAAATTTATAATACATCGATACCTGAACGCTATCATAAAATCGATAGTATTTTTCAAGTAAATCATAATTGATATTTCGCACGATGTTTTAGATATAATGCTTAGATTTAAAGAGAACGTAGAAAAGTTATAATAAATCAATACCTGAAGAAGAAAACCTAAAAGTCGATAGAATTTTTATGTAAAGCGCCCTCGATAACCTCGCAATCTGGGATATCCGAAAATTTATAATATATCGATATCAAATCTCAGAATCTTATAATTAATATTATTTTTATAAAAAGTGCTTTTGGTAAGCTTGAAATCGATCAAAATATCGCTGATATCTAAAAAGTTATAATATATCGATACCTGAGCACTATCATAAAATCGATAGTATTTTCTAAGTAAATCATAATTGATATCCTGCATGATGTTTTAGTTAGATATAATGCTGAGATTTAAGGAGAAAAGTTATAATAAATCAACACCTGAAGAGGAAAATCTAAAAGTCGATAGAATTTTTATGAAAAGCGCCCTCGATAACCTAAAAATCTGGGATATCCCAAAATTTATAATATATCGATATCTATGCACAGAATCTTATAATAAATATTATTTTTATAAAAAGTGCATTCGGTAACCTTAAAATCGATCAAAATATCGCTGATATCTAAAAAGTTATAATATATCGATACCTGTGCGCTATCATAAAATCGATAGAATTTTCTAAGTAAATGGTGATTGATATCCTGCATGATATTTTAGTTAGATACAATGCTGAGATTTAAGGAGAAAAGTTATAATAAATCAACACCTGAAGAGGAAAATCTAAAATTCGATAGAATTTTTATGAAAAGCGCCCTCGATAACCTAAAAATCTGGGATATCCGAAAATTTATAATATATCGATATCTATGCACAGAATCTTATAATTAATATTATTTTTATAAAAAGTGCATTCGGTAACCTTAAAATCGATCAAATATCGCTGATATCTAAAAAGTTATAATATATCGATACCTTTGCGCTATCATAAAATCGATAGTATTTTCTAAGTAAATGATGATTGATATCCTGCATCATATTTTAGTTAGATATAATGCTGAGACTTAAAGAGAAGTTAGATAAGAGATATTAATGTTGACTTTGTCTGTTTAGCAAACAGCCGAGTCGCAGGCCTCCCGCCAGGCCGAGGCCCGAAGGCGCTCCATGGCCCGCCGCCGGGCGCAGACTCAGAGGGCCAGGAACCTGAGGCTAAGGATGGGGACGCCCCCTCCCGTCGAGGGCAGGAAGCACAAGCACCTCCAGACCCACGAGTACCTCGAAGATGTGAGTAATTTATCTTACCATAGCTCTCTATCAATGATGAGGAGTACTCATGCTTTCTTATTTTTATTGAAATAGTGAGATTATAAATCATTTAGATGAAAACAAGAATATTTTACAATCATCGGTTCTTCTTCTATTGGCACAACAGACAGTGTACCTTTCCCAGCGCGCTCTATCTTCTGCGATAGTCATATTTATTCCTATCAATCGGAGGTCACTGCTTGCATTGTCCGGTCATCTAGTCTTTTGTTGTATCATCGATTCTAGGGACATGCCCTGACCATTTAAGACACTGAAATTTTACAAATATGGATGCTGTAAGTTCATGATAATTCTGATATATTTCCTTGTTCGTCCTGATTCTCTATCTTCCTGACTCTTATACTGGTCCAAACTCCGTCTGAGAAATTATCATTTAAATCTTCAATTTTTTTTAATAACATTGCTTTATTAAACGCTCATACCCCTCAGATCTTTCGACAACTTTCGCCCAAAGCAGTCATAGTCCTTACATATATCTACGATTGCATTCTACGAACCACCCACTTTCCTCTGTTATGAAAACACTCCACTATTATCCTTTCCCCAAAACCAGGAAAACCTCCTAATATCTCAACATCCTATAGACCAATTAGCCTACTCCCAATCCTTTCAAAAATGTTTGAAAAGATCCTTTTGAAACGAATTATAGAATTATAGAAACCCATTATAGAATCCTAAAATATCCCTTTCCATCAGTTTGGTTTTCGCTCTCAACATTCTACTGTTCAACAAGGATTCCGAGTTGTTGATCATATTTCCTCAGTCCTAGAAAACAAGGAATACTGTTCGGGTGCATTTCTGGATATTGCATAGGCATTTGACCGGGTATGGCACGCCGGATTGCTCTTCAAGCTTCCTCCTATCCTACCTCTCTGACCGCTCCTTTCCAGTTCGCTGAGAACAGAATTTTCCAATATCTACTCTTTTAAAGCCGGTGTTCCCCAGAGCAGCGTCTTGGGTCCCGTGTTTTACATCCTCTTTACTGCTGACGTCGCTGTTCATCCCGATACTTTCCTTGCAGCATTTGCTGATGACACCACAATCTTATCATCCAACTGTGATCCCAAAAGAGCATCCTTAAATCTGCAAAGGCACCTCTCCTTAATTTGATACTGGTGTAACAACTGGCGCATTAAAGTTAATGAATCTAAATGCCAACATATTACCTTTACACTCCGAATTCCTGCCCACCAGTACTCTTTAATTCCATCCAGCTTCCTTACTCAGATACAGTCCGGTATCTCGGCTTTCATTTAGACCGAAGACTAACATGGAACCCTCATACTAGACCCAAAAGACAGAACTCAACCGACGATACGGCCAGCTATACAGACTACTTAACAGAAAATCTAAACCTTCTATTGAAAACAAATTACTTATCTACAAGACAATCCTGAAACCTATATGGACATGCGGACTTGAACTGTGGGGGACAGCAAAATTTACTAACATCAAACGCATCCAATCCTTCCAGTCCAAAGTCCTACGAACAATAGTCGCTGCTCCTTTCTATGTAACCAACAAAGCCCTAAACCATGACCTTAATATCCCATTCATCCTAGACCTTATCCCACAAAAATTCTCCAAATTTCACCAGAACCTTACCTATCACCCAAATCCTCTTGGAAAATCTCTACCCAGCACCACCCATCCTTACAATCCTCCTCGAAGGTTAAAGCGGTAGTGGTCCAGAGACCTTCTGTGAATAAGCATATATTGGAGTTTTGGCAATGGCCAGATACTCCACTCAGCCTCTACTGGGTTCTTAATAACAGTAATGCGGTTGAGTGCGAGGCGCTGGGATCTCCTAGAGTCCTGCCTTTCCTTCCACAAGTGGGGAGAAAGGCTTGACTCGGAGTTCTTGTGAGTGAGTGGATTCTGTAAATATTGTATAGTATACGCGTGTTTTAGTTGTTATTTTGATTAGTTTAGTTCTTTTGTTTATATACATTTACTTTTATTATTATTAGTTTATTAGTATTATTAGTATTATATAAATTTATTTATTATAAATAGAGTGTGAATGTGCTCTCTGAACACTGTTATAAATGTCCTTAATTGTGACCGATTGTAATATTTATGAATAAGTAAAAAAATAATTAAACTCTCAAGTCTCACATCTATACATTATTACAGGTCTAATAAGTATCTTGCACAACCTAACCTTAGTGGCTGTGAATAGATTAATCAGAGCAAAGTATTCTGTAATTAATTTTATTCTTATCTCCTCATCTTCGTTGCTAAAATTATTGACAACTTTTAAAATGCATTCACTGATTGTACGTTAAGGGTAGACGAGTTTCTTTCTCTTAAATGCAATTACTTCGGTTTTCTCCTCATTAACTCTGAGGCTCAATAAGAGAGCTTCTTCAATAACCTTTTCTTTAAGGAATTTTCTTTCAAATTTTCAGAAGGATTTTCAGCAGCGGCTTAAACGTTCAGGCTGTACATCTATATATTGTTATAGATCTAATAAGCGTCTTGTATAGCCTAATCTTAGTGATTCTGCTCAGCAACCTACTTCTAAATAGATTAATAAGAGTAAAGTATGCTTTATTTCCTTTCATTAATCCTGCTCTTATCTCCTCATCTTCATTGATAAGAGACACGAGGTAGCTAAAATTGTTGACAACTTGTTAATTGGCCATACTGATGATGAAACATTTATATTGAGGGCTCACGGGTTTCTTTCTCCTTAATACTATTATTTTGGTTTTCTCCTCTTTGATTCTGAGTCCCAATAAGAGAGCTTCTTTATCAAGCTTAATAATACCTTTAGCCAGAAACCTTCCAGTGACCGCTGATTATGACTTCTCTTATTCTAATGACTTCTATAAAGGAGGAAGAAAATAGAAAATATCATTTAAACTGAAACAAAATTAATTAATTTCCTTTAATATTAATTTTTAATTAAATAACGCAAAGTTCGCTCTTAGAGCGAAGTGTGCGCATGCTCAAATACCACAATTTGTAAGGTTTTTTTTTTTGTCTGAAAGAAACTAATACCTGAAGCAGATATATTTGATTTGGCTTGTTAGAAGATATTCAGCTAACGGGATGAAGATAAGATAAGAATGCTAATTAAGTATTGATCGAGTCCTACCTGCGATTCCTCCTAGCTATGGTAGAGCAAGATAGCAATGGAAGTTCTTGTTTTTTCGTCTCATTTATTATGTAATGAGTTTCTTTGTTGTTTTTAAAGACATATTTTTCTATAATTGGTAAAATATGATTATAAACAGTACGATATACATTATATATTAAGTTTAATGTATATATATGGTTCGTCTAATCTTATAACCAAAAAATACTACACAATAATTATTTTTTACAACTTTATTAATGTTAATCCGATAATTTTTTTTTTATCTTCGTAGGCAATTTAATTATCCTTTGAATTAGTGTTTGGATCGATTTGCAAAAGTCATAGTTTTCGAGTTATTCGAAAAAACTCAAAAAGACAAAAATTCAGCCGAATATCTAAGAAATATGCGCAAAATACTTTTAAAAAATATGGACACAAAATCCATTACGTTGTACTCTAGTTAATACTGAGTCGATTTAGATCATTTTTTTAGAGAATAAAATTGCTTTTATAAATATTACATATGGGTCATTTTGTCGTTTCGCACGATTTTCCACATTCAAATTACACAGAAAAAAAAGTAAATTTTAAATAGAATTTATTTTCATTGTTCGCTTAAAGATAGGATATTTATTATACTGGCCAGGAATTCCTTCACAGAGACCAGCATAAATACAGGCGTCTGATGACGATTGAATCGAAAATCTATAGAAAGATGAGAGAAATAGAATGATGGTCAGAAAAATTAATAGAAAATACTCCAATTCAATCCTGATTGGTTGTTTCATTAATTACGAAGGAATCACGGACGAGGATAAGTTTGATCAGACCAACTTTAAGATATTAAGTCTTTTTTATGTTAGGTGCGACAGTTATTTTTAAAAAGGAAAAGTAATAGCTTATCCTTATATAAAAAAGTAACAGCTACTATTATGACATATATTGTCTTATATTTGTAGTAGATAATTTACTATTTTATCCTTTTTGCAATTAATATGAATTTATATAAATAAAGGTAAGCTGTTGTTTAAAATTAAATGTAGCTGCATTTACGGCATTCGAAAAATATGGGATACTTCACAGGAACAGATAATGTAATTGTAAAAATGAAAGTAGACGTCATGAAGGTATATTTTCTGTAAAGATAAATAAATATCAATAAAAACTTATAGGCCATCCATTTAAAAAAAAAAGTTTAAAACATTTTAAATAAGAGTTTTTTTTACAAGTTTCAATATAATGTGTTAACAGATGCTTATGTAATAGAACAACATTGATTCAAATATACCTGATACTTTTCTATAACGGATGCTTGTTCTATTGAAAAATAACTGGCGTACCTAAAGTAAAAAAGACACAAAATATTAATTAACTGAAAATTAATAGAAGGTAAAAAGAAAAATAATTACTGTCTTTCAAAATTTGAAAGAAAGAATTGAGAAAAAAACTGAAACCAATATATCCACTTGTTTAAGCCTGGATGATATTATGATTATAATATCGTATCGCTTCAAAAGGTTTAAATCCGCCACTGATAGTTATTATTATTATTTTCATCACTATTGCTAATGTAACATTACCTAGAGCACTGAACGACAGATTGAATAGCTACCAACAGTTCAGTGAACCTTATCATGTTCCGTGACCATCCGTAATTTTGACCACGTACAATTTGTCAAGCAATACAATAGTAGAGAAATGTCCATATAATAACGAAGTGTAATTGCATCATTTACTTACACTATTATTTACTGAAGATTAAGCGTCTAGCTTCATATCGTTTTGGCAATCGTCTGTTTTGTTGACATTGAAACGATAGTTAGGAACGATATTACTGTAATCCATGGGCATCGATCTCTATAGGACCACTGGAACGTTGTCTAAAGGACTATAGTTAAAAAAAAAAAAAATTCTATAAAATGTCTCATATTTATGTTTTTAGAATTTTGGATAAAACGGGTAATGTGCTCCCTTTGCTTCGGTTGCTAACTTTTTTTCGTTCAGTTAACCTAAATGGACGTGTGTAGACAAATTCTTGATCGGTACCTCAACCAATCAATACCAATTTAAAGACATCTTAGAAAAATAGAATAATCCAATATATTTTCGAAGTCTGTCTCTGATTCGGCTTCCATGAAAAAAAGTCTATCGATGTCTGGTATTCGGAAGACCTTAGAACTAAAAAATTATATAAAATTTGGTGGGATTTGTAATATTGTCCGCTATAGAGAAGGTTCACTGTATATTTGAGTTCAATAATTGAGACTGAGCGAAGACCATGATTAAAACCTTTTAAGGGTTCAACGACATCATGCCTAAAAAATAATAAAAATTCACTGAGGAAATAAAACCAACAGCCAAGAAACAACAAGCCAGCCAAAGCTTTGTCCCAGACTTTGGATTATTGATAATTGCTTTCTTCGGCATCAAAAGAAACCTCGCGATTCGATTTGCAGAATGGCTTCAACATTAATGCAAGGACCTTCAAAGAAATTCACTGAGGAACAGTTTATAATTCCGTCAGTCAAAGAGAATGGTAAGGAGCTTATGGTCATATTATCATGTAATTAAGGCTATTCACTCAGTTGGATTCATGGGAATTTCAAAGACGGCCGTCATTGATTCCGGCTTATATTTTTACTTTCACTAAGCTATATATGAAATATATAATATAGGAAAGTATTGCGATCGTGAAAATTTTCTAATCTGAGTTTTTAACAGAATACAAGATTTGAGATCCCCTAATTCCAAAGAACCTTGTCGTACGCAATTGAAATTGCGCATTTAAGATGTGTACATGCCTGGGATGTACATGTGATGTTACAGAAACTTTTTCAATTGGCTAACCGAAAGTACCATTTTATATCATCGATTTTACTTATTTATTTTTTTAACGGCTCATACGATTTTGATCAAACACAGTGTATCAATGTATAATTAAATGATCTTTAATATGATTTAGCTCTTATCCCCGTTGATGTCGCTTATAGAGCTTAAATGATGAAAATTTAAACCTTCTTCCTCTAAAGTACATTTAATTTGAATTATTTAAATAATTAACTATATCTCATTGTTATCAGTTATGAAAAAAGGATAAATATAACTTTTGAAAGAATTTTATTATTGAATAAATGAGAAAAATTTATGATGATTTAAGTCGAAAATGAATCTCCGGAAATAATAGTCAGAAAGTACACGTTTTATATATCGTTAGAAAGCAGAAAATTTTAGGAAAAAAAAAACTATATCATGAAAAAAAATGCAAAGTGACGAAAAAATTGTAAATAGTATTTCTTGGAAATTATTATTATTTAATATAAATTACGTGTTTCAAGGAAATTAAATGAAATTTCCTAACTAAATGTAAACTTTTAAAATTACTTTTAAGTTTGAAAAAAAACCTACTATAGACAAACACATATGCACTCTCAACACTCGTTTTCATCTCAAACTGCACGGACACACAGACTTATATTCGACATGGCCAAGACTGACATGCCCATCAGGAGGAGATTATAAAGGAGCTGGATGAGAGATCTCTTCACCTAACTCAAGGAAGTTAATAATGACCAGAATAAAGGTGCTGCTGGGTAGTATCGTTCCTCATGCCTATAATATCGACCCTTATTTTATCACAACACATCTACTGATAATTATTACCATAACAGGTGCGGATATGTATTTAAAGAAAAATAAAAAAAAGATTGAAAAAAAAGTAGGTATATGAAATCCACCGAATCAAGGCTGAGAAAGAAGATGTGAAATATAAAACTATTTCATGGATGTAAAAAACCTCTTTTTATAACCTTAAATACATTTACTGTAGTTTAATAACTCTTGATCCGATATTAAATTTAAATAATTAGGCATCTATCGTATTTTTATTCTGAAAAACCATGATGTAAACTTTTTGAAAATTAAATTAGGGAATAATTTGATGAAGTTTTCCTTTGTGAAACGAAAATATTATATACTTAAAATTAGTTTGACAACTTTTGACTTATCGATGGTAGGCAATGAAAATCTTGTAACTCCATTTCAGAAAACTTTACAATGGAAAATAAGAGTTTAATAACTAATAATAGTATAATCCATAATCATTTTTAAGTTACATATCCCAAACTTTTCAATCACATATCACAAGCCTTGAAGAATGGTGTAAAAATTGGAGAATAAAAATAAATTCCAACAAATCCCATCAAATCACCTTTACCCTCCGTCATAAACCTATGACCTCTTGTCCTACAGTATCCTTCAATAATACTCCACTTATTCCTGTTGAGCAAATCCGCTACTTAGGACTCCTCTTGGATAAACGTCTTACTTGGAATCCTCATACTAGACTGAAACGACAAGAAACTGCTCGACATTTCCGACTGCTCCAACACTTACTAGACAAACGCTCCAAACTTTCAATTAATTACAAAAGACTTATCTACATAACTATAATAATATCTATATGGACATACGGAGTTGAGCTTTGGGGCTCCACCTAACCATCGAATTCCTATCGTATCCAATCCTTACAATCCAAAATCCTCCGTAAAATCCTTAATGCTCCATACTTTGTCACAAATAAAACCATTCATAAAGACCTTAATGTACCATATGTCGCTGATTTAGCTCGAGCCAGATATCTATCCTTTCATGATAAACTTCAGTCCCATCCAAATCCGCTTGTTTCTACTCTTGCTTCTTCCTCGACTCCTGATAATCCTCCTAGGCGTCTGAAAAGGAGATGGCCTCGTGATCTTCTTACTTAAAATTATTTAGAGAGTGCTACCACTGGGTAGTATCTCTTCAAGCCTGTACATGCCATTATTTATATTTGCGCATATTTACTAGTTGTATTTGTATACAGTTGTAAATTTCATTAAATAAACAAAAAAAAAAAAGTTAAATATACAAATGTACTGTTAATTCTTTCTATATATATATATATATATATATATATATATATATATATATATATATATATATATATATATATATATATATATATATAGCTCAGAGATTGGAGTTATATGGTTTAAAAACAAAAGAAATGGAGTTTTTCTTCTTTATTCTTTTTCGCTGATGAGCTGTTTGATTACAACCTTGCTAGGATGTGGTACCTCGCCTTCCTTCTAGTGTACCATTGGATATCATGGCGTGATGTTATCTTGTTTGGTTTTTTTATAGCCTGAAGATGCCTGGATTGGCGAAACATTGATGGGTTATATTATTCCTTACCTGTGATTAAGATACATGTGGCTGTGTGGCTGGAATTCTTTCAAGCACAATCTAGTGTATTAATAATTATTAATGTAAATATGTTATCATTTTCAGCTTTACGACAATCCGCCAGAGGTGCACGAGGCAGTACAGACAGACGTGTTCTTGGACAGACCTCCGACGCCGAGTTTTGCCATCGATGTCAACAAGGGAATAGAGGTGGGGACGCAGATCTACCCCGGAGAACTGTTCCACTTCGACACCGAGGTTCGGCCCGTGCTGGAAGTGCTGGTCGGGAAGACTATCGAGCAGTCCCTGATCGAAGTGTTCGAGGAGGACGAGACGATGGCCATCAGGAAGCAGCAGGAAGTCCTGAGGGAGCTCCGGGACTCCGAGCTGGCGGAAGAGCAGAGGCTAGCGGAGCAGGAGAGGAGGAGGAAAGAGCAGATCGTGAGTTCATTCTGTCTTTAAACTTCCTATACTTAGGCGGATCCAGGATTTAATTTTGGAGGGGAGCTTTTTTTAACACGTTAGCTGCTGAGCATGATATCTCTTAAATGTGTTTCCCGACGATATCGGGCCCCAGCGACCGAAACTATTAATGAAGTTCCTAACGGCATAGGATGCCAGAGACATGAAACATCATGTTTCAAGATATAACACTATTTTATGACAACAAAGGTGAACTAAATTCTCTATTCAGAGTCTCTATCTGTTTATTGTGTCTTCATCAATGGCCAGCAATCGTAGGAGTGGACTCAGACTTATGATGCCGTTTATATGACAAGTTTTTTTATTATTTCTCTTTGATTCAGTTAAAAAATGTAATTTTATAGGATATAAATCTTGAATATTGAAAATGAAATGAGAAAAAGTTTATTTATAACATATAATTATAATTTTCGAGATATTTATTATTTATTTATTTGTACATATTAAATAAGCAAGGGGAATAGTCTAAGATGAACTCTGAAGAGCTATTGTGAAACAGAAGGCCGAAGAAGATAAGACCATACATGTGCACTGTCTTGCCACGGTAGGAATATATATATCGGACGGATGAGAGGGGAGGGGTGATACCGTTGGGAAATCATTTTTTATCAATTTGGTACGGTACCGGTCCTCGGCGTCCGAAAACTTATTATCAGATATAATCATTATTTACGCTCGTATCTTTACATTTTTTTTTTCTTGTTCTTCCCTATCTCGCCTTTTAGGCTATATGGGATTTGGGATTTTATCAATGGCGCAAGTTGAAATATAGGGATTTAAATATTGGTACGTGGAACGTAAGGAGTTTAAACACAGCAGGGGGGCTAAAATCGGTCGCGAATGAGGTAAATGGGTACAATTTGGATGTCGTGGCTCTGCAAGAGGTTCGCTGGCCAGGGGAGGGCTCGATGAGGGAAGGGAAGTACACTATTTGGTACGGAGGAAGCGGGAATCATTGTTTAGGTACCGGGTTTCTAATTAGGCGTAGATTACTATCCGCTTTGAGGGACGTACAATTCTTTAGTGATAGAATTTCGGTAGCTACATTTCAGGGACGTTGGTTTAAAATCGCATTAATAAACATACATTGTCCGACCGAAGACAGTGACGATGAAGTCAAAAGTGAATTTTACGATAAACTCGAATGGGTTTATGATGAACTACCACGAAACTACATCAAAATAATTGTAGGTGACGCGAACGCAAAGGTAGGAAGGGAAGAAGTTTATATTCCGACGATTGGTAAAGAAAGTTTGCACGAATATAGTAATGATAATGGGATCCGTCTGATAAACTTTGCCATCTCGAAAAACCTGATAATTAAAAGTACGACGTTTAAACATAAGGATATTCATAAATATACTTGGACATCACCGGATTCGCAAACACGAAATCAAATCGATCATGTCTTGATACAACACAGCTGGCAAAGCAGTATAATTAATGTACGGTCTTATCGCGGAGCAGAATGTGGGTCGGATCATGAATTAGTAATCGCGAAACTTCGACAAAAACTTAATATAAAAAAGAGAAAAGAAAACCGTTTCGATTTTGAGAATTTTAATTTGGAAAAATTAAAAAATCCATCAATTAGAAACCAATTCGAGCTAGATGTTAAGAATAGGTTTGAAGCTTTAGAGCTTCCTGACGAGGACCACGAGGATATTGACAAGTTATGGATAGAGATCAGAGATAATATTAAAGCGGTCGGTAACTCGTGTCTAGGAAAAAAGGAAAATAAGAATAACAAACCGTGGTTTGATGAAGATTGCTTAAACATGTGTGAAAAAAGAAAAGCCGCTAAATTAAAAGCTCTAAATAATCCTAGCGAAGACAATCTGGAATACTTCCGAATCTCAAAGAACGAAACGACAAAATTGCTCAAAAATAAAAAAAGGGAGTATCTTAAAAATAAAATAATTGAAATAGAAACTAATAGAATTGAAAATAACGTAAGAGAAATGTACAAAGGTATAAACAGATCACGTAAATATGTAGGGCCCGTAACGTCTGGAATTAGGGATGATAATAACAATATTCTGACCGATCCGGTTGACATATTGAATAAGTTTAAGGACCACTTTGACAATATTTTAAATACGGTAAATTATGATCTGTGACCTCCTTCTGAGTACCAGAGTGCTGAACCATTAATAGAAGGACCAAGTAAAGAGGAAGTTGAAGTAGCTATCGGAAAATTAAAATCATATAAAGCAGCGGGAATCGATAATATTCCTACTGAACTAATTAAGGCATGCGGAGAAGCTGGAGTTTCTAAAATACATCGGTTGGTTAAAAAGATCTGGGTGAACGAGAAATTACCTGCAGAATGAAAAGAATCTATTCTTATTCCGATTCACAAAAAGGGTCCGAGGACGGATTGTAATAACTATCGAGGAATTTCACTCCTTCCGGTATGTTATAAAATATTCACTTTAATCTTAACCAGTCGAATCACGGAATACGCCGAGGAAATTATCGGAGACTACCAATGCGGATTTAGACGGAATCGTTCGACTATTGATCAAATATTTTCTTTACGGCAAATATTAGAGAAAAAATTGGAGTATAACGGTATTGTTCACCAGCTGTATATAGATTTTAAAAAGGCTTACGATTCTATTGACCGCCAGAAACTGTATAATATTCTAATCGAGCAGGGGATTCCAAAAAAACTAGTAAATCTAGTCAGGATGTGCTTGACGGAGACACTCAATAAAGTTAGAATCGGTAATAATTTGTCCGAAAAATTTGAGGTTCGTTCGGGCTTAAAACAGGGGGATTCTCTTTCGCCTATCCTGTTCAATTTGGCATTAGAACATGCCATTAGGGAAGTAATGCGAACCGAGAAAGGGTTGGATCTGGGCGGAACAACATCCGTGCTGGGCTATGCTGATGATCTGGTACTGTTAAGCGAAGACGTTGAAACTATAAAACTAAATAGACAACGTTAATGAAAGCCGGTAAAGAACTAGGACTCGAAATAAACGTGGATAAAACAAAATATATGGTTAGCTGCAAAAATGGCGATACTACTGGTGATATCGATATAGATGGTAATATGTTTGAACAGGTAGATAAATTTAGGTATCTAGGTTCTACGATAACTAGAAAAAACGAAATTGAAGAAGAGATTAAGGTTAGACTGAAGGCGGGGAATGCTTGTTATTTTTCTCTGACAAAACTACTTAGTTCGCGCCTCTTCTCCCGAAACTTAAAAATTAGAATCTATAAAACAATTATCTTGCCTACAGTTCTTTATGGATGCGAAACTTGGCCGCTTACATTAAGGGATGAGCAGCGTCTTAAGGTTTTTGAAAATAAAGTATTGCGTAGAATATTCGGACCGAAGAAGGATGAGTTAACCGGAGAGTTCAGACGGTTACACAACGCCGAATTGCGTGAGATGTATCCGGGTAATATAATTGAGGTAATTTCATCGCGGCGAATCAAATGGGCTTGTAAAGTTGTTGGGCTTAGTAACGAGAGAATTCCTAAAAGGTTAATATTTGCTGTGCCGAATGGTAAGCGTCCGAGGGAAAGACCGAAGCGAAGGTGGGAAGATTGCATTAAAGCCGGTCTGAAGGGACTGGGTTTGGACGGCGAACGGTGGAGGGAGGTGTGTAACAAGCGATTGGTGGTGTCGGCATCGAACCTTCGGGTTCGCTAAGCCTTATTATTATTATTATTATTTACTCCGGCACTGGGACGGGAAGACGTACATTTTTTAATCTCATAACTTCGGTTGTCTGGTTTCCGGGAAACTCGCGGTGCTTGGCTCAAGCGTTAGCCCATTCGGCCACCCCGCGCCCTGTATCATTATATCTATCCAACTCTCATTCAAATATTTTTAAAAACTACCATTTTAGAGATTTCGTAAGACCGATAAAGTGCGAAACAATCCCGGCCGTTTGGTAGTCGAGACTATCAAACCCCGAAGTCCGTAACCGCAGCTAACGTGTTAATATATAAATCCACACATATATGATTACAGCAAGGCTCGAAATCGGAACAAAACCTAAACTTCTGCCATATTTAAAAGCAATGAATAGGGTACCATTGGATTCAGAATTTCTCGGTGGGTTAGCGAATCGTAATCTCCGCTTTTATCTTTCTTTCAAAAATAAATAAATATATTTTTGTCGATACCCCATATTTTCGTTAACTCTTCATCAAATCTCAATGCTGGGC
Source organism: Nezara viridula (assembly GCA_928085145.1). Classification (NCBI taxonomy): domain Eukaryota; kingdom Metazoa; phylum Arthropoda; class Insecta; order Hemiptera; family Pentatomidae; genus Nezara; species Nezara viridula. Next base: position 17,739,160 of record OV725077.1, read on the forward strand.
TATCATTTTGAAGGGTTCCTTTTCTTCCAGGTGGGAAAAATATTCACATTTCCTCGAAATTTCAGGGAAAAAGTTATGAAGGAAAAGAAATTTTATTTGTGAAAAACTCAAAAAGGATATATATTTTTAAATAGTATGGAGGTGGTTCACCGTAGGTTCTGATTTCAGAAGAAGGTAGAAGGGGGTGCCGTCAAACAAATTCTATATTATATAATAATATATGTATGGCATTGTCCAACATTTCGACCTATGTTGAATGTCTTCTTCAGGGCATTCCATCTAGCACTGCTGAAGGCAGTACAGCAACTGAATGTCTGATGTCGGTCAGGTAACAATGAAATTAGGTAACAAAAGAAATAAAAAAAATAATTAACAAAGAAATTAAATGGAATATTAGTGTGATCGACATAGTATATAATGTAAAACAGAAAAAAACAATATAAAGTTGTACAAGTTTTATTTTAATATATTACTATTAGTTTTTAAAATATAACAATAGATTATTTTAAATTACCGCATATTTTTTTTTTTTTTTTTTTGAGGTTCAGTTGAAGTATTAAGGAAGATATAGGGTGCAGAAAAAAAAAACCTTTGATAAATAGTGTACAGAGATTACTTACTTATTTTTTAATCAGACAAGTAATCACATTGAAGAGTAAAAAGCATACTTTGATAAAAATAAATCGATCACCGATATTTTTAATCTTAGTCGTTTAATGGGGCTCAAAATTCTTGATTTACTCCAAGGAGGCATAAACTGCGATGTTGTTTACAGTGTTATATGTTAATAATGATTCTTTAAGAAAATTATTTAGGTAACACATATAAGAAAGTACCTAATTATTAATTGATAATTATTAGAATGGTTATGTTGAACATGGTTAAGTTTATATTAAAAATATCCAAACCATTTTAAAATAAATCAGCTCCCGACAGACATTGTTGATGAATAAAGAGAAGAGACTCGCTTCTACTTTCCGAAATGTTTTAGAATAGCACTCACTGGTGATCAGTCATTAATCTCTTTGCTAATTATATCGAATCAACTACAATTGAACCTTAGATCAATGGTTTCTCTTCTAACTTTGATAAATAATTTATAACGCCCTTGATTGATCATAGTCAAGAAATCAATTGTCATTCCGATCTAAGCAAGTTAATCATAGGACCATCAATCATGCAAGACTAGTGTTGAATGGCTCTTTGCTCTGTTAGTCTTAGATAGGATTTCATGAATTCGGTCTATAATTATTGAAAATATAGGGTATTTCTATTTTAAATGACTATTTACGATAGTTGTGACCCGCGGTTTCACACCACCTTATTTTTACTGTAGATTCTTATTTCATATACCGAAAAAAAAATAGCAAATAATTTTACAATTTTTTTAAAGCTATTTAAGCAAAACTTATATTTCTTTGAGTCTAAACATTGTTTATCAACGATATATACCTAATTATTCCACAATTTGGTTTAGATAAGTTCACAAATAATGTTCGTTGGAAAACTTTCTTTCCTCAAGTCCTCTGCTATATGCTCATCTGTTTATCCCTCTGCATTGTATCTGATAGTGTTTTCCAAAAACGACCGTGGTATCCCAACACCGACCCTTCAAGATTTAAGGAAGGACAAGATCACGGCTGATCCTGAAAGTTTTGAGCAAGAATAAGACAATTCTTCTTAGGGGTGTTGCAATAGTATCGATATCGATAGATCGTATAGCAATATCGTATATCGTTTTTGTTTTTTTTTCGTCCCCATTATAAAGTTTGTTCAATTTAAATTTTAAAAAACATAAAATAAACGTACCAACATATAGTAATATTTTTTGAACCATTTGAATACAAACCTTTAAATATTTCCAGAGGAAAATACTTTATTTAAAGCAGTGCTGCCCTTCTATATAGTGTTGCTCGATATACAGCATACCCATCAAATCTTTTTTTGTATTTGAGCTTAGCTCTCCACATAATAAAAAAAAATTTACATTAGCTGAAGCTGCTAACTGGTCTACTTTTCATAGCAAATTATCGATGATAAAAAAATATATAAATATATTTAAACTAATAATAGGACTGTCGCCTTTTATTTACTTTCCTTTTAGTTACGTGGAAAGTAATGTTAAATTGTTACGAAATAATAAACCATTGTGAAATAATTTGCAGCGTTTTTTCACTAATTTAATTGGAAATTTTTAATTTAATAAATATATAGAAATTTCAATTTTCTATATCGTTTTTATTTATTTTTCATATATTCTTCCATAGACGGTTATTGAATTGGTTTAGGGAATGGGCATATATTCGGGACAGTCAACGACCTGGGTCTGTATCGATTAATATCTTGACCTAATGTCTGTCCCGAATTCATTGTTATCTCTTCCTCATCTAAATTTAATATGTGATAGATGTGTACTTTAGGAATCCATTTCGATATTGCAACCTTAGATTCCTCGCAAATATAGCAATGAAGTTACGAGAAAATCTTTTGTGTGCTTTTAGTTACATTCGTAGGGGATTAATCTTCTTTGCTAGTAACTTTATCCTAAACCACTACAACACATGAATGGTATTAGACTCAGTATTATGTAAAGAAGTACTGTTGTACCAGCTGTTGTATAGGGAGGTGATATAGTCGGGACATTCGTGATATGGTCGGTAGGAGGGGGCGATGGACCTCCAAAAAAAATATGAGTGATAATTTACATAATTATTATAAAATGAAAAAAAATGAACAATATAATAATATATATGAAAAATGAAAAAAAAAAAACTATTGTATATCCTATATATTACTTCTAAAAGGTGTTGTTTTTTTTGTCTTTACGCTGTAACTTCATTAATTTATCATCAAATCCAATGATTGACCACTCATTTTGAAGTTATTCTCCTTCACATAGGAAAAATAGTCCTGTCCCCTCGAAATTTCTGGGAAAAAAAGTTATGAAGAAAAAGAAAAAGGTGTTCCGCAAGGCAGTTCTCTACATCCTCTTCATCGCCGACATCCCTTCAAGTCCTGATACATTCCTAGCAACATTTGCTGATGATACTGCCATCCTATCCCTCCCACTCAGATCCTCAAGTAGCATCCTGAAACCTGCAAAGACACCTCTCCTTGATTGAGAAGTGGTGCAACAACTGGCGCATCAAAATTAATGAATCAAAATACAAACATGTCACGACGCAGATCCTGTCCGCCAATCCTTCCTTCTAGACAAAAGACTAACTTAAAACCCACATACGAAACTTAAAATACAAGAGCTTAACCGACGATTTGGTCAGCTATACAGACTACTAAACAGAACATCTCATCTCTCAACAGAAAACAAACTATTAATCTACAAGACCATACTGAAAAATCATAAATCAAAAAAAATCTGGACCTACGGACTTGAACTGGGGGGGACAACTAAATTTTCGAATATCAAACGCATCCAATCCTTCCAGTCTAAAGTCCTCCGTATAATAGTCAATGCTCTGTATTATGTCACGAACAAGACCCTACACCATGATCTTAACATCGCAAATGTCCTTGACATCATCCCATCCAGATCCTCAAACTTTCACCAGAACCTTATTCATCATCCCAATCCTCTAGCGCAATCCCCATCCATACCATCCTGCTCGAAGGTTGAAACGGCAGTGGCCTCGAGATCTCTTGTAAATATGCCTGTGGAGTTCTGGCAATGGCCAGCTTCTCCACTGAACGTCTGTGGCTCTAGCGCCCTCATTCAGCCTCCACTGACTTCTAATGTTAGTGATACGGCTGGAAAAGTGGCACTGGGATCTCCTGAAGTCTTGCTTTGCCTTCCACGTGTGGGAGAAAAAGCCTGGCTCGGAGATTCCTGGTCGAATGTATGTATAAGTATGAATGTGTCTAGAAGTTTTTATTTTATTTTATTTGTTTATTTTTATTTACTTTTTTTATGATTAGTTATTTCTTTATTATTTGTATATATTGTATGAATGAAAACTTTTAGCCTTAATACTTATAGCCCTCCAACAGTGGATGATTGTCTTATTATTCAATAAATAAAGTTTAAAAAAAAAGAGTTATTGATTGCTTGAAAAAGACTTGAAATTGCCTAATGTATTGTGCCTTTAATATTCTCGAGAAACAAACCAATATTATATCTACTATCTTTTAAACTTACATTGATATTACGTCTCATATAGGTACATATTAATTATATAAGTGAGAGGGCCAATAATATTTTTATTTGGGGGTCATGCGCCTTCGACCTTGGGCGGGGGGGGATGGGCACCCCTACGGAAAGCCCTGTATAAGTATGTAACTAATGTTTTTATTAATACATCCTTAACATATCTCATTCATAACATTTCCAGAGGGACAGGATCATAGAACACAAGGAGGCCAGCCTAACCCAGCGAGAGACGGAGGATAGGGTAGCAGCTGCCGTCTTGACCACTGGGTACATCGCCGACCTCCTCCCTTCAGTCCTCAAGGGTCTGAAAGACGGTGGATATCTCTTCGCCGATAACCGCGAAGGTGAGTATGAAGGTTCATGATGGCTATACTCGTACAAACATATATGAGTGTCTGCTTTTAATTTATTTTTCATTGTGAATATTGTTATAATATTCGTATCGGGCTATATAAGAACATACAGGTTAATTTATTTTAAGTAGCGGGCTGTAAAAACTAGAGTTTGAAATCGATAATTTTTTTTTCCACAAAAACATGTTATAAACATTATTATATTTGATTTTAATTCGAAAATCATGCCTGATTTATAAATACAAATTTAAATCGATATATGATGTTTATTGATTCGATTATAAATAATGATCACTCACTGAGTGATGCGGTTCTACCTAAATAATAATGATTAAATTTTGATCAGAAAATAAAAATTTCCTTTTATACACAAATTAAATTAGATATTAATATTTATGTATAGGGTACTATTTACACATTTTTAATATTACATTTCTGATTACCTAGGACTACATGTGGACAAACGTCTAACTTGAAATCCTCATACCAGACTGAAACGACAAGAAAAAGCTCGACGTTTCCGACTACTTCAACACTTACTAGACAAACGCTCTAACCTTCCAATTAATTACAAAAGACTCATTTACATGACTATAATAAGGCCTATTTGGACTTGAGCTATGGGACTCCACCAAACCTTCAAATTCCTCTCGTATCCAATCTTTACAAAAAAATCCAAAGGCCTTCGTAAAATCCTCAATGCTCCTTACTTTGTTACAAATAAAATCATCCATAATGACCTTAATGTTCCTTTTGTTTCAGATCTGGTCCAATCCAGATACCTATCCTTCCATAATAAACTTCATAACCATCCCAACCCTCTCGTTTCTAACCTTGCTTCCTATTCAATTGGTGATAACCCTCCGAGGCGTCTGAAAAGAAGATGGCCACGTGATCTCCTAATATAGACATATTATTAGAGCGCTACCAATGGGTAGTTTCTCAACATGTGTTTCATGTCATTATATCCAAGTGCGAATTTACTAGATGTATTTTTTGTATACAGTTGTAAATATCATATAAATAAATAAAATAAAAAATATATCTGAAATGAAAGCTTTAATTATGCATGCAATATCTGTACTACATATACTCGTATATATATTTTTTATTTAATCAATCTCATCAATCTAATTCATGCCCACTAGACAATATTTTGTCTTTTATTGAGGCATTCCACCAACGACCAAAGAAGAAGATTGATGTAGCTAAACTTAAGGACTCAGACCACCAATATTCGTATCAACAAGCTGTGGAGACGAAACTTAATTAAGATGTAATTAATGATAGCTCTATGGTCGATGAACAGTGGAAGAGATGCAGCAACGCAATGAAACAGGCAGCAGAAGAATCTCTTGGCTACGAGACTAAATCTAGAAGGCCTCCATGGTTTGATGCTGAGTGCCTTCAAGCAGTAAAAGTGAAAAATGAAGCCTACAGAAAGAAGGTTCAGCGTCCCACAAGGCTCTCCCAAGAAGCATATCGAAGAAAAAGACGCGAAGAGAAGAGATTATTCCGCGGAAAGAGAAGAGCTTGGGAAAACAAGAACATGGAGGATATAGAGGCATTGCGCGGCCAAAATGAAAGTCGGCTGTTCTTTCAGAGAATAAACGAGGGTAGGGCAGCTTTCAGGCCCAGAGTGACGGCATGCAAAGACACAAATGGATCTCTTTTAAGCCACAAAGATGAAGTACTAAGGAGATGGGTACAATATTTTAAAGACGCATTAAACAGAGGAACGGTGCCTGGAGAAGTAGGAGTAATAAAGGAAGACTCCCTGAATTCTATTGAACTCCCGGATGAGGAGGAAATGGAAAATGCCCTGATGAAATTGAAAAATGGAAAGGCGCCAGGCCCGGACGGAATCCAGTCAGAGCTGTTGAAATGTGGAGGTGAAGAACTTAAGAAAGCTCTGCATGATTTAATGCTGACCATCTGGGAGAGGGAAGCTATGCCTACGGAATGGGCAACAGCCATTATCTGCCCAATACATAAGAAAGGAGATCAAACAGAATGCGCTAACTATCGAGGAATCTCACTCCTTTCGAGTGCTTATAAGCTGCTCTCTAACATTCTTTTTGAGAGGATTCTCCCGTATTCTGAAAAGGAACTGGGGAAATATCATGCTGGATTTCGAAGAGGACGCTCAACCACTGATCAACTGTTCTCTCTGAGGATGATCCTAGAAAAGACTATGGAGCGTAAGGTAGTCACCCACCATTTATTCCTAGACTTTAAAGCAGCATACGACAGCGTTGATAGAACGCAACTATACTGTGCCTTGGAGGAGCTAAGCATCCCTCAGAAGCTCATACGCCTAATCAAAATGACCATGGACAGCTCGAGATGTAGAATACGCGTCGGTTCTGACGACTCCGAAGAGTTTAAAGTGAGCAGTGGGGTTAGGCAAGGGGATGCCCTCGCCTGTCTATTGTTCAACTTGGCAGAGGAGAAAGCTGTAAGAGACTCCGGTATTCAGACCAACGATATAATCTTCAATCGCCTGACACAGCTTCTTGGTTTTGCTGATGATATTGACATAATAGGTAGGTCTAAACAGGCTCTCAGAGAAGCGTTTATAGGCCTTGAAGCAGCTGCAAGACCACTTGGTCTAGAAGTCAACGAGAGGAAAACTAAGTATATGAGAGTTGGTGGTGAAGTGGATCTGAACTCTCCATTTGAGGTAGGTTCTTTTAAGTTTGAGAGAATGAAAAGTTTTATATACCTTAGGTCTGAAATTAATAGCAAAAATGACATGGCTCAAGAAATACAAAGAAGGATCACGGCTGCCAATAGATGTGTCTTTGGACTTGGCCGACACTTAAGAAGTAGGTACCTCTCAAAGAAGACCAAGCTGATCATATACAAGACTCTTGTTCGGCCTGTTTTGACATATGGCTCAGAGGCTTGGACGATGACCAAAAACGATGAGATGAAGCTGAGTGTGTTTGAGCGAGGAGTCCTCAGAAGGATTTATGGTCCAGCAAAGGAGGGTGATGTCTGGAGGAAAAGAAAAAATAGGGAGCTCAGTTCTCTCTATGCAGACATCGACGTAATCACCTATATTAAACTGGCCAGATTAAGGTGGGCAGGGCATGTGGCCAGAATGAGCACCGTTGAGATACCCAAGAAAATAATGATGGAGGAGCTGCACCTCGCAAGACGGGTAGGAAGGCCGAGGACGAGGTGGTTGGACAACGTGGCCTATGATGCGAGAACCCTGCTTGGTGTACGGAACTGCAGAGCTGCAACAGAAGACAGAGCCAACTGGCGGAGGCTCTTGGAGGAAGCCCAGTCTCGGTAACGGGATGTCGTGCCACACATGATGATGATGATGATCGAGGCATTCATTGTTAAGTAAAGGCTTCCAGATAGATTCATTCCGAAGTGGACCCATCCATTTTCGCGTGGTGTTGCTCTTATCACCTTCTATTGCATCTTTATTAAGTATTATGGATTATATTTAAATGATTACTGACGATTTTAAAAATTCAAGGCGTACGTCATACTTCCAAATGATAAACCTTTTAAGATGATCATTTTCGTGACGGAAGCGGTTAAACGTTTTCTACACTAATGACTAGGAAAGAATTCCATTCGAAGCCCTTGCTGGCCATTTCTATGGCGCGGCAACTAGGCCAATCGAAAATCGTTATTGCTTCCTATCTAAACACTCATTAATCACTGACAGCCCTTTTGTGTTCGGAGAGGGGGAGGGGATAAAGTTTATTTCGAAACTTTTAGTTTATAATTTTATTTATTATTGATCGATTATTTGTCTTGATAAGATGTCATTATAATTAATTTAATTGCGATTTAGAAAATGTTCCTTTTCAGTCCTGTTTTTCAAAGCCATCTTACATGACCATATTTCTTGACCAAAGCTTTAACTTTAACCAAGAAGTTGGAGTTAAGTACTTTGGTTTCCAACAACTAGTGGAAATTACTTTAACACGGTTAAGTTTCTTGAAGTAAGTCGTAGTTAACATTTCTGCTAGCTGTGCTAGAAAAGTAATCTCATCTTGGAACTTTACTTGTAGTAGTGTTTATCATGCGTATCCAGAAATTGAAAAATACCGTTTCCATTAATTTAACTTCATAGATGGAATATCATAAGAAAAGAACACAAGCTAATAAGAAAAATAATGTACAACATACATTGTCTTATTCTTATAACTTTGATTGAATTTTAAAAGTTTCTCATGATTCCATGAAGACATTTTACTATAAAAAGAATATACCGAAAATCAGAGTCACATGGACAGTTTTTTTTATTTGAAAATTAATACATTCTGCCGCATTGGAGGGCATTAATATTAGGGCTACATTAAACATTCACACAATATATACATACAAATGATAATTAAAATAGAGATAAAAGAAGAAGAGTTTAACATACATAGGTAAAAAAAAAAAAAAAAGAGGAAAGAAAAAAAATAGAGAAAAGCTGAATGAAATTAAAATATATAAAACACATTCATACCTATATACAATATTTACATTCGCCCAGAGGATTCCGAGTTATGCTTTGTCCCCCAAATGTGGAAGCCAAGGCAGGACCAGGAGAGCTCAGTGCTTCTCTCCCAGCCGCATCACTGGTATTGCAAGCCAGTAGAGACTGGTGGAGGGCACTAGAGCAACAGACGCTCAGGACATGAGTGGAGAATCTGGCCATTGCCAGTACTGCAATATACATATTTACAAACGATCGCGTGGCCACTGCCGTTTTAACCTCCGGGGAGGATTGTAGGGATGGCTGGAGCTAGATAATAGGGATTGTGCTACAGGGTTTGGATGATGAGCGAGACATTGACAGTAGTATAATAGAAAAATGGCGGAATACACTGCATGTTTTGGAGAATAGTATGTTTCCTAAACATATGAAGCGATACGATAGTTTGGTAAAAAATTTCTAACATCCTCTATAAATTTTTATTAATTTTTTTATTGATAAATAATACATTTTACCACACTTGAGGGCTCTGGGTATTAGAACTGAGTGAAGCACATTTATACCACCTATACAATATAAAAAAAAATAAAATCATAAAATATATACGTACATAAAACAAAAGTAAATAATTGTAATAAAAACAAAAGAAATGTAACTTGAAGTAAAATAAAATTGTACAGAAATTCGTATAAAAAATAAAATAAGAAAAAAATAAAATAAAAATGAATAAATAAACAAAAAACAAAACTAACACCTATATTTAATTACAATATTTATTAGTCATGATGTTAGCTTTTGTTAGTAACAAAATAAGGAGCTTTAGACTGGAAGGATTGGATGCGTTTGATGTCCGAAAATTTAGCTGTTCCTCACGTACTTTTAGTTGTACTATTTAATTATTTTTTATTAATTACAACTTTTACTTTAACACGTAGTTATTTAAGTTGTACTATCTCCATAGGTCCAGATGGGTCTCAGTATGGTCATTGTAAAGTTTAAATACAAAAAAATTGAGAATAATGAAATACATTGTAATTTTTTAAACTAGTGATTTTTTTACTTCAATTTTTTCCCATCTAAATTACTGGGAAATTTGAATGTTATAACTGAGGGTTTTTTTTTTTCTGAAATATTCATCCTTTATTTTCAAAATAGCTCTGTATTGATTTTATTATATTTAATTTTTCAGATATCGAGGGTAACTTTATGGACTGGCTTATGGAAGAAGTAAAGACTGAAATGCAAAAAATGGTTGAAAATAAAGATCTCCTAACAGGTAAGTCATTGTTTGATATCTCGTGTACATTTTAATTTAATTTAATAAAAATTATAGCACCAATAATCAAACATGACACCATATACTCTTAAAGACAACCTTTCCCTTGTTAAAGTACTGTTACTTAGTGTTGGTTAAAAGCGAGCCCAAGGCGAGTTGGTCTTGCAAACTCAATCTTGGTCTTGTGCAAGAGTCTCGCAACAGTCTTGCAATTACCTATCAGCTTATTACCATAGAGATATTAATGCAATTTATTAGATAGGAGAAATCTACCTAAGCCCGAATGAAAAATTGGAATAATTAAATGCAAAAATATATTGGTTCTATCAATTCTTTACATACAATAACTAAAATTGTCCAATATCAGTACCTATTTTGTCTTACATTTTATTCAAAAATCTATTATTAATTTTTTACCAGTCTTGTTGCCAAGCACAAGACCAAGAGCGATTTTTGGCAACACTTATATTGTAGATTATCTTATCACCTCTAAATAGTGTTTTCAGCTTCAAAACCTCCATATAACAACCTGTCGCTTCTAAATAAAATTATTAAGTTTGAAATGTATTTTACGTTTTTTTTAAAGTAGATTTTTATAAAGTGGAGCTAAGATACATTTGCTATGGTGATTTGTAGACGTATACGTCATGCTACTGTGGTCTCGGGCCATACTTCCAGTCCCCATCACATGTCCGAGTCACTCTGTTATTTGAAGTTGTTAGCTGACTAATTTACGTGATTTTTTTTTTTTTCATGAGAGTGCCAGTTTGACCGATGTTCTTCACTTCTATAGGCACAACTAGCGCTTCAAAGAACAACCTTATTCTCTTAAAGGATCTCCCGATGATTAATATGTCACCTGCTTAAGCTAAAACTTGTGTCATCTTTGTAAATACAGTCCTAGCAGTCCATCGGTACAGACCCCTTTTTATCAAATTCTTAACATCCCTTTAAAACTTCTTGAATGGCTTCGTCTTATAACAAAATTTTAATCGGCTATAATTCTCAAAGATGGAAGTTTATACACATCTTAACTAGATTTAATATTTTTTTTGGAATTTCCTGCTCGATTATAATACTATCCAACTTCTGGTGGTCAATAGAATCCTAAGTCCTTATGAAATCAACATACAGCTGGTGAACAATACCGTTGTACTGTAATTGGTATAGTCAGAATGAATGAATTACAATAATATTGTTTCTTACCAGAAATTTAAGACACCTTCCTGGGCGATACTTGTGGGGTTGCTAATCTTCAGTGATTTTTTCGACCTATAAAACTAAATAAATGGTGGCAGCTCTAGACCAATCCCAACGCTTAATATTCTTCAGTAACTGCGCAGTGGGTGCCGAAAACGTTCTCATGTTTCCTGCATATGCACCGAGTTGAAGTGGCATTATTCTACTTCCCGACGGCAATTCCTTCTTGGTATTTTCCTTTTCCAAGTCCTCAGAACCAGAAATCCTCTCTACATCCTAGAACTCCTAACTCTACGTTCCTCTATCCACTCTCTTACAATACTAGAACTCAACCTATAGATTTATATATTTCATCTCATAAAACCACATTATTCAGCAATTCCTTCGTTATTCGTGCTACCTCCTTTTGGAACTCCTTTCAAATCTCCATACGTCAAACCACGTCTCCATATTTCTTCAAACAACTCTTATTTCTCCACTTACTGCACATTCAAACTTCCGCAAGCTTGTAAGAATTTTTAGGTTATGTAATTACAATTGCTTGCCAACAGTTAATTGCCATTTTACAATTATTTTTCTTTCAGTATTTTTGGTATATAATTGTGATTTTCATATAATTCTATGTATATATTTGTATTATAAAAACATATCAGACTGACGTAACTTCTGCTGTTATTCCCAGAGTAAAATTATTTTTCATTTCAAAACTGGGAGTTGTGCCGATATCTATGGGTTTTACCTTACAATTTATGATAGCTTGTAAAGCTTGCTACTTTGCTTTGTTCTCAATATCGTACATGAAATACTTTCCCTCTTTTCCAGAAATGCTGCGAGAGATCCTGGAGACTAGGGCGGATGTTTACCACACCCTCCACGAGCGGGCCGCTCAGAAGAGGGGACACGACTCCGAGGAAGAAGTCACTCCCTCCGAGTCCCAAGCGTCGGCCGTGGAGTACGAAGAGGGGTCGGTGGCTGAAGAAGGCCGTGGAGAAGAGGTTGTCATATTGGGCGACGATAAGTCCTTCATATCGGTGAGAGGATAAGCATTTAATATCTATTTAATCTGTCTATTTATTTTCTATTGGAAAAATAAGGAATGTTCGGTATTAGTTCAATAATCCAAAAAGGTACTTCCTGTGGAAAACATTCTTATTTCAAGAACTAAAGAACTTTAATTTATGCACCAAATGAATAAGTAGTGTTATGAATTCCGTCCAGAATATGGTCGAAATCGACGATCGAAATACCTAAATTTATACAATTTTGTTAAAAATGTAAACACGACATTATTTATTTGAAATATAACATTCGTTTCGATGACGAACGTTAGCCTAAGGTTTTCATAGTTCATAGTTGGGGGATTTTTTTTATCATAAGAGGCCGCAGTAATTTATTTATACTTTAGTGTTGGTTCGTTCTTATATTATTTGACCATTAAGCATTTCTGAATCAAGCACAATTCGGGTAAAAAAAAACATACCAACTTTTTGAAGAACTTGTTCGCGTCCTGGTGCCGAGGGAGTCTTTTAAATCCCCGCCTCGGTTTTCGGCCGAGGACTCGGTTTTCTTAATATTAGTTTTCTTTTTTAATTTTTAATTTAGTTTTTGATCACATTCTGGGCTGAAATTATAATATTAGTTACTCATCCGACGCATTATTAACTGTTATGTTATTAAAAATTAGAGAAGAATAAAGAATAAAGTTACTTTATTTTTTGTATTAAAAATCAATAATTGAGAAAAGCCTGAAAATTTCGTGTTATCTACGCAATTACTAAAAACACCTTTTTTTTTTTGGTTGAAAGAGGCTTTGACCATCTTTGGATAGACCAATCTTATTCTGGAACTATCCCAGTGCAGATAAAAATAATTTAGAAAACACTATAACTTAGGAATTTTTATTTGTGAAATTATACCTATGGATAAAAATTGGATAAAATAAAAAATACTATTTTTTACATTAGAAAAGTACTAAAACTGTATTACCTTATAGTCTACATATTTTTTTTAAATTTACAAGGGAGATACCTCCTGTCAGCCTAACGGCGGACCAACCCCCATTTTGCAAATTATACGAGTGCTAATATAATTGTACTGCCCGTTGGTCAAATTGTATAACTTGATATTAATTTACATGTATTATGTAGTTCAGGTTGTATTATGTTTTATCAACATAAAAAAAAACCATATCCCGTACACATTTCTAGTCTAAATTACTTATTTTGTATTAGGAGAGTAGGAAGAAACAGCAGCTTAATCCGTATGTAATTAAACAAACAGCTGTATAATTTGTAAAATAATCGCTGAGCTCCTGTTATCTCCTACTATCCTAATACTAAAATAAAATATGAAAATCACTAAAAACTTTTTTATATAATAGAGAAATTTGTTGAAATTTACAACTGTATTAAATAAAAATACAACAAGTAAATTTGTATTGATAACAATGACATGTACGACTTGAAGAAAAACTGCCCATGTGTGCATTGAAATTATAGTTGTGTATTAGAAAATAGGCCAGGCAAAGACTGAAAATAATGGCCTCCTCCTATGTAAATCCTCTATCATAGCCGCTATAAAGTGGCTAAAATAATTAATTAAGAGAAAAAACATGACGTTTGAGCGTGATATCGGCCCAATCACCTCTCTGGACTATTGTTGGCCTTGTAACAGTACTTTCTCACACAGTGCTGCACCAAAGACAATTCACGGGTTGTAGTGATAGAGGTAGGTAACATATAGAGTATTAAGGTCAATACGGATAATTAGTATTGAGGATTTTTTCGAAAGATTTTTTAATGTAAGGATTAGATATGAGTGGATTAGATGGTTCTAAAATATAATTAATTTAATATAATTCAAACCAAATTAAGATATAAATATATATTTGTTTGAAAAAATATTTTATCAGATATGGATTGAAAATGACTAACTGAATATTTAAGATTGATAATTTATAATCTTTGATTTTTTTTTTTTTTTGTTCCTTTTTGGCTTTAAGACTTGTAAAAGCAAGTCCTATTTTGCCAGTAAAATATTGAAATTGTCATAGTTAGATGAAATTACACTGAATATTTATTAATTATTTATACATAGATGATCACTAAATGCAACTAAATATTGAATGTAACTTATATGGAACTTAAACTAGAAATACTAATAGTTAAAATTAAATGAGAATAAGAGGCGACTTTTATTATATAACTGCTTTTATGTCATTCAAAAATCTTATCAATTCACGGGCGTTATCTTTATTCTTCGACCGAAGAAAGTTAGCTCCATCATCCATAGTTTGCGATCCTGAACTAATTCTTCTTCTCTTCTCGAACCTTTTGCACTTGAAGGCAATGTGTCTTAGATCCTCCAAGCATTGGCATGTTGGGCAGTGACCGCTCTTAGCTAGACCCATTAGATATAGATATTTATTAGTTCTACCATGATTTATCCTAAGCCTGGTCAGCTTCACTAAGCTTTACTTTCTTCTGTTGAACTGCATGATGGTCCTTACCCTTCGAGGCACATTCCTAGTCGTAGAAATGCTACCAATCTTTTATTATTTTCGCCCTCACTACTCTTATCAAGCATGCTCTTAGCATTTATTCGATGTAGTTGGTTTTGATTTGCCTATGTGTCCCGGTACCCACTGGGAAAAGTAATTGTTGCTCTGGCGAATTATATTAGTGGTATGATTTTTAAGGAAATGTGTATCAGTGCTTTATTTTGATAGATTAATTTTAGGTGTTTACATGCAGTTGCTGAGTCTGTCAGAATAACTATTTTTTGGTTGATGTGTGTATTTTCGCTATATATTATTTCGTTAAGAATGGCATATAGTTCGGCGCTGAAAATAATAAAATCAACTGGTATTGATAATGAAAATTTCTGGTTCTTTTGGGGATCATATACAGCTACAGACGTGTTTTTGATGCATATGTATAAACTTGTAAATAATTAGGGTAACGTTCCGTGGTTGTGTTTAGTGCTAATTGCTTCAAATAAATTGATGGGTATGAACTTTTTGGTTTATTATTTTCAATAATGAAACATTGTGATCGACCAAAAAATTCAAAAACATAACCCCCTCTCAAAATTTGAGGTTTCACGTTTCAAGACGCGTAGAATTCGAAAAACGAATAAAAATTTTTTTGTCCGTCCGCCGTCCTCGCGTTTTTTCCGAAACTACTGGACCGATTTTTTTCAAATTTTGATATAAAATCAGGTCACCCGAGGATGATCCTCCTTCATCGACATTACTCTCCGCCTTTAACTTTCAAAATGGCGGCCGAAAAACCTGCGTTGCTATAGACTGTAGCTCCAAAACGAATGTACAGATTTCAATGAAACTTCGCTAAAGTCATTTTCTCGATGCCCTTTAAATTTATCCATAAAACATACTTCAACGAAAAGAAGCTGG
This sequence comes from Nezara viridula, assembly GCA_928085145.1. Lineage (NCBI taxonomy): Eukaryota > Metazoa > Arthropoda > Insecta > Hemiptera > Pentatomidae > Nezara > Nezara viridula. The sequence goes on from OV725077.1 coordinate 17,755,021, forward strand.
AAAAAAAGTTACGAGTGTTGGTAAAATTAAATTCCGAATAACTCGATAAGTTTTTACTTTTTTGTTGATATTGTGATGAGATGTTTGAAAGTTATTTAAATTTCCTAAAAAATGAAGGAAGTTTTATCGAAATCAAAGTACTATTAGTAGAGATATCGCGGTTTTTACATATTTTGGTTTATTATTTTGAATAATGAAACAATGTGATCGACCAAAAAATTCAAAAACATAACCCCCTCTCAAAATTTGAGGTTTCACGTTTCAAGATGCGTAGAATTCGAAAAACGAATAAAATTTTTTTAAATGTATCTATATAACTTACTTCAACGAAAAGAAGCTGGAAAAAAAGTTACGAGGGATGGTAAAATTAAATTCCGAATAACGAATAAGTAATAATAATTCCGAAAAGCTTTTACTTTTTTGTACGAAATTTCCTAAAAAACAAAAAAAAATCGTTAAAAGCGGACAGTTAGGAGCAAAGATATGGTTTCCGGTTTTTTATTATGTGTTCTACTCCAAATGTTATATCCTTGGTTTGGTTTTTAAATTTGAAATGTGTTACTGAACTAATGCTATTTTTTTTTTTTTTTTAGCATATTACTAATGATTAAAGAAAAACAGTTTAGTCCAATAATTGGAATCACCATTTGTTTTGTTTTTTCCTTGTAACTCGGAAGGTAATGTTACTTTAGATGTACAATTGTTTGGAGATAATAAACCATTGTGAAATAATTTGCAGCGTTTCTTCTCTACTTTACCAGCTAGATTAGAGGAGCTGTGAATATTAATTAAAGATTTGGTCTTTATTCTTTGATTTATCGATTCATCGTTTGATAATTTCATCTAACTAAGGATAAAACGCTTGAAGAAATATAGATGGAACCAGAAGAGTGGAAGATAAGCTCCTATACGCAATGGGAGCAGGTGATTGAGGTTAAAGGGACAAGTACATATTTTGAATCATATCTCGGGCTAGGGGATTAGCCGGCGCAGAACCGTTGCTAACAGGATCAAGATCACGAGGGCGCACTGTATTGTCATCGCCTCTACACCTGTCCCTTCCCTCAGGGTGACCCCGGCCAGTCTAACCATTCTGGCTTTATCCACAGCATTAGGAAATGAGGAGTTAATACAATATAATACATTGTATTATTATTTTATTTTCTCTTCCCTTCTATATTATAGTCCGTGGTACAGAGCCCTTTTTATTAAATTATTAACATCTGACTGAAACTCCATAAATAGCTCCATCTCATCTTAACCTAAAAATATTTTATTTACGAAAATTCTCGTTTTCAATCTGGAGGTATGAATCTGGATCTTTCACCAATAGATCGAGTTTCTATTATTTTTCTTGTGCATCCTGTATCCGAACCACTTTAGTTATCTTCAAGGGAAGGAATGAATATTCAACGAGTATAAGACCAATTGCTTCCTAATCGTCTAGTTTCATACGGCTCATATGCCTGTCTAACGTTACCAAACTCTCAGAGCCACGTATACGAAGTCACACACACACCAAAGTCAGCAGATAAACATTTTTTAAGATATAGATATTGATAGAGCAATGGTGGAGGAACATTTAGAAGAGGAACAAGCTGCTTTCAGGCCTCACCGTCAAACCCAAGACCACATATATTCTTTAAGAACAATAATCAATAAGGCTTGGGAACGGAACAGAAATGTATTCCTCACATTCTTAGACATAAAGGCTGCATTCGATTCCGTCCTTAGACAAGAACTATGGAAGGCCCTGTTAGATAAAAATATCCCAAGAGCTTTGATAGACGCTATAAGGTCCACGTATCAGGACTCATAGGGCATAGTTAGAATAAATGGAATAGAAGAATATTGAATAATAATAGTTAGAATATTGACGCAAGTAATGGTCTTTGCAGATGACATCGTTCTCATATCAGACTCCAAAGAAAATCTGCAGCAAGCGGTGATCGAATGGGAGGCTGAATTAGCAAGAAAGGGTATGGCAATTAATGTCGGAAAGAGCAAAGTAATGCAGATTGGATGGGATCAGAAGGTTGTTAAAATTTATTGCAAAGGAGAGGTACTCGAAATGGTGGAGGACTTCACATATCTAGGTGCAGTAATAAACAAGAACGGAAGGGTTGACCAGGAAATTTCCAACAGGATTAAAAAGGTCAATTATGTGTATTACAGCTTATGCAATACAGTCATTGGGAAAAGGGAGGTTGAGAGGAATGGAAAAATGAATATTTTTAAAGTGGTATATCTACCAACCCTTAGATATGGGAAAGTTGGGTCCCAATACCAAAACTCCTTAGCAGAGTTGCTGCTAGTGAAATGAAATATCTTCGAAGGGTAGCCGGCAGAACCAGGAGAGACCGGATTAGGAATGAAAAAACAAGAGATGACATAGGCACTGTCTCACTAAAGAATTCTATAGAAAAGAGGCAGCTGAGATGGTTCGGGCATGTATGCCGAATGAATGAAGACCGGGACCCACAAAAATTCATGGAGGTGAGACCTGTAGGAAAGCGCCCAAGAGGAAGACCAAGATTGTCGTGGATGGAGTACATCTCCCAGATCGGGCAGATAAGAGGTATAAGGATAGGAGATATGAGGGCTCTAGCTCGGGACCGAGATGCTTGGGATGCATGGATCGAGGCACCTCCACGCTGAAAGGCAAGAAGGAGGTAGAGAAAGAAGAAGAAGAAGATATTGACCTAATTGGTGACCCTATTTTACCCATTATTCCATTTTATATTTGCTAGTAGGTTTAATTTGCTTACGCAATTCTGCTAGCTAAAACAATGATATCATTTTAGCAAAAAATTTTATTCACGGTTAGGACTAATCATCCATATCAAGCGAACATAGCGAAGTTATAACTTCATAAAACTTTATTATAAATTTAACCTCATATTCCATTTGTATATTATATTTCATAGTTATTATACCCTTCTCAGTCAGTAAAACAAAGTTTAATTATTAAATGGAATTTGATGACTACCCTTCAAATTTCCTCCAACTTCGAGTTAAATCGAACATTTTTGAAATATTTGCATTTGTAGATCCAAAAGTGGAAGTATTTTTTTAAAGTACTTAGGTATTTGATGAAATTGAAGCCAAATTCATCGGTTTATCAATCAGTAATCTTCTCTCACATGTGAGACAAATCGAACAGCGGTTTTTGAGACTTAGACTTATCAAAGTAAATACGTTTGGTCCATATAAAAGAATAAGTAATGGATTAAATTCGATAGATATTTATATGTTAAAATGTTTTCACCAATTAAATACAAGTATTTTTTTTAATAACATTTTATGCAATAAAATAATAATCAGATCCCTTTTTATCAAACAATTAACATCCGGCTGAAACTTCGTATATAGCTTCATCTCATCGTAATCTACAAATATTTTATTTACGAAAATTCTTGAAATTGGGGCATTTTCAATCTAGAGGTTGGTAAACTTTGTTTATTTAATTAGGTCTTAAAAACGCGTCAATGCTCATTTGCTTTCTACTTGGTTCGTAAGATAATTTTATCAAAAAATCGATAAAAAAAAAGTACCCTACAAACATTTAGGGCCGTTAGGCCTCTATAATCTCGTTATTTTGACAATTTGCGGATGTTTGTCACGCTAAACGGCTCAATATTTTTGAAGCCCAATTTCTTTGCCAACTTTGTATGGAAGTTATCATACTATTCAAGTTGAACGCAAATGGGTATTTACTAGTTTTTAGTCCCTAATTAAACAAACAACGTTTGCCGACCTCCAGGTTGAAAACGCCCCCAATTCCGAGAACTTTCATAAATGAAATATTTGTAGGTTGCGATGAGATGAAGCTGTATACGAAGTTTCAGCCGGATGTTAATAATTTACTGAAAAGGGACTATTATTTTATGGCAGAAAATATTTTTTTAAAAACTTGTATTTGATTAGTAAAAAAAGTTTAACATATCAATTTTTATCGAATTTAATTCACTACTTATTCTTTTATATGGACTAAACGTATTTACTTTGATAAGTTTAAGTCTCAAAAACGGCTGTTCGATTTGGCTCACATGTGAGGGAAGATTACTGATTGATAAACCGATGAATTTGGCTTCAATTTCATCAAATACCATCTACTACTTTCAAAAAATACTTCTACTTTTGTATCTAAAAACGCCAAGATTTCAAAATTGGCTCGTTCGATTTAAGGAGGAATTTGAAGTTGGAGGAAATTTGTAGGATAGTCATCAAATTCCATTTAATAATTAAATATTGTTTTACCGACTGAGGAGAATATAATAACTACGAAATATAATAGACAGCAAACAAATGGAAAGTGAGGTCAAATTTATAATAAAGTTTTATGTAGTTATAACTTCGCTATGTTCACTTGATATGGATGATTAGTCCTAACCATGATTAACATTTTTTGCTAAAATGATATTTGCCGACTCTGATGTGTGGCTCTGAGACTTTGGTAACGTTAGACAGACATATGAGCCGTATGAGCATGTAGACTAGACGATTAGGAAGCAATTGGTCTTATCCTCATTGAATATCCATCCTTCCCTTGAAGATAACTAAAGTGGTTCAGATGCTTGAAGATAAATAAGAAATATTTTATATTTTATAATATATTATAAGAAAAATAATAGAAACTCGATCTACTGGTAGAAGGTCTATAGGCAGACCCAGGATATCATGCGGCGAATATGTCTCCAGGCTGAAGATGAAGATGGTTGTACAAAACCGCGATGGCAAGTTCCTATTGATAGAGGCTATCAGCGTAGAGCCTTTTTTGTTTTTCTTTCAAATATATGTGATCTTAGTTTTTCTGCCCTGTTGATGCCTTAATTTGCGAAACGTTGGTAAGTTTACTATTCAATTGTATGTTAGAGAATCATGGCTTTCTTGTTTGGATTTTTCCGTTCATATTCCTTGAAAAAAGGCTATTTAAATAGCCAATAGAATTAGTAATAAAACTATGATAATAAGCAGGCATTTTGTTTTATTAGTAAATAAAAATCCAGACTCTAATTATAGCCCAGAGAGGGTCCCTTTGTCCAAACGTTGCACTGGCTGTTGATATTTTTTAAAACACATGGTGCGAGTCATTCATGGATTACGGAACAAATGTCCAATATATGCCGTCTGTTATAGAAAATTAACGACACCCAGAGATGAGGAAGAGAGAATTGCCAGAAACGAGGAAACGTGGAATATATGAGATAAGGTCTAGCATATGACAATGACACCGCTGACTGTACACGGATATATTAATACGATATTAGAGGGCCTCGCGCGGTATTTTTTGCGGGATATTAAGTATTAAGGGGGGGGGAGTGGTGTGGCTAGTTAGGGTAGCTATTGTACTGCACGTGCGGGCGATTCGATGCGCAGGCACACTTGCTACGACACCCCATGCGCCTCCTGCGCGTCTTATATTGTTCCGCATCAGGCTGGTCGCCAGGGCTCTTCGCTCTGCCAGCTTGTGTTTGTTATTGTCAAAAGTTATCATAATTCCTCTAGGCAGCATGTATGCATGAATTAAACTGAAACAAGTAGATATAAATAAATATATATTTAAATATTACTATAAATGAATATATAGCTCAAAAAAGGGAAATAAAATAATTAGGATATAATTGAAAAAATACAAATCATCAAGTCTTGAGTATCTAGCATACAGGTTAACATTTAACGTTTCGCCAATCCAGACATCAAGACAGAAAAAATAAGATCAAATATAACCAAAAAAAATCTGTTGTGTTCACTCGACTTTCCTACCTATTTCAGAATTTTTTTTTTATATTTTTACATATATCCATCAAGAAACAAAAAAAAATATTGAATTAGATTTATTTTCTTGAAAATTGATAAAAGAAAAGATTTGAGTACGATTTATTTGATAAACTAAAGCAATGTAAACCGGCTTAAGGTAGATCAGTGTAAAATGTTCAATACCCTCTAATATTGCTGATCAAAAACTTTTTGCCATAGCCTAATTTTGTAAAAAATAATTAAGAGGTAATAAAAGTAGAGGAAATAGTGAAGCTTTTGTCATACGGACCAGACAGATAGACAGACCAATGGCTAAAAATGTATTTTTCGGACTCAGGGGGCTCTGAAACGTATAGATCCGTCGAAAACCGCATATCGGAAATTTGATCCGATCGCAATACTTTCCTTACCTAGTCTAGTATAGGTAGGAAAGTAATTAATTAAAATAAAAAATAGAATAAGCTGTATCATCGCTAATACTGATTTTTTTTCGGTAATTTAATTACCTTTCAAAAGTTTTATTATAAATTTTGGTCCCATATACCCCAAAATATTTTTCTTTTAATTATAACTTTTTGCCCTGAATTTTCTCGAGAATTTAGTCTATTTGCGAAAATTGAAAGGACAATTATTAGAACGTTTACAATTAAACAATTAAAACTCCTTGCTGAACACACCTCCCTGAAGAAGATCTGCAAAGTCGGGTCGAAACGTTGCTCTTTAAATAAAATAGTTTTTTCACTATTTTAGTCTATTTATGACCACCACCCCGGACCATCTCGTTATAAACAATTATAATATTTGTATACAAAAAATATTTGTATTCCATATTATTAATTCCGCCTTAATGATGATTCATTTCTATCGTGTGGTCTTATCGTGGTGGTAAGCACACAAGCCTTTTTTTTAGCTAAAGGTTCTATTAAAAGGAAGGAGAGAGGAGATAAATAAAACTTCTTTTCAATATCGAGAACAGACCTAAAGCGATATTAAACATACTTTAGTTTCAATTATGAACAACTGCTCATACACGATTATCGTATTGTTGTGACGCAAACGTTGATATCTCACTCCCTCTCTCTCTCTCTACTCCCCCACTATCGTGTAATAATCATCAGCTGCATTTAGAAGATATTGAGGAACAATGGTTGGTCCATGCGAACCCAGCAGCTGATGGGGCAGGTGGCTACTTTCCCTGTTTGGCGAGAGGCAACAACATGGGCAGCACTTGGCAGCCCTTGCTACAGCAAATACAAGCAATTAGTCATGGTGTCTGGCCTCTCGGCTTTCCACCTTTTAAGTTTTGTCACTTCGATATTCGCCGACGGGAAGTCACTGGTCTACCGAGCTCAGGCCGATATGGATGAATGCACTTATTTTAAGATACCATTACGCTGGTACTGCCCATGGCAGCGACCGCTATTTCACGTTGCCAATCGTTTCATGCTCGTCTATTTCGCTGAAATTGCTCACCGTCGCGGACAAATCAAATCAAATTTAGCGTCCTAGTTTGATATAATTTTAAATAAAAATGCTAGAATAAAATTCAAATGTTCAAAGGTTTTTATTTGTATCGTTAGAAAAGCAATACATATGATGGCGGAGTTTCGATCTTATATAATCAATACGTAACATTTTTTCTGGTAGTTGAATAAAAAGGTTAGGTTATGTCTGTACTATGAAATTTAACAATTATCCACAAATTAATTCCTACCTTCTACAAAAATGGTTGTTTCTTGTTTTATTTTGATTATAAAATATAAGTATTCATAGTATCAATAAGATAATAAGAGGATTTATTTCCGATTTTAAATTTATTACTGATTATTAGTTAGATAAGTAACAGTAATTACTACACGATGATTAGTAATAAATATCGCATATTTGTAATGTAATCACAGCAGGAAATATTTTACCGTTTTATTAATAAGTGATCAGTAAATCAGCACTTTATTAAAAAAGACAAATTGATTTTTCAATGTTTGGATATGAATATTTACCTAAAGTTAATTTTTTTTTTTAGATTATTTAATTTATTTAATGATATTTGGATCTAGATATAATTGATTTTCTCTGTTAATTATTTTTGGTGGAATAAATAAACAAATAATCTTTCTACTTCAATTTTTTTAGAATGATTTATTATAGCTTTGTTTGAATTTAAAACAATATTTCATTTAATATTGTCTGATTTCATGAAAGAAACAAAAAAAAAAATAAACATATCAAGGTGACTGTTATCATAAAAACAATGATCAAATATGATAACATAACCTAGAACCGCCTTGCTGCCAACAGCTTCACTGCTTCAGGAGCGGTCAGATAGGAACAGCATTGACATGACGTCATACCTAGACTGCCAACAAATAGTTTCTTTTCTTTACCACTAAAGCAGTGCTCAACCACTAGCAGTCGCTGCCGTGGGCAGTACCTTCAAAATAGTATCTTTAGTCAAGGAATCAAAAATCATTATAATGATAGACTCTATACAATTCTTTTTATGCAATTGTATTTCTCTGTAAACATTTATTAGATGTATATTTATATTATACAGTTGTAAATCTCATGAATAAATAAAATATATACATATATAATACGACAGTATAGATTCCTTTTCCGACTCTCGAGAGCGATAGAATTTCACGAATGAGGTGTTGAACGAAATATAATTTCACAACTTTAATAAATGTTATATTTCAAAATCCAGATGGTTTCAATGTCAACGAATCGAGAGGGGATAATTTTTTTTTTTTAAGATTTCGCAGGTTCATCAAGTGTAGTTACTAATACTAGGTTAAGTTATTAAGGAACTAGAGCTCTGTGTTTTGGCAAAGTGCAAACATAAAGTCTTTTTCGTGATAAATTGTAGTTCTTACCAAACGTCTCTTAGGTGCTATAGTTTCCATGGGATACGTATGAAATGCTTCGCTTTCAGAAATTAAAATAGCAACATTTTTACATAATCCGAAGAGATCATAGAGCTATTATCATCCATCTACACTTTTAATGTAGGCTGAGCGGGCTACAATCAAATTATTTCAGTATTGTAAAGGGGGTCAAACAAGGAGGCAGCCTAAGCCCTATGTTGTTGATGGATGAAGTGAAATCCATTTGTAAGAGAAAAACGGGCAGGACATTCCTGGGACATAGGAATCCTAATCCTGTAGTGATACATCTTCTCCTCTACGCCGACGACGTGGTATTGATTACGGACTCAGTGGACAAGTTGCAATTGGCTTTTATGGAATGGTATTAAGAGGGATGCTTATAAATACCAACGAAAGTAAGATTCTACAAGTTGGAAGAAATGAGGAAAATATCCACATATACTGTAAAAGAGAAGAATTAGAAGTGGTTACATACTTCACATGGGTACAGTGATAGACGGATCTGGGAAGGTAATCGCAGAAATATCTAACAGGATTAACAAGACAAATGTAGTTTAGATAGATAGAAGATAGAAAAAAAACACTTTATTCTGGGACTAAGTCCCTTCAGAATAACAATAATGTACAAAATAATAGAATATTACTGGGCTAAACGTTTGAAACAATAAATAAAACTGATAAAATAAAATAAAAAGTAAAGAAAACCTTAGGTGCACACGCTATATACAATACAGATAAAACTATATACAGAGCATTTAAAATTATGAACAAAACAATTAAAACTATGAACGAATCACTTGAACTATAAACTATAAAGTTTACTACCAGATATGTAACATTGTGGTATGGAAGAGAGAAATGGGAAAAGATATCAAGCTACACATCTTCAAGACAGTTTTATCTACCCATATGTTTGTATGGAGCGGAGAGCTGATATCAACAGACCGACAGGAGAACATAATCACCGCAACTGAAATGAAATTTCTGCGAAGGATGGTTGGGAAAACAAGGAGAGACCGAGTTCGCAATGAAAGTATTCGTCAGGAACTGCAGATAGTCCCACTGAAAGAGCTCCAAGAAACTCGTCAGCTAAAGTGGTTCGGCCATATTATCAGGATGGACGACCACAGAGATCCTCTAAAGACCATGGAATATGTCCCAGATGGCAGAAGACCTAGGGGCCACCCTAGGATGTCCTATCTCGACTACATTGAGCAATTCGGAAGAAGGACCTCCGACAGGCGAGGAACCCAGCTAGAAATAGGGAAGAATGGAATTCCTGGCTAAATGCTCCTCTACGTTGAGAGGCTCTAAAGATGAAAGCTAAAGAACAAGAACAAGAAGGAAATTCTAAATGAACACATATAATGATCTAGACCTCCGCTTATTTGATTCTATAAACCGTTCTTGGCATATCTGATATCATTGGCCCGACCTAACTCTCTCTTATATTTTTTTAAAGTATTATCTGTTGATTGATGACTATGCTCTGTTATTTAGCAACTCAACATAGCTGAGCAGCCATGCAATGTTTTTATGTTTCTCTCTATTATTTAAAGCGGAGAGAAAATGTTTATTTATATTTTATTGCAATTATTTATTTCAAGTATTATCTGTTGATTGATGACAATGCTCTGTTATTTAGCTACTCAACATAGTTGAGCAGCCATGCAATGTTTTTATATTTCTCTCTATTATTTAAAGCGGAGAGAAAATGTTTATTTATATTTTATTGCAATTATTTATTTCAAGTATTATCTGTTGATTGATGACAATGCTCTGTTATTTAGCTACTCAACATAGTTGAGCAACCATGCAATGTTTTTATATTTCTCTCTATTATTTAAAGCGGAGAGAAAATGTTTATTTATATTTTATTGAAATTATTTATTTCAAGTATTATCTGTTGATTGATGACTATGCTCTGTTGTTTAGCAACTCAACATAGTTGAGCAGCCATGCAATGTTGTATTTCTCTCTATTATTTAAAGCGGAGAGAAAATGTTTTTTTTATATTTTATTGCAATTATTAATTTCATTTATTGATGAAAAAATGTAAACATGCCGATATATATTGATGAATGTATATATTCAGTATTTTAAAATATTTATTTATGCTTATACCTATATTATATTAAATATATAATTAGTTTATACCATAATTATGTTCTATAGCCAGACAAATGTCAATAGAATTGTGCATTTATCAACTTCATTGATTCAAATAACTTTCTAATTAGTCTGATTTTAAACTGGTACTTATTGTCTTCAAAAGAGCATTAGTACTAAATCTTTTAATTTAGGTTGTTTTTTTCTTTTCTAAACTTTGAGAACAGCAATAGATATTTATTATCAAAACAATAGTGTAAGCAGCGAAGCTTCTTCACTAATTTTATATGTATAATTTATATAATCCATACATGGAATGATAATTTTGGAATTGCTTAAAAACTATTTTATCGTGCATTTATCAGAGAAGAGTTGAAGAAATCAATTTTTTATAGAAGATCATAAAAACCTATTATTTCGTTATGATATATTGGTGTAATTTCATATTTTATTTCTCTCTGCTATTTTTCTATTTAGCGTATTTTTTATAGAATTCTTATAGCAGTTGTGTATCTTATATATCACCTTTAGCGAGAAGAGATTAAATATGCGAAATTCTTACAAATGACATTTTGAATTGACAGTAGCGATATTGATTAACTCTATTTAGATAACAATTTAATTATTTTTAAGTAGAGTGATAAGTGAAAGTTGTGTGATGCCCAAGCCTAATATGATTTTTTTTAATTATTGCTTACTAATTTTAATATTCCATACAATAAAGCCGTAGAGTGCAGTAGTACTGATGTAAGATATATCTGAGTCAAAAACTAACTCTGGATGTCCATATACAATTCGAACGATATGAATGCTCAAGAGTTGAGCCTTCTAAATCAAGTTTTATTTCATTTTATAGAGACGTTTCGGCCTTAGATCAGGTTTAATTATGAAAACAAATCATCAGAATTGGTTTTAATTAAAGCTATGTAACAAAAATTTCAACTTTTTAAGAATGACAGATGTCACCTTTGATATTTAACCACTCATATAAGTATTTTATGTAAAGTATGAAAATGAAAGCAAAATATAATAAGGTGTATATTTTAAAATACGGTAATATAAAATAACGGTGAAAAAATAACAGGTATAAAGTAGTGAACAAAACAATGAGAAATAATATATTATTGATAAAAAGAAGAAATAAATAGAAAGTAAATGTATCATATAATACATTATCCTCATTATATTTTATTTATATTTTCATATCGTACGGTAGCTTATAATATTTATATATAAATATAAATATATATATAATTACAAATACATATATATTTTTTCACATATCTTTTCACAATAGTTGTTTAATTTCGTTTGTTATCATGCATTTCCTCAGCCTTCAGGTTTGAAGGCCTGAAACTTAGGCCGAAACATCAACACAAAATAAAATAATTTATTTTAATTTTTTTATCACCAACCATTTCTGAATAAATATACAATTGTTTTAAATTTTACAATAATATGTATTTAAATAAATTATTTAAGAGATTCTCCGACAGATAAATATTGAATTAGCCATTCCCAACAGTTGGCCTGGTTTGATTCCATGGACGAACCGAATATAGCCCCTTCGATACTTAAGAAACCGAAATTGAGAAATGTTAATTTTTAGTCACAGCTGTGATGGATTTGAAATACAGAAAATATTATTCATTGTTTTTATTTGTTTATGTAATATAGTTAATATTTGTCGTATTCCGGCAGTCTTGATAATCCATGGCCTGTTCGGATTATGAAAGGTTATATTTAAAGCTTTTGAAAAAAAAAAACACAAGGTAATGAAAATGTATGTATTATCAGTTAAATATGAATACATTTTAGAAAACGATAACATAATGTGGTTTACGTTTCTGATTTTCTTGCTAAATATAACGCCTTATCTAGCAAAATCTTCAAAAGTACCAGGTTCTGAATTGTATCGATTCGTCCATTCTGAGCAAGTAATCAATGCCTTTATGACTTATCTTTAAGGTAAATGTAACCGGTAATAGACACTTTAAGAGAATTTTGTAAACATTAATGTATTGTGTTGGCAAATAAGTCCTTTCGGTTTTTCAGGGTGAAATGAAACTCAATGTATTATAGACATAAAATTTATTTTTATCTACAATATATTGACCATTATTTAATATGACTTTTTCCCATCTATCCACTAACTGCATAATGCCATGTTCATTTAATGTCTGGAGTTTATTGTTAAAAAACTGATCCAAGTGGTTTTTGATGTCCTCTTCCTTTTGGAATTCATTTCCATTCATGGAGTTCTGCAGAGACCGGAATAAGTGGTAGTCGCTTGGAGCTGGTCTGGTGAATAAGGAAGATGGGGATAAAGGTCCCATCCAAGGCTCAATAAATTATTGCGAGTGACCAATAAGGTGTGTAGCCTAGCGTTGTCTTAGTGGAACACAACACCCTTTCGATCATTAATAACTCTTCAGGATTTTCCCCAAATTCGATGTTACTTACTATATCCGTTGGAAAGCTGAATTATTGCTCTTCAAAGCCGAATAAATGTTTTTTTTTATTTATCTTCTACATATGGAATAAATAAACAAATACTCCTTATAGGTTTTTAATTTTTATCTCCATTTGTAGTTTGTTTACGAAAGTCCTGTCAAAATCATTTTGTTTCGTTCATGTGGCCCTAAATTCCTGCTAAATTTCTTGTAGATATCTAAAGTCGTATTGAATTTATACAATTTTTTGTGATTTGTGAAAAAATAAATCATGTGAGGGACAAAATCATTAAGCCCGGATACACAGCCAAGCTTGTGCAAATGGTTTTTTTACGCTTGTATGCGACACAATTAGGGGCTTAGGAATCTCTTGCATTGATTGGGTGGGATTTTCATCAACAATTGGCCTTAACATTGCTCGTTTCAATTTCATGTGGACGATCAGATCGCTCAGCAATCATTGATGATAAATTTACTGAATGAAATTGACAGGTGCATCATCGCCATAAACACTGCAAAGCTTTCTATGAGCTTCTGCATACACGCTTATCTATTTTAAAATAATACAACAAAATATGCCATTAATGAATGATATTTCCTTTTTTATTCACAACACAATACTAAGCTAGTTTAAACAATTGTTAACAGCCATAGTTGTTGACATGTTACAAACAGGATAAACAATCCACCTTAGGGATTAATTCATCAGATAAGAAATGTATCATAGTGACATAAAAATAAACCCAAAAACGGAAAGGACTTATTTGACAACCCAATACATCACAACTTAAATTCTGATGGTGGATCTTTGCAAATGGGTTTAATTGACAAAAAATTTAGTCTTTTACCAATTTCGTTTTTTATTTTCAGTCAATTAGTTTATTATTCAAGAAAAGCTTAGTAAATTCTGACAGTGTAGTTTGCAACACTAATAGACACTCAGATTTTGGGTTCGACATATTTTTTTATATAATTAAAAATAAAATCTAAATAGTTTTAGACAAGAAAAAGATAAACTACAGATGAATAAATAAAAAATTCAAACTTATCTTCTAAAGTGACAAGGAAAGCTCCCTGAAACAAACACCTAGCCTTGCTCCATTGAAAAATCAGCTTAAAAATCAATCAATCGGTTATTATGGCATGATATCACCTGAGATTCAGGCATCACCTTCCTTAATGTTATAGCTTCAAATAATAATTGCACTCTCTTTTGGAAAAAAAAGTTTATTACATGTTAATAATACATAATTAATAATAATAATAATAATAAAAGGCTCAGCGAACCCGAAGTTTCGATGCCGACACCCCCAATCGCTTTTTGCACACCTCTCTCCACCATTCGCGATCCAAATTCAGTCCTCTCAGATCGACTTTAACGCAATCTTCTCAGCTTTGCTTCGGTCTACCCCTCGGACGTTTACCATTCGGTATAGCAAATATTAACCTTTAAGGAATTCTTTCGTTACCAACCCCAACAATTTTACAAGCTGCGATGTAATCACCTCAATTATATTAACCGGATAAACTTCACGCAATTCGGCGATGTGTAACCGTCTGAACTCTCTGGTTAACTCATATCCTTCTTCGGTCCGAATATTCTACGCAATACTTTATTTCCAAAAAACTTTAAGACGTTGCTCATCCCTTAATATAATCGGCCACGTTTCGCATCGATAAAGAACTGTAGGTAAGATAATGGTTTTATGGATTCTAACTCTTCTAAGTTCCAGTACGATTTTTTACATACATTCATATAATACATGTTATTACATATAATGAAAATTGACTATTACTTGTACATTTACCCTAAATAAAAATAAACTGAGTGTAAAGAAATTTTTCAGTAAAATAAAAATTAATACAAGCAACGTATTCCTTACCTCTTTTCGAAATCATCAAGCCAACCTTAACTGGCATTAAAATCTTTGTCGATCTACTTAAAAAAATATCCAGAAAATTGGACACCCATATAGATTCATCAACTTCCGAATGACCGCCTAATTTTAATGGTTTAGGTTTTGAGACACCACAATACAATTTCGACACTACTGCACGAAGCAATTTCAGTAATAAGCAATGAGAAATTCTCTTAAGTCAACATTAACTTCATTTTCTTTATTGTTCGGATTACCATGGGGTTTCGGATTATCGGGACCGTCTTTTTTTTTTTTTATATTCATTGAATGTATATAGAGGAACGCTTGGAGGAGTTGTGTCATGCAAATGAAACTAAATAGGGAACAAATTAATGTTCTTTCATATTGCTACCCTCGATATTTGATTTAGAGAGCGGGATGCTAATATATATAGTAATAGCGCACACACATTGAGGGACCCCACACACTCCTACAAAGGGTTGTATAACAATAGTCCTTGCTATACACCCCCTCCCCCCCCCCCACTTCACTCCAAGGATTATTCCTAAATCGGAACCTCAAACACAGCCGGATTGAGATCCCTCAGATAGCGTGTAGTAATACCTCATCCGTTTATCTCTAGTACCTTTTCATCTTACCTTAAATCTGATTAGGTTTTTTACTTACTATGATATCTGTGCACAAATTGTTTTTTCGTGATGTGGCCAATAAATAACGATACATTTTATTTTGATTTCATATACATATATTTACTTATTATCATCTTCAATACACTTTTCTATCCCAACAACACCCCTTGCGGATCTGACATTTTCTGAAACATTGCTGGAAGCCTGTGAGCTTGTATCAAACATAAAAATCGATCCAGCCGTTGGCTTGAAAAATCTTTTCTTACCTTTTAGTAAATCGATTAAACACATTTTACTCAATCACGGGTCAGTTTTCTTAGTTCAAATCGTTTCAATCAGAGGATCGCACTGAATAATTTGAGCCATCAAACTGAAAAATTGATCCAGCCGTCAGTTGATAAAACCTTTCCATAGCTTTTTAGTCGTTATACACAAATTGATTAAACACACTTTATTTAACTACAGGTCAGTATATTTAGCTCCAATTGCTTTAAAACACTCAAGGGATATTACCAATTATTCGAGCATCAACTCAAAAATTAATTTAGCCGTAGTTTGAAAATTGATTAAACACATTTTATTTAATTATGAGCCAGTATCGTTAGTTCGAATAGTTTTAAAATACTCAGTTAATCTCAGCAAATAATTTGTACAATCAAATTTAAAAATCGATCTGGTCGTTCGCACAAAAAAGCGTTACATAACATTTACCGGAAAAAAAAACCTAACATATAATAGCTCTCGCGTCGCTTCGCTTAGTAGAGGCTTCTAGTCGGTTTCTTCAGGATTATATTAAACCAACTATTTATCAAATAAATATAAATAATCTATAAACTAAAAACTATGGGTATTCCCCCTGTCCGCTTAACGGCGGACCAACCCCCACTTTACAAATTACACTACTGTTCATTTAATTTTATTATTCGTTGCTCATACTGTATAACTGTAATTCCATGTATTCTGTAGTTCAGGTTGTATTATTTTTTATCAACATAAAGTAAACGGAACAAAACCACATTTCAGACAAATTTTAAGTTTCTTTAAAAACCTATATTATACATCGCACTTCAATGCCAATTTATATTATTATATAATTATAATTATTCTTATTGCCGATTTGTAACCATAATAAGAGAGAAATAATGTCGGGAATGAGAAGGTCTCGTTACGGTCGTCCCTTTGTATAGTAAATAAATGACAAGCACTAAAACTTTTTTAAAAAAGAGATTTTAATATAAAGGAGCTAAAATTTAAAAAAAATAACATAATTGTTTTGTATAATTGGAAAATTTTAAAACACAAAGTGAAGATGTAAAGAATCAATCTATCATTGTTTTGGTAATGCAGAAGACAAACAATCAAAATATGTGGTCTGAATATACAACACAAGCTATCTTACATCAAAAAACAGTTTGTTCTTCACAGATATGTTTAAAAGATGTTATGGAAAGGTTTTCTTGATACCCAAAAAAAATCATTTATACACTTCTGTAAAATTGACATTTTATTTATATCACTTTTAAATAAAACTTTTATTTATGCAATTAACCATAATAACTATAAACACTTACACTAGTCCTTTTTATTTCTGACACTCACCGGCTAGGTTACAATTATCCAATTTTATAACATATGTTTTATTGAGGTTATGTAAATAATAATGTTATCACACATGTTTTCTACGTTCCACATGACGATATTTCAACACATGTATGGTCAATATTTGTTTAATAAGATATTTAAAAAAAAAATACTTTCGTTTTGGATCTCCTAAGACTTGTTACTGGTCAGTTTTACTAAGTTCATTTTTATAGAAATTAAATTAGCTCTGAAATTAATTTAGGGGAAGTATAGAAGTTCAGTGGGCGTCTTGGGCAGATAAAAAAAAAAATCTAAAAATTAATTTAAATAGGCTGCGTTTTTTTTTTTCTATTTTTGAAGTATGATGAACACGAATCATAAGGCAGAAAATCTCAATCAGACATCATTTTATACTGTCAAAGTATCTCGAAGAGTGTCGGGATAGTAGTTAACTATTTTTCCACTTGGTGTACCAGGAAAGTAACCATACCTTGCAGTGTTGTGTTTATTATTTGTGCTAAAAATAGAAGAATATAATACCAATTCTATTAACTCATATATTGACAATTCTCATAGCTCGAAGAACAAGGCTATCTCTGTAGGAGTGTCCATCCCACCCAATTTCGATGGCGCATGAACTTTCCCCTCCCTCCCAAGCAATGCTTTTGCTCTCCTCTTATTAAAAACAGTACAAGTAGAAAAAAAAAATCATATAAAATTACACTTACAGTGGTCTGATACATGTTTTTCCTCTTGTTAGCTTGATTGAAACTTTTTCATTCCGAAAAATGATATACCTGTCGATATGTGCCCTCCCCCCCCCTAAAAAATTCAAAATCCATTATGAATGTGAACCCCTTAAAAATGAAATCCCCTTCTGGGCGCCCCTGTTTCTCTGATAGTTTAGAACTAATTACCTAAAACCACTGACAGGAGACAATAAGACCCATTATCAGGACTTAAGGAACTTTAACAGATTTCGGCAACATTCCTTTATATCTATATTAATTATTGATAACTTCCTTTACAGCCTCTCACGACTTACCTCATCCGCTCTACTATACCTGGGTACATTACCTTCGTGGTCCTCAGGACAAACCACTCTTGCAGTCTTTTTCTTGCCACGAGACCTGGATTCCATGTTCGTGTTGTCAGACTCTTGCAGGAGACCTGGAATTAACTCTTGTAGATGAACCGTAAAAAAAAAAAAGTGCTAATCGTAAGGTCCACATTGTCTGCATTTTGTTAACTATGAATCTATCCTAAAATTGTTGTTACTAAAAATATATAACAGAACGTAGAGTCACACTGACAAAGTACAATAGAAAAATGGTGGTATGTATAGTTTGTTTTGAAGAATAGTATGTTTCTTAAATGCAATGAGCGCTGCTGTAGTCAAAACATGAAATATGTTCATATCCAAAAAAAGGGAAACATTCTATGAAATTGCATTCTATTTATATCACTTTTAAATAACACTTTTACTTATACAAATTAACCATAATAACTGTAAACACTTACACTAGTCCTTTTTATATCCGACACTCACTACCTAGGTTACTATGATCCAAGTTATAACATATGTTTTATTGAGGTTACGAATATATTTTTTTTTTCTGTCACGTGGACAATAATTATAGTGAAATATGGTATAACATATTCATACCATATATACAGAAAATATAAAAAATAAAATAATATAATAATAATGTTATCACACATGTTTTCTGCAGTCCATATAACTTGAAAAAAAAAACTTCTAGTCAAAATTTGAAACATGTTAGATCAATCTTGTCCCGCCAGCTATCCTAACCTAACTTTACTTGGTAATAGTTCTCTTTGGCTAATCCAAAATGGCGGCCGATTTCTAGCTCATCCCGTGCAATTCCCACATTTTTGATGAATATGGAAAGTAGATGAATAGTGACAATCCTATTTATATCCGACATAGCTGCCTTGACTAAACGAATTGCTATGATTTTTTTCTTTTTTATTTTTAATTCATGATATTTACAACGGTATTAAAAATATAAATATATCCAGTAAATGTGAAAATGGGGACATAATACCAGAAAAATGCTTGTTGAGATACTACCCACTGGTAGCACTCTAAAAATACATTTATATTAGATCACGAGGCCATCTTCTTTTCAGACGCTTCGGAGGCTTAGCAGAGATCGAAGAGGAAGTAAGGTTAGAAACCAGAGGGTTCTGAAGTTCATTATGAAAGGATAGGTATCTAGGTATTTGGGCCAAATCGGAAAAATATGAAACATTAAGGATTTTACCAATGATTTCGGATTTCAAGGATTGGATACGAGAGGAATTGGATGGTTTTGGGGAGCCCTAAAGTCCAACTCCGTATGTAGAAATAAGTTTTATTTAGTTGTATACAGGTTGTCTTAGTTCTTAATGGTCAAACTTTGAGAGTTGATTCTAGACAAAATTTTCAACAAAAAAGTTCATTTGATGCATGAGCCGATTTCAAAATTAGTTTCGTGTTTTTCTTAAGGCGGACACATTTTTTTACGTTTAAAAAGAAATAAGTAGGGATTGCTGAATTTTTTTTTTAGAAAATTGTGTTTAAATTTTTTAAGGTCAATGATAAAAATTACTGTAATTTTACTTAAGTCAATGATAAAAGGGACTTCCATGAGGTCTAATATGGCCGCTGTACTGCTTCAACTACAGTACCCATACACAAGAAGCAAATCTCTGTACAGTGGCCTTAATAGAACTCATGAAAGTCCCTTGTATCATTAACCTTAGTAAATATAATGATGTACGATGATGTACTTAGTATTTTATGCCTGGTGTGTCCACTCACACGACTTCCCTACCTATTTCAGAAAAGTTTACAAATAAGATTTGAGTACGATTTATTTGATGAACTAAAGCACTGTAAACCGGTTTAAGATAGATGAGTGTAAAAATTTCAATACTCACTAATATTATTGATCAAAAACTTTTTGCCATAGCTTAGTATTTTCATACAATAATTTCTAGTGAAAGTAGAGGAAACAGTGAAGCTTCTCTGATGCGGCCAACAAATTTTCTTACTTTCACTTAGTCATCTTTTTTCTCTCATTCACGCCTTTATGACACCAGGATATGGACCCGTAATCTTACATTGGAAATTTAATAGCTGTAACTTCGTTAATAGTTTTCCAAAATGGACGATTTCTATGTGGCTTTGTAGGGAATTTCATTATCTTTCAGACAGACAGACCAATGGCTAAAAATGTGTTTTTCGGACTCAGTGGGCTATGAAACGTATAGATCCGTCGAAAAACGCATATCGGAAATTTGACCCGATTGTAATACTTTCCTTACCTAGTATAGATAGAAAAATAAAAACGTGACACATTTAAAAAAAAAACATAAAATTACTCTTATAACTCATTTTTCGTTTGGAATCGGCTCATGCATCAAATGAAAAATTTTGTTGTGAATTTTGTCTAGAACCATCCCTCAGATTTTGGCCATTATGAACTGAGATACCCTGTATATGAGTTTTTTTCATTAATTGGAAACTTCGAGCGATTGTTTAATAAGAGTTTGAGTAGTAGGAAACGTCGAGCAGTTTCTTGTCGTTTCAGTCTTGTATGAGGATTATAAGCGAACAGTTTGTCCAGGTGGAGTTCTACGTATCGGATTTGTTCTAGAGGGATAAGTGGGGTATTGTTAAAGGATACTGTAGGAACAGGATAGGTTTAGGAAGTTGCTACGACTGCTGTTCATTAAAGAAACTGTTCGAGAAACCTAACCTTCTAACAGGGTTTTAGGACAAGTGCACACTGCCCCTCGGATGAACACCTGCCCCGCTAGAGGGCGCAGTGATCGCTCCATTAGACCCCCTGACCAAACACCCCCAGCTGAAGGGGGGGAGGAGAGAGACCCCAGCACACAGTCAAGTGTTGGTGGCAGGTGCACCCCTCCCTCCCCCCCCTTTCCTTCGCCATTCAATCTCAATCCAGCGTGCTCCCCCTGCCGAGGCTTTATTAAATTAAAATTAAGCTGGTCGATTGAATAATTCCATCTCTGTGTTAGCGGCCCCTTTTTGTTCGCTCACACCCCCTCCTTTCCTCTGATTTAAAACAAATATATCCCTCACTGCTGGTTCGCGGTTCCGAAATAATTTCTTTAAGCAGATCTAATATTCAATGATGAATAGTGCTTTTTAATATTTATATTTTTACTAGCAGATGCACCCGTCGTTGACGGCTGTATAGTTAAAATTTGAGAATCTTTTTTTTAGATAGATTTTGTATTATTGGGGAAGGGGGAAGCCGAAATTCAACTTCACAAAATTGGGTCGGGAAGGAGCAGGGGAGTTGTTTTTTTTTTGGTGGGGCTTAAAGAAGACAAGGTTTCGCAATAGTCATAACAAAAACTTTGTTATTCGGCTATTTTTTTAGATATCACACAACTAAACCGACCCTCCACCGATCCATTAAAATTAGTTAATTGTTTAATTTTCAGTTATGATGAAGCGAGGAGATTGTGGAGTCGATTAAAATAATCAAAAAGAGTTGTATTCTCTCCACTTCTTTAAAACCTGCTGAGGTTATCGCTGGCAAAATAACCAAAATAACATTGGACATTGAGTCACCTACACCCGTGTAAAATTAGAAATGAAGCTGAATATTGTGGCGGGCGGGGTGAGTTTTCGGCTAAATGTATATGACAGCATTTGTGAGGCTCGGGAATTTGAATCGAATGACATCTTGAACGGGAAGATCGGACAGAGTTGAAAAATGAATGCGTTTTACCCGTTTTATGCGACAATGCGTTACAGATGTTCGGTATTCCAGATTTTTAGCCATTGTCGAGCTTACACTTGACAAAATTTCGTTGGATAATGCTAACATCCAGACAGACAAAAAATTTTTGAAAAGTGGATTTGATGTCTGTATTATGTATAAAACGAAAAGATATCAAGAACCGCGTTGATTCTATTTTATTCATATAGATGTTCTTTAACCTATAAACATATGTTTATTATTAACATTTATTATCAACATTAACCGAGATCTTTAGACAAATTATTCAATAATTCATAACTTCCGTTCTACTCAATATTTTGTTTTCATTTAAAGCCTATGTTTTGAGTCAAGCAAAACTTAATATAATGCCAAATTTTCAAAAGGCATTGCTGAGCTTACCCCTGACAAAATTTCGTTTCAATCCAGACATACAGACAACAACTTTTTTAAAAGTGGATGTGGTGAAACGGAAATATCACATAACGGGTTGATTCTATTCAATGTACAGACGAAATCTTTATCTTATTTATATAGATAGTAGTAAATCAGAAGTGTTATTAAAAAAAAAAAATTAGTAATATCATGTGAGTTCGTCATCGGGCAGTCGGACTATAGTGACTATGTTTTTAAAATACTTTCATTATAACGGTATTTGTTAAAATTTTGATAAGAAAACAAAAAACTAAACAATGAAACATTTTTATGCTTACCTGACTGCAATATTTTTAAAAGAGACTTCATGCACTAAAATACCGCATCAATGTGAAATTCAGCTCCAATGCAATTCTTAAAAACGTAAAGAATGGTTGAGAAAAATTTAACCTTAGCGACCATATGATCATATGATCATATGCGAATCTATATTTACTTAAAACAAAACAATAAGTAAAATTGTCTATTAATAGTAGAATTATTTCGTAATATAGAAACAAAAAAATCATAAATGGAGAACAGGTTGAGAATAAATATACAAATATATTGTGCTGGAATTACACAACTTTCGCTTTCCATGCTATTTTTATTAATTTCTGATCAAATAAGACTAATCAATATAATAATAATAAGACTTAACGAACCCGAAGGTTCGATGCCGACATCACCATGTGGTGTTTGGTGAACTAAAGATATGTGAGTAGGGCGTTCAATCCTACGTCACACCCTCCAGCAAGTCTGGTGGGCCCCTACCTCCAGCAAGTCTGGAGGTCCCCTCCCTCCAGCAAGTCTGGAGGGCCCCTCTCATTGTTGGTCAGCGAGTCCATCGGACTTAGCCGGGAGGAACTTCCAAGGAATTTCCACCGACCATCCCCACATCCGCCACCCGTGGGACGCTCCCCATACGCGGTAATGAGCCCGCGCGAGGAAGACTAATCAATATGCATATATATATTGTAAGCCCTAAGTTATTCAACTAAAGTAGAGTTATTAATGGTTGTAGCTATATTTTATTAGTTTTCAATCCGTAAATACTGATTGAAACATTTTCATACATTTACGTCTTCTCTCGCAGAAATACGATAAAATAGTTTTTACATAGTTCGAGAGCGTCAATTAGATACATTATATATTTTTGGTGTGTTGGATATATATTATTTGTGCTACAATCTTGTAAGACTTTGATCTCTCCATAGAAATTCATCCCTTACGTTTCTGATCAGCACCAGGGCACAGTAGCCATGATTTAGTTTTGGTGTTTTTTTTGTTTAATTAAATACTCTGGAAGAAAACAAAACACCTATATGAAATAATGTTTAAGTGGTCCTTGAAAAACTTTTAAAAACAATTTCGGTGATTACAGGAGGAATAATGACTTTAGAATTGAAAGGTGCTTATATTTAGTAGCTGTATATACATTATGATTAAATATAACAGAAAACATATTGTGATTATTTAAATATTTAGCTTAGATTAAATATAAATAATTAAATAATTAAAAATTAATATTTTCCTATTTTGGGGAGGCTTCAGCCCGAAAACTTCACACTTCCTCCTTTCCCTCCTCCAAAAATAAATATTGGTCCATAAATTTTCTTAAATTTTTTTCCTTCTAACATAGTTTTCTCATCAATTAATTATCTAAAATTTCGATTCATAGGTGAGGACAGACCTGACCAGACCATACAATAATTAAATTATTAGTTCTGTTAGTCAATTTTGTGATTGACGGGATTGGATTCTAGTTGAATATAGATAGATTCACAACTTAGGTTTTTAGTCGAATCATTACGTTTTTTATGGATTCTTTTTATATATTTTATTTTATTCATATGAATTTTGACTTTTTATATTTCCCGTTATTATAAATGATTATGTACGTAACCCTAGGTTGTACATACACAGATTTTACAGTTAAGATTGAAAAAAAATAATACTAGATTCCGTAGAAAGGCTTTAGATTTTATATCACTCTAATTTGTTTTCTAGTAATTCGGTAAGCGAACTTGAGTATTGAGTTGTAAAATAGATTTATAAAAGTATGCGGGTTTGTTTATTTATTTATTTTTTTTTAGCTCAGTTGCTTCTATTAGTCCCAACAATAATTTATTATTGAATCTAGATTAAATTAGAAAGTTAAAAAAAAAATTTATCGCCCAAACAGGGACTCGAACCCTGGACCCTCAGATTAAAAGTCTGATTCTCTACCGACTGAGCTATCCGGGCTTATAATTTATCTTCAAAAATATAACAAACCAATTCAGATTTCTAGCACTTGTAAAATACCACCTTTTCTTTATCTGAGAATATTAATATGGATTGTTTAGTAATCTTTCTCAAAGATGTTAACTTAAGATTTCGCTTAATAATATGGATTTTATTTATTGTATACTTTAAGATATTAAATGGTATATAAAATAACTCATTAGAAATAAATTATTTAGTTTCCTTAGGTTTAATGTAATTTAAACTTATTTAATAATGAACAAGTAAACCTGTGTTTAAGGTATTTATTTTACTTTTAGAAGTTTAATTTTTTTTTTCTTTATGCTATATGTTATTTTATTCTTATTTCAATCTATTAAATTATGTTTATTTATACTATTCTGATCTCTGTTAACATTGTCCTAAATTAGGTCATAATCTAATATTTCTCAATAAAGGAAATTGATTTTTTTTTTTTTTATATGTAATATGAAATTTGCTTCATTAATAATATAAATTACTTAAATTAAATAACATCAAAATAATATCAAAACTAGAAATTAATATATAAAGAAAAAGTAAACTAATCATTAACAAATACAGACATCCTTACATAAAATATTTACAAACATTCATTCAGAGGAGATCATCAGATATTTTATTTTAGGAGAAGTAGAACTCTTAATTTGAATTTGTATCACTATTCGAGTACATCCTGTCCGTCTAACTGCGGACCAACCCCCTTTTTACAAATTATACAACTATTTATTATTTATAATATAATAATGAATATATTGTATTAAAAAAAAATCTAGAAATAACTGCTGCCATCATGGCAAAATCAAACTAAGACCTCCAGATTAATTCCATTTTCCGTACAAATGTTTGATCTATGATCTTTATTTTGTATCCTAATAAAAGTAGGAGGTTACAGGAACTCAACACTGTAACGAAGACAACATGGTGCAATTCTCTATTTTGTATAATTAAAATTAATTAGTGCTAATTGTAGACCTAATAGAAGAGCTCCTGTAATCTCCTACTTTCCTAATACTAAAATAAAATAAAATATGAAAGTCACTGAAAACTGTTTTATATAATAGAGCAATGTAAAATAAATAATTTAAAAAAATAATAATAATAAGGGGATATACTATATTATTAAGGTATCCAATAGTTTTTTGTAGGGCAGCAGGGTAGCTCAGTGGTAGGTTACTGAGCTCTCAATGCTAAAGGCCCAAGGTTCGAATCCTGATTCATAGCAGAAAAATGATTTATTCTGTTTCATAGACCGTTGGGCGACCCCGGCTAGGTAGACCCTCCTGGGGCACACGCAGCCTCTATAAAGTGTGGGTACCCTTAATTAAAATAATCGATTAAGGGAAAAAACCGAGCGATTTAGCTTGATCTCGGTCAAATCACCTCCTTGCACAACCGTAGACCAAGAAACAGTGCTTTACCTAAATAGTACTGTATCCAAGATCCTTCATGGATTGTAGCGGTAAAGGAAAAAAAAAAAAAAATTGTGGCAAAATGAGTACGTTGACTTTTTTTTAATAACCTGGTAGAGAGATCCATAATTCTAATACTTTTATTATAATACAATTATCAACTACGTTACTGAAATTTTCTAAAACTACTGGTCAGTATTAAAAGCGCAATTACTCTCTAAGTTAAAGCAGTTTTATCAACAAATGTTTTAATATTATATATATATAAAATAATATATATATAAATATAGTAATATATATATATATATATATTGATACACTTGATATTCATGATCTATGTCAGGTTGTACATTTTATTATCGAACCATCATATTTCTCACTGTACACGATGAATAAATACTTATTCTTAATTTTATCTTGGCCTTTTTGTATGCATTTTTGAAACAAATTTGTATTTACATACGTTGGTGTGAAAGAGTCTTCGAACAAACCAATTTTTTTATAAAATTGAGAAATGTTTCAATATAAAAGTTTTTTTTATCTTCTTAATTTTAATCTGAATTAACCTTGCAGACATTTTAGATGTAATATTTATTTAAATTAACATTATTGTAAATTTATAATAAGCCAAAATAAGAGTACGGTTTGTTATATTATTTTGTGATCTGAATAATGCTACCTAATTGTTTGAATTTCACTTATTTTTTCACATATTAATATTTGTTTGGTATTCTGTTTCAGGAACCTAATATGACTTAAGACGCTTGAGTCGACATAAGAAAACTGCAAGATTTTAATTTCCGTCCATTTTGATGGTGCCTGCCTGTATATTTAAATGAAATGGATGATAACAATATATACATACATATATTTTTTTTCTGCTTAAGAAAAAATCAAAATTTAGGTGATTATCTTCTATTTCCTCCAGTCTCTCTAGGATAGAAAATGTTAACCTGTATAGAGGATATAATGTTGTTTATCCACTGATTTAAAATTAGCACATCTATTTATAATATCATATTAATAAATTATTTAGTTGAAATTTGTTTTTTTATTTGTCCTGATTTAAATAATATAATATTTTTGTTTAGATTTAAGACGCAAGATTAATTGAAGTTCTCATGAATTGAATGTATTATCATCAGATAAACAAAGTACAAGCTGTCTTTACTAATAGCCCTCGACCTGATCGCAGGCGAAGGTTTCAATGTAAATTACGAAAGTGCGTGTTATAATAATAATCTAAATAAAGTGAACCTTGTCTGCCATTCCAGAGCCACTGCTTTCAAAAATGGCAGCTGATTTAAAGAATATTAGACCACTGACTTGAGGATCGAAACAGACAATATAATCTGAAAACTGTGGGAAAAATTTTATTTTTTTTAACTTGTGTATATGGATTTAAACATGTAAAATCCAAAATTTCTAACTCAAGCAACCAACGGGCAACTTTTTACGGACAAGGAGCACTTTGCATCTATCCTGTCATTCTTCGAAATGCAGCCATCCTAAGGTCACTTTCTATTATGCGAGACATTGATCTGACAGAGATTCCCATTTCCCAAGATACGATTTTGATGTTTTCGAATGGGATTTCTTCTGATTCGTGCTGCCACTGCTCTCACTGCATTTGCCGTTCTCACAGTGCGGGGACGACCCGGTTGAGGTCTGTCACATACAGGGTGACATTATATCTATTTATAGTGCGGTACACGAACATACGGCTGATACCCAAAAATTTCAGTGTTGAAAATCTCTGACCTACATTTTCCAACTTTGTGTAAGGCAATCACAACTATTCGGTTTCCTTATCACCCCACTCCATGTTAACTGAGCGAAAGAAAAATACAAACTAATTGGAATTTTTATTCCGACATGTAAAGAAAAAAACCTGACAGAGGTAAAGATTATCTAAATGATAACCAAGGATGTAAACAAAGTTCAACTTTTTTAACAGTATTTATGGCAGAACTAGAAATGCAGATAGTAAAAATTTAACAAAGTTAATAAAACAAACATTTTATGGTGACATCATTCCCCTTGAACTGTCCGATCAATATTCACTCAGACGAGAATAGTTTCAGAACTGAATAAATATTAGTTTAATACATTTATAGAGCTTGAATCGATTAAAATTATACACAATAAAAATATAACACATTTTGTACTATTATATTAATATATATATAGTTGTATATATATATATATATATATATATATAAGTGTATTATATATAAAATATATAAGTAAATAACATATTTTCTATATTTCAGTGATGTTTCCAGATGTATTTATCTCTTATCCGTGCCATATAGTAAAAAATAATAATTTATCAGGTTTACAGAAAAAAACAGAAAATAATTATTTAAAAAAAATTTTAAATCAAATTAAACTCAAACCACAGTATAAATTAAGCATTATTATGATTTCATAACTACATTTTTCTTTAACGAGACTATATTACAAAGTGTGTTCACAAAATTAACAAACTAGTTGGCACGTGCTAATAATTCGCAGAAAATTTTGTTTAGTGAAGTCATAGAAAAACAATATGGAAATAAGTAGTTCCTATGTATTATGTGAGGAAGGAATTAATATTTTTTCCTTGGTCGATTACAATATTCCATTAAACATAATAGACAAAAATATTTGTACAAATTGCCTTGCTAGGACCTATTTTTAAAACGCTGACTGGAAAGATAATAAAAGTAATAAAGGCAAAATAATGAGAGATGAGATTTTCTAAATTATTAACAAAAATAAAATGTAAGAACAAACAAATGCCTTTAAGAAATAATAAATTTAATACATCAGCCAGGAAAAAAATGTAGTAGAATAGTAAATGCAATATCTCTAAAAAAGAAAACATTATTAAGTATACCAAAACTAATGGACTACATCTTTGTTAATAATTGTCCTATTGTTTTTTTGTTTTGTAGAAAATTTAATAATCTATGTTCAAACGGAACATGGAAATGTTCAAAACTTGAAAATATAATTTAATTCTCAATGAAAATAAGGCGACAATGACCCTAGTAGTTCAAGCCGCTAAGAAAAAAATTATACTTGAAAGCTTTTATTCCCCAAAACATAAAATTAAATAGCTTCCCAACAAAAAAAGAAGAAAAGAACAATTTATCTCCTCTCCATATATAAACTCTGACATCTGAGTTTTCAAACGCACCAAATTTTGCTATGTATTTCTAGTCCTGGTAAGGTTTTAATTTTCGAAATTGGTATTTGTCACTTCTCTGCAAAATTAAATCTTGTTTCATATCAAATTCCCTTTCGCTGATCAAAATTCATCGCTCATGAGAGCCATTAAAGGGCGTACATATAAATAAGAAACATTCCGTGGTGCTACACCTTCGAGTTTCCTGAATCTTCAGTCGCCTGTTACCTCTGAGAAGTGCAACCGTCTTCCGATCGTGGACTACAAGAATAGCTCGGGAATCTGCTTCCAGTCCATCAGCTCTTCTAAGTTTCGGTCTTCCTTGTAAAAATTCACTCCTGTGATAATTTTCTCAATATATCATCAGCAGGCATCCGGCGAAGGTGACCAGTCCATCTCTGACAACCCTTATTATTCTCCTAACATAGGTATCTGGATACAGTTCCTGCAGCTCGTGGTTTGTTCGCGTTCGCGTATGTATATATTATATAATATATAATAGAATAACATATAATATAGTAAATGAAACATATAAAACTCGGGGCTTAGGCAAGGCGACGTCCTGTCACCAATACTTTTTAATGTAGTGTTGGACAAAATTATGACAATATTCTGATTAAAGGACGAGGCAATTGCGGTAATAGGAAAGAAGAAGGCAATGTGAAAGTAAAGTGCCAGGACTTTGCAGGTGATCTACTAGCCCCTACTAGCAGAGACAGAAGAGGAAGCCATAAAACAGGTAAACACCCTGAAAGAAATATCCGAGAAAACGGGACTACATATCTCTTATGAAAAAACAGAAATTATGACAACAGATAACAACTTCACCAAGAAAATATTAGACACAATATATGGGAAAATATAAGTGACCACAAAGTTTAAATACCTAGGGGATAAAAAGTAGTAACGGAACGGATAAGGCATCAATCGAATGAAAAATAACCAAACTGGAAAGACACCAGGATTGTTTACAACAAGAAAAATTTGTCCTCAAATGCTGTACAGTAGCAAGACCTGTAATATTATATGGTATGGAAACAGTCCGCCTTCCGAGCCTAGAGAAAATCCTGAAGATTGAGAGGAAGATTCTGAGGAGGATTCACGGACCCAAGGTAACGCAAGAGGGATACAGATTAAAATACAATAAAGAAATGTACAGAAATTTGGAAGATTTGGAAACAGTCGTCAGGACCAGAAGAATGAGGTTCTACAGGCACATGGTCAGGATGAATAGTGAAAGACTGAACAAGACATTTTTTGACACAGTTTGCAGCTATAAAAGTATGGGGGATATGTAAAACAAATAAAAGAGGAACTAGACAGGCTAAAAATCACGGATAAAGATTGCTTGGATAGAGAGCTTTTTAGGAAAAAAACAGAAAAGGGGTTGGCGTTCTTGTAGGTGGGAGAGAGGAAGAGGAGAGGAACAGTCCAGAGATGAGGAGTATTGGAGTAAGAGGAAGGCTGAGGGTGTGAAGAGGAAACAGAAATGATATTCGCGTTATCTTTGCTGGCCGGTTCGTGTAAAAAAAAAATAATAATAAATGAAGATAATCTTCATAGACGAATAAAAATTAAAAATTCATGAAAATACTCAGATGTTTTAATTCAACATTCATTCTGACACCAAAACAAGAACTAATAAAGGCCTATCATTGCCCAGATATCAGCGATCTTCCCCCGTACTCTACAGATCGGGGTGGTGAAGTGGAAGGCATGACATAACACAGGAGCAATGTGTAGCGACCTATCTGTAGCAACGCGTTGACCTGCCACGTGGCAGAACATATGCACTGCAACAGGCAGCATATGCCTTCGCTGCGGGGCGTCGCTCCATTGTCAGAGCTGTTGTAGGACGGTTCGGATCTTCTACATCATCGCGGCTAAGCTCTTCAAAGCGAGTATATTAGTAGTGTTTATGTTATCACTGTCTGTGAGAGGATTCCACTGCTGTAAGCCATTCGTAGGTTAGATTCCAGAAATAATTATCCTTTTTAGTCAAGTAATCTTTATAGTCCGTGGTACAGACCTCTTTTTATCAAATTATTAACATCCACCTGAAAGTTCGTAAATAGCTTCATCTCATTGTAACCAACAAATCTTATTTACCAAACTTATCGAAATTGGGGAGTTTTCAATCTGGAAGTCGGCAAACTTTTTCTATTTAATTAGGTTATAACAATTTGTAAATACTCATTTGCTTTCCACATGGATCGTAAGATATTTGATCGATAAAAAACAGGAAATTAGAAAACAGACACTAAAGATTTTGGAACACACAGATATCTTAAATAAAGTTAAAATATAGCAAAAGTAAATTGCAGCTATGTAACAAACAGTCATTGAA
Organism: Nezara viridula; assembly: GCA_928085145.1. Lineage (NCBI taxonomy): Eukaryota > Metazoa > Arthropoda > Insecta > Hemiptera > Pentatomidae > Nezara > Nezara viridula. Next base: position 17,786,694 of record OV725077.1, read on the forward strand.
CATCAATAGTAAAAGAGTAAATAATTAGATCCAAAGGTTAATAATATCCCTCACTGCAGACACCCAATTATTGGTCCTAGGAAATGTTGATGCTCCAGACAGTATATTTATATAATACATAAATTGCAAAGTAAGACAAAGGAGCTCACCAGGCATTAGGTAATTATAACATTTTATGTAACAACACTACATTAACATGTATTGTTACATGTATTCTTTTTTTAATTAACTCTTTTTTAGCCATAAATTACTATGAATCGCTAAGGGATTTAAGTTTTGAAGATGGGAATAATTATCCCGAAACGTTGACTTGACATGTAATTCAACAAATAACTCAATCGTTTGTATACCTTGAAGTTTTTATTGTCAAAAATAAAGGATTGACAATTTTATTTACTATATGTAAAGAATTGGTATAAACAATATACTTTTGCATTTAACTCTTCCAATTTTTCATTCGGGCTTAGTTAGGTTTTCTTCTAGGTTTTCTCTATCACAGTAATATCTCTATAGTAATAGACTAATAGGTTACTGCAAGACTGTTGCGAGACTCAGGTGGCAAAATAACAACAACGTCTGTAATACAATGTAATGTAAGGAAAAAAAAGAAAAGGGACAGGAAAAAAATTAGTATTTCGGTTTGACGCACCTCTCAGATTATTGAAATTTTGTAACGAATTAAGTTGATTTTTTTTTTTGGTTCCTCCCCTTCCTCGCCGTTAAGGCTATACGGGGTTTTCTCGGGCCAAAGGGTGTGGGCGGGGATTTAAAAGACGCCTTGGCACTGGGATGCGAACTCGTGACTATTTTTATAACACATTTGTCATATATTAGGTTACCGGGCAACGGTGGTGCTGTGCACAACACGTTAGCCCATTCGGCCACCCCGCCCACATTGAGTTGATGTGAATAAGAGGTGCACTTTGGAATTTTCGAATTTGTTATTACTTAAAAAGTTATAAAGAAAATAATAATGTTATGGGGTCTAACTCTCTGAGTATATATTATACGGTAAACTTGATTATAAAACTTTTTAAAGGTAATTAAATTATCAAAAAAACAAAAAAAAAAATCATCGGTATCAAACCAGTATTAGCGATGAAACAGCTTATTCTATTTTATACACATGTTTTAACTTATTAATTTTCAACCTATACTAGGTAAGGAAAGTATTGCAATCGGGTCAAATTTCCAATATGCTGTTTTCGACGGTTCTATACGTTTCATAGCCCCCTGATTCCGACAAAGACATTTTTAGCCATTAGTCTGCCTGTCAGTCTGTGCCAAGATTTTCTCGGGAACTACGGAACCGATTTTGTTGCTTCTTTTTTTTATTTTGTAGAGTTTTGACTACTGATGCCCGTGACAGAAATTCGGTGCTCCATGCGCAATAGCTTCCGCGCAATAAGTGAAAAATACGTTTTTCTATTGATTGTAGCGCAAAAACGGCTCTAACGATTTTGATGAAACTTTCCTAGAATGTTCTAATAATTTCCCTTTGAATTTTCGTTTATGGGCAAAATTCCCGAGAAAATACAGGGAAAAAGTTATAAGGGAAAGAATAATGTCTAATAAATAAAGAATAGGGTCTAACTCCCTAAGTATATATTATACGGTAAAATTCATAATAAAACTTCTGAAAAGTAATTAAATTACCAAAAAAAAAATTTATCAGAATCAAACCATTATTAGCGATGATACAGCTTATTCTATTTTTTGACTTATTATTTTCCTACCTATACTAGGTGAGGAAAGTATTGCAATCGGGTCAAATTTTCGATATGCGGTTTTCGACGGATCTATACGTTTCAGAGCCCCCTGAGTCCGAAAAACACATTTTTAGCCATTGGTCTGTCTGTCTGCGCCAAGATTTTCTCGGGAACTACACAACCGATTTTGTTGCTTCTTTTTGTTTTGCCGAAATTACCGAAGCAATCGCTTCCGCCACCTCCGATGGTAAAAAGATGTGGAAAACACCTCTTAGGCCTATCTTCCAAACGGAACGTAGAACTCTGAACTCAGGACGATTGGATTGTAATTGTTGAACTGAAGCTGAATAAAATATTTAAAAAGGGAATATCTAAATGATCAGAGAAGAGGATTATGATTATCGGCCGGGTTTACAAGTGCCGCTTCAACATAATAGCCTCCTCAAGCGATTGAATTAAAGGCCTAACCATTGTGCGAGCAGTGAGGCCATTGTGGCCGGATCGATTAGCGGCTATAGAGCGACATGGAGTGGACCGAGATAGGGCTGGAGCTAAATATAAATAGAGAGGGTGTCGGAGTGCTATCTTGTAGACTCCCTCCAGCACCTGCCTCTTCTCCACTGAGTCATATTGTCGAAGGGCAGGTGGGTCTATACTTCCTTGTGCGAGGTCTGGGCGAATTTTTATTTATTTTTTTTATTTCTTAATGACATTTACAACTGTATTAAATAAATACATCTAGTAAATTTGAACATAATGGATATAATGACATGAAAACACTTGCTGAGTAACTACCCAATGGTAGCACTCTAATGATATGTCTACATTAGGAGATCACGGGGCCATCTTCTTTTCAGACGCCTCGGAGGGTTATCAGGAATTGAAGAGGAAGCAAGGTTAGAAACGAGAGGGTTGGGATGATTCTGAAGTTTATTATGGAAGGATAGGTATCTGGATTGGGCCAGATCTGAAACATAAGAAACATTAAGGTCATTATGAATGGTTTTATTTGTAACAAAGTATGGAGCATTGAGGATTTTACGAAGGATTTTGGATTGTAAGGATTGGATACGAGAGGAATTCGATGGTTTAGTGGAGCCCCATAGCTCAACTCCGTAAGTCCAAATAGGCCCTATTATAGTCATGTATATGAGCCTTTGTAATTAATTGGAAGTTTAGAGCGTCTGTCTAGTAAGTGCCCAAGTAATCGGAAAAGTCGAGCGGTTTCTTGTCATTTCAGTCTAGTATGAGGAATCCAAGTTAGTCGTTTGTCCAGGTGGAGTCCTAGGTATCGGATTTGCTCAACAGGAATAAGTGGAGTATTGTTGAAGGAAACTGTAGGACAGGAAGTCGTTGGTTTACGACGAAGGTTAAAGGTAATTTGATGGGATTTATTGGAGTTTATTTTAATTCTCCAGTTTTGACACCAATCTTCAAGATTTATGATGTGTGATTCAAGTATTTGGGATGCAATTGATGGGTCATTATTTACTGACAGGATACATGTGTCATCGGCATATGTGGTGATGACAGTGTTGGAATAGGTATGGGCGAATTTAAGCAAGAAATGTCCTTGTCACAAGATGCTACGTTATAAACCGAAAAATTGTCAAGGTTTTTCAAAGGTCAACCTTATGGGAGTCAAGGTTTCGCAATAGTCATAACAAAAACTTTGTTATTCGGTTATTTGTTTAGGTGCCACACAAATAAACATACCACCACCGATCCATTAAAATTTGTTAAGTGTTTAATTTTCATTTATGATGGAGCGAGGAGATTGTGGAGTCGATTAATTAATCAAAAAGAGTTGTAGTCTCTCCACTTCTTTAAACTCTCCTGAGTTTATCGCTGGCAAAATAACCAAAATAATATTCGACATTAAGTCATCTACATCCATATAAAATTAGAACTTGTTTTGAATATTGTGGCGGGTGGGGCGAATTTTTTGGAGTATTTTCTCCTGATTTCCGGCTAATCCGTTTGGTTAACCCTAAATATGTATACAACAATATTTGTTAGGCTCGGAATGTTGAATTGAATGACACCTTGAACGGGAACATCGGCCAAAGTTGAAAAATGAGTGTGTTTACCCGTTTTATGCTATAACGCGTTACAGATGTTCGGCATTCCGGATTTTTCCCGTTGAGTTGTGGTAATTTCTTCCATCAGTTGAATAGTACAACTTTTAAATGTGGCTCTCAGTAGAGTAGGTTGGGATTAGAATCGAAGTAACTGCCTAAACGGAATCTCTAAACAAATTATCAAGCATTCATAACTTTGGTTCTACTCAATATTTTGTTTTCATTTAAAGCCTATATTTCAAGTCAAGTAAACCTAAATGAAATGTTAAAATTTCAAAATTCTACTATTAACGATTGCCGAGCTTACCCCTGACAAAATTTCATTGGATAATGCGGACACCCAGACAGACAAAAAAATATTTTAAAAGTGGATTTGGTGTCTGTAATGTATGAAACGGAAAGATATCATAAAACGAGTTGATTCTATCCAATGTACAGACGAAACCTTTATTTTATTTATATAGATGTTCTTTAACCTGTAGCATATCTTTACTATTAACATTTATTATCAACATTAACCGAGATTCTCTAGTCAAATTAGTCAAAAATTTATAACTTTGGTTATATTCTATATTTTGTTTTCATTTAAAGACTATGTTTTAAGTCAAGCAAACTTTAATATAATGTTAACATTTCAAAATTCTACAATAAGTCCTTGCTGAGCTTACCTCTGGCAAAATTTTGTTGCAAATGCAGACATACAGACAGACAAATTTTTTGCACGGCCAACGCGATTTGCACACGCATAGCCCGCTCGGCCGTCCCGCCCCCGACTTATCTGTTGGTGTAATCATCAGATGCTTTCCTGTTCGTGTAACTGGTTCTCCTGGTTTTCTATCTAGGTTATATCTGGTTATATCTTAGTTATATTTGGGTTTCTATCTTGACAGCTAGGCACTCTCCCTGGCACCAACGAATGCCTTCCTCTCTGGACCACCATCTTCAAGGAATCCTCTCCCGTAAGGAAGTCTTCCATGTAAATCTACTAGCACTGAGGCATTCTCTGCACTCTCAGCCAATCTACCAGGATTTTTCCAGGATTTACACTTCATTCCAGCGTCTGTTCTCCTACTTCTGTTTTCAGGTTTTTCTGATTGGTCGTTTTTATCTGACTCCGCCTTCCATTTCCTCAGTCTTTCTTTATTGGCTAAAGCTTTGTAGCAAAGAATGATCGCCCATGGCATGACAATAACGGCTGTTATTGCTCTAGATCCAGGAGTCAGGAACAACTTTCTCCAAGTACTTTTTTTTATTGTCTTCTTAGCACCGAATTTCGGACCCAAGTACCTCATGTTCAGATAGTGATTTCATTTTATTAATTATTCCTAGACGCCCGTGCCAGCAGCTAATAAAATGTTTCTTTGTTAGAATAATTTTACCTATGTTAATTCCAGAAATATATCTCAATTCACTAAACCATCGAATTCCTCTCGCATCCAATCCTTACAATCCAAAATCCTTCGTAAAATCCTCAATGCTCCTTACTTTGTCACTAATAAAATAATCCATAAAGACCTCAATGTTCCATATGTTTCCGATTTCGCCAAATCCAGATACCTATCCTTCCATAATAAACTTCATAACCATCCGAATCCTCTTGTTTCTAACCTTGCTTCCTCTTCGATTCCTGATAACCCTCCGAGGCGTCTGAAAAGAAGATGGCCTCGTGATCTTCTCATGTAGACAAATTATTAGAGTGCTACCAGTGGGTAGTTTCTCAACAAGCGTGTTTCATGTAATAATATTTCTCTGTACAAATTTACTTGATGTATTTATACTAATACAGTTGTAAATATCATAATAAAAGTTAAAAAAAAAAAAAAAAATCTCAATTCGCACATCAGCCTCGAGAAATACAGTACATATGATATGTGTATTTTATATATTTATTTTAATCTGATTACGGTAATACTTTACAGATTTATAATTTTATTTATTTAATCGCCTTATTAAATTATTAAATAATTTTATTCAATCGCCCCTCGATGGATACATGCTACTCTAACAGTAGAGGAAGCGATCACTGCTTAACAATTAGCAATCCCAGTTGAAGTACAAATATTTTCTGGAAACCATGGAGATATATGAGGTCTTATAAGATCTCTGCTTTTTGTGCGTCCGTATATATACGGACGCACCAAAAACAGATAGGAGGTGGGATGTTCTGTTGTAAGCCCTAATATAAAAAAAAAATCCAATAGCCTCAATATTGATATCCAATATAAATCCAAAGCCTCAATATTGATATCCAATATAAATCCAAATAATACATAGTCGATATTAGTGGAGAAACGGTGGCTCTCGTACATGTCAAGTCAAGTGAATATGTCAAATGGGCCATAATAACGAACTTCAAGAGTGTCTTATTTGTCATCGAAAATACCAGATCTAAAATTACTCTTGTAAGTGAAACATGGAATATTTGGTGGCACTAGAAAGAGGATGGTAAGGAATTAGCGTTTTTTGGATCCCTTTAATTTTAATGAACTAGCTGAAGACTTTATAAATAAATAAAAATTTGGATAATGAAGCAAACCTAATACGGACAAGAAGAAGAGGTTGCCCACAACCTCAAACCTCAGTCTCAGACTGAAAATACGCATTTATGAGTATTCTTTCATAAAAGTATTCTCCGTTCCTCCAAGGTGATCCACAAATACACCACTTATCAGAGAGTGCATGCAAGGTACCACAGCAATTCCTAAATGGCTTATTAAAAAGAATTACAAAAAACGTGTCTCTTGAAAAAGAAGAGTCTGACAAGCTTCTCCTTATTATAATTACCTAAAGTATACGAATTCGTCAACAGAAGAAGAATAAAATTGTATAATTCTTTACAATATTTATCAAACAAAGAATTTAAAATCCTCACATTCCCGTATGCTTCTCGGAGATGGGAAAGTACAGGATAAGTTAGATTAAGACGAAAAGTAATCAATATAGAGATGAGCCCCAACATCCTGATTGTCAGCCAAAAAGTATAGATTAAAGTGTTGATCAGATAAGCGTTAAAATGTATCTGAGATGCACTAAATGGTATAAACGACAAACCTTCTTTGAAACTGAGGCTATGAAAAAAAAGATTATTCAGGAAGGAAGAAATCAGGGTTTGAAACGAGAAAAAAAAATTTATTTTCAAAAGTTTCGGTATCACCAGAATAGTCAATAGTTTCCCTTGCAACATTTCAAGTAAAGATTTTACAAAACTTTGATTTTCAAAAAAATTTGTATTTAAAATTTCTATCGATTTCGCTAAAAGTCGATCTAAAAAAATTACTTGTATTCATAACGTTATTCAAACAATGGACACATTAGAATCATGTTTAATTCATTTAAGGAATATCATAACTCTAATTTTTTTTTTTCTTCCCCTACCTGGCCTTTTAGGCTATACGGGATTTTCCTGGGCCGGAGGGTGAGGGCGGGGAATTTAAAATCCCCTCCGGCACCGGGATGCGAACTCATACTTTTTAAATCCTCTCAAATCTCTTATTCGGTTGCCAGGCAATTCGCGGTGCTGTGCACAACGCTTTAGCCCATTCGGCCACCCCGCCCCCGTTATAACTCTAATATAAGGCCAATTGTTTATTTTTCATTAACAGATTATTTTTTTTTTTTTACTTTTTAAAAATTATCAACCTCTGGAATAATTATCCACTCCCAGTGAAGAATTGGATACTTACGAATTATTCTCATGTATACTTACTAAGAGCGTCTTGAACCGCAAACTTGCGAAAACTGCAATGTTCAACAGTTAACGAATCGGAGACAGTGGAGACTTTATAAATAATGAATTCACTCATAATGTTACAAATGGCATCTAAAATATAATATAAGTAATATAATATGGATATATGAGTTGACTACATCAGTTCATTCCAGGTCTCCTACAGCGAAGAGTCTGACTCAGGAATGTAACTGAATAAGCGATTTGGTCTTAGCAGGATAGGGGTTATATGCTCAGAAATAGTAGGGGGGATGAATCAATTCTGGTCGGTCTAGGAAGCGTGTGAATGAAGTTATAACTATTAAGAATTGATATCCTTATCTTTTAGAATTGATATGAAGTCTGTGAGAAAGTGCTCTTTTGCTGAAAAGGTTATTGTTCCTAAGTCTTGATAAGTGTCTTCTGTCCAGTCAGTACATTCTAGATAACTATTTCTAAGCTATCAGAGATAGCTTGACCTGGCTATCTAGGACTTTGATAAAGGTCATGAGAAAGGTCAATGAATGATTTAAATGATTAAATTAAATAATAGTTAATATTAATAGTTGTTACGGATTAAGTCCATTCCGAAACTAACGAATAGTCACGTAATTTAAAAATACACCAAACTCAAAACTACATGGATAAAATCAAATAGATATACCACCATCACTGAAATAAAAGTTAAAGACAACAAACTCGTAGAAAAACTCTTGTTTTTTCCATAGAAACAAAACAAGCCCTGCGTTTCAAAGTCCTAAAATGTACAGTCTTCCAGATAAATAGTGATTCTCACCTCTTAGTTGTCCCGGTTGTCATTACATACTTATCACCTATTACTTATCTGGTTATTAAAATATTGGTATTTATTACTGCCTACGACAAACCAAAAATCTGTAGATAACATGGCGTAGACTACGGGCTATACGGGGGTTTTCCCGGGTCAGGGGATGAGAGCGGCGGATTAAAGCCAAGTTAAAAGACCTCCTTGGCACCGGGATGCGAACTCGCAATTATTTTATCATTTATAACTTCAGTTATCAGGTTGCCGGGCAACGCGTGGTGCTGTGCACACACGAGTTAGACCGCTTGGTATTCTTTTATATATTTTTTTTAATATATTTATTGTTTATTGCCGCTATATATATTTTTTCTGCATATGTGTGCATATCTGTCCTGATTATTGGAGAGTCATGGCTTTGTATTATGGTTTTTCCATCCATAACGTAAACTGTAACTTGAACATATCATTATAAAGTACGGAGCTTCAACATTGTTTCAATTCAAAAGCTTTTCTATATAATAACATATTGTTTATTGTAATTAAAATATTTCCTTAATATCAACTATTCTTAAAATATATTAGAGAGAAGATATCTAATGGGTCAATTATCGCAGAAATGTATAGGGGGTTTAAATTTTATTACTTAAATTCTAATTATTATGTTAAGACCGACAAAAAATCTAATAATTCAAACAGCCATCAAATCAAACACAAGAAATCCATGGCGTCACGACTACAATGGGCCGCATTTAATAAAGGGAATAGCCCATCCACCTGCGGGCTCCAACCACCCCCGATGAAGATCCACCATAGCGAACCACTTGCCGCTGACAGGCATGTTGGGGTGCACCCCCACAATATTGTGTCGCCCCCCACCACAAACTAATATATAATGAGCCGCAAATGGCGGGGGCGGCAGTCACAGAGATGGCCGTGGTTGCTGCAGAGAACATCCCTCCGGGAGCCACTTCCGCCCACCTTCCACTTCCGCGGATCTCCTCATCTTCCGGTCCCCCTACTGACAAGGTTAGTGGATTCATAAATCGGAGCTGTATATCCATATCTAGTCGTTCAGTTCTAAAACCAGCTAGATAAAAAATTACTAAAAATATATAGCCATAAGGTATGGAAAATGTTCTCTTCCGTGTATTCAATTTTGTATTATTATTATTATTTATATGATATTTACAACTGTATAAAAAAAAATATATCTAGTAAATTCGTACATGGATATAATGACATGAAACACATGTTGAGAAACTACCCATTGGTAGCACTCTAATAATATGTCTATATTAGGAGATCACGGGGCCATCTTCTTTTCAGACGCCTCGGAGGGTTATTAGGAATTGAATAGGAAGCAAGGTTAGAAACAGGAGGGTTGGGATGGTTATGAAGTATATTATGGAAGGATAGGTATCTGGATTGGGCCAAATCTGATACACAAGGAACATTAAGGTCATTGTGGTTGATTTTATTTGTAACAAAGTAGGGAGCATTGAGGATTTTACGAAGGATTTTGGATTGTAAGGATTGGAAACGAAAAGAATTTGGAGGTTTGGTGGAGCCCCATAGATCAACTCCGTAAGTCCAAGTAGGCCTTGTTATAGTCATGTAAATGAGTCTTTTGTAATTAATTGTAAGGTTAGAACATTTGTCTAGTAAGTGTTGAAGTAGTCGGAAACGTCGAGCGGTTTCTTATCGTTTCAGTTTAGTATGAGGATTCCAAGTTAGACGTTTGTCCAGACGGAGTCCTAGGTAACGGATTTGTTCAACAGGAAAAAGTGAGATGTTGTTAAAGGATACTGAAGGACAGGAAGTCATTGGTTTATGACGGTATTCAATTTATTCTAAATAATTCATATTTATCTAGATACATCTGTCTAACGTTAACCAACACACATGTTGGTGATCTTTATAATTATATAATTCATCAAGAGTTAAACTCGTTAAAGAGAAAAAAGGTTTCACCGTAATCGGGCTATTTGTTACAGAGATACGACGTTTTGAACATACATATGTTCTAATGTAAACTAAATTGCCTTTGATTTGATTTTTGATCACTATATAACTATACTATCTACGCATGCATTCTTCTGTATAAATTAATGGACGATTAATTTATTATTCAAGCAATGTTTACCAAGAACTTTCCAAAATGTCAATAATATATATTTTTACTTCTTATATTATTTAATGTTTATATTTTTCTTGTGGAAGATTTTGTGTTATTTTAAGTATAAAGTAATGAAACTTTTCTCTTTCATGTATTCAATTAATTCTAAATAATTCTTATTTATCTAGATATATCTATCTAACGTTCAGACTACGTTTAAATAATAATTGTTACGTTTTTTCTATATTTACAAATATTTGTTAAAAGTGTATTTACAATTAATTTTTATTTTACCTTCTGCATGTTATTAGCATTAGTTTTTTTTTATTCTATTTGACGATTATATACCACTTTGGTCAACTTTCATTATCACACTGCTGTTTATTTAAGTGGACTTTCTTCTTTTAAAGAGATAATTGTATCCCTGTTTTTCAGTAGTTAAAATTTATATATATATATATATATATATATATATGCATAAATGATGAATATTTATATTATATATATATATATATATATATATATATATATAATATCAATAAACTTAGAAATAGTTCAGTCATTTTATGGCACATACTTTATTATCCATCCCTAAATTCTCTTCAAATTTGGGGCAAATCGAACGTGCGGTTTTTGAGATAAAGATCTTTCAAGGAAAATACGATTTCGCATATATAATAGAAAGTAGAAAAGGGTATTCAATAAAATCAATACAGCATCATTATTTTTTAAAAACCCAGCTTTCTTTCAACTTCGAGCCTAATCGAACGAGCCTTTTTTGAAGTATTGGCATATCTAATCCGTATTGGCACGTTTTGAGCGTGCGTAAGCGAAAGTGCTGGATGGAATTTAATGGAATTGATATGGGGCCATATCTATGCCCCAACCCGCACAATCTTCAAACATTTCATGAAAACTGGATATTTGGTTATATGCCCGTCACATCGATTGGATTACAGACAGACACCGAATCAAATTTGATCCTTGATGGCTGAATTTAAAGGGCTTTGAGGAAAAGACATTGACCAATTTTCATAAAAGTCGATACATTAGTTTATACGCTACAGTCTATACCAACACAGGTTACTCGGCCGCCATCTTGAAAGGAAAGGGCGGATAGTAATGTAGAAGTATTTGGATCATCGTCGGGTGACCTCTAACTTTTATTCCAAATCTAAGTAAAATTGATCCAGTAATCTCGGAGAAATGTCGCGGACGGCGGACAGACAAAATGTTTTTTAATTCGAGTTTTGGATTCTATGTATCGTGAAACGTAAAACCACAAATTTTGATGGGAAGGAGGATTAACTTTTTTAATTTTTTATAATGGTTCATTATTGAAAATAATAGACCAAAAACTAGTATATATCTAATTAAATATAATACAGTGAAATATAATACTATATTAATATAAATGATTAAAGTAAAATGCTAAAACTAATTCTAATCTAATAATAAACTAATTCTAAAATATAGGCATCCAAAATTTGATAATAGTTTTTTTTTTTTTTTTTTATTTGAAAATTAATACATTCTGCCGAATTTGAGGGATTAATATTAGGGCTACATTAAATATTCACACAATATATACATACAAATGATAACTAAAATAGAGATAAAAGAAGAAGAGTTGTGGAAAGTAAACTAAGAAAATTAACATACATAGGTAAAAAAAAACAATAAAAAAATAAATAAATTTAAAAAAAGTAAAAAAATAATAATAGAGAGAAGCTCAATGAAATTGAAATATATAAAACACATTCACACCTGTATACAATATTTACATTTGCCCAGAGGATTCTGAGTCACGCTTTGTCCCCCAAATGTGGAAGCCAAGGCAGGATCCCAGTGCTTCTCTCCCAGCCGCGTCACTGGTTATTAATAATAGTAAATTTATAAAACAACAAATCAAAAAAATTATATATCAAGGTGGTATTCAGAGTTATACATCAGAAGATAATTCAATGTTAACTAAAATTGTCCTATCTTTATACAGATATCGCTTCGGATAGGGGACAATGGACTTCTTGTATCTTCAGACGACCGCCTTCTCCTCCAAAGCCTTCAGCTGTCCGAAGACTTCCACAGTTGCAGCGTCGTCTTGGAAAGAGGTCTCCGGGAAGACACCGTCTTCTTGCAGATGACGAGGGCGGTGAAGAAGGGCGAAAGTGTAAGCCTGTGGTTCTCAACCAGCCTGCAAGCAGCCATAGGAATTCCCTTCCTCACTCCAAGCAATATATTAGGTATATATATGTTTTTTCATATTAATACTTTTGGTTATGTTTTATAGTAATAAGATATAATCAATAGTCTCTAACAAAATTTTCTTTCCTTGTTCTTGGTTCTTATCGTCAATGCAGACCCATATTTAATTCTATAAAAATTGTAAAAAAAAAATAGAATTCAAGGACGTTCCAGCCACCAACTAATTTTACGATTTCTGAGGAGAATATATCAAAAGAGTTCTTATTTAATCATTTAGAGGTAACCCAAAAACATGGAAGAAAAAATTATTATATAGAATGTATCAAAATATTAGTACAACAACAATAATAATAATTTTAATAAGAATTAATTATTTTCTTAATTTTAGAATATTATTAAAATTAATCAAAATCATTAATACGTATTAAAGAAAATATAAGAAATAATAATTTTTTTCTTAGGTTTGACATCACTTTTATTTTAATTTTTGTAAGTTAACTTGGCTCATGCGTTTTTCTGTTGTTACATTACTTCATGTTTTATCCAAAAATCCACTTAACAATTGTAATCGTTAAATAAAATAAAAATCAATTAAATACATAATACTTGTATTTAATTGATACTGGCAAGACATTGTTAGATAGCTGATTTCTTCGTTTGTTGCTATTTATAAGTGGGAGTGTAAAATCATTCAGTAATAAAGCCAGTTTAATTCAATCCAGCATTTTGAATGCACAAAATAACACTTTGTATAGAAGGAAGTTAATATGGCTGGGTAGAAGCTGATGCATTTCCTCAACTCATTTTCAAATGCTCCTCAACCTGAAAAAAGATTCAAATCCTAGAAATACAAGACCAAATCGTTTACACGTGTATCAACGCAATCCCATAAATATAGACAAAAAGACAAAATAAAGCTAAACAAAATTAAAATTGAATAAATAAATAGATAAATGACAAAAATACATCATAAATTCGCAGTCAGTTACTATATAAGTGATAGTGGATGATCCCCAGGGAGTCCAAAATAATATTCTCGGCCAATATCGCAAGCTCCCCAACATCAACACCTAATTCCTGGAGGAAACTTCTTGTTCTTTTTGGGATCGTTCCGCGAAAGAATAACTAAAGTGAGCCTTTTTTGAAGAAGTCGAATGGTATTAAACAAGCTAAGAGAATACTGTAAAGGGGTTATTAAGTATTGGTAAGTAATTAATAGGATTAAAATATTTACAGTCCTTTGAAATCTTCAATTTGATAAAACGGTCACTTTTTTTATACATCCTATACGTGGCCTGAATCGTAAAATCTAAAATTTAAGGAGAGGGTTAAGTTTTTGAATTTTTTTGGATTATAGCAATGGTTTATTATTAAAAATAATAATAAACCAATTCATTTATCCTAAGGGAGATACTTATTTTCTAGGTGTATAAGTAAGAATATTTTTTCCAGTGATGTATTCTCCCATTTATTCCACTCAATTAGATCATAACGTTTCGGGATCCACTATAAACAAGACAACATATGGAAAAAAGGATGAATCAGCATCTTAATGATAAAAAAAAAAAATAGTAAAACTGATAACAAAACAGCCTTAGCCCATCATAGTATTACTAATAGATGTAATTTCAACTTAGTAAAACCACAAATTTTATATAAGAAAACACACAGCATACAGAGAAAAATAATATAGTCAATATTCATCATTAAACATACTAAAACAGCTATTAACTTTAAAACCGATGCGGCCAAAATGAGGAGTCACTATGCTTATCTTATAAACAAATTAGGTATATAAAAATAAATATAAGAATTAGAGTTTGACCCTTTGCTTAAAGTTTAATTTTCAGTATCTGACTAGACTCTCCCTAGAGGATACTAAAATAATATATTCCAGGTAATATATTCAACATTGAAAATAGTAAAATACATATAATAATAGTAATAATTAAATAAATAATAAATTTAAAATTACTACATTTTTAGCAATAGGACAAAAATAAAACAATTTAATTTTTAATTTAAATTAATTTAATAAATTAATTTAATTTAATGGAGAATTAAGATAATGCGGGATACCGGTAAGATTGGCAAAATAAAATAAAAATTTAATTATTGTTGTTTTAGTTGTATTGATAAATGCTTTATTGTTCATATATAATTGTTAATAGCGATATATTGTAATTTCTAGTCTGAAGATGGGATATAAGTGGACCCGAAACGTCATGATGTAATGATATAATTGAGTGGAATCAATCACTGGGAAAAAATATTCTTAATTATATAACTAGATAATAAACCAAAATATCAGACATCCATATCTCACGGGTTACCTTAAACCTTCTGCGATGAATTTCGATACTATGTAAATGTCTTTATTTTGGAGGAATGATAAGATGGATTTTCTGTCAAGTTAAAAGGTGGACGGAAACAACAAAACCAGCTTCACGTTTTGGCCCAATGTAATCCATTTTTTTTTCAATAACTTATTAGTTAAGTATTCTAACATTCAGTAACGCCAACAGGAGAGAAGAACTACGTGTGCCATCACTGCAGAGAGTGCTTCGAGTACCCGAACCCTCTGAAGGTCCACTTGGCCCTCGACTGCGGACGTTTGAGAACGACCGAGTTGTGGGAGAGGATGAGCAAGTCCTCCGACACGACCAACAACAATGCAGAGCCGCCGTTCGACCTCTCTGCGCTGTCCCTCAAGAAGAGCCCGCCCTCGCCGGCGCACAGCTGCTACTCGAACCCTAGTCCTCAGCCCAGGTCGGACGGGACTCTGGAGGACAGGCCATCCTCGGAACCGCCGCACTCCGCCTTCAGGCCCTACCTCAAGGCCGATCATGGGGAGTCGGTGCTCAGCAGGAGGGCGGCAGAGATAGAGGCCTTCGTCAGCAGTCTGGGCCAATCCAAGCAGGGCCATCTCTGTCTCTACTGCGGCAAGCTCTACTCCAGGAAGTACGGTCTCAAGATACATATCAGGTAACATTAATTAATTCAAATTAAAAAAAATATACAGAAATTAATCTTTTCATGATCATGAAGAAGAGCAAATATAAATATAATAATGGTATAGAGATGATTGATCGTAATTGTAATTTAAATGAAAAAGGAAATCGTTACATTCAGTATTTAGGATGAAAGTTCCGTAAATATTTTCAGTCCAGTCATTTGGTAGTTTTAACAGGAAAAAAACTGCTGAAGAATTTTTCTATGTGTTTTTTTTTGGAGTGCTGAATCTGAAAATCGAGTTATCTACTAGATGGCTTCACCGTAAAAATGGCCACAAAAAAAAACAATAAAATTTCGAAAGTTGATTCAGCTTTTCGCTTACAACTACGAAATTACACATCTTATATTAAAATCACCGATATAAGAAAGAAAGCTAATATGTAAATAATGATATGAATCCTGAAATACAGAGGCGCATCATGGCCGCAAATAGAGCTTATTTTGGTCTCCAGGGACATCTCAAAAGTAGAGTGATCTCTCGTAAAACCAAGCTGCTCCTGTACAAAACCCTGATCAGACCAGTACTAACATATGGGTCGGAGTGCTGGACAATGTCAAGAGCCCAAGAAACAGCTCTCCTTCGGTTTGAACATCTTGTGCTAAGAAGAATATTCGGCCCAATAATAAATATTAATCAGGAGCGACGAATGCGATCCAACAATGAGCTGATGCAGCTATAGAAAGAAGCCGATGTTGTGAGGCTAATGAAAATTGGCAGGTTGAGATGGGCGGGACACATGTGCTAAGGAAGTTGATGGACGAGCGGATCTTCGCCACAAAGCGGGTAGGCAGACCGAGACTCAGAGGGGCTGATGGAAGCCGATGCCCGAAGTATCCTTGGTGTCCACAACTGGAAGGCAGCAGCATTACTTGGAGAGGAATGGCGGCTGAAATTGCGGAAGACATTGACTCTGCAAGAGTTGTAGAGCCATGCATGGTGATGATAATGATGATATAAAAAAGAAAGCTCATAAAATTTCTTGAAAAATAAATGTAGAACCAACTCG
The DNA here is from genome assembly GCA_928085145.1 of Nezara viridula. Classification (NCBI taxonomy): domain Eukaryota; kingdom Metazoa; phylum Arthropoda; class Insecta; order Hemiptera; family Pentatomidae; genus Nezara; species Nezara viridula. The sequence goes on from OV725077.1 coordinate 17,803,317, forward strand.
CTACCTTTTTTCGATTAGCCATTAGAGAGCACTAAAGATTGACGACGTCAAATCCATCAAATTAGTCCAGTCGAATGATGGATGGGGAAAAAATCCAAGTAGTCGATTTCTCTTCTATTTATGTTTTTTTGTCATACTGAATCTGAATTTGATGTTCCCTAACGAAATTTTACATTGCGTTCCGAGATATAGCAGACCCTACACGGTAATTCATGAATGAACGTCACAAGAAGTGCCAAGATTGCCCGCGATTGCCTTGATCATGAAGACCCTTGCACGTTGCTGATACCAATTTAGCTCAGTTGTAAACAAAGAAACAGCATAGATATGCTTATTTGGACATTGTCATTTATAATATTGGGCATCAAGAGAAAAACGGAGATAAAATAATTACTTCCTAGTGCCTGAAAATCGTTTAGACCAAAGTTAGAAAAATATAAGTCAACTACATACAAAAATCTAGGAAAGGTATTGCGAAAATAATCAATTTGTTAAGAAAAAATGGAAAAATTAATGGCAAATAAACACAACAGTTAAATTTTTTTTTCTATAAGTAAATTGTGAAGTTTCCACTTTTTTTTCTCTTCAATTTATTGCCTACTTGACTATTTAAAGAAAAATTAGTTGAAAATGGTTAATAATAATATAGACTAGGGATATAAACAACAATTTACTTTTATGAAATTATTTACTTAATAACGAGACCTAGGTAAACTAACCTATCTAGTAGTAAGATTAGTCTCATAGAAAATCGTTTTGAGAAAAGTTAGTAAAATATAAGTCAACTACTTACAAAAATTAAGGAATGGTATTGCGAAAATAATAAATTTGTTGAGGAAAATGGGAAAAGAACTGATAAATATACACAACGTTAAAGTTTTTTTTTTTTTCTTATAGTAAATTGTGAAGTTTCCTCATTTTTTTTTAATTTGTTGCCCACTTGACTATTTAAAAGAAATAGTTGAAGATGGTTTAAAATTATAAACAAGGGATATGAAAAATTATTTAACTATTTACGTATAATGAAAATCAGAAATTTATAATGGTTGTGAGGTAACCTAACCTATCCAGTAGTATGGTTAGTCTCCTCACTGCTTTTACCTCAGTCCCCCCTCCACTTCTCGTGAATGAACCTTTGATTTCCGGATGTTCGAAAATCCGCAGCGCACCACCATCAGTACTTCATTCACTACTTTACACGATAATTCGGAACGTCATTAGTGCAATTCCGAATGACCGTGTAGGGTCCGCTTAAAAAAGTAAAACCACAAAACAGCAGAATTCCAGAATGTTTTAGTTTCTTGGACACGATTCTGAAACTATGCATTTTATCGAAATTAATACTATATCCTCAGTTAAAGAAGATAAAATTTATTACTAATTTTAATCATAGCTTTTTGAGGCAAGACTGACGGTTGAGGTGTTAGAGTATGTTGACCGTTTGCTTATTTCACAAGAAATATCTGTTTTCTCCCAAAACTCATAATCTATGGACACATGGATGCGTATGGATAGACACGCCATCGTTCAATAAGTTCTTTTTCATACAAGCCTTTCTTTGGCATATAAGAGACAATGTACAGCGAAGAATTTACGCTGATCGGGTTTTACAGCAGCAGTAAATTGATGGTGAAAGCTCACTTCCACATATCTGGGTATGTTGATAAACAAAATTGCCGCATTTAAGGTGAGGAAAATTCTCAAGACATCATTACATGCCTAAAAAGTTTATGTGTGGTGCGTATTATGTGAGAGCGTTGAAGATCAAACAGAGACAGTTAACGGTGAGCGCTATAGGCTCATGATAAACGAATATTTTTTTTCTCAAAATGCTAACCACATCACGGGCAACGTTAGATGTGTGAAAAGTTCTAAGGTCGCATTATTTCAACTGGTAGCCAAAATCATATGATTTCGTATTTTTTTTTGTTGAGTTTACTTTGGAATCGTGTCTCTATCAACTAATATTGAACTATCTTACAAAGTTGAAGCACCCAAAAACAAACCGCCAGATTATAGCCAAGATAACCCCAAAACTTGAAAAAAAATTCATCAAAAATTACATGGATTGAATCAACTGTTATAGAATTTCCAGAGGCGGCCATTTGGCTGACATCATTTTTCATAGTTAATGAATTATACTAAATATTCTAATAATAAAAATATAACTAAAATAATATCTGCGGAGGTAAAGGCCATCTTGTCTATTTTTTTATAAAATAATTTAGTTACTAAGAAACAAATTTTAATAGTTTAAAGTTACGGAAAATTGGCTCCACGAACAACTAAAAAAACATGACATGGTGTCATTTACTAACCAGGTACCTCTAGCGAATCCAGGATTTAATTTTTTTTGGGGGGGGCTTCAGTCTGAAAGATTTTTTTTTTCATGTACATATAACAGTAATTAATTAGAAAAAAAAGAAAGAAATTAACTACATATATGAAATGGTGTTTAAGTGGTTCTTGAAGTCCTATTAAATGTAATTACACGAACAAGAATACTTTAAGAGATAGTTTTAAATATTTTTTTCTGTAAAACATAGTTATATTTTACCATTTTGGGGAGGCTTCAGCCCGAAAGCCCCCCCCCCCCCGTAGATCCGTCTGTGCCAGGTACTGATTTATTAAATAAGAAGTTACGAATTTATTAAAGTTACGTTACATGGCTCCCCATATATTACATTGTGTGTGTTGTTTTTTTTATTCATGTTATGAAAGTCAAATTGGATCACCCTTTATAAAGGATGTATACTTGATTTCTTAACTATCTATTCATTTAAGTTTGCTTCAATTAAAATTTTATTTTGTTCGATTGTGCAGAACACACACTGGATTCAAACCACTGAAATGCAAATACTGCTTGAGACCCTTTGGAGATCCTAGCAACCTCAATAAGCACGTCAGGTTACATGCGGAAGGAGATACTCCTTACAGGTAAATAGAATAATTTAGAATCATTAAATAATATAGTTTGTTCGTTTTTTATTATGGGGAGTACAACTTGGGTTTACTTGGATTTAAACCAAACAAAATGGAGAGAAAGTGGTTTTATGACTAGTGCTGCTATCTGTTGTAAATATTTTGAACTATATTTATACTATATTTGAACTATATATCTATGTTTTCATAATAACAGTAGCCAAGTAACCTAAAGTTGTACTGTTTTTTTTTTTTCATATATAATTATAATATAATGAAGAGTTGCTAATAAATTATCGATAGTATGTTATGTAATTTTAAATCATTCCTCAGGTGTGAACTTTGTGGGAAAATGTTAGTGAGAAGAAGAGATCTGGACAGGCATATGAAAGCTAGACACAACATAAATGAATGCACTCGATATCAGATAAGCAATGTTTGAAGTTGTGATTCAAGTTTTCTTTTAACTAGTCAATAATTGGAATTATCAAGTCTGAATACTAGTCAATAAATTTGTAAATATTTTTTATAAGTGATTCTATATAGAAATTATATTTGTTACATCTTTATCAATTTTAACTATTGTTTAAAACTTAAAAAATTGTAAATATAAATATTTATTACTAAAAATTGTTCATATTTTTATAACTTAAACAAAAACTAATGTAAATATCATAATATAATTTGCTCACTAAATAAAATTATTTTTAAAGTATGATAGTGAGTTCATTTAATTTTTTCATTAACATTTCTGCATGTTACCTTTAGACACTAGGGTTTCTAAGGAAGGGAGGGCTTTCGGGCTGAAGTCCCCTCCCCCCAAAATGATAAAATATGACCATTTCTAATGTAAAAAATATGAAAAATTATCTTTAAAAGTATTATTGTTCGTGTAATTACATTTAATAGGACTTCAATGATCACTTAAACACCAATAAGGTAGTCGGTTACTTTCTTCTTCTTTCAAAGTAACATTCGTCATATATATACATATAAAAATCTTATGGGATGAAGTAAATTAAATCCTGAATCTGTTAGTGCCTTGAGGTAGTATAGACAAATAACTTAAGGGAGAACTAAAATAAGCATAAAACGAGAATTTTGTTAATAGAATTTCTCTTTCGTTCAGTATGTTTTTGGTTGGCTTCGTGAGATGTCTACACTATACAGGGTGTTTCAGATTTAAGTGGCCAAACTGAAAATATGAATTAAGGACCTCAAAACTAGAAAAAAAAATCCTATGAAGGTATGTCTGCAAACACTTCGTTTAGGAGATATTCACACCTAAAGATTTTCATTGTTAAGAATTATAAACTCTGTTTATTTTTTTGTCTTTTTAGTTTTTTTCTTTCTGCACATAAGTAATCTTGGTTTTTCTGCCCTGATGCCTGAATTGGCAAGTTAACTATTCACCAACATTCACTTGGAAACTCATGGCTTCGTATTTTGGATTTTTCCAATAATAACATAATTAAGGAAGAACCTTGCTGGTGGAATTTAAGTTAGGGAGTGAAATGCTTTCTATGCCAAAATAACTTCGGATCGTTACTCTGTCATGTATATCATTATTTTGTTTTTCAAAACACAAGTACTAATTGGTAAGTTAGGGAGCAGGAGGCGTGCAAGCTAACGTGTTGGCTTGGCATAATGATAAACCAAAAGATTACAAGTTCAAATCCCTTTGCTGGTGGTACTTTTAACTCTGCATAATTCCCCTGCCCCAGGAAAATATTCTGTATAGCATAAAAGGTGAGGAAGAGAAAACAAAAAAAAATGGGTAAATTAAATGTTATTTCATGTGCACCAAAATGTTCTTCAAGTTCAAGAATAAACCATTTGAATCATTTATTTCTGAATTGAACGCTAAACGACTTTTGAAATTGAGATCAGAATTGATTTTCATGTAAAAACACCCAATGAATCTGATGATGCGATTATTTTTATTCAATAACAAACCTAAATATTTAAAAAAGTAGTGTAAAAATAAGTTGAAAATAACTTTAAAATTTTTTTAATCGATTTATTCAAATGAAAATTAAATTTTTTTAATGTACCATATTGTATTCAAAAAGTTAATTTTTTTATTATAATTTTTATAAATTTTTCTTCTCGAATCATAAACCATATTTTTCTACAAAACAAACCCCAATCAACTTTTATTTTATTCAAAAATAGGCCTTGACGTATATTTATTTCCAAAAGTGACCCTATTCAATTTTCAATGTTTTTTAATTACTACTGAAATAATCAATAATAATTGAATCAATAATAGGAGTGATTTTCGGAAGTATGTTATACAAATAAATTATTTCTTAATTTATTTTTTTTTAAATATAGGTTTTGATATTACAATTGTAAACATCATGTCATATTGTGTTTCATATAATATTGTAACAATGTAGTCCGTGGTACAGACCCATTTTTATCAAATTATTAACATCCGCCTGAAACTTCATAAATAGCTCTATCTCATTGTAATCTACAACCATTTTATTTACGAATACTCTTGGAACTGGGACGTTTTCAATCTGAAGATCGGCAAACTTTTTTTACTTAATTAGGTACCAAAAACTCGTATATATCCATTTTCTTTTCACTTAGATTTTCTTCACACTGCTTTTCTTAGAAGATAATTTTATCAGAAACTCAAGAAAAAGATGGCCTACAAAAATATTGGGGCATTTGGCCTATAAAACCTCGTTATTTTGACATTTTGTAGGTGTAGGTCACGGCAAACAGCTCAATATTTTTGAAGGCCACCTTTTTCTTCGCCTTTGCGATCATATTATCTTATGATTCAAGTGGAAAACAAATAGGTATTCATAAATTTTTACAACCTAATTAAATAGACAAAGTTTGCCGATCTACAGATTCTGAGAATTTTCATAAATAAAATATTTGTAGGTTACAATGATATGAAACTATTTATGAAGTTTCAGGCAGATGTTAATAATCTGATAAAAAGGGGTCTGTACCACGGTCAAATGATTATGGTTCACTTTGAAAATAAATTACTCATTTAAGATCCATAAAATCAGTAGAAGAGAAAGCCTAACCAATAGACTGGAATTTCGCCAAAAAGCATGAAATAATTTACAGAATGCTTATTTGCTGAAATTTTCAGATGCACTTCATTTTTTAATTCGATATTAATATCTAGAAAAGCACTCTTGCTCAATCTCCACTGGCTTTAGCATCAGTGACGTGGTTGAGAGAGGACCGCAGAGATCTCTTGGAGTCCTGCTTTTTCCTCTATAGTTGGAGGGACAAGCCTGTCTTGAGGTTCTCCAACTGATTGTATATAGGTATGACTGAGTTTTATGTTTTTAATTTACTTATGTTTCGGTATATATGGTGTGAATGTGTTCATATCTCACTATAATTATTGTCAGATTATTATATTTCTAAATAAATGAATTCTAAAAAATGGAAAAGTATAATCATCACTTTTTTTATAATGATAATGTATGTTTTTAGATTTTAAACTTGATAAGAGACTTTAATAATAGGCCTAAAACTTAGGCTTAAATGTTGGTATAAAGAAAATAAAAATCTACTAGTTGTTTTTATTTATTTAAAATTTGTTATTTAACCTCTGCTTCGCCATTTCTGTTATATATGGAGGTTATATACTAGATACATCCAAACATATTATAAACAGAGTGGTAAGGTCAATATTCATTCCATGAGTCTGTCACAAAATAAATTTCAATACGCCCAGGCTGGATTTGAACCAGTGTGGCTAGACTTAAGAATGATAAAGTTTACTGATCTATAGTATAGTCAACTATATCTCTATCATTATTATGTACATACAAATATTAACATAATCATGTTCAAAAGGTGATATGATATATCATCTTCCTTATCATATAAGATATATATTTTTTTTTTAATAAATATTCTTTCAATAAAATGTATTTTCATATTCGGAAAGAAAATATCGCTACACTGTCGCGCCAAAATAGCTGTAATGATTTTAACGAAACTTAGCTAAAGTCATCCCCTTGAAACTCTTATAATTTATGTGTAAAATGCTTTCCCGAAAACAAACTGCAAAACATGTTACGATAAATTCAAAATTTTATTTGCCAATAACTAAACAAGTATACAATTTGTGATTAATGATACCCATATTTATTTTAAATTTTCCTGAATTCCCCACAAAATAAAAAAATAAAATGTTATCGAAATAGATTATAATTATCTCCGAAATGAAAAAATTTGAAGCGGCAGTAGGAGTAAAGTGGGTTCAATTATTTTTACAAAGAGAAAAAAAGTTGAGATTTGTATTTTGGACCCCGATAAACCTTTAACTACCAATTTTTTTAAAGAAAATTCAGTCTTTTTGAGAGATAGGCCCATAGGTGGGTGAGGAGAGAATAAGATGCCTTAGCAAATGCAGTGGATAGAATATCAAAGAATTCATATAAGATCCCAAGTGAGGAACAAACAAAAAATGGTACAAGTAAACATAGACAGGTGAAAACATTGTATTAGATTAGACTCAGAGAAAACCTACCACCCATAAACGGTCTTAGGTTCAGTTCTTTGTAAAGAAGTACTGTTTCAAAGCCAATGGTTATTAGACCTAGATCACAATCAAACACCAGATTTTTCTCCTTAATTAATTAACTAGAAGTACCCACTTCAAAGACTGGATTTGCTCTAGGAGGGTCAAACCACAGCTGATGTAACATAATAAATACCTATCAACTGAATTCAGAACTTTGAAGTCAGTGCTGTACCCACTTATCTACCCCTTTCTCCAGATTAGGTCCAGAATTGATAAAAAATCTAAAGGAAAGTTTTACTGCAACTGCATTCTGAACAGTTGCCTCATAGCAGCACTAGCTGGATTTAACATCCAGTTAAGTCAAGGCATTTGCTATCTCATATTGTGCGCAATGCCAATATGTCCCTGGTCCCTTTATTCTGTTATGCAAAGCCAATATCCTGGTGCCTTACAGAGCGCTCAACTGGGAACCGAGTCATAGGTTGTTGCTGGAACCATTAGATAGCATGAGATATATTAGTCCTTTATGTATTAGTTATTTAGTCCCAGGAATAGTACAGCTTTTCCCCACTCAAGTTCCACCTCCCCTCTTCACCATAGCAACCACCTTATACTGGGTTGTGTTATTCCATTTTCTTCAAATTTCGCACAAATGTTAATTAAAGGTAGTAATTTGAAAATAAAACAATGAAAAGTATGGTTAAATAATCAAATCGAGAAAAAAATGTATATGAATTCGCAAGGTATACTGTTCAAAGAATTCAATGTTATAACTAGGATCTTTAGATCTTAACTTACCTCGAAATAGCTTATAAAAAAAAATCAAGAAATAGATGGAAACTATAGAACAGAAAAGAACCCGATACTACGTTATCAGGTAGTCAATAATGAGGAGCCTTTTTCATTTACTTTGGAATTTAAACAGAGTTTAGACTGTACTGTATTAGCTCGAACCAAATGAATCGCAGTATGTAAACAGCAAATATTTCAGTGAATTAATGCAGGAAATAGGAAAAAAACAATTTCTACCATTAAACAAGAATTTAGAAGTAGGTATAAATGAGTAGAGAGGACAAGAGTCAGGGATGGGCAGGAAATTGTTTTGCCATTGCGCATCTCTCTTCCCCTCAAACTTACCTTAGATAGTCTACCACAGTATAATTTAACAGTAATGTAAGACAATTAATAAATTTTAAAAAAAAGATTTTTAACTATTTATTGAAATATGAGCTATCATATTAAACAAAAATGTACATATCAGTTGGCGTAGGAAAAAAAAAAACATATTTTAATGTGGAAAAGTGCGAAGTGACAGCAGCAATTCAGTGAATAAATCCATGCCCAGAGGGTAGGCTAGACCTCCAGAACCACACGCGCACGGCACCTGACTTTGATTAAGGCTCCGCACAACTAAAAGGTTAAAACATACATCTTATTCCCAACATGTGTTACTGAAGTGCATGTATACTTCGTTGTTTCCCCATTTATCAAGTCCGTGTTCCAGCACCTCAAAAACTTAACCAGTTGACTTGCTGTAGCGTATGGATAGCTATCATTAGCCGATAATCAATATTATTGACTATCGATATAGTCCCTTCAATATTTCATTTTAATAATAAAGATTAAAACCATCGTTTTTGAAAAGCAATAGGAATTACATATGAATCTGATCCCTAGAAAAACAAAACATACTCATCTTGCCTGTTTCATGTACAATGGTAGTGCATAGTAGTAAAATATCGATATTTCGATAATATAGATTACCAATGACCATCCCGAATAGAGTTGAATAGCGTGCATGGGATTCTTCTTGCTCATGTCAGTAAACTCAATTTTCCAAAATTTGTTCATAGTGAAAAACTTCTGTAGGATGAAAAAATAAATTAGCATTTGGCTGAATTCAATATATGGGCAAATGGAAGGCATAATTGATCGAATGGAAATTTCTGGAAAAAAAAGTTGAGGATAACAGAGATGGACATGAACTATAAATTTAATTTTTTTAAGGACGTAGAATTGATATTACTAGTAATTAATTAAAAAAGGAAAATAACATATTTTTTTATCCTATGTGCTGGAGAATCAATATTTATATTAATATTCATATTTTTAAAAATGTTTATAAGATCGATAATGTCGTCTATTGATATTGGGCCTTCGATATCCTATCGCTACAGTAGGGTACTGTACGGTACAGGTTAAGGTACAAAACATATGATAACAAAATAAAAATAAATAATACATTTTCAAACTTTTATATTTTTTAAAAACATATTACAACATCAGGCTAAATTAGCTGGATGCACCCTTCGCCGCAAGCCTCTTATCCCTCTCCTCAGCGATACTCAATTTCACACCCTTGCCTTTAGGTAATGAAACGTAAGCTTTGCTACCCTTACCAATGATGAACACATTGTTCAACCTGCAAAAAATAAAAATACACAATAAATATAAAATTAATTTTAAATCATGTATTTTATAGAAGAATTTTCATTTAACATACACAATTTTAAAACATACGATCTTTCATTTGTAGATATCAATAATGATAAAAAGTCTGTATCATTCACTTGTGTTGTGATGTAAATATATCATGACAACAAATAATCCTAGAAAATGAAATAATTCAATATTGGCCCTAAACTTTGCTGCAAGCACAATCTGTTGCAAGAGCTTGGATCGAGGCCTTATAATAAATATACATTAAGTTACCTCATTTTAAATTAATGATGAATATTAATTACACCATTGATTAATTGGTGTCCAATTCCTCACAGGGCATGGGGAGAGGGAGGTTTCACACCAACCATTGGGAAGTAAATTAACCCCTTATGTTCATGTGGTATTTCTAAACTGCTAAGCACGTCGTAAAATCGGCACTCCTTTTGAGACAAGGGCTAAAAATGAGGGAAACTGGACTCAACGTCATCAGGGAGGACAAATTCCCTCAGCTAGTAAACAAAGATAACTAATCCACAAAGCGTTCGTGTTTGATTGGAAAGTGGTAGAAGTATCTTCTATCTATCTATCTATATATATATTTATAGATGAATGTATATCTGTCTGTCTGTCTGTTTGTCCTTTATGCATTACTAAACCATTCATCCGATTGCCATGAAACTTTTTTTGCGTACACTCCCGCGAAGATTTCTGACATAGTACTTGTCTTACGATAATTTTATGTGTAAAAAAAAAAATTAAATGTTGTTTTGTTTTGTTCAAAGCGAGAGTTCTTAACTGATTGCTTTGAAATTTTGACACAGCGTTGCAATCGAATTTAGAAGTGTTTTTGATCATTTTATTACCATCCTTCGTCCTTCATTACAGGAGTGACTTTAAATAAGGTGTACGAATAGGCTTTCATGGCCGCAGCATTAAAAAAAAAAAACACCATCCGGCGGTCCCTTGAAACCCTTTTAATTAATATGTATAACATACTTTCCCGAAAACGAGCTGAAAAAATGTTACGATGAATTCAAAATTTTATTTGGCGATAACTAAAACAGTATAATTTTTTATGACACTCATATTCTTATAAAAGCGTCCTGAATTACCAACAAAAAAAAATCTTTGTAATCGGACGATTCGTTGTAGAGTTATAGAGTTTTCATTTCCTACTTTCTCTCCAGAAAAGGCCTTTTACATTAAATATTAAAAAAAATTAATAATAAAATTAAACATAAAAATATATGAGTAGATTCATATCAAAGACGGATCTATGTCATTTTCAGAAAGTGGAGATAAAGTCAATTTTAGTTTTAAATAAAGTCATTTTAAGTTCAACTCAGACTATTTCTGATTAGGAATGACAACGTATTCACTCTGATGATTACAAATGTTCAAGTTGAATCATAAAAAAAATCATTAGAATTAGTTTAAATTGAAGCCATGTTACAGGAATAAACTTGTTTCTCAACTTTTTAAAAATGCAAGATGTCCTTTGGTATTCATCCACTCATATGTGCTTTCTATTTTCTTTCTTTTCCATTTTGCCAGACAAAGCAGTGCGTGGACGGGTAAAGCTAGTATAATATTAAAATAAACTATTAAAGAATACTATTAAATTTTAGACAAGAATTAAGTATGAAAAACCAACATAAAAATGTGTAACAGACTCCAACAAAATAAGCTAAAAAAGAGCATTGTTTAACGTAAAATGTAAATTGTCTCACACCGTGGGTAGTACTGAATCATTACAAAATCATCCAGTGACCATATCAGTGGACGTTAATATCGGCCCCATTTTGACTGTAATATTATATTAAAAAACATCACAGCTTCGATAAGGGCCTCATGTGAACATAACATTCATTTAAATTTTTATCTATGAACTAATCTTTCCTCTTATTGTCTGATAAATAAACAGCCTTTCTCAATAAATGTAATTTTAAAAAACTGAATATTCCATATTGTCACAATAATTATATTTATTTTGACAAATGTCTCACACCGTGGGTAGTACTGAATCATTACGAAATCATCCAGTGACCATATCAGTGGACATTTATATCGGCTCCATTTTGACCGTAATATCTATATTATAAAAATATCACAGCTTCGATAAGAGCCTCATACGATTATTTACAAATGAAATATAATAAATTAACGATATAACTCCACCATAAGAATTAAACATGGTCTACATATCTTTTTAATGGTTAGTTCCTATTAGAGGATCATATTTTATAATCTGTATTGTAAAAGAACTATTTTTGGAGCAATACTTACATAAATGAATACATCAATACAGGTACTTACATTGAATTTTTAATTTTAATTTGTGGATGAAACTCAGGTTATAACAATACAAATTAAAAAATTCCAGAATTTTTCTGAAGCATATTTGCAAAAATAGTATTAAAGTGGTGGCAACGGAGTTACATCATAAGAGTACAAAATCGGCACCATCATGCCATACCAGCAAATGGCTCATGACATTGGGTTTCTTATAACCTTTCAACTTAAAATAGAGTTTTTTCTCTCACCCTGACATCTCTGAATTGAAATAATTAGTTTAAAATTTATTTTATTATCAATTATAAATATAGGACTAAGAGATATTTGATATTATCTTGTTAATCAGCAGTAAATGTCACACCACAGAACTCAGGTCATGCCCCCACCCCGATCCACACCATACCTACTGGACGCATTATTATTACAAATTATTAGCAAAAAATTAAACATTTTTTACCATTTAAAAAGTGTAATCCTAATTTTGACATTAAATAAAGCATTGACCAAATTTTATAAAATCTACAATACTGTAAAAAAAAAAACAGACGGAGGAGTTAAACAAAGTTAAGACAAAAATCTGTCTCACACCGTGGGTAGTACTGAATCATTACAAAATCATCCAGTGACCATATCGATGGATATTGATATTGGCTCTACTTTGACTGCAATATCTATATTATAAAAATATCACAGCTTCGATAAAAGCCTCATGATGGCAATATTAATCAATTATCTCTTGAGTTATATTGTGATGACACACTTGTAAAATTAGATACAGTTAAAAGTCAAAAATCTGTCTCACACCGTGGGTAGTACTGAATCATTACGAAATCATCCAGTGACCATATCAGTGGACGTTTATATCGGCTCCATTTTGACCGTAATATCTATATTATAAAAATATCACAGCTTCGATAAAAGCCTCATGATATGAGGACAATAATATTAATAAATTATGAATGAAATAGTAATTAAAACTTATCAACTCAAACATCAATAAGGCAATCAAACCTGTTGTTTACAAATCATTTTAATTGGTCGTTGCTATATCAGAGGGTTAAATTATGCATGTCTCATTTTTATATTGTGATGGCACACTTATTAAACTAGAAACAGTTAAATGCCAAAAATCTGTCTCACACCGTGGGTAGTACTGAATCATTACAAAATCATCCAGTGACCATATCAGTGGACATTAATATCGGCTCTACTTTGACTGCAACATTTATAATATAAAAATATCACAGCTTCGATAAAAGCCTCATAACTAAAAAAATAGCAATCATTTACAAATAAAATTTATAAATAGATTAAATTTTTGCTTAAGAAAAAAAACCAAAAAAGTGCAGTAAAAAAATTCTAAATGTGCAAAATCGTGCCATACAAACTAAAAACTGAGTATTATTATGAGGAAAAAAAAACCTTAAATATACAAACAATTAATAAAAATTAGTTTATGTTTTATTTATAATATTAATACATGTACCTAAAGCATATCTAACAATCTTGTATTAGAATTAAAATTATGATATATTAGCATGAGAAAAGACAAGACTTCTCTGCCGTATAGGGAGTAATAAATAAAGAGCCGCTAAAAGAAATAAATCAATAAAAAAAATAAAGAAGAGAAACATGAGCCTAATCATTCAAAATGATTATTAACAAAAAATATCTTATTGATTCTTTAAAAGGTAGCATTTATCAAGAACCACAGCATCTTATGTAATCTGATGCCATTTCGTCAAAGAACTATCCGATAAATGATAATACTACTTGTTTGGAAAGATAATTATGATACTAGAAATAAATTTTACCTGGTGAATAAATATATATTATTCTAACAATATAATGCATACATTTTATTTTATACTAAATAACTTTCTCCTATATTACAAATGATTCCCAGAATTCATTCTAGTGCTATTTTCGACATACTCATTGTTATTATTTTTCAACCTAGTTTTGTTACCGTTCAAATTTTATTTTCCTGTACGCTTTATCGTCACTTAATTTTTATTTATATTAATGAGTCCGTTCGCACTGTTTAGGCCACTGTGTAGTGTCATATTATATTTATTCTTCAGGGGCTTTGTCCCAAGAAGATGAAGTTCTTTTTAATATACAATATATTTTGGCACCGAGAATAATTTAACTATGATAATAAAGGAGCTTTGAGTAGATTTACTTAATGTAAGATAAAAGTATAATGAAATAAATAGATTACACCCAATTTTACTATCATTTCTACAATATTTGCATACTTAGATAATCATAACCTGTATCGAATATTCAGAGCCTAAATTACCCTTTCATCCCAGAATGAGAATTTGAATTTTTGTATTTCATAAAGAAATTAAGGAAAAAAAAAATTAAGACATAGTGCCTGGCCACAAGTCTACATAAACACCTATTTATATATTATAAAGGAAATTTGGTTCAATCATTCAGTTTTATGCTATTAAAATTGAGTGGTTCAACCATTCAATTTTATGCTATTAAAATTGAAATATGACCCTAAAATAATTAATCCAACAAAAATTGTGCAATTGATCCCGAAAAGGAAAAAATGTACAACTATAACAATAAACAAACAGCTTTCCTCAATAAAATTAAAAAAAATTGAATAGCGTCACAACACTTATTTTAGTTTATGTCTCACACCGTGGGTAGTACTGAATCATTACGGAATCATCCAGTGACCATATCAGTGGACGTTGATATCGGCTCTATTTTGACTGTAATATCTATAAAAATATCATAGCTTCGATAAGAGCCTCATGATGACTACAAAAATCACTTACAAATAAAAGATAGTAGGTAAATAAAATGTTTTAACTCCACCATTGGGTGAATCACAAGACTAGTCTACATATACTTTTGACTGTTCGTTATTTAAATGTCTTATCATAAATCCATATCTTACCCCCCAAAAAATTATATAAAGCTATAATTATAAATAACAGAAGTCACATACCGTGTGGCAAAGGTGTGGCCACTGGCATCCTTGATATGAACGATATCGAAGGATCCAGGATGTCTCTCCCTGTTTACAACAGTACCAACTCTTCCCAAGTTACGACCTCCAGTAATCATGCAAAGGTTACCTGAAGAAAATAAAAATGTTAGTTAATTTCATCAGAGCAATTTAGTCAGCAAAATAAAATAAATGAAAGAGTGCTAAAATAAACGTTGCTGGAGTCTTTATCTGGACCATTTTATATTTCAACAACTTAGATAAGATTATATTTTAGTTTTATAAACTCATCATTTGAAAACATTCAGGTATATACATAGATACATGAATATATTTTAGGTACGAATTATTCTAAAATAAAATGTATTACCCATAAATAATGAATTTTTAAGGATTAATCAAGGTTATTCTCAGTCGCTGGTAACTATAATTTATTATTTTTTTAATAATCTCTTTAAAAAGAACAAAAAATAATCACTTCTTAAATTAAAAAATACTAACAAGAATTACCCTTAAAACATGTTTAATTTATGAGTAAACATAACCCTTTGACATTTTTAATTTTTCAATAATATAATATAAGTTTTACAACTCTTCATCAGATGAGGAAGGAAGTCTTACATTATCATTTTTAAATAAATCAAGATCATGTGCCATTGTTATAATTCATCACTTGAAGAGAGTAAAGTATATAAAATAATATTAATTTACAAATTTACAATTATTAATTCACAAAAGTTATGGTTATACACAGATTAATTTACAAAGTTAATGGGGATTCAGTAAGGTTCTTTGGTGTATAACAGAAATGTAAATAAATACCAACAGATAATCACGTTGTGAAAATAAAAATAAAAACTAAATTTGAAAAGAGGTAAGTCGGGGAGAGCAGTCAAAACTAGTAAACATATGTAGGAATTATATTTATTGGTTACCTAGGTTGTAAGTCCACATTAATTGACCAGTAATTTCAGAATAAGGGAGATAATTTCATAAATGAGAGCTAAGGTCAAGAATTTCCATTATATATTAAAAAACTAAAATTTAATATATACATTAAAGAACAACTAAGAAAAGTTTACTTAAAGAATATCATCAGAAAAAAAAAATAAAAGATGAGTACAATAATCAACAATAAGGGTATACAAGCAACCAGAGCTAAGTATTGTAAACCTCGTAAGTGTGTAAATTGGAAAAAATGTTTAAGGAATGTTAAATAAGGCCACTACTACACTCTCAATTGAAATGCAGCCTAGGACCCTATAAAGTGTTGCTAACTTTGAAAATACACAGAGAAGGTTATTGTTAGGTTTTGATGTGTTTGATTCTTTGTGTACAATATCCCCAGAAATGAGTTATAAAGATAGCTAGAATTTCATCTATGTATTCATCAAGTTCTTTGCCGTCTGAATCATCATTCGTGCTTTCTAATAAAGCATTTTAAAACAAATAATCCTACAACTCGACCTTTTCACTTCGCTTGGATATTTTAAAAATAAATCATAATGTTAGTAGATCAATTAAGAACACACAAACATTATTTATAGCAGTCATAACATTACTATAACTAATAACATGTTAGCACGGACAGGTTATTTAACATTCATTCAAAATTTGTGCTGACTGCTTAGCATGATAGCACATCAAGCATTTACAAGTGAATAAATGAATACTCCTAGTATCTTAGCTAATAATTGTTTAATTTTTTTTTTTTAACGAAACAACCAACAGGTTATGGGGACTAGTTTTAAATTACTACTCTGAAATAGCAGCTGGTTTGAAGATCACTTTGATCATACTGTAAATGGAATCTTGAAAGAACCTTAGTGAATCCTTAAGCAGTTATAGAAAACTAATGTCCGACGAACTATACAAAAATATTTTTGTTTGTTTAGGTTAATTTAGCTTATGTCCTCAGTTCATTTCTTATAATAAAAATATGTCATATATAGAAATTAAAGCATGAACTGACTTATTAAAATAATCGCCGGTTGTAAGTCAAAACCTTAACTTACCGAAAAAAATAAATATCAAAATTATAATTTCAACATTTTCACAAAAAGATAATAATCATCCTTTATAACCTTTCAGTCTTTCAAGGTAAATATGATGCTAGGAATAATATAAAAGTGATAAATTGAAGCATTTTTCGAGCAGTCATTTGAATGTAGCTAATGATTGTGTATATATTCAACTATAAACAGATTATTTATTGAGATGTAAGTGTAAGCAAAGTTTACTTAATAATTTGTAGTTCTGTTTTTCAGAGGGAGGTACTTAATTAATCAATATTAGCAGTGAAGGTAATATTCAAAATGATAGTTCAATCTTTGGTTTCGATGAAGTATTAAGGGAGATATTAAACCACAAATAATGAGAAATTATGTATAAACATAATTTAATTTAACAAACCTGACTCCATTCGGATGATATCGATGATTTTGCCAGTAGCAATATCAAGCTGAATGGTATCATGAACTTTCACGAGTGGATCTGGGTACCTGATGGTTCTAGCGTCGTGGGTAACTAAGTAAGGAATACCCTTAGGCCCAGTCTGCACCCTTTTAACCTTGCACAGCTTGTACTAAAATAGTAATTAAACTAATCAATATAAATAACAATAAATAAATAATTAAAACTGATATTTTTAATGTTTTATTAAATAAAATATCCTATAAATCTAAAGGTGCATTTAACCTTTTTACAAACCACAGGAAACACAATTACTTATCTTAACAAATGGAGACATTAGCGCTAAGCCCAACTTATTTTTGTATTTCTCTTGTTAGCGTACATAGTAGATGGAAAACATCAAAAACAAGAAACGAAATCACTGGCATAGGGAAGAAACCATTTAAATGTGTTACTCCTACATAATGAAATGTTTTAAACGCACCTTAAGATTAAAATGCAGGTAAAATACTTTAAAATACAATAATTAACCTTCATAGCATACTTGCGTTATTCACTTACCCAAACAATTAAAATTTGAATAAAAACTTTACCAATACAATAACACAAATAACTCTACAACATAACAATAATAATAACTACCATAAATTACAAACCTTGGCTTCATCAGCAGTAATTCTGTGAATAGCATAACGTCCCTTAACATCATAGATCAATCGGAAAAATTCACCAGTTTTCTCAATGCTAATCACATCTTAAACAAAACAATCATATTTAACTAACAAGCCTCAATAAATAATATATAATATTAATATATAAAACACCACTTACCCATGAAACCTGCAGGGTAGTTAGGGTCTGTCCTCACTTTGCCATCAATTTTTATGAGACGCTGCATCACAATTTTAGTTACTTCAGTATTTGTAAGTGCATACTTTAGTCTATTACGGAGAAAAATTACTAAGGGCAATGATTCCCTAAGTTTGTGTGGACCTGAGCTGGGCCTTGGCGCAAAAACACCACCAAGCTTGTCCAACATCCATGATTTTGGAGCATTTAAACGCTTCAAATGCTTTTTGGGACCACGAGCCTGCAAAATAAAAATTAGTTATCATTATTGTGTATGCAAATATGAAGTCAAAATAAAAGTAGAAAACAGCATTAAATAAAACACTTGAATAGGTTATGTTAAGGTTACAACTTAAAACACTTTCGGAGTAATAATTCAAACCGATATTAACAAAATATTATAATTTTAAAAGGGTACATAAATAATTGAGAAATATAATCAAAAAAAGAGAGTAATATTGTTGACAAATGTATAAACATACAACGTGGACATAAACGGTTCTAGAGGTTACATTGAATAATTTACTAATGTAAATTAATTAAAAAAGACTTAAGTAACATAATTTAATAATTTGTTATATCGTAAGTACCATAACTTAAAGGATGAATTCAAATAATAATAAATCTAAGAGAGTATGCCTACCATTGTCAAACACGGGAGCGAAAGAACTTCACGAGGCTCGTTTAACTGCCATATGAATCAGAAGCTTCCATTTACTTCGTCAAAGGATACTGTATATTTGTTCCTTTTCATCATTGTATTTTTATAACATCAATCCATTTTCATCCCTTAAGCCTTAATTAATTAAATTTAATTTATTATAAGTTTTATTTTATAAACTCAAAAAGATATAATGAATTCAAAGGACATTAAAATATTTTTATTAAAATAGCACAATAGAGTAACAAGTACCTAGATTACCAAATAGCAGTTCCAAGTTGAGAAAACACATTAAACCGGTTATTTGATTAATTTAAAAAAGAGAAAAGACAGGTACTGACCGGGATTAATATAATCTAAGATATTTCTCTGGTGTGGCTTAAAAACAGTAAGATTTAGTGATTCAGCTAATTTATTTAAATAATGTTGTGGAATGGTAAAATAATATATTAGGAACAACCGTACCCGTTCCACCTGCGTATCAAGTTCCTGTTAGCATTCCAGCTTAAAAATGTACTTTAGTTTTATTTGTTTCATTTTAATTGATTTCTTTAATTTTTTAAAGAATTGCTTTCATTTTCCTTCTTTAATTATATCATCATTCCTTATTGGCTTATAGAGATGATAACTTTTTTGTCTTTTTTCCTGAAAGCTTAATTAATAGTAGAAGGCTTTTCTATGTATTTAAAAATTCCAACAACAAGTCCATTCATGGTAAAATCAGCACAACTGACTACAAACAAGTTTTTAAGTATGCTATCAAATTTAATTTGAATTTAAATTATTATAAAAATAATTAGAATGAAGATTAGAAAGTCTGAAATTTCTTGATGAACATGTTTGAGTCGAAACGTCGGCAAACCCATTAAAAATGTGTGACTCAAATTACTGTTGCATCCTTATAATTGACTAGTCCACTGCTAAAGTCATCTCTAATACTTTTATAAAATTTTAATTCTGGGTTTATGGTTGACTGTAGTGAATAATTGAAGAGAAGGATGGTGGAGGTGATCAGTGAAATTGAAATGGTAAAAAATAAATAATTTTATTTATTATTACATTCGCCGACGTTTCGGTTCGAATTTCAGGCCTTCATTATGGCTGGAAAAAGAATCAGATTACAATAAGTAGAATAACATTGAATAATACAGAATTAAGATTAAAAAAGTTGATAGGTATGGACGAATAATTTGTAGTGGAACAACTTAACGTAAAATGAACTAGATATAATGAACATTAACGTAAAATAAAGTAGGTAGAATGATAACAGTAACAGAGAACTAAGAAATAAATAATAATAACTGTAACAAACTACGGACCAATGAAATAAGCACAATAAAATATAAGGTAACATAAGTAATGAAAATGGTAATCTAGAATAAAGTTTAAAACAGAGAAAAGAAATATGAAGTTATATAAGAAAATAATAGATATAAATAGAACATTAAGATATTGTAAATTCTATCAAAAAATATAATGTAAAAAAATGTATGAGGAAATGTATCATATATAGAAAATAGAGATGAGATATGGAAAATAAGAAAATTCTTTTTCCAGTTCTGATGAAGGCCTGAACTTCGGGCCGAAACAACGCCGAATGTAAAAATAAATAAAATAATTTATTTTTTACCATTTCAATTTCATTGATCATCCAAACCATACTTCTCTTTTTTTATAAATTTTTATTAATACTTATCTATTATTGGTCTACCCAGGATAATTTCCAAATATTGTCACATGTTTTTAGAGAAAAATAAGAATGTTTATATAATAAGTATTTCTAAATAACCAGTAGGTTGGGTAAAAATTGACGGTTTGATAAACAAGACAAAACTTATTAACATTTAAATCTAGCGCCAGTTTTTGATCGGCGGGAGAATTTAAACTTTCAAAAAAGTAGAACATAAAATTTGAGACACCATCAAAATAGTTATTTGGAACCAGTTTCTTTTGTGTGTGTGTTTTCTTAAGTTAAACAAGTTTCTTTTTCAACAGGAAGCGATGCAAAATACTTAATTTATGAAAATACTAAATTTCCTCATATTATTTTCTGATGTTTACGTTTTCTTGAAAATAATTTAAGAAATTAATAGCGTTTATTTTTTTAAGGAATTTTAGATAGTTACAATGAGCAATTACCTTAAATAGTCCCGTTGTTAGTTAATGCAATATAAAATTATATGGAAATTCAATGAAGAAAACCTTACTTCCGTAGACAAATATTTTTTGTGTAAAAACCACTGGTGCAAAATCATTTTAGGACATAATTTTTAAAAATCAATTTTCAAAAAGAACAGAATTATTTATAAATGAAAATATTTATATTTACAATGCATTACAGATCAAGCTCCTAAAATAAATAAAAGGTTTGACATAATTAATTATAATTATTTTTGCATAAAACGCTGGTATTTTAAGAAGAAAGATTTTCACATCACATAATTTTTTTTTTTTAAATTGACTACGAATCTCGGATAAACCAATTAATATGGATATAAAGCTAACTAAAGAAGGAAGTTTTTTTTTTAAGTTGGAACCTTATAAAAAAAAAGTCGTATTTTTAGAAATTAGAATAAGGAAAAGACTAATAATAATTACGGACAGGATGTATAGGTATTTAACACATTTATTTTTAGGCCTCACAAAACCTTTTCCAATAGTTTTTTACAAAAATTGTTCAATCGATAATATGAAGTGACACTTCCGATGGTTCGTTTTCAATGAAAAGTTTCAGTTGACACCAGAATATCCAAATAATTGTCTCTACAATTCCCTCCAGCATATGTAACCTTAAATGCGTAACTTCACTTCCTTACATCTTTTCGTTTTCAAGCTTGGCTGTTCAACATTGTTCCCTTGGTGGCCTGATATTTTTTTTTTTTTTTTTTTTTTTTTTTGCGTCCCACTCTTCCTCGTCTTTTAGACTATACAGTTTTTTCCCGGTAAGGGGATAAGGGCGAGGGATTAACGCCCGAGTTAAAAGCCCCCTCCCCCCGGCCATCGGGACAGAACTTGTAATTGTTTTATCTAATTATCTATGATCCGGATTGCAGGGCAACGCGTGGTGGTGTGCACACGCATTAGCCATCTCGGCCACACCTCCCTCAGATGGGCCTCGTTAGGAATTTTGTTTTATACATGTTTCAACACGTATATTCAAGTTAAAAAACAAAAAACTTTTTTCCGCATATATCACAATATATTTCCCGTTTCGATTCTCTAGTTATTGGACTTGTATCTTTAAATGTACTGCCATCTTTGAAAGCAGGAACTCTGGATTGGCAGACAAGGTTCACTTTACTTAGGATAACAAACGTTTTCGTAATTTGCATTCAAACCTTCGCCTGTGACTCTAACGGATCCAGGATTTAATTTTGGTAGGGCTTCAGCCAGAAAGATTTTTTTTTTGTATTAATATACTAGGATAATTACGTCGGAAGAAAGAAAGAAACTAACTACCTATATGAAATGGTCTTTAAGTCCTATTAACTGTAATTAGACGAACAATAATACATTTAGAGATAACTTTTTTCATAAAATATGGTTATATTTTACCATTTTTGGGGGGGGAGGCTTATTGTTCATATAATTACATTTAACAGGACTTCAAGAGTCACTTAAACACCATTTTATACAGGTAGTTAGTTTATTTATTTTTTTCCAAAGTAATTATATTTATATATGTGTATATATATATATATATATATATATATATATATAAAACAAAAAAAAAAAAAAACTTTTCGGGCTGAAGCCCTCTCCAAAATTAAATCCTGGATCTGCTAATGATTTTATACAGTAGCTAAACAATGCCATATTATTTTAGAAAAAATATGAGAGCATTTAGAAAAAAAAATTAAAAAGAAAGAAATAATGTGGAAAGAACTTTCTTGATTCAATACAGATAAATATGCATTAAAACCATCGTTTAATACTTTTAATTTTATTTTCCTGAAAAAATCCAGAAAATTATGATATGATTATTACAAATACTAACATGTAAAAATATTAAATAGCCAATTTTTACTTCTTGATGTACAGAACTTTAAAAAAAAAAACCATGTTTTGTAATTGCATTCTTCATTTTTAATACACTGCACTATATTGTGTAGGATACAAAGCTTATTAATAAACACTGATTTAAACCTTCAATAGGATTCTTCCCTTTGCAATAAATTTCTTTATTATTATTATTATTATTATTAATTATTTATTTTATATATTTGATGCAAATTAAATGAAATTTGAAATAATGATGTAGAGATGGTTGACTGTGATATAATATGAGAAGGAATTGGTTGGGGGGTGCGGTCATATAAGTACTAGATTATTTAAAAATAGTATTTTTAATTATGCCGACGTTTCGACCCACCTTGCAAGTCTTCATCAGGACGTGGCATGTGGCACTGCAGGAGGAAGTTGATAGACTGGTCATTTAAAAATACTATTTTTAAATAATCTAGTATTTATTTAACCGCACCCCCGACCAATTCTTTCTCGAAATTTGAGATAGTGTGGGAAATAAAAAAATCTTTAAAAAACAAGTTTTATTTTATTTTTACATTACAATAAATAGGTAACTGGTGATCAAAGAAGGCATATTAAAATTATTTAAAAAGAATTAAAAATTACATATTTACAACTGTTTAAGAGACAGCTTGAGTGAGGCACTTATCATATGGCCTTTTAAATTTTATTTTTGTATCACTTTCCATCTTAAGTGAAACTGTCAGGTATAATTTCTTAAAGTTAAATGATAATTTTGAGTCCATTGAATAATTACAAAATTTATTGTATTGGTGGTTTGAAAAATAAACTTCATAATAATGCATTATTATATTTTATTTGACATGTATAGTGAAAAAAACAGTACATTTGATGATGACGATTATTGCTTGAATTCAGAAGAATGCTATTAATAATAGATTTGGATATGAAGTTTGTTACCTTTACAAACTTCAGAAGCATCGCAAATATTCACAGGCACTTCTTGCATAAATAGATTTGATCCCTCTTGCCGAAAGAAATAAAGGACATTTATTATAGAATATTTAATAAATATATTTTAATGCATTATAAATACATGTAATTTAATTTTTATTAGTAGCTTTAATAATTATTAAATAGTTAAAAATAAATGTAATTTAGAGTTTAAATAGCATATAATTTTTAGAGAATATGATCTAATTCAAGCTTAAAAAATTATGTTTTTATTTAGTTTAATTCAGATATATCTTACTAAATCATTAGAAAAGTACGTGTGCATGATTTTATTTCTTATTTGAATTTGATACGAACGTACTCATACATCACTGTTTTACAAAATTTCACCAAAAATGTCAGAGAAAAATGATATTCTTATCTTTCTGGGGCCCTTGATCCCAGAGAAGTCAGCAACCAAGAACATTTGTGGATGGAAGGTGAAAATGTGGCACATTGTAAGTTAACATAGTAGTGTTTTAATTCAGACGATTCTATTCTGGGATGAGCCTAGATATAAAATTCATATTTTTTGTATAAACCATACCATTACACATACTTTTAAAACAAGGAGGATGTTGAATTAGATTTAAGATTGGTCTTAATTCGGAAGTGAATGATGCTGAATTACTGAATAATGTCAGTAAAGATTGATTTACAATCACGAGTTACCCAAGCTCAATGATGAATTGATATTTCCAAAAGTTTGCTTCAAAATCCAAAATATGTTAAGGTTTTAGAAAAAATTGTAATGAGTGATGAGACATGGATATTTTAAAAAAAAATTCTACGATGAAACAATGGGGTACCACTGTGCCAGGAAATTGCACATACTTTGAAAACAAGGATGTTAAATTAGGATTTGAGAAATTTTCGATCTTAACAATTATTGACTGATACCACAGAGAAGATGAGTTAAAGTCAATTAATGTCTAAAGTTAATTTTAATATCTTGGTCTGTCCTGAGTATTAGGAACTGGGGGCCACAGCAGAGTGGTTGATATTGAAGGCGAACTTGCTCCTTCGAAGAGTATAGCACCAATTAAGAAGATTTCAAACTAAAATTTAAATCTTTTATTTTATGCACACGACTTTAGTAATGACATAGTATATATCTGCAATAGAGAGAAGAGAGCTTTGTATCATAATTAACTTTATTTTTAATACATTAAATAATCATTATAATGAATAAATATTTGGTCGTTGAATTATACATTTTACTGTAACACCTAATTGAATTGATACATAACAAACCAACATGGATTTTTTTGAATCTGACATCTATGAAATTGATTAATCAAAATTTTTAATAGAATTTTAGAAAGTACATGAAGATTTATAATTTCACTTAAAAACATTTTTAACTATTCTCTTCATGAAAGCCAGGAGCAGGATGCCAGACTGCATCAATAGCCAAGTAGTCTCTAATGAGAGTAGAATCCTTCTTTTCATCTGGTGATCCTTCGTTGGCGGTAAATACTTCCTTCACCATCTTGGATAGTCGGCTCAAGTTGCCCACCACATGCCTAACTTCACGGTCTTTGACCCTTCCCTCTTTAACTAAACTTGGAGATCTCTTCCAGCCGCTGTGTTCCTTGACCAACAGTGGATATACCCTAACCCAATCACCAGACTCCTTCACACCACAGCGCCAGTCCACTCCATTACCCCACTTGTAGCCAGGTTGGTTTTCATCCAGTTGACAACCGCTCGAATCTTCAGAATCACTTTTGTTCCTCATGCGGCTGTTATCTAGCAACATAAAGCAAGGTTAGTTAGAGACAAAGATTTTTTATTTAACTAAATTTTAAATGTTTGATAGACATTGCAATGAAAATAAACATAACTTTATCTTTTTTATTATATTTTATCATTACATGATTAACATTTACACAAAAATACCTCTCTTATCATCAAGGCTTTTACTTTATATATAAAAATCTTTTTAACAAGAATTTTTATTTTCTCTTTATTTAAACATTTCAGCCCTACAGCCTTTTTCAAACCACTAAAAAAAAAAATAGTCATAATTTATCCATTTAAAAATATTTTTAGTTCATCACTCTATGGCAGCAATTGTTTAATTAAAGCAAAGAAAATAAGGTAAAATTCTTTTTTTTTTTGTTTTTTACTGTGTGCCATGTTTTGTGATAAAATAAATTCCCTCCCCCCAAAAAATGTTTTTTTATGAAATAGTGATTATTATAATGTTTTTAAAAATAATTTTGTTAATAATGACATTATGATTGATTTATACATTTGCAAGAAAGATGGTTTTGCCAAAATGAAGAAGAAAAATACCTTGAAGAAATAGTAGAAGACGAATGAAGAAAAAGTATTTGTGGATGTGGAAAGAATAAGAAACAACGAAATAGTTTATAATTTTAATTTAACAATTGCTGTCTATCATGATTTATGGCTATTATTATTTTTTGTTTTGGGGAAAGTTTTGGACAATAGTTTTTAGGGAAACGTTAAAATAAAGAGAAAATAAAAATTCTTGTTATAAAGGTTTTTTATTTATAAAAGAAAAACGGTGAGATTAAAAGTTGTATTTTTATATAAATGTTAATCATATATTGATTAAATTAATAAGACTGAAATGACAAGAAAATGCTCATGGAATCTGATTACTCTAACATTTACTTGACCAACATGAACTTCTAATATACTACAAAAACTCATATACATTACCACTATCAGGCTTATTGTGACATGAGAAATTGAGCCTGAACAAAACCACTGAATTCTAACCATATCCAATACTTACAATACAAAATTCTTCATAAAATCTTTAATGCTCCTTATTATGTCACAAATAAATTTATCAATAAAGATCTCAATATTTTTTTTGTATCAGATTTGATATGAAACAGACATACCCATGGGAGGTAGGGCAGTGGGACCGTTGCCCCTAAACAATTTGAAAGAAGACAGTTTGTTGCAAATCCAAGAAAAATAATGTTTAAAAATTGCTATTCCATGTATTGGGTTGGCAATAAGTCTTTTTGGATTTTCTGTTTATTTTTATGTTTCTATGATACATTTCTTATCTGATGAATTAATCCCTAAAGTGGATTGTTTATCCTGTATGTAATATGTCAACAACTATATCAGTTAACTCTTGTTGAAATTAGCTTAGGTGTTTGCTACTGCACTGTGAACATGGAAGAAAATATCTTTCATTATCGGCATATTTTGTTGTATTATTTTAAAAAAGGTAAGCATGCTAGCTCATAGAAAAATTTGCAGTGTTTATGGGGATGATGCCTTAACCGATTGCACCTTTCAAAATTAGTTTGTAAAATTTCAATTAGGAAATTTTGACATCAATGATGGTCAATAGACTCAACGGACAACCCACATGAAATTAAAACGAGCAATGTTAAGGCCATTGTTGATCAAAATCCCATCCAATCAGTGCGAGAGATTGCTATGTTCCTAAATGTGTCGCAAAAAAGTGTAGAAAACCGTTTGTACAAGCTCGGCTATGTTTCCAGGCTTAATGTTTGGGTCCCTTACATGATTTTTTTTTTTCAAAAATCACAGAGAATGCTATAACTTCAATAAGAGTTTAGCTATCAAAAAGAAATTTAGCAGAAATTCAGGGCCTCATAAACTGCACAAAATGACATCAACAGGGCCTTCGTAAACAAACTAAAAATGGAGATAATAAATAAAAACCTATAAGGAGTTTTTGTTTATTTATTCCTTATGAAAGCATTAAATAAAAAGAAAACATAGATACGCCTTTGAAGAGCAATAATTCAGCTTTCCAACGGATATAGTAACATTGAATTTGGAGAACATCCTGAAGAGTTATGAAGGATTGGAAGGGTGTTGTGTTCCACCAAGACAACGCTAGGCCCCACACCTCATTGGTCATTCGCAATAAATTATTGAGTCTTGTATGGGACCTTTTGCCTCACCCTCCAAATGACTACCGCTTATTCCGGTCTCTGCAGAATTCCATGAATGGAAAGAAATTCCAAAAGGAAGAGGGCATCAAAAACCACTTGGATCAGTTTTTTAACAATAAAATCCAGACATTCTATGAACATGGCATTATGCAGTTAGTGGAAAGATGGGAAAAAGTCATATTAAATAATGATCAATATATTGTAGATTAAAATAAATTTTATATCTATAGTACATTGAAACCATATTAAATTCACTTGTGAATTAAGGTATAATTCAATTGGCAATATTATTCACTCCTAACACTTGGCCTATTCCTTAAGCAAAATATACTTCTAAAAAAATTAACTATGATAATTTTTATAAATCGTATAATCATATTCTAAGGATTATAAACAAACCTTTAAAATTGGCAGTATATGAAGATATGTTTTTTATTGGAACATGATGATGCCTCCTACTTCGTTTATCTTCCTGAGACAAAGTATTTTTATTATTCTGGCTCCTTAATGGCCTAGTCTTAAATCTTCCTTTTCTCAACTGAAAGAATATGCTGATTATATGAATTATTAAAGAAATAATAATGTTAAGAAAATAAATGAGTTCTACAAAACATTTCAAGCTAATTTGACAAATAAAAATGAAACCTAAAAACCAGGAAAAATTAATAGTAATTTAAGTTTTAAAAAATCAAGCATGTGATTGAAATGGACAAAGACTATAAGACCCATTGTGGGGATAATATAAAGGTTGGTTCAATTAATGTGTTTACGTTTTCACAGATTATTGACGATAGCTAATTGCCGAAATGCTCAAATTTATTTGATTTGAAATAAAAATTGTGAGACAGAAGATCAAAAATTGTCTACTTTTCATCATAATTTGGCATAAAATAAATAATACATAGGAACACAGCAATCAAACAGAACCAAATACAAAAAAATCTAATTATTCTGTGTCCATATAAGGTTTTATATTACCCAATGTAATATGAAAAGCAATTTTATAGCTTGTATAGATTCCTATTTTACTTTATACATTTTATTTGAAATTTTATAGTATGGATTTATACATATTAATTCATACTACATAAAACTATAAAAACAAAGATTAAGATATGACTTCCGAAATTTGAATACATTTTGGGTGGAGAGATGGTTTTTCCATTTGCATGCCATCGCAACAACATTAGCAGCAGTTTTGGCATTATTTATTGGTTGGAAGTCATCGTCTGAAAAGTCATCAGTTTCTTCACCAGCTGGCATCCTGCTTAGGCTTTCAAAGAGACAAAGACCCGTGTTGCATACAGGAAGTCCTAAGAGGTCGAAGAGGTCATGCAGCATTGGCTTCTTAACGGCAGGGTCAATATCGCAATCGGTCCCCAAGGCTGGACTCAAGTTTACCTGAAAACACAATTTTATTTTTTGATACTAGACTAGTGAATCATTTCAATAAAATAGGATCATATACTTGCATAATATCCTAGCTGTTAGCTAATAATTTTAAAATTAAAATATTATATACTTATTTTATGCTAAGAGAGTGGTGTAGCACAGTTGTAGGGCACTGATCTTTCAATGCTGGGGCGACCCTTGGGTCAGGAGACCTTTCTGAGGCATACTCAGCCTCTATAAAGTGTGTAACTTTAATTAAATAATTAATTAAGAAGGAAAGCCTGATGGTTGAGCGTGATCTCAGTCAAATCACCTCTTTGCACAACCATTTACTAAGAAACAGCTTAAAAAATAATTATTACTGAATCCAAGAAACTCCATGAGTTTTAATGGTACAGGTTTTTTAAAATGTTTTATACTACATATCCAATTACCTTCTGAATATCTAGAACAGTGGTCTCCAAAATTAGGCCTGTAAGCATCTCCAATCCAGCACACGAAGTTTTATTTAAAATTTTTATAAATTTATGAAAACTATTTTTCATCATAATCCTTTCCCTATCTATCGTTGCGCATTGCGGGGATGTCCTCTATAGAGCTTGACCCATGTGTCCCTCTCCTATACCAGCTCTCTCCTCCTGCTCCAGTCCAGCCTTCGCTTCCTGAACGCCTCCCACATGCCTTCTTCCCAGGTGATCCGTGGTTTTCCTCTTGGTCTTCTAACATCCACTCTCGTCTCATACGTTATCCTGGCCGTTCTTTTCATGTTCATCCTTAGAAGAGACCCGAGCCATCTAAGTTTATTCTCTTCAAGAGTGGTTCTGTAGTACTGTATCGGCTGTACATCGAGGTTTGATCTTATTGTCGTGTTGCGGATCCTATCTCTGCTGGTCTTTCCCTCAACCTTTCTTAGGTACCTCATCTCCGTTATCTGGATCAATCCCTTGTGTTTTGAGGTAAGGTCCATGATTCGGAGGAGTAAGAGAGGATGGGCAAGAACATTGACTTGTAGACGGATATCTTTGTTTTATTCATCACTTCTCGTTTGTTGAGGAAACCTTTCCGGATTGAGTGGAACATTCTTCTAGCTGCTCCCAGCCTTTGCGACACCTGATGCATGCACCTAGATATTTGAAATCCTGCACCTGTTCCAGGGTCTGTTCTTTCTCATAGTCTGTTGTTATCAATATTCTCATAACTCGACGGGGACATCAACTTATTCTCATGCATTTTGTCTTCTGTGGATTAATATCCATGTTAATGCTAAACAGCTCTAGAAAACTATTTTTAAAAAATGAAATCTAGTAAATCTCTCAAACACGAGATTATTACATGATTTTTTTTTTTTTTTAGAAAGCTTATTTCATAACTGAAGTGTCATTAAAATAACAACCTTTTTTTTTCTTTTTTTTTTAACAGAAGCCATGTTTGACACAATATCTCCTGGCATTAAGAATTCCTTAGTCGTTATTGTTGTGAATTATTGCACTATGTGTAACTGTGATATTATTATATAATGTAACACAATTATGTCGCCATATTGCCACATAACATATCGTCGAGGCATATCACTTTCTGTGTGTAGAGGTCTTCAATGTAGGTATCAATTTGGTCCCCGGGACTTATAGGAAGTCTCAATGTGGCATGGAAGCCAACAAATTTGGAGACTTCTATTCTTAAAGAATCGACTTTTAAAAAAATTTACATCACATATACAAGAACAAAGAATGAATTAAATATTATATTTGCGCTGTTTCCAATCAGTCACACGTATTTTCCTCATTTCCTAGATATACTTTAAAGATTCCCATCACCAGCTGAAGAAAAGGTTAGCCCCAAAAATTCATGTATTCTTTTAACCAAAAAATGTATGCTCAAAATATCCTTAATTTTTTATTGAGCAATAATATCTTCATACATTCTAATCTGATAAGAATTAATACTTTACTATAAATATATGTGCATAATTTTTTTTGTAAATATTCATAATGTACATTGAACTTTACAGCATAAACTTATATAGAATGGATTACTACCTCAATAAGCCATGGTTTCAAATCCTGGTCTATCAGAATATCAAAACCATAGAATTCAAAACAGTTTTTTGATGTTGGTATTCCCACAATTTGACTGGCTATAGTCAGAACAATGAGGGATGCTATGCGTTGCCACACTAGCCAATCATCAATTCCATTTTGATTCAAGTAATGTCTCAGTTGTCTTAGGGTCCATTTACAGCCTGTAGGTGAAATTAATATTTATATTATAATAACAAATAACTATAAAGAATAATATATGGTTACTTCAAGACTTGAATTGCTCTCATAATTTTTTTTCATTTATTTAGGTAATAACAACATTATGTATTAATTTAAAAAGAAATACATTTTTTCATTAGATTTATAATTTTTAATATGCCACCATTTTAATTATATTTTTTATTATTTTTCTGCTCTAAATCTTTATATCATAAAATAATAACATATGTTATAATAGTAATAGATATAATAATAACAGATGGTCATGTTTTCAATTATTAAATTTAATAAATAAATAATGAAGAGAAGAATAGTTGGGGTGATCAGTCAAATAAGAAGGCAAAAATAAATGATAATATTTATTTTGACATTTGCCAACGTTTCGACCTGAAGTTCAGGCCTTCATCAGGGCTAAGAAAAGAACCAGATAACAAGGTGTGAGAAACATAAGTAGTGCAGGTAAAAAAAAAATAAAGTAAAATGCAGTTGTTAGAATAATGACAATAGTAAGAACTAAGAGATAAATGATAATAACCGGTACAAAGTGTGGAATGATGAAGTAAACATAATCAAAATGGGAATTTTAGAATAAAATGTAAAACAGAAAAATATGAAGTTATATAAGAAATGGAAATAAATAGTAAAATTAAAATATTGCGAATAGAGTAGTTAGATAGAAAATTGAGATATTGTAAAGTCTATCAAGATGTACAGACAATGTATAATATAATAAAGAGTTAAAACAGGGAAAAGAAATGAAAGGAAGGAGGAAAGAAACTGAGAAGGCTGAAATAAGAAAGAGAAAAAGAAAAAGAAACCTGACTCCAAAGGTGTAAATCGGAGCAATGAGCATGTTAGCCAGGGAGAGGGTGGAGAGAAGAGATGTATAGTGGCATCATCTCCAACGGTTATCTGACGAAGTTTGAACTAAAGTACCGGAAGCGAAAATAAGGACGAGAGATATATTACTCATAAATATTATGGATAATTAAACGAAAGTTGATAGAAAGAGGCAATAAAATAGTTTAATATAAACTAAATTTATAATAAATAAATACTTTATAAATTATAAATAAATTTATAATAAATTTAAATATTCACGGCAGTCAACCATTTACCCACAATTAATAAATAAATAATTTAAAAATATTCTATGAAAATGCCATTTAATTTCTATGGAAAAGTTTATTTCTTATTCAATAATAAAAATATATACATTATTAACTAAAATATTTAAAAGTCATTAGCTTTTCATCCCAGTTACATTCTATTCCCTTACATGTTAGATATTCATTTTTCTAAAATCTTAACCCTTCCAACTGTATATTATACATCTACATACATCACAACTTTTATTTCTGGAAATTTGTTCTAAAACTGTGAAAATATTTTTCTAATTAAGTTAATTATCAAATTCTTTCATAGAATTCCACTTTATTATTACTAACAATAACAAGAATTTTTATTGTTAAAAAAAACAACAAATTAAAGGTATTTTGAGGAAGATATTTTGAAAACCCAGCAATTAAGTTCCTAAAAACTATTTCAATGAGGAAAAGCTGACATTAATATTTATTTTTACATCTATATAATAATAATAATAATACTTTATTTATTCTGGGTCCCTTTAGAATAATGTACAGAGATAGAAATATGGGCTTTGGAGCCTCAGAGAATAATTACAAAATAAACAGATTTATATAATGAATTAATAAAAGAAAAGAATATTATTTACCTTCAATCTTCAATTAAAAAAAATGAAATAAAAGTATTTAAAACAAACTAATTATTTATATATATATATTTACAAAATCTATTTACAATTTTATGAGAATTGAACGGATGAGAGGTGATTGAACAGGCGTGATTTAAAGGTGGGGAGAGTATTGGAGAGATGGATGTAGGATGGGATAGAATTCCATAGGAATGTGGATCTAATAATGAAAGATCTGTCGAAAGTAGCGGTTCGATGGGATCTTGTATACAAATCTGAAGACTGAGAACAGTTTTGTGGGAGTGGACAGAGATTTGAATTGAAGGAGCTCGGAGATGTATGGAGGACAGCGGGATTGGATGACTTGTAAGAGGAAGGATGCTAGGAAATACTTACCTCGGTAGGAAGGATAAAGCCATTTCAGCTCTTCATAATAACATGAAATAGAAGTATCTCTTGGGATGCTAAAGATGAATCGTACAAGGCAATTTATTAAATGTTTTAGTTCCGCCTCGAGATCCCCGAAAACGCCCCCATATACCATTCAGCAATAGTCAAAGTGAGGAAATATTAAGGAAGTAATAAGGAGTTTACGGGTTTCAAATGGAAATAGTTGGTGGAGGTAATTTAATAAAATGGAAAAGGTATGGCAGGAAATATCAGATACATGGTTTTTCTAGGAAAGGATTTGATCAAAGGTTACTGGGATAGAATTTTATGGGATCATCCTGTAGGAGCAGGGTTGGTATGTTAGGAAGAGTTTTAAGGAGGGGACTGGAGCCTATCAAGATTGCCTTGGTCTTCTCGGCATTCAACTTCAACTTGTTCGCATCCGCCGAGTCACAGATTCTATTTAAGTCCTCTTGAAGTTTTTTGGTGGCTGCTAATAGGCCAGAAGGAAGGAGGAAACAACAGGTATATTTGGAAATCATCTGTATAGATATGGTATTGGGAGTGATGGGTGAGGAGAGGAAGGTCATTAATGTAAATAGCAAACAGAGTAGGAGATAGGGAGGAACCCTGAGGAACACCGCAGGAGAGGGGAAGTGTCTTAGAGGGAAGTTGACCTTAGAGGACTACATACTGCGATCTATTTGAAAGGAAAGAAAAGGGATCTATATAATGAGTTTTATTAACATTGTTGGAGCTTTTTTTGAGAAAATTATAAAAATGTGTAAAATCGATGTAATCAGGTACCATTTCTGGATATTCAACTATAAACGAAAAACTTGCTGTTACATTCCAGGCATTTGCTATCATAATACTTTTTTTTACTGTATATATCATATATGGATGAAGAAAAAACGATTCATAATAACTGAATGTCAAAAAATATGTTCTATATAATAAAGAAATGTGTAAAGAATAATTTAATAATAACTTGGTAAATAGAAAAATGGTCTCTATGAGTTATGTGTGTAGTGATCATCTCATAAATCAACCATAAGATGATAAACTATAGATTTTGTTAAAATTGAATAATTACTCACCAGCACCTACTTTATCCTTCATTTCCATATAACCTGGACCCTGTTTGTTGATAGCACAGTTAGTAAGGTGAGCATATTTGTTGGAAATATCCTTCATTGAAAACTTGTTAGTACTGAACCTGGCGAGACCCTCACGGTAGACGTAAACAGTAAGAGGGTGAAAGCATGGAACACACACATAAATGCGAAGATCAAACTTGTAGCCACCAATCAAGAGAGGATTATTTACATATCTTTGTACCACAGAGTTTGTGTCATAAGTCAGTTCACTTACATTCTGAAAAAAATAAAAATAACCATTATATTTAAAGTAGTAGTAGATATAAAATTGTCTTCCCTTTATTTTTAGTATAAAGAAGTCAAAATTTGAATATAGTTTAAGAAAACAGACTATACCCTGAACAATGATATTCCTCTTCCTTGACTCTGACCAACTGGTTTGCAAATCCATACCAAGTTGTTATTGCAATCGGTTTGTAGCTTGATCCTGCTGCAATGTTCGACCAGTTTGGAGTAATCCAAAGGCAAGATGAAGGCTTCAGGGCTGCGTGCAGAGAGAAAAAAAAAATGTTCATATACATTTGAGATAGTGAATAGTTAAAATATACAAAAATATTTGTATATGAGTGGTTAGCAATCATAAAATTATTAATTGTAATTCAGAACATTACATGAAATATACACTATTGCAATATTGCCTAAGAGCCGAGTCGAAATTTTGAAACTAATTTGAAAAAAAAAGTTAGTTGTACTCCGTTATAATGTCTATCTTCAGCATTTAATTTGCACTAGTCTGGTAACTCAAAGTGTGTGGCTATTTGAAGATGATTTGTTTCAAGACATTATGAAACTGTTTTTTAAAAAAATCTGTATCACTACAAACCACAGAGGGTCTTAATAAAGTACTATATAAGGAAGTACTGTTTCTTGGCAAACCTTGTGTAAGGAGGTGGATTTGACAGAGATCATCCTCAACCGCCAGGCTTTCCCACATATTTTTTTTTATTTATGGAATAATATAATATTCTGTCACTTTGACATTGGTTATAGGGATTTAAGATCACATTCGCACAATAGGTAAAAAAAAAAATATAAGCCGATATATAACCGAAGCGAAATAACTAAATAATAATCAAAAAGTATATACAATAAATAAAATAAAATTACTTAGTAAATTAAAAAAAACAAAGAACACATACATACCTATATATATTATTTACAATCGAGTGAGTGAACTCCGGGGCAGGCTTTTCCCTCCAACTATGGAGGGAAAATCAGGACTCCAGAAGATCCCAAGCTTTGGAAGACAGTGCCCTACTCACTGAGATATGCTGTTACATACATGAAACTACATACTCTCCTAATATGCAAAAAAGGTATGCCTCAGTTTGGAGGAGGAGAGTATATAATATAAACAACTATTCCTTTGAATATAATTCAATTTGAACCAGGATTGAGTTCTTTACATTAAATAGCTGAAATAAATCACCATTTCGAGAATTTAAGGAAGTGAGAGATATTTCTAAAAAGATAATTATAACTGTTTTGTAGTGTATTCTGTCAGCTTCAATTGAGGCTTAATAAAACCCTTTAGATTCTTGGTTCTAGATAAACGATCTTTAGAAACATTTTTTTTATAAACAGAATATTGACTGCTATTACTTCAGGTAGGTTTATAATATTTATCTTCATTTTAACAGTTACCATGACATTTAATAAAATCGGATCCAAAAATTATGATTTCTCGAGTATGAAAATAATAAAAACTTGTTTAAAAAAAAAAAAAAAAAAGCAATCCGATCAGGCCTCAAATAAATTTATTGAGAAAATTCAGTACAAAGTGCATTAGATAATCTTTGTATGAACAGTTGTTTCCCGGATATCTGCAAAAATTCACTATTGGGCGAAAAAAAAACCTGGATTTTGAATTTCATCTGCCGGTATATCTAAGTTAAGTTTGAATGTAGGGGAAGGAAGCTCGCGCAGCTTTCTCTCACTCTTATGGCTTACATAGAGCAAAAGATTTTCGTTTTCTTTTGCTATATATATATATATTAAAAATTTAAAGTAAAAACATAATTGATATCATTTGTTTGACATTTCTGTACGTTTTAAACAGGTCAGTATGTAAATATATACAAACTTTCGGAGATTAGTGGTTTTAAACAAAGTAATATTTACATTTTTGTTTATAAACACTGTTTCCAATTTGTTTTACGTTCACTCACTATATGAAGTATATAGTAATGCAGAGTCGAAATTTCTTGATTATTAAAGAATATATTCACGATCCTAGCGTAATATATTCTTATATTACTTATATTTATAAGATCTAGTATGTATTTCTGACTATGAAATTTCTGGTTTTCTTTCATTTTAACTCTTATAAACTGCAATCCCTTCAGCGGTGTAAGGAGCAACAAAACTATATTACCAAGAACATTGGAGATCTTAAAGATATCGACACAGGAATGGAAGCCAAGTGTCAAAGTGTTCGCAGCTGGGTGAGAGAAATTGTTAGTCCCTTTTCACTGAAGAACTGTACAGTATTATAGGATCTAAGATATCAGAGGAGGTGGCTCCTATGGTAACCAAGGCACCAGCTGATGTCATTGGAACGGAATGTGAGAAGACATGGGTTTCTCCGATCTATAGGAAATTCGATGGAACAGGAACCCTAAAACTGACGACAGAAGAACAAATCCTTCAGCACATGGCGACTACCAGTGCAGAGGGGAGGGGACAGAAAGTTATTTCTATTGAGATTTGCATAAAAACTGGAGTGTGCCAATACTTTTTTGACCCACTGTGTGTTGCATCAAAGTAGAATTAGAAAAATGTAGTAATTTTTTTGTTTTGATTCATCGATCGAAATTTATAAAAATAGTCCTTCTTATACAAATTCCACAAAAATCAGGTTTTCTCAAAAAATTAATAACACCTTAAAAATGTACCTTTTCTTTCCATGTTAACTTGTTCTGGATACCCCTAGTCTTGTGCACCAAAACTTTAAAATTAATAAATAAATATTAATAAAAAAGTATGCAAAAATTGCTCAATATTTTTTTATCAGTTTCTATTTAATAAACATGGTGTTACTAACAGCTGTTCATTTTAATGGTGTTGAAAGTAGCATTAAGTTAACCAAGTTCTTTTTAAACGTTTTATTTAAAAAAAAAAAACGATTTTATAACAAAAATAAGATTTATAGATAAAGTTTTAATCGCCAAACAGCGACAGTAAGCCTGGTAAGTGATTAAACGTAGTATAAATACAGCTCCCTAGTTTAAATAAATGATCACCTCCATTTTTATGACCTTTTTTAATATTAAATATTTAATAATTATAGTATTTGTAATTAATCGCTTTTTCATGATTAGTTCAAGATCACATACGGCACATTATAGATATAATTGTTAAACAACGCGAGTGTGTCGAAAGTAGACGTAAATGCCCAGTTCGCCATCTTCCTTTTAAGAAAGTTTATGCTAAGTTAGGTTAGGCCAACATATGGATAATAGATCAACACGCCCTGGTGCAGGCATATGAGTGAGAAAAATAATGAGATCGGAATAAATGGAAATCCGATGGTATATCAGGCGAGTACCTCCTACCCCAGTTCATGAATTTTTTCCAGGATTCGTCTTTTGAGAGGTGCCTCTTCTTTTGACAATCCTAGGCCTCATTTCGATTGAAGATTGATTTACACGATCCAATAGTTCACGATAAAGATCCGCATTCACAGTTTCTCCAGGTTTGGGCACTTCAAAATTAATAACGTAATTAATAACGCGTATACTACACCAAAACATACAAAGCGTCATTGTTAGGGTGTAAACCTGGCTTTGGTTCATGGCGATTTATTTGCTAGGCTTCGTGGCGATTCATTTGGATAGAGCCACTGCCTTGTGCGTTTAGGGATATCATAGAGGACCTATTTTTCATTTCCGATTATCAAGAGATCAAAAAACGCTTACATATTGTGCGTTGATGCAATAACAGACATTGGTGGTTTTCCAATCCGCTGTTAATGTTTCTGTATTGTCAACCAAGGTTGGTAAGACTGACAGTCCTTGTTGTTTTCCTGATCGATATGATTCGGAAAGATCAAAATTACCAACTTGGAAACTCACCTTCAGCATTTACAAATGTCAATGTTTTTGGTAGCAACTATTTAGTCCGTGGAATAGACCCCTTCTTTTAATCAAATTATTAAGATCCGCCTAAAACATCGTAAATAGTTTCATCTCATCATAACCTAGAAATATTGTATTTACGAAAATTCTCGGAATTGGGGCGTTTTCAATCTGTAGGTTTACAAACTCTGTCTATTTGATTAGGTACTAAAACCTCGTAAATACTCATTTATAATACTCATTACATACTTCATATTAATCTCGCCTTGTTGACGTTTTCACTTTTATCGTGTGGTCTAAAGCACACACTTAATTTTTTATATGATTTTTTAAATTAAAAAATCCTTTTTGTGTTTCACTGTAATGTATTCGTGGTTATTGATCTATTAAATAAGTCTAAAAGGTGTTTGCTTGGGACTTTAAGAAGAATTTCGGAAAATAGATATGTGAATTTGGACGATATCCAAAATGGCATATCTATATATTTTGTTCAAGAATCAATTGATTTTTTATCGATCCGACGTTAAAAATGTGCACACAGCAAGTCAAAAGGTTATGGATTATGAGGATGATTACGTCATTGATTAAATATAAAATCTGGTTAAAACGTAAGAAAGCGACATTACTTTCCGATCCCCCTAATATTAGTATGTAAAAATATGTTTGTACCTTTGGAGGATATTCTAATTATTGTTGAATGTTTATTTATTTATTTATTTATTTATTTTTTTTTTTAAACTTCAGGTACTTGAAACAACTTATTCCACTAAAGATTCTGGTCATCCCCTTATCAGATCTGTACAAATGATTTCCAGGCGCCCTCACACCATCCCATACAGCAACGGTCGTTTAGAGTATGAGATAACTGCGAAAAAAATTGCCACGGTAAGTCTCAAATCCTTGATGAAATATTATAAAAGTCTTAATAGAAACATTGTTTAATTTTAATTTTACTATTGAACTATTCTAGATTGAAAAAGACATACCATTGACTGAGGAATTAATAGAATTCATCGTCGGAAAAAAAATTGGTGAGGAAAAAGAAGAAGAAGTTTCGGAAGATACAATTTGTATACCAGACACGAGTCAAAGTTTTATTGAGAAAAAATCGGAAATAGAGAGAAATACTTGGACTGACCAAAAACCTACAGCAGGCAGGGTTGGAAAAATGTCGCAAATGTTGCAGAGGATAGTCAAGAATGAAGACATGGATGAAGAAGAGGAAGAAGAAGAAGAAGAAGAAGGAGGAGAAGAAGGAGAAGGAGAAGAAGAATACAAGCACCATCAGAAAAGACCTATGGCGAGACCAACGGGCGAAAGTTCAGAGGATGAAACACAAGACGAGGGGCCCGCTTACGATATCGAAGAAAGAGGTAGAGAATTGAGAGAACAAGAAGAAAAAAACGCAGAGTTTGTCCAAGAACTAGCTGATAACTTGAATGTTTTAGAACTGAAATACTTCGAACTGAAGCAAATAATGGACAGACATCTTAAGACTTTAATCGATGATCTAAGATGCGAGGACGAAGAACTGGAGGATCTTAGGGAAGACATTGAATCAGTATTGGAAGAAGAATATATAAGCTCCTTTGAGTCGGTCGATGGAGAAGATTAAAACTATTCTTCCTAAATTGTTACTGTCTTATCTTAACGATCGATGGGGGATAAGCTACCTTAACTGATTCATATAATTGCTCTTTTGGTATATTATTTTCGATGCTAATAATAATAATTTCCGAGTTTCAAACCTTTAACTTATATAAAACATCTTTCCGAATTGATAAAAAAAAAAACTTTCATATTATATATAATATAAATGTTATCAAGATAGGAAACAATTTTTCTTCTAATAAGCTGCATCAAAGTTTGACACCACTGAAAGATAAAATAGTTACAAACCTCAATTAAAATTTAATAATAATAATAATAATAAGGCTTAGCGAACCCGAAGGTTCGATGCCGACACCACCAATCGCTTGTTACACACCTCCCTCCACCGTTCGCCGTCCAAACCCAGTCCCTTCAGATCGGCTTTAATGCAATCTTCCCACCTTCGCTTCGGTCTTCCCCTCGGACGCTTACCATTCGGCACAGCAAATATTAACCTTTTAGGAATTCTCTCGTTACTAAGCCTAACAACTTTACAAGCCCATTTGATTCGCCGCGATGAAATTACCCCAATTATATTACCCGGATACATCTCAAGCAATTCGGCGTTGTGTAACCGTCTGAACTCTCCGATTAACTCATCCTTCTTCGGTCCGAATATTCTACGCAATACTTTATTTTCAAAAACCTTAAGACGCTGCTCATCCCTTAATGTAAGCGGCCAAGTTTCGCATCCATAAAGAACTGTAGGCAAGATAATTGTTTTATAGATTCTAATTTTTAAGTTTCGGGACAAGAGGCGCGAACTAAGTAGTTTTGTCACAGAAAAATAACAAGCATTCCCCGCCTTCAGTCTAACCTTAATCTCTTTAAACCTTAATCTCAATTAAAATTTAATTTATAAAATAAATTGTCTACATTTCCCTAATTCCTATATCGGCCAAAACCCTTAGTAACAGAGTACAAAAACAAAAACGCTGCATATTATACAAGATGGTTTATTATTTACTAACAATTATACATCAAAAGTAACATTACTTTGCTTGTGGTATAAGAAAAAGATAAATAAAAGTCTATTTCTAATAATTTTAGGCCTATTTTCATATTAGGTCTAAATATTTTTTTTTTTCATCATTAGTAATTCCCTAAGAAAAATAAAAAACATTCATTCAGTTGAAATAACGCTTTCGAAAATCTGGTACGCGCAACACACAACTTTCACTTACCTCTCAACTTTGAATAGAAATTATTTTCTGGCCATGTTGTGCTATTATAAAATTTTTGAATTGCATTTTTAATTTTGATCTAAAGCTAAAAAATTACAGCCGACCAATCATAAATACAATAAAAATAACAAAACCTTATTTATTATATCATCGGTTGATTATGGATTGTACGATCCGTTGAATATGGATCGTACGACTATTAGTTATTAAACTGTTATTTTCCATTGCAAAGTTTACTAAAACGGAATTAAAAGCTTTGCATTGTCTGTCATGGCCAATGGTTGCCACACTGATTGTAAGTGGATTATGTTGGAATATCGCAAAGGGAAAATTTATCAAATTATTCTCAAATTGCATTTTCTAAAAGGTTACATTATAATTTTTCGGAATAAACGGACGATAGATACCTAATATCAGATCTAGAGTTGTTAAACTACAGTAAATATATTTAAGGTTATAAATGTATCCATGAAATATTTTTATATTTCACTTCTTGTTCCACACAAGCACAATGAAATAGTACCTTGAACAATGTCATTGCCTTGAATCCGAGGGTTTTAAACACTTTTTAAAACTTATAAACAATTTAAAAGTTTACATTTAGTAAGAAAATTTCATTTAATTTTCTTTGAAACATGTGATTTCTTTTTAATAATGTTAGTTTTCAAAATTATTATTTATATTTTTTCGTCACTCTCCGTTACCTTCTATATTATATATAGTTTTTTTTTTTTCAATTCTCCGCTTTCCAACAATATATTATATGTATATCTTCTGACTATTATTTCCGAATATTTATTTTCGACCTGGATAAGCATTTCTATTTTTTTCTTCTTTATTCAATAATCAAATTCTTTCAAAAGTTATATTTAGCATTTTTCCGTAACTTCTAATAATGACAGATAGTTAATTATTTGAATTATTGAAGGAAGTTAGTCGACTTAAGCCCTTTTCTACATATCATGGTTGATAAATGTTCAGGACGCAGTCTTTTTTAATTTTTTAAATTTTTGCCAACGTTTCAACCCAAACTGTGAAATTGTCTTTATTATAAAAATTATTCATCTAACCCTTGTATACTTGCTATCACTAGCGGATCCAGGATTTAATTTTGGGGGGGAGGGGCTTCAGCCCGAAAGTTCTTTTTTTCATAAAAATAACGATATTTACTTTGGAAAAAATGAAAGAAGCTAACTACCTGTATGAAATGGTGTTTAAGTGATTCCTAAAGTCCTTTTAAATGTAATTACACGAACAATAGTACTTTAAGAGATACTTTTTTAATATTTTTTTCGATAAAACATGGTTATATTTTAGCATTTTGGGGGGGGGCTTCAGCCCGAAAGCCTCCTTCCCCCTCCCCCCCGTAGATCCGCCCATGACTTATACTAAAATGATCTAATAAATAAGGCTAAAAAGATCTCAGCACACTTGCCTTATGAAGTTATTGATTTATTAATTAGTTAATTTCTTTCTACTTATGGAGCATAGTTTACAGCTGTTATTTAAATGAGGTTGGAAGTAGATTTAGGTTTTAGACATTTTGATTTCATATCTTACGTAATATTTCGTTAAACCGAATAACGTTAATAAGATTCAAAGATCACGTTGGTGAAATTACAAGATAATAGGAACAGTAAGGCTGGTAAGTATTTTATCCGAGGTAGTATTTAATGTTGTTTTTTTTACTTTTGCATAAAACACATCGTTTTT
The DNA here is from genome assembly GCA_928085145.1 of Nezara viridula. Taxonomy (NCBI): domain Eukaryota; kingdom Metazoa; phylum Arthropoda; class Insecta; order Hemiptera; family Pentatomidae; genus Nezara; species Nezara viridula. The sequence continues at coordinate 17,846,825 of OV725077.1, forward strand.
AGATATTTTTGTACATTAAATATGATTTTTTTGGTACATTAGCAGAATTATATTATTAATAATTATATTAATAATAATAAAAGGCTTAGCGACCCCTCCACCGTTCGCCGTCCAAACCCAGTCCCTTCAGATCGGCTTTAATGCAATCTTCACACCTTCGCTTCGGTCTACCCCTTGGACGCTTACCATTTGGCACAGCAAATATTAACCTTTTAGGAATTCTCTCGTTACTAAGCCCAACAACTTTACAAGCCCATTTGATTCGCTGCGATGAAATTACCTCAATTATATTACCCGGATGCAGTTCATGCAATTCGGCCTTGTGTAACCGTCTGAACTCTCCGGTTAACTCATCCTTCTTCGGTCCGAATATTCTACGCAATACTTTATTTTCAAAAACCTTAAGACGCTGCTCATCTCTTAATGTAAGCGGCCAAGTTTCACATCCATAAAGAACTGTAGGCAAGATAATTGTTTTATAGATTCTAATTTTTAAGTTCCGGGACAAGAGGCGCGAACTAAGTAGTTTTGTCACAGAAAAATAACGAGCATTTCTCGCCTTCAGCCAAACCTTAATCTGTTCTTCAATTTCGTTTTTTCTAGTTATCGTAGAACCTAGATACCTAAATTTATCTACCTGTTCAAACATATTACCATCTATATCGATATCACCAGTAGTATCGCCATTTTTGCAGCTAACCATATATTTTGTTTTATCCACGTTTATTTCGAGTCCTAGTTCTTTACCGGTTTTCATTAACGTTGTCGTATTTAGTTTTATAGTTTCAACGTCTTCGCTTAACAGTACCAGATCATCATTATAGCCCACCACGGACAGTACAGAAATTGAACAGGACACGCGAAACGGAATCCCCCTGTTTTAAACCCGAACGAACCTCAAATTTTTCGGAAAGATTATTACCGATTCTAACTTTATTGAGTGTCTCCGTCAAGCACATCCTGACTAGATTTACTAGTTTTTTTTTCGGAATCCCCTGCTCGATTAGAATATTATATTAATTAATAATAATTATATTAGTGTATAATTATTATCACTAATAATTATATCATTCATTCATTCATTCATGTGTGGCACGACATCCCGTTACCGAGACTGGGCCTCCTCCAAGAGCCTCCGCCAGTTGGCTCTGTCTTCTGCTGCAGCTCTCCAGTTCCGTACACCAAGCAGGGTTCTCGCATCATAGGCCACGTTGTCCAACCACCTCGTCCTCGGCCTTCCTACCCGTCTTGCGAGGTGCAGCTCCTCCATCATTATTTTCTTGGGTATCTCAACGGTGCTCATTCTGGCCACATGCCCTGCCCACCTTAGTCTGGCCAGTTTAATATAGGTGACTACGTCGATGTCTGCATAGAGAGAACTGAGCTCCCTATTTTTTCTTTTCCTCCAGACATCACCCTCCTTTACTGGACCATAAATCCTTCTGAGGACTCCTCGCTCAAACACACTCAGCTTCATCTCATCGTGTTTGGTCATCGTCCAAGCCTCTGAGCCATATGTCAAAACAGGCCGAACAAGAGTCTTGTATATGATCAGCTTGGTCTTCTTTGAGAGGTACCTACTTCTTAAGTGTCGGCCAAGTCCATAGACACATCTATTGGCAGCCGTGATCCTTCTTTGTATTTCTTGAGCCATGTCATTTTTGCTATTAATTTCAGACCCAAGGTATATAAAACTCTTCACTCTCTCAAACTTAAAAGAACCTACCTCAAATGGAGAGTTCAGATCCACCTCACCACCAACTCTCATATACTTAGTTTTCCTCTCGTTGACTTCTAGACCAAGTGGTCTTGCAGCTGCTTCAAGGCCTATAAACGCTTCTCTGAGAGCCTGTTCAGACCTACCTATTATGTCAATATCATCAGCAAAACCAAGAAGCTGTGTCAGGCGATTGAAGATTATATCGTTGGTCTGAATACCGGAGTCTCTTACAGCTTTCTCCTCTGCCAAGTTGAACAATAGACAGGCGAGGGCATCCCCTTGCCTAACCCCACTGCTCACTTTAAACTCTTCGGAGTCGTCAGAACCGACGCGTATTCTACATCTCGAGCTGTCCATGGTCATCTTGATTAGGCGTACGAGCTTCTGAGGGATGGTTAGCTCCTCCAATAATTATATCAGTGAAGTAAATTTCTCTAGCCATGCCAAACTTAGAAGAAGAACAGACCAATCAACATACGACTTAATGAGTTCAAGGCACTCGATCCTCTTTCCCCTCTCCCCAGTTTGATTTCTGATCAGGCTTTTCCACACATTCCCCTCTTGTCAAAATCAGAAATGACATACATACACAGGTGGTGATCAAGAAAAGTTAAAACAGTGTCAATATATTTTGACTTTTCTAAAGCATTCGATTCCGTGGACCATGATATCATTTCTTTCTAAATCAAGTAATACTTACGTATTAACGCCACCTCAGCAAAAATTCTGCTAAAGCGCCAATCTACACCTAAAGTTTTTGCAAACAAATTATAGAATAAAAAACTTTATGTAAAATCAAAACACTTTAATATTCAGTATATTTATGTAAAGTAGTAAATCAGATTTCGGTGGAAAATGGGCCGATATGGAGTTTAATATAGATTTAAAACAGTCTCTATTTTCTTTCGCCTGATGCTCTCGCCATATGAACACTGATAAATATGTCCCCCTATGTCTCTTGTTACTCCATTTAGCACTACCCACAGGCGGATTTACGTGGAGGGGCTTTCGGGCTGAAGTCCCCCCCCCCCAAAATGGTAAAATGTAACCATGTTTTATGGTAAAAAATATAAAAATATTATGTCTTAAAGTATTATTGCTCGTTTAATTACATTTAGTAGGGCTTCAAGAATCACATAAACACCATTTCACATAGGAAGTTAGTATCTTTCTGTTTTTCCAACGTAATTATCGTTATATATATGAAAATAAAAGCTTCCTTGCTGAAGCTCCACCAAAATTAAATCCTGGATCCGCTAGTGGCACTACTCCACATTCTCTCAACTGATTGTGTATGGACTCCTGTATCAGGATCAATAAAATTGTATTTATGATTAACCTTAGCATGTAGGAATCCTGCTTTTATTATTCTATTTGTTTGGTAACCTTTCCGACAGGAAGAATAAATTGTGCTAGCTTCTGCAATGTGCTTAATAATTTTATCAAGAAGGATAGAACCAGTTCTGTCAGGAACAGTGACAACAAACGATTCTTTTGTTTCCCCACGTATACCACCAAACACCCACTGTTCGGGTAATATTCGACCATAATTATTTTTACATTTAGTTAACAAACTTTTATCAATTTCCACAATTCAATTTGGCCCACCTATCTTCTTGTGTAATTTATTTTCCTTATCCAAGATAAATAATTCACGCATGTAATTATTCCAGTCAATAACAGTTTTATCCGATAAATCAAGCTGCGTTACAAGAAATTTAACCGATGTCAGGTGAATAAAATGGAATTTTTCTCAACTCGAACCAGATATCTTTTCTAAGTCCCACTTGTTGATCACAGTGTCTTAAATTACATTTACAAAAGTTACGTTCACCAAAATATAGTTATATGTCTTGTACTGTTTTTGGCAAATCCAAAATACGTCTTTTCATAGCACTAAAAAATTAGTTCAAAAATCTGCTAACAAGGACCGAAGATAACTTCGTACGAGTAAGAACAAGAAGATTGTTGTGTGCAAACAACAAAGTTACTATAAGCGAACAACAAGATGGCTCTTTATTGGCGTATTAGCAGAATTTTTGCTGCGGTGGCGTTAATACGTAAGAATCCAAATTAATAATCCTTTTCAAACGGCTGTATCCTTTTGCGATAGGACTAAAACAGTTATCTTCTAGAGTCCCTATCTTCATTCCATGCCCTACCCTTGAAAGTAGATAGATAGATAGATAGAAAAAAATACTTTATTCTGGGACTAAGTCCCTTCAGAATAACAATAATGTACAAAATAATAGATTATTACTGGCCTAAACGTTTGAAACAATAAATAAAATTGATAAAATAAAATAAAAAGTAAAGAAAACCTTACGTGCACAAGCTATATACAATACAGATAAAACATCCAAGGAGCAGGGCGATGACGGAAGGTGGAGGTTTTGAGAGGAGCGTGGGTATTGAGTATATTGAGAAGATTAGTGGTGAGAATATCAGCCATGGTGTCGACAGAGAAGCAATGATATATTCCATTCAAATCCAATGTTACTAGATCAGGTAATATTTTTTCTCGAGTAAGGGTATCCGATATAAAAAGTAGAATAGGATTCAAATATTTTCCACCGAAAAATTTAGGTAGAAAATCCTGAAGTGAGGAAAATTGTAGTGTTATTAGTTGTGAAAGAAAGGGTAACAGTACAGAGAGGAACAGATAGCAGAATTAGGATTTAGGAACTTTGATTTGTTCAATTTTGTCTAGGCATTGGTCTTATCTAGATTTTCCGGAGTTTTTGGCAAACGCTGCTAATACTCCGACAGAGTAAAGGATAAATAGATTTGGTAGACATCAGAATGTTTATACGTAATATATTATTACTAGGTTATTACAAAAGTTATTTTGCGCAAGTATAATTTATTTTATATTATGTATTTTGCGCAATATTTAATACAACATTTCAAAGTAATGTTGTTTTCAACCACTTTCACCCATCTTTCTGCCAGTAATTTTATTTGATGCCTGTATCTCCTTTGGTTTTGAGGCAATGAACTCGGTTCTTTTCTACTTTAAGCACACCAGTGACGCTATATTTTTCCCTTTTCGCCTCTCTAACACGGCGTTGCGTTAAGATACAATTTTGAATTATAGCTCACTACAAAGAAGACGGAATTCAAAGCATTTATCTCGCTTACAGTATGTAAGTCCGATTTTTAGTTTCTGAGATATTTTAATCCAAATATAAAAACACTTCGAAAATTCTCTGGTGTGCTTAATGTAGAAAAGAGCCAAGAACTCTTCCAATTTTTACGTCCTCGTTATTATAAAAGAACCGACTTAATTAAAAATCAGCCATTGATCAAAACAAACCATAAATTGATTGATTCCTTAACACTTACACCTATTTCCCCATTATTTTTTCCATTCGAAAATACTACAAATCACGATTTTTCTTGTGATATTGTATTTGTTTTTTGTTTTTTTTCTATTGGTATTGCAGACTTTTTCCGCCTTAACAAACCCGCTCCATCTCTGCCCGTCTTGGGCTATTTCTTTCCAGATATCTGCACGCAGTTCTATTACATCTTTGTTGATTTGATCTATCCATCTGCTTTTTAGCCTTCCACGTGGTCTTTTGCCTTCTGTTTAGGCATTCTTTACTACTTAGAGGCTACAAAATGGATACATACCGTTTACGAGCCCGCCTTAATCTCCGTGCCTTCATGGGTTATTGATTGACCAGTTTCCGTAAGCAGTTCTTTATTGGTATTTCTTCTCCATATGTTAGTACTCTTGTTTCAGTTCGCTCCAGTTATCTCAAATCTCTCAACACTCTTTCTTGAGTGTTGGTCAGTGTCCAGGTCGCACAGCCAGAACTGGCTTTATCATAGCATTATACAACCTTAATTTGAGATTTCTTGAGATTTTTCGAGATTTCAATACCTTTTAAAGGAAGAAGAATGTTTACGCTGGTATATTTCTGCCCGTTCGCCATTCATTGATGTTATTGTAGAGCCGAGGTATTTGAAGTTTTATGCTCTCGGGAATGATTTTCCTTCTACGCAGATCGTTTTATTGGGGTGGAATTTTCGGCTTATTATCTCATATTTTATCTTTATTTACTTGCAGACCGATTTGATCTGCCACCCTTATCAGAGTTTTAACGACCTTCTCAATATCCTCTCGATTACTTCCAAGGATAACTTTATCATCTACATACCCAAGGATTTTATGATTTTCTTTTTTTTTTTTTTTTTTTTTGTTCTTCCCTACCTTGCCTTTTAGGCTATACGGGATTTTCCCGGGCCGGGGGGTGAGGGCGGGGAATTTAAAATCCCCTCCGGCACCGGGACGCGAACTCTTACTTTTTATATCATCTCAAATCTCTGTTATCCGGTTGCCAGGCAACTAGCGGTGCTGTGCACACGCTTTAGCCTATTCGGCCACCCCGCCCCCAGGATTTTATGATATATTTCTCCACCATTTTCCTGCAATGTTGCTCTTATTTCCTTCTCCAGTGCTAAGTTGAACAATATCGGTGATAATCCTTCTCCCTGCTGTAAGCCTGTTCGAACTTTGAAGGCTTCAGATACTTCTCCTCGTATTAGGACTCAACATCGAGGGTAATTTTTACACGCCATGGACAATCTCACTTATCGGGAACTCCCAGTTCAGTCATGATTTTCAAAAAACAGTTCCTGTCCGCAGAATCGTAGGCTGCTTTGAAATCGACCATTAGGGTGTGGACGGCCTGGGTTACTTCCCATCGTTTGGCGAGAACTTATTATTGCGTGCTCCTAGAAATATTGATATGGCATGTGCTATTTAAATATGTAAAAGATTTTTCCTTCCCTTTCTTAACTCCTTTTCTTAATATGATGCATTTACATACATTACCATTTGATCAATGAAAGATATACTGTACGAATTATTCGTTCGTGCTAACTAGGTAATATTAATAAAATAAATAGCTAATGAATTTTCTTTTTATCTATAGATAAGTGAAATAATTTATTTATCTCGAGATTCTCGGCAAAGCAGCTTCTTCTCGCAATGAACAATCCACCGCACACCATCCCATATAGCAGTGGTCGTTTCGAGTATGAGCAAAGAGAGATGAAATTGGCTAAGGTAAAAATATGTTTTTCTATATCCATCTCTACTATGAATTGATTGATATTTATAATATTTATTGGGCCAATCTCCCAAAATGGCAGAATTTTGCGCGTACTTTGAATATTTATATTTCATCATAACTTATACCCATTTAATTCTTGATTTTTAGTTTGAAAGAATGGCTCTTTCCTCCTTCAAGCACATCGGTGAATTTTTGAAGTGTATTTGCATTTAGATTAAAATATTACAGAAACTAAAAGTCGAACCTGCATAATTATTTTTTTTATTATATTTTATTGAATAATAATACAATCAGCCACTGTTGGAGGGCTATAAGTATTAAGGCTAGAAGTTCTCATTCATACAGTATATACAAGTAATAAAGAAGTAACTATAAATATAAAAAGTAAATAAATAATACTTATTAAAAAATGTAAATCAATAGGAAAAAAAAATAAAATAAAAAAAATAAATAAACAAACAAAATAATATAAAAACTTCTAAACGCATTCATACCTATATACAATATGTACATTTGTCCAGGAATCTCCGAGCCAGGCTTTTCTCCCCACATGTGGAAGGCAAAGCAGGACTCCAGAGATCCCAGTGCCACTTTTCCAGCTGCATAACTAGTATTAAAAGCCAGTGGAAGCTGAAGGAGGGCACTAGAGCCACAGATGCTCAGGACTTGAGTGGATAAGCTGGCTATTGTCAGGACTCCAGAAGCATATTTACAATAGATCTCGCGGCCACTGCCGTTTTAACCTTCGAGGGGGATTGTAGGGATGGTGGGAGCTGGATAGGGATTGAGCTAGAGGATTTGGATGATGGATAAGGCTCTGGTGAAAGTTTGAGAATCTGGATGGGATGATGTCGAGGACAAATGGGATGTTAAGGTCATGGTGTAGGGTCTTATTTGTGACATAATATGGGGCATTGATTATTGTTCTAAGTACTTTGGACTGGAAGGATTGGATGGGTTTGATATTCGAATGTTTAGCAGTTCCTCACAGTTCAAGTCCGTAGGTCCAGATAGGTTTCAGTATTGTCTTGTAGATTAAAAGTTTATTTCCAATCGAAAGATGAGATGTCCTGCTTAGTGGTCTATATAGCTGGCCATATCGTTGGTTGAGTTCTTGTCTTTTAAGTCTCGTATGTGGATTCCAAGTTAGTCTTTTGTCTAGAAGGAAGCCAAGGTAACGGACTGTATCTGAGTAGGGAAGTGGAATTGAATTGAAAAGGATTGTGGGACTGGATCTGCGTCGCAGGCTGAAAGTAATATGTTTGCATTTTGTTTCATTGATTTTGATGCGCCAGTTGTTGCACCACCGCTCAATCAAGGAGAGGTGAGATTGTAGGTTTTGAGATGCTATTTGAGGATCTGAGTGAGAGGATAGAATGGCAGTATCATCAGCAAATGTAGCTAGGAAGGTATCGGGATTTGAAGGGATATCGGCAGTGAAAAGGATGTAGAGAACTGGACCCAAAACACTGCCTTGTGGAACACCAGCCTCAACTGGATAGTAAGTGGAGAATTCGGTGCAGCAACGGACTTGGGAGGAACGATTTGAGAGGTAGGATTTGAGGACTAGGTATAAGGTTGGGGTAAATGGGTTTTGAGCTTGAAAAGCAAGCCATCGTGCCACACCCGGTCGAAAGTTTGCGCTACGTCCAGAAAGGCACCAGTGCTTGTTTTCAAGTGTAGAGGATATATGAACCTGCATAATCTTCTTTGTTACGAGCTATTATTCAAAATTGTATCTTTACCCAACGCCCTATTGCAGAGGCAAAGAAGGAAAAAATAGTGTTGAAAACTAAATGAGTTTGGGCTGTTTGGACTAAAATATCTCAAAATGTAAATTACTTGAAGAATTGAGAAACCAATTTGTAGAAGTCAATATAAAATTTACATTGTAAAATTGTTATTCATAAAAATATTATAATATATTCCTTTCCTGTCCACTCGATAGAGTTTCGGCAAATTAATGACCCTTACAGACTAAATTTTGACATGCACAATATTAGAAAGGGAAATTTTCAGCATTTCAACCTCTTTGTAATGAGCTATGATTTAAAAGTATACTTTGAAATGAAGCCGTATTAGAGAGGCGAAAAGGGGAAAAATAGTGTTGAAAACCAAATGATAAGAAGTTTTATTGAAGACGTGGATTAAAATATCTCAGAAAATTGGACCTGCATACTCTAAGCGAGAGAAATGTTTAACATTTCATCCTCTTTATAATGAGCTATTATTTATAATTTATATTTCGTATTATTAATCTTTCTTTATTGATGTTATCACTTCGATTGTGTAAACTAAAGCATACACTTCATACAGTTTTTTTTTTAGTCGATTTAAGTGTCTTATCGATATTCCAGTGGATTTTGACATATTCTCAGAAATGTTTTACACGTAATTATTGACATGAATGAATTGTGACTTGACACTCCTCTTCATCGTATTAGAAACGAAATAATTTTTTTAATCAAATCTCAATAAAATGTTGGAGACAGAGTTTTTGCGATTTTAGGAGATTGACCCTATTTTTAAATTATACTGAAAATTATCACCAGCAATTTAAATTTTAAAATAGTATATCCCAAGACCTATTTGTAAAAATTGAAAAATCTTATGGTATGCGGTATAGTCACCAAATCATGTCCAAGAGGACTCGGTCAGAAGGAGTTAGCTCACCAGCCAAACAAAGAACTCGTCGCTGCCTACCAGAACATCTCCAACAACAAAAGTGAACACTTCAGAACCAGAACCACAACCAGGAACTTCTTCAAAATGACCGAGAGATAATGGAGTCTGCAGCTATACCCACAGAACCAAGGCCTCCTCCGATATTTGTGAAAATTTTTTAAAATTTCCAGTTGTTCTGCACCCAACTAAATAAAATCTGCTCTGGCAGTTATTCGTGCCTTAACAGGACCAACGATACAAAAATAACACCCGATACTGCTGAAACCTACCGAATAATAGTGAAGTATCTCCCAGAAACGAATGCGAATATTCATACGTACCAGCTTAGGCAGGAGATATCGTTACGAGTAGTAATTAGAAGAAGTTTGCTGATCTTCAAATTGAAAACATCCCAATCCTGAGAGTTTTCGTAAATAAAATGTTTGTAGGTTACGCTAAGATGAAGCTATTTACGAAGTTTTAGGAGATTAATAATTTGATAAAAGGGGGTCTGTATCTCGACTATATCTTAGAAAATTCGTTTGCACGTTGCCTGGTAATAAATTCTAATAATATAAATACATGATCATGTGATTTATATCAAGGATTTATACCAAGGAATACTGCGTTTTTTTTTGGGATATGCGTTGTATTTTGCCTGCACATATGTGATTTAGATGGTTTTTATGTTGATGTGATGCCTGGATTGGCGAAACGATGACGTGTTACTTTGTTTATCTGCATTCAATAAATTTTCTAATTATATCTTGTTAATATTTATAAATTTAATTAACACGCATGAATTATTTTCTATTATTCTAGATTGAAAAAGACATACCATTGATTCCAGAAGTAATAAAATTCATCGTAGGAAGTCGTTATTGTCAACATAAAAAATCAGAAAAGGATTCTGATACTGAATCATTAGAGGACGAAGATGAGGAGGTAGAGGAACCATTACCAGAAGTACCAGGCGAAGTAAGGATGACAACAGCACAAAAAGCATTTCTGGTAGAAAGGATATCAAGATTAACACAGTTATTGGAAATGGCGGCAAAGGAAAAAAAAGTTAGTGAACAGTTTGCACAACCCCAAAGACATTGGACGGTTCAAACGTCAAAAAAAGAATCTGATGAACAAACAAATGAAGAAATAGAAGAGGACAGGCCGTATAATGATGTCGAAAGAACAGCTATAGAATTAAGAAGACAAGAGGAAAAAAACGAAATGTTTATCCAAGAATTATGTGACAATACCGATCATATGGCATTGAAATTCAATGAATTGAATGAAGAAATCGACAAAGATATTAAGAATTTTCTAAGAGATTTAAGACGATTTCGGGATGAAGATCTAGAAGAACTTAAGGAAGAAATTGATGATTTATATAAAGAAGAAGGTATGAGTATTCCAGAATCTATTATCGATGAAGAAGAATAAAAATATATTTATTCACTATTTCGAAACAGCTCTTTTATTATATCCGTAATTAAAGATAGGAAATACTTTTCCTTGGAATGGGAAGTCACAATCAGTGGATCTGCAATTTCATCATTTTTACTCCCACTTATGTATAGAAGTAATATATAGTAATAATAAATAATAATAAAAGCCTTAGCGAACCGAAGGTTCGATGCCGACACCACCTATCGCTTATTACACACCTCCCTCCAAAGTTCGCCGTCCAAACCCAGTCCCTTCACATCGGCTTTAATGTAATCTTCCCACCTTCGCTTCGGTCTACCCCTCGGACGCTTACCATTCGGCACAGCAAATATTAACCTTTTAGGAATTCTCTCGTTGCTAAGCCCAACAACTTTACAAGCCCATAGCCGCGATGAAATTACCTCAATTATATTACCCGGATACAGTTCACGCAATTCGGCGTTGTGTAACCGTCTGAATTCTCCGGTTAACTCATCCTTCTTCGGTCCGAATATTCTACGCAATACTTTATTTTCAAAAACCTTAAGACGCTGCTCATCTCTTAATATAAGCGGCCAAGTTTCGCATCCATAAAGAACTGTAGGCAAGATAATTGTTTTATAGATTCTAATTTTTAAGTTCCGGGACAAGAGGCGCGAACTAAGTAGTTTTGTCACAGAAAAATAACAAGCATTTCCCGCCTTCAGTCTAACCTTAATCTCTTCTTCAATTTCGTTTTTTTAGTTATCGTAGGACCTAGATACCTAAATTTCTCTACCTGTTCAAACATATTACCATCTATATCGATATCACCAGTAGTATCGCTATTTTTGCAGCTAACCATTTATTTTGTTTTATCCACGTTTATTTCGAGTCCTAGTTCTTTACCGGCTTTCATTAACGTTGTTGTATTTAGTTTTATAGTTTCAACGTCTTCGCTTAACAGTACCAGATCATCAGCATAGCCCAGCACGGATGTTGTCCCACCCAGATCCAACCCTTTCTCGTTACGCATTACCTCCCTAATGGTATGTTCTAATGCCAAATTGAATAGGACAGGCGAAAGGGAACCCGAACGAACCTCAAATTTTGCGGACAGATTATTACCGATTCTAACTTTAATGAGTGTCTCCGTCAAGCACATCCTGACTAGATTTACTAGTTTTTTTGGAATTCCCTGCTCGATTAGAATATTATACAGTTTCTGACGGTCAATAGAATCGTAAGCCTTTTTAAAATCTATATACAGCTGGTGAACAATACCGTTGTACTCCATTTTTTCTCTAATATTTGCCGTAAAGAAAATATTTGATCAATAGTCGAACGATTCCGTCTAAATCCGCATTGGTAGTCTCGGATAATTTCCTCGGCGTATTCCGTAATTTGACTGGTTAAGATTAAAGTGAATATTTTATAACATACCGGAAGGAGTGAAATTCCTCGATAGTTATTACAATCCGTCCTCGGGCCCTTTTTGTGAATCGGAATAAGAATAGATTCTTTCCATTCTTCAGGTAATTTCTCATTCACCCAGATCTTTTTAACCAACCAATGTATTTTAGAAACTACAGCTTTCCCGCATGCCTTAATTAGTTCAGTAGGAATATTATCGGTTAAATTTAAAATATACTTTTTTAATTGTTGAGTCTAAAAAAAACCTTTTTTCTACACATATTTGATAAAGTATCTTTCCTAAGAACATCTTTCATAAGAAATAACTACCTAAATTTATGCCTTTATTGTCAGTTCTATATTTCAACACTGTAATCACCACCTCCGGAATCAACTTACTCATTGTCTGCATAGATAACTTTTTCAACTAAAAATATCACTAAAATGACATTAATCAAAAATGTTGAAATTTGAGTTAGTCATTCTGTGGTTTATAAAAGCAAAGAAAGTTGTGTGGTTCATAAAAGCAGATGGAGCAGATTTTTATTACCTACCGTCGATATATTAAATAGACATTTTGTAATTATAATGGTCTTAATAACTTGTTGTCTGTTAGCTTTAAGTTTTAGCTCCATTTAAAATGCACTTCAAAAAATTCTAAAACAGCCCAGCATTGCCAGAAAATAATTTCTATTCAAAGTAGCTCGGTAAGTAAAAGTTGTGTGTTCCGCGCACCAGAGTTTTTTTTACTACTATTTATATACAGATAAGTTTACTACTATTTCATGGATCCGACCTACATTCTGCTCCACGATAAGGCCGTACATTAATTATACTGCTTTGCCAGCTATGTTGTATCATGGCATGATCGATTTGATTTCGCGTTTGCGAATGCGGTGATGTCCAGGTATATTTATGAATATCCTTATGTTTAAACGTAGTACTTTTAAATATCACTTTTTTTTAAATGGAAAAGATTATCAGGCGGATCTTTTTATCATTACAATATTCGTGCAAACTTTCTTTACAAATCGTTGGAACATAAACTTCTTTCCTCCCCACCTTTACGTTTGCGTCACCTATAATTATTTTCATTTAGTTTCGCGATAGTTTATCTTAAACCCATTCGATTTTATCGTAAAATTCGTATTTGACTTCATCGCATTCGGTCGGACAATGTATATTTAGTCAAAGCTATTTTAAACCAATGTCTCTGAGATAAAGCTAGCGAAATTCTATCACTTAAGAATTGTATGTCCCTCAAAGCGGATAGCAATCTATTCCTTACTAGAAACCCGGTACCTAAATAATGATTCCCGCTTCCTCCGTACCAAATAGTGTACCTTCTCTTTCCTCATAGAACCCTCCTGGCCAGCGAATCTATTGCAGAGCCACGATATACAAATTTTACCCATTGAACTCATTCGCGACCTATTTAACACACCTTCTGAATTCAAACTCCTTACGATCCACGTACCAATGCTTAAATCCCTATTTTTGAACTTGCGCCACGAATCCCCTAAAGCAGTCCCCACACGGAGATCCGAACGGGGAGGCTACTTTACCTCCGGATAATGAACATTTTAACTTAGGGAGATCCATGACTATTTGTGGGGTATGGTGAACTAAAGATATATGAATAGAGCGCTCTATCCTACGTAACACCCACCAGCAAATCTGGAGGTCCCCTCCCTCCAGCAAGTCTGGAGTGCCCCTCTCATTGTTGGTCAGCCAGTCCATCGGACTTAGCCGGCAGGAATTTCCAAGGAATTTCCACCGACCATCCCCACATCCGCCACCCGTGGGACGCTCCCCATTCGCGGTAATAAACCCGCGCGAGGATGTAATATATAGTAAGGAAAACAATTGCGATCTTGTAAAATTTCGAATCTGAGTTTTCAACAGAATAAAACGTTTTGAGGTTTCTCGAGTCAAAATAACCAAGTCCCATAAAATGGTCTGTGTGACTGTGTCTCACGAAACTGAAATAGTATATTTAAAAAGGCACAAGTGTGGGTTGTTATATCAACTTTTCGTTTCAAAGTACCACTTCCATATTTTTATTTCTTGGCTTCTTTTTTAACCCAAACTTGCTTCATTTCTTCACTCATTTACTTTCTACATTCATCTGTCCATTTTCTTCCTTCCTTTCCCCTCATTTCTATTCCAACAACCTTCATCTTATTCACTGTTCTCCGGTATTTATCTCTATCTAAGTATTCGTCTGCTTTTACCCCAAGTCTTACTATTTCTTCCTTGATCTGTTCAGATTTCTTTTGATCTTTTGCAATCCCAACAATAGTTCCTGATTTTCTAAGCTAAAATTTTTATTTTTCGACAGATTTAAAAATTCCTATTTATGTTTTTTTCTGGTGGAAAAACGAATATAAACTTTTTCCTCTCTAGTGCATATATATATATATATATATATATATATACATATACATTTTTTACTTTCAATTACCTATATATAAAATATATAGTAAGGGAAAATATTGTGATCCTGAAAATTTTCGAATCAAAGTTTTGAGGTCTCCTGAGTCCAAATAACCAAGTTCCGCAAAATGGTGTATGTGTGTAAGTATGTAGATGAACAGTCTAGCTCAAAAACGAAAAGTCGTATGAAAGTGAAATAGCACATTAAGGTTTGTACTTACCAGAGATGTTACAGGAACTTTTTCGTCAAAATCGCCTTGCCTGAAGTGGCGCTTTATATAATTGATTTTACACATTTTTACGATTTTCTCTGTCAGTATAATATATATATACAGATATACAATAACATATATTATTACAATTTTTTTTCCTGCAAATTTTCGGAATTGACATATAAAGTTATAATTGATCTAACTTTTCAACCCTAGAAGATAAACTAATAAAATAATACATATTCTTGAAGAAAATTCACTTATTAAAAACTTTCTTTCCCACGACTTAATCGTAGAATGAAGCAATCAAGAGTTAGCTAGTCAAATACAGTAAAAAACATTTTTTTTTTTCAAATAGCCCTAGTTGAGGATGGATATCTGGGAAACTAAGCGAGGTAGCGAAAAAAGGTCAATGATCAATCAACTTGCAAATTTTTTCAGCTTTAATTTTATATAGAACGTCTTTGTCCATGCGATGGGTAGTTTTTCTGGTATGAGCAAAAACCCGAAAAACCCCAATAAACATGAGGTAAACATTTCTTCAAACCTAGCCATAGTTGAGGATGTATATTTCGGAAACTAAGTGAGGTAGTGATAAAATGTATATGATCTATCATATTGAAAATTTTATTATTTTGTACAGGGCGTATTTATCGATGCGATGGATAGTTTTTCAGTTATTAGCGAAAACAAAAAAAAGTAACCTTTTAGGCACTCCCCTCCCCGCTCTCCTACGACATCTGGCTTACCACCTAGGAGTGGGGACTTTTAGTATGTTTACCTGCTTACTAGTCCAAACAACATCACAAAGTCAAAAATTGTGTCGCCATCATTTCCTTCTATACCCCCTTTTGGAGCATTCATTGACTGGATTATTTGTCTGATAATCGCACCAGATGTCATCACTCTAGGCAATCTGTAGATATACTAAGCTCAGAGAAATCAATCAGTCTATTCTGATACTTGCCTTCTGAAAATAGAAGCGATCACTCTTGAGGTAAAATAGCGCCAGGACATGCACAGTCAAGAGTGTTTCCAGAGGGCTTACAGAAGTTCTCAGGTGTTATTTTTATAAGCACGACGATCCAAAATTATATAATATTTAAACTAAGTAATCAATAAATAAAATATATAGGTATGGAGTTTATAATTATATAGATAGTTGGACCAGAAAATTAGAGAAAAAAAATCATAAGTCTGTTTAGTAGTAATGAACCGATTTATTATTTTTAATAAATAAAAAAAAATATCCTTACATGCCATCTATTTTCTCATTATAAACCAAGTATCTTCTGTACCAAATCAATAGTTCATGAATGAGTATAATAATGGATTAATTTAACTTTAGCAACAGCTGCGCCTTATTATTTAATGGAGCATTTCAGTTGAAAGAATGACCAACTTCAATTTCAAAATTTTTGAGTGTTGTCATTTTAGTGATATTTATAGTTGGAAAATTTATAATATCTGGACAGAAAGTTGATTCAAGAGTAGGTAATTGCAGTGTTGAAATATAGAACTGTGAATAAAGACATCAATTTTCCCACTAGAAATATCACTAAAATTACTAATGAAAAATATTGAAATTGGAGTTAGTAATTCTGTCAACTGAAAGGCTCATCTATACATAAAAAATGAATTTATGTCTGTCTGTTTGTCCTTTATGCATTACTAAACCATTCATCCGATCGCCATGAAACTTTCGGAAGTTGTTCGGTATACTCCTGGGAAGGTTTCTGGCATAGCACTCCTGTCTTACGATAATTTTATATATGTGAAAAAAAAAATAAAAATGTAAATGTTTTTTGTTCAAACCCACAAAAAAATGTGTCGCTATAAACTGTAGCGCCAAAACGGCTTTACCATTTTTAACGATACTTGGCTAAAGTCTTCCCCTTGAAACCCATTTAATTTATGTGTATAACATACATTCCCGAAAACAAGCTGAAAAATGTTACGATGAATTCAATATTTTATTTGACGATAACTGAAAAAGTACAGAATTTTTTACTGTTAATACCCATATTTATATGAATAATTTCAGAATTGCTGACGAAATAAAAAAAAAGTCATCGAAATCGGACGGTTCGTTGCAGAGTTATAGAGTTTTAAATATTTACTGCTTTCTCTTCAGAAAAGGTTTTTGCTTTTTCTCCGTTTGCTTCCTCACTACCGAAGGTATGCAAGAATTTTTTATTATTGATTATTCTAAAATTTTATAATTACTACAGTAATTCAAATTATCATTTTAAGAAGTTATATGATTCTCCTTATGTAAGTCAATACTATTATACGTTCTTTATATTAATTTTTTATTTTAGTTTTATAAGTTCAACTCAGACTGTTTCTGATGATTATGAATGACGGCGTATTCACTCAGATGATTATGAATGTCCGATGTGAATCATGAGAAAAAAAATCATTAGAATTAGTTTAAATTTAAGCCATTTTACAGACACATTTGTTTCCTAAATTTTTAAAAATGACAGATGTCCTTTGCTACTAATCTACTCATATGTGATTTCTATTTTCATTCTTTTTCATTTTGCCAGGCTAAGCCACAGCAGCGCATGACCGGGTAAATCTACAGTGGCTTAATAATTATTATAATAATAATAATTATTATTATTAAGCCACTGTAGGTAAATCTAGTATAGTATATATTAATTCATATGTTTTGGTTATTTTTTGATTACTTAAATCTTTTAATTTTAATAACAAATGGTTTTGGAGATCTTGATTTATTTATGATTTTAATGATTTTTGTCGTTCATTATGCAGTGGTTCATAGTGAAATA
This sequence comes from Nezara viridula, assembly GCA_928085145.1. Lineage (NCBI taxonomy): Eukaryota > Metazoa > Arthropoda > Insecta > Hemiptera > Pentatomidae > Nezara > Nezara viridula. The sequence continues at coordinate 17,864,556 of OV725077.1, forward strand.
GATTTAAATGGTTACAGTAAGCAAATAAAACCATAATGTATTCGACAGATTTGTTTATAATCTCAATAAAATTAAATTATTCAACTGTGATTATTTAAAAAAATAATAGTAATAATAAACTGTATAATTTTACCGCTCAGTCAAAATGATACACTTTGCTTGTTATTAACTTTTAAATGCTACTAATTTGGTCCAATGTCTTTTAGATTAGCCATTATTTTCCATCTTTTTTTTTTTCAGTCTGTTTGTGATGGAAACGATTGTTTGGCGAAGTTCCACTCTTCGAGATATTTTAAAGATTTCTTTGCTAAAAATTATTAGTTTTCTTATTTCTACCTTCAATTTTTCCACAGGTGTTCTTTAACATTAAGATCTAATAACTGTGCTGGATTTTATTTATAACGTTGGGATAATTATTCCTTAACTAACATGAGAGAGTGTTTGGGATCGTTATCCTGATAAAAACTAAATTTGTATTTTAGCCACTGATTTTCCGCACTTTCTTACCTATACCTGAAACCAGCATACACCCCCACACCAAGAAACAGAACATAAGAAAAGAACATAAAAATTAACAAAGCATAAGAACAAGAAACAGAAAATATTATTAGGAATTTGATTGATTGCAATAATTTATTGTTTTCGATAATTGAAATCAATTAAATTGAAATTTTTATTTATTCAATAAATTCTATCAATATCCATGTTTATCATTTTGACTGTGAGCCACTGTATGTATCAAACATTTGTTTTTAATTATTTTAAAAGTATTAACATATCGAAAGTGAAAGTTCTCTCTGGGGTATAGTAGTAAATACGATATATTACAATTATATGATACAAATTTGTATTCATTGCAATAATAAACTGATAAATATTTACACTGTATTTAGGAAGTTGAGAACATTGGAAAAAAGATATATCTATCATTATTCACATAAGCAGTGTTGCCCAAATGCAAGACCAAGACGAATCTTGGTCTTGGTTTTGCGCAAGAGTCTTACAGTTAAAAAATACTTTAGATCTTTGAAAAATGCTAGAGAATAGGTACATTTAGATGCTTTATTGTCATAACCATAGTAAAGTCCAACCAAATTAATAAAATTAACTTGAATATATACTAAAGGCATTGTCAAGAAGATAGTCACTATTATATAATTCATATAGCTCCGCATTTTTTCTGTACCTCCACACACCCTCTTCACAAACAGCTCCATAAATTCTTCTCAATATTTTTCTTTAAATTAAATTAAATTCTATACTTTTGCATTTAACTCCTCTAATTTTTCCTTCAGGCTTAGTTAAGTTTCACCTATCTAAAAAATTACAGTAATATCCCTAGAGTAATAAGCTAACTGTACTATTTAAGTAAGTAGTAACTGTTTATAAGACTGTTACGAGACTCTTGCGCAAGACCAAGACCATGATCAAGACTGAGTTTGCAAGACCAAGATTCGTCTGGGTCTCGCATTTGGGCAACAGTAATAGTCAAGAAGGCCACCCCTCTTTGAATGAAAGAGTTATAGAGCAAAGACAGTCTGTTCAATGTCACCAATTATTTAAATAAAAAATTAGATGTGTCCACTCAGATGACTTACCTACCAATTTTAAACAATATTTTTTTCAATTTAAATTGTTCATTAAAAATGACACAATTGAATCAGACTAATTTTTCTGCTAACCGATCAGACAAATCATTAAGAGTACAATTTATTTGATGAACTAAAGTAATGTAAACGGGCAAGTGAACATTTATTAAAATTACTGTATGAAATTCACTGTAACATTGCTAAAACGATTTTTTTATAGTTTTGTCGGAAATATAATTTAATTTAAAAAAATGTTACCACTACATACTTTAGAGATATTACTGTCATTTTTTGGAATGGAGAAAGTTAACTAAACTCCGAATGGAAAATTGGAAGAGCTAAATGCAAAACTATATTGGTTCTACCAATTCTTTATTTTTTTTTTATTTGACCAGTCTTAGTCTTGATCTTGCAACAATTGGGAGCTTTTGGTCTTGCAATGTGCAAGACAAAGACCGATTTCGGACAACACTACACAGAGGTATATAATAAGCTACAATCTTTTGGAAGGCCTCACCTGAAGTCGTAAATATTTCCATAAGTATTCTTCATCACCTTCAGGTATCTCGAAAGGTTGTCTTTCTTACAGATACAAGAGCCTCTTGGTACATGGTTGGTGAACTAAAAAGTCAAATAGAAACAAAGTTATTTATATTTACAAATGTCTGATAAAATTCTAAAAATCTGATATGATTTATCAAGCAGAAACTAAATAAATTTTACGATTTACGTGATCTAGTTCTATGTATCAATGATGGTTGGTGAGCAAATTAAAATATATTTAAATATTTCTTATAAATGAATAGATTTAGTTTAATAAAGAAAAAAAATAAATAAATCGCCGTCACACGTGGACAGGTGCTGGAGGACACGTGGATTAGGACCTAGGTTACCTGAGGGACCTTCCTTTATCTGCCTCTCAAATAAAGTTTTCGACCGACACTCAGGTCATGGTGTAATAAAGCCTAATGGATTCTACCTGGCCAGAGAGACAAACTTTAGCCAATAGGAAAGTCCAGAGAAATAGGAGGCGGAGTCACACCCAGCTACAAATAATACATGTACCAATGAGAAAACTGAGGAGAAAGTAGGAAAGGGCTAAAACGCTAACAATAGGTTATCCATGCTAAAAAAGCTAAGAACTTGGATGGGTGACCTGCCGCCAGAAAAAGTTGAAAAACAGGATCATTTATAGTAATTTTTCTCAGTTTCAGACAAATTTGGTAAAAATCAACGTTGGTTGACCGTGGTTTTATACCTTACCACGTAACCAAATTATAAAGTTCATGTACTCGTTCGACGCACAATTTAACGTTCTGTAATTTACTAAAGAATACTTTTTTTCGTTGATGCATCGTTTAGATGAAATAGGTGAAAAAACTAAAAAATATAGACAAAAATTGACTTTTTTGGCTGTAAAAGGTTTTCCCTTGGTGGCCCACGTTAGCAATTTTGTTTTCTACATGTCTAACTTTTCTTACATTTTCCCAATGAATTTCCCATTTCGATCTACAAATTACTGTCCTAATATTCATTAAACCAGGCCACCCGATCGGTCTGAATTGCCTCCAGTAGGCTGAGAGACTTTCATCTTCGCCAAGGGAATCTCAGATTGCTCAACTTTTTCTGGCGGATGGTCATCCATCCAAGTTCTTACATTTTTTTAGCATGGATAACCTATTCTTAGCGTTTTAGCCCTTTCCGACGTTCTCCTCGGTTTTCTCATTGGTGCATATAATATAAATTATATAACTATTTAACTATTAACTAACTATTATTTAACTATTTAACTATTAACTATTTAATTATTAACTAACTATTTTTATTTAAACTACAGACCTGCCACCCTCGGAGAGTCTTGTACTGGGACAAGCTGAACCCCGAGGTCCTCCACCAAATGTTCCACCTGTCTTTGGGTGTATTTTCTTCACTGTGCTCCTGCCAGCCCCGTTCCAGGCAAACCTGAAAATGTAAAATTAATTATAAATCGTATCAATGAAACTAAAGAATAAAGATGAGAAAAGTTTTATTTTGTATAATTACTTTGTAATTGACTAAGAAAAACCAAAAGAGACCAAAAGCCTGTAAAAAAAATAAAAAAATAAACGCCCGCAGCTTTTGTATAAGACTACTGCAACAATTTTTTAAAGCAAATTTGATAATATTTTGCAAAAATATTAAGGTGGTCTGTGTTCCCCAGGATTATCCTCTGGGCACTACATTACCATTAGTCATTTTGTTTAAAAATTAAAGTCCCCCCACAAGAATTCCTTCTCTGCGTATGGGGCTTTAGTGCCCTTTCTCAGCCTCCACTGGATCCCCATCTCAGTGATGCGGCTGTGAGAGAAGAGAAAAGATCTCTCAGAGTCTTGCCTTATCTTCCACACGTTGGGGAAAAAAACCGACTTGGAGCTCCCTCGGCTGACTATGAATATTGTAAATAAGCATGAATGTTTTTTTTTTCTATTTTTTTTTATGTTGTATCAAATTTTATTTCATCTGTTTTACTAAGCTTTCTTTTTCTTCATTGTGGGTAAATGGTTGACTGTCGTGAATAATGAAGAGAAGAATAGCTGGGATGATCGGTCAAATAAGAAGGCAAAAATAAATGATAATATTTATTTTGACATTTGCCGACGTTTCGACCTGAAGTTCAGATAACAAGGTATGAGAAACATGAATAGTGTAGGTAAAAAAATTAAAGTAAAATGAAGTTGGTAGAATAATGACAATAGTAAGAACTAAGAGATAAATAATAATAACCGTTACAAAGTGTGGAATGATGAAGTAAACATAATCAAAAGAGTGACATAAGTATTAAAATGGGAAACTTAGAATAAAATGTAAAACAGAAAAAAGGAATATGAAGTTATATAAGAAGTGAAAATAAATAGTAAAATTAAGATATTGTAAATAGAATAGTTAGATAGAAAATTGAGGTATTGTAAAGTCTATCAAAATGTACAGACAACGTATAATATAATTAAGAGTTAAAACAGAGAAAAGGGATGAAAGGAAGGAGAAAAAAAAAATGAGAAGGCTGAAATAAGAAAGAGAAAAAAGTAAAAACAAACCTGCCTCCAAAAAGGTAGTTGGAGAAGTGAGAATATGGTAGCCAAGGAGGGGGGGGGGGAGAGTATTGTGGCGTCAACCGTTAGAGATAACACCACAATACATTTCCTGTATATATGTATATATTGTATGACTGAGTTTTTTACATCTTAAATACTCAATGTCCTTGATTGAGGCAAAATTTACTTTTTCTCAATAAATCAAGATTAAAAAAAATAAAAGGATTCCTTCCCTAGCTGATTGTGAATGTTTTCACAGTTGTGAAAAATGTCAAGCCTTCTCTGCTTTTAATCTAGCCTTAATTTAACGTTTAACTAAGCCTTATCTAGTTATCGTAGATCCCAAATATTCAAATTTCAATCCATTTGCAAACATTTATTTTTTCATTTCAATATACTTGAAATCGTTGCCTTACCTAAAACTAACCATAGATTTCCTCTTATCCGTATTTATTTCTAATCATAGTGTTTTACTTGTTTTTGTCAACGTTCTTATATTTACTTTCATAGTCCAACTGTTTTTTGTTTTTGTTTTTTTTTTTATTTAGTTTTGTTTCGTTAGTTAGTGTTATTTTCCGCAATGCTATATTTTTACTTAATCTTTACTTTACATTTACCTATATATAAAATATACAGTAAGAAAAAGTATCGCGATCGCGAAAATTTTCTAAACTGCATCTTCTTCAACGGAAATACACGTTTTGACGTCTTCGGACTCCAAATAATCAAGTTCCGCAAAATATAATGTGCGTTTATGTATGTGAACAGTCTAACACAAAAACGAAAAGACGTACGAAACTGACATTACTTATTTAAGAAAGGTTTATTCCTGGAATGTTACAGCAACTTTTTCGTCAAAATCGGCTTGCCGGAAGTGACATTTTAAATTATCGATGTAGTACATTTTTACGATTTTCTCGAAAATGTTAAAGCCGTAATTCTTATTGATATTCTAAAACAAAAAAAAGGCCTAATTTTCAAAAAAAAATTTTTGAAGAGTACCTTTAATTTTTTTTATTTAAAATAATTAACCATTTCACATTGTAAACTACTTTAAAAATGATTAAATATAAAATAATTTGATCATTTATTACAGGAGAAATAAGGTATCGTAACAGAATAGTAATAATAATTATTATTATTATTAGTAGTAGTAATTAATTTATTAGTTTTCGGTTAAACAACTTTCTTCATTATGACTTTTTGGTAAAACGAAAAAATTAAGAGTTAGTGAATTAAGAGGAATGATATCTCGAAAACTATAGAAGATAGCGAAAAAATAAATATAACCATTTCTGTTGAAAATCTTGTCCGCTTTAATTTTGCATATGACATTATTATTGGTAGAAGGGATAGTTTCATTGAGGTAAGCGATAAACTGAAAAAAGTGAACTTTTTGAATCCTAAATTCAAATTTTCGACATGAAATCCACGAGTATGAGGTAACTGACAATTATTTCATATCTTAGGACAGTAAATACTATAAATTTAAAGGGTTGGTGGCTTTCTATATATAAAAAATATATCCTGGATATACTGGGTGTTTCGTAATTGCACGGCACTATTTTAGGTTCTCTAACACAAAATAAACAAAAAAGTTCATTTTAACATATATCTCAAACTCATTTATTAAACAGATATCAAAGGTTAAAGATTTATTATTTATTTACTACATTGAGATTGACTGTACAAAGTTTAACGTTTTTAATACTAAATTACAGGTTTTAATCACCTGATAAACAAATGAACTATAAGCAATGACAGTAGTTGTTCATCTGTTTGTCTACTTCGTTGTGTTTAGTGTGAGTGAATACTGTGACACAGTTCAATTTATGATTATCATGGGTGACACCATAAAAGTATTCACTTTTTCAGAACAAACAGAAATACTTTTAACTAATGGCGAGGCAGATAGGCGTATTTAATGGCCTCAAACGTTTTACGATTTGGTATTCTTCGGTTAGGAATTTTTTCACGAGATCTTCGAACAGCAGGAGCACTGTTTCTATGTGCCTCGCCATAATTTAAAAGCATGTCTATGTGCTGTCAGACGTACATTTTTCTTATCAGGCCTGTGCACATTGTCAATTTATTAGTATGATATAAGAAAATTTTTGTAAGCCACTGGCTCCAAGTGAAATAACACGGGTGCAATTATTTTCTATCAATGAGTGTATCAAAAACCATATCATCTTTGTATTGACAAAACGTTGTCCATAAATGCTATTATTAGACTGCCGCAGCAGATGGAGGAGGCATATAAAAAACATATGAATTAATGACAGCCGCAGTAGTAGATTGATAGCTCGACAGAGTGAGCTATTGTCGACATGAGCTGCCGCCATTGTGGTTCGATAAATGAAAAGACGTTTTGATTTTTTTATTCATTTTCACGCTCCCTATTCACATGACACGTAGCCAATTACCTTGATTCCTTTTATCAGCCTATTCTGCATAAAGGTCAACGCTACATCAAATGAATATTCTCGAAGCTTCAATAACTTTAGTGCAATATGTTAAAAAATATATAAAAATATGAGTGCATTCGTTCGCTTGTTGCTTCTGGCGTAAAACTTCAGGGGCCATCAAATTATTTTTTTTCTAATATATTTATTTTCTTATAATAATAATAATAATAGGCTTAGCGAACCCGAAGGTTTGATGCCACATTGGGTTGTCCCAGTCTACATCGGTGTAATTAGAAACAGAAGAATTAGATGAAATAAATACAAACAATATAAGCAAAATTGACGGCATACATCGAAAATTGAGAACCAATTTTAATTGGTTTGATTGTCAGAGTGAACAATAAAATAAATACATTTTACATCTTTCAGTTAAGTTTTTCCCCTACCCAAAATATGTGTTTCATACATAGAAATTACGACTGTTGCTGTAGTGCCCTCCATCAGTTTCCACTGGTTTCAAATACCAGTGACGCGGCTGGGAGAGAAGCACTGGGATCTCCTGGAGTCCTGCCTTGGCTTCCACATCGGGGGATAAAGCATGACTCAGAGTCCCCTGAGTGAATGTAAATATTGTACATAGGTGTGAATGTGATTTATTTACTTTAATTTCATTTAGCTTTTATCTATTATTTAATTAGATAAATTAAATAACTCAAGAAGTATACACTTGTTGTTAAAATTGTGTAGTTATTTAAAATTCTGCGAAATTACCTCTAAAAATGGTTAAAAATGGACAAGTTATAGCAAAGATATGGTCTCTAGATATTTTTTAGGTATGTTCTACTGCAAAGGTTATATCCTTTGTTTTTCTGTTTTTGATTTTTGAAAAAGTTACTAAAGTAATGTTTTTTTGTTTTTTTTTTTAACGAATATCTAATGATAAAAAAAAAGTTGTTTAGATCAATAATAGGAATCACTTTTTTTACTTTCACTTACGTATATATGTAATATATGTAAGGGTAAGTATTGCGATCGTGAAAATTTTCGAATCTCAGTTTTCAACGGAAATACATGTTTTGAGGTCCCCTGAGTCGAAATTACCAAGTCTCGCAAAATGGTCTCTGTGTGTCTGTGTCTGTGTGTGTTAACAGTCTGGCTCTTAAACGAAAAGTAGTACGAAACTGAAATTATGTATTTAAGGTTTGTATATGGGTCAGATGTGACAGCAACTTTTTCATTAAAATCAGCTAACCGGAAGTGCCACTTTATATGAATGCTAAAACACATTTTTATTTTATAAAGAAGGTAATGTTACTTTAGATAAATAATTGTTTCTAAAATAATAAACCATTATGAAATAATTAGCAGCCTTTTTTTTTAAATCAAATTTTAATTTTAATCTGACTGAGGAAAGAACACTCAAGCAATCAGAAAGAATGAGGAACTTCTGAAAGAAAAAAAAAATGTAGAAATCATGTTTAAGTGGTCCTTGAAGATCAGTTTAAAAAAAAGAATTACTGAAAACATTAATATTCAGCAGAGAAGGGCTTTTAATTGTTCATAATAAATGGATATTAGACTCGAAGAACCAATAGATAAAATAATAAATAAATATTAAAAAATATTATTACTTATTTAATAATTATTCAAAATAAGTAGATATCAGTATTCGAAAAATGCCTATCGAAATATTTACATTTATTTTCAAATGGAATTTATATGTCTTGTATTTTAATACTCTAGTACTTTCGAAAACTAGTGGTATATTGAATGATATAAACGTATTTACTTTTCTATTCAACGTCTACTGACATAATGAAAGATGACGTAATTGTCGATCAATAGAATAAGGAAAAATTGCTACATCCAAGCTACTTGTAGCAACAGAATACGGCAGAAACGATTAAAGATGACAGCTATGCGATTGAAGAAATATTCTTAGAGACTTAAGATTTTCGAAACATCATTCATTTTAAAGAAAAACTTAAGAATGACAGTACCAAATGGCTTCTGTACCGTCTTATCTTAGAAGGAATTGGTGTAATTTGAGCGGCAAGCATCATGCCACGCAAGGCAAAAAGTTGCGTTGTTCACTTGCAAAGAATTATGCGGCATGTCGGTGGCAATTCCACTGCGGTCTTCCATTATGTATTTAGCTTTTTTAGCGAAACAATCAAAAGAATTTTAACTTAAAAGAAACTTTAACTAATGAATCATAGTTTTGCTTATTTATACGTTCTTATTGTATTTCTTGAGGAAATTAAGGAATCGTGATGGTGGAGAAATTGTTGACGGTTGATTCTCATATTACTATTTCGTTGATTATTTCAGCCATCCCTGCAACTTCTCTCATAAATTGAAGAATCTATTGGTTAAAATATGCTTAAAATATCAGCGGCAATAAATAATTACAAAATTGATCAGGCAGTATAGGCAGTAGAATGATAAGTTTAATAAAATACTTTCTAAAAAAAAAATGTTTATCATTTCAATTATCAATCCGGAATTGTAATAAGAATGAATATACGATTTAGAACAAGCTTAGTCATGAAGTTTCTCATTCTAGAATAACTTTTTTTATTTATTTATGATATTTAGAACTGTATTAAGAATAAAAATAATTCAGTAAATGTGATAACAAAAAATTACTTCTTGAGAGTCTATTCACTTGTAGCATTCTAAAAAAAAAAGTATTTACAATAAGATATCTGACGGCCATCTTCTTTTCAGATGCCTCGGAGGGTTATCAGAGATCGAAGAGGAATCAAGGTTAGAAACGAGAGGGTTGGAGTTGGATTTTAAGTTGGACGTACTACCAAGTGGAGTTTAAAGTATCGGATTTGTTCAACAGAGATAAGTGAGGTATTATTAAAGGATACTGTAGGACAGAAAGTCAAAGGTTTACGTCGAAGGGTTGTAACCAAGATTAAGGAATCTTCTCTCTTTTGTTTCCTGTGACTAATTACTAATTATGTTTTTTATTATATTTATACTAAATATTTTGGTATGAGCACGTACTCTGATATCTTATATCTTATATCTTGACTATAGTTCCTTGATATTTATATGTGGCATGCCATACTATTGTATCTAAAATAAGTATCTTTTTTTATTGTTATTTTCATTATCTTAAGTATGTTCCTATTCACCTTTAATTATAGTAATTATGTTTAAATTCTCTCTTTTTCATTCTATTTTATTTCTTTTGCTTGTACACAGTATTAATTCTGTATATATTTCTTTCTGTAAATAGATCTCTTAACCTTTTTTTGTTGCTTAATAAAAATATCCAACCTAACCCCTTCTCACCTGAGCTAGTATGGTAGAATAAATATTTAATGATGGCCAAATAATGCGTAAGTACCTTATATTTTCTAGATTCATCTTTTTAGAGATGAAAGGCTGGTAAAGCCAGGCGCCCAACTAGTAAAAATTCCTATTGAAAATTATATTTATTAAAAATTATTTTATTATCTTTTTATTTATCCTTTTTTTTGGTCATAGGGTGATTTGACGTGATTTATAGGAAATTATTTTAATCCTGCACTTTTGATAACATGTTTTAAGGTTTGTGATGTGTGATTGAACAGTTTTAGATGCAATTAATGGGTCATTATTGACTGATAGGGCACATGTGTCATCGGCATACGTGGTGATGATAATGGGTTAGGATGTCAGCTGTATAAACTGTATAAAGGATAGGACCTCGGATATTACCTTGAGGAACACCAGCAAACTGAGAAAAAAGAGATGAATAAGCATTGTTATGATTCACTTTAAATTATCTATCAGTTACGTAGGAACGAATAATGAGGAAGTATGTAGGAATTTACGAGGCAGTACCGGGTGCCAGGGTCGATCAATCTAGAATAACTACATTTCAAAGATCGAGTATACAGGGTGTCTCATAAGTAAAGAGTTTTAAAAAGATGTAAGCAGAAAATCTCAAGAGCCACAAAAAAGTTTTTATAATCAATGGTCCAATTTTCGGCACAAAATAAGGAAATTTTAGTTATCTAATTTAGTATCGTTTTTTGGTTGAATAGGAATCGATAGCTAAAAATATATTTAATTTATATAACTAACAATTTCTCTCGTAAACTTTAGTAACTATTCCATCGCTTCCGCCATCTCCTACCCATCTCCACACGTAAACTCCTAGTAACTTCCCTCATCTTCCCCCACCTTGATTACGGCTGCGTGGTGTACGGTGCCCTCTCGGCAGAACTCGGGGAGAGACTGAAAAGAATTATGAATGCCTTCGTAAGATTTTTCACAGGGGCCCTGAGGTATTCCCTTGTTTCGCACCACTATGCTGAATTAGGATGGCTCTTCCCTTCCTTCCGAAGACAATATTTCCTAGGCACATTCCTTTACCAAATAATCAATAGCCATCGTCCGTTCTACGCATACAATCTCCTACAATTCAAATCATCTATCCACACCCTCTCCACAAGATCTCGTCCTTCTGACCTTTACACTCCTTTCCACAGATCTGCATCATTTAAACATTCCTTCGTTGTCCGTTCTACTGCATTCTGGAATTCCATCCCACTAAAAATCCGCCATGCACCATCCTTATCCACCTTTAAAACCCTCTTATTCCAATTCCTCTTCACAATCCAATCAGACGCTGGTTCAATACATACTCTGTTATAAGGATTTAATTTTCTTTAGACATTATTTTTTTTTCTCTTATTTTTTATTGTTTTATTCTATGTTGAACGTGAATTTTCATCACCACTCACTAAGCATTGTGAGTAGATAAAATTTGTTTTTCTTAAGTTCTAATTTGTTATTCATGAAATGTATTTCAGTGAAAGGTATTTTATTTCTAATTATCTTCAACATACTTCTCGCTACGTGTATATGTATACTTTATTTTATTTTCTCTTCTCCTAAACTTTACGCATAATCACTTAAATATCTTAGGGAACATATGTATATCATTATTTGTTTTTTTATATTTTTTTTGTTTTAGTTTTTACAATTTCTTTCCCTACATATTAACAGTTATTATTATTTTTTTAATTTTTATATTCCATCACTACAATGCTTTACCTATAAAATAGATTTTACTTTCCTTTCTAATTTCATTCAGTGATTATTATGCAATTATTTTAGCTCCAATATTGTAGTACTGAACCCCTATTACCCAACTGTCCTCGTTAATTTATCCTAAGAGCTTAATTAATACTTAATGTATTACATGTATTTTGCTGTTATTCATTGTAATAAGTCTTTTGACCAGATTTGTAGTTAATATATATGAACAATACAGTTATTCTAAAGGGACCTAGTTCCAGAATAAAGATGATTTTTCTATTTCTATTTCTATTTCTCCTCCGAGGCGTCTGAAAAGAAGATGGCCTCGGGATCTTCTAATATAGAACTTTAATTTGAGTTCTACCAATGGGTAGTTTCTCTTCATGTTGTACATGCCATGTTACAAATTTCTCATTTACTTATTGTATTCTCTATGTAATACAGTTGTAAATTCCATTGAAATAAAAAAAAAAAAAAAAAAAAAAAAAAAAATTTCTATTTCTAAACCAACTCGTAAAGCTTTTAGTAAGCTTGACAAAATTTATTACAAATAAAATTAAGAGTCTGCCAATGCCATAAAACCATTTCCTGCGAGCTTTTTGTGGATATATTATGCTAAGTTCATTTTTCAGTAATAAAAAAAAATCATGATTTATTCGCGTTTTTTTTTTTTTTTATCTTCCTTCTACCATGTTTCAGAAACCACACTTTTAGAAAAACTTCCTTATTTAATAAGATTCAAGTCGATATTAATGAAGTTGAGATTTTTTATGAAATAAGTTGAAATTCACCTTAAATTATGTAAATTATTACAATTATTGCATATGTTTAATTTCTTTTTTGTTTATGTCCGAATTGAATAATTACAGATTTTATTATTTATTTTAATGTTAAAACTAATGATTTTTCGAATATTTCTTAATCTTTAGGCTTTACCACAAAAATATTCCAAAAGAACTAATATTATTTATTCCTCTTATTCATGGTTGGGAATTTTTAGCAAGCATCCCTCTTACTTGGGAACTGCCTCGCCCGCCACCGAACACAAAGCATCCCGAAGGCCGACATGAAATATATCTACGATGGAGAGGCTAAATACATCAACAATACATAAAAATGAAATATATTTAATGTATATTATACAGCCAGCTCGGGCTCAGCCTTTCCTTCTGATTAACTTCCCAATAGCACGCGAACAGATATTAAATAGGAATGCCCTTTGAGTTCTGCGCATTGATTCTGTATTGATAATTGGTTTGTATTCAGATAATTTTCAAATTATTTTTTTTCGTCCTAAATTAAATTAATAATTGAAATAATATTTCTGATCATTCCAAACAATAGAGTAATTCCACCAATTACTCTAATCAAAATTCTGTTGATATATAATTAAGAAAATGTATAGTTTTAATTTGTGGCACAGAACATTTTTTATCAAATTATTAACATCAGCCTAAAATAGCTTCGCACCGTAACCTACAAATATTTTATTTATTCATTGAAAACGCCCCAATTCCGAGAATTTTTGCAAATAAAATATTTGTAAGTTACGATGAGATGAAGCTATTTTCAAAGTTTAAGGGGATCTTAATAATTTGATATAAAACGATCGGTATCATGGACTATCCAGTTCTGATTTTTGGTATATCATAAATTCAAATTCTAGTATATCAGGGAATGATTCACTGTGAACTTCTTAACCAGAATTCAAGTACGTTACTTGTGTCACGGTTCTAATTTTTTTTTCCGTTGATACAACAATATTTTTTATCAAATATTCAAGTCATCATTAAATTTGGATATGTTGAATGGACTAGATGAAAGTACAAAAAAATATGGAACAACGAATTACAGAGATTTTGATAGATATTTATCAAATAGATTTCAATCAAAAGGGTTCATCGCATATTTTATTTATCATAAACCCATTGTATTATTTTTAGAGTATGATATAAATGACGATCAGTCAGAATAAAGTTTACTAGAGTAATTTATACACAGTTATAATTATATACATTTTGAATATGTTATAGTTTTTAATAATATCAGATCAATATAAGAAAACGTATGGTTTCACAACACAATTCCAAAAATGCCATTGAATTTTATTTTTTAGTTTTTAATAATCTCAATGTGAATACAGAACATAAATATTTTAAAGTCGGCATCGAACCTTCGGATTCCCTAAGCCTTTTATTATTATATGTTTAGTCTAGTCAATGAATGCTCGAAAAGGAAATATTTTGTGTAACTGCTGGCCGAGAGCCGCGTTGCTGTGAGTACTGAAAACAGATCTGATAAGGATGTAAAAGATAAGGGATAATTCGCTCCAGCTACGATACTCTCAGCCCATTCCTCTCTGATCAGACAGAAGTCAGACCGGAGAAGATCGCCCTTCTACCTTCAAAGACCAAGTAACTTTTAATCTACCACTTTCAATCAATACAGTCCACTGCAAAAATAATGTCAAATGTTGCCTAAGTAGAACTCATTTGAGTTATTTGCCTTTTTAAATTAAATTTACAAAGTTGCCTTAACACCCAAGAAAATGGCGAATTGGCGAATATTATGGAATAAAATAGCGGGGATACAATTTTAGGCATTGGGACATTGTTTGGAACAGTAAGGAGGTAAACATACTAAATGTCTCCACTCCTGGGTAGCCAGATTTAGACGGGGGGCACCTAGAAGATTTTCGGATCTTTGCTAATATCATCAAACTATCGCATCGACAAAAAGTTCTACAAAAAATTAAAGCTGATAAAATTTGCAATATGATTGATTATTTATATTTTTTTTCGCTACCTCACTTAGTTTTTGAGATATCCGTCCTCAACTATCGCTAATTTGTAAAAATAAAATTCTTACGTTTTTACTGTATTTGAATAGCTAACTCTTGATTACTTCAATCTAGGATAAGTCTTAAAAAAAAAGTTTTTAATGATTAAATTTTTGTCAAGAATATATATTATTTTACTGGTTTATCTCCAATGGTTTAAAAGTTGAAAAAAAAAATAATTTTTATAATATACGTTATTATATTGCTCTGCAGTAGTATAGATTACTATAGTTGCTCTACAGTATAGGGAGTTAGAGCAACATAATAATCTATATTAAAAAAATTATTTTTTCTGAAAATTCTAGTCAAAGGTTTACGTCGAAGGGTTGTAACCAAGATTAAGGAAGCATTGAAAAAAAAAAAATAGAACTCTTCTCTCTTTTGTTTCCTGTGACTTATTACTAATTGTGTTTTTTATTATATTTATACTAAATATTTTAGTATGAGCACGTACTCTGATATCTTATATCTTGATTATAGTTCCTTGATGTTTATATGTGGCATTTCTAACTTTTGAACCATTGGTGATAAACAATTAAAATAATGTATATTCTTGAAGAAAATTTATTTATTAAAACTTTCTTCGTTATGATTTAATTGTAGAACGAAGAAATCAAGAGTTAGGTAGTCAAATACAGTAAAAACATGAGGTAAGCATTTTATTTTTACAAATTAGCGATAGTTGAGGACGGATATCTCGAAAATTAAGCTCTATAGCAAAACAAAGTATGGAATCAATCATGTTTAAAATTTTATCAGCTTTAATTTTATATAGAAAGTATCAGTCGATTCGATGGATAGTTTATCTGATATAAGCGAAAATCCGAAAAAAATTGACCCTCTAGTTAAGCGCCTCTACAAACCTGGCTCATCATCCTCGAGTGATACTATATATGTTAACCTCCTTACTAGATCTAACAATGTCCTAAAGTAAAAAATTGTGTCCCCGTCATTTATATTCTGTAATCATTCGTTGACTGGACTATTAATACACCGTAGTTCTTTTTTTTTTACTCTCTAAGAGTATTATTAATCTTCGGATGGGATCCATTGTTCCTGAATGAATGAAGAAATCGCTTCTATTCCTTCTGAATTTTTCCATCGATGGAATTAGTGCAATTTACTAACTTTCCTTAGTCTTGTGGTTCCTGTTGCAACATTTCACTTTCTTACCTTACAAGGAAAATATGATTCACATATTAAAATATGTAACGTTGCCCCGATTCTTGGGAAGTACTACTCATTCAGAGGTCCTGTTATTAAATGTTACTTTCAAACCTGCAGCATTATGATCTAGCATTAAGGAATGTGGACGGGTCAGCACCTGTTTTAGCATACCTCATTTTAGACGACCTTCTAAGAAACCCGAACTATCTCCGTTTTCCTGCTAGCAGTGTGCAGTGCGGCACGTAAGTCTCTCATGGTCACGTAGATCTGATACATAAAATATGGTAATGGTTATTTTATGAAAACTGAATGAAGATACCCATATGGGGTGTCCCAAAATTAACGCAAGATTTAAACTAAATACACAGTTCTTTCTTCTTTTGTTTCCTTTTTCTTTGTCAATTTAACAGCTGATAGTTTAGGGTTAATAAAAATGGATCGTTTTAGTAGCAAACAATGTGTTTTCATTGTTGAAAAATATTTTTAAAATAATGAAAGTCTTGCTACAACATTTCGAAAATTTCGTATAAAATATGGTCGGAATAATGATTTATCTATATCAACTGTAAAGAGTGGTTGAGAAAGTCAAGCAGACTGAATTAATTGGTGATGTTAAAAAACACTGGTCGCCCAAAAACAAACCGCTAAAGTGTCAATATTGAAGCAAGATAATTGACCCCCACTAAACTTTCATTATTTTTAAATACTGGCTAACTGAGTGTTTAACATCACCAATTGGTCTGCTTGATTTTCTCAACCACTCTCTTCACAGTTGATGAAGTTAAATCACTATTCTGACGTTATTTTGTATTAAATTTTAGAACTGTGGCCGGAAGACTTTTATTATTACTTTCACTTACGTATATATGTAATATATAGTAAGGGTAAATATAGTAAGAGGACATTTTTGAATCTGAATTTTCAACGGAAATACACGTTTTGGAATACCCTGAGTGCAAATAACCAAGTCCAGAAAAATGGTCTGTGTGTATGTTTAGCAGTCTAGCTCAAAAACTAAAAGTCCTACGAAACTGATATTACATATTTAAGATAGGTATATGCCTCAGATGTGACAGCAACTTTTTCCTTAAAATCGGCTAATCGGAAGTGCCACTCTATATCAACGCAGAAACACATTTTCACAATTTACTCAAAAACGGCTCTAACGCTTTTGATTAAACTCGGTGTATCATTGTATAATTAAGTGGTCTTTAATATCAATTAGGTCTTATCCCCGTTGATGTAACTTCACATGGCTTAAATGCCAATGTTCATATACGACTTCCTCTAAAATACCTTTAATATGAGTTATTTTAAAAAGTTAATCATCTCACATTATTCAGATTTACGAAAACATGCTAAATATAACTTTTGAAAGAATTTGATAAGCTAATAAAGGATAAAAAAAATAAAAAATGCTTATTCAGGTCGAAAATGAATCTCCGGAAATACTAGTCAGAAGGTATATGTATAATATATCGTTGGAAAGCGGAGAATTTTAGAAAAAACAATATCTAATGTAGAAAGTTGTAGAAGGTAACGGAGAGTGGCAAAAAAATTATAAATAATAATTTTTGAAAACTAATATTATTTAACGTAAATCACATGTTTTCAAGGAAATTAAATGAAATTTACTAACTAAATGTAAACTTTTAAAATATTTTTAAGTTTGAAAAAAGTATTTAAAATCCACCTAATCAAGGCAATGACATTGTTAAAAAAACTATTTCATTGTACTTGTGTGAAAGAAGAAGTGAAATATAAAATCATTTCATGGATGTATAAAGCATATGTTTATAACCTTAAATACATTTACTGTAGTTTAATAATTCTAGATCTGATATTATATTTAAATAATTAGGTATCAACGTCCGTTTATTCCACAATATTGTCATCTACCTTTTTAGAAAATTAAATTAATGAATAATTTGATGAATCTTTCCTTTGTGGTATTCCAACAGTATTCGCTACTATTTCATTGTACTTGTGTGAAAGAAGAAATGAAATATAAGAATATTTCATAGATACGTTTATAACCTTAAATATATTTACTGTAGTTTAATAACTCCATATCTGATATAATGTTTAAATATTTAGGTATCTATCGTCCGTTTATTCCGAATAATCATCATGTAACCTTTTTGAAAAACAAATTAGTGAATAGTTCGATAAAATTTCTTTTTGTGATATTCCAACAGTATCCACTTACAATTAGTGTCACAACTTTTGTCCTGTCTATGACAGGCAATGTAAATTTCTTAATTCCGTTTTAATAAACTTTGCAATGGAAAATAACAGTTTAATAACTAATAGTCGTACAATCCAGAATCAACGGATCGTGCAATCCACAATAAACGGATCGAACAATCCATGGCCAATCGGTGATATAATAAATTTGACTTTTGTAATTTTAATGATATTTATGATTTCTTAGGTGTAATTTTTTAGCTTTAGCTCAGTTAAAAATGCAATTCAAAAATTTGATAATAGCCCAACATAGCCAGAAGATAATTTCTATTCACAGGTGAGCGGTAAGTGAAAGTTGTTTGTTTCGCGCATCTGATTATTTTAAAAATATATTGTATATAAAAGATATTGTTCGCTCTTATTAATTAATCCCAAACTATCAGCTGTTGAATTGAGAAATAAAAGGGAAACAAAAGAAAATAGAAGTGGGTTTTGTACTTAATTTAAATCTTGCATTAATTTTAGAACATTCTATACTAGTATACGTTTCGCTACTTCAAGATTGTGGATGCATTCAAGACCACCCAGATCCGCACTACTATCCCAATGAATGAGGAAAGTAACCGTGTTTGGCAAACCTTATTACGTCCACAGAGCTGCCTGATTGGTGCGTTGTTGTTTTTTGTTTTGTTTTTAGGTTAGGTTAGATTACTTATTTTTCATTTAAGAAGATATTTAAATAATTAATAAGGAAATATCTAAATATTTTCTGCTAAAAAATAATTTTGCTCGTTTGCCATCAGCACAAAATGCTAAAAGATATAATTAAAATTTAACTTCTGCTCTTCACTGATAGGTAGAAAGAAATACGGAACGGAGAAATATGTATAGTAATAATATATATATATATATATATATAAGTTATGGTTAGAGGTAAGACAATATAACAGTTAATCCTAAGTTAATCCTATCTATGAAGTGTAAACAAAGTGTAATACTATATATATGGCATTACTAAGGCAATAAAGGCAGTCTTATTTGAGTAACCACGTGCTTCATTTCGGATCCTTTTTTCCCTTTTTTTTATTGTTTCTTATTCGAACAGACGTAAGTGGTGCCGAAACCCGGGACCTTTAGAATCAGTCGGGGAAGTAGTTTTTTTTTCTCTCTCTTTCTTTTTCGTTTGTTTGTTGTTGTTATTAACGTCACAAGAAATAAAAAAAAAAGAGGAAGGATGCCGAACGGAATAGGGCAACCACCAGTATCCACCGCACAACAGGTAGCACAACAGGTAGCACAGGCGACACCGCCGACGGCACCGCCAGCAGCACAGTTGGCTCCACCGCCAGCGTTCCCTCCGCTGTCAGAGGCGTTAGCGAGGGATTTTCCTCCATTACCTACGGAAACGTTGGCATCAGCACATGCAACTACGTTGGAGTGGTTGAAGGTGAGAACGGCGACGTCGCAGGACCTTAGGAGAGCGATATCCGACTTGGAAAGATTCGATGGAGGAGTGGGTGAGTTGAATCACTTCCTAAAGGGTGGCGATCGGGTGATATCGCGTATATTGGCTAAGCAGGAGGAAAACCTGATAGACCCGATGGATGCCAATGCATTAAGGGCAGCCTTGGTATGCCGGGTTAAGAGGAGCGTGCTGAATATGATTCAGGCGGATGAAGACACTCCATGGAATGTTGTGAAGGATCGGCTGAAGAAGGCGTTTGGAGGAGGTCGATGGGCGCCCGAGGAGGACATCTTGCAGATGTTCCGGGAAAGGAAACAGCCTCATCAGACCAACGGGCAATATGCTGCAAATCTGCTGGCACGCTTTAACAAGGTAACAGAGAAGACGAGGGAAGTGGCTGATGCGGTGGAAACAGGAGCCAGGATGGCATTTTTGTCAACCATCCTTAAAGTTCAGTTGGGGAGAGATACTGGAAAGAAGGATGGACTACCGAGGGACAAGAGCTTTGTGGAGTGTGCTCAGGAGATGATAGATGCAAGTGCTCGGGATGAAGAAGCAGCCCGGGGGGATGAAGAGAATGAGTATGGATGGAACAGGGTTTCGTATAGGAGGGCGGAAACCGGGAGGTTCAAAGCAAGACAGGAGGGGTGGAAGAAAAGAGGAGGAGAGGTTAGTACAAGAGAAAGGCCGGCAATGAGAGAGAGAAAGCCAGGCAAAGAAAGGAAGAAATGGACAAAGGAGGACAGGAGATGTCACGGGTGCGGAAAGATAGGCCACCTGGTGGCGAATTGCCCGCGAACCCGATGTTTCGAATGCGGAACCGAGGGACACATTGCCAGACAATGCCCGTATATGAGTAGACGGGGAGACGTGGGCCGGGATGAACCAATGGAAGTGAACGCCCAGAGATTGTGGAGAAAGAGAGGAGCAGTATCGGAGTCAGATGAGTCATCAGGGACATCTGGAACCGAGGAAGAGGAGACGGGGATAAGAAGAGCTCGAGGAGGAAGAATTAGCAGGAAGAGTGGAGAAGGAGGAGCCGTTGCGGACAGGAGAGGAAGATCAGACGAATGAGGAGAGGAGCAGAGGAGAGGCAGCCACGCGGTAGTAAATAATATTGGAGGTGAGTGCGTTGGTTTGCCAATTATAAGTGTTGTGGGGAGGGGGAAGTGTTTGGTAGATACGGGGAGCTCTAGTACAATATTATGTAAAAAGATGCTGGAGGAATTGTGTAAAGGAGAGAGGATACCAGAAATAAAAAATTGTAAGTGTAAGTTGATTACTTTGGGTGGTCCTTGTAGAGTCGAGGGGGAGGTAGAATTAGATCTGGAGCGATGGGTGGCCGGAATCGGGAAATTGAGGGTTCACGTGGTGGAGAACATGCCGAGAGAGTACGGAGGCATAATAGGTTGTGACTTATTAAGTAAGGTAAGGCCGAGGATGGATTACAGGAGTGCAGGTTGGGTTGTTCGAATGGGAGGGAAGAAGTATCGGTGTAAGCGATTGAGGGTGGACGGGACAGGGAATGTCGGGGCAATAGAACAAGCGGAACATTGGGTACAGAGGATAAAGAGGGAGTACGCGGATATTTTTTTTAAAGACGGGGAAGTGTTGACTGCAACAGGGAAGACGGTCCATGAAATTCCTTTAAAACAGGAGAAAGTGACATACGTTAAGGAACGACGTTATCCGCAAGCGCTACGGAGACACATCAAGGAAGAGATTGAGAGCTTGAAGAAGCAAGGCATAAACGGGGATAGCACGTCACCGTACAACAGTCCCCTATGGGCAGTGAAGAAGAAGACCACGACAGGGGAGGAGAAGTATAGGGTAGTGGTAGACTTCAGAAAGCTCAACGACAATACCTTGGACGAGAAATACCCGCTCCCACGATTTGAAGACATCATTGACAGACTGAGCGGAGCCACAATCTTCAGCACTCTCGATCTAAAGGCAGGCTATCACCAGATACGTATGCACCCCAGGGACCAACATAAGACAGCTTTTTCATTCGAAAGGGGGCATTATGAGTTTACTCGCATGCCGTTCGGGTTGAAAAACGCTCCTATAACCTTCCAGATGTTTATGGACGAATTTTTGAGGGGACTGGATGAAGCATTCTGCCAGGTATATATGGATGATCTCCTGGTCTTCAGTAAAGATGAAACGGAACACATTGATCATTTGCGCCGCGTATTTGACAGAGTGAAGCAGTTGGGATTAAAATTGTCTGCTGAAAAGTCGATTCTGGGGCAGGATGAGATCAATTTTCTGGGACATTCGATTTCGAGGGAAGGGATCAAGCCTGATAAGCAGAAGGTAGAGGCGATACAAAAGATGGCGATGCCCAGAGATGTCAAGGGGATCCGGAGATTATTGGGGACGTTGAATTATTATCGTCGGTTTGTCCCGGAGATGGCGGAATATCTAGCACCTCTTAATAATCTCCTAAAGAAAGGCCGGAAGATCGCAATAACACCAGCGATAGAGAACAACGTGCGGAAGTGCATGGCAAGGTTGCAAGAAAAGCCGGTACTTGCTTTTCCCGATTTTAACAAGGGTTTTATTATCACCACTGACGCAAGTGAGTATGCGTTGGGAGCAGTACTTGCGCAGGAAGGAACGGACGGGGAACAGCATAGCGTATGCGAGCCGGCGACTCACAGAAGCGGAAACAAGGTATAGCGCCCTGGAAAGGGAACTCTTGGGAATAGTATGGGCGGTCGGGCATTTTAGACCGTATATTTTTGGTCGGAGGTTTAAAGTACATACCGATCACAAACCGTTGCAGTGGGTGGGCAACCTGAAGGAATCATCGGCAAGGGTCACGCGATGGAAGCAGTTCCTAAGTCAATATAACATGGAGGTCAGGTATAAGCCAGGCAAGGAGAATATAGTAGCGGACTGGCTGTCCAGAGCCGTAATGATAAATGCCATTGAGGAGGAAGAAGGGGAGTCGCCGCGGGACGTGCGGCAGTTTTTGAGAGCATGGACACCGGAAGGTGAAGGGGAACCCGGTGATGCGAGAACAGAGGAATCGAGAGGAGAAGAGAGCTCGGTGGATGAAAGGCCTACCGACATGGAGGAATGTGAGGAGATCATTAACGATAAGCGACGACAAGTAATTTGGAAGACCAGAACGTCGGGGCTTATGAAGATCGACTTCACTAAATATGGGAAGAAGAAAATTAATACCATTTGGTCCCAACCAGGGGTGAAAGAGGAACAGATTTGCAAGGCTTTGCACGACGCTTCGGAGTCGGGGAAAATTCACCATCTGTATGTAGGCAATGCAACCATTTGGGAAAAGATCAAGAAACTCTGGAGGGCAGAGAAAATAGGTGTCGACAGGTCATTTATTAAATGTAAATACTTGGTTGAAACGTTAATGGACAGGGAGCAGCAAAGGGAGGTGACACTGGCACATCACCAGGGCAAGACGAACCATCGGGGGGTACAGGAAACATTCCACGCACTACGCAGGAGATATTATTGGGATGGTATGCGGAAAACGATCTCGGAAGTCATTGGAATGTGCGAAGTGTGCGCGCGCACTAAGTATGACAGACGACCACCTCAAGGAGTACAAGAAGAAACCCCTACAGGAGATACGCCGTTGAAAGATGTGCAAATCGACACATTCACGTGGAGAGGCTTTAAATGGGTTACCATGATAGACCTCTTTAGCAAAATGGCAATGGCACATCGGGTACAGGATAGGTCGGCGGAGGCTGTCGTGGGAGCTCTCCAAACGTGGGTCCACTTCTATGGAGTGCCAGATCGCATAACGTCGGACGGAGGCAGGGAGTTCGACAGCAGTACCATCCGAGAAGAAGCGAAGCGCTTGGATATAGTTTGGCACTTCAATACGCCGGGACATCCAAAGGGCAGGGGAGGTATCGAGAGGTTGCACGGCACCCTAAGTGATCACCTACGTATATATCAGGGGGAGCAGGGATTAGAAGCGGACGTAGCAATGCAGAGGGCGGTAGCGGCCTACAACCATTCAATCCACTCCGTTACAGGGTTTTCCCCAGTCGAGGTACTGTTCGGAATAAATATACGGCGTCGAGATTGGAAGGAAACAGTCACGAGCGAGGACCACGCTCAACAGATAACGTGTAACAGAGCGCAAATAAGGAAAGTGTGGG
Organism: Nezara viridula; assembly: GCA_928085145.1. NCBI lineage: Eukaryota > Metazoa > Arthropoda > Insecta > Hemiptera > Pentatomidae > Nezara > Nezara viridula. The sequence goes on from OV725077.1 coordinate 17,888,479, forward strand.
ATAAAACGAAAGGGAGAATAGAGAAAGAGAAGCGGAAAAGGGTGGAAAAGGTTAATTTGAACCTCAGAGATAGAATGGGGGCATTAAAAATAGGGCCGGGCGTCTATCGTAGGGTCGGATCCAATAGGGGGAAGGAATTGGCGCGCTACGAAGGACCATTCAAGGTAATCATACTTAGAGAGCACAACGTTTGTACGATCCAAAGTCTGAAGGATCCCAGAAAAAGGAGGACCGTTCACATAGAACAGTTAAAACTCCCGATAGGGACGGAGTCACTACAGTAGTGGGATATCCTCTTTTCTGTCTCCTACAAGCTAGGGACCGACGCTAAAAAGTTAATTTGATTTTGTTGTTCACTTTTGGTTGTAAGATAACAGTTTTAATTTTATTTTTATTGTTTTTTTATTCCATTATTACTCTGGCTGTTCTAGGAACTCCAACGGCGATTATATCTTTTCTTTTTGTTTGTTTGTAGTTGTTGTATTTTGGTTATGTATTACGTCAGTTACCCTGCATTAGTTTATGAGGAATGTTCATAAACTGGCGGGGGGGAGTTATGGTTAGAGGTAAGACAATGTAACAGTTAATCCTAAGTTAATCCTATCTATGAAGTGTAAACAAAGTGTAATACTATATATATGGCATTACTAAGGCAATAAAGGCAGTCATATTTGAGTAACCACGTGCTTCATTTCGGATCCTTTTTTCCCTTTTTTTTATTGTTTCTTATTCGAACTGACGTAAGTTATATATATATATATATATATAAGAGAATAATATACAGAGCAACAGGTCTTGAAACGGAATAAAAAGTTTTATTTTTAAAAACATTCGGTATCACTGAATGTATTTTGACCACAACTGTATTTTAGTGTGAAGACTTTATAAGTAATACTTTTATTCATAATGTCAGTTATAAATGGCATCTTAATCTACAGAGTAATATACTTCAAATATATGGGTTGACTACAAGAATTCACTCTAGGTCTCCTGGCAAGAGTATGAGAATGTAACTGCAAGAGTGATGTTTTTTTTTTTTGTTTGAATAGTAGGGGGTGAAGGAATTCTGGGAAGTCTAGGAAGTTCTGGAAAAGAGCTGGAGTTATGAGAAGTTACCAATTGATGTTCTTATCCTTTAAGGCTCGGTCACACAGAACGCGATATTTATCGCGGCGATATAGCGCCACAGTTGTATTACTATCTATTCCACTATAACAGTCACATAGAGAGCGTTACGCTACAGCGATACATGCTGTAGCGCCGGGGCCGGCGATAAATTGATACAAATTACAAAAATATCGCCCTCCTTCGACGTTATTCTCTACCTAATGTAGGCAGAAAAGTTAGCTAATACCCAAGTTAATAGGATTATTGCAGGATTATAACGGCGTGTTCACACAGAAGGCGTTATTTAGCGCGGCGTTACAGCGCTACTGTTGTATTACTATCTATTCTACTATAGCAGTCACACAGAGGGCGTTACACCTCAGCGATACATTCTGTAGCGCCGGGGCCGGCGTTACGTTTGAAAAATATTACAAGTGTATCGCCGGGGCCGGCGTTATGTTTGAAAAATATTATAGATACAAATTACAGTTGAAATTATTTAGTGGTAGTATTCATATAGATATGTAAAACACCGAATTATTTATATAAAAAGTGAGGAATTGTCCATTTTTATTTGATATGACACCTCAAGCAAATATTAAAAAAAATTATTAAAAAGGAGGTTACATGGAAAAAATTTGTGGAAGAGCTAAATATCACAAGTAATGTATTAATTGATATTATTATTATAATTATTGAACATTATAATAATTATATGTTATATTCTTTTTTATCTTGAAATCATTTAAAAATTATACTTACGTTCTTTTACTAATTTTAATTTTGCCTATACTAAAGACATAAATGATAAAAAAAAAAATCTGTGTATATTGCATATTTAAAACGGTTGAGGAACAGATAATAACTATCCAAGATATATATGGCAATAAAAGAAATTCGTTACTACGAAATTAATATTAAATAGATATGCCATTTGAAGTAAATAATAATTTGAAATAAATCTGAAGTTTTACATAAGAAAAAGTAGAACGAAAGTTCATTATTAAAATCTCTTCTGGAATATACTAAAAAATTATATATATATATATAATATATATATATATATATATATATATATATATATATATATATATTATAATATTTTTGAATATTTCAAAGCAAGAAATACAGGAATAACCAAATAACATATCTTTTTAGAATTTTATGTTCATTAGCACAATTTTTAAGAATTGGAATGTAATACAATTTTGTTACTGAGAAACAAGCTTCATCGCTAGAAACCGGCAGTAAATATTCGAAAAACACTAGCAAAAAATTGTTGGAAAACCTAATAAATATAAAGCAAACAATTTCTTAATAAAAACAAATTAAATTGAAACATAGTTTATTTATCTATAAAGTTATGGCCTTATTGTTAATTTAATTTTTTTATTATATTATTAAAAAATAGATGGTTTTTCGATTGTAGATTGTCAAGTCCTCATTTATTTAGTGTTGAATGGAGTGATTCGTAATTTTTGACTAGTGGTTCACGTCAATAGTCATCTCAACAAAAATAATCAAACCAATTGTCCTCTCATATTTATTACCAGAAAAATTAAATTTTGAAATGTTACCAAAACAGTTGTTAATTAATTGGCTTAACCTCAAAACTATAAGAAAATATATTGGTATTTTGACTTTCGCTTACCTATGTATGTAATATATAACAAAGGGAAAGTATTCCTATCGCTAAAATTTTCGAATCTGAGTTTTCAACGGAAATACACGTTATGAGGTCCCCTAAGCCCAAATAACCAAGTCCTGCTAAAGGGTATGTGTCTGTGTGCAATTGAACAGCCTAGCTCAAAAACGAAAACTCACACGAAACTTAAATAGCGTATTTAAGGTTTTTATATATAAAATCAGCTAATCGGAAGTATCTCACACATATTTACAGTTTTCCCAAAAACTGCTCTAACGATTATGATTAAACTCGGTGTATCATTGCATAATTAAGTGGTCTTTAATATCATTTAGGTCTTTTTCCCATTAATCTCACTTTACAAAGTTTAAATGTACAATGTTTATATACATCTTTCCCTAAAGCACCTTTAATATAGATTATTTGAAAAAATCAACTCCCTTATATTGACAGTAACTATAAAAAATTGCTAAATATGAAGTTTAAAAGAATATGATAACTGGAAACTGAAGAAAAAAGAAAAATGCTTATCCTGGTTAAAAATGAATCTCCGGAAATAACAGTCAGAAGGTATACGTATAATATATCGTTAGAAAGCGAAGAATTTCAGAAAAATAAAATTAAATAAATAAATGTAATAAATAAATAGAAGGCAACGCAGAGTGACAAAAAAAAATAGAAATAATAATTTCAGAAAACTAACATTACTTAACGTAAATCACATGTTTCCAATGAAATTAAGCGAAATTCCCTTACTAAATGTAAACTTTTAAAGTACTTTTCTAAGTTTGAAAAAAAGTATTTAAAATCCACCGAATCATGCTAATGTCATTGTTTAAAATACTATTTAATTGTACTTGTGTGAAAGAAGTGAAATATAAAAATATTTCATGTATATATTTATAACCATAAATACTTTTGATGTGGTTCTATAACTCTAGATATGATATTATATTTAAATTATAGGGTATTTATTGGCCCTTTCTTAAAATCGTCAAGTAACCTTTTAGGAAATTAAATGAGTGAATAATTTTATGAATTTTCCCTTTGTGAAGCACCAACATTGTCGACTTCCAATTAGTGTGAAAATTTTCAACCTATCCATGGCAGGCAACGAAAATCTCGTAATTTCATTTTAGTAAATTTTATAATGGAAAATAACAGTTTAATAACTTATAGTCCTACAACCCATAATCATTTATATGTTAAATATTTAGATGTACTTTCAAATCTCTCTAGGCATATATGAACCTTTTGGTTGTCAGAAAAACTAACTTCAATTTCAACATTCTTCATTATTAATTTTAGTGATGTTTCTATTGGCGAACTTTATGCCTTTATTCGCAGTTCTATATTTCAACGTTGAAATCACCTACTCTGGAATCAACTTGCTCACTGTCTGTATAGATACAACTTTTCCAACTAGAAATATCTCTAAAATGACATTACTCAAAAATCTTGAAATTATAGTTATTCATTATGTCAACTGAAAGGCCTCAGAGACTGAAGTTATGTGGTTTATAAAACTAGATTTTCATTGGCTACCGTCGATATAATAAATAGACTTTTTGTAATTTTACTGGTCTTAAAGATTTGTTATCTCTAAGCTTTAAACTTTAGCTCCGTTTAAAATGCACTTCTAATTTTTTTAAATAACCCAACATTGCCACAAAATTATTTATATTAAAAGTAGTGGGGTAAGTGAAAGTTATTTGTTACCCGCACCAGATTTTTTTTGTTACTTGTTTAAAGCTGTTATAGATTTGAGAAATACACATGATTTAATAAATTATTTTGATTTTACTGACCTAAATGAAGTTGGTTGGTGGTTTGTCTCTCTGGATAAAGAACTTCCAGGTTATCAATCAATGCCCGTTCAATTAAATAACACTACTTTTAAACTAATCAGGTTGTAGTTTCAAAATAAAAAAACGTCTGCCAAGTAAGGTCAGTATAGCTTCCTCACCGTTGTCATTGTATATTACAATGTATACCATTTTTTGTATGAGAATAAAATCTCTGGGAGAAGCCGATTCGGAAATATAGTTACCCTTCAACATTCAACAAAAGAGTGCTGTATTTGAAGATCCCATATTTGATTATCCTTAATAAAAAAAAAATAAAATAAAATGCACCCTGAACATGAATTTCAATACTGTTAGTGTAAAAGGTCTTATGTAAAAATTTATTGTTTTACAAGAGTGCATAAAACTTATTATTTCTTTATGCTTTATTAGTATAATTTCATATTTTATTGTCATCTGCTACTATCCATAGTAGCAGACTACTTATATCAGTTGTAGACTACAAAATGTTACCTTTAATACAAATGGAATACAATTTGAAAAATTTTACATACGACTTTTTGCACTAATAGTAGTAATATACAGTAGCGGACCCAGATTTAATTTTGGGGGGAGGGCTTCAGCCTGTAAGATTTTTTTTTCATATACACAACGATAATTAATTTGAAAAAAAAAACCGCTGCAAATTATTGCACAATTTCCAAACAATTATACATTTAAAGTAACATTACCTTCCTAGTTATTAAGAAAAAAGGTGATTTCAATTATTGGACTAAACTTTTTTTTTAATCATTAGTAATATGCTAAAAAAATAATTTAAAGCCCAAAACAAAAGATATATATATATGTATAACCTTTTCAGTATAAAAAACTAGAGACCATATCTTTGCTCCTAATTATCCGGTTTTAATGAATTATTTTTTTTTAGGAAATCCCTTAAACCTTTAAAAATCATTATAGGCTTAATGCGAATGGCGGACGGCGGACTGACAAAAAATTTTTTATTCGTTTTTCGTATTCTATGTATCCTGAAACGTAAAACCTCAAATTTTAAAAGGGGTTTAAGTTTTTGTATCTTTTGGTCGATCACAATGGTTCATCATTGAAAATAATAAACCAAGAATATATTAAAATCGCGATATCTCTACTAATAGTGCTTTGATTTCTATGAAACTTCATTCATTTTTTCGGAAATTTAAATACCTTTCAAACATTTTGCACAACATCGACAAAAATGTGTATATTTTTTGAGTTATTCGAAATTTAATTTTACCATCCCCCGTAACTTTCTTCCCAGCTTCTTTTCGTTGAAATATGTTGTATAGATAAATTTAAAGGGCGTCTGGAAAATGACTTTAAAGAATTTTCATTGAAATCGCTAGTTCGTTTAGGCGCTATAGTCTATAGCAACCTAGGTTTTTCGGCCGCCATCTTGAAAGTAAAAGGCGGATGGCAATGTCGGTGAAGGAAGATCATCCTCGGGCGACTTCTGATTTTATATCCAAATTTGAAAAAAAATCGGTCCAGTAGTTTCGGAGAAGGAGCGGATGGAGGATGGCGTACGGCGGACGGCGGACGGACAAAAAAATTGAATTCGTTTTTCGAACCTACTTATCCTGATACGTAAAACCTCAAATTTTAAGAGGGTGATAACTTTTGAATTTTTTGGTCACTCACAATGCTTCATTATTGAAAATAATAAACCAAAAAGACTAAATAAATAATTAATATAAAATAAATACACTTAAAAATATTAATAATAAGATAAAATAAATAAACTTTAAAAAAATAATAATAATAAAATAAATAAATGAACTTTAAAAATGGAAAAATAACAATAATAAAAATAAAATAAAAGTTCTGCTAAGGATCATTAGTCATAAACACCATATATTTTTTATAAGACTTTCATAATGTAGGAATTTCAGTTAAACCTAAATGAAGTTTTAACCTGAACCTAATTATGAACATATTATTTTATTGAACGTTTGAAATTTTAATGCACTTCTTAAAATTAAGTAACATTCTTTCATCACAATTAAAGGGTATCAAAATGATGCAGGAGAAACTAATATTACTCAGAAAATGAAATCTTTCCGAGTACATGATGTGAAATTTTACCTTACTAAAAATGGTAAAACTATGTAGAGGTGTAAATTAAGTTAAATTTTCGATATTTGTTTTCCATAAAGTTAACCAGTTTTGTGTTTATCTGCTTTTCTAGTATTAATGTTTAAAAAAAAATTATTCATTTATGACATATGAGATTATAACTGTTTTTCTACTAAAAGTTACTGGCGATACTTATGTAAAAAGACCCAAATATTTATTATTTAACGATCAAGACAATAGAAATCAACATATATTTAAAATTAGAGTTCCTGATTATTTAAAGCATATGAATAAAATCACGATTGTTAAACCCTCTTGAATAGAATAGAAAAATAACTTTATTGTGGAACGAAGTCCCTTTAGAATAACAAAATAGTACAAAAGAAACAACTTAATTTTGGCCGAAATGCTTGGTATTTAATTTCATTAAATTTTTTATTCTATTTAACTTATTTATTGAAAAATATTACAATCTGTTTCAAAGGACATTTATAATAGTGTTCAGAGATAAATACAATAAATAAAATAAATTATACAGAAAAATAATATATAATAAATAAATAAGTCATTAAATCAAATACATTTAATGAAATTAGATTAAAAAATCACTGAAAACATGAAATAATCTTGCGATATACAAAACATTCAATCATAATTTCATAATAAAATAATCTATGTTTAAAAAAGAACATAAATGTAAAGAAAGCAAAAATAAAATTCGGAAATATTGAAAAAATCTATCTTCGTAAGATTGAAGCAGACGGCCGAGGCGATGGTATTCTACCAATCAGTCTATGTGCTTTTTGATTTCATGAATCCTTTTTCTTTTTTTTTTTACCTTATGCTGAAGAGCTGAACTAATGAGCCTCCTCGTCAGAATCACTTATTTTCTATTAAAAAAAATGAATAAGAAAAATATCGAAAACAAATTATTAATATACAAGTTGCGGGAAGCAGGTACTCTAGCTGACTAGGCCAGGCAGAGCGACGGGGCTGCTGTATCGCTTTCAAAGTAACGCCCTCTGTGTGACTGCCCCGGATTAGTTATCGCCGTGAGTATCGCGCGTTATTGTAACGTAACGTCGGATCGCGTTCTGTGTGACCGAGCCTTTAGTATTGATATGAGATCCGTGAGAAAAGGCCTTTTGCTGAAATCTGTTATTGTTCTCTAAGTCTTGATAATGGGTCTTGTTGTGTTCATTTTCAACTACTTCTAAGCTATCAGATATAGCTCGACCTGGGTATCTAGTGATAATTTTGTCCTTTTATCCTTTGAATTATGGAAATTGTTTATACAATACATGATTAACCAATTGGCATATTTAGCAAACTCAATTATTTAAAATAAAGGTTAAATTAATATTATCATTTGTTACAGATTAAGTCATCATCCCGAAAAATCTCCTTAAATTAATAGTAACCCTATAAATACCAAATACAATGTCATAATATAACATGGCATATAATAAGGCTATTCCCTCCTATTTGTTCTTAATGGATTAATGGAGGCAGTAAAAATGGAGTGGTCATTCATCCATCCATAATCAGTTTTATCAATCAACCATCCATTATCTCTGATTGTTCTTAAGTTGAACCTGATATTTCCTCATATCTAGCTTTCACTTTTCTAGAATATCAGATAACCCATTCACAGATAATATTGTTGGATCATATCTAACAGTAAATTGTTAATAATATTTCTATCTCTTTTATGTTTCTCTATACTATTTTATGGGACTAACGTGGGCACCTTACAACCCTGATGTCAGGACCAAAAAGGGTACTCACATCAAAAAGTTTGAATATGAATTATGAAAGCATATAAAATTCTAAGTTAAAAATTATTATAATTAAAGAAATCCTATGAGAATGTACTTCAATATCTACTTAACACTAATCATACCAAGACTTAATATATACCTATTTCTACCATAGCGGATCAAATGACCCGACTTTATGTTTCATGCTTGAATGTATGAAATATGGATGTTAGGAAGGAAATAAAAATATAAATTAAATTTATTATGATTAAACAAAATAGTACGTTGAGCATTTCTATTACAAAAGCAAAAAACAAAAACTTTTAATTCATAGTTCATCGCAGTGGTGCTCTTCCAGGTGTGCCACCTACTTGCATTTGTTGCCAAACAGATCCATCATTCGCAACATTTTCTTCATTTATTTCTACTTCACTTTCTTCCGAACTTGTGAGTAATCTTATTCTTTTTCGGCCACTACATACATTCACAATATTTTCCTCTTCATCGTCAGTATCTGTAGAATCAAACTCATTTTTATTTGCAACCGATATATCTTCATTTTCAGAGAATTCATCTTCACTAATTTCTGAAAACTCTTCGCCAATATTATTTATATCTTCTAAGAACTTGTACTGTCTTGTTTGCTTCGACATTTTTCTGGGTAAAAAATTATCTGTATTACTATAGCTATCAAAATAAAATATAAGCTAGGTACTTACCAAGACTTTCAATTTTTGCCACTTTTTCTTACACTAAAAAGCTATTTTCAATCTAAAATTTGATATTTTCTTGAAATTATTCTGAGCTATTTTCGTTGAACTACTTTACGCAACAGTCTTTGGAAGAATGTGCAACTTACTGACTACAAATATGACTAGATAATCTCATAAAACAAAAAAATTCTCTCCGGGTCAAATGACCTGTTGTGGTAGATATCGGTATACAACAAGGATTACTCAGAATAAACAAAACAAAACAAAAATATTTTTATAACTGTACATTAATTACTTAGAAAAAGTCAAATGTGCAAACGCAATAAAATTACACGTGCATTTTCAATGGAAAAGTTCAAAATGGGTCATTTGACCCGTTATGGTATGTTTAGTGTTAAATACCTCGGTATATTAATAGATTTAGATTGGTTTTTAAAATTTATATTCAACCCGCATAATTATGAGGTTACATATGAATGAAAAAAAAACAAATTTGAAAATAATTAAAATATAATGAAATTTTTTTTTCAGTATTTTAAGCTCGAATTGTTTAAAAAAATTCATGGGATCTCACCGATTCATTTTAACCATTTAACATAAAAATTGTCCAAACCAATATGCTCAATATGTCACCTTTTAACGGACAGTAGATTTTGTATAATATTGTTTCAGTATTTTGATCCCAAATTATTTCAAACCAATATAAAATTATATTAACATTTTAGTCAATCACACGTCAAGGTTTTCAGCTCAAATTTTTTCAAAACACTATCAGGATCACACCGAAAAATTGAAGCCATCAAACATAAAAATCAGTACAGCTGTTCACTCAAAAAAAAAATTATAAAATACATTTTAGCTAATTGACTAATACAGACTCCTATTTATCGAATTATTAACATATGCCTGAAACTTCGTAAATAATTTCATCTTATCATATCCTACACCTACACCTACTTTATTTGGGAAAACTCTTGGAATTGGGGCGTTTTCAATCTGGAGGAGGGCAAACTTTGTCTATTTAATTTTTTTAATTTATGTGATAAATGAATACATTCACACCATATATAAACAAAATATAATATTAACAAAAGTAAATAATAATTAATAACTAAATAATAATAAAGAAAACTATGTAAAATAAAAAAAATAAAATAACCTAAAGATAAGTAAATAAAAATCATAAAAATCGAATCTAATATATACAATCAGGCAGGTAACCCAAAGCCAGGCTTCTTCTTCCAACTATAGAAGGAAAAGCAGGGCTTTAAGAGATCCATGCGCTACTCTCTAAACCGCGTCACTGGTGCTAAAGCCAGTGGAGTTTTAGCGAGAGCGCTTTAGCCACATACTCTCATGTCTTGAGTGAAGAATCTGGCCATTGCCAGAACTCCAAGATATATACTATAAAAGATCTCTGGGCCACTGCTGCTTCAACCTTCGAGGAGAGTTGTAGGGATGAGTGGAACTAGATAGGGATTGGGCTAGGGGATTTGGATGATTGATAAGGTTCTGATGGAATTTGAAAAAAAATTCAGGGATAAGGTCAAGAACAAACGGGATATTAAGGTCATGATATAGTGTTTTGTTGGTTACATAGAACGGAGCATCGACTATTGTTCGGAGGACTTTGGATTGAAAGGATTGGATGCGGTTGATGTTAGAAAATTTTGCTGTTTAAGTGTCTATTTAATTAGGTACTAAAAACTCGTAAATACACATTTGCTTTCTACTTGGATTGTTAGATAATTTGATCAAAAAATCGAGAAAAAGGGTAGCCTTCAAAAATATTAAGCCGTTTGGCGTGACCTTCGTCCCCAAAGTTTCAAAATAACGAGGTTATATATGACAAACGGCCCAATATTTTTGTCGATTTTTTTATCGAATTATCTTACGATCCAAGTAGAAAGCAAATGTGTATTTACGAGTTTTTGTACCTAATTAAATAGATCTGTTCCCCTCCTGATTGAAAACGCCTCAATTTCAAGAGTTTTCGTAAATAAAATAGTTGTAGGTTACGATGAGATGAAACTATTTACGAAGTTTCAGGAGGATGTTAATAATTCGATAAAATGGGGTAACGTTTTAAAATTTACTACAATATAATTCAAATTTTAATGTCATTATAGAAATTTCGAATTCTGGTCAAAGTCGTGAGTTTTGTCTGACTCTTCCCACTTAGGGTCGTTTCATTTAGTTTGAAGAAACTATGGATTGTATAGAATGACGTCAGAACTTTCTCTAGGTATTTATGTTTATATTTCCTTACAACCTATCGATTCTCCGTGGAACTACCTCAAGCTGTTTAGTGCTAATAGCTACCTCCCCACCTCATCGGCTCTTCCAGATAATCGAGGGGCGTTTCCTCCCTCAGATAAACGGGAATCCCCTCCCCCGCAGTGGATATACTCCTTCGTACCTGTCCAGATCCAGACATGGAGTTGTTCTTGGTGGTGTTAGTTTTCCTCTGTGGATCCGTCCTTGCGAAGCCGTTTGAGGATCGGTGGATCTTCCCTGACGAACTGGATGCCTTGACCAAGGTAAGAGAGTAATCACTTCTTAATTTAATGCTTATTCGCGTTTTCTGTAAAATTATATCATATGATTCAAAATCTGATAACCTTCCATGTACCTTTTTCATCATCTAATAACGATTTCTCTATTTACTTTCTCACTACCGAAAGTTGCGAAGTTTTGTATTCTTATATTGGAGATTAAATAATAAAAATAATAATTATCACTGACATATGAAGTTTTAGAAAAAAAAAAAATTTATCTGTAGTCGATTTTATAAAATTATTTACATCCATCTAAAAATTCGTGTATGGATTCATCTCATCGTAATTTGTTATTTACGAAAATTCTCGGAATTGGGGCGGTTTCAATATGGAGATCGAAAAATTGTTTTATTTATATTACTATTCCTACTAAACATTCATAAGATAATTTGATCACAAATCTAGAATAAAGGTGCCCTACAAAAATATTGGATTGTTTGGCATGACCTCCATCCCCAACACATCAAAATAACGAGGTCATATAGGCCCAACGGCCCAATGTTTGTGTATGCCACCTTTTTTTCCAATTTTGCTTACTGTCGAAGTGGAAAGAAAATTGTTATTTATGTGTTTTAGGTACAAAATTAAATTAATTAAAACGCTCCATTTCGAAGAATTTTTTTATAAAAAGTATTAGGTGGATGTTAATAATTTGCAAAAAATGGGTCTATATCACTTACTACTACTATCATTACTCTATTTTTTGGTTTATTATTTTAAATAATGAAACATTATGATCGACCAAAAAATTCAAAAACATAACCCCCTCTCAAAATTTGAGGTTTCACGTTTCAAGATGCGTAGAATTCGAAAAACGAATAAAATTTTTTTGTCCGTCCGCCGTCCGCCGTCCGCGCATTTTCTCCGAAACTACTGGACCGATTTTTTTTCAAATTTTGATATAAAATCAGAGGTCACCCGAGGATGATCCTCCTTCATCGACATTACTCTCCGCCTTTAACTTTCAAAATGGCGGCCGAAAAACCTGCGTTGCTATAGACTGTAGCTCCTAAACGAATGTACAGATTTCAATGAAACTTCGCTAAAGTCATTTTCTCGACGCCCTTTAAATTTATCTATATAACATACTTCAACGAAAAGAAGCTGGAAAAAAAGTTACGAGGGATGTTAAAATTAAATTCCGAATAACTCGAAAAGTTTTTACTTTTTTGTTGTTATTGTATATGGTTTTTTAAAGTTTATGAAATTTCCTAAAAAAAAAAAAAAAAAATTGTTAAAATCGGACAATTAGGAGCAAAGATATGGTCTCTGGTTTGTTTTTATGTGTTCTACTCCAAATGTTATATCCTTGGTTTGGTTTTTAAATTTTAAATGTGTTACTGAAATAATGCTATTTTTTTTTAGCATATTACTAATGATTAAAGAAAAACAGTTTAGTCCAATAATTGGAATCACCTTTTTTTTTTTTTTTTTTTGTAACTCGGAAGGTAATCTTACTTTAGATGTATAATTGTTTGGAGATAATAAACCATTGTGAAATCATTTGCAGCGTTTTTTAATTTGTACGGAGTAGTATTTAAATGGTCCACTATCAATTTTATCTAATCTTAATCATCATTTTCTCTGAAAAAATTTACTATTCATTTTATCAAAGTCCATACACTACTTCTTCTTACTTAAACGTAGTTTCTTTCATATGTCTCTATCTCAAAAACCTTACGTCCGATTTGGTTCAAATTAAATGGAAATCAGAGATTGATGAAAAAAGAAAAGAGTAGGTATCAATTTTAACCAATTCTATCCACTACTCTCAAAAAATGTTTTCGCCGACGGAGGCTCAAATGTTTTCCTTTTCCTTTAAATTTTCCTTGTAAAGTCAAAATTACAACCAATTTATCGAAGTTCATTTATCAAATAAAATAAACCGGGTTGTTGAGAACACAGGCGGATCTACGGGGGGGGGGGAGGGAGGCTTTCGGGCTGAAGCCCCTCCAAAATGGTAAAATGTAACCATATATTAGAGAAATAAATATTAAAAACTATTTCTTAAAGTATTCTTGTTCGTGTAATTATATTTAATAGAACTTCAAGAACCACTTAAACACCATTTCATATAGGTAGTTAATTTCTTTCTTTTTTTTTTCTAATTAATTATCGTCATATGTATATGAAAAAAAAAATCTTTCGGGCTGAAGCCCCCCCCCCAAAATTAAATCCTGGATTCGCTAGTGGTTGAGAATATAATGGCTATGGAATGTACCAGGTTAAGGAAATATTCTCAGAATCGAAATATTCTATTAGGTTTTTACGTTTTAGACATCAAGGAGAAAGTTTGAAAATATAGGTTATATTATTTGTTTATAAGATTTATAAAAAATATTTTAATCTTTATTCTGTTATTGAATCCGTGTGATGGATATAAAATCTAATGTTGACATCTTCAACATAAATTTTATCTTATCAGGTTCCATCTTCCTCTCATGCTTAGGCGTGCGTTTTTCCTTTCCAAGGCTATACTTAATTTAACATCCACGATTTCTATAGATTTTATTTTCAAAAATCATATATTTTGAAATATAGATAATTAACTAACCAACAGAAATGGTGAGGTATGTGTTGTCTTAGCTTTCTTGTTTGTTTGTTTATTTAGGTTTTAAGGCATAAAACCTTAGGCTCATCAACGGCTGTGAGTCGGCTATATTTGTAAACTCTTTAGAGGAGAATTAACAATTATTAATAGATAGAATAATAAATGAAAAAGATATTTAAAAACATATAAAAATGAAATATATTAAAAAAAAAAAAGAACAATAAAATAAAAATTATATTTATTTATATATTTTATTTAATAGCCTATGTATTTTAAGAAATTTTATCACTGTTTTTATGTTTGATTCGTTGTTGTTTAATACTGCTGATATAACCGATTTTAGAGATAATCGATATAGACTTGAAGTATAAATAAGTGCATTCTTGGAAAATATGATTGATTGTGAGAAGGCTATTGCAATGCTGACAAATTGGTGGTGGATGCTTAGTTTCCTAAGCAACATTTCCTTTTTGAGAGGAAAATTCATTTCTGGAGGGGTGAGGATAGAGTACCTCGGTCTGGGATCTTACCTTTCTTTGTTGCATTCTTATGTAATATTAGGTGATACACTATGGATCTCTCTCTCTTTCTTTCTCTCTCTCTCTCTCTCTCTCTCTCTCTCTCTCTATATATATATATATATATATATATATATATATATATACAATCTTGTTACGAATCATTTCAAAACAGATAGATTATTACTACTGAATGAAACGGCCGTATTTTCAGTTTCAGTGAATTTCAAGCCATCCATGGAAGTAGGCCAGATGTAATGGACCGTTTGATATGCGTGCTTAATTCGATCTTAATAGCGAATATTATTGAGAAATTCTCCTTTTTCATTTTCCTTATTCTATACCAAACAAAAATAAAATAAACAAATCCTTTTTTACAGTAATTTCGACGTACACACACCAATTATTTTGCGAAATTAGGTTTTTTGAACTCAGGGAACCTCTTAACGAGTATTTCCTTTGCAAACTCAGATTGGAAATGTTTCACCGTAGCAGTAAGTGAAAGTAATCAACGGTTTTTTCGAAAATTGGTGAGAGATAAAAGCAATCTCACAAAAAAACGAAATTATATATTACATACAATTCAACGATACTGCAACTGTTATGTAATAGCTTTATTGCAGATATAATATTCAGAAAATTCTCATTGCAATTGAAAATAGAAACATTTTGCTCAATATTTCGTTTTATTTATTAACAGGTAAAATATCTCCATAAAAGCTACAAACCCAGCTATATTTAGCTTTCCAACGGTATTTGTTAACGGTTGTAATATGGTTGAATGAGGAAATAAAATCCTGAGGAGTTATGAACGCTTTAGTAAATGGCATAGAAGAAAAAAAATCTTCCCATAAAATCAAGCCCCAAAATTAATATTTTTGAAGTGAAAAATTCCTTAGGCGCGTTTTGCACTTTTTTTGGAGAGTGAATTAGATTGAGCCGTCAAATTTCCGAATGTAACGCTCGGGTAAAGTCAGCTGGAGTTGACTAATTGAAGTGTTTTTGTCTATGAATTGAAATATCTCAAGAAGTAAATAGCCATATTACACGGGAGAGAAATATTCACCATTTCATCCTCTCTGTAATGGACTATTATTCAAAATCGTATCTTAACACAACACCGTGTTAGAGAGGCGAAAAGGATAAAATAGTGTCAAAAACCAAATGATAACGGGTTTTATCGAAGATATGGGTTAAAATATCTCATAAATTAAAAAAAGGAACAGCATACTGTAAGAGAGCGAATTATTCAGCATTCCATTCTCTCTGTAAGGGATTATTGTTCAAAACCGTACCTTAACGCGACGCCGTTTTAGAGAAGCGAAAAGGAAAAAAATAGTGTCGATAACCAAATGATAATGAGTTTTAAGGAAGATATGGATAAAAATACCTCAGAAACTAAAAATCGAATCTGCATACTGTAAACGAGGGAAATTTTCAGCTTTTCGTCCTCTTTACAATGAGCTATTATTTACAACTTATATTTCATATTATTAATCTCGCTTTGTTGATGTTTATAATTCTATCGCGTGGTCTAAAGCACACAACTTGGTTTTTTTTTTATTTCGAAAATATTTCTTATTTAAGTGTTTTGTAGGACACTAGAAACGAATATTAGTCGATTTTTCATGATAAAATTTTCTTGGCTAACTTTACTGAAGGTAGTTCATTTGATTTTTGTAATTCATTATACCTTATAATTCGTTTAACAATTAGCAATCTGTTTGCTTTATCCAAAAAAAAATCTATTGTTATGTTATAACCTAGAAATGCATGAAAACAATGATATAAAAAAATGTTAAAATTTCGTAAGACATTTTTTTCTCGGTTCCTAGGAGGCATTGATAAGAACGGACATTGGTCCATCATTTTTCAACCTAGTACCATAAAAAATATCCTTAAATATTGTAATACCATTGTATTATATTATAGTATTATAGTAGTACCATAAAAATTCCATAAGTTTCTTCCTTTTTCTTTATTTGTTATTTAAGTTTGATTTATATATGAACCATTCTGCTCTTATCACCTTCTTCCATCTCTGAGGAAGTATCATTATGCCATCAATTGCTAATTAAAATCATAGGTCAAATATTTTTTTTTTCAAATCATTAGTTCTGATTACAGTCTAGGTTTTGTCCGAGTATCATCACTGGCTTTATCATATTACTGTACGGCCTTCCTCTAACGATAATATTTTATTGAATTTAAAATGCAAAATAATCCTAACAATAATTCCAAAAATATTTCAGTTTTCAATAGTAAAGAATTTGTTCTACTATATCCGGATTTAGACCTACTATGAAATGAATGAATAAAAAAATAATTTTATTCTGGTACTACTGTCCCCTAATTATAATAACAGAGTTACAAATTTATGTATCTTAGTCTGACATAATAAAAATACCAACTAATTTATTGTTAATCGTTATTTCAATTGTGCAATGGATTGAAATTAAACATTGTATAGATGCAAGTAATTTTACATGTTAGGGGAAGTTTGAATGTGGAGTAGGTGTTGGAACAGGAGTTGTTTGAAGGAATTTGTGGATGAGGATTGACGCAAGGAGGTAGGAAGTGAGTTCGATAAGGAAGCAGCACGAATGACGAATGATTTGCTGAAGGAGGGAGTTTTATGGGAGTGAATATATAAGTCTATAGGTTGAGACCTAGTATTGAGAGAGTGGATAGAGGAGCGCAGAGTAAGGAGTTCCAGGATGTAGGGAGGGTTTTTAGTTCTGAAGACTTGGAAAAGGAAAACGCCAAGGAGGAATTGTCGTCGGGAAATAGGATAAAGCCACTTCAACTCGGTGTACCAGAGTGAAACATGTGAACGCCTGGGGATCCCGAAAGTGCATCTTATGAAGCAATTCATGAGTCTTTTTAGTCTCATTTCCAGCCTGGCAGATAGCCCTCCATACACCAAGCAGCCGTAGTCGAAGTGGTGGAATACAAGGGAGGTTACAAGGAGCTGTCTGGTTTTTAGAGGAATACAATCACGAAATCTTAGGAGTTGTTTAAGGGCAGTTATGGATTTTCGGGTAATCCGGGAGATATGATTATCCCAGGAGAGGTTCTGGTCAAAGGTTACTCCTAGGTTTTTGACTGTAGGGAAAAAATGGATGGGATGGTTGTTGAGGTAAAATAAAGGAAAGTAAGGAAGGGAGTTGATGAGATTTCTGGACCCGATGATAATAGCCTTGGTTTTATCTGCATTCAGCTTAAATTCATTTATTTCTGCCCATCTGTTGATGCAGTCGATGTCCTCTTGTAGCCTCCGGGCAGCCTCAGGCATCTCAGAAGATTGGAATGATTGGTAAATTTGGAAATCATCGGCATATTATGGTGTTAAGCAGTTCCCAAAATCATTAGAATATTGTTAACCACAGACGAAATTGTCCTATTTAAGGTATATTTAACATAATCATATCATTAATGGATCTTTAAAAAGTCTGTCATCACTATTTTGCTAAGACAACAGATAAAACTCCTCCCATAGGCAAACCAGCAAGTTGTTGGTAAAATTTGTTATTTCAAGTTGAAAAAAAAACACTTATTAATTTTAAGCCTTAAATAAATGTTTCTTTATTTTTAATTTATGTCTATGGTTCAACTTGTTCAGAAAATAGAAAATTCTTTAGAAATTATCTGAAATACCAGCGGTACTGAAGTAAAAAAAGAAACCACATCGAAACTGGTTAATTTTTCATTATCAAAATTACCATAAAATGAAAACTGATTATACTTAACAAGGCAATAAACATAAAATGAAAAACGCCATTAAACGAAATCCCCAATGTTCTCTGTTGCAAGCTAATTTTCTTTGAATTTCCCAATGATGATTATAAGTCTGAGGAAATCATTACTCATTCTAAAAAAGCCAAGTTCGATTTAAGAACTAGTTAAAGGATGGTATAAAAATATCTTTAAACGTAATTGATCTTCCTTCCATTAAATGTACCGGGAATTCCCTATAAATGTTAAAAAAATAAAAAACTGCTATTTACTTGTTTGTGCCAGTTGACATCGCATTATAACTGACCGCAAGCAAAATTAGTCAATTTGATTAAAAATACCTGCAATTTGAAAAAGAAAAACAGAATAAAATTATAATCTTCTGACCACATTTCTTAGAAAAGTATACTATTCTATTCGAAATATTGAAAATATCACGTGTATTGAAATAAAAAAAAAATTATAAATTGTTTTTACAAGCCATTTATATATTTATTTTTATTTTCAAGTTGTTAATGGTAAAATGTAACATCGTTTTATGGAAAAAATATTAAAAAGTTTTCTTTTAAGTATTATTGTTCCTGTAATAGAACTTAATTTACATTTAATAGGGCTTAAAGTATCACTTCAACACCATTTCATACAGGTAGTTAGTTAGTTCCTTTTTTTTCCAAAGTAATTATCGTTATATATATGAAAAAAAACCTATTACGATAAAGCCCCCTCCCCTCCAAAATTAAATCCTTTATCCGCTAGTGATCCAACTTGAGTATATTATTTTCAATAATTAACCTCCTCTATAATCGACTAAGGAAAAAAAGTTACCCCCTCAATATCAAATTATCATCATCAAATTATATTTACCAATTAAAATTTATAAAGGAAGGAGATGGTCCGGGGTTGCGGTCATAAAGTGATAAAGGGGTTGAGTTCTAAGTGAAACTCCTAGAGGAACACACCTCCCTGATGAAGACCTGCAAAGTCGGGTCGAAACGTTGGCTTTCAATAAAATAGTTTTAACACTATTTAGCCTTTTTATGACCGCAACCCCGGACCATCTCCTTCCTTTATAATGCAACGGTCAACCATTAAATATTCAATTAAAATTTATGTGTCTATTTATTAGGAATATAGTGACTGTGAAATGCAGTAAGGAGTTACCTTATAAAAAGGGAGGTAATGTTCATGCTGTAGTTATATGCGGTGATTTTAGATTCTTTTTGAGACTTCAATTTAAATTTTATTGTTTCCGAATAGGCATGACTGTGTTTTTATGTTTTTTAATTTATTTATCTTTACGTTATTTTATTTTTTATTGTACATAGTTTTTGATTATTATTTTACTTTTGTTAATTTTATATTTTCTGTATATATGGTGTGAATGTTTTCATATATCATTATAATCATTGTCCACGTGACAGATTATTATATTTCTAAATAAATTAATAATATATATATTATTTTCGAATGCAAGTGACTGCCATTAATTTAAAACGAAATATCATTTCAAAATAACACATCGAAATTCTTGTATATGGTGTCTTCAAGCATTATATTATGCTTTTTATGTCCTTATGCTTTCAATTTTTTTTATTATACTTCCGACAACGTTTCGAGCTGATTAGCTCATTATCAAGTCATCTATAGATAACAATTAAACAAAGATAATTTACAACTCTGGTCGCTCATTATCCAGTCATATAACGAGTGAGAATTTACCAAAAACATTTTTTTATCTATTATAATGTATTTACATATATAATTTCATAAACAACTATTTGTAGTGAACCAATTGTCACAGATAACTATATTCCTCGTCACCACATTCCTTCAAATTTTGCCCATTAATTGATGCATGCCCCTACAATAAAAATTTATGTATACGATTATTTCAGAAGTTACATAATTTATATTATTGATTACTCTTGTTATATTTAAACTTTATGCTCACACCGTACTGTACTACCTCCGCAGTTTACTTTTTAATATTAACTGTACATATCAACTCTTTAGGGATGTATGTCTCGGTAGGATTTAACTAATGATTGAATGGGATCTAGCTCTGTTGATGTTTATTGTTTTCCAGTGCCCTCTCTTATTAAAAATTTATCTCATTTAATATATGGACATAATATTGGTCTATATTTTTAACATCAGATTTAAAATTGACTAAGTTAATTATATTTTTAGTAATATAAATTGATTCTAAGCTTTTTCTGATTTAATTGTTTTGTGCCATGTTCAAAATTTGTGTATTGTTGAAATCAAATATGTGTTTGTTTAATATGCTGAGATTGGATAAAGCTGTGGATTTAATGTTTTTAGGATTTTTTACGTTCGTTTTGTGTTGCTTTATCATATTTCTTAAATTTTGTGATGTTTCACCAATATAATGTTTGGGACATTGTGTATAAGGAATTTTATATGTCACCTCTCATTTATCTATTGAATTGATTTTATCTTATATTGGATATGTGTCTTTGCAGTTTTCCTAAAGAGTAGAATTAGGATTAAAAAATCCTAAAAACATTAAATCCACAACTTTATCCAATCACAGTATATTAAACACAAATTTGATTTAAACAATACAAACATTTTAAATACGGCACAAAACAATAAAATTAGAAAAACCTTAAAATCGATTTATATTACTAAAAATTTAATAACTCAGTAAATTTTAAATCTGATGTTAAAAATATAGGCCAACATTATTTCCATATATTAAATAAGATAAAGTTTTAATTAGATAGAGCATTGGAAAATAACAAACATCAACAGAGCTAGATCCCATTCAATCATTAGTTAGTTCCTACCGACACATACATCCCTAAAGAGTTGATATGTACAGTCAATATTAAAAAGTAGACTGAGGAAGTAGTACAGTAAGGTGAGAGCGTACAGTTTAAATATAACAATAGTAATCAATGATAGAAATCTTACAACTTTTGAAATAATAGTATACATAAATTTTTATTGTAGAGACATGGATCAAATTAACGCGCAAAAATTTAAGGAATGTAGTGACGAGGAATATAGTTATCTTTGACAATTGGTGTTCTACAAATATTTGTTCAAGAAATTATATATTGAAATACATTATAGTATATAAAAAAATGTTTTTGGTAAGTTCTTACTCGTTATATGACTAGACAGCGACCAGAGTTGTAAATTATCTTTGTTTAATTGTTATTTGTAGATGACTTGATAATGAGCTAATCTCCTCGAAATGTCATTGGAAGTAAAACAAAAAAATTGAAAGTATAAGGGCTTGTATATTCCTTGAAGAAACCAAACAGAAAAACCTTGACTACCCTTGAAAAGTACTAATTTAGTAGCTAAATTTACACATCGAAAGTTTGATTACCTAATTATTCTGCATTACTCACGTAGCAATAAGAAAGGGAATAGGGAAATACGTTTTCTTTCGTTCGTTTTTCAATTTTTTTCTGTTTTCTTCGTTTTCTTTCAAATAAAATGACTGAGATAATCTTGGAAAAAGAATAAAATAAAAATTAACTAAATAGTAGTATAAAAATAGTAGTCATCACTGCATCAATTCATATTGTAAACATATCCTCTGGCAGAACGTATATTGGATCTTCTTCGAAATATCCCCTGTGTCCGGCTTCTCTTATTGGTCGTGATAGGCTCAAGGTTAAATGATCTCATTGAGATTCAGATCCTCATTTGGTTAATGACCTGTTCGATTCCTTGGCACTGAGTACGCGAAAATCTTTCTCGTCTTTGTATCTTGATTTTTTTCCCGCCCTAGGACTATGGTATAACAATTTTTACTTTCACTTACCTATACATAGTAAGTGAAATTATTGCGATCGTGAGACTTTTCGAAAATGAGTTTTCAACGGAAATACACTTTTTGAGGTCCTCTGGGTTAAAAAAAAAAACGCAAAATGGTCTGTGTGTGTGTGTGTGAGTGTGTGTGCGAACAGCAAAACGAACGAGTTCAAAAACGAAAAGTTGTACGAAACGGATATTACGCATTTAATGTTTGTATATGCCTCAGATGTTACAGTAAACTTTTCGTAAACATCGACAAACTTGAAGTGGCACTTTATATTAACGATTTTGATCAAATTCGGTAAATCGGTGTATTATTAAGTTCTTTTTAATAGCAGATAGGTCTTATTCACACCGAGGTCACTTTACAGGGCTTAATTTCCCAATGTTCATATACCTCTTTCTCTAAAGTACCTTTAATTTGGTTTGTTTTAAAAAAAATAACTCTCTCTTATTGACAGGAACTATAAACAATGGCTAAATATAACTTTTGTAAGAATTTGATAATTGAATAATGAAGAAAAAGAGAAAAATGCTTATCCTGGTCGAAAATGAATCAACGGAAATACTAGTCAGAAGGTATGCATATAATATATCGTTGGAAATCGGAGAATTTTTATTTTAGTTTCTGAGATATTTTAATCCATATCTTCTATAAGACTCGTCATATGGTTTTCAACACTATGTTTTTCTTTTTGCCTCCGTAACAAGACGTCAAGATACGATTTTGAATGATAGCTCATTACAAAGAGGATGAAATGATGAAAAGTTCTCTCGCTTATAGAAGCAGATCCGATTTTTAGTTTTTAGATATTTTAATCCCTTCGAAAAACACTTCAACTATTAGAATCCAGCCGATCTTACTTTAGCGTTACAAATCGGAGATCTGATGGCTCAGTCTAATTCACCCTCTAAAAAAAAAAGTGAAAAACACTGAAGTTTTCAGATACACTGTTTGATGTTTATTTGTCTGTTTCGATGTCTAGGCGCAAAACATCCAGGTAATCAGCGCCCGATCAAGTAAAGAACACCACTTTTATACTGTTGTGGTGGTTGGCCAAAAAATAAGAATAAAAAAAATTAAATAAAAGGATTGATAGATTGAAATAAATAAATAACTAGCTATAACTAATAACTAATAACTAAATAACCAAATAACATAATTAAATAAAAGAATTGATAGAATGAAATAAATAAATACAAATAATAATAGACACTTATAGATAATAAGATAGAATACGCTGGTTGAAATTTGGTTCCAAATATTGAAAATGCTAAGAAATTTCGTTCTTAATGAAAATTTAGGACAAGTTTTTCCAACTTTTTAAATTTTGATATTTCGCTCCTCTCTGACAAATTATACTATAGATTTTTCTTCTTCTTCTTTTGCATCATCCTGTAGTGCCTTTCAGCGTAGGGGAGCGTCTAACCAGGATTGCCAATTTTCCCTGTTTCTTGCAAGATTTCTGACTTGGCGTATATTCATATTTCTAGCTTTGCACAGGCGGTCTACGTATTCGAGGTACGACATTTTCCTTGACTAGATTTTCCTTGAATTAAAATTTATTAAATTCGGTATATTGACTCTGTTTGTTCCTGCGCCCCCCTCGCCTGTCAATATTTAGCATTCTGGAGGGAGGGGATGTCAATCCAACTGCCTAATGACTAGGGACCAGGGCGGTCACGAAAGGCAAGGACCTCCCCCCCCCCCCCCCCGGGACTATTTACGAAAGCAGCACGATTCGGGGACCAGGAATAGATTGGATCGGAACAGTAAGAGGTCACGTCACAACGCAGCTACCGCAATTTATTTTCTAATCTGAGGTAACCCGAGAGGCAATAGGTCATCAGGCTGCCTCTGGAAGTGGGCGTTTCATCTCTGGATAAAACCTCAATTTGCCAAAGAGGTAGGCCTCGAAATTTGCGTGACAGTAGGCAGTGCTCCCTCCCCCATGTTTTTTATAATTCTTACATCATGGCTACTAATGAAAACACGGAAGGCTTGTGCCTGAAAAGGAATTGGCTGCGAAACTAATTTGACAACTGTTATTTGAAAACAGCTCTTTTAGATGGAAATCACTTGATGGTGAATGGCTCCGGATTTAGCCATTATTTCCTACTGAAACATCCAGCAAATATTTGGTATAATTTATGGACCGTAGGCAGATAATATCTGTAAACGAAAACTTTACTTAATAATAGTAATCGTCAGTAAGATTTAACCTTTTATAGGTTATAATTTTCACAATGTGTTTTTTAATTTTTTTTCGTCAGTATACGCAGTTTAGTAATAATAATAATATGCTTTATGGGACATGTTGCTTTAGAAAAAAACGTTTGCCAAGTAAGGTCAGTTAAGTTTCCTCACCAAATTCACCAACAAAATACAGAAAATGAAGGCCTATACATATTTAAAACTTATCATGCTGACATACTACCCCTCAATTATAACTAGAAAAAAATCTGGTGTGTCCACTCACACGACTTTCCTACCTATTTCAGAAAAGTTTTTATATCATTACATATGTTCATGAAGAAATAAAAAAGAATTGAACTAAATTTATTTTCCTGAAAATCGATCAAACAAAAGATTTGAGTACGGCTTAAGGTAAATCAGTGTAAAAATTTCAGTACTCGCTAATATTGCTGATCAGAAACTTTTTGCCATAGCTTAGTATTGTCAAACAATAATTTCTGTTAAAAGTAGAGGAAATAGTGAAGGTTATGTAATGCGGGCAACATAATTTCTTAATTTCACTTAGTCATCTCGATTCTCTTATTCACCCCTTTCTGACACCAGGAAATGAACTCGTAATCTTTCATTGGGAATTGAATCGCTGTAACTTCGTTAATAGTTGTCCAAAATGAACGATTTTTATATGGCTTTGTAGGGAATTTAATTACCTTTCAAACAATAGTGAAACGTATAGATCCTTCGAAAACCGCATGTCGGAAATTTGACCCGATTGCAATACTTTCCTTACCTAGTATAGGTAGGAAAGTAATAAAATAAGTTTAAAAAATGTGTAAAAAATAGAATAAGCTGTATCATCGCTAATACTGGTTCGATTCCGATGATTTTTTTTTTTGTTTTGTTGGTAATTTAATTACCTTTTAAAAGTTTTATTATAAATTTCACCGTATAATATATACTTAGGGAGTTAGGCCCCATAACATTTTTCTTTTCTTTATAACTTTTTTCCTGATTTTTTTCGGGAATTTAGTCTATATACGAAAATTGAAAGGACAATGATTAGAACATCATAGAAAAGTTTCATCAAAATCGTTTGAGCCGTTTTCGCGCTACAGTCTATAGAAAAACATGTTTTTCATTTATTGTGCGCAAGATATTGCGCATGGAGCAACGAATATCTGTCACAGGCATCAGTAGTCAAAATCCTACAAAATAGAAAAAGAAGCAACAAAATCGGTTCAGTAGTTGCCGAGAAAATCTTGGCACAGACAGACAGACAGACCAATGGCTAAAAATGTGTTTTTCGGACTCAGGGAGCTGTGAAACGTATAGATCCGTCGAAAACCGCATGTCGGAAATTTGACCCGATTGCAATACTTTCTTCACCTAGTATAGGTAGGAAAGTAAAAAATTGGAATGAAGTCTCTTACCACCTTGAAGTTTGAGAGGGAAATCGATACCAGGTAGAAACTTCAAAAGGAACAAAGAAACTCACAACTATGACGTTATTTTTTACAGTCTGTGGGAAATTTAATTTAAATTTACAAATATACGGTACATATAGTAAAGGAAAAAGCATGGCTAAGCGAAAGCCAATATTGGGCCATCTAAGTTTCAACCCCCACAATAACTGAAAATTACAAGAAATTTTTTGTACAGCAGTCGATATCATGCCAGTAATATGTAACCAACAGATCATTTATTTTTAATTAAATTTTTTGAATGAAGTCTAAAATTTCATAATCTCATAAAACAATACTATGAACATAATCTCCCTTTCAAATGATAAATGCCTTCCCCATTTCACAGCCATTATATTTTTAAAAGTTGTTTATATAAAATTTAATTGTTGAATAGAGTTCAAGGAAATTGATACTAGGGAATTTCTACATTATTCTCTGTATTTCCTTCAGGTATTTCAGTCTAATTGAACTAGAGGTAATTAAGAGGTTTCAAAATATATGCGTGTTAAAAACAATACGTTTTCAGATTCGAAAATGGAAGTATTTTCTGAAGGTAAGGGATGGAATTTTCTGAAATGGATATCTACTTGATTTTATGTTTACCAATACCTAACTTCCTTCCAAATTTGAACCAAATCTAATATGAGTTTTTTAAGATATAGGCATATCGAAAAATATGTTAGGGCATATTTAAGAGAAAGTAGTAGACAGAATGCAATGGAATTGATAAAGAATTATTTTTTTACTAACATCTATCTTTCTTCCAGCTTTGAGTCAAATCGAACGAGCCGTTTCTGAAATACTGCCATAGCTAAAGAAATACATTTGCGCTTGCGGAAGTGGTGGATGGATTTTGATGAAATTGATATGGGACCTATCTAGACACCAATCCACACATTCCCTGAAAATTTCATGAAAATCATATAAACAAAGCTTCCCAACCTTTGGTAGTGAGGAAGCAATATATAATTACAAAGATGTAGATTTTAGATGAGTTGTATAAAAAATAATAACAAACAAATATACATAATAAAAAAATAGAACTTAATTTCTAATATTAATAAATTTAAAACTAGTTTTACTAAGAACAATCTAATAATTCATGTGCATATTTACAGAAACAGTAAGTGATTGAATAAACGGGATTTAAAGGTAGGAGAGGTATTAAAGCGACGTATATTAGAAAGGATGGAATAATGAAAGATCTCTTGAAAGCAGCGGTTCGGTGGGCCAATTTATATAAATTTGAAGACCTGGAACGGTATATGTACTCCAGGGGAATGGGCGTGACCAGAGGATTTGAATCTAAGTAGCTCAGAGATGCATGAGGGAAGGTGACATGGGATAAGTTGGAAGATGAAGGATGCCAGAAACTATTTATATGGGTATGAAAGATAATGCTACTTCAGCTCTTCATAAAAAAAGAAAGACAGATACAGTTGTCCTCGATATCCCAAAGATGAATCGTAATCGTATTTAAGCTATAAATTGGATGATTAGAGACTTTCTTTGATTGACGGTTACGTAATATAGCTAGTGTTGCCTAAAATCGGTCTTGGTCTTGCACTTTGCATGATCAAGACCAAGGCCGCCTAACTGTTGCAAGACCAAAACAAGGACTGGTAAAAAAAAAAATCGATTTTTAATATAAAAATTAAGGCAAAATAGTTACTAATATTTGACAATCTTAGTTACTATATGTTAATAATTGGCATAACCTATATACTTTTACATTTAACTCCTCTAATTTTTCATTCAGGCTTAGTTAGGTTTCTCCTATCTAAAAAATTACAGTAATATCTCTATAGCAATAAGCTAATAAGTAATTGCAAGACTTGCGCCAGACCAAGACTGAGTTTGCAAGACCAAGACTCGTCTTGGTCTTGCATTTGGGAAACACTAATTATAGCTATAGTATTATTCTATAGACATAGCACTTGCTTTGTATTCCAATTACAACCTTTATTTTTTATACATACATCTATATATTCCACTCTCCCTTGCTAATATGAGTATTTGCAGTAGTGTTTTCCTTACTAAGCAGTTTTGTCATTGCCAAGGCATTAAAACCTGCTTTATCATCCTTCATAGAAAAATTATTGTAGAAAAACTTTAACTCTTCAGCTAATATATTCCTGAAAATCGAACACCCTCGTTATGTCTGCTGCAAATACTACAAATAAAGACCTTCCTGAACTTATGGATGAACGCCTAGTTTTAATATTTTCCATTTAGAGACGCCACGATACGATTTCGACACTACCACTCGAAGCAATTCCATTAATATGTACTGATTCCCAGGGATTTTGGATTACTGTGGATTATAAATTGTTAATGATTCTGTCTAGATAAATCTTTAATATTTACTTTTGTATTTTTACAGAAACCATACAGGTTTGATTTCTTCCAACCAAGTACTTCTTCGCCGAAACCAGATCGCAGACCGAACGGGAAGAAACTCAGTGAGACTACAACGCCACTACCTGACGTCATGTTTCACCTGCCCAACTGTAAATGCAGGTTCCTTCCTCATTATAATCCAGTTTGCGGCTCTGACGGTCTATCCTATGTCAATGCTCAGATGCTCAAGTGCGCTAGATCTTGCGGAAATGATGTCATTATTGCAAGAATGGGAACTTGCAGAGGAAGGTTCTCTGTGGATAGATAATGGAAGAAATGTTTTTTATAAAATTGTGATGTTACATGGAAGCTTTTGTCAGAGGTGCCCATCCCACCCCAAGGTTTATGGCGTGAGAACCTACCCCCTCATCCTCCCAAGATATTTTATTGCACAATTTTTCTTAAAACGAGAGCAACCTAAGGCAGAATTAGAAAAATCGTAGATCATATACAATTACACTTGTTGTGGGCTCCTCCATGTTTTCTCCTTGTCCCTTAGTCCGAAAATTCATAACCCCATCGAAATTGCTCCCTCAAAAATTCCAAAACTCGTTAAAATATGCCCCCTTCAACAATTTTGATGCTGCACCTTGCATCATGAAACCTCCTTCTGGGTACCTCTGGTTCTGGAGAAGGAAGTTCTTGATAAAATTTAATGAAATTTTCTCAAAAATGTTAAATTCTGGTATTCAAGGTTTTAGTGGAAACTCAACGAAGTGTTTGTAAATAGTTAATGTTATGCAATTGAGATCTAAATTCCCAGTATGTTAATTTGATTATTTTAGATACAATTAAGATGTTTTTGAGTACTCATTAAACAATGTAAAGTACTTATTCAACATTTCCTTTAAACCTTATTTTGGTGGTTCCAAAATCGTCCCATTTTTAAAATGCCTCTAAAATCTGATTTCTTTATTACTTAATTACTTCATACTGTGTCTTATACTTCATTGATCACTCTCTAGATCAACAGATCACGCTTGATATCATAACAAACTGAAAGAACACTATCTATTTTTAAAAAAAATGGTCAACTAAAAAATATTTGGGGGCTGCCTTGACTATAAATGTTTAAAACAATTATCAACAAAGATGGAGACTAAAAGAAATAAGTACCTTTCTAAAATAATTGAGAAATCACAATTATCAGCACACATCCAATTAAGTCTAAGAATTCTTTAAACTATTTCCACAGTTTAACAGAATTGTTCAAACACAAAAAAAGAGCCTCTAAAAATTAAAACTCAAATATATTTCTTAATTCTACAAGTACAATCAAACATCCTAAATTATTTTTAAATTCAGGATAAAATTACAAAAGGATTGCTCATCAACATTTTTTTCTCTTCCATTCATCTTCTCTCTTATTATGCCTTATATCATTTGTGACTTTTACATACTGTAAAAATTCTTGGATTATAAAATTCTTCGATAGACTGTATCAATTAATGGTGAGGTGATCTAAGGCTTATTTATTATGTAATATTTATTTTTTTAATGAGACATCAGGTCTCTAAATCCTATTATTAATGAAGAAGTAATAAAGAACAAAATAGTTTTATACATGTATTTGTAAGATTACCGTATGATGGGATAACTTTGGGACAGCGAGTAAAATTTAGTTTGTGGTGGATACATAGAGTTGGTTCAGTCTGCAAAAACCTACTTTGTGTAGGGATGTACTGCGCTACTACCTAGCAGAAATTTGAGAATCCTTGTTCACTAAACTCATTGTGCAGTCAGCTTTTATTTATTTCCATTACTTTTTTTAAAATTCTTGTTTTCATGAAACTTTTGCTGTGCCTCAAGAGTAGTGTGCCACAAGGTAGATGCCCACTAAATGCCTACACAAAGCACGTTTAGCATACCACATTTATCTACCACGGAATCGCCAGAAACTAAATTTTACCCGCTGTCCTAAAGTTACCCCATTTTATGGTATATAATTATTACTTATCTGGGTCAGTGCTGTGAAATATCCACATTATTATTATTAAAGTTATATAATAAATAATGCTTATTGTAAAAACACAATTTCATGTTAGATTTATTAAATTATTTCTTCTAATTTATCATATTTATTTATTATAATTTATAAAGTTTAAAAAAAAGGAGATTTTTTCATTATATGAACTAGACACTAAATTACCTATAAGATTAATTTTGTAATAAATTGTTAAAAATTAAATTATTGTTTTACCTTTAATCCTCAATCAAGTATTTTCAAGTCCACATTTTCATTTATAAACTGTAAAGTTGAGTTTAATTGATTTAAAACATTTAATCCATGCTGTAATTCTGTAAATCCATTCTGAATTATTTATGTGCCATCTCTCTCCTCCTCAATAATTTAAAATTTAGATAATTTTAAATTCCACAATGTTAGTAAATTGGAGATTTTGGTGATCTATTTCAAACTGTGAAAATTTTGTTCAAGCATTCTAATCAAAGAGTCACTGAAATTGTTGAAAAATTCAGAACCAGCTGTTGAAATTGTGAGAAAATTCTGTATCAGCTATTGTAATTGTTGAAAAATTCTGTACCAACTATTTAAAGTGTTGGAAAATTTTAGATTTTGCCTATCAGAAGAAAAAATTAATTACTGGAGAAGTGATGATCTAATATTAAGTCGTAAGACTGGATACAAAAATCCTTATCTGTTATTTTGACAAATTTTATTTCATATTGTATTTTTTTTGTAAAGAAAGTTATAAATGTTGGTGGGCAATTTCGAAGCTGTTATTTCGAAGCCACACAACATAAATAAATCTTAAAGTGCTAACTACAAAATATAAGTAACCTTTCCTGTCCTAGACAGAATACATCATGGTACGTAATCCCAATATAAGGGTAAATAAAATTTATTTTATTTTTTTTTTTTTTTTTTTAGTATCATTAATTTAAATTTTTTAAAAATCAAGCATGCAGCTGAATGACCATTTTAGTGCTCATGAACGACGATTAAAACATGGAGAAATAAAGATTATCTATATTAAAAAAAATAATTTATGTTATGTGTTAACTTCAAGATATAAGAGGTTTGCTAGATTGCTTATAATACTGAACAAATGAAAATTTCTTCATAAACAAGAAACATATTGCTTGAAAATTTTGTACTACAGCAACCATCTCATTTATAATCTTGCTTATACAAGTAAATTTGACTGAATTTGTTAAACATTTATTACTCATTGCGAATATATTTAAGAAGTTTGAAAATTAATACAAGATGAATTACTAAAATAAAATTTAAATTTAAATATAAGCAACACCTATCAGAAGTTAGATAACATAAGTAGATATTAAAGCAAAAAAAAAATGTAAAACATCAAAGCCATACTTGTACCTCAGAGGAATAAATAAACAATTTAAATAACATTTTAAACTATCTTCACAAAAATTTTTAATAAGGTTATACAAAACTTTGATAAAAATTATATCATTAAATATTATTATAATTTTATTTTAAAATAACTAAATAATAATGTATGGTAGATGTTACTAGGCTTATGGAAAAAAATATTTTCTCAAAGGACACAAAATTTAGGATATTAGTAGCTTTATTGTTAATATCTATAATAATGTAATACATTTTAAAAATGTTTAAAACACAAATTCAAAGTGCTGGATATATATCTATTTTCATCATTTATAAAAAAAAAAAAAATATACTATTAATAATATATTTCAAAAATATTTATATACAAAATATATTTTTTATCTTTTAAAATTTATTTAAATTAAAAAAAATTATTACAATTTATAATTTTAAACCTGAAAATACTCTGAAAATAAAATAAATTTGAAATTTATTTTCATATAGGTACTTCAGTTTAGAATAAAAGAAAATTTAAACCATTCATAGTTAAACTTTATAGTTCACAAAATAATTTTGGATCTAAAATACAATTTAAATAATATATAATAAATAGTAAATATTTGGATATTTGCAGTTTCTCTAACAAACATAGCTCAAGAGATGGGTCACAATATAGAAATTTGATTATAATATAATATAGTTTATTTGGAAGAAGAGTGTTACAGTATCTTACAAGAGTGTTACAGCTTGCACATCTTCAGTATTCGAGGGAAGACATCAGATGTTTAGTTTTGATATTTTCTGCTTTAACTATCTATTGTTAGTTTAGCTATTATTAGTTCACTAATCATACACAAAGATTTTCACCAAACTCTAATTGGGAAGTGACTTAATAAAGACAATATTAAATTATTTTTAATTTTATAATATAATTATTCTTATACTAGTTAGGTGACCAAAACATGTCAAATTTGCTTAAATGCAATTGAAAACATCTTTATGTTAAAAATATAATTATTTCTTTACAGCATTTAACAAAATATTTTGAGTTGATTTTTATTTTTTAATCTGATTAATTGTTTAATATTTTTTTCCTCAAAAATCTTTCATTATTATCCATAAACTCAACATAATATAGCAGTGATTTTTATGAAAAAATGGCACAACTTGATTCAAAATATTTGATATACTTGATTAGAGGTATCTTTAAGGTGAAAAATATAAGTTCCTATTATTGATTAACAGAGGAATTATTAGAACTACATATTACTGGCTATGACAGAGATTCATAAAATCGTGCAGCCCGCGGACCCTCTCTTCAAAATATGTTTTTTAGCAATCTCCATCATAACCATAGGTATTTTGCTATGTTATACCAAACAAAAATTTACTAATAAAACAATATAATATAAATACCACATAAAAATAACAAACAATGCAAATACTTACAACAAATACTGATGTATTGACCATGTAGGACTTGTATTAAATGATTTATTTAAATAAAACCGAAAAGTTGGAAGATGTAAAGTTAATGTCAATATAGTTTCACAGTTCAAGTACATCTAAGAAAGCATGTGACTTGATCTTTGATCTGTGAATTGGAAAAACAAAAAGGAAATATTCAAACTCTTTATATTTAAAGTTTCACTTTTTCCTTTTGTGGTACTTCTCTTCCAAAAGTATGAACAATAATTCTTTTAATATTCAAACTTTATATTTAAATTTATTTTCCCTACAATAGTAAACAGACATTCTACTGTGAGTAATAAGAGCATATAAGAATGTGTCCCCAGAGGCAGTGCAGGTCTTAGCAAGGGAGATGTTCCTCGATATCCTTCTGGAAGTAGATTCGATCGAATATCCCTACAAGAAAGAAGGCTTGACAGAGATTCCAGAGGACCTTCGAGTGAAGATTGAAGACAAAGTAAGACGAAGGAGAGTTCCATAATTTCAATCCACAGTGATTCCAAGATAGACTTAAATTTTATTGTTTTACACAATGAAGTTGAATCCCATATTGTCAAAAGACAAGGCAGAGAGAGGGCATTAATTAGTAAATAAACCTACGATATTATTGATTATTTATTTTTTACACCAAATATGTGTAATCTTCTACTTTAATATTTTGTTTATAGAAAAATAGACATATCATATTTATTTCTTCAGTTGTTGATAAACATTTTAGAGGGATTTCATCCTAACAATTTTGAGCTGCTGTAATTATTTTGGACGAATCAGTCATCAGCATTGAAGGTGATTGGGATCTAAGCAATTCTCCTCATAAATATTTTGTGAATTTTATCATTATAGACTATAAACAGCGGTTGATTCAAATACTCAATTTTATTAGTGCTTAGTCGAAATCGTAACTTGGGCACTATCTACTTTTGCAGACTATTTTTGCCAAGGCTTCTTTGTCCGAGAATACTTAACATGAGTCCTCTATTCCCTCTCACCCTACTTACACAGTGTTACCCATAGCAGTTATTGAAAAAGAACTTCTTATACTTTCAAATTACCTGATCAGTTATAAGCCCTAAAATAACTGGTAATAGGAATAAACAGCATATAATTAAAATATAACTAAAATAACTGTTTTTTTATATTCAGACAAAAATAAATAAAACACAAAAAATAACATTTTATAGTACAAAAATGGTTCTCTCCAAAAAGTGTATAATGCCATAAATATGAGCCATCTCAAAAATCTACAGCCCCATAAAAATGTACCTCACTCAAAAATTTTGATGACACAACTTGCACCATGAAACTCCCATCTAGGCACCCCTGCTTTCTATCATTTCATGTATAAGTTTTTGTTCAAATGAGTTTTTAAAAAATGGCAAAAATGAGTATTTGAAAAACTAAAAAAGATAAAATAAATAAAAATTCCAACAACAGAAATCATAAAATCTTATCCATCCTCAGAGAGCAGAGGTGGATGGATCTAGGGGGAAGAGGTACTTTCAGGTTGAAGCCCCCTAAAGTAGTTAAATTTAACCATGTCTCATGAAAAAATTACCTCTAAAAGTATTATTTTACTTATCATTACATTGAATAGTAATTAAAGAATCACTTAAAAACTATTTCATATAGGTAATTAGTTTCATTCTTTTATTCCTAGTAATTATCGTTTATATATATATATATATATAATAAATATATAAAATCTTTCAGGCTGAAGTCCAACTAAATACACTATTAAATTCTGGATCCACTAGAGTTAGAGAGTGTGCATGTTATCTATTCAAAAACCTTGGTAGATTGGTAGAGAAATTTCTGTAATCATGTTTTTATAAATTAGTACATATCATTTTACTGTAGTAATAATGACAGTGACTGTTCATGTATTGAAGTGGTATCTGTTGGTTTATTTATTTTTTTATCCTTGTAAACATGAGATCCCGTTAAAAAAAAATATGTCTTAGCTCAATTACTTAGTGTACATTCTTAGTGAAGTTTTAAAGCCAGTTATGTATATTTCCAAAAAATCAAGACCTTTTAGCCTCGTTTTCATTCCTTTTCGATTACTTTGCAGTGTAGTTCTCGAGGAAAATTAAGTCTTGGTAAAAATTCTTCTATTTAAAAATTCTTCGCTTCAGCTATCACGAAATATATTTTAATAACTATAATCGCAACTGATCGTTCAACAATTATTGCAGATACACATAGCACAAGTCGTCCTTGCTTCGAGGTCAAACATGAGGTTCATTTAGAATCAGAAGGCACTAAATGACGTTTACTGTGGAAAGGTGCGCTTGGCAGACCAGGTGACGTCATTAGCTGTTCTAAATATCTTGACCTATCTGAAGCAGGCTTTGGTAAGCCAAGTATTAGTATTTTTTCTTTATACGGGAAAAAATATCTACTTTCTGAGAAATGATTAAATTTTTTTATTTAAATTTAGTTTTGTTTTTTTTGGCAGTAACTCATATCAGTAAAATGCCTTACGAGGGTTCCACTATTAATAATAAAGTTTATTAGTTTAGTCAATGAATGAATATAAAAGGAAATGGTAGAAATGTTTGACTTTAGACTTTGTTTAGACTAGTAAGGAGGTAAATATACTAAAAGTCACCACCCTTAGGAGGGAGCATCAAGGTCACTTTTATCATTATTTCACTTATAACAGGGAAACCATGCATTTTAGTGATATAAAGGATCTATACAAAATTATAGCTGATAAAATTTTCAAGAATATTGGTCCTCTTCATTTTTACGCTATTTCCCATAGTTTCCGAGATATTCGTGCTCAAACATTGCTAATTTTGAAAAAAACAAAACAAACGTTTACCTTACGTTTTTCTCTTTTCTCTTACGTTTTATTAACCAACTTTTTTTTCTATTAGTTTAAAAAAAAATCATGAGAAAAGAGAGTTGTTATTTATGGCTTAGAGGCGTAAAATCCCGGGTTCATCAACGCCTATCTAACCTTCTTTTCAATTATCTCAACAATCAATTAAGGAAAAGAAAGTTATTAAGCATTAAATTTCCATTAAGAGAGCATATCGCTACAGTTAGTGCAAAAGATCGTATGTAAAATGACTTTTTTTACAGAAGAGCATCACAAAAACTTACCATTTATATATGATTTATTAGTATAATTTCATATTTTATTTCCCTAAGCTCTTTTTCTATCTAACAGACTACTTATAGCAGTTGCAGACTACAAAATGTCTTCTTTAGGGCAAAGAGAATAAATATGTAAACTTGTTACATAAGACCTTTTGCACCAACAATAGTGATATATCCTTTTACTATCATATCTTCAACCCTTCAAAAGTTAGAGAAATTATAATTTGATTCCGAGATTTAATTTTTCAAAAAGCCTGGGACGAGAGAGATTGAGAATATAATGCAATAATTACCATAAACAAAAAAAGGCTGCCAGGCAGAATGCTCCGAACTACAGACCCATATGCCTGTCTCCAATAGTGTACAAATTATATATATCAATGCCTAGATTAAGTATCAAGTATATACTAGATACCAAAGTAGATTGGGACTTCTGGTGGAACCATTCATAAGGAAAGACCAGGACGAAATTGGGATTGGGACAATTTCAATCTGGAGGGAGGCAAACTTTGTCTATTTAATTAGGTACTAAAAACTCGTAAATACCGATTTGTTTTCCACTTGAATCATAAGATAACTTGAGCACAAAGTCGAGAAAAAAGGAGGCCTTCAAAAATATGGAGCCGTTTGGCGTGACCTACATCTCCAAACTGTCAAAATAACAAGGTTATATAGGCCGATCGGCCCAACATTTTTGTAGCCCACCTTTTTTATCGATTTTGTGATAAAATTATCTTACGATCCAAGTAAGAAGTAAATTTACGAGGTTTTAGTACCTAATTAAATGAACGAAATTTGTCGACCTCAAGATTAAAAACGTCCCAATTCCGAGAATATTCGTAAATAGTTGTAGGTTACGATGAGATGAAGCTATTTACGAAGTTACAGACAGAAGTTAATAATTTGATAAAAAGGGGTCTGTACAACGGACTAGAATTCAAATATAGTAAAAAAAAATATAGCCCCCAATCACCCATGATATGTAGAACAGTCGACTAGCTCTAAATATATATATATATTTAGGATCTATTTAATGTCTTTAAGGCCAAGAATATTTGTGTGTCAAAAGAAAGAATAGCAGGTCAGGACCACGTTGGGTCAATGTTAAGTTATCAGCTGATTAGAAAACCAATTACTTAATGAACTTTCACCTTCACAACGAGGCATTCTTCTTGTATTAGTCGAAAAACTATTAAAATATCGATTATTCATATCAATTTTAATTATCTATATAAGAATATAGATTATAAATTATCTGTTTATTTTTTGCTATTGTAATTTATTTATTCTTTCGTCATTGGGAATACTACAAAACGCGGAACTGTCGATAGAATGTTACTTGGGGATTTTCGTGGCGTCTTCAGTTGTTTGGTATCTGACCTTTAAAACCCTGATTTCTAACCTATCGTATCGTAGTAGCAAAGATAAAAAATCTAGAATTATCCTTATATATTATTTATCAAAGATGTTTTTCATTCAGTAATCCATATTTTAATTGTTCATCAAATTCAATTATTGAGCCATCATTTTAAAGATTGTTTCTTTTTCTTCTTAATTTTTTTCCTTCAAGAGCACAGGTGGATCTACGAGGAATGGGCTTTCGGGTTGAAGCTCCCTCCCTCCAAATGGTAAAATTAAAAATGAAGTATTGTCGACCACACCCATGTTTATTTGAAATATTACTATATTCATTTCAACTCCTCTTAAAAAAAAAAAAATCATTGAAATCGATTAGAAATTTTTCCTATAAGATTTTTTTTTTACTTTTATTTTTTAT
This sequence comes from Nezara viridula, assembly GCA_928085145.1. NCBI lineage: Eukaryota > Metazoa > Arthropoda > Insecta > Hemiptera > Pentatomidae > Nezara > Nezara viridula. The sequence goes on from OV725077.1 coordinate 17,926,512, forward strand.
CATATTAGACATTTTAAGTACTCTTATTATTAACGATTACAATACTTCAGGAGAATTATGTATAATTTTGATTATTTGAAAAACAAAAATTCTAGTACGCGCACACAACGTTCACTTGTCGCTCTACTTCAATTAGAAATTAATTTCTAGCAAAATAGGGCAATTACAAAAAGTTTTTGAAGTTTATTTTATTGAAGCTAAGCCTTAAATAATACATAATGAATTTCAGTCATATTTAACAACGAAAAAACTGGTTAAGTCCATCACAAACAGGATTGTTAATAAGTCCAACACTACTTATTAAATTGACAGTAGGCAATAAAAACCTCATAACTCTATCAGTTTTTCTGCACCACATAACTCCAGTCTATACGCCTGTACTAGCTCTATTTATAAAGAGATATTTGAAAGTACCTGAATATTTTTAACATGCCAAATTAATAATAATTGTATAAAATAGTAAAAATAATAGGAAATAAATTTCTATTATTTTTTTTAAATGCATTTAAACATATCATGCAGACCCGGTCTGGTCAGGTCGGCTAGTCGGTGATCGCCATCATTGTTTTATATTTTTCTATTACCTCAAAAAGAATTGTTTAATATTCCTTTATATCCGCAAATTTTGGGGGACTCTTCGGTAACCCCCAACATAAATATTTTGTACTTTTTCCTAGCCTTAGAATGATTTGGCACCCTTCTCTGTCACCCCAAAATCATTTTTTAAAATATTTTTCTAGTACCTTAAAAATAATGGTTTTGTATTCGTTTATTTCCGCAAATATTTGGGGCACCTACGAGGGGCTTGCGTAAGTAGATGGAAATTTTTACAGGAGTGATAGCACCTCTCAAGAGTTAAAAAAAAAATCGTATAAACAATGGTTCAATTTTCAGCACAATAGTAGGAAATCCAAGTTTTATTATTTTGTAAGAGAGTCGTATTGTATATAAGTTATGAATGAGTATAACTTAGCTCACATAACTTAGCAGTAGCAAAATCTATTATTTTTTAATTAAAATTTTATATATAAAAATTTGGTCGCTAATGCGTTTCTTTACAAGCTCACAGCCTTTAGGGTTTACTGTCGCACTGCCAGATAATGTGAAAGGCTGTTTCATTCTCTACGTGACCGAACCTACTCAAGGATCTCTCTGACAAGAGTCTCTGAATTTCATTCCGAGGTACTATTGACGTTCCGATTGATCGTGTAAGGTATTGATTGAGTACTGATAGACGTTTCTGGCGAATTTCCGAAAATCCGGAAATCACGATAAGTGGAGGGGAGACTGAGGTAAAAGTGGTGAGAAAACTAACCATACTACTAGATAGGTAATTTATCTATACCTCACAGCCATTGTAAATTTCTGATTTTCATTAAAAGTAAATAGTTTTTCATATCCCTTGTTTATATTTTATAAACCACCTTCAACTATTTTTTTTTAAATAGTCAAGTGGCCAATAAATTAAAAAAAAAAGAGCGATTTCGCAATTTACTTAAAAAAAATTAACCTTTAACAAATGTGTTTATTTGCCAGCTCTTTCCCCATTTTTCTCAACAAATTTCTCGTTCTTCCTATAGCTTTCCTTAATTTTTGCAAGTAGTAGACTTATATTTGACAAGTTTTTGCCGAAACTATTTTCTACGAGACTAACCTTACTACTAGATAGGTTAGTTTACCTAGGCCTCATATCCATTGTACATTTTGATTTTCATTAAGTAATTATTTTCATGAAAGTATATAATTTTTCATATCTCATATCTAGCTTATATGTTTATAAACCATTTTCAACATTTTTTTTTTTAAAGAGTCAAGTGGGCAATAAATTAAGAAAAAAAAGTGGAAAATTCACAATTTATTTATAGAAAAACAAATCTTTAACTGTTGTGTTTATTCGTCAGTTCTTTTTTCATTTTTTATAACAAATTGATGATTTTCGCTATATTTTTAATTCTGTTTGCATTACAGACCACGTCTATCTTTTGCCGCATAAACAAGCCTGCTCCATCTCTTCCTGTCTTGGGTTATTTCTTTCCATTTATCTGCACCCAGCCCTGTTGCATCTGTTTTTATTCTATCTCTCCATCTGCTTTATGGCCTTCCACGTGCTCTTTTGCCTTCTATTCAGGCATTCATTGATACGTAGAGGCTTCCGCATGGATTACTTACTACGAGCCCATCTTATTACGACCGTGCCTTCATATCATGTGTTATTGATTGACGAGTTTCTGTAACACCAGTTCTTTATTGGCCTTTCTTCTCCATGTGCTAGCACTCTGATTCCAGATCGCATCGGTTATCGTGCGGAAGATTATCCTCTCAAATTTGTTAACACTTTTTTCTAGGGTGCTAGTAGATAAAGAATGGGCGAGCTGGAACACCGACTGCTCCATCCCCTCCACCCAGCCTTAATACAACTAGCACGTGGTCAGCCCTCCAGCCAGTCTTAACCACCACGTGGCCCGTCATCTTATGACCAGCCCCCGTTTATCTTATCCCTATCTTAACCACCTAGCCAAGCCCCTTTTTAGTCATGTGACCATTGGATTGGACCTATTCTCAACATTACAGGTGGACAAAGGTAGGCACTGTGGCGATATGTTTTAGGAAAAGACCAAAGTCCATGTTTATGTGTAAAGAAGAACAAGAAGATATAAGGATTTCATAAAAAGATAACTAAAAATTCTATAGCAACACTAGCGGATCCAGGATTAATTTTTTGGGGGGGGAGGGCTTCAGCCCGAAAGTTGTTTTTTTCATAAAAATAACGATAATTATTTTGGAAAAAAAGAAAGAAACTAACTACCTGTATAAAATGGTGTTTAAGTGATTCCTAAAGACCTTCTAAATGTAATTACACGAACAATAATACTGTAAGAGATACTTTTTAAATATTTTTTTCGATAAAACATGGTTATTTCACCATTTTGGGGGGGGAGAAGGGCTTCAGCCCGAAAGCCCCCCCGTAGATCCGCCCGTGTATAGCAATAACAAATTAGCAACGGTCACGTGATTCTGAAAAGTTAAACATTAAGAAGATTATATAAAAGATATACATCAGGAAGTTACAGTAAAACAAAATGGCGGACGCGGCCCCAAGTCTCAAGACCTCATTTAAGGGATAAATCTCGTAAATACCTGAAAACAAACTGGTGGCCCGGTACATTCAGCCTCTTAGAGAGGAGTAGAGGGGGGAATATTTGAGGGTCGCACGATCGAAAAGGGCGTAGGCTCGTGACGTCATACAAGGCGTAATCCTTGTAAATACCTGAAAATAAAATGGCGGATGGGTGTGGGCGGGGTGGCCGAATGGGCTAACGCGTGTGCACAACACCACTGTTGCCCGGCAATCTGATATAAGATAAATTGATAAAAAATAGTCACGAGTTCCCATCCCGGTGCCGGAGGAGTCTTTTAAATCCCCGCCCACACCCTCTGGCCCGGGAAAACCCCGTATAGCCTTAAAGGCAAGGAAGGGGAGGACCCAAAAAAAAAAATGGCGGATGGGCACACTTAGAGGGGTGGAGGGAATTGAAGTTAGCACGACCGAAAATGGGCGTGGCTTATGGGCACGTGACTAAAAAGGGACGTAGCAAGGTGGTTAAGATAGGGATACGGTAAAAGAGGGCGTGGCCTAAGGGTCATGGACTGGCCACGTGTTGGTTAAGTCTGGCTGGAGGGTTGACCACGTGGTGGTTATGGCTAGGTGGCTACCAGCTCGCCCATTCTTTATCTACTGGTGCTGATTAGTGTCCTGGTCTCACGGCAATATATTAGAATTGGCTTTATCATAGCATTGTACACTCTTAGTTTGAGATTTTCTGGATTTCAATGCCTTTGAGAGGGAGAATAAATAATCTCTGGAATGATTTTCCTTCTACGCTGATCCTGTTATTGGGATGGACTTTTCGGCTTATTATCATATATATTATACATCATATATTATGTTTTGTCTTCATTTGCTTGTTGGCCGATCAGTGTTGTAGCGAGTTTCTGAATGTCTTCTTGGTTACTTCCAAGGACAGTTATATCATCTGCGTATCCAAGAGTTTATGATTCATTCCGACATGGACCCCTCCATTGTCCTTTGTTGTTGCTCTTATACCCTTCTCCAGAGCTAAGATGAGCAACATCGGTGATAGTATTAGTAGGGAGATGGACTTCCTTGCTGTAAGCCCGTTCGAACTTTGAAGGCTTTAGATACTTCACCTTGTATTAGGACTCTACTTTTGGGGTCATTTATACACGCCTTTGTCAATCTCATCAACTTACCGGGAATTCCTAGTTCAGTCACGATTTTCTAAAGAAGCTCATGTCCACAGAATCATAGACTGGTCTGAAACCGACAAATAGGGCGTGGACGTCCTGAGCTACTTCCCATCGTTTTTCGAGTATTTGTTTTCGGATGAAGATCTGGTCTAACGTGCTCCTCTCTTCTGAATCCAGCTTGGTGGTTGCCTATTATATCTCGTAATACGAATGTATCGGGTTAGGTAGGATATTGGTCATTATCTTGTATGCAACCGGAAGAAGTGCTATGGCTCTGTAATTACTACACTCATACATGGCGACTTTATTTAGGGTAGGACAGATTTGGCACGTATTCCAAGCCTTAAGTATCCTTTCCTCTTCCCATATTTTCTGGATTAGTTGTAGTAGCTTGGATCTTAAGTCGTCTCCTCCATCTTTAAACAGTTGTGATGGTAGGTTGTCTATCCCTGGGGCCTTTCCTGTTTTGAGCCTTTCGATAGCTATTTCTACATCCAGTATATCTGGTAATTCAACATCTTCTGGGTCAAGATCCACAGTGTGGCCCATGTCTTCTTTGTTCGTGTGGTCCCCTTGATTGAGAAGTTTCTGAAAATTTTCTTTCCAGATGTTCAATATACTTTCTTTAGATGCCGTCGGAATGTTATCTTTCCCTTGAATTTGCGTATTTCTTGCTTTATATCCTACCCTTTCTTTCTCAATGTCTGCGTAGAATTATTGTATATCTCCAGCCTGCCAGTTGTCCTCAATGGTTTACAATCTTTCTTTGAGGAATTCCCTTTTTGCCGATCTTATAGTTTTGTTTGCCTTTTTCTTGGCTGTTGTGTACTTGTCATGTCGTTTTTTCTTCACATGTGGACCCCATGTTATTCTCCTATCGAACGTAAGGCCTAGGTATTGTACTCTGTCTGTTTGTGGAATCGGTATGTTGTCTAAGTATACAGGAGGGCTTGTTTCTGGTCTTAGAGTAAATTTGATGTGCTGTGACTTTTGATAATTTATTTTAGTTTTCCAAAGTTTACACCAATCGAGTAAAATTTTTAAGTGATGTTGTAAGTTAAGTGATGCCTCTGTAGGATTGCCGTGCCTGATAATGATAGCAGTGTCGTCTGCGTAGGTTGCTGTAAGAGTGTGGATACTTTGATGAATGTCGTGTGTGTATATGATGTACAGTAGTGGGGCTAGGATTGATCCCTGAGGTACACCAGCTAAAACTGATCGAATTGAGGATAGACCTTGGCCATGTCGAACGGAGAAAAATCTATCTGAGAGAAAGGAATGGAGAATTAAGTAGTAAGTATGTGGAAGTATGGTCTTAAGCTTGAAGAGAAGCCCCTGATGCCATACTTTGTCGAACGCTTGGGCGACATCCAGAAATACTCCGGTTGCATATAATTTCCGCTCTAGTGCTGTAGAGATGTAGTCAGTCACCCTGTGCAATTGTTGTGTTGTTGAATGTAATTCTCGAAACCCGAATTGATGGTCAGGAATAATCTGTCTGTCTGTTAGTATATGTAATAGTCGTGTGTACAATAGTTTTTCGAATAACTTAGAACATACTGGAAGTAAACTAATCGGTCGATATGAAGAAGGGTTGTTAGTGTCTTTGTTTGGCTTTTTAATCATGATTATGTGTGAGTATTTCCATTGTATAAGAAATTTGGTGGTCCTGAGAATGCAATTGAAGATTGTGGTAAGAAACACTAGAGCTTTCCTTGGCATTTGCTGGAGCGCCTCAGCAGTTATCAAGTCATGACCAGGGGTTTTTCTTTTGGGCAATTGTCTAATTTCTTGTGCAACTTGTGATGGTGTGAAAGGAGGTGGTGGTAGTGTGAGCTGTAGCGGTATGTCTAAGTTATTATGTACAAAAATATCGTGTTCTGTATTAATTAAGTCTGTATGTGGTTTAAAAACAGTGGAAAGATGGTTAGCAAAGAGTTCAGATCTTTCCTCGTCCGAAACAGCCCAAGAGCCATCCTCTCTTCGTAGGGGTGCTGACACCTCACGATGCTTTAAAAGATTCCTTGTATGTATCCATAAACTTCCATCGTCCGTCGAAAGGTTGTTAATAAAATTGTCGTAGTTTGTGCTTTTGAATTTTTGAATATGTCTTTTAAGTTCGTTGTTCAATCTGTTAAAAATTTGTCGGTCTGAAGGAAGTCTATTAGTCTGCCATACTTTACGTGCTCTTCTCATTGCTCTAATCAAGTCCCTTATGTACATTGGATAATGGGGCAAGTTCGCTGCTTTTTGTGGCCTGGATGTTGATGAGACTTATGCTGCATCTTGTTTGCTTTTTGTGAATTTTTCAACAGCTTCTTCGAATTCCTCATGATTTTTAATTGAACCTGGAACGGAAAGATTGGTGTTCAAATAGTCTTTATATGCGTCCCAGTCCATGCAGCCTTTTATGAGTCTAGGTCTTTTTTGTGCTTCGGAAGGCTCATCGAAGAGAACCATGTGCACTGAGGAGTGATCAGAACAAAGATCGGAGGTTGCATTGACGGCAAATGGTACGGTTCTTAGTCCTTTTGTAATAAAGAAATCAAGTAAGTCGGGAGTTTTGCGTCTGGAGGTGGGCCAATAAGTTGGTGAATTTGGTGTTACAGTGTCTAATGAAAGTTCATGGAGAACAGACCAGAGATTTCTGCCTCTTGGAGTAGACAACCTTGAACCCCAGCCTTGATGCTTAGCATTATAGTCTCCACCTGCGATGAAGCATATTCCGAGGCGTTTGAAGAACTCAGAAAACATCGTGGGTGTAAGCTTGTACCTAGGGGGACAGTAAACTGAGGCAAATGTTATAGTGTAGTGTTTAGTGTATAGTGTTATTCCTGTCGATTGGATGTCGGGTGTAATGGGTAAGTCTACGGGATTGTGTTTCAGTGAATTTTTAACGAGTATAGCTGTTCCTCCATGTGCGGTTTTATCTGGGTGATCAGTTCTATAAATTGTGTAATCCTGAATGTAAATTTTTGATCGAGATGTCAGGTGTGTTTCTGTAATGAGTGCTACGTCGATCCGTTTTTCGTGCAAGTATAAGTCGAGTTCAGTACTGTGCTGTTTCAGTCCGTTGGCATTCCATAGAAGAACTGACAAGGAGCCTACAGTTAAATTATTGTGGGCCATAATTTGGGCACCAGACCTGTGTAACCTGTGACAGTTGTTGAAGAAGAATGAAAAGGGGCTGGATTAGGTTATTTAATCCATTAATTATATTAAATAATTGGGAAGAGCCATTATCTACCGGAGGTATCGGTTGGGTAATGCCCCTCCTCGTACCTGTACATGTTTTCTGGTTCGGGGGTGCTGAACTAGATGTTTGATTTTGTTGTTGCAGAGGTCCTGCGATGATCTGTGGTTCCCCTTGGTTGTGACGTTGCAGTTTGGAGGGAATTCATGCATGCCTGGAGGTCCCTGCGCTGGCTCTGCTACTGTGGAACGCTGAAGATGATTTCTTGCATTGCGCTGAAACCTGAGATCTTTCAGCGTTTGGCAGCCTCTGTAATTAGCGGGGTGCTGACCGGCACAGTTGGCGCATTTTGCGAGGGTGTCTCTCGTTTTCAAACATGAGCTGGTTTCATGATATTCACCGCACTTTACGCATCGTGGTCGATGGTTGCAATAGGTTTTAGTGTGCCCATATTGCTGGCACCGAACACACTGAGGAATATTTATCTTTTGACGCGGTTCCTCAATTTTAATATGTGAATAATAAAGAAATTCAATACTAAAAATTTCTTCTCTAAATGTCTCTTTTGTAATGTCCACAAAGAACATAGGAAGGGGTTTTTTGAATCTCGATATGACGTTACCTACATTGGTGGCTTCGTAACCCAATTTTTTAAATTCCTCTTTAATGATATCGATTGGTGTTCCATGGTGAAGATGTTTAACAACAATCCTTGGGCATTTGTCCTGTGGAAGTTGGTAGGTATGGAAGTCGGCGCCTTTATTTCGCAGGCTAGAATTTAATTTTCGATAAACGTCAGGATTTTCTGGGTACACAATGACACCTTTCAATGTAGACTTAGTTTTAAACATATTAGGACCCGTTTCGTTTTCTAGAAATGAGATTAATGCACGGTAATTTTCAACACCGTTTATAAAAATTGGTGGAGTTTTATTGTTCTGGGGCGCTCTTCTAGCTTCTTCTGTTTGTAAACTAGTAATGTTGGTTAGAACCTGAAAACTGTTCGAGGTTGGGATAGATTCTGTCGGTCTTTTTTGAGCTCTTGGCTCGCTCGAATCTATCATACGTCTTTTACGACCAACAACCAGTTCCCAGGAGCCGTCTTCATTGTTTATATCACTGTTTTTAAAGTTCATGTTACTTACCTCAGTTTGAGATGATTCCACCATTGTTGGCGGTGAAATCCGCTCAATCTTTGTTTGGTGTTTTGTCCTTAGCAATCTTGTCTTGATAAAACACTTTTGTTACACAAAAATTAGGTATTTACACTTAATTAACACTTTTTTGGAAGAATATACTAAATTAACCTTTCACCTTATTTAACATCAACAGCTGTTGCTTTTTAAATTAAAAACATTATTATAAGTGGACAATGCACCAGATCCGTGCTGCCTATTATCTCTATGGCAACTGAGCTAAAATGGTCAATAATAATTGAAAGTGTAGGGTTCATCATGATTGAAGCAATTCCTGTCAGTCTTGTGAATTACATTCATGACTGATCGTGTAAGGTCTGCTTTAAGCTTAAAGGGACCCATATAGATCGCTATGAGATTCCTATTAGCTGCTCTATCAAAGTTTAGAAGAAGCTCTACTTTAAGCATACCAGTGATGCTATCTTTTTCCCTTTTTGCTTCTATAATACAGTGTCGCGTTATGATACCATTCTGAATAATAACTCACTACAAAGATGATGAAATGATGAACATTTCCCTCGCTTCCAATGAGCTGGTCCGATTTTCAGTTTCAAAAATATTTTAATCCATATCTTCAATAAAACTCGTTAGTTATCGTTTGGTCTTCGACACACCAATGTCCATTCAGAGAGTTCCAATCTATGATCTACAACGACAGGAAGTGCCTTAAGGATCTGAGTTAGATAATGGGATGGCGGTATTACCAGCAAATGTTATCCCCCGAAATTAAACCTTAAATCCACTCTTGGTATTATCTTCAGGTAAGTTGAGATCTAGAAAGCCTAGAAGACCATTCAAGATTATGTTATTTATGGCTTACAGGCTTAAAACCGAGGTCATCAACACCTATACTGGACAACATGTTGTCATTTAGGACTTAGAGGCTTGCAACCCCGAGGTCATCAACGTCTATACTGGACAATATGTTGCTACTTAGGACTTAGAGGCTTAAAACCAAATGGTCAACAACGCCTATACTGGACAGCATGTTGTTATTTAAGACTTCGTGGCTTAAAACTCCGATGTCATCAACGCCTATACTGGACAACATGTTGTTGTTATTTAGGACTTAGAGGCTTAAAACCCCGAGGTCATCAACGCCTATACCGGACATGTTACTATTTAGGACTTAAAGGCTTAAAACCCCGCGGTCATCAACGCCTATACTGGACAACATGTTGTTATTTAGGGCTTAGAGGCTTAAAAATGTCATCAATGATTATACTGGATACATGTATACTGTTGTAACAAGGATTGGCAAGAAAAATACATGCTGTTCAATTTTCGCACGAGCTGCAATTAAGATAAAATGGATAAAGATATGAGTTGTGTATTTTGCGAACTATGACATGTAGTTCCTACGACACATTATTCCCCACTCCAAGGCGTCTGGGCTTTATTAGGAACCGCGGGCGGTTGACGGCAACAGTCCACCTGCCTAGTCATGAAGTGTATCGTACTCCTGTTCTTCGGCGTGCTTCTTGTGGCAGTCGTTCAAGCCTCCGTCGTCCAGAGGCAGAAGCGGCAAGCTCAGGATGATCCGGTGAGTAATTTTTTTAAAAATATAAAAATTAAGGAGGTTTTGTATGAAGTATATGCATGTTTTTATTTTTATATATTATTTCTCAAAAGCTTTTTTACTTTCACTTACCTATATATGTAATATCCCCCAAAAGGGAAACATTTTGGAAACTGAGTTTTCAACGAAAATACCCGTTTTGAGGTACCCTGATTCTAAATAACCAAGTTTCACAAAATGGTGTGTGTGTGTATGTGGTCAGTCAAGCTCAAAAACGTACGGAGCTGATATTACGAATTCAAGATAGGTATATGCTTAGGAAGTGACAACTTTTTCGTCAAAATCTACTAATACACACTTGGGAGTGTGGTAATTGTATGATTTTTAAATATTGAATAAACTTTGAAATCGAAAAGTGATTTATTATTATAAGAATCTTACAATCATTGAGGTCTTATCCCCATTGATGTCACTTTTCATGGCTTAAATGTTCAATTTGTCTTCCTCTAAAGTGCCTTTAATTTGGTTTATTTTAAATAATTCACTATCTCTCATTATTAAGAGTTAAAACTTTTATAACGATTTGATAATTAAAAATCTGGTGCGCGCAACACACAACTTTCACTTACCGGTCTACTATGAATAGAAATTATTTTCTGGCAATGCTGAGCTATAATAAATTTTTTTGAAGTGCATTTTAAACGGAGCTAAAGCTTAAAGCTTACAGATAACAAGTCATTAAGACCTTTATAATTACAAAATGTCTATTTAATATATCGAGAACAGGCAATAAAAATCTAGTCACTCCATCTGCTTTTATAAACCACACAACTTTCTTTGCTTTTATAAACTTCAGAATGACTAACTCCAATTTCAATATTTTTAAGTGATGTCATTTTAGTGATATTTTTAGTTGAAAAAGTTATCTATGCAGAATATGAGTAAGTTGATTCCGGAGGAGATGATTGCAATGTTGAAATATAGAACTGAAAATAAAGGTATAAATTTAGGTACTTATTTCTTATGAAAAATGTTCTTAGGAAAGATACTTTATTAAATATCTGTAGAAAAAAAGTTTTTTTTAGTCTCAACAATTAAAATAGTATATTTTAAATTTATCCAAATTTTCGCCTCTTCAGGGAAAAAAAACTAGAGACCATATCTTTCCTCCTAGTTGTCCGATCTTAACGATTTTTTTAGGAAATTCCATAAACTTTTAAAAAATCCAATATCACCCAAAAAGTGTATACTTTTTGAGTTATTCGGAATTTAATTTTACCATCGCTCGTAACTTTTTTTCCAGCTTCTTTTCGTTGAAGTATGTTATATAGATAAATTTAAAGGGTGTCGAGAAAATGACTTTAGCGAAGTTTCATTGAAATCGGTACATCCGTTTAGGCGCTACAGTCTATAGCAACGTAGGTTTTTCTGCTTTTTTTTTTCTCCTTTATTAACTTATCAAATTCTTTCAAAAGTTATATTTAGCATTTTTTCATTACTTTAAATAATGTGAAATGATTAACTTTTTAAAATAAACCATATTTAAGGTACTTTAGAGGAAGACGTATATGAACATTGGGCATTTAAGCCCTGTAAAGTGACATCAATGGGGATAAGACCTAATTGATATTAAAGACCACTTAATTATACAATGATACACCGAGTTTAATCAAAATCGTTTGAGCCGTTTTTGAGAAAATTGTGAAAATGTGTTTCAGCGTTGATATAAAGTGGCACTTCCGGTTAGCCGATTTTAAGGAAAAAGTTGCCGTCACATCTAAGGCATATACCTATCTTAAATACGTAATATCAGTTTCGTAGGACTTTTCGTTTTTGAGCTAGACTGCTAACATACAAACACACAGACACACAGACCATTTTTCGGGACTTGGTCATTTCGACTCAGGGTACCTCAAAACGTCTATTTCCGTTGAAAACTCAGATTCAAAAATTTTCTCGATCGCAATATTTACACTTACTATATATTACATATATACGTAAGTGAAAGTAAAAAAATGGATAAAAAGGGAAATGTTTGTGTAGGTCGGATATTAATTTCCGAAAATACTTGTCAAAAGGTAAACGTATAATATATCGTGGGAAAGCGGAGATTTATAAAAAACAATCTCTAATATCACGGGCGGATCTACGGGGGAGGGGCTTTCGGGCTGAAGCCCCCCCTCCCAAAATGGTAAAATATAACCATGTTTTATCGAAAAAAATATTAAAAAAGTATCTCTTAAAGTATTATTGTTCGTGTAATTACATTTAAAAGGGCTTTAGGGATCACTTAAACACCATTTCATATAGGTAGTTAGTTTCTTTCTTTTTTTCCAAAGTAATTATCGTTAATTTTAGGAAAAATACAACTTTCGGGCTTAAGCCCCCCCCCAAAAAATAAATCCTGGATCCGCTAGTGTCTAATATAAAAAGTCGAAGAAGGTAATGGAGAGTGAAGAAAAATTTGTCAAAACTAATATTATTTAACGGAAATCACATGTTGTTAACTAACTGTAAACTTTTAAAACTTTTTTTAAGTTTGAAAAAAAAAATTAAAATCCACTTAACCAAACATTAATGATATTGTTTAGAAAACTATTGTACAGTACTTATTTGGAAGAAGAGGTGAAATATAAAGGGGACCCTACACGGTAATTCATGAATGAACGTCACAAGAAGTTCCAAGATTGCCCGCTATCGCTTTGATCATGAAGACCCTTATACGTTCAATCATTACTGATCATTACTTATGTGAAGTTTCCACTTTTTTTTCTCTCCAATTTATTGTTTACTTGACTTTTTAAAGAAAAAATAGTTGAAAATGGTTAATAATAACATAGACTAGGGATATAAACAACTATTTACTTTTATGAAATTATTTACTTAATAACGAGACTTAGGTAAACTAACCTATCTAGTAGTAAGGTTAGTCTCATAGAAAATCGTTTTGACAAAAGTTAGTAAAATATAAGTCTACTACTTACAAAAATTAAGGAAAGGTATTGCGAAAATAATAAATTTGTTGAGGAAAATGGGAAAAGAACTGATAAATATACACAACGTTAAAGTTTTTTTTTTCCTAAAGTAAATTGTGAAGTTTCCTCATTTTTTTTTTTTTTAATTTGTTGCCCACTTGACTATTTAAAAGAAATAGTTGAAGATGGTTTAAAATTATAAACAAGGGATATGAAAAATTATTTAACTATTTACATATAATGAAAATCAGAAATTTATAATGGTTGTGAGGCCAAGGTAACCTAACCTATCACTTCTCGTGAATGAACCTTACACGACAATTCGAAACGTCATTAGTGCAATTCCGATTGACCGTGTAGAGTCCCCTTAAAAATATTTCATGTATGTCTAAAGCATATGTTTATAACCTTAAATACATTTTCTGTAGTTTAATAATTCTAGATCTGATATTTTATTTAAATAATTGATATCAACGTCCGTTTATTCCGAAAAATAGTCATGTAACATTTTAGAAAATAAAATTAGTGAATAATTTGATGGATTTTTATGTATTTATGTATTATTTCACAAAGATGTTATTTTGTCGTTACGCCATTGGTAGAGCCTTCATTTTGAACATTTTCTTCTCTTTCAGATGCAATATTTCAAACATTTCAAGAAAAAAAGCTTATGACGAAAATAAACTTTATTTGGGAGTAAATCATAAAGTATATATTGTATTATTGGTTGCACCCTTGCTTATTTGTAAGCTTATTACATTGCTGACAAAGAAAAATAATATTAAAACATTTTTGTAATTTGAAAAAAAAATTGTCATAAAACATAAATGAATTTTTTTAAAAATAATTTTCTTTTCCTTATTTGATTACAATTACTAAGAAAATAATAATTGATTCCTCTATCTTATCATACGTTGCATTATCTTTTTTTTACTTCGAATCGCATGAGCCTTTTCTGAAATATTGGCAAAAAAACTGGCATAGTGGTGGATGGAATTCGATAAAATCGATATGGGACCATCTAAACACCAACCTGCACTATCCCTGAAAATTTCATGAAAATTGGAAGAACGGTACTAGGTGATATGCCCGTCACATCTATTTGACTACAGACAGACACCGAACCAAATTTGATCCTTGATGCCTAAAAACGCGAATGAGAATTTTCGATTCTGGTCACATAATTTTTTTTAACCTCTCGCACGAATACAATGCTTCCCTACCTTCGGTAGTGAGGAAGCAAAATTAGTGAATCTAGTTAGGATGTGCTTGACTCAATAAAGTTAGAATCGGTTATAATTTATCCGAGAAATTTGAGGTTCGTTCGGGCTTAAAACAAGGTGATTCTCTTAGAACGTTAGAACATGTCATTAAACAGGAGTACATACCGAAAAAGGTTTGAAGTAGGGTGGAACAATATCCGTATTGGGTATGCTGATGATTTGGTACTGTTGAGCGAAGACATGGAAACAATAAAACTAAATACAACAACGTTGATGGAAGCTGGTAAAAAACTTGGACTCGAGATAAATACGAATAAGACAAAATATATGGTTAGCTGCAAAAACAGCGACAATTTCGATGATATCGATATAGAAAGGAATGTGTTTGAATAAATACAGAATTTTAGGTATCTAAGGTCACGGGCGGATCTACGGGGGAGGCTTTCGGGCTGAAGCCCCCCCACCAAAATGGTAAAATATAACCATGTTTTATCTAAAGAAATATTTAAAAAGTATCTCTTAAAGTATTATTGTTCGTGTAATTACATTTAAAAGGGCTTTAGGAATCACTTAAACACCATTTCATATAGGTAGTTAGTTTCTTCCTTCTTATCCAAAGTAATTATCGTTATTTTTATGAAAAAAATAACTTTCGGGCTTAACCCCCCCCCTTCCCAAAAATAAATCCTGGATCCGCTAGTGTCTACGATAACTAGAAAAAACGAAATTGAAGAGGATATTAAGGTTAGGCTGAAGGCGGGAAATGCTAGTTATTATTCTTTGTCAAAATTACTTAGTTCTCGCCTCCTGTCCCGTAACTTAAAAATTAGAATTTACAAAACCATTATCCTTCCTACGGTTCTTTATGGACGAGTCAACCGGAGAATTTAGTCGGTTACACAACGCTCAATTGTGTGAACTGTATCCGGTTAATATAATTGAGGTGATTAAGTTGAGGCGAATAAAATAAAATGGGCTTAGTAACAAAAGAATTCCTAAAACATTAATATGCGCTGTACCGACTGGTAAACGTCCAAAGCGGGTAGACCAAAACAAAGGTGGGTAGATTGCGAATCTACTGCGGTGGATGGAAGAATGTGGACATCGATTGGTGGTATCGGCATCGAATCTTTGGGTTAGCTAAGCCTTATTATAACAATTTTATATATTACATATGTAGGTAAGTGAAAGTAAAAATCGTACTCAAATCTTTTCTTTGATTGATTTTCAGAGAATAAAGATCAAACTCAGAGAAAATAATTTATTATGGTAATAGCGAAAAATCTCCTTTTTTTTAGGCGCCTTCAGAAGGCGAGTTAGAAGATCGATATGGAAGAGGTCCACGTAGATGGTGGATGTACACACCCAGAAGTCCAGTCACAACTACCACTACCACCACCACCACCTCCACTACAACCCAGAGGCCATATTCCACCTCTATCAAGCCAGACGGTGTCATCCACCTCATTCCCAACTGCAACTGTGCCTCTACGCCGCAGTTCAACCCCGTCTGCGGCACGGACGGCAACACCTACGCCAACAGTCAGAAGCTGCAGTGCACGAAGCGGTGTGGCTATGATGTCGAGGTGGCCAGGATGGGAACTTGCTAAACATGAAATGTAAATTTTGTAAAAAACGAAATGATTAAACATTAGTTTATATTTCCAGTATTAAGCAATAAAATTTATTTACTAATACATTTACACTTATAGTCTGTACCATGTTTTTTTTTTCACCTGATCCTTGATTTAGCAATTGGGTGCATGCATAAATTTTAGATTTGCAATAAGAAAAAACCTTCACTCAACTCTTCTTAGCAGAAACAAGTATTTCCACACAAAGGGGAAGTGAAAGTAAAAATTATAGACGCTATATTTATTTACATTTCATTGTGGGTATTTTTATTTGTTTAATTACTCTTACATATACAATTTTAATTTTTATATCGCTGTAATCTACACAACTAAATATTAAATGATTCCAACGATAGCATTTATATTAAGCTCATGTTAGGTATGAAAGTCTGTTCTAATCTATCGGGCGAGCTACATATCTGTTGAATTGATGTTACCTAATACTCACCTAATACAAAATAAAGATTTTAGATTACAAAATGCACGGGAAATGGTATTTATTTATCCAGAAGTGGATGTTTGATTTCACCTTGGTGACAGTAGTTATTTTTGATCTAGACATTTTCCTCCCCTTGAATACATTATATTAATTATTATACTATGTATTATATTATTTATATTATATTTTAATATTATTATAATTATTATGAAATAGAAAAGGAAGCACAATATAACGAATAATGAAAAAAATAGAAATAAAGGACTTAAATTATTGTTGGGC
Organism: Nezara viridula; assembly: GCA_928085145.1. Taxonomy (NCBI): domain Eukaryota; kingdom Metazoa; phylum Arthropoda; class Insecta; order Hemiptera; family Pentatomidae; genus Nezara; species Nezara viridula. The sequence continues at coordinate 17,943,242 of OV725077.1, forward strand.
TTATATGAAGCTGGACAAGTTGAATATATATTATACTTACAAATTGACAATAAGAATAATTGTAATAATAAAATTTATAATATCGAGGAAAATCGTTTTATCTCACTCTTATACATTTATTCCATGCATTAATTCATCTAAGTTTCCTGACGACGTTTGGGCAATTCCCTGTGCTGGCCCACCCTGAGAGTATCCGAATCCAAGGGGTCGAATTTATTTTTCAGCTCAAATTGGAATTTGGTTTTTACTTCAAGATTTTTCAAATAAAGGACTTCATACCTCCTTCTTTCCACTCGATCCCCTGTTGTGTGTATTATCTTCAATCTCTGACATAGTTTTCCAATCATCATTCTAATCAGAGAGTGATCTTAATCACAGTCTGCTCCACGATAGTTTCTTGCATCTTGTATTGAGCTCTGATGTCTGTTGTCTACCTCATAGCACATGGTCAATTTGGTTTTTCGCTTTTTTAGGGCTAACCAAAAGCAGTTTTTCTATTTTCGTTATACTTTTCCTTAATTTTTGTAAGTAGTTACTTATATTTTTCTAAATTTTGTAAAAACGATATTCAAGCACTAGGAAGTAATTATTATAACTCCATTTTTCTCTTGATGTCCAATGCTATAAAGGAGAATGTCCAAGCTTTTTAAATTAAAAACATTATTATAAGTGGACAATGCACCAGATCCGTGCTGCCTGTTATCTCTATGGCAACTGAGGTAAAATGGTCGGTAATGATTGAACGTGTACGGTTCATCATTATTGAAGCAATCCTTGTCAGTCTTGTGACTTTCATTCACGATTGATCATGTAAAGCCCGCTTTAAGCTTAAAGGGAACCGTATATATCGCTGTGATTCTTATTAGTTGCCCTATCCAAGTTTAGAAGTAGCACTACTTTAAGCACACCAGTGATGCTATCTTTTTCCCTTTTTGCTTCTATAATACGGTGTCGCGTTATGATACCATTCTGAATAATAACTCACTACAAAGAGGATGAAATGCTGAACATTTCCCTCGCTTACAATGAGCTGGTCCGATTTTCAGTTTCAAAAATATTTTAATCCATATCTTCAATAAAACTCGTTAGTTATCGTTTGAGTTTTCGACACACAATATTACACCAATGTCCATTCAGTGAGAGTTCCAATCTAGGATCTACAACGACAGGAAGTGCCTTCCTATTTCAGAATCTGAGTTAGATAATGGGATGGCGGTATCATCAGCATATGTTATCTCCCAAAATTAAATCTTAAATCCACTCTTGGTATTATTTTGAGATAAGTTGAGATCTAAAGGGTCTAGAAGACATTTAAGAAATAGCATTTTGTTGTTATTTATGGCTTACAGGCTTAAAACCGAGGTCATCAACGTCTATACTGGACAACATGTTGTTATTTAGGACTTCGAGGTTTAAAACACCCAGGTCATCAACGCCTATACTGGACAACATGTTGTTATTTAGGGTTTAGAGGCTTGTAATCCCGAGGTCATTAACGCCTATACTGGACAACATGTTATTTTTATTTAAGACTTTGAGGTATAAAACCCCGAGGTCATCAACACCTATACTGGACAACATGTTGTCATTTATGGCATAGAGGCTTAAAACTCCGATGTCATCAACGCCTATACTGGACAACATGTTGTTGTTATTTATGACTTAGAGGCTTAAAACACCTAGATCATCAACGCCTATACTGGACAAAATGTTGTTATTTAGGACTTCGAGGCTTAAAACCCGATGTCATCAACGCCTATACTGAACAAAATAATGTTGTTATTTATGGCTTAGAGGCTTTAAAACTCTAGATCATCAACGCCTATACCGGACATGTTGCTATTTAGGACTTAAAGGCTTAAAACCACGCGGTCATCAACACCTATACTGGACATGTTGCTATTTAGGACTTCGAGGCTTGCAACCCCGAGGTCATCAACGCCTATACTGGACAACTTTTTGTTATTTAGGACTTCGAGGTATAAAACCCCGAGGTCATCAACGTCTATACTGGACAACATGTTGTCATTTAGGACTTAGAGGCTTAAAATCACGAGTTCGTCAAAGCCTATACTGGACAACACGTTGTTGTTATTTAAGACTTCGAGGCTTAAAACTCCGATGTCATCAACGCCTATACTGGACAAAATCTTGTTGTTATTTATGGCTTAGAGGCTTAAAACACCTAGATCATCAACGCCTATACCAGACATGTTGCTATTTAGGACTTAAAGGCTTAAAGCCACGAGGTCATCAACACCTATACAGGACATGTTGTTGTTATTTAGGACTTAGAGCATTAAAACCACGAGGTCATCAACGCCTATACAGAACAACATGTTGTTGTTATTTAGGACTTAAAACCCCGAGTTCATCAACACCTATACTGGACAAAATGTTGTTATTTAGGACTTCGAGGCTTAAAACCTCGATGATATTAACGCCTATACTGAACAAATTCTTGTTGTTATTTATGGCTTAGAGGCTTAAAACACCTAGATCACCAACGCCTATACCGGACATGTTGCTATTTAGGACTTAAAGGCTTAAAACCACGCGGTCATCAACGCCTATACAGGACAACATGTTGTTATTTAGGACTTCGAGGCTTGCAACCCCGAGGTCATCAACGCCTATACTGAACAACATGTTGTCATTTAAGAGTTATAGGCTTGCAACCCCAAGGTCATCAACGCCTATACTGGACAACATGTTGTCATTAAGAGTTAGAGGCTTGCAACCCAAGGTCATCAACGCCTATACTGGACAACATGTTGTCATTTAAGAGTTATAGGCTTGCAACCCCAAGGTCATCAACGCCTATACTGGACAACATGTTGTCATTTAAGAGTTATAGGCTTGCAACCCCAAGGTCATCAACGCCTATACTGGACAACATGTTGTCATTTAAGAGTTATAGGCTTGCAACCCCAAGGTCATCAACGCCTATACTGGACAACTTTTTGTTATTTAGGGCTTAGAGGCTTAAAACTGCGAGGTCATCAACGCCTATACAGGGCAACATGTTGTTATTTAGGTCTTATAGGCTTAAAACTGCGAGGTCGTCAACGATTATACTGGATACATGTATACTGTTGTAACAAGGATTGGCAAGAAAAATACATGCTGTTCAATTTTCGCACGAGCTGCAATTAAGATAAAATGGATACAGATATGAGATGAAGATTTTGCGAACTATGACATTATTCCCCACTCCAAGGCGTCTGGACTTTATTAAGACATGCGAGTCAATAGCGGCAAACAGTCCAATATCCTAGTCATGAAGTGTATAGTACTCCTGTTCTTCGGCCTGCTTCTTGTGTCAGTCGTTGAAGCCTCCCTCGTCCAGAAGCGCCAAGCTCAGCATGATTCGGTGAGTAATTTTTTTAAAAATATAAAAATTAATTACGTTTTGTGTGAAGGTATATGCTTAGTGAAGGTATATATATGTTCCAAAGGTATATGCTTAGTGTGACAGCATCATTGCAACTGTACAGGTTATAAACACATTTTTATACTTTTCTCAAAAACAGCTCTAACGATTTTGATTAAACTAGGTGTATCATTGTATAATGAAGTGGTCTTTAATATCAAATTAGGTCTTATCCCCATTGATGTCACTTTTCATGGCTTAAATGTTCAATATGTAAGGTACCTTTAATTTGATTTAATTGAAATAATTAACTATCTCTCATAAATAAAAGTTAAAACTTTAATAACGATTTGATACTTGAAAAATGGATAAAAAAAAGAAAATGTTTATTTAGTTCAAAAATGAATTTCCCAAAATACAAGTCAGAAAGTAAACGAATCCTACATCGTTGGAAAGCGAAAACTTCTATACAAAAACAATCTGTAATATAATTCAGAGTAATTTAGAGTGACGAAAAGTTTGTCAAAACTAATATTATTTAACGGAAATGACATGTTTTCAAGGAAATTAAATGAAATTTACTAACTAAATGTAAACTTTCTTTAAATTTGGAAAAAAAGTATTTAAAATCCACTTAATCAAGCCAACGATATTGTTTAGAAAACAATTTCATAGTACTTATGTGAAAGATAAGTTTCTATATAACCTTAAATACATTTATTGTATTTTAATAATTCTAGATCTGATATTTTATTTAAATAATTATATATTAACGTCCGTTTATTCCGAAAAATAATAATAGTTCATGTAACTTTTTAGAAAATTAAATTAGTGAATAATTTGATGATTTTGTATGCATTATTTCACAAAGATGTTATTTTGTCCTTATGCCATATATTCATAATTTCTTCAACAAATCAAATGATAGAACCTTCATTTCGAAGATTTTCTTCTCCTTTAGGTGCAATAATTCCGAAAATTCAAGATAAAAAGCATAAGACGAAAAATAAATTTATTTGCGAGTAAATCAGAAAGTATATATTGCATTATTGATTGCACCCTTGCTTATTTGAAAGCTTACTAAATTGCTAACAATGAAAAATAATATTAAAACATTTTTGTAATTTGAAAAAAAAATTGGTTTAAAACATGAATGGAGTTTTAAAATAATTTTCTTTTCCTTATTTGATTACAATTACTAAGAAAATAAGAATTGATTCCTCTATCTTATGACACGTTGCATTATCTTTTTTTTACTTTCCTTCCTCTATTACGTAAGGAAAGTATTGCAATCGGATCAAATATCCGATGTGCAGCTTTCGACGGATCTTTACGTTTCGGAGCCCCCTGAGTCCGAAAAACATATTTTCAGCCAATGTCTATCTGTCTGTGCCAAGTTTAACTCGTGACTAATAGACAAATTTTGTTGCTTCCCTTTTTTATTTTGTAGGATTTTGACTTCTGATGCGTATGACACAAATTGCATGCTCCGTGCGCAATAATTGAAAAACATATTTTTCCGTGGACTGTAGCACAAAACGGCTCTGTCGATTTTGACAACACTTTCCTCCAATTTCTTAATTGACGTCCTTTCAATTTTCGAACATGTTCTAATTTCCCGAGAAAAATGTTACAAACAAACGAAAAATGGTTTGAGGCCTTACTCGCCAAGTATATATTCTATGGTAAAATTTATATAGAAACTTTTGAAAGGTAATTAAATTATTAAATTAGCAGAACGGTCCTTCCCCGTTCAATGTCAAAGTCACAAGGCCTTCTGCCACATATGTAACCCTTAGCTATCCCTAATCCTTAAAATGCCCTCGGGCTGTGGAAGGAATTTATTACATGTATATATTGTATTATTGTATACTATATATGTAATTGTTTCAATAAACATTTGGAGGGTAAGAAAAAAAAAAAAAAAAAAAAAAAAAAAAGGTAATTAAATTATCTACACAACAAAAAAATATTCATCGGAATCTAACCAGTACTAGCGATGATACAGCGTATCCTATTTTCTACACATGTTTTAATTTATCACCTTCCTACCTATACTAGGTAAGCAAAGCATTGTGATCGAGTCAAATTTCCGATGTGCGGTTTTCAACGGATTTTTACGTCTCAGAATCTGGTGCCCGCATCATACAAGTTTCACTTTCCCTTCTACTTTTAAAAGAAATTATTTTCTGACTAAATTGGACTATTGCAAAAAAAAATGTTTGATTATCAATATTAGTGTGTTGAATATTTTACGCTGATCTTGCATAATCCACTTTACATTGCTTTAATTTATACTTACTTACTTATTTCCGGTGTTACAACGTGGGATACCTCTTCAGGTCAGAGTAGAGCTCCACAAATCTCTATCCTCCCAGTCACCCTCCTGTAGACCACGTGGTTCTCGGTCGTCCTCGCCTACGCTTTCCGGGTGGCTGCCAGTCCAGGACTCTGACATACCACCTCAATCGCCATTTCCCGATTCTCTCAGTCTCCAGACGGTCTTCTCTACACCTATTCTCTGTTTCACCACTTCATTTCGGACTTTGTCCAGCCTCGTCAACTGTAGACACCTTCTCCAAAAATCCATTTATAAAGTCCGAATTTTGGCATACAAGCCAGCATTCATCAACCATGCCTCACATCTGTAGGTTAATATGGACTCGACAATAGCCGTGAAGATACGCCGCTTGTTCGCGTTTGAAATAGTGTCGTTCCAGAGAACAGGATGCAGCATTCTAGTACCTTTTCCTGCCATCTCTAAATTGTTTCGGACGTCCACTTCGGACGTTCCAACATCGTTAGGACCCTAGGTATTTAAGTGCCTTTACTCTTCTGCATACCTGTTCACCTATGCGTAGATCGTCTTCCTCATCTCCCAGAGCCATATACTCAGTCTTTTGGAAGTTTATCCTGAGACCTGCCTCTTCATAAACTTTCTTTAATTGGAAAACCACCATCTCCAGGAAAACTTTCTTCCGGGCCATCACTACTTGATCGTCGGCGAAGAACAGGGTAAGGAACTCGTTCTCGTCAAAGTAAACTCCGTAGTCTCGACTTCGTCTCATCCATTTCTTCACTACCTCATCCAAGTATATCTTGAAAATGCTTGGAGACATACAACCTCCCTGCTTCAGACCTTTGGTTCCAGAAAATGGTTCTGAGAAACGGTTCCCAATCTTCACTCTGTGCAGATCGCTTCCATACAAGTGTTGAATTGCTTGTACCGTGGATTCATAGATACCCGCTCTTCTCAGTGCTGGCCATATTCTTGCTTTAATTTATTTTTAAAAAAGTACTCAAATCTTTTCGTTGATCAATTTTCAGAGACCCAAGATCAAACCCAGAGACAATAATTTATTTCGGTAATATCAAAAACTCTCTTGTTTTTTAGGTGCCTTCAGAAGGCGAGTTAGAGGATCGATATGGAAGAGGTCCACGTAGATGGTGGACGAGAAGGCCTGTCGCAATCACCACTACAACTACCTCTACAACCACCACTACAACCCAGAGGCCATTTTCCACTTCAATCAAGCCTGATAAAGTCATTTATCACATTCCCAACTGCAGCTGTTCCTCTACGCCGCAGTTCAACCCCGTCTGCGGCACGGACGGCAACACCTACGCCAACAGGCAGAAGTTGCTATGCGCGAAGCGGTGTCTGTTTAATGTCAAGATGGTCAGGATGGGAACTTGTTAATCGATTGTAAACATGGGATCTAATCAACAATTGTAATATTAATCTAGTGTACATAACTTTTTCTACTATGATTCAACGAAAAGGTTTCGAAATCCTTTACTTAGGCACAACTAAAATTGTATTTTGATGTAGAGAGTTATATTATAGCAAAAATAATTAAATTTTAGTTTATATTTCTAGTAGTGTTGCCCAAAAAATGCCAAAAACACTTTGCAAGACTAAGATCAAGCACGGCTAATTGTTGCAAGGCCAAGAATGATAAAAAAAAAATCTTTTATTGAATAAAAGTTAAGCCAAAATAGTTACTAGACAATTTTTTTTTATTATTTATATGATATTTACAATTGTATAAAAAAATACATGTAGTAAATTTGCACATGGATATAATGACATGAAACACATGTTGAGAAACTACCTATTGGTAGCACTCTAATAATATGGTCTATATTAGGAGATCATGGGCCATCTTCTTTTCAGAAGCCTCGGAGGGTTATCAGGTATTGAATAGGGAGCAAGGTTAGAAACAAGAGGGTTGGGATGGTTATGAAGTTTATTATGGAAGGACAGATATCTGGATTGGGCCAGATCTGATACATAATGAACATCAAGGTCATTGTGGATGATTTTATTTATAACAAAGTAAGGAGCATTGAGGATTTTACGAACGATTTTGGATTGTAAGGATTGGATGCGAGAGGAATTTGAAGGTTTGGTGGAGCCCCATAGCTCAACTCCATAAGTCCAAATAGGCCTTATTATAGTCATGTATATGAGTCTTTTATAATTAATTGGAGGGTTAGAGCGTTTGACAATTTTAATTACTATATGTAAATAATTGGTAGAACCTATATACTTCTGTAGTTAATAACTGACATGCCCATCTGGAGACGACTAAAGAGGAGCTTGATGAGAGATCTCCTTTCCTAAATTATGAAGTAGACCAAGACGAGGAAGAAGTACTGCTGGGTACTAATCTTCGTAATGCCTTAAATGCCATTTTAAGACCAAGAGACTAACTTTCTTTACATCTGTTTATTGTCAATACTATGACAGATGTGGATAGAAGTATGAAGAGAGAAAAAAAATTATTTATATATTTAGTATTTCCGTATGTCAAATATGTTATTTTTAATGAACATATCTAAAATTGAAAAAAAAAGTTTTAAATCTGTAGAAAAGTAATGTCAGTGGACTCACCAGGTTTTTTATTTAAATAATTGGTGTCATTTTAAGATTATATTTACTCAACAACTCTTCCATTCCAAGGTGGGGGTCTATCACTATCTTTCTTGACAATGCCTTTAATATATCGTCAAGTTAATTTTATTAATTTGGTTGCACTTTACTTTGTTTATGTCAATAAAACATCTAAATGTACTTATTTTATAGTGTTTTGTAAGATCTAAAGTAACATGTTTTCTAAAGATCAATAAGCTAATAGGTAACTGCAAGGCTCTTGCGAAAAATTTGCGCAAGACCAAGACCTAAATAAGAATGAGTGCACTAGACTAAGACGAGTCTTGGTCTTGCATTTAGGCAACACTAATTTCAAATATCAAGCAATACATAATATGCAAATTACGTAAATATATTATAATGTATATTACTGTGTATGTGTATCTACATGCCTTTCTGTTATTAATTTTGTTATCTTATTATACTATAGTTTTATTTATCCAGGTTATACTTTTTGTCTCTCTGTGTACCAATATGAGTATGTATGTATATATAGTTCTTTTTTTTTTTTTCATTACTACAAGTAATCCTGAGATTTTATTTTTATTTCTCTTACTGTTGGCATACATAAATCACTGTAGTTATTGTTACATTTTGTATTAAGTTATTTTTTTATTAGTTAGCCAATTGTTTATAAACTGTGTAGTTATGTATATATAAATATGGAATTTATTTTATTTTTTTTTTATTTAAAATAATAAATAATTTTGAGAAGATTTTAAGTTCATTTTTTTATGTTTATTTTTTAGTGTTTACATAATATTTTTTAAATAATGTATATAATATTAGAATTTTTATTAGTTAGTTTTTGGCCAGATTTGTATTTTCTTTTATATTAATTCATCATTGTTATTTTAAGGGCCTTAGTCCCCTGGACTTAATCCCAGAATAAAGTTCAATTTCCTATTCTGTTCTATTCTACTCTATTCTATGTAGTAATGTATATGTAAATACATATTTTATATAATGACAGAAACTTGTGTAAAATGCAATTTATTTACAAATACACTTACACTTATGTTACATGGTTTTTTTTTGTTGGTGTTCTTGCTTTGAAAATTTATTCTGAGAGTCCGTGCAGAAAAAATTAACTTCATTTAAAGAAAATTTTAACTTGCTAAACATTAAATCTAATCAATAACTGTAAGAAAGTTTTCTATTGTATATACCTATTTCTTTTACAATCATTTAACGCAAAGGTATCCAGATCCATTATAAATATTCAATATATTTATCATTGGAATATCCAAAATTGTATGTGCATTTAGTGAGTCATACAGTAAAAAAATAAAATAAAATAAAATCATTAAACTTTAGTTTATAATTTCAGTATTAAGAAATACAATTTATTTACTAATACACTTACACTTATGGTCTGAACCATGTTTTTACTTTCCTACCTATACTAGGTAAGGAAAGTATTGCAATCAGGTCAAATTTCCGACATGCGGTTTTCGACGGATCTGTTCGTTTCAGAGCCCCCTGAGTCCGAAAAACACATGTTTAGCCATTGGTCTGTTTGTCTGTCTGCTTGTCTGTGCCAAGATTTTCTCGGAACTACTGAACCGATTTTGTTGCTTCTTTTTTTATTTTGTAGGGTTTTGACTACTGATGCCTGTGACAGAAATTCGGTGCTCCATGCTCAATAGCTTGCGCGCAATAAATGAAAAACAAGTTTTTCTATAGACTGTAGCGCAAAAACAGCTCTAACGATTTTGATGAAACTTTCCTATAATGTTCTAATCATTGTTGTTTCAATTTTTATTTATAGACTAAATTCCCGAAAAAATTCAGGAAAAAAAGTTATAAAGAAAAGAAAAATGTTATGGGGCCTAACTCCCTAAGTATATATTATACGGTAAAATTTATAATAAAACTTTTGAAAGGTGATTAAATTACCATCAAGACAAATAAAATTCATCGGAATCGAACCAGTATTAGCGATGATACAGCTTATTCTATTGTTTACACATTTTCTTAACTTATTTCTTTCCTACCTATGAAAAATGTCGTTTATCCTGTTGTTTGAAAGGTAATGAAATTCCCTACAAAGCCATATAAAAATCGTTCATTTTGGAAAACTATTGACGAAGTTACAGCTATTCAATTTCCAATGTAAGATTACGGTTTCATATCCTGGTGTCAGAAAGGGGTGAATGAGAGAATAAAGATGACTAAGTGAAATTAAGAAAATTTGTTGCCCACATCACACAACCTTCACTATTTGCTCTAATTTTAACAGAAATTATTGTTTGACACTACTAAGCTATGGCGAAAAGTTTTTGATCAGCAATATTAGGAAGTATTGACATTTTACATTTTTACCTTAAGCCGGTGTACATTGCCTTATTTTATCAAATAAATCGTACTCAAATCTTATGTTTGATCAATTTTCAGGAAAATGTATCTAGTTCAATTTTTTACATACATACGTAAAGATATAAAAACTTTTCTGAAATAGGTAGGAAAGTCGTGTGAGTGGACACAGGTATGAAAGCCTCTTCTCATCTTTCGGGCGTGCTCGGGCGCGATCGTATTCCTATGGTTCCTTCATTACAACTATTCCCTGTTACGGTCTCTTATTTCTCCTTTAGTTAATTATCAAATTCTTTCATATTTTATATTTAACTATTAACTATCACATTAACTCGAAGGTTAATGTGAAATGGTTAATTTTTTCAAATAGAAAAATTAAAGGTAGTTTAGAAGAAGCTGATATTGAAAATTAGCCATTTAAGCCATTTTAAAGAACATAAATGATAATAAAACCTACACCATACCACCACATTAAAAATTGCTTAACATTACACACTGATATACATGTTGAAAAGTTAATATATTATTTATTTGATTTTTTTTTTGTTGCCTCTACCCTGTAGGGTCATTGGCAACACCTTTGAATTACACTCTGTTGTAGAATTTTATCACTTTTAAGAACCTTAAAGTTTTTTTTACTGCACTTTCATGGTCTTGTAGGTTTCCTTTTAGACTCTGTGCCATGTCTAACTTTCTCCTTGTAGGATCAAATGTAGGGCATTCTTGAATAATGTGCTTTACTGTCCTTTGGACATTGCAGTTCTCGCAGGTCGGAGGATCAAGTCCTCTTAGTAGGTAGGAGTGCGAGAACTCACAATGTCCAATTCGCAGTCTGCAAAGGGCTGTCTCCTCTTTTCGAGATGGTCGGTGCGAGGTTTCCCATTTTAAACAGTGCGGTTTAATTTCTTTTAACTTCGATTCTCCTTGTTCCCACTTGTTTTGCCACATGTTCCACACATTCTCCTTAATTTTTATAACGTAATCCTCTAGAGGGATTTCATTAATTAATTCAACGGATGTTGTATCTGGCTTTCTTGCTATGTTGGCTGCTTGATCTGCTTGTTCATTACCGATGATCCTACAATGCGAAGGGACCCAAATGAACACTACTTCTTTGCCCTTCTCCCTTAGTAGCCACCAAACGTTTCTTACATCTTTTGCGAGAGAGGTTTTGGGCCTGTTATGTTCAATAGCTAGTAATGAAATCATAGAGTCTGTCACCACTGCCCAATTGGTAGTTTCACTTGTCTCTATGTGTTTAAGAGCTTCTCTAATTGCTAGCATTTCACCAGTAAACACTGAGCAAGCCTCCGGAATTTTGAAAAGTTTTTGAGTATTAAAATTCATAACGGAACACCCTACTTCCTTATCAACTTTTGAGGCGTCCGTATACAAGATGTGACACTCCTTATATTTTTCCAAAGTTTCTAAAAATAATTTTTGAACTTCAACTGAAAGTGCCGTATCCTTTTTATGTCTGGAAATTTATGTATCTATAATTGGTTTGACATTGGTCCATCTGGGAATTATTATATCCGGCACATCCAGAGCATTTTCAATGCTAAGATCCGAAAAATGCTCAAGAAGTGTTTCTACAAAGTTTTTCTCCCTGATGTTACCTGTTTCCTCATTGCAGAATAATATCTTATTTAGTATGTGTCTTGGGTTAGTCTTGATTTTGAGACCATACTTCGTTGTAATGTGTAATCTTCTGAAGGTTAGAGGAGGTTCACCAGCTTCAATATATTAATATGTTCTTGAAAACTAATTCTTAGAAGAAACGAGACTATTCTAGTATATAATAAATAGAACAGAGATCTGGTTATGGCTTATACTGATAAATTTCTGGACAGCATCCATACTGTTGGAACAAGCAGTAATAACAAGAAAAATAGACGAAGTTCTTGATCATTTTCAACACAAACTGCAACTAAGAAAAGATTAATTAAGATAGGAGTTGTTTATTTTGTGAACTATGACATCTGGATATTCCCTATCTGTAGATATTCCTTCTATATCTGTCTAGGGATTCCCTCAGATAATCCAAGAACTGCTCATATCAGTACATATCGTTCCCCACCACTCCAAATCGTCTCAGATTTATTAGGACCCGCTGGCCATTGGTGGAAACAGTCCCATCGAAGTCATGAAGTGTATCGTACTCCTCTTCGTCGGCGTGCTCCTTGTGGCAGTCGTCCAAGCCTCTGTGGTCCAAAGGGAGAAGCGCCAAGCTCAGGATGATCCGGTTAGTACATTTTTAAAAAATAGATATGAATTTCTCAAATATTTTTTTTTCTATCGGACACTATATCTTCGTTAACGATATATTTATCAAATCAAACGACTAAGCCCACATTTTGGAAATTTTACTCTCCTTCAGGTGGGAAAAATAGTACGTACCTCGAAAAACTCTCAATAGAAATTGTCATAGCAATCAAAAATAAAAATTGTTTGATCAAATTTCAAGCTATATTCTCCCGAAATTTCAGGGAAAAACCGTGTGTGATGTGAAACATAATTTATTTGTGAATAACTCAAAAAGTATATATTTTTCTTTTGTTCATTTTTCCTAAAATTGGTGTCTTGAGGTTTTATTTTTTACATAAATTAGACCAATTATCACCAACATTTATTGATAAGCTATTAATTACGACCTTTAGACCATACTAAGGGTCATTTTCAAGTCTTGACGAGTCCTCCATTATATATTCATTATTAATTTCCTATTAATTTGTTCAGTAAATATTAAATTGTCCTGCTATTTAGGGGTTTCGCCAACGTCATCATATATTTTTCATATTATAAAATAAGGTTGTGTTTATTTCTTCACCATATTTATTTCAATTTACATAGATTATCCATTTTATCCAAACAAGCACATATGGATATATATTTTCTTTAAATGTGGCTTGATAGTACAGGATTGAAATTTAATTTTACAAAAAAAAAGACGACTTCCTGTATATTACATTTATTTTTCACTTTTGCTCAACCGGTTTCGGTCTTTTATCAGACCTTCATCAGGCTAGGTAAAATAATAAAATTATCAACAACAATAAAATCTTTTGTAAAGAATAATAAAACCTAATTTAAAATTAAATCTTAATAAATTAATCAATAAAAATGGTAATCACCCAACATCCTTGTTATGTTGACATGTTGGAGAGAGAGGTCATATCAACAGTCCAACATTTTTGTAGACCACATTTTATCTCGAATTTTCGGATTCGATCAGATTATCTCACGAATTAAGTGTTTACTAATTTTTAGTACTTAATTAAATAGACAAAGTTCCCGATCTCCAGATTAAAACGCCCCAATTCAGAGAATTTTCGTAAATAAAATATTTGTAAGTTACAATGAGATGAAGCTATTTACGAAGTTTCATGCGGATATTAACAATATGATGAAAAGGGGTCTGTACAACGAAATTTATGTTTGGGGAATAAAAAAAAAATCGCTTACAATTTATGATGGTTTTAACAATGACAAACTCTACTTTCATTTGAAGTATAGTCCGTGGTACAGACCCCTTTTTATGGAATTATTAACAACGCCTGAAACTTTGTAAATAGCTTCATCTCATCTTAACCTACAACTATTATATTCACGAAAATTCTTAGAACTGGGTCGTTTTCAATCTGAAGGAGGGTCAAACTTTGTTTATTTAATTAGATACTAAAAACTAATACAACCCATTTTCTTTTTAATTGGATCGTGAGATAATTTGATTACAGATCGATAAAAAATGTGGCCTACAAAAATATTGGGCGGTTTATCCAATATAACTTCATTATTTTGAAATTTTAGTGGTGTAGGTCACGCGAAACAGCTCAATATTTTTGAAGGCCACCTTTTATATCGATTTTGTGATCAAATTATCCTTAGATCCAAATAGAAAGTAACTGGGTATTTACGAGTTTTTAGTACCTAAATAAATAGACAAAGTTTGCCCCTCTCCAGTTTGAAAACGTCCCAATTCCAAAAGTTTTCGTAAATAAAATATTTGTAGGTTACAATGAGATGAAGCTATTTACGAAGTTTCATGGGGATTTAATAATATGATGAAAAGGGGTCTGTCCCACTAAATATATGTTTAGAGGATGATAAAAAAATCGCTATCAATTTATGATTGTTTTAACAATGACAAACTCTACTTTCATTTAAAGTATTGAATTGGGTCGTATTCAATCTAGAGGGGGTCAAACTTTGTTTATTTAATTAGGTACTAAAAATCAATACATACCCATTTTCTTTTTAATTGGATCTATAAAAAATGTGGCCTAGAAAAATATTGGGCCGTTAGTCCAATATAACCTCATTATTTTGAAAATTTAGGGTTGTAGGTCCAAATTTAGGCCAAACGGCCTAATATTTTTGAAGGCCACTTTTTTTATCGATTTTGTGATCAGATTATCCTTCGATCCAAGTAGAAAGTTACTGGGTATTTAAGAGTTTTTAGTACCTAATTAAATAGACAAAGTTTGTCCCCCTCCAGATTGAAAACGCCCCAATTCCAAGAGTTTTCGTAAATAAAATAGTTGTAGGTTACGATGAGATGAAACTGTTTACAAAGTTTCAGGCGGATGTTAATAATTCGATAAAAAGGAGCCTGTACCACGGACCATAGATTTTGTTTAGTTTACTGAGAAACAATCTTTTACTTAATATTAACAACATTTACTTAATATTAAACAATATTTACTTAAATTAAAATATTTTTTTAGTTAACGCTTTCAATTCAATATAAACATTACTTACTTTAAAAAAACAAATTTGAATTTGACAACTGGCCCATTAAACAATTGGCACATTCCTCAATCACAAGCATTTTATCCTTTATAGTACCAAAAGTGATTTCTCTAACAAATCCAGCCCAACCAAGTTTTTCAGGATTCAACTCTTCAAATCGAGCTACGATACATCCACCAGTTGCAATGGCAATTAACTATAATATTAAAAATTAAGTTCATGTTACAATACAAGAATAATGAGCATCATAAGAACTTTAGTTGCTATACTATTAAAATACGTAATTTATTTTTAAATATATGATATGATATGAGCCTTTCAGTAGACAAAATGACTAACTCCATAAATAAATTTCAACATTTTTGAGTAAAGTCATTTTAGTGATGTTTCTAGTTAAAAACGCTGCAAATTATTTCACAATAGTTTATTATCTCCAAACGATTATACATCTAAAGTAACATTACCTTCCGAGTTACAAAGAAAAAAAAAACAAAAGGTAATTCTAATTATTGGACTAAACTGTTTTTCTTTAATCATTAGTAATATGCTAAAAAAAATAACTTTAGTTCAGTAACACATTCAAAATTTAAAAACCAAACCAAGGATATAACATTCGGGGTAGAACACATTTTTAAAAAAACGGAGACCATATCTTTGCTCCTAATTGTCGGATTTTAACGATTTTTTTTTTTTGGTTTTTTAGGAAATTTCGTAAACTTTTAAAAAATTATATCTACAAAAAAGTATAAACTTTTCGAGTTATTCGGAATTTAAATTTACCATCCCTCGTAACTTTTTTTCCAGCTTCTTTTCGTTGAAGTATGTTATATAAATAAATTTAAAGGGGGTCGAGAAAATGACTTTAGCCAAGTTTCATTGAAATCTGTACATTCGTTTAGGAGTTACAGTCTATAGCAACGCAGGTTTTTAGGCCGCCATTTTAAAAGTTAAAGGCGGAGAGTAATGTTGATGAAGGAGGATCATCCTCGGGTGACCTCTGATTTTATACCAAAATTTGAAAAAAATCGGTCCAGTAGTTTCGGAGAAAATGCGCGGACGGCGGACGGACAAAAAAATTTTTATTCGTTTTTCGAATTCTAAGCGTCTTGAAACGTGAAACCTCAAATTTTGAGAGGGGGTTATGTTTTTGAATTTTTTGGTCGATCACAATGTTTCATTATTGAAAATAATAAACCAAAATGTATAATATCTGTACAGACAGTGAGCAAGTTGATTCCAGAGTAGGTGATTGCAGTGTTGAAATATAGAATGAATGAATAAAGGTATACATTTCACACTAGAAATATTACTAAAATTAATAATAAAAATCTGGTGCGCGCAATACACAACTTTCACTTACCGCTCAATTTTCAATAGAAATTATTTTATGGCCATGTTGTTCTATTATAATTTTTTTTAATTGCATTTTTAACCGAGCTGAATCTAAAAAATTACAGCTAACTTTTTTGAAGCTCTTGGGGTCTGTTATCATCCTAAAAATTACTCTAAAAAAATTTTCCTTTACTTACGGGAAGCACTTTATGTTTAAAAACAATGTTGAAAAGTGTTCCCTAACACAGTCTCACTCTCTCCTTGTCTATTAATAGCCTATCTCAGTAATAGCGAAAAATATAGTGCTACCTCTTCTGTTTCAGGTGTCTTCAGAAGACATCTTCGAAGATCGATTTAGACGTCCAACCAGAAGGAGAACGGTCGCAACCAGAAGACCTGTCGTAACCGCCATCACAACAACCCAGAGGACATTTTCCACCTCAATCAAGCCAGATGGTGTCATCCACCACATTCCCAACTGCCGCTGTTCTTCGACCCCGCAGTTCAACCCCGTCTGTGGTACGGATGGTAACACCTACGCCAACAGGCAGAAGTTGGTATGCACGAGGAACTGTGGGTATAATGTCGAAATGGCCAGGATGGGAACTTGCTAAACTATTGTAAACGTGGAGTCTAACCAACAATTGTAATAATAATCAAGTGTACATAACTTTTTCTACTATGGTTCAACGCAAAGGTTTCGTAATCCTTTACTAAGGCACATCTAAAATTGTATTTGGATGTAGAGAGATATATTATAGCAAAAATAATTAAATTTTAGTTTATTATATTTCCAGTAATGTTGCCCAAAAAATGTCAAAAGTACTTTGCAAGACTAAGACCAAGTTGAATAGCTAGTAGAAGAAGACCTAATTGTTGCAAGACCAAGACTGATAAAAAAAAAATCTTTTAGTGAATAAAAGTTAAGACAAAATAGTTACTAGACAATTTTAATAACTATATGTAAATAATTGGTAGAACCGATATATTTCTGTATTTAACTCATCCAATTTTTCAATGGGGGTTTATTTAGGTTTCCCCTATATTAAATATGTTATTTTTAATGAACAGTTTGAAATCGGTAGAAACGTCAGTGGACCCATCAGGTTTTTTGTTTAAATAATTGATGACATTTATATATAGTATTTACTCTACAACTCTTCCATTCCAATGTGGGGGCTTCTCACTATCTTTCTTGACCATGCCTTTAATGTATTGTCAAGTTAATTTTATTAACATGTTTTATAAATATCAATAAGATAATAGGTAACTGCAAACCTCTTGTGAAAGTCTTGCATTTGGGCAACACTAATTTCCAGTATTAAGCAATACGTAATATGTAAATTACATAAATATTAAGTAATGTATATTGTTATGTTAATACATATTTTATGATTTTATATAATGACAGAAACTTGTATAAACTTTGTAAAATGCAATTTATTTATAAATACACTTACATTTATGCTACATGTTTGTATGTTTTTTACGTGTTCCTTGCTTTGACAATATATTCTGAATGTCCATGCAAAAAAAATTAACTATATTTAAAGAATTATATTTACAGATGAGTTTTTAACGCTATTAACTTTCAATTAATTACAAAAGACTCATCTACTTAATCATAATAAGACCTATATGGACATACGGAGTTGAGCTTTGGGGCTCCACTAAACCATCGAATTCCTATCGTATCCAATCCTTACAATCCAAAATCCTTCGTAAAATCCTTAATGCCTAATATTTAGTCACAAATAAAAACATTCATAAAGACCTTAATGTCCCATATGCCGCTGATTTAGATCGAGCCAGATACCTGTCCTTTCATGATGAACTCCAGTCCCATCCTAATCCACTTGTTTCCAGACTTACTTCTTCCTCGATTCCTGATAATCCCCCTAGGCGTCTGAAAAGAAGATGGCCTCGTGATCTTCTTACCTAGAATTAAATAGGGAGTGCTACAACTGGGCAGTATCTCTTCAAGTCTTCTTCTTGTCTTAATTTCTAATGTGTGCATTTTTACTAGTTGTATTGTTTATACAGTCGTAAATTTCATCAAGTAAATAAAAAAAAAATTTAAACAAAATTTTAAAAGCTTTATTTTTTTAATATTCATAAAATTTATATTTAAAAAATGAGAATCTGTCAGTCGAATTATGTTACCTGAAAAAAATGGCGGCTGATTCAAAGAATATTAGGCCAGTAACTTGAGGATCGATACGGTGCTTCATAGTAAATAAGTTGGACATTTTTTTTTTTTAACGTATCCATAAGTTTAGCCATGTAAAAAAAAAATTTTTTGTCTTTGACAAACAATGCAAATCTCGTAATTCCATTTTAGTAAACATTAAAATGAAAAATAACAGTTTAATAACTAATAGTCGTACAATCCATAATCAACGGATCGTACAATTCATAATTAACCGGTGATATAATAAATAGGAGTTTGGTTATTTTAATGGTATTTATGATTTTTCAGCTGTAAGCTTCAAGCTTTAGTTCGGTTAAAAAAGGAATTTAAAAATTTTATAATAGCCCAACATGGCCAGAAAATAATTTCTATTCAAAGATGAGCGGTAAGTGAAAGTTGTGTATTGCGTGCACCAGATTTTTTTTTTATACAGTTGTAAATATTTGTTGTCAATAGCCATTTTGTTTCAGAATATTGCATTATGAGTCTCTGAAATCAGACAGTATAAGATATCAGATGTTACAGAACTTGTGACGAAATGTTCCATTGCTAGGAAGCTGAATATAAAGGATTTCATCTCTCTTTTATAAACTTACAATAATCATTTCAACATCTCCATTGCAATAGTTTTGCTCAGTCACAAATCATGTAGTCTAGTCAATATTGAGCATTTATTGTAGTTATCTTATAAATGTGCTTAAGTTGAGTACGACAACTGAAGAACGCCTTCAATTGCTTGAGCTTTAACAGCCGCTTACCTTCTCACATATTGACTCCTTTACAAGAGATCTATAGAAAATGTAATGTTCTTTTAAATTAGTTATAATGAATTTCTTCGAGAGATGCGTAGATTATTAGTTTTGAGAGAAAAATCGACAAAAGCAACTATTTCATGTGATGATAATCAAACAGTCAACTTGCTCTAAATGTTCATCCGTTGGTCCTGCTATCTGAAATCTATGTTTACAATTTATAGAAAATTTTATTTTATTTAACTTTGTATAAAATAATAATTTCGATAAAATGCATAGTTTCGTATTCATGGCTAAGAAACTAAAAAAAGAGCGGACATTTTGCTGTGTATTCCATATATCTCGGAACGCAATGGGAATTTAGTTTGGTAACTTCAAATTCAAATTTAGAATCTTAAAACACTTTAAAATTCTAAGAAAAACTGACTATTTGTCTCAGGTAGTCTTGCCCAAGACCAAGGCCGATTGACTGTTGCAAGACCAAGACTAGGACTGGTAAAAATTGTTTATAAAAATTAAGCAAAATAGTTACTAATACTTAACAATCTTAGTTACTATATGCTAATAATTAGTACAAAATAATATACTTTTGCATTTAACTCCTCAAATTTTTCATTCGGGCTTATTTAGGTTTCTCCTATCTAAAAAATTACAGTAATATCTCTATAGTAATAAGCTAATAGGTAACTGCAAGACTGTTGCGAGACTCTTGCGCAAGACCCAAACCATGACCAAGACTGATTTGCAAGACTTGCCTCGGTCTCGCATTTGGGCAACACTAGTCTCAAATTATGAAAAATTTAGTAAAAACCGGCGTTCATTGAAAAATATTATGAATATCGGTGGTATGGTTATCGACCATACCACAAACAAATTATTAGGTTTAGATACTCGCCCGACGCACAATTTAACGTTCTTTAATCTTTTAAGGAGTAAGTTTTTCGCTTCGATGCACTATTTAGGAATTCTAGATGAAAAGACAAATTAATCTGCCTTTTTTGTCTGGAAAAACTTTTCCCTTAGTGACCCGTGTCAACGAATGTTTGGACCCATACATACAAGTTGAAAAACTAAAAACTTTTTCCACAATGAATTTCCCGCTTCTATCTCCAAGTTACTGGCCTAATATTCTTTAATACTTTTTTCGGATAGCATGTTCCGACTGGCAGAATCTAATTTTTTATTGTAAATGTTATGAATATTACAAAAATTTTGAAACCATAATCTTCATCAGATAATGTAATTTTTTGGACGGACTCTCAAAGATGAATAAATAGTGTTATCAAGTCAAACCAAAAAATAAAAATAATTATCAATTTTTTTGCCAAATTAACAAAATATGAAGACTCATATCTCGTAAACTGTTAGCGATAAAATAAATAGAGATAGCGAAAAATTAACTTGGACAAACACGCTGCAAATTTAATCAACTTTAAGTTTAGGTAACAGATAAATCCGATTGGCTAACTCTCATTTATATTTTCAAACTTTTCTTGAGATACTTTTTTTTGTTTATTGAAAAAAAAAATACATTTTGCCTCAATCAAGGGTATTAAGTATTTGAGATATAAGAAACTCATTCGTACAATATATACAATTACAGAAATAAATAGAAATTATAACAAAAATAAGAAAAAGCAACCTTATTAAAACAGATGAAATAAAATATGATATAACACAAATAAAAAACAAAACAAAAATAAATAAATAAAACATTCATGCTTATTTATAATATTTACAGTCAGCCGAGGGAGCTCCAAGTCGGGCCCTTTCCCCCACATGTGGAGGATAAGACAAGACTCTAAGAGATCCCAGCGCTTCTCTCTCAGCCGCATCACTGAGATGAAGATCCAGTCGAGACTGTGAAAGGGCGCTAAAGCCACATACGCCAATGACTTTTTAAGATATATGTACTTTTTGTAAATGCTTAATATGTTATCATGCTAAACAGTCAGCACAAATTTTGAATGAATGGTAAATAACCTGTTTCTACTAACTTACTAAAATAGTATTAGTTATATTAAGGTTATGCCTGTACTGTAAACAAAATTTGTGAGTTTTTAATTGATATAGTTCAGCTTTGGTCTATTTTTATAATGCCAAAGTTAAATGAAAAGACTGAGTTGCAGGATTCTTTGGTTAGAAATGATTTATTAGAAAGCATGAATGAAGATTCAGAAGGCAAAGAACATGATGAATACATAGATGAAATCCTAGCTATCTTTACATTCCATTTCTTTAGATATTGCACACAAACAAATAATCAATCACATCAAAACCTTAAAATAACCTTCTCCTCGCGTTTACTAAGTTAGCATCACTTTACAGGATCCTAAGCTGCATTAAAATCAAGAGTGTTAGCGGCCATATTTAACACACATTTCGTAAATAATTTTCTCGTTTTTACACATTTAAGAGGTTTACAATAATTAACACTGTGGGCTATACGAAGTTTTGATAACTTAGAAATTTTCAAAACACAATTTATCCCGTCTCCATTCATCAACTTTTGAAACCTACCAATTTGGTTTATTATTTTCAATAATGAAACATTGTGATCGATCAAAAAATTCAAAAACTCAACCCCCTCTCAAAATTTGAGGTTTCACGTTTCAGGATACTTATAATTCGAAAAACGAATAAAAATTTGTATGCCCGTCAACCGTCCGCCGTCCGTGCATTTTCTCCGAAACTACTGTACCGATTTTTTTCAAATTTGGATATAAAATCAGAGGTCACCCAAGGATGATCCTCCTTAATCGACATTACTATCTGCCTTTTACTTTCGAAATGGCGGCCGAAAATTCTGCATTGCGCTATAGACTGTAGCGCCTAAACGAATGTACCGATTTCAATGAAACTTCGCTATAGTCATTTTCTAGACGCCCTTTAAATTTATCCATATAACATACTTCAGCGAAAAGAAGTTGGAAAAAAAGTTACGAGGGATGGTAAAATTAAATTCCGTATAACTCAAAAAGTATACACTTTTTTGTCAATTTGTATATATGGTTTTTTAAAAGTTAACGGAATTTCCTAAAAAACTCAACAAAAAATAACTCAAATATCCTACAATTAGGAGGGAATATATGGTCTCTAGTTTTCATATTCAACTGCTAATGTTATATATTTTGTTTTGCTTTTTAAATATTGAATGTGTTACTGAAGAAATTCTATTTTTTTTTTAGTATATTACTGATTAAAAAAAAAGTTTAGTCCAATAAATTACCTTTTATTTATTTTTCTGTCACTAGGATGGTAATGTTACTTCAGATGTATAATTGTTTGGAAATAATAAACCATTGTGTAATAATTTGGAGGGTTTTTTTAATGGCTTTTATTGTAGTTGTGGTGAAGTTGTATGTTTTCAAATCGGGATTTATCACTTCTTCGTGAAAATCATTTTCGTTTGTTACCTCATACATCAAAATCCATCCCTGCTGACCCGGAAAAGCTATCTATAACACCTTATTATATATAGTGTAGATGAACAAAGGAATAAGTTGTGTGTTTTACATCAGCTATGTCATCTAGTTCCAGAGAATCCCTGAGGAACTCCCAGAACTGGTCGGATCAGTACACGTTGCTCCCCTCCACCCTCAGGTGTCTGGGTTTTATTAGAGCCAGCGGGCCATTGCGAGCAACAGTCCACCTGCCAAGTCATGAAGTGTAGTATCGTACTCCTGTTGTTCGGCGTGCTCCTGGTGGCAGTCGTCCAACCATCTGTCCTCCAGAGGAAGGAACGCCAAACTTGGGGATTCCCGGATGATCCGGTGAGTGAAATATTTAGAAGATAAAAAAATTTTGAGTTAGAAGATGATGGTTTCTCCGAATATATTGACGAACACAAATTTTCACATATATTTGTTATGTATCGAAATGATACCTTGTGAAATTAGCGTGTTGTATATCTGTAAACTGAAAAGAAAGCCATGTCCAATTTGAATTTGTTCAGGGTAGCCAATATTCCATAACTTTGAGCTAATAAAACTTGTTTCTTAGTTACTAAATTATTAAATAAAAAAATGTACATGGTGTATTTTACCTCCTGGGCACAGATATTATATGCTTGTTTTCTTTTTGTTTTATTCAAAAACCCCTTTATTGTTCCTTGTGAGCTTGTATTATTATATCTTGATTCCATTTGCTTCTTTTTCTTCAGTGGCATTGCATTTTTATTAGTTTTTAATTTTTTTTTTTTTGGCAACGCTGTTTTCTTGGTTACTTGGGCGTACTTTATTTTTCTTCTGATTAAATGTGTTTTTGTTGTATCCATTAATGTACAACATTAAAGTAAAATAAAGTAGGTAGGATAATAATAAAAAGATAAAAATATGAAAGATAATTTAAAAAATCTTTTTATTCCTTATACGTAGTCACTATGTTTTGATAAATTCAATCTCAATCTATTATTTCTTGATATAAGTTTATATTCCTTTTCTCTGTTTTACATTTTATCCTATCGTTATCTCACTTCCTTTTAGCATACTATTACATCATATTTTAGAAACTATGTCACCCCATTTATTTTTTTATATTTTTTGTCTACACTTACGTTTATTATCTTATACATTCCACTACTTTTCGTTGTTAATTCATTTTTTATTTCTTATGTTACCTAATTTTGATTATGTTTATTTCATTAGTCTCTACTCTGTTGCCGTTATTATTTATTTCTTAGTTATCTGTTACTATTATTATTTTACCTACTTTATTTTACGCGAATGTTCACTCTATCTACTTTATTTTACTTTAGTTTATTCGAACTACATCTTTTAGTTTATACCTTCCATCTTTTTAGTTTTAATTCTTTATTATTCAATGTTTATAGTTTCTCATACCTATTGTTATCAGTTTTTTTCCTAGCCACGATGAAGGCCTAAACTTTGTGCCGAAACGTCGGCAAAAGTAAAAATAATAATTATTTTTTATATATATATATATATATTATATTTTTTTTTTTTTTTGGCTGATCACCCCAACCATTCTTCTCTTCAAGTTTCATTTTATTAGTGTTGAACATGTCGAGTTTTGTACCTAGATACTAAGATTTGCGAACAGTCATTAGTATATACATACAAATATATACATATATATCCACTTCTGCTCTGTTCTTGTTCTGCACCATGTATTTACATGTTATTTTAGAATGAATTTTTATGAAATTAAACCCAGTTACACAATAATAAAAATAGTAGAAAAAAAGAAATAATTTTTAAAAATCAAATGAACTAATTTATTAATTTTGTTTCCAAAATTGTACATTGTATTAAAACGTGTATATAATCAAATAGGCCAAATCATTGATCTTTCTGGTTCTATTTCTATGTTGTTGTTTTTTTTTTTTGTTTCATTGGAAAAAATTTCATTACCTTTCAAAATATGATATTCAACAGAATATGTATCTTTTTTTTACTTCTTTTAAAACTCTGAGGGGTACTTTATTTTTGTTTTGATTATATGTATATGTGTTATTTTAGAATGAATTTATATGGAATAAAAAAAAAATAAAAAAACACTCAGTTACATTATAATTAAACGAATCGAAATGGAAAAATATTTTTTAAAAATAGAATGAAATAATTTATTAATTTTTTTTTCAAAATAATATCTCGTATGAAAATCTATATAAAATAAAATACGCTTTTTTTTTGTTTTGTAGGGAATTTCATCACCATTAAAAATAATATATTCACCATAAAATGTAAACTTTTTGAGATATGCCCCAGGAACATTTTCTTGTTTTCATAACTTTTTTTTTCTGCATTTTCTCGAGAATCTACTATACATATGAAAATCAACATAACATTGTGTAGAAGACGCTTATCATCAAATTCGTCAAACCGTTAGAGCTGTTTTTTTTTTTTTTTTTTTTTACTTAACTCTGTCGAAAAACAAGTTTTCTTTTATAGCGGAGGGAGCGCAGATTTGTTTCACGTGTAACGGTAGTTTAAATCCTTAGAACAAACGAAGAAAAAGAAACAAATTAATCGGTCTAATCGTTAACGATATTACCGTGTCACAGACAGATATACCAATGGCTCAAAAAATGACTCAGAGGGATCTGAAACGTAAAGATCCGTTGAAAACCGTACATTGAAAATATGACCTTATTACAATACATTTCTCAATTAGCAACGGTAGGAAAGTAAAAAAAAAATGTAATTTTATTAAAAATATCCGGAATTAAATAGCATCCTAATTATTGATCAACTTAATATTTGTAATTTATTAAATTAATATTTCTGACACTGTTTTTCAGTTTCTTCATTAAGAGAGGATTTTTCTCCAGGAATGTGTTTGACCTTCTCTTGTTATTTGTAAATTATCTCACGAATCTTCTATTTACTTCTATCCACTAATTAATGATTCTATTTTTAAATATATTTATAGAAATTTTCAATTTTTTACAATCAGTACAGTATTTGATCTTTCATATTTCATATTGGATCTTTCATGATATAATTTAAGGATGTCGAACATTTTTTATATAACCTATTCCCAATTCTGTAAAAAAAAATATATTTTTTTTTTTGGAGGAAACCATTGACGAAAAAGATTATTGTATTTCCTAAGAAATAGAGTAATTTGTATTTTAACAATATAGTAAACAATTTTCGTTAAAAAGAAATTTTGGTCTTATGATATTTTGCTTCCTCGCTACCAAAGGTAGGGAAGCTTTGTATTCGTGCTAGTGTTGCCCAAAATTGGTCTTGCACTTTGCAAGACCAAGGCCAAGGCCGCCCAACTGTTGCAAGACCAAGACCAGGACTGGTAATAAAAATCGATTTTTAAAATAAAATTAAGGCAAAATAGTAACTAAACTTTACAATCTCAGTTACTATATGTTAATAATTGATATAACCAATATACTTTTGCATTTAAGTCCTCTAATTTTTCATTCGGGCTTAGATAGTAATTTCTTCTATCTAAAAAATTACAGTAATATCTCTATAGTAATAAGTTAGTAAGTAACTGCAAGACTATGGCGAGAGTCTTGGACAAGACCAAGATTGAGTTTGCAAGACCAAGACTCGTCTCGTACTCGCTTTTGGGCAACACTAATTCGTGCAGGTAGTTAAAAAACATTTTGTTCTCAGAATCGAAAATTTCCACTTGCGTTTTACGTTTCGGACATCAAAGACCATCTACTGTTAATCCGATTTATATGAAATTTTCAGAAATTGTGTCGATCGGTGCCTAGATGGTCCCATATCAATTTAATTAAATTTCATATATGAGGTATTTTCGGTTGTGCACTCGCAAATGTATTTTCTTAGGTATACGAATATTTCGGAAACAGCTCGTTTGATTTGGGTAAACGTTGAAAGAAAGATAGATATTGGTAAAATAATAAAGCTGTGTAGATTTTATTACATTCTGTACAGAACCTTCGGCTGCGCATGCGCATATGTATTTTCTAAGATATGCCGATATTCCAGAAACGGATCGTTCTATTTGGCTCAAAGCTAGAAGAAAGGTGAGAATTAGTAAACGTAGTAGTTGTATCAGTAGTAGACCTTGAGCTATAGGTAAGTGCAGAACCAACGAAAATGGTGAGGAAGCTATACTGGCCTCACTTGGCAGACGTTTTTGGTTTAGCTAAGTCTTGGACGAGATGGTCCGTTAAAATTATACAGGTTTCCAAACTAGTCTTACCATACTGACCACATGATAAAAGTCTATCCACCCGGACCGGATTCAAACCAACAGACAGAATTATTTGAACCTAAAAACCGGACAGAAGATGGAATCGTGATGTTTTTCAAACACTCTATTTAACCCATCATTCTTCAAACTTGATTGCAGGTTCATCGAACTAGTTCTTACGTACTCCAACTTGCAATTTATGTACGAAATTTATTTTATGAGACACCACAAAAAAGAGAGTCAAAACTCCCAAGTCGGATTTAAATAAATACACATATAATTTAAAATAAACCCTTAAACAGTATATTGAAAAACTACATCAAACAAATAAAAGCTGGAGTACCTCAAGGCAGTGTCTTGGGTCCAAAACTTTTCAACATTTACTGTTCAGACATCCCACAACATTCTGAAACACTGTTGGCTACATTTGCTGATGACTCGGCAATATTAACATCTAACAAGGATGCAGCTAAGGCTTCTCAGATACTTCAAGAACACCTAGACGACATAGCTTGTTGGGCTAAAACGTGGAGAATAAAAATGAACGAGTCTAAGAGCCAATTTGTTTCATTTACACTTAAACATGACTCTTGTCCTCCAGTGTTCTTTAATAATATCGCTCTATCACCTTCAAAAACTGTACGATATTTGGGCCTCTACTTGGACAAACGACTGACATGGACATACCACATAAAAAAAGAAAAAAAGAAAAGAACTTAATCAGCGATACTGACTTCTTTCTAGGCTACTTGACAGACGTTCTAAATTATCTATGACTAATGAACTAACTATTTACAAAGTCCTCATTAAAGCACTTTGGACATATGAAATCGAACTATGGGAACAGCAAAGAAATCAAATATAAAAATCATTTGAGAGGGAGTTAGTTGAGGGTGCGGTCAAATAATTAAAAAAAATTAAAATATATAAATAATTTTAATTTTTGCCGACGTTTCGACCCACTTTGCAGGTCGTCTTCAGGGCGTTGGATGTGGCACTGCGGGAGGTAGTTGAAACACTGGTGAAAATCATTAAAAATCATTCAGTCATTCCAGACAAAAGTCCTTCGGAAAATTGTAGACGCACCCTTTTATGTTTCAAACCTCACGTTACACACTGACCTTAACACTCCTTTCATCACGGCAACTGCCACTGACCGCTTTAATAATTTTCACGACAGACTGACTCTAAATTCTAATCCACTTACTCATGCTTTATCTACTGCCACAAATCCATATAATCCGCCCAGAAGACTGCTGAGGCGCTGGCCTAGAGACTTGTTGCATTGAGCTACTTGCTGCATTATATTTTCTTTTTTTGTGTTTTATTCTGTTAATATGTATGTGTTATTATGTGTTATTTTATTACTGTTCTTTTTTTTGTTGGTTTTTTTTTTTTTTTTTGTCTTTCTGTTTTGTTATTACTATTATTTTTTTTTTTTTATGATATCATTTCTTGTCCTTGATATCATATTTGCTGAATACCAATGTAGATGGCAAATTTATTGTGAGCCAGAAATATGTATATCTAATAAATAAATAAATAAACAGTATAAAAATTTCAAATCATTCATTCTTGTCAATGATATATCCCTAAATAAATAGAGTGTATTCCTTTGGTTATGTTTGGGAAAAACTATTCGATTTGTGGAAAAGGAAGGCAGGTACTTCATTTTAAAACATTATATAGATTTACTGTTTCCATTGTTTTTTTACCAAGCATGTTTTCAACACAGTAATTATTTTAGTTTATCAATGTTATCCGGTAAATCTGATTTCGTGTACGGTTTTTTTTTCGGTATAATTGGTATAAATTATAAACATAAACTTAAGACCGAAATTCCGGATATTATAGGGGGAAAAAATCATTCGAATTCTCTCAGAATTTTGCTTATTACTTCAAAAATAATGGACAGGGTATTCACTTTGAATAAAGATTTAAATATGAATTACAAAAGTTGT
The DNA here is from genome assembly GCA_928085145.1 of Nezara viridula. Taxonomy (NCBI): domain Eukaryota; kingdom Metazoa; phylum Arthropoda; class Insecta; order Hemiptera; family Pentatomidae; genus Nezara; species Nezara viridula. Next base: position 17,972,505 of record OV725077.1, read on the forward strand.
GTTATTCTTGATAAAATAAACATTGTCTGTCATTGCAAAGCCACTGATTTCAAAAATAGAGACTTAATAATTTTAGTCAAGGCATTTGAAAATCGAAACGGGAATCATGTTGCGAAAAGTTTTTTTTTTTTTAACTTTTTTTTATGGATGCAAACATGCAAAATTTCTAACACACACCTCCTTGGAAGAAATCAAACAGCCAAAATCTTTTTTTTAAGTCTCTTGTGTTGTTTCACCAATAATATCGATAGAATTTTTATAGGTTACAATTAGTATTTATTTGTATGAATAGCTCAATATTTATTGTTTTTTTTTTAAAACTGTTTGGCTGTTACTTTAATGGTTCAAAGATTACAATAATTTGCAGATATTGGATATTCGCATTGTATTGTGATATTGACTAACCTATATTTTGTTCTTTGTTAGTTGGTTGGTTAATTGGTTGTTACGAAATAAAATCGAAATTATGATCTTTATTATAACGCCTTTGTTTATATTTATATAAATAATTATTTATAATTATATTTATTGATTTAGAATAATAAAAACAAAATAAAGAAAATAAGCAAATTTTAAAAAATAAAAACATTAAATTGGGTGATTAACGAAAATTAAAAATATACGAACTGAATAGGGACATAATGATAACTAAAGAAATAAATTTTGAAATATTTTAATGAATATATTATCGAATAATAATATTATTATTATGAAAAAGGTTTTTTATTTATTTTGAGTTGAACATATGTTTAAATTCTTTAGATTGGTAGATGGGGGGGGGAGAGGGGAAGCATTGAAAGGACATAACATGAAATTAGGTGAGGGGTAAATTTAAAGTTTGTTATTGGCCCAGCCGATCTTCGCTATTGATGTATATAAATTACTTGGTATTAGCTAATTCGTTACTATGATAAGATTTTTTTGCCACATAAGTCAGAGTTTTTTGTACTGAAATTTAAACGTAAGTCTAAACTACTGACTGTCACATCACTGTCCGATTGAGGAAAATTTAATTAATTAATTTGTGTTCAAAACTTCATCAATTTAATTTTTCCCTTTGTTTTCGCTAATCTGATAAAGTGAGTAGATTTTTTGAGCATATATATTAATTCTGTCTGGCAGTGCTCTAAGATAATTATTTTTTATGATTCCATGATAGTCCGTGGTACAGACCCCTTTTTATAGAATGATTAACATACGCCTGACACTTTTTAAATAGCTTCATCTCATCGTAACCTACAAATATTTTATTTACGAAAATTCTCTGAATTGGGGCGTTTTCGATCTGGAGGTCGGCAAACTTTGTCTATTTAATTAGGTAATAAAAACTCGTAAATACCAATTTGCTTTCCTCTTGGATCGTAAGATAATTTGATCACAAAATCGATAAAAAAAGGTGGCCTACAAAAATATTGGGCCGTTTGGCTATATAACCGTTATTTTGACATTGTGGGTAGGTCGGCCAAACGGCAAATTTTGTAGACATCTTGTTTAACGATAATATAATCAAATTATCTACGATCCAAGGAAAGCAATGGCATTACGAGTTTTAGTACTAATTAAATACAAAGTTTGCTGACCTCCAGATTAAAACGCCCTAATTCCTTGAGTTTTCATAAATAAAATATTTGTAGGTTACGATGAGATGAGACTATTTACGAAGTTTCAGCGGGATGTTAATAATTTGATAAAAAAGGGTCTGTACCACGGACTATGAGTGTTTTCACAATTAAACAATTTTTGTATTTCGTTTCATATCCCTTTTTATTTAGAATTGATTCTGTTTGGATATTATAATGTATATGATACTGTGGCAACACTGTTGTTACCTCCATGTTGAATATAGTTGGTTTTGGGTGTGAAGCCGGTCACATGTTTAAGTTAAAGGTTAATATGTGTTCACAATAATCGGTCTTATTATTTATAGCCAACATAAAACAGATTCCTCCTTATTTTTGTAGAATTTATTTTAAATGTTTTATGTCTTTATTAATTAAAGTGTTCATTTTTTTTTATTGGTTGATATATAATTATATTAATGAAAATTTTCTATTTCTTGCTAAATACTGGCAGTTGGATAGAAAAACTAATATTCAAATAATTTTCTGATGTTAAAGGCTCAAATAACGCAATGTCCGACACGGACATTTGACCTGAGATTACTGGGATCAATATTCAGTATTTATAGATTATTTTTTGAATATTTATGAAAACATTATGCAATTACCGCTTTGTAGTCAACAAAATCTTGTTGAAAATAAAATAAAAATATCATATATTTATAGCAGACTCGATATAAATATAAAAAAATCAGGTTTTGCAAGATATTAACCTTTCAAAGCTGCGTCATAGTGGCTTCAGTTTTCCTTGTTGTCCGGCTTTGGTTGCTCCAACACGCCAAAGAGCCTTGGAATTCCAACGGCTGTGGTTCTTTCAGGTTAAATGCTTTGTAATTATAATATGTGGAAAATCCGACTTTTAATTATTCGCATTAGGTTTCCTACAGCGTGGCCATCGGATGTGCTTCTATACATAAATAAAAGGTTTTGTTTTTACATTCCATGTACATTTTAACAAACCTTGCACTGATTCAATTGCACTGACATGCATACAAATATCCTCATACTTATTCTTCAACCAACCATGGCGAAGCTACAAGCGTTATTTGTTTGGGTTATCTGCTAAAAGGTATACAACGATTTTTTGAGCGAAAGATTTGTTCAAATTATGATTTTAAAAAAGGAATGTGTTACCTAGGACTCCATCTGGACAAACGTCTAACTTGGCATCCTCATACCAGACTGAAACGACAAGAAACAGCTCGACGTTTCCGATTACTTCAACAGTTACTAGACAAACGCTCTAACCTTCCAATTAATTACAAAAGACTCATTTACATGACTATAATAAGGCCTATTTGGACTTACGGAGTTGAGCTATGGGGCTCCACCAAACCTTCAAATTTCTCTCGTATCCAATCCTTACAATCCAAAATCCTTCGTAAAATCCTCAATGCTCCTTACTTCGTTACAAATAAAATCATCCATAATGATCTTAATGTTCCTTATGTATCAGATTTGGCCCAATCCAGATGTCTGTCCTTTCATAATAAACTTCATAACCATCCCAACCCTCTCGGTTCTAACCTTGCTTCCTATTCAATTCCTGATAACCATCCGAGGCGACAGAAAAGAAGATGGCCACGTGATCTCCTAATAGAGACATATTATTAGAGTGCTACCAATGGGTAGCAGAATTTCAGTTTCTCAACATGTGTTTCAGCTCATTATATCCATGTGCGAATTTACTAGATGTATTGTTTGTATACAGTTGTAAATATCATATAAATAAATAAAAAAGAAAAGAAAAAAAAAGGAATGTAAGGGTACTTCACAGAAACAGCAAAACGCAATGAACGACATTTCTTGTTTAACTATTCTCTTAAGGTTACGCTACATGTGATGCAGCAGAAGTGTGGGGCAAAAGGTTTATTTTGCTCACCAACCTTCACCCCAAAATACTTGCTGTATGCTGTCTTGATCATCTGAGTGATAGGAGCTTTTTGACTTGCAAAGATTAATTTCCCACAAATGTAACAAAAGCTGTCAGAAGCATTCACACTCTTCCTAGGCATTACAACACCAAAACTACTGGGTCATCGTTGAAAGAAAAATCGTTGAAAGAATGCCTGAAGCAAGAAAAAACAGGTCCAGAGCAACTTGAAATGTAAACACTGCATACTGCAAAATAGTTCTGTGATTCACATCTAGTCGTTGCCAGCGATTTACAGTCAGAAATCAATCCAAATCCAGGTGCAGAAAATTTACCTGTATTAAGCAAAAAGTAACTATATCTTTGGAACTAGAGCTAACTGATGATTTTTATATGGAAATTCAAATTTCCGACTCCAAAAAAACATGGAATGAGGCTGTTTTCAGCAACAAATTTTGGATTAGGGTGTTGCGTATGTAGGTTTTTTCAGTTGGAATGTTCATATCGCTCTGTATTGTTTGATTTGAAATATACCATGCTGCAGTTACGATTTTTTGAAGTATTTTAGACTGTGTAGTTTGTATTTTGTTTTTGTGTACGTGCTTTGCGGAACCCCAAAGTTCTGCTCCGTATGTCCAAATAGTTCGTAAATATATAAAATATTTATATTTATATTATATTTGTTTTCGGGCGAACCCATACAAATGCATCATAGTGTAGTGGTGTAGATTAGTCGCTTGTGTTGTAAGTTTAGAGATCTGTTGTCCAAAAGATGTGACAATATTTTGTATCGTCTGGTCAGTTTTTTTTGTGTTTTTTTAATAGAAAATAACATTATTCTTGGACAAAATCTCTTTAGAATAATAAAATAGTACAGAATTAAAAGACTACATCTGGCCTAAATAAAACAATAACAAAAAAAAAGAAAAAGTAAAGAAAATATTATTAAAGGAAGTTAGTCGACTGTTCTACATATCATGGGTGATAAATATTTAGGAATTTCTATTTAAAAATAAAAAAAAATACTGCATCCTGCATATTTATCAACCATAAAGAAAATATTAGTTAAACAAGGTATATAAAAAAAAAAAAATCTGTATACAAAACACTTAAAACTATGTACAGTAGGAAAAATTATAATTATACACTTTTCAAGAGGGGGGGGGGAGGAACACATTGAGTTCATCTCTAAGATAAGCTCTGTGTTTCTGCTAACAAAGGAAAGACGAATCTGTCAATATAAAATGTCAGAATATTTAAATAATGAATAATATGTAAACACATCATTATCTTATTGTAATTATAGATAAAGATTTAATTGGATAAAAATAAAAAATAATAAAAAAACAAACAATAGATACATTCAGTGAAATTAAGAGTAGGAAGATATTTTAATATCCCTAGTGAAGTTTACAGTATGGAATAGTACTGTCATTTGATGATGAATGATATAATAGAAACGTACAATATATAGAAATGTACAAAACTCCAGCAAGTATCCGACTGTTCTTGTTTTTGTTTTAAATTAGTGTGATAACCCGTGGTACAGACCCCTTTTTATCCAATTATTAACATCCGCCTGAAAGTTCGTAAATAATTTCATTACATTGTAACCTAAAAATATTTTATTATGAAAACTCTCGGAATTGGGACGTTTTCAATCTGGAGGAGGACAAACTTTGTCTATTTAATTAGGTATTAAAAACTTGTAAATACCTATTTGCTTTCCACCTGAATCATAAGATAATGTTAGCACAAAAAAAAAAATGGTGGCCTTCAAAAAAATTCAGACGTTTGGGGTGACCTACACACCTAAATAGTCAAATTAACAAGGTTGTACAGGACAAACGGCCCAATATTTTTGTAGGCCACCGTTTTATCGATTTTGTGATTAATTTATCTTACGATCCAAGTAGAAAGCAAGTGGGTATTCACGAGTTTTTAGTACCTAATTAAATAGACAAATTCCCCCCCCCCTTGAAAACGCCCCAATTCCAAGAGTTTTCATAAATAAAATAGTTGTAGGTTACGATGAGATGAAACTATTTACGAAGTTTCATGCGGATGTTAATAATGCGATAAAAAAGGGGTCTGTACCACGGACTGGCGTGTATTAATCAGTGACCCACTATTACACCGTTTTTTTTTTTTTTCTAAATTTTTCCTTTCTCTATTTGAATTTTTACTGAAACCTTTATTTTATCGTCATGTTTCTTGTTTCATCATGTGTAATTTCTTATGTGTAAGCCTACAATTCAAATCTTCCATTCAATCCCGTCCTACCAGATCCCGTGGTTCTGATCTCTATCCCTCTCCTCACCGAACTGCTGCGTTTAACAAATCCTTGGAAATTCAAGCCGTCTGCTTTTGGAATTCTATCCTTTCCGATATCAGACATGCACAATCATGTGCAAGTTTTATGCGGATGTTAATAATGCGATAAAAAGGGGTCTGTACCACGGACTATTATGTTTTAGGTGAGTTTTTTGTCCAAGTATAGTCCGAGATATTGTACATTGAGGGAACTGGCTTGTTGTCTATTGTCAGAGCAGGACACGAAATCTTTCTCAGACAAAAGCTATCATGATTTGACTAGCTGCTATTAATTTTGATTTACCATTTGTTGAACCATTTTTCTAGGTCTTGTTAATAAATTGATTTCAATAATTGAATAATAAAATATTATTTATTTATTTATTTAGACATATAATAATCTATCTCGTGGACAATAATTATAGTGATATATGAACACAGTCACACTATGTATACAGAAAATATTGAATTGAATTTATTTGTTAAAGATTATTTTACAAATGATACATATATGAATAACTTTATTTCACCTACATGAGTCTAGTTTATCATAACTGTACATTGACTTATTATAAAAACAATAACTAAACAATAATACTTCATTACATTCCAATTAATTTCTATCTACATTATCAATTAAACCAAAACAGAAAAAAGAAACAAACAATTAATTGAACTGACCAACAATTATCCTTAGTCATAGCAGTTGGTTGGTGTGTGGATCATCAGAGCTTAAGGAATCAAGTGAATTGCACGCTGACATTATGAACCAGTAAATTTTATTAGGTTTCTCTATGCTATCGATTCGAAGTACGTCTTGTATCTTGTTTACATCACTTGGCGCAGAGAGAAACACGGGCGGATCTACGGGGGAGGGAGGGGGCTTTCGGGCTGAAGCCTCCCCCAAAATGGAAAAATATAACCATGTTTTATGGGAAAAGAAAATTAAAAAATACCTCTTAAAGTATTATTGTTCGTGTAATTACATTTAAAAGTACTTAAGGAATAACTTAAACACCATTTCATAAAGGTAGTTAGTTTCTTTCTGTTTTTCCAAAGTAATTATCTTCATTTTTATGAAAAAAAAGGTTTCGGGCTGAAGCCCCCCCAAAATTAAATCCTGGATCCGCTAGTGGAGAGAAATGCTCGTAAATGTTTGTGTCTGTTGTCTGTTAGCTTTTCACAGTACAGAAGGATATGGAACAGGCTGTTAGTAATGAATTGGTTACAGAAAGTGCAGGTTTCCTGGGCTTTGAAGCAGAAACTTTTGTTTTTCGTATAGAGCTTAATTAATTCGGGATTTGAAACCCTTAGCTGACTTATTGATCTTAGCTTTTTCATATTAGCTCTATACACCAAATAGGACTCTGGGCTGGAAATATTGAAACTGGAAATAGTTCTATATATGGGATTGTTGTTGGCATTTATGGATAAATGGATGTCCTTAGATAGGTTATGGTTTTTTAGCTTTTCCAATATTTCATCGCTGTATTTTAATAATCCAGTTGCGTATAGTTTATCGAACTCTTCTTTACAGCCATAATGAGCAGCTATTGATCATATATACAGAAAATATAAAATTAACAAAAGTGAAATAATAATAAAAAAAACTAAGTACAAGAAAAAATAAAATAACCTAAAGATAAGTAAATTACAGTCATACCAGTATACAATCAGGCAGGGAACCCCAAGTCAGGCTTCTCCCTCCAACTATAGAAGGAAAAGCAGGACTCCAAGAAATCCATGCGCTATTCTCTCAACCACATCACTGGTGCTAAAGCCAGTGGAGTTTGAGCGAGAGCGCTTATAAAATAATAAAAACAATAATTTTCTTTTGCAGGTGACTTCAGTAAACCTGCCACCTCGGCCCACTCAAAGAACTACGACCAGAGGGACCACGGCCGCAACCACCACCACGACAGCGAGGAATCCTGCGGCTTCCACCTCAACCAGGCCTCCTGGAGTCGTCTTCCAGGTCCCCAACTGCAACTGCCCTGCCCCGCCGCAGTTCAACCCCGTCTGCGGCACGGACGGCAACACTTACGTCAACAGGCAGAAGTTGAGCTGCGCCAGGAGGTGTGGATTCGACGTACAGGAGGCCAGGATGGGGTCTTGCTAGGATATCGCACGGATCTAATTCATAACTCGTGACCTTGGTTTGAAAAGGTTCTAACTAACAAATTTGGGCAAATTGAGTTTTCATTCATAAATCACTCAAAAAAAATTTATCCATCTCCCAAATGAATTCCAGTGCCATCATTTGAAAAAAAAAAAAAAACCAGCTGTGTGACATAGTTCAAACTACAGACATACTCATCACAGATACGATATCACTAAAAAGACCCACCTACAAACCTTTTCAATCAAAAATATTGCGACTCATAACAAAAGCACCTTGGTACGTGACTAACAAAACTCTACACACTGACCTCCGCCTTCCAACAGTTGACCAACATATGGAAGGGCATCACAGCAGATTAATAAGAAACATGGCCACAGGTGACATACCCCAGAATTTGAGGAGGAGACTAAAAAGGCGTTGGATGAGAGATCTCCTTCCTTAGACAACTTAAGTAATTGAAACAAGTCAGGGAATAGGTACTGCTGAGTACTTTCCTTCCTCATGCCTGACATGTCATTTATATCTTGTATTTGCAGTACATTGTTAACCAAAAGTTGACGGACGAAAATATATTTTTAATAGCAAAAAAAATATATATTATTAGTAAAGATCTGTTTTTTGAGTATAACATATTTGAATAGGTTAATTCAGAAACGACTTATGTAATATTTTCCTAATCACAACAAACGTATTTAGATAGTGTAAACAAATGAATTTGAGTTTATTCATGTTAGGTTTTAGCAATGAATATCGCTACTGTTAGTGCAAAAAATCGTATGTAACAATTTTACATCTTTATTATCTTTCCAGTAAAGATGACATTTTGTAGTCTGCAGCTGCTTTAAGTTGACTGCTAAATAGAAAAATAACATACGGAATAACATATTACATTATACTAATAAATCATAAAGAAATAATAGGTTTTTCTTTTTAAAAAACTAAAAAAAGACTCATGTTTTGCATATGACTTTTTGCAATAACTGTAGCAATACACAAAGATTTATTTTTGAAAATATTCTGGAACGACAGAGTTCTAACTGCAAAATTCCAATATTCAAAATTATATTAATAAGTGGTACAATTTAGTCATCGACGAATACAATTATAATTTCACATGTCCAAGGTATTTTACAAACAAAGTTGTCAGATCTTAGTAATAAAATATTCATACTACAGTATATTTTAACTTTAAAGCTCTGTTTTTCAAAATTATAGTAAATACAATTAGAACCTTTTCAAACCAAGGCCACGTATTGCTTATAAATTGTAAGAAGACTGGTTTAGCTTTCTATTGTACATATTACTTTTTTCTACACAATTATTCCGAAACGCTGTCTAAAACTGAAAGTGTACTTAGTTATATATTATAGTGTGTGCAAGTAAATTTATTTATCTCATTTTTATTTATATTTCCTAATTTATTTAGTATTTTCTGCTAATTTTAGTTCAATGATTATGTGTTTATTAGTGATTCTTAGACTGATATCAATGTGAGATTTCATTGTGATATTCGAATGAGATTTGCTATAATTATGTTTGACGAGAAATACATTTTTTTTTTTTTAAATATTGTGAATTTTTATGTTGAATATTCCACTCTCCTTTTGTAAGATTAAGAATCAAGAAATAGTGTAGAAAGTTGCTTTGCTTCCTCAGTACGCAAGGTAGGAAAGCTTTGTATTTGCGCGGGAGGATAAACAAAATGTACTCTGAATCGAAAATTTCCACTCCCGTTTTACGTTTCGGACATCAAGGATCAAACTTGGTTCGGTATGTACTCAAATCGATGTGACGGGTATATCACCTATTATCGTTTATCTGATTTTCATAAAATTTTCATGGATTGTGCAAATCGGTGCCTAGATAGCCCCATATTAATTTTATTAAATTCTAAATAATACTTCCGGTTGCGCTCGCGCAAATGTATTTTCTTAGATATGCCAATATTTCAGAAATCGCCCGATCGATTTGGCTCAAAGCTAGAAGAAAGGTGAGAATTAGTAAAAGTATTATTATTAGTAGTAGACCTTGAGATATAGGTAAGTGTAGAGCCAATGGAAATGGTGAGGAAGCTATGCTGGCCTCACTTGGCAGACTTTTTTTTAGTTTGTTTGGGCTTTAAGGCATAAAACCCTAGTGTCATCAACGCCCGTGAGTCAGTTATTTTGGTTATATGTTGAGTTCAGAAACTCTTTAATAGAGAAAAAAAAATCTAAAACTAATAATGAATAAATAGAATAATATATTTCATTATTTAAGAACATTGAAAAATTAAATATACAATAAAATAAAAATTATAATGAAGAGAAGACAAAAATAAATGATAATATTTATTTTGTCATTTGCCGACGTTTCGACCTAAAGTTCAGGTCATCATCAGGTCTAAGAAAAGAACCAGATAACAAGGTATGAGAAACATAAAAATTAAAGTAAAACGTAGTTGTTAGAATAATGACAATAGTAAGAACAAGAGATAAATAATAATAACCGGTACAAAGTGTGGAATGATGAAGTAAACATAATCAAAAAGGTGGCATAAGTATTGAAATGGGAACCATAGAATAAAATGTAAAACAGAAAAATATGAAGTTATATAAGAAATGGAAATAAATAGTAAAATTAAGATATTGTGAATAGAATATTTAGAAAGAAAATTGAGATGTAAAGTCTATCAAGATGTACAAACAACGTATAATATAATAAAGAGTTAAAAATATCTAACTATTCTAATTATTTCAATTTCAATACTTATGTCACCTTTTTGATTATGTTTACTTCATAATTCCACACTTTGTACCGGTTATTATTATTTATCTCTTGTTCTTACTATTGTCATTATTCTAACAACTGCATTTTACTTTAATTTTTATGTTTCTTATACCTTGTTATCTGGTTCTTTTCTTAGCCCTGATGATGGCCTGAGCTCCAGGTCGAAACGTCGGCAAATGACAAAATAAATATTATCATTTATTTTGACTTCTCATTTGACTGATCACTCCAACTATTCTTCTCTTCATTATTCACGACAGTCAACTATTTAACCTCTATAATAAAAATTATATTTATTACTATATTTTATTTAACAGCCCATGGATTTTAAGATATTTTATGAAAAATATGACTGACAGTTAGATGGCTATTGCAGTGTTGCTATCTTGGTGGCAACTGTTTAATAATGAGATTTAAATGAGTTAGATTTGTGTGTACTAGTCTTAATCTAGTCACGGCGACCTACTCTCTGCAATTAGTACGTTTTGATACTTGACAGATGTTTTTTGAAGGAGTTTTTAAATTAGGGTATAAGGATAAAAAATATGGAACAGTAAGGAAAATTGGGAAATTGCGAATTAACTTCAATTTTTATTTTATCTGGTGGACGATTTTTAACGGGAAGCCAATGAATTATCTTGCGAGGGAAGAGATATGTAAAAATAGGTAAAAGTGCTTTCTCAATTCTAATTTACAGATTTTTTTTTTTTTTTTTTGTCTTCTGTGAGGAATAAAAACTATAAGAGACTCATAAGCATGAAGTATGCAAAATAAAGTATATACGATCCTAAAGCATTTCGGGAAATTTTTAGGATGAACCAAAATTTTAGCGGAATTTCAGTAAAGATATTTTTTATTAGTTCAGCCGACGTTTCGACACAAAATATGGGTCACCCTCAGGCCTCAGTTCAGTGATATCTTGAAACATCCTTTAACCTGATAAAAATATCTTGACTGAAATTCCTGTCAAATTTTGTTTCATCTGTATAATTGATCAGTCGACTAATTAGCATCTATAAAGTTTTAAATATCGGAATCTACTGAAAACATATGAGGTCTCTTCAGGATATCTACTGGAACAAGGGAACAACCCAGTTAGATCCATCTCTGCCGTCACTACAGATTTTGTCACAGCTGATACTTTTCAACAAACACAATTTTCTCCACATGACTCTGTTCTTTTTTCTTCGCCGCAGGCTTTTTCATCACATTCTGTGCCTTCATCTGATAATGCACGTAAAAGAACTGAGTCCGGAGAATGACCCACATGTTTATTAAGCAAATTATTTTTATTTATTTCATCCTTAAAATTGATCAGTCGACTGCTTACCAATCTCTAAAGTTTTAATTTTTTAGTAACTTTTTTTTTTTTCTCTATAGATTTCTGTACCATTGAGGAACGTAGAATGGCAAATGAAAGATGTGTGATGAACGCACCGCACAAGGCTTTTCGTGCCGTTAATTACTCAAAAAAAGTTAGGGTTGATGTTAAATAAATTGGAAATAATAGGCTGTTAAAAAAAAAATAAAATAACCCGTTTTAAACCAAATATTTGGATTGTTATTTCTTTGATATAAAATAGAATTAATACTCAAAGTATAGTCCATTGTTATCAACCGTCATTAGCCATCTGCTAGCCAATTGCTCGATACCATTCTTTGGGATGGCTGTCAAAGAACTCTTGGATTGCAATTTCAACTTCCGCAAAGTTAATAAATTATTTTCTTGAAGAAAATGGGCCATGGATCAAAATAAGTAGTAATCCGATGGTGTGAGATATGGACTGTATGGTGGATGAGGAAGGATTCTCATATCAGAAGGGTTTTTCAATAAATGTTCACAAATTTCTAACCTCTTAGCTGATTGCTGAGGAGTGAGTTAGTGAGGGACCAGTCTACTGCTCTTATTCACCTTACCCATGGAGAGAAGATGGCGGCTAACAGAATCTTTCGACACAACTCACTCCTTGACAAGTTCCCGATTATTCATGGACGGATTTGACTCAACAGTTTCCTGCTGAACCTCATCAATATCCATTACTTCAGCGGCTGTATTTTTTTTTTTCCAGTAATGCTTTAAAATTACGAGAATTTCCTAGGATACTGTCATGTTTCTTCTTTGAAACAAATAACTAAACTGAGGCTTTGGTACTAGTTCACAACAGTTCCGCACGGATTACCCATGGTTCACAATCACTTCGATCACACTTTTTCATGGAATCCCGAAAACAGCCGAATGTTGTCGTCTTTTATGACGTCAGCTATTCTACCTTTTCATCCTTTTTCATGCCTTTTTGAAGAAAAAAAAACGTATTTCCTTCGTGGAACTTCCTTATTAAAAATGTATTTACTAATTAGTTAATTATTAATTTGCATTATAACGGTCATTACTGTGAAAGAAAAAGAAAACATATATAAAATAATGTTTGAGTCCTTTCTTCAAGGCCTGTAAAAAAAAAGGGAAAAATATTATTTCTAAAAATGCTTTTAGAAATAAAATTTTTATTGACACGTGCTTACATGTAGTGGCTATAAAAAATACGCATATACTGTTGTATATTATATTTTATAAATTGTATAAAAGATTTTTTCATCCTTTGGATAATAAATAATCTGAATGGCGATTATTATAGTCATTCGTAAAATAAAAAAATCGTGTTTATTTTCGAGAAAGGAATTAACGTATTGAGAAAAGAACTGACGAAGAATATCTGATAATTCCGAGATAATGAATAATAGAAATCATAAATAAGAAAAACATTGTGAAATATCATTCAGAGATGTAATAATTAAATGTTTTTATCAATTAATATTTCTTTTTCACAGATATATAATATATGTACATGTTCGATTCAGATTTCATAATGTGTAGTCTAAATTTCGAATTTAAGTCAATACCTTAAATAACATTAATATAACTAAACATGTTTAAGGTTATAGAAGTACTTAAATGGCGGGAAAGTTAATCGTAATAACTAATTCAAGAGATCGGTCGTCTTCGTTCTCTGTCGGATAAACCCGAAGGCATTCGGGATTCCATGAACAAGTGTGACCGAAGTGATTGTGAGCCATGCGTAATCCGTGCGGAACTCTTGTGAACTAGTACCGAGGCTTTTTTTGAAGAAGTCGAATGGGCTTAGCGAATTCTCTACAAGCTTAGAGAATTTTCTAAAGGGATTATTAAGTATTGGTAAATATTAAGTATGATTAAAATATTTACATATTTTAAGCGAATGTTATTATTTATTATTATTTAGCGAATGTTCGATCCGATACCAAGTTGCCTTATTAAAATAATGAAAGCAGATTAGATTGAGTGATTTTATTTTTCCGTTTAGCCTAAATCTTATCAATAGATAAGAGCTGTATTGAAAAAATATCAGGAACCTGCGTGTACTAACCTTGGGGATAACTGGGATCCCGCATTTGCATGGACGGAACAAGGAAGAGATAAGAGGCTTCGTCAGACAGACCTTAACCTTCGATGTAAATAAACAACGGGTTGTACTGATCGATTCGATATAAAGTTTAAATGAACCCTCATGAATGAATGAATTAGTAAATCTACATTGTAAAGTAATATATAAGCAGTAAATATCTTTTTCAGAGACTTCATTCGACCACCACCTCAAGAATTGATTAATCAGACGGTCTGCCCCAAGAAAGAACATATATAGCCTGAAACGTTCATGAAGCGTCATAATCTATAAATATAGACTAGAGAACCCGTATAAGAATCGATTCAAACAGAACTTTTTACATAGTTAATTTAGTGGCGTTTAATCCAACGATTGTTTTTTGTTTCTCTTTAAGTTCAACTTTTATAACAGTATTTATGGCAGAACTAGGAATACATATTGTATGATTGTGATTATGTTTGTATAGTATTAATATTGTATATGAAGAGAGATATGGAAAAGGAGGAAAAATAATATGTATATAGAATTTTTTTTTTTTTAATTTGAAATTTAATACATTCTGCCGCATTGGAGGGCATTAATATTAGGGCTACATTAAACATTCACACAATACATATATAGAAATGATAACTAAAATAGAGTTAAAAGAAAAAGAGTTTAACATACATAGGAAAAAAAAAATAATAATAATAAAAACAAGAGGAAAGAAAAAAAAAAATAGAGAAAAGCTAAATGAAATTAAAATATATGAAACACATTCATACCTATATAGAAATAGAAAATAACTTTATTCTGGGACAAAGTCCCTTTAGAATAACAAAAATAGAACATAATTAAAAGAGATTTTATTATTCTGGTCAAAATAAAAAAAGAGAAAGTAAAGAAAATATAACTTAAACAAGCTATATACAAAACACTTAAAACTATGTACAGTAGGAAAAAATATAATTATACACTTTTGAAAAATAAAATAATAAAAAATACATTGAGTTCTTCTTTAAAATGAGCTGTGTTTCTGCTAACAAAGGAAAGACAATATAAAATGTTGGAATATTTAAATAATGAATAATATTTAAACACATCATTATCTTATTGTAACTATAGGTACAAATTTATTTTTATAAGAACAACAAAACAAACAATAGGTGCATTCAGTGGCATTGAGAGTAGGAAGATATTGTAATATCCCTAGTGAAGTTTAGAAATAGAAAATAACTTTATTCTGGGACAAAGTCCCTTTAGAATAACAAAATAGAACAAAATTAAAATACTACATCTGGCCAAAATAAAACAATAATAAAAAAGAGAAAGTAAAGAAAATATTAGTTAAACAAGCTATATACAAAAAAAAAAAAAAAAAAATACAATACAAAACACTTAAAACTATGATAAAACACTTAAGACTATGTACAGTAAGAAAAATTATAATTGTACTCTTTTGAAAAATAAAATAATAAAAAATGCGTTGAGTTCTAATTTAAAATGAGGTGTGTTTCTACTAACAAAAGAAAAGACAAATCTGACAATATAAAATATCAGTGTATTTAAATAATGATTAATATGTAGACTCATCATTGTCAAATGTTAGCTATAGGTACAGATTTAATTATATACCAATAAAAAATAATAATAAAAAAAAAACAATAGATGCGGTCAGTGGCATTAAAAGCAGGAAGATATTGTAATATCCCTAGTGAAGTTCACAGTATGGAATAGTACTATCGTTTGATGATGACTAGAAATGTATAATATCGAAAGTTTAGCAAGTATCTGACTGTTTTTGGGATAGGAATTGGAATAGTAGGGATTTGAATGTGGATATGGAGGGGGAATGCCGAATTTTGAAAGGTAGGGAATTCCAGAAATTGACAGCGCGAGCTATAAAGGAATTTTGAAATGATGCAGATCTGTGAGGAGGGTTGTAGAGGTCAGAAGGTCAAGATCTTGTTGAAAGGGAATGGAATTAGTATTTGAATTGGAGAAGGCGTAAGAAGGACGATGGTTGTTGATGATTTGATAAAGGAACGTTTTACCTGTACCACTACAACCCATGAAGGGTCATGGGGTTCAGTACTATTTAGGGAAAGCACTGTTTCTAGGTCAACGGTTGTGCAGGGAGGTGATTTGACAACCGCCAGGTTTTCCCCCTTAATCAATTAATTAATTAAGGGTACCTCCACTTTATAGAGGCTGGGTGTGCCTCAGGAGGGACTCCTGACCCAAGGTCGCCCCCACCACGGCCAATGAAACAGATAAATAAATTTTCTGCCATGAGCCGGGGTTCGAACTCGGGACCTTTGCATTGGAACCTCAGTGCCCTACCACCTGAGCTACCCCGCTCCCCATAAAGGAACGTACCTAGGAAATATTGCCTTCGAAAGAAGGGGAAGAGCCACCTTAACTCAGTGTAATGGTGAGAGACATGGGTGTGAGTATATATGTGTATGTGTGTGTGTTTGTTCTCTCTCTTCATCTGCTGATTGTCACGGTTCTTCAAAAGGCGCAAAGAAATAGCAAAACATAAAAACAATTCGCATATTTTGTGATTTTTTTTTATAAAACAAAACCAAACAATACTGTAGGTTATTCCATTTTTTACCTCACAGTAATGAAAATTTATCCTTATAAAATAAAATAATCGATAACCAGTTATTTCCATAACCGATTATTTTGAGTATTTATAATCAAACGGTTAAAAGGTGGAAAGAACTAGGAGTAATCGATAACCGGTTATTTTTCAATAGCCGCTATCCCCAGTATATGGTATAGAGCTGTCAGGAGGTATCTGTAACTGTCATTGATACATTATGAGACTGAAGTTAAAAATATATGAGCCACGGTATGGCTGCATGCAGGAGAGCCAATACGGCACACAAATCAATCAGCGGGTAAACATAGGCCTTGCACAACAAATAGGACTAGGCACGCACCGGCCCAACCTTTTCAATATAACTCTCCCTCCATGCACGGAACCGACCCTTAACCTACTGAAATCAAGCCCCTTTTTTTTACTTTCACTTATCTTTTTCATGAAATATATAGTAAGGGAAGTATTGAGATCGCGAAAAATTTCTAATCTGATTTTTTAAAGGAAATGCGTTGTCGAAGTATGTATAATTATTAAGAGTGATCAGAAGGCCTCTCAGAGCGTGTTCAAATTAAACTATAATCACTTACTGTATGATAGAAGAGGATAAGACAGAATGACCTTAAGTATCAGGCGGATGAGCACCTAAATCACTCTTGGTCTGCAGTGTAAGAGATCAACCTCAACATTCCGCAGGAGCGGTAACAACAAACGGAGAGATGAATCTTTATGGGAGGATGAAATACTAATAGAGAGATGAGCCTGCAGACTTAATATATATGAGCACAAGCGGACGAATGAGCATCCAGACCCTGAGATAGAAAAGGAGAAAAGGTTAAAGGAGCTTTGTGAAATAATATTCAGTTTGATGAGAACCAAGAAGCGTATTTAGAATATACTGATCATATTGCTGATAATCTCTGACATCCCGAAGTATTTAACCCCGTGGACTTATCTGTAATCTTCAGGACTGTTTGTGGTGTTCATTACGCCATGAATAAATCAGCTATCAAGAGCCGTTACAGTAACTGTTATTTGCTTTGATCAGTATATCGTAACGCTTGTTACGTAAGTTAAGTGAGGATCTGTAGTCCAGAAAATGTGAGAGTTGGTTATATCGTCTAGTCAGTTCTTGTCTTTTTAATTTAGAATGTATGTTCCAGGTAAGTCTTTTGTATAAGTAGAATTCTAGGTACTGTGGCGTAGAAGGTAATCTAAACACTAGATTCTAGTGTGAAGAAAATCTAATGATTTTTATAGGCCACAGAATTGTCATAATTTATATTAATTGTCTTCAGTGATTGTTTCTAATTTAATTAATATTCTTAGGATTCATTAAATTAAAAAAAAAAATCATTTTTTATTAAATGTGGGGTTGTAAGTAAAGTTGTGTGATCCATCTTACCTGATGTTTCTTTTTTACATTCCCTTACCTATAAATATATTCTTTTTTTGGGGGGGAGGGGAGAGCTCCTCGCCTTTAAGGCAATTTTCTCGGGCCTGAAAGGGAGTGAGGGTGGGGATTTAAAATACTCCCTCGCCACCGGGACGGGAACTCGTGCCTTTTTTTTCTGTTCTTCCCTACCTCGCTTTTAGGTTATACGGGATTTTCCCGGGCCGGAGGGTGAGGGCGGGGAATTTAAAATCCCCTCTGGCACCGAGACGCAAACTCGTAGTTTTTTTTACAATCTCAAATCTTGGCTATCTGGTTGCCGGACAACTTGCGGTGCTGTGCACACACCTTAGCCCATCCGGCCACCACGCCCCCTCCCCCAACTCGTGACTATTTTTGTCTAGTAATCTCATGTATCAGGTTGCCGGGCAACGGCGGTGCTGTGCACACACGTTAGCTCCGTACTTATCCATATATGTAATATTAATAGTAAGGGAAAGTATTGCGATCGTGAAAATTTTCTAATCTGGGTTTATAACAGAAATGCACCTTTTGAGGTCTCCTGAGTCTAAATAACCAATTCCCGCAAAATAGTCTCTGTGGGTGTATGTATGTAGTAAGTCCAGCTAAAAACGAAAAGTCGTACGAAACTGATATTACGTATTTAAGATAGTTATATGCCTTGGATTTGAAAGTAGCTTTTACGTTAAAAACGACCGGAAGCGGCACTATAATATATCAACGGTTATAAACATTTTTACAATTTTCTCAAAAACAGATTCAACGATTTTGATTAAACTCTGTGTATCATTGTATAATTAAGTGGTAATTAATATCTTTAAGTTCTTATTCCCGTTGATGTCACTTTACAGGACTTAAATGCCAAATGCTCATATGCGTTTTCCTCTAAAGAACCTTTAATATGTTTATTTTAAATAATTAACTATCTCTCATTATTAAAAGTTACGAAAAAATGCTAAATGTAACTTTGGAAAGATTTTGATAATTGAATAAAGGAGAAAAAAATAAAAATGCTTATCCAGGTCGAAAATGAATCTCCGGAAATACTAGTCAGAAGGTATACGTATATGTAGTTGGAAAGAGGAAAATTTTAGAATGAACAATATCTACTATAGAAAGTTGTAGAAGGTAACGGAGAGTGGCGAAAAAAGTATAAATAATAATTAGTGAAAACTAATATTATTTAACGAAGACACGTTTTTTCAAAGAAATTAAATGAAATTTACTAACTAAATGTATAAATTTTTAAGTTTGAAAAAAAAGTATTTAAAATCCATCTAATGGCATCGTTTAAAAAACTATTACTTAGTACTTATGTGAATGAAGATGTGAAATATAAAAATATTTCATGGATGTATAAAGAATATGTTAAAAACCTTAAATATATTTACTGTAGTTTAACAATTCTAGATCTGATATTATATTTAAATAATTAGGCATCAACGTCCGTTTATTCCGAAAAGTATTCGTGTAACCTTTTAGAAAATTAAATTAGTGAATAATTTGATGCATTTTCCTTTTGTGAAATCCAAACATTATTCACCTAAAATTAGTGTGACAACTTTTGACATATCTATGGTAGGCAATGAAAATATCGTAATTTCTTGTTAGTAAACGGATTCAATAAGTACAAATTGAGTACCGAGGTTTTTATTGTCTATCATTGATTAAATTAACGGAGTTTTTATTAGTTTAGTGTTCTTAATTATTTTTAAGCTGTAAACTTTAAGCTATAGTTCCGTTAAAAGTGTACTTTATGGTTGCTCAACATTACCAGAAAATAATTTCTGTTCAAAGTAGAGTGGTAAATGAAAGTTGTGTTTTGTGCCCACCAGATTTTTTTCTTTCATGCAAAAGTCCAGTTTGTAGTTTTTAATAAAAAATCAAGTCACAAAATACTTTAAGGAATATTACAAAGAATAAATATTCCTCAATATTCGATACCGATGCATTACTATAACAAAATAATAGAAAAGTTGCTCTATAATTGCAAGATGCCATTCGTGCAGCAATATTATAATTGTCTTTCATCAGAAAGTTTTAACGTAGGAAGTTGGGAAGTTCCAGAAATACAATTGTCTAATCTATTATGGAACGCGAGGTTTTCCCCTTCCTGTTTAGTGTATTTTCTTGTCATGATTAGAATAAGATTTTATATCGTTCAATTAGCTCACAATTTCTATAATTTTTTTTTAAAACCATTATCTATTTGTCAACTTACAATTATTTTTTTAATAATCAATTAAAGAAAATCGCAACTAACTATAGTTTTCCCACAATAAATTTAGTCTTTGGGGCAAACAATCATATATACGTACCAAAAAAGTTCAAACAAAACAAATAACATATTATTGCCAATTAAAAAAATAAAAACAAGGATATTTTATTAAGTTTTAAATAATCATCCACACATATATTATTACAGCAAGGCTCGAAATAGGATTTAAACCAAATATAAGCTCCTGTCATGATCAAATACCATTAACGGAGTACCGTTGGATTCAGAATTTCACGTGGGTTAGCGAATCGTATTCTCCGCTTTTGTTTTTTTTTTCTAAAATAAATAAAGTCGATACAATCATTTTCCTAGGCTTCAATACTGGAACTGTGGTAAGGCAATAGATCGATACGGGAAAAATTGGAATTTGAAGATTTTGATGCGTATAACAAGACTCGGATAGTTTCTTCAGAACTATCAAGCCCTGCGTTTTTAAGCCCCAAAACGTACTATTTTCCAGGTAACGCAAGGCATAGGGTTCGCATCCACACAACGTTACGTTCATTGTAGTACTGTCATTGAATATATGTCTCATTTCGTCGACTTGAGGCTCCGATGATCGAGAGAGAAATTTATATTATTTGTCAATGGTGTTTTTGATCGGCAAGCCACATCACCGTTAAATTTTTACCAAATCTCAAGATTGAGCCACAAATTTTGAAGGATTCCTTCTCCTTCAGGCGATCAAAATAGTCCAATCACCCCGAAAATTCAGGCAAACAATTTATGAAAAAAGAGAAACTTTATTTGAGAATAACTCAAAAATTACACACTTTTTCCTTGACTATACATGCTTATACAAAAGATTACTAAATTCCCTACAAAAGGAAAAAAAAAATCATCGAAATCGTATAATTTTTAGCAAACATACAGCTTATTGAAATATGTACAAATTAGTGGTTCAAAACATTAATGAAGTTATAAATTAATTTTTGTTTCCTTTGTAGAATATATTTATAAATAAAATAACAATTTATTTTTTTATCTTATGTTGCATTACTAGATCCCGTACTTCCGACCTCTATCCATCTCCTCACCGAACTGCTGCGTATGAAAAATCATTTGCAATTCAAGCCGCCTCACTCTGGAATTCCATCTCTGTTAATATTCGTCACACTCAAATCAGTTTCCTCTTTCAAACCTCTCCGCTTTAAACACCTACTCCTTTCTCAACCCGCCTGATTACGAAATATACCTAAAAGAGGCTATCTAAGTACCCCCAGGAAATATTTCAGTTATTTTAGTTTTCTCCGTTTGCATTATGTACGCTTTATATACGATTATTATGTATGTATATTTACGCTTTTTATGTCTTTTCTCTCTTTCCATCTGTATTTTTACTTTTAAATAACCATATTGTAAACATCTACTCTATTTGACCACTTATAATTTGTTCTAAAGGCACAACAGTCCCAGGAAAATAAAATATATTTTGATTTCATTTCATTATTTTATTTTCTTATTAATATGGCATTTGATCACTTACAAATATGCTGTGCGAAATTTACACGTGGGCCTACTAGTTTATATTAATATATAATAAAAATTAGTTTCTCCTAATCTTAACTTAATATTATCAATTCGCATTGGACGAGAAAATGGTTCTTCACATAAATAACACCTTGGATTTTTCTCAAATGTAAACACTTAAGACCTTCACACCAAGAATCAAATTGGCAGTTCTTTAGTTGAAGGCCATTGTATATGCACGGAGATGACTGCGCATGCATGAGTATGCAAATGTATTCACATTCAATTTCACAGAACATTGCAACATTACGGTATTATAATAGTAGATGACATAGCCAAAAGTAAGAAGTGGGGGAAAAAATTAGAATGATAGGTTAAATAGAAAAAAAGTCAGTTTTCAGTGGAATTAACTCGTATTATATATATATATATATATATTCATTCTAGCTTAGAATGTAAAATATTATTTTATATTTTAAACAGAAAACTTCTTCAGGCGCGATTTGCACTTTTTTGCAGGTAGTGAATCAGATTGGCCTGTCAGGCTCAGATATATAACGCGCATTTAGTTAAAGTCGGTTCGAATAGACTAATTGAAGTGTTTTTGCATTTGGATATCTCAGAAAATAAAAATTTAACCTGCATACTGTAAATGAGTCATTTCATTTTCTTTGTAATGGGCTAATATTAAAAAAATTATCTCAACGCGAAGCCGTGTTAGAGAGGCACAAAAGGAAAAAGATAGTACCGAAAACCAAATGATAACAAGTTTTGATGAACATTTGGATTAAAATATCTCAAAAACTAAAAATTGGATCTACATACTGTAAATGAGAGAAATTTTTAGTATTTCATCCTCTTTGTAATGAACTATTATTCAAAATTGTATCTTAACGTTACACCGTGTTAAATAGACTCAATAGAAAAAGCTAGTGTCGAAAACCAAATGATAACATCTGGATTAAAATATTTCAAAAACAAAAATTTGGACTTGCGTAATGTGAGCAAAGGAAATTTTCAGCATTTCATACTTTTTTAATGAACTATTATTAAAAATTGTATCTTAACGTGACACCGTGTTAAATAGTCACAAAAGAAAAAGCTAGTGTCGAAAACCAAATGATAACATCTGGATTAAAATATTTCAAAAACAAAAATTTGGACTTGCGTAATGTGAGCAAAGGAAATTTTCAGCATTTCATACTTTTGGTTATGATAATAATAACGGTTGTTTAAATTTTATTGTTTTGTGAATATGGATCAAAAATATATTTATATTTCATAATTGAGCTTTGGGCCTCCACCAAATCATTGAATACCTATCGTATCCAATCCTTTCAATACAAAATACTTTGTAAAATTCTTCATGTCCCATTTTTGTCACAAATAAAACCATTGATAAAGCTCTTAATGTTCCATATATCGCTGATTTAACCCAAGCCATAAATCCATCATTTCATGATAAACTCCAGTCCTATCCGGATCAATTTGTTTCCAGCCTTGTTTCTTCCTCAATTATTATTCCCCTAGGCATCTGAAAGAAGATGGCCTCGTGATCTTCTTATCTAGAATTATATAGGCAGTGCTACCACTGGGTAGTATTTCGACAAGTCTGTTCATGTCATTATTTCTAATTTGTGTATATTTATTTAATACAGTTGTAAATTTCAATTAAAAAAAAACATATCATACTGGGTTGGCAAATAAGTCCTATCGGCTTTTCAGGGTGGAATAAAACTATATAATGCCATGTTCATAGAGTGCCTGGAGTTTATTGTTAAAAAAACTGATCCAAGTGGATTTTGATGTCCTCTTTTGGAATTTCTTTCCATTCAAGGAGTTCTGTAGAGATCGGAATAATTGGTTGGAGCACTTGGAGCTAGGTTTGGTGAATAAGAAAAGTCTCTAGCGTTGTCATGGTGGAACACAATACCGGATCATTCATTCGTGCTACAGCTAACCTTTTTTAAAATAATAAAACAAAATATGCCGATAATGGATGATATTTTCTTCTACATTCACAGTGCAATAGCAAACACAGTACTAAGTTTCAACAAGAGTTAACAGATATAGTTGTTGACATATTACAAAAAGGATAAACAATCCACCTTAGGGATTAATTCATCAGATATAAAGTGTATCATAGTGGAATAAAAATAAACAGAAAACCGAAAGGACTTATTTGCTAATCCAATATTATTAACTCGCCTTGTTGATATTTTCACTTATATCGTGTGGTCTTAAGCACACGCAGTAGGGTTTTATATCAAGGTTATAGTAAGTGTCTTCTCCATGAAATTCCCTTTCGTTCATCTGTTAAAATTAGTGTTGTCCAAAATCGGTCTTGGTCTTGCACTTTGCAAGACCAAAACCTAGACCAAGGCCGCCTAACTGTTGCAAGACCAAGACCAGGACTGGTAAAAAAATCGATTTTTTAAATAAAAATTAAGGCAAAATAGTTACTAATACTTGACAACCTTAGTTACTATATGTTAATAATTGGTATAACCAATATACTTTTGCATTTAACTCCTCTAATTTTTCATTCGGGCTTAGTTAGGTTTCTCCTATCTAAAAAATTACAGTAATATCTCTATAGTAATAAGCTAGTTAGTAACTACGAGACTCTTGCGCAAGACCAAGACCATGGCCAAGACTGAGTTTGCAAGACCAAGACTCGTCTCGGTCTCGCATTTGGTCAACACTAGTTAAAATCCATTTCGCCTGAGAGATGGGAAAAGGAACTATAGTACCGTATTATATAAACATATTATTACTTTTATGATTGAAGAGAAGAATGCTTAGAGTGATCAGTCAAAAAATTCTGAAAAATTGTCATTTAACTTTTTAGAAAATTTAATTAGTGAATATAGATTTTAAAAAGGCTTACGATTCTATTGACCACCAGAAACTGTATAATATTCTAATCGAGCAGGGGATTCCAAAAAAACTACTAAATCTAGTCAGGATGTGCTTGACAGAGACACTCAATAAAGTTAGAATCGGTAATAATTTGTCCGAAAAATTTGAGCTTCGTTTGGGCTTAAAACAGGGGGATTCTCTTTCGCCTGTCCTGTTCAATTTGGCATTAGAACATGCCATTAGGGAGGTAATGCGAACCGAGAAAGGGTTGGATCTGGGCGGGACAACATCCGTGCTGGGCTATGCTGATGATCTGGTACTGTTAAGCGAAGACGTTGAAACTATAAAACTAAATACGACAACGTTAATGAAAGCCGGTAAAGAACTAGGACTCGAAATAAACGTGGATAAAACAAAATATATGGTTAGCTGCAAAAATGGCGATACTACTGGTGATATCGATATAGATGGTAATATGTTTGAACAGGTAGATAAATTTAGGTATCTAGGTTCTACGATAACTAGAAAAAACGAAATTGAAGAAGAGATTAAGGTTAGACTGAAGGCGGGGAATGCTTGTTATTTTTCTGTGACAAAACTACTTAGTTCGCGCCTCTTGTCCCGAAACTTAAAAATTAGAATCTATAAAACAATTATCTTGCCTACAGTTCTTTATGGATGCGAAACTTGGCCGCTTACATTAAGGGATGAGCAGCGTCTTAAGGTTTTTGAAAATAAAGTATTGCGTAGAATATTCGGACCGAAGAAGGATGAGTTAACCGGAGAGTTCAGACGGTTACACAACGCCGAATTGCGTGAGCTGTATCCGGGTAATATAATTGAGGTAATTTCATCGCGGCGAATCAAATGGGCTTGTAAAGTTGTTGGACTTAGTAACGAGAGAATTCCTAAAAGGTTAATATTTGCTGTGCCGAATGGTAAGCGTCCGAGGGGTAGACCGAAGCGAAGGTGGGAAGTTAGCATTAAAGCCGATCTGAAGGAATTGGGTTTGGACGGCGAACGGTGGAGGGAGGTGTGTAACAGGCGATTGGTGGTGTCGGCATCGAACCTTCGGGTTCGCTAAGCCTTATTATTATTATTATAATTAGTGAATAATTTGATGAATCTTCCCTTTGTGATATTCCAACAGTATCCACTACTATTTCATTGTACTTTTGTGAAAGAAGAAGTGAAATATAAAAATATTTTATAGATACGTTCATAACCTTAAATATATTTATTGTAGTTTAATAACTCTAGATCTCATATTATATTTAAATACTTAGGTATCTATTGTCCGTTTCTTTTAAAAAATCATCATGTAACCTTCTAGAAAATTAAATTAGTGAATAATTTGATAAATTTCCTTTTGTGATATTCCAACAGGATCCACTTCCAATAAGTGTGACAACTGTTGACCTGTCCATAATCAACGAATCGTACAATCCATATTCAACCGGTGATATAATAAAAAGGACTTTTATTATTTTAATAGTATTTATGATTTGTTAGCTGCAATCTTTTAGCTTCAGCTCAGTTAAAAATGCAACTCAAAAATTTTATAATATCCCAACATGGCCAGAAAATACTTTCTATTTAAAGCTGAGCTAAGTTCAAAAAGTAAGTGTAAGTTGTGTGTTGCGCGCACCAGGGCTATATTCTATAGGGCTCAAAATATTCAGGGCAGTTTAGTCTATTAAAAATACTATATACACAAACAGAACAATACTAGAAGCAAAGTTTGAGTACTTTTGAGAACCACTAATTAGTACAGCTCGGATGTTATTCATAGAATTTGAGTTTCGTGGCTGTCGGCTGTCTTCAAATAAAAGTGTCGAAAACTTTCACGAACGGGAGTATTTTAAGAAATACTTCCTCGAGAGTTTATCGTACTAATAACCACTAAATTGAAACAAATCAAAGAATTTTATTCGGTTGCTTTATTTATTTATTTTTTATTAATTTAATTGTATTAACTCTGTTCCCCAGAGGTAAAAAACACCATGTCGATTTCTTTATTTGTTCTGGAAGCCAATATTCCATAACTTTAAGTTATTAAAATTTCTTAATTATTACTTTAGTTACTTCACCATTCAGTTATAAATTAGTTACATTATCTTCGAGCCACAGAACTGAACGTTTAATTTCAATAATCAAACACATACGAAGTAGTCAAAATTTGTCGATGAAAAAAATTAACATCATTTTTTTGGTTTATTATTTTCAACAATGAACCATTGTAATCGACCAACAAATTCAAAAACTTAGCCCCAATTCAAAATTTGAGATATTACGTTTCAGGATACGTAGAATTTGAAAATCGAATAAAAATGTGTTTGTCCATCAGCCCTCCGCGCGTTTTCTTCGAAACTACTGGACCGATTTTTTTTTTTTTACTGATCACCCCAACCATTTTTCTCTTCAATTATTCAATACAGTCAACTGTCAATCCACAATTAATACTTTTATGGTTTATTGAACTGTTTGTCATTTATTATTTTTTTTTTTAATTAGCTTTAGTAATTTTCCAAAATTTGTGGGCGGAGTCGACTGTCCTTCATTATCGACAGGCGAAGGGGGAACGTACTTTCGGGACCAGAGATCCGTGACCCGCGATAGGGAACGTTCAGAAATAGACTGATTAATGACCGCCATCATTAGCACTTTATTTAGACTTTGCTAAAAGAGTTGGTTAGAGTTGGAACTGAATTAGCAGAGGGAGAACTGAATAGTAAGATAATGAAGTTGGCAAACTGCTCTAGATCGTGGGAGGGGGGCTATAGGAGGGGGGAAGGTTAGGCCTAGTGTTGGTTGCGTGATTGAGCCAGCATCGATCCTATTGCGTTAAAAACTGTGTCAGTCGACCGCAGGCAGTTGCCATTTCCTCCTTCCCTTTGATCCACCCGTATCCCGTAAAAGAGCTACCTCATTGGTCAGTATCGTCTGGGGTCACAATGGAGAGCTTGTAGAGGGTATAGAAGCCATACCTGAATATATTCTTTATTTATTAAAAATATCAAAAAAAATGTCTACATTATTCGCAGTACCAAAAGGACCAGCTATTCTCCTCTGCTAATCATTTCAACAGATTTTAAATTATTAATAATATATTGAAGGAAGTTTGTCGACTGTTCTACATATCATGAATGATAAAAATATTCAGGGCGCAGACATTATAAGGTTTTTATTAGTGCCGACGTTTCAACCCAAACATGTGGGTCATCATCGAGCACTGAAGATATTCAAGTACTGACACGTTTGGTAGGTCCTGAACAATTCTCCCCTGACCCCTCACACTACCCTACCAAATGTGTCAGTACTTGAATATTTTCAGTGCTCGAACCACGCCCTGATGATGACCCACATGTTTGGGTTGAAACGTCGGCACTAATAAACACCTTATAATGACTGCGCCATGAATATTTATCACCCATATTAATAATATAATTTTAATTTTTAAAACCTAAACATTCGATAGCACCTTAGAGGCTTTTGGATAGAATTACGATTTATCTCAAAAATTACAATATGGCTGCTGAAGATAGTCTTCTATGAACTAAACATTTATTTTAAAAAAAAAATGTACGATGTGTGCTTTAGGCCAAACGATAGAAGTGAAACCAACAATAAGACGACATTAATAATATGAAATATAATTTTTTTTTTGTTCTCCATTAACAAAGCAATAATATTTACAAGCTTTATTAGCTCAGTGGTAGGGTACTGGGTTTCCGATGGGTAAATGTTTCCAGGCTCGAATCCCAGCTCATGGCAGAAAAATTATTTATTCTGTTTCATTGGCCTTGGGGCGCCCCTGGGTAGGTAGGCCTTCCTGAGGAACACCTAGCCTCTATAAAGTGGGTACCCTTAATTAAAATAATTAATTAAGGTGGAAAACCTGGTGGTTGATCGTGATCCCGGTCAAACCACCTCCTTGCACAATCGTAGACCAAGAAACAGTACTCCCTAAATAGTACTGAACCAAAGACCCTTCATAGTTGTAGCGGTACAAGTTTTTTTTTTTTTTTTTTACTTTCCTACATATAGTAGGTAAGGAAAGTATTGCGATAGCGTCAAATTTCCGATATGCGGTTTTCGACGGATCTATACGGATCTATTGAAATTAAACGTTCAGTTCTGTAGCCTGGAGGTAAAGTAACTAATTTATTATTAAATGGTGAAATAACTAATTTAGTAATTAAGCAACAAATTTTAATATCTCAAAGTTATGGAACATTGTCTTCCAAAACCAATACAAAAATCGAGATGGTGTTTTTACCTTCGGGAAACAGAGTTAAAAAAAATAATTTAATAAAAAACAAATAAATAAAGCAACGGAATAAAATTCTTTGATTTGCTTCAATTTAGCGGTTATTAGTGCGATAAACTCTCGAAGAAGTATTTCTTAAAATACTCCCCTTCGTGAAAGTTTTCGACACTTTTATTTGAAGACAGCTGACAGCCACGAAACTCAAGTTCTATGAATAACATCTGAGCAGTCGTAATTAGTGGTTCTCAAATGTACTCAAACTTTTCTTGAAGAAATGTTCTGTTTGTATTTATAGTATTTTTAATAGACTAAACTGCCCTGAATAATTTTTAACACATTACATAATGAATTTATAAAAACATACTCTTTCCTTAGAAAAATACATTTTTAGCCATTGGTCTGTCTGTCTGAAGCAAGCTTTTTTCGGAAACTAGTGAACAAATTGTATTGCTTCTTTTTTATTTTGTAGGGTTTTGACTACTGATGCCTGTGACATAAATTGGGTGCTCCATGCGTAATAGCAATAGCTCTATCGAAGCCTGTTTTTTTTTTTTTTTTTAAAGGCAATGAAATTCTCTACAAAACTATATAAAAATCTTTTATTTCGGACAACTATTAAGGAAGTTATAGCTATTTAATTTCCAATTTAAGATTACGGTTTCCTGGTGTCAGAAAGCGTTGAATGAGAGAAAAAGATAACCAAGTGAAAGTAAGAAAATCAGTTGCCCGCATCACACAAGCTACACTATTTCTTCAAATTTTAACAGAAATTATTGTTTGACAAAATTAGGCCATGGCAAAAAGTTTTTGATCAGCCATATTAGAGGGGATTGAAATTTTTACACTGATCTACATTGCTTTAGTTTATCAAATAAATCGTACTCAAATCTTTTCTTTGATCACTTTTCAGGAAAATAAATCTAATTCATTTTTTTTTGTTTATTGATGGACATATGTAAAGATATAAATACTTTTCTAAAATATATAGGAAAGTCGTATGACTGGGCATACCAGATTTCTTTTTTTTTTAAATTACTCTAGAAAACCTTGCTCTAACTGATTGTCATTTGTATCATACTCTAAAAATAATACAGTAGGTTTATAATACTATATTATTCAGGGTGTCCAGTAAATAAAGGAAAATTTTTGTAGGAGTGATAGTAGATCTCAAGAGTTACAAAAAAGTTTATATAAACAATGGATCAATTTTTAGTAGGAAAGTAGCAAATCCAAGTTTTTAATTATGTCGTGTTTTTTGTTGCATCGAAAGACAAAGCAAAGTGCGAGAATTTTTTTATTTTTTAAATAAATCATCTAGAATGTTTTAGGCTATTTATAGATTTCAAGTTATTTTAAAAATAAAAAAAATGAACAGGTTTCCAAAGATTTGAATATGTCTCGATGAAGAAGAGTATGTTTTTATAAATTTATTATGTAATGTGTTAAAAATTATTCAGGGCAGTTTAGTCTATTAAAAATACTATAAATACAAACAGAACATTACTAGAAGCAATGTTTGAGTACTTTTGAGAACCACTAATTAGGACAGCTCAGATGTTATTCATAGAGCTTGAGTTTCGTGGCTGTCAGTTGTCTTCAAATAAAAGTGTCGAAAACTTTCACGAACGGGAGTATTTTAAGAAATACTTCCTCGAGAGTTTATCTTACTAATAACCGCTAAATTGAAACAAATCAAAGAACTGTATTCGGTTACTTTATTTATTTATTTTTTATTAATTTAATTTTATTAATTCTGTTCCCCCAAGGTAAAAAACACCATATCAATTTTTGTATTTGTTCGGGAAGCCAATGTTCCATAACTTTGAGCTATAGAAATTTGTTGCTTAGTTACTAAATTATTTATTTCACCATTTAGTAATAAATTAGTTACTTCACCATTTAGTAGTAAATTAGTTACTCTACCTCCGGGCTACAGAACTGAACGTTCAATTTGATTAATCAAACACATTCGAAGTAGTCAAAATTTGTCGATGAAAAAAATTAACATCATTTTTTTTTTGTTTATTATTTTCAACAATCAACCATTGTAATCGACCTAAAAATTCAAAAACTTAGCCCCCTATTCACAATTTGAGATATTACGTTTCAGGATAAGTAGAATTTGAAAATCGAATAAAAATGTGTTTGTCCATCAGCCCTCCGCGCGTTTTTTCCAAAACTACTGGACCGATTTTTTTTCAAATTTGGATTTAAAATCAGAGGTCACCCGAGGATGGTTCTTCTAAATCTACATTACTGTCAGCCTTTTCCTTTCAAAATGGTGGCCGAAAAAATTGTGTTGCTATAGACTATAGCGCCTAAGCGAATGTACCGATTTCAATGAAACTTGGCTTAAGTCTTCTTCTCGATGCCCTTTAAATTTACCTATATAACATACTTCTACGAAAAGAAGCTAAAAAAAAAGTTACGTGGGATAGTAAAATTAGATTCCGAATAACTCAGAAAGTATACACTTTTTTGTGGATATTGTGATTAGACGTATCAAAGGAATTTAAATTTCCTAATTTAAATTATTATCCTTTCGATCATCCCACAAGAGCGAGGGCCGCTCTCTGCTCGCGAGAGATGAAATGGATTTTAGAAGATGGATAGCTCGGTCCTCAAGAGGCCAAATCGTTTTACTGCCAGGATGAGTTTTTTGTAGTCGAGTGACTTTTTACTTTAACTTACTTATATATACAATATATACTAAGGGTAAGTATTGCGATCGTGAAAATTTTCGAATCTCAGTTTTCAACGGAAAAACATGTTTTGAGGTCCCTTGAGTCCAAATAACCAAGTGTCCCAAAATGGTCTGTGTGTCTGTGTGTCAACAGTCTAGCTCATAACGCTGAAACACATTTTTACAATTTTCTCAAAAACGGCTCTAACAATTTTTAGTAAACTCGGTATATCATTGTATAATTAAGTGGTATTTAATATCATTTAAGTCTTATCCCTGTTGATTTAACTGTACAGGGCTTAAATGCCCAATATTCATATATGTCTTCCTCTAAAGTACCTTTAAAATGGTTTATTTTAAAATGTTAATCATTTCGCATTATTCAGAGTTATAAAAAAATGCTACATATAACTTTTGAAAGAATTCGATAAGTTAATAAAGGAGAAAAAAAAAAATAAAAACGGCTGGTTTTTTAAAAGTTTATGGAATTTCCTAAAAAAAAAAAATCGTAAAAATCGGATAATTAGGAGGAAAGATATGGAGTTTTTTTCCCTGAAGATGCGAAAATTTGGATAAATTTAAAATATACTTTTTTAATAGTTGATACTAAAAAAAAACCTTTTTTCTACAGATATTTAATAATTTATAAGTATCTTTCCTAAGAACATCTTTCATAAGAAATAAGTACCTAAATTTATACCTTTATTTCAACGTTGCAATCACCACCTCCGGAATCAACTTATTTATTGTCTGTATAGATAACTTTTTCAACTAAAAATATCGCTCAAAAATGTTGAAATTGGATTTAGTCATTCTGTGGTTTATAAAAGCAAAGAAAGTTGTGTTTATAAAAGTGGTTTATAAGAGCAGATGGAGTGACTAGATTTTTATTGTCTACCGTCGATATATTAAATAGACATTTTGTATTTATAATGGTCTTAATTACTTGTTATCTGTAAGCATTAAGCTTTAGCTCCGTTTAAAATGCACTTCAAAAAATTGTATAATAGCCCAACATTGCATTGCCAGAAAATAATTTCTATTCAAAGTAGATCGGTAAGTGAAAGTTGTATGTTGCGCGCACCAGATTTTTTATCTTACAATCTTCTCGAGTTACCTCCGCAGAATATTACCCTTTGTGGTCCAAAAATACAGGACTTACAACTTTTGGTGGATTGAAAAAATGAAGAAGATATCAGAAAAGAAGAATGATTGAAATGTCAAATTAAGAAATTAAGCTTCACAGCGGATGTAACTTGAATAAGATATTTGTTTACATCATACTGAATTGTATTATATAATAGATGATTGTATCATTTTGAAACTATGTTTTAGTATGAAATGAAATGAAAATATTTTTATTATCCTGGGACTGTTTTCTCTTTAGAACAAAGTATAACTACTGAGAAAATTCCTGTGTGGCCATAGATTAAATTAAATATTTACAAAATAATATATAATTAAAAATAAAAATATAGGAAGAAAAATAACAAAACAAAAACATACATATGTATATATAGACTAAACAAAGGAAAATAAAATAACATAAGTAAACAACATGGTTTCTGGGGATCTTAAGAAGTTCTCTTATGTACATTTCGTGATCAGTCGGGTTGGGAAAGTAGTAGGTGCTTAAAAAGGAGAGATTTAAATGAGGAAACTGATTGCGCATGTTAAACGGAGCAGTTCGGTTAGGAGAGGGATGTCAGAACTACGGGATCTGGTAGGACGGGATTGAATGGAAGATTTGAATTGTAGGCTTACACATAAGAAATGAAACATGATGATAAAATAAAGGTTTCAGTAAAAATTCAAATAAAGAAAGGAAAAATTAAAAACAAAAACGGTGTAATAGTGGGTAACTGATTAATACACTCTAGTCCGTGGTACAGACCCCTTTTTATAGAATTATTAAGATCCGCCTGAAACTTCTTAAATAGTTTCATCACATCGTAACCTAAATCTATTTTATTTACGAATACTCTTGGAATTGGGGCGTTTTCAATCTGGATGGGGGCAAACTTTGTCTATTTAATTAGGTACTAAAACTCGTAAATACTCATTTGCTTTCTACTTCAATCGTAAGATACATTGATCACAAAATCCATAAAAAAGGTGGCCTACAAAAATAGTTGTGGGTTATGATGAAATAAAACTATTTACGAAGTTTCAGGCGGATGTTAATAATTCGATAAAAAGGTCTGCACCATTGACTACTTAGTCTGAAGATTGCCAATGACAGTCCATAAACCTCGAAATTATATTATCTTCCATCGATTCTGTTTTTTTTTTTCTTTTCTTCTTTTTACTTTTCTTCATCCTTTCTCGTCACAACACTCCATCTCCCATATTCAAAATAAATATTTTATCCTTACTATAATCTTATTTTTGTCTTGAAGCTGGTTACAATCTTATAATAGGCCTAGAATTTAGTAAAATGTAGGATAAATTAGTTATATCACTGACCTGAAGCAGTAAGTTGGGACCAGTTCCGTTGTCATTGATCTTGAAGATAAAAGGCTTCTCGTACATGTTAAAGCCTCTCTACCTACAATGATATTTCAAATCAATAATTAATTATTTTATTATAGTTTTAATCTATATATATAAAAATGAATGTATGTCTGTCTGTCTGTCTGTTTGTCCTTAGTGCATTACTTAACCATTCAACAAATCGCCATGAAACTTTGGGAAGTTGTTCCGTACACTCCTGGGAAGTTTTCTGGCATAGTACTTCTGTCTTGCGATAATTTCATATATGTAAAAAAAATAAAAATGTAAATGTTTTTTTGTTCAAAGCGCAAAAAAAATGTGTCGCTATAAACTGTAGCGCCAAAACGGCTTTACCGATTTTAACGAAACTTGTCTAAAGTCTTCCCCTTGAAAACCCTTTTAATTTATGTGTATAACATACTTTCCCGAAAACAAGCTGAAAAATGTTACGATGAATTCAATATTTATTTGCACGATAACTAAAAAAGTACACAATTTTTGATAATAATACCTATATTTATATGAAAGATTGCTGAATTGCTGACAAAATAAAAAAAAATCATCGAAATCGGACGGTTCGTTGCAGAGTTATAGATTTAAACATTTACTGCTTTCTCTTCAGAAAAGGCCGTTTCCTTTTGCTTCCTCACTACCGAAGGTCGGCAAGCATTTTTTTTATTTTTTTTATTGATTATCGAAAATTTTATAATTACTACAGTAATTGAAATTATCATTTGAAGAAGTTATATGATTCTCCTTATGTAGGTCAATACTATTATACGTTTTTTTATTATTTTTTTTTAATTTAGTATTATAAGTTCAACTCAGACTGTTTCTGATGATTATGAATGACGGCGTATTCACTCAGATGATTATGAATGGTCAATTTGAATCATGAGAAAAAAAATCAGTAGAATTATTTTAAATTGAAGCCATTTTACAGACAAATTTGTTTCCCAACTTTTTAAAAATGACAGATGTCCTTTGCTACTAATCTACTCATATGTGCTTTCTATTTTCTTTCTTTTTCATTTTGCCAGGCTAAGCCACAGCAGCGCGTGGCCAAGTAAAGCTACTAGGATAATAAAAAAAATCTACCTGTTGTTTTAAAATTGCATCTAAAAGTTAATAGTTAGTATAAAATAATTAAATTTTTAAAGTTTTGTTCAAATATATTCATGATTTGTTTTGCATAATAAAGAAGAGTGAAACGAATATGATGCTGGAATTATTAAATAGCTACCATGAGAGATTAAAATTCACTATGGAAGAGGAGAATGATGGTAAATCTAAATTTCTTGATATGGTTGTTATAAGAGAAGAGAACTTTATTACCAGAGAATGGACGAAAAAAGTAATTATATATATGTATTAAGTTTCAGCTGTGGTGGTGCATTTTTACAAGAAGGGAGACTATAGAGAATGCCATAATCATCGAGGCATATCAGTGTGCCAAGTAAGCTCTCTTCAAGAATCCTTAAAGCAAGGATAAGAAGAGTAGTCGAATGCCAGATCGGAGAGGAGCAGTATGGATTCAGAAACTCGAGGAGTACACAGGACCTGATTTTCACTTTGAGGCAGGTCATAGAGAAGTCCATCGAGAAAGGGAAAGAACTTTCTGTCTGCTTCGTGGATCTTGATAAAGCATTTGCCCAGACTGCGGTGTTTTCAGCTGGGATATAGGAGTCTACAACCTACTTTCAACAGAGTCCTCGCTTTTGCCGATGACATCGTTATATTCGCTGCGGATGACCGGGACCCACAATACAACGTAAATACCATGCAAGAAGAGCTGCATTAACATGGATAATATTCCAAAGAAGACAAAGTTCATGAGAATAGGTAGACGTCCCCGCCGAGTTATGAGAATATTGAGGTTGAAAGAACAGATCCTGGAACAGGTGCAGGATTTCAAATATCTA
Source organism: Nezara viridula (assembly GCA_928085145.1). Classification (NCBI taxonomy): domain Eukaryota; kingdom Metazoa; phylum Arthropoda; class Insecta; order Hemiptera; family Pentatomidae; genus Nezara; species Nezara viridula. Next base: position 18,008,599 of record OV725077.1, read on the forward strand.
GGTGCATGCATCAACGAAAGTGGATATATCGATGGAGAGGTTTCGCAAAGGCTTGGAGCAGCTGGAAGAATGTTCCACTCAATCCGGAAAGGTTTCATTAACAAAAGAGAAGTGAGGAAGAAAACAAAGATATCCGTCTACAAGTCGAAGTTCCTGCCCATCCTCTCTTACTCCTCCGAATCATGACCCTTACCTCAAAACACAAGCGATGGATCCAAATGGATGAGGGATGGGGATGAGGTACCTAAGAAAGGAGAGATAGGATCCGAAAACGACAATAAGATCAAACCTCGAGGTACACTCGATAGAAACCACTCTGGAAGAGAATAAACTTAGATGGTTCGGGCACCTTCTAAGGATGAACATAGAAAGAACGGCCAGGATAACGTATGAGACGAGAGTGGACGGTAGAAGACCAAGAGGAAGACCTGGGATGAAGGCGTGCGGGAGGTGTTCAAGAAGTGAGGGAGAGAGCTGGTACAGGAGAGGGACACATGGATCAAGCTCTATAGAGGACATTCCCACACTGCGCAGCGGTAGAGAGGGAAAGGATTATGATGATGATGTGTTAAGTTTTAGTTGAAGAGATTTCGAAAAAAAAAGTGGGTAAAGTAGTTTAAATCGTTTTTTACTAGTTTCTTTTCATCTCAGCATGCGGACTCCAGGTCATTCTTCTTTTGAAGGTAAGTTGAAGACGAAGTACTGTGTTCGTTTTTAGGAATTTAGTTGTCAATATAAAGTGGAGATCAATATAAAGTGTTTTTTTTGTAGAGTAAATATTATGTGCTTGGATTTTTCTTGATTTAATCGAATTTTCCATAGTTTGAACCAGTATTGTTATTTAAGTAAGTGTGTTGTAAAGTTAGTGAGGCCTGTGTGGAATATTGCTGTTTCGTGAGAATTCAACGGCCAGAAGAAGCGAGCTTCCACTTCGAATCACAGAGCTAAAGAGGGCTTTCTAAACTTCCACCTCACACTGCATAGACGTTTCAACAGGAATGAATGATCTGGTGATAATATCAAAGTACAATTAAGTGAGAATTAATATCACTTGATATCATCCCTATTGAAATAGTCCAACTGGGCTTAAATGCTGAATATTTAAAAGTGGTTTTCTTTAAAATATCATTAATTTCGTTTGTTTTTAGAAATAATTAAAGGTCTCTCATTTTATTAGTACTCGTATGAAATCGCTAATTACTAAACTATACTTCTTCTAGCCGTTGAAGTCTTCTCTGCGAATATCTCTTTACATCCTCTTTCTATTTAGTTGTGCCGTGTAAGAATTTTTAGATTTTGTAATTTAATTGCTTATTCACTGTTAATTGACAAGTGCCATTTTATAATTTTGATTTATTATTTTCAATAATCAACCATTGCGATCGACCAAAAAATTCAAAAACTTAACATCCTCTCAAAATTTGAGGTTTAACGTTTAAGAATGCGTAGAATGTGAAAAAACAATAAAAAATATTTCTCCGAACCTACTGAAACGATTATTTTCAAATTCTGATATAAAATCAGAGATCAAACGAGGATGAGCCTCCTTCATCCACATTACTGTCCGCCTTTGACTTTCAAAATTTAGTCCAATAATTGGAATCACCTTTTATTAATTTTTCTTTTTAACTAGGCAGGTAATGTTACTTCAGAAGTATAGTTGTTTGGAAATAATAAACCATTGTGAAATAATTTGTAGCGTTTTTTTTTTGCTGTGTTTTTGTGTATTTGTTTTGTTTCTACATACCAGACTAATATAAATATTTTTTGGACTTTGTCGTTGTTCTAAGGAAACTGTCCCAAAGCAAACTATTTTCAAATTCATTCTTTTATAAATAAATGAAAAGGCACAACTTTAGAAAAAAGTCTTTTGTAAGCTGTTATTGTGATATTGTAAGAGAAGACGTGAAGGAAATATTTAAATAGTTTTTATCGATGGGAAATAACCTTTAATAACTTTAGTTTAATAAAATAAGATTCGATACTAGATTTTAAAATTAACTAGCCGGAATTGATATTTAAATAGCCGCTTTTTATTATATCCAATTTTTCGCAGGTATTTACTTTAAATGACTCACATACACTTTAATAAACTCTTTGGGAAATAATTATAATATGTTAAACCAGTACCATTACAATCTATCAAGAATCTTGGGTTACTATTTAGAGAAAGTACTGTTTCTTGACCAACGGTTGTGCAAGGAGGTGATTAGACCGAGATCACACTCAACCGTCAGGTTTTCCCTTTAATTAATTATTTCATTGATGGTGCCCACTTTATAGAGAGTGGGTATGCCCCAGGAATGTGTCCCGAATTATAATATGTTACAAGCAATAAATTGATTGCTGAGCTACTTCCTCATGTAAAGCTTTCTATTACCCTATTCACCATTTAATTCATTGAACACATCTTGTTACACTAAGCTTCCGTGCCGACCTTAGGTCAGGACAACTCTAGTGTATGATCGGGGGCACCCACCACTTGTTGAGAATTAAAACAAAATCATACTAACCATATGAGATTAATTAACTTTATCCTATTAATAAAACATCTACAATAGTATAGGTGGATGGAGTGGAAGAACGGGCTAACGTGTGTGCACAGCACTACCGTTATCCGGCAACCTGATACATGAGACAATGGATTTAAAATAGTCATGAGTTCGCGTCTCGGTGCGGGGGAAGTCTTTTAAGTCCCTTCCCACACCCCCTGGCCCGAGAAAACCCCGTATAGCCCAGTATAGTATTGAGCATTATGACATATGGGTCAGAAACTTGGACCATAAAAAGCAACCTCAGGAAGAAACTTCTAGCCACCGACTACAGGAGACGAGCGGGAATAACCAGAATGAATAAAGTCAAAAATACGACCATCAGAGAAAATATAAAGACTAAAAGATCCATTCTGGAAGAGATTGAGATAAAACGCCTGAAGTGGTATGGACATTTGAAAGAACGCCTGAAAGACTACCAAAGAAGACTTATAGAAAACTAGATAAAGAAGAATACGAGGAAGACCTGGGATAACGAAGTGGAGGAATCCATGATGGGTCATGGTTTACAGGAATAGTAGACCTTAGATAGAACATTATGGAAAGAAGCCATCCAAGCACTTTAGATTAAGGAAACCCACTATTAGTGGAAACACCTATTAAAAAAACCGATGGAATTAAAGATATATTAAATGACATAATATTCAAATACTACGTAATATAGAACAGTTGAAGAAGTAAATTTAATTTTTTAGAGGGGGGAGAGATGATGTTATTGTCCATGGTATTGCTTAATCTATCCAACCCTCAATATTTTTTACGTTGCGGCGTTGTGCCTATAAGTAAAAGGTATGTAATGAGTGCACCAGATTTCAAATTATTTTTTAAGTGAAAACTTCTTTAAGCGAGTTTTGCACATTTTTGTGGAGAGTGAATTAAATTGAGCTTTCGGATCTCCGTTGAAGTGTTTTTATCATATAGACTAAAATATCTCAAAAATTGAAAATCGGACCTGCATATTGTAGGGAAGGGAAATGTTCATCATTTCATCCTCTTTGTTATGAGTTATTATTTGAAATTGTATCTTAACACGACGCCGTGTTGTAGAGGGTAAAAGGAAAAAAAATATTTCGAAAACCAAATGATAACGAGTTTTATTCAAGATATGGATTAAAATATCTCCGAAACCAAAAATCGGACCTGCATACTGTAAGCGAAGGAATGGTTCAGCATTTTATCCTCTCTGTAATGGGCTATTATTTAAAATTGTATCTTAACACGAAGCGGTGTTGTAGAGGGGAAAAGGAAAAAAATTATTTTGAAAACCAAATGATAACAAGTTTTATTGAAGATATGGATTAAAATATCTCCGAAACTAAAAATTGGACCTGTATAATGTAAGCAAGAGAAATGTACAGCATTCCATCCTCTATGTAAAGGGTTAATATTTATAATTTATATTTCGTATTATTAATCTTGCCTGGCTGATATTTTCACTTATATGAGGCGATCTAAAAGAAACACCTTAGTTTTTTTGTTTTTTTTTATTAATTTCAAATACGCTGTTATAGATATATAACAAGGAATGAACATAAATATTTTTAAAAAATACATAAGATAGACAAATATATTTACGTATTTAGGCAAGGGACGGAAGAGACGGAGAAAACATGACGGAAGATATGGAGTACTGGGGCTACCAGACTGAGCGGGGGCGGTTATATCCCGGGGCACACCCCCCACTCCCTGCCGCCCCTCCCCCCATCTGCCACCCCCGACCGCCCCCCCCTGTCGTGTTTATTGTCTCTTCGTCCGTTCTTATATTTATGTCTCTTCGTCCCATGGCTCTGCGCTGACAGCTTACAAATTTTGAAAAATGCTATATATTAAAAGTGAAGTTATATATCTCTGTTAAGTTCCTATCAATAAATATATATATATATTGGGCTGGCAAATAAGTCCTTTCGGTTTTTCAGTTTATTTTTATGTCACTATGATACACTTGTTATCTGATGAATTAATCCCAAAGGTGTGCTATGTATTGAACATAGCCAATAAGGTTTTTAATTTATTATTTAGTGTAGAAAACAAAGGTGAACGAAATCGACTTCTGACATCAGAAACGGCGTCAAAGGTAGAAAGTAGGTAAATTAAGGATCCACCCTATAAATGGCTCGAGGGAAGGCTCAGAGTAAAAACTAGTAACGAGCTTAGTAACTGGTTCCTTTTAGGGTGGTACCAGTTATTGTAAAGTTAAGAACCATTCTTATCCCATCCTGAATATTTCCAAAAAATCTGCTGAGAAGGAGGAAAATGTGGTCATATATGGAGATCAGGCGCTGAGGATAGGTCTTGTTGTATTTTCTTCCGGCTTGGAGACTGAAGCCCTGGCCGTACATAGACCATGATGATTCTGGCAGAGCTTTGAACCCTGACGAGATGATCTCAACTTCGCAGATGCAGCGATGACATCTACCAACTACACCACTTCATATACAATAGATAAGTTTTATTCCCAACAATAAATTTACCAATGTTATAATATTTCATGGCAATATACACTGAAAGGCAAAAACTTCCATCCACTTGATTTTTTCATGTTTTCATATAAAGATATTTCTGCTTTGGATTGGTCTATTGTTTTTAATGAATAAATAGGTAATCTTTTTATTTGTTTCCAATTAGGAATGTTAATATAGAGGACAATAACCTTTAATCCTTAATTCAATGAAATGATTCTAGATTCCAATGTTTACTTTCTATGGAATCAAAATGTTTATTCAGTATCATTAGTCCAGTGCCGTTTCTCGCAGCACATTTCTTAGTCTCCGGCTTTTAATTTTTTCAATATTAAGTTTAAAAATGCCTCTTAGTGCTGAGGATGTTGCGCGTGGTGTGGCACTGATTGATGATGGACTGGTTCCTTATATGGTGCTCAGTAATCGATCGAGATCGACACGACCCCACCATCGATTACTCGACAGCTGTATATCGGAAGGTAACAGGTTGGAGGCAGAACCTCCAACTTGGCTTGTTGTGTTTTCTATTCTCACCAAGACGTTTAAATATTAATTAACTGTTTTCTTCGCAAAATTAGTTTACTCTTTTGGACCATCATTTTTCTCCCTTGTTTTATTTTTAATTTTAGAAATTGATTTCTTTTCGCTTTATTAGTAATTGTTAATTTGGTTTATGTTCACTGCGTATTATATTTTGTGTTTTTTTCATTTCATGTCACTCTTTATTTATTTTTTATCTATTGTATATATTTTATATCTCTATTTTCTAACAGTTATTGTAAAGTTAAGAACCAATGAGAACCATTCTTGCCCCACCCTGAATATTTCCATAAAATCTACTGAGAAAGAAGAAAATGAGGTCTTATGTGGAGATCGCGCGCTGAGGATAGATGGACTGAAGCCTTGGCCCTACATAGACCATGACGAGATGATCACAACTTCGCAGATGCAGCGGTGACATCTAGCAACTACGCCACTTCATATACAATAGATAAGTTTTATTCTCAACAATAAATTTACCAGTGTTATAATATTTCATGGCAATATAATTCTCAAAACAGTCCATCTGAAATCATGCCTTCACAGTTCATTATTGAATTCATTGATTCTTGTAACTATAATTTGTAATTCTTGTAAATATAATTTGTATATATTCTTTATTAAAAATTGAAATAAATTAAGTTTGTTAGTAAAAGTTATTTTAATCATGCCACCTATTTATATCATTATAATCACAGGTAATGTTTGGTAATTAGAAAGCATGATAAACACAAACCAGCCTTTGAGAAAAGAAATCCAATTCATTAATTCTGGACCAATCAATATATTATAAATCCAAATTTATTTTACCAATTTTTCATTAATAATTTTTATTAAACATTTCTGGATAATTAATATCAATAATTATAAAGTGGCATCCCGAATTAATTTTAAAACCGCAAAAGGTGACATTTCAGGTGGATTGTTTATCCTGTTTGTAATATGTCAACAACTATATCTGTTAACTCTTGTTGGAACTTAGTATTGTATTTGATATTGCACTGTGAATATGGAAGAAAATATCATTCATTATCGGCATATTTTGTTGTCTTAGTTTAAAAAAGGAAAGCGTGCTCCGGAAGCTCACAGAAAAATTTACAGTGTTTATGGAGATGATGCCTTAACCGAACGCACCTGTCAAAATTGGTTTGCCAAATTTCATTCAGGAAATTTTGATAAAAATTATGCTCAACAGTCTAGTCGCCCACATGAAATTGAAACGAGAAATGTTAGAGTTATTGTTGTTCAAAATTTCACCCAATCAGTGCGAGAAATTAATATGGCCTAAAATGTGTACCACACAACCGTAGAAATCCATTTGCACAAGCTCGGCTATGTTTCCAGGCTTAATGTTTGAGTCCCTCACATGATTTTTTTTTTTCAAAATCGCAAAAAATGTTATAACTTCAATACGACTTTAGCTATCTACAAGAAATTTAGCAGGAATTTAGGACCACGTAAACTACACCAAATGACATCAACAGGACCTTCGTAAAGAAATGGAGATAACAAATAAAAATCTATAAGAAGTATTTACTTATTTATTCCTTATTAGGCATTAAATAAAAAAAAAAACCATTCATACGGCTTTGAAGAGTAATAATTTAGCTTTTCAACGGATATAGTAACATACTCGGAGAACATCCTGAAGAGTTATGAATGATCGGAAGGGTATTCTGTTCCACCAAGACAACGCTAGGCACCACACCTAATTGGTCTAGCAATAAATTATTGAGCCTTGGATGGGACCTTTTACCTCACCCTTCCTATTCACTTAGCTCCAAGTGACTACCACTTATTCCGGTTTCTGCAGAACTCCATGAATGGAAAGAAATTCCAAAAGGAAGAGGACATCAGAAACCACTTGGATCAGTTTATTTAAAAATAAACCCTAGACATTCTAAGAACATGGCATTATGTAGTTAGTGGAAAGATCAATTAAAAATTGTCTTCTACCAAGACAACGGTGAGAGAGATATGAACACAGAATTCCTAGTCACTCTGATTTTGTTTACCTTGGTTCAATGGAATCCTAACCTTAGAAGGAGAAGCAGATATCTATAGAGAATTTCCATTCACTATAATTCAGTGAGATCCAAAATGGCACTGGGTCGTGAGAAGGCGGTCAGGTGTAACGTAGGCCGTGCTTCGCTGTCGTAAATATCCCCACTTGCGTGCTAATTATTGTCTGCATTTCCTATTCATCTTTCTCGCCTCTGATTCCTGGGTATGTAAGTGTTTAAAATGGCGACTGTTAGTAATGATAAAAATCTGGTGCGGTGTGCACATCTCTTACCACCCACTTTTTAGCAGAAATAAGTATTTTGAGACAAAGGGGAAGTTAAAGTAAAAACGTAAACGCTATATAGTTTTATATTTCATTGTCGGTATTTTTATTTGATATTTCAATATTTTTATCGCTGTAATCTATACAATAAAATATTAAATAATGCCAACAACACCATTTATGAAAACCGCATATGTATATTTACATAATATTTCACTGTCATTTTACATAGGTTTCGAAAGAAAAAAAACAATAATTGTTTTCAAGATAACTGAGAGTCGGACAATACGAGGTAATGACATTTTAGTAGCTAAGTAATTATAAAATCACACTGTTCTTTAATATTTTATTTTTAACTATTTTATTATGAAGAAATACTGGGGAAAGCATAGTGGAAAAAATTCAAGCTAGACTTAAATAATCACGTAAAAGTTGTAATGGACAAAAACTTGCACCTAAAATGAGAAACACCCATATATTGTTTTGTTTCGCCTATGTATATTGCTGGACAATTTAAACATGAACCTTATACAATAATTCTGCTTGATAATTTTTTCCAATTTTAGCCTTTAAATTACTATAAAATTTTTAATTCTGTTCTTACATAGGTCTAAAACATAAGGTATAATCTCCCATATCATAATCATTAAAGAAGCTCTTTATACAATATCTTATGACAATCCCTTAATGAAACTACAACCCTGTTATAATCCTTTTTACTTTCACTTACGTATATATGTAATATATAGTAAGTGTCAGTATTGCGATCGAGAAAATTTTTGAATCTGAGTTTTCGACAGATTTATACGTTTTGAGTTACCCTGAATCGAAATGACCAAGTCCCGACAAATAGTCTGTGTGTCTGTGTGTTCCGTCTAGTTCAAAAACGAAAAGTCCTATGAAACTGATATCACGTATTTAAGATAGGTATATGCCTTAGTTGTGACGGCAACTTTTTCCTTAAAATCGGCTAACCGGAAGTGCCACTTTATATCAACGCTGAAACACATTTTCACAATAACGACTCTAACGATTTTGATTAAACTCGGTGTGTCATTGTATAATTAAGTGGTCTTTAATATAAATTAGGTCTTATCCCTATAGATATCACTTTACAGGGCTTAAATGCCCAATGTTCATATACGTCTTCCTCTAAAGTACCTTTAATATGGTTTATTTTAAAAAGATAATTATTTCGCATTATTCAGAGTTACGAAAAAATGCTAAATATAACTTTTGAAAGAATTTGATAAGTTAATAAAGGAGAAAAAAAAATAAAAATGCAGAAAAACGTAGCTATAGACTGTAGCGCCTAAACGAATGTACCGATTTCATTGAAACTTCGCTAACGTCATTTTCTCGACACCCTTCAAATTTATCTATATAACATTCATCAGCGAAAAGAAGCTGAAAAAAAGTTACGAGGGATGGTAAAATTAAATTCCGAATAACTCAAAAAGTATACACTTTTTTGGCAATGTCGTATATGGTTTTCTAAAAGTTTATCGAATAGCCTAAAAAACAAAAAAAAATCGTTAAAATCGGATAATTAGGAGATAAGATATGGTCTCTAGTTTTTTTTTAATACGTTCTGCTGCAATGGTTATATCCTTTGTTTCGGTTTTTGAATTTTGAATGTGTTAATAAGGTAATGCTAATTTTTTTAAAATGTATTTAAAATCCACCTAAGCAACTTGATGGCATTGTTAAAATACTATTTCAGTGTACTTGTGGGGAAGAAGAAATAAAATATAAAATCATTTCATGGATGTATAAATCATGTGTTTATAATATTAAATACATTTACTGTAGTTTAGTAATTATTTATTAAATTTTAAATTGGTCCATAATCGTCTTATCTTTTTGGCTACATTCAAGGAATTGCTGTTTTATATATGTGTACGATGTTATATTGCGCTCCTGGCATTTGAGAATTTAAAGAGAAAAAAGGAATTTTTTTTTATTTTGGTAAAGTGTTTATTATGCTATGTCTATTGTTTAATGTGGCTTATTGTTGATAATTTGTAAGAGCATTGTTATGAAGGAGGAGAAAAAAAAAAGAAAAATATAATATAAAATTAATGTTCTTATGGATTGATAAGTATGCTGTGTAAGAAGCAACCCTATGTAGTAGGGCAGCATTACTTTTAATGAAGTATTTCTCTATAAATAATTAGGTATTAAAGTTAATTCCAAAATATTGTCATATACCTTTTTAGAAAACTAAATTAGTGAATAATCCGATAGATCTTCTCTTTGTAATATTCCTCTACCATTTCATTGTACTTGTGTGAAAAAAGAAGTGAAATACAAAAATATTTCATAGATACGTTTATAACCCTAAATATATTTACTGTAGTTTAATAACTCTAGATCTCATAATATATTTAAATATTTAGATATCTATCGTCCGTTTATTCCGAAAAATCATCATGTAACCTTTTAGAAAATTAAATTAGTGAATAGTTTGTTAATTCTTCTTATTGCGATATTCCAACAGAATCCACTTACAATTAGTGTGACAACTTTTGACCTGTCTATGACAGTCACTGCAAATCTCTTAATTCCGTTTTAATAAACTTTGCAATGGAAAATAACAGTTTAATGACTTATAGTCGTACAATCCATAATCAATGGATCGAACAATCCATAATCAACGAATCGTACAATCCATAATCAACCGGTGATATAATAAGTAGGACTTTTGTTATTTTAATAACATTTAAAATGCAATTTAAAACATTTTATAATAGCCTAACATGGCCAGAAAATAATTTGTATTCAAAGTTCAAAGAGTAAGTGAAAGTTGTGTGTTGCGCGCACCAGATTTTTTTAACTATTTTCACTTTCTATGTAATACAACTTTCTTATGGACACCTATATAGCTTAATTAACTTTTAATTTTATCTGGCAGATGTACTGTTTCAAATGGTTGAAATGTTTGCTGAAAGAAACGAGTTAAGATAAGATCTGGCGCCCAAACAAGAAGCAGAGAATACATGATGGCAAAAACCATAGCCGAGGAGATCCCAGAAACCATTAATAAGAGGATAGCCAGCTGATTCGTGCAATGTTGTTATTGTTACAGGCACTAGCGGATCCAGGATTTAATTTTGGGGGGGGGCTTCAGCCCGGAAGCTTTTTTTTTTCATATATATAACGATAATTACTTTATAAAAACAGAAAGATACTAACTACCTATATGAAATGGTGTTTAAGTGATTCTTTAAGTTCTATTAAATGTAATTAAACGAGCAATAATATTTTAAGACATAATTCTTTTACATTTTTTACCATAAAACATGATTACATTTTACCATTTTGGGGGGGGCTTCAGCCCGAAAGCCCCCCCCCCCGTAAATCCGCCTGTGGTTATAGGAGAGATATATTTGCATAGATTTAAAGGGGTCGGCACGCAATGACCGCATCAGCCGGAGGCGACCAACTCATTTGTGATCTTGGGGCGGAGGGGAAGAGGGGAGGAAGGAGGGGGAACACCACTAATAACCTCAAGATTGCAAAGGAATTTTGGCTTAAATAGAAAGGGAAAGTTAAAATAAGCTATATAACATTTACCTAATTCTCTCTCTCTCTCTGTTCCTCTTAGTTTTAGGAAATAACACTATTATGAAGATTCGTTTTGAATGTCATTTTATCTCTGTCTATTATATCTGTACAACAATTCATAACAAGAAATTCTTTTAATCGACGCACAAAATTTGAGAATCTACGTTTTAAGACACGTAAAATTTAAAAAAAATTTGGTTCACCATTTTCTCCCACTACCCTTCTTTGAGAAGAAATGAGTCTTCACATATATAACAAAGAGAAATACAGCAAATTATTACACAATGGGTTGTTATTTCCGAACAATTATATATCAGAAGTAACATTTTAATAGTTTCCGTAGATTCTTCTGATTCCTCTTTCTTCCCTCAACATATTGGCCTACCACACGGTAGCGTCTTAAGTCCAATTCTTTGGTTCCAATGGTTCTGAGGCTGAGGCCAAACGACCCAATACTTTTGTAGGTCACCTTTTTTTTATCGATTTCATCATAAAATTATCTTTTATTATGGATTTTAAGAGTTTTTAGAACCTAATTAAATAGACAAAGTTTGCCGACCTCCAGATTGAAAATGCCCAATTCCGAGAATTTTCGTAAATAAAATATTTGTAGGTTACGATGAGATGAAGCTATTTACGAGGTTTCTGGTGGATGTTAATAATTTAATAAAAAGGGGTCTGTACTATGGATTATTACAATGGTTCCTTACCTTCAGTAGTAAGGGAAAATATAACACAAAGCTAAATTTTCTGCTTTCCTGCTGAAAATCGAACTATTATTCATATAAAGTATTATCTCATAAATCTTCTATCACTTTTTTAAATATTTCCTTTATTTATGAGATGCTCTGTATACTTTAAATATGTATAAATGAAGTACAAATTGATAAAATAATGACGATACAGTCTGTGCAAAACGTCGTATTTAACAGTTTTCCATTTTTATTCTGTTTGTTATAAAGGTGACATTTTCTAGTTTGCTACTATTGGGTGGCAAGTAAGCCCTTTCGGTTTTTCATTGTGAAATAAAACGCAATGTATTATAGACATGGAATTTATTTTAATCTACAATATGTGGACCATTATTTAATATGACTTTTTCCCATCTCTCCACTAACTGCATAATGCCATGTTCATAGAATGTCTGGAGTTTATTGTTAAAAAACTGATCCAAGTGGTTTTTGATGTCCTCTTCCTTTTGAAATTTCTTTCTGTTCTGCAGAGACCGGAATAAGTGGTAGTCACTTGTAGCTAGGTCTGGTGAATAGAGAGGGTGGGGCAAAAGGTCCATTCCAAGGCTCAATAATTTATTCAGAGTGACCGATGAGGTGTGGGGCCTAGCGTTGTCTTGGTAGAACAAAACACCCTTCCAATTTGCCAGTTCTGGGTGTTTACTTTTAATTCACTGATGCAATTTGGTTAATTGTGAGCAGTATAGAGTTGAATCAATTGTTTGTCATGATGGAAATAGCTCATAGAAAATAACACCCTAGAAATCCCACCATATGGAAAGCATTATCTTCTTTGGATGCAATCCGGGTTTTGACATTCTTCTAGGAGCCTCACTACTATGTACCCAAGATTTTCTACCGACTACATTATCGTAAAATATCCATTTTTCATCTTCTGTTACCAACCTTTTCTAAAAAGGATCGTTTTGTTCGGTTAGAATGAGGGTCCCAAACATTAAGCCTGGAAACATAGCCGAGCTTGTGCAAATGGTTTTCTACGCTTGTGTGCGACACATTTAGGGCCATAGCAATCTCTCGCACTGATTGGTTGGGATTTTGATCAACAATCGCCGTAGCTCATTTCAATTGCATGTGGGCGACCAGATCGTTGAGCATCATTGATGTCAAAATTTCCTGAATGAAATTTGGCAAACCAATTTTGACAGGTGCATTCGATTAAGGCATCATCTCCATAAACACTGCAAATTTTTCTATGAGCTTCTGCAGCACGCTTACCTTTTTTAAAATAATACAACAAAATATGCCGATAATGAATAATATTTTCTTCCATATTCACAGTGCAATAGCAAACACAATACTAAGCTAGTTTCAACAAGAGTTAACAGATATAGTTGTTGATATATTACAACCAAGATAAACAATCCACATTAGAGATTAATTCATCAGATAAGAAGTGTATCATAGTGACTTAAAAATGAACAGAAAAACCGAAAGGACTTGTTTGCCAACTCAATACAATAAATAATCTGCTACTATGGAAAATAGTATAGATGAATAAAATATGAAATCGAACTAATAAATCATAAAGAAATGATCAGTTTTAATACTCTTTTGTTACCTGTTAAGGTTATTAGTGAAATCTGCTTTGTTGCTGAAACAAAGAACAATTCTTTGGTTTTTCGCGATGTCTGTTGTTCCCTGCTGGTATTGCATATTAAAAAAAATTATAGCTAAGAAATTAAATTTATGTAAAATCCTCACTATGACATGCAATAATCTTTTAGTGTCTAAGCGTGACTCACGTTTAATTTAAAAAGAGCGATTTATTGTTTTTATCGCTCATGTAAAATACTAGAAGACCTAGAAACTTCAAGAGTTACCTTTCATTAATTATATTTGCAGACATTTATTTATCTATGTTGTAAAGTTGAGGAGTCATACAGTCTAGAAAATTGTCCATTAATCTTAACAATCAGCTGTTTGGTTCCAAGGTCATTATCAGTAGTAAGAGCGTGGAAGTAGTGAATTAATTACAATGACGAGACGCAGCTGTGACAGTTACTTGCTTGAGGCCGGTGGGGCCCAATAACTTGCCCGGGGGCAGCACAAATCAGGCTGCCAACTGTAGAGCGCTGACACACGCGATGCCTCCTCGTGTGTTCACGTCGACTCCTCGCCCCCCTCCCATCTTGAAATTTACAAGAGTTCTGATGAATTAAACAAAGTTTGATCTTGTTTTCGATTATCATTTCGATTTTTTGAAGGTTTGTTGTCAGGTTTTTATGTTAGCAACATATCACTCGATCACAATATCAGTTGGACCACATAAACATAATTTCATGTATATAGTTTTTATTTTCCCTGAGTAATTGACATTATTAAAAAAAATCTCGTATATTGCGCGCATCAAAAAACTTTCATTTACCACCCTCTTAGCAGAAATAAATATTTTCAGACAAAGGAGAAGTGAAAGTAAAACTTATACACGCTATATTTATATATATATATATATATATATATATATCGCTGTAATCTGTGCAATTAAATATTAAATAATACCAACGATAGCATTAATGAAAACCGCATATGTAGGTATTTGTACATTAAATTGTCGGAGTCCGTATTGTATTAAGCTCATGTTGCGTATAGAAGTCTGTTCTAATCTTTTGGGGGAGCTCGGGAGCGCTCGTATCCCTTTGATTCCTTCATTACAACTGTTCTCCGTAATGATCTTGTCGAGGTATATGTTCAGAGAGTATGTAGTTTATAAGAAGGCCTCGACAGTGCCTGTTCATTATAGAGGGTTAAGATGACTGAGTGGATGAAGGAAGATGATTGGAAGGATGACCTCAAGTGTCAGGCGGATCAGCACTCAATCACTCTCGGTCTGCGGTGTAAGGGATCAACCTTAACGCTCCGCAAGGATGGTAACCACACCCAGAGGGACCAATCTGCGGACTTGTAGGAGGATGAAATACAAACGGAGAGATCAATCTCCTGACTTAGTGTGTAGATCAATACAAGTGGACGGACCAGCGTCCAAACTTGCATAGAGTAAGAGATGATGTTAATAAATTAAAGGAGTAAGTGAAAGTAAAAATAAATAAATAATTTTTTAATAAATCTTCCAAATTTTCAATGGTTTTTTTAGTTAATTAATAAAATTAATAATTTCGAGGAAATAACTTTCACCTCCTCTCCATGCTTTAATTCGTTTTTCGACGACGTTTCCGGCTATTTTGCCCATTTTCAAATCGAAATATTTATATCATTATCTTATCCTCTATGTAATATTATTTTTTACAATATTTTTATAAAATCTTTCTTCATTCTTATCCTCACATTCTCCTAATATTAATTTCATAACTATTTATGAAAAGTCAATTCTTTGTACACCACATACAAATTAAACATTCTTTTTTTTTTAATTTTCATTAAATGCTATACATTTTGGTCTTATATATTTAAAGCTATTATTAGCGTTGTTTACAAAGTTCTGTCGTCTTTCATTTGGAAGAGATTAAAGGCACACGTGGAGAGAATAATTGGTGACCCAAAGCGGATTTAGACAGGCAAGGTCGATATTGGCTGCATTTTTGCTTTAAGGCAGTTGTTGGAAAAGACACATGAATATGACATCATGCTGCAACACCTCTTCATTTATTTCTGAAAGGGTTACGATTGTGTAAATCGGGTATCTACTCCGCGATTTACGTAGATCTGGAGACCCCAAAAAGATAATGCCTGCGGTTCATTTGATCATGAGCAGCACTCGATGGTGGATCAAATCACAGGGCACAGTTGTACAGAGTTTTTCTGTTAATAATAATCTTCGACAAGAAGATCCCGTGGCTGCAACTATTTAATTTTTCCATGGAGGGAGAGCACAGTGCGAGAAATTAGGACCAATCCTGGTGGCACAATATATAATGAATATAAGCAAGTACAGACGATGTCCATCTGGTAGAAAAGAAGCTTCCTGCTGCACTTAGTGGAGCGTTGAAGGAGTTAGAAAGGGAAGCCAATAAAAGAGGACTAAATATCAATGAAAGAAAAACGGAGTATATGAGGAGCACACACAATCCGTGGTCTATTTTCCTAGTTTGAAGAAATGAAGTCTTCAAATACGTTGGATCCCTTGTCACCTAACAGAATAAGCAAAGAAATTGAGGCTAGAATAGCGGCAGGAAATCGTTGCTACTTTGGAGTTAGTAAGATATTAAGGTTCAAAGATCTTTCGTGGAGTGCTAAGGTTGTAATTTATAAAACTATATGTAGTTACATGCCCAGTGGTCACATATGAGAGCTAGACATAGATCCTGACACAGGAAATGGAAAGGCGACTAAGCTCGTGGGAATGAGAAGTGCTGGAAAAAATTGGATTAATCTGGTCTGGTCAAAGGGAGAGTAAACAATAAGAAAAACTGATGAATTAAGAGCCATATATGACCATAATTAAAAATGGAAGATTGAGGAGGTTTGGTCATGTGAGGCAAATGGATAATAATAGCCTCCCAAAACAGTTAATGTATAAAATGCCATGGTGTGCCTGAAGACGAGGACATCCTAGCATGAGATGGTTGGACAACATAGAGGTAGACCAATGGCAGCTAGGAGTTAGAAGATGGAGAGCTGAAGCTGCCAACAGACCAGCCTGGCAGGCTGCTTGGAGGGCAGTAGTGCCATAAATAATAATATAATACTTCTCATCCAGTCATCCCAGGGTTGACATATATTTTTCGCATTCTAAAATAGTCTTATACAAAGCTTGAGGAAATGAATCATTTGGTTAGGGTTCTTTTTACCTCAGCCAGGAAACAATATCCCAAGTCTTCAGTTGAGAGGATATACTTGCCTCAGAAGAAAGGAGGAAGGGGTCCTGTCTTAGATTAAGAAGCTGCAGAGAACAGGAAAATAATTTAAGAACCACTTTTCAACAAAGAAACTTTACAGTATGGTCAGCAATAAAGTCATTGGATGATGCTTACACTTTAAACTTAGTTTCAACTGTGCATACTAATCGTACTAATCGAAAGTTGGAAAACTTAAGCCCTACATGGTCACTTTTATAATTCTATTTATCAATCAGGAATTAACAATGATGCTCCTATTAATTGGCTCAAAAAACTATCCCAACTCCCTAAATCCCAACAAAAAACTATTTCCTGAAACTAAAGGGTTTATTTTGGCAATCCAGGATCAGGTAGTTTCCACCAATACCTATAGAAAAAATAAACGCGGAGAAGACATAAGTGACTAATGTCACTTATCTAAAAATGCAACAGAGTCAATGCAGCACATATCATCGGGATGACAAGCATTGTCAAGTAAGCAATATCTGATGAGAAACAATAACCTGGCCAAAATTGTGCACCAAAATTATATAACATGATATCTTAACAGATTCCTTATTACAGATATGAGCCCAAACCGATACTATCAGGAGAAAACAGAACAATATATTGGGACTGTTCTATAATTATGGACCACACGGTGGTAAATAATAAACCAAACATATTATTAATTAACTGAAAGACAAAAGGTGGCAATGTCATTGATATCATGGTCTTTACTGATAATAATGTCAGAAAAAGGATATCAGATAAGATAAGAAAATGTCAAGATTTGTGATTATAATTTCCAGTAATAGCATCATCCCAGAAGACACCATTCGCTTTGTTGAAAATTTGTAATAGCCAGAAAAAGTGTTGAAAGAAGGGCAAAAAGCAATTCTCCTAGGGACAGCAAACCCTAGATTATCAAAAGTGGGGTACCATCATATAATAATCTTCATAAGGTGGTAGCTGAAAATTTTTTGCAAGTACCAGGTTCTTGATGTGAACTAAAACAGTTATATAGACTTGATAAAGTGAGAGTTTTGACATTAGAAATTTTTTATAACGGGTTTGATCCCCAAAAGCAATAGTGAACTCTCTGAAGGACTTTTACCTCTCAATGAAATTGTATGCTGTTCACTAAAACATTCATAACTCCTCAGTATTTTCACTTGTTAATATTACTCCAACCATTGGAAAGCTAAATTATTGCTCTTCAAAACCACGAGAATAACTTTTACATTTTACTCCTTTACAAGGAATATATAAGGGAAAACTTCCCATTTTCAACTTTTTTATTCTATAGCTCCAAACCTACTTTATTTACGAGCATCTGGTTTGTGCCATTTTGTGTATTACATAGATTCTTGCTAATTTTCATGTGGATAGGAACCATCACAATTTTTGTGATTTTAGAGAAAAAAAAGATTGAAGGCTTCAGCCTAATTGAAGATTTTGAGCCAAAAATCTGTATTTTTGGATTACTGTGAAAACTCTTATCAAACAATTCGTCTATAAGGAAGGTGATATCAAATACAACGATGTTTTGCAAGCATTATTATTCTTTATATGCATAGATATAAGGCCTTTTTATTGTTTTGCAATCGATTTTAAAAGGCTATTGGCAATAATCGCACCATCATATGTTATACGTTCCCAAAATAATCTTAAGAAAAATTCAATGAAAAATATGAAATGTGTGCAGCACTTTTAAAATGAGAATTGAAGAAGGTAGGCAAGTCATCTATGCACAACCACCGACCTCTGGGCGAAGACTTTTAATAAACGTACTTACATGAACCCAGTGAAGAGACCCTGCCTAGAACAGTTAATATTTAGAATAATTGAACTTAAAAGTCCCAAATCCCACAGCCAATTACATCAACAGTTTCTTAAAACAAATGCTGCATGATTGGTGAAATACAATCCTCAATTTAGTTTTTCCTTGCAAAAATATTTGAATCCACTTTGCTCTGACAGTTGGCACAAATTGTTTCAATATTGTACTCATATAATAGTTATACGCTAAATATAATCTTTTTTTCTCAACCAGACTGATATCTAAAATCAGATTACATGCACAAAATCTGATACGTGCATCTGTTATCCAGATTTAGTCCAAAGATAAGAATAACAGCTGTTAAGTCAATATATATAACAGCTGCAATATCTCAAATTTAAAATCTAAAAATTTGTCATTTTACTGACAGACAATTACACTTCTTTGTAAGTATAAGTATAAGACACACTAAAATATTTATTTAATTAACAAACCTTAAGTATTTTTAACACTTCAAAGGTTGCTAGTCTTAGTGAGATCCACTTCACTAAATCAATTTAATGATAAAAATACCAACAAATTTCTCATTGTACTAAAAGAAAAAGACATTAAAGATGAATTTTAAATATATTTATTGAGTAAAACAACAGTTACATAATTTTAAAAAAAGATTAAAAATCAAAACAGAACTTGGACATTAAATTTTGTATACCATTAAATATGAACACAAAGATCACTGAATACAAGGAACAATTATAATATGATTAAGTTGAATACAAAAACAATTAATAAAAACGTCATCACAACATGAACATCAGCCTCAATAGTCCTCCAATTGCTTATCGATAGCCACGTCTACTCTACTAACTAAATAACAAGATCGGCAGTCTTGGACCAACTTCAAATATATCCCAGACAGGTGCCATTCGGTCTATTTCTTTACATGTTGACATGTCTCTCAGTCATAAAATCTTAGGGATAAAAGTAAAAATCTAAACCTTGATACAATCTCATAATAGTGGGATAAAATATTTCAATTCTAAACACGGAAATTGTGCCACTTGAGTCCTACAAATCATCCAATTTTTTTCCCCATCTTAATGCATTCCTGCAATATATAACACCCCAATAAAGGCTTTGATTTCAATTATATCATTTGTCATTGTATCCCTTTCCCGTTAAAAATTTCCACATAGGCCACCAATCCTCAAGTTTTGGCATGAAAATTGGATACAACATAGGTCGACCCCACTACACCAAGAACCAGGAGAATATGTATAGGGAGGGCTCTCTTCTCCCAAGATCAAATATAAATATATCAAATAGACCAGTCAATAGATCTCTCAGATCCGATGCGACCTTCTGAGTATTAAGAAACAAGGAAATCAAATTAAACACTTCTATAGATGATTGTTTTATTAAAATGAAGCTTGATCACACAGTTTATTTTTCTATAAATAGCAGCAAAAGGCATGAATGAAAATGGCACCAAAGGTAGACATATTTATAATTTACAGTAAGGTACATAGATACATCAAGCAAAAAAAAAAATAATACTTCATGTGCTTACCAAGAAACCATATTATATGGTTATATATTTAATATATTTATATAAACTCAAGATCAATAAATCAAGGAAATAATAAAATAAAGTTATGATCAAATCACAACATTATAACAATGTTCCTAACTTATAATCAAAATAAAACCTAAAAAAAAAAAAATTAAATAAAATCAGGATTCAAAAATAGACATAACTGATATGCCAATTTCCTATAAGTAAACAAATAAGTTTACAAATAATAAATTGCATTTCAACCTTTTAACTTCCATAAGTTATTTACATTTCCTTCTCCAAATGTGAATAATAATTCCCAAATTATGAACGAAATAACTCGAAAATTAATAATAAAAAAGTTTCATAGACAAAATATATATTTACATAAAACTATGAACAGTCTATGTTACAAATTATCTAAACACCTCCGCTGAAAACTTATTATTTAGAAGACAGGTGTAGTAGAATCGTAGGCCGCAATCTACACTTCAATCTACCCTTCCTGGTTTCATTCAACTGTAAACATAAAATAAAATATCAATAGGATGTATCAAAACTTGAATAAAATAGAAATAAATTGTCATTGTGCAGCTCTAAATCGATAATTTAAAAAACAGCATTTGGAAGATTGAAGAGGGAAAAAAATTTCATAAGGGAAATTCAACAGTATCGTCCACCAATCAATTTTAACATTACACAATCAATTTTCAGTCAGAAGATAACAAAAAGTCAGACCTACTTATAATAATAAATAAATTTTCTATTGATTTAAACCAACCTTGAATTTTTTTTTTTTTAATTTTTCCTAGGCATATATTCATACTTAAACTAATATGTCTATTAAATAATGAGATTGATGCTGTAAAACATTTTATTTTTATCTCATACATGTTTGCTTATTCTTACCTTCAATATACATAAAATATACTCCCCTCTTCTATCATTACAACGCTTCATTTGAATTTTCCTTTTTCCAAACAGTAATGGAAGTCTTCTGTCAGCCACATTAGGACATGTGTGGCTTTTTCTTTCAGCAAGAACGTGAATGTTGATTAATAGTTGGACATTCAAGAACCCAATAAAGATGCACAATCTCATAAATACCATTAAAAAAAATCATCATTCCTTTGAATTTTGATTCGCTCATTTGAACTTCTTTGAATCTCAACAAAGTTCAGCTCTTCCAATGAATGGATTGGTGTTTTGTTTCAAGATCATAAGTAAACAATTACAATTTGTCAATCTGAATTAAAAGGAACACGATTTGAGTCTGTTGAAACTGTGAAAGAGAATGCGGCAGGCGTTCTGAATGCTGAATGCAGGCGTGCTGACAGAATAAGACTTCCAGCACTGTTTCAGACAATGGAAGATTAGCATGGAGCGTTATAGAGATAGAGGAAGGGTGTATATTGAACGTGATAATAAGTAAATATGTATTTAATCAAAATAAAATGTTTTACATCAGCCTAGCCATTTAATAGTCTCACCTTATACTCATACTTCCAAAAAAAAAACCTCTACAAATTTAGTAGCCATATACGGCATGAACGGCATACCATGAACTATGAAATAACCAGTGCCCAGCCTCAGGGCAGTAGGGCTCCCACCGCTTATTGGGAATTAATAAAACATTTCAAAGTGTATGAGATAATTAATTTTACCCTATTAAAAGCAAATGAATTAGAGACATATTGAATAAAATACAATTCACTTAATAGAAAACAACTTTTTATTATTATTATTATTACTATTTATATGATATTTACAACTGTATAAAAAAAATACATCTAGTAAATTCGTACATGGATATAATGACATGAAACACATGTTGAGAAACTACCCATTGGTAGCACTCTAATAATATGTCTATATTAGGAGATCACGTGGCCATCTTCTTTTCAGACGCCTCGGAGGGTTATCAGGAATTGAATAGGAAGCAAGGTTAGAAACAAGAGGGTTGGGATGGTTATGAAGTTTATTATGGAAGGATAGATATCTGGATTGGGCCAAATCTGATACATAAGGAACATTAAGGTCATTGTGGATGATTTTATTTGTAACAAAGTAAGGAGCATTGAGGATTTTTCATAGGATTTTGGATTGTAAGGATTGGATACGAAAAGAATTTGAAGGTTTGGTGGAGCCCCATAGCTCAACTTCGTAAGTCCAAATAGGCCTTATTATAGTCATATGAGTCTTTTGTAATTAATTGAAAGTTAGAGCATTTGTCCAGTAAGTGTTGAAGCAGTCGGAAACGTCGAGCAGTTTCTTGTCGTTTCAGTCTGGTATGAGGATTCCAAGTTAGACGTTTGTCCAGGTGGAGTCCTAGGTAACGGATTTATTAACAGGAATAAGTGAAGTGTAGTTAAAAGATACTGAAGAAAAGGAAGTCATTGGTTTACGACGAAGGGTGAAGGTAATTTGATGGGATTTATTGGAATTTATTTTAATTCTCCAGTACTGACACCATTCTTCAAGGTTTGTGATGTGTGATTGAAGGGTTTGGGATGCAGTTGATGGGTCGTTATTAACTGATAGCATACATGTGTAATCGGCATATGTGGTGATGATAGTGTTGGGATGTCAGCTTTATAGACTGTGTAAAAGATAGGACCTAAGATACTACCTTGAGGAACGCCTGCATACTGGAAAAGGCGAGATGTATGGGCATTGTTGTGATTTACTTTAAAGTATCTATCAGTAAGGTAGGAACGGATAATGAGGAACTATATAGATGGTAGGAATTTTCGGAGTTGGTACAGCAGTCCCGGGAAAAACAACTTAAGAAAACAATTATGAAGAGAAGGATGATTGGGGTGATCAGTCAGAAATAAAATGGCAAAAATAAATAATAATATTTATTTTAACATTTGCCGATGTTTTGACCCGAAATTCAGGCCTTCATCATGGCTAAGAAAAGAAACTTCATATTCCTTTTCTCTGTTTTACATTTTATTCTAAAATTACCATATTAGTATTTATGCCACCTTATTTTCATTATGTTTACATCATTAGTCCACACTTTGTAACCATTATTATTATTTATTTTTTAGTTCTTGTTATTGTCATTATTCTGCCTACTTCATTTTACTTTAATGTTCACTTATCTACTTCATTTTACTTTAATTTTTTTTTTTTTTTACCTACATTGTTTATGTTTCTCATCCCAAGCATCCTTCTTCTCTTCATTATTCATGACAGTCAACCATCAACAATTAAGAATAAAATTTTAATTAATTAAGAAATAAATTTAATTATTTTTGGAGAGAAGACGTTACTACCCAGAGGTACCATATGTCTAAGCCCAACACTAAAGATAACTCTTATTTGTGAATCCTTGGCAATAACCTAAACGATTCATCTCTTAGTTGGCAGTAAACATATTAAACAAATACAATAAAACGGTTACTAATAAACCATTCAGAAATCTCAAAGTTCCTGAAGCTTTCTCCAAACTATCGTAAGAAGAAAATTGAAATATTCACTTGTTGTAAATGCTTAATATGCTATCTTGCTAAACAGTCAGCACAAATTTTAAATAAATGGTAAATAACCTGTCTCTACTAACTTACTAAAATGGTATTAGTTATAGTAAGGTTATGCCTGTACAGCAAACAAAATTTGTGAGTTCTTAATTGATTTACTAATGTTTTGATTTATTTTTAAAATTTCAAAGTGAAAAGACTGAGTTTCTGGATTATTTGGTTAAAAATTAGTAAAGATTTAGGAGGCAAAGAACTTGATGAATACATAGATGAAATACTAGCTAGCTGACTTTATATTCCATTTTGTGACTATTGTACATGAACAAAGAATCAAGCCATCAAAACCTTACAGTAACCTTCTCTGTGTTTTTATGAAGTTAGCAATACTTAACTGGACGCCTAGTCTGTGTTAAAATTAAGAGTGCTAGCGGCCATATATAACACATATTTTTAAAAATAATTTTCTCGACTTTACACATTTAAGGGATTTACAATACTTAGCACTGGTTGTTTGAATACCCCTAATTATATAACTTACACTAAGTAATAACCCAATAGCTTTACCCTTTCTGGCTGGCAGTCAGGGTGGTGATGACTCCGCCCGGTCCAGGAAGCGTTGTCTTGCCCATCAAGTAGGCATCAACTTCTCTAGCTGCTAACCGGCCCTCGCTGATTGCCCATACAACCAGCGATTGGCCTCTTCTACAGTCTGATAAAAAAAAAGTTCAAAAATTATTATATTGTAAAATTTATTTATAAAATATATATAGGAAAGAGATGGTCCGGGGTTGCGGTCATAAATAGGCTAAATAGTGGTAAAACTATTTTATTGAAAGCCAACGTTTCGACCCGACTTTGCAGGTCTTCATCAGGGCTAGAACGGACAAGATACAAAAAGATAGAGAATTGTGGCAATTACATAATATTTAGACATAATTTATAAACAATGTGAATAAGCTTATTAAAATTATAAACAGTAAGTACAATAAAATATGGACTAAGTAAGCTGAGTAACAAGATCCTAAACTGAAGTAAATAGATGCTAACAATTGTTGTAGTGTAATATATAATAAATGAAAATGTGAATATACTTCTACAAAATCTACAGGAGAGAAATAAAATTAGAGACTTACAGGTGTGTTCATCTGGGAGTTTCACTTAGAACTGGATAGGCAGCGGTAAGGATTGCAGGTATAGGGGAAGCTAACATGTGTTAACTAAGTAAACTTTGAAAACCCAGGAAATTACAGTATCTAGAAATTTTGAAGATATGGATGGATACAATGGAAAAATACTGTATCTATGAAATATTAAATTATAAATATATGAATATACATATAAAATAGAGTTGAGAGATGTGAGAGGTATTTCATGATTCTAGATCAGAGTACAATGTGAATAAACCCAAAATTGGCAAAAGTAAAATATAAATATAGAAATAACTTCATTAACATACATACATTGCAGAGCTAACTTAAAAGTATAGAGAGGGAAAAAAAATTAATACTTATAATTATATTTGGTTGTACATATGTAAGAAAATTATGTCTAAATATTATGTAATTGCCACAATTCTCAATCTTTTTGTATCTTGTCCATTCTAGCCCTGATGAAGACCTGCAAAGTCGAAACGTTGGTTTTCAATGAAATAGTTTTACCACTATTTAGCCTATTTATGACCGCAACCCTGGACCATCTCCTTCCTTTATTATGCAACGGTCAACTATTAAATATTCAATAAATTATATATATACACAATAAACCATATACATTTCTTAATATATAACAAATAATAAATATATACATAAATAATAACAAATTATGATTTACCTCCAGCAGCAAATACTTTAGGTACTGACGTGGAATATTTTCCATTAGGTGTCTCATAGTTAGACCTTGGGTCTAAGTCGAGGTCCAACTCATTAGCTATATATTTCTCAGGACCAAGGAAGCCCATAGCAAGCAGGACTAATTGACCTTTGATTATCTACAATAAATTAATAAATAGTTTATACTGATCATTATCAAAAACTAAGGTATTTAGAATAAATAAAAATATGAAAAAAGAATTACCACTTCTGAACCGGGAACTTCTTCCATCTTCCATCGCCCTGTTTCATCCTTGGTCCAGCTTACTTTTACTGTTCTGATTCCAGCTACATTACCATTTCCATCATCAATGAACTCCTAAACAAACAAAAACATAATAATTATTTCTATGTTTTAAAATACGTTTATTAAATTTACAATCAAGTTAAAATATTGATACATTTTAAAAAACATATCAATAATTTTCCAACATTCCTATTTCCCATGAACAAAGATATTTGAATTTCTTTTGATTCATATTTATGTTACACCTTTATATATAAAACCTGTACCACTGCAATCCATCAAGAGTCTTGGGTTCAGTACTGTGTTGGAAAGAACTGTTCTTTGTTCAACAGTTGTGTAAGGAGGTGATATGACCGAAATTACGCTCAACTGCCAGGTTTTCTCCCTTAATTAATTAAGAGTATCCACTTTATTGAGGCTAAGTGTGCCCCAGGAGGGTTTCACAACCCCAGGGTCGATCAATGGGTCGATGAAACAGAATAAATAATTACCATCTATATCTACCATCAGCCGAATTTGAACTCGGGACTATGAGCATTGGAAGTCAGTGTTCAACCTACTGAGCTGCCTGCTCCCGACACCTTAATATATTTTTAAAAAATACCCTGCACCATTATAACCCATGAAGGGTTTTGGGGTCTGTACTATTTAGAGAAAGCAATGTTTCTTGATCTATGGTAGTACAAGGAGATTTGATCGAGATCACACTCAAGCCCCAGGTTTTTCCTATTAATTAATTATTTCAATTAAGAGTACCCACTTAATAGAGGCTGGGTGTGCCCCAGGATGGTCTACCTACCCAGGGTCACCCGACGGCCAATGAAACAGAATAAATAATTTTTCTGCCATTAGCCAGGATTCGAACCTGGGACCGTTAGAGCTGGAAGCTCAGTACCCTATCACTTAGCTACCCCACTCCCTATAACTATAGTTACACCACCTTAATATATATACTAGGAAAATTTCAAAGAAATAAGTTTTACAAAAAAAAAAAAAAAATAGACCAATGACAATGGGTGGTACAATATATTGTCAGTAAGGTAATCCATCCTTGCCTTATTAACCACTATCAAACTCTGAAGGAGGTAACAGTTCTTAATAAAGTTGGCTTTCTTCGAGTTAGCATTCTTTTAAGTTATAGGGATACAATTTTTCATCAAATAATTTTTGAGTTTATCAATTTTGTTTTTATCATTCAATAATAATCATCATCATCATCATAGTCATATCCCTCTTTACCGCCTATGCAGTGTGAGGTTGCTTCTTGTAGAGCTTGGACCAGGTGGACCTTTCCAGTACCAGCTCTCGTCTCCTGTTCCATTCCAAACCTCGCTTCTGGAATGCATCTCGCACGCTTTCTTCCCAGGAGATTCTGGGTCTTCCTCTTGGTCTCCTACCCTGCACGCGAGTCTCATATGTCTTCCGTGCGACTCTGTTCCGGTCCATACGGAGAAGGTGCCCAAACCATCTCAACTTGTGTTCTTCTATAATGGTTTCGACCACTTTGGCGTCGAGATTGGCGCAGATTGTAGTGTTGCAAATTCTGTCTCGTCTAGTCTTTTCCTCCACTTTTCTCAGGTATCGCATCTCTAGAGCCTGGATCTGGCTCCTGTGTTTTGAAGTAAGTGTCCAAGACTCGGAAGAATACGTCAGTATAGGAAGGAATACTGATCTGTAGACCGTCATCTTCGTTTCCTCGGTCACCTCTTTTCGGTTCCGAAAGCCTTTCCTAACCGAGCCGAACATTCTTCCAGCAGCTCCTATTCTCTGCCTTACCTCCTCGTCAATATATCCATTTTCCTTGAGTTGGGCACCTAGGTATTTGAAACTGTTCACCTGCTCCAAAATCTCACCGTCGACCCTCAATACCCTCATAACCCTGTGAGGTTTTCTTCCAATGCGCATGCATTTCGTCTTCTCAGGGTTAATTTTGATATTGATTTTTTCTTAAATCTTCCTTTAGGATATTAATATTGTTCTGGAGGTCACGGTCATTCTGGGCCAATATGAGGAGGTCATCCGCAAACACCAGCAGAGAGAATAGAGTAGGCTGCTCTGTGACCCAACTGAAAACTTCGCATCTTCTGTTTTACTTTTCCCAGCGCCAGATCGAGAACCAGTACGAAAAGAAGTGGGCTCAGGCTACAACCCTCGTACGCCCAGTTTGTTTTAAACTCCCGAGATATATTGTTTCTTGTTTTAACAAGATTCCTCGTATTTCCGTATAAACTGCTTACGGCCCTTATAAGTCCATTATTTATACCTTTTTTCTCTAGAGCCTCAATTATATCCTTTTTCCTAATCCGGTCAATAGTAATAAAAATTATATTGTCAAAAATTTGAGTTATTGAAATTCAATCATTGAGATTTGACAGTGCTTATGTTATGTTCTATCTTTATGCCCCAAGATAGAAATAATACAACTAAACCACATGATGAACATTTAAATTTAAACTGTCAAGAAACTATAAAATAAAAAATAATAATATAAAGGAGTACATAAATTTATAGACAGTAACCTAAGAAAAATTAAGGAGACTGCAAAACTATACCTTGCTGAGGGTTGAAAATATTCTTGGATCGTTTCCAAACTTGACTTTGACTTCTTCATGGCCGTAATCAACCTTGAAGACCCTCGGGAACTGCGGCCAAGGATTGTCCTTCCCCCTCTTTTCTGGTGGCTCAGGAAGGATCTCAAATGTTGTAATAGAAGCAGCTCCCTAAAACCAATATTATGATAAAATACTGTAACGTTCAAGTTAGCTAAATTATTTTTTTCAAATTCCACTCAAGTTGATATGAACATATATATTGTATTTGCTCGAATATAAGAATTTTTGGAGAAAAAAATATGAAAAAGGTAAAATTAAACTACTAATAAAAAATCCATTCCTAAATTTAATATAAATAATTCCCCCCAAAAACTTTGTTTTTTTCTTGACTCAGGAGACCTTAAAACATGTATTTCGTTTGAAAACTCAGATTCCAAAATTTTCACAATTGCAATACTTTCCTTTATTATATATTTCATATATAGGTGAGTGAAAGTAAAAAGAAGAATGAATGATTTACCTGTCTCAGAGAGGTTGCAATGCAGTCACACCCGGTATCACCTCCACCAATGACAATCACATCTTTATCTTTGGCCGAGATGGGAGTAATGGAGTTGCCCATTTGTTTCTTTTGCCACGACTCAAGGAATGACATGGCAAAGTAGATACCCGAAAGTTGCCTACCGGGAATTGGCAAGTCTCTGGGCCAGGTGGCTCCCGTGCATAAAACCACAGCATCGTATTCATCATGAAGTTCCTAATATATTAGAAAAATAAATTATTTTTTTTTTAGAATTAATATTAATCAAGCAATAAGAAGGAGAAAGTTAATACCTTCGCAGTAATATCTTTTCCGACGTTAACATTGGTCTTGAAATCAACACCCTCTTCTTGGAGGAGCTTCACCCTTCTCTGGACAACTTCCTTAGACAGCTTCATGGTCGGTATACCATACTGTAAGAGACCTCCAGCACGATCGTTTCTTTCAAAAACGGCGACAGTATGCCCAGCCTGAATAAAAAATATACAAATTATAACAAATAAATAAATTATATATTAAAGTTGAAATGTATTATTTTTATTTGATACCTTGTTCAGCTGATGAGCAGCCGCAAGTCCTGAAGGCCCAGAGCCTACGATAGCGACCTTCTTGCCAGTCCTGAATGGAGGAGGTTGGGCCGTTATCCATCCCTGCTCGAATGCATGGTCTATGATGGCACACTCAATGTTCTTGATGGTCACTGGAGGTTCGTTAATTCCAAGCACGCAGGCACCCTCGCAAGGTGCAGGGCACACTCTTCCGGTGAACTCTGATAGTAGAGGAATACATAAAGGTTTTAATATAATAAGAAAAACAAGTTTTACAAGTGGGACTGCCCTAAGGGCTGCTTTAATCAATGGGTAAAAATACAAACCATTTATTCCACTTTATTTTACTTAAAAAAAGAAAAAGAAACAGATTTCAGCACACAATAACTAACTGCATAAGCATATAGACCAAAAGGAGCCACCCTGAGGAAGTACTTCCCCACCGTTCAATCACGTTTGGAAGCCAAGTGGGTTCTCCTGGATTACTGGCTCTTGCAATTCCTTACTGGGCATGGGGGCTTTCGAGACAAGCTCCATGGATTTGGAAAAGATATCGATCCTCTATGCCCTAGCTGTGGGATCCCGGAGACTGCTGAGCACATAATAAATTGCATCGCTAAGGGCCAAATTGGTGAGGGAGAGCGGTCTCTATGTTCTCACAGAGACCGATATCCCTCAGCTAGTTACGGAAGAAAACTGCCCATACTACAAAGAAATAGTGTACGAGTGGAAAGAAGCAATTGGACCCGAACACTTTACTCCCACAAGAAGAGGACCCACGCCAGGGAGGCCGCCGGAACAAGGAGAAGTGGAATAAGAACATAAACAGTAAATTTAAATATGAAAATTGGTCTCGTTGCAGAAGCAGGCAGTTATGTAGTGACATGTAATAACCCAGTTCTCCAAAACCAGTATTGCCTCGATGGCACGGTAGGGTTTAAATAAATAAATAAATAGAAAACTGCATAAGCATAATTAAATACAATCACAATATAGACAACAAGTTGGCCCATGCTTATTATATTGGTCCTTGAACAAATTGGAATAAGTAAATACGATGAACTATCAATGCCTCAATCATTGGAATTGACAAATTAATAACAAAGAAGCAGGGTAAAAATGACCTCAAAAACT
This sequence comes from Nezara viridula, assembly GCA_928085145.1. Lineage (NCBI taxonomy): Eukaryota > Metazoa > Arthropoda > Insecta > Hemiptera > Pentatomidae > Nezara > Nezara viridula. The sequence continues at coordinate 18,039,244 of OV725077.1, forward strand.
ATTAAAAAAACAAAACTGTACCACTACAACCCATGAAGGGTCTTGAGATCAGTGCTTTGCAAGGAAGTACTGTATACAGGGAGGAGATCAGGCAGAGATCGAGCTCAACCGCCAGGTTTTCCCTTAATTAATTATTTAAACATTTTTTTTATAGAATATGGTTGGTAATTTAGTTGAGAGTTGGATTCACAGTGAGAAACACAAATAAAAATAACTAGGGCGGTACCTCCTATCCTAAATTATATCTGCCTGACGGCGGACCAACCCCTATTTTAGAAATTATACAATTGTTCATTTATTAGTAATACTTGCTCAAATTGTATAATTGTAATTTAAATGTATTCAGTAATTCAGATTGTACTATTTTTTATCATAAAATAAACTGAACAAAACCACAGTTCCGGAAAACTTTTAATTTCTTTAAAAATCTATATTATACTTTACATCCTTTTTAATGACTATTCTTAATGCCAATTCGTAACCATAATATATATTCAACTTGTTCACCTTCATATAAGCCCAACATCAATTCGAGTCTTTTATTTCTAATATTTTCATTGTACGTTATATTGATTTTCCTTTTCTATGTCATAATAATTATTATTATATCACAATATAATATAAATAATATTATTTATAATATAATAATTAATATATTGTATTCAAGGAGAAAATGTATAAATTGAAAAATAACTGCTGTCACATAGGTAAAATCAAACTACCACCTCCAGATTTTCCACACAAATTTCAGATCAAAAATCTTTATTTTGTATTAGGAGAATAAAAGGTTATAGGAGCTCAATACTCTAACGAAGACAGCAGGGTGTAAATCTCTATTATGTATCAGGATAGTAGGAGGTTACAGGAGCTCAACACATATGTAATTAATTGAAAAGCTGTATAATTAATGCTAATTGTAGAGCTAATAGGAGAACTCTTGTAATCTCTTACTCTCTTAATATTAAAATAAAATAAAATATAAAATTCACGAAATACTTTTTCATATAATAGAGATAATTTTTTTTTTTTTTTTGTGGTATTGCAACTCACCAACAAACTTCCCAATCATATTAACTATAGTAAACTATTTCTTCACCTTTTTTAATGATAAAATTTATCTTCTAAAAACAGCAGTTACCTGGGAAATTGTTTGTTTGAAGAAGTTGATTTAGTGCCTCCCTCCAGTTGTTGTGGAAGACGAGATCGTTCCACTTGGGAATAATATTACCAAGCGGGCAGCCATGGCTGCTCTGGCAGAACGGCACGCCGCACTCCATGCACCTAGCGGCTTGAACCCTGAGACCTTTCCTTACATGGGTGAAGTTATAAATTTCGTCCCAATCCTTCAGCCTCTTCTCTGCAGCTCGGTACAGGCCGGTCTCTCGAGAGTACTTCACAAAGCCCCTGAGAACATGAGATGGTTATGTTATTATTTATAATAAAAACACCAAAAAATGTCAACAACTAGATCATACTTTAAATTAATCTTTTGCTGAAATATTGTTGCTTTGAACTGTAATTAAAATTTGAGGGCATAAAATGGAAAACTTACAATATTCACACCAACTAAGTTTTGGGAAAAGTAAAAAACTTATTAAACTTTAGAGCACATCATTTTTTTAGATATATTGGATATCTATTTACAGTAGTGATTTTTTCATGCAATAATGTAAAAACTATAACAATGGTAGAGAAAAACTCAGAGAGAACAATTTTTTATTATTTCAAAAAAAAATTGTTTAACAAAGTTGTTATAATTTCAAGCATGTTCATATTTAATAAAAACAAATGAAAAACTGATATATATTCTATATGCACAGCATATATATTGTAAAATGTATAGTTTTTCAGATAAACCGTAATTTCAGCTGAAAGCTTCCAAGATGTCATGGTTGCCTTGGGATACACTATCACACATCATTTAGATTTTACAACAGTGAGTTTGTAAAACTTCATGAATAGTTGAGTCTTATTACTTTACTATTAACCTGAAGGAATATTTTCTAGTGGAACAAGCTAAGTAAGAAAACTGATTCTATATATACAGTTTTTTTTGTTCTCCCCATTATCACCTTTTAGGCTATACTAGGCTATATTAGGTGTTTTTCCGGGGCAGGAGGTGATGGGGAGGGATTATTACAGAGTAAAAAGCCCTCCTCAGCACCGGGATACGAACTCATAACTATTTTATTATTCATAACTTCAGTTATCAGGTTGCCGGGCAACAAGTTGTGCTGTGCACATGTGTTAGCCCTCTCGCCCTAAGCCCTCTCGCCCCCTAAGGAACATTACAGCATAATGACCACAACAAAAATGAAATAATATACATTGTTATGGGGAGGAACCACCACTAAAATATAAAATGAAATATTTAAGCAATGCTTAGTAATTATTAAACGAAAATCAGCACCAGCCCACATTTTCTAATTTTTCAGTCCAGATATATGATGACTTGAAATTAATTGTTTAATAAAGAGACGAAAGTTCAAATAAGAACATAAAAGAGATTTATAATACTATAATAAATTTGTTACTCACAAAAGCCTAAAAGTACTTAACATCATAAGCTAAAGTAAGAAAGTCAACGGTGGACTATTTGCAAAAGAATGGATAGATAACCTTAATTCACTCAGTACCTCCGCTTTTTCATTATTTTTTCAATGAATGAAATCTTTGTTCAATGGTTGCTCCAAACTACATTTTTACAATCAATTATTCATTGACGACATCCTTTTCAATGATTCATCGTTTAACAATGTCCTACTGTTCTATAAAAAGCATTCCAGTTGAGAACGAAAAATTGAAACTAATAAATCAAAAGAATTTATAAATAAACATTCATATTATATTTATAAACTGATTAAAAAAAAATATATGGAGTTATGAATGATAAAATGTCATAACAATTTAATACTATATTTTTAAAGCTGTTATCAATACCTATATGACTATATTAGTTATGTGTTTTATGCTGATTTAAAAAAAACAAAAAAACATTTAGATAAATATTGCAACTGCTGCGTTACTACTCTTGTGAAACTCAGAAAGCATGAAATACTGGATATCTACCTCTTCTTGTATTTGGCTGGCCATTTCACCCAAAATTACAAATAAAAATTTTTAATTTAATTATTTACAACTAAACAAATCACTATCATTTCTTTGCAATGACTTTAATGTACACAATGAGCTAACAAATGACAATCAAATAGTGAGATAAAAACGATTTAACATGTTTTAATTTCACTAAATAAAAATGATAAATATAAAGGAAAGTTTAATTCGCGAATAACTATGAACACTAGTAGAAAACTAACAAAAAAAAATTAGCTGAATAAAAAAGTACAAATATATTTTTGAGCTGTTCGGTCTAGACGCAATACGATTCAAATTAAAGAATATTTTTTATTCAATATAGTTATTCTTGTTTTTTAAACAAATTTTATAATTATGTTCATAACATCATACCTGACTTTATCTAATGTCTTTTCTAGTCTCTTTTTCTCTTTAGGAATGTCCGTTACTATTTCTTCTATGTCAGCAATCTGTTGTACGTGATTTGCTATTGCTGGGACATCTCCTTCCATCTTCTTCGTACTTGCTTCTTCAGCAAGTTGGGCCAGAGCTCTCTGATACTCATACGGGAATACCTATTACAAATAATCATTAGATAGAAAGAGAAAATATATAAAGTATTATATTTTCAAACTATGTATTTCATTCAGTCCATATTTAGATCAGCAAATAAAATAATATGTTTTCTAAACGATTTCGAATAAAAATCAAAAACTAAATCGAAAAATTTATTTTATTTATTGTTTATAATGATTTATAATTTAAGCTATTATTTTAAAACACAATTCTTATCAAAGAACTTGTATTAAATACTATAAATATAATCCAAATTTTTAGTTCACAGTCTACATGAATCAATTCACCAACACTTGTTGAAATTAAATTATTACCTCAATACAGATATGAACCTTCTTCATAAAGAATTCACTGATTCTCTGACTAAATGAATGAATCATTAACTCTTTTATTGACCATATAATAACGATTGCATTAACTTCCTTATTAATTAATTTTAAAACTAAACTGGATTACAAGATTGGCAATTTTTTATAATCTAAAGAAGGTTATAAACCCTAATATATGAATGTCTAGGATTTCATTAGTTGAAAACCAGTACCGATTCTTCTAAAATTATCTAGATATATCAAAGATATCTATCCATTTTAATATTAAATAAAATAAATTATGATGACCAACCAAAAATAAATGTTATGAACAATCAATTTTAAATAAATACATGCAAAATAACTACAATATATATATACAGGATAACTCAGTCCTTAATGCCCAAACTCTAGACAAAAATTCAATGTATGGGCCAATTTCGAAAGGTAAAGGAGTAATGTCCAATTTTCTCTTTTCTTAAGGTGGACATGTTTTCTCTTTCATAGAAAGTGATAACACAAAAACTATTTAATTTATATAATTAAAAATTGATTCATAGGAAACTAGATAAATTTCCGTCAAATACAGGTAGAGTTTTCTTTGTCAAAACCATTAAAATGGGACTTTAGAACAGCCAAACTATGCTAAGTTGTGTTGTTCATGAATTTAAATTAATAAAAAGTGTATTTTCTTAATTAATTTACTAAAATAGATGTTAAGTGAAAAGAAAAAGAAGGAATCAAAACTTGGTAATAATTTCTTGATTGTTATTTTTGCTGAAAATACAGTTACTCTGGATTGACAGAATATCAAACAATATAATTTTTCACATAAATAGAAGTGAATCTAAAATAAATCCAAATATATTGATATGCATTTAAAGTTTATTAAACAAGCAAGTTTTTATAAGAGTGGAGTATTTGGAGTATAGTTGTAGGATTCTAAAAAAATATTGTGAATAATTCATGATTTAATGAAAAATATAACTTAGCGTAGTTTGTTCACTCAAAAGTCTCCTTTAAATAGTTATGACAAAGACAAACTCTACTAGTATTTGAAGACAATTTTATCTAGTTTACTACAAAGAAATTTTTAATTACCTTAATTCCTCAGAAAGACCACTTCCTATGAAAGAGAAAATATGACCTCCTTAAGAAAAGATGAAATTGGATTTAACTCATGTTCTATTCGAAATCTCTCATACATCAAATTGTTGTAGATAGCCCCCAGTATTTACTCCTTTATGTGACATTATGTGAGGGAATGAGAAGGAATATATAGGAATGTGAGGTTGCACTATGAATTTACTCAATTATGCAGTGGACAAATTGTTCATTGAAAAGTCTCATATCGATAAACAATCGACGAAGAAAGAAGCTTGAAAAAGGACCGAACAGGTAGCAGCAGCTGAAAAACGCTGAGAGAAGAAAGAAGAACTCACTTGAGGCAAGAGCATGAAGGCGGAACGACGTTACCTGAGAAGAGAAGTCTACTACACTGAAGATTAAGAATATCAAGCCTACAGTTATAAGACTTTAATAGATTCAATTTATTACAGTTGTGGAAATAAATTATTTTGTTATAAAGGAGAGAATATTCCTTTTACTTAGTTGTCCTATATGCCTCATAATTGAAGAATAACAAACTAGATGAGTCAATTCATTCAAAATGTATTTACCTGGTCCTACATTTCATATACATATATTATTATTATTTCTTGTCACTCAGTATCACAAAAGCATTAGGTTCCCGATTTCCCAACGACAGTTAAACACCCTCAAAAAATTGATATCCAGAGGCGAGGTTTTGTTTTAAGAAAATTAAATTCATGAGTATAAATAACCTAGTTCCCCGACAAAGAGGAAGGAATATTGACTATTGCCACCAAACAGGTCATTTACAATTAACCCTTAATAGGTTATTTACAACATGAAATTATTTGTTGGAAATTTTGTTCAGAATCACTTCCAAGAGTTTTGCCATTAAGAACTGGAACATCGTATATATATACAATATATGTATATGAGGAATACGAGAAAATTTTAAACCTTGATGAAATCCTTGGCAGGTTGAGGCCATGCTTTCAACAAATCGGCAGCTATCAGCGACGAAGTCTTTTCTTCAAATTCTTTCAGTAACGATTCCACATAATCAAGGTCTTCCTGTTTTTCTAGAGGAAGCAGTTCGACCATTTCTTGATTACATTTACTGTAAAATCCAAAATCATAACTTAAAACAAACTGTAAAAAAAATCATAAATATATTTCATTTCAATTAAACATATTTAAACAAATAAGGATTTCTTATTTAAAACAAAAGATTATTGTAATAAAAATTGTATATGTGTTAGTAAAATTTAATAATGTCTTTACCAATACTTCTTTATTTTCTAAATAACCATCGCGGCTTTTAGCATATTATTTCTGATAATGAACCTTTGTCATCGAAAAAAAAATGTTAACCCCCAAAATAAAGAAATTAAGCAGAATCAAAAATTTAAAAAAAAAAAAAAATGTTTGCCTGCACTAAAGTCAAGGGTCACACCACGACAATCCTCTGAATTAAACAATACCATCAGCATTTGTTCTAATAAGACGACAGATTAGAGGTTTTATGAACCCATATCTCAGCTATTTAAGAAAAAAGGGAAAATCATTTTGAAAGCCTTAAATTACGGGTCTTCAAAAGAGGTGGGCTTTCCTCCTACTTTTGAAAAAATGTAAATGAACTATAGTAGACAAATAACAAAAGTTCTTAAGAAGTGTTCAAAAAAATAGTTCATAGAACAACGCAACGAATCATGGAGTAAGCCTATTCGTTTGATAACAGTCTTATTCGTTTTAAAACGGATCTTATTTGTTTAATAACAGGTCTAGAAATGAATGAAACGTTATCCGTTTAGAAGAACAGTTCATTCATTTGATATCAAGAACTGTTCTTTTCAAACGTTTGGCGTTTTCACTCCCACCCCTAGTCCCCAACCAACCTTTCTTCACCTGTGGGCATATTTATAGGTTATATGTTAGGTAGCGGGCACCAATTCTTTTTTATTTTATTTTTTTTTTTAATAGTGCAAGTAGTGAATGTGCATTGCAAGTAAGTCACTGTTTATAATATTCAAAAAGATAATGTAAAATAAATCAATAAAACAAAATAAATACGTTTCATTACAAACACCTTTAATATTTCATTTCTAAAACTAGCAGGTGTTACCAACAGTATAATTGATTTTTTTTTTACTGCCAAATAAAAGAATTAAACAAAGCAACAGTGGTAATTATATCGATAAATGAAATATCATTTTCAAATGGTTCACTTATATTTCAATGAATTTTATATTTATATCACATTTAAGAAAAAAATCGTAAAACATAACATTGAAAATTCATCTATCTGCAACTGACACGTAAAACTATAATAATGATGAAAAAAACAAAACAGAAAATGCTATGATATTATTGGATTGGGGAGATCTATGGTACTGAAGCTAAAAAGAACTGATGCTTGGAAAAATAGACTCACTCTAGACTGTTTCTGGAAGGAATGTGTCAAAAAAGAAGTAACCTACTAATTAATCTGAGCAGGAGCTCTGTTAAGAAAATTACAGCGATATATACTGGGCACTGTAAACTGAATTATCACATGTTCAATCTCCGGCTCACAGAGTCGTATCTTTGCAGGTACTGAGGCCAGGAAGATGAGACGGCTTATCACATTACTTTTTGGTGCGACAGATTTGCTGGACTAAGATTCTGATTATTCGGCATTGATAGGGTGCCTGATCCCAAAGCAAACGAGTTCATCAATCCAACAAGCTTATTACAGTTCATTGAGACTGCAGGAATGAATGACGTTCCAACAGGAGGGACTTTAATAGAGGAGTACAATAGGCCTACATGGCCGCAGTGCACTCATGCCGCTTTAAAACAGAAAAAAAATATATTATTAATTCACTATTTTCAAAGTAATCCCTCTAACTTGCAGTCAATTATTAGATATTTATTAAAATGTGTATTTTTATTTCATTGAAACTTATCAATCAGTCGCAGGCAACAGTTTTACTGTTGTGTATAGTGATCGCCAGTAAAGGTTATGTTAGACATGGGCAGGCACAAGTGGCGTCACATAGAAACATCGGTGCCCGCAATTTCTAGATTGGCGATCCCTGCCTTAAATGATAGTGACCATAGTGTAATAATTTGGAATATTTTACAGTAATATTTGTAATAATTACTTAATTTTTTTAAGTAATCAATTTAACTAAATAGTTTTTAAAAAAATTATATTTTAAAATAATATATAGAAATAAAATATTAACAAAACAGTGCATACCCTCTGAAAGATCCATCTATATCGAGAACATAGGCAATGCCACCCGACATACCAGCAGCAAAATTCCTACCAGTCAGTCCCAAAATAATCGCACAGCCACCAGTCATGTATTCACAGCCATGATCACCAACGCCCTAGGCATCAGTCAAATAATAATTATAATGAATTCAAACAATAACAAAATGAAAAATTGGATAAAAATGAATAATAATCACCTCGACTACTGTCACTGCTCCAGAATTTCTGACTGAGAATCTTTCAGCAGCAATACCCCTAAAGAATGCCTTTCCTGATGTCGCACCGTACAGACAGACATTACCAACGATCACATTTTGACCAGAATCAAAGTCTGAAGTTTTGGGTGGGTAAATGACTACTTCACCTCCGCAAAGTCCCTTTAAAAACAAGATTCATTGAATATAATTATATAACTATAATGAATTGAATATTTAAAATATATACTGAAAAACTTCAATATTTCAATTTTTAAGTAATAAACAACAACTAAATAATTAGGTTACCTTTCCAACGTAATCATTGGCATCTCCTTCCAAAGTCACATGCACTCCGTTTGTCAAGAATGCACAGAAACTCTGTCCAGCTGAACCTTTAAGGCTGATGTTGATGCTGTTAGGAGGCAAGCCAGCATCACCATGTTTTCTAAAAAATAAGGCATGTTACTAATTTCATAAAGAATAAATAAATTAAGGAAAAAATAGAAATATATATATAAAAAATTACATTGAAATATGGTAACTCAATGTTGCACCAAACGTACGACATTCATTGTTAATTGTTAGTTCCAAATCAATGTGTTCCTTTTCACCATTTATCACAGGCATACATTGCTCGATTATCGGTTGGTCGATTCTCTTTTCTAGTTGGAAGTCCTTCAAATAGAAAAAATAAATAAAATGAGAAAAATGAAACCATAAAACAAAAATAATTTACTAATCTCATTCGATCAAAGCATTGATAATCTTACCTGAGGCACAGAACCTCCAACGATATTAACACCAGGGCGGAGATGCAAAGCATTTTTCAAAAGTGGAGCAAATGAAAGTAGCTTGGCTTTAGGGCTCTTGGTGTGTTCGGAAGGTTTTAAGAGATCGGTGCGGCCAATCAATTCTTGAAATTTCTTGATTCCCAACTGAGACATGATTGTTCTTATCTAAGACAAAAATACAATTTATAACCAAAAGAACTAATTTAAAGGCTAACTGATAAGAACATAGTTTCATAATTTATTTCAAAATATATTAGATTTATATCAATTAGTTTAATAATCAACAATTCAGTAGTATATATTCTTTTTCCAGTTCAAGGAAGCTACGGATAACATACCGGCCTAATATGATTCTTGCGATAGTCTCCTAGCTAAATATACTATGGTCACCATGGGATATTTAAAACATGTAGTTTGTAAAAATAAATATCGTTATTCATTTTTATTTACTTATTTATCGGCTCAACAGGCGCCTGAAGCTGCCCTTGGCCCTCTCAACTGCCCTTTCCCAATTATTTGGTCAGCAACATGTCTACTGGATACTCCCAGAGTGGTCTAATTAAAATATTTCTACATATGGATTAAAAGATCTCTGGAACTATATATAGGGCCTGCATACTGTAAGCAAGGAAATTGTTCAGCATTTCATCCTCTCTAAAATAGGCGCCTATAATTCAAAATTGTATCTAAACGTGACGCCATGTTAGGGAGGCGAAAAGGAAAAAATAATGTTGAAAACCAAATGATAAGGTTAGTTGAACATATGGATTAAAATATTTCAGATACTAAAAATCGTTTCTGTATACTGTAAGGGAAGGAAATGTTCAGTATTTCATCTTTTTTGCAATGAGCTGTTATTTATAATTTATACTTCATATTATTAATCTCGCCTTGTTGATGTTTTCACTTATATCATGTGGTCTAAACCACACACCTTAGTTGTTTTTTTTTTTTCTGTTGGCCTTATTGACCTTGTATATCTTTTGTCAGCTTAACCAGCCTTCTCCAACTCTGCCTATCTTGGGCTGTTTCTTTCCAATTATCTGCACGCAACTCTACTGTATCTTTGTTTATTCGATTTATAAATATGGTTTATGAAATTCTAGATAAATTATCCTCCCACCCATCTTAACATCCTTGCCTTTGTATCAGAAAGTATTGATTGATCAGTTTCCATAAGCAGTTCTTTGCTGGTCCTTCTCCTCAAATTATTAGAAATCTGATCGCTCCAAGAAAACATACATTAATAAATAATAAACATCAATAAAACTCAACTGTTATTACAAACTGGCTAATACATCAAGGTTTATTTAATCAAATTTATAAAGTTAAATAAAAAATGATTAAATTAACTAAATACATACTTCTTCAGCTAGCATGAACAGATAGTTAATAACATGTTCTGGCTTTCCGCTGAATTTTTTCCGTAAGATTGGATCCTGAGTGGCGATACCAACAGGGCATGTGTTAAGATGGCATTTCCTCATCATCGTACATCCCATGACGATCAATGGAGCTGTACTAAAACCAAACTCATCAGCTCCGAGGAGAGCAGCAACCACTACGTCAAACCCTGAAAAAAAAAAAAGATTATTTATTAGTAAACTTGATATTCAACAGAAGAAAATTTGCTAATATACTCTAAAGCAGTGGTTCATAATAAAATGTTTATATGGTTCCCCTTTAATTTGCTTTAATGAAAAAAAAAATCACTAAATTTTCAAAATTGTAAAATTTGTTTTTCTTCTTAAACAGCTACGGAAACTTTTATAAACATTATTATATATAGACAAATTGTCCCTGAACTGAAATCTATTAAGTAAAAATTATTTCTTGGACCTACAAAAAAATATTTCACTATGTATAAACATGAATTTATGTTTCTAAAAAACATTTAAAACAGATACTAAAAATAAGGTAAAAATGGTGTTCAAAGAAGATAACATAGAATTAGATTTTATGACGTGTCACTATGTGAACTATGATTTCTGGCATTCAGAACTTTAACAATAATAATCTGAAAAATGGATGCATTTACAAAAAAAAAAGTTTTAAAATATAAAATGCCATTACTTTGCCTTTTTAATTAAAAGATCAGTTAAACAACTCAGGTAATGAATTTTCAAGTTGCAAAAACAAGGCTTTTTAGCATTTCATAACAAAAATGCCTCAAAACATTCAAGGTTTTGCAACTTTTAAGTCTTATATTAGAGTAAAATTTTTGTTAACCCATTTTTCTCTGGTAACATTAATATAAAACTACTGCAACCAGTCAATTTAAGTTCTGTATTAAGTAAGTCTATTTAAATTAATTATTTAGTTCATATTCATACTAATAAATAAATTGACTATTATTCCTAACTCAACACAACAAATTGAATCTGTCCTTTGAGCACATTTATTTCTCGAACGATAGGTTCCATATTTGATACTTCATTATCATTCCAGTCAATGAATGCTCGAAAAGGGGGTATAGAAGGAAATGGCGGTAACACAACTTTTGACTTTGGGACATTTTTTGGACTAGTAAGTAGTTAAACAATAATAAAAGTCACCACTCCTAGGTGGTAAGCCAAATGTGGAAGGGCGCCTAGTAAGTCATTTTTTTCAAGTTTTCGCTTATATCAGGAAATCTATCCATCACCACATTGACAAAGACGTTCTATACAAAATTAAAGCTGATAAAATTTGCAATATGATTAATTATATACCTTTTTTCACTATCTCGCTTATTTAACGAGATATCCGTCCCCAACTATGGCTAATTTTGAAAAAAAAAAAAATCGTCATGTGTTTATTTTTGTTTTTCACGTTTTCGTTTATATCAGGAAAACTATCCATTGCATCTACAAAGATGGTCTATACAAAATTAAAGTTGATAAAATTTACAATATAAATGATTATATAGCTTTTTTCACTACATTAATTTCCGAGATATCCGTCGTCCTCAGCTATCACTAATGTGGAAAAAAAATTTTTTTACTTCATTTTTTTACTGTATTTAACTAGCTAACTCTTGATTGCTTCGTTTTACGATTAAATAATGAGAAAGAAAGTTTTTAATAATTACATTTTCTTCAAGAATATCTGTTATTTTACTAGTTGATCTTCAAAGGTTCAAAATTTAAAATTTATATCAGTTATAACTTTATATGTCGATTCCGAAAATTTGTGGAAAAAAATAATTTGTATAATTAACATTATTGTATATATGTACAATATATATATATATATATATATATATATATATATATATATATATATATATATATATATATATACAATATATACAATATATACAATATATACAATATATACAATATATATACACACACACACACACACACAGATTTAGAGGAATATAATAATAACAAATATTATAAAAATTATTTTTTTCAGCAAATTCTCGGAATTGACATATAAAGTTATAATTGATCTAACTTTTGAACCGTTCGAGATAAACTAGTAAAATAATATATATTCTTGAAGGAAATTTAATTATTAAAAACTTTCTTCCTCACGACTTAATCGTAGGAAGAAGCAATCAAGAGTTAGCTAGTCAAATAAATTTAAAAAACATGAGATTTTTTTTTTTCACATTAGCGATAGTTGAGGATGGATAACTCAGAAACTAAGTGAAATGGCAAGAAAAGGTAAATCAATTATATTGAAAATTTTATCAGCTTTAATTTTGTACAGAATATCTTTTTCAATGCGATGGATAGTTTTCCTGATATAAACGAAAACCCTGAAAAAAGTGATCTACTAGGCGCTCTCCCATATTTGGCTCACCACCTAGGAATGGAGACTTTTAGTATGTTTACCTCCTTAATAGACCAGACAATGTCACAAAGTTAAAAATTATTTCGCCACCATTTCCTTGTATAATCATTCATTGACTGGACTATATGCTATTTGCAAAAATAATTTTTCAATTACATACAACAGACTTCTTAGTCTTTGTTCGAGGAACTCAAGACTGGTAGAAAACATTGCTCTAGAGTATTTAAAAAAATCTGTTCGTAATTTCGGTCTTACCAGTTCTGATTTGTCCATCTGCCTGCAAAATTATCCTGGACCTGAGGTTATTTAACACAAGAACTTGATGGGTTTCTGCAATCCCTAACTCCCACGGCAGGCCTGCATTCTTAATACCAGTCCATGAGCTGGCTCCAGTTCCACCATCATGACCAGATATAGTAATGTGCTCAGCTTTGCCCTACAAAAATTTAACAAAATGATATAAAATACACTAATGAGGTCAAATTATTTTTGAAATGAAAAATGTATAGTTGATAGCCACCTGGATTTACTCCTTTATGTGACATTGTGTGAGGGAATGAGAAGGAATATATAGGAATGTGAGGTTGCACGATGAATTGTACTCAATTGTGCAGTGGACAAATTATTCATTGAAAAGTCTCATATCGATAAACAATCGATGAGGAAGGAAGAAGGAAAAGGACGGAGCAGGTAGCAACAGCTGGAGAAGGAGGCTGATGAGAAGAGAAGGCACTTGAGGCTGGGGCATGAAGGGGAAATGACGTTATCTGAGAAGAGAAGTCTAAGAATATCACTACATTGAAGACTAAGAATATCAAGCCTACAGTTATAAGACTTTAATAGATTCACTTATTACAGTTGTAAAATAAATTTTTTTGTTAGACAGGAGTGAAAAGTCATTTATTTATTTAGTTGTCCCATAGGCCTCACAATTGAAGAATAACAAACTAGATGAGTCAATTCATTCAAAGTGTATTTACCCAGTCCTACATTTCATATACATATATTCTTATTGCTTCTTCTCACTCAGTGCCACAAAAGTATTAGGTTCCCCGAATTCCCAACAACAGTTAAACACCCTCAAAATGTCTATATCCAGTGCCGCTGGGTTTTGTTTTAATATTCACGAGTGTAAATAACATAGTTCCCCGATATAAATGGAAGGAATATTTACAATTCCCGCCAAACAGAATATTTAAAATTAACTTTTAACAGGTTATTTACAAATGTGTAATGAAAATATGTCTTAAAAAAATAAACTTTAACATGTTAAACACCTACCTTGGCAACACCTGAAGCAACGACTCCAACACCAACTTCAGAGACCAATTTAACAGAGATTTTAGCATTCGGATTGGCACACTTCAAGTCATAAATTAATTCTGCCAAGTCTTCAATAGAGTAAATGTCATGGTGAGGCGGAGGCGATATCAGGCCTACTCCAGGGACAGAGTGCCTTGTCTTGGCTATATCTTTTGTAACCTAAACATATTATATCATTTACAATTAATTTAAAAAAAGGATCATTGTATTTTGTTCTAAAAACGTTTAGAAAATATATATTATAACATATAAATGTAAAATTATAGCTACTAGTAGGCCTGTGCGAAAAATTCGCACAGCATATTGTTAAGTGATCGAATGCCAAATCATCGATAAATATAATCGACAAAAGAAATAAAAATTAATTTAAAACTTCATTAATGTTTGAAACCAATATGTTTACAAATTTCTGTATAATATAAGCTGTATCTTTGCTAAAAATTGTCCTATTTCGATGATTTTTTTTTTTCCTTTTGTTGGGAATTTATTAATCTTTTAGATAATCAAAAGTGTGGAAATTTTAAGTTATTCACAAATAAAGTTTCTTTTCTTTCATAACTTGTTTGCCTGAATTTTCGTGGTGATTGGACTATTTTGCCCACCTGAAGGAGAAGGAAGCCTTTAAAATTGGTGTTCAATCTTGAGATTTGGTGAAGAATTAACGATGATATGGCTAGCCGATCAAAAACACCATCGATAAATAATATAAACTCCTCATCTCTCGATCATAGAGGCCTCAAGTCGACGAAATGATACATGTATTCAATGACAGTACTACAATTAACGCAAGGTTGTGTGGATGCGAACCCTATGCCTAGCATTATCTCGAAAATAGTACGTTTTTAGGCTTAAAAACGCATGATCTGATAGTTTTGAATGAACTATCCGGGTCTTGCTGTACGCATCAAAATATTCAAAGCCCAATTTGTCCCATATCGATCAACAGACTTCTCACCGTTCCAGTATTGAAGCCTAGCAAAATGTTTGTATCGACTTTGTTTATTTTAGAAAGAAAAACAAAAATCGAGAATACGATTCGCTAACCCCCAATGAAATTCTAAATACAACGGTACACCATTCATGGTATTTGAGCACAACAGGAGCTTATATTTGGTACAAAACCGACTTCGAGCCTTACTTTAATATAATATATGTGGGGATTATTATTAAAACGTGTTATAAATAAGAAAAAAGTAACGAAAAAAATTGCCTTATATCCTGGAAGTTCACCACCCTCACCAGGCTTTGCACCCTGGGCCATTTTTATCTGCAAATCGTCAGCATGCGCCAAATACGAACTTGTGACTCCAAATCTTCCAGAAGCAACTTGTTTAATTGCTGATCTCATATTCTTTTCAGGATCTTGATTCAAATAGCGCTCCGCATTTTCACCTGAAAAATTATATTAGGGTTAATCGTAAAATCATCATTTATTACAAAATAATATTAAGGTTTTGAGTTTTCAAGGAATGTAATTTTAGCACCTTGTAAGATGTAAAATCTTTATTGCTGAATTATAACATGGCAAAGGTAATAGAAGGGGAATGTGTTATTCGGCTTTACCTAATTTTCAATAAATGTATAGCATTATGGAGTGCTTAATCCAAATTCATGTTTTATAAATAATATTTTTGATTAAACAATCATATAAAACGTTTATTTATAAATAAATAAAAACATTTCTAGGAAACTTCCTATATGGAGCAATAAAAGTGTTAGTTAATTGAACTTTGACAATATCTCATTTACCTCCTTCTCCCGTGTTCGACTTGGCTCCTACTTTGTTCATGGCCATAGCTAAGGTTGTATGGGCTTCTAGAGATATACTACCAAAGCTCATAGCACCTATAAAAAAAAAAAGATTAACAATGGTTAATTAATTGTAAATTTCAATAAAATCTCGGTTATAAGTTTTTTACCAGTAGCAAATCTTTTAACAATCTCTGCTGCTGGTTCAACTTCCGAAATGTCGACCGGATTGTCACTGTAGACTATTTCCAATTGGCCTCTAAGAGTGCAATTTCTTATGCTCTCAAGAGTTGACTCCTTAAATCGCTCATATGCATTTTTATTGTTGCTAACAGCGGCTTCCTAAATTTAAAAGTTAAATAGTAAAAATTAAGAATTATAATAATATTTTTTAAAATGTTTTACTAATTTAATAAAATAAAAATACCTGGAGATTCGCAATACTTAGCGGGTCATTTATGTGCTTCTCTCCTCCCATCCTCCAATGGTAAACACCCGGGTTTCTCAAAACAAGGTTATCTTTGTCTGTGTAAGCAAGGTAATGCCTCTCATAGGTCTCATTGGCTAAAATTTCAAAACTAATCCCACCTATTCTTGAAGGAGTCCCCTATAAAATAAATAAAAGCTTTATTAAAAGAATAATTACCTAAATATAAAGAAACAAATAATATATACATATAAAGTATATAATTACATACTTTGAAACATTTGTCAATGACTTCATCAGAAAGGCCGACTGCTTCAAAGATTTGGGCTCCTTTATAAGATTGTAGTGTAGATATGCCCATTTTGGCCATTACTTTAGCTATACCTCTTTCCATAGCTTCTGAATAGTTCTGAAAAAAAAAAATTTAAGTCAAATGAAAAACATTAAATGAGGTGTGATAAAAATAATAAAAAATTGAAAATAGTATTGAAACTCACGGTATACAATATTTGATCTGTAAACGAAGGATCAAATACACCCTCTTCCCTCAGACTCCTGACCATTTCAAACACTAAGTAAGGACAAATGGCATCAGCACCATAGCCGAGTAACACGCACATATGGTGGACCTCTCTGCAATATATATTCAATATCAATTTGATTACATAACAATACATACTATATATATATATTTAACAGGAAAAATCTTTAGGACTAACTAGAGTGAAACTACAATATAATTGACACCTATGGGGAGTGATATATTGTCCATTAGAGAAGAGTGTCCGTTAAAGAGAAGTTGAAAGGGAAAAGACATATTATTGAGGAAAAAAAAACAGCATAATAATTGTTTGGTTGTTTTGATGCTTCAAATGCTAAATACCAAGATCATCAGTGGCTGATCGATGAAATATAAAATATTTCGCTGGTAGGTTATAAAATGAAATGAAATTAATTTTTAAAAAATCAATAGAATCAATTAAATTATCTAAATAAATATATAAAATTAGTAATATAACATTTAAAAATTGTTGTTTTTTTTCAAATAATCCAATATTTATAAAAGTATTGTGCTAACAAATAATATTTTCTGGACTTTTTCACTATTTTAAATTACCGAATTTTTGAGACCAATGAGAAACTGGTTATTTATCTTGAAACAATAAATTTGGAGAAGAGAAAATTTGTGATGAAACTGATACCACATCATATTGACACTGAGACATATCGTGTTTAGAAAATAAAAAGAAATAGTTCTAATTCATTCATACATTTTCAGTATTTCTGTCAATTTATTAACATGTATGATCAAAAAACCATAACTGCCTTAATTGAAGTGAAAACTTCTTTAGGCGCATAATGCACTTTTTTGTAGAGAGTGAATTAGATTGAGCCGTCAGATTTCCAATGTGTAATGCTTGGGTAAAGTCGGCTGGAGTCGTTTTTGCATATGAATTAAAATATCTCAAAAAATAAAAATCGGACCTACTTATTGTTAGCAAGGAATTGTTCAGCATTTCATCCTTCCTGTAATAGGCTATTATTCAATACTGTATCTTAATGTGATGCCGTGTTAGAGAGCTGAAAGGGGAAAAACAGTGTCGAAAACCAAATGATAACGAGTTTTATGGAAGATATGGATTAAAATATCTCAGAAACTAAAAATTGGACCTACATACTGTAAGCAAGGGAAATATTCAAGGAAATATTATATTTCATTAATCTCGCCTTGTTGATGTTTTCACTTCTATCATGTGGTCTAAATCACACACCTTAGTTGTTTTTTTACTTTCCTAACTATACTAGGTAAGGAAAGTATTGCAATCGGGACAAATTTCCGACATGCGGCTTTCGACGGATTATACGTTTCAGAGCCCCCTGAGTCCGAAAAACAAATTTTTAGCCATTGGTCTATCTGTCTGTGCCAAGATTTTCTCGGGAACTACTGAACCGATTTTGTTGCTTCTTTTTTTATTTTGTAGGGTTTTGACTATGGATACCTGTGACAGAAATTCGGTGCTCCATACGCCGTTTAGCCTGATGTTTGAAAGGTAATAAAATTCGCTACAAAGCCATATAAAAATCGTTCATTTTGGACAACTATTAACGAAGTTGCAGTTATTCAATTTCCAATGTAAGATTACGGTTTCATATTCTGGTGTCAGAAAGGGGTGAATGAGAGAATAAAGATGACTAAGTGAAAGTAAGAAAATCTGTTGCCCGCATAACACAATCTTCACTATTTCCTCTAATTTTAACAGAAATTATTGTTTGACAATACTAAGCTATGGCAAAAAGTTTTTGATCAGCAATATTAAGAAGTGTTGAAATTTTTACACTGATCTATCTTAAGCCCGTTAACATTGCTTTAGTTTATCAAATAAATCGTACTCAAATGTTATGTTTGATCAATTTTCAGGAAAATGTATCTAGTTCAATTCTTTTTTGTTTCTTCATGAACATATGTAAAGATATAAAAACTTTTCTGAAATAGGTAGGAAAGTCGTGTGAGTGGACATACAAGATATTTTTGTAATCATTTACAAATTTTATGGAAAATCTGACTGAACTAAATTGAAAATGTAAAATAATGAAACAAACCTGGCTTCTCCAGTTTCCAAGATAAGCCCCACCTTCATTCTCTGCCTCGTCTCAATCAGGTGGTGATGTGTAGCACCAAGAGCTAAAAGTGCGCTGACGGGTACTCTGAAAACCAATTAAAAATTAATTTTATTTTAGTCACAAAGGTAAAATGAAATGAAATGATTAAGATTAAAGATTAAATATAAGAAAATTTTGAATACCTTTGAGCTCCGGCAGTCCTGTCTGACAAACAGATGAGTTGATAACCTTCAATGGCAGCGTTGTTGGCCTCTTCACAAACTCTATTTAGAGTGTTCTGTAATCCTGATGGTCCTTCATCTTTGTCAAACGTTATATCCACTACCTTTGTCTGCAATTATAAAATATAATACATGTCATTATACCGGTGCAAAGTTCCATATTTATGATAAGAATTACTAAAATGCATCTGTAAAAATATATAGCTGAGAAAAGTTGAAATATATTCCAATAAGTCCTTTTCACAATTGTAACTTAAAACATTGTTAAACACTCAACCCAGTCATAGACCACAAAACATATAAACTGGCAAACAGAGGTCACGGCTGGAACAAAGCAGATCAATGGAAGGCTGTATTTCCAATAAGGAATAAATACAGACAGTCAAGTAAGGGAAGCACCAAAGCTAGAAGTCTATGGATGAGAATTAAAAATAATTTGAGAAGGAGTTGATCGGGGGGTGCGGTCAAATTAATACTAAATTAAACTTCTTCTTCTTCTTTTGCATCATCCTGTAGTGCCTTTCAGCGTAGGGGAGCGTCTAACCAGGATTGCCAATTTTCCCTGAACTAAATTAAACAAGTATAATTATTTAATTTTTGCCGACGTTTCAACCCACTTTGCAGATCTTCATCAAGGCATAGGGTGTAGCACTGCGGGAGGCAGTTGAAACATTGGCAGTGTTTAGTTTGTGTTTAGCAATGTTTCAACTGCGTCCCGCAGTGCTACACCCTGATGAAGACCTGCAAAGTGGGTCGAAACGTTGGCAAAAATTAAATAATTATGCTTGTTTAATTTAGTATTAATTTGACCGCAACCCCCCGATCAACTCCTTCTCATATCAACGGTCAACCATCTCTACATCATTAAAAATAATTGTAAAATTTTACATTTAGTTTGGGAATTTTCAAATTTGTTTTTCCATTAAATTACTTTTAATTTATTAATTACTTTAAATTAATATCACTTTTCCAAAATTATTATTCATAATTGTTTCATTATTATTCATTAACTTCTACTACTTTATATGATAGATAATAATGTTTCTAAAATCTTTAGCTTCTCAACGATATATTAAATATTGCTACTCTTATTTCTTGAAATTTGCTTTCTTCAACCTAAGAAAATGTTTCTCCTTTTCCTCCCTTTTGTTAATCACTTAATTTTTTCGTAAAACTGTTTTCGAGAAAATTGTAAAAATTTATAAAATTGATGATATAAAGTGGTACTTCTAGTTAGCAGATTTTGAAGCCTCATTTGAGAGTAAATACTCTTTACGAAATAGAGATTTTAACATCGTTTAATTAAGCTAAAATATATGAATCTGCAGATTTGTTTTAGAAGTAAAATTCATTTCTTTATTAAAGAGAACGATTAAATCCAAAAGTAAATAGGTCTAACATTCGAAAACAGTCTTGGAACAGTCAATATAAAAATATTAACTACATTAATAATTAAATAGTAATTATTGAAGACTTTACACTTTTTCAATACTGAAGCATAGTTTAGGAGCAGGTAGCTAGCAAAAACAAAAAAACTAATTTTCACAAAAGGATCTCTGGATAAATTTTACTTCCAACTCAACAATTTTTTTGTTTATCTTATTTCTGGTTTTATTTATTATAAGAAACTCTTCTTTAAAATAATGAAACCTCGAAAAATTGCACTAAGAATAAACATATTTATAATCTCACACAACAAACTTTAATTGATAATACATACCCTCCATCCTCTATGCGTGTTCTTTTTCAAAACCTCAAGATCAGGAAGAGATATTATTGGGTGAGGAAGGAACAACCTATGGCATTGTACAGCACCTGGTACAAGAATATTAGCTTCTGGGCCGATTGGGCATAATAGAGACATCACCACTTTTTCTCTGAATGGATCTATCGGTGGGTTTGTAACCTGGTAGAGAAAAGATATTAAATAAAAGATATTATTTAAAGTAAATAATGGAGTACAATTAATAACTTAAAAGTTTGCAAAACTATTAGCAAATAAATGGAAAAAATACCTGAGCAAACAACTGCTTGAAATAATCATATAAAAGAGGTTCAAATTGAGAGAGGCAAGCAAATGGGGCATCGTTTCCCATAGAACCAAGAGCTTCTTTCCTAATTGTCAACAGAAATTTTAATTTATGTTTAAAATTAAATTTTAAAAATTTATAACAAAAATAATAACAAATGTTAGTTTTTGATTCTAAAGATATGTTAAAAATTGTTCTAATCTTGTTCCTTGTTATGATTTTTAATTAAACATTATTATGTAAGATACATAACTTAATAAATAAATTTAGATTAAAAAAAAAAATAATAATGAATAGGAAATTACTTTGGAATAAAATAATTTTAATGTTACCAAAAAAAAGAAGAAAAAATTTTTAAAAAAAAAAGTACAGTAAAACTTCGATTAAATGTCACTATCGGAACCAAGGACATCATGGATAAAGGAATAGAAAAACGATACCAATATCATTATAAAAATACCTTCACATATAAAGCAACTAATTGACTCTTATTTTAATCTCTCTATATAAAATAAAAACATGCATTTCACTCACTGACCTACTGATTACTGTATCTCAGAAACGACAATGCCTATGAAGATATAAATATATTTTTATGTGGTAGTTTTCCTTACGCTCGCTTTGGAATGTTTCTTACCCTAAGTAACAGAAAAATTGTTCTCCAAATATAACTTGAAAACTATACGTCTCCAGAGCAGCAATAGGCACTTATTTAAAAGGTAATAAAATTCTCTCTAAAGTTAATCAAACGGATATGGAATACTTGTAAAAAGTTCAGATTTTAAAAATTAAAATAGTGCCATTTAAGATGGTCTTGGACAAACTAAACTCTATTAAAAAGACGAATGAAGGATAATAGCTCTATGACCCCCTTGGGCACTTCAGATAATATAGAAAGAAACTTTTTGATATTTATAATAAATAAAAAAATATCCAGATACGGCTCTGTAATTTAAGGGAGATCATATAAAGGTTAAATGTAATATAAAGGTCAAACACATAAATTTCACATGAGTTTTTATTTTTAATCATTGATGGAGTCACCTTCATTATCTACAACCTTTTGCCATCTAGTGTGCAAAATTTCAATGTAGAATCGATAAAAATCAATTGATTTTTGAGCAAAATATATAGATAGACATTTTGGACATCATTCAAATTTGCAAATCTTTTGCGACTTAGAAAGTGTTGAAACAATCCAAACAAATGGAAATCTGATGGTACAACATTGGGCGATTATGGTAGATGAGGCATTACCTCCCACTCTAATTCAATAATTTTTCCAGGATTCGTCTTATGCAGTGTGATCTTGCAGAATAATTCCTTTTCTATCGATAATCGCTGGCCACTTTTCAATTAAAGATTCAATTGTTCAGAATAAAGGTCTGCATTCACAGTTTGTCAAGGTTTCAGCACTTCAAAATGAACAATGCCGCAAATACTGCACCAAACACACAAAAAGAAGTTTTTGAGGCGTAAACCTGGTTTAGCAGTACTTCATGGCAATTCATTTGGAGAGAAAAACTGCCTTTGCGTTTTGGATTATCATAGAGGATCCATTTTTCATCTCCGGTGAGCAAGCGATCAAAAAATGCTCATGCAATGGGCCATTGAAGCAGTAAGTTGCATATCATGGTTTCCTAATCTGCTGGAAATGTTCTTGGATGGTCGACCACGGTCGGTTAAGACTATTTGGCAATTTTTCGATTGTCTGACACGAATTTGCTTCAACTTCCATCCTTAACATGGCATTGTCTTTGGTTGGTCTTCCTGATCGATACAAGTCGGAAAGATCAAAATTACCAGATTTGAATAAGAAAAACCATCTTTGGCATTTATGAACGTCTAAAGCGTTTAACATCACAAATGTTTGTGTTAGCAACTGTTGTGTTACTATCCTTGTTAAACTCAAGAAGCATAGAATGCCGGATAATGTACCTTTTCTGTTATTTGGTGGGCCAATTCACCAAAAATTGCAAAAAAAAATTGTATCCTATTAATCTTTCAATTTCTTTATTTGTTAACCTTTAGCCTCGTTATCTGTTTACCTACATTCATCAAATGTAACCTCCACTAGCTTGTTATTCACTGATATCTTATTATTATGTTATCTTATTCTTATTTTAGATTTACTAAATCATTACTTATTCAATTTTCAATTTTCAACACTCATTTTCTTTATTTGTTAACCTATATTAATCAAATGTAATCTTTACCAGTTTGTTATACAGTCATTTCTTATCTTTTATCACAATCTGTTTACATTTAACTTACATGCTATATTCTCCTTTGTTTTCTATTTTTATTCATACTTATTTTTTATTTTTGTTTGTATCTTCTATATATATAATATATGATATTTTAACTACACTGTCACCCACTATATCTCTGATGTCATCTTATTATTTCTTTATCATACAACTGTTTCTTATTTAATATCTACTTATAATTCATTTATTTTATTTTCACCATGTACCTTTTATATTTTGTATCTTTTGTAGCCCTGATGAAGACCTGCAAGGTGAGTCGAAACGTCGGCGTAACAATTAAAAATATTATTTTTTAAAATTTAGTATTTATTTGACCACAACCCCAGACCAACTCCTTCTCAAACAAATTTTTAATTTAATTATTAGCAACTAAACAAATCACTACAACTTTAGAATGTCTCTGTCACAAGAAAGAGGTACATAATGAGCTAACAAATGACAATCAAATAGTGACATGCTCAGAAACGACATTACTTTCCGGTCTCCCTAATATATTTCTATAATCTTAGTAAGTGAGACAGCTACAAACCATGGTCTTGAGTGAGTAAAATAATGGATTAGTAAAGTTCAGCGACAGGTGCATCTTATCGCTCAACCAATAAACTGGAGTGATATTTTCCAGTGAGAAAAGCTGATCACTTATTAAGTAAATTGTTACTTTAACTATCATGGCTAAATATGTAATATTACATGATATAAACGAATAAATATGTTTCGCTGATGTCACTTATATGTTAAATGCATTAGGGAGAATAGCTATATAATGTGAGAGTTCTCCTAGGAGAATTATATTTATATTAGTATATAATTATACTATATTGTACTAGTATAATATAAAATAGATTTACACCACATTAGAAGAAAATGGTTCAATTATTCTTTGTAGTCTTGTACAATATGTAATTTTTCTACTTTTTTGTGAATATTTTCATTCGAACTTACACCATAAGTTGAAAAAAATACCCACCTTTATTTAGCTTCTATTGTAACGATGGTTAGAAGAACCTGAGAGATAAACGAGTGAGAGTTAATCGAAGTTCTACTGTATCATTAAAATGTAATATATAAAATAAGAAAGAAGAATTTAATTACAGTTAATATTATATATAATTACTTAGCCTGCCACGGTAGCACAGCGGTCCCAAGCCCAACTGTGGTCCCGCTGGCTCGGGTTTTGCACTTATTCCCGACGGTATTTCACATATTTTTGGGGGTGTCTAAAATTAAATGATGAGTTGATACAACAGAAATGAAATGAAAAAAAAAAAAAACTTTACACAAGATCGTAAAGAACATCTTTACATATATGAAGAAATACACATAAAAAAAAAAAATATGAAATCACAAAAATATAAAAATGAAAGGCTAATTCATGCATTCAAAAACTAAAAGAGGGCTGGAATTTCAAAAAAAATTTGTAAATGTCTGCTCTTCCTTTTTTATCTCTGGCCACAGTGAAATTAAATGAGGCTTACAGGTGGATTGCTCCCAGCTACATGCCTCGACCATGTTAACCTTCGTGCCTTCATATCATGATTGACCAATTACTATAAGTAGCTCTATTAAGAGCTCTTTATAGGTTCTCTTCTATAATGGTTACCAAGTCATGTCGAGATCAAAGGCGTGGAGATGGCAGATAGTATGGCCAAGAGAGCTATCAAAGATGGTCAACCAATCATCACCACTCAACCTTCTGAAGCTGTATCTTTAATCAAAGAAAAATCATGGTTGGCTTGGCAAAGAACTTAGTCTGCCACAAGAGACAATAAGCTAAGGGTTGCAGAGCCACACGTCCGGAGAGTCACTCCAAATATCCTGCTGACCAGAAGGGAAAAGGTGGTACTGACCCGGCTACGTATCGAACATACTAGACTTACCCACGAGTATTTAATGAGGAAAGACTCTCCTACTCAATGTATTTCCTCCGGGGTACTTCTCACAGTGAACCATATCTTACACTCTTAAGGACCAACATCTTTTCAGAAATAGTCTTGAAGAATCACTCCGAAAGAACCCCAATACTATTAAAAACTTAATATTGTTCCTTAAGGAAATCAAAATATTTCACAAAATTGTAATCGCATTTACAAATTTGTACAAAATTTAATCACATCTTATAATTGTAAATATACCTATTAAGTTTTTTAAATTTGTAGGTTCTTCAAATTGTAAATATAACTGTTAATTTTTCTTCTTTTAATTTCTTAATTTTTAATTTCAATGATTTTTCAATTTTTCTTCTTGTAATTTTTAATATTTAAATTTTACTTTTTAACTTTTCTTCCTTTAATATTAATTTTTAGTTTTTTAATCGTATTTTTAGATTATATTCTTGAAATCATTAATCTTTTATTTAAATGTCTTTGTTAACTTATCTTCTTTTTAATCTTCAATATTTAATTTTAATGTTTTTTGTCAACTTTTCTTGTTATAATTTTTAATATTTAAACTGTACTGTTTACTTTTCTTCTTTTAATATTAATTTTTATTTTTTAAAAACGTATATTTAGAGTTTGTTCTTAAAATCATTAATCTTTATTTTAATTGTCTTTGTTACCTTATCTTCTTTTAATCTTCAGCTTTCAATTTTTATAATTTTAATTCAATTGTGCCACCATATTCAACTGTAACTATTTTTAACTTTTTAAACTTTAAATTGTATTTGTTAGCTGTAGTTTTGTTATGTATGCCTATGTAGAAATTGATTCAATTGTAATATAGGGGCCCCACATGGCTGAAGAGCTCAAAACATTTATAAATAAAAAAAAAATAGATTCTCTTCTCTATAAGTTAGTACTATATCTGATCTCAGATCACCCCAGTTATCGTGCAGAGGATTTTTCTCTCAAATCTTTCAATGCTTTTTTCTAGGTCTCACAGCCATATATTAGAACTGGCTTTATCATAGCATTGTACATCCTTAATTTGGGATGTCTTGAGATTTTTTTGGGTTTTCAATACCTTCGAAAGGGAGAATAAAGCTCTGTTTGCGCTTGTTATATGCTGGTCTATTTCTGACTATTAGTCCTTCACTGAGGTTATTGTGGAGCCGAGGTATTTGAATTTTTCTACCCTCCGGAATGATTTCCCTTCTACGCAGATCTTTCTTTTTAAAGATGTCAATCAGTTATAGAGGATTAAGAACATCAAAATTAATTTTATTTAATGACATAGAATATAGAAAGAAAAAGTACTAGGTCATGAGAGGATCCTGTTTTAAAATTTCTTTGAATGGAAAGTACTTTTTTAGTATGTCCATTTACATGAGATCTTTTTTTTTAATATTAAATTTTTTTCAAATAGTGGAATGACATAAATCAAAAAGTGGCATCCTTGTTTCCATTTTGAACAAATTTATTATGATTAATATAATTATGATAACTGAACAAGTTATTACTTATTGTCAATTAAAAACTGTGCAAAAATAAACTATGAAGTGACCAAAAAACTTTAAGTTTGATCATACTCAAATATAAGATGATTCCAAATATATAAGCAGAATATAGATTGATCCCTAATTTCATGGGAGAAATTATAGGAAATATCTTGACTTATACTTGGGCAAATATGTTGCGGTATATGAAATGAATAATATTGGCAAAAAGAAATTAATTAGACTAAAAGGGAGAGCAGTAATTAACAATTAAAATGTACCTATGACTAAACTAAATAATAATAACAATAAATTGAAACTAAATATAATCTGAACTCAAGAAAAATTCCAAGCCCATGTAACTAACAGAGTGACAGACTAAAACTTAATAACATTGTTATAATCAACAAAAAAACTAAATAAAAATATGCAAATCATGACCAAATCATAACCATTAATATTTAAAACAAACAAAACTAACTTACTTTGTTTTCAACATAGGAAGGATGAGCATCGTGATAGTTTCAATAGTGTAACTAAACAGGGAAAGCCTCCGATCCCCTCCCCATATCCTACTGATGTCTTGGTCGGAAATTTCTGAGACGCAGTTGGTTGTGATGCATCCATTCGGAAGGAAGCCTTCGTCAGGTGTTACTTTGATATCTTTAGCTGCCTCACGCAATTCACTCATGGTAATCTAAACAAGCAGGCAAAGAGAACATAATTATCAAGATAAAGAAAATGAAAAATATATAGAAGTATATAGACAACCATTTCAATATTTTATTTTATTTTTGTTCTATATAGAAAAACAATTGACACATGCTATGGATGAGAAAAAAAAAATTAAAAAATGCTCAAACTACTTTATTTTAAATCTCGAGTTAAATCAAAGGGTCCTGCGATAAAATGAGCAGACTCCTCGGGGTTTGGATAGAGCAGCAATTCAAAAACTTAAAGCGAACCAAACTGGTTACAGTAAGTTAAATTATCATATGTACAATCTCAGACTGACTAGAGATTCACTATTTTAGTCTTTCACATTGTAGTGCGATTGGTTTGCAAGACTTAAACTCAAGCTGTTTGGTGAGGACGGAGTGAATGACTCTAAAAGCTATGAGTCGATTAATTTCATAAGCTTATTAAAATAAGCAGATGCGATGAAACTAAAGTTTTAGTAAGAAATGGCTTGTACATGGTGTAAAATAGACCCTTGTGGCCACAGTGATTTGGCCAAACTTGGAGAAAAAAAAAATTGAATCAAGATCTGACATTTTTTATATAAAAAAATTTATAAGGTTAGTTTAGTAACAAAATGTTTTAGTGACACCAGTTACTGCATGTTTTAAAAATTTGTTTGACCAAAAAGCAATTTTTAAATGTCATGAAGACTGAAGTTTTGATAGAAGAAACATGTAGATATTACTAGATTTTGGATGTTAAAGGGCATATTGTAATTATAACCAAAGACAATTTTATTGATAAATGAAAATTATGTTATACAAATCTGATGTAGTTTACTCCTCCTACCTATATGAACACATTAAGACATTACAGATATCGTTTTTCAAACTTGAGATATAAAATAAAGCAGTTTTAGCATGTTTTTTTTTTTTTCCACTCAGCATGCTTTTTTCTTTTTAATGTAGCATCAAAAATTATTGGAACCTACCGCAGACACACTCCTTGTCAATATACCTATTTTTCATGAATAAAATTTCTTTTTAACTTTCAGTAAATTCAGTATAACTGATAAGACCGTGTCGTAAGGTGTTGCATTAATTTTGTTTTCTGGTCATCAATCAGGTTTAAGGCTCAAGCTCACTTGACTGACGGAACCGAAAGATAAGGAGTTAAAAGATGATTTTGTTAGGTTGGCCTACATCTCTAGACCATCCACTATCCCCATTTCGAAGCTAGAAATAGGGCTTATTGGGAAATGGATGCCAGATTACAATGTTTGCTTTGGAATAAACATTCCAATAGGGCACAAGTACAGTCGAGACTGAAACCCTTTGCCAGTTACCCAAGTGAAAATAAGGTACTTGTGAGTTAACTGGTCACCATGGACTGATATCCATCATTGTTTATAACCTGAACAGTGATAATTCTGATACTAATAATACCAATCATCTTATTTATATTTATGGGAATTGAAATAGACAAAAAGAAATGGATACTTTTTGATTATCAGGCCGACATGAAACCTCACTTCTTATCTATCTTATCTAACATCACGTCACATAACCTCCCTCTTCTTATCCTGCCAAACCTTTGAGTTATTGCATTGTTTTATTTATTCCCTTATTACGTTCACTTATTAAATTCTTTACTTTTGGCCCGTTTGTGTTTATTTTTCATTATTTTTAGTTTTTGGCCCATTTGTGTTTATTTTTTATTTTTTTTTTTTTTTAGTTTGTGGCCCCTTTGTGTTTATTTTTCTTTGATTTTCATCATATTATGGATCTTATAATGTTATAATTTTGTCGATCCATCAACTGGGGTTCATACTCAACATATAGAACGATTATGGGGTTCAGCGAAGTGGAGAAATAAAGTACATAGAGGAACTGCCAGACAACACCTCGATTCATATTTGTGCAAATTTTTGTGGTGGCGGGTTCACAGAGAAGAGGACCTGTTGCACGCTATTTTAAATAGCATAAAACAATTTCGCCTTCCAAAAGAAATAAGACAAAGTTAAAATAAATTGTACATATGTTGTTTATAGTGTTGATATTTTTTCTTTTCTATATAAATATGTTCTTTAAATGTTTATTTATTATTTCATTTTCATCTTTTATATCTACATATGTTCATCAAGTGTTTTTTTATTATTTCATTTTGATGTTTTATATGTAAATATCTTCTGAAAGTGTTTTTTTATTATTTCATTAATATATGTGTGGTAAAATAAAAGTATTTTTTTTGTTATTACATTTGTTTTTGTATATGTTTACACTTTCAATAATACAAATATAATACAATAATACGAAGTAGGAGAAGGCTTATCACTGCGTTATCTGAATTATCAGTGTTCAGATAGTCAAAAAGTACCAAGAAATGTAATAATAACAAAACACTTTTATTTTATATTTTATGTATTTTGGTAGACAGAATAGCTTAATGCTATTTAAAATAGCAAGGAATGGATCCTCTACTCTGTGGACCCGCCGCCACAAAAATTTACATAAATATTAATCCAGGTTTTGCCTTGCAGTTCCTCGATGTTTTTTATTTCTCCACTTAACCCATAACCTTTCTATGTGTTAAGTATGGACCCCACTTGAAGGATTGACAAAGTTATACCTGCGATTCACCTGAAAATGGTTGTAGTTTGCTTCATTTAGTTGTTGGGTGTTGTATCCTTTTCAGGATTTCAGAATATAAAGTGGTTCTCTCTTCTATATTATTTTTAATACATTCTAATAGAGTTGTTACTTTTCTTTCTTTTATTTTTACAATGAAACACTTTGGTGGTTTTATAACAAACTCTGCCAAACATCCATTGTTCACAGAGCACTTTCCGAACATGATTTTTTTCTTTTAAAAAAAAAGACTTGTCTATTTTAACCACTTTTCCAGGCCCTCCAGTTTTTTTAGTTGACCTGTATAGAACGCACAAGTGACTAAGCAGAGATAAGTGATAAGAACAGGTTACACGAGATAAGAAGCTAAGTTCCGTGGCGACCGGCTACGTCACAAGTACCGAAAATGCTTTTCCAACAAATACCATAGGTCTCAAATGGCTATTTTCTGCCCCTTCCTCATATTTTGACCATCCTTTGACAACTCAAATGTGTTTCCTTTGAAAATTATGTCAATTCTTTCAGCAAAAACATCATTTCACTACTCGCCTTTCTAGGCCCAGATAGTGTAGCCGGAGCCTTTACAGCAATATGAAGCCGTAACAACTAGTCACAACAATAAAACAGTTATTTGTTTGTTTTTTTTTATACTGAACTGCCAAAGATTAATTAATAACATTAAAATACTTAAAGCTAAGAAGTTATACTCACAAAAAAATAATGAAGAAAACCAGCATGCAAATTTTTTTTTTTTATACAAATTTATATAGAAAAACAACCAAAATAGCTAAATACAAGAAGTATATAACAAGCGAGTTAAAACATCAAAAGCAAAAAATAAAATATTTATCGAAACATATTTTTTAAAAAATATGATTTTGAATTGAAACATTGAACGTGAAAATAACAAACAGTTTAGTGTCCAATATTTCCAATTCAGAAATAAACTAAAGTATTTATTGCACACTTACAGTGAGAAAAAGCAATTGAAAAAAATGACATGAAAGACAAGATTTTAAAGCAAAGAAGAACATTAATTATCCATTGACGCCAACAATTTATCTGTGAGTCTTTCATAGATCATCAGGAAAATTTACACACACCGACAAAGCCAAACATGCTTCAAAAGATAAATTTAAATATAAAAGGAACAATTTTTCTGCTGGTTCTGGTCATAATTGGAGCATATACATTCAATCAAAAACCATTAAAGCTCAGCAGAAATCAGGATGTCGCTAAACTAGACCTCGTAGAGGATCTACCAAAAATTATCTTGGCATAATTCACAAAAAATAACAAAAAATTAAGAAAGGTTAAGTGTAACATACCACAGACTGTTTGAAATTTGAATAAAATAATATTTGAATAAAAAACACAATAACGACTACAGAAATTGGGAAATCTCTCATATTTCATAATTACTTATTTATATATATATATATATATATTTATATATATTATTTTATATATATTTATATATATATATATATATATATATATATATATATATATATATATATATATATATACGAATATTTAAATTTGATGTAATAATCAGATGCCTAACACTACACATTACAGTAAGATTGTTTTGATGATGATAACTATGACGATAAAATGCTTTTAATGCCAATTAAAACTAAAAACAAAATAAAGGATTTTAACACAATAATCTAAAACATAATAAAAATCCTCAATCCTAAGTGGTGAACCAGATATGAGGGGGCGTCTATAAGCTCACTTTTTTGGGGTTTTCGCTTATAAGGAAAACTATCCATCGCACCGACAAAGATGGTCAGTACAAAATTAAAGCTGATAAAATTTGCAATATGATTGATTACATATCTTTTTTCGCTACATCGCTTGGTTTCCGAGATATCTGTCCTCAACTATTACTTATTTGGAAAAAAAATATTTTTACTTTTAAAATGTTTTTTTACTGTATTTGACTAGCTAACAATTAAGTAATGGTGAAGAACATTTTTTTAATTAAATTTTCTTTAAGAATATACATTATTTTACTACTTTATCTCCAACGGTTCAAAAGTTAGTTCAATTATAACTTTATATGTCAATTCCGAGAATTTGCAGAAAAAAATAATTTTTATGATATACGTTATTGTATGTATAACTCTCTATACATCTAAATCTCTACGTGGATACTCGTATATACATATGTGGACAACAACAAATATTATAAAAATTATTTTTTTCTTTAAATTCTCTGAATTGACATACAAAGTTATAGTTGATATAATATTTGAACCATTTGAAGATAAATTATAAGTATTCATTCTTTAAGAAAATTTAATTATAAAAAATTTATAACCAAATTGTCAAGATAATGAGATTATTAGTGAATAACAGGTTGCGATTTTAGCAACAAAGCATATTATTTAACAGAAAAGAATAATACACTGATTTTTTTTATCATAAATATAAATGTTTTTTCTACAAAAAAAAAAAAAAATCTATTCAATTTTTAATTTTCATGCATTAACTAAAAATAAAAAATAAAAAAATTTGAATGAATAATTATGGAATAAGGAACTAAAGTGCATAGAACATAAAGAAATAAAAAAAGATAATGGTACTATTTACTTATAAAATGAACTAATTTTCTACTTTTTCCTCAAACAAATAAATACTAATGCTACGTATGAAGAAAATATTGTGCAATGACTGAAAAAGAGACAGGTGTCTACAAATAAGAATAAAACAATTATAAGAAATAAACACACACACACACACACACACATAAATAAAAAAATATTAAAATAAACATCTAAAACATTTCAAACAAGTAATAATCTAATGAAAACATAAAGGAAAAAAAAGGAAAGAAAAAAAAAAGATGAGAAATAAGAAAAAGAGTAAAATAAGAAAAAACACTCAAATCTAAGTACACACATATTTAAAGACCTACAGATTGAGAATCTACTGGGTGCACTGGTGCTCAACACAAAAATAGAAAACTCACCATCTATGAAGAGATAATTATTGTAGTCCATTCACGAACGCAGAAACACATAAGGAACGAAAACAGACAAGCACAATTAGACAATTTTAAACCTTAAAAAAATGTAATAAATCATATATCTCTTAAAATCTGAAGATCATAAATGTAATACTGATGACTTGTTACATCAATATTATAATATAAATAATAACGTAATACTAGAAATAAAAAAAAAAATTAGACAAAAAAAAAAAAAGGGTCATGAATCAAATTAATAAATAGTAGTCCATAATACAGAACCAAATAAAAAAAGTGGTCTACAAAAATATCGGGCTGTTTGGCCAATAAAACCCTGTTATTTTGACATGAGATAATGGCAAATGGCGCAATATTTTTGTAGGACACCTTTATTCTTGATTTTGTGATCAAATTATCTTACAATTCAAGTGGAACGCAAATGGGTGTACATGAGCTTTTAGTACCTTATTAAATAGACAAAGTTTGCCTTTATAAAAGCACACATACATAAATAAAAAAAGATTAAAATGAATACATAAACATTTCAAACAAGTAATAATTTAGTGAAAACATAAAGAAAAGAAAATTTTTGTAAATAAAAACGCTGCAGGTTACAATGAGATAAAGCTATTCACGGAGTTTTTGGAGGATGTTAATAATTTGATAAAAAGGGGCTTGTATCATGGACTAAAGTTAACTACATACAGGTTTAGGTTATTGTCTTTATCTAAAGTTTTTATGAATATAGTTAAGATTTTTCTTAATGTATTTAAACTTTATAATTTTTTTTCTTCTGCCATCCGTATCTCTTTGACAAACCAACTCTGTGCAATTTTTAACATACAACATCAGCTCTATAGTGTTTCTCTGTCCGTTGGCTTATTTGGTGCCAAAAAATGAGTTGGGCCTATTATTGCCTACCTCCCACAATTACGGTCCTTAAACAGTGGATAATTTTCCCCCTTCATTAAGCAAAGAAAATATGATTCTGTCAAAATTTAGAACCCCTCAGCAGTTTTGCCTTCAAAGTCTCATAGGTGTTGAAGGATACTATAATGTGCTCAGCGGTCTCTGGTACTTTGGAGGCATAGGGAATCATTGTTATTCCCATGTTGAATGGGCGGTGCTCAGGAACCCCAATGCTTATTGAGTAGCAAGGACACTCAGTAATCAGTTAACCAAAGCTAACCAAAAAGATTGAAAAGAAGTTGATTGGGGTCTTCAGTAAAACAAATAACAAAGTCGAATATATACTAATTATATTTATTTTTATTTTTTCTCTCATGATAGTCTCATTTGGAGTTAGTCAGTTTAAGTTGGGGATATGATTATCTCTTGAATGAATGCATAGATTTTGTACTTGTTTTGTAGCATTTTGGCCATCATCCTTCCCCCTCCCGATGCCTGTATATCAAATCAGTCACCATAGCTGCAAAACGTATTTTTATATAGATTGCAACACCAAATGGCTTAAATTATTTTGATGAAACTTGCCTCAAATATTTTCCTCAAAATAATTAAGGTTTTCATACATCCTATATTACCTCTCTCTCCCCCCCCTCAAAAAAAGTTATGATAAAAAATAATTTAATTTAAAATGTACAAAATTTTCTCCCTATTATTCTCTACAGCCCATTCCAAAATCTCTACCTCCTTGCCTTCAGACCGTGACATAATGACTGATAAATCTTAAGGTCCCAGAACATCCGGTCCTGAACATTGGCTGTTCGATTCCCACCTGGGTCGGTTACTTTTCATTTCTCGGCGGCCCTGGGAAATGGATTGTGATATTTTCATTTTGGTAAGTACGTGGCAGCAGCCTCATGGTAGCCATTCAGCGATTGGCATAAAGGACCACGATAGAGCCCACTTGTGAGACTAGTTCTCCCACCAGTACCAGTATCAGGAGCAGTACCAGTATATTAATGATGATAAGGACTTCATATCTCTTAGTTGTAATAGAATTAGTAAAGTTTAAATAATTTTAGAAAAAGTTAAATTATATTTTTTAATAAAATAAATGAATCTAAAACTTAATTTTGAGAATCTTTTACAAAATAAATGCAAAATAAGTATTTTTAACCACAAAAGTTATTCAAACAAGTTAGAAAAAAAATAAAATTAACTAAATTACTTTCTAGAAAGTTGAAATGTCGGTAAAAATACAATTTTTAAATAATTGAGTACAAAGTAATGTAAATGGAGTGAATTTGTAAATAAAATTTTTTATTTTTTAGTAAGTCTATACCTGTTCCTTCAACCACTGAGAATGATTCCTGCTATTGGCAATTCGTTTTTTAACTTCAACATCTTGAATCATTGTTTTTTCTTTAGTATCAACCAACAACATTCTGCCTGGTTTCAAACGGCTCTGAAAAAAAAACAATAATAATAATAGTAATATCAAATTGATAATAATATTAATATTGGGTTGATGCGAAAATATTGCAGGTTTCCGCCACTACAATGTTTTAATACTAATTATTTAAACAAAGCAAATTATAAATATTCATTCTTTAAATACTATAATAAACCTTATCTAATACCCTCTCTTTCACCAAGAATTAAATCAGTAAAACCATTTTATTCAGTGTATTAAAAGGTTTCAAATCGAAATGTCAAAGTGTAATTTTTGTCAAATTAATTTTTACAAATTTGAATTAGGGTGCAGTGCTGCACAAACTGCTCATAATATTAATAAAGTATGGGGTCAGGGGACTATTAACGAATGAACTGTGCAGTGTTGGTTCTAGAAATTTCTCAATGGAAACTTTGGAAGGTAATCACTGCCATTCTGTAGGGGACAACAACTAGTTGAGGTCAAACAAATTTGTTGAACGTTGAAAAAAGTGCATCAATTCTGATGGAAATTATTTTGATTAAATACTTACATTTGAAGTGATGGAATGGCATATTTTCAATGAATATTAATAACCTGTATTATTTTTGCAAACATCCCAATATTTTCTTGAAACATGCTATTTAATTGATCAATTAGTTTTCAGTTGGTGTTGATTAAAAAGTATAATCTACTATACCTATACAATAATAATAATAATAATAATAATAATATGGCACTTTAGATCTCTTTTCTGGCTCTCAGGAGCAATGGATTTTGACAAATAATTGCCACCTTGTGAGAAAGGAAATTTCATGGAAAAGTGATGAATTCAAATTTTGATCCTTAAATATTAGAACTACAACTGCATTAAATGTCATTGAAAAAAGTAGGAGGATTCAAAACTCAGCTGAGTCTGCAGCAAACTAAAAATCTATTAAAAAAGTGCAGCTTTGAAATCTGTTCCATACTTTTGACACACAATAAAAAAGATCCATTTCTCGATCACATAATGTTACAGTAAAGGGATATTGTCCAGAGGAGCAAGCTAAATACATACTAAGTAAACTGTTACTGTATAAGTCATTTTAAAGAATGTAGATTTACCAAAAGTGTGTGTTGAATCGACATTATTGATAATATTATGTTGTTTATTGGAATAAATATCATTTCCTAATATCTCTTATACTTTGAATGTATTAGGAAGAAGGAAAGATATTCAATACGAGATTATATTAGTATTGCACAATACATAAATAAATTTACACAATTCATTTTATCTATTAATATACCTTTAATTTAATATTTGCTGGGTCAGTATCATAAACACCAACTTCAGATGCCATTACCAACATATTGTCCTTGGTTAACCAAAATCTAGAAGGACGAAGACCATTCCTGAAAACATAAATAAATGTAGAGTTGAATGCTTATTATTTCATCAGTGAATATTAAAATGTAAATGGGAATCATAGGTTAGTTTTATCACACATAATACCTGTCTAAGATTGCTCCAACATATCTGCCATCGGTAAATGTGAGAAGTGCTGGACCATCCCATGGTTCCATAACGCACGCAGCCCATTGGTAGAAGTCTCTTTTGTCTTTGGGCATTGTTCCATCATTCTGCCAAGCTTCAGGCACCATCGTCATCACAGCCTACAAAGAGGTTATATATTACTAATAATATTGAAGCATGATTTTCAAGTTTTAGAACAATTTTGGAATTGGATAATTGTATGGAAAAAGAAAATTGTGCAAATTAGAGCTGAACTGTGATGAATAATGTATATAAGATATATACCGTAATTTTTAAATAATAAAAAAAAAGGTTCATATTTAGCTAAAAACTTGGAAATAACAGTGAATCTGGGAGGTATGGAGGAGAACAGTGTGGTATGAGGCCACCGTGAAGTGATGTACACCACTCCCAAACACAATGCTATCAAACATCTCTTTGTACTATCTTCATAAATAGGCCTTTACAAAAGCTAATAAAACACATTTCAAACAAAATATTTAAAATATTTTGAAAAGTATAGTAGGGAATGTCAGTGTGACCTGAGTCCACAAACATCCCAAACATGATACTCCTCAACCTCTTTCAGATCTACTTTTTAACTCTGCTAACGTTTTCTCATAACGAATGTTTTTTTCCTTATAGCGGGTCCCAAAATCCAAAAAGACACTTGGAAAAACCGGATTTTTTTCCCCTTGAATATGTTTATAATACTATTCTGAGTCACTCTGAAAGATATTAGCTTTTAAAACCTTCTTATTTAATTGTTAATAAGCAGGACATATGCCTTCCCAAATGGTCAGAAACCAGAACGACCATGAGTGAGCTTCAGAGAACTAATGAATGCACCGAACAAGCCATAAAGTGAATGGTGGAATCGGCACTTTCCCCTACTGCTGCTATAACTGGCGACAGTCGTGGTGAAAAAGCAGGTATCCCGTCTGCATGGGTGACCTAACTTCTAATGGGAAAGCAGGTATCCCGTCCACACATTCCAAATCTTACTCAGAGACAGGATGAAAGTAAAAACAAAAAGATATTTCTTGATTGGAAGTTTTGTAGCTGAAAACAATAATTCTAAGCTAAAATGTATAAGAGAAACAATGGTATGAGCTAGGTGCTGACAAGCCATGACGTAGTGATTCCATTTTCATGAAAGCTCAATTCCTACTATTTTAATTTAATACTAATTATTTTTTCAAATATAGATTAAAAGAATTTGGGACTTTTGCATTTTTATAATTGCAACCAATAGCAAATAAAAATTTAAAAATTCATGCAAGTAACCTATTCCATAGCAACAATAATAAAATCAATATATTTTTAGCAATGTTGAGGAATAATGGTTTAGAGATGGAAGATGACAAACCTCTGGCAATGGACGTCCTCCTGCCATGACGAGGAATTCGAGGACGCAGTCAAGACTACCAGAATCTGAAAGATTAGGCTCTACAACTGGATACAGGTCTTTGAGATTTTCAATGTACGGGCTCTTCATGACACCTTCTCTAGCCTTCATGAAGTTAACATTTCCTCTGAGTGTGTTGATTTCACCATTGTGAGCTAAACATCTGGGAAGATTAATTAAAAAAAAAGAGTTAATATTCATTGTGTTTTATAAAAAAAAAAAGTACTAAATAATTTAAACAAATTTAACAGTTAAGTAGTGGCCCCCGTTCTCATCACATAAATAGTTGTATGGAGTACAAAGGGGAATATACTTACATAAGTACTTTTGTAGAGAAAATTTTGTATATATGTCAAGTTTTTCATTATTTTTTTGTGCTTTAATTTTTATATAATCAACAATTAAATTAAACAACCCCTCTTTGACATATAAATAAAAATGTTAAATCAAGTTTCTGCTGATTCTGCCATGAAAATATAAAAACAATACAATAATTTACCTTTATTGGCAAAGAAATGTTTTAATTAAGTTAATTATTAACATTCATTCCTAAAAAAAATATGATTGCTAATCTTTTATTTGTATATATACACAAATTTCTTCCAAAATTTATATAGACCAAATAGAATTTGATACTAG
The DNA here is from genome assembly GCA_928085145.1 of Nezara viridula. Classification (NCBI taxonomy): domain Eukaryota; kingdom Metazoa; phylum Arthropoda; class Insecta; order Hemiptera; family Pentatomidae; genus Nezara; species Nezara viridula. The sequence goes on from OV725077.1 coordinate 18,078,529, forward strand.
ATCTTGATGGTATTAGTAAATAAATTTAAAAAAATAAAGTTTTAGAGCCAGGATCATTTAGTGATTTTAAGGTTTTTATCAAATTTATTAATTTAAAAAAAAATAGATTCCAGATTATTTTAATAGTAAGCAACATGATGGATTCAATTCAAATCAAATAGAAAAAATAAAATATTAAGAAATATTGTATTGTAGATTTTACAAACAGAGGTTACATCTGATGATACATCGACCAAAAAACCCTATGGATTTCCAGCGGTTTAATCCAGGAATCTCTAAACTACGATCAGTGAGCCAGATGCAGCCAGCAATAGTTTCTTTGGTTACATTGTAAAATTTAAAAAAATATTTTTAAAATATGAAATTCAGTAAATCACTCAAACAAAAGGTTACAATTTTTATTAAAGATTACAAGTTCCTCTTAGAAAGCTCTTTTCACAACTGGTTGGCAGTTACAGATTTTTTTTTTGTCATAATCTGAGGCTCACAGGATTTAATGGACAGGTCGATGTGGCCCTCATGACTTATGGGAAGTCTCATTGTGGCCTACAGACCAAAAAGTAAGGAGATCTCTGGTGAAATCGATAAATAAAGAGATAGCCATATTTTTATTAATAGTTTCCATTAATGACATTAGAAACTTGCCTATACTTAAAATAAAAATAATAATAATAATAACAACAATTAAAATTTTTACTTTTGTAATATTACCTTAGCGGATGTGCCCTCTCCCAGCTTGGGAATGTGTTTGTTGAAAAACGTGTATGTACAAGCGCTAAATACGTCTCAAAATCTGGTGACTATAATAAATAAAAAAATCATTGATTATATAAAATAAATAAATTAATAGAAAATAAGTAAACAGCTAAAATGAAATACTTACTTTTAAATCAGCAAAATATTCCCATAACTGGTCAGATGTGAATTGTCCCTTGTATACGATAATTGAATTAGATAAGGAACAAATATAAAACCTGATTCCAGGTTTGGGAATGGTATGTGTAGCCTTCTTTCGAAGCATCCAAACCTGAATAAAGTAATAGAGAATCATATTTCATACGTTCAAGAAAGTTTTAGATAACTTATACATAACTTTAGGTAAACTAACATTGATTATTTTCCAGTTTGACGAATACTTACATTCCTTTTAAAGGTCTCTTCATCCTCAGTTTCAGCTGTGATGAACACTTGCCTCATAAAAGGCTCACTGTTTCTTGCAACTTCTCCAATACCGGCACTGAAAGTCGGAACTGTACGCCAACACAGTACCTGTACAATAAAACTTCTCGTTCATAATTTCTGAAGTAATGCTTAAATACATTATTTCTATTAATTTTACTTTCATATACCAAACTTAAAATAATTTGTTTATGTTAATTTCTTTAAGTTTTTGTAGGCAAGAAGGACAATGTTACATCATGAAAATTACTTAAGATATTTTAAAACACAACAGAACTCTTAACCGGATCTCTAGATTAACCAGCTGTGAAAAAGAAAAGGAAAATAAAAATAAATTAATTTCACTATTAAATTAGTAACTCACAGCATTAAATTAAATATAATGTGAAGTGGTCTATATAAAAAACCTACCCCAAGACCAAAAGAAGGAATTGTGTATCTTAAGATTTTGAATATCAAATATAATTTTACACACCTACATAAATTAAAAATTAAAATTGGAACTTTCTTTTAAATTGAAGGATGAATAAGAAATAAGTTTTACTAATTTTACTAACAAGGGAGGGTTTCAATGAAACTTTTATCAACATAGATACTTCATCTAGCCTGGCATGAGGAAAAAATAGATGAAATCTGGCAGTTGTAAATAAACATTTCTTGTTGAACGCATGAGTTCTTTGGGATTCCATAAAGAAATTATAAACAAAATACATTGTTATGTAAATAAAATAAAGACATAAAGCAGGCCAATGGCAGAAACAGCCCAAATTCAATTAAATTAATCCAATGGGGCAAAAGCACCAGTAGCTGACATTGTAACAATACCTGACATTCACCTCGAAAAGCGGGAATAATAAATTTTCAGGACCTCCTAGACTCCAATCTATTTCATGAATTTGTGGCTTCTATATGTTCTCCTCGAACATTTCTCTGCTTTGATTTAATCTTGCCGGGAACCACTACTGAAATAATGGGTGCCAAATCAGGAAGATCTCTCACAGTTCACTTAATGTCCATGAGGAACAACGATCTTTCAGGAAGGGCATCATACCTTTGGTTTGTCCTTTCCTCTTTAACTACTTTTCAAAATTTTGTTTTATTTTAATTTTTAATAATGGTAAAGAGATGGTTGACCGTGATATGATATGAGAAGAAGTTGGTCGGGAGGGAGGAGGAAGGGTGCAGTCAAATAAATACTAAATTTTTAAAAATAGTATTTTTTTTTAACATATATTTTAATTGGCGTAACGAATAAAATACTATTTTAACAATTTAGTATTTATTTGACTCCACTCCCTAATCAACTCCTTCTCATATTTTAATTTTTGTTAAACAGGCCTTTATTCACAGAAATTAAATGAGATATACTCAATATAACAGGTCTTAAAAATGGACCATTCACTATTCTCTTGTTTAAAGAAGAATTGCTAGTTATATGGTTCAAATACAAAGCAAAAATAGGTTTTCCTATTGCAAAAAATAAGTTCTTGACAGTGCCCTACATTTACGGATAAATTTAAATCGGAAAACACAAGAAATTAGTTTTATAATCAAGCTGTTTTTGTTTATATCAATCTTAAAATGAAGAATGTAAAATTTCAACACCTTATTTCGTATAATTACATCCTTGTTCTCATCCCTGTCAACCATAGAAACATTTCAAATCAAACAGTGACAACTACAGTTACAATAAAACTATTCTCTGAATTTAAAGTTTTTAAAAATAGAGGAGAATGTTTCATGGATTTTAAATGGGCATTGACAAAATGAGAAGTAGTTCTATAAGACGAATCCAAGAAAAATACAATAACATCTATATTTAAGTTTTTACACCTAAAAGTTCAAAGAAATATTCTTAAGCAGCTACTGGTGCTTTTACCCTAAATTGTTGAATGAAATTATTACAACTAAATTAGAAATTAGAACATAAATGTAATAATTAATTTGTCATAATAAAATTTACTTGCCTTAAGTTTGTAATTTTCTGCAACTTTTGCAAATTTCTCCTCACTTTCTGCATGATGAACCTTATCCATATACACAATACCAGTCGCATACTGGCCGAGTGGTGGAAGCTCAACGCTTTGCTGTTCCCTGCGGATTATATTACGATTTAAAAAATTACATAATTAATAATTAACCATTAGAACCCGTTTTTATCAAAAAAGAATAAAGCAATACATTTTTTTAGCTAAATTTAATTAAATTACATTATATTTAGTAAAGTTAATTAATTAATAATTAATAGGATCCTTTCTTTTTTTTTTTGCAAAAAGATGTAAAGCAATAAAACTTATTAAAAAAAAAAAACTTGTATTAAATTACATTATGTTTTTATTTATTTGTAACCTTATTTTAGCCATTTTAACACATATCACCTTTGTATACAGTTTACTTACTGCTGGACACTACGGTCCTACAAGTACCTGTACCAGCCTTATATAAAATTTTCATGTTTGGTCGTATATTTAAAAAAAAAGTCTGCCAAGTAAGGTCAGTATAGCTTCCTCACCCATTTCATTAACTAAAAAATATCTATATTACAAGGTCTAACATTTTTCGTATGAGAATAAAATCTTTGGGAGAAAGCGTTTTCAGAAATTTAGTAATTCCTCAACATATTGGGGTTTGATAGTTTTATTCATTGGATACTAAAATGTGAAAGAATTCTGCATTTGCAAATTGGATATTTGATAATTCGTGATTTAAAGAAAATTTCAGTGCATACTGAACATTAATATCACTATTGTTAGTGCAAAAGACCCTATATAAAAATTCATTTTTTAACAGGAGTGCATAAGAACTAATTATATCTTTATGATTTATTAGTATAATTTCATATTTGATTGCTCTCTGCTATTTTCCATAGTAGCAGACTGCTTATATCAGTTGCAGACTACAAAATGTCACCTTTAGCACAAATATTTACATAAGACCTTTTGCACTAACAGTAGTGATACATACTTAAAAGGAAAAATTCAACTTTGGGTTAGTTCGGAATCAACTGAAATATGAAAATATGTGTGAAGTTCACACAACTTTAATATTTAAGGATGGAATGAAGACCACAACGAGTTAGTAGAACTTCTATAGTAATAAACACAATCACAAATAAGAATTTTTTTTTTTTAATACAAATTCAGAATAAAAATTAATTTAAATATACTGAAAATTACACGAAATCTAAGTAACGACAGGAAGTGTCATGCCAGTAACATTTGGAATCGACCAAACAATACAGTATAAATTAACTTCTTGAATATATTAGTTGTTCACTTAGACAATTTTTTTTTTGTGGATTGATGTGGAAGAAAATAATAATAATAATAATACTTTATTTATTCTGGGACAAGTCCCTTTAGAATAATACGTAAGGACAGTAATGTGGGCTAACGAGCCTCAGAGATTCATCAAAAGAAATGTTGAGTAATGAAATAGTCATATTAAAAATTATATGTTACTTTCTAACTTAAATAAGTTAATAATAAAAATTTTTAAAATAAAGTAAAAATAATGAAGAAAAATCTAATAATTTATATACATATTTACAGTGGTATTTATTTACAATTTTATGTGGACTGGATGGATAAGAAATGATTGAACAGGCGGGATTTAAAGGTAGGAAGGGTACTGGATTGACGGATGTGGGAAGGGATGGAGTTCCATAAGGATGAGGATCGGATAATGAACAATCTGTCCAAAGCAGCGGTTCAGTGGGCCCTTATATATAAATCAGAAGACCTGGAACGAGTATTGCGGGAGCGAACAGAGGATTTGAATTGGAGGAGCTCGGAGATGTATGAAGGTCGGTGGGATTGGATGACTTGAAAGAGGAAGGACGACAGGCAATATTTACGACGGTAGGAAGGATAAAGCCACTTCAACTCTACATAAAAACGGGAAACAGAGGCGTCCCTTGGGATCCCGAAGATGAATCTTACAAAGCAATTTATCAAGCGTTTTAGTTTCTCCTCGAGATCCCCAGAGACGCCCCCATATATCATACAGCAATAGTCAAAGTGGGGAAAAATTAAGGAAGTGACCAGCAGTCTACGGGTTTCAAGGGGAAATAAGTGCCTAATTCTAGGGTCTTATTTATTAATAATTAATTAATTAACTACTAAAAACATTTTAATATCCCATTTTTATAAAAATTTTAATTTTCAATGACTATTAAAACTTATTACGATATAATCATTGATTTATACCTGAGTTCATGAACATAAAAGGAATGTGGAATAGCAGTGAGGACTCCTGCTCCGTCACCAGTGTCATTATCACAAGCGCAGGCACCTCTGTGGTTCATACGTTTAGCCAGCTTCTCTGCATCTCGCACAATCTGGATTACAAAAATATATATAAAAATCAAAGTTATAAAAAAATTATATAATTATATAATAAAAAACTATAAATATAACTGATGATCACAAAAGATGTAACGATAAAAAAAGTTTATCAGTACCGAAAATGGTTAGAATTCTAGAAAGAAGAAGAAAAGAAAATTTTATTCTGGGACAGTAAGTCCCCGAAGAATAACTACAATGAACAAAGAAACGACAATTGTCTGGCATAAGAAACAATCAAAAATAAATTAAATAACATAGTTATCTACAATTAAAATTAAAATAAAGAAAAAGCACTTGTAGACATATGAAATTATACATAAATGCAGAAGTGCGATTTCACATATTTGTACAAATATACAATGTGGATGATATATAATTATCTTTAAGACAACATTAAATGCGATAGACAGCTTTGAAAAACATAAACATTATTTTACACTTACTCGGAAGATTGATTGCTGAGGAGATGGAAAAATAAATGATGTTTAAATGATGTTAAAGGATGAGGATTTGCGTACGGAGATTAGTAGGTAATTCTAAAACAAGGTAGCACAAATGAAAAGGATTTTTTAAAGGAAAAAGTTCCATTAGAAGGAATTAACAGGTTTGATGGCAGGGATCTCGTGTTGACTGAATGGACAGAGGAACAAGGAGTAAAATAATCGAGAAGGTAAGATTTTTGGTTGAAAAGATTCGAAAAATGAATACACCTAGGAAATATTGCCATCGAAGGACTGGATAGAAAGCCACTTCAAAAATAAATTAATGAAACACTTCATTAGTCTCTCTAATCTGATCTCAAGACTGACCAGACAGTGCACCATATACAAGGCAGCCATAATCAAAACGATAGAAAATGAGAGGAGCATCATAAAATTAATCTTAGTACTGCAAATATTGTTGATCTGTGCTGAAAATTGACTGCTATAAGAGGACTTGGAAAAACAAAGTAATCTTGAAAAATGTTCCATTTTAGTTTTTCTATCTATGCAGATTCAGTTGATACTGTTAGATAGATAGATAGAAAAAAAAACTTTATTCTGGGACTAAGTCCCTTCAGAATAACAATAATGTACAAAATAATAGAATATTACTGGCCTGAACGTTGAAACAATAAATAAAATTGATAGAATAAAATAAAAAGTAAAGAAAACCTTGGGTGCACAAGCTATATACAAACAGATAAAACTATGTACAGACCATTTAAAATGTCTGTTACACCATATCTGAATGATTGTTTTGACATTGTAATGATACGGCCAATTTTTCAATGCAGGAAAGAAATGCTAGACTTAAACATAAAACCATGGATTCGATTAAAGCAACAATAACGACTCAATATGTAACTCTCAAGAAAATGAAGATATCATTCACATGTTGAGTAATTTAGATTTTCAAATATATTGTATGTATTGATACCTTCTTTGAAAATCCAAATTTTTAACCTCTCACCACATGTTCTGTTTTCATTTTTTCCTACATAACCCACTCTCAGTGAATTTTAGTAAAAGTTATTTTATTACCAATATTAAAGAGCATTAATTTTGCCATGTTTTATAGTCGACATGTTTAGAACAAAGCTACTGAAATACCACAGATACCATAGCTACGAAAAAGGTGATTAAAATTTAGAACAGAAAAAATGTCAACAAAATTAAACAAACAAAATATTCCAGTACTTTCGCTAAGGACCGGAACCAGAGAGGTGCAAAAGGGACCAATGCCCGGAGAGACAAATAAAAAAATATATATTTTTCTTCTAAGTAAAAAATATTTTATGTTTACTTTTTAATTATTTTAATATTAAATTCAATCAATGATACGAGTCAATATTATCTGATGATGATCTTCATTTTCAAATACATTACCTCAGTACTGATATAGAATTTTGATTTTTATTGGCAGCAGTGGGTGGTGAAAGAAGGGGGAGACAATATTTAAAAAAAAATAGTTTGTCTCTCTTAGTTACAGCCCTGGTTTTGCCTTAAGAACAATTTTTTAAAATGAAAAATTCACAATAATCAATTTTGTAGAGAATTGAATTTTCTAAGAGATTCATACAGAATATTTGTAGTTACTCTCAACATATGCCAAGCAATATTGAAATAACTCAACTGACACAATGGAGGGTAGGGTTTTAAATTCTTACGGGAGCATATTATAGAGGGAGGGGAAGGTTATGGATTATTGAAGGAGACTATACTTTTGTGGGGTTTTAATTCCTTAATTCATGAGGAACTTACAACCAGGAAACAAGAAGAAAACCATGGAAAGATCAAAAGTGCAAATCTATATAACATAAATTTTTTCTAATTCTACACGGCTTTTAAGAAGAACAGAGCAATAAAATTTCTTCCGAAGAAAGGTTTCATGCGCCCCCTTGAGTGACATGAACTGGAATATGAAAGCATTATATTCTTCTTCTTCATGGGAGCTACAACTCAATGCTGAGTCTTGGCCTCCTCAATTAGTCTCACCCGCTGGTCTCTCTCTCTTGCAGCTCTCCTCCAGTCAGCTAGTCCAAGCCAAGAAGAACTCTACCCCCCATCCAACGCAATCTAGGTCTTCCAACTCTTCATTTTTTTTCTGGACGTGTCAGCGTAATTTTGCTAATTGGGCTACTCTCAACCATCCTGGCTACATGACCCGCCCATTTAAACCCTATATTCTAATGGACTGGACTACATCCGTATCATAGTATATGGCTGACAGTTCTGCATTACTCCTCCCCTTTCTCCAATTGTCACCTGAGCGTACTGGTCCATAAATGCGACCTAATACTTTTCTTTCAAAGGTCAACAGCTTACTTTCATCTGGTTTGGAGTAGCTTCACGTTTCCGCTCCATATATTTCAGGACAGGGCAAATAAGTGTCTTGTACGGAGTCACTTTAGTTTTACTGGAGATTAAGCGACTTGGATATCACCGCAGGCCAAAATAACATTTATTTGCCGCCAGGATCCTCTTTGATATTTCTTCTGATATATCGTTGTTGGCATTTACTTGGGAGCTCAGATAAACATATCGTTAGACCGTTTCGATTGTGTAGTCACCAATCGAGATCTATGGATGCGGTGCACTTGGTTTTTCTCTCATTTATAGACAGTCCCATCTGCCATTATATTATTACATCTCTCTATTATATAAAAAAGTGGCTTACATATTTTATTTTAGTATTAGGAGGGCAGGAGATTACAGGAGCTCCTATCCTGGTCCGCCGTTGGATGGACAGGGGGTATCCCCTAGTTTCATTAAATGTATATTCAATGATAATACATTCAGAACAACCGACAATGAGATTCAAAATCATAAACCAAATCCCATTGCCGAGGGGACTTGTTTAACTCTGGCATAATTATGTTGCACTCTCCCCTGGTTCAGGGAAAATTCCATATAGCTTAAAAGGCGAGAAAAAGAAGAACATAATTATTTAGAAAGATCAATATAAACAAAAAATTATGTTTTAAGTTTACTGGGTTAACTCAAATTCAAATTTTTGACTTGAAATCCCCGATTATAAATAATCTCATTTCATAGTTTTAGACGGTGATTTTTAACTAAAGGGTTGCTCTAAGTGTACATCTAGTATTCCTAGATTTCTGAAGCATTCTCTACTTCTGAAAAATGTGTCCGTCCTAAAATTTACAATTTGTTGTACTTTTTTTAATTCTCGAATAGAATACTTTTTTGAATCTGAGCCTGGGTCCCTGGGGCAAGTTGTTCCTTTCATCCCCCACGTTCCTATGCCCCTCAGTATGGCTACAAGCCAATGGAGGCAACTGTAAGGTCTTGTTTCTTTGAAGATGAGCCACAGGTTTATTTATAACAGGGAAGGAGAGAGAGAAAAAAAATATTTACTTGGAAATATTATTATGTAACTGAATGGATGGCCACCACTTAATTTATTATACAGATTATTAAGATAGGCTTTACTCTATCATAATAATTATCTTCGCGAGATAAAAATATTTACATCTGATATAGATATCTGATAATATTTTAACAAAACAAACGAATGATGAAACAGGGAGATAAGGGAATGTTTACATCGGCTATTTTTCAACACGATCATGTAATCGATAAGATATCGATCGGTTTGGTTGAATGGGTTTTTGGTAAACAGATTGAGGTAACCCCATTCAGCAGAAACGTGTCCGATCAAAAATGTACCACTCGGTTCATTCATGATTCTGGATTATTTTAGTACATCAGTTAAAACAAAAAAAAATATATATATATATATATTAACAAAACAATTAATATATATAACAAAACAAACGAATGATGAAACAGGGAGATAAGGGAATGTTTACATGGGCTATTTTTCAACACGATCATGTAATCGATAAGATATCGATCGGTTTGGTTGAATGGGTTTTTGGTAAACAGATTGAGGTAACCCCATTCAGCAGAAACGTGTCCGATCAAAAATGTACCACTCGGTTCATTCATGATTCTGGATTATTTTAGTACATCAGTTAAAACAAAAAAAAAAAATATATATATATATTTATCTTTTTTATCAATAACCATTAGCAGGGGTGGCCAAAAGGGGGTTTCTTGACGAAAGTTGCGCCATAAAAATCTTTGAGGGGGCATATTTTGAATTTTTAAGGGGGACAAATTTCGACGGGGTAATGAATTTTCGGACTAAGGGACAAGGGGAAAAACATGGAACATACCGCAGTAAATTGTATATGATCTACGATTTTTCTATTTAGACCTTAGACCTCTGTTATTAAGAAAAGGTGAGCAATAAAATATCTTGGGTGGTGGGGAGGGGAGGTTCTTACGCCAAATGCATATTCATATTATATATATATATATATATATATATATATATATATATACATATATATATATATATATATATATATAACTTCTTACCCATTCATCCTAAATTGAAAAGCTAAACAGGTGTAAATTTTCTTTTCTTCGATTTTGTATAAATTAATATTTTCAATGAAATGAATTTTTCGGAGATATGGCCAAAAGACTGGAAAAAAAAGAGCGAAAATTTCACTGATTTTAGCATATATCTCGGAACGCAATAAAAAAAAATCCTTTTGAGAACTGCTAATTCAAAGTTATTATTTACAAAAACATTTTTAGAAACGGAGATAAACGACTATTTGAATTTTTTTCCTCACCCAACTATTATTAGACTGAACCAATTTGATAACTTTGACACCATCAGTTTTTAAAACGCAGCTGAGTACAACGTCAGCCAACGTGAATTGTCTTTTAAGAATGCACTCAAGAAATCGAATAAGACTTTAATTATAAAATTAAGTAAATTCTAATGTTAATAAATAAAACGTCAAATTTTGCTAATTAATTTGAATTTTCGTATATAAACCAATGGCTTTCAAGCGACTTACCGAAGTTGCGTATTTAGATAAAGTTTATCAACAATTTAAAATGGTTATTAGCTGTAACTCAGTCAGTTAAATGAAAAAGTCGGTAGCTCCTAGTCCATTAGTCTTCTATCTAAAAGGAAGTCAAGATACCGGATTGTATCTGAGAAGGGAAGCGATCAGGAGTTAATAAATATTGGCGGATAGGATTTGCATGGGAGTGTGAAAGTTTGTTTGCATTTTGATTCATTTAATTTAATACGCCAATCATTACACCAATCTTCAATTAGAGAGTGAGGGCTTAGTAGGTTGAAGAATGGTATTTCCGGGCTACAGTTGGATGATAGGATGGCGGCGTTATCAGCAAATGTTGCCAGGAAGGTACCGGAATGGACGGAAATATCAGCGGTAAAGAGGATAGAAAGGACGAGAACCAAAATTGAGGAACACCAGCTTCAACTGGATAGAAATTGGAAAATTCTGTACCACAACGAACTCGAAAGATGCCATCAGAAGTAGGAGCGAAGAAAAAGGTACAATGACTGGAGTAGATGGGTTTTAAACTTGAAAATAAGCCCGGCGTGCAATACCCGATCAAAATCTAGTGCTATGTCCGAAAAAGCATCCGAGTAGTCTTTGCCAATTTAATTTAAATTGTCCTATACTAAGCTTTAAGCTTTAAACCGATTGCCCTGATTTATGTTTTCATATCACGTTTATCTACAACTTTTTTTTATTATTATTATTTCTTCATGATATTCACAACTGTATTAAATAAATACATATAGTAAATTTGAACATATGGATATAATGACTTGAAAACACTTGTTGAGAAACTACCCAATGGTAGCACTCTAATGATATGTCTACATTAGGAGATCACGGGGCCATCTTCTTTTCAGACGCCTCGGAGGGTTATCAGGAATTGAAGAGGAAGCAAGGTTAGAGACGAGAGGGTTGGGATGATTCTGAAGTTTATTATGGAAGGATGTATTTTTACTATAATGTATTTATAATAAAATAAAAATAAAATATATATATAAAAAAGGCTTGATAAGCATGAGGAAAAGCAATACCCACCCAGCGGTATCCCTTCCGTGGCTTTTACTTAATTATGTAAGTAGATCTCTCATCCAGACCCTTTTCAGCCATCTTCTGGAGTATTCCAGCATATAAGTTGTGCCAAATTCTTTTATTAGGTGGTTGGACTCTCCATGTAACTTATTATGGAATCGAGGGTCCCATATTGTTTGCAGAAATATCTCAATGGGAAGATTGGACGACAATTGGCGATCATGCATTACCGACCGCGGCCTTCAAGATATCTAAGGCATTAACTATCTTAACAATTGTGTCTCGTTGTGGACTATGCCCCGCATCATCATTCAATGTCGATGGAAAAAAACAGTTCGTGGATTATTAAAACTGAGATTTTTAATCCTACCTCAGCACAAGATCACAACAGCTGATGAATATGCAATAATATTTTAACAAGGAATAATAACAGGTAAACTGATTTGAATCAATTTTACTCAAGGTTTTGCTATTACCAATTTACATATGGTTTATTTTTAGCAAACTGTTGTTGGCAAACATCTATTATTACTAAATGTAACTAACGTCGTAATGTAAGTTCCATCGTCGAGGAATTCGAGTTCGAAGCCATAAACGTTCGTTCAGTTATTTCATGAACTATGGGACAAACAAAAATATAAATAATTATTTCACCAATGTATATTATATCTGTTTATTGTTTTTGTTATTTTCACCAACTGTCGGTATCAAGAGATATAAAATAAATAATTTGATTTAGTAATAATTTCGCTGTTAGTGAAGTTAGATAATTGTGTTTCCCATAGTTTGTGAAAATCTGAACGGGTCTTAAGAGAAACTAGTGAGAAAAATATTTCGGAATCGTTCATAATATATTTAGACATAAATTAACTATAACCATAAACTCGACAAGCAAGTCTCAATTTTTCCAAGTAACCGAATAATCATTTTTCAATGTTTCGGAGTACATCAGTATTTATATTCAGTTTAAAATAAATTATCTTCGGATAAAATAATAATTATAAATATAAATTATAATATAATTAGAAACTCGTGACTTTTTTTTGTTTAATTTTTCTTCACTTCACTTTTCTATATTTATTTATCTTACAAGATAAGAGAAGTGTTGTATCGATTATATCAATCGTTTGTTTCCAAAGAGAATTCTAATCGATTTCTACCGAAATTGAGATGAGTATCGATGGTGAATTTTTTCAAGAACGAACAGAAATATAAAAAAAGGTGGTGTGAAAATAAATTATTTTTTTCTGAAACCGATCTTTTATTCAAGGAGTGTAATCAAACTTGCATTTCTGAAGTGTTCTTAAAAAACAATGCATCAAAAGCTTTTTTAACCGATTTATTTCAACTGAAATTTAAAATATATTCTTTTTTTCTTTTTACTGGGAAGTTGTATGTTATTCTTTGTTTTTGGTAATAATGACTTCCAATTAAACAACAATTGATTTGTTGGTTGTATTTCCAAATTACATGTTTACATGTTAATGTTTCGGGATATTTACTCCCACCTTCAGAACTAAAACCCGAATGTTTTTTGTTGATTCATGGCTAAAAAATTGAGTCAAAATATAATGCATGCTACAATACATGTCAGAATTGGGTTGTTACATTGAATTTGTAATTACCTTAAATCTAATGTGCTCCATTGTCAGGTTCTGTCAGAAAATACTACAAATAAATCAATTGTTGTTTAATTGGAAGTCATTATTGCCAAAAACAAAGAATATATATATTTTTTATAGTACCATTATTGTATTTAAAAAATCAATTTTTTATACATAGTACAATTTTTGTAGCTTCTTCTTACCGAGTCATACACCATTTTTTATCTACAGAAAAAAAAACTTTTTTTTTTTTTAAACGGGTCTTGAGTTTTGTTTCTTTTCAAAATAGACCATATTGAAGTTTCAATGTTTTTAATTACTACTGGAATAATCAGTGATTTTCGGAGATATGTTCTAAAAATAGAGAATTTCTTAATTTATTTTTTTTTTAAATATAGGATTTCAAATAACCATTTTTTTTTAATAATTGAAATAGAAATTATAGTTTTTCGCGTTTCCTGAAAAATTATTTACAATGATAAGAATTCATTTTGTAAATAAATGACTCATATTCAATATGTTGTTTACAGATTTTTGAGTTTCAGATCCAAAAAACCTATTTTTGGTCTGCGTATCTTGATTGTATTTTGATTTTATCTGTTGTTTCATATTGCCTCGGCCGTAGAGTGTAGTAAGCCACGGGGCACCGATCTTCAGGGTCGCTCTTCACTTGTTAGAAATTAGAAATTAAAAAAAAAATAAAAAACAAATTACAATAATTAATTTTAGCCTATCAATTAAGCAACTGCATAAGATAAAAATTGAATGAAGTAAAATTCAAATATTATATTTTATAAAACATCTTAAGAAATAAATTTAATTTTTTTTTATTTTTTTATTTATTTATTTTAAATGATATTTACAACTGTATACAAAAAAATACATCTAGTAAATTTGCACATTGGTATAAAGACATGGAACACATGTTGAGAAACTACCCATTGGTAGCACTCTAATAATATGTCTATATTAGAAGATCACGTGGCCATCTTCTTTTCAGACGCCTCGGAGGGTTATCAGGAATCGAATAGGAAGCAAGGTTAGAGACAAGAGGGTTGGGATGGTTATGAAGTTTATTATGGAAGGACAGATATCTGGATTGGGCCAAATCTGATACATAAGGAACATTAAGGTCATTATGGATAATTTTATTTGTAACAAAGTAAGGAGCATTGAGGATTTTACGAAGGATTTTGGATTGCAAGGACTGTATGCGAGAGGAATTTGAAGGCTTGGTGGAGCCCCATAGCTCAACCCCGTAAGTCCAAATAGGCCTTATTATAGTCATGTAAATCAGTCTTTTATAATTGATTGGAAGGTTAGAGCGTTTGTCTAGTAAGTGTTGAAGTAGTCGGAAACGTCGAGCGGTTTCTTGTCGTTTCAGTCTGGTATGAGGATTCCAAGTTAGACGTTTGTCCAGATAGAGTCCTAGGTAACGGATTTGTTCAACAGGAATAAGTGAGGTGTTGTTAAAGGATACTGAAGGACAGGAAGTCATTGGTTTACGACGAAGGGTGAAGGTAATTTGATGAGATTTATTGGAATTTATTTTAATTCTCCATTTCTGACACCATTCTTCCAGGTTTGTGATGTGGGATTGAAGGGTTTGGGATGCAATAGATGGGTCGTTATTGACTGATAGGATACATGTGTCATCAGCATATGTGGTGATGACAGTGTTGGGATGGGTTGGGATGTCAGCTGTATAAACTGTGTAAAGGATAGGACCTAGGATACTACCTTGAGGAACACCTGCAGACTGGGAAAAACGGGATGTATATACATTGTTGTGATTTACTTTAAAGTATCTATCAGTAAGGTAGGAACGGATAATGAGGAAGTAGGTAGATAGTAGGAATTTTCGGAGTTTGTACAGCAGTCCCGGGTGCCAAACTCTATCAAACGCCTGTTCAACATCGAGAAAGGCTCCCGTACAGTACATACCGCGCTCCAATGCAGAGGATACTACGTCTACCACACGATGGCATTGCTGTATAGTGGAATGGGAGGAGCGGAATCCAAATTGGTGATCTGGGATTATGTGATTAGAATCTAGGATTGGGTACAGGCGTTTTAAGATTAGTTTTTCCAGGATTTTTCCCATGATGGGTAACAGAGAGATGGGACGGTAAGAGGATGGATATTCTGGTGGCTTTTTGGGTTTGTGGATCATTTTGACAATAGATATTTTCCAAGGATCAGGGAAATATGTTGATCGGAGTATAAATTTAATTTTTAAAGGGAAGAGATGAAGTCATATCCCGAGGTTGCAATTGTATAAAGTCGGCACTATTTAAACATATTTATTTCCTATATATCTATTCGCCTCTTCTCAGCCTCTACTGATCTTTAATACCAGTAATGAGGCTGAGTGAAGGGCGCTGGGATCTCCTAGAGTCCTGCCTTTCCTTGCAAAAGGTATAGAAGCATGTTGCTATTAGGGTAGTTATTTTCATTAACTTAGTTTATTTTTGTTTAATTTATATTTCTTTTTAGAGTTATTGTTTTTCTGTATTATTTTTATTTGTTGTGAACGGAGTGTGAATGTGCTCATTGAACACTATAATAAATGTCCTTAATTGTAACAGATTGTCAAATCTCTCAAAAAAAATATTTAAAAAAAAACTTTTTATTGATTAATTTTGTTTTAAAAAATAAATTTGCCTTCTCTTTACTATTGCACCGCTGCTATGTAAGAACATTATTGTAATCTGTTATACTTTTTGACAGATGAGCAGTTTTTCAAATCCATTTGAATGAAAGAAAAAAAGATATTTTCGGCAATTCGTCTGTGTGCCTCTGCCATAATTATCTCTTGCAAGGATCTTGAGATTCAATCTTAATAAATATATAACTATAACTTGGCAAAATTTCTAAACTCTATTTTTTCATATTCATGTCCTAAAATAAAAAATTCGGATGTCTAAAATTTAAATGCACGTTACTAAAATTTATTTAAGTCATATTACTGAGCATCAATGAAAGAGACGTATATATCGATGTAATGCCCAAGGTATATATATATATATTAGAGTACCGAACTTAATAGTCGTTTCTGTTATGTCAAAGAAACCTTAAATACAAGAAATGTTTATACCAATCGCAAAATAAAAATATTTTGCCCAAAAAAATTTCTCTAAGTGTGAACCCTTCAATTATAATTGAAATAATAATTATTTTGTATTTATTTATTTTTAATTCACACGATCTAACTTCTAAATTTGTTTACAAAAAAATATTTGGCCTACTTCACGGGAAGAATATTTTGATATTGTAATTTATGACACAATGTAAATCAGTTAATATTTTTGTCAATATTTAATCTTATTCTTAAAAAAAAATCTGGTGCGTTTCTTACTTTCACTTACTGCTCAACTTTGAATAGAAATTATTTTCTGGCCATGTTGGGCAATTATAAAATTTTTGAATTGCATTTTTAAGTGAGCTAAAGCTAATAACTTACAGCTAAAAATCATAAATACCATTAAAATAACAAAAGTTCTATTTATTATATCATCGGTTGATTATGGATTGTACGACAATTAGTTATTTTTCATTGCAAAGTTTACTAAAATGGAATTAAGAGATTTGCATTGTCTGTCACTGCAAATAGATATATAGACGGTTCAATATAGAAAGGTCTGAATATCGACAGGTTAAAAATTGTCACACTAATAGTAAGTGGATACTGTTGGAATATCGCAAAGGAAAAATACATCAAATCATTCACTAATTTAATTTTCTAAAAAGTTACATGATGATTTTTCGGAACAAACGGACGATAGATGCCTAATTATTTAAATGTTATCTCAGCCTACTTTTTTCACCAATATTACAATCTGTTAGAAATAAAAATATAATATAAAATAAGATGTCATTATAACTTCATAACGGTAAATTGAATTTGAGAGTTGAACCTTTATGACTTATCTGCATCAGTTATTTTTAACCTAATCTTTAAAATTAATAAAAAAAATTATGAAGGGAAGAATAGTTGGGATGATCAGTAGGCAAAATAAATGATAATATTTATTTTGACATAAACGTTTTTAATTTACTTATATTTAGGTTATTTTATATTGTATATAGTTTTTATTTATTATTATTTTGTTATTGTTTTACTTTGTTAATTTTATTTTATTTTTTGTATATACGGTGTGAATGTGTTCATTTATCAATATAATTATTGTCCCTGTGACAGAATATTGTATGTCTAAATAAAAAAAAAATAAAAAAAAAAAAATGATTTAAATATAATATGAGATCTAGAGTTATTAAACTACAGTAAATATATTTAAGGTCATAAACATATCAATGAAATATTTTTATATTTCACTTCTTCTTTCGCACAAGTACAATGAAATAGTATCTTGAATAATGTCATTGTCGTGAATCGTTGATTTTAAATAGTTTTTCAAAATTAAAAAAAAAATTCAAGTTTACATTTAGTAAGAAATGTATTTCCGTTGAAAACTCGGAGTCGAAAATATTTACGAACGCAATATTGTCCCTCACCATATGTTTCATATATAGATAAGTGAAAGTAACAAAATGGTCCTATGGTGTATGATATCCTATAAATCCGAACAAAGACAAAAAATATATAAATAAGACTTTTGAAATTATGTTTTTTTTTGTTGTTTTTTTTTTGCTCCTAAGGCCCATTGGAACCAATACTGGGACACGCGTCCAATATTTTTGATGTAGATTTACCAAAAAAATTTGGTTGAAATCTGTGACCTACTGATTGTGACCTCTCACAGTAAGTATTGGAGAACTGATAGCTCAACGTCTTATCAAAATACTTTACATAAGTTGAAACAAGGACAGATTTTCAAACAACTAAGAATATATTCAAAATCTAAGTGTTGAATGAGAATCGAATAAAAAAAGGGAAAAAACAAATCTAATTATCGAAGTCACGATCGATTTCGGTTTGCTCGAGTAATTCCTAAAAAAAATGGATTAGAAATTCGTTTTGCTTATTCCTCAATCACGAAAGATTTAGAAATATGAATTTTTTATTTGCTTTAAGGACGAGGAAATTTAAATGAAATCGAGAATTGACTCATTTAAAACCAAGTCTAGACATTACAATCACTATGAAATGAACTATTACTGATTTTATCTTCCAATTCTTTTCAAGATGCACCGTGTAATGGCATAATAAGAAATTTAAGTGTAGAAAAAAACTAAGTCGTTAATACAGATGAATACCCTCTCTCTCCCTCCCCCGAAAAAAATCACAACTCCAAATTAAAATGCTACAGAAATAGTCCTTTTATGATGTGATCTTATTTTGCTAAAATCATTCACTCTAAGCATGTTAGCTTAAAACCAGTTTTCAACACATGTTTCGTCTTGCAATTTCTCTTGTACGACCAGACGTTCCCATTAAAACTAGTCTGGAGAGATGGCAACATGAATAAAAAAAAGAACTGGTGCGCGCAACACACAACTTTCTCTTACCGCTCTACTTTGAATATAAATTATTTTCTGGCAATGTTGAGCTATTATAAAAATTTTGAAGTGTATTTTTAACCGAGCTAAACTTTAAAGCTTACATCTAACAAATGATTAATATCATTAAAATTACAAAAATACTGTTTATTTTATTAACGGTTGATCATGGATTGTACGATCCGTCCATTATGGATTGTACGACAATTAGTTATTTTCCATTCTAAAGTTTACTTAAATTGAATTACAAGATTTTCATTGCCTGTCAGAAATGTCAAAAGTTATCACACTAATTGTAAGAGAATACTGATGGGATATCACAAATCATCAAATTATTCACTAATTTAATTTTCTAAAAGGTTACTTGATGATTTTTCGGAATAAACGGACGATAGATACCTACTTATTAAAATATAATATCGGATCTAGAGTTATTAAACTGAATTAAATGTATTTAAGGTTGAAAGAATATGTTTTACACGAACCATGAAATATTTTTATATGTCACTTCTTCTTTCACACAAGTACAATGAAATAATATTTTAAATAATGCCATTACCTTGATACAGTGAATTTTAAATAATTTTTTTCAAACTATAAAAAACAATTAAAAGTTTAGATTTAGTAAGAAAATTTCATTTAATTTCCTTGAAAACATGCGTGCAATATACGTTAAGTCATATTAGTTTTCATAAATTATTATTTATATTTTTCCGGTTACTCTCCGTTACCTTCTACAATTTTATTTATTAGATATTATTTTTTTCTTAAATTCTCCGATTTCCAACGATATATTGAACGTATACCTTCTGTCTATTACTTCCCGAGTTTCATTTTCGACCTGGATAAGCATTTTCCTTTTTTCTCCTTTATTCAAATATCAAATTCAAAAGTTATATTTAGCCTTTTTTCATAATTCCAAACAATGAGAGATATTTATTTATTAAAAATAAACTAAATTAATGGTACTTTAGAGGAAGACTTATATGAACATTGGGCATTTAAGCCCTGTAAAGCGACATCAATGTGGATAAGACCTAGCTGATATTAAAAACAACTTATAATACACTGATATACTGAGTTTAATGAAAATCGTTAGAGCCGTATTCCAGAAAATCGTAAAAATGTGTTACATCGATTATATAAAGTGCCACTTCCGGTTTGCCGGTTTTGACAAAAAAGATTCTGTAACATCTGAGATATATACAAACCTTAAATATGCAATTTCACTTTCGTACGACTTTTCGTTTTTGAGCTAGACTGATAACAGACACACAGACCATTTTGGACTCAGGGGACCTCAAAACGTGTACTCCGTTTAAAACTCAGATTCGAAAATTTTCACGATCGCAATACTTTCCCTTACTATATATTACATATATAGGTAAGTGAAAGTAAAAAATGTATGATTGAAAGTTTTTAACTTATGAACCCAGATTGTTAATATTAATAATCAACGAGTATTTTAAATATATAATAATTATATCAGTGGTTTCCTATCAAATACGGACATCTGACACTTTTAAAAAGTTAAGAAAAAACCCAAGTTTTTTAACAATGCCCTGATTGTAATAATAATAATAAAAAAGTGTATACTTTTTGAGTTATTCAAAATCTAATTTTACCACCCTTTTCTTCCAACTTGTTTTCTGTGAAGTATGTTATAGATACATTTAAAGGGCTTCGAAACAGGAGACTTCAACCAAGTTTCATCGAAATCGGTACATTAGTTTATGCGTTACAATCTATAGCGACACAAGTTTTTCGACCGCCATCTTGAAAGGAAAAGGCGGAAGGTAATACCGAGTTCGTAGGATCATCTTCAGGTGCCTTTAAACATTGATAACGAATTTCAAAACAATCGGTCCAGTAGTATCGGTGAAAAGCTGAGGACGGCGTCCGACGGACGGATATTTTTATATTCGATTTTCGGACTATACGACCTCAAATTTTATGGGGAGTGAGTTAATTTTTTTGAAGTTAAAACTTCTTTCGGCGCGCTTTGCACATTTATTGTGGATAGTAAATTAAATTGAGCAGACAGATCTATTGGAAAAATTTGAAGATTTAATTGAAAATTATCTCAGAAACTAGAAATCGGACCTACATACTGTAAGCGAGTAAATTGTTTAGCATTTCATCCTCTTTATAATGAGCAATTATTTACGATTTATATTTCATATTATTAATCCTGCCTTGTTGATGTTTTCACTTCTATCGTGAGGTCTAAAACACAAATCTTACTTGTTTTTTTTTTCCCGATTACTAAGATTGATTATTAAAAATGGTAAAGCAAAATTGACATCTTCTCTTGACTTTCTGAAAATGACAGATATCCGTCTTTGATACGAAGCCACTCAATTGTGGAATTGTTATTCAAATATTTAGGGTGTGTTTGTTCTTGCCTCTCCTTAGAAACCCAGTTCTGTAACCCTTTAGTGTTGCGACATGAAAGGGTATTTATGTAGCGTTATGATTATGCAATTAGTCCTCTACAGAAGGGCGCTTCGGTGGGTTTCACGAGCTTTTATTCGCCATTGGATTATATAGGATTTCAGCGATCACATGTTTCCTTAATAGGAACAACATAATTGAAGGGTTTAGTGCAAGAAGGAGGCAGCTCCAGTATGTAGCAAATTAAAAAAAAAAGTTTTAAAAATTCAGTTTACACCGAAACCAAAAAAACCACAGTGTGTGCTCTGTGGCATGCCATCCTCTGCAGTTCAGACCAAAGCCGATAATGTGTAAAGAGTCGTAATCCTACATATTGTTTTGCAACCACTGCTGAGTTGACCTGGCCTTGTGAGCTGCTGGAAAACCCAATGATTTCCAGCAAACGGAGTATCATTTAGAGGCTTGACAACAAGTTCCAAAATATCGTCCTGATAGTTTTTAGCGGCTGTTTTAACTCCTTTTCTCCAAAAATGGAGCTTTGTGGTGCCATCAAAGCAAACTCTCCACCAAATCATCACTGAGGAAGGGTGATGAACTCTTTCCACTCTTCCAATGACTTCTTGGGCTTCTTTAGAGCTGTGTGCGTACACACGATCATTTTGGCGATTAAATTTTTCTTCAATTGTAAACATTTTCTCATCGCTAAACAAAATCTTTCGATGAATACCATTGGTGTAACGGCTAAGGAGCACTTTATCTATCCACTTTATTATTTTTTTTAGGGAAGTGGTTAGCCATTGTCCTGTCATTCTTCGAAATGCTCCCATCCTAAAAACACTTTTATTATGCGAGACATTGATTTCCATTTCCTGAGACATGATTTGTTGTTTTCGAATGGGATTTCTTCTGATTCGAGCAGCCACTGCTCTCACTGCATTTGCCGTTCTCACAGTAATTATTTAAATATCACAATATAGAAAATACTGCTCTGATAATTAACAGTAATAAAGTTAATTATACATAATTAATAATAATAATAATAATAATAACAATAATGAATATCATGCTAACCTTGTGAGACCGGCGGCCGTCGATGGCGACGATGAAGCCAACGCCGCAAGCCTCTCGCTCCTGGGCGGGGTCATAGAGTCCATCCTTCTCGGGAGGGCCCCACTCGGGATTCATCGAACTCTGCAACATCATAATTAAATATTATTATTATAATATATATATATATATATATATATATATATATATATATCATTATATACATTAAATATATTATAAATGCTATAAGTGCAGCCATAATGGCCAGAGGTTTTAGGCGTTTAGGTGGCATCAGCATAGCAACGTTGAGACTTGCGACGCCGCGCGATGAGGCAAGCATACAAGTTCCTTGGACATCGACTGTAACTTACTCAGAAATTACAGTATGCTGCTAAAATTTTGTCTTTCAATGTTATTTAGGATATTGAATTTGAACTAAAGCCATTTTGTCAACAAAAAGGAAGTATTAAAAGCAAATGCTTAAATATTAAGTTTTATTTTATCTTGAATTTAATTCTATAGGTGATATAGTCCGTGGTACAGACCCCTTTTTATTAAATTATTAACGTCCGCTTGAAACTTCGTAATTAGTTTCATCCCATCGTAACCTAGAAACTATTTTATTTACGAAAACTCTTGGAATTGGGGCGTTTTCAATCTGGATGGAGACAAACTTTGTCTATTTAATTAGATACTAAAAAGTCGCAAATACTTATTTGCTTTCTACTTAGATCGTAAGATAATTTGATCACAAAATCGAGAAAAAAGGTGGCCTTCAAAAATATTGAGCCGTTTGGAGGCCAAACGGCTTAATATGTTTCCACCTTTTTCTCGATTTCATTCTTAAATTATCTCACGATTCAAGTGGAAAGCAAATGGATATTTATGAATTTTTAGTATCTAATTAAATAGACATCGCTTGCCAATCTCCAAATTGAAAACTCCCCAATTCTGAAAATTTTCGTAAGTAAAATAATCGTAGATTACGATAAGATGATGATTTTTACGAAGTTCCAGGCGGATGGTGATAATTTGATAAAAATGGGTCTGTACCACGGACAATTATTTCGATAAAACTCACGAATAACCATTTCGTTTCCATTTGAATCTTACGATAATTTGGTCACAAAATCGAGAAAAAAAAATAAACGGCCTGCACAAATATTGGGTCATTTGCCCTTTATAACCTAGTTTTTTCGACATGTTGGGGGATACAGGACAAACGATAAAATATTTATGTAGGCCACCTTTTTGATAGCTCGAAGTTTTAGACGGATGTTAATAATTTGACAAAAAGAGGATTCTGTACCACGGAATATAATGTTTGACAATAGTTCAATAGTTAAACGTTTGGCGTGATCTGTCAACACGAGGTTATATAGGACAAACGACCCAATATTTTTGCAGGAAACCTTTTTTCTCCATTTTGTGATAAAATTATCTTAAGATTCAAGTAGAAAGCAAATGGGTATTTACGAGTTTTTAGTACCTAATTAAATAGACAAAGTTTGCTCCCCTCCAGATTTAAAACGCCCCAATTACAAGAGTTTTCGTAAATAAAATAGTTGTAGGTTATGATGAGACGGAACTATTTACGAAGTTTCAGGCGGATGTTAATAATTCCATAAAAAGGGGTCTGTATCACGGACTAATATTTTTTCTGTTTTAAAGTTATGTGAGTACATATGAAATATTACATTCACGATATCATGTTACACACAGTTGTACCACTATAATGTTCTAGTATAAAATAATTATAAAGTAAATAAAATAATTTATATATATATATATATATATATATATATATACAGAGTGTTCCGTAAGTATAGGGAATTTTTTATAGAATAGGTGACGTCAACAGCTACAAAAAAGTTCATATAAACAATGGGCCAATTTTCAGCAGAAAATTTTGTGTTTATTTAAGCAAGTCATGTTTTTTGTTAGATAGGAAGCGATAACTAAAGAAATATTTAATTTAAGCAATTAAAGATAGCTTCACTGTATATTAAATTTCCTTTTTAATGAAGATAGAGTTTTCCATTGTTTTCTCACTCAGTTAACTTTAAATGATTTTTACAATGGCATATTCAATCTTCATTAGAAGTAAATTTTATCTAGTTTACAGTGAAGCAATCGTTAATTACACAGACAAAATGGCGTTTCGTATCTTCAAGAATACCGTCCGATCATTTTTTAAAGCAATATGTTTTCTTCCAGATTATTGAGTTTCGCGATTCTTCACAGAGTACGTGGATTTTCTTGGTTATATATAACATGCATGTGCTTGTAAAGGCTTTACCTCGGTTAGGAGACAGCTGAGTATACCATCGTGAACTGCACTCTCTTTAAATTCCTGAAGACTAGACTGTTGAGGGAAACCTACTTTATGTCTGCTCAGAGAATGATTTCTATTCGTTGGTGACAGGAGAGGTATGTTGTATAAGTTAAGGACATCACTACACAACATTCAATGGATGAAAAACCTTATTTGCTCTATAAATTTGAAATGGACGGTTGATGGATAACCACTGAAAAGTAACAAAAGCCTAGGAAGACGAACAAGTGATTTCACTCCAAGAAAACAAACAATATTACCTAGATCTCGTATCCGGAAGGCAAGGGAACGATAAATATATTTAAAATAATAATTTATTCTCCAAGCAGAACACAATATTGGAGTGTTATCGCAATTCACAATATACGCAACATCACAACCATATTTATTGATATTATTTTCCTTCCCGACAATACGAATCACCCTTCAGTTATTATTATTGGCTCCATTAGAGGAGATATATGGCAGATGCCCTCCAGAAAATGAAGATGGGGTTGGGATCTAATATCCCACCACAAGGCAGAACAGTCATATCATACTGCCATTTCTTCTTCATAAATGTCTATTATGCCATAAGGCCCAGGCCTATAAAACTGATTTAGTCTGACAAATAGCGTAGTGATGATAGATGAATAAGCATAATTTACTATGTAGAAGTATTAGCGTTAACGCCGCATACGCTCATATCTTTATTATTTTTTTCTCACCATTCATCCCTTTTAAATGTTAATAATTAAATGTTTATTTATTTTTTTTAAACTGAGGGACAATTGTCCCAGAATTGTACATTGTTTATTCATTTAGCTTCATTTGCGATGTATTATCTTGTTTATGTACACGCTCCAGCCCGGCAGTATTACCCAGTCTTAGGGATTGAGACATCAAAATAATGCCATAATACTGCCGGGTTGTCAGTCTGGAGCTATTTTTCGTTTGTGTTGGACATCTAACCCCCACCATTTGCACCGGCTCCAGGCTCGTCTTGTCTCGTCTCATCGTCACTTCACCTGCGCCATTTTGAAGACCCCAGCTGTAAGTAGCATCGCGAGTCATCGATCAGGATCGATATGCATATCGATCCCCCCACCATCGACTGCTTTGACAGCTAAACTTCGTAGAAGGTAACCTGGTTGCAAGCAGAACCTCGTTTTTTTTTTGTTTTTTTATTCTCCACCGTCACTAAAGACAATAGATTACTTTAATCTTTTCCTAGGCTAAATTAGTTTTTTTTCTTATGGACAGTTATTTTTTCTCTATAATTTTAGAGGTTGATATTTTGTTATTAAAGGTTAATTTGGTTTTATTCTCACTGAACATTATATTTTATGTTTCATTTTATTTTAGTACGTTTTGATAATCTTTTTTCATTGTTTATTTGTTTTTTAACTATTGTATATATATTTTTTTTATCTCAGTAATAAATATTGTGAACATTTCAAAAGGGGGACTTTTTTTATTTTCCATTATCAGTATATTGGATATTTCTATTTTTTAATATTTTCTTTTGCATTCATTTTTCTTTTCTTTTACAGGTCCCATATTCACTAATTTTTTTCGCTTCTTTCCCAACATTGAATTTTACTCGAATTTTTTTCACCTTTGAGGAACCTCACAGGGGAAGGGTTTGTGTTTTAATTTTGAAATACCCCCCCCCCCCTCCACCGCCCCAACAATTAGTATAACGAATAGGTAGGTAAGTTACATAAATATTTTTGCTACTGGAATTCGTTGAGTTCTCTCTTCATCACAAACAAGCTTTTGATAACACTGCTCTACAAAACAAAATTGTATTGCGTGTATCTTCGATGAAAACTGTTTCTCTTAAATAATTTTGGTGTGAAAAACTCGAATTTTCTTACAGAATTCTCATATTACCTACCGATCTGCAGATACGTATACCCAGTATCGAATACAAAAAATTAAGTAATTGAAAGTTACACCATCATTTTTTAGGCTTTAAAAGTGCTTTATTATTTGTGAAATACTTTTACAACCCATAAAACATTAAATTATAACTTATCTCTGCAAGAACATCGCTGTTGTACAGTTTATTTAGATGGTTCTTCTTTGCTTGACCATTGTACTGATGCTCTGGCAAATCCTTCACAACTTTCCAACAGTAGTCTAGTCTGCCAGCATTGAAGTATTCCGTATTTTGAACAATAAATGTACAGTGACCGTGACAGTTTTTAATAAATAAAAAGTTTATTTTTAAATTATGTTTAAAACATCTTTTCCAAACTTTTAATCCACATCCCGATATCCTTAATTCAACTCACATCAATTGTATTGAAGCAGAACTGGATATTCCTCTCCAAATGTCTCTGCCACCCAAAGCATTTCATCCCATAGAAATATCCAACATCATTCAAAAATTACCTTCCCGTAAAGCTCCTGGACAGGACCTAATTACATCCCAGATCCTAAAACTTCTTCCTCGAAAAGCCATCCTATTCCTTACTTATATATATAATGCTGTACTCCGTTCTACATATTTTCCTGATCTTTGGAA
Source organism: Nezara viridula (assembly GCA_928085145.1). NCBI lineage: Eukaryota > Metazoa > Arthropoda > Insecta > Hemiptera > Pentatomidae > Nezara > Nezara viridula. The sequence continues at coordinate 18,105,836 of OV725077.1, forward strand.
ACGATCTATTGTTAAAATGATCCACAAACCCAAAAAACCACCAGAATACCCATCCTCTTACCGTCCTATCTCTCTTTTACCCATCATGGGCAAAATCCTAGAAAAACTCATCTTAAAACGCCTGTACCCTATCCTAAATTCTAAACACATAATCCCAGATCACCAATTTGGTTTCCGAACTTCCCATTCCACTATACAGCAATGTCATCGTGTGGTAGACGTAGTCTCCTCTGCATTGGAGCGCGGAATGTACTGTACGGGAGTCTTTCTCGACGTTGAACAGGCGTTTGATAGAGTTTGGCACCCGGGACTGCTGTACAAACTCCGAAAATTCCTACCACCTACATACTTCCTCATTATCCGTTCCTACCTTACTGATAGATACTTTAAAGTAAATCACAATAACGCCTATTCATCCCTTTTTTTCCAGTCTGCTGGTGTTCCTCAAGGTAGTATCCTAGGTCCTATCCTCTATACAGTTTATACAGCTGACATCCCTACCTGTCCCAACACTGTCATCACCACATATGCCGATGACACATGTATCCTATCAGTAAACAATGACCCAGCAATTGCATCCCAAATGCTTCAATCACACATCATAAATCTAGAAGAATGGTGTCAAAACTGGAGAATTAAAATAAACTCCAATAAATCCCACCAAATTACCTTTACCCTTCGTCGTAAACCAACGACTTCCTGTCCTACAGTTTCCTTTAACAATACTCCACTTATCCCTGTTGAGCAAATCCGATATCTAGGACTCCACCTGGACAAACGACTAACTTGGAATCCTCATACTAGACTGAAACGACAAGAAACCGCTCGACGTTTCCGATTACTTCAGCACTTACTAGACAAACGCTCTAAACTTCCCATTAATTACAAAAGACTTATATACTTGACTATAATAAGACCTATTTGGACTTACGGAGTTGAGCTATGGGGCTCCACTAAACCATCGAATTCCTCTCGTATCCAATCCTTACAATCCAAAATCCTTCGTAAAATCCTCAATTCTCCTTACTTTGTCACTAATAAAATTATCCATAAAGATCTTAATGTTCCTTATGTTTCAGATCTGGCCCAATCCAGATACCTATCCTTCCATAATAAACTTCAGAATCATCCCAACCCTCTCGTTTCTAACCTTGCTTCCTCTTCAATTCCTGATAACCCTCCGAGGCGTCTGAAAAGAAGATGGCCCCGTGATCTCCTAATATAGTTATATCATTAGAGTGCTACCATTGGGTAGTTACTCAGCAAGTGTATTCATGTCATTATATCAATTATGTCCAAATTTACTTGATGTATTTATGCAATACAGTTGTAAATGTCATAAAGAAATAAAAAAAAAAAAAAAATATGTTTACTATAATACATCTCAAATTATGGAAACAAATAAAAAAACTTCTGCCAAGTAAGGTCAGTATAACTTCCTCACCGTTTTCATTTGCTTAAAATATGTCTATATTAAAATGTCTAAACATTTTCTTATGGGAATGAAATCTCTAGAAAAAGCCGTTTTCAGTAATCCTTCAACATATACGGGCTTGATATCCACGAGTTTTGTTTATCAGCAAATACTATAATACGACAAAGTTCCGCATTTGCAGATTGCATATTTGAAAATTCGTTAATTAAAAAAAATCCAGTGCATACTGAATATGTATCTCTGTTCTGTTAGTGCAAATGACGAATACAAGAAATTAGTGTTATAAAGGATAGCATAAAACTAATTATTTCTTTATTATTTGCGAGTATTACACTAATTTTATATTTTATTGCTCTCTGCTATTTTTCATGGTAGTAGAGTACCTATTTGAATTGCAGACTACACAATGTCAAAAATAGAATAAAAATTGAAAACTTTTATATACGATCTTTGCACTAATAGTGGTGATATATACGTAATAGGTCTTCACTCGTAAAAGGAATGGAACAAAAAATCCATAGGAAAAATTCAAATTTTTGTTTGTTCGGAGTTAGCGAGACCAATACTTTTCTTGATTTTGATATTTAAGGAGAAAATCGAGACCACGACGAGCTGGTTAAACTACAACGGAAATAAACACAATCACAAATAAGACGTTGTTTTTTTTTTCTCTCCAACCTATACTAGGAAAGGAAAGTATTGCAATCGGGTCAAATTTCCGACATGCGGTTTTCGACGGATCTATACGTTTCAGAGCCCCATGAGTGCAAAAAACACATTTTTAGCCATTGGTCTGTCAGTCTATCCCAAGATGTTGTTTCTTTTTTTATTTTGCATGGTTTTGACTACTGATGCCTGTGACACAAATTGGATGCTCCATGCGCAGTAGCTGTTGCACAATAAATTAATAACATGTTTTTCTATAGACTATATCGCGAAAACGGCTTTAACGATTTTGATGAAACTTTCCTATAATGTTCTAATCATTGTTCTTTGAATTTTCGTACATGAACAATTTCAATTTTAGAGCCGCCTGAGTCTGAAAAACACATTTTTAGCCACTGGTCTGTATATATGTATGTCTGTCTGTGCAAAGATTTTCTCGGTAACTAGTGAACCGATTTTTTTGCTTCTTTTTCTATTTTGAAGGGTTTTGACTACTGATGCCTGAACCCAAAATTTTGCCTTCAAGATCTGTATACTCTGTATACAAAGTTTTGATCAATTCATAAAAAAACAAGATTATTTTTTATACATCTACACCAAAACAGTATCATACTCAGATTTTGATGATATTTAAATTCATTCGTGCATTTAATTCCATTTAAATCAAAATTCGTGCCCTTGATTAGAAATCATTAAAAACGAAAACGACCAAAACTAGGGCACTTGATAATGTTCATGCTAATCTTCCTAGCAGAATAAACTGTTATAGAAAAATTAAGTATGTAATAATTATCAACGGCTTGTTTGTGGGTAAGAGAGAATTCAATGAATTCCAGTGGACAAAAATATTTATGTAACTTACCAACCTATTCGTAGAACTCTTCTGTCCAAATCATCATGGACTATGAAAGTAGACTTGTTTTCATTTTGGTAATGACTACAAAATGAGAGGAAAATAAGCTTGCCTGAACGCACCAAATGTTGACTCGAAAAACAAACTTTTTCCTTATTTTCAACTTTTTTATTAATTAATGTAAAAATAAATGTTTAATTTTTTAATTAATTTACTGTCTTGATGGCATGAAGATATGGCATAGATATGTTGGCATGAAGATCCCGGGATGGCAGCTGGGGAGGTTATGGGTCCGAGTTCCAACTGGGTCAGTTAATATTTATTTCTCGGCGTTACAACTTCTAGGTAGTCAGAAATGGTTGGAAAAATGAGCACATGCCCCACTAGCCTCCACCTGTACCAGTATTAGTATGTTTTTAAATTAACAAACTTAGGACCGGCCTTAGCATATGTGTTAATTATAGCATTATAAACTAAAATTTTACTCACTAATAAAAATTATATGTTCTATTTTTTTTTTATTTCTGTAGCACAAAGTAAGTTTTATTCTTTTGACAATTCTATGAATGTTTAACATTTCCTAATCTTTTGGTAGTATAAGAAGGCCAGACAGGAATATTTGTAATTCGATACATCTCGTAGGGCCCAAGAGGTTTGAATTGATTCGGATCAACCCAAGAATAAAAATAGCTGCAAGAAACGACACTCACGAATACATAGAGAAAGCAATCTGACATTTGAAGAAACGATAAATATTTCTATAAATCATATAAGAGTTAAAATAAAAATAAGGTAAAATCCCTTTAATTGAAAAAAAACAAACAATTTTTAACAACCCATAAAAATAGGAAAATATTGTGAAATAACAGAAACCAACAATACAAAAAAATAAATATGTTGGAATCGGTAGACTGTGTAATAATCTTGAAAGTAAGAAAAACCAGCCTACTTTATTTATGTTTAGGCACTAGCGGATCCAAGATTTAATTTTGGGGGGGCTTCAGCCCGAAAGCACTCCCCTGTCATCTATGCCCAATTACTTGTTTATTTTCATCAACTGAAACTTTTTTAAAGAACTTATATAAATATAAGTTAAACTTTTACTATAAACCTGGAACTTCATTCCTAAAAGTTCCTTATAACTAATATTTTAAGATTGTTTTTCCTAAAATGTTTCACAGAAACTGTCAAAATTGAACTTTAAGTTCCGTTAAAGCTTCAAACCCTGGTGGAAAGTTTTACTAAATAAATAAAAACACTTTCCTTTGTAACAATTATAATGTGTAGTTCGTTTTATATTAGTTAATATATACAACAATTAAACAAGTGTTTGTGTTTAAAGGACTGATTATTTACTTAGTCGGCAACAATAGGGGTACCGTGTGCCAACTGTAGTAAGAGGTTGTAATTCATGAGGCATCTCTTGTGTAACGTGTTTTATATTAGTTCGCTGTTTTATTTCGCCAGCATCTGTTTTAAATATCCGTAAAGATGGCGGATCTTTATGCCGCCTGTGTGTTTAGGATCTCTCGGTGCTCTTCACCATAAATTTTTTCATCTTGACTCAGACAAATATTTATATTTAAATAACAAAAGTCCAGAATAAGACTTTAAACCGAAAAGTAAAGTACAACAGGGATCCTCTCTCCTCAAATATTAAGTGATATTATAAGTTAATTAAAACAGACTGAATTATAACACTCAATTACCTATAGCTATTACACAATAGTTTTTAAACAATTCTAACCTAGGACTCCACCTCGACAAACGACTAACTTGGAATCCTCATACCAGACTGAAAAGACAAGAAACCGCTATACGTTTCCGATTACTTCAGCACTTATTAGACAAACGCTCTAATCTTCCAATTAAAAGACTCATATACTTGACTATAATAAGGCCTATTTGGACTTAAGGAGTTGAGCTATGGGGCTCTACTAAACCATCGAATTCCTCTCGTATCCAATCCTTACAATCCAAAATCCTTCGTAAAATCCTCAATGCTCCCTACTTTGTTACAAATAAAATCATCCATAATGACCTTAATGTTCCTTTTGTTTCAGATCTGGCCCAATCCAGATACCTATCCTTCCATAATAAACTTCAGAATCATCCCAACCCTCTCGTTTCTAACCTTGCTTCCTCTTCAATTCCTGAAAACCCTCCGAGGCGTCTGAAAAGAAGATGACCCCGTGATCTCCTAATGTAAACATATCATTAGAGTGCTACCATCGGGTAGTTACTGAGCAAGTGTTTTTCATGTCATTATATAAATTATGTTCTAATTTACTAGATGTATTTATTTAATACAGTTGTAAATGTCTTTAAGAAATAATAAAAAAAAAAACAATTCTTTTTTTTTTACTTTCGCTTACCTATATATGTAATATAAAGTAAGGGATATAACATATAGTAAGGGATATAATATAAAGTAAGGGAAAGTATTGCGATCGTGAAAATTTTCGAATCTGAGTTTTGAACGAAAATACACGTTTTGAGGTACCCTAAGTACATATAACCAAGTCCCACAAAATTATATATGTGTTCCTGAGTATGTGAACAGTCTGGCTCAAAAACGAAAAGTCGTACAGAACAGATATTACGTAATTAAGACAGGTATATGACTCAGATGTCATATAACAAAATTTTTTTTGTACATTTAGAAACCAGTGAATGTATAGAATGTATAGTGATTGATAAAATTTATACAAAGAAGGAAGTTCTAAAAATGGATTGAACGAGCATTTTAAAGGTATATGAAAATATGGGCGGATTACTGAGCGACAATTAACAAATTTATTGTATAACTTTTCAAATTGATTGTATGGTTATATATGCCTATTGTATAATTGTTGTATATTTATATTTATATATGTATATGTATAGAATGTGTATTTAAAAATATTTTTTAGATGAATATGGTGATTAGGGAGAAACAAGACCACCGTATGCAAGGCAGCCATGAGTGAGGAAACTAGGAATCACTAGCGGATCCAGGATTTAATTTTTTTGGGGAGGAGGGGGGAGGGGGTGGACATCAGCCCAAATCTTTTTTTTCATAAAAATAAAGATAACTACTTTGGAAAAAAAGAAAGACACTAACTACCTTTTTTTTTTCGGGCCGTGGGGTGAGGGCGGGGAAATTTAAAATCCCCTCCGGCACCGGGACGCGAACTCGTACTTTTTATATCATCTCAAATCTCTGTTATCCGGTTGCCAGGCAACTAGCGGTGCTGTTACACACGCTTTAGCCTATTCGGCCACCCCGCCCCCTTAAAGACACTAACTACCTATATGAAATGGTGTTTAAGTGATTCCGAAAGTCCTTTTAAATGTAATTACACGGACAATGACGGCTTCAGCACCAAAGCTCCTCCCTCCCCCGTAGATTTGACCGTGCTAGGAATTGGCGGCTTTTTGGTATAAAGAATCACGGAATCTCAATCGAAGACTTTTGAAAAGTCAAATATGTTGTTTGTTTACGGAGAAGTGAAGGTCTTGGGAGATTTTCAACAAAGCAGATTGGGTGGAAAACTGAGATCGGAAACCAGACTGTAGGGGAATGAGGAGAGCTTTTTTCCCACCAAGGAAGGTATTAAACTGTGAAGAAACTAGTCTTTCAAGAGATTTTGAAAGGTTGGAGATAATGAAGATGGTTCTATAAAGTAGTAAACTTTGTACTGAACCAGAACTTGGGTATTGCTTTAATCCCTTTCGGGGGCTTGGTAAATTCACCAACATTTTATTAAATGTTTAGTCTAGCAACTTATCTTTGACGAATCATTTCAAAAGAGGCATGGATAGATCCTTGATCTTAAAAGAAACTATTCGGGACAGAAGCTGGCATTAATTTGATCTCTCATGAATTGTGTAAAAACAGGATCACAGCTTTTCCAAACAGAATAGGAATTTATTACAGAGAAAACTGTGTTTAAATTTTGTAAATTATAACAATTATTTATAAGAACGTCGTACAAGACCTCTATAAAAAAAAAGAAAGTGAACCTGTTGGTCTACAAATAGAACGACGACACGAGGGCACAAAGAGGCCGTTAGCGAAATGACAAACGGAGCAATAGATCACCCTAGAGCAGCAGACAACAAATAGAGAGCTATATTTAGAACGGCCTGGATGGTTATGTAGGCTGTGGTCTAGTGTAGGGAGGTTGTGATGGATGGAGGGCCTCTCTCTTCAGTCTGGTAATTATGAGGTCATTCATCGAGTCTCCATCGATCATCGACTTCTGAAGGCTTTCTCCAAGAGGTACAAAACAAACTAAAAAAAAAAAATAAAGAAAAAACCCTAAATTGTTACAATATCTTTTATTTTTACTGACTAACCAAAGCGACACGAGCGTTATGTATTTGGGTTATCCGCTAAAAGCTATTTGTTGATCGAACCGCTGCAACGACTTTCATGTTTGATGGCTCAAATTATTCTGTGAGACCCTGTATGTGTTTTAAAAGAATTTAAGTTTAAAATTCTGAAGAATTACTGTGTGTTTCATTGACCCGTTCAAAGGTATGTAAGGATTTTTTGAGCGGATAGCTTGACTGATTTTTAACTTTGACAGCTGTTAGTCTTTAGTGAGATGCTGTGAATGATTTCAAATAATTTGAGTACAAAATACTGGAAAAATTATTATTATAGTTTAAGCACCTCGATTATTATTAAATAATTTGAAATGATACTACCTCCACATTCCAACAGTTGACTAACATATAACGACCCTTTATGTTATTCTGGTTAAAAGGAACCTCGTCTGCCGTTGCAGAGCCGCTGCTTTAAAAAATAGAGGGTGATTTAAAGAATATTAGACCAATAATTTGAGGATCGATTATTGGACAGATAATAATAGGATAATGTCCTCGGAAGTAATCAAGAGGATATTGAGAGACTCGCTCGGACTCTATTAAAAGAAGCAGAGCAAATTGGACTACAGGTCAATGTAGATAAAACAAAATACATGATAGTTAGCCGAAACATCCACCCTAATAGCATAATCTACGTAGATTCTAAGTCATTCCCGAAAGTAGACAGATTCAAATACCTCGGCTCCACAATAAATGATCAAATAACACAGATAGACCAGCGAATAACAAGTGCGAACAGATCTTTCTTCTCTCTTTCAAAGGTACTGGAATCCAGATAAATCTCCAGAAATCTCAAAATAAGGGTATACAACGCCGTGGTTAAGCCAATTCTGCTGTACGGTTGTGAAACCTGGGCTCTAACAGGCACATTAGAAGCCAGAATTGAGAGATTCGAAAGAAAATTTCTAAGTAGGATAACAGGACCTATAAGGGACCAGAGAACCTAAACGCATGGAGGAGAAGAAACAATAAAGAACTGTTGAAAGAAACGGGTCAGTCAATATCTCATGACATGAAGGCTAGGAGGTTAAGATGTTAGGGCAGGGCATGTAGCTCGTAGTAATCCATCAGGACACCTCTACAAGACAATGAATGCCAGATTAGTAGGCAAGAAACCACGTGGGAGACCAAAAACCAGACGGATAGATAGGATAAACAAAGATACGGCTGAGCTTCATGCAGCAAACTGGAAAGCAGTTGTCCAAGATAGGCAGAGGTGGAGAAGGCTGGTTCAGGCGGCCAAAGATCTACAATGTCCGTAGAGCCAACCGAAAAAAAAAAATTGAGGATCGAAACGGTAAATCAATGCGAGAAAAGTTTTAATTTGTTTAGCTTGTATATACGAGTTTAGACATGTAAAAAACAATATTGCTAACGAGGGTCAACAAGGGAAAACTTTTTACATCAAAAAGTCAGATTTTTTCGATATTTTTAACCTAAAACTCCTAAACGATGCATCAAAGTCGAAAATGTATTCTTTAATAAATTAAAGAGCGGACTACAAGGGGAGTCCTAGGTATCGGATTTGTTCTACAGGGTATCTAGAATTTAAAATGGTTGTTAGCTAGAAGTTCTTTAGTTAAATGAAATAGTCTATAGCTCTTAATCTATGAATGAGGGTAACAAACAAACCAACGTTGCCAGCTGGCGTTTTAAAGGCTACTTTAATTATTTATTTATTTAACTGCTTCGTCCACTTCATCTTTGAAAACTTTATGCAATGTTTATAAACGCCAATGGGTACAAAGGCAAATCGCCCAATAGCATTCTCGGGGAACATTCATTAAGAGTCAAAGTGTCATGTATTTATATCATACTATTTATTTATATCATAGTTACATTACTGAAATAAGCTGCTGTGTATACAAAGAAAGTTTATACACACTATTATTTAGATCACAAATTACGGGTCTCGCGTTGGAATGTAGAATAACCTGTCCAATTATAACCAAAACTACTAAACTATTCACGGGATGAAAAGCATACCTCAGCCGCGTGACGGGGCTAAAAATATTTCACTCATGTCGGACCCCCGCATTATTCTTGGCTATCTTCTCCTGGCATAGATATCGGACATCAGATAACAGTCCGCCATACAGGCCCCATTTCATCAAATTATTAACATCCGCCAAAAACTACGTGAATGGCTTCATCTCATCGTAACCTACAACTATTTTACTTACGAAAGCTCTTGGAATTGGGGCGTTTTCAATATGGAGATCGGCAAACCTTTTCTATTTAATTAGATACTAAAAACTCGTAAATACCCATTTTCTTTCCACTTGGATCGTATGATAATTTGATTACGAAATGGAGAAAAAGGGTGGCATACAAAAATATTGGGCCGTTTGGCCTATGTAACCTCGTTCATTTGACATTTCACGCCAAACGGATCAATATTTTTTAAGGCCACATTTTTTCTCGATTTCGCAGTCAAATTATCTTACGATTCCAGTAAACAAAATTTGTCGGTCTCCATACTTAAAACGCCCCAATTCCGAAAATTTTCGTAAATAAAATATGATGATGATTTTTACGAAGTTCCAGGCGGATGTTAATAATTTGATAAAAATGGGTCTGTACCACGGACAATTATTTCGATAAAAACTCAACAATAACCATTTCGTTTCCATTTGAATCTTAAGATAATTTGGTCACAAAATCGATAAAAAAGATAAACGGCCTACACAAATGGATATTTACGAATTTTCAGTTCCTAATTAAATAGAAAAAGATTGCTGATTGAAAACGCCCCAATCCCGAGAATTTTCGTAAAAAAAATAGTTGATGGTAGCGTTAAGATGAAGCTATTTACGAATTTATTATTATCAGATCACTGTTGGCTATTGGTGGAACTTAGGGCATATACAATGCGTTTCATTCAGCTCTTTTTGCTGGAATCATCCCCCAGCTTAGATCATGTCTTTCAGATGATCTTTTTCATCTTGTTCCTCAGCAATTCCATTGCAAACCTTCTTTTTCGATGGCATTGTCTGCTTTCCACAAGGTGTGTCCTATCCAATTGCATCCCGTTTTCCTTATTTCGAGATAATTAGGAAGCCACTCTGTGGTACGTAGTGGTGCCCAAATGCAAGACGAGTCTTGGTCTAGTGCACTCAGTCTTGGTCTTGGCCTCGTTGTTGCGCAAGAATGTTGTAGTTACTTCTTAGCTTATTGTTGTTCATTTAAACATGTTGAGATCTAAAAAAAACGTTACAGAATAGGTACATTTAGATGTTTTATTGACATAAACATAGTAAAGTCCAACCAAATTAATAAAATTAACTTGACAATATATTAAAGGCATTGTAAAGAAAGATAGACCCTCACCTTGTAATGTAAGAGTTGTAGAGTAAACACAATCTATACAATGTCACCAATTATTTAAATAAAAAATCTGATGCGTCAATTCACATGACTTTCCCACCGATTTAAACAATTTTTTTTCAATGTTAAATATATTCATTAAAAATAACACAATTAAATTAGACAATTTTTTTTGTGATAACATATCAAAGAAATCATAAGAGTACAATTTCTTTGATGAACTCAAGTAATGTCAACGAAAAAGTGAAAAAAAATCAGTGTAGAAAATTCAATAGACTGTAACGTTGCTAAAACCGGTCCGATTTAGACGATTATTTTTTAAAAAATAGTTTTGTCAGAAATTTAATAATTTAAAAAATGTTATCACTACATACTATAGAGATAATAATGTCATTTTTCAGAATGGTGAAACCTAATAATACCCCGAATGAAAAATTGGAAGAGTTAAATGCAAAAATATACGGGTTCTAAAAATTCTTTCCATAAAGTAACTAAAATTGACTAGTATTAGTAACTCTACCTTGCCTTAATTTTTGTTCTCAAAAACACCCTTCTCTTTTTTTCAATTTTTTTTTTATAAGTCTTGGTTAGTGTTGCCCAAATGCGAGACCGAGACTAGTCTTGGTCTTGCAAACTCAGTCTTGGCCATGGTCTTGCGCAAGAGTCTCGCAACAGTCTTGCAGTTACTTATAAGCTTATTACTAAAGAGATATTACTGTCATTTTTTTGGTAGGAGGAACCTAACTAAGCCCGAATGAAAAATTAGAAGAGTTAAATGCAAAAGTATATTAGTTATATCAAATTTTAACATATAGCAACTAAGATTGTCAAGTATTAGTAACTATTTTGCCGTAGTTTGTAATCAAAAAATAGATCGGCAATGAATGAGCCGATGAGGGAGCAAAGGAAGCCGCCAGAAGCACAGATTCACCTGTTTTCGGATCGATGTTTCTCAACGAGTGGAGAAGAGAAATTTCAAAGAAAGTGAACGACAGTTGGAATGCACAGTGGAGATTACTGCCGCACAATCACCTTCATCTGACCAAAGACGACAATCGAGCTTGGTATCCTCCAAAACACCTGACATCAAAGAGTGCTCTATAATAAGCAGGCTCAGGATTGGACCTACCAAACTGACCCATCTCCACCTACTTCTTGGCTTACATCGACCAACATGTGAGGCATGTGAAAATGCTAATCTGACAGTTGAACACATATTCCAGTGCAAAAAGTACAAGGAAAACGCTGGTATTGAAAAAACGCTGAAGTACATCCGAAAAATAAAATTGATAAGTTATATTTAAGAAGAACGATCGTCGCTAATGACATTGGCAGTCGATTGCGACGTTAAATAACAGCAAATAAAAAAAGAAAAAAAAAAGATTTTTTTTTCCAGTCCTGGTCTTGGTCTTGCAACAGTTAGGTGGCCTTGGTCTAGGTCTTGCAAAAATTAGGCGGTTTTGGGGTTGCAAGGTGGAATTTTGGATTTTGCACCGATTTTGGGCAATGATAGTGAAAGCTCGAAATTTTAGACGGATATTAATAATTTGATAAAAAGAGGTCTGTACCACGGAATATGTTTAACAATAGTTCAATAGTTTAACATTACTGTAGATATTGATTGGAGGCAATCGATATTATGGAGTCGATAGGTTATTAATATTTAGATTTAGAACGGAAGGAGGGGAGGATCTTATATCGCAATAACTCACCCTTTAATTAGAGGCGAAAAAAATGAGGAGGATCTCGGGTTCAGTAATTTGTAAAGGCCGCATTACATGGTAATGTTTTTCCACCAAAACATAGTAAAAATTTGTAATTGGGTACATCAGGTTTCAACTTACAGACCTTTTTACACTGTTAAGTTTCTAGAACAAAGTATAAACTCTATAAACAACTATATTAATCAGGGTAAACTGAGTATCATATTGTAACATGGCAACCCTTATTCTCGATTGTTTTTATTATTTTACTTATTCTCGCACGTTTTTTATTCGCGCACTTTATTGAAGTTGTATTGTGAACAACAATTATCATTGTGAATGCCTAAAAAAATCGCCTGAGAAGTGAAAGGAGGAGATTTCTTAAAATTAAAATCTACAGATTGATCTAGAAGACAACAGATTGATGTTCTCTAACAAGCGTTAAATGGCCAATTTTCAATATTAGCTTCCTCTAAAGTACCTTTAATTTTTCTTATTTGAAACAATTGACCATTTCTAATTTGAAAAATGGTTAAATATGAAAAAATTTGATGAATAACTAAAGGAGAAATAAGAGATTGTAACAGAGAATAGTTGTGATTGAGGAACCAAAGCTCGCCCGAAAGATTAGAACACGCTTCCATACGTATCATGAGATTAATATAATACGGACTCCGACAATATTATATAAATATACATATGTGGTTTTCATAAATGCTATTGTTGGTATTATTTAATATTTAATTCTATAGATAACAGAGATATAAATTTTAAAATTTGTATATATGAGAGTACTTATAAAAATTACCACAATGAAATATAAATACACAGTCTATATATTTTACTTTCGCTTCGCATTGTTTGAAAATACTTATTTCTGCTAAGAAGAGGGTGGTAAGTGAAAGTTGTGTGATGCATGCACAGCACCAGATTTTTTTTAACGTCAGATAAGTTATTTTGCTTTTTTTATCTCCTTGTTCATTTCACGTGTATATATATTAAGGATACATTTATTTATTTTTTATTTTTTTGTGGTGTATCTTTGTTTCTTTTTTCAAATAAATATTGTATGACTGAGAAATATATTATCATTAGTGAAGAAGCATTAGAGGTACGTTGGCCTTGGTTAATTTTTAGCTAATATATGCGCAACTAACTGTTCTAGAAGAAATTCAAAATATCTTGTAAAGAGACGGCAAGAGGAGCCAGATAAGCAGATGTTTACCGGCCATTTTGGCTCTTAACACAGTTGGCAATCGGTTCAAGAATCTCAGAAAGCAACAAAATCGCAGGCGTAGTAAACAGCCGTCAATTAGGGGAGTACTCTCTTTCTTCTTCTTTCCTACCCGTTCTTAAAATATAAATTAAAAAAAAAAATGACTCCATTAATAAACACAAGGGAAGGACATCTCCTTTGGGAAGTAGCCACAAGAGCATATTGCAGTGAAAATTATTGTAGCAAAATAAACAATATTGTGAAAAACAAGCGTGAACGTATCGTCAGTGTTCTGTAGAAGAGACCAACCCAACAATTCACTAATACTCAGTACACCATATTTTTTGAACATTTAATTTTGTAATCCTTCAATAAAATTCAAAAACTTAACCCCTCCCTCTCAAAATTTGAGGTTTTACATTTCAGGATATGTAGAATTCGAAAAACAATTTTTTTTTTATTTTAATGAAATTTATAACTGTATTACATGAAAAATACAACAAATAAATGTGACATTGGTAACATGAAATGTACAACATGAAGAGAAACTACCCACTGGTAGAACTCAAATTAAACTTCTATATTAGAAGGCCCCGAGGCCATCTTCTTTTCAGACGCCTCGGAGGGTTATCAGGAGGAAGCAAGGTTTGAAACGAAAGGGTTCGGATGGTTCTGCAGTTTGTTATGGAAGGATAGGTACCTGGATTGGGCCAAATCGGAATCATATGGAACATTAAGGTCTTTATGGATGATTTTGTTTGTGACAAAGTAAGGAGCGTTGAGGATGTGACGAAGGATTTTGGATTGTAAGAATTGGATACGAGAGGAATTCGATGGTTTAGTAGAGGCCCAAAGCTCAATTCCGTAAGTCCAAATAGGTCTTATTATTATCATATATATGAGTCGTTTGTAATTGATTGAAAGCTTAGGAGCGTTTGTCTAGGAAGTGCTGCAGTAGTCAACGAAAAACAAATAAAAAATGTTTTGTCCTTCAGCCAAAAGCGCATTATTTCCGAGACTACTGAACAGATATTTTTCAAATTTGGTTTTAAAGTCCAAATTGGTTTCAAAGTCCGAGGATGATCCTCCTTCATCGACATTACTATCCGCCCTTTCCTTTTAAGATGGCGGCCGAAAAATCTGTGTTGCTATAAACTTTAGCTCCTAAGCGAATGTACCGATTTCAGTGAAACGTGGCTTAAGTTTTCTTGTTGATGCCTTTTAAATTCATCTACATAACATATTTCAACAAAAAAAAACTGGAAAAAAATTACGAGGGGTAGTGAAATTATCGGAATAACTCAAAAAGTACACACTTTCTTGTGTTGATACTGAATAAGGTTATTTAAAATTTAACGAATTTCCATTTTTTTAAACAAAAATAATATCGGACTATTTGAAGCAACGTAATGGTGTCTAGATATTTTTTATATGTTCAATTGCTAAGGTTATATCCTTTGTTTTGGTTATTAATTTTTGTAACTGTTCCAGAAGTAATCCTGTTTTATTAGCAAAGTACTAATCTGGAAAACAAAATTTCTTAGACTAATAATAGGAATTACTTTTTATTTATTTTTTTTAGCAGGAAGGTAATGGTACTTTAGATGTATAATAGTAAGGAAATAATAAACCATTGTGTAACAATTTTCTGCGTTTTTTAATTAAATTACATTTTGTCATAACTAAGGGCATAAGTAATAGTTATACATGAGTTCATTCACAATTTATGTTTAATTAATAAAAACAAATTATATTTACAACAGAAAAATAGTAATACTACAAATAAATATATACAGGGTGTCCCGTAGCCTCAGCAGGAAAATAGGAAATCCACGTTTTGAGTTATTTTAAGTAACTCATGTTTTTTGTTAAATAGGATGCGATAACTAAATATATATTTAATTTAAATCATTAACATTTGGTGTATTGTTGTAAACTATACAAAATTTACTTTAAATCAAAGTAAAGTTTGAAATTTAGCCCTGGAGGCAAAGCCCAAAAATCGACCTTACCGCAGGGGAAGGTTTGAATATGAATTACTATATTGTATGTTATTTTAAGTAAAAAGAACCTTGTCTGCCATTCCAGAGCCGCTGCTTTCAAAAATGGCGACTGATTTAAAGAATATTAGGCCAGTAACTTGAAGATCGAAACGGGAAATCCATTGCGAAAAATTTGAGAAAAGATTTATTTTTTTATTGAATATTTAATAGTTGACCGTTGCATTATAAAGGAAGGAGATGGTCCGGGGTTGCGGTCATAAATAGGCTAAATAGTGGTAAAACTATTTTATTGAAAACCGACGTTTCGACCCGACTTTGCAAGTCTTCATCAGGGCTAGAACGGACAAGATACAAAAAGATAGAGAATTGTGGCAATTACATAATATTTAAACATAATTTATAAACAATGTGAATAAGCTTATTAATATTATAAACAGTAAGTACAATAAAATATGGACAAAGTAAGCTGAGTAACAAGATCCTAAACTGAAGTAAATAGATGCTAACAATTGTTGTAGTGTAATATATAATAAATGAAAATGTGAATATACTTCTACAAAATCTACAGGAGGGAAATAAAATTAGATACTTACAGGTGTGTTCATCTAGGAGTTTTACATAGAACTGGAAAGGCAGCGGTAAGGATTGCAGGTATAGGGGAAGTTAACATGTGTTAACTGGGTAAACTGGGAAACACCCAGGAAATTACAGTATCTAAAAATTTTGAAGATATGGATGGATACAATGGAAAAATACTATATCTATGAAATATTAAATTATAAATATATAAATATACATATAAAATAGAGTTGAGAGATGTGAGAGGTATTTCATGATTCTAGATCAGAGTACAATGTGAATAAACCCAAAATTGGCAAAAGTAAAATGTAAATATAAAAATAACTTCATTTACATACATACATTGCAGAGCTAACTTAAAAGTATAGATAGGGAAAAAAATTAATAATTATAATTATATTAGGTTGTACATATGTAAGAAAATTACATTTGAATATTAGATAATTTTTAGACATGGTTAATAAGTAAAATTAATACAAAGTGGAAAAAGGATGATCATAAATTGGTGTAGATTGTAAATGTAAATTTAGAATAAAATAAAAGAGAAATCATACAAAGAAGGAATATTTAGAATAATAAACAATTAAATGAATTAATTAATAAAAATTGAGAGTAGATGAAAATAATAGAATGGAATATTTAAGTTTATAGTTATTCCATAGTTATTCCATAGTTATGGAATATTTAAGTTAGTCACTTATAAGACTTAAAATGTTTCTATATGTAAGAGAAATACAGTTTTTGTCTACTTTGTGATTAACGGGATTCTGTTCCATGTGAATGTGGATAGATTCGGAAATGAGTCTTTTTTCATGATTAGGAACCGTAGAAAGGATAGAGTTTTTTTCAAAATCAAATGAGTGGTTGAGGGTTAGAGCATGTTTTGATAGTTGGGAGGCGGAAGGATTCCGGGAAGTTATGGACGTTTTATGTTGGGAAATGCGGGTTTTGAGATAGTTTTTGGTTTCACCAATATAGCAGCTATTGCAATTAGGAGAAGAGCAAGATATCCGGTAAACTACATTGGATCGGTGTTGTAAGAGTATGGGATCCTTCAAGTTGGTGAAAAGGGAAGAAAGTTTGTTATGGGACTTAAGGCCAAGGCGTAAGTTGTTTATAGTCGATTTTAGGAATTTTTGTATATTGTCTGAGAGGATAGGGATATAGGGGAGAGATTTGTATATAAAAGGAGTGGTGGATGATTGTGGGGAGTTGGGAGAATGGGAGGCTGTATTGTTTTTGGTTGAATAGCAATTTAAAAGTTTATATATGGTGTTGAGAGGAAAATTATTAGAGAGGAGTATATTTTTGACACGCTGAGTGTTGGCTTGATGGTATTGTGGATCGGATAAGGAGAGGGATCGGTGAATGAGGTTTTTGGCGGTATTGATTTTTTGATGATATGGGTGTTGAGAGTAATAGTTGAGTAGTCTGCCTGAGTATGTGGGTTTAGTGTACCAGTCAGTAGAAACAAAACCGTCAATGTTTTTAAAACACTGTCAAAAATATACTCCTTTCTAATAATTTTCCTCTCAACACCATACATAAACTTTGGTAAGGTATAAAACTACGGTCAACCAACGCTGATTAGTACCAAATTTGTCAAAAAATTAGACACATAACTATAAATGGCTCTGTGTCATTAAAAAATCCAAAGGATTAAAGTTGTAGAGCATCAAATTTTGGGTCCAATGAGTTTCTATGGATTTCCCATTCATTAATAAGCGTTAGCCCATGTACTAAAAGCTTCTTCTTCTATTAATATTGACGAAGAAAAATTCAAATGAAATTTTTGTATTAATCCTCCAAACAACCATAGTTTTTCAACCAAACAACGAGCGATATAAGTAAATACGAACGTCCTTGCCGATCGATATAAATACAAACTCGATATGCAAAGAGATAGATGATACAGACAATTATGATTTTGCCAAGAGATAAGCCCATTCATATCATGCTACAGCCAGGCCTGCCTGATCCCAGTCACGTAGCGGCTTCGATCGTGTCTGTCTGTCGGCAGCGCCCCCTATTTCCCTCCTCGTCTGAGGAGCTCTCTTCAGAAAACATAAGATGGCGTTAATGAAAACTATTTCATGCACATAAAATAGAACTAGAAAAATCTTTAAATAAATGATCATTATTCCAATTTCAATTCTAAATAATTATTTTTAATTTTTGGAAAATCGAGCTTTCTAACAATAATGCGAAAAAAGTTTGAAACTTATATTATTTCGAAGAAAGGTCAATATAAACAACTAGTTTGCCCGTACCAATAATTAGCAGAAAATTTTGTTTAGTGAAGAAATATCAAAATAATATGGAAATAAGTAGTTCCTATGCATTATGTAAGAAAATAATTAATATTTTTTCCTCGGCCGATTACAATATTAGTAGGGTATAAATGGCGGTTCTGGTCCCAGAATTTGGGGAGGAGAATTGGACTTTGGACCCTGGGCTATTCTTACCTTAACCACCTGTACACCACGTGACCAATATAATTTATTTTGATTGATCTTAATCCCTAATCTTAATCTCTAATCTCTAATGCTAATCCCTAATCCTAATCCTTAATCCTAATTTGTATTTTTAAGTTCGACAGGTCCGGACCTGTCTCAACTGGTCACATCTTATCTACCTCAAGTAAATATAAAGTGTAACGACATAAATATAGACATATATTGTGACATTCTACGATATCATGTCTGAACTGGTCCCATCTTGTCTACGTCTCAGTAAATATAAAGTGTAACGACATAAATATATATTATTGCAAACGAATATAAATTATAACAATGAAATATACACATATATTATTACAAATGAATATAAACATAAATAGTAACGAATAAAATATATATTATTACAAAAGGAATATAAATTATAACAATGAAATATACACATATATTATTACAAATGAATATAAACATAAATTGTAACGAATAAAGCATATATATTATTACAAAAGGAATATAAATTATAACAATAAAATATATACATATATTCTAATAATTTTACGATAATATATCATAAAATTAACAACAACGTCATCACCCCTCCTCTCCCCCCTCCCTCTTCTTCTCATCAACTTTTATATATTGTTTTTTTTTTTTTTTTTTCATAAATATCAAAACGTATTTAATAATCTAAGAATATACATCTCCAATATCACGAATATTGTAATAAATCGAAATTGAAACTAATATCATTTTCGAATTTTACAAATATAATAATCTAATAGTAGACTCTAATATCGAAAAAAAAAATAAATCATAAAATTAATATACGTAATATTATTTTCATAACATATGTTATATAGAAGGCCGTGGAGAGTATTTGGCACTTCGAATAATCTTATACTCCAATATCAAAGAAAGTTTTATTAAATCAATCTTAAAACTAATATCATTTTCGAATTTTACAAACATAATAACCTAATAGTAGACTCTAATATCGAAAAAAAAAATAAATCATAAAGTTAATATACGTAATATTATTTTCATAACATATGTTATATAGAAGGCCGGGGAGAGAGTAAAGCTGCGTTAGGCGACAAGTCTCTTCACGTTTGAACATGCATAGGCATGTAGGGGGACAAGGTCCACTGCGAAGGAAGCGGTAGGGTCGGAAGAGAGTGGTGGGGGAAACCATCAGCCAATCAGATTCGAGGATTCTCGTCACGTGACCCTAGGTTGATATATTTGTTTTTCATACCCCTCTTGGTTTGTCAAAAAACATGTTTTGACATGAGCCTCCTCACCACGTCAAGGTGGGGGTATTTCGAGGAGGTTTTTTTTTTTTTTTTTTGTTTTTACATATTTTCCAACACACATACATTGGTTTACGAGTAAATCAATACCTCGCCAGTGACCAAATCAAACACATACACATACATGCACACATTGGTTTACGAGTAAATCAATACTACGCCAGTGACCAAAATGCAAAAACAAAAAAAAATTAAATAAAATAGAAATTAACTAACTTCTTCAAAACAGAAAATTTATTCCAACAAAAGAAAAAAAATTATATGAAATCCACTTCATATCTACCATTGATTAGTCCTCTGTAAATTATGTTTATTCTTTTTTTCACAGTAATTGTATTCGTTTAACTTTTCGTCAGTTAAGACTTCTGTAAATCTTTTAGGCATGAAAACACAGTGTGGATGAATATCATAAATGTCGGTAGGACCGTGATATTTCAATTGTGCAATAACAGCAACACCATATATTGTGATGATTCTTTTAAATTTCACGACTTCATAAGTGAAATCTACCTTCATGTCTGATATCCGCCCTATACCTTCACCTTTTCGATTGACGTCATTGAGGAGAGTAGCGAGACTAGCCATGTTAACTGCTTGAGCTTCGACTACACAATGACTGAAGAGGAGCTCTGTGTAACCTCCCTTTACTCAGTAAAACAAGTCTATACAAGAATAACTCATGTTTACACATGTCCGTATCCAAAATGAATGGTGGGGGAAACCATCAGCCAATCAGATTCGAGGATTCTCGTCACGTGACCCTAAGGTTGATATAATTTGTTTCATACCCCTCTTGGTTCGTCAAAAAACATGTTTTGACATAAGCCTCCTCACCACGTCAAGGTGGGGGTATTTCGAGGAGGTTTTTTTTTTTTTGTTTTTACATATTTTCAAACACACATACATTGGTTTACGGGTAAATCAATACCTCGCCAGTGACCAAATCAAACACATACACATACATGCACGCATTGGTTTACGGATAAATCAATACCTCGCCAGTGACCAAATTATACATACTTTTGGTTTACGAGTAAATTAATACCTCGCCAGTGACCAAATCAAACACACACACACACATACTTTTGGTTTACAGGTAAATCAATACCGTGCCAGTGACCAAAATGCAAAAACAAAAAAAAAATCTGTTGAAAATAAGAAATCAAATTAACATAGAATAAATAACAAATTGAAACATTTTTTTTTTATATTTTTATATATATATTTTTTTTTATTATCAAATTATAGAAAAACTAAACAAAAGTTATAAAAATTTGAAAATCAAATCGTAATTCGAATATACCCACTCTGCTAGTATATGCGAACGATAATATGAACACATTAATTTCAAGTCTCTATGAGTAATACATGGAACTATTTGTATACTTTGCATATTATCAATTCGAGGACATTTATATTCCTCAAGATTGATAATTTCACACGAGTGCAAAAATTGTAACAAAAATTCTTTTTTTTGCTGTCCTTTTACAAAAATATATTTATAATTTAAATCGATATTATGAAAAATCGATGATAAATTGTGATAGGGAACATCTCCTTCATCCCAACTTAGTAAATGATAATTTTTCGAAAGCCAGCGGTTCGTTTTCATGCTTTTAGCACTGGTAACAACCGGATGAGAAGGTGGTTTGAAAATCCAATTGCTGGCTGCATTGTATTTTAAATCGAAAATCGATAATTCTTTAACTATATAATTATTTGCATCATCTACGAAGCATTGAAGTTCCACAACCGCACCGTTTGATGACATGATGAAAACTGAGAATAAATTACAATGAATCCCTTTATTATTACTTATACCCTTTTTCTTATAATACTCGTTAAAGGGTTGTACTCTACAACGTTATCGTGTATGATGAGGCAGAAAGCAGTTGTTTCAGGCGGAAAAGGTTTGGAAGAATCGAATTCTAACCTCACATCGACCGGTCCGGACTTGATAGATTCCGATTGTTTAGAACAATCGATTACGATAACCGGTGCTTTTTCTTTAAAGTTTTTTAGGGAAAGGAGTGGCTCTGAAGGATATCTTCCAGGATAGTAAGAATTTTGAAAATTATTATACATGTGATATAGTATCGCGAATCGATTTTTATCGAAATCCACATTCAAATCGTCATAAGGGTACGATTTAGAATTTAAATATAGTTTTACGTTACTGATATTACAATGATCGAATTGGCTAGCATCCTTTTCAATTTTATTAATTCGATCAGATGAAAACGCTAATACGATGTATCTCGGTTTCTCCATCTGATTTGAAGTTTTTACCGCCCAAACTTGTCTCTGTGTAGAGGGCAAGAGGGGTAAACAAACAATTCCCAGCTCCGGAATGCTACTGAAACGATTTTTTCCGACTTTAGTCGGCGTAAAAGAGTCAATCGTGTAAATTCGTTCACTGATACATAAGGCAATTTCCAACATAGCTTTGTTAATTCAATTTTTGCTTTCTCTGGATCGCCTATACGTTTAGATATGTAACTGTTTTCATCAGTCCGTGATCTCATGAGAATTAATTCTTGCTTAACATTAACAATAATTTTCTGATAGTCTTCCGCGAACCCTAGTAATTGTGATAAGGGGATACATAAGTTAAAATAACCATCATCAGAGACTAAGCTATCAAGTGAATCGGATATAGGGCAGCACCAACCGATATGTTCCATAGAGGATCCACCCATGAAGGAAACCATACCCTTTAGAGTACTAGTGATACCCGAATTACGGACTCTGTCTACTTCAACACCGCATAACTCATATCTGATTTCATCGAATAAATAGGCTAAAGCATTATTTGTTAATTTAGCCGATGTGGGTACCCCGCTACCATCCTCTTTTAAAAATCGTCCCTCGAAATAAAGAAAACTTTTAGATGGTAATGTGAAAATATCTTGATGCTGGACTAAGATTCTGATTTCATCACCTCGAAGTAGTTTTGTCGAAGCATATGGAAAATGGGAATGATATTCTATCGACTCGATTGAATCGGTAAATGCTACGGTCGAACCTAGATCTGTTATTTCTTCCATAGTACTTGATAACCTGCCAACCGAAGAAACTCAAAATTTTCTTTCGTTAGAGATGTTACTCCACCGAGGTTATTGAAACGAATGAGCTTTGTTTGTAATCCATCTCTTCTTTTATATACTTTTCCAAAGTCTAGCCCCATATTTTAAAATTAAAAAAGTAGCAACTGCGAAAAGTTTATATTTTTTTATTATTGAATAAATTATAATAATAAATTAGAGAGAAATAGTAAACATAAGTGTCCACAAATATAGGTTTCAGGATCTTGATATCTTTTACTAACGAAACTTATACGACAGTCTTTAAGATACTTGACCAAATCAGAAGGAGGACCTTTATTACCGGCGCTGTCGAAAAATTTCACATAATGACCATTTTTCATATAGCATACCCAATGTGTACCTTTACCCTTAGCACTATCTAGATTCAAAATGGCTCTCTCACGAAACCAAGGCTTGGATGGTAAGTTATCTCTTGCGAAAACACCACGGAAATGAGGGATCTTGTACTTTTTAGCCAAATTTATAAGATCGCTATCGCTTAAACTCATTTTTGGCAGGGACCCTAACATCTGTTTTGCTTTTTCACTAAACGTTCCTCCAATTTTTTTTGGAGGGCGAATAACACGAATCTTCTTCTTTTCCTTTGTTTTAGCCATGACGATGTTAACAGTTCGATTGTCAGTAACAGAATGACTCAAAAGAGTGTTGTGTCGATCCTCCCACCCCCTCTCTCTCTCTCTCTCTTTACCCCCACCCCTCTAGACATTTATATTTTTTTTGCTTTCCCAGCTGTTATGCTTTGAATCGAAACCCAACCACTTTACAAAAACTTTATCACCTTTCCGTTTCAAAATTTTTTCTACCAAATATACGTTAGGATATTTCACTTTTTGGATTTCTTGCTCATAAAATCCACCAGCGATCGTTTGATTTGATGTATCCTTAAGCCAGTAGGTTACCGGAATGGTTTTCCTCACTTGATCGATCTTGAAGATTTCAGTCGACCACGAGGGCCGATATCCCTTGGTGAAATCGGCTTTATATTTTGAAATTCTCACAAAATCACCGACTTGATATTTTGGTGGTTTACGATTCGATAAAACATTTTCACGTTTACAATAGACGTTATGAAGTAAATGTTTCTCAATTTGTTTGCCCCTGACTGAAGACGGTTTCATCTTTATGGTTCTATGCTTTGTATTGTTATATCTTTTAACTAGATCTTCATATATCGTAATCCATTTATATGTTCCTTGGAGGCTAAATTGTTTCCAAATCTTATTTTTTATAGTTCTTATAAATCTTTCTACCATACAAGCTTTCATATTACTAAAAGTAGAGTAATGATTTATTTTGTTGGATTTCATTAATTTTTGAAAAAATGAATTGTAGAACTCTTTTCCTCGATCAGATTGTAAGTTACGTGGTTTTCTACCATCCTGGATTAGGATATTTTCAAAAGCTGACGTTACATCTTTTCCAGATTTCGACTTCAATGGAGATAGCCAGGCGAATTTAGAAAAACAATCGATTACAGCTAAAATATATTAATAACCTCTATTTTCTTTGGCATATGAACACACCTAGATTAAATCTACCATCCATAGGTCATCGATACCCTTCAGAATCACCCCTCTCCTGTGGAAGGACCGTCTAGCCGGTTTATGCAATTCTTCGACTACCTGTTTCTTGATATCCGACATGGCCGAGATCAGTCGAAACAATGACAATAACAACTCCTCCCCCTCCCCTCATCATGCCACTATTTATAATATTATACCCATCATTCGTAGACTTTTCTCAACCTTTAGAATTTCTTTTTCTGGTCCATGAGTCTGTAGTAAAAATCTCAATTTTTCAACCAGTTGATTAGGGTCCTGGTCTTTATCATAACCTTTCCCTTTGATTTTATCCTTCAGTGGAAAAAGCTTAGCGATTACTTTCCTATATTTTTTACTTCCTTTTTGAACATTGACCGATCCTGTGGAACTATAATTCATTCTATGAGCATTAGTTTTTGTTAATATTATTTTATAATTTTTTTTATCGTTTTCATCTACCCTATCCATATCGGGATCTTCTAAGAACAATAGCTGAGACAGCCCTGGAGTAATTTTGAACAGCGAGCCATCAACATCCAACCAATCATCCTTAATGGAAATAACCGTGTCACCGAGAGTAAAATTTTCACCGTTATAACAAATTCCATATACTTGATCCAAATCCTGGGTTTGATTTGTAGTAAATTTGAGTATATATTTATTAGCCTCTTTACCGATTTGGTCTAAGTAGCTAAAAACGGTTTCTACTCCTTGGGGTGTAGAAGCGTGTTCACTTATTTCTTCCAAAGGTGAAGAACTCTCATAAGTAGAGGATGAAGGGAAAATGTCTAAGACATTAGGTCTATGTCGAGATGCGAGAGTTGGTAAAGGTGTAGAGGACTCAAATTTGGGACGAGCCCCGATTGTTAAAGACACCTCTGTAGTAGGCGATAACTTTTGAGGTGATAAAGGTAAATTGGGTGGTGAATGGATAAGAGTTTCTTCTTCTTTTTTAATATTTGATGGATTAGTAGAGAGGTGTGTTACTACCTGTTCTCGAAAACTATCTCCGACGAACGATTGTAACGGTTTTATCAAAGGTTTGTATTTTTCCTTCAAGTACTCTTCTCTATCCTCCCTTTTACGCTTCAAATTTCTACATTTTTCACGGATGATCTTACGAATTTCTTCGGTTTCTTTAGCTAGCGCGTAAGATGTTGCCTCGTCCATGTTCGATAAGTGAATGAGGAAAATGAAGCCCTTAGACGATTATATATGTATCGAATCCTTTACGGAATCGACCATTGCTCAAATCACGATCTTTATCAATCACAATAAATCCATACTTGGTTTTCCAACATTCTATACATATTTTTTTAAATTCAGAAAATGTCATATCAGAATTAACATGATCTTCATATATCCTTTTAGTGCTGAGATTATCTTGTCGGAATATGATAAGAAAGTTGGTATTGTCCCGAATTAATAGTTTCGGCACACGTGTATAACTCTGACAAAGATAGAAGCTATCTATCCCTCTATGTCTGCCCATGCAAAAGTATGCTCTGACACGATCTTGTTTGTCACAAGCGATGTCGTCGAAAATAAATACTGAATTTGGGGCAGCATCTCTCGGGTGTGGAATATTCGAATTATCATCGAATGGGTAGAAACCGACGCCTTCGAGATTTGACAAAACGTGAGCCAAATGTTTATACTTTGGTTGATAAAGGGATTTACTAAATAGATAAACATTCTCAAAATTCAATCCATCGGGGTTGTATAGCAGACTCAACATAAGATTCGTCTTACCACAGTTAGATGGCCCGCAAATCAAGCATCGAATACTATTAGGGAATAAGGAGCCATGTTTGGATCCTCCACCCTCCTCGTGTTGGCTTACGACTGAATCAACGTTCGCTATATCGAACGATGAATGTTGCTTCAACAAACGCATGATGAAGACTGAGAGAAAACAAATATTGCAGGTCCTATATATATATATATATACTTACTTATAACATCTCAAAAAATAAAATAAAATAAAAATTGACATATGAGCAATATAGATTCCTTCACGCTTTTTCACAGACTTAGGACTGTCAGGAACCCAAATGATACAAACTGTTACTTTTATAGTATCGATTTAGGTTTCTGGTGGTTTAAATATATATTGCCCTGTAAGGATCGAGTTGTCGGGGTGTTGGGTGTGTGTACTCTATATTCCATCACACCCTAAAAAACTTACAAACTAGGTTAAAACATGCTAAAAACCATGCATAAAATAAATAAAAATATCTAAAATCGATAAAAGCATCTAAAATTGATAAAAGCATCTAAAATCGATAAAAGTATTTAAAATTGATAAAAGCATCTAAAATCGATAAAAGTATTTAAAATTGATAAAAGCATCTAAAATTGATAAAAGCGTCTAAAATCGATAAAAGTATTTAAAATTGATAAAAGCATCTAAAATCGATAAAACTATCTAAGATAAATAAAAAGCATCTAAAATCGATAAAACTATCTAAAATCGTTAAAAGCATCTAAAATCGTTAAAAGCATCTAAAATGTATAAAATGAAAATAAAATGGCTAAAGTGAGGATGTATGTACTCGATATTCCATACTCCTCGATAAAAAAAAATTACAAACTAGGTTAAAACAAGCTAAAAACATTATGCTAAAAACAATATGCTAAAAACATTATGCTAAAAACAATATGCTAAAAACACCATGCTAAAACAATGATAAAATATACTAAAAATAAATAAAATCTGGGAGTAATAAAATTGGAGGTTGAGGTCGAACCAGTAGAATAGACATACTCAAAAGTTATTAATCGTCAAATTGAAAGAAGATAGTGAATTCGGTTGGCCATGGTATTGCGGTAGTAAAAATATCTAAAAAAAAAATTAATAAAAAAACCTCCCGTTAAAATTCATTAAAATTATTAAAACAATTGAGATAAAAACATTTGAAATCAATAAGATCATTTAAAATTAATTGAAACATTTAAATTTAATAAAAACATTCAAAATCAATAAAAGTTGTTAAAATATTTACAAAAAGCAGCTAAAATAAAAGTGGTAAAATGACTAAAATTATCTAAAATCAATAAAAATATTTAAAATTGATAAAAATTACTAAAAACCATTAAAAGTTGGAAAAGACGAAACGTATTTAAAAATTGTTAAAATTACTATTTAAAATGCTAAAATTGCTATTTAAAATGCTAAAATTACTATTTAAAATGCTAAAATTGCTATTTAAAATGCTAAAATTGCTATTTAAAACGCTAAAATCGCTATTTGAAACGCTAAAATCATAAAATACAAGAGTAAAATAAAATATTAATGTAATGGATACAGTTATAAAATAGAAATAAAAGTCAAGTTTTAAAAATATAAAACTATGAAATAAAATATTTTAGCAATGGACACCTCAATAAAATAATTAAAATACAAGTGTAAAAAAAAATAAAAAAATAAAACTATGATATAAAACCAAAATAAAGCAATGGATACATCAATAAAATAGTTATAAAAATCAAGAATAAAATAAGTGAGTCATTATGACGATAAAATATTAAAAAGACAATTATCCAACGGACCATTCCCTCACAAATACTATTTATTTAAAACAAATTGGAGGGAGAAAGTGATAAAAAAAAAATATAGTTAAAATTAAGCTAAAATAAAATACCTACCTGAAAGAGCATTGGAGAAATTAAAAACATGATTCTTCAAAAGGGGAGATGAAATGTTTTGGACATTATAGGCTGGAAAAATAGATGTCACCTCTCACATACACACACGACTTACGAGTCTTTCGACCACGCCAGAGGTCCATACATACAGCTTACGAGTCTTTCGACCGCTCCAGAGGCTCAATTACACGACTTACGAGTCTTTCGACTGCGCCAGCGGTCCATTCATTCTATGACTTACGGATGTTTTAGCATCCGCAAGCCAATGGTAACAACTATTCTTCTAACTTATAATGCCCAAAAGCCAAAGTACTCTCCCCATCTTCCAATATTATTCTCTTATCGTCGTACGATGATAATGATATTTTATTTATTTCTATTGTAGACATTTCATGATGATGTGATTTAATTAACTGCATTTTATGCCTAAAGGTTTTATGCTCTCTCAGGCAGGTCATGTAATCATCAATAGTTACTTCTTTTTTTACTACATGTTTCTTTATTCCTTTAATCTTTTTTATTACTTTCTCCCCAATATCTATGAAATACATTTTTGGCCTAAGCCCTATAAAAGTTAAAATAGGTACACCTTTACTTTCATCTTTAAATTTCCCCATTACTTTTTTATTGTTTATTGAATAACAGGGATGATGTGTTGGATAATTGGATGTATCCATTCTTTCCTTCATTGCTAAAATGTCGTCGTATAAGTTATCGGTCTTTATATTATAAATAAAAGAATCAGTATCCATATACATTAATTTTAAATTGGCATGGCCATATTCGATCATCATTTCATCGTAATGATGATGATACATGATATTTTTTGATAAATCTAATATGGCCATGCCTACATATATCGGTTTATCAAATTTAAGTTTCGTCTTTTCCATGTGGACAGCTGCTAAATTTTCATTAAAAATAGTCCTATCTTTAAAATTTGGTTTTTTTATTAATTTTTCCAAAGTGTTGGCGTTCGATACTAATTTAATGTCGATTCTTTTTCTTATATTTTCCATTGTCTTGCCGAAAATGGCATTAATATATAATTTAATTTGGTCTGTCTCAAAATCGTTGATTGCTTTTTTTCTTAACTCTGTGTTGTATGTTATATATTCTTTCAGCCAACAACTTTGTCTGAATTTTAAAACTCTATTAATTTTCTTTAAAATTATACCATGGCCTATGGCCTGTTTTAATGTCATGTAATGAACTATGTAATTGTTTTTTTCTTTAAAATGTGCAATGAGTTTTTTAAACCTTTTCTTATCATTAAAATTGGTATTCTCCGGTAAAAATGGTAGATCGTTGTGTGCATCATGTAAATGAGTTGGATATGTCAAATCGACATCTAAAATAAAACCGAATTCATCATTTTCACTCAATTCGTCGATGATGACGTGAGATGGGTCTACCCATTCGAATTCGCCAATAGGGAGGGGTTTACACATTGCTGCACCATAT
The DNA here is from genome assembly GCA_928085145.1 of Nezara viridula. NCBI lineage: Eukaryota > Metazoa > Arthropoda > Insecta > Hemiptera > Pentatomidae > Nezara > Nezara viridula. The sequence goes on from OV725077.1 coordinate 18,135,518, forward strand.
AGATTATTACAATCTTCATAAAATATATAATTTGAACCTTTATTGGGGTCATAATCTGTTAAATGTTTATTATTGGCTTTGGCGAATCGATGAGAGACCTGACAGAGACCCCCTCTTATCCCCTTTTCGAACATTAAAATCATATTGTAATCACTTAATAGCTCCAATTTTACTTTTGTAAATTTTAACATAGCATCCCACGTCATCGCGGGAACGGTAAAGAAATGCGCTGGGTCTAGTTTATGTGACTTCATTGTTATTTGCCTAAAAGATTCAAAAATATCAGTAAGTAGTAGTGTATCTGATTTGATGTATACATCGTTGTAATCACCCAGCGTCTTACATTTAAACGTATCCCATACCTTTTGAGCATGTCTATAGTCTTCGTCTGTTATATGCTCCTGCGAAAGGTTACTAAAAAATGCTTCTTTAGGGGGTAGTTGTGTTTCTGAATATGTTTCGGGAGATGTCATATATTCATAAGGAAAAACCCCCTTTCTTTTTAAAACTTCAACCTCCTCCCTTCTAAACAAAGATTTAATAGCGGGTATATCAGGAACTATTTTCGCGAGAGAATCAAGGCTGTCGGATAAGAATCGATATGAATCCACAAATCTGATTTTAAAATGATTACTAACGTATTTTGAAAAAGTTATGTACTTTTCCTCTGAATTAGGGATCATATCGATTCTTTTCTCGTCATACCCCAATTCCCTCACGAACAAATGGCTATCATACCCGCTCATATTATGTAAAAATACAGGGAGGAAGTTGGGGTTTTGAAATCTCAAATTACAATGATTGTGAGCAACCCCCCTATATCTCCCCGTTAGATGACAGTGATCCCTTACTTTGTCACCATTTAATGGCAGGTCACACATATAACAGACGGAGGACTGGTTAAATGCTTCCATCTCCGAATCAGTTAGGGGATTCATCGGAATTTTCATTTTATAGACTCGTTCTATTTTAATAGCTATTTCTTTTAAAGTTTTTATAAAATTTTCTGCAGCGTCGGTTCCTCTATATATTATTGGTTCTGTGACTAGATCATCGTATACATCCATAATGCTCTCATCTTTCTTAACGTAAATGCAATATGAAATTGGCTTATGAATATTTTTTAATAATGTGTATTTACCTAGCGGGTTGGGCTGACAAGATGCTACAGGTTCGAGGTAGCACTCGAAATCGGCGTATACAACATAGGGCACCTTCAAAGTTCTTTCTACATGGTTGAAAGAAATAAAATTATTTTCCCCCGGCAACTCGATCCTTACGGGTTTGTTCTCGATACATTGATTAAAATGTTGATTAAATTTTATGTCTGAATAAAAATGTGTGAAGCATCTTTTGCATATGTTAAGATGATGTTCATGTTTTGTAAATTGAGATCTTACTAATTTATTAAAATTTTTAATATAAACATAATGCTGTTTACCCTCTCCCTCTAACAATAATAGATCTCTGTGATCTTCTAATTCTCTTTTTACTACTTTGAGGGGGTAAACAGCATTTTTTTCATCGAGAGAAAAAACATTAATTGAAATATTGTTTGATGCTTCAAACAGTTTTATTTGATGAACAGGGGTGGGGAAATCAACACATGAGAAGTTGTACCTATGCTGTATACGTTCATAATTTAAAACACGTTCAGGATGTTCAGTTACAAGTTTACATAAAATAGCATATTTGAAACAGAAATTATCGTTTTTATTAACAACATTTATACAAGCTTTTCTATTTTTAATTTTATCTGGTAAGTCTATAAAAGTGCTACCTCGAAGTGGTTTGAATTCGTTGATTTTTAATCTTAACCCCTCTATTACGTATAGTTTCCACCCCGACTTCTTTGTTTCCATATTTTCCATTTCATGTATGATTTTATTAAACCCGCTATCTATTATTTTTTCGATTTCCGTATCTTTATAAATTGCTTTATTGCGTGTTTTAAAAGACGTCTCGATGGTTTCCCCTAACTGATTTATCATTACGCAATCAGCCCACATATTTATTTTAATTGAATTGTGTTCTCGGAGGGAAGCATTTATTCTAATAAAAACATCGTTTCTGATACTATTAAAAAATTTAGTTAGGTCGTAATTGTCGTCGCATCTAATAAAATAAGACCTCAACCTCCCTTTAAAAGCCGTCTCATACTCTGAAAAACCTGCAGCGTCGGGTTTGAGACCAAAGAGGTCCTGCCGTTGTGGTTCTTGTCTAGGTTTTTTCCTCGGGGGTTCATTATTGCAAAATTCCTCATGTCTAAAATAATTATAAATGTTTGTAAAATTTGTTCCGCAGAAACGGCAGGACCTCTTAAAAACTACTTTACATGCAATCTCATGCTTTAATCTAGTATCTTTTCGTGTAAACACCTGTCCACATTTTCCACAAATAACTTCACAATGGTTATCAAAATTATCAAATCGGGACAGGTGTTTACACGATTTTTCATGCCTCACACGGTCATGTTCTCTATTAAAAGATTTCCCGCAAAAAGAACAAATCAATTTAATATTGTTCAAAAATTCTTGGGTTTGAGAGGAATCCCCACAAATAGCCTCGTGTCGTATTCTGTTATCTGATCTAGAAAAAGATTTGCCACATTTGGCACAAATGCACGAGGCTAGTTGTGGAAATTCCTGACTATAAATACATGATAGTTCATGAGCCATGCACTCTCTATGGCTAGCAAATGTTTTATCACAGTTGGCACATTTCCTTGATGAGGATTCCATTTTTTGTAAAATATATATTTAATAAAGAATAACTATATATAATAATAAAGAAAAAAAATTATCTCCGACCGATAAATGAATTAAAACAAAAAAATTAATAAGAAAAAAACGAAAAGAAAAACTCTATAAACTAGTATAAATATATATATATATATAAGAACAAAAAGAAAGAACAATTACTTTGAAAATGATATTAAGAAACACACACGAAAATAACTTTAAATATATATATATATATATATATATATATATAATATATATATATATATATATATATATATAATAAGAAGAAAAAGTAAGAATAATTACTATAAATATTAAGAAAAACACAAAACGAAAAAACTTTAAACTTTAATAAATATATATAATAGTAAGAGAAAAAAGAAAGAACACTATAATAAGAGAATATAAAGAAAACACGAAACGAAAAAACTTTAAACTTTAATAAATATATATAATAGTAAGAGAAAAAAAAAGAACACTATAATAAGAGAATATGAAGATGTAAAAAGAAAATCCAAAAAGAAAAATGTTAATAGAATAGAAAATTTTTAATAGAGAACTAAATAAAAAGAAAAAACTTACCTTAGGATAGAAAAAAAAAGTATGAAGAAACAAAAATAACTTTGAAATAAAGAAAACAACACTGTAGATAACTAAACTAATAATATAAACAAAACTGTAGAAGAAGATAGAGAATTCTAACGCAGAGGACACTAAGTACGATATGAACACTGTGAAGTCTGGAGCTAGAATGAGAGTAGTGGGGGTAGGCACACGGGTACCTCCGGTTGTATCCTCGAATCTGATTGGCTGATGGTTTCCCCCACCAATCTCTTCCGACACTACCGCTTCCTTCGCAGTGGACCTTGTCCCCCCTACATGCCTATGCATGTTCAAACGTGAAGAGACTTGTCGCCTAACGCAGCTGTACTCTCTCCCCGGCCTTCTATATAACATATGTTATGGAAATAATATTACGTATATTAATTTTATGATTTTTTTTTTTCGATATTAGAGTGTACTATTAGATTATTATAGGTGTAGTATTCGAAAATGATACTAGTTTTAAGATCGATTTAATAAAACTTTCTTTGATATTGGAATATAAGATTATTCGAAGTGCCAGATACTCTCCACGGCCTTCTATATAACATATGTTATGAAAATAATATTACGTATATTAACTTTATGATTTTTTTTTTTTTTCGATATTAGAGTCTACTATTAGGTTATTATATTTGTAAAATTCGAAAATGATATTAGTTTTAAGATTGATTTAATAAAACTTTCTTTGATATTGGAATATAAGATTATTCGAAGTGCCAGATACTCTCCACGGCCTTCTATATAACATATGTTATAAAAATAATATTACGTATATTAATTTTATGATTTATTATTTTTCGATATTAGAGTGTACTATTAGATTATTATATTTGTAAAATTCGAAAATGATATTAGTTTCAATTTCGATTTATTACAATATTCGTGATATTGGAGATGTATATTCTTAGATTATTAAATACGTTTTGATATTTATGAAAAAAAAAAAAAAAAAACAATATATAAAAGTTGATGAGAAGAAGAGGGAGGGGGGAGAGGAGGGGTGATGACGTTGTTGTTAATTTTATGATATATTATCGTAAAATTATTAGAATATATGTATATATTTCATTGTTATAATTTATATTCCTTTTGTAATAATATATATTTTATTCGTTACTATTTATGTTTATATTCATTTGTAATAATATATGTGTATATTTCATTGTTATAATTTATATTCGTTTGCAATAATATATATTTATGTCGTTACACTTTATATTTACTGAGACGTAGACAAGATGGGACCAGTTGAGACATGATATCGTAGAATGTCACAATATATGTCTATATTTATGTCGTTACACTTTATATTTACTTGAGGTAGACAAGATGAGACCAGTTGAGACAGGTCCGGACCTGTCGAACTTAAAAATGAAAAAATACAAATTAGGATTAAGGATTAGGATTAGGGATTAGCATTAGAGAATAAGGATTAAGATTAGGGATTAAGATCAATCAAAATAAATTATATTGGTCACGTGGTGTACAGGTGGTTAAGGTAAGAATAGCCCAGGGTCCAAAGTCCAATTCTCCTCCGCAAATTCTGGGATTAAAGTGGGGTAGAACCGCCATTTATACCCTACTAATATTCCATTTAACATAATATACCAAAATGCTGACTGGAAAGATAATGAAAGTAATAAAGACAAAATAATGCCCCGATCATGAGATTTTCTAAATTATTAACAAAAATAAAATGTAGAGAAGAATAGTTGGGGTGGTAAGTAAAAAAAGAAGGCAAAAATAAATGATAATATTTATTTTTACATATGCTGACGTTTCGACCTGAAGTTCAAGCCTCTATCAGGATTAAGAAAATAAGCAGATAACAAGGTATGAGAAACATAAGTAGTGATGGTAAAAAAAATAAAAAATAAAGAAAAAAATTATATAAAAATAAAATGGGTGTTAAAATGGGAATCTTAGAATAAAATGTAAAACATAAAAAATAAATATGAAGTTATATAAGAAATTAAAATAAATAGCAAAATTAAGACATGAACAAACAAATGCCTTTAAGAAATAATAAAGTTAATATATCAGCAAGGAAGAAAAGTGTTGTAGACTATTCTACTTTTAAGTGCAATATCTTTAAAGAGAAGACATTATTAAGTATACCAAAACTAATGGACTGTATCTTTGTTAATAATTGCGCGTTTCGTAAAATTTTGTGTGAATAGATGAAAGCATATTGAAGTTATCACACTTTTTATGATTTTCGAAAAAAAATCAAACTGGCTGTCTTAGGTCAAAATTGTGGAAATTTTTTTTTATTTTTCGATCGCAATGAAAATTCGTATTCGAGGGTCTCTTGAGCTGCGAAGTACAAATCTCAACTTTGTTTCTATTTAAAAAAATATTTCAACACACTTTACTCCTTCCGTCAATACAAATTGTTTAAATTATATATTTTTCTAATCGATTTTTGCGATTTTGTTTTTTCGCTTTGTAGGTAATTTAGTGATCTTTCTAATTACCATAGGTAAAATCAAGAAAAAATACATACTTTTTGAGTTATTCGTAAATAAAGTTTCTTTGCCTTCATAACATTTTTCCAGAAATTTCGGGGATATAGGACTATTTTTCGCACGTGAAGGAGAAGAATATCTTCTAAATGAATGGTCAATCATTGGATTTGATGAAGAATTGACGAAGTTATGGCGTACCGACAAAAAAACACCTTTTAGAAATAATATATAGGACTGTCACTAATATTGGCTCGATTAAGATTCTTTTGATGCTATCAGAGGTGATCAGTAAAAAAAAAAGTAAAAATAAATAAGTATATTTATTTTTATTTTTGCCGACGTTTCGGCCCAAAGTTCAGACTTTCATCAGGGCTCAGGAAAAAAAAAACAGATTGTTAGGTATTAACACGTTAGCTGCGGTTACGGTTCCCGGGCGTCCGATAGCTCTATATCAGATGTAATGATTATTTACGTTTGTATTTATCTATACATCTATCCAACTCCCACGCAAATATTTTTAAAAAATGATCATTTTGGAGAATTCGTAAGACACGCAAAATTCGAAACGGTCATGGCCGAAATCGAGACGAATATCGGAACTCGGGGACCGTAGCCGCAGCTAATATGTTAAAATAAAGTAGAATAATAACAGTAATGGAGAACTAAGAAATAAATGATTACGGCAACAAAGTAAGGACTAATGAAATAAACATAATCAAAATAAGTTAACATAAGAAATGAAAAAAAATGAATTAACAACGAAAAGTAATGGAATGCATGAGATAAAAAACGTACGTGTAGACAAAAAAAAAAAATGGGGTGACATAGTTACTAAAATATGATGAAATAGTATGCTAAGAGGAAGTGAGATAATCATAGAATAAAAGCAAGATCAAGATAATCATAAAATAAAATTCAAAGCTTTGTAATTGTGTAAGTAGTTAGAAAACGTTTGGAGTTCATAATCGTAAATTTTCAATTCAAAAATTATCATTTAAAAAAAAAATCTTCCCTAACTTGATCCAGAGGAATTTTCAGGAACTGAGTAATAAAATGTATTTATAAAATATTATAGCAAAGCTAAAGATTTTAGAAAAATTAATATCTAACATATAAAGTCTTATAAGATTTTTTTCCCACCCTACCTAGGGTACCATTTCTGGCACACGGGTTATATCTTAAATGATAACGGAGGATAAAAGAAAACTAATGACTTTCAATTTTTGAAATCAATGTATACATTTATATTACTGAATAAAAAATAAACGGTTCCATATAAACTAAAGAAAATATATGGAAAACTAATTTCCTTTCCAGCTTGATAAAGCAAATATAAAAATAGCACAGAATGTCCATAATTTATATTATATAGTATGGAGATGGTTACCGTGGATTTTAATTTCAGAAAAAGTAAGTCGGGGAGTGCGGTAAAAAAATACTATATTATATAATAGTATATTTTATTACATTTTTTCCGACGTTTCGACCTACCTACGTTGTAGACATACCTGTAAAAATATAATAAAATATAAAGGAAGAAGATGGTCCGGAATGGCGGTCATAAATAGACTAAATAGTGGCAAAACTATTTTATTAAAATCCAACGTTTCGACCCAACTTTGCAGGTCTTCTTCAGGGCTAGAACGGACAAAATACAAAAAGATATAGAGAATTACAGAACATATGAAAAGTTTAGATAAAATATTTAGATAAAAAAATATATTTAGATAAAAAATTATAAACAATGTGAATAAGCTTATCAAAATTATAAATAGTAAGTACATTAAAATATTTTTTTAAACTTATTTAATTAAAAATATTACAATCTGTCTCAAGGACATTTATAATAGTGTTCAGAGATCACATTCACACTCTATATACATTAAAATATTAAGAACAATAAGATGTATAAACAGAGTAAGCCAAGTTTATACAACTTATTGTTCTCAATAAAAAAATAAAATAAAGTATTGCGTAGAATATTCGGACCGAAGAAGGATGAGTTAACCGGAGAGTTCAGACGGTTACACAACGCCGAATTGCGTGAGCTGTATCCGGGTAATATTATTGAGGTAATTTCATCGCGGCGAATCAAATGGGCTTGTAAAGTGGTTGGGCTTAGTAACGAGAGAATTCCTAAAAGGTTAATATTTGCTGTGCCGAATGGTAAGCGTCCGAGGGGTAGACAGAAGCGAAGGTGGGAAGATTGCATTAAAGCCGATCTGAAGGGACTGGGTTTGGACGGCGAACGGTGGAGGGAGGTGTATAACAAGCGATTGGTGGTGTCGGCATCGAACCTTCGGGTTCGCTAAGCCTTATTATTATTATTATTATTATTGTTCTCAATATTTTGTAATGTACTTACTGTTTATAGTTTTAATAAGTTTATTCACATTGTTTATAATCTTTTATCTAAATATTATGTAACTTCCACAATTCTCTATATGTTTTTGTATCTTCTTCGTTCTAGCCCTGATGAAGACCTGCTAAGTCGGGTCGAAACGTTGGCTTTCAATAAAATAGTTTTACCACTATTTAGCCTATTTATGACCGCCACCCCGAACCATCTCCTTCCTTAATAATGCAACGGTCAATTATTAAATATTCAATAATAAAATATACTAATAAATAAATATAAAGTATTTTTTGACCGCACCCTCCTCCCCCGACTAAGTTCTCCTGAAAAAAATACCATAATTCATATTAAGTGACTTAAATTTATATTTCTTAAAAATTAATTTCTGTTGCAATTAGGTGTAATTTATTCATTGCAATTGAAGCATGACATCGGTTTGCGAGAAGAAGTTTCGTGCATAGAATCGAAAATTTCCAATCACGTTTCATTAAGAAACACGTTTTCGACATTAAGAAACAAATTCGATTTCATTATCGGTCGTCAAATCCATCTCATGGTTACTGATCTACTATCGTAAATCCGATATTCATTTTCAAATGTCTAAGCAATATTTAGAATGTAGGAGTTGGTCGCCGCTATATCAACAACTCGCAACGTTCAATTTGGCCTAAAGCTGGAAATAGATTAGAGAAAAATGATCTGGTATTAGTAATCGATTTCAGTAAAATCTATTCATCACTTTTAAATATACTTATATTTTATACTAAATTGGAAGTAATCAGCTATGTATTAATGTTTTAAAAAGTTTTTCTCACGTTTCCAAAACAGTCAATTTTTTTCCTTTTTCGTACACAACTTGGGAAGGAAAAGTTGCGTAATTGGATAGAATAATTTTATTTGCAAATTTTATGACAAATGTTTCATACCTTGGTACCGTAATACTGCTAGATAATAAAATATTGTGATCGGTTCAAATTTTTTAATAGTACGTGGGACAGTCCCCGGTTCATCAAATCATTAACGTCCGGCTGAAACTTCGTAAATAGCTTCATCCCATCGTAACCTACAAATATTTTATTAACGAAAATTCTCGGAATTGGGAATTTATCAATGTGGAGATCACCAAACTTTGACTATTTATTTAGGTACTAAAAACTCGTAAATATGTATTTGGTTTGCACTTGAATCGTAAGATAACTTGAGAACAAAGTCAAGAAAAAATGTGGCCTTCAAAAATATTGAGCCTTTTGGCCTATATAAGCTCGTTATTTAAATATTTTGGAAGGCCACCTTTTTTCTTGAATGTGCTCAAGTTATCTTACGATTCAGGTGGAAAACAAATCGGTATTTACGAGTTTTTAGTACCTAATTAAATAGACAAAGTTTGCCGACTTCCAGATTGAAAACGATCCAATTCCGAGAATTTTCGTAAATAAAATATTTGTAGGTTACGATGAGATGAAGCTATTTACGAAGTTTCAACCGGATGTTAATTTTGTTTTTATTTTTATTTATTTAATGAAATTTACAATTGTATAAAAAATATAACCCGTAAAAATGTACACATTAGAAATAATGAACATGAACAACATGAACAGACTTGAAGAGATACTGCCTAATGGTTGCACTCCCTAATTGATTCTAAGTAAGAAGATCAAGAGGCCATCTTCTTTTCAGACGCCTAGGGGATTATCAGGAATGGAGAAAGAAGCAAGGCTGGAAACAAGAGGATTCGAATGGGACTGGAGTTTATCATCAAAGGATAGGTATGTGTCTCGGCCTATATCACCAGAAAATGGAATATTAAGGTCTTTATGAATGGTTTTATTTGTGTCAAAATATAAGACATTAAGGATTTTACGAAGGATTTTGGATTGTAACGATTGGATACGATAGGAAATCGATGGTTTGATGGAGGCCCAAATCTCAACTCCACATGTCTATATAGGTCTTATTATAGTATATGAGTCTTTTGTAATTAATTGGAAGTTTAGATTGCGTTTGTTTAGTAAGTGTTGGAGCAGTCGAAAACGTCGAGCTGTTTCTTGTCGTTTGGGATATGTGATTGGAGGGTGTGGGATGCAATTAAAGGGTCATTATTAACAGACAGAATACAAGTGTCATCTGCATAGGTGGTGATGACCGTGTTGGGATATCAGGTGTATAAACTGTATAAAGGATAGGACCGAGGATGCTCCCTTGAGGAACACCAGCAGATTGGGAAAAGGGATGAACATGCATTATTATGATTTACTGAAGTATCTATCAGTAAGATATGAACGGATAATGAGAAAGTATGTAGGTGGTAGGAATTTATGGAGTTTGTACAGGAGTCCCGGGTGCCAGACTCTATAAAACGCCTGTTCAACGTCGAGAAAGACTCCCGTACAGTACATTCCGCGCTCCAATGCTGAGGAGACTACGTCCACCACACGATGACATTGCTGGATAACGGATATTAATAATTCGATAAAATGGGTTCTGTACAACAGACTAGAACTGATATCCATGTTTAAAAAAAAAGAAAGTATTTTTTCACTTGTTTCCATTGAAACCTGTTTACACTAATTTTATTTATCGAATAAATCGACAACTATTTCTTCTTATACATCTCGCCGAACATTAAAAAATAATTAAATTTTCTACAACATTAAATATAGATTAAACGAAAGATTTATATGAAGAAATAATTCAATCATAAAGTTTTTTATACATATCATAAAAACTGAAAGCTGCTATTAAAACGCCACACTGCATGAAGCAGAACGAATTGCTCAATGAAAGAGAATAATGCCCAGATATTGTGAGGGGGATAACGGGTGCAATAGAATGCTTCAGTTAACCATTTAATTAAGAAATTTTTCACGCACTATCGGTGAAATAGAATCACCTTTTCATGTCTATTCTACAGTCCTCGCCTTCCTTTCGATGCATCACAAAAGATGCAATGAAATACATTATAATTTAGTTTACCATTTACAGTAAATAACAACAGTTAAAAATTATCCAGTTTATTACGTTATAATAAATAATGATAATGCTCCTTTCAAGTTTTCAGAAATTAAATTTGACCTATAAATATTTTATTGTTTATTTTTGTCTTACTCACGATTTGTTTTTTAATTTCACTTACCTATGTATGCAATATACAAGGTGTCCCGTGAGTAGAGGAAAAATTTTATAGAACAGATTGTAGGGTACAAGAGCTACACAAAAGTTCATACAATCATTGGGCCGATTTTCAGTAGAAAAGAAGCAAATCCAAGTTTTGTGGTTTTTAAGTGATTCGTGTTTTTGTTGAATCGAAAGCAATAACTAAAGAAATGTTTAATTTAAGTAATTAATAATAGCTTCACTGTAAATAAGACAAAATTTACTTCAAATGAACATAGAGTTCATCATCATTAAAACTATTTAAAGATGACTTTTGAGCGGATAAACTAAGTTCTGTTTTTAGAAAAATCATAAATTATTCTAGATTTTTTTTTTAATCAATATCCAACAGTACTATAGATATCCAACTATTACAAAAACGTCTTTGTTTATATGATTTAAATCCATATTAACTAAATTGATGTATATTAAGGAAAATTTGAGATTGAGCTCATGTTGTGTAAAAAAATCATGAAATTTTTTATCCTGTCAAGTGAAACCACCCCTGTTTTCAGCAAAAATCGCTTTAATTATTCATTGCAAAGCTTTTATTTCTTTTTTATCCATGGTCTGGGATGTATTACAGTAAACCCAATTGCCTAAACACAAATTTTATTTATAAAAAAAAAAAATTAATTGAAAAATAATTATTTATTACTTACGGCGCATCCTCTATAATAAGATAAAGTATTGTGATCATGAAAATTTTCTAATCTCAGTTTTCAACAGAAATACATGTTTTGAGGTCTCCTGATAACAAAAAAACAAGTCCCAAAAAAGGGTCAGTGTATTTATGTGAACAGTCTGGCTAAAAAATGAAAAGTCGTACGCAACTAAAATTCCGTATTTAAGTCAAAATCGGCTAATCGGAAGTGCCACTTTATTATACCATCGATTTCACACATTTTATCGAAAATGAGCATAATCAACATAGTTCAGCCATAGATACTGTTACTGACGTTGAACTTCGTTTACATCCTTGGGTATTATTTAGATAATCCTTAGCTCTATCAGTTTATTTTCTTTACATGTCAGGAATAATCCCATTTAGTTTGTATTTTTCTTTCGCTTAGTTAACATTAAGTGGGGTTATAAAGAAAACCGAATAGCTGTGATCGCCTTACACAAAGTTGGAAAATGTAGGTAAGAGATTATCAACACTTTGAAACCTTTGGGTTTCAAGCCGTATGTTCGTGTACCGCACTATAAATAGATATAATGAGACCCTGTGACAGAACTCGACCGAGCCGTCCCGCACTGTAACAACAGCAAATGCAGTGAGAGCAGTGGCTGCTCGAATCAGAAGAAATCCCATTCGAAAACAACAAATCATGTCTCGGGAAATGGAAATCTCTGTCAGATCAATGTCTGGCATAATCAAAAGTGACCTTAGGATGGGAGCATTTAGAAGAATGACAGAACAAAGGTTAACCACTTCCCTAAGAAAAATTAGAGTGGATAAATGCAAAGTGCTCTTTGGCCACTACACCAATGGTCTTCATCGAAAGATTTTGTTTACCAATGAGAAATTTTTTTCAATTGAAGAAAAATTTAATTGACAAAATGATCGTGTGCACGCACACAGCTCTAAAGAAGCCCGAGAAGTCATTGGAAGAGTGGAAAGAGGTCATCATCCTTCTTCAGTGATGGTTTGGTGGAGAGTTTGCCACAAAGCTCCATTTTTTGTGAAAAAGGAGTTAAAATAGCTGCTAAAAAACTATCAAGACGATGTTTTGGAACATGTTGTCAAACCTCTAAATGATACTCTGTTTGCTTGAAGTCATTGGGTTTTCCAGCAGGATTCGTCTCCAGCTCACTAGGAAAAGAACATTCCAGAGTTCATCTCTGCCTCGGATTGGTCCTCAGATAACCCTGATCTCAACCCACTAGATTATCGGCTTTGGTCCGAACTGAAGAGGATGGCATGCCACAGAGCACACCCTAACTTGAAAAGCCTCAAACAATCTCTGGTCCTAGCAGATGAGCGCTTTCCTCAAGAAGTGCTGCGTGCTATTTATTTACTATAAAAAAAATTCTTTTTTTTTCTTTTTACTCTACATAGGTATATATTTTATTTTAGTTTTTTTATAAAAGTTTTTGAAAAAAATATTTTTTCTGTTGAAATCTGTATATATTTCCTTGTAACAATATTTATGACAGGGCTAGGTGTTTCTCTTCCTACATAGGTTGTTATCAATATCGTAGGTGCAGGCTATCCATTTTGATTTTGAGGGTGGCGATGGACTGAGAAAAAAAATTGCTGTAACATCCAAACTTCACATAAATACGTAATTTCGGTTTCGTGCAACTATAAATTTTGGCTACCACCACAAAATATTTTGCTAACTTGGTTGTTAGCTCTCATAACTTGTAGATTCGTCGAAAAATTTCATATCGTCGGTTTATTACAAAAACAAATTAAGTGACACTACATACAAGTTAAATCCCTAAGAACATTAATGAATATTTCTTTAATAAAATCATATATACAAAAGATTTTTGTAAATTTATTGCACTATTTTTTTTTCTCGATGAAATTTAGAAAAAGCTTCTCTTAAAAATTTAATTAATGACTTTTAATGAAATGTAATAAACGCAAATACATACCGATTATTTCATACAAGAACAATACGGATATTTAAAACAGATGCTGGCGAAATAAAACAGCGAACTAATATAAAACACATTACACAAGAGATGCCTCATGAATTACAACCTCTTACTACTACAGTTGGCACACGGTACCCCTATTGTTGCCGACTAAGTAGATAATCGGTCCTCTAAACACAAACACTTGTTTAATTGTTGTATATATTAACAAATACAAAACGAACTACACATTATAATTGTTACAAATGAAAGTGTTTTAATACACTTTAACGGAACTTACAAGTTCAATTTTGACAGTTTCTGTGAAACATTTTAGGAAAAACAATCTTAAAATAAAAGTTCTAAGGTCCTTTTTATTAATGAAGTTCCAGGTTTATAGTAAAAGTTTAACTTATATTTATATAAGTTCTTTAAAAAAAATTCAGTTGATGAAAATAAACAAGTAATTGGGCATAGATCACAGGCAGATCTACTGGGGGGGAAGGCTTTTGTGCTGAAGCTCTCCCCCCCCCCCTTCAAAATGGTAATAATAAAAATATATATATAAATTAATAAAATGAAAACAAAACATTGGAATTGGTTATTATTTATTTATTTAATTATTAATTTTCATTTTAATTAATTATTTTCAATAATATAGCTTATTGTAATTTTTAAACATGGATTATATAATTCTAATTGCAATGAAAATTTGTTTTGAATGAAGGTTGTACTTAAAAAAAAGAAATAAAAATTGCTAGTATAATTTATTATGTTCATTTATCTTTATAGATGATTTCTCCTTTTTTTTTTTTTTTTTTTTTTTAATACGCGATATCTTGGTCAATTCTTTATCAAATCCAACGATAGAATCAACAATTTGAAGATTTTCTTATCCTTCAGGTGGGGAAAATAGTCCCTCCGAAATTTCAAGTAGATTTATGAAGGAAAAGAAACTTCACCCATGAATATTTTAATGGTTTTTAAATTCCTAACAAACAAAAAAAATCGTGATGAGATTATTATTATCAAATATACAGCTAATCGTAATTTTTAAACACGTGCTATGCGAATTGTAATGTTGGTTTAAGACATGAATGGTTTCAGATTAATTTTCTTTTCCTTGTTCAATTATAGTTACCGATAAACAGATAACTCATTCTTCCCACTTATGATAAATAACTTTTTGGTAATGAAGTTCCAGGTTTATAGTAAAAGTTTAACTTATATTTATATAAGTTCTTAAAAAAAGTTTCAGTTGATGAAAATAAACAAGCACTTGGGCATAGATCACAGGAGGGAGGGAGGGGCTTTCGGGCTCCCCCCCAAAATGGTAATATGTAACCATGTTTTATGGAAAAAATATAAAAAAATTATCTCTTAAAGTATTACTGTTCGTGTAATTACATTTAATAGGACTTAAAGAATCACTTAAATACCATTTCATATAGGTAGTTAGTATCTATTTTTTTTTCGAAATAATTATAGTTATATATATGAAAAAAAAAAGCTGTCGGGCTGAAGCTCCCCCTCCCTCCCCAAAAAAATAATTAAATACTGGATCCGCTAATGGCATAGATTAGAGTTATAATTTTCTAGTCTTAAATGATTTGCACATGATACTAATGTGTCGTTTGTTTGAGTAGTTATGTATCAAACTCTGTTCTTAAATCGATTTTTTATCTAAATCGACAGATATTTTTAAATAAAAGTTCTGTAAAACCAATACTTGAAAAAAACAACTGAAATCTATCGGTAGATAAAAATTTCAAAGATACCGAAATATTTTAAAAATAAAAATTTGTTTATTGTTTCAAATCCTACTTTTTATATCTAATAATAAAACTAGCAATAGATAGATACAAATAATTTGCTAACTATATTGTGAACAAATAACAAAATAATAAGGAAATAAGCCAATGCAACATATCATAAGAGGGAAGAATCAATTATCTGTTTATCGGTAACTATAATTGAACAAGGAAAAGAAAATTAATCTGAAACCATTCATGTCTCAAACCAACATTAGAATTTGCATAACACATGTTTACAAATTACGATTAGCTGTATCTTTGAAAATAATAATCTCATTACGATATTTTTTTTTGTTTGGTTGAGAATTTAAAAACTTTTAAAATTATCAAATCAACTATAAAATAAATAAAATTTGAGTTATTCGCAAAAAAAGTTTCTTTTCCATCATAGATTTCTACCTGAAATTTCGGAGGGACTACTTTTTTCACCTGAAGGATAAGAAAATATTCAAATTGATGTGGTTCTATCGTTGGATTTGATGAAGAATTGACCAAGATATCGCGTATTATCAAATAAAAAAAAATTTAGAAGTATAAGAAAAAAAAGATAAAAGAACTTAATGAACTTTTTTTTAAGTACAACCTTCATTCAAAACAAACTTTTATTACAATTGGAATTATATAATTCATGTTTAAAAAGTACAATAAGCTATAATATTGTAATGTCAAGTCCGATTCCAATGTTTTGTTTTTATTTTATTAATTTTTATTTTTTGAGAAAATCAAGTAACCTTTGAAATAATCATAGGTGTAATCATGTATATTTTTTTAGATATTCGAAAATAAAATTTTCTTTTCTTTTGATAACTTTTTGGTCTGAAATTATAGGTGAATAATTAATTTACTATTTCTCCTCTTAAAGGAAAATAAAAACTTAAAAATGATGGCTCAATAATCGGATTTGATGAATTTATTCTACTAATATTTTTTTTTTCATGTAAATCCTTTATTTAAAATACCCAATAATGATTTTATGGTTAAGTATACAAATTAAAATAGTTCATTTCAGATATTATTAAATCCAATAGAAGTAAATAAATTATATTTCAAAAGATAATAGAAGAGGAACTTACGGTTTGAAGTTTCAAGAAAGTCGAAAATGTAGACGAATACTTTAGGCAAAGAAGGATTTCTTTTTATAAAGGAAAAAAAAACACGCACAAAAACGCAAAGATCGTTCGCTGACTGGACCAACCTGAACCACGAAGCACTCAGCCAGCCACTGAAGCGACGAGCCAAAACGGGAAAGAGAAGCTGAAAGTGGTCCGGGGAGGGGGAAGTGGCGAATGCGCAGGCGTCGAATAAAAGGAACCCTTAACATGAAGTGGTTGATCAGACCGTGATGCACTCTCAAAGAGGATTTCTGAGATTCCAAGTCACGAAGTATAGGCGGCGGCACTTAGGATATATTGGAAAGGGGGGTTTCCATTTCCAAGGGGGTTTAACATTGTTCAATGTAAAGGTTAGGAGGAGGGAGGGAGGGGCAGAGCAGAACGCTGATGATCTCAGTAAAATATGTCTTCCCCTCAAAAAGAAAATAACGCTGACAACACGTAATAACACATTTTCTCAAAAACGGCTGTAACAATTTTGATTAAACTCGGTGTATCATTGTATAATTAAGTGGTCTTTAATATCAATCAGATCTTATCCCCGTTGATGTCACTTTACAGGGCTTCAATGCCCAATGTTCATATACTTCTTCCTCTAAAGTACTTTTAATATGGTTTATTTTAAAAAGTTAATCATCTCAAATTATTCAAAGTAAAAAAAAAAACTAAATATAACCTTTGAAAGAATTTGATAATATAATAAAGGAGAAAAAAATATAAATGCTTATCCAGGTCGAAAATTAATCTCCGGAAATACCGGTCAGAAAGTATACGTATAATATATCGTTGGAAAGCGAAGAATTTTAGAATAAACAATATCAAACATAGAAAGTTGTATAAGTTAACGGAAAGTAAAAAAATAATAATTTTTGAAAACTAATATTATGTAACGTAAATCACATGTTTTCAAGGAAAATAAATGAAATTTACTTACTAAATGTAAACTTGTCAATGACAATGTTAAATAAACTATTTCTTTGTACTTGTATGAAAGAAGAAGTAAAATATAAAATCATTTCATGGATGTATAAAAGCATATGTTTATTACCTTAAATACATTTACTGTAGTTTAATAATTATAGATTCCATATTATATTTAAATAATTAGGTATCAACGTCCATTTATTATGAAATATTGTCATCTAACTTTTTAGAAAATTAAATTAGTGTACAATTTGATGAATCTTCCTTTTGTGATAATCCAACAATATCCACTACTATTTCATTCAACTTAAGTGAAAGAAGAAGTGAAATATAAGAATATTTCATAGATACGTTTACAATCATAAGTAAATTTACTGTAGTTCAATAACTCCAGATCTGATATTATATTTAAATATTTAGTTATCTATCGTCCATTTATTACAAAAAATCTTCAAGTAACCTTTGTGGCAATCTTTGTGAAATGAGAGTCACCGAAGCAAATTAAAATATATTTAAACAAATAAATAAAGCCATGGTCAATCGTTAAATCCGCACAGAAGAGGTTGTCTTAACCAGAATAAGAATAGGCTACACCAATCTTACCCATTCACATCTTATTAGCAAATCGCCACAAGCACAATGCCAACACTGCAGTGAAGAAATAGAAATTTAAACAATAATCAGCACAACATAAATCTAACATTAACTTCATACTCTTTTCTATCATATAATAATGAAAATTTCAAGATAAAACACAAAAACACTTGAACGAAAAGTCTATTCATTTTTGCATCTACATAATTAATCTACATCTAACATTAATCTACATGCATCTACATAATTGCATCTTGATAATTAATAGAGAAATAATGGAACATATTTCTGTGAATTATCGTTAAATTAGTTGTTAACCGATACTTTAGGCAAGTTCTATTCCAAGAATATTTTCCACCAGTGTTTACTTCTTCGACTACTTCATGACGAAAGTAGTCGAAATCGTCGAGCAGTTTCTTGTCGTTTCGGTCTTGTATGAGGATTTCAAGCGAGTCGTTTGTCTAGATGGAGTCCTAGGTATCGGATCTGTTCAACAGGGATAAGTGGGGAATTGATTCATGAAATTTAAATTTCATGGATATATGGGTTTAGATCTGTAAAAAAAAAGGTAAGTATTTCCATGGCTGCGTCAATGTCATGATTCATCTTTAGTGGAATATTTAAGTCCAATTTGGCCAAGTTTACTCTTAGGAGCGAAAGTTGAGTGTAATGAAAGCAAAACTGGAAGAAAGGTCATCCATGGATTTGATTGTGACATGAGAAGAGGAAATCTCGGAGGTGACAAATATTTCGTTCTAGGATATCAGGGCATTTATTGAGAGAAGTATGCCAATTAACAATGAAAAAATCTACATATTTGTTTAAAGTAACTTTTATCTGGTTTACTTTGGAACAATTGTTAATTACTTAAGTTAAATATTTTTTTTATCTATCGGTTCCTATTCAACAAACAACGTGACTCACTTAAAAAACCAAATCTCGAATTTCCTACTAGAAATTTCGAGTTGTATGAACTTTTTTTTATCTTGATGTCAAATATCACACTTTTAAATATTTATCTCTAATTAAGGGCCACCCTGTATAGCTATTTAGAAATAATAAAACATCGTTTAATAATTTGCAGCGTTTTTATATTTTTAAATTCAACAATTCAAGATGTAGATATTTCATAATTATCTTCCGCCAGTATGATCTCGTAGCTGCGGTTTGTGGTAAGCAATATGAAGGGCCTGTGACCTTATCGATGTGACCTACTATTGGATCCAGTAAGCTGTCGGGTCTTTCTTCCTGTCAGCATTAATGTGGGATTATGATGCTTATCTTCGGGATTGATTGATGATGCTTTGAGCCGTTTTACAGGCTATAAATTTTAGGTCACCCCAAATTGAAAAGAGTTCACTATCTGACTCGAGGGGCTGACTTCTTGTATATTTCAGCTCCACTAACTTTATGCTGATTTTAGGAAAGTTAAAACTTAATTAGTTGTAATTACTTAAATATTTTAAAATATTATTAAATAAAACTAAAACAAAATATTCGTTTTACGAAACCTCTAAATACAAAATTTCATGGCAATAGAAAAATAAAATTTCGAGAAATGCTTTAGTGAGCTGTAATAATAAAAAAAAAACGCCTACAAATTTATATATTTTTTATTTTAATTCAAATTCGTATTTAAGAGTTTTAAAGTATGTCAGAAACGAATCTGTTTTTTTTTTTTTCTTTAGTGACAAAAATTTATATGGGCTACTTTAGTGAAATTGTATTTTGGTTTTTATAATTTTCTAGACATTGGAATTAAAAATTCCCTAGAGCGCATCGCCAAAAACCCAGATGCTCATGAACAGACGGCTAATACTTTTTCTACCTAGTATCGCCAAAAAAGGTCCATTAAAGTCGGTGAATTTACGTCAGCAACTTCAACTGTTAAAAAAAGAAAAAAAAATTATGTTACAATTCGCGCATCGCTCAACTTTCCCTTACCGCTCTACCTTGAGTAGAAATATTTTCATAATTTATTTCTATATAAATAGACAAATATTCGTATACAGGTAATAAATTAAACTTTGAGAAATACTTTAGTAACTGGTACAAAAAAAATCTCAAGTATAAAAATTTATTAATCATATAAAAAAGAAAAAAAAAAATTTACTTTTAAAATACAAATTAGAATTAAAGAGATTTAAAGGACGCTAGAATCAAATTTGTCGTGTTTTGTTTTGCTTTTTTTCATAACAAAAATATACCACAAAAGATTCATTAAAATCAGTGAATGTACGTCCGTAAGCTTTTTCTTTTAAAAGCAAAAAAATATGCTACAGTGCGCGCATCACACAGCTTTCTCTTATCGGCCTTGAGTGAAAATGATTTTTCTAAAAAAAAAAAAAAAAAAAAAATTTTCATAATTTAGGTATATTCGTATACTGAGAAGTGAATCTAAAAATTACAGACCTATATGATATTAACAATGATTTAATTTTATAACGGCATGACAAGTTAATCATCTATCCGTTTTCGGTAGAATTGCAAAAATATGTAAAATCGACAGTATAAAGTACCACTTTTGATTAGTCGATTTTGGAAAAAAAGATGCTGTAACATCCAAGGGATATACTCTTACCTACCATAAATACGTGATTTGCATTCGGCACGACTTATCGTTTTTGAGCTAAACTGTTCACAAATAATCAAACAGGCCATAATGAAAAACTTGTTTTTTTTTTACTAATGGAACTCAAAAACGTGTATTTCCATTGAAAACTCGAATTCGAAATTTTTCAGGATTGCAATATTTTCTCTTATTAAATATTTCTTATATAGGTATTAAAAAAGTGCAAGTGTATAGTGAAAGTAAAATGAGAAAAATAATAATCTAATAATAGTTTATTAGTTCGCAGGGGGTTAAAATATTAATTGAACCGTTGAGTTTGAAAAATAAAAATGTGATAAGGAATGACAGTTAACGTCACTTCTGATGAAAATAAAGTATTATCGAAAAGATTAACGATTTATAAGATTATAATAAATGAAGAGATAATACTCATATCGCGATGTACGAACAGTGGAAAAACGAGCAAAAAACTCGATAACAACAACAGATGAGTGCCGTCAATGAATATTTTTCTTATTTTATAACGACTGCCAAGGCCACCTATATCGCTAGCGTAATCCTAAATGTATTTCTATCAGGCAGGTACCATGCACCCGCTTCGTGACACTGCCTCATCAACAACCGGGATTGCAGGCCGCCATGCAACATCTAGGTCGCTCGATAGGTAGGGCAGTCTCTGGTGCAACTATCTGGTCGTCGCCATATTAAGTCTGCATACTAACAGCTGATCCAACATTACATTTTTGGGTAAAGAATAACTCTTTAAGGTTTGCGATGAGGGAACGGGACAGAACCCATAGTCCATTACGCTCCCTGGATAGGTTGTTATCGATACCATGGGCACAGACTTTCAATTTTGATTGGATGGAGGGGGGGGGGGAGACCATGAAAAAAAAACGATGGACCACAACAAAAAAAAATTGCGGTAGTTTTTTATTATGTGTAAAAACTCAACATAATTATTGTGAAACGGGGGACAATCCTAATAACATAGGTAAATTTCTATAAATTTTACAACTAAAAATGAATGGCGTTAAAAAACTGAAAAATATTTTTGATTTCTTAGTTCGCACAACATTAAATAAAAATACGATTTTTTCAGTCTAATTAGTTATGTAAAAATGTCTATAAAAACATTCTCTATGCATAACAGATATTTATATTTGTACTGTACTTAGTATTTATATTTGTATTGATACTGTTAGTTCAGAAATAAATAGTTAAAAACTCTTTTTTTAAAATATAGGGGAGGCAAGACCGTCCTCTACTTACTCCCCACTTATAAGTGTTGCCCAAATGCGAGACAGAGACCAGTCTTGGTCTTGCAAACTCAGTGTTGGTCATGGTCTTGGTCTTGCGCAAGAGTCTCTCAACAGTCTTGCAGTTACTTATTAGCTTATTACCATGTTACTGTGATTTTTAGATAGGATAAATCTAACTAAGCCCGAATGAAAGATTAGAGGAGTTAAAAATTATATTGTTTTACCAATTATTAACATATATTAACTAAGATTGTCGTGTATTAGTAATTATTTTAAAAAATCGATTTTTTTACCAGTTCTGGTCTACGTCTTGCAGCAGTTAGACGGCTTTGGTCTTGGCCTTGCAAAATGCAAGACCAAGACCGTTTTTGGGCAACACTACCACTTATGTTTGCCCTGAACCCAAATAGTCTAGAAATGCAATAGATTTTCAAAAAATAAAAAATGATAAAAATAAAAACAAACTTCACAACAGAGCTCAACTAAGGGATTTTTTTAAATTAATATTTTTCATGTGTTAATCAGGTGAAAACATTATGATTATTTAAACATTTACAAAGACAGTTTATATTGTAATCTTTCCAGGTATTCTTCAAGAACTGGACTACAGTATGAAACGTTGTTTTTGGTTGTAGAAGGAAGTGATTTGTCCAGAATCAGGCCCAACCACCAAGTTTTACCACGCTAATTCCTATCAACTTCGAGAATGCTTAATGTGCCACAAAAGTGTCTTCCTATCCTAGGATCGATCCACTACTAATAGAATGTAACGTTGGCTCAATCATCCACTTCACTCCAGACTCCAGAGATGCTGTCTACGGACTGAATCGATGAGGTCAGATCTTACGAACGGAACACAAGAAGCTCAAACCTCATCTATTCAGTAAGTTCAAAATTGACTCTAGTCTCCTGTGTGAGTGCGATGAGGATACATACAATCTGGACTTTTGCTGTCTCCCAAAGTTCAAGTCCGTAGGTCCAAATAGATTTCAGGATTGTCTTGCAGATGAGTAATTTGTTGTCAATTGGAAGTTGAGATTTTCTGGTCAGTAGTCTGTATAATTGGCCGTATCGTCGGTTAAGTTCTTGTCTTTTATGTCTAGTATGTGGGTACCACGTTTGTCTACGGTCTATGAGAAAGCCAAGATATCGGACTGTGTCTGGAAAAGGAAGCTGGATGGAATTAAAGTGGACTGATAGACGGAGTGTGAAGGTAATGTAGTTTGCATTTGGATTCGTTTACTTTGATGTGCCATTTATTATACCAGTGCTGGGAGAGGTTTATTTCCAGATTTAAAGAAAAGAAGAATTAGAATAAAAAAAATATTCGGTTATGTATTGTCCGAGATCTATTAAGTCTTGAGAATCGAGAGAATCGATGTACGGAATGTGGAACATATCCTACAAACGTGCAGGGTCTACTCCCAGCAAAGGATGGTGATCTGTTCCACTCCAAATGAAGTGAAAAGGAAACTATAAGGAAGTCTGGAGGACCTGAGGAGAACTACCGAATTCTCCATCTTAGTTCCTGACCAAGTCATATAAGAAAGAACGCAGAAGAAGAAAAAGAAGATGAAACGAAATAAATAAATATCTGCCATATCTGGACTTGAATCGTTTAAAAATACTATATATATGTTTAAAAGTACTATATATATATATATATATATATATATATATATTTTCGTTCTTTCTCTCTCTCTCTCTCTCTCTCTCTCTCTATATATATATATATATATATATATATATATATATATATATATATATATATATATATATATATATATATATATATATATATATATATATATATATAGTATTGAACTTACTGAATAGATGAGGTTTGAGCTTGTGTTCCGTTCGTAAGCGAAAGATCAAGATCTGACCTCATCGATTCAGTCCGTAGACAGCATCTCTGGAGTCTGGAGTGAAGTGGATGATTGAGCCAACGTTACATTCTATTAGTAGTGGATCGATCCTAGGATAGAAAGACGCTTTTGTGGCAAATATAGCATTCTCGAAGTTGATAGGAATTAGAGTGGTAAAACTTGGTGGTTGGGCCTGATTCTGGACAAATCACTTCCTTCTACAACCAAAAACATATATATATATATATATATATATATATATATATATATATATATATATATATATATATATATATATAAATTAAAATTCCTTAATGCATTTCCTGTTGTAAACAAAAGCAAATGTTTTCATGTCAAACAATATTATATGCAGGTTAATTTTCTAATTGAGTTACATAACCTATTGATACAATCCACTGATAAGCCAAAAGCCATATAATACCGACGTTGTTCACTTTCAATATTTGCAATAGTGATTAAAGAATTACTTACACTTAATTGCATAATCAATTTTATCAGCGCCTAAATGAGATAAGGGATGTAGGTTTCCACTAGCAAGATCTAAACTAAGACAGCTTAGTATTAGTGATATAAAGATGATTAGAAAAGTCGCCATGTTATAAAATATTTGGAATTTTAATGTATATTTTATTGTTAATATTTGTAAAACATTTCTTGTGTAGGACCATAGTAGCGTAGGGGTGACTTCTCTCGATTCTCAAGACTTAATAGATCTAGGACAATACATAACCGAGTATTTCTTTTGTTCTAATTCTTCTTTCCTTTAAATCTGCAAATATACCTCTCCCTGATTGAGCACTGGTGTAATAAATGGCACATCAAAGTAAACGAATCCAAATGCAAACACATTACCTTCACACTCCGACGCAGTTCCTGTCCATCAGTCCAGTTTAATTCAATCTAGCTTCCTTTTTCAGACACAGCCCGATGTCTTGGCATTCTCTTAGACCGAAGACTACCGTGGAACCCACATACTAGACATAAAAGACAAAACTTAACCGACGATACGTCCAATTATACAGAATACTGATTAGAAAATCTCAACTTTCAATTTACAACAAATTACTGATCAACAAAGCTATCTTGAAACCTATTTGGACCTACGGACTTGAACTTTGGGGGACAGAAAATTTTTTAACATCAAACGCATCCAAGTCCACCGAACAATAATTGATGCTCCGTTCAATGTAACCAACAAAACCCCACATCATGACCGTAATATCCCATTTGTCCTCGATCTTATCTCTAAAAAATTTTCCAAATTCCATCAGAACCTTATAAATCATCCAAATCCCCTAGCACAATCCCTATCTACTTCCACTCATCCCTACAAATCCTCCTCGAAGGTTGAAGCGGCAGTGGCCCAGAGATCTTTTGTAGTATATATCTTGGAGTTCTGGCAACGGCCAGATTCTCCACTCAAGACATCAATATATGTGGCTAAAGCGCTCTCGCTCAAACTCCACTGGCTTTAGAACCAGTGACGCCGTTGAGATAGTACCGCAGAGATCTCTTAAAGCCCTGCTTTCCCTTCTATAGTTGGAGGGAAAAGCCTGGCTTGGGGTTTTCTGCCTGATTGTATATAGGTATGACTGAGTTTTTAATTTACTTATCTTTAGGTTATTATATTTTTTATTGTACATAGTTTTTTTTAATTATTATTTAGTTATTATTTTACTTTTGTTAATTTTATCTCTTTTTTGTATATACGGTGTGAATGTGTTCATATATCACTATAATCATTGTCCACGAGACAGATTATTATATGTCTAAAGAAAAAAATAATAATTAAGAAAAGAAAAAAAAAAAAAGCTAAGCGACATAAGCAGCACATTCAGCTTCGGGCAAATAGTGAATCACTCGAGTTATTTCTATTCCAGACTTGTAGGAATATTTCGCGATATATCCACAAGCAAGAAATTATTTACTGAAGACTTGTGTTCTGAGATTGACTATTGTCTAGATCTTCTGTTCGGAACTAAATTATTGTTTTAATTTATCAATAATAATTTTAAACCCACTTGTTCGACTTTATTTACCGCTTTTGGTGAAAGATCCAATGGTTATCTGCATCTAAGCTAACATTGATCTCATTATTTTTCATACCTCCTTTTACTTTTGGGTTTATCATAATTTAAATTAATCGTCGATATTACTGTAGAAATGTCATTCCACTTTCAAGGGTGGTTTAAGACCATATGATCAAACCATAAATTGAATTCCGATAGTGGCCGAGTATGTCTGAAATCAGACGGAAGTGACTGCAACTGAAAAGGGCCTGTTAAGGGTTTGTTTATCCCTTCTGAGCGAGTGAGGGTAGAAAGCAGATAGGTAATTAAACCCCATTAACTCAACATAATATTGGATAACATACGTATCCCAAATAAAAACAAACGTATAAAAACAATCTGAAAGCCACTGAAGAATATTGACGATTATCTTGTTCGCATTATAACTTATCGCCTTCAAGAGTTTTCACCAGAAAAAACTTAATGTAATAGTTTCTTCCGGCAGGGGTAGACTGAGCATCATGTCATACATAATATTCCACAGCAATTGGTCCTAAAATAGATCCCTGAGGAACGCCACCTGTGATCTTGTAACTTTTCAATTCAGCTTCGTTATCATTTCTTTATGATTATATAGGTGAAATGACTTAATTATCTTCATGAGGTATTGTAAGAATTCCATCATTCGCTATCCGCCTATGATAAACAACCCTACCGAGATGAACTGAAAGCATCCTTAACTACGTACTAAAAGTAGTATAATGGTTCAGTACTCTTTACCAGTACTTCTTCTACAACCGGCAATGGCTTCCCGAGCAACTGTGATGGCATACTCAGTCGACGCAAAATTTGACTTTATGGGCTTTTCCTCTAAGGAAACTCATTTTCAAGTTACAGGGCTATTTATAGTAATTTGTCTCTGTTTTTGACAAATTTGGTAAAAATCAGCGTTGGTGGATCGTGTTTTTATATCTTACCACGTAACTAAATTATAAAATGTATGTGCTCGTTCGAAGCAGAATTTGACGTTCTATAATTTCTTAAGGAGTACATTTTTCGCTTCGATGCATCGTTTAGGAGTAATAGGTAAAAACACAAAAAGATTTCGAATAAATCTGACTTTTTGGCTGTAATTTTGTTTTTTACATTTCTAAAACCGTATATACAATTTTTTTTAAATTTATTTATTAAGACATATAATATTCTGTCACAGGGACAATAATTATATTGATAAATGAACACATTCACACCGTATATACAAAAAAGAAACAAAAGTAAAATAATAACTAAATAATAGTAAATAAAAACTATATATAATAAAAAAAATAAAATAACCTAACTATAAGTAAATTAAAAACATAAAAATACAGTCATACCTACATACAATATATACAATCAGGCGGGGAATCCAAATCCCTGCGTTACTCTCTCAACCGCCTCACTGGTGCTAAAGCCGGTGGAGTTTGAGCGAGAGCGCTTTAGCCACATATACTCATGTCTTGAGTGGAGAATCTGGCCATTGCCAGAACTCCAAAATAAATACTATAAAAGATCTCAGGGCCACTGCCGCTTCAACCTTCGAGGAGGATTGTAGGGATGAGTGGAACTAGATAGGGATTGGGCTAGGGGATTTGGATGATTTATAAGGTTCTGATGGAATTTTGAAAAATTTTCAGGGATAAGGTCAAGGACAAATGGGATATTAAGGTCATTATGTAGGGTTTTGTTGGTTACATAGAACGGAGCATCGACTATTGTTCGGAGGATTTTGGATTGGATGCGTTTGATGTTAGAGAATTTTGCTGTCCCCCAAAGTTCAAGTCCGTAGGTCCAAATGGGTTTCAGGATTGTCTTGTAGATCAGTAATTTGTTGTCAATTGAAAGGCGAGATTTTCTGGTCAGTAGACTGTATATTTGGCCGCATCGTCAGTTAAGTTCTTGTTTTTTAAGTCTAGTTTATGGGTTCCACGTTAGTCTTAGGTCTAAGATAAAGCCAAGATACCGGACTGTGTCTGAAAAAGGAATATACAAAATTAAAAAATTAAATTAAAAAAGAAAATGTCAAGCGATGGATTTCTCGTTTCAATCCTCTAGTTACTGGCTTAATATTCTTTAAATCAGCAGCCATCTTTGAAACCAACGGCTCTGGAATGGCAGATAAGGTTCATTTTACCTCATATCAAAACAACATCCACTTTCGTAATTTCCTGCGATGAGGTCAATTTTTGGGCCCTGGCTACAGAGCTATTTGAACATCGTCGGCATAATGTGCAACACAAAATATGACTCTATGAGTTTTTCCTCTTAGGGAACTCATTTTCAAGTTACAGGACCATTTATAGTAATTTGTCTCTGTTTTTGACAAAGTTGGTAAAAATCAGCGTTGGTGGATCGTGGTTTTACATCTTACCACGTAACTAAATTATAAAGTGTATGTACTCGTTCGAAGCACAATTCGCTTCAATACATCGTTTAGGAGTAAAAGGAGAAAATACAAAAAAACATCGAAAAAATCTGATTTTTTTGGCTGTAAAAAGTTTTTCCTTAGTAGCTTGCATTTGCAATTTTGGGTACTTGTCTCATAGCCGGACTGCTATTTGTCAATGTTTATAACCTGAAAACTTTTATTTTACAACATATATATTAAATAGACGAAAACAAATGTAATAATAACAAAAGAGTTTGGTTTGAAATTTTTCTTTTTATATTTGTTTATTTAGAAATATTACATTCTGTCACATCAAGGACATTTATAATAGTGATCAGAGAAAGCACACTCACACTCTATTTACAATAAAAAAAAATAAATAATACAGAAACTTAATAATAATAAATACAAAAAAATAAAATAAAAATAAATACAATAAAATAAAATAAATGTATATAAACAAAAGAACTAACCTAATCATACACACTCGGGCTTGAGTGGAGGATCTGGCCATTGCCAAAACTCCAATAGATGCTTATTTACAAAAGGTCTCTGGGCCACTGCCGCTTCAACCTTCGAGGAGGATTGTAAGGATGGGTGGTGCTGGATAGAGATTGTGCAAGGGGATTTGGATGATAGGTAAGGTTCTGGTGAAATTTGGAGAATTTTTCTGGAATAAGGTCTAGGACAAATGGGATATTAAGGTCATGGTGTAGGATTTTGTTATTTACATAGAACGGAGCATCAACTATTGTTCGAAGGACTTTAGATTGAAAGGATTGAATACGTTTGATGTTAGAAGCTTTTGCTGTCCCCCACAGTTCAAGTCCGTATGTCCATATAGGTTTCAGTATTGTCTTGTAGATAAGTAATTTGTTTTCAATAGAAAGTTTGGATTTTCTGTTTAGTAGTCTGTATAGCTGGCCGTATCGTCGGTTGAGTTCTTGTCTTTTGAGTCTAGTATGTGGGTTCCACGTTAGTCTTCGGTCTAAATGAAAGCCAAGATACCGGACTGTGTCTGAGTAAGGAAGCTGGATGGAATTAAAGTGCACTGGTGGACAGGAACTGCGTCGGAGTGTAAAGGTAATATGTTGGCATTTAGATTCATTAACTTTAATGCGCCAGTTATTACACCAGTGCTCAATCAAGGTGAGGTGGTTTTGGAGATTTAAGGATGCTATGTTGGGATCAGAGTTGGATGATAAGATTGCGGTGTCGTCAGCGAATGTTGCAAGAAAAGTATCGGGATGAACAGGGATGTCAGCAGTAAAGAGGATGTAAAGCACGGGACCCAAGACGCTGCCTTGGGGAACACCGGCTTTAACGGAGTAGATATTGGAAAATTCTGTTCCACAGCGAACTCGGAAGGAGCGGTCAGAGAGGTAGGATCGGAGGACTAGGTACAAGGACTGAGGTAAATGGATTTTAAGCTTGAAGAGCAGTCCGGAGTGCCATACCCGGTCAAATGCCTGTGCAATGTCCAGAAATGCACCCGAACAGTATTCCTTGTTTTCTAGGGCTGAGGAAATATGATCAACAACTCGGAGTCCTTGTTGAACAGTAGAATGTTGGGAGCGAAAACCAAACTGATGGGAAGGAATATTTTGGGATTCTATAATGGGTAGGATTCGTTTCAAAAGGATCTTTTCAAAAATTTTTGAAAGGATTGGGAGTAGGCTGATTGGTCTATAGGATGTTGAGCTATTGAGAGGTTTTCCTGGTTTTGGGAAGAGGATAATAGTGGAGTGTTTCCATAACAGAGGGAAGTGGGTGGTGCGTAGGATACAATTGTAGATATATGTAAGGAATATGACTGCTTTGGATGGAAGTTGTCGAAGGATTTGAGGTGTAAGGAGATCATGTCCAGGAGCTTTACGGAGGATTAGTTTTTTTAATTGAAATTTTACTTCGGAAGGATGAATAGCTTTTGGGGGCAAGGAAAGTGGGATTGGTGATGTAAGGAGTTGGTTTGAAATTGAAATAGACAAAAAGAAATGTAATAATTTCCACAACAATAAGAAAACACTTTAATTTCACAACACATAAAGGGAGGCTTCACAAAGGGAGATTTCGTCCAGTCCTCCAATCAGAGGAGTACCCAATTTTTTTTTTTACATGTCTAAACCCGCATATACAAATTAAAAAAAAATAAAAACTTTTCATACTTTTTCGCGATAGATTTCTCTTTTCGATCCTCTAGATACTGGCCTAATATTCTTTAAGTCAGCCGCCATTTTTTAAAGCACCTCTAGACCGGCAGACAAGGTTCTTTTTTACTCAGAATAACATACACTTTCATAATTTACAATAAAATCTTCGCCTGGGATGAGGTCGATTTTTGGGTCCTGGCTCCAGGGCTATTTGAACATCGCCGGAATAAGATGCAACACAAAATATGCAATCATGATTCATCATGCTTTGTGTGAGTATACATTCAGAAGACATTACATAAAGGAGTGATAGCGAGAATTCATAACAGCCTTGGTTAAGATTTATGAATCGACTTGAAAGCCATTAAGCTAAGTAGATACCATTAACCCACTTAACAGCCAAAATGAGGTTGCTAATCTTCAATTAATACTCAACTAAGCCAGCTGTTAAAATGTAGTCCCTGCGTCAGGTTTCCCTCAATCTACCTCCTTGTAAAAAGGTATTTTAGCAAAGACAGCTAACGAAATCAGTCAAGCCTTTCTTAAATGCTGATGAAGTTCCTTGATTAGAACTTAGGTAAATTATAAACTAAAAGACAATAACGAATAATAAAGCTGTTACTGTACGCAGATCACACAACTTCACTTAACACGTCGCTTTGAATAGAAGAAGATATTTAAATATGAGTTGTTGTTTTTTTTTCAATGTGAACCCTGATCATTGACAATTTTTCAGCTATGAACTATATTTTCTATTCCAATCATAATATCAAAACCAATATTTACAAAAAAATTAAAGGTAGAAATTCTTATTACATATACAGGATGTCCCGTAAGTAAAGAGGTGATAACAGACACGAAGAGCTACCGAAAAGTTGAGATAAACAATGGTCGAATTTTCAGCTGGAAAGTAGAAAATTAAAGTTTAGTGGTTTTTAAAGTGAAAACTTCTTTAGGAGCGTTTTTCACTTTTTTGTGGAGAGTGTGCATATTGTCAGCGAGGGAAATGTTCATCCTATTTGTGATGGGCTATCATTCGAAATTGTATCTTAACGCGACGCCCTGTTAGAGAAGCGATTAGTGTCGAAAACAGAATTATAACGAGTTTTATTGAAGATATAAATTAAAATATCTCAGAAACTAAAAAGAAGACCTGCATATTGTAAGCAAGAGAAATATTCATCATTTCAACCTCTTTGTAATGATCTATCAATCGAAATTGTATCTTAACGCGACGCCGTGTTAGAGAGGAGAAAAGAGAAAAAATAGTGTCGAAAACCAAATTATAACGAGTTTTATTGAAGATATAAATTAAAATATCTCAGAAACTAAAAAGAAGACCTGCATAATGTAAGCAAGAGAAATATTCATCATTTCAACCTCTTTGTAATGAGATATCAATCAAAATTGTATCTTAACGCAACGCTGTGTTAGAGAGGAGAAAAGAGAAAAAATAGTGTCGAAAACCAAATTATAACGAGTTTTATTGAAGATATGGATTAAAATATCTCAAAAACTAAAACTCGGACCTGCATACTGTAAGCAACGAAAATGTTTTGCATTTCAACATTATTATAATGAGCTATTATTTATAATTTATACTTCATATTAATAACCTCGCCTTAATGTTGTTTACCTCGCCTTTATATTGTTTAAAAGCATACACCTTAGTTTTTTTTAAATGTCACGTTTTTGCTGAATATGAAGCAGTAACTAAAAAAATACTTAATTTAAGTAATTAAAAATTACTTCACTATAAACAAGAGAAATTTTATTTTAAAAGAAAGTATAACTTGCCTTTGTTAAAAGCAAAGGACTTTCGAGCAGATAAACTATACTAAGTTCTGTTTTTAAAATGATTATGAATTGTTCGCAATTTTTTTATTTTTTTACCTTCTCTAGGTAACAATACTACAGTCTTGTATTCTTGTATCCTAATATTAGAATAACTTCTTTGTTTAATTAGCTTGGTTACTCACCAAGGAGATCTTACCCGTCCTTTATTCATCGAACGAGCAGCCTTGAAGAAGGCTTAACTTAGGTCGAAACGTCGGCATAAAGAAAATAAATATAATTAATTTTTACTTTGTTCTTCCAATGACTAGAAACCCCATCCGTCTCCTCTTCGACAATATTTTCATTAGCTATAATGTTTGGCGTAAGCATATAAAATCTTTAAGGAATGTTTAAATATCAATTTATTCGATAAAATAAAGAAAGATGAGCCATGAGAACCTAAGCAGAATTCTTTAAATTTAAAAAAATGGGTTCAAAATTAAAGCGTCGTATCTTTTCTAATATTGGCCTACTCTAGAACTTTTTTTTTTTTTTTTTTTTTGGAGAAAGTTAATGGTTAATTTATTTTAATGGTACACCTTGAAAAGCATTTATAACATTTTAACATTAAAGTTCATCAAGTTAGTTGGTTGTCTTAAAGAATTAATATGTTTATTTCACTCGCCATATTCTCAATGCCTTTTAGAACTTTACTCACTTTTTCTTTATCATAATACACTAAATAGTTTTCTTACTATTTTTAAAATATTCAGAGAAATTCTTCCTTAACCGATCTTTACAAATATTTTTATTCCTAACGACCATGGATAATGAAAGTCATGTAATTTGTTTTTATTTTATGTTTTCTACATTTATGTTACTTGATAGTTGGCACGGACTGAGTAACTGATTCCAAAAGGAAAAAAATGAAAGAAATATTTATCCAATATGAAAAATATTTGTAATAAAATAATCTAAAATGCCTGAATAAAGATAATTTTTTTATTATTCAGAAACATTAGAGTTGATTAAGATTAAGTTATTATATAAATGACGTTATATAACATAACGTATAAATATGTATTATTTACATTGCGTCAGAAATAATATATCCGTAATAATCTCGCACATCAGTTAGATAAAAAAAAAAATAACAAGAAAACAAGATATTCAAACCATATTTAAGTTAAGATTAATTTACAGATTAAATTAAAGAAAAATGCCATTTATCAAGGATACAAAAAATCACATCGATATATTGATATTTTAAAAAAATCATTTTATATCGATATATGGATATTTAATTTTGACTATTAAAACCAGATGCTCTCTCCCCCCTCATCTCTTCCTCACCAAAAAAAAAATTATTTAATTGTTTTTTAATCTGAATTAAATCATAAATATCTACAATGAAACCCTACAAGTTGTGGTGATTATTTTTCTACAAAAATATCACGAAGTCCTATATACAATCCAAAACAAATATGTTTTGAATACTTATAATCTATTTGCTAACTATCTACTAAAAACTCCGAGGTACCTGGGAGCAGTAATTTGTCGAAACCATCGAGTGTAACAGAAAATCGAATAAAAACATTATTCAGTTCTGATTTTAACGGCTAATTAAAAAATATATCTACATTGACTTCCACAAATCAGTTTCTGAATTCTCCATGGTATTAAAATTTTGAGATATTTCAGTCCAAACGTTCAGAACAGTAGATATTATTTGATTTTTGGTGCCATCTTTTTCCCTTTCCGACTCTCAACAATATTGTATCTCGGCGTCACGCCAAAATACAATATTGTTTTATAGCTCATCAAATAGAGGATGAAATGGTAAAAATTTGCTTACATTTTGCAGGTCCAAATATAGATTTCTGAGATATTTTAATATAAATAGAGAACAACTTAATTAGTCGACTCGATCCGACTTTAGCCGATTGAGAGTATTAACTATATTTTTATCTACCTATATATATATATAAAAATGAATGTATGTATGTCTGTCTGTCTGTTCTTTGTGCATTACTAAACCATTCATCCGATCGCCATTAAACTTTGAGAAGTTGTTCCGTACACTCCTTGGAAGGTTTCTGGGATATTACTTCTGTCTTACGATAATTTTATATATGTAAAAAAATAAAAATGTAATTGTTTTTCTGTTCAAAGCCGCAAAAAAATGTGTCGCTATAAACTGTAGCGCCAAAACGACTTTACCGATTTTAACGAAACTTGGTTAAAGTCTTTCCCTTGAAACCCCTTTAATTTATGTGTATACCATACTTTCCCGAAAACAAGCTGAAAAATGTTACGATGAATTCAATATTTTATTTGACGATAACTAAAAAAGTACACAATTTTTGACTGATAATACCCATATTTATTTGAAAGATTCCTGATTTGCCGACAAAATAAATAAAAAATCATCGAAATCGGACGGTTCGTTGCAGAGTTATGGAGTTTTAAACATTTACTGCTTTCTCTTCAGAAAAGGCCATTTCCTTTTGCTTCCTCACTACCGAAGGCAGGCAAGCATTTTGTTTTTTATTGATTAATCGAAAATTTTATAATTACTACAGTAATTGAAATTATCATTTGATGAAGTTACATGATTCTCTTTATGTAGGTCAATACTATTATACGTTCTTTATATTAATTTTTTATTTTAGTTTTATAAGTTCATCTCAGACAGTTTCTGATGATTATGAATGACGGCGTATTCACTTGGATGATTATGAATGTCCAATATGAGTAATGAAAAAAAAAATCATTAGAATTAGTTTACATTGAAGCCATTTTACAGACAAATTTCTTTCCCAACTTTTTAAAAATTATAGATGTCCTTTTCTATTAATCTACTCATATGTGCTTTCTATTTTCTTTCTTTTTCATATTGCCAGGCTAAGCCACAGCAGCGTGTGGCCGGGTAAAGCAAGTATTTAATAAAACCTTTAATATTTTATGGCATACGATTTCTAAATAATAACTGTTACTTTACTAAATGTAACTGTTACTTAAAGCGATAGGCGATACTAGTGTAAAAAAGACCTGTAAAAATAATTAAGGTGTTTTCAAATTACATGACACCATGTGGCAAAAATAGAGAAAGTATAAGAAATAAGAAATCAGAAAAGAAATAATACAATATTCTGAGTACTTGGTTCGATTCCAATGAAAACTTTCCTTAAGGAATTCCTCCAGTTCAATGGAACCGATTATTCTCAGTAGAGCCTAACAGTTATGTGGAACAAGTTTAATTGCGCAATGTTACAAAAAATGTTTCTAACTAACAATAACAGATGTGTCCACTCAAGAGGACTTACTCGTAAGTACTCCTTTTGATTTAGATTGAAAATCAATACAAAAATTGTTCGCTTAATCTTAATGTTTTTAAGTGAAGACATCAACAAGGCGAAATTAATAATAGAAAATGTAATTTTTACTTTCACTAACCTATATATAAGATATATAGTAAGGGACAGAATTGCGATCGTGAAAATTTTTGAATCTGAGTTTTTAACGGAAATAAACGTTTTGAGGCCTCCTGAGTACAAATAACCAAATCCCGTAAAATCGCCTGTGTGTGTGATTAAACTTTGTGTATCATTATATAATTAAGTGGTCTTTAATATTATTTAGGTCTTATCCCCGTTGATGTCACTTTACAATGCTTAAATGCCCAAGGTTCATATGCGTCTTCCTCTAAAGTACCTTTAATATGGTTTATTTTAAATAATTAACTATCTTTCATTATTAAAAGTATAACTTTTGAAAGAATTTAATAATTTAATAAAGGAGAAAAAATAATAATGCTTATCCAGGTCGAAAATGAATCTCCGGAAATACTAGTCAGAAGGTATACGTATAATATATCGTTGGAAAGCGGAGAATTTTAGAAAAAAACAATATCTAATGTAGAAAGTTGTAGAAGGTAACGGAGAGTGTCAAAAAATATATAAGTAATAATTTTAGAAAATTAATAATATTTCACGCAAAACACTCGTTTTCAAGGAAATTAAATGAAATTTACTAACTAAATGTAAACTTTTAAAATAATTGTTAAGTTTGAAAAAGTATTTAAAATCCACCTCCTAATCAAGGTAATGTCATTGTTAAAAAAACTATTACATTGTACTTGTGTGAAAGGAGAAGTAAAATATAAAATCATTTCATGGATGTATAAAGCCTATGTTTATAACTTTAAGTACATTTACTGTAGTTTAATAATTCTAGATCTGATATTATATTTAAATAATTAGGTATCAACGGCCGTTTATTCCGAAATATTGTCATGTAACTTTTTAGAAAATTAAATTAGTGCGTAATTTGATAAATTTTCCCTTTGTGATATTCCAACAATAACCACTTGCAATTAGTGTGGAAACTTTTGATCTGTCTATGAGAGACAAGGCTAATTTCTTAATTCCATTTTAGTAAACTTTGCAATGGAAAATAACAGTTTAATAACTAATAGTCGTACAAACCATAATCAACAGACGTGCTATCCATAATCAACCGGTGATATAATAAATAGGACTTTTGTTATTTTAAAGGTAATTATGATTTGTTAGCTGTAATTGTTTAGCTTTAGATCATTTAAAAATGAAATTCAAAAATTTTATAATAGCTCAACATGGTTAGAAAATAATTTCTATTCAAAGTTGAGCGGCAAGTGAAAGTTGTGTGTTGCACGCACTAGATTTTTTTTTCCTGATGCTTGTTTACATCCAGTTAATCTCATAGGTAATTCGGATGTTGACAGTATGAGAAATAGCTAGAAATTCAGTTTCCAAGATATTTTTTCTCATGGGGTTCGTTAGCAAAATAACTTCATATATAGTTAAATGAAGAGATTTTCGTTTGATAATTTTTCTCATTATCGTTTTGATTTTAAATTCTCAAGGGTGCAGATGCTTCACCACGGAATATAAAGTAATTTACTTCGTTAGGCCAGATGCCATCCTCAGGTACTTTTGCTTTTTATGTGGAATTTGGAATACAATGTGGAATTGTATTCAATTCCTTGTGAAGGTTATTCAGCTTTTTGAATTTAATTACTAATATCCTTTCCCCCAAAATATACTTAAATAGTATACCACCCGTAGGCTATGACTTTTCATTTTTAGCAATGGACAAAAAAAACTAAGGTGTGTGCTTTAGACTACGCAATAGAAGTGAAAACATCAATAACATGAAATATAAACCATAAATAATATCTCATTACAAAGAGGATGAAAGGCTGAACATTTCCCTCGCTTACAGTATGCAGGTTCGATTATTAGTTTCTGAGATATTTTTTTAGAGTGAAGGCGAGTTTTTTCAATAACTTCAATTATTTAAAACAATCATAACTTTTTAATTCAGGTCTTGCGATAATCAAAAGTATTGTCCAGGTTTCCTAGAAATTATACGTTGTTTTTTCTAAACTAGGGGTAAACATTTAAACCAATCAATATCTCATGATATGAAGGTAAAGAGGTAAAGATGGGTGGGGCATGTAGCTCGTAGCAATCCGTTAGGAAACCTTTACACAACAATGAATAGCAGAAGAGGAAGGCCAAAAAGTAGATGGATAGATAGAATCGACAAATATGAAATAGAGCTGCATATAGATAACTGGAAAGAAATATTCCGTTATAGGCAGAACTGGCTAGTTAAGGGAACAAAAGATCTACATGGTCTGAAAAGCCAAAAGAAATACAATTAATTTTTTTTTTTATTCAATGAAATTTAAAACTGTATAAACAAAGAGATACTATCCAGTGGTAGCACACCCTATTTAATTCTAGGTGAGAAGATCACGAGGCCATCTTCTTTTCACCTAGGGAAATTATAAGGAATCGAGAAAGAAGCTAGGCTGGAAACAAGTGAATTCGGATGGATCGTGAAGGAGTAGGTATCTGGCTCGGGCTAAATCAGCGGCATATGGCATATTAAGCTCTTTATGAATGATTTTATTTGTGAAAAAATAAAATGTGAAAAACATTTTTTTTTTTTAAAGAAATTTACAACTGTAATTAATAATAAATACAACAAGTAAATATGAACAAGTAACATGACATATACAACATGGAGAGAAACTACCCATTGGTAGCACTCCAATGATACTTCTATATTAGAAGGTCCCGAGGCCATCTTCTTTTCAGACGCCTCGGAGGGTTATCAGGAATAGAAGAGGAAGCAACGTTGGAAACGAGAGGGTTCGGATGGTTTAGAAATTGATTATGAAAGGACAGGTATCTGGATTGAGCTAAATCGGAAAAATATGGTACATTAAGGTCATTATGGATGATTTTATTTGTGACAAAGTAGAGAGCATTAAGTATTTTACGAAGAATTTTGGATTGTAGGGATTGGATACGATAGGAATTCGATGGTTTGGCAGAGTCCCAAAGCTCAACTCCGTATGTCCATATAGCTCTTGTTATGGTCAAGTAAATAAGTCTTTTGCAATTAATTGAAAGTTTAGAGCGTTTGTCTAGTAAGTGTAGGAGCAGTCGGAAACAATTAATTAAAATCAAGAAAAATAAATGTTAACGATTTTGATTAAACCTTTGAACAAAAAAGACCACGATTGACGAACGGAAGCAAAACATGTTTTCAATCATACGGACTCTGGACCTCTATTACTCAATTTGAGTAAAATTGAGTCATTTTTTATCACACACTAACAAATTTCCCGTAATCTAGAATATTTTCAATGTCACGTAATTATTAGATATTATTAGATAATATAGACTATTTCTATAAATACTCCTAGCCTATATCTTTCCTTATACGATATCCTTATCGATGTCCAAGAACTGCCCCCAGACTCCTGGCTGGCCCAGTTTATCCTGCACATTATCCTGTCCGACCTTGTTCCTGCTATCGGGTATCGACACCCATCTCAAGGGCAACCGGACCAACTTGCAGTTGTCGATCACGTATAGCTTTCGATCCAGCAATAGCAGAGTAATAATTTTAGCTACTGCGCCAGGCAGTAATGCATTTTATTCTGAACTCAGGGAACAAGTGGAGTCCCAAAGAGGTAACATCTTTAGTAATTAAGTTATAATCGTATAAATGTGGATTCAAAAAACGCTGCAAAATATTACAAAATGTTTTATCATTTCCAAATATTTAAAAACGTAATACTACTTTACTTGTCACTTAGAGGAAAATAAATACAAGGTGATTGCTAATAATGTCCTGAATTATTATTATTATGTCAGGAATAGAAAGTGAATAGCTTACTTTATTCTTAAAAAATATAATACCGTATTCCAAAATTAATGCAAGATTTAAACCAAATACAAAATACAGTTCTTTCTTCTTTTGTTTCCTTTTTCTTCGTCAATTTAACATCTGATAGTTTAGGGTTAATAAAAATGGAGCGTTATACGAGCGAACAATGTGTTTTCATTGTTGAAAAATATTTTTAAAATAATAATAATATTAAAAAATAAGGAAGAAAAAAAAGAAAGAACTGTGTTTTGTATTTAATTTAAATCTTGCATTAATTTAGGATAAAGTAAGCTATTCTCTTTCTATTCATGATATAATAATAATAATAATTCAGTACATTATCACCTTGTATTTATTTTCCTCTAAGTGACAAGTAAAGTAGTATTACGTTTGAAAATAATAAACCATTTTGTAATAATTTGCAGCGTTTTTATAGTTTTTGGACGACCAATGTTTTTTAACATCATCAATTGATCCAGTGTGCTTGACTTTCTCAACCACTGTCTTCACAGTTGACAAAGCTAAATCGCTATTCCGATCATATTTTGTACGAAATTTTCATTATTTTAAAAACATTTTTCAACAATGAAAACACATTGTAAGCTCGGATATAACGCTCCATTTTTATTAGCCCTAAACTATCAGCTGTTAAATTGACAAAGAAAAAGGAAAGCAAACAAAAGAAGAAAAACTGTATATTTCATTTAAATCTTGAGTCAATTTTGGGACACCCTATACATAACTGTTCGACAGTTGGCATCTTATTGGCAGAAAATATCTAAAGGAATACATATAAAAGAAGAGTTTAAAAGAAAATATATTACTTTAGATTAATGTTCCTAAATCTGCTTAAACCCGATATGCCCTAAATCCCCCATTTATCAAATCATCACTCATTTCTTTCTTGTTTAAATCCGGCCAGATCACCAACATTCAAAGATGATAGATAAAGAAAAAAAAATTTGAACGTATTCTAACAAACATTCTCAGTTAAGTACCAAACTTGAAATGTGAAATAGATTGAACTTTAAATGTTTCTGCAATGCATTTATTTTAAATTTTCTTAAATTATGTTGGTTGGCTCACAAATGGTCTGATACCAACTTTACTATGAAATTACTTCCACTTTACCATGTCACACGTATTTTTCTTGACATACATATATATCACAAATATTTCGTTTCATTTGGTCTTAAGGTAGAGGCCAACGTTAGGAAGTAGTGCAAATATAATCCAGTTGTATATAATTTTCATGCAATTTTCCAAAACATATCGAGAAAAAAAAACAATGTAAACTTTTCATTACATATTACTATTTCTTGTTTTTTATTTTAAAGAAGAGAAAAATAGTTGGGGTGGTTATTCAAAAAGGAAGGCAAAAATAAATGATAATTGCCTTCCTTTTTGACTGACCACTCTAACTATTCTTCTCTTCATTATCCACGACAGTCAACCAATTACCAATTATGTTTTTTTATTTTATTTTATTACTACGTACACATGTACTCGATGGAATGAGAACAAAATATACTGTCCGATCTGGCAGCATACCAAATC
Source organism: Nezara viridula (assembly GCA_928085145.1). Taxonomy (NCBI): domain Eukaryota; kingdom Metazoa; phylum Arthropoda; class Insecta; order Hemiptera; family Pentatomidae; genus Nezara; species Nezara viridula. The sequence goes on from OV725077.1 coordinate 18,176,751, forward strand.
TATCTGTTTTGGTTTATTATTTTAAATAATCAACCTTTGTAATTGATTTAAAAATAAAAAGTTAACGCACCCTCAAAATTTGAGGTTTTACGTTGGATATGTGTAAATCTAAAATCTAATAAAAAAAATCCGTTTGTCCGCCTAAATTTAGAGCGTCAATTTAGAGTTTCATAAAACAGTTCACAATCTACAGTTTATTATTTAAGTACCTCTAGGCGGTAACAGCACTAGGGAGTGAGAAATTAACATTTTACATTTTTTTTCTCTAGGTCATATAATTACAAATTTGACCAAAAACTGATTAAAAAGGTTTCTTATAAAAGGATATAAAGGATAAATCATTATATATGGATATAAAGAAAAAAAAATAACTGCTTTCAATTGTGATTAGACCCCAGTAACAAAAATGGAGCCGAAATTATGATAGGGCACACACATTCTTTCATATGTAGAATAAAACTCACTGTATTATAGACATAAAATTTATTTTAATCTACAATATATTGACCATTATTTAGTATGACTTATTCCCATTTTTCTACTAACTGCATAATGCCATGTTTATAGAACGTTTGTAGTTTATTCTAAAAAAACTGATCAAAGTGATTTTTGATTTCCACTTCCTTTTGGAATTTCTTTCCATTCTGCAGAGACCGGAATAAGTGGTAGTCACTTGGAGCTAAGTCTGGTTAATAGTGACGAGTGATCAGTGTGTGGCTTAGCGTTGTCTAGGTGGAGCAAAACGCCCTTCCGATCATTCATAACCCTTCAGGATGTTCTCCAAATTCGATGTTACCATAACCGTTGGAAAGCTGAATTATTGCTCTTCAAAACTATATGACTGGTTTTTTTTGTTTTAATGCCTACATAAGGAATAAATAAACAAGGTCCGACATTTTGTGTAATTTATGTTGTACTAAATTTCTGATAAATTTCATGCAGATAGCTAAAATCGTATTAAAGTTATAACATTTTTGGTGATTTTCGAAAAAAAAATCATGAGAGGGACCATAATTGAGCTTGTGCAAATGGTTATCTCTCGCACTGATTTTGTGGGATTTTGATCGATAATGGCCTTAGCATTGCTCGCATGACAAAATTTCCTTTAGGAAATTTGGCAAAGCAATTCTGACAAGTGCATTCGGTTAAGGCATCGTTCCCATAAATTCCTGCAAATTTTTCAATGAGCTTCAGCAGCACGCTTAGAAATAACGCTTTTTGAAAATAATACAGCATTTAGTATAATGAATGATATTTTCTTCTATATTCACAGTGCAATATCAAACACAATACTAAGCTAGTTTCAGCAAGAGTTAACAGATATAGTAGTTGACATATTACAAACAGGATAAACAATCTACCTTAGGGATTAATTCATCAGATAACAAGTGTATCATAATGATATAACAATAAACAGAAAAACCAAAAGGACCTATTTGCCTATCTAATATAATGCCAATGTAAATTTCTACCTTCGGCAGAGAGGGAAGCAGATATCGCGATTTACATATAGAAAAAATATTACCAAGGACAAACAAAAGACAACACAAGATGGCTAATTTAAGAAGCAGAGAATAATTGCTGTCCAATAATCGTGACGTGTCAATCTCAGAAACTGAGAAATATTACATAATTTTTCTTAATTTCAATAATTGAGATTCAAAGGTACTTCCAACAAGTACCAATAACATACTTTTATGACTTCATAACAAACTAATTGAATTAAAATAAAACATTATTTCCATTCCTGAATTTTACGTATATTTTGAAGGCTCATGACCGATTTTTATAGGACTACAAATATCCCAGAAATAATATCCTCACAAGATAATTTATAATTTACGATCCATTGATATCTAACAAGCATCATAAATTGTAACAACTAAATTTTATCACCCACAAAGAGATAAAAAAAAAATATAACTTGATATTAATAAAGATACGACAAAAATGGCTCAATTGTTTTCTAGAAGAACTCACAATAAAGGTAATAGATAAATAAATTACTTGGTCTAATTTGAGGTGAGATCCAACTGAGAAAGAAACGGTCGAACAGCTTCAGAAGATAACCTTCAACTAACCTGTAAAAAATCAAAAAAATCATTATTATAATATGGTTTATTTCAAACTATTGTCTAAATCATGAATTTAATAATTAATAATAAATAAAAAAAATAGAAACAGGAAAAATGAGAAAGATGCAGTAATTGAGCCAATATTACATATTTAATGTATGTTAACATACAGGATGTTCCGTAAGTAGAGGGAAAGTTTCATAGAAGTGAATTTTCAGTGAAAAGTAGTAAATTCAAGTTTTTTTTTTTTTAATTGAGTCATGTTTTTTATGGAATCGAAAGCAATAAATAAAGAAATACTTAATTTAAGTAATTCACAACTGCTTCATAGTAAACTAGATAAATTTTACTTCAAATGTAAATAGAGTTTTTCATTGTTAAAAAAAATTTAAAGAAGGCTTTTGTGCGGCTAAACTAAGCTAAGTTCTGTTTTAAAAAAACATCATAAATTATTTGTGTTTTTTTATCATCATCCAACTATACTACAGATACCCTACTTTTAGAAAATCTTCTTCGTTTAATAAGCTGTATTAATTAAGTTGAGGTTTTTAGAGATTAATCAGAAAAAAATTTGAGAATTGCCTTAAATTGTGTAAAAAAATTATGTGATTTTTTTATCCTCAAAATTAAATTATCCGTTTTCAGAAAAAAATACTTCAATTATTTGTTGCTAAGCTTTTATTTCTTGTTTTTTTTTCATTTTTTGGGATATAATATAATAAACATAATTGCCTCAATATACTTTTTCTTTTTATAAAGAAAAAAATTTAAAATAATGATTTTTAAAATATTTTTTATGTTAAGTGGTGCATGAAACTGTATTTTTCACCTGTTTTATTTATTTTTTTTAAGTGAGTCGTGTTTGTTTATTTCATTATAAACATAAATTTTACGCCTAGAAACAATTATATTGTCACTCATAAGCATAGATAAATTCCTATATTAGAAATATGGATGGAAAACACAATTTATAACTAATTTAACGAAAAACATATTTGAAAATTCAATATTTTTCAAATTAATATTTTTTATAAATAAAATGTGTGTTTAGGTAATTGGGTTTGTTATGATACATCCCATATCGCCGAAATAAAATATTTAAAACAATTAATTGTAGTCATTATTTCTTAAAACATAGGTGGTACTTTTACTTGACTGGATAAAAACTGACATATTTTTTTTTACACAACTTGAGCCGAATCTCAAATTTTACCATAGTAAACCTCAACTTAATTAATACGGACTTAAAGCTTATCAAACGAAGAAGTTTTTGGAAAAGTGGGGTATCTGTAGTACGATTGAATGATGATAAAAAAAAAAAATATAATAATAATTTATGATTTTTTTTAAAAACAGCACTTAGCTTAGTTTATCCGCTCAAAATTCCTCTTTAAATAGTTTTAACAATGACGAACTCTATTTACATTTAAAATAAAATTTATCTAGTTTACTACAAAGCAACTTTTAATTGCTTAAATTAAATATTTCTTTATTTATTGCTTTCGATTCCATAAAAAACATGATTCAATTTAAAAAACACAAAACATGGATTTTCTACTTTTCTGCTGCAAATTGGTCTGTTGTTTATGTCTATGTTTATGGCCCATATACTAAGTCAGGAGAGATTGATCCTCCTGGTTGTGGTTACCATCCTTGCAGAGTGTTAAGCTTGATCTCTTACACCGCAGACCGAGACTGCTGGTCCTACTACTTATGGAACACCCTGTATAATAACAATTTGGCAGTAATGATCCCTTTTCCAGCTCTGAGGAGCGATGGATTTTGATGAATGAGATATCAAACAGAAGGTTATTAAATGGAGCAGTGAAGAATCATAGTAACATCCACCTGAAATATCAGAGAAAAAGTTATCAATGAAAAGATATTTTTTTTGTGAATAAACTAAAAATTATACATTTTTTTCTTAATTAGACACATGATTAAATACAAAACAAAAAAAAAATCATCGAAATCAGACCAACAAATATACAGCCTATAATAATGTACACATGTTCGGAATTATCATTTCGAATGAATCAATGCGATTCGATTGAGAAAAATAAAATTATTTCTTTTATCTCATAATACATTGAATTAACTTATATTTATATTATATTGTTCATTTGTATTATATTGAATTATTCACAAGGGCAAACCAGTTAATGTTAAATGAATTACCTGATTCTTAAATTCACATTGAGTAGCTAAGAACATGCAACTCAATTAACATAAAACATAAATTTTACAATCCATTGCGTGGTTTGAACCGAGAACATTGGAAGCAGAAAAGTGTTATCAATAATTAAACTTTCGTGACAGTATGACTGCAACTATTATCACGACATCAAATTGTCCTAATTTTTAGAATAAAATATAAACATTATTCCTGGGTTAATAAATTAAATAATTTTAAAAACGATTTACCCTGAGGTAAACCAGGTCATCAAACTGTGATATTTACTTATGTTTACCGGATGCATTCATAACAATACAACGCTTAACCATTAGACAATTGGAGTCAAGTGGTCAAGATATAAAATAAAAAATCAATACTTAGTTGAGTTCGAGTACTATATTATCAAATTTAGAGAGATTGCAATCAATGCCTTTAAATCTATAGAATCCATTAAGAAGTACAAACAATTAAAAAATTATATAATTAAAATCAATAATAGAAAACACTATAAATGATATTAACTGATATCAAAATGAATCCTTTTTTTTAAATATATTGCACTATTCACAATTAAAACTTTACTAAAACAGAAACCTTTGATATAAATAAGACAAATTCTAAAAAAAAAATGTAAAAAACCTCTACATCAAATATGTATAATCATAATCAAACGTCACCGACTAAACAGCTGATTAAACATTACACCAAAAAAACAGCTGATGTCATGATAATTTTAATAGTAGAATTCAGTTATATTTAAATATAAACATACATTGACATTTATAATAAATGCTAAAATAAAAAGTTACACGAACAAGAAAAAAAAAATAAGTCAGTAAATATTCCAAATTATTTATAATGGTCACATATGGGTAAGAAAAAATTAATTCTATGTTTCCAAAAATTGCTGTGTTTGCTCATCCATAATCGAAAGTAGGTGATCAAAATTAAAATCGAATGATTTCTACAATATTCCTAACTTTTCTCTAATTTGTTACCCAATCAATCATTTTGAAATATAAAGACTTAAAATTAAAAGAAGGAGTTGAAATGGTTTTGTTAACAAAATAAACCGGTAATAAGAAATCTTCCAACATAAAACCAAACTATGAAGACATATCAACTATCAATTCAGCTTCTTTCTGATATTATTGTGTAGCGATAACTAAATGTGAGGTACGCCCAGAAATCAATGGGTAGTAAAAAAAGTAACCTCCCATAAGTTTTCATAATTTCATTATCGTATTTGCTATCTTCTGGCCATTTTAAAGAATCATAAACAGTTATAAAGAGTAATCAAAATGCAATACTTAAAATTTAATATCACCATTAAGTATAAATAGCAATACATTGAAATCTGAAACCTTTCTTGCTCTACCGTAAAACATTGAAAACGTAACAGAATTTCAACTTTGTTTCTCACTAAAAAAAATATTTACTTTAGATACAAGATAGATTTTGAATAAATATTATAATAGGTAGATTATAATAGCTACAATATGAAAACAATTAGGACCGACTGAAGTAGCAATGTGGGGATTACGATTTTTTATTTATGAAGAAAATCCTAAAATACGATTATTTATAGTAACCATAAAAATTGAATTTTTTGCACAGAATTTTGTCCTCAATCCAAAAAATGTGATAACCTTAGGACGGTTCAAAACTATTAGGGATTCAAGGCACTAAATGCTACACGAAATGGTACAAACACGATATACGTAAAAAAATTAAAACAAACTATATAAAATAAAAATGACTGCTAAGTTTTTCCTAATTTCTAGTTTAAAAATCTGAAAGCGATGTAGTTTCGAATAGCAGTTATTCAGTTTTCCAACAGTTGTACTAAAGTTGAATTTAGAGGAAATTAGAGACGTTTTAGCTATCGATCGGGAAAAAAATCCTCTACGTAATTCAAGTATTAAAAATTGTATTTTTTTTTTTTATTTCAATAATAAATCTCAGTCAACAGTTTATATTGAAAACCAATTACTGAAACATAACTGACGATACGGCCAACTATACAGACTATTAATAGAAAATCTAAACTTTCTATTTAAAACAAATTACTGATCTACAATACAATACTGAAACCTATTTGGACTTACGAAAACATCTATAATTTACGGACTAAAACTATAGGGGATAGCAAAAATTTCTCCAACATTAAACGGATCCAATCCTTTCAGTCCAAAGTTCTTCGAACAATAGTCCATGCTCCTTTCTATGTAACCAACAAAACCCTACACTATGACCTGAAAATCCTATTTGTCCAAGACATTATCCCTGAAAAAACCAGAATGTTACGTTCCATCCAAATCCTCTAGCACATTCCCCATCAAGCACGACCCATCCCTATAATCCTCCAAGAAGGTTAAAACAAGAAGGATTTTTTAGTTTGCATATATTGGAGTTCTGGCAATGGTCAGATTCGTCACTCAAGACATGAGTGTATGTGGCCCTGATCAAGCCCTCTTGATCAATCTCCACTAGCTTTAGTTTCAGTGATTCGGTTGAGAGAGTATCCCAGGGATTTCCTAGAATCCTGCTTTTCCCTCCATAATTAGGGAGACAAGACTACCTCGGAGTTCTCTCGCCTGATTATAAAATAGTGTGTATAGGTATGTGTGTGTTTTTTACTTTCCTAACTATACAAGGCAAGGAAAGTATTGCAATCGGGTCAAATTTCCGATACGCGGTTTTCGACGGATCTATACGTTTCAGAGTCCCCTGAGTCGGATTGTCACATTTTTAGTCATTGGTTGGTCTGTCTGTGCCAAGATTTTCTCGGGAACTACTAAACCGATTTTGTTGCTTCTTTTTTTGTTTTGTAGGGTTTTGACTACTGTGACAGAAATTCGGTGTTCCATGCACAATAGCTTGCATGCAATAAATGAAAACCATGTAGCGCGAAAACGCCTCTAACTATTTTTATGAAACATTCCTAAAATGTTCTAATAATTGTCCTTTCAATTTTCGTATATGGACTAAATTCCCGAGAAAATGCAGGAAAAAGAGTTATAAAGAAAAGAAAAATTGTATGGGGCCCAACTCCCTAAGGATATATTATATGGTCAAATTTCCGATATGCGGTTTTCGACGGATCTTTACGTCTCAGAGCCCCCCCTCACTCCCCGAGTCCGAAAGATAATGAAATTCCCAACAAAGCCATATAAAAATCGTTCATTTTGGACAACTATTAACGAAGTTACAGCTATTAAATTTCCAATGTAACATTACGGGTTCATATCCTCGTGTCAGAAAGGGATGGATGAGAGAAAAAAGATGACTAAGTGAAAGTAAGAAAATCTGTTGCCGGCATCACACAACCTTCACTATTTCCTCTACTTTTAACAGAAATTATTGTTTGACAATACTAAGCTATGGCAAAAAGTTTTTGATCAGCAATATTAGAGAGTATTGAAATTTTTAAACTGATCTACCATAAGCCGGTTTACATTGCTTTAGTTTATCAAATAAATCGTACTAAAATCTTTTCTTTGATCAATTTTCAGGAGAATAAATCTAGTTCAATTTTTTGTTGTTGCTTCATGAACGTATGTAAAGATATAAAAGCTATTCTGAAATAGGTAGGAAAGTCGTGTGAGTGGACACACCAGATTTTTTTTTCCAAATTACTCATCTTTAAGTTATTTTATTTTATTTACTGTATGTACTTGGGTGATTGTTATCTTACCATCCTATAACCAATTCCCAACTGACAGAATGTTTAATTATTCGAGATTATTCAATAAATAAATAAAAAACTTTCAAAGAACACTAAAAACAATTCTAACCAGCTTTTTTATAACAAAAAAGAAAAAATTCCTGGCCAACTTTATTAGATGCAGCTTTCAATTTTTGCAATATATGTAATTCAATACAATGCAAAGGCAAAATTAAGTAACATTAATTTTGTTTGAAATTAAATATTTTTTTTTTTCGGCTTCTAGGGCCAAATGGAACGAACGTCAAAACAAATTTCTACTTTATGATGTTATATCACCGAAAATTTGTTTCTTGTAATCGGTGAACCACTGCCTGTAAAGTCCCCTTGTCAGTAGAAATACGTGGAGAATGGGAGGGGAGGAAGGAATGGGGCGTGGGGAAATCCATCAGATCTTTTTATCTCCCTTCCAGGAAAATATCTTTGGTATCTATATTGAGAAGTACAAAACGAGCTGATATATTATTACAACATACTTTCGAAGATAATTGTTTATATAAAAATATATCCGTGATTTCGTTCAAAACGTGAATACTCCAAATTATTAGCTTCGAGAACTCAATCTTTAGTCTTTAAAAAGGAACCGTCAAGCGTCATACTATAATAAAAATAAACCCATTATTGATTCTTTATTTTGTTTTTTCTAGTTGCATTTTTCTCGAAAAAGATGCATAATAGACTTTCAATGTATGGAACATCATTGCAGGCGTTTCAGAACCTGGATGAAGTTTTAAGCATCTTTTTAGTACCTCTTAATTTATTTAGAAGGTTGAAATTTAAATTAAGTTATTTTTAGTTTACAACTTTACTCATATCCCTCCTCCCACGCCATTTAATTAGGTTTTTCGCACCTCTATAACCTTTATTTAGAAAGACTAAGAAAATTTTTTATGCGAATCGAGATGTTTCTTTTGAAGATTGAAATTTTCTTTCTCCACCATTCCACGCTAGATTTTATACGGTTTTAACCAAGATTATGTTATCTGAGCTTAATCTACCAGTAACAGCTCAGCTCTGTAATCACCACTTTCGGTCGTTGGTAAAAAGTAAATATAAACCAAGATATAGAAAGGAAGTAGGAGGTTACTAATAGGTTTTTCTACAATTCTTTATTGTCTGAGCTTAATGTCTTCTCAACTGTTTGTATTCGTTTACCGAAAGTCCAAGTTAAATTAATTTGTGTTAATTAGTATTGGTTATCAAAGAATATTTACTTAAAATCCATCACAAAATTTGTCATCAGAACAATGGATATACTTTTTTCTGAGTTAGTAAAAATGCAATTAAATCGAGGAAATCCTCGTCATCAGCGAGGTCATCAAAATCTAGCATATTCAACAAGAGAAAAGATAATAAAAATGATTAACTCAAAGGATACAACAAAAACACCGTGGAAGGTTATCATAGTTGCCAAGGTTAACCTTAGGTTTTTCATTGAAGCAAAGCTTAAGCGCCAACGGTTGACCGATCAAGGTTAAACTTGGTTTAATCTTAGATAACGCTTAATCTAAGCTTTACTGAGTTGCAGCAACTTACGACCACTCCAAATCGAGTTACGACGTTGAAACTTTCTATATAAATTGAGTGCCTTTTAGGGTCTCAACACAACTGCTCCCGCCATTTGGGAAACAAAAATAGTATAATTAAATACTTATACTTTCGTATTTTCTTAAGGTTTCACAATCCTATATTGCTTTTCCTTGTCGATTTAAAAGGAATTTCATAAATAAAGGAATGAATTGTATGTAAATTGAATTGATGTTAAAAAGGTGTTTTTTTGGGTTTCAGCATTTTTCCATACTATTATAATTAATTAAATTTATTATTCAAATCATGAAATTTTAAAAACAACCATGAGAAACAAATTCATCATTCCAATTTATTTGTATATATCCTTTTTCCTATTACATCCTTAATTCTCCTACATACAGAATCTAAGAAGCGAATACCTGTCGGTTTTATTAGTTTCTTCTTAGTTTGTGACAGCGTTTTTTCTAACCATTATAACAATTATAATAACAATAAATTAAAAAAATAAAATAAACCACCTGCCTGTTGAAACCTGCAATGGACCTTTTAGATGTCAGGTGTGATACCTTTAACAGGTGTAAATCTCTATAGCAACAATTGAAACCATTTCTAAACGCGATTCCTGGTACAAATCACTGCATGACGATATCAAGGTTGTGATAATTGTGGACACATTTATAATTCACGGTTTCCTGGTGAGGGGTCAGACTTCTACGATATTTCCGTATGTAAAAATAAAGACAAAACTAGAATAATTTTCTTTAAAAAAAATGGATTACATCTTCCCAAATTGTTACGTTACCTACCTTTATTTGTATATAAATAATTTTTAATAGTAAGTGATTAATAACATTCAAAATAATTTCGTATTTTAATAGAACAAATTAAGTCATACAAGCGGCTGATTTAATGGGTTTCCCGTCAGATCATATAGGACGAAAAATATTTTTGATTAATTTTTTTCCTTTGGTCAAATTTTAAAAGTTATTTACAAAATATAAAACCTAATAAATAATTCACCAGCTGCATACCGATTTCAAAAAGGCTTACGATTCTATTGACCGTCAGAAAGTGTATAATATTTTAATTGAGCAGGGGATTCCAAAAAAAAATTAGTAAATCTAGTCAGGATGTGCTAGACGGAAACACTCAATAAAGTATTAGAATCAGGAATAATTTATCCGAATTCCCTTTCGCCTGTCCTGTTCAATTTGGTATTAGAACATGCCACTAGAAAGGTGATGCGTACCGAGAAAAGTTTGAAGCTGGGTGGAACAATATTCGTGTTTGGGTATACGGATGATCTGGTAGTGTTAAGCGAAGATAAGGAAACTATAAAACTAAATACGACAACGTTAATGAAAGCCGGTAAAGAACTAGAGCTCGAAATAAACAAGGACAATACAAAATATATGGTTAGCTGCAAAAATGGCGATATTGCTGGTGATATTGATGTAGAAGGTAACATGTTCGAACAGGTGGAGAAATTTAAGTATCTAGGGTTTATAATAACTAGAAAAAACTAAATTGATTGACGGAATTTAAAGATTAGAATCTATAAAAACATTATCCTGCCTACAGTTCTTTATGGTTGCGAAACGTGGCCGCGTACATTAAGAGATGAGCAACGTCTTAAGGTTTTTGAAAATAAATTATTGCGTAGAATATTCGGACGAAGAAAAAGAGTTCAGAAGATTGCACCACGCCGAGTTGCGTGAACCGTATCCAGTTAATATAATTGAGGTGATTACATCGCGGAGAATCAAATAGGCATGGAAAATTGTTGGACTAAGTAACGAAAGAATTCCTAAAAGGTTGATATTTGCTGTACCGAATGGTAAACGTTCGAGAGGTAGACCGAAGCGAAGGTGGGAAGATTGCGTTAAAGCCGATCTGAAGTGACTTTGTTTGCGAACGGTGGAGGGAAGTATGTAATGGTGGTGTCAGCATCGAACCTCCGGGTTCGCTAAGCCTTTTATTATTACTATTAGTAGTAAATAAATCAAATACTAGACTAGCTCATAATACTTAACTCATTTCACTATCGAAGTGTCATATATAAAAATATAATCCACTATTCTACAAAATTGATAAAAGTTATCGTTTGTTGATCAAAGTTTTCGAAAATACCACTTGAACAAATTATCAAGCGGAGATACTAATTTCACAATTCAATATTCTTATATAATTATAAATATTTATAATGGTATGGATATAATAGACCATAGATAGAGAACTGCGGCCACGTATGGCCTCTGTGACGCAGTAGTGGCCTCCAAACGTTTTGCCCGATATTTATTAATCTAGTACTATAATTAATTACTATTTCATTATTTAACTAATGAAAATTTGGAAATAATTAGCATTAAGTTGTATGTACGTATGTGAGTGTATGTATTTAGCGATAAATGAAAATAGCGACGGTAAAATGTAAAAATTTATTACGGCTACGTAACGTTTACTGCGGCCTCTAATGATAAAAACGTTTCTATGTATTATAGTAGTATTTTATTGTATTTACCAACGTTTCTACCTACTTTGTAGGTCTTCAGGGCATTTCAATAAGTAGCATTTCATCACTGTCGAAAGAAGTAGGAGACTGTCTCAATTTATATTATTTCTTAAAGCTTCTTTTTTGTCAGTACATCCGATCTTCGAATTCTTAATTCTATAAGTCAATTATAGAGTCAACATTTTTAAGATTATTTTCTCCTTCAAGACCGAAAAATAAGCATATATCCCAAAATATTCAGGAAAAAAAGTTAAGAAGAAAATGAAACTATATTTGCGCATAACTCAAAATGTTTACAATTTATGGATGATTAAATGGATTTGATTCCGTCAATCATGAGAACCTTCTATCCAAACTCCAAAGCCTGCCCATATCAAAAAGCATCCTAAAATGGTTCCTCTCCTTCTTATCCAATCGATCTCAGACAGTTACAATACCGAACAAACCTCCATCATCACCCCTCCGTCTAATACGAGGTGTTCCTCAGGGTTCCTCACTCTCTCCGACCCTTTTCTCTATTTAAATTAGTGACCTTCCTGGCCCCATTCAACACTCCAGTTACCACCTTTATGCCGATGATTTTCAAATTTACCAATCATTCTAATCTTCTGAGAAGCCTGAGGCTGCTCGGAAGCTACAAGAGGATATCGACTGCATCAACAGATGGGCAGAAATAAATGAATTAAAGATAAATGCAGATACAACTAAGGCAATTCTCATTGGGTCCAGACATCTCATTAGATCCGTTATGTTTTTATAGATACCTTACTCAAATACCTGGAAGTAATCTTTCACCAGAACCTCTCCTGGAATAACCAAATCTACCAGATTACCCAAAAATCCATAACTGTCCTTAAAAACAACTCATAACATTCCGTGATTGTATTCCTCTAAAAACGCGATAGCTCCTTGTAACCTCCCTTAAATTCCCTCCACTTCGACTACTGCTGTTTGGTGTATGGGGGGCTATCTGCCAGGTTAGAAATGAGACTGAAGAAACTCATAAACTGTTTTATAAGATATATCTTCGGGAACCACTTGGCGTTCGCATGATTCATTCTGGTACACAGAGTTGAAGTGGCTTTATCTTACTTCCCGACGACAATTCCTCCTTGGTGTTTTCCATTTCCAAGTTCGTCATTAGTGCTACCTCCTTTTGGAACTCTCTTCCTATCTCCATACGTCAATCCTTGTCCACAAATTCCTTCAAACAACTCCTGTCCACATTCAAACTTCCGCTAACATGTAAAATTACTTGTATCTGTATACTGTTTGATTTCAACTACTTTACAATTGCAATAACAATAAGCAGTTAATTAGTTTGTATTTTTTATTATTTTAAGCCAGAATGATACCCATAAATTTGAAACACTGCTATTATTCTTAGGAGGCTGTAGTCACAGAGTAAAATTATTATTTCATTTCATTCCATTATACCCATTATGATTTGAATGCTTTTTTATTTCCTACATAATGGAAAAAAAAACCCATCAAAATTGGAACATATTTAGCAAAGATACAGCTAATTGTAATTTGTACTCATGATTTGGTCTATTGTTTTTAATTAAAATTGTTTTCTTCCTGAAATAAGTATAGTCAATTTATTTTTTCCGTACACATTACCATAAATTATTTACGTAAAAACCACAGATGTTTTTATGGCGATATATATCGATGTGGTGATACAATTTAAATGGTATGGAACATCGATATATCGATATTTTTGTCACCACAAACCATGGACCGAAGGACAAAACGTTTGGAGACTGCCACTTTGAGCTAACAGGACATTTGAATTTAAAGGATTTCTGAATAAGTACTTTTTTAAAAACTCTCAATTGCCGAATTCCCAGCCTCGATTTATTTTCCTCACGTCTACTGGAGTAGGCCCCTCGGCTATTTATGTTTGCGTTCCTAAAATATTTGGACTCAGAGGAGCATATCCTTTATAGATGTCTCGATTTGTCTAGTCTTGTGGAAACGTTAGTAACCTGAATATAGAATTATATATTGGGTCGTATATATGGTATCTTAAAGGAATAAATAAGCTCTTATACTTTAAAGATTTATTTCACTTTAAACTGTAGATTCTCAAGTAATCTACAATAACAATTAACAAACATAATTCATAACAATGATCACTCATTATGTAGTGATATAAAAAGTGAGAACTTAACAAAACATTTGTATCTACGAAAATATATTTCTATGTTATAATTTCATTAAACATTAATTTTTGGCACACCAAATACAAAAACTAACATTAATCCTCTTCTTATTTTTTGCGATATTACTAATGCTGGCCATTCTACAATAAAAAACGCTGCAAATTATTACACAATGGTTTATTATCTCCAAACGATTATACATCTAAAGTAACATTACACTGTAAACTGTTTTTATTTAATCATTAGTAATATGCTAAAAAAAAAAAATAGCATTAGTTCAGTAACACATTTAACATTTAAAAACCAAACCAAGGATATCAGAGACCATATCTTTGCTCCTAATTGTCCGATTTTAACGATTTTTTTTTAGAAAAATTTCGTAAACTTTTAAAAAACTATATACAATATCAACAAAAAAGTAAAAACTTTTCGAGTTATTCGGAATTTAAATTCACCATCCGTTGAAGTATGTTATATAGATAAATTTAAAGGGCGTCGAGAAAATGACTTTAGCGAAGTTTCATTGAAATCTGTACATTCGTTTAGGAGCTACAATCTATAGCAACGCAGGTTTTTCGGCCGCCATTTTGAAAGTTAAAGGCGGAGAGTAATGTCGATGAAGGAGAATCATCCTCGGGTGACCTCTGATTTTATATCCAAATTTGAAAAAAAAAATCGGTCCAGTAGTTTCGGAGAAAATGCGCGGACGGCGGATGGACAAAAAAAAATTTATTCGTTTTTCGAATTCTACGCCTCTTGAAACGCGAAACCTCAAATTTTGAGAGGGGGTTATGCTTTTACACAATGTTTCATTACTGAAAATAATAAACCAAAAAATGTGTATGCGATTATTTCAGAACATAAACAATTTCTATAAATGATTTATATTTTCGTTTAATTTAAAATACTTGCTCACCCCGAAAACTCGGTACTATATCCTCACTCTATTGTTTAACATTGACTGCAAATTTGAACTGTGTCTAAAGAGATTATTTTATTGTAGAATGACAAGCATTAGCAGATGCGAAAAAAATGAGACGAGAAGTGGTGTTATTTTTTGCATCTGGTGTAACAAAAATGAATGTTTAATGAAATTATAATATAAATATATTTTCGTAGATAAAAATTTTTGCTAAGCTCTCACTTTTTATACGACTAGTTAATGAGTGATCATTTTGGTTAATTATTTTTGTTAATTGTTATTATAGATGACTTGGGAATCAGCCAATTAGATCGAAACGTCGTTTGAGGTGAAATAAATCTTTAAATTATCAGGGCTTATATATTCCCTGAAGCCACTATATATAACAACATTGAGTGCCTTTGAAAATTACTACTGTAGTAGCTAAATATATATATAAAGTCATTTCATATTATTTCAAAAATTTAAAGCGGGATTGGCGGACTGTTGTAGTTTACAGATCATGATGAGTTATTAATTCTCTCTTTTTTGATAATATTTACCATTATTCCAATTGATTGCACAGTTTTTAGTATGCCATCAAATATGACCATAGAAACACGCAATTTACGACTTTTTTTTTTTTTTATGAGTCTTAACTCATAAAAACTCGGCAGCCCAAGCTGCAGAAAATATTACCACGGCATTCGTGGAAGGGTCCATTGTAACGAATACACCATTCGCCGGTGGTTTTTAAAAAAATTTTGCATCCAAAAAAAATGATTAGTTTCTGTGTTGTGGTCAAACCCAGGAATAATTCATTTTTACTTTTTACCCATAGGTGAAAACATCACGTACAGATAGTACTACAGTGATAACGATATATTAAATTAAAAACTTGTCAAAAAAGACGTACACTGGTTAATTGGAAGTTACCCTTTACCCTTATAGCACAACGCCAAACCTCATGTTTCACAACAGACAGTGAAAAAACTAAACGAACTGTGTTACGAAGTCTTTCCAAAACCACCTTATTCGTCAGACTTATCTACATTTACACATTTACATCTGTTCAGAAATTTGGACAACTTCCTTAAAAATAAAACTTTTGAAAATGATTCTTAGATGATTCTTAGAACGCATTTTTTTATTTTATTTCTTCACATAACCCTACATTTTTCAATTTTGGAAATTAAAAGTTAATAACACGTCGGGAAAATTTATAGAAAATTAGAATATCTTTAAAAAATAAAAATGTTCTGATTTCAAAAAGTTGTTTTTACTAAATATGTTTTCCTGTAAAAACAGAAATTTCATATGAAACGACCTAATATAATGTACTTCCTTTTGAATATTTATGTAATACATGAAAAAGTAACCAGATTTGTAATGATTCGGTTTATGTAGCATTACGTTTCGATTTTATAATTAATATAATACCACACAGATCCAGAAACGAGGCAGTTAACTTGTTGAAATCTACAAAATTATTTTGTATATATTGTATATAGGTAAAATACAGTTTTATGTTTTTAATTTACTTATGTTTAGGTTATTTTATTTTTTATTGTACATAGTTTTTATTATTATTTAGTTATTATTTGAATTTTGTTAATTTTATATTTTCTGTATATATGGTGTGAATGTGGTCATATAATTATAATTATTGTCCACTTGGCGGATTATTATATTTCTAAAAAAAAAAAAAAAAAAAAAATTATTTATTTATTGAAGTGAAAACTTTTTTAGGCGCATTTTGCACTTTATTTGTGGAGAGTGAATTAGATTGAGCCGTCAGATCTCCGATGTGTAACGCTCGGGTAAAGTCGGCTGGAATCCACTAATTTAAGTCTTTTTGCAAATAAATTCAAATATCTCAAAAATTAAAAATCGGACCTGAATACATTAAGCGAGGGAAATGTTCAGCATTTCATTCTTTTTATTATGAGCTATTATTAAAAATTTTATCTTAACGCGGTATTTGAGAGAAGAGGAAAAAATAGTGTCGAAAACGAAATGAACACAAGTTTTAAGGAAAATTTGGTTTAAAAAATTTCAGAAACTAAAAATCGTACCTGCATACTATAAGTGAGGGAAATGTTAAGCATTTCATCCTCTTTATTATGAGCTATTATTAAAAATTGTACCTTAACGCGACGCGGTATTAGAGAGGAGAAGAGGAAAAATTGTGTCGAAAACGAAATGAAAACAAGTTTTAAGGAAGATTTGATTTAAAAAATTTCAGGAACTAAAAATCGTACCTGCATACTATAAGCGAGGGAAATGTTCAGCATTTCATCCCCTTTATAATGAACTATGATTTCTAATTTATATTTCATATTATCTCGCCTTAATGTTTTCACTCCTCTCGTATGGTGTAAACCACACATCTTGGTTTTTTTTTTATTTTTACAAATCGTGTATTATTAAAATTTTAATAATGAACCAAAATTGGTAGAGATTAGCATGCTTATTTGTTTAAGCGTATTTCGAGATATTTAAAGTGAAAAAAAGAAGTAATACTCGACAAAATAACTTCTATGTAAAAAATGCCCCTTTCCAAGCCCAGCATAAAAAAAAAAAAAGGGCAGATAAAAGCTTCTTTTCTTTGTGCACAGCCAAGAAAGGAAACCTGGCTCTTCAACAAGAATGTTATTATCAGGAGCATTGCACCTTGGTTTAGGAGAAATGGAAGTTAAAATTGGGAGGGGGGTCCCTCTGATTTTGACTCTGCTACCATGGTATGCAAATGGATACTAACTAAAGCAATAATAGGTACAATTTATAATACTTTGGAAAACATTATTATATAGTTTATTTTATTTATTTTTTCTATCGCCTCTAGACTTATTGACTTACCTTAATAAGTGACCCTTACACGATCATTCGTGAATGTAAGTCACAAGAATGACGAAGATTGCTGGGGATAGCTTTGATCACGAAGACCCCTACACGTTCAATCATTACTGACCGTTTTAGCTCAGCTGACATTGAGATAACAGGCAGCATGGATCTGGTGGATTGTCCACTTATAATAATATGTTTAATTTAAAAAGCTTATTTCGATATTGTCCTTTATAGTATTGGACATCAAGAGAAAAATGGAGATATAATAATTACTTCCTAGTGCCTGAAAATCGTTTAGACCTAAGTTTGAAAAATATAAGTCAACTACTTACAAATATTTAGAAATAATCAATTTGTTAAGAAAAATTGAAAAATGAATGACAGATAAACATAACAGTTAAAGATTTTTTTTTCTATATGTAAATTGTGAAGTTTCCACTTTTTTTTTTAATTTATTGCCCACTTGACTATTTAAAGAAAAACTAGTTTTAGTTATAAAAATATAAACTAGCGATATAAAAAACTATTTACTTTGATGAAATTATTTACTTAAAAACCAGGAAGATAGAGAGGCCTAGCTAAACTAACCTATCTAGTCACTAGGGGATCCAGGATTTAATTTTGGGGGGGAGCTTTAGCCCGAAAGATTTTTTTTCATATATATAACGATAATTAATTTGAAAAAAAAAGAAAGAAATTAACTACCTGTATGAAATGGCGTTTAAGTGAATCTTGAAGTCCTATTAAATGTAATTACACGAACAATAATACTTTCAGAGATAGTTTTTAATATTTATTTCTATAACAAAACATGGTTATATTTCACCGTTTTGGGAGGGAGAGGGCTTCAGCCCCAAAGCCTTCAGCCATAGATCCGCCTTTGTATTTAGTAGTAAGGTCAGTCTCATAGAAAATCGGTTTGACAAAAGTTAGTAAAATATAAGTCTACTACTTACAAAAATTAAGAAAAGGTATTACGAAAATAATAAATTTGTTGAGAAAAATGGGAAAATAACTGACAAATATACATAACAGTTAAAGATTAATTTTTTTCTTTAAGTAAATTGTGAAGCTTCCACTTTTTTTTTTTTTTTCAATTTGTTTCCTACTTGACTATTTAAAAAAAAAAAAGCTGGAAATGTTTTTTTAAAATATAAACAAGAGATATGAAAAACCATTTAACTATTTACTTTGAATGAAAATCAGGAATTTATAATGGTTGTGAGGCCTAGATAAACTAACCTATCCAGTAGTATGGTTAGTCTCTCCACTACTTTTACCTCATTCTCCCATCCACTTCTCGTGAATGAACTTTTGATTTTCGGAAATCCGCCAGACACGTCCATCAGTACTTCATTCACTACCTAACACAATCATTCGGAACGTCATTAGTGCCTCGGAATGTAATTCCGAATGACCGTGTAGGGTCCCCTTTAACCCTCTAGCAGCTACGGGGCTGTTCGAGGGGACAGGTGTGATCCTTTAGTTCTCGTTTACTCGTATAGATATCCAGGGAGCACGTGGTTTTATAATAACCGTGCGCAATCACTAATCACTTCCTCTTTGTAAGGATGGTTAGCAACCGTTTTGCAGACTTCTATTGTTTTTTACGAGATAAGGGCAATAGCTCTGTGCCCAACTTCCAATATGAAGGACAGTTATGTTGTTGAGGAGCTATGTTGTTGGCAGACACTGGAGTCCTGTGAATCTCAGGGTGTGGGAACCGAACCCGCGCAGTAGTGGTTTAAGCAATCGAGTAGAAAATGCACTTATTTATAATTAATTATTTTATTTTATTTTTTTAATCCCACAAACGGAAATTAAACTCGTAGCTTAAAATTTTTGCAGGCGCCTTAACTCCCTAGACCATCGCGGCCCCACTTTAAAAACACGAGAAACAGCTGAAATCTTCTTGTAAAAAAGGAGGTTATTCAATAAAATATATACTAGGATAGATCTGTGCGATAACTCTCGCATTAGATATATTTCTTCTTTCTAATACATTGGAAGTACAAAGAATATTAGGACACAAAATATATTCTTATTAAGAATACATCATCGATTTATTGTGAAAAGTCACTAAGGACATCTTTGTTATAGCTTAACTTCCAAATATATTTCTGTGTACTTCGACCTTATTTATCTATAAAAATATCATCGAAGTTCTCAATTATTTGAGATTATGAAATGTCACTTAATAACTTATTGCAATAAAGGTGAGATAAGAGCCTTTCAGCTGACAGAATGACTAACTTCTACATTTTTGAGTAAAGTCATTTTAGTGATATTTCAAGTAGGAAAATTGATAAAATATGTACAGACAATGAGTAAGTTGATTCCAGAGTAGGTGATGTTGAAATATAGAACTGTGAATAAAGGTATAAATTTTCCCGTTAGAAATATCATTAAAATCTGCCAGGCTAGAAATGAGACTGAAAAAACTCATGAACTGTTTCATAAGATACATCTTCGGGATCCCAGGCGTTCGCATGTTTCACTCTGGTACACCGAGTTGAAGTGGCTTTATCCTACTTCCCGACTACAATTCCTCCTTGGTGATTTACTTTTCCAAGTCCTCAGAACCAAGAACCATACCCACAACGTGGAACCCTTACTTTACGCTCCTCTATCCACTCTCTTAATACTACTCTTAATATCCCCTCCAATAAAACTACTTCATTCAGCAAATCCTTCGTCATTCGTGCCATCTCCTTTTGGAACTCTCTTTCTACCTCCATACGTCAATCCTTGTCCACAAATTCCATCAAACAACTCCTACTCCACAACCTACTCCGAATTCAAACTTCCGCTAACATGTAAAATTACTTGTATCTGCATACTGTTTAATATCAATGTACAGCACAATTGCAATAACAATAAGCACTTAATCTGTTTGTACTTTTTATTATTTTAAGCCAGACTAATACCCCTAAATTTGTAACACTGTTATTATTCTTAGGGGACTGAACTACCAGAATAAAATTATTTTTCATTCATTCATTCAATAAAATGAATAGTAATCAAAAATGTTAAAATTGGATTTAGTCATTCTGTCAACTGAAAGGCTCATATTATCATCGATATAGTCAATAAAGTTTCTACAACACACACAATTAATGAACCTTTATATTTTATAATTGAATATTTTTGATGTATGAGACCCTTCGTTATATACTGTAAACTTTTGTATATTCTTATAAACGAAAAGTTCCTAAACTTATTATCCCTAAAATAATAATGTGTGTCATCAGTAGAGACCGGATTTCCATGTAATTGCACTTTTTATTAGCTTGCGTAAAAACACCGGACGCGAACATCAATCCGTTTCAGAACCTGTAGAATAACATATTTAAATTTTATATTGCACGATTTGCCGTTTTTGTCTTAAATTGCTCGATTTTCATTTTTGTTGCATTAAATTGCACATTGTGTTACATTAGACGTATAAGTGAGTGTGTTAATATTTATTTTAATATACTGTTCAAATTAAATTCAGTATTCCAAATAGAAAAATATAAAGAAGGTAAATAAAGCAAAAATCGTGAAGAAGTAAACACAAGTGAGATCTATTCATTGAGAAGAACTTGCCTGAACTATTGGATGATAAAAATCTGCTTTCCTAGAATTAGTTGCTTTGTTAGTAAGGTATTCGTAGTTATTGTTTTGGCTTGGATCCTCACTCACCGTTCAACCCTTCAGTATCTCTTCTGGCTTTGAATTGATTTGTAGAAATTGTGGAACAAATAAGAACAAAATATTCTTATCAAAGAATTGAATGTTTTTTAGAAAGAACGTAATTGCCAAAAATATTTTTTTTTTTAGTAGTATAGAAAAAAATATAAGTAGTATAGCTTCAACAGTAATTTTTAAACAATTGAAAATCTCAAACATTACAATCTATTTAAATTTTTTTACAAAATTCTTTAAATTTTAACAAAAACGTTTGGGAACGTATAATATTGGAAACTTCAACTCTATTAAAAAATGAAGTATTCATTCTTATCCGTACATATATTATTACAGTAAGGCTCGAAATCGGTTTTGTACCAAATATAAGCTCCTGTCATGTTCAAATACCATGAATGGGGTACCGTTGGATTCAGAATTCCACGGAGGGTTAGCGAATCGTATTCTCCACTTTTGTTTTTCTTTCTAAAATAAATAAAGTCGATACAAACATTTTGCTAGGCTTCAATACTGGATCGGTAGTAGGTATGTAGTTCGATACGGGACAAATTGGATCTTGAAAATTTTGATGCGTACAGCAAGACCCACATAGTTCCCTCGGAACTATCGGATCCTGCGTTTTTAAGCCCAAAAACGTACTATCTTCGAGATAACGCAAGGCATAGGATTCGCATCCACACAACATCCACATAACTAGGCATAGGATTCGTACCACACATTAATTGTAGTACTGTCATTGAATACTTTTTCATTTCTTCGACTTGAGGTCTTTATGATCGAGAGAGGAGGAGTTTATATTATTTATCGATGGTGTTTTTGATCGGCAAGCCATATCATCATCAATTCTTCACCAAATCTCAAGATTGAGCCACCAATTTGGAAGGCTTCCTTCTCCTTCAGGCGGACAAAATAGTCCAATCACCCCGAAAATTCAGGCAAACAAGTAATGAAAGAAAACAAACTTTATTTGTGAATAACTAAAAAATTACGCACTTTTGGTTATGTCCGTGATTATATAAAGGATTACTTAATTCCCTACAAAAGGAAAAAAAAAATCATTGAAATCGGACAATTTTTAGTAAAGATACAGCCTACTGAAATTTGAAAAATGTTGGTTCCAAACAAAAATGAAGATTTAAATCAATTTTGGTTTTATTTGTCGATTATATTTATCGATATAGTAACATTTGATTTCTTCATCTTTTGATATGTTGCATTATTTTATTTTTTATTAATCTAATCTGGCATTTGATAACAATATGCTGTGCGAATTTTTCGCATGGGCCTACTAGTTTTTAATAAAAGTTATATATCTAAAATTGGTCTGGTCTATGTAATACATACAAAGGCATCTATAATTTCTGACTTCATTTATTGTTTCAAACCTTCAATGCTCTGCATTATTTGATAATTATCGTTATTATAATACTTGATTATAATCTGGAATTTCATTTTCAATGTTATATTTAAATTTTTTAATTATTTGTTATCTCTCGGTTAACTCAAGATCTGATCAGATTTGAATGTATTAATGTTATAAATTAAACAATATTGACGATTTCACACGTTTTTAGGTGTTAATTACACAACTTTACGTATTTTGGATTTACACTGCACGATTTTGCACGTTTTGCGTTTTTTACTGCACGTTTTCCGGATTTTTACTGCACGAAAATTCGGTCTCTAGCCATCAGCGTAAAATTTCCATCAAGAAAGGAGGGGTTCCGAATATTTTACAACCCGATCAGTCACATTTTCCATTATAGTTGAGGCATATTTGCATTTGAAAATTAGCTTGTCTTTTCTCAAGGAAAAAGCAAAAAAACAACATTTTCTTGTTTTTTTTTTTGTGTGGGTATCCCGTAAGTAGAGGGATTTTTTTATAGGAAAAAAAGCACACCTCAACAGCTACAAAAAAGTTGTCATGGCTATGTAAAAAACAATGAGTCAATTTCAGCAAAGCAGAAAAGTAGAAAATACAAGTTCTATGTTTTTTTAAAGGGTCATGTTGCTTTTTGTTGAATAGGAAGCGATAACTGAAGAAATATTTAATTGAAATAATTAACAATTGCTTCACTGTAAACTAAACAAAGTTTACTTCAAATGAAGAAAGATTTAGTCATTGTTAAAACCGTTTAAAGAGGACGTTTGTGCGGCTTAACTAAATTAAGCTTTGTGCTTAAAAAAATGATAAATTATTCGATTTTTTTTTTTATTATCATCCTACAGGCACATTAACTGTAGTTTTAGAAAAATTTGAAAAAAAAGAAAAAGGGAGGGGGGGGGGATAGGTAGGTTCTTGCGCTTTGGTTATAAAACTGTCTGCTATGACTCATATAAAATATTCTCTATACTTACGGGACACACTGTTTATTAATAAGACATAGATATTTTGTTATTGAATAAAGTTTGCGATTTAATACTTATTAATTAAACTTATTTACAAGCAATTTGTATTTTTTTATATATAACAAAAATTTTAATTTTTTTTTAGTTGGCGCAAGTCACGAATATTGATAAAATAATCAATAAATACAGAATGCCACTTGAAAGGAAAAGAAACTCTTGTACTTTAGATCACTTACCAAAAGTGATGAAAAATTAAAAAATAAATACAAAAAAAAAATTAACTCAAACGTATAATTATATCATGTCATATAATTAACTGTATAATTAAATCATGTCCTTTAATCAACCCCTAGCAATAGACCACACATAAAGCAGACCCTACACGGTAATTCATGAATGAACGTCACAAGAAGTTCCAAGATTGCCCGCTATCGCTTTGATCATGAAGACCCTTACACGTTCAATCATTACTGATCATTACTTATGTGAAGTTTCCACTTTCTTTTCTCTCCAATTTATTGCCTACTTGACTATTTAAAGAAAAAATAGTTGAAAATGGTGAATAATAATATAGACTAGAGATATAAACAACTACTTACTTTTATGAAATTATTTACTTAATAACGAGACCTAGGTAAACTAACCTATCTAGTAGTAAGGTTAGTCTCATAGAAAATAGTTTTAACAAAAGTTAGTAAAATATAAGTCTACTACTTACAAAAATTAAGGAAAGGTATTGCGAAAATAATAAATTTGTTGAGGAAAATGGGAAAAGAACTGATAAATATACACAACGTTAAAGTTTTTTTTTTTCTTAAAGTAAATTGTGAAGTTTCCTCATTTTTTTTTTTAATATGTTGCCCACTTGACTATTTAAAAGAAATAGTTGAAGATGGTTTAAAATTATAAACAAGGGATATGAAAAATTGTTTAACTATTTACATATAATGAAATACAGAAATGTATAATGGTTGTGAGGCCTAGGTGACCTAACCTATCCAGTAGTATGGTTAGTCTCCCCACTACTTTTACCTCAGTCCCCCCTCCACTTCTCGTGAATGAACGTTTGATTTCCGGATGTTCGGAAATCCGCAGCGCACCACCATCAGTACTTCATTCACTACCTTACACGACAATTCGGAACGTCATTAGTGCTATTCCGATTGACCGTGTAGGGTCCCCTTAACAGACCACACAAGACCGCCACGACATTCTTCGGCAGTACAAGAGAATCAGTGGTTCTTACGTTGGCATCCCTTACAGAGAAATATTCCTCTTAACTTTTATACCTGGGAATGAAATAGCTAACTAGTCAAACAGTAGACCTATTCACTAAACACCCAACCTTAACTTACACGAACATGATAATATTACCCGAATTATGTAAGACAAGTAACAAATATTTACTCAGAAGCGAAAATACTACATATTGCTCAATATTTTTTCATTACTTAAGAATATCAACAGAATCAAATAGATAATTATTTTATTATTTTTTTTAAAAAGTTCCCTAAATATTATGACCACGAAACACAATACTTTATTTATTTATTTTGTTTTAAGAAATTTCTTTATTGAGATATATTACAATCTGTCACATTCAAGGACAATAATAAACAGCAATATAATAATACTAAAAGTAAATGTATATAAACTATAAGAAACTAAACTAAAACAAAATAAACTAATCTAACAAAATAAATACTTAAATATACATGCGCAATAATTAAACATGCAAAATGAAGGAAAAAATGAATTATCGAGAGGAAAGAAAACAATTCGCATTATTAAGAGATTTTATCATATTTTTGAAAATATGTAAGAGCTAATATAATTTATGAATAGCCTCGTATAAAAAACATTTGAATTATAAAATATTTCGAGATATATAACGTTCTCCACCATCTTGTTGCAAAAATGATTCAAGTTATGGAGTAATCAAAATATGGCATTTTGTAACCGTAGTTAACAGTTAGTTAACAGCAGAAGGATTCGAATTGACGAAAAATTCGAATAAACGAGAGTCGAATGAATTGCGTTTTTAGTTCTTTTCGGCGTAACATCAGCTATTTTTATGAGTTGGTGCTCAAACCTTCAAAACGTTTTAATATAAAAAAAAAAAAAGAAAAGTACTGTATACTTATTTTGTTGCATTTCGATAATATTCTGGTATTTCCAAAATTGGTACTACGACGTATTTTTTTTAGTTCAATCTCTGATTTCAGTCAAAATAAATGTTGTAGCCAGTATGTTTTTTAGTGTAAATTCATTATTAGACATGATTAGACAGAAGTGTATTTAGATTCACTTATATATTATCAATTTTATTATATTGTGTTATATTATCAAATACTAATCTTTTTCTTCTTTTGACTAACAATAAGGGCGTCAAGTAAGAAAGTATTATTAAAAGTAAGTCAAAGGAAGCAATTATTCTTGACATCTTATCAAAAACTTGACTGATGTCACACAAAACGCCAGGACAATAATTTTTGGACTCAAAAATACTGGAAATACAATGTACCAATCACACAACATCATCATCATAACATAGCAATCTACCAAACATTTTTGTATATTTGAATGATGTTTTCTGGAGCCCAACGGATGATCTGGAATAGCTATCAATATTTCTAAAGAATTAAGATGATGAAGATTTTTTTCAAATATTTTAGGAAGAAAAAAAAAGAGAAAAACAACTAAAAGAAAAACAAGAGAAGGAAGAAAAAAAGGATAATAAAACAATAAGAATTTAGACATTCTAAAGGTTTATTGGTTTTTAACATAATAACTTCAGAATATTTTCACACAACTTTGAAATAGTGATAAACTAAACATATGAATTGCAGATAATAGAAAGAGGGATTTCTAACGTATTTCATTTTAAAATAGTAGATATCTTTCTAAGGTAAATTTTTCCGAATAAAATTTAAAATTTTAACCCGGGGCTTTGATATTTGATAAATTTTCAATAAAGTTATTTACTTTGTGTTGGAAGAATTGCCTTCGACGACAGTGCCATCTGCCAGAGGATATTAAATTGGTGTAAAAATGTTCGTCGGTTGTAATTTGACGAATATAAAATAAGATCTTAAAATATAAAAAAAAATATAAAAAATTACCACGTGGATTTCTCTACATATAACTAAATAAAAATAAAAACAAACAATCTGTGAAATAGGATAGATTACAATGAAAAATTAAGTATGATATATCACGTTATTAAGCTAAAGACTTATCAGGGTAGCCGTTTAAAGATCTATGCCAGGTCTAATAAATAATTCCATTCACAATGTCACGCTCAGCTAAATAAAAAAACTAAGCTTAACGGCTCAAGACTTATACCTACATCACGAGGAGCTTGACTGACTGAATGACTGAATAAATTGAATGAATATAACCTCCTTGACTGAATGAATGAATAGAACCTACTTAACAATAGTATTTTTTTGCTCTGACGAAGCCATAGAGCTAGGTATAAATATTTTATATCCCCACAACTCACTCTTTCCTTGCAGCTCTATAATACATTTCCTAATGTGGTAATTTTCTCTCTTTATTTCTCTTTAATTTAGAGCTTTGTAGACGGTTTAATTATCTTTAAAGTGAGCACTAGTAATTTTCCGAGACAAGTATAGCTTTCGAGTTATTCCTAAAACTAAACAAAACATACAGATGTAAATACGGTACAAAAATATCAGTATTTAGCGATATTTTAAACTATATCGAAAAAGAAGGTTTGGGTACATCCAGAAAAAATAAACAGAGCCTCGAAAAGGAAATTCAAAATTAAGATTTAAACAACATTAATAGCAACAATTAAATATATATATATATATATATATATATATATATATAAATAATACCGATTTTTGTTGGAAATCGCTATAAATAAATGCACATTATTTTATTTTTTGTACTACACCGTTATATCAAAGCTATATTTGATACTATAAAGATGTACATTATACAGGTAAATAAAAAAATATATAAAAAAAAAGAAGAAAACAGGTAAAAACAATTTATGCTACTGCTATAACCCGATCGATACTAATTCTTAAGAATGCAGATATTTAAATTTTAAAGGAAATGAAAAAAAATATAGCAATACCTAAATTTAAAAAAAATAATTTAGATAAATTAAAAATACAATTAAAACGAAAAAAGTAAAATAGTGTAATAATTATACAATAATTATAACTCAAGATACATGAAAACAAAATAAAATAATTTCATCTTGACACGCATTCACAGCGATATATAATATTGATATCTAGCCGTGGAACTCTTAACTTTGAAAGAATCCACCAAAACTTACTTGGAGAATCTCGTCATTGTCAGAACTCCGATAGTATATTTACAAAAGATTTTGGGAGCTTTTCAATCTTCGAAGAGAATTGAGGAGATGGTTTTAGCTGGACAAGGAATAAGAATGATAACTTTCTTAGGTACCTAGATGGAGTAATGTCAAGAAAATACGAGAATTTGGCCTATGGGCCTATTGAAGCCATAGAGATTTTTCGGACTAAGGAGGTTCTTTAAGCTCTTTTCTTTATATTTTTTTCTTTTTCTTAAGTTTCTCAGGAACTTACTATGTGAACAAAAATTGGAGGAAGTTTAAGTAAAAATATTTTGTTTTGTACGTACTTTAATTACCTTTCAAAATTGTTCATATAAATTTTACCGTATAATACATAATTCGTGAGTTTAGCCCCAAAACATTTCTCTTTTCTTTATAACTTTTTTCCTGAATTTTCCCGAGAATTTTGTACTTGTAAAAAAATTGAAAAGACATTAATTAGAAAATTATAGGAAATCTTCAACAAAATCATTAGAGCCGTTTGTTGCGTTACTGTCGAGAGAAAACCTTCTTTTTCTCTTATTGCGCAGGGAACGCACAATTTGTTTCACAGACATCGGACGTTAATACCCTAGCAAAAAAAAAAAAAAAAAAAAAAAAAAAAAAAAAAAAAAAAAAAAAAAAAATCGCTCCACTCCTTCCCGCAATAATCTTGACACAGCAGATAGACATACCAATGACTGCATTTTTTTTTTTTTTTTTTTTTTGTGCTCAAGAGGCTCTGACACGTAAAGATTTGTTGAAAACCACACATCGAAAATTTGACCGGATCGCAATACTTCTCTTACTTAAAAGCGATAGGAAACTAAAAACGAATCAAGTGTAAGGTTACCATTGGGTGAGAAGAAAGATTTATATTTCAGTAGAACAGATCAAATAAGGAGTTTGGAGCAAAGATCATCATTATTAACCGTGGCGCAACAACTCCTGTAGAGTCAAGACTTCCTGAAGCCTGATCCGCCAGTCTTCTCTATTGATTCCCACGATGGACCTGGCATCCGCTGGCACTCCATCGATCCATCGGAGCTGAGGTCTTCCCACGCTTCTTGTTCCATAAATCCTTTCTTCTAGGACCATCCTACCAACCTTATCCTAGGTCATTCTAATTAAATGACTTGCCCATCGAAGCCGGCCTACTTCAATCACCTTTACGATATCTGAACTCTTACAGAGTCTTATTTGATCAGGATTCGTCCTTATCCTCCAGATTCCATTGACGCCAACTGGGCCATAAATTCTCCTCTCAAAACTTAAGAGGTCTCGATCTTTGAACAGGGTAATGTCCAGCATTCGGAGGCATAAGTGAGGACTGGTCTTACCAGGATCTTGTATAATTGCACCTTTGTGTTTCGAGAAATAGCCCAGATTCTGAAATGCTTCAGTAATCTGAAATAGCATACTTACATACGTAATCCTGTGATTATGTATGTAAGTATGTATTTTTGATTCATTAACCTCTAAACCCACTCTAGCTGCTGCTATCTGGAGACTGATAAAAGCGTTTTCTAAATCTATAGGGATTCTTCCAACAATATCCATGTCATTGGCGTAAGCCAAAATCATAAAAGATCTATTGAATATAGTTCCCAACTTGTATTTTAGATTTCCATACCACGCTTTGGAGCATAAATACAGCATTATATACAGAATTTTGGGAATAGGAAACAAGGGTATAAAGACAGTTTAAGGACTACTGTAAGCATGTGAGTTTTACAAAAGTATATCGGACAATTAATAACAGAAAAGGCTCCTTAATTTTAATTTAGACTATATATGAAATGAAATGAATTAATGAAAAATAATTTTATTCTGGGACTAAAGTACCCTTAGAATAACAGCAGAAGTTCAAAAAAATATACACATCAGCCCGGCATAGTTAGTATTTGTATATGGTAGTTATAATACAAATACATACAAAGAATCCCGAGAAAGATACAATTATATACAAAAAATACTAAGGAATTGTTCGAAGGATTTATTATTCTAGGGATAAAGTTTGGGAATTTTTCGTTTAATTATATTTTAAGAATATAAAGTTTTTGTTTCTCATTCCACAAAAATATTCAATTATCAAATATAAAGGTTCATTAATTGTGTGTGTTGTAGAAACTTTATTGACTGCAACATTGATGATAATATGAGCCTCTCAGTTGACAGATTGACTAAATCCAATTTTAACATTTTTGATTATTGATTTTATTAGTGAATGAATGAATGAAAAATAATTTTATTCTGTGACTACAGTCTCCTAAGAATAATAACAGTGTTACAAATTTATGGGTATTGTTCTGGCTTAAAATAATAAAAAATACAAACAAATTAAGTGCTTATTGTTAATGCAATTATGCTGTACATTGATATTAAACAGTATACAGATACAAGTAATTTTTCATGTTAGCGGAAGTTTGAATATTGAGTAGGTGGTGGAACAGGAGTTGTTTGAAGGAATTTGTGAACGTGGTTTCACGTATGGAGATAGTTAACTAGTTCCAAAAGGAGATAAAACGAATGACGAAGGATTTGCTGAAGAAAGTGCCTTTATGGGAAAAGATATATAAATCTGTAGGTTGAGATCTGGTATTAAGAGGTTGGATGAGTGAACGTAGAGTAAGGAATTCGAGGATGTTTGGTTCTGGGGACTTGGAAAAGGAAAATACCGAGAAGGAATTGCCGTTGGAAAGTAGAATAGAGCCACTTTAACTCGGTGTATATGAAGGAAACATCGGAACGTCCGAGGATCTCAAAGATGAATCTTATAAAGCAATTCATGATTCTCTTCAGTCTCTCCTCTTGTCTTCTGGACCGACTTTCATACACCAAGCAACCGTAGTCAAAGTAGAGGAAAACAAGGGATGTAACAAAGAGCTGTATACTATATAGAAAGAATAATTAACAATCAACGATTTGCCAGCGAAATAATATTGTCCCAATGAAGAAATGTCCTGCGTATTTGTACTCAATCACCAATAGATTGTTTACAATCAACTTCAATCAGTTCAACTAGAGAGTAAATGCGTGTTGAAGTGGTGAAGTACACAATTCATTACAACTCGATAATTCCGATGTCATTATTAAATGGAGTCAGGATATAACATTACTAACTGCGAAATTATTAACTCTCACTGTCCCATCCGAAAAATAAATAAATAAAATAATATCATTAACAGTATTTTGAATAAAACAGCGGTTTAAATTTTACAACTTATAATAAAAAATAAAGTACATGTCACAATGCTTTAGTCCTTGTCTAATCAATAAAGAACCAGCATGTCTGATATGTACGAGTCATTTTCAAAATTAACAAAGCAACAATACAGTCCATAAGGTTTTAGGTTATATTTATTTTATTTTTACTTTACTTCGGAGAAGATGAAATATAAAGGAAATGTTGTTATAACAAACTAGCACGAGAAACAAACTAACAACTTTCTAATATTCAATATAATTTTTTAAAAAGAAGTTCTGTTTATGGCTTTTTTACTTTCCTGTCTAAACTAGGTAAGGAGAGTATTGTGATCGAGTCAAATTTCCGATATGCGTTTTTCGACGGATCTGTAAGTTTCAGAGTCCTCTGAGTCCGAAAAACACATTTTCAGCCATTGTTATGTCTGCTGTCTTTATTTATTTTCTAGAAGGTAATGAAATTCACAACAGAACTATATAAAAATCGTTTATTTCGGACAACTAATAACGAAGTTACAGCTATTCAAGTAAAAAGTGTCAAAAAGGTATGAATGAGAGAGAAAAAAGAAAAGTAAGTGAAAGTAAGAAAATCTTTGTCCCGCATCACACAAGTTTTACTTTCCTCTTTATTTTTAACAGAAATTATTGTTTGATGAAATGGGGGGCTAAGGTAAAAAAGTTTTGGACATATTTAAAGATATAAAAACTTTTCTGAAATAGGTAGGAAAGCCGTGTGAGTGGAGACACCAGATTTATATATATATATATATATATATATATATATATATATATATATAATATATATATATATATATATATATATATTTTGCAATCTCAATCTGTCGGGAGTGTTACTGGTCACCAGTGTTACCTTTAAAAATGAAATTAATAACCAACAATAAATTGAAGTATCCTCAAACATTAACATTACAGCTACATTATAATATATTATAATATTATACCTAGTCCTGTCATAAATATTGTTACAAGGAAATATACACAGATTTCAACAGAATATAAAATTGTATTTATTTTGAAAATGACCAATTTACATGTTCTTTAAAGATTCAATATTCAAGAGTGAATACTTGAACATGAATTTTGTTCCATGTTCAATAACCATCCTGCATTCCAATCACGATTATATAAACATTGTTATTATAAACACTTGTAAAAAGAAAGCAAAGACATGTGGGATTTATTATCCCAAGATATCCAGCGTATCATCTGAGAGATAAGAGGATCAAAGGCCAGGATGCACGGCACGAGCACGTATCACATTCGCACCACTTGTTACAACTGCGTGATTTTTTTTATTATATATATATAATATTCGGTTGGTGCTACAGAGCATGAATGTCTTTGGCCGCGAAATGTGGTCTCTCCTTATAGACGTATGTTGCTTGCGGGAACAAAGATAGTCTGGAGAGGGTCACCCAACCTCACGTTGCTACGAACCATGGTCTCTATGGTGCAGCGAAAGGCCACCCGTAGCTCCATAGTCGATCCCTTTGGGGCCAATCTGGCAGTATCCTTCCTACCGACTGTTTCCCATCGGGTTCAAGGACAGTGACGAATCGGTCTAGATGGTTAAGATCAGGGCTTCCTGAGGAACAATCCGAGGCACAGATGAACTTTGGAATGATCTTTCACAGCCACTGCTGAGTTGACCTGGCCTCGTGAGCTGGAACGGAATTCTGCTGGAAAACCAATGATTTCAAGGAAAGAGAGTATCATTTAGAAGCTTGACAACAGGTTCCAAAATATCGTCCTGATAGTTTTTAGCGGCTGTCACAAAAGCTTCACAAAAATGGAGCTTTGTGGTGCCATCAAAGCAAACTCCCCATCAAATCATCACTAAGGAAGGGTGATGACCTCTTTCCATACTTCTAATGACTTCCTGGGCTTATTTGGAGCTGTGTGCGTAAACACGATCACTTTGTTTTTCTTCAATTGTAAAAGTTTTCTCATAGCTAAACAAAATCATTCGATGAACACCATTGGTGTAACGGCCAAGCAGGACTTTGCATCAATTCACTCTATTTTTTTTAGGAAAGTGGTTAGCCTTTGTTTTCGGATAAGGTTTATTTCTGATTAGAGCAGCTACTGTTCTAACTCTATTTGCCGTTCTCACAGTGCGGGGACGGCCCGGTCGAGGTCTGTCACATACAGATAGGGTCTCATTACATCTATTCATAGTGCGGTAAACGAACATACGGCTGACACCCAAGGGTTTCAAAGTGTTGTGAAAAGTGTAGGAAAATGTAAGTGAAAATCTCTTGCCTACATTTTCCAATTTTGTGTAAGGCGTGTAACCAAAATAACCTGATAGACGAAAGGATTATCTAAATTATACCCAAAGATTTAAACAAAGTTCAACTTTTGTAACAGTATTTATGGCAGAACTAGGCATATCAGGCGTACCTTAACAAAATCATGTTCTTCGAAGGAACACGATTTGAGTTGTGTTGAACTGAAGAGTTGTGTTCATATAAATATTAATTTACAATCCAATAGAAAATATATAAATTGGCAAATATTGACTGACGTAGTACATAGCACGCATTTGAAAAGGATACACAAACAAAGTCACATTCATAAAAAAGTAGATTTATTTGATAAAATGACAGAATCAATACCATTATAAATAATGATGTATGTAGCCCATTCATCAAAATAAATAAACTTCCTCCCGATTGAGATAAAACATTCCTATTTAATGACCAGAAAAATTGAATACTACAAAAACATTTTAATCCAGATATTGAATTATGATAAATCACTTTTTCATGAATGTATATAAACTTCAACAGCTGATTGTGCATTATTTTATAAAATAAAGAATGTGTGTTATGTACTAATTCAATATTTGCCAATAAATTTGTTTTTATTTGATTATAATAAATAATGTACATCAACAGTTCTCGTATTTTCTTTTTGCATCCTTGTCGGACTAAAAACAAAATCTGTGTCACTGTTTAGGGACTAAAAAAAAATTCAAGGCACAATTATCCTAAATAGTCTCGCTGCTAAGTATTATAGACCAATTGAATTTTGCTCAGATATAATCGATTTCTATCAATTTTCAATATTCAAATCGATTTATAAATTTAAACGTTTAAGACAATTTAAGTAATTAATACTAATACCACAGCACCCAATTTGATAACAAGCATCCAGTTTGAGATGATAATAACAGAAAAAGGCGTGTAAATTTTGTCTAGTTACTCCTCTATTCAAATGTTAAAAATAACCCAATTTTTAATATTTTTTTCATAAGTGTTGCATTAATATTGTAATATTCACTCTCAAGTTTTTTTTGTTTTTGTATTATATTCAAATAGTAATTTATACTTAAGGAACACACTGTTTAGATGAAAGGAATACAGGATAGAAACAAAAAACGAATAACACCAACAAAAAATTGCATACATCAAAGATCAGAAAGATTAATTTTTTTTTTCCAAAATACAAAGAGTTGAAATTAGTGAATGAATAGGGGCTGAACCTTTTATGCAATTTTAAAAAAAAATCCATTTTAACAATTTATGTGAAAATCTTAAATACAATTTCAAAGGAACTTTTTTATAATTAAGTTACAGGTTTATGGTGACAGTTTAACTTTCATTTATTTAAGTTCATTAAAACAAGTTGCGATAAATGGTAAATAAACAGTAAGTGGGCTTAGATTAGAAATGTAATTTATCTTAAATGAATTGCTCGCCTCTAATGTGCTGTTTAAGCAGCTACGAATAAAATCCTTTTTTAAACCGATTTTTCTCGATATAAAAAAAAATTATTTTGAAAATAAAAGATTTGTAAAACCTTTCACTTGAAATGTTACAGAGGAATATTTTCTAGTTCCAAAATAAATGATAATAAAGACTACAATCATACCGAGACTGATTAAAAAGAAAACATTTGTTTGAGGGGAACTTCTTATTCAGGTTGGTTTTAATTTTAGAAGAAAATTTTAAGCAATAATAATATAAGTTACTAATTAATATAACATATAACATTAAAATTTATTTTTATTTTTATTAAATTAATGAATGTATTTATTTTATTATCACTTATCAATTACCTTTATAATCTCATAAGCGCAAATTACCAATGCGTTATAATATTGTGTAAAATTATGTACATATTTAAAACATCGTGTTTCAAGATTAATAATTAAATTACGAGCAATAGCGAATACGGGATTTAATTTTGGGGGACTTAATTTATTTATATATTTTTTATCAGTAAAAAAATGGAAGATAAAGGGAAAAAACTACGTATTTCTTATTGTAAATTAGAAAAATAATTTTTAAGTGGTCATTGAAGGAAAAAAATAAATAAATATATGCTCGACAATAACATTCATGTGTGGTGATTAAGACTTGATTAGGTTCAAACTATTTAATTACATTATATTTACAAGCGAATAATCAAAAAGTTTTAATATTTTAAAAACAGAAGCAGGAAAACAGACTAATAATTTCAATGACCAGGAAAGTATGAGCCCGAAGATAATGTTACGAAGTTCATCGCATTCCTAAAAGAAAAAAAATATATTTAATTCAGAAGTGTTCTCTTTCGCACGTAGTGAAGAAGTGATTACGTTTTCAGGAAAATCACTAATTTTTCTTAAACGATAAAATTTAAAACCTAATCCAACGATTTGAAAACAAAAAACAAGTTACAACATAGGTCAGATTAAAAATACGAAAATGGCAATTTAAATAGCTAGTGGGCTCTCGTAAGAAAAAAAACAAACCCATTAATTTCTTTATTATTTTACAACATATAAGAAACGCATCAAGCCCTTTTTTATACATCTGAGTACTTTAAAAAATACATTTTTTAAAATTATTTATTTATGATATTTACAACTGTATTAAGAATAAAAATACATTCAGTAAATGTGATAACAGAAAATAATAAACTGGAAGCACTCTAAAAAATGCATTTACAATAGGAGATTCCGAGGCCATCTTCTTTTCAGACACCTCGGAAGGTTTTCAGGAATCGAAGAGGAAGCAACGTTAGAAACGAGAGGGTTCGGATGGTTCTGCAGTTTGTTATGGAAGGATAGGTATCTGGATTGGGCCAAATCGGAAACATATCGAACATTAAGGTCATTATGGATTATTTTATTTGTTACAAAGTAAGGGGCATTAAGGATTTTACGAAGGATTTTGAATTCGTGAGGAATTCGATGGGCTCCGTGAGGAATCTCAACTTCTCAAGTCCAAATAGGTCTTATTGTAGTCATGTATATGAGTCTTTTATAATTGGAAGCTTAGAGCGTTTGTCTAGTAAGTGTTGGAGTAGTCGGAAACGTCGAGCAGTTTCTTGTCGTTTCAGTCTGGTATGAGGATTCCAAGTTAGACGTTTGTCCAAGTAAAGTCCAAGGTATCGGATTCGTTCAATAGTGATAAGTGGGGTATTATTAAAAGATAATGTAGGATAGGAAGTCATAGGTTTACGATGAAGGGTAAAGGTAATTTGAATTTATTTTAATCCTCCATTTTTTGACACCATTCTTTAAGGTTTGTGATGTGTGATTGAAGAGTTTGGGGGGCAATTGATGGGTCATTATTAACTGATAGGACACATGTGTCAAATGATCATTAAGTTCACATTTTTTTACTTTGCTAACTATACTAGGTAAGGAAAGTATTGCAATCGGGTCAAATTTGCCGATATGCGGTTCGTTTGAAAGGTAATGAAATTCCCTACAATGCCATATAAAAATCGTTCATTTTGGACAACTATTAACGAAGTTATAGCTATTCAATTTGCAATGTAAGCTTACGGTTTCATATCCTGGTGTCAGAAAGGAATGAAAGAGAGAATAAAGATGACTGAGTGAAAGTAAGAAAATCTGTTGCCCGCATCACACAATCTTCACTGTTTCCTCTACTTTTAACAGAAATTATTGTTTGACAATACTAAGCTATGGCAAAAAGTTTTAGATCTGCAATATTAGAAAGTGTAATATTTTTACACTCATCTACCTTAAGCCGATTTACATTGCTTAAATTTATCAAATAAATCGTACTCAAATCTTCTCTTTGATCAATTTTCAGGAAAAGAAATCTATTTCATTTTTTTTTTTTTTTTTTTTTTTTTTTTTGTTTCTTCATGAAGTTATGTAAAGGTATAAAAACTTATCTGAAATAGGTAGGAAAGTCGTGTGAGTGGACACACCAGATTTTTTTGTAATATGTATCGAGTTTTGATAGTCAAATTTTAATTTAGATAATTATGTATCGAAATCGAATTACTGGAAAAAATAACGACACATCGATATTGTTCTAACACAGCTATAATACCCATAGTATAATCCGACGCGAGAGAATAATTATGGACCATTAACGAACAGCAATATATCGATACATAAAGATGGCATATTGCAGGTAAATACTTATAAATACCTAAGTAAATGAAGAAATTGTCAAGGGGACGGTCACATGACGCATGCAGTCGTTTAGATAAAGATAACACGCACCACGGAATATCCCGGAGCAGACTTGCGCGATATTATCAGCACTTATCTTATGCAATATTACCGTCAATAAACACTCTTATCTCAAACGTTTCTAATTTTTATTTTGGTGTAAATGATTAAAAAAACAAAACAAACCTTCAGGTAAAAGTCTGCCAAGATGTATTTTGAGGAATGAGGTATCAAACGAAAGAGTAATAAATGGAGCAGTGAAGAATCATCCATCCGAAATTTCAGGGAAAAAAGTTAAGAATAAAAAGAAAATTTATTTGCGAATTACTTAGATACTATACATTTTTTTCAGGATAAGACCCATTATTAATAGAAAAATAGAAAAATAGAATAGAAATAGAGAAATCATCTTTATTCTGGGACTAGGTCCCTTTAGAATAACAGTATTGTTCATATATATTAACTACAAATCTGGTCAAAAGACTTATTACAATGAATAATGACAAAATACATGTAATACATTAAGTATTTATTAAGCTCTTAGGATAAATTAACGAGGACAGTTGGGTAATAGGGGTTCAGTACTACAATATTGGAGCTAAAATAATTGCATAATAATCACTGAATGAAATTAGAAAGGAAAGTAAAATCTATTTTATAGGTAAAGCATTGTAGTGATGGAATATAAAAATTAAAAAAAATAATAATAACTGTTAATATGTAGGGAAAGAAATTGTAAAAACTAAAACAAAAAAATATATAAAAAAACAAATAATGATATACATATGTTTCCTAAGATATTTAAGTGATTATGCGTAAAGATTAGGAGAAGACAAAATAAAATAAAGTATATATATACACATAGCGAGAAGTATGTTGAAGATAATTAGAAATAAAATATATTTCACTGAAATACATTCCATGAATAACAAATTAGAACCTAAGAAAAACAAATTTTATCTACTCACAATGCTTAGTGAGTGGTGATGAAAATTCACATTCAACACAGAATAAAACAATAAAAAATAAGAGAAAAAAATAATGTCTAAAGAAAATTAAATCCTTATAACATAGTATGTATTTAACCAGCGTCTAATTGCATTGTGAAGAGGAATTGGAATAAGAGGATTTTAAAGGTGGATAAGGATGATGCATGGCGGATTTTTAGTGGGATGGAATTCCAGAATGCAGTGGAACGGACAACGAAGGAATGTTTAAATGATGCAGATCTGTGGAAAGGAGTGTAAAGGTCAGAAGGACGAGATCTTGTGGAGAGGGTGTGGATAGATGATTTGAATTGTAGGAGATTGTATGCGTAGGACGGACGATGACTATTGATTATTTGGTAACATTATTATTTGAAAATTCACAAAATTCCCTACAAAACGAAAAAAACAAGTAAATCGGACCATTATTTACAAAGATACAGCCTATTGTAATTTATGTATAATTGCTTCTAATATTGTTTTCAAAGAAGTGTTATAAAATATTTATTTATATTTCATTTTATGCAATTTGCACCTGCGCATCTAGCAAATTTGTTGTGTTTGTACTTTCTTGGTGTAATTGCTTGATTTGGTTTTTATTGATATAGTAGGTCTCTTGGCCATTTTCTTCTTAATCTGCGTTGTTCAGGTAACAGGGGACAGGAGATAAAAAGAACCAGAGGATTGGAGTGATTTTGGGTTGAAGAATGAAATGTAGTGTATTTGTCGTGGATGTAGGGTTTTACAGTTGGCGTGTTTAAGTCGTTATGTATAGTAGTGTTTGAAACCAAGCTGCGTTAACAATTTTTCGTAAAATTTTTGATTGTGCTCTTTGTATTTTGTTTATGTGTGTTTGTTTTGCTGAACCAAAAAGTTCTGCCCCATACGTCCATATTGGTCTCAGTAAGATGTTATAGATAAGTCGCTTGTTTCGTAAGTTAAGTGAAAATCTGTAGTCCAGAAGATGTGAAAGTTGGCTATATCGTATAGTAAGTTCTTGTATTTTTAATTTCGTATGTTCCAAGTAAGTGTTTTGTCTAAGCAGAGTCCAAGGTACCGTAAATAGTTCTTTGAAGGCACTGGATTATTGGCAATCGTTATGGGTGGACATGAGGCTTTCCTAAGAGAGAAACTAACGTGGGTGGATTTTGTACTATTAATTTTGATTCTCCAGTTTTCAAACCACTTTTCAAGATCATGAAGATGGTTTTGTAGGGCAATTGATGCGATAGAAGGATTTTTGTGTGAAGTTAGAATTGCAGTGTCGTCAGCGAAGCAATAAATGGTGGTATTAGGATGCTCAGGGAAATCAGAAGTGTATATAGAATAGAGGATTGGGCTTAAGACGCTACCTTGTGGTACGCCTTTGTGTTGGGAAAAGAAGGAAGATACAGAAGAATCTACGGAAGTACAGAAAAAGATATTAATCTATTAATCTATTAAGATATTAATCTATAAAATATTAATTATCATTTTTACACGTACGGTTTCCGAAAACTACTTTCATAATTTCTGTTTTGTATGTATTAAAGGATAACTGACAATTTTTAAGATTAGGTAATTGCCATTTAAAGCCCTAAAATGTACAGTTTTCCAGTTACCGTTTGAGCCCAAAATTACATGTCTAAACCCATATAAACAAGTTATAAAAATAAAAACTTTTCTCACATTTTTCGCAATGGATTTTCCGTTTCGATCCTCAAGTTATTGGCCTAATATTCTTTAACTCAGTCGCCATTTTTTAAAGAAGCGGCTCTGGAACGGCAGACAAGGTTATTTTTAATCAGAATAACAAACACTTTCGTAATTTATAATCAAATCTTCGCCTGCGATCAGATCGATTTTTGGAACCTGACTCCAGGGCTTAAGATGAATGAATGGTCCCTTAAATTCGAGGTATATTTTCCAATTTTGGAGGTTTCAAACCATTTGATGGTGCCGATACGTTACAAATAAATTCATAATTTGGGAATAATTCAAAAAGGACGTAATGTTTGGTCCATTACACATCTTATTTGAAAGATTACTAAATTCTCCATACAATTTTTAAAAAATCATCGAAATCGGACGATTTAATGCAGAGTTATAGTTTTCTGAACATTTATTATTTGTTACACTGGAAATATTGTGTTGCATCTGGGTAGTTATTCATCAAATTGGGAATTTGCCCTTTGTTGCCGGGATACAGTATATTATGTATCAATTGGTAATTTTTTTTTTTTTAATTTCAAGACATTATATTCTTTTTAATTAATAACATTATTATTTTTATTTTTATTTATATAAATGCGGTTTCTTTATTGTAGGTAATTTTGCTTCGATTACAATAGTATTTACTATTAGATCTTTATCATTGTAGTTTATCATTTTAAAAATACACTTTTCATTTTTATTTTTCGTAAACCTATGACGTCTTGTCCTACAGTAACTTTCAATAATACTCCACTTATTCCTGTTGAGCAAATCCGCTACTTAGGACTCCATTTGGATAAACGTCTTACTTGGAATCCTCATACTATACTGAAACGACAAGAAACTGCTCGACGTTTCCGACTGCTCCAACACTTACTAGACAAACGCTCCAAACTTTCTATTAATTACAAAAGACTTATCTACATAACTATAAAAGACCTATATATATATATATATATATATATATATATATATATATATATATATATATATATATATATATATATATATATACATATACGGAGTTGAGCTTTGGGGCTCCACCAAACCATCGAATTCCTATCGTATCCAATCCTTACAATCCAAAATCCTCCGTAAAATCCATAATGCTCCATACTTTGTCACAAATAAAACCATTCATAAAGACCTTAATGTACCATATGTCGCTGATTTAGCTCGAGCCAGATATCTATCCTTTCATGATAAACTTCAGTCCCATCCAAATCCGCTTGTTTCCACTCTTGCTTCTTCCTCGATTCCTGATAATCCTCCTAGGCGTCTGAAAAGGAGATGGCCTCGTGATCTTCTTACTTAAAATTATTTAGAGAGTGCTACCACTGGGTAGTAACTCTTCAAGCCTGTACATGCCATTATTTATATTTGCGCATATTTACTTGTTGTATTTGTATACAGTTGTAAATTTCATTAAATAAACAAAAAAAAAAAAAAAAAATTAATGATAAAGTAACATACATCCTGATTGGACTAACTATATAACTCCCTGAGAATTTGAGGCTTTTGTCATCATCGGATGTTTAGAGCAATGTTTAGAAGCTTTTG
The DNA here is from genome assembly GCA_928085145.1 of Nezara viridula. NCBI lineage: Eukaryota > Metazoa > Arthropoda > Insecta > Hemiptera > Pentatomidae > Nezara > Nezara viridula. Next base: position 18,218,952 of record OV725077.1, read on the forward strand.
TTAATTTATGATAATCTAATGAAGGAAGGAAAAAGTTAATATTTAAATTATAAGTTTAAGAAAATGCAATGGTTAAACTATGGCAGAATCCTATTCATAAACAGACAACTTACAAAATATATGTAATAAAACTGCGTATCAAACATTATTGAATGGAAATTGTTTTCTTAATGTATTAAAATCAGATTTAATAATAAGATTAGTGCGAAGTATTCGCACGGGTCAGCTAGTTTCATACTTAATGTTTGAAAAAATCGAATATACTATAAAAAATAATATTATCGATCATGAATCTAAATAACACAATAAAAAACGAAATTAATATTCATTTAAAATTATTTTATAAGATTACGATTTTAAATATCTCTCCCCAAGGCCATATTCATAACAAAGTTATCAACATTTGAAACGTTATGTAACAAGTTGACAATATAGATGGAATGTTCGCACAAACAGCTGGTAATGACTGATAGGCATATGCGTCATCGAGATTTCACAAATCTGGTAGCCATAGATTTTATCTAGAATCTTTTTTTTTTCTCATATGGGAAGCAAATCGATCGAGTTAATTTATCTAGAACATGTACAAAACTTGTGATCATTCATGTTTAACCGCAAATAAACGTAATCAATGTTGAGAGTAGAAACAACTTGAATAAGTCACGCAGCTAGCAGGAAGCAGCTCACACCAACCGGGCATAGATATGATGACTCTTCCCCGTGTACTTCAATCGGGAATTGTTTTTTGTGCGCTGCTGTTTTTCAGGATGCCTGTGATCGTCCGGATGATCAGTCTATGTTCGGTTCGTTACATATAGATCTGACCCTCAATAGTCATAAAACACGGATCTAGACCGATTTGACAATGTCCTTGAAACCGAGTGCTTTCATATAAATAGATAGTGTAGAATATTCATTAAAAAATAAGGAAAACTATTTTATTTTCTACAGCTTGAAAAACTAAATATCTTTTGTGTACAGAATTATCATAATTCATATATTATAAATATTCTCAAAGTTTGCATAGCACCATATTCATTTCTATACCTCTCTCTCTCTATCTAAAATATAAATATAAATCTATATATCATGTTCCATAAAATACTTCAAAAGTTATGTTCAAATAAAACTTATTTTTCGATTTTACATTTTTCAATTCTTTTGCTTAGGGATGTACAATATATATTACCAGTTAAGGAGACATCAGACCAATTTCATCAAAATTGATACCACCGTTTTGGAGTAAAAATTAATAGAAAATAAAATAAAAAACAGTTGAACTCCAAAAAAAGCAAATAAAAATTATAGAAGAAAAAAAAACACGAAATCGGTCTGACTGTTTAATATGTAATAATAGCACAGTAACAAATTTAGAAAGGCGCAAACTAAAAGAAAATGGGCGAATTTTGATTTTTTTTTATATTGTCTAGGTACGTCCTAGGGTAACGTCGCCTAATCTACTTTTTACTTAGGTTAAAGATAACAGCCATCCTTCATTTGCTAAGCAAAACATTCATCGTTAAAAAATTTATATTTCTGCACAAAAGTAGTGTTTTCTGACTTCAAGGAACGTTTGTGCCAAGGATAATTTGATCACAAAATAGAGAAAAAAAAGATGGCATTTAAAAATATTGAGCTGTTTGGCGTGACCTACATCCTCCCATGTCAAAATAACGAGGTTATGTAGGGCAAACGGCACAATATTTTTGTAGGCCACGAGTTTTTAGAACCTAATTAAATAGACTAAGTTTGCCCCCCTCCAGATTGAATAAGCCCCAATTCCTAAAATTTTCGTGAATAAAATAGTTATAGGTTACTATGACATGAAACTATTTACGAAGTTTCAGGCGGATGTTAATAATTCGATAAAAAGCGGTCTGTACCACTATTAAAATAGAAATAAAAATATAACAATCTATTTAACTCCATAGTTTACTTATAGTAATCAAATCATTTAATCATACAGTCAATAGCGATAAAATAAGAACCAGTTACAATGGCAGAATTATTATGTCAATATACTGAACAATATAGAAGTGATTGGCACGGGCGGATCTACCGGGGGGGGGGGGGAGGCGGGGGGCTTTCGGGCTGAAGCCCGCCGCCCCCCAAAATGGTAAATATAACCATGTTTTTTGGAGGAAAATATTAAAAAGTTATCTCTTAAAGTATTATTGTTCGTTTGATTAATATTAAAAGGACTTTAGGAATCACTTGAACACCATTTCATGCAGGTAGTTAGTTTCTTTCGTTTTTTCCAAAGTAACTACAGTTAATTTTGTGAAAAAAAAAGCTTTCGGGCTGAAGCCCCTCCCCCCCCCAAAATTAAATCCTGGATCCGCTAGTGGTGATTGGTATAATAAATTAAACATAAATCGAACAAAGTTTTAATCAAAAATTGACAATGGCGTTTTGGTAATATATTTTATTAAAATTTTAAGATTTCCTTCTAACACTATGGGCTCAATTGAAGAGTGATTGCGAAACATTTTACAACCTTTCAGTAAACACAATACAACCAGTCATAATTAAATAATAGTAAAATAGTTAACGAATATTGTGAAGTGATAAAAAGAAGTTAAAGACTAACAAAGTAGAGGATGAAGCCAATACAATGCCAACTTGATTAAATCTATCCCGGAGTTGTCCCTGAATCGGAGGCGCAATAACCAAGCTAGGCAATAACTGCGTAGGGCTTAGAAAATCTTTAGCACTCCAACTGCCTTTTTTGAAGGAAAGTGGGCAACAAAAACCAAACTAGTCTCACAATTTTCAATTAAAATTCAAAATATTAATAATAGTCTAACATAACAAATAGTCCGCGGTACAGACCCCTTACAGATGAATTATTAACATCCGCCTGAAACTTCGTAAATAGCTTTAGCTCATCGTAACCTACAACTATTTTATTTACGAAAAATCTTGGACTTAGGGCGTTTTCAATCTGGAGAGAGGGGGGAGGGACTTTTTCTATTTAATTAGGTACTAAAAACTCACAAATACCCATTTGCTTTCTACTTGGATCGTAAGGTAATTTGATCAGAAAATCGAGAAAAAAATATAACCTAATGAAAACAAATATTATATTTATATTTTGGAGGGATTTCAGCCGAAAAGTTCCTCTTATGTCCAAAATTTCCTCCAATTCAAGTCTCAAGTCCTCTATCCATTCCCTTACCACAAGATCTCGACTCTCTGACTTTTACACCCTTTCTCACAGATCTGCCTCATTCGTTCATTGCCATTTCCACCACATTCTGGAATTCTCTCCCTCTAAAAATCAGACATTCCTTGTCTGAATTCAAAACTATTTTGCTTCCTCTTCACAAAACAGTCAGAAACAGGATAACCATATATTATATAAAAAGGTGGTCGTTTTTATTATACATATTTTACTTATGAATACAAAATTGAATATCCATTTATGTGCATTTATTTAAATATTTTTTAATAAAACAAGTAATTTTCATTTTTATTGTTATTATTTATTTATTATTTCTACCTTTTTATTATTAAAGCCTATTATTAAAGCCGTTTGTACTAATCTTCATAGCAGCTAATCTCCGATTACTTTGAAATTTGGACAAAACGTTGAAGTAAAATTCAGGAGTGCGTTCGGAAATGCGAAAAGTGTGTAGCTAGAACGACTTTTATGAAACTTAGCTACAGTCTTCTTGAAACCCATTTAATTTCTGTTTATTACATGCTTCTCCGGAAAGAGGTTGAAAAAGAAGTTTCGATGGTTTCAGAACTATATTTACGAATAACTCAAAAAGTACACACATTTTTTTGCTTGATTATACCTGTTATTATTTAAAAGCTTCCAGAATTTCCTACAAATTAAAAAAATAATCATCGAACTTTATAAGAAGTCGGACGATTTGGTACAGAGATATAGTGTTTTAAACATTACTATAACTTTTTTTTTTACTAAGACAATATTGTTTATCTTGGTTTTTCATTAATCGAAAACTTTATATTTACTCAATTTGGGGCACCAATGATTGACATGTGGTACAGACCATTTTTTATCAAATTATTAACATCCGTCTGAAACTTCGTAAATAGTTTCATCTCATCGTAATCAACAACTATTTTATTTACGAAAACTCTTGGAATTGGGTCGTTTTCAATCAAGAGTCGGCAAACTTTGTCTATTTAATTAGGTACTAAAAACTCATACTAAATACGCATTTGCTTTCTACTTGGATCTTAAGATAATTTGATCACAAAATCGAGAAAAAAAGGTGGGCTTTAAAAATATTGGCCGTTTGGTCTATATAACCTCATTATTTTGACATATTGGGGGTGTAGGTCAAGCCAAACGACCAAATATTTTAAAAGCCCACATTTTTTTATCGATTTTGTGATCAAATTATCTTACGATCCAAGTAGAAAGCAAATGCGTATTTAGTATGAGTTTTTAGTACCTAATTAAATAGACACAATTTGCCGACATCCGGATTGAAAACGACCCAATTCCGAGAGTTTTCGTAAATAAAATAGTTGTTGGTTACGATGAGGTGAAACTATTTACGAAGTTTCAGGCGGATGTTAATAATAATAATAAAAAGGGGTCTGTACCACGGACTATAACATGTCAATCATTGGTGCCCCAAATTGAGTAAATATAAAGTTTTCCATTAACGAACCCAAGATAAATAAAATCGTGTATGCAGAAGAAAAATGATAGTAATGTTTAAAACACTATATCTCTATACCAAATCGTCCGACTTCTTATAAAGTTCGATGATTATTTTTTTAATTTGTAGGAAATTCTGGAAGCTTTCAAATAATAACAGGTATAATCAAGCAAAAAAATGTGTGCACTTTTTGAGTTATTCGTAAATATAGTTCTGAAACCATCGAAACTTCTTTTTCAACCCCTTTCCGGAGAAGCATGTAATAAACAGAAATAATTAAACGGGTTTCCAGAAGACTGTAGCGAAGTTTCATAAAAGTCGTTCTAGCTACACACTTTTTGCATTTCTGAACGCACTCCTGAATTTTATTTCAACGTTTTGTCCAAATTTCAAAGCAATCGGAAATTAGTTGTTATGGAGATTAGTACAAACGAACATCTACATTTTTATTTATTTAGATTCAAACTACAACTAAGGTATGTTCACTGTATCCATCGCTGATATCCATAAATTTTCAGAGTAGAACATAAAAATAACTTTACTAAGGAACAAATAGAATAACAGCTCCGCACAGAAAAATAAACAATATTTCGCTTCAAAGGCCAATTAATATTAAAATGGCTTTAATAATAGGCCTTAATAATAAAAAGTTAGAAATAATAACAATAAAAATGAAAATTACTTCTTTTATTAAAAAATTTTTAAATAAATACACATAAATGGATATTCAATTTTGTATTCATAAGTAAAATATGTATAATAAAAACGACACCTTTTTATATAATACATGGTTATCGTGTGTCTGACGGTTTTGTGAAGAGGAAGCAAAATAGTTTTGAATTCAGATAAGGAATGTCTGATTTTTAGAGGGAGGGAATTCCAAAATGAGGTGGAAATAGCAATGAACAACTGTTAAAATGAGGCAGGCAGATCTGTGAGAAAGGGTAAAGGTCAGAGAGTCGAGATCTTGTGGTAAGGGAATGGATAGAGGACTTGAGACTTGAATTGGAGGAAATTGTGGACATAGGAGGGAACTTTCCGGCTGAAACCCCGCCAAAATAGAAAAATAATATTTGTTTTCATTAGCTCATATTTGTTACTGTGAGTGACCTAAGCTCTGTTAAATACTTAACATATCATACAATAAGAGTATGATCTCTGTTATATTATAATGCATATACAGCTCCTAAATGCAAGCATTTCAAGAAAAAAATTGAAAGAATCATAAAATATATACAGATTTGAACAGAAAAATTATTTTTTTCAAAAACTTTATTAGAAAATAAAACAAAAAATAAATTACTCAAAATGTCTCCCTTTTTCCTTGACATAGGCATTTAATCACCGTGGCCAGTCGTCAATAGCAGCACGCAGCACTTCTTGAGAAAAGCGCTCAACTGCTGGGACCAGAGATTGTTTGAGGCTTTCTAAGATAGGGTGTGCTCTGTGGCATGCCATCCTCTCCAGTTCGGACCAAAGCCGATAATCTAGTTGGTTGAAATCAAGGCTTCCTGAGGACCAATCCGAGGCAGAGGTGAACTCTGGAATGTTCTTTTCCTTGTGAGCTGGAGAAGAGTCCTGCTGGAAAACCCAATGATTTCCAGCAGAGTATCATTTAGAAGCTTCACAACAGGTTCCAAAACATCGTCCTGATAGTTTTTAGCGGCTGTTTTAACTTTTTCACAAAAATGGAGCTTTGTGATGCCATCAAAGAAAATTCTTCACCAAGCCATCACTGAGGAAGGGTGATGACCTCTTTCCACTGTTCCAATGACTTCCTGATCTTCTTTAGAGTTGTGTGCATACACACGATCATTTTCGCAATGAAATTTTTCTTCAATTGCAAACATTTTCTCATTGCTAAACAAAATCTTTCGATGAAGACCATTGCCAAGGAGCACTTTGCATCTTTCCACTCTATTTTTTTTTTTTTTAGGAAAGTGGTTAGCCTTTGTCCTTCCATTCTTCGAAATGCACTCATCCTAAGGTCACGTTTTATTTTGCGAGATTCCCATTTCCCGAGACATGATTTGTCGTTTTCGAATGTCATCTCTTCCGAGTCGAGCAGCCATTGCCTTCACTGCATTTGCCGCTCTCAAAGTGCGGGGACGGCCCGGACGAGGTCTATCACATAAAGATAGGGTCTCATTACATCTATTTATAGTGCGGTAAACGAACATACTGCTGATACTCAAAGGTTTCAAAGTGTTGAAAACCTATGATCTACATTTTCCAACTTTATCTAAGGTGATCACAGCTTTTCTTTATCACCCCACTCCATGTTAACTGAGCGAAAGAAAAATACAAACTAATTGGGATTATTATCCTGACATGTAAAGAAAATAACCTGATAGAGGTAAGAATTATCTAAATAATATCCAAGGATGTAAACAAAGTTCAACTTTTGTAACAGTATTTATGGCAGAACTAGGTATATATATATATATATGTATATATATATATATATATATATATATATATATATATATATAAATCCCTCTTCCCATAATTAACACCTGCATCCGCTACTGATTACAATTGAAGAATCGATATCAGTATATGGCTAAACCAAAAGAATCGATTAATAGAATTTTTAGGCAAGCTGGTTGCTAGTGCCAACCGACTAAAAATCGAGTTAAATGCCTAAATAATAAGTTAAATATCGATTGACTTTCTTAATGATTGAGGCATTAATTCAATTTTTTTTTTGTCCGTTATTGATGCCCATTCTTCAATTGTATCTCAGCATTGTTGTAGCATATGACTACTGTCATTAAAATCAAGGAAGAATTTGTCATACTTCGGAGTTCATAACAAATAATATAGCAGAAATAACAATAATAATAAACAGAAAACAATCAAATTAACAACAATGATGCTGATATACAACTTCTATAAAAAGGGAAAATAGGAATTAAGATTACCTGGTCAGGTTAGCAGCAATACACGAAATTCAGAGCAACTTTTTCTTCTAGCCTGTGTTGATGGAATCAGTAAATGAATAAGGAAATAGTTGATACAGAGATATTTTTTAGTGGGGATAAAATGTATAACGTTTAATTGAAATTTGAAAACACGAGAATTTTGATTTTTTTTAAATATACTTTAGTTATCACGTGTTGACAGTAAAAATTCCGTCATATGTGAGAGACTCGAATCATTAAAGTTACAACTAGAAGCCGGGTTTTCATATTTTTGTACATTTCATTAGCTCGAGTGTAACACTTTTCAAACAAATTATCTATCCGATTCAAGATCTATTTAATAATATATTCAAATCTAATATTGGACCATTTCACTCTGTTCTGAATGATGAATTGAATATGTTATAATTGTTGGGCTTAATTAGATGAATTCGGTTTTAATAATCTAAAATTGGATGTTTGAACTAAATTCTCCTTAAAATGCAGATAATTACATAAATATTTATTGTTCTCAATTTAATCATTTTTTGGGTACAAGTTTCATATCGCTGCTCCAATATGACGTCAGTTATTTCAAAATCACCCAAATCAGATAATTCATAGATATTCAACATATTTTCTTGCTTAAATACATTTTGAGGTATATAAATAAAATTGAAGAACAGCATTTACTCTCTCAACATTTCTTCTTTATTTTTATGATATTTCGGGATCACTTTCTTATCCCATCTTCAAATAGTAAGACACTGGCTAAGCTAGAGGAGTCTAAGCTAGAGGAGTCCACAATACAATTAAGGGATGAATTATGAAAATATAAAAATAAAAAATTATGACAAATCTTTTTAAAAAAATAAGATAATAGAAGGATGAGATACTGTCTGAATATTGGATAAGAATGTGATCCCGAAACGTCATAAAAATAAAGAAAAATTGTTGGGAGAGTAAATGCTGTTATTAAATTTTATTTATATACCTCAGATAAAAAGCATCTTCTTTAGGACTTATGAAGTAAATATATTTGATTATTCGCTTTTTAATATATTTAATCTATGTGAACATAGAGTGGCTCATAGTGAATTTGATACACCCCGTAAAAAAAATAGAGAAAATACTTAAATGAGTTACAGCACTAGCGGATCCAGGATTTAATTAATTTTGGGGGCTTCAGCCCGAAAGCTTTTTTTTCATAAAAATAACGATAATTAGTTTGGAAAAAAAAATTGAAACTATCTATATGGTATGGTGTTTAAGTGATTCCTAAAGTGCTTTAAAATATAAATACACGACCAATAATACTTTAAGAGATAATTTTTGAATATTTTTTCCATAACCATTTTGGGAAGGGGGATTCAGCCCCAAAGCACCTCCCTCCCCCCGTAGATCCGCCCGTGAGTTACAGTAAACAAATAATACCAGAAACTCTTCAACATATTTATTTACATCAGTTTAATTATGAACAAACTCAGTAAAATTTAAATATTCAACTGAATTTTTTTTTAAATTTAATATAAAAATGGATAATTTTATCTCACACTCACAATGATACACCATATTTCTTTATAACTTTCAAATGCTACTAATTTAGTTCAATATCTTGTAGTCTAGCTATTATTTTCTACCACTCCTTTCAGTCTGTTTGTAATGGAGTCGAACAGTTTTTTGATGAATTGTGTTAGGAGTCATTATCCTAAAAAACTAAATTTGTTTGTTATTCACAGATTTTCCGAAATTTCTTTCAAGTTTCTTCTCAAAATGTCTATGTAAACATATTAATTCACTATAAATGTGAAGATTTCCAATGCAATGTATATTGAACTATTTATTTATTACATAATTTCTATAAATATATAGGTATATCAGTTTGACTGTGAGCCACTATGTATAAGAGGAAATTATTGTGCCATTTTAATAATTATTGCTTGAAGAGATGTCTTCATTGATTTTAGATCCGTTATTTTAATTTATTATGCGGTATTTATTATTTTCAAGTTTTTTTTTTTTTTGTTTTTTTTGTTGCCCTTGTTTTTGTTTTCGTAATATTTTAACGTAGTTGGTTTCGCATAAACTTGCTAACAATTGTTTAGGCATGCCGATAGTTAACTAGGTGTTTTCAGCGTAATTGTTTTTAGGTTACACTGTGACAAGTTAATTCATCAATGAAGATAACATTTTACCGAAATAATGTTTTTTATAACGTCATAATTATTCGATCATTCTGGGTTTTTGTTAGATTTCAAAATAACCTTAGTCACGCAATCTATATAAATAAAAGAAAAGTTTTGTCTGTACATTGAATAGAATCAACCAGTTTTATGATATCTTTCCGTTTCATACATCACAGACACCAAATCTACTTTTAAAAAAGGTTTTGTCTGTCTGTATGTCCGCATTGTTCAACGAAATTTTGTTATAGGTAAGCTCAGCAATGGCTAATGTTATACTTTTGAAATTTTATTTAGTTTGGCTTGACTTAAAACATAGGCTTTAAATGAAAGAAAGGTATTGAGTAGAACCAAAGTTATGAATTCTTGAGTAATTTGTCTTGAGATCCCGATTAGGCAGTTAATTCGATTCCCATCCCAACCTACTCTACCGCGAGCCACACTTAAAACTTGTACTATTTAACTGATGGAAAAATTATCACAACTCAACGGGAAAAATCCGAAATACCGAACATCATCTGTAACGCGTTGTTTCTTAAAACACGGGTAAAACACACTCATTTTTCAACTTTGTCCGATCCTCCCGTTCAAGGTGTCATTCGATTCAACTTCCCAAACCTAACAAAAGTTGTCGAATACAATTTAAGGATTAACCAAACGGATTAGCTGGAAATCGCAAAAAAACTATACACCGTCAATAACGGGAACGTCAGCTAGTATTGAAATATGTTAAATTTTTAGATTTTTTTGTAAGAATTAATTAACCATTGGATATGCAGATGTCGTTCTATGTTCGAATTAAGACTAAATAGATTTGATACAGCTTTACTCAATTTATTCCCAATATTATCTCAAATATTGATCTAATACTTAACATATCACTTTTAGGAAAACAGTGTCAATTTTCGAGGGCCTATATCTCGAGAAATATTGTGCTGGGGTTGAGCTCAAAAAGTAAAAAAATAAATAATTTTTTGAGATAATTTTCGCTACTACACTAGAAAATTGTAGTGATTAGCCAAAAAAAAAAGTGCAAACATTTTTCTATATATTTCAAACCGCACCGAATTATTTTGCTTGATGACTCCAGATTCAGCACCATCCTATAAATTATTTCTAAAAGATGTTTTTTTGTCGGTAGAAATAGAAAATAGAAATAGAAAAATAACTTTATTCTGGGACACAGTCCCTTGAGAATAACAAAATAGAACAAAATTAAAATATTACATCTGGCCAAAATAAAATCAATCGAAATAAATAAATAATGTAAAAAAAATATAAGGTAAAAATTCTATGTACAAAACAAACTAAACTATATACAAAACCATTAATACTATGACAAGACACTTAAAGCTATTTGCTCTTATAGACCAGTATACACTTTTACGAAAAAAATAAAGAATTAAAAAATAAAAATGTATCAAATTCTCTATTAAAATCAGCTCGAATGGTTAGCAACTATCTGACTGTTTTTGGGATAGGAATTGGAATAGGAGGGTTTTGAATGTGGATATGGATGGGGAATGTCGAATTTTGATAGGGAGGGAATTCCAGAAATTGACAGAGCGAACAATAAAGGAATTTTCGAATGAGGCAGATCTGTGAGAAGGCATCTAAAGGTTAGAAAATCGAGATAGAAGGACGGTACGCCATAACTTCGTCAATTCTTCATCAAATCCAATGATTGACCACTCATTTTCTAAGATATTCTTCTACTTCACATGATAAAAATAGTTATCCCCTCTAAATTTTTGGGAAAACATGAAGGAAAAGAATATTTATTTGCGAATAACTCAAAAAGTATTTATTTTTTCTTACCCATGATTGTTAGAAAGATTACTAAATTACCTATAAAACAAAAAAAAAATCGTCAAAATCGATTGGAAATATGTAATTTTATTTGATTTTAGAAATATGTAATTTTATTTTTTTTCGAAAATCACAAAAAGTGTTATAACTTCAACATTCCTCCACTTACTCACACGAAATGACACAAACTGTACCTTCCTAAATAATTTAGAACTCAAGTTATAAAATAAAAACCTGTTAGGAGTTTTAATTTATTTACTCTTTATAGACTTGTTAAAAGAAAAAGTTATTTATACTGTCTTGAAGAGCGATAATTCAGCTCTCCAACGGTTGTAGAAACATTGAATTAGGATAAAATCCTGAGGAGTTATGAATGTTTTAGTTAACGGCAGGCAAAAACATCATAACGAAAAGTGAAGTCGTTGCCATTAAGACTATCTCACCACAGCTCTTCTATCCTATATATTATTTCTAAAAGGTGTTTTTATGTCGGTACGCGATAACTTCGTCAATTCTTCATCAAATCCAATGATTGACCACTCATTTTGAAGATATTGTTCTCCTTCACATGCGAAAAATAGTCCTAGCCCCCCGAAATTTCTGGAAAAAAGTTATGAAGGAAAAGAAACTTTATTTCCGAATAACACAAGATATTGCATTTAGGAGTAGAATAGTCTACTACACTTTTTTCCTGGCTGATATAGTAACTTTATTTTTTTTTTTAAGACATTTGTATGTTCTTATATTTTATTTTTTCAATAATTTAGAAAATCCAATGATCGGGGCATTATTTTGTCTTTATTACTTTTACTATCTTTCCAGGCAGCGTTTAAAAAAAGGTCCTAGCAAAGCAATTTGTACAAATATTTTGGTCTATTATGTTAAATAGAATATTGTAATCGACCAAGGAAAAAAATTTAATTCCTTCCCTACATAATACATAGGATCTACTTATTTTCATATTGTTTTGCTATTTCTTCACTAAAAAAAAATGTCTGCGAATTATTACAATTACGACAAAAAAGTCTATTGGATTTTTCATGCTACGTGAAATTTACCATGAGTTTCCTATCAAAGTTTTTATAAAAATCATTTATTCATTTATTATTTGTCTTGTTAAACTTGTTCCAGTCAAGGTCACATGTGGACTCCTAAACAAGATATTACCTTATTTCTAATGTTCCATTACAACATACCAGTTTCAGTCCATTAGTTATAAACTGTTTATCATTTTGAATATATTTTTGTTTTGTTTTCTTTAGATTGATTTCTTGGCATTTAGATTGATTAATATTGAAAAAAGGACTGAACCCCTGTTATGTTCGTTTTTTCTAAACTAGCAGAGACTAATTATATGAGTTGTTTATTCCCAAAGTGAACAGTAAACATCATTGGCATATTTTTACGAAACGTGAATAAAAAATGTATTTCAATTGTAAAATCGAAATCATTATTATTTTTAAAATAAATTAGTAAGTTCTTTACTATCATAAACTTTCCAATAATAATTGATTATTTCAATATAAATTTTAAAAACATAGAGACCTAAATAGGACCGCTTTTGGAAAAAAAATTACTCTAGATAAGTGTGGTGAGGGAAAGTGGTTCATGATTTAGGAGGAGAGGAGAGTGTTATAAAAAATTTATTTTGAAAAATTACCTTTTTGTATATAGTCCGTGGTACAGACCGCTTTTTATAAAATCATTAACATTCGACTGAAACTTCGGAAAAAAAACATCATCTCATCCCAACCTACAAAAATAAATTTACGAAAATTCTCGAAATTGAGGCGTTTTTAATATGGAAATCGACAAACTTTGTCTATTTAATTACGTACTAAAAGCTCGAAAATATCCATTTGCTTTCCACTTGAATTGGTAATTTGATCACAAAATCGATAAAAAAAAAAAGTGGCCTAGAAAAATATACAGCCGTTTGTCATATATAACCTCGTTATTATGACAATTTGGAGATATAGATCACGCTAAACGCCTCAACATTTTTGAAGGCCACCTTTTTTCTCGACTTTGTGCTCAAGTTATCTTACGATTCAAGTGGAAAGCAAATGGCTATTTACGAGTTTTTAGTACATAATTAAAAAGACAAAGTTAGCCGACCTCCAGATTGAAAAAGCCACAATTCTAAGAATTTTCGTAAATAAAATATTTGTAGGTTACGATGAGATGAAGCTATTTACGAAGTTTCAGGTGGATGTTAATAATTTTATAAAAAGGAGCCTGTACCACGGACTAATAGAATAACGGTACAATAAAATTCATTTATTATTTTCCTAACGCTATTAGGTAAGGAAAGTATTGCATTCGGGTCAAATTTCCGATGTGCGGTTTTTGAGTGATCTTTAAGTTTCAGAACCCCTGAGTCCAAAAAAACAAATTTACAGTCATTGGTCTGTCTATGCCAAGATTATCCGGTGAAGAAGTAGACTTATTTCGTTTCTTATTTTTGGTTTGGTTACATAAATTGGGTCTCTGCGCAATAATAGAAAAATGTGTTTCTATAAACTGCAGCGCAAAAACGGCTCTAACGATTTTAATGAACCCTATAATTTTCTACATGTCTTTTCAGCTTTCGTACATAAAAAAATCGTACGTAGAAAATTTAGGAAAAAAAAAATGTGAAGAAATGAAAAATGTTTAGAGGCCTAACTCGCAAAGTATATATTCTATGGTAAAATTTATATAGAATCTTTTGAAAAGAAATCAAATTACCTACAAAACAAAAAATATTATAAAATAAGGCTCTGTTTATTTTTCCACCATATTTATTGTAATTTTCATAGCTACGTTTCGACCGGTAAGCCATCTTCAAGCCATATTATCCAACCATGCTTTTTGCATGTAGTCCAAAGTCTGATGGCCAATAAACAGAGCCTTATTTTATAATATTAGAAAATTTTCACCAAAACAAGCTCATATGTATTTGAAACAAAAAATAATTAATAGGAATCGAACCAGTATTAGCGATGATACATCTTACTTTCTACATAAGTTTTAATTTATTACTTTCTTATATATACTAGGGCAAGGAAAGTATTGCAATCGAATCAAATTTCCGATGGACGATTTTCATCTGATCTTTACGTTTTAGAGTCTCCTAAGTCCGAAAATACATTTTTTAAAATCAAAACCAAAAAAACGACATGAACTTTGCAGTAGAACGTATAACAAATATTTAGAAAAACATCTTTGTACCAAATCGTTCGACTTCAACGATTTTTTTTTTTGTTGTTTAGAAAATTTCATTAAATTTTAAATAACCATGATGGTTTCACGTATCCGTTCATTATATCATTACATCATTATAAAAAAAAAAAATCGTACTATTATCATTTCTCATTTCGGTTTACAGGAAATTTACTGTCATTCAATTTTTTTTTTTTAAGTCGTGTAAGCGGACACCAGATTTTTTTTCAAATTTTCATTTAAATAATCGTTTTATTGGAAATCAAATTGAGAATATAATCAAGTTGAGAGGAAAGGGTCAAAAGTTCTCCAGAGGTAATAAGAGCTTTACCCACATTTTTCCCAATTTTTCTTTCGATCTGTCAACATATTTTTATATCGACTAGTCAAATAAATATGGTAATTATTTTTTTATGTACAAATAAAATGATTTTTCGATATAATATAAACAGCTAGAGCCTGATTAGGAATATGGGGGCCCTTGAAGAATTTTCGTAAAATAAACGGAATTATAACGCCTCATGGACGAGATTTTGAAGGAAATGTTAACTGAATTATTATTAATATTATTGAAATGTTAATGAGTTGGCAGCTGGCATTCGCTACGGTCGGTGGACATCGGAAGCCAAGGCCTTTGGGTCATTGATAATGAACTGGATGATATTTAATATTATTTTGTTGGCACTGATTGAGGTTTTCGTACGTGGTCAGCGTTGCACAATACTCGATCCACACATCCGCAGATAAGATATTTTCGACTGATTCGCTATCTACAGTCGGCTATTCTTAGCTACTCCACGAGTCTGCTAATAGATTCGCAAATGCTTCGTTAGTTAATTTTATTTCAAATCGAAATTCCTGTGTTTTCTAGTTAGGACAAGATAGCCCAGCATGTCCCCAGAGTGCTCAGTACAGAACGTTGAGAGTTCGATTACCTCCTGCGTCAGTTAATATTTATTTTTCGATATCCTAAAGAAATGATTCTTGACACTCACGCGATGGTTAGTATGGAGCACCAACCACTAAGTAGCTGCCAGGGATTAATAATCCCTTGACGGATTATTTCCTCTTAAAGTACTATTTTTTTTTTTTTTTTGGTTTATTATTTTCAATTCGAAAATAATTAAAAAACTAACCACCTCTCAAAATTTGAGGTTTTATATTTCAGGATAGGTATAATTCGAAAAACGAATAAAAATATTTTTGTCCATCAGCCGTCCGCACATTTTCTTCGAAACTACTAGGCCAATTTTTTTCAAATTTGGATTTCAATTTATCCAACACTGTCATCACCACCTATGCCGATGACACGTGTATCCTATCAGTTAATAACGATCCTTTAATTGCATCCCAAACTCTTCAATCACATATCACAAGCCTTGAAGAATGGTGTAAAAATTGGAGAATAAAAATAAATTCCAACAAATCCCATCAAATCACCTTTACCCTCCGTCGTAAACCTATGACCTCTTGTCCTACAGTATCCTTCAATAATACTCCACTTATTCCTGTTGAGCAAATCCGCTACTTAGGACTCCACCTTGACAAACGACTCACTTGGAACCCCCATACCAGACTGAAACGACTAGAAACCGCCCGACGTTTTCGACTACTGCAGCACTTACTAGACAAACGATCTAAGCTTTCAATCAATTATAAACGACTCGTATATATGACAATAATAAGACCTATTTGGACTTACGGAATTGAGCTTTGGGGCTCCACTAAACCATCGAATTCCTCTCGTATCCAATCCTTACAATCCAAAATCCTTCGTAAAATCCTCAACGCTCCTTACTTTGTCACAAATAAAATCATCCATAAAGACCTTAATGTTCCATATGTTTTCGATCTGGCCCAATCCAGATACCTTTCCTTCCATAACAAACTGCAGAACCATCCGAATCCTCTCGTTTCAAACCTTGCTTCCTCCTCGATCCCTGATAACCCTCCGAGGCGTCTGAAAAGAAGATGGCCTCGGGATCTTCTAATATAGAACTTTAATTTGAGTTCTACCAATGGGTAGTTTCTC
The DNA here is from genome assembly GCA_928085145.1 of Nezara viridula. NCBI lineage: Eukaryota > Metazoa > Arthropoda > Insecta > Hemiptera > Pentatomidae > Nezara > Nezara viridula. Next base: position 18,235,726 of record OV725077.1, read on the forward strand.
TTCATGTTGTACATGCCATGTTACAAATTTCTCATTTACTTATTGTATTCTCTATGTAATACAGTTGTAAATTCCATTAAAATAATAAAAAAAAAAAAAAAATTTAGAGGTCACCCAAGGATTATCCTCCTTCGTAGACATTAGCATACGCCTTTTCCTTTCAAGATGGCAACCGAAAAACCTGCGTTGCTATAGACTGCAGCGCCTAACCGAATGTACCGATTTCATGAATGAAACTTGGCTAAAGTCTTCTTCTCGATGCACTTTAAATTTATCTGTATAACATACTTCGACGAAAAGAAGCTGAAAAAAAAAGTTACGAGGGGTAGTAAAATTAGATTCTGAATAACTCAAAAAGAATACACTTCGATACTGTATGGTTATTTAAAAGGTTACAAAATTTAAAAAAAAAATCGTTAAAATCGGACAATTTGGAGCCATGATATGGTCTTCAGATGTTTTTTATACATTATACTGCAAAGGTTGTGTTCTTTGTTTTGATTTTTGAATGTGTTACTAGGAAGGTAATGTTACTTTAGATGTATAATTATAATACAGAGTTCTGGATGAATGAATATTGTATAAAAGTATGCCTGCATTTAAGTTGCTATTTAGATAAGTTTAGTTAATTTTTGTTTATTTATATTTATTGTTAGTATCATTATATTGTTGTTTAATTTATTTTTATATATTGAACATAAAGTATGAACAAGCTACTCTATTACCGTTGCTAATGTCCTTAATTAAGACAAACTGTAATCATACTTAATAAAGAAATGTGAACAAAAAAACACAAGGTTTTTAATTCAAGAAAAGACATTCAAAAATAAAATATGGGAAAGTCACTTGTAATCACGTTTAGATCTATCGCTCTCATCAGGAAAAAAAATTAAAAGCGGCTATAAGTGGCAAGTTAGACAGTAAGTAAAAAAATACCAAGAGGAAAATATTGGAGTATGACATCCCTCTTCCGAAATAATCGAAAACCCAAAAAGTAGAGAAAAAAATTTAAATTTCAGAGATTTAAGAATCTATAATATACCAAAAATTTTAGGTCAATATTTTCCTCAAATAATCAATTTTCAGTTACTAAATCGATGAATTGACGATACAATAATGTTTTAATATATAACAAAATTCTCAGCAAATATTTGAAAACAAAAAAAATTTTTTTTTTTTTATTTTATAGAAATTTACAACTGTATTACATGGAAAATACAATAAGTAAATGTGACATTGGTAACATGACATGTACAACATGAAGAGAAACTACCCATTGGTAGAACTCAAATTAAAGTTGTATATTAGAAGGTCCCAAGGCCATCTTCTTTTCAGACGCCTCGGAGGGTTATTAGGGATCGAGGAGGAAGCAAGGTTTGAAACGAGAGGATTCGGATGGTTGTTATGGAAGGATAGCTATCTGGATTGGGCCAAATCGAAAACATATGGAACATTAAGGTCTTCATGGATGATTTTATTTGTGAAAAAGTAAGGAGTGTTGAGGATTTTACGAAGGATTTTGGATTGTAAGGATTGGATACGAGAGGAATTCGATGGTTTAGTGGAGCCCAAAAGCTCAATTCAGTAAGTCCAAATAGGTCTTATTATTGTCATATATATGAGTCATTTGAAAATTGATTGAAAGCTTAGATCGTTTGTCTAGTAAGTGCTGCAGTAGTCGAAAACGTCGGGCGGTTTCTAGTCGTTTCAGTCTGGAATGGGGGTGAAAAAATTAAATGAAAGATGAACCATAATAGTTAGAATAATTAAAACACTTAATTTATAAAGTTGGGGGGTCAAAATTGAAGGGACCTACTGATACTGAGGAGCAGCAATAACCTTTTAGGCTATACGAGGTTTTTCCCGGACCATTAGGAGGGAGGAAAGAATGGGGGAATATTGCAAGAGTTAAAAGTCCCCCCGGCACCGGGTTTTAAACTCCTAATCTTCAATTTATTAGGTTACCGAAAGGGGCGGAGTGGCACAGCACCGTACGTTGTCCAGCAACCTGATAATTAATATTTATTTTTCGATGTCCTACAGAAATGATTCTTGATAACCAATGTATGATAACCAAGTTACGTTATAGACAACAAAATAAATAAGAGTTCGCTTTTCGGTGCCGGGGAGTCTTTTAACTCTGGCATTAATCCCAAGCCCTCACCCTCTGTCCGGGAAAACCCCATTATAGCCTAAAAGGGGAGAGAGAGAGGAAGAAGGGGAGAAAGGGGAAGAAGGGGAGAAAGGGGAAGAAGGGGAGAAAGAAGCAAGAAAAGAAAAAAAAGGCTGCCGAGTTTACCACACATGCTAGACCGTACCGCCCTTTTTGTTAATTTTCTTTTTTTTATTATTATTGAATAATTCACTAGCAATAAGTATGTTAAGAACTAACTTATTAATTAAAAAAAAAACTCCTAATAAGCAAAAATGCTAACAATGTCTCCTTTAGTGCTTAGATAAAACGCAGAGTCAGCAGATTTAAAGAGGAAAAGCTGCAGCTTGTGAAAGAGGCAGCAAGTGATTTGATTGCACAGCGAAATGACATAATGTGCTGACGGAAACAGCTTCTCCTCTCAGCTGTACTTGGATAGAACAAAATGGTGTCCTTATCTAAGAGCCCTTAACAGTTCTTATTAACAATTATCATAATGAATGCTCAAACTTTAATATAATCATTATATAAATAGGCAAAGGCAAAACAGTTCAATCCTTTCTAAAAATGACAAATAAACTTCTTTTAACATAAGATTAGTATTTATTTTTTTCCAGGAAACGAAAAGCAGATGGATAAACGATCCATGAGTCCATTCAACATTAAAAAAATGGAAATCCAAAAATATATTAACGGATAACAAGGACTTAGTGGGCAATGCTAAACTACTTTATCACCAAAGATTACTATCACCACATAAATTAACAAACTAAAACCTCTACCAATATCTTTATCCTAGTCTCTTCAAAGTCATTTGAGGTATTCATCAAATAAATTGAATATTATTAATAAGTAATATTTAAGAAAATATTAAGTTGTCAGGAAAATAATGCAGAATATTGGTTTAAAAAGAAAGATTTACAATTGTTTTATTTAAACAAAATAGTCCTCACTATTATTTATACATTTCTGCCAACGTGTTGGCAACTTTTCCATTCCCTATCTTCAGAATTGAGAAACTCCAAAAACGTATTTTCTAATGCCCTTTGTCCATTAAATTTTTTGTCACGTGAGTAGTAGTCCACTATCTACAAAAATGATAATCCGTAGGCGAGAAGTCTAGAGAGTAGGACGGATGTGGCAGATTTACCTAACCAAGCTCCAACAGTTTTTGTGACGTCACACGTGAGACGTGGCCGGGCGTTGCCATGCAACAAAATGGGCTCCCCCTTCCGATTGACTAAAGATGGCTTCATTATTGCCAATTTCTAATGCATTGCATTAATTTCTTTATAATACGATTTGGCATTGATGGTTTCTCCAGAATTTGAGAAGCTGGTAGTATATCAAACCAATGAAGCCCACCAAACGCTAACCATCACCTTTCTTGATGAGTTGAGGGATTTGGAAAATGTTTCTAGATCGTTTACAGTTATCGTAAAGTATCCACTTTTCATCACAAGTAGCAACTCTGGACAGAAAAGGGTCCTGTTTTGTTTTGGCAAAGAAGCGTAGCACAAACTTCATGACACTGGTTTTTTTGGGGGGGTCGTTTAATTGAGTGTGGAACTCAACTTTCAAGTTTTTTTACCTATCCAATCGCCTTGAGTTGGTCATCGATGGTTGATTTGCTAAGGTTAAGATTCCTTGCTAGTTCTCAAACAGTTGTTTTTCTTCCACCAAAGCCCGCAGAACATCGTTATCAAGAGAGGAAGTCATTCCACAACATTCTTTGTCTACAAGGCTGAAGTCTCCCTCTCGAAATTTTGGTCTCCCACTATTGAACAGTGCAATTATTATTGCTGCTCTCTCCCCAGACTTGACTGATGGTACTGACTGTCTGGGTTCCATTCTGGCCAAGTTTAAACTAGTAAAACAAAATTATACCAAAGTCACGAGTTGACATCTTAGTAAAGACTGAATTATTTCTAAGCAACGAAATGCTACAGAGGTAAACAAACATTATCGTTTGGAAGAGAATTACTAAGGGTTGACATTCAAACAAATGAATAATCCAGTAAACGTAAACAGTTGGTTATATAGAAGAGTATTTTAAAGAAAACTCAAAATCTTGCATTATTTTCCGGTCAACCCAATAGCATAACATAGGAGCAGTTTAATGTAATAAATAATAAAAATTAATGAATAATTAATTTAGTTCTTTTCTCATAAGGGCTGAATTTATAGAAGTAGCAAATTCAGGATTTAATTTTTTGGCGAGGGCTTACTTTTTTTTCTTTTAATATTTGTATTTACAACAACAACTTTTTATATTTTTTCATGACAAATACTTACATTTAGTAGCTGAAGTAACTATGATATAATAGTAGTATTATAGTAACACTATAATTAAAAAGAGTACATACTTGTGATTGTTTAAATATTCGGCTGAGATTTCTCATAGAAACAAATATAGAACAATTAAAAAAAAAAAGTTCCTAATTCTGAGGGGTACAGCATGAAAGCTCCGCTTGACTCCACTACTGATCTCTAGTACATTTCTTACAAATCAAGCACAGCATAAAAAAAAAATCATAATATTTCATCATTAAAATCTATATTACTCATTTTACCTAAAGTAGTTATATTAAAGAGATTTTTAAAAAATTATATTAATTATAATAGCTTCTCATAATAATCAATGAATGCATTTTCATGGACCAAACTATGATCATGTAAAATAGTGTCGTACATTCAAATGATAGTTTTATGTTCCGACATAAATCAACTTAACATACTTTGAAGTAATATTAATTTTTGTTAACAGTTATTCATTGAACATTTGAATTGAAATAACAAAACCTTATAAATTTGCATAACGCTAATTTAATATTTTTTCATTTATGGTAGTTCAAAACCATTAAATTTTATTTTCCATTTTTTTTTTTTTTCATAACGGATTTAGAAGGAGATTAATATGAGCAAATAATAAATAATAATGATTACATTGCGATCAAAGCATTTTTGATCAGAAAATAAAAACTTTTAAACACAAATTAAGTAAAATATTAATATGTATGTATACATAATTAATGTACACATTATTTGATATTATATTTCTGAAGTCTCTTTAATTCTTTAGGCGGCACTATTTACCTGCACTATATACATATGTCTTTCTTTTTTTCTTTTTTTTTTTGTAAGCCAAAATTTCGATTGAAGTTCAGAAATACGTTCTGTTGCTAATAGTTGACAAAACTATTCTCTACTTACTACTGCATACCCAAAATATATTATATAAATTACAAAAAAATTATATTTCTGATTTTAAAAAGTATTACTCAATAATCATTATTATAGTTAATTGTAAAAATTTTGTTCAAAAATGATGATCAGAATATGATTTTTATCACTTATCATAAAAAATAAAAATTGCTTTAAATAAAAATCATCAAATGATTTTATAAAATTTCAGATAAAAATTTTGATCAGATTTGACAATGATTTTTATTGTTTTAATTATCGATTTCAAACTGTGACCAAAACTGTTAATAAATATTATATAAATAATAAAAATTTAGAAATGAAGTTCTAACTTATTTATGAGGAAAAAAACAACATTGCACAAAATATATTTCATAATATTATTCCCAAGAATAAATTCTGCATTACACAATAAATAAAATGGAAAAAAATGTGAGTGCTGCAGTTATAAAAATTAAATAATAATGTTGCAATCATAAAGTGTATTTTAATTTTACATATATATTTAAACTTTATCAGATATAAATAAAAAAGGTTCATTTAAAAGAAATGACTTGGTAAATTGAATACAAAAGACAGTTATGCAATTTTTGAAAAAAAATATATAAATTAATACATAATAAATTAAAACCTAGTTCGACAGTCATTATTAGCTAAAATATAAATGTAAATATTCATCCCTATAAAACATTTAAATATTAAACTTATTTAACCAGTCGAACGGAAATCAAACTTAATTAGAATAACAATAATATTGAAACAAATCGATCTGGTGCTTTCAAGTGCAGATAATTATTAATTGTATGGTAATTTAATTGATTTAAACTAATAAAATACAATGGACGTAAACTATAAATAAACATATCGGGAAGTATAATAATATAAAAAATAATAAATGTACCTGTTCTTGAATTAAATTAAATAAAGAATATTTGTACAATTTGTATGATCGTAAATAAACAGATATGGTAACCAAAACCATTGAAATAAATATATGAAAAAATAACAAGAATAAGAACATTCCTTCTAACCAACAATTTAAAAATAAGAAGACAATAAACAAGATATGAATATATTAATATAATAAATGAATACAAATATAAGATAATGAAATATTAAATAGGTACTTTTAAATAGGATTGGTTTTTATTCTGAACTTAACTAACTTGCTTCTATTTTAATAGAAATAGTTACACAAAAAAACAATCGCAGAACCTTCTAATCAGAGAGATATTAATAGTAAAACTCATTAAAATGGCAAATATTTAAGTTATCAGACAATAAGATGTGTGTAAAAAAAAAACTTCATAACCAAAACCAGAAGGGGAGTGCAAGTCGAATACAGAAAACTGGTTCTACATTACATAAATTACAAAAAAAAAGGAAACATTTCAGGTTTATATGCAAACTTTAAGTATCTCCATCCAATGCATTTTCAATAATTAATTAAAACCAAAGTTGTAAATAATAAGTAATCAACACTCTTTTAAAGTCTGAATTCGAATGCAAATGTGAAGTTTATTACATTTAAGTTTTATAAATTCTATGTTATATCCAGTAAAAATTCAACTAATACTGACCTTTTTATAAAATGCTTCTGGAAAAATTTAAAAATATTTACTGATAGAAATCGGAGCACAATAGATAACAAAAACCACTTTATTTATTAGCCGGTAACAATTGCATTCAATGTAAACAGTCGACTGCAACCTCAGCCAGCAAGTAATGATTGTTGACTGGCTACAATCTGCCGGTAACAGTTCGTCTCTCATCCGCGCTAACAGCTGTAGCGCTAGTGTCTCTAATTGGCATCCATTTAGTGATGAAGCAAGTTTCTAAACTCAGCGCTGATCTCATCGATGGAATCTGATCCCTTCCTTACCCATGCGCAATGATACCACCGATGAGCTCAGCGCTGAAATAAGAAACTTGGACATGTTATGGAGCGGTAAAATAACGTATCAGCTCCAAACATTCCAGCTCCGCAAGTGTATTAGGTTATATTAGCTGTATCAGTTCCAAACAGCTTTGAATTTTATTTTATCTGATTTCCTTATAGTCCGCTGTACAGACCCATTCTTATCTAATTATTAACATCCATCTAATATTTCATTAATGTATTCATCATATCGGAACTTACAACTCATTTATCTACGAAAACTCTCACGATTAGGGCTTTTTCTCCTTACATTATTTAATATAATGAGGTATTAAAAACTCATGAAAACCCATTTTCATTCCAATTGAATCGTAAGATAATTTTAACACAAAGGCGAGATATAATGTGGCTAACAAAAATGTTGGGTCGTTTGGCATATATAACCTCGTTATTTTGATATGGGGGTGAAGGTCACGCCAAACGGCCCAATATTTTTTTAGGCCACATTTTTTTTTAATCGATTTTGTAATTAAATTATTTTACGATTCAAATGAAAAGCAAATGGGTGTTAATGAGTTTTTAGTAAAAGTTGCAAGTTAAGACAAGATAAGAGGAAGTCATTCACGAAGTTTTAGACGACTGTTAATGGTTTGATAAAATGGGCTCTGTACGGTGGACTAGTGCTTTTTATTCACTTTACCTTTCAATTTTAATTTTAAAAAATTCTTTAATTCCATTTTCTTCACCTTCCTTACCGGCATATAGGATAAACTAGTAGGCTCTTGCGAAAATTCGCACTGCATATTGTTCAGTGATCAAATAATAAATTAATAAAAAAAGAAAATAATGCAACGTATCATAAAAGAAATCAATTGTTAATTCATCGCTAAATATAATCGACAAAGCAAACAAAAATTAATTTTGTTTGGGACCAACATGTTTACAAATTTCAATATGCTGTATTTTCTCTAATAATTGTCCGATTTCGATGATTTTTTTTTTCTTTTGTAGGGAATTTAGTACTCTTTGATATCATCAAGGGAAAAGTATGTAATTTTTGAGTTATTGGCAAATACATTTTTTTTTCTTTCATAACTTTTTTGTCTGAATTTTCCTGGTGATTGGACTATTTTTCTCGCCTGAAAGAGAAGGAAGCCTTCAAAATTGGTGATTCAATCTTGTGGATTTGATAAATAATTAACGATGATATGGCTTGCCGATCAAAAACCCCTTTGATAAACAATATAAACTCCTCCTCTCTCGATCATAGAGGCCTCAAGTCGACGAAATGAGACATGTATTCCATGACAGTACTACAATTAACGTAAGGTTGTGTGGATGCGAACTCTTTGCCTTGCATTCTCGAAAATAGTACGTTTTTGGGTTTAAAAAAGCAGGGCCCAATAGTTCCGAGGGAACTATCCGGGTCTTGCTGTTCGCATCAAAATCTTCAAAGCCCAATTTGTCCTGTATCGATCTACAGACTTACCACCGTTCCAGTATTAAAGCGTAGCAAAATGTTTATATCGACTTTATTTATTTTATGAAGAAAAACAAAAGCGGAGAGTACGACCCACGAGTAGGCAAACCTATGCATTTGGTGGACATAGAACCAATCTCTGAAATTTCGAATTTCCTCATATTTTTTTGATGAAGCTGTTCTTCTTAGTTTCTATTATCATTTTCCATCGTCAGTTTTTTTTTTTAATTAAACATTTCCACCTAAGATATCTTTTTAAAACGACCGTCCACAACTATTTTGATGAACCAAAATTAATGAATCATCTTTATCAAGATAATTTAACTTTATTATCATAATTTAAGTTATGCAGCTTGAACGTTTATAGACTCTTAAAGTTTTTTTAATGAAAAATATAAAAAAAATTTAAAACATTCATAACGAAAATCGCTCAGAAATCTACTTCCACAGAAATTAACTAGAAGGTTTGAAGTTTACTTTCCATTAATAATTAATTGCAAGTTCGTGGCAGTTTACGAGAAAAAAATAATTTTTTTTTTTTTTTTTCCTTTTTCCTTGCTATTTTTCAAAAGTTGTGCCTATAAATTCCAGCTTCTTTGTTTTAAATGTTTGTTTCTACTCCATGAACGTATTATTGTTTTTAATCCTCATGAACTGTAAAACAATAAAGTCAATAAAGAAATAAAATTCAGTATCGGGATAGCTTTAATAGCAATATGAACAAAAATTGCGACGTTTTTTATTTTTTCTGAACAAACTATATAAGTTTCAAAGATTATGACTGGGCACATGGACAATGGATTCACGATTTTGGAATCGAAAATATTCCTAAGAAAAAGGAGTTCTGTGTGCGCGAAAAATTTCGCAAGTTTTGTGGAAATTTTTGTGCCCCCGGTGAAATTCTGAGTCCAACGGCACCCCATTCGTGGTATTTGAGCATGACAGGAGCTTATATTTGGCACAAAACAGATTTCGAGCCTTACTGTAATAATATATTTGGGGATATTCGGGAGAGCTCCGTCAATTAGAAGGATCTTTCTGTCTTACATTTAATTTGTGACAAATCTTTATCTGTCAATTTCCAAAACCGTCATTACTAATTGCTCTACATATTTTTTTTTAAACTCCCATACTTTTTTTAAAAAACCGTGACTCCCCACCATTACAATTTTCCTGTATAGTTTCATTTCCATAAAATATTTAATTGTCAGTTTCTATATGGATCTGTACACGGTGTTCAAGCTGTTAAATTCTGGTTGTACTCTTGCCACCTAACTTTCATACTGCCATCTATTTCTTCTCATACTTTCATCATAAACTGTTTTGGGTCCCATTTCACTTACATCCAACTCCTTAAGGAATTGATGTAGGGAACATATTATGGATGCTTTTGATTCAAAGAAATGAAATGATGATTTAATTTTTCTTCTTTGTTCTTCCAATTAAATGGTCACGATTCTTACTACGCAACAGGCGCTATCATTATAATTATGCCCTTCATTGTTTAAAAATTCTTATTGTAATTTATACATCTTTTTTATATTTTAATTGGGATGTTAAAATGTCTTAATGTTGAATGCTAAAAGAGCAAGAATGGGCGATCAGACTAAAGCGCTATGCAATATGCAAGTTAACCAACGTCGAGCATTATAGGTACTTGGATAGGTGACTGCCGACCGGGAAACCTCTCAGCTCTGAACGATGTGAAGCCCATCAGACAACAGAAGGCAACTTGCACCAATGGTATGTAGTGATGGAGCTAGGCGGATTTGAAGATTTTCTTGGATCAAAGAAAGTCTGTATGAAGAACATAGCCAAGATTGGTCCCAAAATTTGTTATGAAGCTATCCGCAGCCTGCTGCTGCACTATGGAAACCATTTGATATTATTTTGAAGAGAAACGAAATGTGCTCTTTTTTTTTCTAAAGGAGGTGCAAAGAAATGGTCTAATTTTTATTTATTAATGTGGATTTTAAATCTTCAAAAAATAATTTTTTTAATTTAAAGTCTTCTTCTGTCTTTTAGGCAGTGCGGTTGTACACAGCAGTTAGATGTTTCGTATGCCTCCGTAGCGACCCACCGTGCTTTTAAAAACAATTACGTTTTATCTAGACCACAGTCACAGACGATAGGTCAGTACTTGATTACCTTCAGTGCTCGAAACACGCTCTGATTAATGATCCACATGTCTGGGTTGAAACGTCGGTACCAATAAAATCTTTATAATGACTGCGTCCTGAATATTTATCACCCATGATATGTAGAATAGTCGACTAACTTTCTTCAATAATTTAAATTTTATTTTGCTGAGCTCTATTAGTCGTGCTTAAGTTTGGACAACGACCAACCTCAATTTCCCCTCGTACTATTTTTCTACCAATTCAGTTTTCAGTCTATTTTTCCACTATTCAGCTTCATCTTTAGATCTGGTTCAGTTGTTCAAGCTTACCGCATAGACCATGGAAGGAAATCTCCTCTACCACATCCAGCAGTTCTTTGAAAACCTAGTGAAAATTTTTCAAAACGTATGGCCAAGAACAGAATCCTACAGTCATATCACAGTCTTTTAATTCATAGATGCTACTCTGTATTTTCCGTAGGTCCTGTAGATATCTACCCAACAATGAGGAGCGTTGTTTGCTTTATCACTCTAGAGTCTAGCGTAGCCGGTTCGAACTGACCTGGCCCGTTAAAAGTTGTATGGTTCAAAGTTATTTCTTGGTTTACCCATGGAATGAATCTCAATTTCCCGTCTCTACTTAAACTAGATTTGATTATAACTTTAAAATAATCCCACAACCACCATGTCAGGCGAGGAAGGAGATAAAGGGAAAAAACAGATCCTCTCAGCAGGGCATATGTGGTTTCCTTAACTTTAGTGAATCCATTCTGGTGTGGATGGCCCAGGCTTGAAAAGATTAAACTTAGGTTCTACATCAGCAGGTTCTCCAACACTTCCTTCATGAGGGAGGAGAAACAAACTGTCTTCTTCCTTATAAAAGAGCCTGACAAGTATCCTTTGTCCAGGCAATCACTGAAAGCCACCAACAGGCTTGTGGATTGCTGCATCTATCATATCCTAGCACTAACGGATCCAGGATTTAATTTTGGGGGGGCTTCAGCCCGGAAGCTTTTTTTTTCATATATATAATGATAATTATATAGGAAAAACAGAAAGATACTAACTGCCTATATGAAATGGTTTTTAAGTGATTCTTGAAGCCCTATTAAATGTAAATAAACGAGCAATAATAGTTTAAGACATAATTTTTTTATATTTTTTACCATAAAACATGGTTACCTTTTACCATTTTGGGGGGAGGCTTCAGCCAGAAAGCCCCCTCTCTTAGATCCGCCAGTGTATCCTAGTTAGGTGTCCGATCAGCTCATTTTCTGTGTACAGCATGGAGATCCCAGGATATTTCTTAAGGTGGAAAAAGGATTTGTACCAAATTTCAAACACTGCCCACTCGCATTAGAAAACAGGAATACCATAGGGGTCGTTCATCACTACTATGTGGTTCCTAATAATTAATGCACCGAGTTGAATGTCCTTTAATTTGTTTGATTGAGGCCTCAGATCGTGTTCCAAGAGTTGGTATTTGAGCATATGATTATGCTCTTAGAACAATCTTTGAACATCTCTTTTAATATAATTTCCATTAGGTAGATAAGTGGTTTGAAGTCCTAGGTCCTGGAACCTCTTCCACCCAATTACCTTCATGGCACTGGTACTAATATTCGTGCTAAATAAGACAGCCCTATCGGGTTTTGCCTTTCTACTTTTGGGTCAGATTCATTGGTGGTGGTTTATTCTATAGTTTCACAGTGGTATTTTCTAAGTATCATTTACTTGGGTATATGATCATGGTACAAAATTGCGCCTCCAACTTCAGAAAATTCCTAGATCCGCCATTGGTTACAAATTACTTAGTTTCGTTATAAATTGTGTTGTTATTTACAAACAACTTAATTAGTTATTTACAAATTTATTTAGAAACAAATAACATAATTTTGATATTTTATTATATATATTTTTTAAATTATCCCCACATATATAAATAAACTAAGGCTCGAAATCGGTTCTGTACCAAATATAAGCAAGCTCTTGTCATACTCAAATACATGGAGTTTTAAATTTCCATTTCCATTGTTGATTATAATTAGAGAGAAAATAATAATTTAGTTCTTCATCTTACGATAAGTTTCATGATTTTCTTTTATTAATAATTTGTCATTTGATCATTAACCAATATAATGTGTGAATTATTCCCAGGAGCCATTTAGTTTATTAATAGTGCTAAAGATTGTGCCGTAATGTGTAAGCAAAAAGCATTAATATTTCTAAACCTCAATGTAGTTTCATTAATTATTATTCTGATAGATTTCATCAATTTATTATCAAGTGAATATAAATAATTATTTAATGAATTAAAATAGTTTTCAAGAATACATGATTGTGTAAAAGTTAAATATAATTTTGCTGTATAATGGATATAATAGAAAAAAAAAGGAACTTGAATGTCGAGAGAGACCAGTAATCATCAGAGGGGCAAGGTCTGGATAGTATAGAGGATAAGATAAAAAGCCCCAATCAAACTATAAGAGTTTCTGTCAAACAGCGAACGCCATGGGCTGTCAGGCAGAAACTCTTATAGTTCAATTGGGGCTTTCTACCTCATCCTCTGTACTCCCCAGACCTTGCTCCATCCAATTACTACTTGTTTCTTTCATTAAAAAATTCTCTTCATGATAAATGTCAAGAACCCAAAAGCGAAATAAAAACGCATTTCAATGAATATTTCAAAAGTAAGTCTCAACAATTTTGGAAAAAGGATATAAGAAGCTTCCTGAGAAATAAAAGAAGATAATAGAACAGAATCGTTTATATATAACACAGTAAATCAACCATAAACAAAAAGGAAAGAGCTTATAGGTCAACCTACTATAATTTATTTTTCATTATCTGCAGTGTGCCATTGTAATGAGCAACATCCTCTACAAAAAATAGTTTACAGTACAAAATTTTAAAATGTTATAATATTAAATGCATGTTTGTGGATAAACAAGAGACATTAAGAATGTTACAATTTGTATTATAGATAAAAGAAAATATAACTAAGAAAATTGTCCATGAAGATTGACCATAAGCTCGAAACGTCGACAGATGGAATCTGGAATTTACTCTTCCTCCTCAAATAAAAAGTGGATAGTTGCTATTATTTTGTTGTTTTTCTTGATTGTAATCTTTTATGTAATCAATGCAATTATACAGGATGTTTCAGAGTTGAGTGGCCAAACTTAAAATATGAACTAAGGATCTCAAAACAAGAAAAAAATTTTCTCAGAAGATTTGTCCGCAAACACTTTGTTTAGAAGATATTCACACCTAAAGATTATCGTTGTTATGAATTATTTACGTTATATAAAATAAATGAAACCTATTTATTTGTTCTAACCACTTTATTAATTAAATGTAAACATTAACATTCATATTAAATGTTGCTCAAAGTGAAGGTACATCCGCAAACCCTTTGTTTAGGAGACGGATTAGATAAAACACTAATATGGCCTTTTATCCTTAACTGTATAAAAACTATTGGTAACATAAGGATTACTACCATTTTGAATTAGCATTGAGAACTCTCAATAACATTTATCAGTTTGTAAGATGCTTTCGCAGAGTGCTCATCATTATGCCTTCCATTTATACTGATAGTGAATATGCGGATATATGGTTTTTGCAATGGTAACGCTAATGCTGCCCGTTATGAATATACCAGGCGATTTTCGAATAGAAGATTACCAAACAAGTCTTATCTTTAGTTCCACCTTTCAGCATCTTAGAGAAACTGGTACATTTGCTATAATATAAGTGCTGATGGTATCTTTACCCTTTTACAAAATGAAGAAAGGAGAGTGACCATATTACAATAATTTGATGATAATCCATCTGGCAGTGTATGAAGAGCTGGAACAGAATTAAATATTCCGCCAACTACAGTATAGAGAACTCTCATTGCAGATGCACTTCACCCATATCATTATCAACGGGTACAAAATTTATTACCGCAAGATTTTCGGCAAAGAAGAAATTTTTCAGATTGGTTCTTAAATCAAGTTGAGCATAATCCACGATATTCAGAAAAATTTCCTTGGACAGATGAAGCTACCATTACAAGAAGAGGTATCTTCAATCAGAAAAATAATCATCTCTGGCCGCAGGAAAATCTCCATGCAATTCGTGAGCATCATTTTCAGTGCAATGTGTGCTTGGGGATAATAGACAATATTTTAATAGGTCCGCATTTCTGCATGGCCAATCTATTGATTGGGATAATTAACATTTAGCCATTGTCGTAGATCTCTTCCGTAATGTGCAGGACAACCATCTAATTGAAGCCACATGTCATACAAAGAAGGATTATTAAATCGTGTGAAACAATAACACGTATCCAATGCCGTTCTGCCACTTCTGCTGTTGAAGAAAGATGCCGAGCCTGTCTTAATGCTCAAGGAAATACCTGAACAAAATTTAATATGAATGTTAATGTTTAAATTTAATTAATAAAGTAGTTAGAACAAATAAATAGGTTTTATTTATTTCATATAACGTAAGTAATTCATAAAAACGAAAATCTTTAGGTGTGAATATCTTCTACATAAAGCGTTTGCGGACATACCTTCAGAGAAAATTTGTTTCTTCTTTTGAGGTCCTTAGTTCATATTTTTACTTTTGGCCACTTAACCATGAAACACCCTGTAGAGAGAGAGAGAGAGAATCACTTTATTATCATAAGAGGGTGCTGCCCAATTACATTGGGTTGCTTTAAACACAGCATACTTATTAATCGCTACAGACAATTTTCCAAAACTAATATACAATCTATATATATATTTTTTTCCTATATTTTTATTTATTTATTTTATTTTTACTATTTCTTTAATTCATTTATTAGCACTGTACATCCCTTTCTGTTCCTTCTCTCACTCTATACATTTTTCTCGTTCCCTAGATTTTCTCCTCTCTTTTTCTAACCTAATTCATAACATGCATACAAAAACATAAAGTGCAGTGGATGTGGTCAATAAATAATGTAAAAATGCTGTAAAACACGCATGCCTCCCCCCATGAACAAACTCCCTATCCATGCACATGGTGATGGATAATTCCCAGGGAGTCAAGAATTATGTTCTCTGCCAACCTTGCCACGTCCTTATATATCCTTATATGTCGACACCAAGGCCCTCCATGAAGCTCCTTGTTGAGTCTGGTATCGTTCCGCGAGCTCCGAACCAAAGGCCTCTCCCGTGGAAGAAAGAAAATAAATATAAACAAACTTAAATATACAATTGATTTAATGAACTTAATAAAGGACTGAAAAGGTTCAATAAAAAAAGTCACAAGTGCTATGAGGGGTTATATTTATGAAACAAAATATATATATGTATTTTATATCACAATGAATATGATCTAACAATAATACAAACTATCCCTTAGCCGTAAAGTTAAAACATCATAAATCGATACACAAAAGATTGTCTCTTCAAAACATTAATTTTTGCCATCAATTTTCAAAACATTTCCTGATTACGACTTTAAAATCAATTGTTTAAAAAATAATAATAATGTACATGTTGATGACAATTCATTGATAGTTTGGTATGATTCTATTCTACAATAATTTCATATAGAAAGGGATACCTGCCATGTTCTTCTACTTCATATTTTTTTTCTTATTTTTATTTTTAATATACTTGTCATAGAATTAAATTATCTTTGTAGTTCAAATACAAGTTTCACTTTAACAACTATAATTAAAATATATAATGAATGAACAAATTTATATAAATGTTGTTAATCTAACTGTAATTAATTTTAAATTGCATAGGTACATTATATACAAACAAAAAATATATATATGTATGTATAAGTGAATATGTATTCTATACTTCAAATATATATAATGAAGATTATAGTCTGCATTCAAATTTGCACATGACAAGCTAATGATAATAAATCCATACATAACATATTCATAACTTTAATACAATGATAGTAAGTAATATACACAAGATCATATATTATTGCTCCCACAGAATTATAATTTTTTTTTTTTCCGTCAGCTAATTTTATTTACACTAGATACACTTTCATTTACACCAGTAGGGGTAAATTTTTTTTTTCTGCTCCAATAAATAGGAGAGCAATCTATACAATATTCCAAATAGAGAAGAAAATAAACTCTACAATAGAAAAAGAATCCGAAAGCATCTCCTCAGAATAATTCCAAAACATTCAAACGAGTAAAACATATAAAAATAAATGAACATTTCTCAAAACATCTGGACGGCACTCATCATAAAGACCCATTCTCATTACATTCAAAAGCTCAAGATAGTAAAATATATCTTCAGTAACGTTAAACATTTAAAATTTTTAAACAAAACAAAAAGAAAACTCAACTCACGATTACTTCTCAATGGTTAAAAAGTTATTTAAATATATATATATACTTTACAACAAAATATATTCATATATATTTTTTAATATATATATATTTATACAAAACATTAAATAAATATCTATTCTTTCATACTTTCTTTTAATAGTAAATAATATTTGTCTCAAGTCACCCAGTTTCATTAAATTTATATTAAAATATTTGCTCAAAGTTCTGTACAGTGTTCATGTTGCAAACACAAATTTATACATTCTTCATTAATTTACACAAAATATACACTTGGTGTTGACAGTCTGTTGATCCGATATAAAGCTATAGTAGTATACGAAATTTTGTCATTACACTTTACACACGGAGGTTATGATCAGTCAAGGCGATCTCTATTGGTTGTTGTTGTTTGGTGCGTTGGGGGATCCGATATTGTCAATATCTCGCTGAGCTCTTGAAATCTTAACTTTGTCTCGTGGGGTTCCGTCTTCTCCGGTCTCCATTGCGAACATCTTCATCTTCTCCTTGAAACTAAGCTTCTCAGGAACGGCGACGACTCCCTTGTTAGACATCATCTTCTGCTCAGCAAGCATCCTTTGTCTGGGGTCCCTAACGAACAAAATGAATATAAATTAAACTGCAATTATAACAAACTAGTTGTCCGTGCGAATAATTCGCAGAATATTTTGTTTAGTGAAGAAATAGCAAAATGATATAGAAATAAGTAGATCTTATGTATTATATGGAGAAGGAATTAATTGTGTTTTCCTTGGTCAAATACAATATTTCATTTAATATAATAGACCAAAAGATTTGTACAAATTACTTTTCTAGGGCCTATTTTTAAAATCTGAATATTACCTTTCATATTCAAAACAAGACCTCGACCATAGGATTTTCTAACTTATTAAACAAATATAAAATAGACCAACAAAAAAATGCCATTCCACTTTCATAAGTGGCACCATAAATGGAATCTCGAGAATGGCAGAGTATGTAAAGTAAAGATAAGTAAAAGCAAAGTAAAGGGAAAAGACTGAACTGTCTGGCTAGGCGCCAACCTTCACAGAAAAGGACTCGTTGTATGCTATTTTTCCCTTTTTACAGAGCGGGAATCGAAAGCAATGTTGTAATCAAAGATAATTCACACCTGATTTAAACCAGCAGGGAGCGAGTTTGCCAAATTCGTAAATCACAATTTAAATAACAGATAATATTAAAAACTCTAATTTTGAATATTCATTGGCTTCGAGACCTTGTACAAGATTAACAGTAGCCATTAAAACACAATTTTTCCCTTTATCAAGCTCAGATTTTTTGATCCATCAATCTTAACCTAACACGATAAATCAGAATGTTATTCTTAGGCATAAATATCATTTTGACTA
Organism: Nezara viridula; assembly: GCA_928085145.1. Taxonomy (NCBI): domain Eukaryota; kingdom Metazoa; phylum Arthropoda; class Insecta; order Hemiptera; family Pentatomidae; genus Nezara; species Nezara viridula. The sequence continues at coordinate 18,254,282 of OV725077.1, forward strand.
ATCAAGTAGAATCTTCTTAACTTATCAACAAACAAGATAAGGGTGAATAGCTAGAAAGAGTTTAAGAAAACTGCTTACTACTTGAGAGGGAAAACATGTGTTTTTCCTAAAGAATCTACTCATCTCTATAAAGTTTAAAATATGTTATTAATGACCGATTGAAGATACAATAAATTATTTGGGAACCATTATTTCAATGGAACATAGGCAATTTCAACAGTGAACAAAATCTAATTTTTTTTTTTTTTATGAAATAAGCTATCTATCACAAGCATCAATATATTAAAGTTGTTCCATAAATTTTTAATATACTTAAAAAAATATTTTCAAAAATATAACTTGAGTCTTACTTGTAAACTTCCTGGGCTCCAATAACTCCAGGCGTATTTCCTGTAAATGGTGTATCAGGACTTGTTGGGGAAGAAAGCATATTCTCTGCTTCATTTATGAAATTCTGAAAAAGAGAAAAAGAATAAAATTCAAATTCCCTATTTTAAGTATTTAAAACTGATTAAGAAGTACTAATTCTATAAGATTTGAATTTTCAACAACAGGGTCTCCAATTCATACAAAATAAAAATATCTTCTACGATTATTAAAAAGTAAAACATTAATAGAAGTCAAACAATAATTTTACAATTACTAGAATACTTCTTTGGTAGTTTAAAATGTAGATTAAGGGCCAGTTGCTCCAACTCAGTAAAGCTTAGATTAAGCATTATATAAGATTACACCAAGTTTAATCTTGATCGGTCGATCTTAGAAAACTTGGTTTAATATAGATAAGGCTTAATCTAAGCATTACTGAGTTGGAGAGCAACTGGCCTTAAATATAAGAGATATATTTGTACTGCTCTTTTCAATTAAAAATTAAACAAGAAAAAATATTTAAAAAATGAAGTCTTCTTGAAGTTAATTAGGAAGCGAGTTTTCAATATAAAATTAGTTGTATCAAGTTTTATCAGTGATTATATTGTTTTTTCAAGTATCACTGATATTTATATTTGTGTGTACAAGTCCTTGGGTAAAGATTTTATTTTAAATAATAATTTGAATTATGATAGGTAGATTTAATATTTAATTTGTTAATATAGATTCTAACCCTTCAGAACAGTCTCATTTTTAATTTATTTGTAATTTCAAAAGCTTTCTATATATAGCATCATATTCATCTAAAAATATATATTTTTTTAATACATAATCATAGATTATTGTTAATATTGAGATATGAAGGTGCAAATGAAAAGTAATAAAAAAAAAAGAAAAAAAAAAAAAGAGAGTGACTACAAGAACTACCAACAACTAAATATTTAATTTAAAAAAAGGTAATTATTTATAGAAACAACTAACTTTTGAAAGCTTTACAAACTATAAAATAAATAAATATAAGCTTAAAAATCTAGTGCGCACAACACACAACTCTTACCGCTCTACTTTAAAATAGAAATTATTTTCTGGCCATGTTGGGCTATAAAATATAAAATTTTTGAAGTGCCTTTTTAACTGACCCAAAGCTAAATCACTATCATTAATACTATTAAAATTTAAAAAATCCTATTTATTATATCAACATTTCATTATGGATTGTACGATCCGTTGATTATGGATTGTGCGACTATTAGTTATTGAACTGTTATTTTCCATTGCAAAGTTTACTAAAATGGAATTACAAAATTTGCATTACCTGTCATAGATAAGTAAAAAGTTGTCACACTGTTGGGATATCACAAAGGGAAAATTCATCACATTTAATTTTATAAAAGTTTACATGATGGTTTTTCAGAATAAACGGGCGATAAATACCTATTTATTTAAATATAATATCAGATCTAGAGTTATTAAACTAAAGTAAATATATTAAAGGTTTTAAACGTACCCATGAAATATTTTTATATTTCAATTATTCTTTCACAAAAGTATAATGAGCTAGTATCTTAAACAATGTCATTGCCTTAATTCCACGGATTTTAAATCCTTTTTTTTAAAACTTAAAAAAAATTTTAAGTTTATATTTCATAAGAAAATTTTATTTATTTTCCTTGAAAACATATAATTTACGTCAAGTTATGTTAGCTTTCAGAAATTATTATTTATATTTTTTTGGTTACTCTCTGTTATGTTTTACAATTTTATTTATTAGATATTATTTTTTCTGAAATTCTCCCCTTTCCAATGATATTAAATACGTATAGCTTCTGACTATTATTTCCAGAGATTCAATGTTGACATGGATAAGCATTTTTCTTTTTTACTCCTTTATTCAATTATCAAATACTTTCAAAAATTATATTTAGCCATTTAGCTAGATAAGACCTAGCTGATATCAGAAACAACTTAATAATACACTGATACATCGAGTTTAATCAAAATTGTTAGAGCCATTTTTGAGAAAATTGTAAAAATGTGTAACATATCTCAGGCATATAAAAACCGTAAATATGCAATTTCACTTTTGCATGACTTTTCGTATTTTAAGTTAGACAGTTAACACCAACACACACACACACACTCACAGATCAAAACTGAGATTCGAACATTTTCACGATCGCAATACTTTTCTTTACTATATATTTTATAGATAGTTAAATGAAAGTAAGAATGAGACTGTTTTGAAAAATAATAAATTGTTGAATCTAGCAGTTGTTTAATTTAAATCAAAACTGTCTGAAATACAAATTGCTAGAATATATCACTTATATCCTGCATTGTTAATATTTGTTTCTAGTTAAAACTTAACACTATATACGACTGCATAAATTGAATAACTATTCCATTTTTGCTAATTTACACAAAATATAAAGTTAAAAAATATTTGATTTTAGCAATATTAGAAAATTTAATACTTACATTAGGATCTTCTCTGATCTCTGACAGTGAAGAAGGTGGTGGGGGAGGGTTGGACGGGGGTGGTGGATCCTGAAAAGAGACTCTTTTGGCGGTCGCTAAAGTTGGAGTAGGAGGACTACGCAGCGACTGAGCGACAGCAAAAGATGAACCTCTTTCAGGTGGCTGTGGTGCTGCAATGGTCGCGGTGCCTCCATTACCAGTCTGACCTGTATACAAATTTTATGTAGTAAAAGATATTGTATATTATTTAAAAGACAAAAAAAAATATATATATGTCATGTATTATTAATGCTTCACAAAGCAATTACAAGCAATACAGCAAAAATTATTTACCTCCTGGACTGGCCTGACTCGAGCTATAGCCATTATTGTTGTGATAATGGTTATTGTTCGAAGGGGAGTTGATGACGAGGTTGTCTAACCGCAAAGAAGAAGGATTCCTAAGGGTCGATGTGTTCTGGTTCATGGGAGGTCTCGAAGGGGTTTGATAGCTATTCGAAATCAATCGAGATTCTTCTTCCTGCTGCATTAATAAATAATGATCCATATTGAAATTATTACATCAATAATAAAAACATTTCAAATAAACTAAACATAAGAAAATAAAAAGCATACCCTCTTCTTAATCCTCTCTGCTTCAACTTCAGCCTGTTTCATTTTCAAATCTTTCAGTCTTTGCAATCTTGCTTTCTCTTCAGCGCTTACACTATAATAAAATAAAAAATATATATGAGTATAATGAGAGCATCTTCATATCTGGTTTAAAGAATTATACTAGAACATAATTAAATAATACCTTGAAACAAAAAATCTCAAATTTTTTCAAGGTCAATTAAGAAGATTCATTATTGAAAACCAACTAAAACATTGATTTGAACAAATTAAAACTAAGTGAAAAAATTTAAAACCGTAATCGAACAAGCATCTCAAATTGGAATTTTCTGTATAATTCTATAACACAGTACTTATTCAGAAGACTAGTGTTCGCCCGTTGGTCGAAAATCGACCATAGCCATTAAAAATTTGAAGAAAACATATAATTAAATAATAAATAAAGAGTAAATCATGATTCAAAAATCCTCATTTATTAATACAAACAAAATTCCAATTTCAATTAAAAATCGAGATTATGCTACTTAAAATTATTTATAAGTAATCCAAAATAGACTCATTCAAAAATATTTAATTTATGTATGTTATGATCGCAATAGATTAATGTTATGATTAAGCAAGTAAAAAATAAATTTAAATTAGCAATTTCAATCCACTTTAAATCCATTTTTATTCAGAACTTCTCTGTAACCAACCTTCTTTTTGAATGTTCTGTTATTGTTTAGTGCATAGCCATGCCCATTGCTATTGAAAATATAAATTTCAATATTTTAAATGAACATAATCTACTTGTTGCCAAATATAAAATAAAACGTATAAAAATGTCCATTATATGTGAAATTACTGGACGTCGCAATAATACACACATTTTTCCAAAACTTTTATCCTGCGATTTGATTGTGATCATAGCAAATGCACCTATTAATAGGAACATTGTTCATTGAAAGTCGAATGTAAGTATTGTGTCAGAAAATGTTAAATTAATTCTTGGAATTAAAATTCTTTTAGTACTTCACTCTCATTCGTGTTCCATTAACTAATGCTTGTGCTGTATTTAAGTTAACAATGAGTATAACTACAGAATCTATTTTTAAATTTAATTTATGAGGTATCAATCCATTAAAATTAAATTATATCATCTCTTCAAATAATAGTCCCAATTATGTTGGTATTATCAATAAAAAAATGTGTACTTTTTGAGTTATTCGCCAATAAAATACTGAATTCATCATAAAAATGTATGCAGCTTGTTTTCGGGAAAGCATATTATATACATAAATTATGAATGTTTTAAGCGGAAGACTTTAGCCAAATTTCATTAAAATCGTTAAAGCCGTATTGGCGCTACAGTATAAAATCACGTTTTTCGACCGCCATTTTGAAAGGAAAGGCCTAATGATAATGAAACGTATATAAAAACACTTCTAAATATTATTGCGACGTTGTGTCAAAATATTAAAGAAATTGGTGAAAAACTTTTGGAGATTAGCCGTTTTGAACAAACTACCATTTATATTTTTATTTACATACTATTTAATATTTTTATTTATTGAGAACACTAAAGCTCGTCAATATCCATTAAATAAAAAAGAATGAAGAAAATTGGTTGAATAATAGAGGAGTAAAAGGGGCTGAACCGATTTGTGTTTACCTATTTATATAACGATCTAGATAGCAATGAGTCAGAAGGTTCTATAGAATAACCTTATGGAACTGTCCACATCTTCCACCACTACTTATAAGAAAGAAGTTTTTATAGAACAGTCAGATGTTTAAGTTTTAATCAGTCAGAAAATCAGTTAGTGAGTCATATGTTAGTTCTCAGTTAGCTGTTTAGGAAAAAGTGTTGTCAAGATATTTATTTGGGATTATAAATGTTATCTAATAATCTTTTAAATTCTTAATATTGCTCAATAGCTTACGGATGGTAATTAGAAGAGACAGAAGTGACTGGCGGCCTTCCGATGGTACCGTTCATCTGAGGAGTGTGGTGGCTAGGAGGAGTGGAGGCGTACTGTTGTGCAGTCGAGGTAGTAGTGGAGTACTGGGAGGCCGAGGAGTAGTGCTGGCCGCCGCTGCTCGCGGAGGAGTACTGCTGCCCGCTGGGGTTGTTGTATTGTTGTGATGTTGGTGTGTACTGTTGTTGCGGCTGTTGTTGTTGTACCTGCTGCTGCTGCGGTGTTCCAGACTGTGTTGTTCGTAAATTCCTTTTCTCATCATTCTGCTGAGCAACACGCAAGAGACCTTGCACTCTCTCTGCAGCATCCTGTAATTTCAAATAATAAAAAAAAAAATAAAAAATCAGTAATAAATTAAAACTAAAACCTAACGATTAATTAGTTACTTGGATGGAAAAAAATCAAATAAATTTAAGCTGAAATAGAATTCAAGAGATAAAAGACGTATATAATATTGAGATTCAACTTTTCAAATAACAAAAAAAGGGTTAGCTAAACTTGAAAAGTGTGTCTTGGAGGTGTGACCTATATAGGTGCTAAACATCTTTCAGTCCTTCTTTATACACATGGATTTATAATGTATTTAATGCAAATATAATGTAATATGAGGAGTTGATCGGGGGGGTGTAGTCAAATAAATACTTAAATACTAAATGGTACTTTTTGTCTAGCGGGCCGGCACGAAACCTCACTATTTATCTATCTTATCTAACATCACGTCACATAACCTCCCTCTTCTTATTCCACCAAACCTTTGAGTTATTGCATTGTTTAGTTTTCAGTTATTCCCTTATTACGTTCACTTATTAAATTCATATGTTTTTCAAGTGTTTTTTTATTATTTCATTTTGATGTTCTATATATACATATCTTCTTAAAGTGTTTTTTTATTATTTCATTAATATATGTGTCATAAAATAAAAGTATTTTTTTGTTATTACATTTGTTTTTGTATCTGTTTACACTTTCAATAATACGAAGATATGAAGTAGGAGAAGGCTTATCAATGCCTTATGGGAATTATCAGTGTTCAGCTTATAAACATTGGCAGACAGCAGTCAGTGCCCACTAGACAAAAAGTGCCTACTAAATTATACAAATAGTATTATTTAATGTTTGCCGACATTTCGACCCACTTTGCAGATCTTCATCAGGGTGTAGGATGTAGCACTGCGGGAGGCAGTTGAAACACTGCTATATGTAATTATGTAACACTGCTATAAGTAATACAAATACTTATAATGTAAATATAATGTAATTTAAACTAAATTTTTCTGGTAAGAGATGACAGGGTAAGAGAAAAACTGAAAAATATTTCATGGATGGAGTTTTGAGAAGCTGGACTGGAGACCACTTTTATTTAACACTATCTTTGTAAATATGCATCCGAGAAATTTTGTGTTTTTAAAGATGTAAACTGATAAGCAACAATAATTAACAAATTATTTAACACTTTGACTGCCACGGCAATTTTCAGAAACCTGGCCTAAAAAGACAATTTGATTTAATCAGATTATATTATTAAAAACTCATCAGCAGTCAACGTGTTAATCATTATCATGATAATCTTTATCTCCAAGTCCTACCGCTATGCAGGGTTTAATTATTTAATATTGTTATGTTTCTGAAAACGTACCTGGTCTTCTTCATCCTCTTCTTCTAATTCTTCTTCCGCCCTCTTTTCGAATTCCCTTTCCAGTTTGAGTGCTCTCAATTGCTCTTCTTGTGCGGTGTTTCTTTGAGGCAAGCTGCTCAGTTCTGCAATCTGCTGGTCTCTCCAATGCCTTGCAGCATCCCTTCTTCTTTCAGCTTCCTATAACCATATTTTTATTTATCAATACTATCATAAGACCATTACATATGAACTATAGAAGTATAAGAATCATCATTCCAATATTAAAGTTTAATTGAAATATAAACAAGTCTTTACCAAATTTTTATAAATATGAAATGAAGAAATCTTACAAACCTTTTCGCGCTCTTCCCTTTGCCATGGATTGGATGCTTGGTAATAATATTGCCTAGAGGGAGGCTGAGAGCCAGCGGGATTGTAATAACTGCCTCGTGGTGGTTCTCCGACACTAGCCGCATATCTACAATTGTTATTTATTATTAAATAAAATTTTTAAAAATCTAAGAATACATCAGAAGCTAATTTATACAGAGAAACTTCCTGCTGCGAATACTTTATATCAGACAATTCTTGGATCCCCAACAGCCAGTGAGGCTCCTCATATTCTGAGAGCATTAATCCAATTTATGGTAGGTTAGTTCAATTATATATACAGGAAATTCGGTTTTGAAATATAGGGTTTAGAGTTTTCACCTTTTTTAATTAGTTCTACAGATTTGATTGTAACACTTCAACATGTTTCAGGTTTAATATCAAAGAAAAAATTGACGTCATTAATGAGTATATATGAAAAACATTATTCCCTATTTAGCTGCTTGATTAAAAATTGTTGTGTGACAGTTTGATGAACAAACAGTGTGAATAGTATTCTCTCTACAATTTCGACAAATTATTTTGATACTGGACCTATGAGGTTAAAATACATTTTCATGGTCCCTCAGTCTTCCCAACCCCCAATGAAGATAGAAGAAGCTTTATCAGAATTTAATAGGCTGTTAAAAAATTTGAAAGAAAAGAGTGAAAATAGAGCCGATATTATCTATCTAAATCGATTTAGAGAACAAAAAAAAAAAGAGTTCAAACTAAAATTACAGATTACAATTCTAAGGATTTAGAAATTGTAATTCTTTTTATGTAAAAATTTAAGTTTAATATGTACACTTTTATTATAAAAAATATGTTTAAAACTAAAAATGTTTTTTAAAATGAATAAACTATTTCATTTTCACGATACATAACTTACAAGATACATTTTTAATCAGTTAATTTCTTTTTACTTTCCTACCTATACTAGGTAAGGAAAGTATTGCAATCGGGTCAAATTTCCGACATGCGGTTTTTGACTGATCTATACATTTCAGAGCCTCCTGAGTCCGAAAAACATATTTTTAGCCATTGGTCTGTCTGTCTGTCTGTGCCAAGATTTTCTCAGAAACTACTGAACCGATTTTGTTGCTTCTTTTTTTATTTTGTAGGATTTTGACTACTGATGCCTGTGACAGAAATTCGGGATTCCATGCACAATAAATGAAAAACATGTTTTTCTATAGACTGTAATGCAAAAACGGCTCTAACGATTTTGATGAAACTTTCCTATAATGTTCTAATCATTGTTCTCTCGATTTTCGTATATAGACTAAATTCCCGAAAAAATTCAGGAAAAAAAGTTATAAAAAAAAGAAAATTTTTATGGGGGCTAACTCCCTAAGTATATATTATACGGTAAAATTTATAATGAAACTTTTGAAAGGTAATTAAACTACCATATAAAAATCGTTCATTTGGGACAACTATTAACGAATATACAACTATTCAATTTCCAATGTAAGATTACGGGTTTATATCCTGGTGTCAGAAAGGGGTGGATGAGAGAATAAAGATGATTAAGTGATAGTAAGAAAATCTGTTGCCCGCATCACATAATCTTCACTATTTCCTCTACTTTTAATAGAAATTTTTGTTAGACAATACTAAGCTATGGCAAAAAGTTGTTGATCAGCAATATTAGGAAGTATTGAAATTTTTACACTGATCTATCTTAAGCGGGTTTACATTGCTTTAGTTTATCAAATAAATCGTACTCAAATCTTATGTTTGATCAATTTTCAGGAAAAGTTGTCTAGTTCAATTCTTTTTTGTTTCTTTATGAACATATGTAAAGATATAAAAAAAATTTCTGAAATAGGTAGGAAAGTCGTGTGAGTGGACACACCAGATATTTTTATCATAGTTTACTTCCAATTTCTCTAAAAGGAAAATCTCTCTAAAGAGGTCAAATTTTGATTCCCCTTAGGTGTTCGTTACTGAGAAGTTTTACTGTATATAAATTTGTGGAGATTCTTACCTCATATCACTCCTAACATCATTTCTGGTATCACTCCTTACATCGCTTCTGATTTCACTGCTCCTAACCTCTGTTCTAAGATCTGTTCTCACAATATCGCTTCTTACTTCAGCAGGCCTCATATCATTTCTTATTTCGCTCCTCATCTGTGGCGGTGGCTGATGGGTCTGGTAGAGAGGATGAGTGGAGGTAGGCGGTGGAGGTGGAGGCGGAGGGCTTTCGACGTAGTCTGCCTGGTTCAACCTGTACCCCTGCTCGGAGAAGCCGGGGTACCTAAGGGGCGATCCCTGAATAGGTTGGTTGGTGCTGCTCGGCTGTAATAATACGTAAAGATTAAATTAAAAAAAATATTTAAAATTATGGTACAACTTATTCTAGTCACTAAAAATAAAGAAGAAATTAATTGAATCAAGTAACTATATTTTCTTGTATCCTCATTGTTATGTAAAAAGGGCAAATTCAATAATTAGGTGTTTTCAGATTTTTGCATTATTGAATTAATGAATAACAAAACTACTAATCTGCAAAAACGCAGGGCTCTACATTTCTCAACAGCATGGCCCTCAATGCCTCATAGATAGTACCTATTATTATAGGAGATCGATACAAACTTTTCTTCTGTTGGAGTGAGAGTAGCTGACTCCACACTATTTCAGGATACCCACAGTCATATTTTAATAAATTGGGAATCTGACACTTCAAAAGGTGAGTACCCATTGCAATTGTGACCATTATAGACTAGAGACACCTTACTTTTAAGTAGGTCAAGTAAGGTGTTATGTCGAACTTTCTTCCAATCCTTATGCAAAGGTAGGCAACGACCTTACTTGTATGTATCCTTCCTCCTTCTATAATAGAAGTAATTGGAAAGGCTCTGTCAGTCTCACCCTTCTTAAAAGCGATGTTCCTCAATTTCTTTCTCTCACACCATCCTCCTACTTACTAGAATGGTAGACTGTTCAGCCTCACCTTTCAATCTGGTTCTACTGTTCGAGGGCACAACAACGACCTGAATGTTTACATAAGCCTTTTTTACAGAACACTGACGATCTAAGTAAGTAAAAGTAAAAATTATATAATTGGTATAACATATTCCTTTGAAAGAACTAATTATAATGTGTATTTCCCATCCATCTCATCCAATAAGCTTTTTCATTTTTCATCATCTTTTACTACTTATATACAGTTTAAACCCGTGGTCCACTCCCAGAAAACAAGATCCCGTGTTTCCTTTATATCCCTTCCCATAGAACTAAGACGTTTGAATATTTCTTTATTGCCTGATCCACAGCCTTCTGGAATTCCTTGCCATCTGAAATGTGCCATGCCTCTTCCTTGTCCTCATTTAAATATCATCTCTACCAATTCCTTCTCACATCCCAAAATGACGTTATAAAATAAAATAAATATTGCGAAACAGATTTTGACTGAGGTGAATGGTTTATAAAATTGATTGAGTTTTAATTTTAAAAATCAACCCATGCTTATTTTATTTTGTTTTCTTTTCATTTAAATAATGTTTTTTTTTTTATTTTGTTTTTTCTCAAAATTTTATTTTATTTTTACTTGTTTTAATTTAATTTCACTGAAGATACTGTATATATTCTTTAATATCGATTAATCTAATTTTTGGCCAGATGTAGTTTTTATTTTATTGTTCATATCTGTTATTCATAAGGGACCTTATCCCAGAATAAAGTTTGCTTTCTATCTATATACTGTGTATTTTTTTAAATCTTTAGCTTTCCAATGGTATATTATAGATCTACATTAATACTATTACAGCCAGATATTTATTTTGAACCTCCTTTAGTTAATTGTCATGAATGAGTAATTTTTTGTAAATGAATAAAAACAGCAGCATTAATTCCATAGCTATTATGATAATAAATAAGTAGCATGAATTTCAATTTTTAAATATATATAAGTATTATCTAAATCAATTATTTATTATATAAGTAAAATAAATTATAATATATCTCATTATAAAAATAATGATGAAATAAGGACTGACCTGTGGCCTGTTATGATGTGGTGATCTCATTTCTCGTCTCCTCAGCTCTTCACTAATCTCTTGAAATTTGGCTTCTTGGCGAAGCATGTCTCTTGATGATTGAGAGCGAGCCTGCATACGCTGCTTAAAATAAAATTTTTAAAAATTAAAATTTGTTTCCCCACTGAAAGATGGATTTTCATATTGAGCCATTCAACTTGGATATTATAATTAGTGTTTATTTGGCCAGTTAAATTAGTTAGTGTAATGCCCGATTCTCTATCTGGAAATCCTATGTCTGTCAGAGCAACATAATATGCTCTATGGACCAGAGGCTTGTTGCAATATTTTTTAAAATTAAAAATGTTAAATTTATGTTTCTTTATTGAAAATGGATCCTAAATAATATGTTCACTCTTCCGAAATATTGAGCATTCATAAAGATTCTTTCAGTTTTGACATATTTTCAAGATCCACAGCTCATTAATTAAATTTAATTATGTATTAATCAAATAAATTTTTTAATATATTAATAAACTTACGTTCTGTGGCATAAGATGGTTAGGATAATTGTTAGGCAAATATGCGGACGATGGCCTGTCACGAGCTGGCTCAGTAGACCTGCTCTGAAGAGAAGACTGCGAGCCCCTGAAGTTCATTTGAGCCGGAGGAGCCCTACTGATGAAGAAAACGCATGTTAAAATTTTTATCAAGTATATAAAAACATAACCATAAACAATAATTTAATTGAAATTAATATTAAAACGGTCATATTTTACTTTCTTAACTATTAAAGATATTGTAATTGAACAAAAAAAAAAAAACTCTTTTAATTTGCTTTAGAGTCAATAACAGAGGTCTGACCAATCCAAACAGTTTCAATAGTCACTTTGATGGACTCATCTGTGGGCCGAGTTTTAGGTAAATATCACATAGAGAAGGATGGGATGGTTGGGGTGATCAGTCAAAATAAAAATGGCAAAAATAAATAATAATATTTATTTTAACATTTGCTGACATTTTGACTTGAAATTCAGGCCTTCATCAGGGCTGAGAAAAGAACCAGATAACAGTCGGTATGAGAAACATAAACAATGTAGGTAAAAAAAACTTACAGCGAATGAAGTAGATAAGTGAACATTAAAGTAGGAAGAATAATAACAAGAAATAAATAATAATAAAGGCTAAGAAGTGCGGACTAATGAAATAAACATAATCAAAATAAGGTAAATAAGTAAACATAATCTTACTTCATTAATCCGCACTTCTTAGCCGTTATTATTATTTATTTCTTGTTATTATTCTTCCTACTTTAATGTTCACTTATCTACTTCATTTGCTGTAAGTTTTTTTTACCTACATTGTTTATGTTTCTCATACCGACTGTTATCTGGTTCTTTTCTTAGCCCTGATGAAGGTCCAAACTTCAGTTCGAAATGTCGGCAAATGTTAAAATAAATATTATTATTTATTTTGAATATAATATACTGTAAAAAAATGTAATACACACAAAAAGGAACAAAACATAACCGTTATACTATGATTAAATGTAATTGCCTATATACGGAAGACTTGGCAAAGGTCAAGGATATCTTAGCTTTTGATATGAAAGGAAAGGAGGTTCTTATAAGAGCACTACAGGAAAATATAAACAGCTATTTGGTAAGAATGAATTTTTGGGTAGGGAATTTTGGTTCTAAAGTAGGAGAACCATTCCTCTTTCAACAGGTATTTTTTTGGAAAAGCTGGGAGTTGAAAGGAATCAGCTTTAGAGTATGGCGGAAACCATTACTTTAGACTTTGGAATCTTGTATCACCATCTTTGTTCCTGCATTGTTATATAAATTCTAGGGATAGAAAGTTATAATAAAATTATATTATTTGATATTTAAGACGACAGTCCCATCTAACTTTATCCACCTTATGTCTTTTTCTTAAATATCAAATAGACTGATGAATATGCTGTTTCAATTTGCAACTTAAACCAGTTGACGCACCTTAACAACTTTATTATATTTCTCTCTATTTAATAGTAATTTTGTTATCTATATCAAACATGCCTAGTTTTAAAATAGGCTTTCAAGTCAGAAAGCTAGTTAGTTACCTATCATCTTGTGGGCTCGGCATCTTTCCTCTTCCGATGCCGTTCTGAGGCGGTGGCCCGTGGCCATTGTGTATCTCTTGGTTCCTATAGATGCTTAGGTTCTGGTAGAAGCGTTCTCCGTTGTCACCAACTGGACTAGGCTGCTGCTGTGGCTGCTGATAAGGAGGTTGCTGGTAGGGGATATGATGGTTATTGTAATTGTTAGGGATGAGGTTAGGGTTCGACGGTTGTCTCGGACCAATATGGTTAGGAGGGAGAGTCCCTTGCCTGTGCTCTGCGAGATTTTGACTTGACCTGTTTAAAAAGAAAAAATAGTTTAGAAGTTGATACTATAAAAAAATATATATAAATAAGAAATTATAAAATTTAATTAAATCAGTCGTAAACCTATGACTTCTGTCATCCAGTATCCTTTAACAATACCCCACTTATCCCTGTTGAACAAATCTGATACCTAGGAGTCCTGGACAAATGTCTAACTTGTAAATCCCATACCAGACTGAATCGACAAGAAACAGCTTGATGTTTCTAACTATTTCAGCACTTACTAATAATATTAATATAAAACAGCATACACATCACTTGTTGGTGCGACAGGCTTGTTGAGTTAAGATTCTGATTATTTGGCAATAATAGGATGTCTGACACCAAGACAAACGAGCTTGTCAATCCAACAAGCCTACTTCAGTTCGTAGATACTGCTGGAATAATGCTCTGAATAAGAGCGACACTAATATGGAAGTACAATAGGTCTTGTTGGCTGCGGAGCATTTTACCACAAATAAAAAAAAAAAATCATTCATGATGACCTTCACGTTTCAGATCTGGCCCAATGTAGATACCTATCCTTATATAATAAACTTCAGAACCATCCCAAACCTCTTGTTTCTAAATTCCTGATAACCCTTTGAGGCGTCTGAAAAGAAGATGGTCCCATGATCTCCTAATGTAGACATATTATTAGAGTGCTACCAGTGGGTAGTTTCTCAACAATGACATAATACTCATTTGTTCACGTTTACTAGATGTATTTTTATTTTTTAATAAAGATGTAAATATAATGAATAAAATCTAAAAAAAAATTACCTTGATCTGATTTGATGAGCGTTAGGATGAGGTTGAGTTTCATAAGATTTTTGTGGGATGCTATTTGTTGATGATGTCCTACTGTACCCTGGGTTAAATACTTCGTGATTTGGGTGAGGCATAGTGCTACTTGCAATTGTGGTTTGATTTAAGTTTGGTCTTTCAAATTCGTGATTACCAGCTGAAAATTAAAAATTAAATTACAATCAAGAAACATGAATACTATGAAGTTTTCTCCTTCTTTTTTTTTTTATAGCAATAAGAAATAGTGAATTAAGTCAATTGAAATTTAAAAAAAATAAAATAATACATTTAATCTTAAAGGACAGTTATAAGCATTATTAATCTCTTTTTAGCTAAAAATGTTAGTTACAACTTTGTAAAACTAAGACAGATAATAATCTACATAAATAGAATAATTCTGAAGTCAGAGGTGAACCATAATATGTGAATTTGTTTTCACTTTTGAGATTTTTATCTTAAGAGACTCATTTTTTATGAAACTTCATTGAGGAAAACTATCCTACATGCATAATAAGATGGTAGGTGAAATAATATTTCTTATTTTGCACATAGGATAGTTTTTCTCAATGAAGCTCCATCAAAAATGAGTCACTTAAGATAATTTTTTTTTTTTCCCCTACGCCTAAGTAACGCCTGCTTCATCAGCCATGCGTGCTCTTGTAGTCCAATACAGTTTTGCTCTCCGAGCATAAGGGCTGTCCATTTCATTAAAGGAACATCTTATGTCCTGTAATGAAGGGCATGTATCAAGATCTTCTCCTGTCATCATGTCTAAGGAACATGGAGGGCACATGTCGGGCTATCTTTTATACCGATGCGGTGGAGGTGCTTCTGAAGGAAATTGTGACCAGTCAGCATTCTAAAGCATGCCACGGCTTGCCCTCTAGGGAGGTCTCTAGGAATCCAGCCACTTTCTTCCAGCAATCCACTGCATCGTTTCCCTTCAATTGTTTGTACATATTTCTCTTTCAGTGAACTTTGGAGGGTCTGTTTTATGATTCTTTTTGTTGAATCCATGGCCAGAGGAATATCGGGTTGGATAATTCCAGAACCTATTCTGGCCAGTTTGTCAGCTTCATCATTTCCGTGGAGCCCGCAAGATAAAAATCTCAAAAGTGAAAAAATTCACATATGGTCGTTTACCTCTGACATACAGAATTAAAGTATCATTTTTTAATGAAGTTTAATTAAATGCTTAAGTGAATAAAATATCTTTGATAAGTAGACGACTTACTGTTGAGCGATGGAACGGACTTTGAGCTATGTATCTGAGGGTGGGGAGGGAGCTGGCCTCTTCCCTGCTGGCCTTGCTGTTCACTAAGCACACGTGAAGGTAAATCCCTTTCGCTCATCCGACGGGGGCCTATCAGAAATAAACAGTATTTAATTATATATAAAATGAAAAAAAAAAAAAGATTAATAATAAAAAATGTAATATATACAACAATCAATCCTCAATTACAAAATTAAAAGTATATATCTTTTTCGAGCAAAAAGACTCATTAAATTTACAGAGAAACTTCAAATGGATAATTTTTTGTTACAGAAATTTTTTTCATTCCAAACTGGCTAATGATAACACTGGTTTTATTATAAGAAGGAGTTAGTCGGGGGTGCGGTCAGATAAATACTAAATTAAAATATAGTAATTATTTTATTATAATTTTGCCGACGTTTCGACCCACTTTGCAGGTCGTCTTCATGGCTACAAAAGATACAAAACATGTTGAGAATAAAAATTAAATATAAGTAGATATAAAATAAGAAGTTGTCAGATACAGAAATAAAAGATGATATCAGAGATATAGTGGGTGACAATGTAGTAAAATATTAATTATTATATATGTAGAAGATATAAATAAATGGAAAATAAGTATGAATAAAAAAAAAAGGAGAATATAGCATGTAAGTTAAAAGTAAACAGATTAACATTACTTATTCAATTTTCAATCTATTTATTAGTTAACATTCATTTTATTTATCTGTTAAACCCACAGTTATCTCATGTAATCTCTATTAGTTTGTTATATACTTATTCCTTATCTTTTATCGCAATCTGTTTCCTTTTAACTTACATGCTATATTCTCCTTTATTTTTATTTTTATTCATTTTTTATTCATACTAATTTTCCATTTATTTATATCTTCTACATATATAATACTTAATATTTTACTACATTGTCACCCACTATATCTCTGATATCATCTTTTATTTCTGTATCTGACAACTTCTTCTTATTTTATATCTACTTATATTTAATTTTTATTCTCAATATGGTTTTATTATATTTATAACATCTGTATAGAGGATATTCTCTGTAATGAACAGATATTAAGCTCAGTATTAACTGTATGCAATAAAACATAACTCGGTTACTAATAACTTTTAACGCCATCATGATAACTTTATTTTTGAAGTGAAAAGTTTATCAGAATAATTTTTACGCAACTATAGTCGTACTTAGTGAGTATAGATCAAATATATTTATATCATGTTATTGATTTTGTTTTGTTAATGTTTTTACTTTTATAGCGTAGTCTTAAGCACACACCATAGTTTTTGTTTTTATTATGTTTTTTTTTTCAGAAGTTTGCCTTTCCAATTATAATTGTTTTCTAATAATTTTGCGATTTGTAGATTAATGAGAGAGCATTTTAAGACTTATTTTTACTTTGATTTCAGTATCTAGCCCGTAGTTGATCAATTAAAAAACTCCCATTAATAAATTTATAGTTAAAAGACAAAATTTAATTAATATATGGGAAAGAGTAGTGTATGTAAACTTTTTCACGATTGAATTGAAAACTCTCAGATATATCAGTAGATATATATTTTTTTTCTGGTATTTTTGTTACATATATAATGACAGTAACAACGCACATTTTTTATTAAATGTAGATAAATATTTTTTTATGCTTTTGAATATTATTGCATATGTACAATTATAATATACTTCTTCACTCAAATAACCATTTCTCCCCTTTCGAATACCTTTTAGTTGATACATTACTCTAACAGAAAAAATATAATTCCCTATTAGTGTCTGTTATAGAGAAGTTTCACTGTATTCATTAATCATTTGATTTTCATTACAATAATTAAAATAAATAACAGTAGAGAATAATAGAAATAAATTTATTTAAAAAAAATAAGAAAATTAGAACTGAAAAGTAATTCAGTAATCTTGATTTAAAAAATATGAAGATAATTTTACAAAGTTAATAAATGCTCTAAACAGCAGATATACAGTTTTTTTATTTAAATTGTAATATAATTGTTTATAAGTATTATATTTATATATTTTAAAGACATTATATACAAAATAAAACTTTCATTTGGTAACTGAAAACATGCTTTCAATAAATTTCTTCAACTCCAAAAAAATAAAATAATAAATATACATATAATAATAGTGACATACAAGTTCTTGAAAAGAATCATACTCCAAAGTTTTAAAAAATATATACCAAAAGTTAGATATTCTTGTTATTCAATCCAAAATTTTAAACGATAATATATAGTTCTTTGAAAATATGAACTACATATTTAATTAAGTAAACTAGTTACGAGCAGAAGATCATAGTTTACATATATGTCAAAAGATATATTTATTTTGAGCTATCGTAGCTATTACCAAATATAATTTGTTTCTGTTCCAGGATAATTTTTTCAAATTTCATTTTATGGAATGATAGGATTTTTTAATGACAACCTTTAAACTGCTAATAATTTATTTACACTAGTGAATATTTGGAAAAATTTAATATTTTCAAAAACATGCAACAGTGATGTATGTTTAAAACAAAAAAAATTGATACGAAACATCACAAGTATAAAATAATAAATATCCAGAAGTATGAAGGTTGTCACCAAACATTTTTATCATTATACAAAATACTAGCCTTTTAAGAAAAGAGAAGAAAAGAAATACAATTATTTTAACAACCATGTAATGAAAATTAGAAATGTTTCCAAGAACTTCATGATATATAAATGAAAAAAAAAAAAAATTAAATATACTAAGACGAGGCAAAAATTAATTGAATGTGATGCAAGCAAAGAGTAATCACATTGTAAAAACATGCAGTTTGACAAAAAGTAACAGAAGAAGTAAACATCCAAAAACAATATTTAAAAAACAAAATTTGGAACCTAGTAAAACAAAAAAGAAAAGACCATGCAAAAAACCCAAAACAAAAAATCAAAATGGAACGATGGAAAATAAAATGTAAAAATAAAAAAATCACGTGCCTCTAACTGAACAACATAAGAACAGCT
Organism: Nezara viridula; assembly: GCA_928085145.1. Taxonomy (NCBI): domain Eukaryota; kingdom Metazoa; phylum Arthropoda; class Insecta; order Hemiptera; family Pentatomidae; genus Nezara; species Nezara viridula. The sequence continues at coordinate 18,273,162 of OV725077.1, forward strand.
TGCACAACAGTTAGAAGCAGAACATTTCTCACAGCTTACTGCTCTCGGAGACTACCATCCCACCAGTACCAGTACTGTCCATCGCTTGCTGAGGCTGGCAGCTTGTGGTGGAAGGCTTGCACCAGAATGTGTTACAGCTATCCAGACTAGTCATTTGACAAAGGCGAACTGGAGTCACGACAAAACTTCTCTGCAGCTCTAATTTCTTTACCCTCTTCAGCTTTCTTCCTTTGATTACGTCTGCTTTACATTTCTTCCTCAAAGTGTCTTTTGATGTACCAAAATCTAATTTGTCTTTTTCCTTAAGTCTTTCTGACCATCCGTTTGATTTTCCACCAGCATCATCGACACTCATCCATCTCTTCATGCAACGCCCGCTGCTGTCTCCAATATACGCCTTGTGAATACGTTCCGATGCACAGAAGTTAGTTGGACTGTCAGTTTTGGGCAGTTCTTTATTTTCTAACCAGTTAGATGACATGCCATCGACCTCACCAAGGTCCACTAGACTGTAGTGCTTATGAGATCTAGATGCTAATACCTTTCTTCTCATTTCTACTTCATCCACGCTTATAGATTTACGAGTCACGCTTAGTCGGGGTGGCTTAAATTTAGATGGTTCAGGAATCACTAAATGTATTTCAGGAAGCGAAACTATTTTGGTAGCTACATTACCTTCAGTTTTCTTATCATGGAGAGCACTTTCTGACAATGACAACTTCTCTACCTTAGGAATGTCTATCTTCAAAGGACTGGTCTGAGTGAACTTATCTAAAATAGAGCGGTCACTTCCGCTAAGGAGACTATCACCGTTATCTTGAATACTAGGTTTATTTTCAGAGGATTTACTGTTATCTAGGAAGACTATATCGCACTTTGCTTCCTTTGTAATGACACCATGTCCTAAATCGATAAGTCTATCCATACTGAATCCAACTGGCTTTAGGCCATTAGTTTGAAGTACTAGGTCGTAGTTACTAAGAGACGTATCGTCGAGAAAGGCAGCAGGAGGAAGAATAATATCACCTGGTTTTGGACTCATTTCCAAATCGTTGACGGCAATGTTCGGTTCAGACTTAAAGTTACCTTTTGTGAGGCTTCTCTTATAATTCGTCTTTCCTCTGATGATACCGGCTTCGCCCATCTGAGAAAAGTGTTTAGCCAACGCTGCTACTCTACCGGTACCATACTCAAAATCTCCTTCATTTGAACTCGAACGGGAAGAGGAACTTTCTGGTAAAGGAATATAAATTTCAGTCTTAGGAGGTTCCGGTTGAGATAGCATGGAATTTAAGAAATCATTCATCGGATTTGCCAAACCCAATTCACTTTCCTCAGTGGTTAAGTCTTTGTTCGCAAATTCCGTAATACGACCAATCCCACTGACAATATCATCAAGTTCTTTTAATGCTTTTTCTTTTTCTTCATTTGAAAGTTTACGTCTTGAGACAATTTCTTCTTCTGGCTTATCTTCTTTTGTATTATTTTCTTTAACAATTCTAACTTCCACCTGAGAGTCGGTTGACTGGGGCGACTGAGAATCTACCATACAATCGCATTCTGAAGAACTAGTATCTAAAATACAGTCTAGCGATACGGAACGTCTCTTAAAATTCGATTCACAATCCTCCTTAAATTCCCATTCTCCAGTTTTTGTAAGGTAAATATCACTTTTCCAAGACCTAGAATTATCTAAAGGAACCCAATAAGATGGAAAAGTTTCTTTGGTACGTTCCATTCTTTCTAAGAACCAATCTGGTGGTGTCTTTATATCATTCCTTGTTCGAATCAGGTCCACTTGAGGCAACACTCTCTGTAATGATGCAGATGCATCTTCTGAATCACAATTCATCAATCGTGCTTGGTGTTCTTGGAAAACGTCCTCGCGTAGGTTGAATTCATTTTCTGGAGGTACCTTATAATAGTTTATATTGTTCTGCGGAACGCTGAGTAAGTTCGATGGAGGGATGATTATTTGAGGGTTGCTTGGAGGAGGAGGAGGTGTCATCGTGATGATTGGAACTGTTAGTCTAACCACTGTGGGAGAACCTGGTCTAACCGGTTCTAGATATTCCTCGGAAGCGGCGTCGTAATCATAGCCACAACGCTCGTTAAAATTTCCCATCGATACGCTTTTAGGGAAATATTGCTGATTCAATTCTCTATTCGGGTGTGGCATCTGGGCCCCGTAAGCTGCAAAAACATCTAGTTTAGACCAAAGAAGGATCAAACAAAGGACAATGTAATTTCAATTCATAAACAGAAAATAACTTTTGTAATACATGTACTATTTTGTCTCCATTATATTCAATATCTATATTTGAAAGTACACCATGAGAATTAGTTCATTGAGCAGATTAATACTCAATACAAAATTTTACAAAAAAATTTTTTTCAGTTTTTCGACATATATAGACTCATGTTACGCAGGTTGCTATTTTTGTAAGATTAAAGTAAACATGCATCGTAATTATTTTCACAGAAATGTTTAGTATTATCAGGCACCATTAATCATAATCATCTCAAATGATGTTAATCAAAGATAAAATAGATACAATACGTTAAGTTTAAAGCGCCTCTATGACTATTGGTTTTAATAAAGTGTTAAGAATCAAAGCACCCAAATACCCGATTAATAAGTTAGTAATAAAGTAATAGAAATTATACATATACTTAAATAGATAATTACCTCTCGTCATAACAGGCGAAGGCTGAGACAACAGCGTAGCTAGGCCGTGATATATGGCTCCTTGCTTCGCCACTTCTAAAGTGACAATAGGACCAGTTCGGACAAGGTACTCGGCAGCCCTATAAGGCAAAGTTCAAAATAAAATTATTGGGTGAATCAATAATGCAACGTCATTAAAAAAATAATCCAAAAATTTTATATTGTAATTAGATAAATTATTAGACTAATAGAACTAGATAATACTGCAATTTTCTAACTTCTTCAATTAGTATTTATTTATTTGTTATTTGCCTCTATTGCTAGGGTCATCGGCAATCCTCTCCTTACTCACACCTCTCATATTTCATTGTAAAATGCAATCATTCTTAAGAAATCCATCAGGATCTCCACTTCTCTCTCCCCGCATCCTGAAATACCACTCAGATAGCCTCATGCATGTTAAGGTTCTTCTTCCATATCACCGCATAATGTGTACAGTTTACGAGTATGTGGTTCACAGTTTTAGCGGCACCAAACCTGACACAGATAGGTGGTTCTCGACAGAGGAGTAGGTATCTGTGTCAAATTCGCAGAGACCAATTCTAAGTCCGCACAGGATTATTTCCTCTTTTCTTGATTTCCTGTTACTTGTGTACCACTTAGCATTGTTTGCTTTTATTTGGACTGGTTTCTTCTCCATGTCTCATTTGAAAATTAAATGGCTTTAATGCTTTAAAAAATAAATGGCTTTAGTACCTTGAAAATTGAATGGTTTTAAAACTATATTAATGTAATGAAATAAAATATGAAAAAACTAATGTCCTACATGCATAATATTGTTAAACTTATTAAAGTAAAAAATCAAAATTTTGAGAAAAGAAAAACAAATTGTTACATTCTTCTGTTTATTGGTGGCTTTCGGTCATTTAATTTTTTATTGTCTATTATACACAGATGAAAACAACATATTTTCTTCTTTTTTTTCTGAAAAGTATTGAATTTAATTTTTGTAAGTGTAACATGGTAGCTGAAGATATTTCCTGGTATTAATGAAAAAATAAAATCATACAAGAATTATCAGTTTACTATCTTTGAGTAAAATATCATCTTTGATACATTAACACACACCTAAGTATAAAAAAATGTATATGTCGCTGTAAAACAAAATGGAAAAGAAATCAAGTTGTTAATTTTATTTTTTTCTATTTTAGGTATATAGCATGAAACTTTTCCCTTCCATATATATATATATATGTTAATTTATTCTGTTCTACGTTTCAGACTGTTTAATTGAAAAAATAATAATAATGAAAATGTGTTGTACTATTCACAATTTTCATTCCTTTCAACATTTAACAATTTTTTGTTAGAATTGCAGAAAAATTTTAAATAATTTTTTATTATCAAAAATTAAAAAAATAATTACACACAATATTGATCTTATTGAACTTTAAACAGATTTTGGGAATCTTCAACATTCATCATTGTATATTATAGAAATAGAAAAATCATCTTTATTCTGGGACTAGGTCCCTTTAGAATAACAGTATTGTTCATATAAATTAACCATAAATCTGGCCAAAAGACTTATTACAATGAATAATAACAAAATATTAGTAATAAATTAAGTATTAGTTAAGCTCTTAGGATAAATTAATGAGAACAGTTGGGTAATAGGGATTCAGTACTACAATATTGGAGCTAAAATAATTGCATAATAATCGCTGAATGAAATTAGAAAGGAACGCAAAATCAATTTTATAGGCAAAGCATTGTAGTGATGGAATATAAAAATTTAAAAAACAAATAATGATAACTGTTAATATGTAAAGAAATAAATTGTAAAAACAAAAAAAAAGTATATACATATATTCCCTAAGATATTTAAGTGATTATGCGTAAAGATTAGGAGAATAAAAAATAAAATAAAGTGTACATATATAAATTATAGGTGATGAATAGTAAGGATATGGTAATTTATAAGGTTTTTATTGGTGCTGACGTTTCAACCAAAGCATGTGGGTCATCATCGCTGCATGTTTCGAGCACTGAAGTTATTCGAGTACTTCAATAACTTCAGTGGTCGAAACATGTACTGATAATGACCCAGTTGCTTAATTTGACATGTCGGCACCCATAAAAACCTTAAAAATGACTGCGTACTGACTATTTATCACTGAACAGTCAACTAACAGAACAGTTGACTAACTTTCTTCAATACATCATTGTATAATGTTATTCAATACAGTCGTATTTTGATGAAGGCTCTTTGACAATCTTCAGATTAACTTTAAAAATGTGGTCTTACAGTTTATTCCATGATTTTGGCAATAACAATGTAAAAAAAATTTAGGGTTTACTAATAACATACCAATTCGAAAATCCAAAAGTAAAAAAAAAATCAAACTCACTTTTCTTGTGTTATTCCAACCAAGCTCTGCCCATCAACTTTCAACAACTGATCACCTGCTTGCAGTCTTCCATCCTACAATATAATTAATTTATTAGTTATAATACAACTACTAATAATTTAGTAACAGCTACCATTAATAAAATAATAAACGATTACTTACTACTAATAGTTATTTTATTAAATAGAAATGTAAAGATACGATGTGCTACTTACAGCATCTGCTGCACCTCCCTTCACAACAGACTTGATGTAGATGCCAAGCCTGTCCTGCCCAGCTCCCTATAACAGAAATAAAACAATTTGTTAATTAATAAAATTATATAGAAAAAAAAATAAGGTGTGTGCTATAGACCACACAATAGAAGTGAAAACATCCACAAGAGAAGATTAATAATATAAACTACAAATTGTAAATAATAGTTCATTATAAACAGGAAGAAATGCTGAACAGTTCATTAGCTTACAGTAACCGGGTCCGATTTTTAATTTCTGAGATATTATAATCCACATCTTCAATAAAACTCGTTATTTGGTTTTCAACACGATTTTTTCCCTTTTCCGCTCTCTAACACGGTGTTGCGTTAAGATACTTAACACTTCAATTAGTCGACTCCCGCTGACTTTATCCGAGCGTTACACATCGAAGATCTGACAGCTCAATCTAATTCACTATCCACAAAAAAAGTGCAAAACGCGTCTAAAGAAGTTTTCACTTAAAAAAAAAATTATTTTGCATAGCAACACTGCAGAAGTACTAATTATGCTAAGGAATGAATGAACAACTTGGATCTGTTCAGTTTAGAAAAGCCTTCAAGAATCGAAAATGGACTTCGATAATAATTAAACATTTCTATATTAACCTGTACCACTACAACCCATGAAGGGTCTTGGGTTCAGTACTTTGTTGAGAAGTACTGTTTCAAGGCCAAAGGTAGGAAAGGGAGGTGATCGGGCCAGTATCATGCTCAATCACTAGATATCCCCCTTGATCAATTATATAAATTCAGAGTACCCATTTCAATTTAATTTAAATTTGTAAATAAAATACTTTTTAAGACTAGTTACACGGATTTCTTTCCTTTATGTTTTAAAATCTTCCGAATATTAACTTGTACTTATTGTAAAATATTCAAAAGATGAATAACATTATAATTGAATAGCAAAAGATTTGATAAAAAAAAATCTAATTTTACGCCATAAAAATTTTAAACAGATTTATTAAAATTTTTTAGAGCCTTTGGAATAGTATGAAAATAGACTATGATATACTTCAAAGCCCAACAGGAGTTTCATGACGTAAGTGAAAAATGAATATTTTTTTTTTTGGGGGGGGGGAGGGAAGGGTTGGCAAATTTAGACAGGGTTTTGAATTTTTGAGGAGGGCACGTTTCGACGGGGTCATGAATTTTTCGAAATTTAAAGTTAAGAAAAAAAAAAAAACATGGAACAGACCACTGCATATATATGATTGTAATTGATAAATGATTTCTTTTAATTGATTATTTATTTAATGAAATTTACAACTGCAACAAAACTAGTAAAAATGCACACATTAGAAATAATGACATGAACAGACTTGAAGAGATACTGCCCAGTGGTAGCACTCCCTATTTAATTCTAGGTGAGAAGATCACGAGGCCATCTTCTTTTCAGACGCCTAGGGAGATTATCATGAATCGAGGAAGAAGCAGGTCTGGAAACCAGTGGATACGGATGGGACTGGAGTTTATCATAAAAGGATAGGTATCTGGCTCGGGCTAAATCAGCGGCATATGGGACATTAAGGATTTTACGAACGATTTTGGATTGTAAGGATTGGATACCATAGGAATTCGATGGTTTGGTAGAACCCCAAAGCTCAACTCCGTATGTCCATATAGTTCTTATTATGGTTATGTAGATGAGTCTTTTTTAATTAATTGAAAGTTTAGAGCGTTTGTCTAGCAAGTGTCGGAGTAGTCGGAAACGTCGAGCAGTTTCTTGTCGTTTCTGTCTGGTATGAGGATTTCAAGTGAAACCTTTATCCAAATGGAGTCCTCGTCCTCTTTTAATTAAATTTTATTTGATGGAAGGTTAATACGCCCTCATTCTTGGGGGAAAGGAGAGGGGAATGGACACCTCTGAAATATAAAAAATATGTCTGTAGACATTTTAAAGTCATTATAGAAATTTCGAATTTTGGTCTATGTCGCGAGCTTTGCCTTACTCATCCTACGCGTTTTCATTTTATTTCATTAATGACATACGAAAGAATTAAAAGGTGTAGGTATAATGTTATTAATATAAACATATGTTTTACAATAAATATAAATATGAGATATAAATATCTAGGAAGGAATAGTTAGGAGGGAGTGGCGACTATTGCAAAGGTCAGAGGTGAGACCTCGAACCTCAACCTCCCTAACCTCACCCAGGTCAACTCCATCAACCGACGACTGCTTCCTGTAATTAATACAGAGTGGTCTTGTTATCTTGCGCTCAGGGACAATGAGAGGAATATTCAAAGAAATCAATACGTGTTAAAAAATGTTCCAGGCGACAGTCCAGTATTCGAATGGTCTAAATAACTGAACAGATTGCTATCGCTAAAAAACAATAAAAGATTTAAATATTTTTTTACTTATTTTTGTTTTTTTTATTTTCAACAAAAATTTATTGAAATCTATCTACCATAAAAAAATAATAACTTTTTTCTTTTTGAAAATTTTGAGGTTTTACGTCTAAAAAAAAAAGTATCGAGAAGTAAGAGATCTTCGACAAAGTCAGAGGTCAGCCCAGGATTCTTTGAAATCGAAATGTCTATCCGTTATTCTGTTTCAAATTATGTCAGTACTTGAACACCCTCAGTGCTCAAACCACGGTTAATAAGAGAAAATATTACAAATTCGTATAAATGGATTATATACATTATTTTTTTTAATTTTTAGTTTGTATAACTGTTTACATATTTAATTTTATTATGTGTATTGCAATATTAGTTAAGATTCATGTACCATCAATCAATATAGTTTATTATTTATAATTAGCGGTCGTATACTATTATGTCTCTGATTGTATTTTAAAGAACATTTTCAGCCCTGAAGATGACCCACATGTTTGGGTTGAAACGTTGGCAAAAATAAAAAAAATCACAAAAGACTGCGTCCTGAATATTTATCGCCCATTTCATATTATATCGTTTTTGGAAAGCACTGGGAATTACATATAGAATGCAGCGCGCGCGCTTAGTAGAGGAAAATATCAATATTTCGATAATATCGATTATCGATGGGCATCCCTAAGTAGATTCAAGTAGCGACCAGGGGATCCTTTTTACTTAGTAAACTCAATTTGCTCAAACTTGTTAGTTAGAACCTTCTCAAACCAAGGAATTTTCAAAGAAATCTGTGTAAGATGAAAATAAATTAGCATTTCGCTGAATCCGACCTATGGGAGAACGGAAGGCATAATTGTTGAATGGAAATTTTTCGAAAAAAACTGAGATTAACGAATATAGACAAAGAACCAGATATTTAATTTTGTTTACTAAGGAGGGTAGAAGAATTGATGATTCTATTAATCAACTTATAGAGAAATCTTTTTTTAGATACGCCAATGTGCTAGAAAATCAATATTTATAGTGATATTAACAATTTAAAAATCTTTATATCGATTATCGATTTTGAGCCTTGGATATCCCATCCATTGAGTGGGGACAAGCGACACTTACTTGATACATAACTGTGCGGAAATAATAGACCATTGTGTAATAAAAAATCAACAGCGTTTTTAAACAATATTAACAATTATTGTTATTAATAATAAATACCAGAGAAAACATTCGCCGAACTTTGACCTTTCTCGCATTCGATATTCGCTGGAGACTTTTGAATGGCACCTGACTCAGCATTTAATTCGAAACATCATCTAGATGAGTCCTAATTGAAACAGTAGTGTGGGCGGCCGAAACATCTGCTTCCTATACTTCCACTACCATATATACTGGGCAACCATCTGCTTTATATAGTATTGTATATTATTTTATTTACATTATGTAATATATAATATTGACAGCTGATGATATGATTATATCCCTGGCAAGCTATGATATATGACAAGAGTTAATATTACAGCTGTTTATTGGAGTAAGGAATAAAATGCCGGAAATAGTGGAAATTCAACGTTTAACATAAGAATTTAAAGATCGAATATATATATATAAATATAAAAGTTTAGACCTCAATGTTTTAATCTTTTAAATGTTAAATGTTAAGTGTTGCAAGACCAAGACCAGGACTGGTAAAAAAATCGATTTTTCAAAATAAAAATTAAGGCAAAATAGTTACTAATACTTGGCAATCTTATATACTATATGTTAATAATTGGTATAACCAATATACTTTTGCATTTAACTCCTCTAATTTTTCATTCGGTCTTAGTTAGGTTTTTCTTATCTAAAAAAATAATGTAATATCTCTATAATAATAAGCTAATAGGTAACTGCAAGACTTAGGTGAGACTTGCGCAAGACCAAGACTCGTCACTTAAATCTTTGATTATTAACAGTTGCGAATACATATTTATGTATTTCCTTATATATATAAAAAAAAATCAATTTATTAACATATATCAATAAATTAAACAAAAGTGTGTTTTTAAGAACTATAAATATAAAATTAAATTGTAATTTTATTCTTTAGCGTAAAAACTTTCCACTTGAAATACGATATTTAAAAAAAATGCAATATATTAATTATAGTCGGATAATAGGTCATGAACTACACTTCAATAAACTAAAACTCCTCCTGTTTATTCTTTTTATTCAAAACGTTCCGATCCCTGTTTTTTTAAATAAAAAATAAACAGGAGCTGTTTTAGTTTATTGAAGTATTGTTCATAACCTATTATCCGACTATAATTACTATCTTTAGTAATAATATGTAAAGATCGATTAGAAAAATATTTTATCATTATGTATATATTTTATAAATCGATAGTAAGGCTTTATTGGAAAGAAATGGCCCAAGACAGGCAGAGATGGAGCAGGCTTGTTAGGGCGGCAAAAGATCTACATGGCCTGTAATGCCAACAGAAAAAAAAAATATATATATATATGGCTTCATAAAAAAAAAAAGTTTTTCTATATTTGACGAGTCTTTCATATAACAGATTAACTAAATCCAATTTCAACATCCTATATATTATTCCTAAAAGGTTTTTTTTTTTTGTCGGTACGCCATAACTTCGTCAATTCTTCATCAAATCCAATGATTCACAACTCATGTTGAAGATATTCTTATCCTTCACTTGCGAAAAATAGTCCCATCCCCCTGAAATTTATGGGGAAAAGTTGTGAAGGAAAAGAAACTTTATTTGCAAATAACTCAAAAAGTATTTTTTTTTCTACAAATACAAAAACAAATACAAAATCGTAAACATCGGATAATTATTAACAAAGATACAGTCCATTAGTTTCGGTATACTTAATAATGTCTTCCTCTTTAAAGATATTGCATTTAGGAGTAGAATAGTCTACTACACTTTTTTTTCCTGGCTGATATATTAATTTTATTATTTCTTAAAGACATTTGTTTGTCTTACATTATATGTCTTTTAATAATTTAGAAAATCCCATGATCAGGGCCATTATTTTGTCTTTATTACTTTTATTATATTTCCAGCCAGCGTTTAAAAATAGGTCCTAGCAAAGCAATTTGTACAAATATTTTGGTTTATTATGTTAAGTAGAATATTGTAATAGACCAAGGAAAAAACATTAATTCCTTCCTTACATAATACATAGGATCTACTTTTTTCTAAATTGTTTTTCTATTTCTTTACTAAACAAAATTTTATGCGAATTATTCGCACGGGCCAACTAGTTTTTAATTAGTACTTTTGTTGATATTTCTAGTGAGAAAATTAATACCTTAATTCACAGTTCTATATTTCAAGCACGGTAATCAGCTACTATGGAAACAACTTTATCACTAAAATGACTTTACTCAAAAATGTTGAAATTTGAGTCTGCCAAATGAAATATGAAATAACTGAAATAGTTCTGATATATAATACTCATGTAACAATAAATTTAAATTAAAAAAAAAAAAGATTTACTTCGAAAAATATCGAAGTGCATTTAATATTTTTTTTTTAAATAACTGTTAATATAACTGAATTACAGCCAAGTAATCTGAAATAAATAACACAGTTCTCTCCCGCCACTTTTATATAACAGTTGTATTTTATTAAATCTGTTAAAGCTATATTATACATAAATAAAGGCATTTACTGGAGCGTGTTTTTGGAATTCACGTTTTTTTTGGAATTATTGCAATATTTTAAATAATATTCTTGTTAATTTGTTGAGTGGTTGAACCAATATGCAAATATTTTCTAAATATTCTAATATAGTTCTGTCACAGTCCGGAATCTTGGCTTTCATTTAGACCGAAGACTAACTTGGAACCCGCATACTAGACTCAAAAGACAAGAACTCAACCGACGATACGGCCAACTATACCGACTACTAAGCAGAAAATCTAAACTTTCCATTGAAAACAAGCTACTGATCTACAAGACAATACTGAAACCTATTTGGACTTACGGACTAGAACTGTGGGGATCAGCAAAATTTTCTAACATCAAGCGCATCCAATCCTTCCAGTCTAAAGTCCTTCGAACAATAGTCGATGCTCCTTTCTATGTATCCAACAAAACCCTACATCATGACCTTAACATACCATTTGTCATAGACCTTATCCCAGAAAAATTCTCCAAATTTCACCAGAACCTTACTTACCACCCAAATCCTCTTGCACAATCCCTATCAAGCATCTCCCATCCCTATAATCCTCCAAGAAGGTTGAAACGGCAGTGGCCTCGCGACCTTTTGTAGATTGTATAAATTGGAGTTCTGGCAATGGCCAGATTCTTCACTCAAGACATGTGTGTATGTGGCTAAAGTGCTCTCGACCAATCTCCGCTGGCTTTAGTACCAGTGACGCGGTTGGGAGAGTAGCGCAGGGTTCTCCTGGAGTTCCCTCGCCTGATTGTATATAGGTATGCATGTGTTTTTTTTTTTTTTTTTTTTCTTAGTTTTAATTTTCTTATTTTTTAGGTTATTTTATTTTATTGTATATTGTATATACTTTTGATTATTATTTTGTTCTATTTATTTTATTTTTTGTACATATGGTGTGAATGTCATCCTACCTCACTATAACCAATGTCCAACAGACAGATTGTTATAATACTCAATAAAGAAATTAAAAAAAAAAAATATATAGTTCTGTGAAGTTCATTTAAGATGGACACTTTTAAGAACAACCGTTAGTGCTTTATCTAAGAGCGATGCTCATGAACATGCGCACTACCAGGAGAAATCGCGCGCAGCAGAGCACAGAAGAACGGTGTTATGATTAATTAACTGGTGCGCTCGTCGGATCTTGAACCTCCTGGTTAGTCAGTAACCGGGTAAATTAACATTTTTAAGCACAGCAAAATACGGAATACTTAAGATCTAGGGTATAGCGAAAGGAAATGAAGACACAGATTGGAGGAAAATATGGGAATTAAATCTTAAGACAGACCAGCTAAAGGAGTGGGAGAAGTTACAATAGATATCATTGGTTTGCAAAAAAATCACAAAGTATATTGATGAAGCATAACTTTTAAGAATGTTTTTGTAAATTTCGTCCCTATTTATAGATAAAAAATACAGCAGCAACAAAAACTTTTTCATATATCGAATACAGTTACAAAAAAGACCAAATTATTTTAAAGTGAAAACTGCCATATACACAAAATACAAAAGATCACGGGGATACTGCCGTTTTAACCTTCTTGGGGGATGATTGGAAGGATGGGTGGTGCTTGAAAGGGGCTATCTATGCAAGAGCATTTGAATCATACGAAAGATTCTGGTGAAATTTAGAGAATTTTTCTGGGATAAGGTCTAGGACAAATGGGATGTTGAGGTCACGGTGTAGGGTTTTGTTGGTTACACAGAAAGGAACGTCGACTATTGTTCGAAGGATTTTGGATAGAAAGGATTGGATGCGTTTGATGTTATTTTTTTTTCTTTTTCCCATAGTTCTCGTCCGTAAGTCCAAATAGGTTTCAAGTATTTTTTTTTTCAATAGAAAGTTTAGATTTTCTATTTAGTAGTCTGTATAGTTAAGTTCCTGTCTTTTAACTCTAGTATGAGGATTCCACGTTAATCATTTGTCTGAGAGAAAGCTAAGATACCGGACTGTGTCATGAACAATTTTTTTTTTTTTTTGTAAAAACAACTTTAGGCGCGTTTCGCACTTTTTTTGTGGGGAGTGAATGGAACTGAACCGTCAGGCACGGATGTGTAACGCTCATTCGGGTAAAGGTCGAGCCGACTAATTAAATTGTGTTTGTATATTGGTGAAAATAGTTCAGGAACTAAAAATCGAACTTGCATACCGTAAGCGAGAAAAATGTCATTTCATCCTCATGTAATTTCATCCTCTTTGTAATGAGCTATTATTTAAAATTATATCTTAAAGCGTCGCCGAGTTGGAAAGTCGGAAAGCAAAAACATATAATGATTATAAATATATAGAGTCGAAAACTAACTGATAACGAGTTTTATTGTAGATGTGGATTAAAATATCTTAGAAACTAAAAATCCGACTTGCATATTGTAAGTGAGAAAACTGTTAATTAATTCATTTTCTTTGTAATGAGCTATTATCCATATTTGTATCTTATTGCGACGCCGTGTTAGAGAAGAGAAAAGTGTCGAAAATCCTAATAACGAGTTTTATTGAAGATATGGACTAATATATCTCAGATGTAATGTAAAATGTATATTTCCTATAATTAATCTTGCCTTGTTGATGTCATTTCTAGCATGTGCTCAAAAGCACACACTATAGTTTTTTTTTTTATTTAAGCAAGGGAAAGTTCATCAAAGTCTTTTATGATTTAAGATTATGAAATGTCACTGAATGACTTCTTGAAATAAAATGACGATATAAGGAATGTAGGGAGGATAGGGAAATAGAAAAATCAAGAATTCATTATTCTATTAATAGGGATGGAAAATTGATACTTAATAGACAGCAAGAAGATGTACAGCTAAATTCAACCCTATACTTAGAAAGTACTTCTCGTACTAAACCATGAAATGACCGTTAGTTATTTCATACTAGAGATTTCAAATCGATAATTGAATTTAAGATATCCCAGTAAAAAAGCGAACCATAGCAGTCAAAAGTATAGGAATTTTGATTTTCAAACATGTATGGGTGGGCTGGTCCAGCGGCATAAGGCGTGTGCAAAATAAATGTTGCCAGGCAACCTGATAAACCGAAGATTACGAGTTCAAATCCGGTTGCGAGGGATTTTTAACTCAGATGTAAATTCCCCACCCTCACCTCTGACCCGAGAAAAATACCTTAAAGGCGAGAAAATAGAGTTAATCTAACCCCCTTTTGTAAATAAGCATTTATACTCAGCTAATTTAAATTTTTGAATTGTGATTGTCATGTACGGAGTAATTTTTGTATAACTTCGCTATATTAAAACAACCGTTGTTAAGGCCCAGAAAAAGTGGCATGAAAGCTGTTTAATATGAATACGTTTAAGTGGCGTGACGTAACTACAGACCATAAAGGACTAGAATCATGACCATTCTACCTAGAAGATGTTTAAGAAGAAAATGAAATATTTATTCTGAGAATAGAATCACATGGATGATCAAAAATACATAAATGTTAATAGAAACTGTTTCATTAATAGAACGCAAAACAACTTACAAAGGAAAACAATGATTTACGTTTCACATAAGCCTATTAGGATATAAAGCATTTTAGTTTTATTTAATTATAAATGTATGTTTTGAGGACAAGAAGAAAACTATTTGTGTGGGCGGGAAGTCAAGAAATTTGACAACAATTAATCATCCACTTAAATTTAATTGAAAATTGACCGACCCACCATCATCTCTAAATAACAGACAGGACCTACCGCATCATGTCGCCATCGAAGTAATATTGCGGTTGGCAAAGTTCAAACACTCGTATCACGGTTAACAAGATAGGAATTGTACAACGTTATTGAGTGGTTCATTACTGAATGAATCACTTTCAAAATAACCACAAGGGACACTCAGAATCGAAACCAAAACTTCGCAGTTCAGAAATGAAAACAGCATAAAAAAGTGAAATTATAATAACCGAAAGAATGAGACACCATTATAAACTATAGAAAGAGAATATGTGGTCAATTCTTCATACTCTGTTGGCATTACAGAACTTCTAGATCTTCATTTGATAACTGATCTTCATATAACTCTATTGAATCTTAGTTGATTCCAACTATCCCTCTGCTTTTTGTCCATCCAAGTGGATTTTTGCCTACTATTGAGAAAATCATTGTCGTGTAGAGGCCACCAGATGGATCGAACTACTTGGCCCATCTTAACCTCCTTGAGCTGTTTATGTAAATAGCTCGTTATTAGTATTAATTCTCCATGTTTTAGTACTCAGATCGCTCCGGTTAATGTGCGGAGGATTTTTCTCTTAAATCTCACTAGAATTTTTCCTAGATACGAGGTGAATATTGAAGGAAGTTTATCGACATTGTAAAATGTAAAATAAAATTTCAACAAAAAAATTATCAAATTAGTATTAATCATTTTCTTTTCCCGAAAAACACAGAATTTTAACAGTACTGAAAATCGTCATAGTAGAATTTGTGTGCATTTTATATCCGATTTTCATGCACCAATTTTTCATCTTTTCAACAGCTCTCTGTGGACTAAATCAGCTGATCCATCTTTATGTAGAGTTGTTTTTTGGCAGAACAATACCAATACATTTTGGGTTAATTCGGAATTCCCAAGCGATTTTAAAGTTTTCAAATCTCTCTATTATATAAACAGTTTTTAGTGATTTTCATATTTTATTTTATTTTAGTATTAGGAGAGTAAGAGATAACAGGACCACAAAAGCAGCTCAGTCCTCTAGGCTCGTTGGTGCTGCTCTCCTATAGCGATTATTTTACGAATTACACAGCTGTTAAGTAAATTATATATTTTCTGAGTTTCTATTATCTTCTATTCTCCTAATACAAAATAAGGATTTTATTGATAGGTGTTAGTTTGATTTAACATAGGTGACAACAGTTATTTTTCGATCTAGACATTTCCCCATGAATACAATAAATTAATTATTATATTATATAAAAATATCATTTATATTATATTGTGATACAATCATAATTATTATGAAATAGAAAAGAAAGCACCATATAACGTACAATGAAAATATTAGGAATATAAGGCCCAAATTATCGTTGGGCTAACAGGAAACTGGACAAGTTGAATATATATTACGGTTACAAATTGTCAATAGGAATAATTATAATTATATAATAATATAAATTTACAATAAGGTGTTGTCCACCATAACATCATGTCCATTTTTGTATTTGTTCAGGGGAGCCAAATTTCCATAACTTTGAACTATTAAAATGTTTTTTTTAGTTATTAAATTATTTAATAAAAAAAAAAAATGGTTCTCTGGTCTTTAACATCCGAGGTACAGAAATATAATTTAATTTTCTGAGACAAGCATCAATGAGAAAATTAAATGACTCGTCATTTGTTTTTCAGACAAAAGCTAGTGTAAAATACGAGCTGAGTGACAGAGCTCTGATTATAGATAACATTAATATATTAATATTAATGACTGTGATGAATGTCGGTAAGAAAAATATTAACATATCATCTACATGACAGAGAGCGGCAGAACGCACGGTAGCCGATCCATTGAGGAGCCGTGATTGGCTCAACGGCTCATAAATAATCATTTCATATCTCTTACATCTCTTGAGTCACTATCTCCGAGTGCTTAGCCGTAGTCATAAATTAAAATAACTCAAGTATGTAACAGCGTATAGATTTATGTTCGTAAGAAATGTCTGACAGAAAAAAAATAAATAAATAAAAAATAAAATAAATAAAATGGCAAGTCGGGTCAGTTTCGCTTCCGCACCATTTCTATTGATTACATAACTATGATTTTCATTTGGAAAGAAAATTAACAGGAGAAGCCGATTTTGAATTATGGCCATGTCAAGGAAAAATTGCGTACAATAGGCCTTCATGGCTGCAGTGCGCATTTACGCCGCTTTAAAAAAAAAAAAAGAAAAAATCTTTATCGGACTATCTAGGTATAAAAACCATAATCACAGAAAATTTCATGAATCCGAATAAATATTAGGAGGGATTACGCCCTTAATATGCATTAAAAAAAAATTAATTGAAATTAAATTTTCGAATCAAGTCTAAAAAATCTGATGTGTTGCGCGCATAACACAACTTTCACTTACCACCCTATTAGCAGAAATAAGTATTTTCAGACAAAGCGAAGAGAAAGTAAAAATTATAGATGCTATATTTATTTCTATTTCATTGTGGGTATTTTTATTTGTATAAGTACCCTCATATATACAAATTTTAATATTTATATCGCTGTAATCTATACAATTAAATAATAAGAACAATAACATTTATGAAAACCATATATTTATATTTACATAATATTGTCGGAGTCCGTATTATATTAATCTCATGATACGTATGGAAGAAGCGTGTTCTATTCTTTCGGGCGAGCTCGGGTGCGCTCGTATTCCTCAATTACAACTATTCTGTGTTACGATCTCTTATTTCTCCTTTAGTTATTTATCAAATTCTTTCATATTTTATATTTAACTATTTTTCATATTAGAAATCAACGTGAAATGGTCAATTGTTTAAAATAAAAAAAATTAAAGTAACTTTAGAAGAAGCTAATATTGAAAATTAGCCATTTAAGCTCTGTTAGAGAACATCAATCAGAATAATAAACATATGTTATTTAAAACTGCTTAATTTTACTGTTATTTAATATGATGAATTTAATTAAACTCGTTACAGCGGTTTTCGAAATAAACGTAAAAATGTGTTCAGTCCAGTATATAAAGTACCACTTCCAGAAAGCCGATTTTGAATAAAACGTTTATGTAACATTCCTAGCATATGAAAACCATAAATATACAATTTTACTTTCGTAAAACTTTTCGTTTTTGAGCTAGTCTGTTACCACAGACGCACAGACCATTTTGCGGGACTTGGTTATTTGAACTCAGGAGACCTCAAAACGTGTATTTCCGTTGAAAACTCAGATTCTAAAATTTTCACGATCGCAATACTTACCCTTACTATATATTATATATATAGGTAAGTGAAAGTAAAACAAGCGGGAAACCGTTTAATCATTAGAGACCGCATTTAGGCAAAGCAACGATAACGGAGGGCGCATTTAGTTTAAGCATCGATTCCAGAAAAGAAGCACAAACTTCACTGCTTTTTTTTTGTTTTTTTTTGGCCGCCGTTTAATGTGTATGGAACTAAACTTTCAAGCTTTTTCATTTTTCCAATTGCCTTCAGCTGGTCAGCGACGGTCGATTTGCTAAAGTTAAGTTTTCCTGTAAGTTCTTGAAAAAGTCCTTCCACGACCTTCTTTGTCTTCAAGGCTGAAGTCTCCCTCCCGAAATTTATTAAACCACCGAAGAACAGTGCACTTATTAATACTGCTCACGCCCCAGACTTAATTGATGTTTCTGGACGTCTGATTCCCATTCCGGCCGAGTTTAAACTCGTAAAACAAAATTATACGAAAATCACGCGTTGACTGAATTATTTCTAAGCAGAGAAATGATACAGAGGTAAACAAAAATTATCGTTTGGTAGAGTATTAATAAGTGTTGACATTCACACAAATAATAATGCAGTAAACGTAAAAAGTTTGTTATATAGAGGAGTATTTTAAAGAAAACTCAAAATACTTCATTATTTTCCAGAGGAACTAATAATAATTTTATTTTCGTAGGGGTTTTATTAGTGTTGCTCAATTGCGAGACCGAGACTAGTCTTGCTCTTGAAACTCAGTCTTGGCCATGGTCTTAGTCTCGCAACAATCTTGCAGTTACTTATTAGCTTATTACTATACAGATATTACTGTATATTTTTTAGATATGAGAAACCTAAGCTCGAATGAAAAATTATAGGAGTTAAATTCAAAAGTATATTGGTTATACCAATTATTAACATATAATAACTAAGATTATAAAGTATTAGTAACTATTTTGCTGTAATTTTTATTTAAAAAATATTTTTTTTTTACCAGTCCCGTTCTTGGTCTTGCAACAGTTCGGCGCCCTTGGTCTTGGTCTTGCAAGACCAACACCAATTTTGGGCAACACTAGGTTTTATGTATATGTACTTAATATATACGTACTTCTAAACACATAACTGATTTTATATCTTAGGAATACTTATATCTTAGACAGCTTTATTATCGAAGCAATCTATCTAATCTAATGCAGCAATCAAATTAATAACAGGAATATGAGCTGTGGATAAGAGTTCGTTACGCTCAGTCGGCTACTGTCAGTTTGAAAGTGTAACGCCTTTCTTTTTCTCAAAAGAGAGTGTACAAAGTTATCTAATGCAAGAGAAATAAGTCCTGCTTATCATATTCACAAAAGATATTTTATTTTTTTCATTTAAATACTTATTTACTTTCACTTAACTATATATGAAATATATAGTTCAGGAAAGTATTGCGATCGTGAAAATTTTTGAATCTTAGTTTTCAACGGAAATACACGTTTTGAGGTCCTCTGAGTCAAAATAACCAAGTCCCGCAAAATGATCAGTGTGTGTGTGTGTTTTAACAGTCTAGCTCAAAAGCGAAAAGTCGTACGAAAGTGAAATTGCATATTTAAGGTTTTTATTTGCTGGGGATGTTACGGTAACTTGTTCGTCAAAATCGACTGACCGAAAGTGGCACTTTATATCATAGGCTAAACACATTTTTACAATTTGTTCTTGGAACCCCCATACCAGACTGAAACGACTAGAAACCGCTCGACGTTTTCGACTACTGCAGCACTTACTAGACAAACGCTCTAAACTTTCAATCAATTACAAACGACTCATATATATGACAATAATTAGAATTATTTGGACTTACGGAATTGAGCTTTGGGGGTTCCACTAAACCATCGAATTCCTCACGTATCCAATCCTTACAATCAAAAATCCTTCGTAAAATCCTCAACGCTCCTTACTTTGTCACAAATAAACTCATCCATAAAGACCTTAATGTTACATATGTTTCCGATTTGGCCCAATCCAGATACCTATCCTTCCATAACAAACTGCAGAACCATCCGAATCCTCTCGTTTCAAACCTTGTTTCCTCCTAGATCCCTGATAAACCTCCGAGGCGTCTGAAAAGAAGATGGCCTCGGAACCTTCTAATATAGAACTTTGATTTGAGTTCTACCAATGGGTAGTTTCTCTTCATGTTGTACATGTCATGTTACCAATGTCACATTTACTTGTTATATTTTCCATGTAATACAGTAGTAAATTTCATTAAAATAAAAAACAAACAAAAAAAACAAAACAATCTAGCGATTTTGATTAAATTCATTATATCAGTGTAAAATTAGGCAGTTTCAAATAAAATGTAGTTTTTATTCTGTTTGATGTTCTTTAACAGGGCTTAAATGGCTAATTTTCAATATTAGCTTCATCTAAAGTACCTTTAATTTTTTTTTATTTGAAACAATTGACCATTTCACATTAATTGCTAATATAAAACAAAGTAAAATATAATATATGAAAGAAGTTGATAATTAACTAAAGAAGAAATAAGAGATTGTAACGGAAAATAGTTGTAATTGAGGAACTAAAGGAATACGAGCGCACCCGAAAGATTAGAACACGCTTAAATACGTTACATGAGTTTATATACATTAATATACATATGCGGTTTTCATACGTATGTTAAAATCGTATAAATTTAACAAAATATTTTCATTGCATAAGCCTAATTTATGACCGCAACTAATAGATTTCTAGCAGAGACAACAATCAGTATATGTCGGCTAAAAGCATTCTTCAATAAACAGCAATCTAAGCCTTCAACTATAATCATAAAAAAGAGAAAGTTATCCGGATTCAGCAAATAAAAGTGCATTTTCATAATACGTAAAACGAAATAGATTACAGTTACGTAAGCTAACTGTAACGCCACCAACAACTTAACGAAAGATAGTGACCTTTCTAAACTTTATAGCATGCGGAAAATATTCTTTTAAAACAACATTTTCTTCAGTGCAAGCAAATTATACTCTATCGCTGCTCTATTAACTTCGATTTCAATGAAGTTCATTCATAATTGTGGATTGATGGTTGACTGTAGTGAATAATTGAAGAGATGAACGGGTGGGGTGATAAAGTAAAAAAATAAAATAGTAAAAATAAATTAGTTTATTTTTCCGACGTTTCGGCCTAAAGTTCAGACCTTCATCATGTCTAAGGAAAAACCAGATAAGAATAGGTTTAAGAAACTATAAAAATTGAATAATAAAAAATTAACAATTAATAAAAAAATGATCCCATGGCTTGGCAGAGAATATACGGATTGTCCAATCTGAAACCTACCAGTAAAGGAGGATATGTTCCATTTTTTGGCTGAATGATCAATGCTTAGTCAAATTCGTATCGATTTTTTTGGAACTAGCTCGGTCCGAAATGATATCCTAATTTCCCTTCTGTGAACGAATGTAAATTTTCGGTATTGCTCAAAATGCGTGGATACATCGTTTTAATTTGCTACATGCAGAATAAACAATGATCCGTCTAATATATTTGTTGCCAGTTTTATTCATTATATTGTTTATGATTTCCATTATTTTCCTTTATTCATGTCTTAAATATAAATTATTCAAAATATTTATTATTTTAATTTTGTATTTGTCGTTTTAATATTTATCAATTATTATACTATTATTATAAAGCCTTTATTAATACCTGTAAAACATATAAAATTTCCGTCAGACAAATAATCAAGTATAAATGTTCTATATACTTTGAAATTTATAATTTATATTTACTAAAACTGAGACAAAAACTGAACACATATACATACATATTTAAACTCATATGGACGTACTAACCACATATATCGCTAAAAAGATCCATCTAAAAAAACTTCAAATCTTCCAATTAAAGTTATTGCGACTCAAAACAAAAGCACCTTGGTACGTGACTAACAAAACTCTACATACTGACCTCCACCTTCCAACAGTTGAGCAACATATAACGACCCTTTATCAACGATTTTACACTAATTTAAACATAATAAATCTAGTCTAAAAATGCGATGGATGAGAGATCTCGATCCTTAACCACCTGAGTAATTGGAACAAGTTAGGGAAGAGGTACTTGGGGTACTGAAGAGTAGAGACGGGTACTGCTGAGTACTTTCCTTCCCCATGCCTGCCATGTCATTATTTCCTGAATCGCCATCACATTTGGCTGATTGTCAACAATAAGTTAACAGGCGCAAATACATTTTTTAAAGAAAAAAAAAATGTATAGTCAATAAAGCATTTCTCATTCATAAGGGGTTATATATCCTTGATGACACCGTTTTTCCTGATTGTAAAGGTTGTTATCTAGGGGACCTTCTTTCTTATACGTGTAAGCGGCAAAGTTTCGCATCCATATAGAACTGTAGGTAAGATAATGGTTTTATAGATTGTAATTTTTAAGTTCCGGGACAGGAGGCGCGAACTAAGTAGTTTTGTCACAGAAAAATAACAAGCATTTCTCGCCTTCAGTCTAACCTTAATCTCTTCTTCAATTTCGTTTTTTATAGTTATTGTAGACCCTAAACTTCTCTACCTGTTCAAACATATTATCATTTATATATCACCAGTAGTATCGCCATTTTTGCAGCTAACCATATATTTATCTTATCCGTTTATTCGAGCCTAGTTCTTACGCTTTCATTAACGTTGTCGTATTAGTTTTATAGTTTCCACGTCTTCGCTTAACAGTACCAGATCATCAGCATAGCCCAGCACGGTGTTGTCCCGTTCAGATCCAACCCTTTTTCGGTACGCATTACCTCCCTAACGGCATATTCTGAAGCCAAATTGAACAGGACAAGCGAAAGGGAATCCCCCTGTTTTAAACCCGAACGAACCTCAAATTTTTCGGACAGATTATTACCGATTATAACTTTATTGAGTGTTTTCCGTCAAGCACATCCTGACTAGATTTACTAGTTTTTTTGGAATCCCCTCCTCGATTAAAATATTATACAGTTTCTGCCATGACATTATTTCCCGTATCTGCAGCACATTTGCTGATTGTCAACAAGTTGACAGGCTATAATAAACCTATATTGAAATATAGATTTTCCTTTTTTGTTTGATATTTTATTTTAAAGTTATATCAATAATGATAAATGCCTCCTGACGAAGAAGAGGCACAGACAGAGACCAGACGTAGAGAAAGGAAGAGGCGGAACGAGATAGGCCGGAGGAGTAGGATATGGGAGAAGGCTTAAACCGGTTTCTGCAAGGGGGCGTTCGGGCACACTTGTGCACTTCCAATACAGCTTAGCTCCGAGGCTCTTACATCTTTCCATATAAACTGTGTATATATATAT
The DNA here is from genome assembly GCA_928085145.1 of Nezara viridula. Classification (NCBI taxonomy): domain Eukaryota; kingdom Metazoa; phylum Arthropoda; class Insecta; order Hemiptera; family Pentatomidae; genus Nezara; species Nezara viridula. The sequence goes on from OV725077.1 coordinate 18,296,776, forward strand.
ATATATATATATATATATATATATATATATATATATATATATATATATATATATATATATATATATAGGTTAATAGGTCTTGATAATAAATAAGTTAAAAAGAGATATTTTCGAAAAGAGAAGAAAATACTTTGGACAAAAAACTTACCTAGAACATACACACAAAATTTAAAAAACTAAGGTGTGTGCTTTAGGCCAAACGATAGAAGTGAAAATATCAACAAGGCAAGATTAATAATGTGATATACAAATTATAAATAACAGCTGATTATAAAGAGGATGAAATGCTCTGTGTTTCTCTCGCTTATAGTAAGCAGGTCCGGTTTTTAGTTTCTGAGATATTTTAATCCATATCCACCATTAGTGTTGCCCAAAATCGGTCTTGGTCTTGCACTTTGCAAGACCAACATCAAGGCCACTTAGCTGTTGCAAGACCAAGACCAGGACTGGTAAATAAAAAAATGGACTTATAAATATAAATTAAGGGAAAATAGTTCTTAACACTTATTTTTTCTAAAAAAAATTAGTTACTATATGTAAATAATTGGTATAACCAATATACTTTTGCATTTAACTCCTCTAATTTTTCATTCAGGCTTAGTTAGGTTTCTCCTATCTAAAAAAATACAGCAATATCTCTATAGTAATAAGCTAATAAGTAACTGCAAGACTGTTGCGAGACTCTTGCGCAAGACCAAGACCATGACCAAGACTCGCATTTGGGTAACACTATCAATCAGAAAACTCTTTATCATTTGGTTTCCGACACATTTTTTTTCCTTTCTACTCTCTAACACGGGGTGGCGTAGAAATACAATTTTGAATAGCCCATTACATAGAGGATGAAATGCTGAACAGTTCTCTGGCTTACAGTATGCACGTCCGATTTTTAGTTTTGAGCTTTTTTATCCATACGGAAAAACACTTCAATTAGTCGACTCCAGCCGACTTTATCCGAATGTTACACTTCGGAAATCTTACGTCTCAATCAAATTCACTTTTCACAAAAAAAAAAAAATTGCAAAACGCGCTCAAAGAGGTTTCACTTTAAAAACAAGAACTGTCCAGACGATCCAAACTACTGTCACATCTTTTGGACTACAGATCTCCACTCAACTAGTCAGAAACAAGCGACTAATCGACACCAGCAAACAAAGACCTATTTGGACAAATAGAGAACTTTGGGATTCCGCAAAACACGTCCACATAAACAAAATTCAAAATACTTCGTAAAAACATCAATGCTGCTTGGTTTATTTCAAATCACATCATACACACAGACATAAACATACCAAAAGTAAAATCCTACATATAAATTTCATTCTTGTACTCTTAATCATCCAAACCTACTCGTCCCGTCTCTTTCTTCCTACCTGTAACGTAGTGAGCTTCAAAGACGACTAAAAAGGCAGTGGCAAAGAGATCTCTACTCAACTGGAAAAACAAGTTAATAATCTACATCACATAATAAGACCTATTTGTACATACGGAGCAGAACTTAAGGGTTCCACAAAACACGTCCACATAAACAAAATTCAAACAATACAATCCAAAATACTTCGTAAAATCGTCAATGCTCGTTGGTTAATTTCAAATCATATCATACACACAGACATGAACATATTAAACGTAAAATCTTAAAACACAACAAGTACACAACATTTCATACTTTTACTATCAATCATCCAAACCCTCTCTTCCTGTTTCTTTCTTCCTACGTGTAACCTGATCACCTTCGAAAACGACTAAAAGTGGCCTAGAGATCTTTTGACCACAATGTAAATAAACCATTTTTTATTACTATTTACGATGTGAAAAACCTATTTATTAAAAAAAAATGAAACATACTTTAGATGAAGATATTTTATTATTCGTCATTTTATCCCTGTCACAGTATTTGAATGATCATAAACCGCCATGATATTAAAAACAACTTGTTTGAAATCGATTTAACGAGTTCGTCGAAATTGTTAGAGCCGTGAAAATTATAAAAATGTAAAAATTCAATAATTTATGGGCCATTTCCGGATAATCAATATTGACGATGAATCTACCTTTCAGTTTCGTATAACTCTTCGTTTTTGAGCTAGGTGTGTGCGCTCATAAATGCACACACACAAACTCATACAAACACATATGAAACATTTGATATTTCAGACATTAAATGTAACTGAAATTAAAAATCTAACTATTCGGTTAATTCATCGTTTAGACAGACTATCTATTGTTAACTCTAATTGGTCGATAAAAGTGACGTCATAATCGACAACTTTGAACAGAACGGAATTAGAACCAACCAATCGACTAACAATAGAAATAGAATTATAATTGAAATGCCGTTGTTGTTTTGGTACAGTCATCGAATACCATATTGGAATTCCTATCCTGTCAGATATGACTGTTGCTTGATTTCTCCTCCATTGTCAACGACTCAATTGAGAAATGGCGAATCATTGTTTCGAAATAATTTTGTCCTGTCCTTCATTGAATAACTGGCTAAGATTGGAGTAGAAAATACCCATATAATAAAATAAATAATAAATTAATTAATTGAATTTAATAAATGTTTTTATTTCGTCGCCAATTTTTCATAAAAATAAAAATACAACTAGTAAATGTGAACAGAGAAATAGAATGACATGAAAAAATAAACAGAGAAACTACCCATAAATAATTTTTTTAAGTAAATAGTTTAATAAAAGTTCTCTTGCTCAATCTCCACTGGATTTACCCCCAGTGACGCAGTTGAGAGAGAAGTGCTGGGATCTCCTGGAGTCATGCTTTTCCCTCCACAGTTGGAGGGACAAGTCTGGTTTGGAGTTCTCTCGCCAGATTGTAAATATTGTATATAGGTATGTATGTGTTCATTTTATTCATTTATTTTTAGGCTATTTTATTCTTATTTATTGTACATAAAGTGTGAATGTGATCTGTGAACACTATTATAAATGTCCTTGAGACAGAATGTAATATTTTGAAATAAATAAGCTAAAAAAAAATAAATAAAAGTTCTCCGAGGTTCCTAGACCATCTTCTTATTTAGACACCTCGGTGGCTATCTCAGGGATCGAATAGGACACAATGTTTGAAACGAGAGTATCTGTGTGGTTCTAAACTTTATTATGCAAGTATCTAATCTGGGCCAAATCGACAATATAAGGAATATTAAGGTCGTTATGGATAATATTAGGACAAATCTAGGAGCATTTTTCTAGTAAGTGCTAGAGTAATCGGAAACTTAGATAGGTTTCTTGTTTAAGTCTGAATAAAATTTTCTTTTGCTAGATATATGCAAAAAAACAGTGAAATTTTTTTACTTTATTTAGTTTTATTGTTTTTTTTTACATGACTCCGAAACTAAGCATTTTATCGAAATTACTACTACATGCACAGTAAAAGAAGATAAAATTTACAATCGATTTATACCTAGCTTTTTGATGAAGGCCCAAGACTGTTAGCATATTTCACAAGAAATATATGTTTTCGTCGGTTTTCCCCAAAAAATCATAAACTATACAACTCTAGAAGAAATTCATTATAAATTTGAAAGAGCTTTAAATTTCCTATATACCTTATGTAGACACGTTAATATGTGAGAAGGGTAAGCGGCTGTTAAATCGTATGTAATCGAAGGTGTATTTCACTCGTAATATCTCTCAACTTAGGTATTTTTTATCTTTTCAATGCTTTTGATTCGGCTAATTTAACTATATTCACAACAGGAATATAATGTATAAAAAAATTACATATATTCTGTCGACATCAGAGACTTTAACATCCATAACAATAATTTTTTAAAAATGTGGATCTAAATGCGCTTTAAAGTCTACAGGTATCGGAACTGTTCAACAGTAATATTGATTGTAACATTTTTTTGCACACATCCAGCACATCAAATCGAGTTAAGATGTTGAAAGTTTGCGTACAAAATGATTTGGTGATTAGAGAAGTGTCTTTTGGACTTTATTTTTAATGTGTACTCCGCTATTTTGATAAATTAAATTCGGAAAAGTTATAAAATGTTCAATATCAGAATGTAACAAAGAAATTTATTGTTCAACTGATTTAAAAATTTTATTCAACTTCTTTAGTCAAGTAGCATTAATAATAAAATTAGACCATTTTTCGACATTTTTCTAAACAAAAATAATAGAGGAAGCTCTATTTGCTCAGATTTTTGTGTTTTAATTTTTTTTTTAAACAGACTGAAGCGACAAGAAACCGCTCGACGATTCCGATTACTTCAGCACTTACTAGACAAACGCTCTAAACTTCCAATTAATTACAAAACACTCATATACATGACTATAAAAAGGCCTATTTGGACTTACGGAATTGAGCTTTGGGACTCTACTAAACCATAGAATTCCTCTCGTATCCAATCCTTACAATCTAAAATCCTTCGTAAAATGCTCCCTATTTTCTTACAAATAAAACCATGCATAATGACCTTAATGTTTCTTTTGTTTCAGATCTGGCCCAATCCAGACACCTATCCTTCCATTATAAACTTCAGAATCATCCCAACCCTCTCATTTCTAACCTTGCTTCCTCTTCAATTCCTGATAACCCCCCTAGGCGTCTGAAAAGAAGATGGCTCCGTGATCTCCTAATCCAGACATATCATTAGAGTGCTACCATTGGGTAGTTACTCAGCAAGTGTTTTCATGTCCTTATATCCATGTGTGTTTAAATTTACTAGATGTATTTATATAATACAGTTGTAAATATCATTAAGAAATAATAAAAAAAAAATTTTTTTGTAAATAAATAGCCGGTTATGCACAATATAGTTATACACATTTCAACCACAGCCATACCTTCCTTATTTTATACGACCGTTGTAAAGGAAGCGGTTCCGCTCTGTAGAGCCTTAACACAACCGACGTATGCACCTGTGCAGATAGGTCATCAGGAGCTGAAGTAATTCCAACAGGTGATAGCCCCGTGGGAAGGCGACTCCACCGTCCATTTTATACGCCATTACACAAAAGTTACACGTTGAGTTAAATACGTAAAATGGGCGACACTAAGCAGAAGGGAACCGGTCAATAAAATATACAATAATTCGTTTTGAATGGGAACAGTGCTCACTATTTACAGAAAAAAAAAAAAGAAAAAAAGCAAAGTGTGTTTGCTAAAGCATAATGACCTAAAGACCACACGATAGAAGTGAAAACATCAAGACGACAATAATAATACTAAATATAAATTATAAATAATAGCACCTTATAAAGAGGATGAAATGATGAACATTTCCCTCGCTTACAGTATACTGGTCCGATTTTTTAGTTTTAGAGATATTTTAATCCATATCTTTCATAAAATCAGTTATCATTTGGTTTTCGATGCTATTTTTTTCCTTTTCGCCTCTCTAACACGGCGACGCGTTAAGATGGATTTTTTAATAATAAATAATAATAGCCTATTACAAAGAGGATGAAATGCTGAATAATTCCCTCGCATTAAGTATGCAGGTCCGATTTTGTTTTTTTGAGATATTTTAATATATACGTAAAAACACTTCAATAGTCAAATCTCCAAAAACACTTCTCTAACACAAATAATTTCATAAAAATTTGCAATCCTATTACACGGTTTTGAGTGGCTATTGACGTGTATGAAATCTCGAAAAAACATAGCTGACTCATGAGAATTTTTTTTGATATATATTCCCAATTACAAGGTGACTTTGTACAAGAGTTTAGTTTAAATTTGAAATCATCGGGCGAACTAGAACATTTTTATATCAAAACTAAAGGGAAGATATTTATAGAAAAAGTCTTTTCCCGCCGTATAATTTTATATTTAAAATAAATTATAGTTCAGGATATCAAAAGCCCGGTTTACGGTATTATAAACAACCATACATATAAACCGTATGTTAAAATATTGTATTAAAGTATGTATATATATTTATGTGGTTATTTTGATTAGTTTGGAATAATTTTCATTATATACATTTACTTTTAGCATTATTATTCCGCCGTTTAATTTATTTTTATTTATTGTACATAGAGTGTGAATGAGCAACTCTATCATTATTACTGATGTCCTCAAATATGACAGAATGTAATATTACTTAATAAAGAAATGTGTTTATTATATATATATATATATATATATATAATATATAGAATTTCACTTCATTTTATCCGGAGAGGACTTATAGTATTACCCGAACTTAGTGAAAAAATAATATATATATATATATATATATATATATATATATATTATATTATGTAGTATGTATTATGTATTTAGCCCCGAATGTATATATCAGACATCTTCTAGATCCCTAAGACCATCTTCCAGAAGTTTAAAATTTACTCCTCCGATGATGTGCTAAATACTATTATTTTTGGAATAACAAAAAAAAAAATCCTTTGAAATTTAAAATAAAAAAACATATATAAGAGATAAGAGCATTAACCTTACGTTAAACCATGGTTAAACGTCCTAATGATAGACCCCATCAATGGAGGTTTCCTGGGAAGGTTTAGATATCATCTTCCTTCCAGGATTATCGCTATCAGGTTTTAATTGTAGCCACTGGGGTCCATAAATGTGCTCTAACAGCCAGGAGCAGATTGCCTGAGAACTGCCGAAGTTTTCAATAGGCAGGTTTAAGCAACAAATTAAGCATCTATCAGCCAAAGATTAATTGCTTAAATATTATAACACTAGGGGTATTCATGCAATTGCTGTAAATACTTAGTGTGCTATCATGCTAAGCAGTCAGGACACATTTTATATTAATGATAAATAACCTGTCTGTGCTAACCTGTTATTAGTTATAGTTAGGTTATGCCTGTAACGTAAACTAACTAAGTTTGTGAGTTCTTAATTGATCTACTAACGTTTCGCTTTTATTTAAAAAAAAAAGATTCAGATGATTCAGAAGGCAAAGAACTTGGTGATATATAGATGAAATGCTTGCTGTCTTTACATTCCATTTCTGTGGATATTATACACAAACAAAGATCAAAGAATCATACACATCAAAACCTAACAATAACCTTCTCAGGGCATTTACGAAATTAGCAACAGTTTTCAGGACCCTAGGCTGCGTTAAAATTGAGAGTGTATTTAACACACATTTCGTAAACAATTTTCTGGAATTTACACATTTAAGAAGTTCACAATACTTAGCAGTGGTGGCATGAATACCACAACTATTTATCGATTAGTCATATCCAACAAGAGAAATCTCCAATCAAGATATCAAGATTGTACTGTTCATTTTAGTACAAAATCTAATTTTCTTGGAGTTGACCATATTGAATGTTTCGGAAGATGTCTAGTTTAGACAATTTAATGAATAATGTATGATAAAGTTTAATTAACCCTACATCATGAGCCATTTGTTCTCGACCTTATCCCTGAAAATTTTTCCAAATTCCATCAGAATCTTCTAAATCATCTGAATTCCGTAGCACAATCCCCTTCTATTTCCACTCATCCTTATAATACTCCTCGAAGGTTGAAGCGGCAGTGGCCCAGAGATCTTTTGTAGTATATATCTTGGAGTTCTGGCAATGGCCAGATTCTTTATTGAAGACATGAGTGTATGTGGCTAAAGCACTCTCGCTCAAACTCCACTGGCTTTAGCCCCAGTGACGCGATTAAGAGAGTAGCGCAGGGATCTCTTGAAGTCCTGTTTTCCTTCTATAATTGGGGGGAGAAGCCTGGCTTGGGGTTCCCTGCCTGTTTGTATATATTGTATGACTGTGTTTTTATGTTTTTAATTTACTTATCTTTAGGTTATTTTATTTTTTATTGTACATATTTTTTTACTTGTGTTAATTTTATATTTTCTGTATATATGATATGAATGTATTCATATATCACTATAACTATTGTCCACGTGACAGATTGTTATATTTCTCAATAAATAAATTTTTAAAAAATATAAAAAAATTAATTAACCAGAATTTTTTTTAAAAATTCATTATGCTTTTTTCCTTTCTCCATGCTGATCGCTCACATAGTAAACATTCGTTCATTTCCAACGCCCCCGATCCTCTTAACTTTAGTGACTCCCTTCCTCTATTCCATTCCTTCACGATCCCAGATCATCATCATGAATTCCGAAGAGGACAGGGCAGGGGATGTAACCACCCCAGATACAGACAATGACCGGAGGCCCTAGGTTCCACCCGCATTCCTGGATCGAGGAGGCATGCGGTAGGTGTCCTTAGTGAGTAAGTCGGAAGGCATTCGACTAGTTCAAGGCTTTGCGAAGGGCTTGTATTGTTTTCTTTTATTGTAATTGTCACGTAGTCGTTTTTGTTAGTACTTCTGTTATTTGCTCATTCAGTTTTCAGTTTTGTCCTTTAAACAGGTAGATACAAATTTAAAATAACCGAAATAGTTATAAAAGAGGTGACATGAAGGGGCGGGAAGGCCAAGCCGTGTGCAAAACACGCGTTGCCTGGCAACCAATCACACGATAAACCAAAGTTTTAAAGGTTTAAAATAATTAAGAGTGACGGAGAGGGCTTTTAATTCTGGCATTAATCCCCCGCCCTAGCCCCTGGCTCGGAAAATTTTCCGTAAGCTTAAAAGGCGAGAGAAAAAAAAAAAATATATATATATATATATATATATATTCTTATTACCCGACTAACACAACACAGAATGGCAGTAACAAGTATTTTTACGTTTAGTGGATCAAATTACTCAATAAGGCCAGTGTATGTTTTGAAACAATTTAAATACCAATTGATGGATAATATTATTTATTTGGTATTTAAATTATTCTCAATTTTTTGTTAATTTTTCATATCATAATATAACTTAAGGGGTTCTGCCAAACATGTCCAAGCAAACGCAATAAAAATACGTAATCAATCTTGGTCGACCCAAGTCAAAAAAAATCTGGCGTGTCCACTCACACGACTTTCCTTCCCAGTTCAGAAATTTTTTTATATCTTTACATATGTCCATCAAGAACAAATAAAATGAATTAGATTTATTTTCCTGAAAATCGATCAAAGAAAAGATTTGAGTACGATTTATTTGATAAACTAAAGCAATGTAAAGCCGCTTAAGGTAGATCAGTGTAAAAATTTCAATACCCTCTAATATTGCTGATCAAAATCTTCTTGCCATACCCTAATTTTGTCAAACAATAATTTCTGTTAAAAGTAGAGGAAATAGTGAAGCTTGTGTGATGCGGGCAACATATTTTCTTACTTTCACTTGGTCATATTTCTTCTCTCATTCATCCCTTTCTGACACCAGGATATGAACCCATAATCTTACATTGGAAATTAAATAGATGTAACTTCGTTAATAGTTGCCCGAAATGAACAATTTTGAAGGTAATTTCACTACCTTTAAAAAAAAACAGGGTAAACGGTGTTTATTGCGAAGCAGCTATTGCGCATGGATCACCTAATTTGTGTCACAGGCGTCAGTAGTCAAAACTCTACAAAATAAAAAAAAGAAGCAACAAAATCGGTTGACTAGTTCCCGAGAAAATCTTGGCACAGGCAGACAGACCAATGACGAAAAATGTGTTTTCGAACTCAGAGGACTGTGAAACGTATAGATCCGTTGAAAATCGTATGTAGGAAATTTGTCCCTATAGCAATACTTTCCTTACCTAGTTAAGGTAGGAATGTAATAAGATAATTCAGATATCTCACTCGTATGTTTTGTCATCGACTCACCATTTTGCAATCCATTCATGACAAACGAATCACAATAGTTTATATTTGAGAAAAAAAGTTCAAGGTTTAGGTAACGTTACAATAGCCATTAATGCCTAGCGATGTATTGGTAGATATGGAAATTCCTCAGCGAACGATAAGACACAAATGAGAAAATAGGAAAGTGGCCAAGGCGAGAGGACAATAGAAAATAAGTTGGAGGAACAAGGAGCTTCTCACACGGCCTCCATAACTTGTACCAAACCTTATCTCTTTATTAACTCTTTGTATTAAATGTGCTTGAGCAACTCGCGTAGTATTCGTCTTCATACAGGGAACGACAATCAAAGATGTCGTAAGTCATGCGAATGGTTTACAGCACTCAACTCACACATCTCAGTTGAGAGGGACCTAACGAGAGGAAAATATGCACACGCAACCAGAAGTTCCAGCGAGGTCACAAGGACGACTCAGCTGACTTGATAATAATAATAACAAGGGAGGTCAAGTCAGCTGTTAAGTCAGTTTAAAAATCCAACATCAAACCATTTTCAAATTGTACACAATAAATTAACAGTGAAATACCGTTTTAATTCTATTCCCTATTCTTGATGGCATAAATTAAATTATTCTCAACTAAAAGGTCATTTAATCACTATTTTTTAAATTTATATTATTAAATATATATTTATACTATAAGAAAAAAGTCACTAAGTACATTTGTGATATAGTCGAACTTTTAAGAGCGTCGTTTTGTGATTTTTTACCTTTTACCTTTATAGAGAAAAAAAATCTGGTACGGTGCGCGCATCATACAACTTTCACTAACCATTATCTTCTTAGCAGAAATGAGAGTTTACAGACCAAGGAGATGTTACGTCTGTTCTAATCTTTCGGGCGTATTCCTTTGGTCACGTTAAATTTATTCATATTTTATATTTAACGATTTTTAATATCAGAGATCAATGTGAAATAGTCAATTGTTTCAAATAAAGGTTCATTAGGGGAAGCTAATATTGAAAATTAGCCATTTAAGCCTGTTAGAGAACATCAATGAGAATAAAACGTACATAATATTAAAAATTGCTTAATTTTACACTGGTATAATCAATTTAATCAAAATATTTAAAATGGTGATATAAAGTTCCGGTAGCCAATTTTGACGAAAAAGTTTCTGTAACATCCCAGGCATTTGAAAACCTTGAATATACAAGTTCACTTTCAAAAGATTTTTCATTTTTGAACTAGACTGTTAACACAGACTATTTTGCAGGACTTATTTATTTGAACCCAAGGAATTTCAAAACGTGTATTTCCGTTGAAAACTGATAATCGAAAATTTTCACGATCGCAATCCTATCCATCACTATATATTATATATATATATATAGGTAAGTGAATGTAAAAACACTGAAAGTGCTGTAAAATTACACCAACTCTTGTATATATCAAATAGATCAAATATCAAATAACAAGCGCACAATTTTCTGACTTCACTCAGGAAAAATTCAAGATACTATTCAGTAATTTAAGGTTATGAAATGTAACAATAACGTTTTACAATAAACCGAATGTATTAAAGACGACTTTTTCGTTGAGACTAAAACCATTATAAAGTGCTAATAAGTAATTCACTGACTTGTAAGTCTCATAGTCACTAGAATTTTTCGAAACATAAAATCAGTAAGATATTAATTTTTTCCAAAGTATTAAGGTCACTTTTACGTGTAATAAATATACTGGGATACTAGGAATATATCATATTAACCAGCTCGTTATTTTATAACTGTACCGGGCCTTAATGAGTCCGTAACGACCAACGTACAGAAATTAGAGCATGGAGCACAAATAATATACTGTTGTTATTAAAATATGTTAAACCTATAAATCAATATTAGGATAATTTATAAAAAGTGAGAATTATATATCCGTAATTATACATATATTTTCTTGTTAACATGTAAATAATAATGAAAAAAAAATATTACAATAAATATAATTAATCTTTATAGACTCCAGAAAAATAATACTCAACGTTTTAACAGAGAATGTATAATTTTCATATGCTTTTACGTCGGTGAATTAATGAAAATCAATACTATCGAATGACATTTAATTTTTCATGAACAATCAGCCATCTATGTGGTAATTCGTAATGTCATTGAAAGAAAAAAAGAACAGTCCAGAAATTGAAAAGCATTTATATATTCATTACAAGTGCGATGAAAGATGAAAAATAAATAAAATACTGGACGATTTACAGATTTTTAATTATATTTTAAAATAGATTTTTGTTCCTAATGCTAAATGTCAAATCTGATGGAAGTAGGAGAAAATTATGGAAATAGTCATGAAATGAAGTCAGTGAAATTAAGTTTATAATAACATCATACAAATTGAAAATAGCAAAAACTTAGAAATACGCCGTATAATTCGATATCTAGGATAATGCTAAAATACATTGCAGAGGTTAAAAGTTTAATTTTTACATTTAAAGGTACATTAATTTTGAAAATCATTCATATCCTATCTCCAAAATATGAAAATATAAACCAAATAATTAATTTGTTTTTATATTTAATTTTTCATAATCCTATATATTATTTATAAAAGGTGTTTTTTTGTCGGTACGCCATAACTTCGTCACTTCTTCATCAAATCCAATGATTGACCACGCATTTTGAAGATATTCTTCTACTTCACATGTGAAAAATAGTCCTATCCCCCCGGAATTTTTAGAAAAAAAGTTACAAAGGAAAAGAAACATGCGAATAATTCAAAAAGTATGCACTTTTTTTCTGGATTGTAAACATGATAATTAGACGATAAAAATCGTAAAATTCGGACAATTATTAACAAAGATACAGTCCAATAGTTTTAGTATGCATTATAATGTCTCCCTGTTTAAAGATATCATTTCACGAAAATAGGGCAAATATTAGAAGAAAACATATCATTTGAAAATCATAAATCATTAACATAATGATTAATTAATAGACTCATTATAAATCCACTGATGTACTTATCAAGTACCATTAACCTAGAAAAAAAAATCGATATTTCTTCTATTATTAACAACAGAATATGAAACTAAACGATTTGATAAAAAATGAAGGAGAAAAAAAAGATATTGAGCGGTTTAAATTTTAAAAACTAATTGAGGATTTAAAACATATGAATAACCAAACAAAAAGCGAAAACCCCACGGCTTCCTCGATCGTGAGACGAAATAAAGAAAAAGAGACATAAAAAGCACAACAGCTGGCGTTCCTGTTCCCCCACTTCATTAGCGAAATGGAAATTTATTATTGAACTAATTTAAAATCTTCTCAATTCTCAAGTTTGGTCCAGAAAACAACAAATAATATTGGCAAAAATGCATGCATATATAAATCCATAAAATAAAATTTATTAAAAAACCTCGACAAATATTAATAGAATCAGTAATAATATCTATTCCAATACTCAAAGCCGACACAAAAACGCTGCAAATTATTACAGTATGGTTTATTAATTCGAAATAGTTTTATTTCAAATATCACAATACATTCCTTACTACTTTGAAAAAAATAAATAAAAGATGTCTGCTAATATTGGCGTGCATTTTTTAAAAAATATTTGTTAAGAAATATAGATAACAGTCTCGATTTTTTCAGTAGATGTCCAAAGGAAAAATGGTAAATATTTAGAAAGTAATATCATTGCACCGAATGGTATGATTTCAATTAGTTATTATTATTTTTTTCTTTTCTTTTTAGGACCAGTTGTTCCAACTCAGTAAAGCTTAGTTTAAGCATTATCTAAGATTAAACCAAGTTCATCTTGATCGGTCGTAGGCGCTTAAGTTTTACTTCGAAGAAAAACTTAGTTACTTAGGGTTACCCTTGGCAACTAACATAACCTTCCACGTTTTTTTTTTCTATATCCTTTGTGTTAATCATTTTTATTTATCTTTTCTCTTGCAAAAAGGGATATGATAGATTTTGACGACCTCACAGATGACGAGGATTTCCTAGATTTACTAATGGAGAAAAAAGTATATCGTCCTCGGAATGAACCATTTTGTCCATTGTTTGATGAAAAATTTCGTGATAGATTTAGATAGATATTTTTTTATAACTAACACTAATTAACACAAATTAATTTAACTTTGACTTTCGTAAAACGAAAACAAACACTTGAGAAGACATTGAGAAGCTCACACAACAAAGAATTGTAGAAAAACCTATTATTAACCTCCTACTTCCTTTCTATATCTTTGTTTAATTTAACTTTTTACCAACGACCGAAAGAGGTGATAACAGAGTTGAGCTGTAACTGGTAGATTAGGCTCAGATAACTAAATCTTGATTAAAACCGTGAATTGTACAACTGACCTTTAAAAAATTTCTTAAACCATCAAACAATTTTTGAAAAAAATGTATACTTTTTGAGTTATTCGTAAATCTAATTTTTGCATAGCTAGTAACTTTTTTCCCAGTTTCTTTTTGGAGACGTATATTCTATACATAAATCTAAGGGGTTTCGAGGATAAAATTTAATCAAGTTTTATTAAAATCATTATATCCGTTTAGTCGCAACAGTTGACAATATTAAATTTGTAATCAAATATAGTCTGTAGCGACACCGGATTCTCGGCCGCCATTTTGGGAAAAAAGGGCGAATGGTAATGTCGATTTTGTTGGCTCATGCTCAGATAACATCTTACATTGATTTCAAATATTAAAAAAATCGGCCCAGTAGTCTTGGAGAAAAGTCACGGATAGCGGACGGCGTCGAAACTCCCGAATACTACAAATAACAAAACGTAAAAACAATTTTTATTGGGGGGGGGACGGAGTTGGGTGTTGAGAGAGGGAGATTAACATTTTGGCCGATTACAATGGTTCATTATTGAAATATTCGACATCAATTCAACCTTCGAAAAAATTAAAATGTAAAGATTTTAACAATTAGACGATGATTCAAAATAATAAATTCTTCGTTTGGATAAGCATTTCATTAGATAAAATATTTTCTTTTGTCGGTGAGGCATTCCTTGTTTAATACTTCATTAAATCCAATGATTGAGCCATCATCAAGATTAAAGTTTCTCCGACAGTTCCGTAAAAGCAGAAAAAAAATTAAATTTTATTTGAGCATAACTCTAAAATGGTCAATTACGCATATGGTTAATTTGAAAGGTTTTTTAATTCTTCACAAAACAAAAAAAAATGTAAATTTATTAACAAAGATATCATCGGTTAGTTACAAAAAGTTACGAAGTAATTTTTTTATGGATGGATCTTATTTATCGATTAACAAAACCACAGTATGTGCTGTAAACTGGCATAAACCCTTTTATATATGAAACATAGTAACAATAAGTGTTCAATTTTCTAATTCAAAAAAGAAAAATTCATCAAAATTCTTATTGATTTAAGGATATGAAATGTCACTTAATGACTTTTTGCAATTACCAATGATATAGCCTATTATAGTTCTTACACATGTTAGGTTTTATTGCTTTCAATAATGAACAATTGCAATCGAACGAGAAATTATAAGAAAATAACTTCCCTTCTTCAAAATGTATCACGTTACTTCTTTCCATATTATATTATCATTTGTTAACTAATTATATTATACGAACTATAATCATTTTTTACCTGCCAAATGCATTTTTTGAAATATATAAGGATTGCATTGAGAGTGCTCCAATCATATATGTCGGAACTGGGGAAAAGCCAACGATATAATTTAATAAATATATCATCATTAATTTACCGAGAAAAAAAAATTATTTAAAATAAGCGAAGTTCCGTTTTAACTTGACCTAAGGGCATTTAGTCTGTCTGTTCGTTGCGTGTTCAGGACTACAGGCTTAATAAGATTTTTTTTTTCTCTTTAAAATAGCAACCACACTTAGATGGCGAAGGGTAAATAATTACAAAAATGTTAAGTATATTAAATTATTTTTTTAATTTAAAAAAATATCAATTCTATAATGAGTTCTGTGATCATTTGTAAATTTTCTTTGATATCTCAAATTCTAGATATTTTTCGACATTAAAATTTATAATTATATTACAAATTACAAGGTATTTCTGGAAATAAAGTCAGCCTTTCCTGTTGAATT
Organism: Nezara viridula; assembly: GCA_928085145.1. NCBI lineage: Eukaryota > Metazoa > Arthropoda > Insecta > Hemiptera > Pentatomidae > Nezara > Nezara viridula. The sequence goes on from OV725077.1 coordinate 18,312,550, forward strand.
TAGGGAGTGACGCGTTTCAAGCGAAATTTAAATTTTAGATAAAATAAAAATATTTGTTTCAGTTTTTTTTTATTTTATTAAAACTTTAACTTCGTCAATTAAATTAATTAATTTAATAAGATGATATTATTAATTTAGAAATTTACTATTTAAAATATTGTTGACTTTAATTGAGGAGAAGAAGAAAGAATGGGTGGCTTGACTCTCCTCCCCCCCCCTTCCCACAGGAAAACATTTTTGTCCTAATGAATGAAATCATTGACTAAACCTTTAAAAGTTGCAATAAAGAACAGATTTTAGTTTTTTACGCGAAGGTCTAATTCGAGTACGCAAATAAAATAAATTAAATTAGTCGTATAAATTCATTCAATTATCTAAATAAATTTCATTAATTAATTCACATACATTTAGTGGTGTTAATTACATAACTAGAGGTGGGTTAAAAGTCTAAAAATATCATAACATGAAGATTTTAAAAAATGACCGAAAAAGTTTAAGGATCTCTCCATGAAAACATTATTATTATTTATTTTTTATGCGGGTCTCGAAATTCTAGGGTCTAACGATTTACCACATAAAAAATTGTTCTAAAGATTGGTCATTTAATGAATAATAAAAATAATAATAATTTAATACAATGTATTAAGAGACAAAAGAAATCATTTCCTTTTTATCAGTCGAATCATGATGAATACGTTCATCATTCATAATAATCACCCAAAACATGTGTACATTATGATCGACTGTATCTTTGCTAATAATGGACCGATTTCGATGATTTTTTTTTTAAATTAGTAATCTTTCAAATAATCATGGGTAAAATCAACAAAAAATGTGTACTTTTTGTTTTATTCGCAAATAAAGTTTCCTTTAATTAATAACTTTTATCCTGAAATTTAGGGAAATGTGCCTATGATTCGTCACTGAAGTAATATTCTTTCATATGATACCTCATTCATAAAAATCCTTCGCTCCAGAGAGCCGGAAAAGATATCGACACTGCGAAAACTATCGTAATATATATAAATATAGACGATAATTTCATTCATAACGATTAGTTACTGTTTATTTATACATACACTTATTTGTACATAGAATTAAATTGAAGAAAAAAATACGATTTTTAATTTTGTTAATAAAAATATTTTATCTTACTCATTAATTAATTATACAAAATCTATCAACGCCTATTTTCCATCGTCATAATGATTAAGAAAAACTGTCATAATACCGTCGTATCTCGAACTTCTGCATTCTATAAAAGACCAAGACATAGATGAGACAGTACCTTAACACTGCAGAGAGACGTCGCACGACACGAATCGCAGAGCTGGATGTCTTCTGTATTAGCCGTAGCTTGCTCCTTGGCTGGCGATGGCCGAACTGTTATCGTCAAGGATGCCGTGCCCTCCGGAAGGGCGCTGAAACTGACCAGTCGACCAGGATGACCAACACTGTGGCTGGAAGCGGTTCCGCCGAAGTACTGGAGTCCGCAAGACATCGTCTGTTAGCGAGTACCAGGGGTGAGAGCAGGTCTGGAGACTCGGGTACGGTCGGCTAACTTCGGGTGGGGTCGGGGTCAGTGGAATAGTCAACTTTTTTAAGTGGGTATGTGTACGAACATAATATTTGGTTAGCGAGCATATGTATTCGCCGGTAGATATATAGTATTCGATTTATTAAAAAACAAAACAAAGGAGATTATATTGCCAAAACAACGAAATTGTGCAAGAAACAGTCAAATTTCGAAGATTTTTTTTGTTTTACTAAATATAATTATTATTATAAGTAGCATCTATTATGTATTATTTTATTGTTTGTATTTCTTTTTTGCATAATTTTTTACTTATTAATATGTTAGTTTTCTTAACAATTTATTTTATATATATATCACAATATAATTTGTAATTTTTATTAAAAAACGGACAGTAAATACACCCCACCTCCTGCGATGAACTCCGAAACAGTGCAAAATTTTATTTTAGGATAAAAATACGCGATTACAAAATGATTATATAGTCCGTAGTACAGACCCCTTTTTATCGAATTATTAACATAACCTGAAACTTCCAAAATAGTTTCATCTCATCGTAACCTACAACTATTTTATTTACGAAAACTCTTGAAATTAGGGCGTTTTCAATCTGGAGGGGGCAAACTTTGTCTATTTAATTAGGTACTAAAAACTCGTTAATACCCATTTCACGACTTAGATCGTAAAATAATTTAATCACAAAATCTATAAAAAAGTGGCATTTAAAAATATTGAACCGTTTGTCCTTTTTTAACCTCGTTATTTTGAAAATTTGGGGGTGTAGTTCACGCCAAACACGGTTCAATATTTTTGAAGGCCACTTTTTTTATCGATTTTTTGATCAAATTATCTTGCGATCCTAGTAGAAAGAAAATGGGTATTTACGAGTTTTAGTAACTAATTAAATAGACAAAGTTTGCCTCCCTCCAGATTGAAAACGCCCCAATTTCAAGAGTTTTCATAAATAAAAACTATTTCCGAACTTTCAGGCGGATGTTAATAATTCGATAAAAAGGGTCTGGGTCTGTACCACGGACTAATATAGCAAATTAAACAAAAGAAAAAAATCAATTCCAAACGAACTTAAAATCCCAGAAAAAATCATACAAAACGAAAAACTATTGAAAACATAACTATTGAATCATTAAAAAAAAACAACATTGAATTCTTAGTAAAAATTTAAAAACAATAAAATTAACATTCTAATTAGCGTATGGTGACATCTTTACACGGTAGATACTAGATCTTTTTCTGTGGATGTTTTCATTAACGTTTCTGACAGAAGATCTCTCTGTAGACCTTATTTCCGTTCTGCAATGGCGCCATGTCCTCCGTTATTCTCTTCTGAGGTAATATACTATATCAGAATAGAAACAGTATCTACGGAACTTGATCTCTCTCAAAAAGAAAAAAAAAATAGAAGAAAATAGGTCAGACAATTGACTTTACCAAGCCTTAAAAACCATTCTTGGAAATGCTAATGGAAGCTAAAAGTGGAGCCATTCCACAACCTCCATAACACAAGAGCCACTGCCTCTATCTTATCTCAATCTAGCCATTGGCAGAAGAGCAGGATGTTCATTGTGCCATCTAGATCTGGATCAAGGGCCCACCCATGTCAATGGCAAAAATATACCCTAATGTGATATTCATTCATGTGCAATTTTGGTGAATTTTAAAATAAACAACTTCTTTCAATAGTATCATTGTTAATAAATACAGTGATTGATAGAACAGAAAAAAATAAATAAAACAATATCGGGACTAGATTACTTCAAATCACTAGCGGATCCAGGATTTAATTTTGGGGGGGGGCTTCAGCCCGAAACCTTTTTTTTCATAAAGATAACGATAATTACTTTGGAAAAACAGATAACTACCTATATGAAATGGTGTTTAAGTTATTCCTTAAGTACTTTTAAATGTCATTACATGAACAATGTTACTTAAGAGGTATTTTTAAAAACAATTTTCCCATAAAACATGGTTATATTTTTCCATTTTGAGGGGGCTTCAGCCCAAAAGCCCCTCCCTCCCTCCCCCGTAGATCCGCCCTTGCTTCAAATTAACAAACATGTGCAAAGAAAATAATGTATCTATCAAATCGGGTGGCTGCATTAATAAAAATATATAATTTAACAAAACAAAAAGATAACATTTTCATAAAAAGATAAAATTGTAGTAAAAAAAAAAAAAAACACATGAAAATAAAGAATAATTAAGAGAAGGATGGTTGGGATGATTATTCAAAATAAAAATGGCAAAAATAAATAATAATATTTATTTTAATATTTGCCGACGTTTTGACCCGAGTTCAGGCTTTCATCAAACGTTACCTAAGGAAAGAACCAGGCTAAGGAAAGAACCAGATAACAATAGGTATCAGAAACATAAACAATGTAGGTAAAAAAAAACTTAAAGTAAAATTAAGTAGATAAGTGAACATTAAAGTAAAATAAAGTAGGCAGAATAATGACAATAACAAGAACTATTTACTTTAATATTCACTTATCTACTTCATTTTACTTCAAGTTTTTTTTTACCTGCATTTTTTATGTTAACATGAACCATCAACCCACAATTATAAAGAATAATTAATGAATTCATAAAATTAAAACTGAAATATTAGTTTTAACAAAAAAAATTGTTATTAAAATTTTCAAGGAAAAACATTTACAATTCATTTGAGTTGTTTATTTTCAAAGTGAATTCAAAAATATTTTTTTGTGAATCGAAATAAGTATCAATCCCTAAGTAAAAAAAAAATCTACTAATGAACTGATAAGTGCAATAATTTTTTTTTTAACAAATACTTCATCAAAAACTTATTTAAACTTTTTATTCAAATGGAAATTATAAATAAATTAATCTTAATGTTTCATTATTGTAAACGAAAACTTAAATTTATATAGAATGAAGAATGAAGAGAAGAATAGTTGGGGTGTTCAGTCAAAAAGGAAGGCAAAAATAAATTATAATATTTATTTTTTACATATGCCGACGTTTCGACCTGAAGTTCAGGCCTTCATCAGGGCTAAGAAAATAACCAGATAACAAGGTATGAGAAACATAAGTAATGATGGTAAAAAAGATAATAAAAAAAAAAAAAAAAAAAAAAAAATTATTAGAAAAATAAAATAGATAAATATAAAGTAAAATGAAATTGTTTTTAAATTTATATAGTAAAATTTTAATAACCTCTACTCTCTCCGTCAATCAACCATTTTTTTTTTTTATTTGATGTTCAATGTTTCTAAATTAATTTATTTTATTTAAAATATTACTTTTGATATTACAGGTTTTTGCATTTACTAAAAATTTGTCAATGATGATTAGGGTTAATTTTGGAAATATGTGACTCATTTTGATAGAAGTATTTAAAAAACACCCGACATTTCAGTTCAAGTTAAGATAATTTCATTCTTTTAACTGTCACATAGTCATCAATTATCAAAATTTAAAAGCCACAATTTATATTTTCTGTTTACTTTCCATAAATGGTTAGGAAATATTCTGATTTTTCACTTATTATTATCTAAAATCAATTGTTAAACGATCAATTTGATCAATTTTAATATTTTATTAATATAAAAACATACTTTTTCTGTAAACTATGTCCATATAGAATTCTATAGTAAGTGTGAAGGTATTACGAGTCTTTCTGTTCTCTTTTATATTGAAAGATTTTAAATTTATTTTAAAAAATCAAATCATAATGGTACACTTATTTTTACAATACCTATTTGTCCTTTTAGGTTTTTGGCATTTCAAAGCAGAAAGAGTAGTCACGTTTAACTGAGATTATGAGTTCTTGAAGGGAGCTGATTTTGAAAGGGACATACAGTTGTGGGGTTTCAATTTCAAAGAACTTTCAAACCATGAAATGGACCACAAGTGTAATTGTAAATAAAATACAATTTTTATAATTCTACTTTCATGTGCACCATTTTAAAGAAAAAGGAAATAATATTTCTTTGAGGAGAACGACGGCGATAGCATTCACTCTTGAAGAGTATGAGCATCCCACCCTAAATCTTCAATTAGAACAGTAGAGGTCCAATTGATAATATAAATCGAACTAACTAATATAATATAAAATATAAGACATTTTATTAATATTACAAAAAAATTGAAAGTTTAACATTAAAAGAGGAAGGAAAGGAAACAATGAATGTAATTCCAGAGAGTGAAAGTGAAAAGCCCTAATGAAAAAAAAAAAATCACACATAACTTTCTCAATTCAGTTTGATCAGTAAAATTAATATACATTCATTATTTATGCACAGAAAAAAAAAAATAGGTCTACGAAAAGTAGTCTTAATGGAAAACAGTGATTTTGTGTTTAGCATAATGATTTAATAGAAATATTTTTAAAAACAAGTAATAAACTACAATAAAAAAATTATTTTACTCCTGTAAGTTATCAAAAACATATCGCTATTGTTAGTGCAAAAGGGTGTCTGTGAAAATTGTCTATGTTTATTCTAGTTGGGCTTAAGGTGACATTTTGTAGTCTGTTATTATGGAAAACAGCAGAGGGAAATATTAATATTTAGGGAAATATTTAATTATATTAAGAAATAATCAGTTTTTAAGCTCTTCTTTAAAAAAAAACTCAATTTTTACATACAACTTTTGGCACTAACAGTAGCAATATCATCAATAGATAAATTGAGAAACTGTATCACTTTCAGTATATATTAGGAATCCGTATAAATTTAAAATAATATCAGAAAAAAAAGAGGAATAAAATATATTCAATTTTTTCGTACATCTTGAATGTAACGTAGAACCCATCATTCTCTTTAACTATTAATGACAGTGGTATCACTCATGACATTGTTTTTAAAGAATTATTATTCTTTATTATGGCAAAATAAGTCAGTTTCACCCACACATAAAAGGACAAAAAGTCAACAAATTAAATAAAACGAGAAAATATCTTATACCATACATTGAAATGGAGATGTTGGTTGAATACGGTTGGGTAAGAGACATTATAACTGTAAGTGACTTTAAATGAAAATGAACTCAATGTGGTTGTAATATGTTTAAATTATAGAACTCATAATTCCAGCTGAATAATGTGATACAGCAACAAATTTTGTTGGTTTCTGAATAAATTTACATTAATAATGTGAATAAGACAACGACATAATATAGAATGAATAATATAGAATGTTATTTCAACAATCTGATTTTGAAAAAAATTGTAACATAGACCATTATTCCGCCGGATAATAAAACAAGTGTATTATAATTAAAATCTCAGGAACAAAATAAATAATTCTTTTAATAAAGTCTAAGGAATACTTTTAGTTACTCAACTATTCTGATGTCACATGAAATTTGAGTAAAGGAGCATGTCTAAGTAATATCTTTATATTTTATTTAAAAGGAACAAGTGAGTGCCGTAACTTAGTGAGATTTTAGATATTGATACAAAAAAATCTGATGTGTCCACTCGCATGACAGATTTCATAATTTGTATTTAAATTTTTTAAATATGTCCTTTAAAAAAACAAAACAAAAAAAAACAGTCAAATAAATACTAAATTTTTAAAAAATAATATTTTTAATTGTTACGCCGACGTTTTGACGCACTTTGTAAGGTCTTCATCAGTCTTATCAACTGCTTCCTGCAGTTCCTGATGCCACGCCCTGATGAAGACATGCAAAGTGGGTCAAAACGTTGGCCTGACAATTAAAAATACTATTTTTTAAAAATTTAATATATATTTGGCCGCACTCCCCCAAGCAACTCCTCCTCTCTTATATATTCTAGTTCGACTAAACTTGGGGTTTTTAAGACACTGGATGGAAGAGATAAAATAAAAGTTTTTTTTTTAAAGAAAAAGTAAACGAGTTTCAGACAAATAGTTTGAAGTAAAATTATGAAATTTATCATTAATAAGTAAAATAAATATAAAATTTCTAACATTTTCTTTATTTTGTATATAAATGTTCTAGTTGCTCTCCCATTGCTGGCTCATGGTTAACTTTGCTGGTGTTTTTGTAGGATAGATGGTGTCTTTAATTAATTTATTATGGGTTTAGCAATTAAAAATTTAGTATCATTATAACATAAATAAATATTTAATCACACGTCAATTATCAGATAAATAATTAATTAAGACTAACCTTAGCAGCAACAATGCTGAGGCCCATTCCATTGTTGGATTTGTGCAGCTTGATAATCTGGACTTCTGGCTCGTGTTGAGTTGGGACGAAACCTGATGATCTATTGCTCATGGCACTAGGACTGCGAGCCTGGACATAAATAATAATAATAATAAATTTTATATATTAACTTAAACCAGATTTTATTAATACGTAAAGAAATTCCAAACCAAAATAATAAGATAAAAACAATAATAGAAAGAATTATTGATAGTAACTTATAAAATAAAAATCAGGCTTATCCTCTGCTAGCAATTTCTAGTTTGTAATTTTTCAATCACAAAAATTTTAAAAAAATTGTACCATGACAACCCTTGAAGGGTATTGGGTTCAGTACTTTGTAAAGAAGTACTGTTTCTAGGCCAATGAATGTCAGGGATATAATAAAATCACAATCACACCCAACCAGCAGGTCTTTCCACTTATTTAATTAATTAATTAACGATGCTCACTTTATAGATACTGAGTATGGCCACAGGAGGATCTCTCAACCTCAGGATCAACCCACAGCTGATGTAACAGAATAAATAATCATCTGGTACATCCAAACTCGAACCCAGGTAATTAATAATAAGAGCCCAGTACCTTACTCACTGAACTATTCCCTTTCCTCTCTGACTAGTCACTTTACTAAATAGTCGGGATCTACAGAGCAATATTGACTAGCAATAAATTAGAAGAAACTGGCTAGGAAATTTTCGAATATCCTCGGAATATGTACTTCACACTTATTCCCTTATAACAATTTGTTTGAAACTCTTACAAGAATCACTTAAGAAAATCAATGAAGAAGTCTCAAAGCGAGTAAAAATTTGGCTTCAAGCTTTCTATGAACAAGGAATATCTATAGGTCTATTTTGGAGACAAAGGAATTTAGATCAAACAGGAGACCACATTGAGAAATGATGAAAATATAATTTGGGCTCAAGATTAATCAATAAATGTTTAAAAAATAATTACTTCAAAAATTCCTGTATCATTGAAGTAATTACTTAATTTAATAAATTAATGTTTCATCCATTGTATATGAATGGATTACAGAAGATATTTAATCAAAGTCTAAACAAAGTGGTTTACATGCTTTTACATTTTCATTGAACTCCACCTGGACAAGCGACTAACTTGGAATCTTCATACTAGACTGAAACGACAAGAAACCGCTCGACGTTTCCGATTACTTCAGCACTTACTAGACAAATCCTTCGTAAAATCCTCAATGCTCCTTACTTTGTCACTAATAAAATTATCCATAAAGATCTTAATATTCCTTATGTTTCAGATCTGGCCCAATCCAGATACCTATCCTTCCATAATAAACCTATCCTTCAGAATCATCCCAACCCTCTCGTTTCTAACCTTGCTTTCTCTTCAATTCCTGATAACCCTCCGAGGCGTCTGAAAAGAAGATGGCTCCATGATCTCCTAATGTAGTCATATCATTAGAGTGCTACCATTGGGTAGTTACTCAGCAAGTGTATTCATATCATTATATCTATTATGTCCAAATTTACTAGATGTATTTATGTAATACAGTTGTAAATGTCATTAAGAAATTTAAAAAAAACAAAAAAAAAAAAACATTTTCATTAATGGATGCAAAACGATATATGAAACATAATTGTGAGCCATTCATTCGTTTTAAAGAAACAAGATATTTATACTAACCATAACATGCCCCATATAAACAGTCCAGAGGCCATTGGAGGTAGGTTGGGCAGTTAGCCTGCAGAGGCCAGCAGCTTGCAAAGGAGCTAAGAATTCCACTAATCCAGGAGGCACACCTCGCACCACCTCACAGGAGTAGCCATCATCGGGAAGAAGGAAAGGCAGGGCCAGTTCGGCGTCTTCCTCTAGCCTTACTTCTCTACCGTCACTTCTCGCTAATTCGTCAGCGAGGTTCTCCGCAACCTGTAAAATAATATTAAAATGCCATTTAAAAGAGAAGTAAAACGATTTAAAGTTAAATCGAAATTCTATACATATGAAAACAGAAATTAGTTTAGTTAAGGTGAAGAAACAAATTCATGAGACTGGGTAAGCTTCACCAATGATAATCTTTTATTTTCTATGTTTGGATTAGAAGAAAATTAAAGGTTTGAATTTAGGTAAATTTACTTATTTTTATAATGATGTAGAGATGGTTGACCGTTGATATAATATGAGAAGAAGTTAATCGGGGGGAGCGGTCAAATAAATACTAAATTGAAATATAGTAATTTTTTATTTTTGCTGACGTTTCGACCCAGAATTAAGCAGGTCGTCTTCAGGGCTACAAAAGATACAAAACATGGTGAAAATAAAAAAATTAATATAAGTAGATATAAAATAAGAAGAAGTTGTCAGGTAAAGAAATAAAAAGATGATATCAGAGATATAGTGGGTGACAATGTAGTTAGAATATAATATTTGATATTAATTAAGAATTAAAATTAAGAATTTTATCTTATTTTAACTTTACTATAACAATACTTATTCAATTTTCAATCTATTTATTCGTTAACATTCATTTTCTTTATCTGTTAACCCACAGTTATCAAATGTAATCTCTATTAGTTTGTTATATACTTATTCCTTATCTTTTAATGCAATCAGTTTACTTTTAACTTACATGCTATATTCTCCTTTTTTTTTTTTTTATTCATACTTATTTTCCAATTCTTTGTATCTTCCACATATATAATACTTGATATTCTAACTACATTGTCACCCACTATATCTCTGATATCATCTTTTCTGTATCTGACAACTTCTTCTTATTTTATATCTACTTATATTCATTTTTTTATTTTCACCATGTTTTGTATCTCTTGTAGCCCTGAAGACGATCAGCAAAGTGGGTCGAAACATTGGCAAAAATAAAAAAATTACTATATTTCAATTTAGTATTTATTTGACCGCACCCCCCTGATTAACTCCTTCTCATACTTATTTTTATGTTGATCTGTCCTTGAGAAATGTTTAATTTGAATGAACATTACTCAGGGACAGCTTAGAACTAACTTTTTGTGGTAAAAATAAAGTTTTACTTAAAAAATTGAAATATTTCTCAATATCAATATCAAAATATTTATGAGGAACCTTCTTGTACCAAATGTGATATATGAAACCGGAATTGTATATCCCCAGAGATACCTCTACTTATTAATGTAATTATCTTCCAACCACATGATTGGCATCATTTTGTTTTTTTGAGAGCCGGCAAAGATTTTTAACTCACAATATGAGTTTCATGACAGCATCATAGAACATGTCAAGATTTGTGCCTATAAATTACGATTTGCAGACAGTATTAGCCTTCTGTTACCATTTAAAGAAATCTGCTGCAGAATCACATCGAATGCTTGTTGAAACATAGCATGCTTTTGATAAATTAATGTGTTCTGAGCAGCTTAAAAAATTCAAAGGTGGCAACATGAGAAATAAAGAATGGTGAACGTTGGTATGATCTATTAAAACTGCTAAAACTTGACAAAATTGCTTATTCTGAATACTATCAACAACAAATAATCGATTGGAACCGAGTATTACATGAAAAATAATCAGAATATCAAAAAAACCAACACAACATGATTTTGTTTCATCATAATATACCTTCACACAAAGCAAAAACACGATTGATGCGTTCAGTTGTTAATTATAACCCCATGTGGCGCAGACTTAGCTCCGAGATTATTGTATATTCACATTGATGGAGCAGGTACTTGCTTGCTCAGCAGTGCTTAATTTCTAACGAAAATGTACTAAATGGTTTGATAACTGATTTGCCGTAAGAGAGCAACAGTTTTTCTGGCAATTGCCATTCATAAATTTTTAGAGAGCTGAAAAAAATGAATACCTAGAAAATATCTATGGAAAATATTTCTAAACATTTTACAATAGCAATAAATATGCATTCCTTGAACGAAAATTTCAGTTTCATATTTACACACGAGGTAAGTTTAATTGTTGTTCACATTATTGAGATTTCACTGTAATAGATTATTATCTAAATTAAACCAAAATTTTGAATAATTTTAAATAAGACCAGTTTCAATTGTTAATATTAAGCAAAAAATATATACTGAATGAAGTATATGAGTTACTTAATTTAGTTCCATATCAAACATTACTGTAAATATATACCCTTACTACAGTAACATTTGAAATGAAACGATTGCAGATCAAATTACAAAACATACCCTCACCACATTTTCTACAATATCATGAGGTATTCTTGGTTCATCCGGAGTAGGTTGGTAGTTCTGCAAGAGAGCTCTCAACTGGAGTGAGTTCAGCTTGAAGCAGGTAGAGGAGAGGGAGGCGAGATCGTCGCAAGTATATTTTGGAGCCTAGAAAAATAAAATTATCTTTATTGTACTAAAGTCGAATTAATATCATTTAATTAATTAATAGAGTATGTAATACTATAATAATAAGATAATGTAATATTACTGAATTGATAGAGTATATTTATGTTGAATAAAAATCTATTTAACTAATTATTCTTACTCCTTTAAAAATACTAATTTATTTATTATTCACTATAAAAATACTGAACCCTTTCTATATTTGCAAATTGTAAATTTAAAGGCATCTTTAAATTATTCTCCAAACCCTGCAAACATAAGAAAACTATAAACTATTGGGAAAAACAGCTACATGGTGTAGTGGAGAAACTGTCAATATGGTTTCTTTTACCAATGTCTGAGTTCCCAATATGTTTGAGTTCCCCAGGGTTTTGATAAAATGTGTAAAAGCAAATTAAAAAGATAAATATTTAATCAATATTTTCTCATAATGATTTTGTCTATTTTATGATGACTTGCTTAAAATTTAATTATCTTGAAACGTAACCGCCTTAAAAAACATATAATAGGTCTTAACTCTTTTTCCATTCAAAATAGGCCCATGCATTAAATCAACAATTTTTGTAGAAAATTTTGTGTAGAATCACCCCCTCTTCCTCCCCCCCCCCCCAGAGTTTAACCATTAAGAACTGAGACACTCTGTATACTTTCAGTTTCTTACAACTTTTCATTTTTGATATAAACTGTTCAACATATACAGATTACAACAACTTCTTCTTGATGGACAAGAGACAGAAATAATTTTATTATCAATGATAATTTAAAAATGTAGTTACTTGTAATAAATGAGCTGCTTGCATGATCCTGGCCAAATGGCAATCGGCTGCGAGTTCTAGACCCTGCCTTTCTGCCCAGACCTCAACTTGTGCCAAGCGGGCCTTGATTCGAAGACCCCACTGCCTGGAGCAGTAGCTAGAACCAGGCGCCACTAATTTGTTGAATGCCCAGACATTTACGTAATGAAACAGCTGAGAGAACAATTGAATAGTTAGAGCCGCATTAACTCTGCACCTTCGGAGTAAGTTCATCGCACCCGAGAGCACTCCAAGGACCTAAAATTTAAATAATACTTTAATATATAAATGTCTGCAATGGTTGAGTATATATTATAAATCAAAAAGAATAATTTTCATTCAAAAATACAAAACTAAATAAATAAAATAAAATTTCAGAGCAAAACTTACAGAGGCAGTTGAAGAATCTTCTGGATCATGGCTCAAATCATCTCTATCGGATAGGAAATTAGGCATTACTGCAGATAGTTCTCCTTGGAGGCAAGTGACTAAATGCCTAAAAAAAAATAGTTAATTTTCAATTAAAAACAATCTTTAGGAAAATATGACAGATAATTTAAAACCGATAGTTACTTGAATGCAATTTGAACAGCATCGGCTAGTGTTTCTTGGGCTTCAATAGAAAATCCTGAGATATGTCTATCTGATTTTAAGAAATGCAGAATTTCGGATGCATTTGCAAGCCACAAAGCGAGCCACCTCACTTCAAATCTTCTCTCCTGTAATAATTTCATCTTTTCATTAATAATTAATACAACTAATTAATATTTTTGCTAAAGGAGAACCAAACAAACATTAAGAGATTAAAACGATTCTTCAATTTAAAAAAAAATCATTTGAACTTATTCATTGATCAATTATAGAAGATAAACCTTTGATCTTTCATTGTAATTACACAACTTTCTTAATTTTTTTAAAAGGCATCTAAGATGTCTGTTTCAACAATTTTTTTTTTCAGCTTTATACTTTGTTATTATTGTTAAAAAAATTATGGTAAATCTAATACAACCTCTAGTAACTCTATTAAAACAGCCCCAATGAAAAAATCAATAATAATGGTATATTTAAATGGTTTTTTTTCTATTTATTTTGTTTTCTATTGGTATTAAAAATATTTGTCACATCTTTTATTTAATATTTGTATTAAGAGCAGTACTTTGGTAATTTACATTGGATGCATATAATAGGGAAAAAGATTTATTGAAGGAAGAAAGTCAGTAGAGTGGACTACATATCATGGGTGATAAATATTCAGGACACAGTCATTATAAGGTTTTCATTAGTGCTGACGTTTCAACCCAAACTAGTGAATATCTTCAGTGCTTAAAACACTGATGTGATGACCCACATGTTTGGGTTGAAACGTAGGCACTAATAAACACCTTATAATGACTGCATTCTGAATATTTATCACCCAGGAAAAAAGAATTGCATTTTATAAGATATACAGCCCGCTTTGATTTATCATCATAAAAAATTAATTTATTCTTATTACTTTTAATTTAATGTTAATTTAAATACTTTTCGATAAAACAAATTATATTTTTAATTCTGATGAGACATCTTTCTGAAACCTATATCTCTACAACCCATGAAGGGTCTATTTAGGGAAAGCACTGTTTCTAGGTCAACGGTTGTGCAAGGAGGTGATTTGACCGAGATCACACTCAACCCCCAGGCTTTCCCTCTTAATTAATTATTTAATTAAGGGTACCCATTTCATAGAGGCTGGGTGTGCCCCAGGAGGGTCTCCCAACCCAGGGTTGCCCCTCTGCCAATGAAACAGATAAATAAATTTTCTACCACGAGCCGGGGTTCGAACCTGGGACCTTTGCATTAGAAGCTCAGGGCCCTACCACTGAGCTACTCCTCTCCCTACATCTTTCTCAAAAAGGTTGAAAATCTGGAAGATCTTATAAGTGTATACAAATAATAGATTAAAGAGTAAAGATAACTAACACCCTTATTTATTTAAAAACTTGTAGATGTATCAAGAACTTATAAAATATTTTTATTTAAATCAATTTTTTTTAGTATAAAATGTTGATTAAAAATAGTATAAATAATTAGATTAATATTAAAAAGGTTAATTATATAGATTTTTTTAAAGCAAATATCAGGTAGGATTATGTTCTATAAATTAAAGAAACTGTTTCTTGAAAAATGTGCATCCGAAATTACAAATAAAATTTATTCAGTACAAATGAAAGTTTTTTTTTTGTTAATAAATGAAAATGAAAAACTAGTAAATATACCAAGTAAAAGCTAACTTGTAAGATATTATTAGTTAAATCCAAAAAAATGTGTTATATTTAAGTTAATACTAAAAGGTATAATGTTTTTTTTCCACATTAGATTTGGTGTTATTAAGAGTTAAGAGGGTATTTAATGATCATACATGGAGAAATATAGTGTATGATGGAAATAAACCAATATCAATTTCAAAAGAATTTTTCTTTGAATACAAACCTGAATAAAAGAGTGGATGATCGCAGCTACCCTCGCAAGTATCAGAGTCAACCGTTGAGCACGCTCCATTGGGTTGAGTTCTGGACGATAATGAGTCGAAGCTCGGTATCGTGCCATCAGGTAGAGGGTGTATGCTGGAGCTAGTTTGAAACCTGGACCATTTGGGTCTAAGTCGGTGATGAGTGCATGTAGCAGTGCTTCCTCCGTCTCCTCCCGTATCTCCAGCACTGCGGGGAGAATGGGATCTGCCCCCCTTGGGTACCTCTCGTAATTCATTACCCTGTGTAGATAAGAAATATTGGATGTAGAAAAATTAGATTAAATGAATCATTATTTAAATATATATCATTACAACTTATGAATATGTATTTTAACCAGTAATAACAAGAGAAATCAGAAAGTTTAGTTTTATAAAAATTATAAGAACTAGAAGATTTACTAGTTATCACAAAAACAAGTCATTTATTTCTAAAGTGAACCTTAATCATTATTTATAATTTTTCAGAAAATGTGAAAATCTATATTTTCTATTCCAATTGTAATAAAAGTTTTGATAAGTGTAATACTAATTAAAAAATAGTGAGACTTAAATAGGGTTGATTTTGAAAAAATGTGAATCACGGTCCGTTATGGAACAAAAGAAAAAATGTTCATTGGGATTCGGTATGGAGAGAGAAAACGGTTCATGATTCGGGAAGAAAAAAAGTTATAAAATTTTAATGTTTTGTTAGCAATAATGGTACAATTAATTAAAGTTATTTTTAATTTTTATTTTAATAAAAAAGTAAAAAAGAAATGTAATTAATATGAAAAATCTGATTTTTTATATTTGTTACATGAACATGCTGACAAAGACATTTTAAAATTTTTATTACTTTCATAATTCTTGATTAAATTATAAAGAAGAAAAATTTAGAAATTAAAAACTTAACTCAGTAAATATTTTTATATTTACTAATTATTTTATATTATTGTACATCTAAATAAAAAATTCAAAAACAAATCCATTGCATTATTAATTTAAGGCATTATAATACAACTTAACTATTAGAAAGAAGGAAAACTATTTCATGTCAAAATAGCAACTGAAGGTTACAAAAACAGGTAATAATTTTGTGATAAATAAATTCTCTTGAGATAAGATAATGAAGATATATGTAAGTTCATTAGAGATAATATGAATACTAAATAGCAGACATTTTTTTCCTATCTGATTATTATGTAAATAAAAATGTATTTGTAACTATATAATAATATCTAAATTAGTAAGACGATTATAGAACCAAAGTAATCTGTCCTGATATTCAATTGATCTTTTTATTCCATTCTAAAAAATTATTTTTACTAAAATATTTCATATTTTTTTTAAAATTAATAATAAAATATCAATGACTGAGATTTAATTTCAACTCATAACTCATTAAAAAATATATATATGTAATGCTGAGAAAAAGTCTTAGAACAAAGCCATATCGTTTTTGAAATTGGGAGGGAAAGATAAAAGAGATAACTATCAAACAATATTGAGATAGTTAAGATCATCAAATTTTATTGAAAGAAAATAAGCATTTAATGATTTTTTTGGCATTACAGACCATAAAGATCTTTTGCTGCCTTAACAAGCCTGAACCATCTCATCCAGCCATGGGCTATTTCTTTCAAGTTATCTGCACATAGCTCTATTGCATCTTAGTTGATTCTATCTATCCATCTGCTTTTGGGTCTTCCACGTGGTCTTTTGCCTTCTATTGAGGCTTCATTGTTATGTAGAGGCTTCCAGATGGATTGCTACGAGCTACATGCCCCGTCCATCTTAATCTCTGTGCCTTCATTTCATGGGATATTGACTGACCAGTTTCTGAAAGCATTTCTTTATCAGAAGATAGAAAGTAGTACTCTGATCCCCGATCGGTCCGATTATTGTGCAAAGGATTTTTCTCTCATATCTTTTAATACTTTTTTCTAGGGTGCTGGCTAGTGTCCAGGTCTCACAGCCATACATTAGAACAAATTTAATAATGACTAATAACGGATTTAATAAGGATATGTGATCAAGAGAAACTTTTTTCATTCTTCTTTTATAACTCTACACAGGTCTACCAAAGAATTCAGTAGCCTTTCAATAATTTTTTTATCAAGAAATTCCCAAAAAAGTTTTATAAAATTAAACTCAGGGCTCTTAGGTGGTCATTCCATATTTTAACTTTTCCAGCTCTTTTCCCCTTAGCTTCAGCCTCTGTCCAACGCTCTGTTGGCGCAATAAATCCGAATTTTGGCACCGATTAATTACTGTAGACGAAACTTGGATATAACGCCCAAAGAAAAAATACAGTCCAAACAGTGGACTGCAAAGGGGGAACCAGATTCAATAAAAGTGGGGTAAGTGATGGCGACTATTTTTTGGGATAGCCATGGAGTTATTTTAATCGACTATCTTCAAAAAGGAAAAACTATTACAGGAGCATACTAAGCATCATTATTTCACAAGCTGAAGGCAGAACTTGTCAAAAAAAAAACTGCCAGATTTGCAGAAAAAGAAAATCTTGTTACACCAACTCAACACACTGTGACCACCCACCTCTCTCACCAGATCTAGCTCCAAGCGACTTCTTTTTGTTCCCTTATCTAAAAATTGAGCTTGGAGGACAGAGATTTTCATCAAATGAAGAGGCAATGACCTTCGAGAACAATTATTTTGCAGAGAAAAATGCCAAGTACTTTTTGGACAGGACTTTCTAAAAAAATTTTTTAGAAAAATTTCTTATATTTTTGTTAGGTCGGAAACTTTTCAGACCACCCTCGTAATTTGAAAACAGGCCAATAATAAGCTACAAACGTCGAGATAATAAAAATAATATGAAGTCTTAAATAACCCTTTCAAATTAAAATTTATAATAATAGTATGTATTTCTTTTTTTATTCCATTTTTTTGAAATTGCCAACACATATAAAAATGTTCTACAATAAATTATGAACAATTGTCAAGTTATAAGAAAATTCAATGAGAGTAACAGTAAAATAAACAGTTAACGTACTTACATCCTATGATTATAATTATCACTAATAATTTTATTTATATTGGTTAAATTATTAATAATTTGAAATAAATAATAAACATAGTTAATTTTTTTTCAAAATATTTAAAAAAATAAATAAAAAAAGAAGCATACAAACAGGGGTAGCATTCCAACAAAACTGAACTCTAGTGATCAAAGCAAATTAAAATAGACATAAAATATATAAAAGAAAAAGTTGTTAGCAATAAACAAACCCACCTGTTTCCTTCCCTGCTACTGCCTATCGACCGTTGGGATCTCGTTTCTTCTTTGTTACCCTGGCTAGAAGTCGACCTCGTCTCAACATTCCCGTCAACATCAAAGGTAGTTTCGTAGTTCAGAGGATTACCAGAGGGTGTGCTTGTAGTGGTAGGCCCGTTACCTACGCTAAGGCTGGAGGTTTCTTCTCTGGTTGATTGTCTACGAGTCGAGGTCAAATAGTGCAAGTGAGGTTAAAAAAAACAAAAACAAAAGGCAAATAAAAAATAAATTAAACTGCTAACATGCATGATTAAAAAAAAAAAAGTAAAATAGCGTGGATTGAAAAAAATTGCCAATTATGACTAAGACAATTCTGGTTTCTGCTTACCTGTCGTAGGAATAATCGTGTGGTGATCGCGAACTATCGTAGCGCTGCCTTGTTCTTTCTTCGTAACAAGGATCAAGGAAGCGAAAGTTATGGATCTTACCAAACCTTACAGTGGCACCATTCTGAAACATTGAAAATATTATCAGTAAAAGTTAAATTTACACCTACATAATTAAAATATTTCAGATTGCAAAAGGTGAAACACAGAAAATTAATGTTAGGTTATAATTGGAAAATTCCAAAAAAAATATTTCTCTTTAAAGTGTAGGTAATGAATAAAATAACTCATCAGGACAGAAAACAAAAACAAACCCAAGAATACATCTCTCCATGTCATCCAATCTGTTATTTTTTTTTTTTTTTTTTTTTAATCCTTTACCTGTATTTCATATACGCAAGGCTAAGTGGTTGGAATTTTTTAATTATAACTTAACATAAATTTTCTGCATCTTGGAGAATTTTTACTCATTCACATTAATACATAAAATAAAAAAAAGTAACAATTCTCAAATCAAGAAATTAGCCATTGGTAACACTCTGGTTTATTATGGAAGAATAGGTATATAAATTGGACTCAATTGACAACTTATAAAATATCAATGCCATTAATGGCATTGATTATGGATGATTTTATTTTTGACTAAGGAGTGTTCAGGATTTTATGAAGGATTTTGGACTGTAAGTGTTCGATGCAACAGAAATTTGATTATTTAATGTTAAACCTCAACTCTATGAATCAAGAAACTTGTACACAAAGCCTTATTTAATTTCCAATTTTTATAGACCCTAATTACTGATAATAAACTTTAAACACATGCTTTTCCTTTATTAAATTATAAAAAAAATTATATTCCCCAATAATAAATATCACTTTTCTAATCAATACGCACATTTAGCTGAGAGGTTATTTCCATGTAAAGTCAGAAGAAGATTAAGGGTCAGTGCGATAATATGGCCAGACATGGAGTAAGTGCCGAGATATTAAGGTTGGCGCGAACATGGTGCCAGGATCGATGCCATTGTGGACGAGCCTTTAGAGGATTTGTTTAGTATGTGTAATATTAGGGGATACTACTGTAAGAAAGAAAATGATAGGTATACAATGAAGATTAATAGTGATATTTAATCCTCTAGTTTTGACACCATTTTTGAAGTTTTGTGAATGTGATTGAAGAGTTTGGAATGCAATTGAATGACCATTAATTTACTAATAGCAGAGACCGATCATCAGTATATGTGGTGATGAATGCATTACTTTTAAATTTAATTATTATTAAAATACATAAAATTACTTACCTGTAAAATAGTGGTCTCATAGATGCGTTGACCGTTCACATAAGTCTCAGCATCCCTACTGCAAGGGGTAACAGTTACAATACCCTCGGTGTGCGCAATTACACAATGCCTCGGTTGGATGTTAGGCCCAAAGAGCTGAAGGGATTGGCCGTGACCGTGCGGAGAGCCTCTTTCCGAGCCCACCTCCGTCACGTTAGGCTGAAGTCTATAACGTTTCCCCGTTCCACCACCAACTTCACTACCGTCTGAAACAAATCAAGGGTAAATATATATTTTCATTTAATTTTATTCAGTTTAGAAAAGAGAAAAATAAAATTCTGTAAACTAAAAGTACCATGTATGTTTCCTAATAATGTAGATGTAATAAGCTACATGCCAGACTGATGTATATATATTTTGAACTCTGTTGTTATCCTAAGGGCACTTTAGTCCCACAATAAAATTATTTTTCATTTAATTTTAATAGTCGATCTATACATTTTTTACACATTTTGAAGCTTTCAATTCTCAGTGCAATACACTGTTCTATAACCGAGAGTAAAAGTGGGTCAGAGAATTCAAGTTAGGGTGAGATGAAGTCGAAAACGAATCTCATAATCGATAACCAAGAACGAGTCTTAAGAATGAAAAATTCATGTCATTAGAGAAGTTATCGAATGCGATCGCCGGTTCAAAAGTAGGAATCATAATGAAGCATGAGTAGGAATCAGACAATATTGGACTATTAGAGATATCGCTCTTCTTCATTATAACCCCAAGCCTACCACTAACATCATGACTAATAGCCCTGGAGCCAGGACACAAAAATCGACCTGATTTTTTTAATGTTGACTCAGCAGACGCAAAATTTGATGTTCTACAACTTTGATTCTATGAGTTTTTCCTCTTAGCGAACTCATTT
The DNA here is from genome assembly GCA_928085145.1 of Nezara viridula. Taxonomy (NCBI): domain Eukaryota; kingdom Metazoa; phylum Arthropoda; class Insecta; order Hemiptera; family Pentatomidae; genus Nezara; species Nezara viridula. The sequence goes on from OV725077.1 coordinate 18,333,715, forward strand.
CCAAGTTACAGGGCCATTTATAGTAATTTGTCTCAGTTTTTGACCCAATTTCGTAAAAATCAGCGTCGGTTGACCGTGGTTTTATACCTTACCGCGTAACTAAATTTTAAAGTTTATGTCCTCGTTTGACGCAAAATTTAATGTTCTTTAATTTATTAAAGAATACATTTTTTGCTTTGATGCATCGTTTAGGAGTTATAGATGAAAAACCAAAAAAATAATGAAAAAAACCTGACCTTTTTGCCTGTAAAAAGTTTTCTCTTGGTGGTCCGCGCTATATGTCTAAACCCATATATACAAGTTAAAAAAAAATAAAACTTTTCTCGCATTTTTCGCAATGGATTTCCCGTTTCGACCCTCAAATTATTGGTCTAATATTGTTTAAATCTGCCGCCATTTTCTAAAGCAGCGGCTCTGGAACGGCAGACAAGGTTCTTTTTACTCAGAATAACATACAATTTTGTAATTTACAATCAAACCTTCGCCTGCGATCAGGTCAATATTTGGGGCCTGGCTCCAGGGCTGTAATTGTAAGTTCAATTGGAAGAAAAGGAGTGGAAAACTATTGGTGACTGTGAAAAACATTTTCTTGAAAAAATCACTTAAAGTAACCGAAACAATCCGAAAGTAATGAAGAAGTCGAAGAGCAAGTACGCAATGGACAACTCGACCCTTAAACGTTTATAAAAAAAGAATATTTAAACTCTCAAATCCGTGGTTTGAGACAAGGTTGAGAAATATTGAAATATTGTTTGTGCAAAAAATTAATCAATAAATCTATAACAAAAAACTAAGGTGTGTGCTTTAGACCACGATAACATCAACAAAGCAACATTAATAATATGAAACATAAACAATGGCTCATTGTAAAGAGGATGAAATGCTAAACATTTCCCTCACATACAGTATGCAGGTCAGATTTTTAGTTTCTGAGATATTTTAATCCATATCTTCAATAAAACTCGTTATCATTTGGTTTCCGACACTATTTTTTTTTTATTTTCGCCTCCCTAACAAGGCTTTAAGATACAATTTTGAACAATAGCCCATCACAGAGAGGATAAAATGCTGAATAATTCTTTCGCGGTTTATTTTCAATAATCAACTATTGTGATCGACCAAAAAATTCGAAAACTTAACCCCCCCTCAAAATTTGAGGTTTCACGTTTCGGACGCGTAGAATTCGAAAAACGAATATAAGTTTTTTTGTCCGTCCGCCGTCCGCGCATTTTCTCCGAAACTACTGGACCGTTTTTTTTTTTTCAAATTTTGATATAAAATCAGAGGTCACCCGAGGATGATCCTCCTTCATCGACATTACTATCCGCCTTTTACTTTCCAAATGGCGGCCGAAAAACCTGCGTTGCTATAGATTGTACTTCCTAAACGAATGTACAGATTTCAATGAAACTTCTCTAAAGTCATTTTCTCGACGCCCTTTAAATTTATCTATATAACATACTTCAACGAAAAGAAGCTGGAAAAATAGTTACGAGGGATGCTAAAATTAAATTCCGAATAATTCGAAAAGTTTATACTTTTTTGTTGATGTTGTATATAGTTATTTTAATTTTCCGAAATTTCCTTTAAAAAAAAATCGTTAAAATCGGACAATTAGGAGCAACGATATGGTCTCCGGTTTTTTAATATGTTTTACTCCAAATGTTATATACTTGGTTTGGTTTTTAAATTTTGAATGTGTTACTGAACTAATGCTATTTTTTTTTTTAGCATATTACTAATCATTAAAAAAAAAAGTTTAGTCCAATAATTGGAATCAACTGTTTATTTATCTATGTAACTCGGAAGGTAATGTTACTTTAGATGTATAATTGTTTGGAAATAATAAACCACTGTGAAATAATTTGCAGCATTTTTATTTTCTGAGATATTTTAATCCACTTGTAAAAATACTTTAATTAGTCGACACCAGCCGACTTTACCGGAGCGTTACACATCTGAGATCTGACGGCTCAATCTAATTCACTCTTCACAAAAAAAGTACATAACGCGTCTAAAAAAGTTTTCTCTTCAATAACAGACATATTTGATTCATCTTTCTGAGCAACGACACTGCGTATATTACAATTCTTCAATATATATTTTTTTCCAAAGGATGTTTCATTAAACCGTTATAATGTGCGTATACATTATGGACCCATTTCAAAGTAAGGCATAAGCCCTGCTTACTCTACAGATTCGTTAACATTCGTAACCATTACATAGACATTATCACAAATGCAAATACAGAAGTTACGTAAGACGTTACCAAATACAAGAGAACTGGCTGAGAGAACATCTCAACCGTGGCAAACAGGGCAAGCTTCTTGATTCGCCCAACGAAACCTTAGCAACGCTTAGCGTTATACAACCCAGCATATCCAAAACAAGGGCATAACGCAACAAGACATAAATATATCTTTGATAATACGAATTCACATTAATATACAAAATAAAATGAAGGGAGTAAGTGCAATAACGTACACCAGAAGTTAAAAGTGTATGCCATAATTTGATGGTTGTGGATTAATATATATTTGGTATTTAAAACCATATTCTCCCAATCTATGCCAACTTTACAATATTATAATACTTAATTCTTGCTTTTAATAATCCTTCTATCATTCGCGCTTCAGTTAAAAAAAAAAAAAAACTAAGGTCGAAGACCCCACGATAAAAGTGAAAACGTCAATAAGGCGAGATTAATAATATGAAATATAAATAATGGCTCATAAAGAGGATGAAATGCTGAACATTTCCTTTGCTTACAATATGCAGTTCCGATTTTTATTTTCTGATATATTTTAATCCTTATCTTCAATAAAAGTCGTTATCATTTGGTTTTCGACACAATTTTTTCTCTTTTCGTCTCTCTAATACGGCGTCGCGTTAAGATACAATTTTGAATAATAGCCCATTACGGAGAGGATAAATGATTAACATTGCCCTAGCTAACAATATGCAAAAAGATTTAAATTAGTGAACTCCAGCCGACTTTAGACGAGCGTTACACATCGGAGATCTGACTGCTCAATCTAATTCACTCTTCACAAAAAAAGTGCAAGACGCACCTAAACAAGTTTTCACTATTTTCTTAGGCCGTTTTCTCATTAAATTGATTAATCTAACGAGGTACTAAAACTTATAAATAAATATCTGCTTTCCACATGAATCGTAAGATAATTTAATCACAAAATCTAGAAAAAAGGTGGCCTACAAAATATTGAGCCGTGTGGCCAATATAACCTCATCATTTTGACATATCGGGGTGGTAATCACGCCAAATTACTCAAAATTTTGAGAGGCCACCTTTTCCTCTGTATTTTGGGATAAAATTGTCTTACCATTCAAGTGGAAAGCAAATGGGTGTTCATGAGTTTTTAATATCTAATTAAATAGATAAAGTTTGCCCATCTCCAGATTGAAAATGCCCAAATTCCGAGAATTGTAGAAAATTAGAAATTAGAGAAATAAAAAAGTTTAGGATGAGATGAAGCTATTCACGAAGTTTTTGTTAATAATTTGATGAAAGGATCTGTGTCATGGACTAAAAACCTTTGGGCAATTTCATCAAAATTGTTCGAACCTGTATAAACACTACAGTTTAAAGAAATGCATTTTTTTTTTTAATATTGCGCAGCGATAATAATGCAGTCAAAACTTAAAAATGGAAATAAAAATGACAACCAAATCGAACCACCTGTTTAAGGGATAATGGTAGCAAAGACATACACGAAGACAGACTAATGGCCGAAACGAAACGAAATGATCCGTTGAAAATACCTCAGCAAAAATTTGACGCGATTACAGTTCTATTTTATTGCGGTAGGAGAATAAAAATGATATATATATATATATATATATATATATATATATATATATATATATATATATATATATTTTTTTTTTTTTTTTTTTTTCGGTAGGCGCTACAGACCATGCAGATCTTTGACCGCGAGATGTGGTCTTCTGACCACATTCCGATTAATGACTGAAGTACACGCGGGTAGGGTCATCAATCCTACGCCGGGTCGGTGTGAGTTGTCTCCAGGAGTCTGCCGGGCTCGCATAACCGGGGAGGGTCTCGGAAATCGTGGCTCGAATAAACCTTAATTTAGTTTCAAATACTGTACTCAAAATATTTTGTTCTGACAATTTTAAGATTGAATTTAGAACTCCCATTTACCAAATTGACAATTTTGACATTAAATGTTTAATAATGAAATTAATTATCGTAGTAGCACCACAACAAGCGTATGCAAGGGATGCTGTGGCAATAATATTTATGGTTGAAATAACAATTAATAAACCAAATTAAGGTCATTATGGATAATTTTACGTTTGTGGCAAAGGAGCATTGAGGATTTAATGGAGGATTTTGGATTGTAACGATCAGATGCGAGAGGTAACCGATGGTAAAGCACCTAATTACTGGAGTAAAGTTCAACTCATTAATTCGAAATAGACCTTAAATAGACGAAATAGACAAATTTAATTGAGTTTAATTTTGCTTCTGATATTAATCGATATAAACTATTCTATATTTAGATCGTTGTTCCCTGATTCGAAACTTTTCACTAAGAAAATTCATCACCACATCGAAATGAGTAGTTTTTTATTTTTTAAATTTTGATTGCTCAACTTGCGCCATGAAATCCCCCTTCTGAGCCTCCCTGATTTCAACCTTAAAATATTGAAATTATATATTATTATCACAGCGGTAGGTTAGGGTAAGCACAATTGTTTTATGATTTATTATATTTCATTTTAACGTTTATTATTTAATTTTAGAGATTATTATAATTTATTTAACTATCCACTTTAAGTGTAATTCTTATCTTTAAGATTGATTTTTTTTATAATATTCTTGTTGAATTTATAGTATAATTATGTCACATATAGCTCTAGTATTTATTTACCTAATAATTCGGTAATAGTTTAGAATCAGTAAATTCTTATTCTTTAATGTCAGAATTCCTTTCTCAAAAGATTTCAATGTAGTAAAGAGAAAGAGAGAATATGTTTCGGTTTTTAGAACTTAAGACACTTGTTAATATTCACTGCGCTAATTTATCATTGGCTTACCAGATAGATAGAACATATGAAATTTAAATACACAGGTTAATGATATAGAACACTTTTATAATAAACACTGGCACTGGTCGAGAGCGGTGAAACTTAAAACTAAATGAGATGCCTTCTGAATACAATTCGAAGAAGAGATCAATATAGATTGCACTGAGAGACAGTATGCCTACTTCTGAGGAGTTTGCTGTGAGGGCAGCCCATGTGACATGCGGCGGTCTTGAGCTGTCGGATTATTCCTGAGTTGTCGGATTACGGAACCCGGGAGCGCTAAGACACACACACCAGAACTGCGAACACTGGCTAAGAATGCCGGATCTGAAGAAAGACTCCTTTCCCTCGAGATGGGCAGATAGGTGGAGGCTGTCTCGCTCTGGTACCTCCATCCTCTTGTACTTCCTTGGTCTTGTCTCTGTGCCACACTGTTTGGCTATCGGGGCGGAGTAACTGTATTCAAGTCTGCAAGCTCATGTTGATTCTTGTCGGGAAGTAAGCTCGAAGTCAGAAAGAATACTTCATGACCAAGTAACAAATATCTCATTATTAATAAATTCAGAGACTTTAACGGTGGGATAAAATATTATAATGGCGTTTTACACGATCAAATTTCTCCACCAAAGCTATGTCCTAGAACTGGTAGTTAAGAAGTTTGGTTTACGATCTTCAGGAAAGATCACCACAGACCCTCTTAAGTTTTCCGAACAATATCGGGATAATAGTTAACATATTTTTTTCGCTAAGTGTGCCAAAAAAGTAATTATACCTTTCAACTTTACTTCGAATGTTGCATTTCCATTAATTCACTTCCTATAATAGGGTGCCCCGTCCCGTAATTAATGGAAAATATTTAAAGAAATGTTTTTTTTTTTAACTATAACCAGCGAGTGCGTTGTCGAGAATTTTAATTTGGAGTAAGTTGATCACGGCGTGAGGGAGAAGAGTGCCCAGCGGCATCCTTCTCTGTCTTGATTTTAATATTTGTAGTTACTGGAGGATATCCCTCATCCAAGTACTTTTGAGCCTCCAAGAGATATTATCGGACATGTTGGTTGTGGTCATATATCTGTATAGGTTAATATGAAATCTTTTGTAAAATGTTCGTTAACTATGAGTTAACGTACCGGGAAGCCTAGATTAAGGTCCTATAAGTTTTGATTGAAAATCAATCAATTGACAATCAAACTGTATTTAATAAAAATGGCACCTTAACCTTAAAAAGTTTGTCAGAAAAAAATATTTAACTTTACTAACCAATTTAATATTCAATAAAAAATGTTACTAACTTTTGTATGGTAATTAATTTGCAAAATTTCTCTTAATGATACATTTTTAAGTTTGATACAAAAAAATATATAATAAATTTTCATGATAATGAGCAACAATAATCTGAATGAGCAAATAATGTTTTTTTTTTTTTTTTTAAATTTTATTTTATTGAGATTTACAACTGTATTACATGGAAAATACAATAAGCAAATGTGACATTGGTAACATGACATGTACAGCATGAAGAGAAACTACCCATTGGTAGAACTCAAATTAAAGTTCTATATTAGAAGGTCCGGAGGTCATCTTCTTTTCAGACTCCTCGGAGGATTATCAGGGATCGAGGAGGAAGCAAGGTTTGAAACGAGAGAATTCGGATGGTTCTGCAGTTTGTTATGGAAGGATAGATATCCGGATTGGGCCAAATCGGAAACATATGGAACATTAAGGTCTTTATGGATGATTTTATTTGTGACAAAGTAAGGAGCGTTGAGGATTTTACGAAGGATTTTGGATTGTAAGGATTGGATACGAGAGGAATTCGATGGTTTAGTGGAGCCCCAAAGCTCAATTACGTAGGTCCAAATAGGTCTTATTATTGTCATATATATGAGTCGTTTGTAATTGATTGTGAGCTTAGAGCGTTTGTCTAGTAAGTGCTGCAGTAGTCGAAAACGTCGGGCGGTTTCAAGTCGTTTCAGTCTGGTATGGGGGTTCCAAGTGAGTCGTTTGTCAAGGTGGAGTCCTAAGTATCGGATTTGTTTGACAGGGATAAGAGGGCTATTGTTGAAGGATACTGTAGGACAGGAAGCCATAGGTTTACGGGCAAATAATTTTATTAATGGAAACTAGAATCAGTATTCCTTATCAGCAAATAAAAGTATTTCTGAAACATATCAGCCTACACACACTTCTTCCTATAAGGGGAGGGGAGTATTCATTAGGAGTGTAGACTGTGATGAAACTTAAATTTTTCTTATTTCTTATAGGAAGAAATAATAACCTCCTTGGGAAGTGGTTTGTTGTATCAGAAAAGCAACTTTACATATGTGGGTCTTTTTGTCTGTCCTGTATATTTGTGAAGCGTAGGTCCAAATTTGCTTGAGTAGGTAAGTATATGTGTTCAATTTCTGTTTAAGTTTTAAATTTGAATGTCTTGAAAGGAGTGGGTATAATAGTCGTAGTCTTAGGTTATTGATATGCGTACCCAATACGTACCATGTCATTCTTCTGTCAAATGTCGATACAAGATATTGAACTTTATCTATCTGAGAAAAAATCAGTCATTGTCGAGGTAAATAGCAGGGCAAGTTTTGGGCTCATGTCGAAGAGTAAAAGTAATATGTTGTGATTTGTCCTGGTTGAGTCGAATTTTCCAGAGTTTGCAACAGTCATGAAATTTTTTTAGGTGATATTATTTTAGAGTCTGTGAGGTGTATATTGGATTTCGATGTCTTGTCAACACAAGTGGAAGTGATAGTGAACCTCAATAAAAACAAAAAAGTTTACATAAGCAATGTATTATCATGTAGCGCCATATCACTTCAATCAATTTTAAAACTTGGTCATAGGCAAACACCGACATTTTTAATATAAAAAGGATATAACAAAACACAAAACTGATATAAATAGAAAAATCGCTGACAATGATAGAAAAATGGTGGAATACACAGCTTGTTTTGGAGAACGGTATGTTTCCTGAACGTAATGAGTGCTTAGGTTCGGTCAAAAATTTCCAACTTGTTGGATCAATTTAGTCCAGCTATTAAACGAGACCCTTTCGCACGGTTAGGTTTCTCTAAATAAGTTCATCTAAGAAACTGGTGTAGAAATTTAACCGCTATAGATCAAAATGAAATACTCACGCCATTTTCTAAACAATCGTTATCGTAAACAAATCTTGCCAACACATGTTGTCGTCCACCACTACACTGCCGTCAAAATATATGTCAATGAAGTGCAGATCCGTTTCTTCCGCTTCCCCTATCCTCCGAAATGTCGTTTGTCTCGTTCAATAGTGGCATTGGATCCGGTCAGGGGCTCGCGTTAAGCAACAGAAAATGACGCTGAAAATGTACTTTGCTAATGATAGTTTTGACCCTATTATCTTTTACAATTACCTACCTAGTAATATTTTAATAAGGAGTTAATTCATTAGGATAATGATTGGAAGACTCATTTTGAGTAAAATATATAGGTGATTAAAAACAATAAATGTGCATGTTTTTTTAGAGCTTGCTGAAGATAGTGAATAGTCAAAAAGTGAATAGGTTTAACTCATCACAACCTACAACTTTTTATTTACGAAAATTCTCGAAATTGAATATCATAAACAGGTGGTTAGATTTGGTTGGTTATTTTTAACAATTAACCATTGTTTAGGGTTGATCACCCTAAATTGAGGTTATCCCCCTCCCCCCTTCATGGGGTACATGTAAAGGACCAGCGAAGTAGGTAACACTGCAGCGACGGTGGCGCTGTATGCACCAAAAACTAGTAGTAGAGAAAATGGGCTACTGACTTTTCTCCCCTCTTCAAGACCTAGGAATTCATACGCTGTTCTACCATGGGAAGAGGCATGGAGTAGAACCCTGAGACCTGCCGGACAAATGGAGGTGAAGAAGTATTGCAGCCGGCCGACCACCGTACCTCAGCATCCAGCCACATCAAGTAAACGATCGTAGAACATTTATAAGCCAAACTCCCATCTTTATATACTGTTTAAATATAATTATAGTTCATTTCATACAGTCCACTTGTTCATTTCAAAGACCCAATCATCTGTACCGTGTCATATTAAAAATGATGGTACATCCCATTTCAACCATTGTAATCGAACAAAAAATTAAACCTCCCCCTCTCAAAATTTGAGGTTTTACGTTTCAGGATAAGTAGAATTTGAAAAAAACGAATAAAATTATTTTTTGTCCATATGCAGTCCGTGGATGTTCTCCGAAACTCATTAAAATCAGATGTCTCACCCGAGAATGATCCTCCTTCATCAACATTATTATCAGCCTTTTCCTTCCAAGATGGCGGCCGAAGAACCTGCGTTGTTATAGACTGTAGCGCCCAAACGAATGTACCGATTTCAATGAAACTTGGCTAAAGTCTTCATCTCGATGCCCTTAAAATTTATCTATATAACATGCTATTAGAGTGCTACCAATGGGTAGTTTCTCAACAAGCGTGTTTCATGTGATAATATTCCTCTGTACAAATTTACTTGATGTATTCATACTAATAGAGTTGTAAACATCATAATAAAAGTTTTTAAAAAAAATATATAACATGCTTCAACGAAAAGAAGCTGGAAAAAAAGTAACGAGGGATGGTAAAATTAGATTCCGAATAACTCAAAAAGTATACATTTTTCGTGAATATTGCAATGTTTATTTAAAAGTTTACGGAATTACTAAAAATAAAATACGGAAATTGTCGATGGAAATTGTGGGACAAACGATAAAAAAATCTGTCGATGTTGGTTTCATTTCAACGTCAATATCTTACCAATTAATTCAAAAAATAAAATATAGTGTTATATTACAAAAATATTCTTCATGGATTTTTGAGGACCTCGTATTAAATATATGGCTTTTAAAATCTTTCCCGCAGGTTTTATTACTCCAGCTGTAAAACCCTTTTAAGGCTCATTTAATCAGCAAATTGAAGCGAGTCTGAAATAAAATGAAGACAATAAGGCCCAACTTCACTATAAAACAAATTTTGACAATTAAGCCCTTGAGAATATAAATGTTCTTTTATATCCGACAGTTTCAGTTGGATGAATGGCTGTAGAGTAATAAATAAATAATAAATCTCGCCCTTTTGATCTTTTTACTTTATATCCATTACCATCAGAACGCAACATTTTAACGTTTTTTTATTATTGGGTTGGCTAACAGACATAAACATTTACTTTAATCTGCAATATATTAACCATTATTTAATATGACTTTTTCCCATATTTCCACTAACAGCATAATGCAATGTTCATAGAATGTCTGAAGTTTATTGTTAAAAAACTGATTCAAGTGGTTTTTGATGTCCTCTTCCTTTTGGAATTTCTTTCCATTCACGAAGTTCTGCAGAGACCGGAATAAGTGGTAGTCACGTGGAGCTAGGTCTGGTGAATATGGAGGTTGGGACAAAATGTTCCATCCAAGGCTCAATAATGCGACCAATGGGATGTGGGGTATGGTGTTGTCTTGGTGGAACACAACACCCTTCTGATCGTTCATAACTCTTCATAATGTTCTTCAAATTCGATATTACTATATCCGTTGGAAAGATGAATTATTGCTCTTCAAAATCGTATGAATAATAATAGTGGGTAAAATTTCTATTGGCAATATCATAATTTTACTATTTATTTTCATTTCTTATATAACTTCATATTCCTTTTTTCAGTTTTACATTTTATTCTAAGATTCCCATTTTAATACTTAATTCACCTTTTTTGATTATGTTTACTTCATCATTCCACACTTTGTAACGGTTATTATTATTTATCTCTTAGTTCTTACTATTGTCATTATTCTAACAACTTCATTTTACTTTATTTTTTTTAACCTACACTACCTTATGTTTCTCATACCTTGTTATCTGGTTCTTTTCTTAGGCCTGATGGAGACCTGAACTTCAGGTCGAAACGTCGGCAAATGTCAAAATAAATACTATCATTTATTTTTGCCTTCTTATTTGACTGAACACCCCACTATTCTTCTCTTCATGAATAATAATAGTAATAAAAAAAATATATCACAATAACTAAAATTTATTGAAGATATGGATTAAAATATCTCAGAAACTAAAATATCGGACCTATTTTTTTCGAGTACGCCCTATGATAATCCTAAAGGATTTAGTCTCAGAATAAATTTTCTATTATATTCCGAAACTACAAAATAATTATTCGGTTTCGATCCACTACCTGGCAACTTAGGGAAAGATTAACATACCTGGATTTAGCTCTAGGAAGAATGGGAGCCTGTCCAATCCGTCTTCGTACCTGTAGTCCAGTAGTTCGTTACTCTGGCCCCACTTCCCCTGTTGAGGCTTTTTCTTACGTTTGCGGGGATGGTAGTCCGCCGGTCTCCGCCTCACGTGGAACATTATCGATCCTGCAACAAAAATAATATATCGATTAAAAATTAGATGAAATAATAAGTAATTATTATAGTTAGTATAATAAATTGGAAATGTGATTAACAAATATGAAAGACAAAACAGAACGTCAGTCATTTATGGAATAGAATGTAAACATTGTAATAAAAAATACATAAGAGAGATATCCAAAAATTAAAAACAAGAATTACTCAACATAAAAATAAATGTGAAAAACATAAATATAATAGTCCTGACACAACATAGGTTTGATTTTAATAATACAAAAATTCTAAATATTGTCAAAAACAGAAAAATATAAGAGGCAATAAACATCACTAACAAAATAGGAAAGACAAAAAAAAAATATATACGAAACAAATACAAACAATCATTACGTATATATTATAAATATTTAAAAGCAATAACTAGCAGCAGAAAAAAATAAATAAATATAGGCGAGAGGGGGAGAATGTTACAATGGAAAATATCCATCTTAAAAATAAATGTATTTTAATTTAAACTCATTAATATCAGTAATGCGACTGAGTAAGAGGCGCTGGGATTTCCTAGGGCCTTTGTTATTTTGATTAGTTTAGTTCTTTTGTTTATATAATTTACTTTTATTATTATTATTTTTCTGTTTTATCTATTGTAAATAGAGCGTGAATGTGCTCTCTGAACACTATTATAAATGTCCTTAATTGTGACAGATTGTAATATTTCTGAATAAATAATTAAACTCAATTAGTCCATCAGAACCTTAAAAATCATCCAAATCCCCTAGCATAATCCCTATCTAGTTCCACTCATCCCTACATAGTCCTCTTGAAACGGCAGTGGCCCAGAAATCTTTTGTAGTATATATTTTGGAGTTCTGGCAATGGCCAGATTCTCCACTAAAGACATGAGTGTGTGTGGCTAAACCGCTCTCGCTCAATCTCCACTGGCTTTAGCACCAGTGGCGCAATTGAGAGAGTAGCGCAGGGATCTCCTGCCTGATTGTATATATGTTTTTATTATATTACTATGTTTTTAATTTATTCATCTTTAAGTTATTTTATTTTTTTAATGTATATAGTTTTTGATTATTATTTAGTTATTATTACTTTTGTTAATTTTATTTTCTGTCTACATGGTGTGAATGTGTTCATATATCAATAATTGTTAATAATTATTGTCCACGTGACATATTGTAATATTTCTGAATAAATAAGTATTAAAAAAAAAAATTAAACTCAATTAGTAAATTAAGGACAATTGTTTTTAACATGCATTGTAAGACAATAACATCGATGAAATGCCTGCTAATAGGTAAATTAAAATGTTTTATAAAGAGTAATTTTTGTATAAATATAATCTTTATAACAGATGGAAATAATTTTTACGCTGTTTTTAACAGTTTTAAATTGATTTTAATGACGGGTGAGTAATTATAATAAAATAAATATAACCTGAAATGCTATAAAATAAGTTATTAAAATAAATTAAGTTGACTATTACTGTTAAATTATTATTATAACTGTTAAATTATGGATCAGATAAAGCGTACCCTAGTTTCGGCAACGATATTGTTTTTATAGGTCAACAATGTTTACTACAAGGCCCTAATATTTTTACTTAAAAGGAGGGCAACTCTAGGACATGGAGTCATTAAGGGCAAACCTTGAATTCCAATGTTCTATATCGATAGTTACTACTAAGGCCTGAAATATGGTGACAGTTAACTGTTGTTACCACGGTGATAACTGTCATACATAAACTGCCACATACATACGCCTTGTTGGTAAACTGTCTTAACTTATGTATCTAATCTGATTACATATCTTGAAATCCATTTGAAGGTGTGTTTAGACATTTCACAAACTGTGGGTAACACAATTATCTAACTTAACTAATAGTGACATTAGTGCTAAGCCAATTTTTTTTTTCTCTTATTACAGATAGCAGATGGAAAATATAAAAAACACCAACATAAGGAAACAATCATTTCAATATTTGTTTTTCCCCATAGTTTGTGAAATGTCTAAATGTACTTTAATATCATTATTTTTTTTAAGTTGTTAGTTAGCGCTATAGATATATAAATCATCAGTCTCATGGTGCGTTAAAGATTATATTTGTCGGAACACAGACGTCATCCAATCTCACGTTACTACAGACTCTTCACGTGCAGGATTAGATCACCCCGTAACAAGCCCAACCATTTGCGTACAAATTGACAAATCGGTCTAGATCCATGAATTATGACTGCTAAGAATCATCAATCGCTCGATGACCTATATTTCTCTCACTGAAACAGATCGTCCATCGACCATACCTCATGTAGTTCAGTCAATGAACGATTATAGAAGGATATGTCGGGAACACAATTTTTGACTTTGGGACATTGTTTAGACTAGTAAGGAGGTAAATATGCTAAAAGTCCCCACTCCTAGGTGGTGAGTCAGATATAAGGAGGCGTCTAGAATGGGATTTGTATTCGGATTTTCGCTTATATCAGGAAAACTATCCATCGCATCGACAAAGACGTTATATACAAAATTAAAGATGGTAACATTTGCAATATAATTAATTATATAACTTTTTCCGCTATCTCACTTAGTTTCCGAGATATCCTTCCACAACTATCGTTAATTTGGAGAGAAAAAAATGTTTACCTCATGTTTTTTTTTTTACTGTGTTTGATTAGCCAACTCTGGATTCATTCGTTCTACCATTAAGTAAAGAGGAAAGAGAATTTTTAATAATTATATTTTTTTCAAGAATATATATTATTTTAATAGTAAATCTCCAACTGTTCAAAATTTAAATCAATTCTAACTTTATTTGTAAATTCCGATCATTGCAAAAAAAAACTAATAATTAATAATAATAATAACACACACATATATATGCACTAGTACCTACGTAGAGGTTTAGATGTATAGAGAGTTAGAGCAATACAATAAGGAATCGAAGTACTTCGCACGCTCGACGTTCCTTAACTTAAATTATCTATTACAATATCTCAAGTCATCTCTGCCATCTTTATCATTCAAATAAATACGTGTATTGTTCAATTCTCGGAAGAGAAATAAAAACTATATAATTGAGTTTTTGTTTATCATTCCATGATAAAGTTCACATCATTTATCATACAATTTAATTATTGATATTATGTTTCTATATTTTTTTTAATTAATGAAGGAGTTGCCTAGAAATTATATTTACAGCAGCTGTTTTTACATAATTACATCAGAATTATCATCAACATTAGGAATTACATCAGCTGTTCTTTATCCGCCATATTTCCAATCGACTGTTATCATTTTACTGTCAGTGTATAAATAAAGAAACTACCATACTGCCATGAATATAGTGCCACGGTAGTAAGCCATTTAAACAATAATTCAGGTTATAAACTTCCTTGTGAATACTCAAAAAGTTTTTAGTTACTTTTTTTGTCTCAAAATTTAATTGTACCTTATATTTTAAATATATGTGACTTATTACTTTTAATCAACAATTACAATTATCCTAAGGTATATTAAAGAATAAAAATAGTATCTTACGCGATTTTATAACGCAAAATTTCTCGTGAAGAATGCGCTTTGTTATACTGACAACAACCAGCGTCGCTTATAAAAGTTTTTTCGTTTACTTGAAGGCAACTGAATAAAAGTTTTCTCTATTCTAAAGAAGAAAAAATGTTTAGATTAAAGTTTTCGGGAGGGGGCAACCGATACAAATCGATTATGTAACACGAATAAGATTCTACAGGTAAAATTGAAAGCTACTTATTTCTTCCTATAACAAGGAATAAAGGATAAACAAAGCAATTTATTAATCAGGAAAACAATTTAATTATACTTGTATTGTGAAATAGAAGCAAGAGCAGCCTATAGAAGGACAAAGGGTATTGAGTTAACTCACTGTTACAAGCATTTATGCCGCTGACGCAAAGCAACACAGGATCAAATATATATGAACAAACAGCTGGGGGGTAGTATGCCTCAGAATATCAACTGTTTCACAAGCTGTTGCTTTATCTTATAAAATATTTAAACAATATAATTTATTATTGTTTTATTAGAATGTTTAATGGTTGTGTTAAGGCATTTAACAAACTACGAAAAACACAATTATCTAACTCAATTAACAGCGAAATTATTGCTGAACCAAATTATTTATTTTTTATTGAGTACTTAATAGTTGACCGTTGTATTATAGAGGAAGCAGATGGTCCGGGGTGACGGTCATAAATAGACTAAATAGTGGTAAAATTATTTTGTTAAAAGCCAACGTTTCGAGACGACTTTGCAGGTCTTCTTCAGGGAAGTGTGTTCAATAAGTGTGTTAAGTGAAACTGCTTTTAATAAAATAGTTTTACCACTATATTAGTTTATTTATGACCACCATCCCGTACCATCTCCTTTCTCTATTTATTTTTTATCTTTTTATACCGACAGCGGATGAAAAATATCAAAAACAAGAAACAAAAATACTAGCATAGTGAAATAACCATTTATATATTTGTTTTTAAATAGTTTATGAAATTTTTAAACGCACTTTAAATGTATTAGATTCACTTGTTCAAATTACCTTAAAACTATCTTAACGTGTGTAGAATTAATAAAAAAAAAAATTATTTATGATATTTACAACAGTATTACTATAAATACATCAAGCAAATGTGTACATAGAAATATAATCACAAGAAAACGCTTGTTGAGAAATTACATACTAGTATCACTCTAATAATATGTCTACAAAAGAAGATCATGCGGCTGTCTTCTTTTCAGACGCCTCGGAGGATTACCAGGAATCGAAGAGGAAGCAAGCAAGGTTAGAAACAAGAGGATGCGGATGGTTATGAAGTTTATTAGGGAAGGATAGGTATCTGGATTGGTCCAAATCTGGAACATTAATGTCTTTATGGATGATTTTATTTGTGACAAAGGAAGAAGCATTGAGGATTTTACGAATGATTTTGGATTGTAGCGATTGGATACGAAAGGAATTCGATGGTTTAATGGACCCCATAGCTCAACTCCGTAAGTCCAAATAGGTCTCATTATAGTGTATGAGTCTTTTGTAATTAATTGGAAGCATTGATCGTTTGCCAAGTAAGTGTTGGAGTAAGCGGAAACGTCGAGCTGTTTTATTAAAGGATACTGTAGGACAGAAAGTCATAGGTTTACGACGAAGGGCAAAGGTGATTTGATGCGATTTATTTGAATTTATTTTAATCCTCCAGTTTTGACACCATTCTTCAAGAATTGTGATGTGTGATTGAAGAGTTTCGGAAGCTATTGATGGATCACTGAAATTAACTGATTATGTAATCGGCATACGGTCTAGAATTTAAATCATTTAGTTGTAAATAAAATTGAGGTGTAAAATCCCAAAACTAGTCAACTTTATTTTCATTTTTTTTTTTTTTTAATTCAAAATAAACGTTTCACTAAATATCGGTACATCTTATAACATATTATCTTGAAACAAAATTTTAAAAAATCTACTATATCTGTAATCTGCACACAAAACTGAAAAAAATTTAATACAACTTCAATTTACAGCATAAATGAGCCATTACATTCATAAAATATTTTTCTTTTAAATTATTTTACGAAATGAGAACAGAAAAACTCATCTCAAAATTATATAGAGGTAGCCATCGAAAAAAAATCGCCATTTTCTATTAATTCGAGAGTTGATGAGAACACTCTATCGATATTGGCTTATTTAGAAAATTTCGATAACGACTTCAATAAGCCACACATATGTCAATAAATTATTATTTTATTTGTTCTGTTCATTATTCCTAGAATTGGTGTCTTGAGGTTTTATTTGTTATATATATTAGGCCATTATTCGCTAACATTTTATTTATTAGATATTTTATTACGACGTTTCGACCATCACTAGGGCCATTTTCAAGTCTTATTAAGTCCTCCATTAAATATCCATTATTAAGGTCGTATTAATTTTTCAGAGAAAAATTAAATTATCCTGATATTTGAGAGTTTCTCCTACGTCATTTCTGGGGGGACACAAATTATTTTATTTCTGTAGAACGAAATACATAAATTAAATGAATTATATGGATAGCTGAACGTTTAATCTCCCTCAACCGTAAGATCGTTCAAAACGATATGAATACACCCTATATACCCTACCTAGCCTAGCCTCGACAACAAACACACACTAACTAATTAGTCATTTGGAGCTGATTGCTTTGACTAATTGCAAGCGAGGCCTCAGATTGGAATGATTAACCTTTGAACTCACTGAATAATTTAATGCCTGCCAACAGCCACCCACCCCAGTTAGTCTGGCAAATTATATAAGTTAACGCTCAATTATAGGTTTCTTAGCTAATTCAAACAGAAAATTGTATTCTGAATTTATAACATCGTCCCTCAATAGATAAAACTTTTTTTAAAAACATTTAGTATAAATTATCTCGTTAATTTTATGAAAATATTAAGATTTCATTTTTTTTTTTTTCACTAAATATTTCTATTCCTTGAATCTCTTTCATTGTATTATAAAAAAAAAGTTTTTAGTGACTTTCATATCTTATTTTATTTTAGTATTAGGTAACAGGTGCTCAACTTTTTAGAGCTGCTCTCTTATGGCGATTATTTTAAAAATTATACAGCCGTTAATTGAATTACATACGTGTTGAGCTCCTGTTACCTCCTACTCTCTTAATACAAAAAAAAAAGAAAGGATTTTAGACTAAAAATTTGTAGATGATATTTAAGAGATGATATTTAACTGGAGGTAGTAGTTTGGTGTTACCTAGGTAACCCCAGTTACTTTTCGATCAAGATTTCCTCTTGAATAAAATATATTATTTATTACATTATATATATAATATTACTTATAATAAATCGTGAAATAATTATAATTACTATGAAATAGAAAAGTAAGTACAGTATAACGTACAATGGAAATATTATAAATAAAAGGCTCAAATTATCGTTAGGCCTATAAGAAACTTGACAAGTTGTATGTATTATTATTATGGTTACAAATGAGCAATAATTACAAATAATAATAATCCAAAAACACGAATATGAATAATTCTGGAAGGATTTTTTAAATTTTAAGTTGAAGTTTTAATTTTGGATGGAATATCTCTTCATGAGAAATATGTGGAAGTCCGAAAGAAGACCTATACAGCATCATCCTCATGAAGCGGCAGGCGTCATGGGCTAGGATATTTACTATGTTAATATCTTAATAATATATATTTAATGATTAGTTTATAATTTAATTCCATCAAGTTTCCTTTCTGAATCGCAGTCTTGGTTTGCTCCTCAACCGATGACTAACATGGAACCCCATTGCTAGACTTAAAAGACAAGAATTCGACTGACGATATGGCCAGCTATATAGATTACTGAGTAAAAAATCTAAAAAAATTGACAAGAAATTACTGATCAACAAGACAATCCTAAAACCCATTTAGACCTATGAAATAGAACTGTGAGACAGAAAAAAAAATTAACATCAAACGCATCCAATCTTTCACTCAGAGGTCTTTCGAATAATAGTCGATGCGCCGTTCTATGTAACCAACAAAACTCTTCACCATGATCTTAATATCACATTTGTTCTAGACTTTATTCAAGAAAAAAATCTCCAAATTTAACGAGAACCTTATAATACCATCCAAATCCACTTGCACAATCCCTATCTAGTTCCACCCATCTCTACAATCCACCTCGAAGGTTGAAGCGGCAGTGGCTCAGAGATCTTTTGTAAATAAGCATACATTGTAGTTCTGGCAATGGTTAGATTCTCAACTCAAGCCATGTATGTCTGGTTATAGCGCCTCTGCTTAGCCCCAACTGGTCCTTAATACCAGTAATGCGGCTGAGTGAGTGGCGCTAGGATCTCCTAAAGCCCTGCTTTTCCTTCACAGAGCCAGAGAGGGAGAGGGAAGGAGGCTTGACTCGGAGTCATCTCCTGAGAGAATGAATCTAGTAAATGTTGTACATAGGTATGCCTAATTTGTTATTTTGATTAGTTTAGTTTCCTTTTTGTTTATATAAATTTTGTTAGTATTATTAATTTATTGTTTAATTTATTCTTATTTATTGTATATAAAGTGTGAATCCATCTAGAGAAGCTATTTTCATGACCTTGCATACTAACTAGACAAAAAACTATAATATTTTATTTGTATCCAGTGAATAATAAACAGGACTAACTTTAGAACAATACATACTATTATTAATTTATTGATATTTCGACAGGATCGGAAAATGGAAGATGAACTTTCATAGCCGAAGAGAAATGAAATCGATGCCTTTATCCCCCTCCTATTCTTTCACAACAAAAATACTCTTGTAAAAGGTTGCCCTAACATACTTACTTCCAAACCTCGATTTATTATTCCACCCACTAATAATGTAAAATTATAAGAAGAATCGAAGTTTCGATCTGAAGGAACAATTTTCTTAAATTGATTAAACTTAAATATAGCCATAAATAAGCGCTTGTAACGAAATTATAACGAGCTTAAACAAGAACTGAATCGATCGCTTCCAAGACAACCGTGAAGGTAGGTTAAGAATTTATCAAATATTTTTCCAAGACGTTTCTTAAATGTAATTATGAAACTTATAATTACTTATGAAAAAAATGAAAAAGCAAGCTTGGTATTATTGGATTAAATTTCATCCACGATAATATCTTAATTAACTTTTAGAATAATGAACGAATTTTCATTTCTTTTTTTTTTTTAAAGATAAGGTTGTTTATTAAAATGAAAAATATTATGGGTACCGGAAAGTAATGTCGCTTTCTTACATTAAATTTGAACACATACATTTTTATTTTTTATTAATCAATGATATAATCACTCTCATTATCAACCATCTTTTGCCATATAGTATGCAAATTTTCAATGCAGGATCGATAAAAATCAATTGGTTCTTGAGAAAAATATTTTGAATACCATCCAAATTTGTTAATATTTTGCCACTTAGAAAGTATTGAAGCGATCGGAATTAATGGAAATACGAAGGTGGAACAAGGAGCGAGCATGGTGGGTAACGCAGTACCTTCAATCTCAATTCTATTCTTTTTTTTTCTAAGGTTCGTCTTGCGCAGTGTATCTTGCATTTTCGTATTGCAGAATAACGCATTTTCTGTTGACTATCGCTAGCCACTTTTTAATTAAAAATTGATTTACACGATGCAAATGTTTACAGTAAAGGTCTGCATTCACAGTTTGTCCAGATTTCAGCACTTAAAAATGAACAACGCTCCACCAATATACTCCACCAAACACACAAAAGTATCTTTGAGGGGTGTAAACCTGGCTTAGTAATACTTTTTGGCGATTCATTTGGACAGAACGTCTGCCTTTTGCGTTTCGGATTAACATATAAGAATCATTTTTCATCTCCGGTAATCCAGCGACCAAAAAACGCTTATGTATCTATCACTCGAAGGAAGATATTTCTATGAATTTAGTTTGCTGAACTATTGATGTTTTCTCTATTCATCCAAATGTGTCTTATGTTAGATTTTAATATTTTTTTCTTAATTTAACTATTACAAAAAAATATATATAATATTTGAAAATTATAAAGTAACTGCAATACTACAGGCATTGTCCTGGATTTTAATTATCCTAAATAGATTTGCTATAACTTCGTTCCTGATAATTCTTCTCAATTAGGATTAGTAGTTGCCCAATATTCTGCTCAAAGTATGACCCATTTTATTAAATTAATAAATAAAACAAAAATGAAGTTCTGCATCTCGAAAACTATAAGACATATAGTGGTGGGGATTGAGGTTAAACGGAGTTGTGAAAAATTAATCGGAATAAAAAAAAAAATTACTAAAATTTAAATCATTGATTCAAAAATTAAATTGGTTTATAGGATATAAAAAAAGGAGGTTTATAGTTAGCAACTTTAAAGCCACTATTGAAAAAATAAATAAATCCAAAATTTTAAATCAACTATAACAAAAATAATGATCACGAATAATGACGATGTCTGTAATAAAATAGCTCAGTTTAAAGTAAAAGATTATTTTTTAACATTTCTTTCCGATTAAACTTTTTTTTTTAATATTTGCGATTATAGTCGAATCAATTGGAAGTGGGGGGAGGGACTTTCAGACTGAACAAGCCTCTCCCTCCCTAAAAGAAAAAAAATAATTTTATTATTCCATGATGAAACATAACTGTCCGGAATATCGGTCAAGACATTTTTATTGAGTTAGCCGACGTTTTGACACATGTGGTTCATCCTCATGGTTCTTGTTTTGTTTTTTTTGTTTTGTTTTTTCCCTTCCCTATCTCGCCTTTTAGGCTATACGGGATTTTCCCGGGCCAGAGGGTGAGGGCGGGG
This sequence comes from Nezara viridula, assembly GCA_928085145.1. Lineage (NCBI taxonomy): Eukaryota > Metazoa > Arthropoda > Insecta > Hemiptera > Pentatomidae > Nezara > Nezara viridula. Next base: position 18,355,539 of record OV725077.1, read on the forward strand.
AATTTAATATCCCCTCCGGCACCAGGACGCGAACTCGTACTTTTTAAATCTTCTCAATTCTGTAATCCGGTTGCCAGGCAACTCGCGGTGCTGTGCACACGCTTTAGCCTATTCGGCCACCCCGCCCCCTCATGGCTCTTGTTTGGAAGTCGAGACAAGAACTCAACTAGGAAACTTAGAAATTGAGGCAGAGGAAGTTGAATTGTTGTCTCTACTTCCAAACGATAGCCCTGAGGATGTTTGGATCCTGATAGTTGCGATAACTATTACTCCGTAGTACTACAGAAGCCGACTGAAAAGTAGTGTTGCCCAAATGCGAGACCGAGATGAGTCTTGGTCTTGCGCAAGAGTCTCGCAACAGTTTTGCAATTACCTATTAGCTTAGTACTATAGAGATATTGCTGTAATTCTTTAGATAGAAGAAATCTAACTAAGCCCGAATGAAAAATTAGAGGAGTGAAATGCAATTTTTTTTTCTAACTCTCTAAAATGTTTATTTAATCAATTATATGCAAAAGTATATTGGTTATATCAATTATTAACATATAGTAACTACGATTGTCGAGTATTAGCGACTATTTTGCCTTAATTTTTATTAAAAAATCGATTTTTTCTATCAGGCCCTGGTCTTTTTTTTGGGCAACACTTCTGAAAAGGGTCTGGATGAGGGATCTATTTACAAATTGTTTAAGTAAATAAAAGCCATTGAAGAAGTATCAAACCTTTTTCATATATATACTTTATGCTCATGATTATGCCAGCTCGTCTCGTATCGATAGTTATAATTGACAGATGCGAATTAATGAATGACAGAGCAAACAATTATTTAGTTCGTAAATAAAATAATTTCCAATCGAATCCTTGCTGAAATTGTGGTTCATTTAGTCTACTTAATAGAAGGTAAGAGTGATATATATTTCGTGTTTTTGTTGGTTTTGTTTTTTCGTAAAAATGAATTAAAACGCAGAAGAAATGATAATAAAACCGCCTACTGAATTTTTAAGAGAGGCCGTTGATCGACACAGCCCGGGTTAATATCAGAAGCTATAGCTGGAACCATAGCGATAATAGCGAGAGAGAGCATGAAGCAATTACACTTCGGTATTGGACAGACGTGACTCAACTAGCGATGTATTATTTGGCGCTAGGGCGATCGAATGTCGCTTGTTTTAGGACTCGGCTATCTGTGCCTGCCAGGCTTCAATGGGCCATTGTTCTGTCGACAACTGTTTTAGAAACTGTCGCCAATGATGGCAACTTTAAAAGCACTCCCTACTTTATCGTGTATACTCAGAACAATACACGAGCTGCAACGACGGAAAATGTACTAGTTCGTTAAACACACAAGTCATTTACATGACGGAACGGCCAAACTCCTGGAATAGATTGCACACAGAAAAATAATAAAAAAAACTCGTATGTTCCTAACAGATTTTCACTTCTGTAAATTTCATTGATTAATTACAAATAAATATTCGTCCATATTTCATAAATGAATTAACATTTTGGTTATTGAAATCTTATTAATTTAACAACTGTTCAAAAATACCATTATTGACCATGAGTGTTTGGAATTTTGTAAGACTTTAATAATTTTATTTAATGAAATTTACAACTGTATACAAATTCAACTAGTAAATATGCGCAAATTATAAATAATGACATGTACAGGCTTGAAGAGATACTACCCAGTGGTAGCACTCTCTAAATAATTTTAAGTAAGAAGATCACGAGGCCATCTCCTTTTCAGACGCCTAAGAGGATTATCAGGGATCGAGGAAGAAGCAAGAGTGGAAACAAGCGGATTTGGATGGGAATGAAGTTCATCATAAAAGGATAGATATCTGGCTCGAGCTAAATCAGCGACATATGGTACATTAAGGTCTTTATGAATGGTTTCATTTGTGACAAAGAATGGAGCATTAAGGATTTTACGGAGGATTTTGGATTGTAAGGATTGGATACGATAGGAATTCGATGGTTTGGTGGAGCCCCAAAGTTCAACTCCGTATGTCCATATAGGTCTTATTATAGTTATGTAGATACGTCTTTTGTAATTAATTGAAAGCGTAGAGCGTTTGTCTAGTAAGTGTTGGAGCAGTTGGAACTTTAATAATAAAAAAAAAAAAATAAGAATGAAATCACTGTGATGATCACTGACAAAATTAAAATATGTTCTACTCTGATTGCAAATTGTTAAAAATTTGTTGTAAACAAAATCATTGCAATAATACATGTAAGAAATTCTAGATATTATTTCTAAAAGGTGTTTTTTTTGTTTTGGTAAGCTATAACTTCGTCAATTCTTCATCAAAGCCAATGATTGACCGCTCATTTTGAAAATATTCTTCTCCTTCACATGCGAAAAATAGTCCAATCCCCTCTAAATTTCTGGAAAAAAATTATGGAGGAAAAGAAACTTTATTTGCGAATAACTCGAAAAGTATGCATTTTTTTCTTGATTGTGCTCATGATAATTAGAAATACTACTAAATTATCTACAAAACCAAAAAAAATTCGGACAATTATTAAAAAAGATACAATCCAATAGTTTTGCTATACTTAATAATGTCTTCCTGTTTAAAGATATTGCATTTAGGAGTAGAATAGTCTACTACAATTTTTTCCTGGCTGATATATTAACTTTATCATTTTTGAATGACATTTGGTTGTTCTTACATTTTTTTTTTTTTTTAATAATTTAGAATATCCTATGATTGGAGCATCATTTTGTCTTTATTTCTTTTATTATCTTTCCAGTTAGCGTTTAAAAATAGGTCCTAGCAAAGCAATTAGTATAAATATTTTGGTCTATTATGTTTAATGGAATATTGTAATCGACAAAGGAAAAAATTTTAATTCCTTCTTTACATAATACATAGGAACTACTTATTTCTATATTGTTTTACTATTTCTTCACTAAACGAAATTTCCTACGAATTTTTCGAACGGGCCAACTAGTATTGTTTATTTTTAATTAACCAAAATTTTAAACACATTGAAATCGGATAAGAATATTTAGTTTTTTGGGTTTTTTTTTTTCTGTGCAATATACTCTTGGAGTTCATAATTCCTTCTGAGTCACTGTATATATAGTACCTCAAGTTGATTGCATTGATAGTTCTGAAAATGAGTAAAACCTATTGTTGCTTATCCCTTAAGATCAACGACCACGTTTCGCATCCATAATGAACTGTAGGTAGGATAAGGGTTTTATAGATTTTAGTTTTTAAGTTCCGAAATAAGAGGCGCGAGATAAGTACTTGGTCACAGAAAAATAAAAAGCATTTTATATAATCTCTTCTTCAATTTCGTTTGTTTTCTAGTTATCATAGTAACTAGATACCTTTTAACATCACTACGAGTTCAAACATTAATACCTTCTATATCGGTATCACCGGCATTATCGCCCTCTTAGGCATATTTAGTTGTATAAATTTCGTCTAAAATCAGTAAGAAATTCATCTGAGGATTTTTTAGGATGTACTCGTCCGCTATTCATGTTTCATTTATAGTAACCTTCGTCATTAAAATAAAATTATTCTTAATTGAGTACTTTTGCTTATTGTATTAATAATACCTCTATCCATTACACAAGTTTGTAAAGTTTAGTTAAATTAAATTAGTGACGGAATGTTTACATGATTTCACATTTTTATGTAACTAAAAGCTCTTAGAGACTATAAACGTTTCACAGGTAAAACTTAAGTTAAAACAACGTAAAAATATTGTTATATCTTTCCAATTGAGGGAAAAGGAAGGGACCTCTGAAAAATACAGAAGATAATAATAAAGGAGAGGAAAGGAACAAACGATTCCAAGAAATAAAATATGAGAAAAGTAGATGAAACATTCTATATAAGAAATTTATACTCTATCAACCCTCGTACCTTCAAATGACAGCTTTTTCTCCACAAACAATTTTCCGGTATTTTAGTTGACATTGTATTTAAGAAGAGCTTTATTTCTCTCAGATATTTTTTAACAATTATGATTGTATCATTTACTCATAAATTAAGTGATCAAGTGATTTTTTGAAATCTGACACAAAAATTTCTTATAATATTATATATTCATCTGTTGGGTGGTATTGGACACCTTTTCCAAAAAAAAACAAAAACAAAAAAAAACCTGTACAATTAAAACCAGAACAAGGTCATGGGTTAAGTAATTAGTAAATGAAGTGATGTTTTTATGGCAACGGTTGTGCAAGCAAGGAGCTTTGGCTGGTATCACGCTTAACAAACAGGTTTTCCCATTTAAGGGTGCACATATTAAAGAGGCTGAGTGTGCCCAAAGAGGGTCTTTCTATCCCAAGGCTTATTATACTGTACAGGGAGAGCCGATTTACGAATTATACTAAACTAGAATCTAATTATTATTACAGAAATTGTATTTTGAACTTTTAATCGATCAATTAAACAACCATTGAATACTTTGAGAATTTTCCCCCCGTAAATATTCCCTTCCTCAAAAAAAAAAAAATAAAAAATAAAAAATTAATTTGGCACTTTTCTGTTATTCTAAAGGGACTCTGTCTCAGAATAAAATTATTTTCTATTCTATATTAAAAAAAAATTTCTAGCTTCCATTTCTTTTTTAGTTTCTATATTATTTTTTTCTCATCCTACCTTCTTATTGCCTAATAAATAATAGGGTGTATTACAAAAAAAAGAAGACCGTTTTCAACTAAATATTTGTATAATATTATTTCATTGATATAAAATACAATCGATATATAAAGTATAGTCCATTTTTATCAACCGTTACTATCCATCTGCTAGCCAATTGGTGGATTACACGCTGAAACCATTCTTTGGGATAGATGTCGAAGAATTCTTGGACCACAATTTCAACTTCCGCAAAATTATCAATTTTTTTTTCCTTGAAGAAAATGAGCCATGGATCTAAACAAGTTGTGATCCGATAGTGCGAGATCTGGATGATATGGTGGATGAGGCAGAAGTTTTTCAGGCAAGGGTTTATTCAATAAATATTCACAAATTTCTAACCTCTTAGCTGATTGCTGAGGAGTAAGTTCGTGAGGGACCAGACTTCTGCTCGTTTTCACCTTCCCCATGGAGATTAGATGGCGCCTAACAGTATCTTTCGACACAACACATTTTCTGGCAAGTTCGCGAGTACTTGTGGACGGATTTAACTCGACAGCTTTCTGCAGAACCTCAATATCCATTAATGGTCGCACGGAGCTCTTCTTCCTTTCCAACGACGTATCTCGACTGCTAATAATTTTAAACATACGCCGCGCAGTGCGCTGGCCAAGTACACCTTCCACTTCATATTTAATAATTTCATGAGTTGCTTCATCTGCTGTGATTTTTTTTTCTTCAATAATACCTTAAAATTACAATAATTTCGTGGGACACTTTCATGTTTCTTCTTTTAAAAAAATAACTAAACTGAGGCTTTTTTTGAAGAAGTATTAAATAGCATTAAACTATTTACAGTTTTTAGAAATCTTAAATTTGATATAACGGTAATTTTTTTTTTACACACACTATTAGTTCTGATGTGTGGCCAAATTTTTTTTTTTAAAGAAAAGTGAAATTTGAACTTTTCAGATTAAGTCAAGTAATCATACACTTGTTTTCTCGGTAGTATCGACACCTGCCAATCGATATAATTAGATATCAAACACTAGCCCCAATATTGCTAAGTGGACTGATACTAATACAATATTCCATCAGTAATTTTCAATCTACAGACCCTTCATCATTGGACATTGAAACTGAGTATTAGGTAAGGCTGAAGTGGACGGAGAACACTATAACCTATCGATTTGACCTGACCCTTAACGGACTAACCAATCAAGTCTACAAGCTCGGTCAAATAGAAGCCACCCAAACAAAGAGGATAAATTACGTCAAGAGTTTGTCGAAACGAGAAACCAAAGAGGTTACGAAAACAGTGTCGAAGATAATTTAAAATAGCGATAGGTTTAAAAACCGGTTGTGGAGAGCGCATCGCACAACCTTCAATTATCATTCTACTTGGAGAAGAACACAATTTTAGGCCACGATTACACATTTCCCAAACCATGGGAAACACGAGCATGTAAAAAGGTATTGTTTGTACCCCTTTGCTGTCAGTTTTTAAAGAGGAATCAAAACACCTTAAGGAAAGCGCCATAAATAAGCTAGAGTATTTCTGTCAAAGGCTATTTACGTTTGCGCTATGTTATTTTATTCTATTTAATGTTTTTGATTTTTTAAATTTAAAAATAAAAACAATTTTAATTTTTTAAACTTTCATATCAATCTGCAGATCCCGACGACTGTTGACAATCAGCAGATGGCCTGATTAAATTAACTAAAACTGACATTTCTATTGATAGAAAAGCAACTACAATGGTTTGTTAAGGAAGGAAGTCTCTCATCCAGCACCTTTTTAGTTTCCTCTTCGTATTGATGGGCATGTCAGCTGCAGCTTTTTTATACGACCCTCACTATATGAAATTGTTTTTATTTTTTATTTATTTATGATATTTACACCTGTATTAATAAATAAAATACATTATATGAAAATAAAAAACAAAACCAAAGTAGGAGTATATGAGGAGAAATATCAGTGAAACAGCTCTGTATACAAACATTTACATTAATATTCATTATATTTAAATGAATGTATATAAGTATACAAATATAGAATCATATTTTGTTTGTTTATAATATATGGCTTATAGGTCCACTATTAAACGCTGACAAATATACTGTGGCAGGAGATATGTTGGCTGACATCAATATTTTATCAGTCCTAACAATTACTGAACAAAATATCAGCATTCCAAATAATCTTTTCAATATATATATATATATATATATATATATACATATATATACACGAAGATGATTGATAAAAAACTAACCCAAATTATTAATTCAAAATAACCGAAAAGAAACAGTAAATATTAAAAAAAAAAATGCATGGCGCTGATGATTGGTAAAACAGAATGCAAATTTAACAAAAGCAAACACTGTTAAGTACATCGAAATTATAATGAACGTATTCATACAGTTTTTTTTTTTTTTAACACTGATGAGCAAAATATTTATTTTTCAATCATTGATTGATGAGAGCAATATACAAATGAAAGGCAGATTCAATGATGAATTAAAGCACTGATGGGCGAGAATTTAAAAGCACTACCATCGCAACATCAAGTACAGCGAGTTGGAATGCGGCCAAGGTGGATTGAAATTTATTTTTCGGCTACATTTTTTCAGAAATGTTACTAATTTCTTAAATGTCCAAGATAAATCAGTATTAAAATAAAAGTGTAAGTGTGTGTATAATTGAATATATTCATACACACATATATTCACAATTTGTTTCATTTACGATTTGTTTTATTGCAATTTATTTGAAATAATTTTCATAACGGTTAAAATTTATTTTATTCATCAATTCATCTTTAGTTTATAATTTAATTTATTTTTTATAAACACAGCAAGAAAAATGCTTTTTTGATCATTGTTATTCTTAGGAGACTTTTCTCTGTCTATATTTTGTCTTCTATCACCATTATCTATATAATGGGAATATAAATATATTTACATATTTTACATGAAAATAATATTTATATTTGTTATTTACTTAGGAAAACGTCTATGACTTAATTGAAAATTAATATCAAAGGACAACAAAGTTTGAATTTTTTTTTTTTTTTCTTATGGCAGTCGTTGGTCATTTGGCCATCCGACATCTTGCTGCCCAGTATAATTTAGATTTTCTGATACGTATATTTGAAAATATTTTGTCTCTTATGTCCCTCAAGGCAGGACATGCGTCTAGATGGTCTGCCTCCATTGTTCCTAGATGACACAAGTTACAACTAGGATCCTCAGCGACGCCTATCTTGTAGAGATTAGAGAGAAAAAATTAAATTGTAAATATTTCAAAAACGTGGAACGGTCTTAATATCTTAATATGATTAAAGGCACCATCATACAATTTACTGTTTATTATTTATTTATTATGATAGTATGGGTGATAAATATTCAGGACGCTGTCTTTTTTAAAAAAAATATATATATTTTTTATTTTTGCCAATGTTTCAACCCAAACATGTGGGTCATCTTCAGGACGTGGTTGGAGCACTGAGGGTGTTCAAGTACTGTTCATTACCCATGATATGTAGAACAGTTGACTAGCTTCCTTCTATTAAGATATTAAGATAAAAATTAACTTATTATTTATTTTCATGGTTCCAGCCAAAAACGAATGAATAACTTAGGCCTATACAAAAGCATGATATTTAATATGGACTGAAAGAAACGCGATGATGTAAGTTATTTGCATAATGAGATAAGTAAACTCTATTTTATTATTCTACTGGCCGATTCTGTGTCGTTAAAATAATCGTGACAGATTTTTTATTTTATTCGTTCTGTACAAGTCTAGAATAATAAAGAAAATGAATTCTCTAATTTCTCTTGAACATTCTTGAAATAATAATAGTTAGTATCGAGTCAATATTAACTTACGCTAACAGAGATGGAGAATAACAAGCCAGTATTATATAATCAGTAGTTGTATACTTAAGATCAATATCGACTTCCTCCACTGGCTTATAATACCAGTGAAGTAGTTGAGGGAGAAGCGCAGGGACCTTCTGGACCAGTTTTTTCCTCCAATGGCAGAGAAATACAAATTTTGAGCGTCTTGTAAGATGTGAGTAATTCTTTCATTGTCTGAGGCTTAACGGTTTTCTTTCTTTTTTTCTTATTGAAATGTTACTCAACTATAAAACGTGAGTCTAAGATATTTTATTGGAATGAAAATTGAAAAAAAATATATATATATTTTCTAAACGATTGATGTAAATTTAGGAAAATTCGACTCAACCAAGACAAATCACAACGCACTACTTTTACTCGACGTGAAACATGCTCCCCTATTTAACTTAACAATGCCGAAATTCCTAAAACAAAAACTGAACACTTACATTTACCTACTTAACGACTTCATAAATGGACCAACGCTTCATAAATTTATGGGACAAAACGACCCACATATGAAAAGTACAAACTTTTCAGTCAAAAACTTTCAGAACTATAGTAACTAATGCTCTATGGTACGTCACAAACATTACTTAACATAAAGACCTTCAAATGTTCAAGACATTCAAACTTACATGGACTTAGTAACACACTTAGAAGGCTCAAAAGGAACAGTATGAGGGATTTCCTCGCTTAGAAATACCTTAAAATCAAGAAAGGATGCCACTGGGCACTCCTCTCCCTCACGCCGATCAAGCCATTGCCAGCATTGTTCTCTACATCAAACTCGCTGATTGTCTGTACTTTTGACAGGCGTGGGTGAAGAAATAGAGTTTAAAAAAAAATTATAGTAAAGAACAAGTCAAGTTTTTATAGTACAATTTTTATAACATTACGTAAATTATTATTATTATTTTTTTTTAATTGGTTTTCACAGTACAACTGGAATTGAAAAAAAAATATTTTCGTATTTTCTGAATTTTTGCTAATGCTAATTAGGATTCTAATTGATACACTAACGATATAATAAAATAAAAAGAGTTGAGTTATAGTGCAATCTGAAGTGTTTTGATCATAGAGTCAGATAGATTACTTGTTTGATTATTTTTCGTAAGGAAAAACAAAATTTTGCCATTCCTTCACTCTCTTAAGACTCTAATTTAGCGCCTAGCGCCAAAGATGTAGATGAGACGACATTCATAAGACTCAGCTAAAAATAACAAACGTCTAAGTAGCATTATAGAGCCCCTAATCCGGGGAGAATGGTTCTGTTTGTGTCCGGGGTCCTCGATAGTTTACGGGTTGTCTGGCTCCACGCTTGTCGATTCTGGGTTCGGCCTTACACGTCATTCGATAAACACGTATTATCGGCATCTTATCTCTGTGTGTTATTATATTCTTTTATAAAGATGGATGTCACCATACATAGAAAAGATTGGTAAATACTAAATATAGGTCAAGGGTCACCGGCAACACCTGGGATAAAATAAGTTATTAAAACTGTTCTTATTAAACAGAAATGTCGGCCTCCACACATAAAACACATGGCAGCGGCAAAAGGGAAAGATATTCATTAAAAATACTTACAGAGAACGAGGAAAACTCTAATATAAATAAGTAATCAGAAAAATTCAAGACAACTAATTAACTGTATAAAAAAGAAAAGAAAATTCATAATTTCAGTAAGAAATAATACAAATCAATAACATTTTTTTAAAAAATAATTATTTAAATTTTAACTTTAATTAATTAAAAAATTTAACAAATTGTATAAATCTACAACTATTTTTTCACTCAAGGTAGTATCCTTGTTGCTATCCTTTACACAGCTGACATCCTGACACTGTCAGCACGTATGCTGAAGACACCTGTATCCTATCTGTTAATAATGATCCATCAACTGCATCCCAAACTCTCCAATCACACATCATAAACCTTGAACAATGGTGAAAAAACTGGACGATTAAAATAAATTATAATAAATCTCATCAAATTACCTTCACTCTTCGTCGTAAACCTATGAGTTCCTGTCCTACAGTATCCTTCAACAATAGCCCTCTTATCCCTGTCGAACAAATCCGATACTTAGGACTCCACCTTGACAAACGACTCCCTTGGAACCCCCATATCAGACTGAAACGACAAGAAACCGCTCGACGTTTCCGACTACTCCAACGCTCTAAGCTTTCAATTAATTACAAACGACTCATATATATGACAATAATAAGACCTATTTGGACTTACGGCATTGAGCTTTGGGGCTCCACTAAACCACCAAATTCCTCTCGTATCCAATCCTTACAATCCAAAATCCTTCGTAAAATCCTCAACGCTCCTTACTTTGTCATAAATAAAATGATCCATAAAGACCTTAATGTTCCATATGTTTCCGATTTGGCCCAATCCAGATACCTATCCTTCCATAACAATCTGCAGAGCCATCCGAATCCTCTCGTTTCAAACCTTGCTTTCTCCACGATCCCTGATAACTCTCCAAGCCGTCTGAAAAGAAGTTGGCCTCGTGATCTTCTGGTGTAAATTTATTATTTGAGTGCTATCAGTGGGTAGTTCGTCAAGAATAGATTTCATGTTATTATATTTCTGAGTGCAAATTAACTAGTTGATTTTTTTTTTTTTTATAATACAGTTGTAAATATCAATGAATAAAAAAAAAAATTGTGGGGGACTTAATGCTTTGGTTCCAATATAACAAAAACTGTAATATTCAGGCTGTTATTTTATTTTTATGGATAACCTGAAAAATTTTTTAAAAAAGCGAATTTGATATATTACATTTCATTTTTGTTTCGATTTTGAGAAATATAATCCTTTTAAAAGTGTAATAAAAAAAGAAAAAGAAAACGTAGTATTGACTTCTACCTTAATTATAAATTTATCTTTTCGATTGGTTGACTGATGGAGGTCCCACATTAGTAACGAGTCATTGTCGAATAGCTTGTCAAATAATTATAAATTATAAAATGTGGAAGAGCCTATGAGGCTACAGGGTATGAACCGATACATCAAATCGTTTTGCCAATATTATGGACAAAATTTAAGCAAATGGCTGTAGGTTAAGATATTTTATTTTTCAATTTAATTCTATAATATTTGAGATAACTTGACATAACTCCCGTAGCGAAAACTTTATGTTATTAAATAAAAAAATTTTGTCGTTATATAATGTTTTAATTTTATTAACACGAGTCTTCCCTTACTGCAATATTATGAATTAGATTAGATAATAGTGTATATTATATTAGAGCGATACACTAGCGGGTCCAAAATTTAATTTGGGGCTTCAGCCCGAAAGCTTTTTTTTTTTTCATAAAAATAATAATAATAACTTAGGAAAAAAAGAAATAAACTATCTACCAATATGAATAATGGTGTTCAAGTGATTCCTAAAGTCCTTTTAAATGTGATTACATCAACAATAATACTTTAAGAGATAATTTTTTAATTTTTTTTTCTCCATAAAACATGGTCATATTTTACCATTTTTTTTGGGGGGGGGAGCAGGTCTTCAGCCCGAAAGCCCCCCCCCCTCGTAAATCTGCCTGTGGTGCAATATTAATAATTTAGAAGCACAGAATTAACATTTTTATTTTTTTTTTTAATTTCATTCTACTCGAAATTAAAAAAAAAATCCTCTCTATTCTGTTGAATAAAAGATATTGCCGCTCCATGATTTCTTTATTTCGTCAACACCAGTCGAGTTTCAAGGAAAGGAAATATTTCGGTAAAACTTAACTGAGATAAAAAAATTAACAAAAATTCTCTCCATGCTTATATAAAAACTGTATTTTGTATATTGAAAATTCAAATTATCTGACTTTACATAATTTGTTAACAATTAATAAATTAATAATAAAAAATAATAATTATTTAAATAAAAAGTTCCTGAGAGTCTGTCGCTCAATTGCACACGTGTGGGAAAAAGGCTAACTTGGATCTTCATGTAAGTTTGCTGTAAATAGGTGTGAATGGGTTTTACGATTTATTATATTTTATTTCAATATTTTATTATTATTTTAATGATTATTATCATTTATATAATTTTCGTTAAATCCCACTCCACTTAAAGGATCTCTCTTTTTTTTACTGATATGATATGAACATAGCAAACATTGCTCAACGTCAAAAATGTATCAAATTATTGTCCTTAAGTATTGGGATTATATTACAGGGAATTATTTCTCAATAAAAACATATATAAAAATAAGGAACCTACAGACAATTAATTCATCATATGTTTGGATAGCATGCAAATATTAGGCAATAGCAAGAACTATATCACTTTGAGGTTTGGAAGAAAATTACTCGAAATCAAACATTTACAAATATCCCATCCACACGATTATATTAAGACAGGTGACGAACGTTTTTTGCGACTAGTGTGGAGCACAGGTAAGAAATTAAGCACGACAAAAAAAAATCTGTCAAGACCTAAAGCTACACCTTGAAGATATAATTAAAATTTGAGAAAACCTCCTCCGACTTTTTATAATAAACCATTTTTAGAAATTTCTTTTGACGGAAAAGTTTTCATAAAAAAAAAAAGATGACTATGGCTGTTTTTTTCGCTCGGAGCGTCCTTACCATAAATCAGGGGGGGGGGGAGGGAGGGTCCTTTCAAAAAGGAGTAGAATCCATTTATCAGAAAGTTACCGAGCATCAGCTCCTCCCGCCGACCACCTCCTCCATCATAATTTCATATTTATATTTAACTGCGACAAATTCTGCTACCAAAAAGAGAATTTTATGGTAAATGATTCGTTGATAAAACCATTTGTGTGAGTACTACAGATAGAAATATATAAATAATAACTGCTTTATAATTTTTAATTACAGAACGTTTTTAATCAACCAGGAAAAAGGATAGACCTTCTTTAAATATGAGGTTTAACATTTCAAGAAAGCTAGTGTCGGAAAATAATATATAAAACCCATCTGTCCGCTACGCTTTTTCCAAAATTAATATTATTTATATAAATATATATATATATATATATATATACATATATATATTTTTAAATTTTAATAATGGCTCGGTTTGAATATATATATAACCAAGCCATTATTATTAAAGTTCTCCTCTTCCTCGTCCATGTTTTCGTGACTAATTGGCTTTGTTGTATGTTGTGCCTCGGAAGCAACGTCTTGGGCTCTCGGCTAATGAGATTGGCCAAGGCTTCCATCGAAATACAGTTATGTATCGATCCTAAAGAATAAGCCAACTCGTGATCGAATTCAAAACAGTAACTCGATTAGGACAACTTCCGAGACAGAAGTGTGAGATCTCAATTTGGATAGAAATGATAAGAACCAATAAACAGCAATTTCTTTCAGAATTTATTTAAAGTGTTAACATTATTTTTATTATCTTGAAATGTTGTGTTTTTTTTTGTTCAAATTCCTTTTTTTGTTCAAGCCCTAGATATCGGATTTATTCAACAGGAATATGTGGGGTATTATTAAAGGAGAGTGTAGGACATGAAGTCATAGATTTGCGACGAATGGTAAAGATGATTTGATGGGATTTATTTTAATACCCCAGTTTGGCACAATTCTTCAAGACTTGTGATTAGGAGTAGGATAGAAAACGCCAAACGTTTGAAAAAAACATTTCTTGATCTCAAACGAATGAAATGTTCTTCCAAACGGATAAGAACAGCTTTTTTAGTTCACCTGTTTGCCACTAGTCGAGTTGCTGTTTGATCTGTTTTTCGATTCGTTTTTTCCAAACAAAACAAAACTTCTTTCTACTTGACAACTAAAGTTTCAGTTCATCATGAAAATATCCCAACAGTTTTTTTTTTTTTATAAGACATGTTTCAGCTGTTAAGTTTAGAGATGTAATTTTTAGCTCGTATTATTAATGAAGGCTAGAAATAAATAAAAACTTTCATTATAGTTACTACATTACTAAATTCACTTAAGCATATTTGTAGGCAAAACTAGTTTATGTTTTTATTAGATGTATCTATCTATATTAGTGTCTTGCAGGCCGAAAATAATTTTTAAGATACATGAAAATGTATAAATAAAATTAAACACTATTATGTTCTATAAAAATAGAAAATGATGACCAAGCAGCATAATTTCAAATTTCGAACATACAAGAAAGTCAAAATATTATTAAAATAAAAAATGTTCAATGTATAAAAAATTTTTTTTTGTTTTAATTAGTTAAAAAGAAATTTTTAAGATTAAACATTCATGTAATATTACAAATAAATTCGAAGTTTATCAATTTGAAAATCGAAAAATGCCAAACTTCATACATAAAACGATTCATTCATTTCCAGACTTGTTATTAAACGAATAGGTATTACTACATGAATCGTTACGTTGTTTTTTTTTAACAGTTCTTAAAAACTGTTGTTTTTGGTCAACGAACAGTTCATTAACGTTTTTCAAAAGTAGCAGAAACACCCACCTCTACTTGTGATGAGTGATTGAAGAGTTTGGGATGCAATTGATAGATCATTATTAACTGATAGGACATAGGTTATCACTGCTCACACATATTATTTATTTTAAGTTATGAGATTACTGTTAAACTATTAAACGAAGTTATATCGTAAAATGCTATCAAATGTCATGCAGGAGTGCCCTTTTATACACTTGGCAAGCGGTGGAGACTTGGACGCCGACGTGAGTCGACTCCTTAAGGACCTCCAAGAAAGATGGCTAAATGAGATTTTAATTTAATTCCAAGCGTGCCCTCGGCTCCAGGTAAAGGAAGGCAGGAGGAAGTCTCATTTCTTTATAGGATGTCTAGCTCCTCTCAGGGGCAACACTGGCGAGGAAATTAATATTCCGCCAAAAAATGAAACAGAAAATTCGATTAACTAACAAAGGTGCTATCAACTCGAGACGTAATTATTAATAAATATATAACAAAAAATCATGGAATTAAAAAAAATAATAATAACTTGTGTGTGCTTTAGCCCACACGATACAAGTGAAAACATCAACAAGCTGAGATTAATAATATAAAGTATAAATATTGTATTGTTTTATATTCAAAAAGTAATAACATTTACAATATGTAAAATTATAGTCCGTGGTACAGACCTCCCTCCCCTTTTTATCAAACTATTAACATCCGGCTGAAAATTTGTAATTAGCTTTATCTCATCGTAACCTACAAATATTTTATCTAAGAAAATTCTCGGAATTGGGGCGTTTTCAATCTGGAAGTCGGCAAACTTTGTCTATTTAAATAAGTACTAAAAACACGTAAATTCCTATTTGCTTTACACTTTAATCATAAGATAACAAAATCGAGAAAAAAGGTGACCTTCAAAAATATTGAGCCGTTTACCGTGACCTACACTCCCAAATTGTCAAAATAAAGAGATTATACAGGCCTAACGGCTCATCATAAGCAATGTACAAGTGACAGAATGTTGTAATATTCAATATTTTTTTTTAAATCAGAATAGTTTAAATAAGGATAAAATTAATATTATTATAATCATATGTCACGGATTAAGTCCATTCTATAACTGCAACATAAGACTATCGATAACATATCCCGCATTAAACTTTTACCCAGAAGTCTATTCTGTTAAGGGAAAAGAATAAGATAAAAAGAAAATTAATTAAGAAAAATTTTATTTTTAAGAGAGATGGATGTTAAACTTGAAAACATTTTTTAAAGGATTATTAAATCTCATTAAAAAATATTCGCCAACATTAAAAATATTTACACAAGCCAATAGCAAACAGTGAAGACTTTGGAAATAGCACTTGGGGTTATACACTATATCAACAATCGGTACATTAAATAATCATAATTATTGATTATAGGTATTTACAATGATGTAAAGATGGTTGACCGTTGATATAATATGAGAAGGAGTTAGTCGAGGGTGCGGTCAAATAAATACTAAATTAAAATATATTAATTATTTTAATTTTTGCCGACGTTTCGACACACTTTGCAGGTCCGTCTTCAGGGCTACAAAAGATACAAAACATGTTGAAAATAAAAAATAAATATAAGTATATATAAAATAATAAGAAGTTGTCAGATACAGAAATAAAGGATGGTATCAGAGATATAGTGGGTGACAATGTAGTTAAATATTAAGAATTCTTCTACATATATAATTCTTAATATTTAACTACATTGTCACCCAATATATCTCTGATACCATCTTTTATTTCTGTATCTGACAACTTCTTCTTATTTTATATATACTTATATTTAATTTTTATTTTCAACATGTTTTGTATCTTTTGTAGCCCTGAAGACGACCTGCAAAGTGGGTCGAAACGTCGGCAAAAATTAAAATAATTAATATATTTTAATTTTTTATTTATTCGAACGCACCCTCGACTAACTCCTTCTCATATAGGTATTTATGTTTTTTGCTTTTAATTTGCTTTTCTTTTTTTTAAATTTATTGTATATAATTTATTATTATTATATAGTCATTATTATGCTTTATATTATTTTATGTATATATAATATGAATGTGATCTAACCTCATCATAACCAATGTCCAAGTGACAGAATCTTGTAAAAATCAATAATTTTTTTTTTTTTCAACCAGAATAGTTTAAATAAGGATACAATTAATATTATTATTATCATTTGTTACGGATTAAGGCCATTGTATAACGTAAGACTATCGATAACATATCCCACATTAAACTTTTATCTGAAGTCTATTCTGTTAAGAGAAAAGAATAAGATAAAAAAAAATTAATTAAATTTTTTAATGAGAGATGGCTGTTAAACTTGAAAACATTTTTGAAGAATTATTAAACTTTCTTAAAAAATATATTACTTTTCCTCAATCCTAGTTTCAGCACGAGAGACCAATCATTCATGGTATAACATATCAAAAGCGTCTTAGTATTTAAAAGCGTGAGATTAAAATATTGAAACACTTAACAATTTCAGGGTTTATCACTGACATTACCATTCAATGGCGCCATCGATTAACATGCAAACTATAAGTACTTATTGTGATAACGCAAATCGTATACATGACCTTATGATCTATGACACGATATATAGCCATCAACGCCATTTTTTCCATACTTTGCCAAATTGGTAGGTATAGAAGAAAGATCGAAGTTCGACAATTTCCCTAATACATATTTCATTGCCTTAATTGTTTTCGTCATGAAATATCCCCCCTTATAATTTTTAAATAATAAATTTCTGTAACTTAGTATTTATAATAAACAATTTAAAAGACGAAACGAGAAAGTTTTCACTTGAAGATCTGTTTATAGTAACAGATTCAAAAATACTCGCGTGGTTACTCTTAAGAATAGAAAGCTCTTCCATCCGGTGTAGAAGTTTTGAACGTTGATGGATCACACCGACGCGGTTTATCTGCAGGTGCCAATGACGTCACTAAGAGGTATTCCAGGAAAGTATTTTCAATACATGATGTATCGGCTAAGAAGCTGGAATAAACAGCATGGGATGAAGAAACTCATAATTACCACAAATGTTGGATTTGTTATTTGGGTGTTTCATTATACATTTTTTGAAGTGAAAAAACTCTTTAGACGAGTTATGAAATCAGATTTATGATGTTTAACGCTCGGGTAAAGTCGGAAGGAGTTGATTAATTGAAGTGTTTTTGCATATGGAATAAAATATCTAAGGAACTAAAAATCGGACAGGCATACATTAAGCGCTGGAATTGTTTTCATCATTTCATCCTTTTTGTAATGAGCTGTTATTCAAAAGTCGTATCTGAACACGACGCTGAGAGAATCAAAAAGGAAAAAATAGTGCCAAAAACCAAATGATAAAACGAATTTTATTGAAGACATTGATAAAAATATCTCAGAAACTAGAAATCAGACCTGCATACTGTAAGTTCAGTATTTCATACTCTTTATGATGAGCTATTATTTATATTTTATATTTCATATCATTAATCTCGCCTTGTGTATGTTTTTACTTCTACCGTGTGATCCAAAGCACACACGTTTTTTTAATTAAGGTTCTTACAGGTTTACTGAATAATTTGTTTAATTTTTCGACCATTGTTTAGGTAATGCAGGAATTATTTATTGTATTATAATTCTTTCAGAGCACATTCATAAAATTAAATTAATGTGCTTAATTTTATAATTTGTTTGCCCCAAATGTATTGTAATTATAATTAATGCTTAATAAAATTAATGTGTCATGAAAATATTCTAAAGAATTTTTAGCCTGCTGTTGATCACATAATTTAATTTTTAAAGGCTTCAGATTCAAATAAAGCTTAAAAAAAAGTGTATGACTTTATTAAATCTGCCATCTATCAAGTGGTCTGAAACTATTCCGGAAGATTTTTTTTTTTTTCACTTTTTCCGATTTTTGAAAATCGATTATAGGCAAACGTTTTCAATTAGTCGTCTGACTCGGTGGTTTTAGGGATTATGGTTGCCATCTGAGTTTTCAATTTTCAAACATTCTCCTGAAGATCATGTGGTTAAATCTTCGGTAGATCCAGCACTAATAAACATCATCGAAATTGATATTCACTTTAATTTGATTTAAGTGTAAAAATATTCACCATTTATATAAATGTAAATAATAATAATAAAATAAAAATCGAATGAATCATAAAATCGTTGGATACGCAGATGATATAACTGTCCTTAGAAGTAATGAAGAGGACATTGAGAAACTCCCTACAAGTCTGAAAAGAGAGGCAGAGCAGATCGGCCTACAAATAAAAGAAGACAAAATAAAATATAAGATAATAAGCCGCAAATTCCACCCCAATAACAGGATCTACGTAGAAGGGAAATCATTCCCGGGTGTAGACAAATTCAAAGACCTCAAGTAACAACATTGAATGACTAATGGGCAGAAATATATCAGCGTAAACTTGCGCAAAGAGGGCTTTCTTCTCCCACTCAGGTATTGAAATTAAGAAATGTCAAATTAATAGTGTACAATGGTATAAAGCCAGTTCTAATATATGTCTGTGGGACCTGGATACTAAAATCGGTCTTGGTCTTGCACTTTGCAAGACCAAGACCAAGGCCTCCTAACTGTTGCAAGGCCAAGACCAGGACTGTTAAAAAAAATCTTTTTTTGAATAAAAGTTAATAAAATTGATTTTTGGAATAAAAATTAAGGCAAAATAATTAATAATACTTGACAATCTTATACTATATGTAAATAATTGGTATAACCAATATACTTTTGAATTTAACTCCTTTAATTTTTCATTCGGGCTTAGTTAGGTTTCTCCTATCTAAAAAATTACAGTAATATCTCTACAGGAATAAGCTAATAAGTAAGTGCAAGACGGTTGAGGGACTCTTGCGCAACACCAAGACCATGACCAAGACTCGTCTCGGTCTCGCATTTGGGCAACACTAACCCTAAAAAAAAGTGCCGAAAGATTTAAGAGAAAAATCCTCCGTACGATAACAGGAGCGATCTGAGATCAGAGTCCTAATGTTAAACGTTAAATGTTAAATGTCCTAAGGAGAAAAAAGACCAATAAAAAACTGCTTACAGAAACTGGTCATTCAATACATGATATGAAGGCGCAGAGGTTAGGTGGTCGCATACATACATAGCTCGTAGCAATCCATCTGGAAGACTCTACGTAATAATGAATATCTCAGAAGACCACGAATAGAAGGCAAAGACTAAAAAAGGACTAAAAGCAGACGGACAGATAGAATTAACAAAGATGCGATAGAGCTGCGCGCAGATAAATAGAAAGTAATAGCCCAAGACAGGCAGAGATGGAGCAGGCTTGTTAAGGCAGCAAAAGATCTATATGCTCTGTAATGACAACAGAAATAAAAAAAAATTAAAAAAGTTATTAGATATAAATATATACAGCAAGTAAGACATGGATTAAAAGTTTCTAAGGATTAAATAAACCTAAGAAATAGCCGTGAAAAGGTTACCCAAGTTGAGCCTATAAGCTGGGCCTATATTTGCCTACTTTAGGAAAAGGAGATATTTTTGCTTGGAGTTAGGATGTGAGAGCCGATATGGATGGCCTGTCAACGCCAACGACCGCCATGAATAACAAACCCAGCTCGCTCCTCGCCGCTGCTAATCCAAACATCTCTTCCTCACCGAATTACATCACTCGAGGGAAATCAAATATACACCAGGATGTCTGCTTAGACTGATTTCATCTCTATTACAGGTTTCCAAACATATTCGAGACCCTAACCTACTTTACTGTTAACGAAGAATAAACGAAGTTGACTCTCCTAGAATATTTATCTTTTTAAAAAACATTTTTTGTTTATTCATAAAATTTACAGTACTATCAAAATAAAAACGCTGCAAATTATTTCACAATGGTTTATTATTTCCAAACAATTATATATCTAAAGTAACATTATCTTCCTAGTTACAAAGAAAAATAAATAAAAGGTGATTCCAATTATTGGACTAAACTTTTTTTTTTTGATCATTAGTAACATGCCAAACAAAAAATAACATTACTTCAGTAACAAATTCAAAATTTAAATACCAAACAAAGGATATAACATTTGGAGTAGAACATATCTTTGCTCCTAATTGTCTGATTTTAACGATTTTATTTTTGTGTTTTAGGAAATTCCGTAAACTTTTAAAAAAACCATATACAATATCGACAAAAAAAGTGTAAACTTTTTGAATTATTCGGAATTTGATTTTACCATCCCTCGTAACTTTTTTTCCAGCTTCTTTTCGTTGAAGTATGTTATATAGACAAATTTAAAGGGTGTCGAGAAAATGACTAGCGAAGTTTCATTGAAATCGGTATTTTCTTTTAGGAGCTTCAGTCTATAGCAACGCAGGTTTTTCGGGCTCCATTTTGAAAGTAAAAGGCGGATAGTAATGTCGATGAAGGAGGATCATCCTCGGAAGACCTCTGATTTTATATCCGAATTAAAAAAAAATCAGTCCAGTAGTTTCGGAGAAAATGCGCGGACGGCGTACGGACAAAACATTTTTTTTCGTTTTTCGAATTCTACGCATCCTGAAACGGGAAATCTCAAATTTTGAGAAGGGTTAAGTTTTTAAATTTGTTGATCGATCACAATGGTCGATCTACATATAAAACATATTAAAAACCTTAATAACGATGAATATGTATGGTTAAATATTACGTTATTGCGAACATGGTGATCTGAAAATAGTTGACTCTATAACAAGTGAATAGCGAGTGAGTTTGAAAAACAATTACAAAAATGTATATGACCGATTTTAGAATTCCATGCTTTATCATCACGGATGTAAGTATATATACTTGTGTATACGTCAATTTTGCTTTTATGCTTATTTGAAATCAGATTTTTTTTCTAAAACTAATACAACGGAGAAAGTTCTAATTTAGTCGTCTCCCCCCCAAAAAAACAAACTGATTTTTACGATGCTATACCTACTTACCGGATGAACGATTCTCGACCACATTCTAAACAACCTCCTTTCAGTTAGTTAAATTTAGATCAGGTAATCACGATTTCAAGGATATTTCTCTACCGATTTAACATGACCTCAAAGCATCATCCGTGTTTTACGGGATAAAATTAATTCGTTTAATTAAAAAAAAAAAATGATAAGGGTTTTAATAAATCCCCGCAAATAAAATAAATAAAGTCCTTTAAAATATATAACCGGCTTATCGTTTTAAATGAATAAAAATATCCCTATCGATAAGCAAAGAAATAAAAATAAACGGATCCTACATTATTCCCCAATGGCGTGGATGGACCGTGACCAAATAAGGAAGCTCAATTGAGTAAGGTCCCAGGGTGGCGCATTATTTATTTATCGATATTAATAATCGATATTTGATGGCACGCATATCTCTTCCCTTATCATAACTACGCCATGCCGTGTGAATACCTGAGCCCTTTCCAATAAATTTAACATCATTTGCTTTATTTTATCAGTTCTATTTCAAGAATATTATAAACTATTTATAACATTTTTCCTTTATTACATCATTAATACCTGTCACAAATGAAAGCGAAAATGAACTAATGGGCCTTTAAAAATATTGATGTTATATTGGCCAAACGGCCCAATATTTTTGTAGGCCACCTTCTTTCTCGTTTTTTTTTTATAAAAGTATCTTACGATCCGAGTGGAAAGCAAATGAGTATTTACAAGTTTTTAGTACCTAATTAAAAAGAAAAACTTTGCCGATCTCCAGATTAAAAAACGGCCCAATTCCAAGAGTTTACATAAATAAAATAGTTGTAGGTTACGATGAGATGAATCTAAAAACGCGGATGTTTCAGGCGGATATTAATAATTTGATGAAAATGGTTCTGTACCATAGACTATAAGGAGACTCCTTAAATGTATTCAAGTTAATCTAGTTCTTTCCCTTTTGGATCTTCATTAATGATTTATATAAAATAATTTGTAATCCAACAACCCAGCAACTCTGACTTTTTATTTCGCTTTAGCATTTTAAAAATAAATAAAAACACTAACAGGAAATCAAGAAGAAAAACTTGTAATTTGTTTCACATAATTACTTTTTACTTTTACTTATTTATATATGATTTTTTCAATGAAGGGAATATTTCGATCATGATAAATTTCGAACCCAAATTATCAATGGCAAAATATATAAAATAACAAATCCGAGTATTTATTACGTTTTTGGTCCTTCCAATATGCATCATCTCTATAATAATAATAATAACAATAAAATACTCTGAATGATTTGGCTAAATTGAATTGTGCGTATAGCAACATTTTAAAATTTGCATAATTTAGATGAGGGAATTTCGTTTTATTTTTAGGGCTGGTTATATGTTGATGTTGTGTTTGTTTGATAAAGGTGAAAATACAATTATAGAATGGGAACTATAGTAGTAGTTTAAATAGTTTTAATATTGTTTGATGGATTTATAATGTTGACATTTTATTTTATAAGATGACTAATGTACATTTATATTAAGTAGTTGATATTTATTTATATTTTTAGCAATTTTAGAGGATTGGATATTTATTTATATTATTAAAAATTTTAAAGTCAGTTCCAAGATATATATGTATATATGGGTGTTGTATGTGTGTATAAGTATATATTTAATGTTAATTAATCTGGATCAGTTAATTTGTTGGATAACCAAGAGGTGTTATACAAGCTGTTTTTGTTTTTTTGGCGCTATATTTTCCTCTTTTCGAATCTCCTATTCGGCTTATTTAATTTTTCCTACTATTTCTTATGTTTTTGCTTAATTAAAAAATATATATGTATATTTTTTTTTTTTTTTTTGCACTTACATATATTTATCCGCACCTGTCAATTATAACTATTGACAATCAGCAGATGTGCTGGCAGAGTCATGAGAAAAAAAAAAAAAATAATAATAAAAAAAAAAAAATAAATAAATAAAATGGCTTGATAGGCATGAGGAAAAGCAATACCCAGCGGCATCCTTTCCATGGCTTTTACTTACTTACATACAATTACGTAAGTAGGTCCCTCATCCAGACCCTTTTCAGTCGTCTTCTGGAGTTCTCCGGCATAATAGTCGTGGCCATTTCATTAATTAGCTGGTTGGAGTGTCCATGTAATTTATTATGGAATCGTTTGTAGTAAGTTCGTATGTGTTCATTGATCGTTGGCATGTGTAAGTCAGTATGTAAAGTGTTATTATTCACGTACCAGGGTGCTTGGGTAATTAGTCGTAGTATCTTAGACTGAAAAGTTTGAAGTCGTTTTATGTGTGTTGGTTTTGCAATTCCATATATTTGTAGTCCGTAAGTCCAGAGAGGTTTTAATAGATATGTATAAATATTTAATTTCTGTCTTGCTTTTAATTTCGAATGCCGTCTTAATAATGAATGCAATAGTTTTAATCTGTGATTTAGTGATGCACGTTTTTTCTTTACATGTGGACCCCATGTCATTCTTCTGTCAAACGTCAGGCCTAGGTATTGTACTCTATCTGTTTGTGGAATCGGTATGTTGTTTAAGTATACAGCAGGGCATGTTTCTAGTCTTAGAGTAAATGTAATGTGTTGTGACTTTTGATAATTTATTTGAGTTTTCCATAGTTTACACCAATCGTTAATTTTTTGTAAGTGATGTTGTAGGTTAAGTGATGCCTGTGTAGGATTATCGTGTCTAGTAATGATAGCAGTGTCGTCTGCGTAGGTTGCTGTAAGTGTGTGGATACTTTGAGGAATGTCATGTGTGTATGTTATGTACAGTAGTGGGGCTAAGATTGACCCCTGAGGTACGCCAGCTAAGATAGGTCGAATTGAGGACAGACCTGAACCATGCCGAACGGAGAAAAATCTGTCTGAGAGAAAGGAGTGAAGAATTAAGTAGTAGGTTGGTGGAAGTATGGTCTTGAGTTTGAAGAGAAGCCCCTGATGCCATACTTTGTCGAAAGCTTGGGCGACATCCAGAAATACTCCGGTTGCATATAGTTTTCGCTCTAGTGCTGTCGATATGTAGTCAGTTACCCTGTGTAATTGATGTGTTGTTGAATGTAATTTTCGAAACCCGAATTGATGGTCAGGAATAATCTGTTTGTCTGTTAGTATATGTAATAGTCGTGAGTATAATAGTTTTTCAAATAATTTAGAACACACTGGAAGCAAACTAATCGGTCTATATGAAGAAGGATTGTTAGTTTCTTTATCTGGCTTTTTAATCATGGTTATATGAGAGTATTTCCATTGTATTGGAAATTTTGTGGTCCTAAGAATGCAATTGAAGATTGTGGTGAGAAACACTAGAGCTTTCCTTGGCATTTGCTGGAGCGCCTCAGCATTTATCAAGTCATGACCAGGGGTTTTTCTTTTCGGTAATTGTCTAATTTCTTGTGCAACTTGTGATGGTGTGAAAGGAGGTGGTGGTAGTGTGAGCTGTAATGGTATGTCTAAGTTATTTTGTACGAAAATATCATGTTCTGTATTAACGAAGTCAGTATGTGATTTAAAAACAGAGGAAAGATGAGTAGCAAAGAGTTCAGATCTTTCTTCGTCCGAAACAGCCCAAGAACCATCCTCTCTTCGTAGGGGTGCTGACACCTCACGATGCTTTAAAAGATTCCTTGTGTGTCTCCATAAACTTCCATCGTCTGTCGAAAGGTTGTTAATAAAATTGTCGTAGTTAGTGCTTTTGAATTTTTGAATATGTCTTTTAAGTTCGTTGTTCAATCTGTTAAAAGTTTGTTTGTCTGAAGGAAGTCTATTAGTCTGCCATACTTTACGAGCTCTTCTCTTTGCCCTGATTAAGTCCCTTATGTACATAGGATACTGGGGCAAGTTCACTGCTCTTTGTGACCTAGATGTTGATGAGGACCATGCTGCATCTTGTATACTTTTTGTAAAAGTTTCGACGGCTTCTTCTAGTTCCTCTTGATTTTTAATTGAACCTGGAACAGAAATATTGGTGTTCAAATGGTCTCTATATGCGTCCCAGTCCATGCAACCTGTTATGAGCTTAGGTCTCTTTTGTGCTTCAGAAGGCGCGTCGAAGAGAACCATGTGCACCGAGGAGTGATCAGAGCAAAGATCAGAGCTTGTATTGACGGCAAAAGGTACGGTTCTAAGTCCTTTTGTAATAAAGAAGTCAAGTAAGTCGGGAGTTTTGCGTCTGGAGGTGGGCCAATAAGTGGGTGAATTTGGAGTTACAGTGTCTAATGAAAGTTCATGGAGAACAGACCAGAGATTTCTGCCTCTTGGAGTAGACAACCTTGAACCCCAGCCTTGATGCTTAGCATTATAGTCTCCACCTGCGATGAAGCATCTTCCGAGACGTTTGAAGAACTCAGAAAACATCGTGGGTGTAAGCTTGTACCTAGGGGGACAGTAAACTGAGGCAAATGTTATAGTGTAGTGTTTAGTGTATAATGTTATTCCTGTTGATTGTATGTCGGGTGTAATGGGTAAGTCTATGGGATTGTGTTTTAGTGATTTTTTTACGAGTATCGCTGTTCCTCCATGTGCAGTTTTGTCTGGATGATCAGTTCTATAAATAGAGTAATCCTGGATGTAAATTTTTGATCGAGGTGTCAGGTGTGTTTCAGTAATGAGTGCTAGGTCAATCCGTTTTTCGTGCAAGTATAAGTCAAGTTCAGTACTGTGTTGGGTCAGTCCGTTGGCATTCCACAAAAGAATTGACAGAGAATCCACAGTTAAATTATTGTGGGACATAATTAGGGCACCAGACCTGTGTAAACTGTGATAGCTGTTGAAGAAGAATGAAAAGGGGCTGGATTAAGTTATTTAACCCATTAATGATATTAAATAACTGGGAAGAGCTATTATCTACCGGAGGTACCGTCTGGGTAATGCCTCCCCTCATACCTGTACATGTTTTTTGGTTCTGGGGTGCTGAGTTCGATGATGGTTGATTATGTTGCTGCTGAGGTCCAGCGATGTTCTGTGGTTCCGCTTGGTTGTTCCGCTGCCGTATTGGAGGGAATTCATGGATGCCTGGAGGTCCCTGTGCTGGCTCTGCTACTGTGGGACGCTGAAGACGGTTTCTCACATTGCGCTGAACCCTGAGATCTTTCAGCGTCTGGCAGCCTCTGTAGTTAGCCGGGTGCTGACCACTGCAATTGGCGCACTTAGCGGGAGTCTCTCTAGTTTTTAAACATGAGCTGCTTTCGTGATATTCGCCGCACTTCACGCAGCGTGGTCGATGATTGCAATATGTTTTAGTGTGCCCATATTGCTGACACCGAACACACTGAGGAATACTTCGCTTCTGACGTGGTTCTTCGATTTTAATGTGAGAGTAATATAAAAACTCAATTTTAAAAATGTCTTCTCTGAATGTCTCTTTTGTAACGTCTACGAAAAACATAGGAAGAGGTTTTTTAAATCGAGATATTACGTTTACCACATTTGTTACTTCATAGCCCATATTTTTAAATTCTTCTCTGATTATCTCGACTGGTGTTCCATGATGGAGATATTTAACAACAATTCTTGGGCATCTGTCCTGTGGGAGTTGGTAGGTGTGAAAGTCCGCGCCTTTATTTCGTAGACTTGAATTTAATTTGCGATATATATCAGGTGTTTGTGGGTAAACAGTGACACCTTTTAATGTTGATTTTGTCTTAAATGTATTAGGGCCAGCTTCATTTTCTAAGAATGAAATTAAAGCATGATAATTCTCCACACCGTTTATAAAAATTGGTGGAGTTTTATCATTTTGAGGCGGTTGTCTTGTTTCTTCAGTTCGTGAGTTCATCTTGGTTAGAACCTCAAAACTGTTAGAGGTTGGAATAGGTTCTGCTGGTCGTTTTTGTGCTCTTGGCTCGCTTGAATCTGACATAGGTCTTTTACGACCAATAACTAGCTCCCAGGAGCCAACATCAGTGTTTGTATCACTATTTGCTAAGTTCATATTGCTTACCTCCTCGTGTTGTGACCGTTCCACCATCGTTGGCGGTGAAATCCGCTCAACCTTTGTTTCGTTTTTTGTCTTCAGCTCTGTTGTCTTCAAAAAACACTTTTGCTACACAAAAAAATGAGTATTTATACTTAATTATCACTTTTTAGGAGAGACAAAAGCAAATTCATATATCACACTTAACTATAAATACATGCCGTTTCATATATGTATATTGACTTCTATATTTCTTTTTTCTATTTTGCAATTTTAAATTGAAAAAAAATAATCTGTTATTTATACCTGTATCTTCAACACATTTTTGCACTAGCGATGGACACACCGAACTTCAATTGTTCTAATAATGGACACGGGGTCGTTACCAATAATGGAAATACCTCAGAAAAATTCTTAATTTGTTTTAACTATAAATATAACGATAAAGATAAGATAACTTTAATGTTCAATTTATTCTTAGCAAAACTGTTAGTAGGAAGGTATTAAACACACTGATCTCAAGAGCACTATAGAAACAACAATGATAGGCATTTTAAAATTTTCTTTTTTATTCATACAACTCTCAATAGAGGGCATTGTTCTTCAATCTAGAAACAACTGGAACCTTAAAATCAACAAGGAAGCTTATTATTTACATTTAAAGTCCAACCTATTCATAATTGGTGCTTTCACCATAATTATATTTATATGATTTAATTTAATATAATGATTAATAATCATTCAAATTACAAAAAGAAAAAAAATATTTTAATGTTGTTTTAGTATGGACAAAGTTACTTAATGAATTAATTAAGGTGTCGTTTATATGTAGATGTCGTGTTTGTTTGATAAAGGTGAAAATACAATTATAGAATGGGAACTATAGTAGTAGTTTAAATAGTTTTAATATTGTTTGATGGATTTATAATGTTGACATTTTATTTTATAAGATGACTAATGTACATTTATATTAAGTAGTTGATATTTATTTATATTTTTAGCAATTTTAGAGGATTGGATATTTATTTATATTATTAAAAATTTTAAAGTCAGTTCCAAGATATATATGTATATATGGGTGTTGTATGTGTGTATAAGTATATATTTAATGTTAATTAATCTGGATCAGTTAATTTGTTGCATAACCAAGAGGTGTTATACAAGCTGTTTTTGTTATTCATAGATATGTTTTATTGATGCTGGTATATTTATCATAGAAGCAACTTTCAATTTCTTTATATACAATAGATGCAATTTTCATTATTTATTGTGTAATAATTTGCCTTCGGGCTCAGGACCGGGGAGGGCTGACGCTTAGCGATCCAGTAGCTTAATATATGTGCTAGTGGACGGTGCTGAGACTGTCGGTGTGTCCCTGGTCTGAGTTATCGAAGCTCTATTTTAAAAGTAGGTTGAACATTTTAAAATAATTGTTCCCGGGACTGCTGTACAAACTCCGAAAATTCCTACCATCTTCCTACTTCCTCATTATCCGTTTCTACCTTACTGATAGATACTTTAAAGTAAATCACAACAATGTATATACATCCCGTTTTTCCCAGTCTGCAGGTGTTCCTCAAGGTAGTATCCTAGGTCCTATCCTTTACACAGTTTATACAGCTGACATCCCAACCCATCCCAACACTGTCATCACTACGTATGCTGGTGACACATGTATCCTATCAGTCAATAACGACCGATCTATTGCATCCCAAACCCTTCAATCACACATCACAAACCTTGAAGAATGGTGTCAGAACTGGAGAATTAAAATAAATTCCAATAAATCCCATCAAATTACCTTCACCCTTCGTCGTAAACCAATGACTTCCTTTCCTTCAGTATCCTTTAACAACACCTCACTTATTCCTGTTGAACAAATCCGTTACCTAGGACTCCATCTGGACAAACGTCTAACTTGGAATCCTCATACCAGACTGAAACGACAAGAAACAGCCCGACGTTTCCGACTACTTCAACACTTACTAGACAAACGCTCTAACCTTCCAATCAATTATAGAAGACTGATTTACATGACTATAATAAGGCCTATTTGGACTTACGGGGTTGAGCTATGGGGCTCCACCAAGCCTTCAAATTCCTCTCGCATCAGTCCTTGCAATCCAAAATCCTTCGTAAAATCCTCAATGCTCCTTACTTTGTTACAAATAAAATTATCCATAATGACCTTAATGTTCCTTATGTATCAGATTTGGCCAAATCCAGATATCTGTCCTTCCATAATAAACTTCATAACCATCCCAACCCTCTTGTCTCTAACCTTGCTTCCTATTAGATTTCTGATAACCCTCCGAGGCGTCTGAAAAGAAGATGGCCACGTGATCTTCTAATATAGACATATTATTAGAGTGCTACCAATGGGTAGTTTCTCAACATGTGTTCCATGTCTTTATACTAATGTGCGAATTTACCAGATGTATTTTTTGTATACAGTTGTAAATATCATTTAAAAAAAATAAAAAAAATAAATAATTGTTATTAAAAACATTTGAAGCATTTATGGAACATTTATGGAAGCATAATTGTGTACCGATTGAGCTATTTTTAGTTCTAGCTTTGAAGAGGATCCCATCGTTGATTTATAAAAAGAAAAATACCGGAATCGAAACGACAATAAACATATATGAAATGAACATTCAGTAGTTTATTAAATAATTAATAAGTGAACTTATTCCCAATTAAATAGTTATGTTTAAATATACATATATATATATATATATATATATATATATATATATATATATATATATATATATATATATATATAAATAAAAGTAAAGATTAATTAGATGAAACAAAGTATGGATTGTGTAAATTATTACAGAGAAGAACGGACCATCTTTCCTATGACAGGTGAGTCGTATGTTGGGTAACTCCATTTGGAAACTGACAAGTTAGGAAGGCACTAAGCCTGGAGGCCAACTCCGAACCAAACTCGATCCCTCGACAAGAGTTAGCCCGAACAGTACAACTTGCCCACAACTGAGGAGTTACTTGCGAGTTCGGTATTTAGGTTAGGAGGGTGTCAGTCTTAGCAACAGTCAACTAGCGCTCTCTATTCAGGGGAAACAATCTCTAAGGAAGCCATCAAGTAATGATGATGCATCGTCCTTGTCAACAAGTCATTAATTAATAATTAATCAGAAAATACATCCTGAGATGGGTAATTAATATAATGATGGAGATACTTAAAGTATAATTTTTTTTTCTCGTAATTTGAGCTCAAATTGTTTCGAAACATTCAATGAGTAATTACATCCGTCAAGTAAAAAATCGGTCAACATCTACTCAAAAATACGTTACAAACTTTTTAACGTACAGATTGTATCGAAACATTCACCAGAGAACACAGAAATATTTGAGCTATCAAACTTAAAAATCATTTTATCCGTTCCCTTAAAAAATCGTTTTTTCAAGACACATACGGGATCTCACCGAATAATTGTAAATACTAACCTGAAAATTTTTCACCGACGAGAGTTTTTAACTCAGATTGTTTCAAAATACTCAGGGGATTTCGGCGAATAATTTAACAAATCGAACCAGCCGTTGCCAAGAAACAACGTTACATACCTTTTAGTGGAAACCTCGAACACATGATTCTCATGTCGTTTAGCTTTCAAACCTCACCTAATAATACAAAACATCAAACCTAAAAATCGATTCAGAGGTTCGCTTGAAAAATCTTTACTAGAGTTTAGCCAATCGATTAAACACATTTTATTTAATTACGGGTAAGTATTTTCAGCTCTTTGTTTCAAAACGAGGTTCTCATCGAATAATTTGAGCCATCAAACGTAAAAATCGATCCAGCCATTCGCTCAAAACAGCGTTACACAATTTTTAGTGGACGACCTTAATATATAAACCTCGATCCGCTTTATTCAGTCAAGTAACAATTAATGTCATTATTATAATATCAAATGTCATCAGCGTCTGTCTGAAAACTTACAAAATTCAACGAAATGTGAGGAGAGTGGGGTAATCAACTTCATAATAAGAGGAAAGAAAACCGCCTCTGAGCCGTGATCGGAAGTAGTTTTGACAATATTTGACAGGACAATATTTCTCTTATTGTTCAGGGAGCGTCTAATATATTTCTCGAAATTGATCTCGAGATAATGTTGGCACAGACAGATAGTGCAATGGCTGAAAATATGTTTTTCGGACTCTGTAACGTTAATATTCCTTGGAAACTGCACATCGGAAATTTGACCCGATCACAATTCTTTTCTTATTATTTTATTTTCTATGGCAATTATTATTATTTCTTATTGTATGAAATGTGAACACCATCATACAGTTAGCCCTGGTGATGGGTGGTAAGGCCCGTTGTGGCAGAGCTCATTAGGGAGTGAGAATGAGTCGGAAGGTGAACATCTAATTTGACGATGACCCAGGTAGACCTCTCGTTTTCTTTTATAGTTCCCCAACTGGTCATTACCACCCTCTGTCCCCTCCATTGTTTCGGTTTTTCTTTCATTTCAAGGATAAAAGAAAATTAATTAAATTAGAAGTAGAATGGAATCAAAATGGAAATGGAAATTGAGATTCGATCTGTGGTATTTAATTTGGGCTGAGGTAGTTTTCCTATTTATTTAATACGATTTTGTATATTTAATATTTTTTTTTATTTTTTGCCACCGTCCTGATAAACTAAAAAATACGAGTTCAAGTCCCGGTACCGAGAGCTTTTAACTCTGGCATTAGTCCCTGTCCATTCTCAGTATAGATAGTCGAAAAGATGAGGTAAGACAGGGAAAAAAAAATAAAGATTTACGGTATGGTGTACGGTGGACTCTCTGGCGATCTTAAAACAAGACTTATGAATTGTTAGTCAGATTTGTTTTATGGGTCGACAGTGATATGAGAATAATCCAGTATTATGTCGAGCCAAAGTGGACCTATATATATATATATATACCTATCTCGTATATACGTCCTTTCTATATCAGGTAATCAGAACTTAGCGTCCATCCAGAGATCAGAGTCTGCAATTTAAATCATCCATAAATTCCCGTCCCACCCGATCTCGTCCTTCTCACCGAACTGTGAAGTTTGATATATCCCTCCTAACCCGAGCTGGATACTGGAACTCTGCCCCACCCATCTTCCGCCATGCTTAAACACTTTCCTCGTTTTAAGTTCTCCTCTTCAACCACCTCTTCTTCACCCAGTCTAATTAATATTATCCTATACTGTTTTTACCGATCATTAAATGATTCCCAGACATAATTATATTGTTAGTTTTCCACAGAGTTTTCCACATTTAAAAAAAAAAAATTATACGCCCAGAATCACCACTCGTTTGCGTTTCAGACATCAAGGATCAAATTTGGTTCGGTGTTTGTCTGTAGTCAAATCGATGTGACGAGTACCTGCAACCGTTCATCGGATTTTCATAAAATTTTTAGAGATTGTCCGGATTGGCGCCTAGATGGTCCCATATTAATTTTATAAAATTCTATCCAGCACTTCCGCTTGAGCATGCGTAAATGTATTTTCTTAGATAAGCCAATATTTCAAAAACGGCTGGTTCGATTTGGCTCAAAGTTAAAAGAAAGGTGGGTTTTTGTAATATAATGATTCAATATAGATTTTATTGAATTTCATCCTCTACTTGCTGTTGTATATGCCTAAACGTTTCAAATTCTTTTTATGTCATTGTCTTTTAAAGCAGTTTTGTTATTTTAGTTAACGTAAACATTTTATTTTCATTTTTGCTATTGTTTTATTTATTTATTATTTATATCAATGAGTCCCACCACACTGTCTTGGCCACTATGTAATGCAATAGTAATTTTATTGTTAAGAGACTTAGTCCTTGAATAATACAGATTTGTTTTATTTCATTCATTTTATTTTATTTAACGTGAATGAAACAGTGGGGCACAGCTAATATTTAATATAACGAAATTATTAAGGAAGTAAACGATTCCATCATCTGTTAAGAAGCCAAGATTAATTGATGTATCCATCGAGGGATCGGGGGCTAGTTAGCAACAAGTGGAAGGAGCGACTGTCAGCGACCGGTTGGAGCGATGATGTACGATCGGTCCAGGTTCGGTTCCACCAGTGGAGATTTATGGCTTCGGACTGTTGATGAGGTCATTAACAGTTACACAAAGTTACGTAACAGCATCGTCAGTCATTACCACACGTATCGAACAAGTAATTAACGAGTAAATGACCAAAGGAGGGCTTGTGTTAAACTAATAGAAGTAATGAAATAGTAAAAATAACTAACTAACCAAGGGGTACAGTATTTTCTACGGAAGTATTCCTTCTGGGTTCAATGGTTGGTAAAAGTGGCTGATAAGACCAAGATCACGTTCAACCACTAGGTCTCCACCTTAATTAATTCATTAATTAACTTTGTCCATACTAAAACAACATTAAAATATATATATTTTTTCTTTTTGTAATTTGAAATATTATTAATCATTATATTAAATTACATCATATAAATATAATTATGGTGAAAGCACCAGTTATGGACAGGTTGGACTTAAAATGAGCATAATAAGCTCCCTTGTTGATTTTAAGGTTCCAGTTTTTTTCTAGATTGAAGAACAATGCCCTCTATTGAGAGTTGTATGAATAAAAAATAAAATTTTAAAATGCCTATCATTGTTGTTTCTATAGTGCTCTTGAGATCAGTGTGTTTAATACCTTCCTACTAACAGTTTTGCTAAGAGTAAGTTGAACATTAAAGTTATCTTATCTTTATAGTTATATTTATAGTTAAAAAGAAATTAAGAATTTTTCTGAGGTATTTCTATTACTTGGTACCGACCCCCTGTCCATTACTATAATGATTGAAGTTCGGTGTGTCCATTACTAGTGCAAAAAGGTGTTGAAGATACAAGTATAAATAACTGAATATTTTTTTCAATTTAAAAGTGCAAAATAGAAAAAAGAAATACAGAAGTCAATATACATATATATTTTTTAATCAGCTAAAAAATAAGAAATAGTAGGAAAAATTAAATAAGCCGAGTAGGAGATTCGAAAAGGGAAAAATATAGCGCCAAAAAACAAATAATAAGGACTGTGTTGAATATTTGGGCTAAAATATCGCAAAATTTAAATACTATATATAATTCAAAAACCTACTTGCAGGTTAATTGTAATTTATACATAACAATAATTATATATATATATATATATATATATATATATATATATATATATATATATATATATATATATATATATATATATATATTTCAAATGTTCAAAAGAAAATTTTAAAATTCCAACATTGTGAATTCTATAGTGCTCTTGAGATCAGTCTGCTTCATACCTTCCTACTAACAGTAAGTTGAATATTTATCTTATCTTATCTTTATAGTTGAATAAAGATTTTAAAATTATTCTAATGTATGTCCATTACTGGTACCGCCCCCCTGACCTTTACTAGAACAATTGAATTTCGACGTGCAAAAGATGTTTTTTTTAAGTAGTGCTAAATAGAAAAAGGAAAACCTAGAGATTCTAAACGTCCAACGGAGAAGTTTATAATTATAATAATTACAGCGGCATAAGATAAAAAAATTTCCTTAGCTATGTCTTTAGCTATATCTTTTTTTTTTTTTTTAATTGACATATATATCTTTATATTTTTTTTTTATATTGCTTGTATAGTGAGTCCAAACACCTTCTATTTTTGTATTATCTTCATCATTGACCACAACCTAATTTCAAATTAGTCAAAAAGATGATTTTTTAAAATTATATTTTCGGCTTACTTATATTGAAAAGTAAATTCTGGATTCTGAGCAAAGTTTAGTTTTTCCTTGGTATTCTACAAATTTCATAATTGAAAATAATAATAATTAAAAAAAAAACAGAAAAAATATTTGATAGAGATACAAAAGCCGAATATGAACAGTCCACTATGCAAATTGAACTGAATAAGCAATACTATAATAATCCGGTCACTCGTTAAAAGCTATGATTAATAAAAAAAATGTAATATATTATTTATAATTTTCTGATTGACATCATGCTTCTATGAAAAACTAATATTCACGCGATCAAGTAGTCACGAAGGGAGTGAATTTTTTTTAATTGGAAACTAATATAACAGCAAAACTTTATAAAATATGCATTAATATGTGTATGTTGTGCAATCACGATTTTATTTTTTTTTTCTGTCTATTTTTTTAAATATTTTATTTTGTAATAACGTGACTTTTTCTGAGTAATCTGAATAATATATACTTGCCTCGATTGATTTCCTCATTAATTTTTAAATATTTTAATTATCTATTGAATTAAATTTATTTTTAATATGATTTTTCAGTAAAAACTAATAATTATTTTGATTGTAATAATTATTTTCTAGATCATACAAACTTTTATAATTAAATAAAGCTCAAAAAATTGTTTATCTGAAAAAAATAATTTCAAGAAATATAACCCCTACTTTGAAAAATTATTTTTAGGATTTTTTTTTCTCAAGAAAAACGTTAAAATTTATAACACTACACAATGGCCCATAGCAATGGAGTAATAATAATAACTAGACTTAACTCCTTTTTCGTTCTAAATCGGCCAATATTATAAATTATTATTTTTTTTTTTTTTGAAAATTATGTCTAGAACCACCTCCCTTAGTTTGGTCATTGAGAACTTTAACACCCTGTATACTTAAGTGGAAATAACTGATTTCGGCAAAATGACCCTTTTTATCCTTAAGAGACCTCATATCAATATTAAAGTATAATAATATTAATTTTTAACAACTGCCCTTTCCAATCTTCAGGCCTCCTTCATCCCCTCTACTATTCCTGAGTATATTCCACCTCCATGGACCTCAGGACAATCATTCTTATAGTACAATTCTATATATAAATGGAGGAAGTTCGTCAACTGTTCTACATATCATGGGTAATAAATATTCAGGACGTAGTAATTATAAAGTTTTTATTAATGCCGACGTTTCATCCGAAACATGTGGGTAATCATCAGTGCTGAAAAAATTTAATTACAATCATAGATATAGTATTATACATCTGTCGTATAATACTATATCTCTGATTGTAATTAAAAATTTTCAGCCCTGATGATGAATGAAACACATGTTTGGGATGAAACGTTAGCACTAATAAAAATTTTATAATGACTGCGTCCTGAGTATATTTTTTTTTGTCTTCATATTTCCATCCACACCTGTCATGAGCTTGACAATAAGCAGATGTGCTGTAACTAATACGAAAAATTTACATTTTAGGCATGAGGAAAAAAATAGTACCCAGCAGCACTTCTTCCTGGTCTTGATTTATTTCCTTAATTCAATAAAGGAGATCTCTCATCCAGCTCCTCTTTAGTCGTCTCCTGATAGGCATGTCAGCTGTGGCCATGTCGTTAATAAGTCCGTAGTGATGTCCGTGTAGTTTAAGATGAAATTTGGAGTAGAGATCGCGTATGTGTTGGTCGATAGTTGGTTGTCGTAAGGCGTTATGTAAAGTTTTGTTGTTTACGTACCAGGGAGCTCCTGTTATAAGTCGTAAAATTTTGGATTGAAATGTCTGTAGTTTTTGTAAGTGTGTCTTTTTTGCAGAACCGAAATTTGTGAGGCGTTTCAGATTTCAGTATACTGTGATAACGTAACATACTTCGGGAAGAATTCAATAAAGCTAATTTTTAACTGGATTATATCGGGTCCGTTTCCAAGATTTGTTCCTTTTGTTTAAGCAGGATGAATCCAGGACGGGGGGAGGGGGAGGGGATAGCGGTATCAAAGGCTTTAGCGACGGCCTGGGCTGGAGATGGAAAGCTTATCCTCCAGCCAGGAAGGGAGCTTCGAATCAACGATGACATGCTCTACAGCGATCTAGTTACAGAATTCTACCGACATATTTCCTTCATATTAATAAACATAAATAATATATATTAGTAAATGAGCTAAAGTAGAGTAAAATAAGTGCAGTAAAATAAATAATCTAAAAATTAATAAACATAAAAATGAAATTAAGT
This sequence comes from Nezara viridula, assembly GCA_928085145.1. NCBI lineage: Eukaryota > Metazoa > Arthropoda > Insecta > Hemiptera > Pentatomidae > Nezara > Nezara viridula. Next base: position 18,393,382 of record OV725077.1, read on the forward strand.
ATAAGATAACAACTAAATCAAAGTTTTTTTAAGCGAAAACTTCTTTAGGCAAGCTTAGCACTTTATTTTATGGGAATAAATAAGTCGTCATGCTTGACTATGTAACGCTTATTCAGGTAAAGCCGACTTAATCTACTAATTTTTACCTTTCGATTAAAATATTAAGCCCAAGCTTGGTTATTTCGTCAATGCAAGTTTTCCGTGGACGTCCTCTTGGCCTCTTTTTCTGTGGGTCTTGCTTCAAAAAAATTTCTGGGTTCCCTGTCCTCGTAAATCCTCATAACATGACCGAACCATTTGAGCGTTTTCTTTTCCACTGTTTCCAGCATTGGTGCCAACTTAACATTTTCTCAAATCCGTTCGTTTCGGATGCAATCTCTTCTCAGATATTTCATTTCGGCAGTGATAAGTCTACTTTTGTGCCTAACTATAAGGACCCAGCTCTCACTACCGTACAGTAGGGTTGGAAGGTAGAGTGTACTGTATATATGGATCTTAGTTATATCTTCCACCTCTCGTTTTCCTAAGACCGAGTTGCAGATCTGGTAATAGATGCCATTTGCTTTTTTGATCCTGTTTGATATCTCTTGGTCAATTTTTCGATTTCTACCAACAACTGTCAATAGGTATGTATATTCCTCTACAAACTCCAGATTCTTACCCCTACGGTTTATTTGTTTGTAAAAAAATAAATATTTCTGTTGCAATCGATAGTGACAAATTACTGATACCCGTTTCCCAGCGAAGGAATTGTTCTGTATTTCATCCTTTTTGTAATGAGCTATTAATCCAAATTATATTTTGACATATTAGAGAGGCTAAAAGCTAAAAAGATATTGTCAAGTAATATGTTTATTTGAACATTTGGAGTAAAATATATCAAAAACTAAAGTTGAGACATGCATACTGTAAGGAATAGAAATTTTCAGAATTTAATCCTCTTCGTAATGAGCTATTATTTAATATTGTATTTTGGCGCTAAGCCGAGTAGGAGAGTCGAAAAGGAGAACATATAACATATAGCGCCAAAAGAAAAGAAATAATTACGACTATGTTAAATATTTGGGCTAAAATATCTCAAAATTTAAATACTATAGATAATTCAAAAACCTATTTGTAGGTTAATTGTAATTTATACATAATAATAATTATATATATATTTCAAATGCTCATAAGAAAATTTTAAAATACCTTCCTACTAACAGTAAGTTGAACATTTATCTTATCTTACCTTTGCAGTTGAATAAAGATTTTAACATTTTTCTGATATATGTCTATTACTGGTACCGACCCTTGTCCATTACTAGAATAATTGAATTTCGGGGTTTCCATCACTAGTGAAAATAAGCTTTTTTTAAATAGAGATTATACCTGGATAATTGAATATTTTTTCAACTTTAAAGTGTTAAATAGAAAAAGGAGACACTAGAGATTCTAAACGTCCAATGGACAAGTTTAAAACTATAAGCCAAAAAAGAAGAAAATTTCCTTATCTGTGTCCATCACTGGGGCACTTATCCTAATTTCTTATGCAAAAAATAATAATGAAATTCAATTCAATAAGAAGGATATAAGGTGATTAAAAGTCGAAAATTGATAGCTATGGTAGCTAAGAGCAAGAAGAAGTCAGATTAAGTGAACTAAAGAAGGGAATTGAACGCCGACGACAGTTCGGGAGAATTAAGGAATATCTTTCACTTACTCACTTGCCAAAGATCGATAATTACTAACACGGCCTTCGCCAGGATCGATCCTGAATACTAAATAATATTTAAGTGCAGCAATAAAAAACTTTCTAAAAGGAGGATTATAAAATTCTGATCGATAAAAATACCATAAACATTCTCAAACCTTCCACTATCAATCAAAGAAACATAAATTCATTCATTCAATAACAACTATATGGCTTATTAATTTAGATAGGTGAACAGATATATCTATATTAGATCTTACTGTCTATGAAATGAATATCAAAAATATTTTTATTTCATTATCTTTATTATTTCATAACAAACACACCTTGGTACGTGACTAACAAAACTCTACATACTGACCTCCACTTTCCAACAGTTGAACAACACATAACAATCCCTTATCAACAATTTTATACAAATTAAAACTGACTAATAAGAGACATGGGCACAGCTGACATACCTCACATCAGAAGGAGACTAAAAAGGCGTTGGATGAGAGATCTCCTTCTTTAAACCACCTAAGTAATTGGAACAAGTTAGGGAAGAGGTACTGCTGAGTACTTTCCTTCCTCAGGCCTGTCATGTCATTATGTTCTGTATCGCCATCACATTTGCTGATTGCCAACAATAAGTTGACAGGCGCAAATACATTTTTATAGACAAGAATAAAATTATCTAAAAAATTTTGTTAATTAGTACTAGGATTTATAATTTTAAAAAATTCCCAACACGCTTAATTGAGAAACTAATTTTTTTTTATATATCTTCAAATATCAATCGACCTGTGGACAAACAGTGGATGGTCTGATAAACAAAAATGGTGAGAAACTGACTGAGGATTGCACCCAGCAGTAACTCTTCAGGCTTGATTCAATTACCATGGCTTGTTAGGGAAGGAGGTCTCGCATCCAGTGCCTTTTTAGTCTTCTCGTATTGATGGGTACGTCAGCTAAAGCCATATTTCTCTTGTTAGTATGTCCGATAATCGTATGTAGTGAATTCGTGATGAAATTGTTGGTAAAGAGTTGTTATTTGTGGAACAACTTTTGCTTATTTTTTATTGTTAACGTTTATTGGATAGCCTAGGTTTTGACATACGTAACAAGCAAGGGAACGTTATTAAATTATATTTTTACAAGATAGCGATATATTTTAAGGGATGAAAAATGACAAGTAGTAAATCAAATAAACGGAAGTTTTATTATCTACCTCGATACTGCAGAACGAAAGCCCTAATAAAGACCTACAAAATATGTTGAAACGTAGGCATAATAACAACCAATTTTCGAATTTTAAAATTCAAATTATTCATTGAGATTTCAATCTAAGCTCAAAATAATTATCACAAAAAATATTTCATATTTTAATTATTTTCTCATATATAAATTGTCTGTGTTTAGAGAAGTGAAAACGTTAAAATAAAAAAGTATTACAACTTTAATATAGGGAAGAGATACTGCTGAGTACTTTCTTTGCCCATGCCTGTCATGCCATTATATCATTATCGCCATCACATTTGCTGATTGTCAACTTATTGATGACAGGCGCAAATATATATTTTATAGACAAAAAAAAAAAAAAAAAAAAAAAAAACTTTAATATAGGAAAGACAAATGTTATTTCCCGTGTATTTTAAATTATAATTTTGTTTTTAACTAACCACAGTTTAATTAGATTATATATTTTTAAAAATTTACATTAAAGGTTATAAGTAATATATTCAAGAATGGTTAATTTCTTTTTTATTTAATTTAAATTTTTTCTTTTATGTTTTGCAATTAAGTTTATTCATTGATTTATATTACATACTACGTTGATGTTTAGTTTTTATTTTTATCTGTTTTTTGGGGTAGTTTCAAAAGCGTAAAACATCCAGTTCATCAACGCCTGCAAAGTAATCTCTAGATTAAATTATAAAACTGGAGTGATACCAATGGGTAGTTTCTCCTCATGTTGTACATGTCATATTACTTGTTCATATTTACTTGTTGTATTTATTATTAATTACAGTTGTAAATTTCGTTAATAAAAAAAAAAATTATAAAACAATTTTCAATTTTATCTAACTTTTTGATTTTAAGAAATCTAACACTAACATTATAGTGTCTTCGTCATCACTTAGAATGTTTGATATTGGAGGTGCAAGTCCTAGACTATTCCTAAAAGAACATTCCTGTAACATGTGAATGGGTAAGATTGGTGTAGCCTATTCTTAGTCTGGTTAAGACAGCTTCTTCTCTGCGGATAAGGCGATTCAATGTTGACCACGGCTGTACAGCTTTTTAAATATTTGTTTATTTACTTTACAAACTCTCATTTCACATAGATTGTCAGCTATGAATTATTTCTTCTTAATTTTTTTTTGGAGAGGAAGACTTATATCTTGTGTTGTTAAACTGGCAACACCCCGGCCTGGAAGGGTAAGCGTTATTTTTATCCTTTATTTACTCGAAAATACAAGATAAGACAAAACCAAAATATTTAATAATAATATTGATAATAATTTCTTATAATTTATTTTCTCATCTTCACTGAACCAGTACAGAGGTTGTTAGAGCTCGCAGCAGTAGAAGCAACCCCACAACACAAGAAACCGGCTTTCAAATAAGTTTTAGATAAAATCTGAAGCCAACCATATACCACCTGATAATGTCAAGGTTGATATATTATCTTACGATAAAGCAACGGTGTATCTTAACTATGTAACGAAATCATCAAATCTGTAACATGAGCAACACGTTAAAGGATATAAAATAGTATCTCAGGATTTATGATTTTAAAGAAATCAATAAATATTACAAGTACCTATATAACAAGATTTTATTTACTTTCAAACAGAGAAAGAGGGCCCAGAAAGAAATAGCTAGTCTTTAGCGATCGATACGGGAAAAAACAAATCATCAGTTTGACTCATCGAGCTATTTCCGGGACTTTCCAAAACAAGCATGCCCTAAAAATAAGAATAAAGCCATCCTTTAAGGTGATAGTATTTATTTATAGTTTGGTGTAAGAATATTTTATTTATTTATATGATATTTACAAGTGTATACAAAAAAATACATCTGGTAAATTCGCACATGGATATAATGACATGAAACACATGTTGAGAAACTACCCATTGGTAGCACTCTAATAATATGTCTATATTAGAAGATCACGTAGCCATCTTCTTTTCAGGCGCCTCGGAGGGTTATCAGGAATTGAATAGGAAGGAAGGTTAGAAAAAAGAGGGTTGGGATGATTATAAAGTTTATTATGGAAGGACAGATATCTGGATTGGGCCAAATCTGATACATAAGGAACATTAAGGTCATTATGGATAATTTTATTTGTAACAAAGTAAGGAGCATTGAGGATTTTACGAAGGATTTTGGATTCTAAGGATTGGATGCGAGAGGAATTTGAAGGTTTGGTGGAGCCCCACAGCTCAACTCCGTAAGTCCAAATAGGCCTTATTATAGTCATGTAAATGAGTCTTTTATAATTAATTGGAAGGTTAGAGCGTTTGTCTAGTAAGTGTTGAAATAGTCGGAAACGCCGAGCTGTTTCTTGTCGTTTCAGTCTGGTATGAGGATTCCAAGTTAGACGTTTGTCCAGATGGAGTCCTAGGTAACGGATTTGTTCAACAGGAATAAGTGAGGTATTGTTAAAGGATACTGAAGGACTGGAAGTCATTGGTTTACGACGAAGGGTAAAGGTAATTTGATGGGATTTATTGGAATTTATTTTAATTCTCCAGTTTTGACACCATTCTTCATGGTTTGTGATGTGGGATTGAAAGGTTTGGGATGCAATAGATGGGTCATTATTAACTGAAAGAATACATGTGTCATCAGCATATGTGGTGATGACAGTGTTGGGATGGGTTGGGATGTCAGCTGTATAAACTGTGTAAAGGATAGGACCTAGGATACTACCTTGAGGAACACCGGCAGACTGGGGTGTAAGAATATAAAAACAATAAATTATTTTATATCATTTAACATTAAAAATTGCCAGGAATTTTAATAAAAATTTCTTTAATGAGTAAGCCGACATTTCGACCCAAACATATGGGTCATCATCACGGCTTGAAAGTCAAAAAAGAAAAGTCGCTTAATTCATTAAAGAAATTTCTGACGATTCTGTTTCGTCCTCATAATTCTTCGTCTATTTATCCATCTCTAAATAGATAATATATTCATTGGTTAGAATTCACAATGTATTCATAGGAGACTGACTCGATTGGTGTTAGTTTAGCTTATTAATGATTCAAATCATGCACATATTTAATAGTATATAGAATTAGAAATTACATTAACACATTAATTATACCCACTTAAGAAAACTTCAAACCTTCCATTCAAAATTATTGCGACTTATAACAAAAAAAACCTATATATATGACTAACAAAACTACTTTCTGACCTCCACCTACAGTTGACCAACATATAACGACACATTACCAACTATATTATATAAATTTGAACGGATATGACAATCCATATAAATAAAAACGAAAATGTTCGTTGGCTGAAAACCGCTAATCTCCGAAACTTCTTCACCGATCGCTTTCAAATATTGACATAATGTATCTACCGCATTCAGGAGTGTTTTTATATACAGTTAATCACACTCCGGTCTTTCGTTTCGGAATGGCGGCCCAAAAACAATTTGTCGCTATAGACTGTAGCTGAAACGATTTTAATTAAACTTGGCTAAAGTCTTCTCCTTGAAGCCCTTTTAATTTATGTAATGTAACATCCTTTCCCGAAAAGTGTATGACAAAAAAGTTACGATGGGTTTAAAACTATATCTGCGAATAATTCAAACATAACACAATTTTTGTTTGATTATACCCATTAATATTTGAAAGCTTTCTCGATTCCCTACAAAATGATGAGAAAAAAAAAATCGAAAATAATCATCTCCGAAATGAAACAATTTGTAACGGCCAAAGGAACAAAGTGGGTTCAAATATTTTTCTAATGAGGAACACAGTTGAGATTCTTATTTCACATCTCGACAAACTCTCAAATACGAATTTTCATTATTAATTAATGAAAATCATTATTAATTAACCAGGTTGAGCCACCACCAAGGAGTCAAAAACAAATATTAGTAAATAAAATGTTATTCAATTGATTCAGGTTTTCAATATTCAATAGTCCCTAAGGATAAATCTTCCTCATTATTATCGATATTGACTTAGAGGTACCCAGGTATGGAGGTATTAATAATTTGGGTGATTTTATAAAATAAATTTTGGTGGATATTACATCCTATATATCCCTTAAAATTGACACGTGCTATCTTAATCCACAATCCACAATCCTGGAGACTAATCCGGACAAAACTAAATCCAGGACTCCAGTAACCTACCCTTGGAGCGAACGACAATGGACAAATACCGGTCAAGTGGTTAAACAAACAGGGATCGGTGGCACACTCAACTGCCAATCTACACCCTCTATAGATCTCCTCTCGTCCCTTTCGGTTCCTTTTCATACCGGTATATTCCCTCTACCAGCCTTCGAAATGTATCATTATTTTTTTACAACAAATCGCGAAATATTCATGATTTTTCATCAATAAATTTATCCAAAAATCCTGATTTATGAATAAAAAAAGTCTTATCAACACTATTAAAAAAAAAATAAATAAAGTCCTCTGAGATCTTTTCAGAAATAAAGATATTAATCAGTTCTTGATCGAAAATAATGCCGCAAAAAAATTAATATTTTTTTTCTTCTAAATATTTGATGTATTTCTATATTATTTTTTAAATGTGTTTTTTTTTTTTTTGGATACGCATATGCTCGTCAATACTTCAACTTATCCGATTATTGAGCACGTATTAAAAGATCATTAAGTGACTTTATTCCCAATCAAATAATTATGTTAATATATATATATATATATATATATATATATATATATATACACACAAAATTTCATTAATCGACATTTGAGAATTATATTTTAATATAATTATTAAAATTAGGGGTAGCATAGTATTTGTGCAAGTGGACGGTGCTGTCGGTTTGTCCCTGGCCTGATGTATCGAGGCTCTATTTTAAAACTGAGAAGAGGATCCCATTGTTAAATTATAAAAAAAAAAAAAAAACACCATTGAAACGTCGAAAAACAGCAAGAGCAATGAACTTATAGTGGTTTGGTTTATTGAATAAATCTTAACTGACCTTACTCCTAATTAAATAATTATGTTAAAGTATATATATATATATATATATATATATATATATATATCACGGAATTTGAACCATTATCAGCTGAGATAAGATCCTTTTTCTTGATCGATTACAAGTGACGAAAAATAGGAATAGTAATATAAATAGGAACATAGGAAAAAAAGAGATTCCTTCATCTTATGATACGTTGAATTATTCAATTTCCATATTATTTTGTCATCTGATCATAGACCAATATTCTTTGTAAATTATTCCAACGGGCCAACCAGCGTTAACATATTAACTACGTAGAAATTACAAATTATTAAATAAAAACAAAATATTATAGACCTTTTATATTTCACGAAAGAATTTTTTATGGCATGAAGAGAATTTTTTGTGGCATGATTTTTTTCTGATTATTTTTAAAAAATTCAAATCATTAATATAGTAGTAACAGAATGTGATATTATTATACTAACATTTTGTTTTCTCCCGTAATCTCCGATATTATTTACAAATATATGCATATATTTAATGTCACAAATCTATCTTGTAATATATTTACATATTTTTAAGAAATTTTAGAGTTTTAGAAAATGAAATGTTAGTTTCATCTTAAATCCAACTAATTGTGTTTTTTTTTCCATTAAACTCTCTGATTTTTCAGGTTCTGTAGGAATCTTTTATCTTAATCGATTAGAGAAACGTAAATTTGAATAACAAATATTTATACAACGTAAAAGTTTCCAGATAAATAGGCACCGAGTGTATCAATTTAAAAATCAGAGATAAGCCCTAAATTATTTCACAATTATGAGCAAGTTCCAAAACGAATATGTACCTAAATTTCATGAACGCAATACGTACCCCCTATTCTTCATAATTCCAGGATTACTTTGTGGCAAGTGGTCTTAAGTCATATAAAGCAAGGTATATAAACACACTAATTGGACAATCTCTTAAGCCTGTTAAATTGCTATGACACAAATCCAAATTATATATAAGTCCTGGAATTAACACGTCCTAACGAAACATATTTTTTACGGATTGCATAAAGTTATGAACAACTTATGTACTATGATTATGCAGTTATTATTATAATTATTTTTAAATTCATCAGCTGATCGCCAGACCTAATCTTATAAAAACTTCAGATAAAATACAGAAGATCTGAGAAATAAAATTGGATGGAAGGTTAAGCGGCGGCGGTAAACGACCAGGACTACTTGTACGCGGGACGTAGCATCCATCTGCGCCTTACTTTCCTTATTAAATTCTTGTATTGGCACAACAGTATATTTATATATAAATATATTTAAGATGTTTACGTAATTTTTAATATAAAATATACATAATAATCTATACTTGTTTTAATCCCTAATTTAAAGAACCAAACAACCAACAATATTACAAACCAACAATAAAAAATTAAAACCCTAAGCATCAGACTACAAATATTAACTCACTTCTTTCAACTGTCTCAAAATGATTAAAACCAATCATGTACTTCTTTGTTGGTAATATAACCATCATGACGGACGCCAAAAGTCAAGGCAAAGGGATAAAAAAAAATCAGTAAACTTACATCTATGATATTATTATAAATTCAATAATAATAATTACAAATAAAATAAAAACGGTTATTCTTCAACACAAGGGCTCCGAAACTTATTTTATCACACGATTTGAATATTTGTTAGAATAGAATAGAATAGAAAAATAACTTTATTCTGGGACACAGTCCCTTGAGAATAACAAAATAGAACAAAATTAAAATATTACATCTGGCCAAAATACAATGAATAAAAAAAAAAAGAAATAATGTAAAAAAAATATAAGGTAAAAATTCTATACACAAAACAAACGAAATTATATACAAAACAATTAATACTATGACAAGACACTTAAAGCTATTTGCACTGATAGACCAGTATAAACTTTTAAGAAAATAATAAAGAATTAAAAAATAAAAACGTATCAAATTCTCTATTAAAATCAGTTCGAATGGTTAGCAACTATCTGACTGTTTTTGAGATAGGAATTGGAATAGGAGGGTTTTGAATGTGGATATGTATGGGGAATGTCGAATTTTGATAGGGAGGGAATTCCAGAAATTGACAGAGTGAACAATAAAGGAATTTTGGAATGAGGCAGATCTGTGAGAAGGCATGTAAAGGTTAGAAGGTCGAGATCATGTGGACAGGGAATGGACTGAGGATTTGAACTGGAGAAGGTTGTAGGCGTAAGAAGGACGATGGTTGTTGATGATTTGGTAGAGGAACGTTCCTAGGAAATATTGTCTTCGGAAGGAAGGGAAAAGCCACTTTAACTCATCGTAGTGGTGAGAAACATGGGAGTATCTTGGGGCCCCGATCACAAATTTGTTCTCAGGATGATAAATATCCATTTTTTTTTCGAAATAAATCTCAAAATAGATGAAACATTTTTATGAAATAATTTTTAGTGAATTTTTCGTTTCACTATATATTTTTTTAACATAATTATCTTATAAATATAAAACTGAATTATCTTCATTCAGAGTTTCATTTTTATTTTTTTTCCAGATAAAACTACAATATAACTGAACATAACTAAAATAAATTTTAAAAAGACTGAGAGAGGGGGCCCCTGCTGATAGTACAAGCGTTTGTTATCTGTTTTGGCTTGGGTTGGCACTCCCTTTAAAAAAATATTTAATTTGATTTTTTTTTTCTCTAACGTTTATCTTTCAACATGCTGTAAGCCACTTTATAATGAAATTTTTAAATAAAACAAAAATAAACCATCCGTGTCTTAATCGAATGTTTGTTTCTTTGGAAATAAATAAATGTGTTTAAACCTCCTGTCTGTTTCAGATGTTTGTTTGTTTTTTCAACCTGTCTATAGTTTTTATTTGTTATGATAGAGCAAAAAAACTGAAATCGCAACAGTAATATCAAATAGCATGTTGTTACCATGTTCGAATTTTATGGCCATTATTTTTAGAAAATAATAAATAGGTTAATAGTTTAGTTTGCTAGCCAATTAATAATGTATGAATGATAAGTTTTAATATAATTAAATGTTTGGACTGATATTATAGGTTGAGAGTTAAACTTTCCTATTGAGTATTGGAAGTTTAATATAAGCCTTAATACCTCGTTGGTAAAATATTCCATAAAATTACATTTAAAAATTAATAATTATAAAGGAGTAATCGATGGATAATGAGTTAGTCAAAGCCTGTAGAAAGGGCTATCACTGATTCCAGTTCTATCTTAGGCTCGGAGCTCGGATATGCACTTGGAGAGTACGCTCGGCAAACAGGCTATGTTTATTAATGGAGTTGTGCAATCTGAAGCCAGTAGTCGACTAATTCTATGCCAGCATTAGTAGAGCTTTAGCAAATGCTAACTGCCACATCATCGAGAGAGGCAATGGGGAGGGGGGGAGGGTCTAGAGCCACAATTTTCACTTGACATGAAATTTTCACTTAAGATTATAATAACTTATATATTGATACCTGAAAAAAATGGATACATCTATTGGTGTTGGTAATTCAACGAATTTGTTCGAGCGTCGATCAAGAATATAATAAAAAATAACAGGAACCCTTTATTAAATAGCCTATTTGCTCTGCATTCTTACCGATTAAGATTTTTTTTTCCTTATAGACCTTGTAGATTTTTTGCCGCCTTAACCAGTCTTCCCCATCCCAATTATACATACACCCTTATATTCCCCTACCTATGTATACACGGTGTCCTGTAAGTAGAGGGAAATTCCGCAGAAAAGTAGGAAAATTCAACATTTGTACTATTTTAAGTGAATCACGTGTTTTTTCCACTTAATTTTTTCAACTCACACCTTTTTTTTTTTTTTTTATTTGTTTTCCACCCTCCCATGCCACCAGGGCAACACGGGTGTATGCAGTAGTGAGATGTTAAACATTAATGCATAATAACACACTACTGCCATAATATCGGTTTACAAAATTCTAAGCTGTGCACACAGCTAGCTCTTCTACTTTTCCCTGGCTCCTTTCAACTCACACCTGTCAGAGGTTCCGACAATCAGTGAGTGTGATGTCAAGATGTAGAAGATTAAAAGGTCTTGGAATAGGCGTGAGGGAGAGGAGTGCCCAGCGGCGTCGTTCCTGTCTTGAATGTAATATTTATAGTTTGTGGAGGAGATCCCTTATTCAGCTTCTTTTAAGCCTACTTCAAAAAAAAAAAAAAAAAAAAAAAAAAAAAAAAAAAAAAAAAAAAAAAAAAAAAAAAAAAAAAAAAAAAAAAAAAAAAAAAAAAAAAAAAAAAAAAAGCGAAACTTAAAAAACACAGGTATTAAATTAAATTCCCTACTTTTCGGCGAAAAATCGGCCATTGTTTATATAAACTTTTTTGTTGCTCTTGAAGTATATTGCCACTCCTCTGAATATCCCTCCCTATTTACGGGACACCCCGTTTATAAATTTGCCTGGGGGAAGAATGAGCTGACTTAAGATAAAGCAGGAACATAAACATTTCATGAATGAAGTAGCTAAGAGTAAAACAAACAAGCCTTTAAAGGCCGAAGCAGAGGCTGGCACAAGCCTTTCAGTTTTTAAAGACCCGTCGCTAAGAGGACGCTCTCTTTTATTGGAGGGGGGCTTTTAAGGCAACTGCTCTCCTCAGCTCCTCAGAGGGCTAACTGCCTTCGACTGACCGCTCCGGCTAAAGTAGCTCAGCTTTGGTCATCTCACTCTGTATACTGCATGCTCTCACCTCTGTGGATATTAACCTTATTTTATAAGTGGATATTAATTTTTTTTTTTAAGTTTAAGGAAAATTATTCACTAATTAAATTTTTTAAAAAGTTACCTGACAATATTTCGGTATAAGCGGACGTTGATACAAAATTATTTAAATATAATATCAGATCTAGATATATAAAACTACAGTAAATGTATTTGAGATTATAAACATATGCTTTATACATCCATGAAATAATTTTATATGTTACTTCTTCTTTCACACAAGTACAATGAAATAGTTTTTTTAACAATGTCATTGCCTTGATTAGGTGGATTTTGGATACGTTTTTCAAACTTAAAAATATTTGAAAAGTTTACATTTAGTTATTAAATTTCATTTAATTTCCTTGGGAACATGTGATTTACGTTAAATATTATCAGTTTTCAAAAATTACTATTCATAATTTTTTTGCCACTCTCCGTTACCTTATACAACTTTTTATATTAGATATTGTTTTCTAAAATTCTCCGCTTTCTTGCGATATATTATACGTATACCTTCTGACTGGTATTTCCGGAGATTCATTTTCGCCCTGGATAAGCATTTTTTTTTTCTCCTTTATTCAATTTTCAAATTCTTTCAAAAGTTATATTTAGATTTTTTTCTTAACTATTAATAATGAGAGATAGTTGATTATTTAAAATAAACCATATTAAAGGTACTTTAGAGCAATACACATTTGAACATTGGGCATTTAAGCCCTGTAACGTGACATCAACGGGGATATGAAAGACCACTTAAAAAAAAGCATATTAACCTTATTCATTCAGAACAAAAAAATAATAAAAAAACTACGGTGTGCGCTTAAAAGTAAACGATAGAAGTGAGAACAACAACAAAGTGGGTTTAATCAAATAAAATATAAATATTTATTTTTGTTCTAGATTAATTTAATTATTAACACGTTAGGTACTGAGCATATCTTTTAAATGTGTTTCCCGACGATATCGGTCCACGGCGACCGACACTAGTTCTGAAGTTCCTAAAGGTATCGGATGCCAGAGACATGCATCATGTTTCGAGATATAACGCTATTTTATGACAACAAAGGTGAACTAAGTTCTCTATTCAGAGTCTCTATCTATTGATTGTGTACTCATTAATGGCCAACAATCGTAGGAGTGGACTCCGACGTCCAATGCCGTTTATATTATTTCTCTTTATTGTAGTAAACAAGTGTTCTTTTTAGGGATATAAATCTTAAATATTGAAAATGAAATGAAATTTTTTTTTTTATTACACATAACTATAATTTTCAAAATACAACTAATACATTATTTATATGTATTTTATTTATTATTTAATTATTCATACATGGTGAATAAACAAGCGGAACAGTCTAAGATAAACTCTCAAGACCTACTGCGCGATAGAAGACCGAAGATGACAAGACCAATTGGATATGGAATGTCCTGTCACGGAAGGAATATATACCGGACACCGGGGTAAATAAGTTTTTATCAGTCTGGTACGGTATCCATCCCCGCCATCCGAAAACTTTTTATCAAATATAATGACTACCTTTACATATATCTAACTCTCATTCAATATTATTAAAAATGACTATTTTAGACATTTCGAAAGATTGACAAAATTCTAAACAATCCCGGCCGTTTGGTAGTCGACACGAATATCGGACCCCGAAGTCTGTAAGACATCTCCCTAATTGAGCAGTGCTGCAACAACATTAACGAATGCATATGCAAGCATATCACTTTTACCCTCCGACGCAGATCCTGTCCGCTTATCCTTTTCAACTCTGTACTCCTTCCCGTCTCAGACACAGTTCGGTATCTTGGATTCCTTTTAGACAAAATACTAACAGGGAATCCCCATACCAGACAAAAAAGACAACAACATAACCGACTATTTGGCCAGTTATACAGACTACTTCATAGAACTGAAAACAAACTATTAATATACAAGATCATACTGAAACCCATCTGGACGTACAGACTTGAACTGTGTAGCCCTGGAGCCAGGGCCCAAAAATCGACCTGATCGCAGGGTAAGGTTTGATTGTAAATTACGGAAGTGTATGTTATTCTGAGTAAAAAGAATCTTGTCTGCCGTTCCGGAGCCGCTGGTTTAAAAAATGGCGGCCGATTTAAAGAATATTAGGCCAATAATTTGAAGATCGAAACGAGAAATCCATTGCGAAAAATGTGAGAAAAGTTTCTATTTTTTCAACTTGTGTTTAGACATGTGTGTTTAGACTGCATTTGAAACTGCAGCGGACTCGAGATCTTTTATAGAGACGATATTGGAGTCCTGGCAATGGCCAGCTTCTCCACTCAAGTCATGAGCGTCTGAGGCTTTAGTTTCTTCCACTGGACTCTAATGCCGGTGACGCGGCTTAAAGAGAACCGCTGGGATCTCTAAGTCTCGACTTTTCCTTCACACGTGAACTGTGGACTTCTCACGGCTGATGGTAAATATTGTAAGTATACATGTTTTGTTTTTTTATCTAGTTTCTTTATTTATATATTTTACTTAATTTATTTTTTGTATGCATTTTTCTATTTCATTTAATTTAAATTCCAAGTTACATTTCTTTAGTTTTATTATAGTTTTTGCCTTTGTTGCATCGATATATATTTTTTATTGTAATGTATATATGGTATGAAAGTGCCTCATTCAGCTCTAGAACTCAGTGGTCTTAAGTGTGGCAAAATGTATTATTTCTCAATAAAAATAAAAATAAAAATAAATAAATATCTTAATTTTCATTGTTATTTTGTTACTGAATATTTAAATATTTTTTGTTACAGAAGATACGGTTACCCGTATTGAGTTCTATGAATTGGTTTCTGAATTATCCATGGTATTTTAATTTTGAGATATTTTAGTAGTTATTGTTTTTTTGTTTTTTTTGGCGCCATCTTTTTCCCTTTTCGGCTCTCTAACTCGACGACAAATTTAAAATTCTCTCTAACTCAAATTTTAAATTGGACCTTATAAATCACGAATGGACTTTCATTTATACAGATGGATACAACAACAGAGGCAGGCTGTTGTATCTGAAAACAAAACCCATTTTCCTTGCAACAACTTTCCCTAATTTATACTGCAGAATTTTAAACGATCGACCGCGCTGCTTGCAATATGCCCTACAAATTGTACCCGTTCGTCCATCTGCTTAGATTCTCAATCTGACCATCAAACCCTACTATAACTCATTAAAACATGGAGTTAAAGCTATATTTGTAAATATATTATTTAAGACTTTTACGGCCGCCTAGTCATTGTGTAATTTCTGGAATCATGTTGGAAGTTTTCCAGGTCAGATTGATGATAAAAAGTAGCGTAGTTGTCTCGGCAAGGGATAACAAAAATATAAAGTTTTTTTTTTATCAACGAAAAGACATTGCTGGTGGTATCTATAAATACAAAATATATTTTTGTATCTTGTCCGTTCCAGCCCTGAAGAAGAACTGCAAAGTCGGAAAAGAAACGTTTTCTTTTAATAAAATAGTTTTGCCACTGTTTAGTATATTAATGACCGCCACCCCGGACCATCTGCTTCCTTAAAAAAAAAAATAAATATATATATATATATATATATATATACACAAATATTGGAGATCTTTACTGACTTAACAGAACCGAAATTATTGAATCAAGTACCCACGCAATGGAAAAATCACATTTTAAGGTTAACTCGACGTACTGTGGGAGTACTACCCTACCGTAATTACATTCTTATATGTTTATAAAATTCCTGTAATATTCCATATCAAGAAAATAGAGGTTCCAAATAACTGCGTAGATTAATTTATCTAAAACTTACTTGTAAAACTGTTGATTGTTAAACGAAAACAAAGTACTCACCTGAAAAAAAAAAAAAAATTAGTCAAATCATACTGTGATAAAAATAAATTGAATATTTTCATAATAGTAAGGATTTATAACGCTGCATTTAAAATAAAATTAAATAATCTAAAGAAGTCCGAACAGTATAGATCGAAAGAGTAAATTACAAAAATCCATATCACCACAAAAACAATTTAAAAAATATTATTTTATCAAATTTCTATTTTTATAATTTTTTTTAATGGCTCATAAAACTATAAATTTTCTGGAGGATCATTTTCAAGATAGTTAAATTACCTCATTTATATACTTATATTCCATTATGTTGTGCACTTTTTGTATAAGAATTCGCACTTAAGAGAGGCAAGGAACGCCGTGTGAGTAAATACACTAAATATTTTTTAAATAGATTAGGTCAATGAAAGGCTAAACACGTGTACTTTCTATTTATTAATAAAACGATGAAAAAAATGAATGAAATAAAGAACTATCAATGAAAAATTACTGTAGAAACGCTCAGAAGAGGCAGTATAAGCTACACTAACGGTACCACAGCGGACATCGCTAGATAGTGGCTACAACAAAAACCTCTTAGGCATCTCAGCTCACCGATCCTCGGCATGTCTAATTGCTACCGGGAGTCCTATGGAACGGTTGCAACAGAATGCACTTATAGACTTGAGGTCTTCCGGTAAGACATGTCAGTTAGCTTACTATTATTGTAGGAAATGCTCTATAATTCCTTAAAAACGCTACAATATGCAACCTACAGGTACCGGTACTAGTGAGAGAGGGGCTCATCCGGAAAGTGGGCTTTTGTTGCCAATCCCGAAAGGAGTATAGGCAGTTAAAAACAGTTAAAGTAAAATTAGCTTTTCCCTATTTAATGATAGTTTTCTTGACCGATATGTCTGGAGACATAAATATTAAAAAAGTTTATAACTAAACTTATCGGTTATGTATGAAAGAAAATTGACAACAAAATTATAGAGGTAAAAAATCCGTGTATTTAATAACTTACTTTTTTTTATTATTTTATTGAAATTTACAACTGTAAACAAATATACAACCGCTAAATCTGCTATAGGAATATATAACATGCAGGTAATTGTGAAGAAGCTACCCATTGGTAACACTTCAAAGATAAATTAATTTAGGAGGTCCCTTGACCATCTTCTTTTCAGAAAATGGAGGAAAAAGGAAGAAGAAATTGAAAATGGATTAAACTAGTGGTAGTGATTTGTTATGTATGAATGTGTATTGCCTAAAAGGCAGGGCAGGAAGAAAATAAAAATAAGATAAAATGACTAGACCTTTTTTTACTATTTCGGTGTAAAATATAATATATTTTTCTTAAAATATTTTAAGCTTCCAAACATAAACTACAGAGTAATAATTTTCTACATTTTGTTTCTCACCTATGTAGACAATTAAATTATTATTAAAGTGGGCATCTAAAACGTTAAAAAAGATTGTGTATTTTTTAAGTTATCTAAAAAGTACACAGAGGTGATGGCATGGAAACGAGGAGAGAATAGTTTAAAACGTGTGTATAAAGTTCAAAACACCACATCCCAGATCCAATTTGAATAATGCCTCTGTTCAGTAGTGAATAATATTAGTATATTTATAATATTGCTCTCTATAGAGAAAATGAAAGGCTCGATACAAGAGATTCTGTTCGTTGCTAAGAAAAATTTCAACTACCAGAATTAAAACTTAAAGTCAAATATTAAATAATATTTTGTAATAGACAGTCATTAACAGCGGAAATCTTAAAGGAATATAAATAAAAATATCATAATACCCTCTGATCTCTGACGAAGAATATACATGTACTCTTCGTGACAGCAATATTCATAAGCACTTACTATTCCTGGAGTATCGACCAAGTTAATAAGCAGGAGGTGGTAATATGTCAGCTCGAAGATAACAGCTATTTCACTAATTGCTTCAACGCTGCAATTTCGGATATTGTAGGGGGGGGGGAATTATGTACTTTGCTAATGTCGTTTTTAACAATCACTTAACGAAGGACACTAAATGTTTCGGGAGGGGAAAAAACCTCACTCTTCAACTCTTTTTACGGGCTCAATATTATTTGTCAGACACCTTCTCGCTTATATGAAATTAAATTTATCGTTGATGAATTTATTTTATTTCTGAATTCATTGTGATGAAAATTTGAACTCATGGTCTGGTGAAAGAAATCTTAAGAACTCCGAATGTTTGTATATTATCATTATTTATCAATTATTGAAGGAAGTTAGTCAACTGTTCTACATATGATAGATGATAAATAGTGAGTAATTAGATAAAGTAATTTTTAAGGTTCTTATTAGTCCCGACGTTTCAACCCAAGCATGTGTGCGTGTTTTGAGCACTGAAGGAGTTCAAATACTCGAAAGAGGGACTGAAGGAATAAGGATTTAAGTAGACCGATTTTCTTGAATTATTTGAAGATTACGGTCTGTGGGAATATTGGTGAAGAGACTTTCTGCATCAAGAGAGGCTAGAATGAAATTTGGTGGTAAGTTTATTGATTTTAGTTGTTTTAATAGGTGGGAGCATTTTTTATATCACATGGATTGTTGTGGTAAAGAGACTGGATGAAAGGGAGGATAATTCGCTCAGTTTAGAAGATGGAAAGTTTATGTTAGAAATGATAGGTCGGAGAGGATTGCCTGATTTATGGATTTTCGGAGCCATAGCACCTGTGGAGTAGTAGAATTTTAAGAAGTGAGATTTTTATAGGCACTTAAACACATTCAGTGCTCGAAAACGCCCTGAAGATGATCTACATTGAGCATGAGTTGAAACGTCGGCACCAATAAAAACCTTTAAAAAAATGGCAGCGTCTATTTATCACCTATTATTTATCAATTTTACCAATGTTTGCCATACGAAAAAATGTCATATAAATATTAAAATTTAATATATAAAAAAATAGGAAGGTTTCTTTAGATTAATTACTTACAAAAGAAGTAAAGTAAAGGTTCTCTTGGAATCCTGCTTTTCCTTCTATAGTTGGAGGGAGATTTGGGATTCCCTGCCTGATTCCCTGGGGGGGGGGGCCTGTATGACTGTATTTTTAATTTACTTACCTTTAGGTTATTTTATTTTTTATTGCACATAGTTTTTGATTATTATTTAGTTATTATTTTACTTTTGTTAATTTTATATTTTTTCTATATATGGTGTTCATATATCACTATAATTACTGTCCACGTGACAGATTATAATATTTCTAAATAAATAAAAATAAAGAATTATAAGTAAGGTATACTTAAAATCGAAAAATTGTACCATCGAAATCGCCTTTCAGTTTAATAAAGATGCATAATTCATAACAGGTGGACTAATAATTTTTATAAGAAACAGAATAATAAAAATAATTAGGCTTATGACATTGAATTGAATTTAAATTTATGAGCGACCAAACCGAATATGGGAAGATTGCGTTAAGGCTGGCGGGGTTAGGTTTAGATGGAGCCCGGTGGATGAAGGAATGTCGATATCGATTGGTGGTATCGGCATCAAACCTTCGGGTTCGCTAAGCCTTATTATTATTATTATTTAATTAAATAGACTAAGTTTGGCTATCTTCAGATTGAAAAGCCCAAATTCCGATAATTTCAGTAAATGATTAAGTTGTAGGTTACGATAAGATGAATCTATTTACGAAGTTTTCGCCAGTTGGTAATAATTTGATAAAAAGGACTATGTACCATGGAGTACTGTTTTAGAAAAATTCATTCTAAAGTTGCCGTTAATTTTACGGTCCATTTTTTTTTTTTTTTTTTTTTTTTACGGATTAAGCCATCAATATTTCTTAATGCTCATTCCTGAAAATATTTAATAATCACAGAAATAACTAAAAGATGCCATAATTTCTGCTACAACCGTGAGTAATTGCTTTCTGTGCTTTCGTGTTCTGGGAATGCAATAGCAATTTGTGGATTCTAAATTAAAGGTTTGAAAATCTGATTCCGAATTGACCTTTCGATTCAACATCACTGTCAACGATGCCAATCATTTTAACTTTTACATTTAAACAACAGAGGAAATCTATTTTATATAAATTGTTTATACTAAAGGAATTCAAGAAATAAATACATGCAGGTAGAAATGCAAAAATTTCATTTTTCAGAATAAATATCCAAAAAGTAATTTAAAAATCTGAAAAAATAATTTTTAATGTGAGTTCAATTTAAGTTACTGCATTGCGTTATCACTACGTTTGCTCCAAACAAAAATAATAAAGCGATATATTTTATTTTGTAATATATCGTATCCTATTAAAAAATAAAATACATTTTGCTACGCTTAACGGCACAAGGAATTAGAGCCACGTGAGATTCATTCATATAATATATACAATTACAAAAAAAAAAAAAAAGAAAAATTAGAACAAAAGTGAAAATAAAAAACTGTAATAAAAACAAAACAAATTAAACTTGAAACAACATAAAAAAAAATGAAATTCATAAAAACACATTTATACTTATCTAAAATATTTACAATCAGTTGAGGGAACTCCGAGTCTGACCTTTTTTCTCACGTGTGGAGGATAAGGCAAGACTCTAGGAGATCCCAGCGCTTCTCTCTCAGCTGCGTCACCGGGATGGGAGTCCAATATAGAAAACCAGGTTACACGTTGTTGTATTGGTTTTAGTCTATTCAATGGTTGTTATTTCGTAAAATTACATATAACGAGAGGAGGAAATATTTCGAGATCATCAGCATTCCATATTCTTAATACAATACAAGAGCAAGACTGATAAGGATATAATCTAATCAGAAAATTCATTACCGCTTAAATAATTAAATAAATATAAATTCCAGACAAAATAGAATTTTTTCTAAAATCTTAATGCAGAAAAAAATAAATGTACGTAAATTAAATATTATAACACCTTACTAATAAAGTAATTAACACTGTAAGGTGTTAGTTACTATTTTGTATAAATATTATGTTAAAATAAAATTACCATGTAACTTTCATTACTTATTAAAGAACTCCAACTATAACATAAATAGATAATCGGTGACCACGATGTGATTTTAACATAAAAAGGTTATATACTCAAGCTTTACTTAATAGGCGATATGTGAAAATTGTAAAATGAACACAAACATTTTAAAAAAGCACTTACAAATCGTTCAACTTTTTCATGGCTTCAAGGAGACATATCAAAATACAAAAATGTCTCTCAGAAGCTCGAAATTTTTTCATTAAACCTAATACGATTATATGTGATGATACATTTTTCCTAAATATCGATCTCTCGACAAAGTCAACATTTTTTTTCGAGTTGTTTCATGAAATTAATGACGTAAGAAGATGAAATGTCATATTGTTTTTTTTTTATAGAAACGTAAAAGCAATATGAAGAACCGGAAGGTATATAGACATACAATTCGCCATATCTTCTCAGTGTTTTCAGAAAGAATACAAGCTAAATTGGCTTATTCGCCTGTATTATTTGCTTTGTCTCCAGTCGAAACGACCCTCTTCACTTCTCTCAGGGAGTGCGTGGGTCGGAGGAGCGTCATTTCTTTAATAAATCATAATTTATTATAGTATAATAAATAATAATTTATTTATTGCAGACGCGACGCATGTCAAATTTTTATGATTTTAAGATTATAAAGAGAGAAACAATTTATTTTTATATAAAATATAAAAGCTTGCTGTCCAATTATATTGGGTTGCTATACACACAGCATACTAGTTAATCCGTAGGACAATAAATAAACGTATATATAAATATATAGAAGTGGTTAGTTTATATGAGTATAATAAATATATATATTTCACTTCTTTTTTTTTTAACATTTAATTTCCCTTTCTCTCTCTTTATACACCTCTCCTATACACAATATTAAGATACTTAAAATTATAATAGAACAACAACAAAAGTGTATACATCTAAAATTAAATAAAATAGAGAGAGAATCACTTTATAATCATAAAATAGTGCTGTCCAATAATATTGGGTTGCTAAAAACGCAGCATACTTATTAAAACAAATATAATAGACATTTTTCATTAAATAAATGAATAAATACATAAATTTACAAAAAAAAAGTTAATAATAAAAGTTTACATTATTTGTACCATTTTTAAAATATATACATATATATTAATAAGTATTACTCGTATTAGATGTTCAGAAAAAAATTGCACTACTGTTGTTTTGCATTAAATCCTATTTTGGACATTTTTAAAATTTTATTTAACTACAACCGCAATGATTTTAAATCACTTCACTACAAGTATCACTTCTAAAATAGAAAACATTAATATTACATAAATAAATTAATTGGTAACAAAAAAAAACAAAAAAAAACACGGCAAATTATTTCACAATAGTTTATTATTTCCAATCATCCATCTAAAGTAGCATTACCTTCCTAGTGACAAAGAAAAAGAAATAAAAGATGATTCGAATTATTGGGCTAAACTTTTTATTTTTAATCATTAGTAATATGCTAATAAAATTAGCATTACTTCAGTAACACATTCAAAAACCAAAACAAAGGATATAACCTTTGCAGTACAACATATAGAAAACATCTGGAAACCATATATTTGTTCTTAACTACCCGATTTTAACGATTTTTTTTTTGGTAATTCCTTTAACTTTTGAATAACCATACAATATTGAAAAAAAAAGGGACAACGGTACAAAAAAAAAGTATACTTTTTTAGTTAATCGGAATCTAATTGTACCACACGTCGTAACTTTTTTTCCAGCTTCTTTTCGTTTAAGTATGTTATATAGATAAATTTAAAGGGCACCGAGAAGAAGACTTTATCGAAAATAGCAACGCAGGTTTTTCGATTTTCGAAAGGAAAAGGAGGATAGAAATGTAACGAAAATGTTTATTCGTTTTTCGAATTCTACGTATCCTGAAACGTGAAACCTCAACTTTTGAGGAAGGGTTAAGTTTTTGAATTTTTTGTTCGATTATAACGGTTCATTATTGAAAATAATAAACCAAAAATAATAAAAAACGAACGGCGCAAAATTTTAATATTCGTTTTATATTATACGTTTCTTGAATCGTAAAAGTTCAAATTTTGATGAGCATTGAGAGTTTTTTTTCTAGCTTAGAATGTTTTGAATTGATTTCCTTTTATGGATTATCTATGATAGTTTGATTATGAAATGTGTTTTTTTTTAAATAAGATACGTCTATGATAAAACTCCTAATTCAAAACCAGTAGAAACGATTATTTACTAAAGTTATTTTTAAAAATGGATGTACAGTGGAACCACTCAATAAAGACCTCTCTTTAAGGGACATTTCTCTTTACAGGACAATTTTAAACATACTGACACTCAGGCATAGGTTTAAAAAAATTAGGGAAATCTCTCATTTAAGGGCAAGAAATGAACCACGATGAAGTTTCGCAGTCATTTATTTTATTTTATCGTTGGAATATAATTTCCACGTTTGTTTCGTTTCGCTTGTTTCATAAATATTAAATGCATTGAACTTTAGGAGAAAGCACGGTTAAATGAATAGAGTAACTCAAATATTCTGTTAAATTCACCGATGATTAGAATAGGAATATTTTATGAAGTTCAAACTCGGGAAATTCATCACAAATTCCGATAGGTGCGCTAATAAATTATTCACCAAAAGCATGCTCACACATTGTGGGAGGGGGTGTATTCATAACGAACAATTATAAACAGGTTACGAAACAAAAGGCAGCAATAACAGAAATCAGGGAGCTAATAATACACTGTTACAATTTTTCTTTCTTTTCATTTCTAACCAATTGTTTTCTTAAGAGAAACCAGTATATTTAACAGCTAAGTTACATTAATAAAAACGATAACTATTTTAATATATAAATTTCTAACAACTGTCTTGTACTAAGATAATCAAACGAAAAAACTATTACTAAAAGGCTATTATAACAAGACGTTGCTAAACTTAGCAGCATTGTTAATGCAGAACCAGCTCGTTAAATTTTAACAAACTCCTCATTAATACTAAATGGTCCATTGCCCTCTGTATGCGCTCTTTTCTTCTTAGCAAAGTAATAAAACTTTATTAACAAAGGGGTAATAAAAACAAAGGCGTTTAGTAACTATTAATGAACAACAAAGGGTAAAAAACCAATATTATAAACAATAGCAATAGGTTATTTACTTAAATTTATTGAAGATAATTGAGATGCAAAAAAAAAAAAAAAAACTATATCATTATATAGCATAATTGAAACAACCACTTTTTTATTTTTAAGGTTTCTATATTAAAAAAATACTTAAGGATTTATATTTTTTTTTAATATTTATTATAAACAGACTATACATCATTTATTATTTATATATGTATATAATACAGATAACATTAAAGTAATAAAGAGATTACAAGTTGTACATTAGAAGAACATCTCCTGAGACGTCCACCTACTAACCCCTCCTCCCCCGTCAGCAAATGGAATCTTGTCCGGCCATTGTCTTCTAGAGTTCCTCGACACTATTGACACAGCTCCTCGGCGGTTTAGGAACTGTGTCAGGGGATCGATAGTGGATCTGTAGTCATCGGGGGCTAAGTTATCTGTAAGCAGCCTCGAGGGTTCGTCCATCGTTTCATGTCTTAATTAAGGGAGGATACTTAATTATATAAAAAAAACAAAAAAACATTACAGTATAAGCTAGGTAAATAATAATATTTTATTTCATTTATTTATTTGAACCCTACCGTGCCGTTGAGGCAATACGGGTTTTGCAGAACTGGGTAGTTACACGTCACTGCATA
Source organism: Nezara viridula (assembly GCA_928085145.1). Lineage (NCBI taxonomy): Eukaryota > Metazoa > Arthropoda > Insecta > Hemiptera > Pentatomidae > Nezara > Nezara viridula. Next base: position 18,418,618 of record OV725077.1, read on the forward strand.
ACTGCCTGCTTCTGCAACGAGACCAATGTTCACATTTCCTGTTTATTGCCTTATTCCGCTCCTCCTTGTTCCGGCGGCCTCCGTGGCGCGGGTCCTCTTCTTGTGAGCTTGAAGTGTGCGGGTAGTTTTCTTCCGTAACTATCTGAGGGAAATCGGACTCAGTGAGGACATTGAGTCCAGTCTCCCTCACCAATTTGGCCCTTAGCGACTCAAAGGCGATGCAGTTCGTAATAATGTGCTCAGCAGTCTCCGGTATCCCACAGCTAGGGCATAGGGGATCGATATCCTTTCCAAATCCATGGAGCTTGTCGTATTTTATTTCATTTATTAAAATTTACAAATGTTTTAACTAAATCCAACTAGTAAATGTGAAGAATCAAGAATAAAGGCATTAGCCTAGTTATAGTATTCCCTAATTATATCTTCAAAATTTATCTTTCATATACGAAAATAATTTCAGCGCAAGAGAAACCATTTTGATCATGCTTAAAAATATACTTGTAATCAAAGAATTTCACCTTTTTTAAAATAAAAATACAGTGAAACCTCTTGATAAGGATCAATTTCGTTTATGATTCATCTCTATTTATAGGGCAATTTTAATTGAACAGGCACAAGAGATCATGAGTGAAAAAATCTATGTCAGGGTTACCTCTCGCTAAAGGACAAAAAATTAATTCGACTGTTTGATACAGGTTTCACTGTACCACTAGACATTTACCCCCAAAAAGATTTTTGTCTAAATGAAAAACAACATACTTTTTTTTCAGACTTAGTCAACAAACACTATAAAATGATATGAGACTTTCAGTTAACGGAATGGCCAACTCCAATTTTAACATTTTATTTTATTAACTTTAATGAAATTTCTGGTGGGATAGTTTATATTTTAATTCACAGTTTTATATTTCAACACTGCAATCACCTAAGTATTTTCAGACAAAGCGAAGTGGAAGTAAAAATTATAGACTCTATATTTATTTATATTTCATTGTGAGTATTTTTATTTGTATAAGCACCCTCATATATACAAATTTTAATATCTATATCACTGTAATCTATACAATTAAATATTAAATAACACCAACAATAGTATTTATGGAAGCTTTCGGTCGAGCTTGGGTTCGCTCGTATTCCTTTGGATTATCACCTACTATATTCCTTAACGATCTCTTATTTCTCCTTTATTTATTTATCAAATTCTTTCATATTCTATATTTAACCATTTTTCATATTAGAAATTAATGTGAAATGGTCAATTATTACAAATAAAAAAAATGTACTTTAGAGGAAGCTAATATTGGAAATTAGCCATTTAAGCCCAGACAGAGAACATCAATCAGAATAATAACCACATTTTATTTAAAACTGCTCAATTTTACACTGATATAATGAATTTGATCAAAATCGTTAGAGCAGTTTTAGAGAAAATCATAAAAATGTATTCAGTCCATTATATGCAATTTCGCTTTCGTACGACTTTTTGTTTTTGAGTTACACTGTTAACATACTCACATTTTGCGGGACTTGGTTATTTGGACTCAGGGGACCTCAAAACGTGTTTTTTCGTTGAAAACTGAGGTTCGAAAATTTTCACGATAGAAATAAAAAAAAACCTTACTATATATTACATATATAGGTAAGTGAAAATAAAAAGTTTTATATATGTTTTGGGGGAAAAAATGCCTATTTATTAATTATTAATTAATTACCTATCTTTCTTTAAAAAAGTTATTATGTATAATTTATAATATAATGAATAATTAATAACACATAATGAATAGGATTAGTAAATAATCAACTGGTAAAAGCCTATACAAATGAATAGAATTATGAATAAATTATTTCAATAGAAGGAAACGATATGAGACGAATATGAAATATAACGCAATTGAAACTCAGGGTCGCAAAACAAGAAACTCCATTAAGAAATTATTTGTTCCCTAACCTTTTGCGGTCGATAAAAACTAATTCGAATTATGAAGAAAATGAGTTCACCTTAACTGTTAAGTTAAAATAAAAACTTTCATATTTACAAGATAACAATAAATAAGATAAGTAGATTTTATTGAATTGAATCGAGATGCTTTCAAATTTTTTTTTAATGAAAATTTGTTTCGGAGCACCAAGTCTGAGTCGTCATGCTGGGATATTAAGGATTCATTCTAGTAAAGTTGTATCGAGTCGACTGATGTTTACATTTGGATTAAAATATCTCCGAAACTAAACATCGTACCTCCATACTGTAAGTAAGAGAAATGTTCAGTATTTCATTCTCTTTGCAATGAGCTATTATTCAAAATGTATTTAATGTGACGCCATGTTGGAGAGGCAAAAAAAAAAAAATAATAATAATGACTGTTTTGATAATTTGGATTAAAACATCTCAAAATTTAAGTGAAGAATCAAAAACGAAGTTGAAGAATTCAATATAGATATTTTTTTTTAATTATCCGCAAAAATGAGAAAGTATTTCTATTCTATTTTCTGTTGCACTCAATATTGTTTCGATAAAACACTGACCCCGTTACAGAAATTGTATTTTAAAAAAGTAACAATACTGTATAATTGTATTGTCCTAATGACGTCTTATTTAATATGAATGTATCCATTCATATTATTAATCCCGTCTTGTATGTGACTTATATCGTGAGCTTAACATCACACAGTAGTTTTTTTTTTTTATTTTATGGTTATATTTAAAATCCCTATTTTTTTTCATAGCTTCATCTCATCGTAATCTACAACTATTTTATTTAGGAAAATCCTCGGAACGGGTCTTTCAATCTAGAGATCGACAAACTTTGTATATTTAATTAAACACTAAAAAGGCGTAAATACACATTTGCTTTCCACTTGGATCGTAAGATAATCGATCACAAAATGTTTAGGTCACACCAAACGGCCGAATCGAATTATCTTACGATCCAAGGGAAAAACAATTGTGTATTTACGAGTTTTTAGTATCTAATTAAATAGACAAAGTTTGGCGGTCTGCAGATTGAAAACGCCCCAATTCCAAGACTTTTCGTAAATAAAATAGGTTACGATGAGATGAAACTATTTACGAAGTTTCAAGCAGATGTTAATAATTCGATAAAAAGTTGTCTGTACCACTGACTAAATCACCACTGAGTTTGTGACGAAGTTCTGCAGTGGTTTAGAAGACCATTTAAGCTCATACTTAATCTCGGACCTCGCCATATGAGGGAAGATTGAAGAAGTATATGAAATAAGTTTTCTTTTTATTTTATTAAATATATAATACCATTTTATAAGTAATAACCGACCAAATGAAAATAAATAAAAACAAATAATATAGATGAAATTAATTTACTCTGATAGAACTAAAACATGAATAGTAGCCATTTTTCATAATTTTAAAACAATTTTGCGGAATAATAAAGGAACAGCTGGCTTTAACGCAGTACACATAAACTACATATTGCGACTCAAAGATAGAGGAAAGGGCTTCATAAGCTTCATAATTTTATATAGTTTATTACTTAATTATAACATTACTTTTAAATGAGCGGTTTTAGAACCAATAAAAAGAAGAAACTACACTATAAATTTAATAAATAATTTTAATTAAATAATTCTAAAAGAAAATAAGTGAAAAAAGTTAGAAAAAAAAATCAACTGTATGAATTCACAAAGAGTTAATTAAGATTTTTTAAGAATATTCAATTATGGTATTTAATAAAATAAAAATAGGAGTAAAACAAAATCAATCGTAAAGGAAGAATGGTGATATAAAATCTTAACAGAGTAGAACTACATAAAAAATACTGTCTAAGTCTGTAGAAAAAAATAAATAAATAATAACTTAAAATTCCTTCAGTTAATAATTCATTAATATCAATATGATATTCCTAGCAAAATATAGATATAACTTTTTTTTTTTTAATTTTATAACTAATCGATACAGAAACAGATTTCTTTGTAAAAGTTAACAACCAATCTCTCAAAACAAAATGGTAAATCACACCCCTTCATTATAACTTCTTCATCTAAATTAATGAGAAGCAGAGCCTTATGAATATTAAGCGTATCTACCAATAAAACAGCTACTACTAATGACCTAACGATCAAGGCAGCCGGTGGTTATTTATAGATGATAAAATATAAATGCATTAAGCAAATACTGATTGAAAATTAACTTATATAAAAAAATATTAAAAGCTTTAACAGCGTACTGCAACCAATAATTTATAAATAAATATCTTTTTTTTTTTACTTTTAGTTATTTCTTTATTGAGTATTACAACAATCTGTCTCTTGGACATTGGTTATAGTGAGGTAGAATGACATTCACACTATATGTACAAAAAAAAAAAAAATAAATAGAAACAAAATAATAATCAAAAGTATATACAACAGATAATAAAATAAAATAACCAAAAAAATAAGAAAATTAAAACTAAGCAGAAAAAAAAGCATGCATACACTATATACAATCAGGCGAGGGAACTCCAGGAGAACCCTGCGCTACTCTCCCAACCGCGTCACTGGTACTAAAGCCAGCGGAGATGAATCGAGAGCACTTTAGCCACATACACTCATGTCTTGAGTGAAGAATCTGGCCATTGCCAGAACTCCAATATATACAATCTACAAAAGGTCGCGAGGCCACTGGCGTTTCAACCTTCTTAGAGGATTATAGGGATGGGAGGGGCTTGATAGGGATTGTGCAAGAGGATTTGGGTGGTACGTAAGATTCTGGTGAAATATGGAGAATTTTTCTGGGATAAGTCTAGGACAAATGGGATGTTGGGGTCATGATGTAGGGTTTTGTTGGTTACATAGAAAGGAGCATCGACTATTGTTCGAAGGACTTTTGACTGGATGCTCTTGATGTTAGAAAATTTTGCTGATCCCCACAGTTCTAGTCCGTAAGTCCAAATAGGTTTCAGTAAAATCTATATCTAGTAATATATTGAGCTAATTTCATAAAATAAAGCTTTAGGTAGCACAGGTTTTAACATCACGGTATGAGTAAGTAGAGATTGGCACTTCTACTACTTTTAAAAACGTAAATGAACTGTTAGTTGACCAAAAACAACAGTTCTTAAGAATGGTGGTTGAATTCTAACAAATGATGACCAATGTGAACTTTACTATTACGTTCTCGATAATGAGTTCTCTACAATTATTCGTTATTATTAAAGTTGAGGTCAAATGGGTCGTGGTAACGGATTTAAAGAGCGCAATCCTGGCCATCGAAAAAGAGAACACCGACAACCACACTGGCGAGATCTATTAAAAATATCTGGTGGAAACTAACAGAAAAGGGAAAGGAAATAATATTAATGTGGGTCCCTTCACACTGCGGAATTGTCGGAAATGAACAGGCAGGCAAATATGGCGAGAAGGCTAGATAGAAACCCAACAGCCATAATTAAAGAAACCCCGATAGAAGATTTTATACATCATATAAAAAAAAAATTGCGGGTAATGTGGCAGAACGTATGGCAACAAAAAGAAACCAAATTAAAAGGAATAAAAAGCCACTGTTCTAAATGGAAAACTAGCAACCGACTCTCCAGAATAGAAGAGACAGTCCTCTGCCGCTTACGAATTGGGCATTGTGAATTTTCACATGCCTACTTACTAAGAGGACTAGACCCACCGACCTGCGAGAGCTGTAAGGTGCAAAGAACTGTCCAACATATCATTCAAGACTGCCCAGTATTGGAGAATGTAAGGAAAAATCTCGATATGGCCCAGAGCCTAAAAGAAAACATCAGCGACATCGAAAACACCGTGGAAAAAACTTTACAATTTTTAAAAATAATAAAGTTCTACAATAGAATACAAATAGGAAGTGTTGCCAATGACCCTGCAGGGTAGAAGCGACAATAAAAATAAATAAATAAATAAAGTTGAGGTAAATATAATTGTACATTTTCTTTATAAATTAATATTGTGGATGATCTTATATCTGAAATGCTTACTTACTATTTCCTCAGTTTTTTGTTAGATGTTCATAATCTAGACTACTCATGAATTTTGTGAGACCTTGTTTGTGAGTAATTGAACAAGTCAAATCCTGATATTGACCAGTTTTTTCCCTCTAGAAGTGTTTCCATTTAGATCCATGCTGTTAATATTTAGATCAAGGAACATAGGTTACTTTAAAAAGGAAGGATATGGTCCGGGGTAGCGGGCATAAATAGACTAAATAGTGGTAACACTATTTCATTGAAAGCCAACGTTTCGACCCGACTTTGCAGGTCTTCATCAGGGCTAGAACTTACAACCAAATATAATTATAAGTATCAATTTTTTTTCCCTCTCTATACTTTTAAGTTAGCTCTGCAATGTATGTATGTCAATGAAGTTATTTCTATATTTATATTTTACTTTTGCCAATTTTGGGTTTATTCACATTCACTCTGATCTAGAATCATGAAATACCTCTCACATCTCTCAACTCTATTTTATATGTATATTTATATATTTATAATTTAATATTTTATAGATATAGTATTTTTCCATTGTATCCAACCATATCTTCGAAATTTCTAGATACTGTAATTTCCTGGGTTTTTCAAAGTTGACTTACTTAACACATGTTAACTCCCCCTATACCTGCAATCCTTACCGCTGCCTCCCAATTCTAAGTGAAACTCCTAGATGAACACACCTGTAAGTCTCTAATTTTATTTCTCTCCTGTAGATTTTGTAGAAGTATATTCACATTTTCATTTATTATATATTACACTACAACAATTGTTAGCATCTATTTACTTTAGTTTAGGATCTTGTTATTCAGCTTACTTAGTCCATATTTTATTGTACTTACTCTTTATAATTTTAATAAGCTTATTCACATTGTTTATAAATTATGTCTAAATATTATATAATTGCCACACTTCTCTATCTTTTTGTATCTTGTCCGTTCTAGCCCTGATGAAGACCTGCAAAGTCGGGTCGAAACGTTGGCTTTAAATAAAACAGTTTTACCACTATTTAGCCGATTTATGACCGCAACCCCGGACCATCTCCTTCCTTTATAATGCAACGGTCAACTATGAAATATTCAATAGGTTACTTTAACATGAAGTCGACGATTTGTTAAATTTTGTTTATTTGTAATTAGCCAATAAAATTTTAACTAATGAAATCGAATAAAAACAAATGAGTTTTTAAAAATTATTGGGGTTTTGCATGTACCTCTCGACTCATCCGGGATGTCTATTTAAGTAATTGGTCCTTATATTTGCCAAAAAAAAATTTAGATTTACTTAACTTAACATTAGTAAAACTGCTAAAGTGCAATTAAACACTACTAAATATAAAAAAGGCCATTTATTTGAGCACTTCCTCTTAGGAAGGACATCAGTTCACTTGAAAAGCTCAGGTGTAAAACGAAAGAGAGACGGACACCGAAACCTCCCTCCCCCCAGGCAAAGGAGATGGACTCGCCCGAGTCGTCACGTTGCAAGCCCTAAAGCAATAAGGGTTCCTTTTAAAAAGAACTTCTCACTTTTCATCTATCTTTGTTTTTCTTTTCCCTTTGAATCAATTTTCCTTACCAGGTAGGAAACTTACCGAGTAAAAAGAATACTCTTGGTTGTTAACCTATTTATTAAAATATGCGAAATTTATAATTAATAACGTATAACATCAATCTAATATTCAGATTATTATATATTTTACAGCAAATGTATAATAGAAATAGAGGTATCCATCCCCCAATGGCGATAGTGCATGACCCACCTCCTACTCCCAATGAATCGTATCATCCTTCCCTTCTTAAAAACAGCCAAGTAAATTTTTTTGTTCTATAGAGATTGGGTTTGAAAGTTCCAGAAAATGGCCATGAAGTTTCCCCTCCTTCCGAAGACAATATTTCCTAGGTACATTCCTCTACCAAATCATCAACAACCATCGTCCTTCTTACGCCTACAACCTTCTCCAGTTCAAATCCTCAGTCCATTCCCTGTCCATAAGATTTCGACCTTCTAACCTTTACATGCCTTCTCACAGATCTTCTTCATTCCAAAACTCCTTTATTTCTTGCTTTGTCAATTTCTCTTTATCAAAATTCGACATTCCCCATCCATATCCACATTCAAAACCCTCCTATTCCAATTCCAATCCCAAAAACAGTCAGATAGTTGCTAACCATTCGACAACATACATTTATTTCATGCCATTCATTGTCAAATATCGATGCTAAATGATGAAGTATTTATATATTAATCAGGCAATTTATATTGTCAGATTCAGCTTTTTGTTTTCTCAACAGAAACACAATGCTTATTTTAATGAAGAATTCAATATCTTTTTATCTTCTTTATTGTTCTCTTAAAAGTGTATACTGGTTTATCAGTACAAATAATTTTAAGTGTCTTGTCATAGTGTTAATTGTTTTGTATATAGAATGTTTACCTTATATTTTCTTTACATTATTTCTTTTTTTCGATTGATTTTATTTTGGCAACTTATAACTTTGTTATTCTCAAGGGACTGTGTCCTAGAATAAAGTTATTTTCTATCAAAAAAGCAAGAACGAATACCGATTCGAGAGATATAATTGACTTACATTGAAACTGTTGTTACTCAACGGACGCGGAATTTGATGCTCCACAACATTTATTATATGCCTTTTTCTCTTATTAGAGAACTCATTTTCAGCTGCAGTACTATTTATAGTAATTTGTCTCAGTTTTTCTTTTTTTTTCTTTTTTTTTTTTTTTTTTTAAGCGTTTGCTGCTATAATGACCAAACCAGTTTACCAAATCATTAGGTTTAGGTACTCGTTCGACGCAAAATTTAACGTTCTTTAATTTCTTAAAGAGTATATCTTTCGCTTCGATGTGCAAATAAAATACGTCTTGGTATCGACTGAAATTTACAGAAAACATTCGACAGAAGAATGCTCATGTACATTCCTGCCCACATATCAAAAAAAAAAAAAAAAAAAAAAAAAGAAACCTCAGACTACGACTATTATACTTACTTCTTTCAAGACGCTCAAAATTAAAACGAAACTGAACACTTACATTAAGCCCAGATGGATCTACGCTTCTCAAATTTATGGAACAGCCAAAACGACCAACATATGGAAACTATAAATTTGTCAGTGGAAAACTTTCAGGAATATAACTATAGTTCTATGGTACGTTACAAACATTGCTTTACATATAGACTCTTAAATAGCAATATTTAACGACCGCATATGGACACACTACAAAAGATTTCACGATAACTTACATGGACATTGTAACACACTAATATAAAATATGGCTACATTTAACATGGCCGAAAATACACTTAGGAGACTGAAAAGAAGCAGGATGAGGGATTTGCTCACTAAAATATACTAAAATCAAGACAAGAAAGGATGCCGCTGGAGTCTCCTCTTCCTCACGCCAATCAAGCCACTACCTGTACTTTGACCGACAGCAGACCCGCTAATTATCATTACATATGATAGATGTGTGTGAAGAATTAAAGTAAAAAAATATATATATTTAAACCAATACATAAGCATAAAAAAATCCCACACACATTTTTCGCAATAAATATCCCGTTATGATTCCCGAGTCAATGGCCTAATATTCTTTAAATCAGCCGCTATTTTATTAGGTGGCATGACCCGATTGAAAGACTCTCATTTTTTAAAAATTATAAATACTCAAAAAAATAATGCTTTCAAAATTGTCTTCAGTTAATGTCAATATTTTTTTCACGGGCTCTCGGACTAGTATATAATTACTAACTCCAATTCCAATTTTTGAGTAAAGTAATTTTAGTGATATTTCTAGTTGGATAATATAGTATCTACACAGAGAGTAAGTTGATTCCAGAGTAGGTGATTGCAGTGTTGAAATATAGAACTGTCAATAAAGGTATGTTTTTTTTCCACTAGAAATATAGCCAAAATTAATAATCAAAAATGTTGAAATCGGAGTTAGTCATTCTGTCAACTGAAAGGCTCAGTAATATTATTTATATAAGAAGGAAAACAGAAAAAGTAAAAAAAAATAAAGATATAATTGAATATTTAATAGTTGACTAATAAAATAACTATTTTATTAAAAGTCAACGTTTCGACCCGACTTAGCAGGTCTTCTTCAGGGAGGTGTGTTCAGCAAGGAGTTCCACTTAGATCTGACTCAATTCTAAGTGAAACAAACGCTTTGCTGAACACACCTCCCTGAAGAAGAACTGCAAAGTAGGGTCGAAACGTTTGCTTTTAATACAATTTTTGTGTTTTCTGTATAAATGGTGTGAATGTGTTCATATCTCACTATAATTATTGTCCACGTGACAGATTATTATATTTATAAATAAATAAACAATAAAATAGTTTTGCCACTACGTAGTCTATTTATGAACGCCACTCTGGACCATCTCCTTCCTTAATAAAGATATAACTAAGTGCTTAATTTAATATGTTACAATTGAGGGGTAAATTATTATGCCAAATTATCTTATTACTTTTTTCATCCAATTGATAATCTTCAATAGTTTCTGAATCAATTATGATATTCTACAAGAATTCAAGCCAGTATTTATTTTACGACATAAAGAAGGATGATATCTATAATTAATATACAATTTTTACGAATAAATGAATATAAATCGAACTTCGAACAATTAATGTTTATATCTAACTTTCAATCAATATAATATTATAATAATATTAAATACATTTTAAACGAAATAAAGACAGTCCATTAATCTTTCAATTTATTCCTTTTAAAAATAAATAGATAAATTATGACGCTTTGATAGACAGTGTTCTAATCCCTTGTCATATCTTTAAATAATGTTTTTCTTCAGAAAGGTTAATTAAAATTTTAAAAAGAATAAATTAAAAAATCGTTGATATTATAAAAATAATCATTTAAAGAAACAGAACACCTAGAAATATTACCAAATAAACAATATATATCCATACTTATATTTTTTGATTATTACAACATATCGAAATTTGATTGTTCATATTCATTAGTTACTCTATTCGACACTAAATAATTGGTAAATTGAAACTTATACACGACTAAAACTTTCTAGTTCTAATGACATATTGTAATAATATATTATTATAATATAGTATATTAATATGATATACCCATGACATGTATATGTATATACATTTTGCTAAAAGGTTTAACTTCAGGTCCAATGAATTCTTCTTAATTGAGACATGTAATATTTAATAAACACCTCATCAGAAAAGCAAAATACATCTGGAGTTCAATATATGGATGTTAACGAATATTTTATTATAATTTTTATTTTCTATAATTATTATCGACTAAAAGTTATCGAAGCAATAATATTTATTTATTGTTTATCACTTTGTTCGAATAAACGACCAGTAATTTTTGCTAAAAGTGTATGCAAACTATTGTTGTTCTATTGACATATATATTTGTAGAAATATCTAAAATATTCTTAAAATATTTCATTATATTATAATGGTAAATTAGACTATATATATATATATATATATATATATATATATATATATATATTTTTTTTTTTTTTTGACAATATTTATATTGAATAAACATATGGAATATAGATGTTTTGTATATTTTTGGACAAAAAAAGTTTGAAAAAAGGCAATTATGATATACAAAATAAATAAATTAACATTTCATGGTGTTGTTGTTTATTTATTTTAAGTACTAATGATAACTAGGATAATTGTTTTTATAAAATTAGGATATTGTTATAGATATTATGAATATATACTAACCCAAGAGGACCTCGCATTCTTTGTTACGTAGCCGGAAATTTGTATAAGACCAAAGTCCGATCATTTCGAGATATTTAAATATCGACGAGGAGGACAAAGCTAGACATAGAAACCGGTTATTTTCTTATCATTGACAAAGCAGTCAACTGTCGACATCAACAGCGACGGTCAGCAGCAGCAGAGCGACTGGACGTCCGAACGGCGGGAGCGCGGAATGCCGCACCCGCGCATGCCTGCCCTTATCACTCAGGCCCTAATCACCGGTGGGGCCTTCCACTATCTCCTATCAGCCAGCGAAGATAGGTAGCGTGTAGCAATCGCCTGGTTATCAAATCATGGAATGGCGGTGGGGAAACTGGCTATACACAAGGGAAGGAATTCTCTTTATATATAAAAACTTCTGCCCAGATATGAAAAATGTATTATAGGGATTTTAGAATTGAATATACTTTTTGGAGTAAATGACAATACAAGCTATTTTATCTAAGATTAAAAGCTCGGCCAATGCATGTTCAAAACACCTGTTTTTGAAGTGAAAATTTCTTTAGACACGTTTTGAACTTTTTTAAAATTAAATGAAAATAGATTTTTATTATCTTGGGACTGTTGTCCCTTTATGACAAATTATAGATACAGAAGAAATGCCTGTGTGGTCATAAAATTAAATTAAATATTTACAATTCTCATTAAAATTAAAATATTGGAAGAAAAATAAAACAAAAACACTAAATATCTGTTTGCTATCTACATTAATGACCTTCCCCATTATGATCCATCACTCCCAATACCATATCTATGCAGATGATTTCCAAATATACCTATCCTTCCCGCCCTCCGACCTATTATCTGCCACAGAAAAACTACAAGAAGACTTGGATTGGATTTGTGACTGGGCGAGAACTAACAAGTTGAAGTTGAATGCGAGAAAAACGAAAGCAATCTTAATAGGCTCCAATCACCTCCTTAAAACCGTTCCTAATATTCCAACTCAGTTCCTGCATGATAATCCCATCAAATTTTATCCCACTATCAAAAGCCTTGGGATAACCTTCGATCAAACACTTTCCTGGAAAAACCATGTATCCAATATTACCCGCCGTACTATTCTCACTCTAAAACGTATAAATTATTCTCGTCACCTATTTACATTTGAAACCCGTATGCTCCTAGTCACTTCTTTAATTTTCCCCACTTTGACTATTGCTGTACGGTATATTGGGACGTCTCTGGGGATCTCGAGGCGAAACTAAAATGTTTGATAAATTGCTTTGTAAGATTCATCTTCGGGATACCAAGGGACGCCTCTGTTTCCCAATTTTATGCAGAGTTGAAGTGGCTTTATCCTTCCTACCGTCGTAAATATTTCCTGGCATCCTTCCTCTTTCAAGTTATCCAATCACACCGTCCTTCATACATCTCTGAACTCCTTCAATTCAAATCCTCTGTTCGTTCCCGGTCTTCTGACTTATATATAAGGTCCCACCGAACCGCTGCTTTCGACAGATCTTTCATTATCCGATCCTCATCCCTTTGGAACTCCATCCCTTCTCACATTCGACAAAGTAATACCCTTCCTACCTTTAAATCCCGTCTCTTCAATCATTTCTTATCTATCCAGCCTTCATGAAATTGTAAATAGACACTAATGTAAATATGAATATAAATTATTAGCTCGTTCTTCATTATTTTTATTTATTTTTTTAATTTTTAATTATTAACTGATTAAAATTAGAAAATAACTTATACTTTTTAATTTTATTACTATGACTGTTTAATTACTCTGTATCTTTATTTATGTATCTCTGAAGCTCTTTACCCCAAATTTATGTCTTTCTGTATTATTCTAAAGGGACTCGTCCCAGAATAATTAAAGTATTATTATTATTAAATACATACAGATATATATAATACAAAGATGTGAAAATAAAATAACTTAAGTAAAGAAAATCATTTCTGGGGTGAACTTAAAAAATTCTCTTATCTACGCGTCATGATCAATTGGGAAAGGAGTAGGTGCTTAAGAAAGAGAGATTTAAATTAGGAAACTGATTATACATGTCGAATATCGAGAGGTATGGTATTCCAGATGGAGACGGCTTGAATTATAAAGGATTTGTCAAACGCAGCAGTTCGATGAGGAGGTGGATAGAGGTCAGAAGTACGGGATTTAGTGGGATGGGATTGAATGGAATATTTAAATTGAATAATTAAATTGAAACATATAGTAAGGTCGCTGAGTTCTGAATGCTTGGTACAGAAAGGTGGCAAGGAAGTAAAGACGGCGGTTGGATGGATAGAGCCACTTCAACTTGGTGTAATATGCGTATGTCTGGAGATTCCGAAAACAAAACGTATTGCGCAGTAGATTGAATTTTTATGGAGAGTGAATTCACTAATCAAAAAAAAAATATATCAGAAACTGAAAATTGGACCTGCATATTGCTAGCAAGGAAAATGTTCATCATTTCATCCTCTTTGTAATGAGCTATTATTCAAAATGAAACCTTAAAGCGACGCCGAGTTAGAGAGACGAAAAAATAGTTACGAAAACCAAATAACGAATTTTATGGAAGATATGGATTAAAATAACTCAGAAACTAAAAATCGAACCTTCATACTGTAAACGATGGAAATGTTCATCATTTCATCCTCTTTATAATGAGCTAGCTATTATTTATAATTTTCTTTTTATAACGTCCTTGAAAATTTTGAAAACTGTAAGTTCTTGCAATAAATGATTCGTGATTCTGTTTCGCTTTAAGCCCGTCAGCTCCTAATTTCCTCTCTCATTTTCCCTCACATCGATTATGGCTGCTTTGTATACGGTGGACTGTCTGGTGGGTATGAGATTAGATTGAAGTGACTAATGAATAGTTTCATTAGATTAATGTAGTTTTTTTATTTTTCATTAGAGTAGCCATGCGCTCTCAAGTTTCTATCCCGAGAAGAAGTAGCACAATCCAGTTTTCGAGCCTTTTTTGTTTAAGTATTTTCGCTCACTTTTAGTAACAGTTATTTTTAGTAAAATAACAGTTATTTATAAATCATGGTATAAAAGAAAAAATGTTTTATTGAAAACTAATATTAAACTGTATTTCTGTTTAATATTCGTTTTTTTTTTTTTTTTTTTGTATGAAATAAAAAGTTTAAAGTTTCTTAAAATTAAATATTTCATTTTAAGTTCACTTTTTTTTTTTAAATCCACATTCCTTATAACAATACACTTTTGATTCAGGTTACAACCTCATTAGTGCAATCGTAAAAATTTATTAAATTATGTGTACAAATCAGTAACAGTTCAAAATAAGTAACTGGCGATACTTAAGTAAAAAACGTCCCAGTTATTCGATAGAAATATATTCTAATTGTGGATTAATGGTTGACTTTAGTGAATAATTGAAGAAAAGAATGGTTGGCGTGATCACTCAAAAATATAAAAAAGTAAAAATAAATAGGTACATTTATATTTATTATAAATATACTTATTTATTTTTACTTTTTTGACTCATCACCTCAACCATTCTTCTCTGCAATGAAGTATATTCTTGGTGTTTTTCTTTGCCAAAAACTTACAACGAAAAAATGTTCTTACATTCTTGATTTTTTTTTTACTCTTTGTTTCTCTTTCTATTCTTTAGATCTCAGCACACCCAACTGTGTGCTGAGCACGGCTTCTTTTAAAATATCCTTCATAACGTGTGCTACCTTGTTTTGGAATTTCTTACACGCCTCCATAAGCTAAACATCATCTTTAATTTCATTATAATTATTCCTGAATATGAAAATATATATATTCTCTAGGGATCTTCTCTTAATTTTATGCTAAATTCTGGACACCAAAAAAAAAAAAAATAATAAATTCACTAAATTAGAATACTAGGGCACGTTTTATATAGAGGGGAGGTTTTCCAAATCCCTATAAATTTCAAATAAGCCGCTAAATTAAAGCCAACGGGTGAACTGGCGACATTGCATAAGCCATTTAGGAAAGTTGTACTTAGTAGCTTCTATGACGTTATTAGGAATTCTGTTTTCTTAACTTAATAAAAGTCAATATGACGAAGGGGTAGGTTTTCCAACAGTATAAGTCACATATAATCTTGATTTAACTTATGATTCATTGGAAAACTGTCTGAGTCAATGGATTGATGGTTGATAGTCGTCCTGGTACCAGGTTTTTTTTTTAACTCTGGCGTTGATCCCCCGCTCTCTCCTCTGTCCTGGGAATAACTCCGTACATCCAAACAAATGTTTGATGATCAGAATCACCTATTGTATATATATATATATATATATATATATTTTTTTTTTTTTTTTTAAATTATTACTTATAGCAAAAAATCCTTCACCGATGTAGACTACAATTTCCAAAGAGCTACACCATGCAGTAGCTATCGTTCGCTAATTATTAATGTAGACATCTACATGAAGATTTTTGTACAATTGGAATTTCCAAAATTACCCAAAATTTGAAACTTTTGCAATATCACAAATGATCTCATGTCTTTAATGTACTGTTATAAAAAAAATAATTTATCAGCATTTAGTCATGTGAATATCAAAATAATGCTAATAATAAAATAGTTATTGATTAATATACTTCATAAGCTAGAATGCAAAATTGTAATTCGCAACAGAATATATTGGGTTATCAATTTCGAAGGAGAGACAGGTTTCTTAATTCTCCTTAAGCCAGAAGTTGGTGATGAACGGCCCAAGATATTTCCCAGAATGAGAGGAATAAGTCACGTAAGAAATTAATGAAGTCGGACCTCAAGATGGAGCGAACCTTTATATTTTCATTTAGTAGGCTTTGTTCCATAATATCCGGTTTAAGCCTATTTTAAGTCCATGTATTGGGTACAAACATAATTAAAGTTAAGCAAATTGAAGAAGTTATAAATAAAAAAATCAGGGGACAGGAATAAAGAAATTCTTGTTTAATAAATATAAAAATTCAATAGTTCAATATTTAACAAAATAAAAAAAAGACAAAAAGAAAAACTACATAAATATAAATTTGTCTTTTTTTATTTTCTTAAATATTGAACTATTGAATTTTTATATTTATTAAACCCGAATTCCTTTATTCCTGTCCCCTGAATTTTTAATTGGGCGAAACAACAATTAAGTTAAGAAATGAGTATTTACTCAGGAAGAATCACATAAATTTGAAGAATAAAGTGATTCTAAAAAATTGAAATATATATATGGAATGTTAATATATAGCTAAAAATATGAAATACGTCTAGATTGTGTGGTGGAGACTGGGGGTGTGGCCCTTGTGTTCTTTAACGTGACGTGTAAATAATAACATTAGACACACTAGGTGCAAAAAATAACTATAATTTGTTATATACGGTATCAATATTAACATTTATTATGTTATGCTGCTATTATAAAATGCATTAGAGCGAAGAAAAAATTAATTCCGATTATTTAAAAATCCAAAAATGGGTTTTAAATATTCATAACTAGTGTTTTAACAAATTACAAACTAAAAGGTGCATTATTTTACTGTTTAAGAAACAATATATTATACATCACGCCTTATTAACAATTTATATTTATATGTAATTGTAATTATTTTTATTGCCAATTTGTGATCATAATAATAAATTCAACTTGTCCAGCTTCATATAAGTCCAATATTTCTTATATTTTTATTGTAATATTGCTATATTGTGCTTCCTTCTCTATTTCATAATAATTATGATTATATTACAATATAATATAAATAATATTATATATAATATAATAATTAATAGATTATATTCAAGGGGAAATGTCTAGATCGAAAAACAACTGTTGTCACCAAGATAAAATTAAACTACCAACTCTAGACAAATATCATTTTTCGTACAAAGTTTTGGTCTAAAATCTTTATTGAATATTTAATAGTTGACTGTTGCATTATAAAGGAAGGAGATGGTCCGCGGTTGCGGTCATAAATAGGCTAAATAGTGGTAAAACTATTTTATTGAAAGCCAACGTTTCGACCCGACTTTGCAGGTCTTCATCAGGGCTAGAACGGACAAGATACAAAAAGATAGAGAATTGTGGCAATTACATAATATTTAGACATAATTTATAAACAATGTGAATAAGCTTATTAAAATTATAAACAGTAAGTACAATAAAATATGGACTAAGTAAGCTGAGTAACAAGATCCTAAACTGAAGTAAATATATGCTAACAATTGTTGTAGTGTAATATATAATAAATGAAAATGTGAATATACTTCTACAAAATCTACAGGAGCTCAACACATATGTAATTAAATGAATAGCGCTATAATTAGTGCTAATAGGAGAGCTCCTATAAGCTCCTACTCTCCTAATACTAAAATAAAATACGAAAGTCACTAAAAACGTTTTTATATGATAGAAAGAAACCTACATGCTAGGACTATCGACTTAGGGCAGACCTAATAAACGGATCAGACAAGCGGACTGGGTCGTATTTATAAAATATTAATAGAGAGGTCGATAACTCCGACTGTTCGGGGTTCATCAGGTTCGAGGAGAGCTGTCCTCTGCACTACGACACGGAAGAGGGAAAATGAAAAAAAGGAAATTGGATTAATCGAGTTCCATCTGCCCAGTGAGGTAAGAAAGTAATTACACAAACAATGCATTATATGAATAATTGTAATTGATTCCTACGTGTCTAGAGAATATAATCTATATTGTTTAATTGAATATTATGAGTTTGTATTAAAAAAATAAACAGCACAAAACTTTTAATAATATACTTTTATTTTATATGATATTTCTATTTCTATGATATTTAGTTCTATGATAGTTTTTATCTTAAATTGTTTCAAAGCACTCACGGGATTTCGCCGAATAATTTGAGACGTAAAACTTAAAAATCGATGTTCAAAACACTCACTATATCTCAATGAATAATTTGAGTCATTGAACTTAAAAAGTGATCTAGCCATTCGCTCAAAAAATCGTTACATAGCTTATAGCAAATCGATTAGACACATTTTATTCAATAACGGGTCAGTGTATTTAACCCAAATTGTTTCAAAACACTCATGGGATCTCACTAAATAATTTAAGATATCAAACTTAAAAATCGATCCAACCATTCGCTTAAAACATTGTTATATATATAGTATTTTGCAAATTGATTGAACATACGTTATTTATTTAAGCACGGATCAGTATTGATAGCTAAAAAAAATCGAACATAGCTTCACTCAAAAAAGCGTTACATAGCTTTTAGCGGACAATCCTAACACACAAGCCTCGTGTCGCTTCGCTTAATCGTGTACTAAAGTAGTAGAACAACATTCTTAGCCCAGGATGATACATAAATATAAAATTTGAATATATATATAAATCAGTATATAAAATAATACAAATTTGTATCAATAATTCCAAACTCTTTGGTCATCATAACCTTTCATTCAAAACAACTCCGAGGCGTCCAAAAATGATGGCTAAGATACCTCATAAATTAATCTAGTCAGTGAAGTGCTAACAATTGGTAATTTATTTGAAAGATTTATTTTATTTATACGATTGCAAATTTCAATAAATGTTTAAAAAAATATAATTTATATGACATGAACGTGGACAGACAGGCATTGTTTATCAATTGTTCAGAGGAGACACGATGACAAGGATATATTCCAATGACAGCTCGATTAGATATAAATTAGGCCAAACAGCTGACAGCAACAGGCATCTACACCACTATCACACTGTCACACCTGACAGCTGTTCTAGTCTGTATCGGATCCCGCCGGCTTAAATGACAGCTCTATCGATGCATCTACCGTCACTAAAAAGCAATTTGTTTAACTCCCTTAATTATTAGTTGTCTAATCTAATAGTCTATGGCGATCGCCCCCCCCCCCTCTTAAATAAAAATGTTGAAGGGGGAAGTCGAGAATATTGTTTCATCTCTCCAATAATTAAAATTTAAAAAATTAAATAAAAGATAACAACTAAGTTACACGAATGAATTATTAAATGATGTTAATCGATTGTTCTACATATCATAAGTGATAGTCAGGACGCAGTCATTTTTAAGGTTTTTATTGGCGCCGATGTTTCAACCCAGATCATCATCAGGGCTAAAATTGTTTAATAATGTAAGACAGATAATAATAAATAATGACCATGTATCATTAAACATCAATAGACAAATGAAATATGTAATAAATTATACAAATTAATTTATGTATATGATAAATTTATAAGAAATGTAATATTTACATCTACTAACCGTGTTTCGATCCCTAAAGTTATTAAAGTACCCTTAGATAGGTGAGTAAAAGGGTTGCTAGAGGATTTTCCAGATGTGCTTTTTAGATAGCAAAGCTAGGTAAACAAAGTTAGATAACATTTTTGTTATGTGGAATGAAAATCATTTGATAAATAAGATATTGAAGGAAACACGTGTACAATAGTTATGTTCTTTGCTACAGTTAAAAAACGCTGCAAATTATTTCACAATGCTTTATTATTTCCAAACAACTATACATCTAAAGTAACATTACCATCCTAGTGACAAAGAAAAATAAATAAAAAGTGATTTCAATTATTGGACGAAACTTCTTTTTTTTAATCATTAGTAATACGCTAAAAAAATTAGCATTACTTCAGTAACACATCCAAAAATCAAAAACCATAACAATGGATATAAGCTTTGCAGTATAACATATACAAATCATCTAGAGACCATATCTTTGCTCCTAAATGTCCAATACTCATCCTCGGGTGACCTTTAAATCCAAATTTGAAAAAATTTGATCCATTAGTTTCGGAGAAAATGCGCAGAAGGCGGACGGAAAAAAAAGTTTTATTTGTTTTTCGAATTCTACGTATCCTGAAACGTGAAAATTCAAATTTTGAGGGGAGGTTAAGTTTTTGAATTTTTGTAGATAATGTTCATTTTTGAAAATAATAAACCAAAATTATGGCTATTAGCTTGTGACTAAATAAAAATAAATAAGAGATGACAGTCAATACGAACAAAAAACAGCTTGACTTAAAGGTATACAATAGTTTGACAATTAATGTCATTCTTAAGAGACTTTTGTCCCATAATATTATCTGTCTTATAATACTATACTTCAGATTGTATTAAAACTTTTCATCCCTGATGATGACCCATATGATTGAAACGTCGGCACCAATAAAAAAATTTAAAAGACTGCGTCTTGACAAGTTATCGCCCATGAATGAATAAAATATGAAAAATAAAATCGATTAAGAATATAAGAAAAGGCGACTGTGTCAAGTTCTATAAGTAGGTTATTGATTGGAAGTATTTAGTTGATTTTATTTTTATTTCCTAATTATTTTTGTTCCCTTCCGTTTTTTCTTAGAAGTATATATTTACACTGTTTCACCATCGTATTATATAGCAAGTTCATTTAATATTTTCTTTTCTTTTATCTTTACATTTAACTTTATATATTAAATTAAACATTTAGGCCAGAAATAATCTTTTCTTTGGGTACGATTTTGTTATTCTGAAGGGACTTTGTCCCAGAATAAAGTTATTTTAGATCTATCTAAGTGATCAGCTTGTCTCAATGAAAAATATCCGTCCAGCATAATATATAAGCAATAAATAAATAATATATAAGAAATAAATAAATAATAAGCAATAAGACACAGCTATCCATGAAAACTCATACTAATCCATTATTGTACTCGCTGGAGAGCTATTCGTTTTGTGCAGAAGAACCTTAGTCTGTAGTTTTTCTACTTACTAAGAGTATGGAAGCCATGACCTGGATATTTTTTTTTATATTATATGAACTACCTGAGTGATCAAAGAACTATCCTCCACCATTTAACTTCTTAACTAAATTTTAGCTTGTTAATTACTGTCATAAATAAAAATATTTCAATTTTGACTTATTATTTTCAATCATGAACCATTGTAATCGTCCAAAATATTGATAATTATTTTTTTATTATTATTTATGGAATTTACAACTGTACAAATTAATATACATACAGCAAATTTTATACAGAGAAATCTAGCTTGTACAGAATCTACCTATTGGTAGCACTCTAATAAAGTTTCTAAATTAGGAGATCACGAGGCCATCTTCTTTTCAGACGCCTTAGAGGATTATCAGAGATCGAGGAAGAAGCAAGGTTAGAAACGAAATAATTAGGATGGTTCTGAAGTTTATTATGGAAGGATAGGTCCGTAGATCCAAATAGGTTTCAGTATTGTCTACTAGATCAGTAATTTGTTATCAATTGCAAGTTGAGATTTTCTATTCAGTAGTCAATACATCTGGCCATATCGTCGGTTGAGTTCTTGTCTTTTAAGTCTAGTATGTGAGTTCCCTGTTAAATTATTACAGTAGTAAAAAAAATTAGGATCGAAATTAGGATTCGTCACTTTTCCATGGAATTCACATTCGTTTCATACTTCATTCATCGAAATACCTCCTGCGAGCCGATAAATAATATCTTACTATATATATTGTGTATATTTAAAATTCATACGTTTCAGCCATCGCTAATTTTCTAACATAGTACGCTCGTAATATTGCTAAAAACTGAGGAATATTATTTGTTAAAGTCAAAAGGCAGAAAATCTAATCCGAGTTAGCACTTGGTGAGATGACCAGACTGACGATCGATGGAAAGTAAACCGGTGGAAAATAAGATTTGTCATTACGGTGGCTTGAAAGGTCGCAAAGTGGTTCTCTATAACCGTTCGGTCGTATCGCTCCCATAAATCTTTTTCAATTCACGGTTTATTTTTTACGGTAACTTAACTTTTGTTATAAATGTGATTCTATAAAAAATATACATAAAAAAACTAAAGTATATGCTTTAGGTCACACGATAGAAGTTAAAAGATCAACAAGATTTATAATATAGAATATAAATTACAAATAATAGCTCATTATAAAGAAGATGAAATTCTGAACAGTTCCCTAGCTTAAAGTATGCATATCCGATTTTTAGTTTCTGAAATATTTTAAACCATATCTTCCGTAAAACTTGATATAATTTGGTTTTCGACACTGTTTTTTTCCTCTTTTCTCCTCTCTAATACGACGTCGCATTAACATATAATTTTGAATAATAACTCATTACAGATAAAATGCTAAACAACTCCCTTGCTTACAGTATGCAGGTCCGCTTTTTAGTTTCTAATATATTTTAAACCATATTTTCATTGAAACTCGTCATCATTTGATTTTCGACACAAATTTTTCCTTTTCGCCTGTCTAACGCGACGTCGCATTAAGACACGATTTTGAATAATAGTTCATTACAAAGAGGATGAAATACAGGTCTGATTTTAAGTATTGGAGATGTTTTAATCCATATTCAAAAAACTTCAAGAATTCAACTCCAGCCAGCTTTATCCGAGCGTTACACATCCGAAATCTGACGTGAAGAAGTTTTCACTTCAAAAAGTAATGTACCAGTAACAGACAGTTTGCAACTAATCAACATTTAATAAACATGTAATAAACGGAATAAGCTTTATACGTCCAAAATATTTACGAATACGTATATAGGAATGTGTATATATAGATACACTCCGTATAAGAATACAAAAAATACTTAAATATTTACAGTGAACAAATAAAACCAGAAACTCTTCAAATAGATTTATTTATAGTCTTAATTTACATATGTACAAACTGAATAAATTAAAATATTCAACTGTGATAATTTAAAAAAAAAAATATTTTAAGAAACTGGCTAATTATAGCTCGCAGTCAAAAGTGTCTTATTTTTCTAATTAACCCACTTCGTATTAACTTTTTTTTTTAATTGATGAAATTTAGAACTGTATTAAATGATAAATACAACAAGTAAAAATGAAATAAGTAACATGACATATACAATATGAAGAGAAAATATCCATTGGTAGGACTCCAATTATATTTCTATATTAGAAGGTCCGAGCGTTACACACCCGAAATCTGACGTAAAGAAGTTTTCACTTAAAAAAGTAATGTACCAGTAACAGACAGTTTGCAACTAATCAACATTTAATAAACATGTAATAAGCGGAATAAGCTTTATACTTCCAAAAGATTTACGAATACGTATATAGGAATGTGTATATAGATACACTCCGTATAAGAATACAAAAAATACTTAAATATTTACAGTGAACAAATAAAACCAGAAACTCTTCAAATAGATTTATTTATAGCCTTAATTTACATTTGTACAAACTGAATAAATTAAAATATTCAACTGTGATGATTTAAAAAAAAAATATTTTAAGAAACTGGCTAATTATAGCTCGCAGTCAAAAGTGTCTTATTTTTCTAATTAACCCACTTCGTATTAACTTTTTTTTTTAATTGATGAAATTTACAACTGTATTAAATGATAAATACAACAAGTAAAAATGAAATAAGTAACATGACATATACAATATGAAGAGAAAATATCCATTGGTAGGACTCCAATTATATTTCTATATTAGAAGGTCCCATGCCATCTTCTTTTCAGACGACTCGGAATGTTATCAGGAATAAAAGAGAAAACAAGAGGGTTCGGATGGTTCTGAAGTTTATTATGGAAGGATAGGTATCTGGATTGATCCAAATCGGAAAGATATGGTACATTACGGTCGTTATGGATGATTTTATTTTTTACAAAGTAGAGAGCATTGAGGATTTTACGAAGGATTTTGGATTGTAAGGATTGGATACGAGAGGAATTTGATGGTTTAGTAGAGCCCCAAAGCTCGATCCTGTAATTACAAATAGGTCTTACTTGTACTAATATATATGAATCTATTGTAAAGTAGGAAGTTTAGAGCGTTTTTTCTAGTAACTGCTGAGGTAATCGAAAACGTCGGGCGGTTTCTAGTCCTTTCAGTCTGGTATGAGGGTTATAAGTGAGTCGTTTGTCCCAGTGGAGGGATAATTGGGGCAATGTTAAAGGATACTGTAGGACAGGATGTCATGGGTTTTCGACGAAGAGTAAAAGATGGGATTTATTAGAATTTATTTTAATCCTCCAGTTTTGACACCATTTTTCAAGACTTGTGATGTGTGATTGAAGAGTTTGGGATGCAATAGATGGATTGTTATTAGGTGATAAGATACACATGGACTTATTAACTTATAAATACTATTAATTTAGTTCAATATCTTGTATGCAAGTCATTATTTTCAACACTTCTTTCAGTATTTTTATAATAATTCGACGGTTTTTTTTTCTTTCTGAGCTTAGCCTGTTCCACTCTTCGAGGAAATATATTATTAAGTTTACTTTGCAAGAAATTTCATGTTTTTTAATGTCTACCTCCAATTTTGCCCACAGGTGTTCTAATAACAGCCACGATCTGGTGACTGTGAGGGAGTTTTTATAACTTCAGGGACGTTATAAAGTAGCCATCTCTTAACAAACAAGGCAGGGTGTTTGGAGTCATTACCCTTATAAAAACTAAATTTGTTTTTAGGCCCAGATTTTCCGTGATTTCTTTTACGTTTCTTATCAAAATGTTTATGTAAACTTGTATATTCAGTATATATGTACATATTTTCATTATAAAATGAATATTTCTTACACCAGAAGCTGACATACACCAAGAAACATAATGTGAAAAAAGAACATAAAAATATGAAAAAAAAACTAATGAAAAGTACATATTAATAGGATATTGATTGATTACAATTGTTAACGCCGCATACGCATATATCTTTATTTGTTTGCATTATTATTTTTTTCCACCATCCCTTTTTTAATGTTGATTTATCTTTTTACTTTGTAAATGTTTGAGAAACAATTGTCCCAGAAGTGTATGTTGTTTAAATATTGGGTGTTATTCGCGATGTTTATCGCTTATTTCTATGCATAACTATGGAAGTTTATTTTTTGTTTATATTTTTGATGGATAATGTTTTTCACTGAATAATGTAATTTAGGTTTGATTTTATTTCAGTGAATTTTAATAATCTTTTTTCATTTGTTTGGTTCACCTTTGGATATATATATTTTTTTATCTAAATAATAAATATTGTAAACATTCAAAAAAGGGACATTATTATTTTCCATTTTCATTGACTGAATGCTTTTATTTTAATATTTTCATGTGCATGTTTTGTTTTTCTTTTACAGGTCTCGTATCCACTCATTTTTTCCTCTTCTTTCCCACCATTTACTGTATGGTGTACGGTGGACTCTCGGGAGATTCCGAGGCCAAACTTAAACGCCTAATGAATTTCGCACTACGATTTGTTTTCGGAATCTCAAGGAAAACGCATATTACCCAGGTATGACACTGAGTTGAGGTGGCTCTGCCGATCCTATCGCTGTCAGTACTTCCTAGCCACCTCTCTGTACCAGATCATTAGAACTCATCGACCCTCCTATATTTTTCACAGCTTACAATTCAAATACTCCATCCAATCCCGTCCCACTAGATCTCGTACCTCCGACCTCTATCCTCCACCTCACCGAACTGCTGCGTTTGAAAAATCCTTTGCAATGCAAGCCGCCTCCCTCTGGAATTCCATCCCTGCTGATATTCGACACGCTCAATCAGTTTCCTCTTTCAAACCTCTCCTCTTTAAGTACCACTCCTTTCTCAATCCGACTGATTGTGAAATATATCTAACAGAAATATCTGAGCACTGACTACCTCTATTTATTAAGGTTATTTTAGTTTCTCATACATATGTACAATTTACTTGTTCTTTTCTTTCTCTTTTCAGTATTTTTATCTTAAGTCAACTCTTATTGTAAATATAGATTTCAATTGTAACCACACATTGTAACCACACAGTCCCAGAATAATAATTTTTTTTTTTCAATTCATTTCATTTAATTTTACTCGAATTTTCCCCACCTTTGGGTAAACTCCCCGAGGAAAGATTTGTATTTTAATTTTGTAATACTCCTGCTGAACCCAATAACAATAAATTATTGTTTTCAATGTAATATAAATTGAACTATTTATTTATTAAATAATTTCTATCAATATCCAGGTGTATCATTTTGGCTGCGAGCCACTGTATATATACTCAGTATACATATAAATTTGTAAAGAGAGTGGATTTTCGAGTTGAGACAAAGAGAAAAAGATACTTAGGGAGGGCAGCCGTTGATTGAAAAGTATTGGAAAGGGCCGAGGAGTTTTACAGCCCTCCTCCAGGAAGGTAGAAGGGCTAAGCTATACCGTTCCAGCACTCATACGAGGAAAAGGTATTTATAGGACATTCTGGAAGGAATAGCTTCCATCTCGGATGGAGTCGTAAAAAATTCAACAAACAGTGCCATTAAGTATTTCTATCTGCGTCCTGCTCCAGGGGAATAAAATATGACTATATCAACTGCCTTCAATTATCAAAATATCTAAAATTGATAAAGTAAGTAACCAATTTTTAAAAAAATACTTTTAAATTATTCAATATTTTAAAATACTTCTTTTCAGAACCATAAATAGATTATAACGGAAATTCTGATATTGAAAGATAAATCAAATTTTTAGGTTGGTAGATTAATAATAATATTAATTTAACTTTTATTTTATTTAATATGCCAATTGGTGAATCATGTTATGTCTTTTAGTTTCTCACATAAAAGCACAAAGCCCTAGATAGCCAGGTCAAGCTATCTCTGATAGCTTAGAAATAGTTATCTAGAATGTAGTGACGGGACAGAAGGCCCATTATCAATAACTAATTTCAGCCAAAGAGCACTGTCACATAGACATCTTAAGAATATTAACTATTGATAACTTCCTTGCCGTCCTCTTCAGACTTCTCCCACTCTTCCCTTCACTCCTTGATATTCTTGGGAATATAAACCCCATCCTTCTCTGGACTAATCATTCATGTAGTTGCATCCCTGATATCACACTCTTAACTGTAGGAGTCCTGGAGTGAACTGATGTAGTCAAACCATATTATATTACTCTGTATTTTAGATGCCATTTGTAACTTTATGAATAAAAGCATTACTCATAAAGTCTCCACTGCCTCCGATTCGTTAATTGTAACCTACAAATATTTTATTTACGAAAAATCATGGATTTGGAACGTTTCAGATCTGGGTCATTGTCTTGTTTTCAGGCTTAATGTTTAGGTCCCTCACATGATTTTTTTTTCCTCGAAAATTACAAAAAAATATTATTACTTCAATACTACTTTAACTATATACAAGAAATGTAGCCGGAATTTAGGGCCACATCAACTACACAAAATTCATACGGCTTTGTAGAGCAATAATTCAGCTTTCCGACGGATATACTAACATCAAATTTGGAGAAGAAGCCAAAGAGTTTGAACAGTTATGAATGGAAGTATTTTGTTCAACCAAGACAACGTTAGGCCCAATACCCCTCTACCTTTTGCCCTACTCTCCCTATTCACCAGTCCCATCTCTAAGTGACTACCATACAATTTGGTCTCTGCAGAACTCCATGAATGGAACGAAACTCTAAAAGGAAGAGGACATCAAAAACTACTTGAATCAGTTTTTTTTACAATAAGCTCTATACATTGTATGAACATGACATTATGCAGTCAGTGGAAAGATGGGGAAAAAAGTCATATTAAATAATGGACAATATATTGTAGATTAAAATTTATTTTATATCTATAATACATTGAGTTTTATTTCACCTTGAAAAAACGATAGGACTTAATTGCCAACCCAATATATGTAATTATCATTATATAAAGAATATTTCACAATAAATGAATAGCTAAACCGGACTAGGGTAATGCAATTCGAACAACCACTCAGAGGTTAAGCATTAATGTCCGAACCGTGCCGACTACACACAATAACAAGGCGGGAGCTGAGAGCTTTCTTGTGTCGAAGCCATCGACCAAACTGACTGCGGCAAGAAGGAAAAGCTAAATCAATAATAGCAAAGTACGAGAGGCAGGAGGCGAAGAGCAGTTCCGAAAGATAACAGGTCCAAGAACAGTTCCGAAAGATAGCAGGTCCTAGCGGCGGCTAGGCAGTCCTACCACATGCCAGATATCGCTGACGTCCCTTTCAGAAACGAAGAGACTTTTGTTGTTATCTTTCTGATATAAAGTACGTTCGTAAGTTTCTTATCTCCGGGAGCGATCTGACAGGACATATCATGTCCACAATGCATTATTATTATCATCTTCAGCCTCGACGGTACATATTTAATAACTAATTACAATTCTCAGCGTTTTATCAAATAATACTATATACAAAGTGGCAGTTGTTAACGGCCAAATTCTGGAAGATGATTCTAGATAAAATTATCTACAAAATAGTTTATTTTAAGCATGCTTTGATTCCGAGCGGAAAAGGGGTTTAGTCCAATTTTGGGCTTCCTTCAGGTGGTCACGTTTACGGCGTAAAACTTCTGGGTAGTGCCCCTTATTGATCTCGGTTGACCTTTCGACAAGAACTCGAGGTGCACTATGCAGCTAAAATCGAAGGAAACGGTGAGTTTCATGACCTTCACAAACGACCGCACTATCCAAGCTTTTTATGTACCTAATCCTTTCATAAATATTGTTACAAGAAAGTATACAGATTTCAAAAGAAAAATTTTTTTTTTGAAAAACATTATTACAAAATAAAATGTATATCTATAGAGATTACATTAACTTACATTAAATTACTCGAAATGTCTCCCCTTTTGCCTTAACACAGGCATTTAATTTCCGTGGTCAGTCATCAATAGCAGCACGCAGCACTTCTTGAGGAAAGCGCTCAACTGCTCGGACCAGAGATTGTTTGAGGCTTTCCAAGTTAGGGTGTGCTTTGTGACATTCTATCCTCTCCAGAGCTTCCTGATCAGAGGCAGAGACTCTGAAATGTTCTTCTGCAGCCACTGCTGAGTTAACCTGGCCTTGTGAGGTGTGGTGGAATCCTGCTGGAAAACTCAATGATTTATAGCAAACAGATTATTTAGAGACTTAACAACAGGTTCCAAAATATCGTCCTGATAATTTTTAGCGGCCGTGTTAATTCCTTTTTCACAAAAATGTAGCTTTGTGGTGCTATCAAAGTAAACTCCCTACTAAACCATCACTGAAGAAAAGTGTTGACCTCTTTCTACTCTTTCAATGACTTCCTGAGCTTCTTTAGAGCTCTACACTGCTTACAAACTAATATTTTGGCAATTAAAGTTTTCTTCCATTGTAAAAATTTTCTCATCGCTAAATAAAATCTTTCGATGATGACCATTCGTGTAACGGCCAAGGAGCACTTTGCATCTATCCACTATAATTTTTATTAGGGAAGTGGTTAGCCTTTGTCCTATCATTCTTCGAAATGCAGCCATCCTAAGGTCACTTTTTACTATGCGAGACATTGATCTGACAGAGATTCCCATTTCCCGAGACATGATTTTTTGTTTTCGAATGGGATTTCTTCTGATTCGAGCAGCTACAGCTCACTTCATTTGGCGTTCTCACAGTGCGGGGATGGCCCGGTCTAGGTCTGTCACATACAGATAGGATCTCATTATATCTATTTATAGTTCTGTACACGAACATACCCAAAGATTTCAAAGTGTTGAAAATATCTGACCTACATTTTCCAACTTTGTGTAAGGCGATCGCAGTTATTCGGTTTTCTTTATCACCCCACTACATCTTAACCGAGCGAAAGAAAAATACAAACTAATTGGGATTATTATTTTGACACGTAAAGAAAATAACCTGATAGAGGTAAGGATTACCTAAATAATAGCCAAAGATGTAAACAAAGTTCAGCTTTTGTAACATTATCTGTGGCAAAACTAGATAGAATGCCACATCCACGATTCATTAATTGAAACGTTTCAACAGGTCTGAATTGTAAATGATTTATTTTAGCGACTCCTGAGCAACTTCAATTCGCCACTATTTTGCTCGGAATTCAACAATTTTGACATTAATTTTGCTGTCACGCGTTTTATACCCAAAACATCCTGAAAAAATCTTAGCATGAGTCAATTTATGGGCCAAAATCAACAGAAACTTCTCTGGCAACGCATGTTTTGGATACTCGATAGCCGATCACTTCTTCTCCTATATTTTCTTCAACCATCAAGCCAATGATTCAGACAGTTTTCCAATGAATCACGAGTGAATCATGATTACATGCCACGTATACTGTTGGAAAACCTGCCGTCATGTTGACGTGTATTAAGTTAAGAAAAGGGCATTCCTAACAAGGTAACAGCAGCAACTTAAGTACAACTTTCGCTGATGGTTTATGCAGTGTTGCCAGTTCACCTGCTGGCTTTAATTTAGGGGCTTATTTGTAATTTAAAGGGATTTGGAGAACTGGTCCTTCTATAGAAAACGTGGTCTATTATTCTAATTTAGAGAATATTTCTTTCTTTTTTTATCTTGAACTAAGCGTAAATTTCCAAATTCACATACAGAAAAATCCTGCAAAATTTATTTATTTATTTTTTGACAAATAATTTATTTATTATAATTAATAATTAATATTTGTTCGTCCTTCTTTGGCATAAAACCTCAGTGGTCATCAACGCCATTTTGATAGTTTATTTTATTTTCATATAAATCATATGTATGATATATATCATATATATGATTCATATACATCATATATATGGACGAAGAAAAAATATAAGTAATTGTTTGTTTTTATTTAATATTATTATATTTTTTATATGAATCGGAAAAGATTCAGTAGAAATTGTTTGTTTACATATTTTTTATTTATAAAGAAGGGTCTCATTGGGCACACCCAGTCTCTATAAAGAACGTACCTTTAATTAAATAATTGGCTACGGGAAAAATCTGGCGGTTGAGTGTGATCTCGGTCAATTCATCCTTGTACTACTGTTCACCAAGAAACATTACCTTCCCTACATAGTACTGAACCCAAAGAAGACCCTTCGTGATTTATAGTGGTAAAGGTTTATGATTTTAATTTACCCCTTATTTAATGTTTAATGGAGAGATTCATGTTTTTCCAAAAGTACAATACAGTTTATAGTTTTTTTGAATTTAATTTAGTTATAATATCTCAATCTTTTAAGAATCTACATAATAGTTATTATAGTCCTTAAAAATTATTATTAACAAAATTTTCCTTAAAAAGAATTATACTTTTGCATGTCAGAGCATGAAAAACATGAATACGATAGTAATACGCTTCGAAACGCCACCAAAATATTGCTGGATTTTTATCATTATAATTTATTCAACCGATAAACGATGGTTAGTAATTTTTATGAAATATAATATATTATGCTATTTTAAGTAATAGATTACCTTTAAGCAGCAAATAAAATAAAAATCTTTATGCACTTGTTACTCACCTGAAACAAATAAAAATACAAATTAAAACAATGCAACTCTACAATAATAAAATAAATTAATAACAAAGCTATTATTGTTTCCTTTCGAATTATAACCGATATTTTTACAGAAAAACCTACTTTTCGCAATTTTCGATATTAAACTTTTAATATGTATATAAGACACCATACATGTGTATAAATTGACTTAAATAATATACATATACATACTATCCTATATAATGATTGAGAGCTGCGTAATAACAAATATTAATGTAATAACAAAAAGTAAGTTATTCTGTATAGTTTCGGAGTTCAATCATTAAATTATAATTGCTCTAGCCACTGAATGGTTGAAGACAAGATAGTAAAATAATATATACTCTTAAAGAAAATTTAATATTAAATAATTTTCTTTCTCGTAACCTTTTCGTAAAATAAAAATATAAAGAATTGGTGAGTCAAATAATGATAGAAATGCGATGCAAATTTTTTTTTCTCGAATTAGTCAATTACGAGAACGTATATCACGGAAACTATATAATATAGCGAAAACAACTTTAATTTCACTTATCACATTATTATAGATGGTACGCATAGTTTCACTGATATATGTGAAAAAAGTCAACTTTTTGAATATTAAATTCAATTTTTCCACTTGAAATCCATGGTTAAGGGGTAACTGACTATTATTTCAAGTATTAAGACTATCAATTGAACGGGTTGGTAGCTTTATATATTTATAAGCCCTCTTTAGATAGAAGATAGAGACGTTTATTTGTTAATAAAGTACATAATATCATATATCTTTTTTTTACATATAATTAAACGATTTATCGACAATGAACTTATGTTTGTCGGGGTGTTCGCCTAGTTTATTCGTGGAGATATCTTATCTTTTAAGAATTCACAGTTATAATATAACAAGATTCCAATTGCAATATTATCTACTTGATTTAAAAAAAATATGTTAATTTTAACTAAAAATTCTTTCTAAATATAAATATAGCTACATAATGTACAAATATACACGAACATAAACTTAGATACCTCTTATTCTAAATTATATTCTCTCACTAATTCACATCTATAATTAGTGGATGTTCCTAAATACAAATAAAGATGTCTGTAATCTGGGCCGTTTAAAATTGTTATCGTTTCCATAAACTTTAGTTGATGCATACCTAAAAATGCAGTTCTGAACTCTTTTAGTATTGGGCATACCGATATAAAATGAAAGTTATCTTCCAGTGCATTCGTATTACACAAAGAACAATTTCTTGTTTTATACTGCCACGGCTGGTAATTTAGATTGTTTAACATCTTTATATACATATACGCTTACAATCTATGTAGGGTCTTTATCTTCGCCATGGTCGCCATTTTGTATTCCAGCGGCTATATGCTGGCAGACGTGCATTTTTCACATGAGGTCTGAGGATACGGTCAGTTTATAAGGGCAAACCTTAATATGAAATATGACACCTTTTTTGCCACGAGCTCCAAGGACTATTATTTAAGACCAGAGGTTAAAAGTAAACAAGCGGAATGATTAATATGAAATACAAATTATTTTCATAAAAGATTTCTTAAAATATAGATACTAGGCCACCAATCCTTAACATCTTACTGATTCATTATTTTTAATTTTATTTCGTAAAATATAATTTTTTACATGTTTGTAATTCTTGTTTTGTCTAGCCTTGAAGAAAACAATGCATTAAAAATGAGGTGACTTTTTTTTACCTAGGACTCCACCTAGACAAACGTCTAACTTGGAATCCTCATACCAGACTGAAACGACAAGAAACAGCTCGACGTTTCCGACTACTTCAACACTTACTAGACAAACGCTCTAACCTTCCAATTAATTACAAAAGACTCATTTACATGACTATAATAAGGCCTATTTGGACTTACGGAGTTGAGCTATGGGACTCCACCAAACCTTCAAATTCCTCTCGTATCCAATCCAAAATCCTCAATGCTCCTTACTTTGTTACAAATAAAATAATCCATAATGACCTTAATGTTCCTTATGTATCAGATTTGGCCCAATCCAGATATCTGTCCGTTCCATAATAAACTTCATAACCATCCCAACCCTCTTGTCTCTAACCTTGCTTCCTATTCAATTCCTGATAACCCTCCGAGGCGTCTGAAAAGAAGATGGCCACGTGATCTCCTAATATAGACATATTATTAGAGTGCTACCAATGGGTAGTTTCTCAACATGTGTTTCATGTCATTATATCCATGTGCGAATTTACTAGATGTATTTTTTTTTATACAGTTGTAAATATCATATAAAGATAAATAAAATAAAAAATAAATTAAAACTTTTTTTTTTAGCCCTCTCACCGCTCCTTTCCTAAACCGACTTCTCATTGAGTTACATCAACCGCCTACAATAGCTCTAACAAGATAATACAGTTACAATAAGGAGACTATCAACAAGCGGGTCACGGAGTGAGGTCTACTGTAACATATAATTTATTACGAAAACCCACCCCTTGGTGGAGAGGAACTCTAGAGCTACCTGAGTTCGTTTCCTCATTCAATAAAACACGACATGGTACGCTTCCTAAACAGAAGCCATTCTACCGAGCTTCTCTTGATACATTTGCATTCAACATTTACCAAGAGACATTTTGAAATGTTAAAGGAGTAACGCTCTTGTAAATACGCACAAAGACAGGTAACAAAATAACCTGAACTCTGTATAACATATAAAGTCCTATCTCTTATGAACTCAAATTAGAAAGGAAACAACTAATTCTTTTCTCAAATACATCAAGCGTTTATTAATTCAAAAGGTTTCTGGAAGGTAAATGTTGTTTTAAAGTATGCATTTTTATTTAACATTTATTATATATGGTATCTTCAAGGAATATATAAGCCATTATATTGAATATTTAATAGTTGATTGTTGCATTATAAAGGAAGGAGATGGTCCTAGGAGTTTCACTTAGAACTGAAGTGAATTTTCAGTTCTAAGTGAAACTCCTAGCTACCTAGCTAAACACACATCACTGAAGAAGACCTGCAAAGTCGAGTCGAAACGTTGGCTTTTAATAAAATAGTTTTACCACTATTTATTCTATTTATAACCGCCACCCCCTTTATATATACTTTCAAAATTTTTATTCAACTTCCAACGACGTTTCGAGCTATTATCTCATAATCGATGTCATCAAAAACATTTTTTTCTATTAAACTGTGTTTAATATTACAATTTCATTGAACAACTATTTGTAGTACACCAAATACCAAAGACAATCAAATTTCTCGTCTCCATATTCTATGTAGTCCGTGGTACAGACCCCTTTTTATCGAATTACTAAACATCCGCCTGAAAACTTCGTAAATAGTTTTAGCTCATCGTAACCTACAACTATTTTATTTACGAAAGCTTTTGGAATTGGGGCGTTTTCAATCTGTAAGGGGGCAACTCGTAAATACACATTTGCTTTCTACTTGGATCGTAAGATAATTTCATCACAAAATCGATAAAAAATACATACCTACAAACATATTGGTTTATTTGTACTATTAAACTTTGTTATTTTTAAATTTTGGGGATGTAGGTCACGCCAACGGCTTAATATTTTTTAAGGCCATCTTTTTTTTCGATTCCTGATCAAATTATCTCACGATCCAAGTAGAAAACAATTTGTATTTACGAGTTTTTAGAACATAATTTAATAGACAACGTTTGCCCCCTACAGATTGAAAACGCCCCAATTCCAAGAGTTTTCGTAAATAAAATAGTTGTATGTTGCGATGAGATAAAACTATATACGAAGTTTCAGGGGAATGTTAATAAATCGATGAAAAGAGGTCTGTTTCACGGACTATTAAATGTCGGCGCATTTATTGATATTTGTCCTTCCCGTACGGTACAATCTCCTCGTATATATCTCTGATCCATTCTCCAACATGTTCCTTAATTTCATCAAAAAAACGTAACCTAAAAATGTTACTTTAAAGTTAATGTTGGAATAATCAATGAATCAAATGACTTGTTTGCTCGAAACTAGACCAGCATTGTTAAAATTTAAATGATCATATAACGACAAACTTTTTTATTAAATAAAAAGGGGATACAATTTAATGCCTGGGTGAGAAAATAGTTTGGATTTAAAAAATAAAAAAATTAATTACTTCTACTGTGATATTCCTGTTTGAGAACGAATTGTTCCAATAAAAATGTTTTGTTTTTTTCTTTTTCTTTGACAAACATTTGGACGTTTGTCAAACGTGTTGGGACAATGACCCTTTCACATTTTAAACTTTACAAAAATTTGACAAGTTGTTTCGTAAACAATAACGAATCTGCGTAAAAAGTTAAAGAGATTCAGAGCTAAGTGACATAAAAATAGTAGAATTTTGTTTATATCTACAGTTTAATCTTTATCGGCCAAGCGGTTTCAAGATCTTCAGGTAAACAATAATACGTTCAAGAAGGAATGTAAACGGAAGTAGCATATGGAGGTCACTGCCAAAATGTTTCTGATTCCATTTTCAATGTTTGGATTAGAATTTATGGCATGTTTTCAATGCGACAGGTAAACATACTTTCAAGAATTGAGTGATCTCTTAATATTAGTATAACTAGTATAGGCGCCTCATTTTCTGCTATCGATGTTTTAAGATAAAGAAATCGATATTTATATTTTTAATATTTTAATATTAAAAACCGCAATAAAAAGATATATATATTAATATACTGGATTGATTTTACATGAAAGGATATATAATGGATAATTTACAAAAACAGATTTCCAATGTAAGTATTTAAATAATATATAGTACATCCTTTATCAAAGGAACTAATTATATACTTATATATATTACTTGCTCACAGCAGGACTCATTTCTAGATTATTTAAGCTAATACTTTTTCGGTTTGTATATTGTGGTTATTCTTATTTTCTTTTATTAAATACATTTTCGATGTTTCAAGAATTATGAAGGGGTGTCTACAAGTAGATTTAGTAAATAACCGACTTAAGAATTAACTAGAATGGGCCAAGCGAAAGGAGCAGTTGAGAGAGATCTAGCGGAGAGAGGTAGAACTTCGCAGCTTCACCAATATCAGGGATGAGCGCGCTGTGATAGGTTAATTCAAAATCACATATTAATATACCAGTTAATAATAGGAATAATTCTTTATAAGCAGTAAAATATTATATTGTTAATGTTAATGAATTAAGTAGAAAACAAAAGATATAAAAATAATATAGTTCTTATCATAGCCGCAGACTTCCGATTTTGATTGCGTGAAAGGTTGGATAAAGAAAAATAAATAAAGTTGAGTAAAAATTCAACATAATTATTGTGAAACGAACTAATATAATGTATATATTTAAAACTACGTTGTTTATATGTTTGTATAGTTGTAAGGATTGTTATTTATATAGTTTCTTTTACTTATTATATATACTTGAAAATATCTATTAAAAAAAAATAGAATTTAATATATAACGAATTTGCTTAGATTTGATATAAGTATATAAATAAATTCAACAAATTATTAAAAAATAACAGATTAACGTTACATAAGATTTGAACATTGTTACATGGAACGATTGCTTTCCTGCTAGGGCTATTGAACGAACAGTTGTTATATACAGTTTTAATAACTTAAAAAAAACTACAAATAAAAAACAGATAAATTTATTATACTTCCAGAAGAGGACTAGAAAAAAAAAATGTTTCAGAAAAGTTGCCTAAGGGAAAATAACTCTAGGAAGAAAAATCTGCAAAAAATTAGAAAAAGCACATTCCTCAGAAAATTTAGGAAAATACGAATAAAAGGAATATTTATTTGCGTGTAAATAAAAAAATATACAACATACGGTACAAAAGGTTTCTAAAATCTCTATAAAACAACATACTCACATTCGTTACTTTAAAATGGTACAGACAGTATGTACATATATTTTTGGTCAATTATTTTGGATGAGGAAAAATTAATTCTTCTTTCCTGTATTTACCTATTTCCATACATCTGAGATTCCACCAGGATAAACATCTAACGCGTAATCCTCATATTAGACAGAAAAAAAAACAAGAAAACTCTAAGCTACCATTTAATTACAAAAGAATCATTCACATAACGGTATAAGGCCTATTTGGACATACGGAGTTGAGCTTTGGGGTTCGCTAAACCAACAAATTCCTCTCGTATCCAATCCTTACAATCCAAAATACTTCCTAAAACCCTCAATGCTCCTTACTTTCTTACTAATAAAACCATCCATTATGACTTAAATGTTCCTTTATTGCCGATTTTGCCCAATCAAGATACCTATCCTTCTTTAATAAACTTCATAACCATCAATTTTTTTTTTTTTTTCTTCCCTACCTCGCCTTTTAGGCTATACGGGATTTTCCCGGGCCGGGGGGTGAGGGCGGGGAATTTAAAATCTCCTCCGGCACCGGGACGCGAACTCGTACTTTTTATATCATCTCAAATCTCTGTTATCCGGTTGACAGGCAACTAGCGGTGTTGTGCACACGCTTTAGCCTATTCGGCCACCCCGCCCCCTATAATAACCATCAATTAATTAATTAATAAATGCTCTCGTTTCTAAACTTGCATCCTTTCGATCCCTGATAACTATGCAAAGGGTCTGAATAGAAGATGGCCCCGTGATCTCCTAATATAAATACATTATTAGGAAGCTACCATAATCTGGCTAATAAGCTACCATAGTGATTAGTTCCTTAACAAGTCACTTCATGTCATCATATTAAATTGTTTACATTTTTTGTTATACAGTTGTATATATCATGAACAGTACATTATGTTTTTTTAATTACTTTCTACCTGAATCCACATAGCATAAAAGAAATAATAATTCTAAATCCTACTGTGGCATTCTCCATAATTAACAGAACATAGAAGCAGGTTAGCTTTGCTTTGTGCTTTGAATTCAGGGAACCCTATGTAATAAACCTTGAAGCCAATTGCCGCAGGTAAGCTAATAATAATTTCATAACAAACCCTGTGTGAGAGTTCACAACACAATAGAGTAAGTACACAAAGCAACCGACAGGGGCTCAAACGGCGAATGTAGTTACCGAAGCAACCGCTAGATTGTGCTTGGGTAGTCAATACAGCAAACTCATATTAGAATGTTCCAAGAAAGGGAAATTCAATATAATTAATTAATGTTATTGTGCTACTCAGAATCAGTACGACATTTAAAATCTATCATAAATTTAATACTAAATTTTTATTTTTTTTTTCTTAAATACTTATGCGATAATTAAATCCAATTAAAGGTTATATTATCCGATCAAGACAAACCATTCATTTCACAATGCATTTTAATCAATTCAGAATCGCATCCATTAATTAAAAATATTCAAATAAGAAAACTCATTCCCAAATTTCAAAATATAAAATAGGCCAGCCTCATTAATTTATATGTAATAAATTACAAAGGGATAGATTCTAATTATTTTAAAATTAAATTGGAATATGGATTTAAATAAAAATATTATTTTTATTTAATCAGCCTCATATCAATTATTGAATCCAGAGTTTAAAATTCAGATTTTAAAATAATTATTTAAAGGAGAAAATAAAACGAATCCTTTCGCAAATTTAAGAAAACATAAGTAGTAGTACATATTTAAAACCGTTTAAAAGCTAACAATTTTGGGAATAAGTAATACATAACACATACAAAGTGGTAGAAGGTAATGGATAGTGCTGAAAAAATAATGAATTTTATATATTTAAGATAATGATAAGAACAAAATGTAATTTCGTTATAAAATATATAGACACAAAATAGTCTTGATTCCATGTCTTAAATTTTTATTTGAAATTAAAGATATATTCTTATCGTTTATTAAATTTTTCAAAAATTTATTTAATCTTGACGAGAAACGGTAAGATTTTGATGAACACTTCAAGACCCTTCAACTGAATGAAGTTCCCTCGGAACTACAGGACCCTACTACTTTTTTCAGGCCCAAAAATGTATCCTTTCCGAGAAAATGCAAAATTTGCAGGATGGGATACGTTTCTCGATTAGGTACCTATAGGAACGAGACTTTTTATTATTTAAAAATGGTGTTTTTTTGTCGGTACGTCAAATCTTTATTAAATACAATTGAGACATCATTTAAAAAAGTTCTTTTCCTTCAGGTGAGAAAACTAGTCACATTTCTACGAAATTTCAGGCAAAATAGATATAAAAAAAAAATTTTACATGCGAATAATTAAAAAAATATATCTACATTCCTTACAAAATATCCAATTCCAGAACCAACAGCTTATTTTAATTTGTTGGTTTAAAACATAAATTAAATTTTAAATTTATTTTATTTTCTTAGGCTGATTATAAGTACTGAGATCGATTCCTTCATCCTATTAAAACATTATATCATTTTATTTCGTTATAATTTAGTCATTTGTTCACCGAGAAATATATTTTGCAAATTATTCCCACGGGTCAACCGGTAAGTTAACAAAAACTGTGATATTTATTTAAGTAATACCTCACTTTCCTTTATATGGCTTTTGCTTGCTGGATACGTACTTACAAAAAATAAAAAAATACGTAAAATAAATTAACAAATAATGTGGTTTATTAAATTACGAACATAGTGCCTTGCCATTAATACATGTCTTAATACCTCACATAAATGTCATAATTCAGATATGCTAATACAGTCCGCTCTCAAACAACGAGTGATCCATCGTCGATCGCTAATGGAAGAAAGTTGTAATGGCGAAAGTTATGAGACATCGGGACTTGTTGAAATTGAAATCGATACTAAAATGATGAATTTATTAACAAATCGATTCAATGTCTAGCTATAAGTACTATCATTTTTATCAGCCGTGGTTCAACTCAAGTTTAACTTCATGGTCTTTACCCCAAGTATTATTAAATTTTATGAGAAGTAGGCCGAGTCAATTCGGAATGAGCTAGAGAAAAATTTTTTTTGGATAAATTCTGATCCTGCAATAGATAGATAGTAGACCCTGCAATAAAAATAGAGAGCCTCGCCAATATTTTGAATAACACAAATAATCGCATTTTTGCAGCTAACAATACATTTCAAGCCCTAGTTCTCAGTATTGCCCAAAATCGATCTTGCACTTTGCCAAGACCAAGACCAGGTCTGGTAAAAAAAATCGATTTTTAAAATAAAAATTAAGGCAAAATAGTTACTAATACATGACAATCTTAGTTACTATATGTTAATAATTGGTATAACCAATATACATTTGCATTTAATTCCTCTGATTTTTGACTCGGGCTTAATTATGTTCCTCCTATCTAAAAAACTACAGTAATACCTCTATATTAAGAAGCTAATAAGTAAACTGCGAGACTTGTGCAAGACCAAGACTAGTCTCGGTATCGCATTTGGGCAATACTACTAGTTCTTTGCCGGCTTTCATTAACATTTTCGTATTAAGTTTTATAGTTTCCGTGTCTTCGTTTAACAGAACCAGATCATCCACATAGCGAAGCACGGGTGATGTCCAACCCATAAATAAGCCTTTTTCGGTACGCATCACCTCCCTAATGCCATGTTCTGATGCCAAATTAAACATGAGAGGTAAAAGCAGATGACCTTGTTTTAAACCCGAACGAATGTTAATTTTTTCGTATAAATAATTACCAATTCTAACCACTAGAGGATCCAGGATTAATTTTTTTTTTTTTGAGGGGAGGGGGCTTTAGCCATGCAGTTTTTTTTTAATATATACAAAGATAATTACCTTGGAAAAACAGAAAAATACTAACTACCAATATGAAATGGTGTTTAAGTGGAACTTGAAGTCCTATTAAATGTAATTAAACGAGCAATAATACTTTAAGACATAATTTTTTAATATTTTTTACCATAAAACATGGTTACATTTTACCATTTTGGGGGGGACTTCAGCCCGAAAGTCTCTCCTCCCCCTGTAAACCCATCAGTGATTGTAACTTTATTGCATATTTTCGTCAAGCACATCCTGACTAGATTTAATACTTTTTTTTTTTGG
Organism: Nezara viridula; assembly: GCA_928085145.1. NCBI lineage: Eukaryota > Metazoa > Arthropoda > Insecta > Hemiptera > Pentatomidae > Nezara > Nezara viridula. The sequence continues at coordinate 18,460,603 of OV725077.1, forward strand.
AATCCCCTGCTCGATTAAAATATTATACAGGTTCTGGCGGTCAATCGAATCATAAGCCATTTTTAAATTTATATATAGCTGTTGAATATTATTTTACTCTAATTTTGTCTCCAACATTTACTGAAAGAAAGTATTTGATAGATAGTTGAATGGTTCATTTGTTCAACGTACAACATAAATTTAAAATATATTTTTTATTATTAATGAAAAGAAGGATGGTTGAAGTGATCAGCCAGAAATAAGAAGACAAAAATTAAATAATAATATTTATTTTAACATTTGCCGACGTTTCGACCTGACATCTTAATTTTACTATTTATTTTCATTTTTTCTTACCTACATTATTTATGTTTCTCATACCTTGTTATCTGGTTCTTTTCTTAGCCCTGATGAAGGCCTGAACTTCAGACAGAAACGTTGGCAAATGTTAAAATAAATATTATCATTTATTTTTACCTTCTTATTTCTGACTGATTACCCCAACCATCATTCTCTTCATTATTCATGAAATCAATCATTAACTCACAATTTTTATTATTAAATTTTATATGTTTATTCTTAATAGTAATAGTAAAAAATAATAACTACAATCCAAAAGAACTTGTAAAGAAATATAAATAGTAGATGCAATCGACGAGAAGGTGAAACCACTCCACTCGGATATCTTCCGCTCCCCCTGTCAATACAATTGGACCTTCCACTTCCAATACCTGATAGCTAAATAGATGAGATGCTTATCTTGTCTCTCTTGGCGAGGGAATTCTTATCATTGAATCTCCAAGAACTATAATATCTCTTCAATATTAATGTCATGTACACTTTTGTAGACTATAACATTTTTTAAAGTGTATTTTTTTTTAAATTAAATAATTTTGCCCACACGTCAAAATGAAACGACAGACCTTAAAAAAGGGACTGAAAATAATGTATTCACTTTTTTCCAAATCAAAATTGAAAATCAGATAAAAACTCAATACATACACTTACCTACTCAAACCCATATGGACATACGCCTCACAAATTTACGGTTTTGCAAAAAAGAACCACTTATAAAAACTACAGACATTTTAATCCAAAATTTTACGACTTATAACGGGAGCTCCTTGGTACGTAAACAACAAAACTTTACACAACGACTTACGACAACCAACTATCGACCAACACATACGCGATCTCTACTCCAGATTTCATCTTAAACTACACGGACATCACAACGGACTTATTAACGATATAACTACAGCTGACATGGCTTTCGGGAGACGACTAAAGAAAAGCTGGATGAGAGATCTCCTTTCCTGAAATAAGAAAATAAATCAAGACCAGAAAGAAGTGCTGCTGGGTACTATTTTTTTCAACATGCCTAAAAATACCATTTTTTCTTATTAGTTACAGCACATCTCCTTATTGTCAAGCTCATGACAGGTGTAGATGAAAATATGAAGGAAAAAAAAAATAATGTTAACCTATATTATCGTTTTGAATCATTTAATAGTACATTTCATAAAGCATTTATATTAGAGAAAATTTAGGTCGAGTAAATCCGATTTCAAGATTTGAATGTTAGAAACCCAAGATATTACATATAGGATTAATTATAAACCAATTCTATTATAATAACTGTATATAATGCAATTATAATAACTCCTTTTAATGAACCTAAACGTTTCTCTAATGATGTGGTAATTTTAATGAAAATGCATCTTAGTTAATTAATTTAATCTATTTTCTTATGAAAATTATTGCTCTTATCACAGATGCATATACTCTCCTCTTCGATCAATAGCGATCAGCCCTGATAAAGGCCTGAACATCGGATCGAAACGTCGGCAAATGATAAAATGATTATTATTTTTTATTTTCACTGATCACCCTAACTATCCTTCTCTTCATTATTCACTACAGTCAACCATCATGCATATTGTCCTATTCTTTAGAACTGTTCTAACACATTTCCGTTAAACACGGTTCAATAGAGTGGGAAGGAAAAGCGTTGCAAATTATCTAACTATGATTAGTTATTTTCAAATATTATTGATCCGAAAAAAATATATTTTTTATTTATCTACATAAATGATCCAGACATAAGCGTATGCATTATGCTTTTAAGCGGCTACCATTTTCAAACAGTACGGAAAATGTTCTTCCCGAATTCGAATGATCATTAGTTATGAACAAACTAACATTTACAATTTATTTTCATACACTATTTCCAATATTTGTTTTTATTGATAACACTAAAACTTGTCAATAACAACTAACCAAAAAAAAATGAAAAAGGAATTTTTTGAGAGTGGAGAAAAATGGAGAAATAATGACTAGAACACCCGTGAGAAAAATTTGCACAGCATATTGTTAAGTGATCAAATGCCAAATTAATAAGAAAATAAAATAATGCAACGTGTCAAAAGATAAAGAAATCAATTGTTACTTTATCGATAAATACAATCGACAATGGAATCAAAACTTAATTTAAATCTTCATTAATGTTTGAAACCAACATTTTTATAAATTTCAATAACCTTTATGTTTGCTAAACATTGTCCGATTTCTATGATCTTTTATTTTGTTCATTTTGTAGCGAATTTAGTAATATTTTATATGATCGTGGGCACAATCGATGATATGGCTTGCCGATCAAAAACACCATCGATAAATAATATAAACTCCTCATCTGTCGAACATAGAGGCCTCAAGTCGAACGAAATGAGACATGTATTCAATGACAGTACTACGATTAACGTAAGGTTGTGTGGATGCGAACCCTATTCCTTGCGTTATCTCGAAAATAGTAGGTTTTTGGGATCAAAAACGGAGGATCGGATCTTGCTGTACGCATCAAAATCTTCAAAGGCCAATTTGTTCCGTATCGATCTACACTTAACACCGTTCCATTATTGAAGCCTAACAAAATGTTTGTATCGAATTTATTTATTTTAGAAAGAAAAACAAAAGTGGAGCATACGATTCGCTAATCTCTCGTGAAATTCTGAGTACAATGGTACACCATTCATGGAATTTGAGCCTGACAGGAGCTTATATTTGGTACAAAACCTATTTCGAGCCTTACTGTAATGATATATGGGGGGATATTGAAATATTTTTATTATACTTTCAAGATAATTAACAACTTAAGCTAGACTGTTTGTTTTGACAGGAATAATAAAACTAATAGATGATTTATGTAGGCTAATGTATATGAATGAGAGAATACTTGGTGAGGACAAAGGTGTTATTAATTGGTTGCTAAGAGGCCCTCGCTAAGGTAAAGGGGAACTGGAGTGGTGTGCTGTCGATCGCTCCAAGTGCTGTCACCAACACTCCTTTCCATCCAGACTAATGAAAGGACTTACATTAATGGAACTCTTACTAAATAACACTTCATCAACTATCTCGAAATTTTAGTAGCGATGAGTAAACGTATGTATTATGTCCTAATCGATGAGTATAGAATAATCTCATAGAAATTGTATATAGGTATGTATGGTGTTGTTTTTATTTATTTATTTTTAGGTTATTTTATTCTTATTTATTGTACATACAGTGTGAATGTGATATTAGAACACTATTATAAATGTCCTTGAGACAGATTGTAATATTTAAAAAAAAATAAAAAAAGTAAATAAATACAGGATATGAGTTTCTATTTTGATTGAGTAAGAGGGTGTTGGACAAAAACAAAAAATGGCGATTGTTCATATTACGTGTAGAAATTCAACATAACTATTGTGAAAAGAACAAATATAATATTGGATATTCAAAAATAAATTATATATATTTTTAGACAGTTGTAGAATTTTTTAATATGCTTTTGGATATACATAAAAAAATATAAACAAAACAATTGGATATATTACAATTTGTCTACATTAAACATGAGAGGAAATGGAAAAGCGTCCATAATATAGCAACATTTCTAGAAATTTTTTTCAGCTAAAAATTAATAATATTCAAAACTGAAAAAATCTTTTGATTACTTAGTTTGTACAATCTCCAAATAAAAATAAAACGTTTTCACAGTCTGATATATATATATATATATTTTTTTTTTTTTTTTTTTTATTTTTTTTTATTTGTTTTTTTTTTAATTGGGTTTTATACAACTTAAGGAGTCATATCCCCAACACCCAAAAGCCACTGCTCCCTGTCCATCCAATCTCCTTCACGAAGCCCTCTGGCTGCCATGCTTTCCTCCACGTCCTCTGTCCATTTCTTCTTTGGCCTTCCACGCTTCCTTCTTTCAGGTGGCATATAGTTATAAACTTTCTTTGGCCAGCGGTTCTCACCCATCTCCCTTAAGTGGTCATACCACTTTAGCCGCTTGGTCCCGATCAGGTGAAGGATGTTCTTTTGACATCCGACCTTGTCTCTAATAGCTGCGTTTGGAATCCGCTCGATTCTAGATATGCCTTCTCCAGCTTCTTCTCCAGAAATCCATTTCCATGGAAAGCAACTTATTTTCCAACTTTTTTGTCAGTGTCCAGACTTCTGATCCGTAAGTGGCTACGCTTTCTACAAAGGAATGGTATATCTTCTTTTTAGTTTCTAATCTTATTTCTTTACTCCATAGGGTTGAATTTATCGAACTTATTATTCTTTTCCCATTATTTATTTTATGTTCGATATCAACCTCACTACCACCCTTTGAAGATAACCAGTATCCGAGGTACTTGAACTGCTGGCTGACATTTAGCGTCCAGTCATCAATTTCAAGGGGCAAATTTGGAGCGTTGAAAACCATATACTCTGTTTTACTTTCACTGATTTTCAGACCCCATCTGGAATACGTGTCTAGCAACTTCCTCATCATATAGCTAACATCATCCGGATCCGATGCGATTATGACTTGATCATCGGCATATTGCAAATTGTAGATCACATCATTCCCGATTTGAACACCCATTCCACAGCACGATCTTTTCCAGTTTTTAAGGGCTCGTTCTATGTAAATGTTGAAAATCAGGGGTGAAAGGCAGCAGCCCTGTTTCAATCCTTTGTTAATGAAGAAGCTTCTAGACACTCTATCTCCTATTTTTATAGCCCCCGTTATATTTTTATAGAGCTCTTGAATTGCTCTGATGAGGTATCTCTTAATAGATGTGGCTTCCAAAGCTTTCCACAATTTCGCTAGAGGTACTGAATCATAGGCCTTGTGTAAATCTACAAATATCATATGGAGTTCACGGTCGTGGGCCATCCTCTTTTCTATAAGTTGTGAGAGACTAAAAATGTGATCAGTGCATGATCTTCCAGCTCGAAAACCCGCCTGTTCCTCGCTGATCTCTTCCTTTAAATCATTTTCAATTCTGCTTTTAATTATCCGACCGTATAATCTACTCAGCGAGCTGGTAACAGTAATACCTCTGTAGTTGGAAACGTCTTTCTTTTGGCCTTTTTTAAAAACTGGAGTGATATAACCCTGTTTCCATTCTTCGGGGATCTCTCCACCATTTAACAGAAATGTCATACTTTCTGCCAGTGCCATTTTGAGTTCGGTCGGGCCTGCTTTAATTAATTCAATTGGAATAGAACCAGGGCCGGGAGATTTTCTATTTTCCATTCCTTTGAGAACTGAATCCAGTTCTATGATTGTGACTGGCGGTATATGTTCCTTATTTGAGATCATTTCATCGGATTGGTATATATATATATATTATTGATATATATAATATATTGGTATATATATATATATTATTGATATATATAATATATTGGTATATATCGGATTGGTATATATATATATATATATAACAAGTATATATGCATATATATATATATATATATATATATATATATATATATATATATATATATATATATATATATATATATATAAGATAAAGACCGGAGACTGGCGGTATCAGCCTTAATACTATCTGGTAATGTAAATAAACAGGCTAAGTGTATATAAGGAGGCTTATGGAACGAATAAAGCAGTGTTATTTCAGAAGTCGTGTATGTTACATCTTTTCCCTTTTCCTTCTTTTTTTTTGTTTTCTAAGTCCGACGACGCTTAACTGGTGCCGAAACCCGGGACAACGTCAGGGAAGTAATTTTTTTTTAAGTAGATATTTTTTTTTTTGGTGTTTAAGGAAAAGGTGAAATGCCGACAGAAGGATTGATTAGACCGGGAGTACTAAGCGTACCGGAAATTCCTCAACCTCAGGATATTCCACAGATCAATCAGGTACCCCAGATCGCGCCTCAGGTACCTCAGATACCTCAAGTCCCTCAGGTAGCACAGATCCCTCAGATCCAGGAGATCCCTCCATTACCAAGGGACACGTTGGCAGAAGCACACGCCAATGCCTTGGAATGGATGAAAATAAGAGCAACAACCACGCAGGACTTACGGAGGGCCATTGCGGACCTGGAACGATTCGGAGGCGAGGTAGGCGAGCTCAACCATTTCTTGAAAGGCGGAGATCGTCTTATGTCAAGAATCGAGGTGAAGGTGGCGGAGGACCTGGTGAACCTAGGGGACGCTGAAGAACTAAAAGCAGCTCTTGTGTGCCGAGTAAGGAGGAACGTCCTGAACCAGATCCAAGCGGACGAGGAGACTCCGTGGCCGGTGATTAAGGAGCGGCTGAAGAAGGCTTTTGGAGGAGGTAGGTGGACACCGGAAGAGGACATATTCCAAATGTTTAGGGAGCGGCGGGCCCAACGACAGTCAAGGGGGCAATATGCGGGAGTACTCGTGGCGAAGTACAATCGCATAACCGAGAAGATGCGGGAAACAATGAGCGTGGGAGAGGTCGAAGCCAGGATGGAGTTTCTGTCGACAATATTGAAAGTCCAGCTGGCTAAAGAAACGGGGAAGAGGGACGGACTGCCCAGAGAGCGATCGTTCCTCGAATGCGCCCAGGAGATGATCGACCTAAGTGCCAGAGAGGAGGAGACACGGATGGATGTGGAAGAACCGGGTTGGACCCGGGTGACGGATAGACGACCATGGACAGCCCCGACAGGTTGGAAGAAGAGGGACACCAGGCAGCCGAGTGGAGAAAAAGCCCCGACGAGGGAAAGAAGATCGGGACAGTCGTCGAGGCCGAGGAATGGGCCCCGGAGGGAAGAGAGAAAATGTCACGGGTGTGGGAAGCCGGGACATTTAGTAGCGCAATGTCCGCGCACCAGATGCTTCGAGTGCGGGACGGAAGGGCACATAGCAAGGCAGTGCCCATACATATTTCACAGGAGGGAGAGACCTCAGGACGAACCCATGGAGGTGAATGTGCAGAGGATGAAAAGACGAGCCAGGGTACATCAGCGGGACGGATCTTCGGAGGAGGCAACCGAGGAGTCAGGAGCGTCGGGAACGGAGACGGACGAACCAGGCAGCAGCGGAGGTGAAGGAGGTAGGCGCAGCCAACGGAGTGAGCAGCGACGAGCGGCGGCAGAAAGGAGGAAGCGGGACGACATCTGAGGAGTGTGTCGGCAGAGAGGCGACCGCACAGCAATATGCAACAACATCCGAGGTAAGCCATGCTGGTTGCCAATTATCGAAGTAGACGGGGGAGTAAAGTGTCTTGTGGACACGGGTAGCTCGAGCACTATTATGACTCGAAGGGCGTTAGGAAAAGGGTGCGGGAGCGAGAGGGTACTCCGGATACAGAAATGTGACTGCCAGCTGATCACTCTGGGTGGTCCCTGTAGTGTAGAGGGTGAGGCGACAATTGGGCTTGATCGGTGGACAGGGAAAGAGGGTGAGCTAACGGTGCATGTGGTAGAGAACATGACTCGGGAATACCAAGTCATAGTAGGGTGCGATTTGTTAGGTCAGGTAGGGGCGAGCATTAGAAACCGTAGAGGAGTCTGGAGCGTTAGGTTAGGAAAGAGGAAGTTCGGATGTATAGGGGTCGCGAGAGAAAGAAGGGTGCGGATAGGAGCGGTGGACAGAGTGGAGGACTGGAGGAAGTTGCTACAAGAGGAGTTTAGGGATATCTTCTTCAGGGAAGGTGAGGTATTAGGAGTAACAGGGAGGACGGTGCACGAAATCCCACTGAAACAGGAGAGGGTAACTTACGTGAAAGAGAGAAGATACCCGCAGGCGTTGAGACAGCATATTCGGGAGGAGCTAGATAGTCTAAAAGAACAGGGAATCATAGTTGATAGCACCTCACCATTCAATAGTCCCCTGTGGGCGGTGAAAAAGAAGGCAGCGCCGGGGGATAATAAGGAAAAATACAGGGTGGTAGTAGACTATCGTAAATTGAACGATAACACGGTAGACGAGAAGTACCCGATCCCGAGATTCGAGGATATACTCGATAGGTTGAGTGGGGCCGTGGTCTTTAGCACGCTGGACCTCAAGGCGGGATACCACCAAATACGGATGCACCCGGAAGACCAACACAAAACAGCGTTCACATTTGAAAGGGGGCATTATGAATTCACCAGGATGCCGTTTGGTCTGAAGAATGCGCCCATAACGTTTCAGCGTCTGATGGACGAATTTTTGAGGGGCATCGATGACTCGGTATGCCAGGTATACATGGATGACCTGCTGATTTTTAGCAGAACGGAAACCGAGCACGTGGAGCATCTGAGGGCAGTATTCGAAAGGCTCCGGCAATTCGGGCTGAAATTGTCAAGCGAGAAGTCTCTGCTGGGACAAACGCGGATCAATTTTTTAGGCCACACTATCTCTAGCGAGGGGGTCAGACCGGATGCGGCAAAGGTGGAAGCAATCACGCGGATGGCGGTACCACGGGACGTCAAGGGGATTCGTAGGCTTCTCGGGACGCTGAATTATTACCGGAGATTCGTACCCGAGATGGCAGAGTATTTGGTACCCATTAACAATTTGTTGAAGAAAGGCGCGAAGATTGTGGTGACACCAGAGATGGAGAATAACATTCGAAAATGTATGAATAGGTTGCTGACGGAGCCGGTGTTAGCGTTTCCGGATTTCGAGAAGCTTTTTAATATAACCACTGATGCGAGTGAATACGCGCTAGGGGCCGTTTTGTCCCAGGGGGGGAGTGAGGGTGAACGACCGATAGCATACGCGAGCCGTCGGCTTACGGGTGCGGAATCAAGGTACAGCGCTTTGGAGAGGGAGCTACTCGCGATAGTATGGGCTATCGACCATTTCAGGCCATACGTATTCGGGAGAAAATTTCGAGTCCATACCGACCACAAACCCCTCCAGTGGGTAGGAAAACTCAAGGAAACCTCAGCTAGGGTCACAAGATGGAAGGAGATCCTAAGCCAATACAACATAGAGGTGGTGTATAAGCCGGGAAAGGAAAACGTGGTGGCAGACTGGCTCTCGAGGGCCATCATGATCAACGCGGTTGAAGAGGACAGGGGAGGACCATCGCAGGACGTGCGCCAATTCTTGAGGGAATGGACTCCCGATGGCGAAGGGGCAAATGACACCGCAGGGATTGAGGACAGGGGAGATTCCCCAGAAGAGGAGAGCTCAGCGGAGGAAAGGGCAGCGGAGATGGAAGAAATAGAGGAGATCGTGAACGACAAACACCGTCAGGTGATTTGGAAGACACGAACAACCGGAATCATGAAGATCGATTTCAGAAGGTACGGGAGAAGTAGGATCCGCGTCATTTGGTCGCAGCCCGGGGTCAGCGAAGAACAAATCTGTACGGCACTGAGGGATGCCTCGGAAGCGGGTAAAACGCACTACCTATACGTAGGAAACAATACGGTATGGGATAAGATCAAGCGAATGTGGAGGTCCGAGCGAATAGGCGTGGACAGGACATTCATCCGGTGTAAGTATGCTGTGGAGACGGTACAGGACGAAGAGCAGCAGCAAGCAATCACAGTAGCATATCACCAGGGGAAAACCAATCACCGAGGCGTTAATGAGACGCTGCAGGCATTGCGTCGGAAGTATTTCTGGTGGGGCATGAAGAGGTCCATCCAGGAAGTCATTGGGAAATGCGAGATATGCATGCGCACAAAATACGATCGACACCCCCCCAGAGGAGTTCAGGAGGAGACACCTACAGGGAATATGCCGCTACAGGACCTTCAGATTGACACGTTTACCTGGAAAGGGTTTAAGTGGGTCACGGTAATCGACATATTCAGCAAGGTGGCGATGGCATACCAAGTGATGGAGAAGTCAGCCAATGCAGTTGCGGAAGCCCTACAAACCTGGGTGCAGTTCTATGGGGTCCCCGAGAGGATTACTTCGGACGGTGGTAGGGAGTTCGACAATGCCGCGATTAGGGAGGAGGTGAAGCGATTGGAAATTGCGTGGCATTATAACACCCCAGGACATCCTAAAGGTAGAGGCGGTATTGAACGGCTGCACAGTACGTTAAGCGACCACGTCCGTGTATATCAGGGTGAAAAAGGGTTGGAGCCGGATGTGGCAATGAGGAAAGCGGTAACAGCCTATAACCACTCGATCCACTCCGTAACGGGGTTTTCACCCATGGAAGTTCTATTCGGGATGCGCAGGCCAAGGCGGGATTATGGGGAAACTACGCTTACCGAACCGTTAGTGGATCAAATTCTCAGCAATAGGGTAGAGGTAGAGAAAACATGGGGAAAGATAACGGCGAGAATTAAGCGGGAAAAGCAGAAGCGGGTGGAAAGGCAGAATGTACAAGTTCGCGACCAAATGGGGGAACTAAAAATAGGAACAATAGTTTACCGGAAATTGGGAACCAACAGAGGGAAACAATTGCTACGGTACGAGGGTCCATTCAGAGTGGTTGTTATTAGGGAGCATAACCTGGTAACTATTGAGAGCGTGAATGAGCCCAGAAAGAGGAGAACCGTTCATATCGAACAATTAAAGCTCCCAATGATAGAGTCGGGACATAGACCTATGGATTCGTAGTACCCTCACCGCTGTAGATAAAACAGAGGAATATGTTTTTTTTGTGGCTGTCAAAACAAAACAAGTTGTAAAAGATTTTTTTTTTGTTTTTTTTGTTGTATTATTTCATGTATAGAGGAAATTGTGTTTTTTTTTGTTGTTGTTAGGAGTTCTCAAGTGGTAGGAGTTCTAAAGTGCTGTGTTTAGTTTCAGTGTTTTTAATTATTTCTTCTGTATTTAATATTTTTCCAGTTGAGTGGAACTATTTTATTTTCTTTTAAGGATATACTGTAAAACCAATTGTAAAGTGTTAAGGCTGGTCACCGTGGGCTCCGATCTAGCAATATTTAAGTTTCCGAAAATCCTGTTCGTAAACTGGTGGGGGGGAGATAAAGACCGGAGACTGGCGGTATCAGCCTTAATACTATCTGGTAATGTAAATAAACAGGCTAAGTGTATATAAGGAGGCTTATGGAACGAATAAAGCAGTGTTATTTCAGAAGTCGTGTATGTTACATCTTTTCCCTTTTCCTTCTTTTTTTTTGTTTTCTAAGTCCGACGACGCTTAACTTATATATATATATATATATATATTATATATATATATATATATATATATATATACTTGCTAAATAAATGTTTTGTAACTTTGTTGCAGAATATTTATATTTATAAGAAAATCAAGTGAAAAATGGAGGTGTCCACATGAATCATAAAATAGAAGGATACGTTTCTATATTATTATTCCTAAATACGAATGAAAATCTAAATAATAGGAATATTTAGGTCGTGATAAATTAGTTACATATCTACTTATAGGCCTTAGCTTAGTCAGCTAGTCGACTTTAAATTATTGTGAGAACGAAACTATAGTCTCGCCCCCCTCTACATTTTTATTAGCGAAGGATGGGGGATCTCCCATCTAGCCCTTCCTCCCCTCTCAAAATCCGCTCCTATGGCTTCAGTTCGTAATATTTATATATATATACATATATATATATATATATATATATATATATATATATATAATATATATATATATATATATATATATATATATATATATATATATAAATAACAATAATTACTTGAGTAAAAACTGCAATTACTTCTGTGGGATAGAGAAAACATAAATTGGAGCAGCAAAAGATTTTAAGTGCAACCTGATAAGATATGGATTAAATAATAATAATAAAAATTAGTTGTGGGTAAATGGTTGACTGTCGTGAATAATGAAGAGAAGGGTAGTTGGGGTGATAAGTCAAATAAGAAGCCAAAAATAAATGACAATATTTATTTTTGCCTTCTTATTTGACTAATCACCCCAACTATTCTTCTCTTCATTTATAATAATTAGATTGTTCATTACACATTTATATGTTTAACTTTCAGTAAGAGAAGCAAACGATAGGTAAAATTTTAAATTATTCAACTGATCTTTCAGGAATGCCTAGGAGCGCCTCCGATAGAAGGTAGTAAGAAGCCTAAAGTGCTATTCCTGGTTCCGGGTCTTAAATATTACAGCAGCTTAGGAGGAGGATTTCCTTCTCTTCCTTTTGAAGGAAGAACCAGTTATAATTATAAATAGTATTCACAACGTCACTGTTCACAATTTTATCTTATTAAAGAGCCAAGTTAGACGGATCGACCCGTACCTAACGAGACAAAGAAATAATAAATAGTTATTATTTGATCGATTAAGAAAAAAACATTCTTTGATCATTTATACTCTGATGATATATCGTTAATATAATTTCATACCTCCTAAGAGCAGAATTCAGTAGAAATTGCAAAAATAGAAATGAAATTTTTTTCCCATTAAACAAATAGATCAATTTCCCCAATACCTACCCTTACCCTGGTTTTCCAGTTCTAACTGAAACTCCTAGCTGAACATATCTGTAAGTCTCCATTTTTATTCTTCTAATTGTATTTATTTATTTTTTATTTTTCAATTTTATTTTATTTCTCCATATTCCTTTATGTCTATTATTTCATATTATATCACTTTTCCTTTTCTTTCAATCTCTCCTGTAGATCTGTAGAAGTAAATTCACATTTGCATTTATTATACATTACACTACCATAATTGTTCGCATTTATTTACTTCAGTTTAGGATCTTGTTACTTAGCTAACTCTGTTTATATTTTAATGTACTTACTGTTTATAATTTCAATAAGCTTATTCACGTTGTTTATAATTTTTTGTCTAAATATTATGTAACTTCCACAATTCTCTATATCTTTTTGTATCTTGTCCGTTCTAGCCCTGAATAAGACCTGCAAACGTCGGGTCGAAAAGTTGGCTTTTAATAAGATAGTTTTGTCATTATTTAGCATATTTATGAACGCCACCCCGGATCATCTCCTTCCTTTAGAAATGAAATTTGTATTTATATATTGGAGTGCTACCAATGGCTAGTTTCTCTTCTACATGTCATGTTAATTGTTTCATATTTACTTGTTTTATTTATTATTTAATACCGTTGTAAATTTCAATAATAAAAAAATATATATTTATATAAAAAATTAAGCATTTATATTTACATAAATAGAAATAAGAAATTTTTATTTCTATACTTTTCGTTTTTATATGTTGTTCCACACATTCTTTTATTATTTTTTTTTCTACTATATCTTACCGAGTAATATTGCCAATTCCGTTGTAATTATTTGTTCGTTTTTCAAAACAATAAAGTGACTTATTCTAAGCCCTGTTGTTTTTAGAATACTTGAATTGTATTATATTAGCATATCATCATTTATTTTTTTATTAATACTAATTATACATTTGTATTTATAAATCGTCTAATTTTGTACAAAAGAGCAAAAATGTGCAATTTAATGTAACAAAAATCAAAATCGTGCAATATAAAATTTACATATGTTATTCTATAGGTTCTGAAATGGATTAAGGTTCGAGTACACAGTTTTTATACGCAAGCGAATAAAAAGTGCAATAACATGGAAATCCGGTCTCTAATCATTATTTATGAATAAACTAACATTTATAATTTATTTGCATACACTGTTTCCATTATTTGTTTTTATTTATAACACTAAACCTTGTCAATAACTACAAAACAAAAAAAAATAATATTTAATTATTTAGATAACTTATTTTTAAGAGATGGAAATATAGTTGACTTTTTTATACTATTATTTAAATATAAAATCTGGTGTGTTCACTCACATTTCTTTCCTACCAATTTCAAACTTTTTTTTTAAATAATTTTAAATGAAGGAGATGGTCCGGGGTGGCGGTCATAAATAGCCTAATAGTGGTAAAACTATTTTTATTAAAAGCCGACGTTTCGACCCGACTTTGCAGGTCTTCTTCAGGGAGGTGTGTTCAGCTAGGAGTTTCACTTAAAACTATTTAGCCTATTTATTTATGACCGCCACCCCGGACCATCTCCTTCCGTTATAATGCAACGGCCAACTATTAAATATTCAAATTCAAATTTAAAATATGTTCAATAAAAATAACGCAATTGAATAAGAATAATTTTCCTGATAACAGATCAGAGAAATCATCATATTACGATTTCTTTGATGAACTAAAACAAACTGAACAATTATTAATATCAGTGTATAAAATTCAATACACTGTAACTTTGCTAAAACTGGTCCGATTTAGATAGTTTTTTTTATAGTTTTGTTCGAAATTTAATAATATTTTAAAACGTGTTATCAATACATCCTACAGAGAAATTACTGTCATTTTTCAGAATGGGGAAACCTAATAGAACCCCAAAATCCATCGCATTGAGAATTGTATGTCGAATTCACCCGATTACGATACTTTCCTTATACCTATTAGCGGTAGGAAAGTAAAAAAAAAAAAAAAAAAGGTTTGAAGAATTAAACGAAAGTCGAAAGTCGCTTACTTTCAAACTTAAAAGGTCGGTGGTTAAGACGGTTAAAAAGTAATTATGCCTGGTGAAGACTATCTCTTCGCAATTAATGATGAAATTAGCTCACTGGAACGACTGGTTCCTTCACGCTAGAAATCGCGCGCGATTATAGATTCGATCCAAACATTTCCCGAACGGAAGGAAATAAAAACAGACATGTGTGATCTTCGGCACGACCGCAACCTCCCATCCCGGGCGGAAGGCTATCAGGCTATATCGACGGGGGGGCAGGCGTGTAGAAATGCGAGCGACCTATAATGGCGACCGTATAAAGGATTTTACCGTAGCTGACTATCATGGTGGCGGTGGATGCGAGCTGTGGAGGGGATTTGGGGGCACAGCTGGGACGAGGATTAGGCTAGAACACCTCTCAATCAATGGCTCTTAGCCGCGGTCTGTTCTCGGGTGACCTTTGTGACTGTCTGGAGTTGGAATACGTTGTAATTGGATGTACTAACTATATGGGGCGAGTGAGGCATCTAGAGGCGGGGGGTTTAAGTGCGATTAAAAAAAAAAACTAAGGAGTCTGCTTTAGTCCACAGGACAGAAGCGAAAATATCAACAAGGCGAGAGATTAATAATATCAATATAAATTATAAATATTGAATACATAATAGGATATGGTCCGGGGTGGCGATCATAAATAGGTTAAATAGTGGCAAAACTATTTTATTAAAAGCCAACTTTTCGACCCGACTTTGCAGGTCTTCTTCAGGGCTAGAGCGGACAAGATATAAAAAGATAGAGAATTATGGAAGTTACATAATATTTAGACAAAAAATTATAAACAATGTGAATAAGCTTACTAAAATTATAAAAAGTAAGAACATTAAAATATGAACAGCGTAAGCTAAGTAACAAGATCTTAAACTGAAGTAAATATATGATAACAATTGTTGTAGTGTATAATATATTTATTCGCTTGCGTATAAAAACTGAGGACTGGAACATCTATCCATTTCAGAACCTGTAGAATAACATATTTATATTTTATATTGCACGTTTTGACTTAAATTGCACGATTTTTTTTTTTTTTTTTTGCATTAAATTGCACATTTTCGCTGTTTTGTGCAAAATTAGACGATTTATAAATGCAAATGTATAATTAGTATAAATAAAAAAATAAATGATAATTTGCTAATATAATACAATTCAAGTATTCTAAAAACAACAGGACTAAGAATAAGTCACTTAATTGTTTTGAAAAACATACAAATAATTAGAACGGAATTAACAATGTTACACGGTAAAATTTAGTAAAAAAAAAAATGAAATAAAAAAGAATGTGTGGAGCAACATATAAAAACCAAAAGTATAGAAATAAAAATTTCTTATTTATATTTATGTAAATATAAATGCTGCAATTTTTATATAAATATATATTTTTTTAATATTGAAATTTACAACTGTATTAAATGATAAATACAACAAGTAAATATGAAACAATTAACATGACATGTACAAGAGAAACTAGCCATTGGTAGCACTCCAATATATAAATATAAATTTCATTTCTAAAGGAAGGAGATGATCCGGGGGGCGTTCATAAATAGGCTAAATAGTGGTAAAACTATTTTATTAAAAGCCAACGTTTCGACCCGACTTTGCAGGTCTTCTTCAGGACTAGTACGGACAAGATGCAAAAAGATAGAGAATTGTGGAAATTACATAATATTTAGACAAAAAATTATAAACAATGTGAATAAGCTTATTAAAATTATAGTATCAAGATCAAATTAGACGGTTGACCTAAACTGTAGTAAATAGATGATAACAATTGTTGTAGTGTAATATATAATAAATGCAAATGTGAATATACTTCTACACATCTACAGGAGAGATTGAAAGAAAAGGAAAAATGATATAATATGAAATAATAGACATAAAGGAATGTGGAGAAATAAAAGAAAAAAGAAAAGCAAAAAATTAAATAAATAAATAAATAAAATTAGAAGAATAAAATTAGAGACTTACAGGTGTTTTATTCTTCTATATTTATTATCATGTTTTATTTTACACTATATTTACTATCATATATAAAGCTGAAGAGATTTTATTTTTTAATTTGATTATTTCGGAAAATATCAGTTGTTTTTTATATTTTTTATTTGTGATATTTACAACTGTATTATGAAAGAGTACATTAAGTAAATGTATCAACAAAAAATAAAAACATGAAAACATTTGTGGAGAAACTACCCACTGGTAGCACTCTGAAAAAAAAAAATGAATATTTAATAGTTGACCGTTGCATTATAAAGGAAGGAGACGGTCCGGGATGGCGGTCGTAAAAAGGCTAAATAATGGTAAAAAAAATTATCTTATTACTAAAATAGTTTTACCACTATTTACTACAATCTTCTTTCTTTAAATTATAAATAATCATTATAAAGATGATGAAATGCTGAACAGTATGCAGGTCCGATTTTGAGTTTCTGAGATGTTTTAATACATCTTCAATAAAACTCATTTGGCTTTTACTCTATTTTTTTTTTTCCATTTTCGCCTCTCTAACAAAACGCCGCGTTAATATAGAATAATAGATTACAAAGAGATGAAATGTGAAAATTATACTAACACAATGCTGGTCCGATTGTCAATTTCTGAAATATTTTAATACAGATGTAAAAATACTTCAATTAGTCAACTCCAGCCGACTTTAACCGAGCGTTACACATCGGAGTTCTGACGGCTCAATCTGATTCACTCTCCACAAGCATAGTGCAAAAGACGTCTAAAGAAGTTTTTAGTTTAAAAAAAAATAGAGTTAAGAAAATTTTTCAATCTACTTCGTAGTTAAAGCAATACCTGTTCCGTTTACTGAGTGCGGCGTTGTAGTCAGCAGCCTATCACTTAATCTCCAAACAAATGTTATCTTAGCTTTGGGAGTATAGATGTAAAGAAATAAAATAACACAAATTATTGAGATAGGCAGCCATTTTCTACACTTTTTCGGCGTTTTCACCTGAGTACTAGCTGATCCAGGATTAATTTTTTTTTTTGGGGGGGGGAGAGGACTTCAGCCCGATAGATTTTTTTCTTTCATACAGCGATTTGTGCACAATAATTTTTGAGAAAATGGTATAATATTTGACTCGCGATATTACTAGCTAATATAGACGAATTAGATTCTTAATAAAAAGCCTGATTATAACAAATTTAAGAAAAAAAGAAAAAACTTTTTGGTAAAGAAAAAACCTCCGCCAATGCGATAACAATACACCACGGAAATTGAAATAGAAGTTTACGATTAGTCAGAGCACATAGCAGAATATTAGTCTCAGAAAAATATGTGCTCCAACGCCTTAAATTTTATACAATGATTTTAAATGTACCTTGTTGTTTTCTATTTCGCAGCTTATATTATCCAGTTTCTTATAGAACAATCTAAACATATGTTTGAACATTAAAGTTGCGTATTTCAAACATGATTATTTTTTTTTTAACCCAGACAACTAAGCAATAATTAGATCAAGGAAAATAATGAAATAATAAGATCTTCATTAAGTGAATATTAGAGAAGATAATAGTTGTATTGAACTTTGGATCAAAACGGATAAGCAGTATTTTTTACAAAATTATTTAATTTATTTAACAACAGTATGTTCTTAAAAGAGGAGTCATTTCCGAGATTATGATTTGCCGAAAATATGGTAATATTATATTTCTCAGTAGATAACTATGGAATGAGAAAGATCTAAATTCGGGAAAAACTATTATTCACATCTACCGAAATGACAACAAGAAATAAACTGAGTTAACACTGAACTTTTATTATTATGAGAGACTAGATAACTGGCTAAACTATTGTACATATTATTACCAAGTTCTTTAACGATAAATAGCTAAATCACAATTTTCTTCCAAATAGAGGAAAATGGCGGTTATATTGAAATGGACTACAATAGCTAGATCGGGGCAGCGTTGCATCAATAATCGAAGTGAGCTTTGAAGCACTAAGTGGTCGCTAGCAACACAAATCAACACTAATCTAGGATAGTTTGTCGATATTCAACCCTAACAGATTATTCTCTCAATAATCTGTAATGGTGTTGTTATTTATAATTATTGTATTTAGTAAGGATTAAATATGATTTTTTTACTCAATATGACTTTACACACTAACAAAAACATAAAATCGTATTCAATTTAATGCTTTAATAATGTTGTGAAAATAATTAAAAGATATACCAAAAATAAATTTAAAAAAAATACCATCCAAAAGTAAAAAGTATTTTTTCCTTATCTGATTTCTATCCTGAATTAATTAAATTATAAAAAAAATTATGTCAAATATAACACTGCAACTTTATCACCATTTATTTTAATTCTGTTTTTTTTTAACTTTATTTTTTCACCCACATCTGTCAGTACTTCTGACAATTAGCGAGTCTCTTTTTGGATGAATAATGTCGGTAGTGGCTTGATCGGCATGAGAACAGTGCCCAGCGGCATCCCTTCCTGACTTGATTTTAAAAGATTTTTTAAGCGAGGAAATTCCACATCCAGGTTCTTTTGAGCCTCCTAAGCGTGTTTTCGGGCTTCTTGTATGAGTGTGTTAGTATGTCCAAGTAAGTTCTCATGAAAAGTATGTTCGTATATGATCGGTCATTGTTGGCATTTTCAGACCTTTATGTAGAGGAATGTTTGTGACGTACCATAGAGCCTTAGTTATAGTCCTGAAAGGTTTGTAGTTTTCCTATGTGGGTCGTTTAGACTGCTTCGTATATTTGAGAAGCGTGGGTCCACATAGGATTGTATGTAAAATAAATGTAAGTGTTCAGTTTTTGTTTTAGGTTTAATTTTGAACGTCTTGAAAGAAGCGAGTATAATAGTCATAGTCTGAGATTTACCGTTTTTTTTTTTTTTTTTTTGGTTTTGTTGATATGTGGGCTTTATGTTATTCTTCTGTCGAAGGTCAGTCCAAATTGTATTTTATCTGTTTCCGAAATTTCGGCATTGTCAAGTTAAATAGGAGGGCATGTGTTTATATCGAAGATTAAAAGTAATGTATTGTGGATTGTCTTGGTTGAGTTGAACTTTCGAAAGTTTGCACCAATCGTTAAGTTTTGTTAGATGATGTTGATGTCTGTGAGGCGTGTGTAAGATTTGTATGTCTTGTTAGAATTGCTGTATAGTATGCTGTCGCTGTAATATTTCCGGCGCTGTTACTTAAAAAAAAACAACATATTTTTAATAAAACAAAGAAATTTCTGTTTTTTATTTTATTTTATTCATGACTTGCCTTGCACGTTTACGGTTATGTTGAATCGGAAATTTTTTCTTCATAAGGGACCAAAAAAAAAAAAAATTAATTCTTTGAACTCATATATATTTATTTAGCTTTCTGTATGAATAATGTTTTCCTATCCTCAGTAGTGAGCGAGAAACGAATTACTGAAAAAACAATGAAATTAAAAAAATAACACCAGGGAAAAGATCTTATCTTATTCGTTCTAAACGACGGTACAATATACTAGAATACCCACTTAGAACCCATTACTATGTTAGTTAAGTTGACACCCATGAATATTGAAACTCGGTGTTGTAGTTCCACTAGAAGTTACGGCTCCTTGTAAGTCCATCCAAGCATTTAGAGTCAACATAAAGTTCCTTACATCTGTGCTTGTAAACATACTGAAAGTAAATTTAAGAGAAGGATGGTAGGGGTGATCAGTCAAATAAAAATAATTTTATTTATTTTTACATTCACTGACGTTTCGGCCAGAAGTTCAGGCCTTCATCAGAGCTGCTGTACAAGAAGTAAAGTCAGACAGACAGACTAACTGACCTCTCAATTATGCACTACAGTCAAACATAAACCCACAATTATGAAAGTAAATTAAGGTATTGTCGTAAATATTTTTCGTTTCTTTCAAGTGTGAAAGGTATCCAACTACTATTCCAAGTTTGAATCATAAATGTCAATATCACTGCCAACCTTTAAATTTCGGTTGATACTCGTATGCAAATACATCCCGTGCCTTATTATTATAATTATTATTTTTTTTTTACACTCCTTTCACAGATTTTACATCGTCTAAAAAAGGTAAATGACTGGTCTAAATTTTGGAAAATCCGAATCAACCAAGACTAATCCAAACACATTAAATTCACCCTCAATACCTGAATTCATCAAACAGATAAAGCGCAATACCTGGGAATGACGTTTTATACAAGTATGACATGAGGACAACCAAAAAAGAAAAACATTAAACCTATTAACATTATAAACATTATGACTATGATTATTGCACTCACTTCTTTTTTAAGATGTTCAAAATTAAAACTAAAACAGAAACTGAAAATTTACGTTTACTTGCTCGAGCCCATTTTGAGCTACGCTTCACAGATTTGCGAGACAGCCTAAAGAGATCCACTTCCGTAAACTATAAAAGTTCTTGGTCAGTCATAAACATTACTTTACCTAAAGACCTTCAAATAACGACAACATACTATACTAGGCAATGGGCAAAATTAAAATGTCCGATAACAACCGTAGAAGGCTCAAAAGAAGCTGGATCCGGGATCTCCGCACTTCACTATAAATACTAAAGTCAAGATAGGAAAGTATGTCGCTGGACACTCCACTTCCTCATCTACATTAATAACATTATTCTACTTCATGACAGCATACTCACTGATTATCGGGATTTTTTACTTTGAGGGGAGAAACAAAGTTAAAAAAAAATAATATTATAAACGTCTTTAATTTTGTAAGTACTGGCACAATATGGCGGTTTGTAATAATGATTACCTTTTTAGTATTTTTTTTTTTCTCGTGATGGACGGGATCACCTAAATCAGCGAGTACAATATCGAACTGAAACATCCTCTCGTGACGTGACTAAAGGCAATTTAATTTACCGCTAATATTTTCCGCCGGCTAGCACGCGCTATATTGTGGTGAGAGCAGTTTTCAAGGGTAATTTATCCCACGTGAATCTATAGCAAATGTAGTATTCTAAATTAAATTAATCTAACCTTGTCTGCGTCTAATATACAGGCTGTCCCGAAAGTAGAGGGGATTTTTTATAGAAGAGATTGTAGAACTCATGTACTACAAAAAAGATCATAAAATAATGAGAAAATTTTTAGAAGAAAAGTAGAAAATCAAAGTTTTGTGTTTTTTATAAGCAAGTCATGTTTTTTGTTGAATAGTAAGCGATAACAGAACAAAACCAAAACTAGAAAAAAAAAATTACTTCAAATGTAAATAGAGTTTCTCATTATTAAAACCGTTTTAAGAAGTATTTTTTGTGGCTAAATTCTAAATTTTAAGTTCTGTTTTTAAAAAATCATAAATTATTCGCGATTTTTTTTCATCATTCTTCGAGTATACTACAGATAACCCACTTTTCGAAAAACATCCTCGTTTAATAAGCTTTAAGTCCATATTAATTACGTTGAGGTTTATCAGGCAAACTTGAGATTCATCTAAGTTGTGTACAAAAATTATGTGATTTTCATTTGAACTCTACTTAAATTTGAAGTAATTTTTACCTCCAGATTAAATACGTGCCAATTCCGAGAATGTTCGTAAATAAAATATTAGTAGGTTACGATTAGTGTTGCCCAAAATCGGTCTTGGTTTTGCACTTTGCAAGACCAAGACAAAGAAGGCCTTACTGTGGCAAGACCAAGACTGTTAAAAAAGAATTAATTTTTTTAATGAAAATAAAGCAAAAATATTAACTAATACTTGAAAATTTTAGTTACTCTATGTAAAGAATTGGTATAACCAACATATTTTGAATTTAGCTCTTTTAATTTTTCATTTGGGCTTAGTTAGGTTTCTCTAAACTAAAAAAATCCAATAATATCACTATAGAAACAAGCCAATAAGGTAACTGCAAGACTGTTGCTAGACTCTTGTGCAAGACCAAGACCAAGAACGAGACTGAGTGTGCAAGACCAACACTAGTTACGATAAGATGAAGCTATCAACGAAGTTTCAGGCGGATGTTAATAATTTGATAAAAGGTGGTCTGTACCACGGATTATTATTATTATTATTATTTCGGCTCTATAAAAAGATCCCAAAAAATGTTAGATTTTCCCTTATCTTCACAAATGACTGAGATATGTGTGTATAAAATTCCATCCTGGTTCGTAAGATAATAGTTCTGGGATGACCAATGACCTTGGAGTCAACTACATAAAAATCGCCCAAGCAATCGCGAAATAACGCCGAGGACATCGCCCTCAAATCGGTCTCCATTTTGAAATTAAATAAACTTCCAAAGTCAGTGCTTCGGTCCTTGAGTTAAAATAGCCCATTAGTTAGCATGCGCATGCTCCAAGTTTATAACTGTTGTTAGTAAACAAACAGCTGGCCACCAAAGTCAAACAAACCAAAGATTCGGATAAATCAAATGGTGGCTTTGAAATCTAAAGCTGGGGCATTAGTTTAGTATAAACATATATATATATATATATATATATATATATATATATATATATATATATATATATATATTTTTTTTTTTTTTTTTTTAAATTTAAATATTAAAAACAAATAATAATTTTTTGTTTTTAACTTAATGAGAACATCAAGATTATAATTAGTGGCACTCTCATCATAATGAACTCGGTTTATGACATCTTTCTTGTCAAGGAAAGATGCTTGGGAGGATGACAACATAAAACTTTTATAGGCCTAAGCATTTAGTGTAAGCACTCAGGTTAGTTGCTATAATATTAACCTAAACTGTAAAGATCTACTTAAAAAATCAACTCTGTCGTGTAATGTTTTTTTTAAACTTGAAATTCATTAATAAGTGATGTCGAGATAAAAAATCTCAAACTTCCAAGTACTGCTATAAAAGGCAAAGACATCGTAAAATAATCTGTTTTCCCCTAAATTGTAAGATAGCCGTATAAGCGTTGAGTGGATCATAAAGGCATCGGCCAAATCACCGTCTTTAAGAAATTAGAGTGAACGCACCAATTATGGACTGGTTTGACTTTAAATGTAAATAATAAGCTTCCTTGTTGATTTAAAGGTTCAAGTTTTTTTATATATTGAAGAACAATGCCCTCTATTGACAACTGTATGAACAAAGTTTTCCAAAGAAAATTTTTGAATTTCTATCATAGTTTTGTTTCTTTAATGCTCTTGAGATCAGAGATCAGTGTGTTTCCTACCTTCCTACTAAAAGTTCAGCTAATTAAATAACGATTTTTAGATTTTTTTTCTAAGGTATGTCCATTACTTGTACCCCCCTGTCCATTACTAGAAAATTTTATTTCGAGGTAGCCAACACTAATGCAAAAAGGAGTATTGTAAATGGTGATTATACCTGCATAACTATTTTTTTTTCAGTTTTAAAGTGTTAAATAGAAAAGGAAGACCCTAGAGATTCTAAATGGGCAACGGAGAAGTTTGTAAATATAATAAATACGACGGAATAAGACAAAAAATACGAAAAATTCCATAGCTATGTCTATCACTCACCACTCATTGCTTACCCTATGCCAAGAACAGTTTACACGCCAATGGACACACCGAAATTCAATGTTTCTAGTAATGGACACGGGGAGTAATGGACTTCAGAAAAATTCTAAAATTTTTGTTTAACTATAAAAATAACATAAGATAAATGTGCAACTTACTCTTAGCAAAATTGTTAGTAGGAACATAAGAAAGTGATCTCAAGAGCATTATAGAAACAATAAAAGGCATTTTAAAATTTTGTTTAGGGAACTTTAATCATACAGTTGTCAATAGAGTATTGTTCTTCAATCTAGAAAAAACTGGAATCTTCAAATCGACAAGGAAGCTTATTATTTACATTTAAATTCCATCATCGTACCTCCTGTTTATAACTGATGTTACATCAATGGTCCCACATAACTCTCTATATTTATATTTTATCTGTATTTTTAAAAAAAAAATATGAACACAGTAGAGTAGCCTGTAATTATATTGTAGTTCTCTCTTTTTACTAAACTAAAAATCAATTTTATTTTATAAATACCATTACTTTTCTTTGCCTCTTTTTCACATGCAGTAATCCTGTACGAAAACCGCGAATTTGTTATTTTTTTACATGTTACATGAATTAAACTTAATGTATTAATTTATTTATATAGTAAATGAAATATTACAGTTCTTATAAAACGTACAAATTACATTTTGGTTACTTGTTTATAAATTGCATGAGAATAGGTAATTGGGAGTTTGCGATATCCTTAATTGGGAGTTATTGGGAGTTCCTTAATTTTTCAAGATCCCAATAATATCCATTCTTGTATATTTCACATATAGGTAAGTTAAAGTAAAAATACTGTAATAGCCTAAATATTATACACCTTAATAAAAAGTATATTAAATTTTATTATCAGAGAAATGCTATAAACTGAAACAAGCAACGAATAATCATCATCAAGCGCAGCCAGAACACGATCATCATTCATGTGTTTGATTTGAACAGCCTCATTAACACTGAGCAATATTAATTGTGTTTAGAAATACCAGCACTGAGTTTTCAATAAAAACTCAATACTCCTTCCTTCGACCCACACCAAAATATAATTTTCTCAACAAATTGAAAACCCATTAGGGGCATCAATCAGGGGATAGGATGAAAAATTGCACTATCTTCTCTTCCATCAAAAAAATAATTAAAATAATTAATTATTAATATTTATTTATAACACGTTTAGAGATAAATAATAATGATCGAGCTAAAGAACCATTCCGCATGATATAATTATATAGAAATAATGCTACTTTTCAACAATGTCTAAATTTATTTTGTAAAACAACAAATAAATAATAAGTCGTGCGTTGTAGAGAAATATCATTATAGAAACAGAATAGATGAAATATGTACTTACTAATTATGTTATTTTCAATTGTACATAGCAACAGTACTTACCTGTAAAAAAAAAAAAAACCAATTATTATACAAAATATGTGTATTAGCATTAAAGGATAATATTAATCAAATCTTTAAATATTATAAAAAATATAAGTAAAATAAAAATATGGTTAAGAAGTCAGTTGGGCCTCAAAATCAACAAATAAAAAAAAATATTTTGTTTCCTTATTCTTTTATTTTATTATCAGGGCCATACTCTATTATCATTTCCTATTTTTATCCTATCTTTTAATTTAATTTTATTATTTTAATATATATAGGTACTAAATAAGTAAATCTTTAGAACTCAGTCATTATAAAAAACTTTTTTTATTTGTGCCGACGTTTATTATATGTATGTACGTATTTTTTTTTTTTTTTAAGTTATATCTTTAAATAATTGTAATATTATTTATTTTACATTCTATTAGATTATTATTTTTTCATTTTTTTTATTCATGAGATTTACAACTGTATAAATTAAAAAAACATCCACTAAATGTGCACAAGGTAATATAATACAATCACATGAAAACGCTTGTTGAGAAACATTGGTAGCACTCTAATAATATATTTACATAAATAGATCACGAGGCCATCTTCTTTTCAGGCGCCTGGAGGGTTATCAGGTATCGAAGAGGAAGCAAGGTTTGAAACGACAGGATTCGGATAGTTTTGAAGTCTTTTATGGAAGGATAGGTATCTGGATTGGGCTAAATCGGAAACGTATGGTACACGTTAAGGTCGTTATGAATGATTAGATTATTATTTAATTGTTATTTTGCTTCTTTTTATTTTATATGTTGTGTATATATAATGTGAATGTGGTCTTACCTTAATATAATTATTGTCGATGAAACAGAATATTATATTACTCAATAAATAAATTTTAAAAAATATATATGATATCATCCTTCAGCCCTGATAAAGGATTAAAAATAAGCCCAAAACGTTGGGACTTTTTTCTATTTTCTCTGTAACTGCGTCCCCAAACAATTTTCCAACTATATTAATTTATATATTAACTATATTATTTATTACACTGATTATTATTTTTAAATAGTTCATAGATTAAAAAATATTTTAGTTTGACTGTGACGTTTTATTAAATTATTTTATTACAGTTTTATTATAAATATTTAGAACGCAAATCCTCAATTTGTATGAAGAAAAGAAAGTATAATTTCCTCAGTCGATTACACAAAAGTTCGTTACTAAAAATAATAAAAGTAAAGGTTGCTTAGATGAAAATCTACCTGTTAATTAAAATCAAAATGATATTTTTTGATTATACAAATATTTAAATTACGCCGAATAAAGAGCGAAAACGTTGACAAACTTCATTATACGACGCTGGAAGGCATTCGGTGAGGAGAATTGGGTCAAGTATGCGCCAATGGTAGGAAAGGCAGAACCCTTATGGTGTAAATACCATCACCCCCTACCAATAAAAGGTAAATATAGTTTCTATGAAGCGAAATATGGAATAGGAAACCCAGCTGGATAGCCAACATTATTATTATTAAATAGAGGAAGATTGTTAAGAAATGAGAGAAAATATTAAAAATAATAAATATATAGCATGAGAATAGGATAGATTTAGTTTTAACTGAAGAGAATATAAAACATACCAGCACAAAAACTTAATTTGAGAATAAGTTACGCTAGAAGAAGGTAAAAAAAATAACCAGCAAAGATTTAAAATATAAAATTAAAATAAATAAATAAAATTTTACATTCAACTGACTTCAGAAAGAGTAGTTTTAAATACACGTTTATGGTCAATTTGTCAATTCTCTTTCTATCTATAAATTTTATTTCTTTATATATTAATCTATTTATTTATTTATATTTATTCTACATATATTAATACAGTAAGGCTCGAAATCGGTTCTGTACCAAATATAAGCTCCTGTCATGTTCAAATACCATGAATGGGGCACCATTGGATTTAAAATTTCACGGGTAGTTAGCGAATCGTATTCTCCGCTTTTATCTTTCTTTCTAAAATAAAGAATACAAACATTCTGCTAGGCTTCAATGCTGGAACAGTGGTAGGTCTGTAGATCGATTTGTGAAAAATCGGGCTTTGAAGATTTTGATACGTACAGCAAGACCCGGATCCAAAGGAACTATCGGGCTCTACATTTTTAATCTCCAAAACGTACTATTTTCGAGATAACACAATACATATGGTTCGCATCCACACAACCTTACATTAATTGTAGTACTGTTGATCGATAGAGGAGTTCATATTATTTATCGATGGTGTTTTTGATCGGCAATCCATATCATCGTTATTTCTTCACCAAATCTCAAAATTGAGCCACCAATTTTGAAGGCTTCCTTCAAGCGGGCAAAATAGTCCTACCAACTCGGAAATTCAGGCAAAAAATTATGAAACAAATTATGAAATATACCTTTATTTGCGAATAACTAAAAATTTACACACTTTTTATTTGGTTATGTATGTCGTAAAAATATTAACGGAATCGGACAATTTTTAGTAAAGATACAGGTCATTGAAATTTGTAAACATGTTAGTTCCAAACATTAATGAAGTTTTAAATTCATTTTTGTATCCTTTGTCGATTATATTTATCGATAAAGTAACAATTGACTTCTTTATCTAATGATACGTTGCATTATTTTCTTTTCTTATTAATTTGGCATTCGATCACTTAACAACATGCTGTGCGAATTTTTCGCACGGGCCTACTAGTTGAATAGTAATACAACCTGCCACATTCAAGGGCAATAAGTATTAGAGCTAAAATTATCCACTCATACGATATATACATATAAGAAAAATAAATGAAGTTAATTTAAAAAAAATAAATAAAATAAAATAAAAATATATAAATAAAATTCATAAAGTAATGAACTCAGGTATTACCACATAGTAACCAACCTATTGTACATACTTGTCCTTCTGTACACACACACACACACACACACGCACACACCATATCCTATTGATTTATAATCATGCCGGGCACTCCAGTGGACATCCAATTTCTATAAATAGCTGAGGCGCAACTACTAACAACAGCCGGCTCAGACAAAATCTCCCTCTGTATATCAGAAAGAGTCTCCTCTATCGGTACAAGTGGATAAAATGTATCACTGGAAGTTTTATTGAATCATAATACATTTCTGTGATAATAATCTAATAACCGAATACTTCTAAAATTGGAACATAAGGAATCAGATTTTTTAAGAAAATATAATGTTTCGATTTTAATACATTTAGAATCATGGTCTACTCACATTGGTTTCAATATTATGAACTATTCCTTAAATTGGTTGGTTAAGGTTGTGGAAATGAAGGGATTTAGATATCCTAAAATATGTTTCAAAAAGCTAAGAAATAAATGTTACATAGCTGATCCTGCTCTATCGAAATATAATTGGTGTTCTCAGCTAAAATTATTGCTGGATACTACTGGAGATGGAAATCTAGTTTATGTAACCAACTCAGCCATAATTAGAACAAATATTAACATGATATTAAATAAATATAAACAACATTTGCAGGGCGGTGACAGGAAAACATTACATAGCTCATCTTATAGTGAACCTTTTTTTTAATAATTATGTCAATAAAAATCAGATCCTCTGACTAATTTCAAATATGCATTATGCATATTAATGCAGATCCGTCTCTCGGGAAATTATATGATCAAGATTTATGTTAATAATAAAATTGTATAAATTACAACACAACTTGAGTGCAAAATGTGCGACATTAAAGATAGCGAAACACTTCCTAATATAGTATATAAATGCCCAATTTACAGTAGTTTAAGGTTAAGAATTTACCAGGATATGGGAAATCTTGATAGGATAGAAATATTTAAGCCAACCAGTGCAGAAGATATGAGAACATTATATTTATTTATCTCAACTATATCAACTTATAGAGAATTGGTAGGGTAATCTGGAATATTGCCATCTGCATATCATGGCAAAAATTCCATATCGCACATTGGCATGTAATCTGTCTGGGTCTTTTTCTTGGTTGTTCACTTAGGTATAGGGGTAATATTTTAATTGAATTTTAAAACATATTTTAATATTAATATTTTTAAAAAAGTATTTATTGTTTTATTATTATTTTATGTATATTGTTGACAATTTTAGATTTTACATAAATTTGATGAATAGAACTATTTTATTTGTCTGATTTTTACTAATGTTTATTATTGTTCGTTATTTTTTAATGGACTTCATTTTTATAGAGTTCTTCCCTTAAAACAAATAAAGATTAAAATAATAATCATTCGATCCTTAACTAAATATACTAATAATTTTTATAGTTTCTGTATCATTCAGTGAATGTATAATACTACATTACAAAATTTACAACTGAACTTGCAAAAATGGGTACTCCTTAAATAGCCGGGCGGGACCGACTGCTATCTGCTAATGTTTATAATCTTAACACTGATAATTCCTATCGTATTCAGATGAAACTCTCCCTACATGATTTTTCTTTTAGAAAAAAGACTTTCGTCTACTTCAAAGCTTTTCCAGGTCTTCCAATTTTTTTTTACTTGACCTGTATAACATGTCATGGGCACAAACCTCTCTTAAATTTTAACTCCACGTTACCATAGTTGGCTCGGATAGTTCGAGCTGCTCTTTGCCCCACTGCATATTGTTAAATTATGGGACCACCCATAAATGAATTTTAAAGCCGTTAAAAAAAGATCGACCCCTCTAACCACGTTCCTTTCCTTATAGAAACGATTTTGTTACAAGTGTTACGACAGCATCTCCATTACGTCTTCCCGTTGAACTCCATTTTATGGCCTTTATCACAATATTTCACCTTTACAATTATCCCTGCGTCTTGAAAATATTCGATAGCCTCTTCTTCTGAAGACATCATTCCCACAATGTCACGGGCGGATCTACGGTGGAGGGGGGAGGGGCTTTCGGGCTGAAGCCCCCTCCCCCCAAAATGGTAAAATATAACTATGTTTTATGGGAAAATATATTAAAAAATATATATTAAAAAATTATCTCTTAAAGTATTAGTTTCTTTCTTTTTTTTCAAGGTAATTATCGCCATTTTTATGAAAAAAAAAGCTTTCGGGCTGAAGCCCCCCTCCCAAAATTGAATCCTGGATCCGCTAGTGCACAATGTAACAACGTCCATAGATTGACAAAAATCATACTAATGAAACAAAAATAAACTATGTAATAACTCACAGCATACACGAGAAACAAAAAATAAACAATGAAATAACTCAGCTTACACGAGATAAGAAGGGAGGTAATGTGATGTAACATTAGATGTAACAGGTTTCGTCTCGCCCGGCTATTTAAGGAGTACCCAAAAATGATAAAGGATAAAATAACTTTGTAAAAAAATAAACAGTTGAACAGTTATATTTTAAATTTAAAGCAACGGCTATAAATAACGATAAAGTTTAAGTAATATTTCAGCGTAAAATTAATTTGGTTTGTGTAAAATATATTCATGAATTAAATAACCATAAATCAATAGAGTTTTGTTAACGAATTAACACTGAGGCTAATGACATACTCATATTACGCAAATTAAGTAGGTTACAGTGCGATGAAACCCATTAGATCTTACAAAATTTCACTGGAAGTAACAGTAAACGCTGTATTTCTGATCAAGACGATTTCGTTTCAATAATTTTCTTATTTGTAAGGTTAATGATTCAGTTTAGTAGTTCCCATATAAAATTAGATTAAACTAAGGATTTGGTTTCAGAAGACGGTAATAAAACACATTAACTAATCTGAATATTGTTCATTATAAATAATAATTATACTAAAATGCTGAAATTCGTTTAGTATAGTAGAGGAAAAGCCTCACTTTCAAAAAAATTCTACTACTGTTTAACGAAAGAAAGTACACGGTCAAGAAAAGTTTTTTGACTTATTGTATGAACAAAAAGAAAAGTTTAAATAATAATCCACATTAAAAACTACTACCAGCTTTTAAAATCATTTCTAGCTAAAAATATATAAATTAAAAAAAAAGTATATATATATATATATATATATATATATATATATATATATATATAATAAGATATAAGATATATAATAAGATTCCCTTGAGGGTAGAACAACATTGTATGTACTCGTAAAGCCCTCAAGAACACAGCTGGATATCGGCAAGCGATTACGCTTCATGGATGAGCTTATTGGTCTCCCGCCGTATCAACATGCCTCTATAATAACAGGGGCCATTTGCTATAAATCGGTAGCCCATATCGGCTCTTATCAGTCAACTAATGATGTAATAGGATTTAATATGCTAATAGCCAAGTCGATAAAACACCTATTAACACGTCAGTCGAAAATCAGTGAGCACAATTGAGTAAAAGATCAAATGTAAATGATATTAGCAATTTGAAATTCTATCCGTTTATTTATTTACCGCAGAAAAACTCTTATTAATTAAAAAAATAAACAAGAAAACAACTAAGGTGTGTGCTTTAGATCACACAATGGATGTCAATCAACAAGCTGAGATTAATAATATGAAATATACATTATAAAGAAGATGAAATGCTGAATATTTCTCTCGCTTCTGTAAGCGGATGCACACCCAGTCTCTATAAAGAGGTATTTTTAATTAAGGGGGGAAACCTGGCGGTTGAGCGTGATCTCAGTCAAATCACCTCCTTGCAAAACCGTTGACAAAGAAACAGTACTTTTCCTAAATAGTACTGAATGCAATAACCTTAAAAGGTTGTAGTGGTACAGGTTTTTAAAAAATAAAATAGATAAAATTCGCCGATCTACAGATTGAAAACGTTCCAATTTCGAGAATTTACGAAAATAAAATATTTGTAGATTACTCTGAGATGAAGCTGTTCACGAAGTTTTAGACGGATGTTAATAATTTCATAAAAAATAGTCTGTATCACGGACTATAAATAATTTTTATCTGAAAAAAAAATTGGAAAAATATGTTTTTTATTATAAATTATTAGTCCATTGTGTATCTATTCATAAGGTCCGTTGAAACATCCGAGAAAATAGCGTTGTATAATAAACAAAATCGGCACCATTTCAACTTCAGTTTTATTTGAAGAACTAATTCAATTACCTGTTTTTATTCCAAATAACATGGGTAATAAATATTCAGGAAGCAGTAATTTTTAAGCTTTTATTAGTGCCGACATTTCAACCCAAACATGTGGATCATCAACAGGACTTGTTTCGAGCACTGAAGGTTTTCAAGTGCTCAGAAGTACCTAATAACAATAATTTTCTGGTTGGCCATTTTTTTTTTATCTATTAAATAAATAACTATTGTTTAGTCTCTGGAGAAAGAGGAGAAAATGAAGATGTCAAAAGCTTTGTTAAGTTGGTAATACGATTGACCTCACTAGAGGGACAGGAAATGATCGCTAAGAAAGCCTTGAAAAGGAAATGCATCGTTGGAGATGAAAGAGCGCTGATACATAAATTACACCAAGGAATTTAGGCTTTAATAGAAGATTAAAACGAGTTCTTTCAAAACTAAAATGGTCAAGAGAATTAGATATATTTCAATCATCTCAAGGGAATAGAATAATATATCGAATAAAAAATAATTTAAACATTTCCCATAATACATTTTATTTAAATCAGTTTTTTTTATACTTTTTTTTTTATAAAGCGATTTTTACTCTAAAAGTTTTGATAGAGATAGCGTCCCCGTATACCAGATGTGTAAATATAAACCGGAATTCGGAAGCTCTAGTTGTTAGGAAAGCTACCGTTAAACCGCATTATTGGCGCCATTTTGTTTCTTCAACAGCTGGCAATTTCCAAATCACAACAATACAAGTTTTATTTTATAATTATGGATTGATGGTTGAATGTAGTGAACAATTGAAGAGGAGAATGGCTGGGGTGATCAATAAAAAAAAACAACTAGTAAAAATAAATAATTATATTTATTTTCATTTTTGCCGGCGTTTCGGCCCAAAGTTTAGGCTTTCTTTAAGGCTAAGAAAAAACATATAACAATAGCTATGAGAACCTATAAACATTGAATAATAAAGAATTAAAATGGTAGAAGGTATAGACTAAAAAATGTAGTTCGAATAATCTTAAAGTAAAATAAAGTAGATAGAGTGAACATTAAAGTAAAATAAAGTAGGTAGAATAAAAAGATAAAAGTATGAAAGATAATGTAAAATATCTTTTATTTTTTTAGATCATTTTAACTTTTTATTCTCTTATACGCTGCCAATATGTTTTGATAGATTTTACAATATCTCAATTTTCTATTTATATCTATTTTATTTCCATTTTATTCTATGAATATCTCGCTTCCTTTTAGCATTATCATAGCATACCCATTTATTTTTTTATATTTTAGCCGAAACGTCTGCAAAAAAAAAAAAAATTATTTTATCTATTTTTTTTTTTTTGGCTGATCACCTTAACCATTTTTCTCTTCAAGTTTCATTTTATTAGAGTTGAACATGTCGAGGTCTGTACCAAGGACTATAACAGCTGATGATATTTTATTAAAAGCAACACATTTTAGATGATCATTTTAAAAAAAATAAAAGATTCTAGAAACTTACTTTCAATAACTAAATTAATGTAAACTAAAGTAATCAACAACACATTCGATTTAACACAACAAACATGGCAATTATCACTACCATGACAGGCGCGGATAAATATTTGAAGTAAAAAAATATATACTTAAGTTCACAAATAATCAAAACACAACAATGTTTTTCCGGAGCATCTTATTACAGCGTCGACACGTGATAGTTAACATGAAAATAGCTGTCACGTCCATGACAGACATTGTAGAGTAACACTTGATAGTGGAGCGATACTGCCAAGACAAGCGATAGTTTGCTACCATGGCATTTGATTAAATGAGGCTCAAACCTTCTTTCGACCGGTTTATCACAAAAAAAAAAAAAAAAAAAAAAAAAAAAAAAAGAACTATTAAAGTTAGCTTTTATTTAAAAATATCTTTACAACGTAGAATACAAAAAGTAACAACTCAGTGATAATTTCAAGTTGAATAAGAGGACTAAAGGCGATTTATAGAAGCACGAGGTCTCCGTGTCCAGTCTAAACAGATCTCTTCTCTTGTGGATATTTTTAGCAGCTGGTCGGCAACCATCTTCAAGATAGCTCTTTGTTTAGAAGCAATCAACAACATTTTAGATCTAATCGTGGTATCTTGCAAATTACATATGACAGACAGATTCAACAACAGCGGAATATCGATGAAAGATTGAATTCGACTCAGTCCACGAACGGTATAATTTTATACATTAAAGAGGAATTTTAAATGAAGAGAAGAATAGTTGGGGTGCTCAGTCAAAAAAGGAAGGCAAAAATAAATTATAATATTTATTTTTTACATCTGCCGACGTTTCGACCTGAAGTTCAGGCCATCATCAGGACTTTCTCCTAAAGTGTCAAAGTGAGAATGAACTTCCTTTTTTGACTGAGCACCCCAACTATTCTTCTCTTCATTATCCACGACAGTCAACCAATTACCAATTAGGAATTTTAAATGTATAATAGAAACAGAATTGAACGAATATTGACAAACAAGTTGGATTGGTAACACACACAAACATAAATTAAGAAGTTTCCCAATCTCTTGAGTTCTTATCGGATCCAAATTCAACTTAATATTGAACCATCCTGGAGATATAATATTTACTAATGAGTCATAGCATGACGAGTGAGCATTCTCGAGTCTAGCGACATCGGTTAGAAAACTTTAGAAAAGCAGACCCTACATGAATGACAGTCAAAAAACTGACCAGAATTACTTTAATCATGATGAACTCTACACGTATCAATCAGATTGACGTCGTTTAACTCGATTGACGTTGATGTAGCAAGCAGTGTCTATTAATAATGTGTACCATTGAAAAAGCTTATTTCACCATTACACTTTATAGCATTGAATATCAAGATAAAAGTGAAGATATAATAATTATTTCCTAGTGCCAGAAAAGTCAGAAAAATATATCAAAAAAAAAAAAAAAAGAATGATGAACAACTTAAAAAATTGAGGGGAAAATATTGCGTAAATAATAAATCTTAAAAAAAAGGAAAAATAGATTTGGTACGCGTATCACACAACTTTCACTTACCGCTCTAATTCGAATAGAAATGATTTTCTGGGAATGTTGGGCTTTTAAAAAGTTTTTGAAGTGCAGTTTTAATAGAAGTTTTAACTGGTGTTGCCCAAATGCGAGACTGAGACGAGTCTTGGTCTTGCAAACTCAGTCTTGGTCTTGGTCTTGCGCAAGACTCTCGTAACAGTCTTGCAGTTACCTATTAGCTTATTACTAGAGAGATATTACTGTATTTTTTTAGATATGAGAAACTTAACTAAGTCTGAATGAAAAATTAGAAGAGTTAAATGCAAAAGTATATTGGTCACACCAATTCTTTACATATAGTAACTAAAATTGTCAAGTATTAGTAAATATTTTACTACACAACAGTTAAATTTAGATTTTTTTTTCATTAACTGAAATGTGTAGTTTTACCTTTTTTTTTTTTTTTATTAATTCCCACTTGTATAAACAATTTTGAAGATCGTTACAAAAATAAAAACGAAGGATATGAAAAACTGTTTATTGTAGTCTTCCCTCCAATTGTCGTGATTGAAACTTTCGATTTCAGTATTTTTTGAAAATCCGTCAGTCCGGTCTATCAAAACAACAACCTTAACCTTACACGATCAATCAGACTGTCAATCATTCCTCGAAATGCCATTCCGGCAGACCGTGTAGAGTCCGCTTTATACCTCTTTAACAACCCCCTGTGGTCAGAAATGGCGAGGGAGAGGATGAGCGTGAATAATAAATAAATAAAAATAAACAGAATTAAAAACATTTCTTAAAGTCAGTTTAAAAGAAACAAGGCGATTTTACATAGGTATAAGTCCAGATTATAAACTCAACCAAAATTTACCTAAATGAGCAAGATGAACTGAATAACCAGCAAAGGAAGTCGGTGATATTCCAGTTTTCTTAATCATCTCAGAAATTCAAGGATGTCTATCCCGGACAAAAAATTTTATAAAAATTATAATATGAAAAGACAATTAAGAAAAAGAAAACAAAAAAAAAAAACTTAAGTGCAGTAAAGAAAAGACTATTAAAAAAAAATGGTGAAGGTAAGAGAGAGAGAGCTTATTTAAAGCCGACACCTGATTAGTTCTAGCTTCATTACTCGCTGTGAACCGCCAGCGACAACTACCATTTATCTCTATCTAGTAGTCTACCAGGTCTCTGGGGCGAGCCAACAAAGTCTTCCAGTATTTATATATTTTCCTTATATTATTATTTAATAATCACAAAAGAAGATATTAAAATGCTCTTTATAATTTAAATCATTAGATAAACGAAAGAATTATTGAAACGCGTTTTGAATGAGTAGTAGTTCTGGAGGCCGTGGCAAAAAAGTTGTCATATTTCATAATAAGCTTTGTACTTATAAATTGACTATATCCGCAGGCCTGATGAGAAAAATGCACATCTGCCAGCATATAGTCGCTGGAGTACAAAATGGCGGCCGGTATACACACACTATATATATACATAGAGAGAGAGATAAATAGTGTTGCCCAAATACGAGACCGAGACGAGTCTTGGTCTTGCAAACTCAGTCTTAGTCATCGTCTTGGTCTTGCGCAAGAGTCTTGCAGTTACTTATTAGCTTATTACTATAGAGATATTACTGTAATTTTTCAGATAGGAGAAACCTAATAAGCCCGAATGAAAAATTAGAGGAGTTAAATGCAGAAGAATATTAGTTATACCAATTATTAACATATAGTAACTAAAACTGTCAAGTATTAGTAACTATTTTGCCTTAATTTTTATTTAAAAAATCGAATTTATTTTGGTCTTGCAAAGTGCAAGACCAAGACCGATTTTGGACAACACTATATATAAAGCTAGGAACACTTTCAATTTATAGTATTTACAGTCTTAAGAGATGAAATAATAGTTACTCCATACCCGTGGATTCCAAGTTGAAAAATTGACTTTAAAACCAATTTTACATTTTTTTCATTGATATCAGTGAAATCATCGGAAATATTTAAAAATAAAAGATAGAGAAAAAATAGAATCCATTTTGGAATGATATAAGAAAATATTTTCTCCATTTTTTTTTTTTAAATAACTTAATGAAAGTCATCGACAAAATAAAAACCCAATAAAAACGTAAATACAGCAGAATACCTCTGATTCCTCAGGCATTTCCATAATCGGTTAGATTTCCGAAAGCATCGATGAGTTTAGGAATTTGCTCAAATCTAAACAAGCATTCCTC
The DNA here is from genome assembly GCA_928085145.1 of Nezara viridula. NCBI lineage: Eukaryota > Metazoa > Arthropoda > Insecta > Hemiptera > Pentatomidae > Nezara > Nezara viridula. The sequence goes on from OV725077.1 coordinate 18,498,498, forward strand.
AATAAACGTTTTATCTTATTTAAAAATTGACATACAGGCTTTTGATCGAGTCTGGCACACGGGACTGCTTTACAAACTAAGTAAATTCCTAAATCCAACATACTTCCTCATAATCCTTTTTTACCTAACTGATAGATGTTTAAAAGTAAATCACAATAATGCCTATGCATCCCTCTTTTCACAGTCCGCCGGTGTTCCTCACGGTAGAATTCTAGGTCCTATCCTTTACACAGTTTATACAGACAACCCAACACTGTCATCACCACGTATGCCGATGACACATGTACCCAATCAGTTAATAATGATCCAATAATTGCATCCCAAACTCCTCAATCACACATCACAAACCTCGAAGAAGGGTATCAAAATTGGAGGATTAAAATGAATTCCAATAAATCCCGTCAAATCATCTTTACCCTTCGTCAAAAACCTATGGCTTCCTTTCCTACAGTATGCTTTAATAATACCAGCTTATCGCTGTTAAACAAATCCGGTACCTTGGACTCCACTTGGACAAACGTCAAACTTGGAATCCTCATACCAGACTTAAAAGACAAGAAATCGCTCGACGTTTCCAACTACTCCAGCACTTACTAGACGAACGCTCTAAGCTCAGTTAATTACAAAAGACTCATAAACATGACTATAATAAGACCTATCTGGACAGACGGAGTTGAGAATTGAGGGTTCACAAAGCCATTGAATTCCTCACGCATCCAATCCTTACACTCCAAAATCCTTCGTAAAATGCTCCTTACTTTGTCACTAATAAAACCATCCATAAACAACTTAATATTGCTGATGCTGAGAAATGCTGATGTTTCTCACCACTACGCTGAGTTAAAGTGGTTTTTCCCCTCCTTCCGAAGACAATATTTCCTAGGTACGTTCCTCTACCAAATCATCAACAACCATCGTCCTTCTTACGCCTACAACCTTCTCCAGTTCAAATCCTCAGTCCATTCCCTGTCCACAAGATCTCGACCTTCTAACCTTTACATACCTTCTCACAGATCTGCCTCATTCCCAAATTCCTTTATTGTTCGCTCTGTCAATTTCTAGAATTCCCTCCCTATCGAAATTCGACATTCCCCATCTATATCTATATTCAAAACCCTCCTATTCCCATCCCTATCCCAAAAACAGTCAGATAGTTGCTAACCATTCGAGCTGATTTTAATAGAGAATTTGATACATTTTTATTTTTTAATTCTTTATTATTTTCTTAAAAGTGTATACTAGTCTATCAGTGAAAATAGCTTTAAGTGCCTTGTCATAGTATTAATTGTTTTGTATATATAATGATTATCTTATATTTTTTTTACATTATTTCTTTTTTTCGATTGATTTTATTTTGGCCAGATGTGATCTTTTAATTTTGTGCTATTTTGTTATTCTCAAGGGACTGTGTCCCAGAATGAAATTATTTTTCTATCTATCTATCTATCTATTCCTTATGTTTTCGCATTGGCCCAATCTAGATACCTATACTTCCATAAAAAACTTCAGAACTATCCGAACCCACTAGTTTCTAACCTTGTTTCCTATTCGATCCCTGATAACCCTCCGAGGCGTCTGAAAACAAGATGGCTTCGAGATCTCTTATTGTAAATAATTTTTTTTTTTTTTAGAGAGTGCCAACAGTGGAAAGTTACTCCACAAGTGTTTTCATGTTTTTATTTTCTGTTATCACATTCGCTTAATGTATTCTTTCTTAATACAGTTGTAAATATTATAAATAAAAAATAAAATAAAAAATTGATACTTTCCGAAATAACCAAATTAAAAAATACAATCTCTTCAGTTCTATATATAATAGTAAATATAGTGTAAAATAAAACATATTTACAAGAATTCATAAAGAAATTCTCATGTTTTGAAAACTTTATAATAACAGGTGTTGGTCCTCCGACAGAGTGTTATCACTCGGGATAAAAATTTCAATAACAAATGGCGGACTCGAGAGAAGTGGTGAGGAAAGTCGGACAACAATAAGAATACATTTGAATAAAAATGAAGAAATGAATAAACAGATTTGGCCAAAGGGAAACTCGCTCCGCTATTTCGGAATATTCCGTCCTCTCTCTCACTCGTTATAGCTACCATCTCATCTCTTCTTACAGCTCAGTCTCATTATCTTTTCAGAAAATTAATTTTCTTTTATATTATTAAATTTTAATAACAGACAAAAATATAATTACTCCTTCATATAATTACATAATGAAAGTACTACGCTTTTAGATTTTTGTACGTACATTTCTTGTACGTACAACTAAAAATTTAAAGAAAGCGGATAATCATTTAGCTTGGTCGATTGATTACTAATAGCTGCAAATAACAAAACAAAAACTAAATAAATAAGAAAAAAGATACTTATTTTCCCAAAACATAAATGAAAATACAGTAAAATTGAAACTCGATTGTATACATGTCTCGAATGTTTAAGTTTAATAAAGAATTTGACCGAGGAATATTTTATATAGAATATATTCAATTATAGAAAATATATACAGCCTGTTTTCCAGTCACGAACTGTCAGAGAATATTGATAGAAAAATAATATTGTTATGCGCCGCTATACAAGCAATATAAACAGCTAGTACAGACATTATTTTTTTCTTGTCTATATATAATAATATTTATGTACAATAAGTCAAAATTATCTAACCTAAATTCATTAAAAAAAACAATGGGCGGTCAAAGTAACGTTATTTAAGGAATAATTTAATGTTTCTTATTAATAATAAAAATCAGAGACAATTATTTAAGATATAAAAAGCAGAACTATAACAATTATTACACAATAATACATTAATTTAAAATATTATTTAGTTATAAAAAAAAATTGGGGAAAATATTTTCTTATACCATTCCAAAATGGATTATATTTCTCCTCTATTTTTTTAAATATTCAAGATATAAGTGTTTAAAACTTATGATCGGTCAACTAATTTTGAACATGGCTAATAATAATAAACCGAAAAACATAAAAAATCTATCGAATAAGTATAATGTTATATATTACTTACAAATTCCAAATATTACGTCATATGGTTAGAATAAGGACTTACCTGAAACAAAAAATAAAAATTATTAGTCAAAAACAAATAAATAAATAATTTGTTTAACTACTTTTTATGAATAATAAAAACATTATATTAATTAATAGATTTAAAAGCGAACTCGTCTAAGGAATCGGATCCATCAATAAACTAAACGACGGCATCGATGAGTTTAGAAACCCATTCTTTAGGCATAAATAAATAGAGCAGAGCGATATAAATAGGTGTTTTCTATAAGTATTAAAACTAAGAAATAGTGTCCAATGAAAAGAATATAATTTTGTATTTTCTCTCAGTTTGAAGCTACTAGTCGGAAACCATTTTGAAACAAAATGATGGAGAGTGTGGTACAGTTTAGAAAATCATCATTGGATGACCAGTGCCTTTTTGGTCAAATTAGAGGAAATAAAAAACCCGCATAAAGCACCGGAAATAGCGGAGGATTTTTTAATTTTTGTATAACACATTTTATATTATTTTAAATAATTAGATTTTTACCAATGGGTAGTTTCTCAACAAGCGTTTTCATATGATTGTATTATTATTGTTTTATTTTTATATTTAAACTAGTTGTAGAGTTCTCATAAATTTTTTTTTTAATTTTACTTATATTTACAACTCTAGTGAAAATAAAAATAATAATTTAGATGGTTCACAATCACTTAGGTCACCCTTGTTCATGAAATGCTGAAAATAATCTTTCGGATAAACCCGGATGCATTCGGCAATCCATGAACAAGTGTGGTCGAAATAAATGCTTGTGAACCATGCGTAAACCGTGCGCTAATCATATAAATAATTACCATAACAAAAATGCATCTATTAAATGTGAACAAATGAATATGATGGCATAAAAATACTTGTTGAGAAACTACCCACTGAACTACACTCTAAAGATATTTTAAGACAAAATTTTGAGGTTATTTTCTACTTTTTTAAAAATGAAATAATGAAGTAATCAAATCACGGCATGGAAGGTAGAGTAACAACAAAATTTCTAATTTTGAGGGGATTTTTTGATTAAAATGATAAAATAATCAAATCACGGCATGCAAAATAGTTACTAACAACTTAGTAACAAAATAGATACTTCGATACAATCCATAACTATAAGGATTCGGGTTATTGTGTAATGAATACGCTTAGTAGTAATAAGATCAGTTATGTTTATGTTCATATTCCATTAGTGAAGGAAACACATTTAAGGTATCCTTTTGCGTTCCTTTAGATATCGAAGTCTAGTTATCTTAACCAAATCTAAAATCCGTGTAAATACATGTCACGTTGAAATTAAACGAGGGGTGACAGCCAATTGGAAAAATGGTAGATGTAGAACAGCTGATTAAACATTACATTAAATAAACAGCTGATGTCATGATTATTTTAACAAACGCAACTCATTTATACAACTATAATAATTAAATTTGAAAACTTAATTATATAAGATACTAAGTAGCTACTTCAAGATCGCTAGTTCCTTTCGCGGCTGTTTTTAGTCACACTATTCTCAGATTCCCGATGAATGCCGAAAGTAGCCGAGTATAGACAATCCATTTTTCAACCAACAAAAACCTGGACTTAGACAAGTTGTTTAGGTTAGGTAAGGACGTATACCTGCCTTATTTATACGTAAAAATGTAAAATTAAAAAAAATATTTCATAAGGAAAAAATAAATTTATATAGCCGGTTGTTGAAATACATAATTAAAATTAAATTGATATTCTCACCTTTCACCCACTGATAGCTACGAGGAAAATGAAGAGCATAATACGATTCGTAATTAAAACAACCTTATTAAATTTATATTATACATATTCTTCTCCCTGACAGATCCAGGGAGAAATAATTCTGGGAATAAGAAGTGTTGTGTCTTCGTTGCGGTCCGTCCAGCTTTATATGTAAAATAAAATATGACACGGTCACTATAATATATTAATTATGTTTACCACTGCTATGACAAAGAGAAATTACTCATAATTTTAACTAACTACACTAATTAAAATTAACTAACATCGTTAGTTATAATTTTTACTAACATCGCTGAATTGCGTCTCCGGTATCCGGTTAATATAATTGAGGTGATTAAGTTGAGACGAATAAAATGGGCATGTAAAATCGATGGGCTCAGTGAAGAAAGAATTCCTAAAAAACTAATATGCGCTGTACCACCTGGCAAGCGTCCGAGGGGTAGACCAAAGCGAAGGTGGGAAGATTGCGTTAAGGCTGATTTGGCGGGGTTGGATTTAAACGGAGCCCGGTGGATAGAAGAATGTGGATATCGACTGGTGGTATCGGCATCGAACCTTCGGGTTCGCTAAGCCTTATTATTATTATTATTATGACAAAGAGATGTTGTTGAGAAGATTTTCATTATAAATAAAAGTAAATATCGAGTAGGGATAATAAAATATTATATATGTATATAAATTAAAATATTCTTAATAAAATATTTAACTGACTGTATTATTATCAATAACAGAATAAACTGTCATCGAAAATGGGTCAGGAATCTCGAAACGTCGACAAGGAGAATAAATAAAATAATTATCAACGGAAGAGGTATCTTTATATATATATATATATATATATATATATATATATATATATATATATATATATATATATATATATATATATATATATATACATATTTCAATTATTACCAATTATTATCAGCTATTATATTTGAGTAAAAATTGTCTTCTTAAAAATGGATAATTTAAAATCAAGAGTTAAGGATCAGTAGGTCTGTTTTCTTTCGGAGATATTCGGATGTTTTAGATAATCTATGAGTAACATGTTCTAAGAGTTCTTGGCCGCCGTCTCGAAGTAGCAAAAGAGAGCTATTACTCTAAATAAATTTAAATAAAAGAAATATAAATTTGTAGTTTTTAGAACTTCAAAGAATTTAATTTCCTAAAAACGATGAACACAATGAATTCAACTGAACTTTAAATCTATTCAATGCATTTAAAGTTCAGATTTCATGGAAACACCTACGAGTATACGAGAGTAGTTCGACGATTCACTGTCATGGCTAAAGCTAACATGACAGGAGCTGTCAAATCTGATAATGTACGAGTTGTTGCCAGGACTGTAAAATTTAATCATGAAAATGGACCTTTATAAAAAATAAAGTAAAAAAAAAAATGATGAAAGGATAAAAATACATCAAAAGCCATGGCTGAGAAATTCTTCGTTTAAAATCGGCTTCATCACTATGATAATTGAAACAAAGAGAAAGCAAATGAAGTTTGCATTATGAAGAAGATGAGAAAGGGTTTCCTTTCCTGATTTAAATAACTTTCAGCAAAAAAAAAAAAAAAAATAGAAAATCTTAATAGAGTATGAATTAATTGTAATCGGTTCACACAACTTCTCGTCAGGAGTTAAACGTATGTTTATTAAGTGAATATAAATTTGAGATAAGAAGTGAAACTCTAGAAATTGTGAGAATACCTTCAATCGATTTGTTATAATATCGATAATATTGTGTAAATATATTCAACTAATCTACAGTAAATTAAAAGGATGTTGAGTATAAATCATGTGATTGCTAAGTTGTTGATTTAAAAAACAATATGTTTGGAAAATATACTACGAAAGGGAATTGCTACCTACACAATCTTACTAAAACTAATTTGGTCATACGCTTTTCAAATTTTCGGTTCTGACAAAAAGACACACATTCAAGGACTCGAAACTGTTGTCTACATGTCTACATGCAATTTGTAAAGTGCGATAATATACAACGAAATAGTAAATGAATAATAAAAATTAAATTATTTCAAATCACTTTTTTTTTCTATTCACCAATTCAAACATACTTTTCTAACAATTTTTTTATTTCACATAAATTTATAACTTCACCATTTTTTTTTGTTTTGATTAAAGGAAAACGTTCTAGCAAAATATTAAATACGTGTTTTTCAAATGAGAACTTTTTTTTAAAATATAAAAATGTATTTTTTAAAATTACCTTAAACTACCTTTACTTTATTTAGAACGAAACAACGTTTTTTTTATCTGTCTTTTAAACTCCATTAAAAGCGGGTCTGCTGTCGGTAAGAATATAAGTAGTGGCTTGATCGACATGATGGAGAGGAGTACCCAGCGGCATCCCTTCCTGTCTTAAATTTAACATATTTTAAGAAAGGCAACCCCTAATCCAGCTTCTTTTGAGCCTAATAAGTCTGTTTTCGGGCATGTTAAATACAGTCATACTTTGTATAAGTGTGTCAGTATGTCCTTGTAAGTTATTGTGAAATCGTTTGCAGTGTATCCGTATATGTTCGTTAACTGTTGACATTTGAAGGTCTTTATGTAAAGTAATGTTTGTGACGTACCATAGAACTTTAGGTACGGAAAGTTTTTGACTGAAAAGTTTGTAGCTTTCGTATGTGGGTCATTTTGGTTGTCCCGTAAAGTTGAAACGTGAAAAATGAAACGTGATTTTATTACTTGAATATTAACTAATACCTTATCAAATAATAACACAATAAATTTAATATGGAATGTTATTAATTATTAAATTTTCTAGACCTGACATTATTTCAATTAATCGAAATACACAATATATATTTCTTTAAAGTTTAAATATGAACAAAAATCAAATTTTGGCGAAATATACGAAAATGAGCAACATAAAAAATCGGAACATATCGACTCAGATTATTGACAAACATGCGAAACCGGGACATAATAATAACTAATTCGAATAGTACACATGTGACGAATATATGAATAAGTAAAACAGAAGCACAAAAGTTACCATCAACAACACCATATATTATCATCTGGGTTTCATCAATTTCCCCTCCTCTCTAGAGACCACGGAGGACCAGCGTGTTGGAGGATGGTGCCACAGTTTCAAAGTGGTGTGGGTTTAATTCCCACCTGGAATAATATTTATTTAGAGGCGGCCCCGAGAGATAAAATATGCATCCCCACTGTGGTTAATAAAGAATGAATATTGACTGACGCATACCGTATGAGTAAAACATGCGACAGTATCTGGTTGGAGATTCGCATGAAAATTCGTGACACTTTTCCCAATTATTTGTGTGATGTATATTCTAAAACTTAATTAATACAAGCAAAAATATTTTGAGTAAATATATATATAATACTGATGTAACTAATCATGGCACATAACTTTATAAACGCAACAATAACGTCTGTTACGGTAGTGAGCAACAGAATAAGCGTTACCAGGAGAAATGCCTATATCACCAAGCAGTCGTAAGAATGACGATACACATACGCACATGTAATGCTAGGGTACATGTAATATCAGAACGTAATAACGACTTAAGGTAATATCTAAAATCATATTAAGCACTAAGCTTATGCTCGTCTTATATGAACCAGTCGTAGAGAGAATACATTTTCAGATAAATAATACATATTATGAGTAATTGCTAACGAGTAATTGTTAAAATCCCAGCCAAACCTTACACCTTATCTCTCTAAAATACGATTGGATGTCATGGAGTGACGTAGTCGTGGATTTTTTTGTTATAATGAGGGGTTATTATATTTTTTTTCCACCGCATTTTAGAGACATAAGGCGCATGGTTGGAATTTTTTTCTAATTATTACCTATAAAAAAAAACCTTAAATGTGATTTATATATATATATATATACGCCTTAATGTATTAATGTATACGCCTTATAAATATAAATATATATTTATATATATACACAATGATGTGAGGAAGTACTGTTGTTACAGGACCAACGGTTGTGCAGGGATGTGACGGGCCAATATCATGCTCAACCGCCAGGTTTTTCCCCTTAATTAATTATTTAATTAAGAGTACCCACTTTGTAATGGCTCGGTTTGCTCCAGGAAGATCTCCCGACCTCAGGATCGACCCACAGCTGATGAAAACTAGTCATCAGCTGGATTCGAATCTAGTACCATGAGCTTTGGAAGTCAGTGCTCACCCACTGAGCTATTCCGCTCCCTTAATTATAACCATAAGACATGTACATGTATATATACAAAAACGTGTATGAATACAAGAAGAATCTTTAAAAATAATGTGTGAAACACCGAATCAGAAAACAATAGTCGAGCCGTAAGCCGCTTACTCCAGTTACCGCTTAATCCGTCCCCCAGCCAGCACAAACCCAGACCCGTTTTAGATCTCGATTATTTAATTAATTGGTTTTGAAGCTATTCATTCGTTCTCAAAATGTTTAAATTAAGGTATATACAATAGTATCGCTTTAAGATACAAATTTGAATAAATACCCATTACAAAGAGGTTGAAATGCTGAACAATTCCCTCACTAACAGTATGTAGGTCAGATATGTAGTTTCTGAGATATTTTAATCCATATCTTCAATAAAACCAGTTATTATTTGATTTTAGCCACTATTTTTCCCGTTTCGCTTCTCTAACAAGGCCTCACTTTAAAATAGAATTTTGAATAATAGCTCATTACAAAGAGGATAAAATGATAAACATTACCCTAGCTAATAATATGCAGATCCAACTTTTAGTTTTTGAGATATTTAAATCCATCGAAACACTTCAATTATTCATTTTTTGTAGATTTTTCTACAGCATTTGATAGTCTAAGATAGGATCGTTATAGTTTAATTTATAAATTATATGAGCTAGGATTTTCATCTAAATTAATTAATTCAATTAAAAGTTTGCTTAGCGATAATAATGCTTCAGTTTAGGGTTTGGATGGTTTGACGAAACCTTTTTGTATGGAATCGGGTGTAAGATAAGGTTGTTTGCTTAGTCCGATTCTATTTATGTTATATATAAATGATTTGGAACGAATTTAGATGGTAGTATTTGTGTTGAGAAAAATTGTAAAATTAACTATCTGGCTTTTGCGGATGATATTGTTCTCTTATCTTCACATCCAGCGATATTACAGAGTAATATAAATTTACTAGACGAATAATATAAAAAATGGAATCTGAGAATAAATCTCGAAATATCTAAAATAATGGTCTTTCGCAATGGCGGTAAGGCATCATGTAAAGAAAAATCGTTCATTTTGGTACCACTCTTTTTGTAATTAAAATATTTATACAACTTTTACATTGTAAATATAATTTTTCTTATTAATTAGTTGTATATAAATAGATTGAAATATTGTTTTGTTATAAAACACAGACTCCTGTGACGGTCAACAGAACATGTAGCACGTCTGATTTTCGGTTTTAAATCCAAAAATATTAAAAAAAAAAAATATTTTGATAAATAAAAAGACTTTCTCTTTTTCTTCTTCTTCATTTCAATTATTCGACTCCAGCCGAATTTACTCGAGCGTTACACATCGGGAATCTGACGGCTCAATCTAATTCATCTCCAACAAAAAAAGCGCAAAACCCGGCGTAAGAAGTTTTCACTTCAAAAATAAAATCTATCTCACTTAAAACAGGACAAAAAAAAGTAACTAAAAACTGGAATCACGTGACACTTGAGTGACAATGTATTTTTGTTCGAATAAACCCGTTCAATATTTGTGTCTTTTATCGATATTGTTATAAAAGTGAACTGAAGTAAATTTATTAATATTACTGTTCAAGTTATTTTTACCCTATTTATTTATCATCAAAACATCTAATTTATGACTGCTGTCAAAGGAACGAAAATAAACATTACAAATGCAAAGAGCGTTCGTGTGTTTTATCAGATAAATGCACATCATCTGCATCAACTTAGCGAGTAAATTATCTAGGCTAAAAATAATTGCGGCAATTATCTTTATTGAAAACGATATTTTATTCTAAAACGGGAACTTCTCCTTTATCTGAAAATTCTTGAAAAGGAATTCCTCCATATCTGATAGCCCACTCAATTAAGAGAATTAAAATAAGGCACTCGGGAAGTTGGAGCCCTAAGCAACAATCGATGGAGGGTATATTTTATAATTTTTTTTTTATCAAATTAATGAAGTGCAGACAAATTATAGCTATTGATCATCTTGAGTTAGTTTAGCTTTGAAGGCAGCTCTCCTTATCGTCGGAATTAATTGCGAGGGTCGATATATACCACAAACCTCGTCCTTCACAAAGTATACCGTAAGGCTTCCCCTCCCTTACAAAATATAAGATACTCTCCTATATTATAAGCACTACATTTACATATTATATATATATCATATATATTCATATTTTTTTAAATAATTGTATTTATATTTACAACTGTATTAATAAATATACATCAAGTAAATGTGCACACAGAAATATATTCACATGAAAACACTTGTTGAGAAACTACCCACTCTCTAATAATATGTCTACAAAAGGAGATCACGCGTCCATCTTCTTTTCAGACGCCTCGGAGGATTACGAGGAATCAAAAAGTAAGTAAGGTTAGAAACAAAAGGATTCGGATATGAAGTTTATTATGGAAGGATAGGTATCTGGATTGGACCAAATCGGAAACATATGAAACATTAAGGCCTTTATGGATTATTTTATTTGTGACAAAGTAAGAAGAAGCATCAAGGATTTCGGATTGTAGGGATTAAATACGAGAGGAATTCGATGGTTTAGTGGAGCCTCATAACTCTAATAGGTCTTATTACAGTCATGTATATGAGTATTTTGTAATTAATTGGAAGATTAGATCGTTTGTCTAGTACGTGTTGGAGTAAGCGGAAACGTAGAGCTGTTTCTTGTCGTTTTAGTCTTGACGACGAAGGATAAAGGTGATTTGATGGGCGAGAACCGTGTTTTTATTTAATGTGAATTGCGCATAGGTTACTGTTTATAATATTTAAAGTTTATTAATACAAAGACATATATACGTACAGTAACAAACATCTTCATTATTTCCAAAACTAAATAAACATACTTCTACACAAAATGCGAAAAACACCAACTTTAATAAATGTTATTAAGTTTATAAAAGGTTTTTTATAATAGATTAACACATAATTAATGAGAAGCACTATCGGTTATAACTAGGTATATATTTATGTTCAATTAATTATTGGATATTTATTGAAATAAATATTCAATATTTTATTGAAAACTTGTCGATATGCTGCAGACAACAGTAAAATTGTTGCCAGGTTGATTGCCAATAAAGATTAGAGATAAGCAGACAAATGTTTCACAAGGGCACAAGTGACGTCAGCGGTGCTCGCGAGCTCTAGGTTGGGAACCCTGGTCTATGGGTAATGTAAGTTTTTCTTACGGTAGTTTAAAAGATACAGTTAAAAAAACACATTTGTAGAACATTAACATTAAAATGAAGACACTTTGTCGAGTCAGGATTACAGTTTTTTTGTTTGCCAAGTAAATTTTGGATGTTATTCGGTAAATGACATCAAACCAAATTTAACAAGGGTATTAACATAATTTAAAAAGTGGGGTATAAGCAAGTTAGTAATAAATATCGTTTAAATAGCACCTTCAATAACAAAATTTCATACTAACTTAGTTCTAAAAAAATGAAAACAACAAAGCATATTTAAACAATTGTAACAAAATACTATACTAACAAATTGTTATCTAGGCCCAGTATGTAAGGATCAGTGTTGAGTTAGGCAGGCTTCTTAAACTAGCCTCTGACGTCAAGCCTTAAGAAGAAAGTAAGCAGGGGCTATGATGTTGATGTTGCCCAGACCATCACAAGCCTTCGGGAATAGAGCATCTTGTTTACAGGCACACAGCCTCCTAGAGGTCAACTTTCCGATTCAAACATCACTGTATCTTTACTGACTTTTTTATTAATTTTAAAGTGGTTATGAGCTATGGGATGGTCCCAAGGTAGGAGTAAGAGAAGATAAAAGAAAAACATTAATTGGTACACAAGAATAGGGCAATTGCATACTAAGGTATGGTGGCGTGGCCCGAGTCCACTATAGTGTGACGTTGGTTGGCTGGTTGTTGTATAGTAAAGGTGTAAAACCTAAACCTGTAAAATTGAAGGAAGTTAGTCGACTGTTCAACATATCACGGGTGATAAATATTCAGGACGCAGTCATAATAAAGTCTTTATTGATGCCGACGTTTCAACCCAAACATGTGGGAAACATTTTTGGAGCACTGAAGCTATTCAAGTGAAACAAGTTCCAATGATGGTATGATTATGTCTGATTATACATGATTATAAATAATTATTAAAAAGAAAACTTCTGGTTGTGAATAATAGGAAAAAAAATAAAATTTAATAAACGTAAAATTCAAGTTAATTTTAAAGTTATTAAAGTTTAGTTATTTAAAGTTCGCATGTTAAAATTTAAAAAAAAAAGGAGGGGGAAGGGAAGTGCTGTATGAGAGGTTCAGAGATTGTTAAAGATTCCTTCTTCAGAGAGAAAACATATGATTTTCACTCAGGATTTTTTCATCATTTCCCAAAGCATTTGCTTTCCGAGGCTTTCCGAGGAAGAAGTTTTAGGATCTGGGAAGTGATAAGGTCGTGTCCAGGAGCTTTTCAGGAACATAATATTTAAACAAAAAATGTGAATAAACTTATTAAGATTATAAACAGTAAGAGCATTAAAATATAAACAGAGTAACCTAAGTAACAAGATCCTAAACTGAAGTAAATAGATGGTAACAATTGTTGTAGTATAATATACAGTATGTGCAATTATGGATATACTCCTACAGATCTACAGGAGAGATTGAAAGAAAAAGAAAAAGGATATAATATAAAATAATGGACATAAAGGGATGTGGAGAAAGAAAAGAAAAAAGGAAACAAAAAAATAAATAAATAAGCAAATAAATTTAGAAGAATAAAAAGGGAAGAATGGAAAGAAGGGATAACGGACCTTGACCTTCTAGACTCCGTTATCCCTTCTTTCCATCAAGACATAATTTTCATTAAAAAATATGTCGATCACCTCCTTCATCCTTGTTCTTAACCCTCAACCATTCATTTGATATTGAATATTTATATAATATTAAAATTGAACGTTGTATTTAAGTAATAAAAAATTATTCATCTTTCCAGGCATACATATTTTAAATAGGTGCCTACAAAATAATAAACAAGAAAAAACCCAATAAGAATTTGGTTATTATTATAATATAATAACAAATAAATAATTTCAAAGAAAACACAAAAATCAATCCTTTACAACGTCTATTAGTGAAGCGATTGCCAAATATGAGAGAGGTGGAACAAATTGAGTTTGTGAGGGTGTTTGAGGAGAGGTTGCCCTTCTAAGCTGGATTAGCCACTCTCGACTGTAACTAAATATTGGCGCCCAATATTGGAACCATCTGCAACTGTCGCAGCATAAGTAAGGATTTATGTATAAGTTTAAGAATACATGTTTGTACACCCGATCAAACATAAAATTATATACACACACAACCACACGCACAAATATATATTCTTTGAAAAATCCAAACCACAAAGCCATAAGACTCAAACATACAGATGAACAGTAATCTGCGCGCGTTAATCGCGAATTGAGCCATCGCCAGAACATAAAAAACAAGATCATAAACTTAAAAAAGAAAATAAGGAAACAAAAGAAATACATTTACTGGAGACATCTTACCACGCCATCTAAATACATACCGAAGGAAACGGGAGGTTGCATAAACGCAGTAGAGGGATGGTTATATTAAACAGCTGATTAGTTATACATAACGCATTTAAATTTTTATAATTTATACTATGAAAGAATAAATAATAAATATAAGAAAATTAAACAAAATATAATAAACTAATAATAATACTAATGGAGAGAAACTAAGAATTCAATTACAATACAGATAAAATACTAACAATACGAATGTAGAATAACATAATAAACCAATAACTAAAGACGAATAACAATGAAACGAAATTAAGAATTTATTAACAATATAGGTAGAATATTTGCAATAGGTACGTAGTATAAATCAATTTAAGTGGTTGTTTAATTATTAATTTCAGAGAAGTCCAACCAATACACAAATGTATCAAATTCTGAGAAGTATTTTTCAATCAGATCCTACTTTGAACTTTATACCTTTGTACTTCATAAAATTAAATCGATATAAGTTAAAATAATAAACATCTGATGATAATTAATTGAAATACCTAATACCGGCATAAGTGCTAACAAGAAAACATACATAAAATTATCAAAATTAACAATTAATAAAAGATAATCAACAAACCGAGAGTTATTATTTTATTGAATTTCACCAAGAGGCAAAAAGTAATGAGAAGATAATTAATGAAAAAAGGTCAGAACTGGAAACAAGTAAATTTATTTTATAATTATTTATTCTTACGATTTTTTTTTTTTTTTTGATCGATCACTCTAACCATTCTCTTTTTAAATTTATTTTTACCATTTCTTCCTAAAGATAAGTAGCCTTTTAGAAAATTAAATTATTGAATAAATTGATGAATTTTACCTATGTCAAATTCTAACATTATCGACTTACAATTAGTGTGACAACTTTTGACTTATCTACGGTAGGAATGAAAATCTCGTAATTTCATTTTAGTAAACTTTACAATTGGAAATGGAAAACAGTTTAATAACTAATAGTCGTACAATGCATAATAAATATTCAGATCTACTTTCAAATCTCTTCTCGACAGAATGACTAACTCCAAATTCAACATTTTTATTATTAATTTTAGTAAAGTTTCAAGTGAGAAATTTTCTAGTGGGAGACTTTAAACCTTTATTTCTATATTTCAACACTGCAATCACTTATTCTGGAATCAACTTATTCACTGTCTGTATAGATACAACGTTTCTAACTAGAAATATCACTAAAATGATATTACTCCAAAATGATAAAATTGAAGTAAGTCATTCTGTCAACTGAAAAACACGTATATATCTCAGATACTGAAGTTATGTGGTTTACAAAAATAGATGGAGTAACGGGATTTTTATTGCCTACCGCCGATACAATAAATAGAGTATTTGTTATTTTAATGGTCTTAATGATTTGTTATCTATAAGGTTTAAGATTTAGCTCAGTTTAAAATGCACTTCAAAAATTTTATAATAGCCCAATATTACCAGAAAATAATTTTTATTCAAGGTAGAGCGGTAAGTAAAAGTTGTGTGTTGCACGCACCAGATTTTTATACGATCTATCCCACTAACAGTACAGTAGTAAATATATCAAAACAATAAAAAAACAAGCCTGTTGCGCGCAATACACAATACTTCTTATCTATTATAAAATTTTTGAAGTACACTTTTAATAGAACTATAGCTTAAAGCTTACGAATAACAAATCATTAAGACCATTAAAATTAAAAAAGTCTATTTATTATATCGACGGTAGGCAATAAAAATCTAGTTACTTCACATGCTTTTATAAAGCCCACAACTTCAGTCTCTGAGCCTTTCGGTTGATATAAAGTGGCACTTCCGGTTAGCCGATTATAAGGAAAAAGTTGCTGTCACATCTAAGGCATATACCTTTATTAAATACGTAATATAATTCGTACAGTTATGGAATGGACTTAATCCGTAACAAATAATATTAATATTAATTTAATATTTATTTTGTTAAATATGCCAATTGGTGAATCATGTATTGTATTGACACTTCTCAGAACTCAGAGGACAAAAGCACAAAGCCTCACTAGATAGCCAGGTCAAGCTATTTCTGATAGCTTCGAAATAGTTATCTAGAATGTACCGACTGGACAGAAGACCCATTATCAAGACTTAGAGAACAATAACCGATTTCAGCAAAAGGGCACTTTCTCACAGACATCATCTTAAGAATATTAACTATCGATAACTTCCTTTGCCGTCCATTACCGACTTCCCTTCACCCCCTTGATATTCTTGGGTATATAAACCCCATGCTTCTCTGGACTAATCACTCATGCAGTTACATTCTTGAAGTCACACTCTTCACTGTAGGAGACCTGGAGTGAACTCGTGTAGTCAAACCATATATCCATAGTATATTACTCTGTATGTTAGATGCCATTTGTAAGAAATGTTATGAATAAAACCATTAATTATAAAAACTTCACTGCCTTCGTTAACTGTACGAATTTTTGTTTTTGAGCTATATTGTTATGTGGAAATACACAAAGACCATTTTGCGAGACTTATTTGGTTAGAGGGTATTTGGACTCAAGGAACCTGAAAACGTGTATTTCCGTTGAAAACTGAGATTCGAAAATTTTCACGATCGCAATACTTTCACTTATTATTACATAGGTAAGTGAAAGTAAAAAAAAAGTAATAGGCAATTAATTATAGGAATAATAAAAAATAAAATAATTCAATGATTGCTACGGGTTTATGCAAACTAATTATCCTTGATAGGCGAGGAGGGGAGGAAGTGAGGAAGGAGATGAGGCGGGGATAAAGGACCAAGGGAGCGGCAAAGATTAATGGTTAGGCAGGGCGGCCATTACTTCCGCCAGCTAGCCTTCCTTACCTTTTGTAATTGTATCAAATTAATATAAACCTGTTATTGCAAACAATATTAACATAACAACATTACATTATTAGGAATCGACGATATCTATATTTCTAGGTTCTAGGTAGATCCAAGGCGAGCTGTTTCTGTGTAAGCACCTCTGAATGAGTTTACTCGTAGTCTAGATATAGAAGGCAATCCATATTATTGGGATGGCAAATAAGTCGGTTTTTTTTTTTTTTTTTTTATGTCACTATGATACACTTGTTATCTGATGAATTAATTCCTAAGGTGTTTATCCTGTTTGTAATAGGTCACGAGCGGATCTACGGGGGAGAGGGAGGCATTCGGGCTGAAGCACCCTCAAAATGGTAAAATATAACCATGTTAAATGGGAAAAAATATT
This sequence comes from Nezara viridula, assembly GCA_928085145.1. Classification (NCBI taxonomy): domain Eukaryota; kingdom Metazoa; phylum Arthropoda; class Insecta; order Hemiptera; family Pentatomidae; genus Nezara; species Nezara viridula. The sequence goes on from OV725077.1 coordinate 18,516,315, forward strand.
AAAAAATTATTTCTTGAAGTATCAATGTTCGTGTAATTACATTTAAAAGGACTTTAGGAATCACTTAAACACCATTTCATATAGGTAGTTAGTTTCTTTCTTTTTTTCAAAAGTAATTATCGTTATTTTTATGATAAAAAAGCTTTCGGGCTGAAGCCTCCCAAAATAGTAAAGTATAACTATATTTTATGGAAAAAAATATTAAAAAATTATCTCTTAAAGTATTATTGTTCGTGCATTTACATTTAGAAGGACTTTAGGAATAACTTAAAAACCATTTTATACAGACAATTAGTTTATTAATTTTTTTCCTAAGTAATTATCGTTATTTTTATGACAAAAAGCTTTCGGGGTGAAGCCCCTCCCCTCCCCCCAAAATGGTAAAATATAACCATATTTTATGGGAAAAAAAAAATCTCTTAAACTATGATTGTCCGTGTAATTACATTTAAAAGGACTTACGGAATCACTTAAACACCATTTCAAACAGGCAGTTAGTTTCTTTCTTTTTTTCCAAAGTAGTTATCGTTATTTTTAAAACAAAAAAGTTTTCGGGGTGAAGCCCCTCCTCTCCCCCCCAAAACGGTAAAATATAACCATATTTTATGGAAAAAAATATAAAAAAATTATCTCTAAAAATATTATTGTTCGTGCAATTACATTTAAAAGGACTTTAGGAATCACTAATACACCATATCATACAGACAATTACTTTAATAATTTTTTTCAAAGTAATTATCGTTATTTTTATGACAAAAAAGCTTTCGGGGTGAAGCCCCTCCCCTCCCCCCAAAATGGTAAGATATGATCATATTTCATGGAAAAAAAATATCTCTTAAAGTATCATTGTTCGTGTAATTACATTTAAAAGGATTTACGGAATCACTTAAACACCATTTCATATAGGTAGTTAATTTCTTTTATTCCAAAGTAATTATCGTTATTTTTATGATAAAAAAGCTTTCGGACTGAAGCCCCCCTCCTCCCAAAATAGTAAAGTATAACTATATTTTATGGAAAAAAATATTAAAAAATTATCTCTTAAAGTATTATTGTCCGTGTAATCACATTTAAAAGGACTTTAAGAATCACTTAAAAAACATTTCATACAGACAATTAGTTTATTAATTTTTTTCCTAAGTACTTATCGTTATTAATATGAAAAGAAAAGCATTCGGGGTGAAGCCTCGCCCTCCCCGCAAAATGGTAAAATATAACCATATTTTATGAAAAAAAAAATCTCTTAAAGCATGATTGTTCGTGTAATCACATTTAAAGGGACTTTAGGAATCACTTATACACCATTTCAAACAGACAATTAGTTTATTAATTTTTTTCCAAAGTAATTATCGTTATTTTTTATGAAAAGAAAAGGTTTCAGGCTGAAGCCGCCCAAAATTAAATCCTTGATCCGCTAGTGTCAACAACTATATATGTTAACTCATGTTAAAACTAGCTAAGTATTGTGTTTGCTATTGCACTATGAATATGGAAGAAAATATCATTCATTATCGGCATATTTTGTTGTATTATTTTAACAAATATAAGCGTGCTGCAGGTCACCGGAAAATTTGCAGTGTTTGTGGGGATGATGCCTTAACCGAACGCACCTGTCAAAATTGGTTTGCCGAATTTCATTAAGGAAATTTTGACATCAATGATGCTCAACGGTCTGGTCGCCCACATGAAATTGAAACGAGCAATGTTAAGGCCATTGTTAATCAAATTCCCACCCGATCAATGCGAGAGATTGCTATGGCCCTAAATGTGTCACATACAAGTGTAGAAAACCATTTACACAAGCTTGGTTATGTATCCAGGCTTAATGTTTGGGTCCCTCACATGAGGAATTTTTTTTAGCAAATCACAAGAAATGTTATTCAATACCACTTTAGCTATCTACAAGAAATTTAGCAGGAATTTAGATACTGTAGAGATACGGTATGAGCTTCATGAACATATTGATCGTGTACATTACAATTTCATTACAAAGGACTTTATCTATCAAATAGTATGTATAGTAAAATTAGTTTCACAGTGTCCTATTTTAGATTCGTAAACTCAACAAAACTGTAAAAAAAAAAATCATCTATTAAAATACAGTAATGTTTAAGTTTAAAGTATTTTCTGTGACTTAAAACATTTTTATTATTAGGAAGAGCAGAAAACAACTCAATACTTGGCTCAGATGATAATTTTTAATATAGGTATATATTATATATTGCATATGGGTATATAGGATGTCTAGAGATCGGCAAACTTTGTCTATTTAATTAGGTACTAAAAACTCGTAAATTCCCATTTGCTTTCCACCTTGAAATGTAAGGTAATTTGAGCACAAAATCGAGAAAAAAGGAGGAATTCAAAAATATTGAGCTGTTTGGCATGACCTACACTTATATAGGCCAATATATATTTTTGTATATATAGGCCAATATACTTTTTTCTCGATTCGATGATCTAATTATCTTATGATCCAAGTGTGTATTTACGAGTTTTTATTACCTAATTAAATGGACAAAGTTTGCCGATCTCCAGATTGAAAACGCCCAATTTCAAGAGTATTCGGAAATAAAGTAGTTGTAGGTTACAACGAGATGAAGCTATTCATGAAATGTCAGGCGGATGTTAATAATTTGATAAAAAGGAGTCTGTACGACGGACCAAAACGTTAATAATTTTTGAAAAATTTTGGCGCTTTTTTTTTTTTAATTTTTAGTACCAGTAATTCAATAACATAATGGAGTTCCTTATTTGCCACCTTTTTTTTTTAACGTAAAAGGTAAAATGCGATTCACTGTAAAAGTATCAATGTAATTTAAATAAAACTTGTGTGGCCTCTAGTTGAGTGTATATAAATTGAACTACTATTTGTTACGCCTCTGCTCTAGTAACTTCATTCCATCGATTTGTCGACCCCTGAGCCAGTTCAACTGTTTTTTTCTAACGGTCTCACAGTCTTTTTTTTTTCTTTTCCTTTTCTCTAGTTTGGTTCCTCTCGTTGACTTTTGAGGCATTTGAATAAATGATTTGATGTATTGGTAGGTAATTTTGACATTTACGACTAAATTAGAAATTTGTGACTTGGCTTCTTCAAAGCTAAAATTGATGAAGTATTGTTGGTTAAGTTTTTAATTTAACTTTGGTAAATATTTACTCTAAATTGTGCATAAAGGGTAAAGTGGGTTATCTCAAGGGTTGCTAACCTATTCTCGCCACAGAGAGATGGTCGAGATTTATTAGCTGGGTTCCCGCAGTCACGTCCATAGACTATTCTAACCTTTTGCCTAGGAAATGCTGAGATATTCTCTCAATATGGTCGCCCACTGTGGATTATTAGATTGCTAAGACAGTTTTACATAAATCACAAACACCTTAATTAAACAAGAAATAAAAATGGGTGATAAATATTCAGGACGCTTTTCTTTTTTAAATTTTTTTTTATTTTTGTCAACGTTTCAACCCAAACATGTGGGTCATCTTCAGGGCTGAAAATGTTTTGTTTTTTAATTACAATCAGAGATATAATAGTATACGACCGCTAATTATAAATAATAAACTATAGTGATTGATGGCACATGAATCCTAACTAATATTGTAATACACATATTAAAATAGTTATACAAACTAAAAATAAAAAATAATGTATATAATCCATTTATATAAATTTGTAATATTTTCTCTTACCAACCGTGGTTTGAGCACTGAGGTTGTTCATGTTGGTAGATAAGTAAAAAGGTCAGGGGGGGGGAGGATTTCCGACTTGTCCTTTTTCAGAAGGGTTGAAACGTTGGTAAAATAAAAAAAAAATTTTAAAATACTGCGTCCTGAATATTTATCACCCATGATATGTAGAACAGTCGACTAACTTCCTTCAAGAAGAAATAAAAATATTAATTTAAAAAAAAAAAGTAGAAAAGTAAATAGTTGTTGAAATTAAAACTGAATTACAACTTTTTTTTTTCAAAAACGAATCGACTAAGAAAAAGAACAAGGAAACATGAGCGAGCCATACAATAATTTTACAAACACTAACTCATTCGCGCCCTCTTCTGTTTTCCGTTCTCAAACGGAGACGTTAGCATAAAATCCATCAATCTGGAAAACTGTAAGTGATTATGCTAATTCATCTTCTCATTGAGTATACTTTAATGTTATTATTGCAGTTACAATAAATAGAGCGCAGGACCAAACTTCCAGTAGGCGGGGTGGCCGAATGGGTTAAAGCGTGTGCACTGCACCGCCGTTGCCTGGCAACCTGAAATATGAATCAAAGATATAAAAATAGTCACGAGTCCGCGTCCCGGTGTCCGGAGGAATTTTTTAAATCCCCGCCCACACTCCCTGGCCTGGAAAAATTCCAAAACGGCAAGGAAGGGAAGAACCCAAAAAAATAAAAAAAAAATAAAAAGGAACCAAACTTCCAAGCACATTGGAATCGACTTTAGGAAAGACACCTATATGTTGGCTTATCTAGATCGGGTTCCGAAGAAAAACAGTACTTATACCATAATGAGCTAAAACAAAACATGTAGTTTATACTAAACCACTAAGTAATTATACTAAACTAAGTATAATTATAATTATTCATATTTGTTTCCTCTCTATACTTAGCTCTGTAATGCATAGTCTATTATTTTTATATTTACATTTTACTTTTATGTACGTTTTACTTTTTTTTTTTTTAACTTTTGTTTTTACTCACATTGTACTTTTTTATATAATTTCTTAGTTCTATTTTATATGTATATATTTATAATTTATTAGTCCATAGATATAAAATTTTCCCTTGTATCCATCCATATCTTCAAATTTTAGATAGAGTAATATTCCAGGTTTTGTATTACTTTTACTACTTACCATTTCCCAAGAAGGTCAGCAAATTTCCACAAAGGTACTTACTCACGTTTTTCAGTTCGAAGAGAAACCACTAGATGAACACACCTGTAAATTTCTATTTTTATTCTTTTAATTTCATTTATTTATAAATTTATTTATTTTTTTCTCCAAATCCCTATTAGTCCATTATTTCATATTATATCCTTTTTCCTTTTCTTCCAATCTCTCCTGTAGATCTGTAGGAGTATATTCACAATTGCATATATTATATTACACTACAACAATTGTTACAATCTATTTACTTCAGTTTAGGATCTTGTTACTTAGCTTACTCTGTTCATATTTTAATGTACTTACTGTTTATAATTTTAATAAGTTCATTCACATTGGTTATCGATATAGATGGTAAAATGTTTGAACAGGTAGAGAAGTTTAGGTATCTAGGTTCTACGATAACTAGAAAAAACGAAATTGAAGAAGAGATTAAGGTTAGACTGAAGGCGGGAAATGCTTGTTATTTTTCTGTAACAAAACTACTTAGCTCGCGCCTCTTGTCCCGGAACTTAAAAATTAAATCTATAAAACCATTATCTTACCTACAGTTCTTTATGGATGCAAAACTTGGCCGCTTACGTTAAGGGATGAGCAGCGTTTTAAGGTTTTTGAAAATAAAGTATTGCGTAGAATATTCGGACCGAAGAAGGATGAGTTAACCGGAGAGTTCAGACGGTTACACAACGCCGAATTGTGTGAACTGTATCCGGATAATATAATTGAGGTAATTTCATCGCGGCAAATCAAATGGGCTTGTAAAATTGTTTGACTTAACAAGAGAATTCCTAAAAGGTAAAATATTTGCTGTGACGAATGGTAAACGTCCGAGGGGTAGACCAAAGCGAAGGTGGGAAGATTGCCGGTAAACGGTGGAGGGAGGTATGTAATAAGCGATTAGTGGTTTTTGGCATCGTACCTTCGGGTTCACTAAGCCTTTTATTATTATTCACATTGGTTATAATTATTTGTCTAAATATTATGAAACTTTCACAATTCTATATATCTTTTTGTGTTTTGTCGGTTCTAGCCCTAAAGAAGACCTGCAAAGTCGGGTCGAAACGTTGGCATTTAATAAAATATTTTTTCCACTATTTATGACCGCCACCCCTGACCATCTCCTTCCTGAATAATTCAACGGTCAACTATTAAGTATTCAAACTACTGTATGATTTTTCTGAATAGTTAAAAATTTAACGTTTTTATAAATAACTTTTTTAGTATAAAGTCATCATTATAAATCAAAATAATGCCTGTTCATTATTTCAAGAGGAATAAATAGGCATAATTATGATTTACTTTGAAGTATCTATAGTGTTATATTATTTCAAAATCAGTATCTCGATACAAAAAAGTTTTCATAATATTATAAGAACTTTTCCCTTAAACATTAGTGTGAAATAATAATGGCAGTAAAGGGGAACCGATAAGCTGCTAAGAAAAGTGAAAAGGCCCGGAATAAATAGAACACTAAACTAGGATAACTAGGGAGGCCAGTTTGCAGAGCATGCAGAAGAGGACAATAGATAGGCAGCCATGGGGTATCTATTATACGGCCTCTGAATAGCTCCGCCCATCTGAGTCCCATCTCCGTTCTACCGGTACCAGCACTGCATTAGATAGCGCCATTACAACCTGTAGCTTAAGGTAGTAAAGGGGTCATAAATGGTGGCTTTGATTGTTTTATACCAGTCATTACATCGCCATCAAAAGGGGGAGGGCTATAGTAATCTAAATTAATTTAATTATCTGCTCTGTCCATTAAAGTCTTTACAGCTTTCCGTGAATCCAACGTGAAAATCGTTTGCTGTATCTCCTCAAATATTTGTCATCATAAGATATATTTATATAATAACTATATAATTTTCTAATCAACATTTTCTAATTTTCGCCTCCCTAACACAAAGTAGCATCAAGATACGATTTCGAAAAATAGCCCATTACAGAGGATGAAATTCTGAACAATTTCTTCGCTTAAAGTATGCAGATTTGATTTTCAGTTTCTGAGATTTTTTATTTATATGATACAAGTGTATAAAAAAAAAAATACATCTAGTAAATTCGCACATGGATAAAATGACATGAAACACATGTTGAGAAACAACCCATTGGTAGTACTCCAATAATATACCTATATTAGGAGATCACGTGGCCATCTTCTTTTCATACGCCTCGGAGGGTTATCAGGAATTGAAGAAGAAGCAAGGTTAGAAACAAGAGGGTTGGGACGGTTATGAAGTTTATTATGGAAGGATAGATATCTGGATTGGGCCAAATCTGATACGTAAGGAACATTAAGGTCATTGTGGATGATTTTATTTGTAACAAAGTAAGGAGCATTGAGGATTTTACGAAGGACTTTGTATTGTAAGGATTGGATACGAGAGGAATTTGAAGGTTTGGTGGAGCCCCATAGCTCAACTTTATAAGTCCAAATAGGCCTTTTTGTAGTCATATATGTCAATCTTTTGTAATTAATTGGAAGGTTAGAGCGTTTGTCAAGTAAGTGTTAAAGTAGTCGGAAACGTCGAGCTGTTTCTAGTCGTTTCAGTCTGGTATGAGGATTCCAAGTTAGACGTTTGTCCAGGTGGAATCTTCTGTAGAGATATTTTAATCCATATCTTCAATTAAGCTTGTTATTAATTGATTTTCAATTAAGGCCCATATTTTTTTTCCTTTTTGCCTTCTTAACACGGCGTTGCTTTAAAATAAAATTTTGAATAATAACTCATTACAAAGAGGATGAATGTTTCGTCGCTAACAATAAGGAAGTGCGATTTTTAATTTTTTAGATATTTTAATTATTAACGACTTTTACAACACTAGTCATATGTCGTCACCAAAAATAAGTCTTTGCCATCTTCTTCTATCCTGCCAATCATTCTTCACGCATACCTCTTTCCATCATTCCTCCCTTAACTCCATCATACGAGGTTCTCCTCGGGAGACCATTCTTCCGTCTTCTTTCCGGTTTTCAATTCCAAATTCGCCTCTCCCATCCTCATCATATGTCCATACCACTTCAACCTCATAGTTTCAATGGTATAGTGGATGTTCTCGATTTGTTCCACATATTTTAATCCATATGCAAAAATACTTCAATTAATCGACTCCAGCTGAATTTACCCAAGCATTGCACATGGGAGATGTGATGGTTCAATATAATTCACTCTGCATAAAAAATTGCAAAACGCGCCTAAAGAAAGTATCACTTAAAAAAATTTAATAACTCTAAATATTTTTTTATTTCTCTCCCCTTCTACCACAATCGAATTAAGTTATAAAAGGTTACATAACCTTCCAATCCATATGTTTAATATGAGTATCACCCCCTCCCGGGGGGGAGAGGGGAGGTCGATAGCCCACGTTCCTCCATCCGCGAAATTTTTAATCCACTTATCTGCTTAATACAAGTACAAGTACAAGCGAAAGAAAATTAGATATATTATAAAATATAGTACATAATATAATATATTGTATAATATTCCCCGCCATTAGGAATATTGTAGTTTATATATATATATATATATATATATATATATATATATATATATATATTTACACTTGCTACAGTTATTCCCATGTTCATCCCTTTGGTCCCTTTTGTTAAATACTTTTAAAAATATTAGTATAAGTACGTATCATATTCACTAATAATAATTGGTCACATTCAGATGGCTATTTATTTTTTTGAGAGAATTTAACAATTAATATTAATTATTTGTATATTTTATTATGTTTGCCACCGTCACACGCAGTAAAAAATATTTGTGACTCCTTAATATTAGTGGTAGTAGTTAAAAATATTTCCTAACTACTAATTAGTCCGTGAAACGAATCCCTCTTAATCAAATCATTAACATCCACCTAAACTTCGTGAATAGCTTGATCTTATCGTAACTTATAAAATTTTTATCTGCGAATATTCTCAGTAATGAGGCGTTTCTCATTACGTTAATTAATCTAATTAGGTACTTAAAAGATACTTTAATCACAAAATCGAAAAAATAAATAAAAGGTAGCCTACAACAAGATTAGGCAGTTTGGTCTATATAACCTCTTTATTTTGACATGTGGATGGGGGGGAGGGGTTAAGATCACGCAAACGGCTCAATATTTTTGTAGGACACCTTTATTCTCGATTATGTAATAAAATTATCTCAAGATTCAAAAACAAAGCAAAAACGTGTTCATAAGTTTTAAGACCATGATTAAATAGATGATGTTTTCCAATCTCCAAATGAAAAGATCCAATTCCGAAAATTTTCGTAAATTAAAAAGTTATAGGTTACGATAAGAAGTCATTCACGAATTTCAGAAGGATGTTAATAATTTGATAAAATTCCTTTTACATTAAATTGTACCTATTATTGAATAGAAATGTACTATATAAGAAGACGATTTGCATCAAAATTGGCAAAGCCGTTTTAAGCAACGGGTTAAAACGTGCCAGGCAACCGTGGTGTCAGTTGCTGAAAAATTTCAAAAAACAAAAACAGTTCCTACAAAGTTTAAGGAAGGTTGGTTCAGAAATTCTAAAAGTTACTGAGATCCCTTTTGTAAAATGCAATTTTCTTTTCAGTGGAAAAATATGCCGGAACGAAAGAGCTTTTAAACACTATCAGTCATTAACTTTCTCCAACCATGAGAAAAGACCTCGTATAGTAAAAAAAAAAAAAAAAAGGTTTTCATCATGAATGTTCGAACATAATATACTTGTTAATTCCTTTTATATTTTGTCTCAAAACGTACGCCAACTTTGAATAAAAACCAGTAAATTATAGATTGTAAATGACTTAAGAACCTAACCTGTAAAATAAGTATAACTAAACAAAAAGATTTAAAAATTACAAAATGATTGACTTATGAATAAGATAGGTGTAGTAAGTAAGTAAGGACACGTAGAGGCGAACTACTTAGACAAAAACCTTGAAGGCGATGCATTAAAACGCCGAATGAGTAGAAAGTTTCTCCCCTTTTCACTTCATACCTCATGATCATTTTTTCGCCATTTCAATTTGTTTTATATTATTTGAATTAATTACACTAGTTCGTTAGGTTGAATATCTTTAATGTTAAGAGTTACAACTTATATCAGACTAAATTGAAAAACAAACAAACAACATAAATTTATAAAGTGAATAGTAAAAATTTGGAACATTTCTATTCAGAGAAAGGAAGAGGTTTTGGCCCATTTCAAAATTGGCCATTCAGGACAGAACCGTGTCTACCTTATCAGAGAAAACTCACAACTGAAACGGCAACAATGCTCTATTTCCCAGACAATTCTCCACAACTTCGAACAATTTCCGTAATGAAATAGGAATATCGCAAAACATTTCAATAACCTTAAAAAATAGTGTTAATACCATTAAATCATATTTTTTCATGCAAAATGGTAATACCACCACAACAAATTACACAAAGATACAAATCATAAGGAAATTATAATTATGAATAATGAAATAATTTACTCAAAAAAAGAAAATCTTAGTTTATAACTTTTTTTTTTTAACTTATCTAAATCATTAGTTAGAAAACATTATGTAATAAAGTTATTATAATCAAAACACCGGCATATTTTGTTGTATTATTTTTAAAAATCTAAGCGTGCTGCAGATCATAAAAAAAAAAATTGCAGTGTTTATGGAGATGATGCATCAACCGAACGCACGTCAAAATTTATTTGCCAAATTTCATTCAGGAAATTTTGACATCAATGATGCACAACAGTCTGATCGCCCACATGAAATTGAAACTAGCAATGTTAAGACCATTGTAGATCAAAATCTAACCCAATCAGTGAGAGATTGCTATGGGCCTAAATGTATCGCACACAAGCGTAGAAAACCATTTGCACAAGCTCGGCTATGTTTCCAGGCTTAATGTTTGGGTCCCTCACATGATTTTTTTTAGCAAATCAGAAAAATGTTGTAATTTCAATAAGACTTTAGCTACCTACAAAAATTTAGCAGGAATTTAGGGCCACATAAACTACACAAAATGATATCAACAGGATCTTCGTAAACAAAATGCAAATGGAGATAAAAAATAAAAACCTACAAGGAGTTTTTGTTTAATTATTCCTTGTGAAATTTTATTGAATCGAAAAAAATATTAGTACGGTTTTGGAGAGCAATAATTCAACTTTCCAACGGATATAGGAACATCGAATTTGGAGAACTTCCTGAAGAGTTATGAATAATCGGAAGGAAGTTGTGTTCCACCAAGACAACGCTAGACCCCACACCTCATAGGTCACTCGCATTAAATTACTGAGCCTTGGGACCTTTTGCCCCACTCTCTCTATTCGCCAGACCTAGCTCCAAGTGACTACCACTTATTCCGGTCTCTGCAGAATTCCACGAATGAAAAGAAATTCCAAAAGCAAGAGGACATCAAAGACCACTTGGATCAGTTTTTTAACAATAAACTCCATAAATTCTATGAACATGGAAATATGTAAAAAGTCATATTAAATGTAGGTCAATATATTGTAGATTAAAATAAATGTTATGTTTATAATACATTGAGTTTTATTTCACCTTGAAAAAACGAAAGGACTTATTAGCCAACCCAATAATTTACAGTTATTACTTTCAAGCCGTTAGATGTGAGTTGTTACATTAAAAAATAACAAATAGAAAACTTCTCATAAACGGAAAAATCTTGTTTAAAAAGTGAAAATAGAAAACTCGGTTCGACGGCGATGAAAGTGAGTGAAGACAGCATAAAGGTAGAGAGACCTAACTCCTTTCAACATATGAAATCCAGTTAACTTAGGTATTCAGCTGGTACAACTTCACCTTTGGGTACATAAACTGAGTTATGTAGAACTTCGGATTGAAGTTTCTTTATCTCCTTCATAATGTAATACTGCTGACCCTAAAAGACATTGCGAATTCAACCAGAATACTCAAACTTTTATAATCAACCAGCCAGAATCTACAAGAAGTATACCCAAGTCCAGAACTTAATTACATATTCTCCGTTTTATCTATACATTAATAGAATTAATGAATTTTCTTTTACTTTTAACATCGTTCTTTAAATTAATTTTTATTAATTATCGAATATTATTAATTATTAACCACAAGAAGGCCAAAATGTTAAACGATTTGGAATTCCAGAAAATTAAACAATTCATACACCCCTCAGACCGAAAAAATGTTCAACTCAAAAAATACATTAACAAACCACTATAATTAAAGCAATAGGAAATTGCAATATGCAATGTTTAAGAAGATACAATCACAGACGTAATGATAAGAAAAGGTTTAGCGAACCCGAAGGTTCGATGCCGACACCACCAATCGCTTATTACACACCTCCATCCACCGTTCGCCGTCCATATGCAGTACCTTCAGATCGCCTTTAACACAATCTTCCAACCTTCGCTTCAGTCTATCCCTCGGAAGTTTACTATTCAGAACAGTAAGCAAACACATACGTAAAAAGTATATTTTACTGGAATAAAACTGACCAAAATAATGTTTCAAAAGATTCATTAAGTACTTATTTTACCTTAATTAACATATATAAAATATACCATATATTATTATTTAAATTTACATAGTTTTTCATTTTATTATTATTGTTTATATAAATAATTATTAGTTTTTTACTTATTTTTTATGAAGGATTTTACTTTTCTACCTATACTAGGTAAGGAAAGTATTGCAATCGGATCAAATTTCCGACATGCGGTTTTCGACGGATCTATACGTTTCAGAGCCTCCTGAGTCCGAAAAATACATTTTTAGTCCATTGGTCTGTCTGTCTGTGCCAAGATTTTCTCGGGAACTACTAAACCGATTTTGTTGCTTTTTTTTTATTTTGTAGGATTTTGACTAGTAATGTGTGTGACAGAAATTCGGTGCTCGATGCGCAATAGCTTGCGCCAAATAAATGAAAAACATGTCCTTTTCTATAGACTGTAGCGCAAAAACGGCTCTAACGATTTTGATGAAACTTCTCTAAAATGTTCTAATAATTGTCCTTTCAATTTTCGTATATAGACTAAATTCTAGAAAAAATTCAGGATAAAAAAGTTATAAAGAAAAGAAAAATGTCATGGGGCCTAACTCCCTAAGTATATATTATACGGTAAAATTTATAATGAAACTTTTTAAAGGTAATTAAATTCCCTACTGAGTCATATAAAAATCGTTTATTTTGGACAACTATTAACGAAGTTACAGCTGTTCAATTTCTAATGTAAGATTACGGTTTCATATCCTGTTGTCAGAAAGGGTGAATGAGAGAATAAAGATGACTAAGTGAAAGTAAGAAAATCAGTTGCCTGCATCACACAATCTTCACTGTTTCATCTACTAGTAACAGAAATTACTTACCTTAAGCCGGTTTGCATTGCTTTAGTTTATCAAATAAATAGTACTCAAATCTTATGTTTGATCAATTTTCAGGAAAATGTATCTAGTTCAATTCTTTTTCGTTTCTTCATGAGCATATGAAAACATAAAAACTTTTTTGAAATAGGTAGGAAAGTTGTGTGAGTGGACACACCAGATATTTTTTATTAGTTTTCATATTGTCAAAAGCAAAGGAATGGTACTTAATTTAATAATTTTAGTATTACTGGAGCATGAAATGTTGTACACGAAAATTACCGATTATTATCTGCATATTCTAAATTTAAAATATCATTAAATAAACTTATTGTTATTATTAATTATTACAATTTGAATTACATATAACAACATATGTTATATGTTAGTAGTGTGTAATAACACGTTCTAACTGCACGAACTGGAGGATAAACATAAAAATCATTGGACCCTGAGAAGGAGGTAATAGCAAAAACAAACTTCCAAGAGTATAAGACGAATCCCCTTTGCCATTCGACATGACTTTCTTTCATCTCTGACCCGTAAGAAAATATTCAGGGATATTCAAATAAATAAAGTACAACGGTAGAGATTGGCTAAATTTCTAGGTTCTTTCTATGATCACAAGGAATAACTTGCTACGTCGGAAAATGGCCCTCTTTGCTAACCATCTATGTTTTGAAATCATCTCCTGGGCCTTTGGCACATCGTGAAAAAGTTTCTATCTCACAGCTCTACATTTTTTTCTAAATGTAGTTATAAAACTTCTCATGAAATATCTCTGCCACAGAGAGGAAGGACGACACTAAGCCCATTTTTTAATATTTTTATTTTATTTATTTATATGATATTTACAACTGTATACAAAAATACATCTGGTAAATTCGCACATGGATATAATGACATGAAACACATGTTGGGAAACTACCTATTGGTAGCACTCTAATAATATGTGTATATTAGGAGATCACGTGGCCATCTTCTTTTCAGGCGCCTCGGAGGATTATCAGGAATTAAATAGGAAGCAAGGCTAGAAACAAGAGGGTTGGGATGGTTATGAAGTTTATTATGGAAGGACAAATATCTGGATCGGGCCAAATCTGATACATAAGGAACATTAAGGTCATTATGAATGATTTTATTTGTAACGAAGTAAGGAGCATTGAGGATTTTACGAAGGAATTTGGATTGTAAGGATTGTATGCGAGAGGAATTCGATGGTTTAGTGGAGCCCCATAGCTCAACTCCGTAAGTCCAAATAGGCCTTATTATAGTCATGTATATTAGCCTTTTACAGTTAATTGGAAGGTTAGAGCGTTTGTCTAGTAAGTGATGAAGTAGTCGGAAACGTCGAGCTGTTTCTTGTCGTTTCAGTCTGGTTTGAGGATTCCAAGACTTAGACGTTTGTCCAGATGGAGTCCTAGGTAATTTTTTAATTGAATAATTTAGTAAAAAAGAAACATATTTTAATATAGTCCGTCGTAGAGATCCCTTTTTTCTCTAATTATTAACATCCGCCTGAAACTTCGTAAATAGTTTCATCTCATCATAACCTACAAATATTTTATTTACGAAAATTCCCGGAATTGGTGCGTTTTTAATCTGGAGATCGGTAAACTTTGTCTATTTAATTAGGTACTAAAAACTCGAAAATACTCATTTGTTTTCAACTTAAACAGTAAGATAATTTGGGCCCAAAGTCGAGGAAAATGGTGGTTTTCAAAAATATTGAGCTATTTGGCGTGTTGACCTACACACCAAAATTGTCAAAATAACGAGGTTTTATAGGCCAAACTGCTCACTATATTTGAAGGCCACCTTTTTTCTCGAGTTTGTGCTCAAATTATCTTACGATTCAAATGGCTGGCAATTTACGAGTTTTTAGTACCTAATTTAATAAACAAAGTATGCCCCCCTTAGATTGAAAACGCCCCAATGCCGAGAATTTTCGTAAATAAAATATTTAAGGTTACGATGAGATGAAGATATTAACGGAGTTTTAGACGGATGTTAATAATTTGATAAAAAGGGGTCAGTACCACGGACTAATAGTTTAAAGCTATGGAACATTGGCTGCCCTTAACAAATACAAAAATGGACATGGTTGTTTACCTCCGTGGTACAGATACAGATTAATGTCTACCAACCACAACTCATCGAATTATTGTCACAATTACTTCTTGAAAGAGAAAAAATTTTTGCCATTGATGTCGGTAAAAGTAATTAAAATTTAAAAAATCGAAGCTGGAGCACCTAGCGACATCCACAATGTAACAATAAAGAAAATTATTATGCACTTATATTACATATAAGTGCATACTTATATTACATAGGTATAGCCGTTAAAGATTCTCGAGTCTAGCAGCGCAAGTTCGAATCCAATCTGTGAGTGTCCAATTTATTTCGGGACTAAACGAGTCTCAACCTTTCCAAAATATTTAGAGTAAGTTTGGTTGTACCTCTTAAGAAAATTCCCTTCTCCGTCCGTGGTATCCAAAAATAGCAATGTATGACGAGACCAAAGAGAATACAGTTAACAGTAAAAAATAAAAACAAATTATTCGAAATATAGTGTAGTGAATATAGTGAAATTACTCACGAAAAATCAAAGATTACGTCATGATGTTAGAGTTAGAACTTACCTGAAACAAAAAATAAAAATCATTAGTTAAAATTTATTTAAAACTATCTGTTACAAATAAATAATGCCTAGATAATATTAGTTCAGTCGATTTCAAAGCTATTTACATATTCATGTAATATGAGCTTTTAATTGAAAATCGCGAATAGAATCCTGTGTTTACTCAGTCTCTACTCCATTTAAATCAATGGACAACTCAAACAACCAACCTCATATATACAATACAATCGGCTGGGACAAAAAATTTAAAAAAGCTTGTATCACTATGGCTTATAAAGAGTATAAGGTGCAATAGTATAACGGTACTTAGTAAGGAATTACTGTTTATTCCTATAAAATTGCTTGTTTCAATTAGTTTATAGGAGACTTTACAAACTTTTATATATTGTTTTTATTTAACTTTTATACAATTGATAGAAAAGCCACGAAATAATTCACAGTCGTTAATGGGTTAATGAAAATTCAAACGTAAAATATATCAGAAGTTGTTCGATACATATTATATTAAAAATCGAACACACCGCTGCCAGAGCATCTAGCTCACAGCGTTTTATCTCTTATCTATTTTAACTTTCTTTTTTTTAATCAATCAATTCATTAATGAGAAATATTCTGTCATATCCACTACTAAAAACGATAGAGAGGCTCATTCACACTGTATGTACAATAAATAAAAATAAATTAAACAGCAATAATACTAAAAGTAAAAAATGTGTATAAACAAAACTAATCAAAATATCAATTATTTAAGCAACAAAAATTTGTTTGCCAGGGTAGATAGTGGGGAAAGTATGTTGAGTTAAAAGTCCCACTCAGCACCTGGATTTGAACTCATTATTGTTTTCCTATGTTAAACTTCTGGGTAATAAATATTCAGGACGCAGTATTTTTTTATTTTTGCCAACGTTTCAACCCAAACATGTGGGCCATCTTCAGGGCTGAAAATGTTTTTTAAAATTACAATTAGAGATATAATAGTATACGACCGCTAATTATAAATAATAAACTATAGTGATTGATGGCACATGAATCTTAACTTATATTGTAATACACATTTTAAAATAATGAAGAGAAGAATAGTTGGGGTGCTCAGTCAAAAAGGAAGGCAAAAAATAAATTATAATATTTATTTTTTACATATGCCGACGTTTCGACCTTAAGTTCAGGCCTTCTCCCCTTGACACTCAAGGAGAAAGCCCTGAACTTCAGGTCGAAACGTCGGCATATGTAAAAAATAAATATTATAATTTATTTTTTGCCTTCCTTTTTGACTGCGCACCCCAACTATTCTTCTCTTCATTATTTTAATATGTGTATTACAATATTAGTTAAGATTCATGTGCCATCAATCACTATAGTTTATTATTTATAATTAGCGGTCGTATACTATTATATCTCTGATTGTAATTTTAAAAAACATTTTCAGCCCTGAAGATGACCCACATTTTTGGGTTGAAACGTTGGCAAAAATAAAAAATTTTTAAAATGACTGCGTCCTGAATATTTATCATCCATAATATGTAGAACAGTCGGCTAACTTCCTTTAAGTATGTTAAACTTCAGTTATCAGGTTGCTGGGCAGCGCACGGTGCTGTGCACAGGCAATAGCTCAAAATATCACTTAAACTTAAACAATCACACTAAATACACACATGCTTTTTTACAATATTTACAAAATTCATTCACTCAGGAAAACTTCGAGACAAGACCTTCTCTCACTCAGCTGTGTTACTAGCATTAAGGACCATAGGATTTTTAGCTTAGAATAGCGTTTTCAACTTAATCAAATCAATATATTTCTGTTTATTGCCTCAACCTGTCGTGTCTAAATAAAAATATGTGGTTTAAAATGTACTATATCAGCTTTTATAAATATATATCTTATTAAATTGAGGTGAGAGAAACTTTAATAGCATCGTGTACACAACTCCAAGAAACGCTTTTATTTTAACTATTTAACTATTTAACTAAATATGATATTTTTGTATTGATTGGAAACTGTAACCTTAATATAAAAATACAATACTACACTTTAATTCTTTTGCAGCTGAAATTTATGCATTTTTTTCCCATGGAAGTACCAAATTCTAGCTCTATATATAGATCCATAAAGTGAAAAATGCAAGCAAAATATATCAGGAATAATGTTATTTATTAACAAGAACTGTCGTAAAAAAAAACAGCTGTTTTACATAAATGTAATAAACAGCTGTGGAAGGATACATAAAGCAGTGGTTTTGTTTAATCTGCTCCGACAATAATGGCCGAAGCGATACGACATTTCTCGCCAGCAAACACAGCAAGATATTGACGACCCGTCGGAATCTTGGAAAAAGCAATTCCACTGGGACTATTTATAACTTCTGTAAACAACCTCAGGGAACAGGACTGCTAACGAAAGAAAAATTAACTTTTTGTGACAGTACTGTCGCATTATCAGACCGCTAAATGTAAATGAACCAGTAATAGACACTTTAAGATAAATTGTCAAAATTAATGTGAACCACAATTCTGATGGTTCATTATTGCAAATGGGTTCAATTGAAAGAAAATTTAGTCTTTCTATCGCATCTTTTTTATTTACAATCAGATAACTATTCATGAAAAAATAAGGAATCCTAATAACGTATTTTGAATCAGTAATAGTCACTCATAGTTGCAGTTTTGGGGGTCAGTAGGTTTTTTTTTTAATAATTAAAACACCCAAAATCAATTCTCCACTGTTTTAAACTAAGAAATAGCAAACCACAGATGAATAAATCAAAATTCCATACTTATCTCCTAAAGAAAAGTAATAAGGAAACAAACCCCTGCCATGTTTTATTAAAAGAAAATCTGTCGAACGGATAATGCGGCATGATATCACTTGAAATATCACCCTATAAGCCCTAGAGCAAGGGCCGAAAACCAGATCGCAGGCGAATGTTTGAATGTAAATTACAAAAGCATATGTTATTCTAAGTAAAATGATCCTTGTCTATCATTCCAGAGACGCAGCTTTCAAAAATGGCGGCTGATTTAAATAATACTCTTGTAGCCCTAATACTTTTTGAGCTTCAATGAAGCAAATTGTATTGTCATTCAATAAACTATTAATAAAATAAATATTTAAAAAATATTAGGCCAGAAAATATACTGAGTTGCGAAAAATGTGGAAAAAGTAATTATTTTTTCAACTTGTGTACATGGGTTTAAACATGTAAAATCCAAAATTTTTAACTCGATCAAGCAAGAGAATATTTTTTACTACGGAAAAAGCCATATTTTACGATATTTTTTTTTATTTTTTCACATTCAACTCCTAAACGATGCATGATCAAAGTGAAAAATATACTGTTCAGAAAATTAAATAACATTAAATTTTACATCGAACGAGTACCTAAACTTAATAATTTGATTAAGTAGTATAATAGACAACTACGGTCAACGGACAGCTGATTTACCTACCCAAGCTTATCAATTAATAAGCTAAAAACTGGCATATTTACTTTAAATACGAACAAATCACGAATAATTACATGAAAAGACTTGTCGAAATACCATCCAATGGTAGCACTGGCTACACAGTTCTTAGCAAGATATCCTCTTTTCAGACGTCTTGGAGGACTATCAGAAATCCAGGAAGAACCAAAAGGCTGGAAACAAGTGGGTTCGGATGGGACTGTAGTTTATCATAAAAGGATAAATAACTAGCTCAGACCAAAACAGCAACATGTGCAACATTAAGGATTTTACAAAGGATTTTGGATTTCAAGGATTGGATACGATAGGAATTCGATGGTTTGTTGGAGCCCCAAAGCTCAACTCCGTATGTTCATATATCTCTAAATAAGTCGTGTAAATGAGCCTTTTGTAATTAATTGAAATTATAATTATTAAATTAATTCAAATAATAACGAATATTATAAAAATCCTTTTTTTTCTGCAAATTCTCGGAACATATAAAGTTATAATTGATCAAACCTTTGAACTAGTAAAATAATATATAATCTTAAAGAAAAATTAATTGTTAAAAATTTTCCGACCAAGAGTTAGCTAGTCAAATACAGTAAAAAAAAAAATACCAACAGTTGAGAACGGATATCTCGGAAACTAAGGGAGATAGCGAAAAAAATATTTATTATATTAAAAAATATATCAATTATATTGCAAATTTTATCAGCTTTAATTTTGTATAGAGTCTCTTTGTCGGTGCGATGGATAGTTTTCCTGATATAAGCGAAAACTCGCAAAAGAGCAATAAACATAAGGCAACAATTTTTTTCTTTATAATTAGCCATAGTTGAGGACGAATATTTCGGAAACTAAGCGAGGAAGCGAAATAAGGTATATAATCAATTCTATTGCAAATTTTATCAGCATCAATTTTGTATAGAACGTCTTTGTCGATGCGGTGGATAGTTTTCCTGATAAATGCGAAAAAAACGCAAAAGAGCAATAAACATAAGGCAACATTTTTTTCTTTCTTTATAATTAGCCGTAGTTGAGGACGAATATCTCGGAAACTAAGCGAGGTAGCAAAAAAAAAAAAGGGTATTTGATCAATCATGTTGCAAATTTTATCAACTATAACTAAATAATACAATTATTTAATTGTGTTCCGAAGGTATTTGTCGATGTGATGGGTAGTTTTACTGATATAAGAGAAAACTCTAAAACAATGATCTTCTAGGCACCCTCTCCCTCCCCCCAATCTGGATTGCTCAAAAAGGCGTGGGGACTTTTAATAGGTTTGCCTTCTTACTAGTCCAAAGTATGCCCTTTCAGTCTTGTATGGATATATATTCAACAGCGATTACAGTACACTCAAATTCGAGATTTAATCTATCCGTCTTGATTTTAACTAATTCTTAGTAGAGTAATAATACTACGAATAAATATTTTGTTTTTAAATAAAGAGTTCCCTTTGTTACCATCAGCTGTTCTTTTATTATCTTATCATTCAATCAGCTGTTTACAAAATCTCGAATTCCTAATATTATAAATAATAATAAGAATTACCATGGTAGCAATCTCACTGGTACCATGATACTCCGTCAGCCTCTACAGTTACACCGTGGGTTAAATTTAATGAGGAAACGTAATACTATGCCGGAGCACGATCATTTCCGTCATAATTTTGAATGTATTTCCTTCAGATATTGGAGAATTTATAAAAAACAATACCCAGCTTGAATAACGACTAATATCAATTTCATGAATAAAAATTAAAATTAAAACTATTTTTTTTTAATTTACATTAATATCATCAACATCAACAATCTTGTTACTACTGCTTTAATTAAATCAAAAAGAAGCTGGTTAGTTCAAGCTCACACTAAAAATACGAGAAATTCCTTATATTTCAACCAATACCGCTGACTTTCCATTCTGATTAGGAAATGGACTCTCCCTCCCCAAATATATATCTCAGGAGTATTTAGGTATCCATGCAACCAGTGTTAAGTATTGTGAAACTCTTAAATGTGTAAAGTCGAGAAAATTATTTACGACATGTGTATTATATACGGCTTCTGTGAAGTGCTGCTGACTTCGTAAACGCACGGAGTAGGTTATTGTGAGGTTTTGATATGTTTTATCCTTTGTTTATGCACAATATCTATATAAATGGAATGTAAAGTCAGCTAGGAATTCATATATGTATTCATCAAGCTCTGAGCCTTCTGGTTTCATCTGAATTTTCATCCATACTTTCTGATAAAGCATTTTTAACTAAATAATGAAACAACTCAGTCTTTTCACTTCGCTCTGACGTTTTAAAAAAAAATAATTAAAACGTTAGTAGATCAATTAAGAACTCAAAAACATTGTTTACAGTACAGACATAACCTTATTATAAATAATAACACTTTAGCACGTTAGCACAGACAGGTGATTTACCATTCATTCGAAATTTTTGCTAACTGCTTATCATAGCACATTAGGCATTTACAACAAGCACATCAATACCCCTATTATATGTAAAACTTATGAACGATAATCAACATAATTATTATAAAATGAACAACCTAATACTACAGTATATGTACAATATGAACCCATTCATATAATTATTTTTAATATAAACTGAACACAGAGTCTTGTAAAATACTTGCGTAACTAATTCTAGGACTCAGCTTAGCCACGTAGTCAAATTTTTATTATTTTATTTTTTAAGTTGATTTTAGTTTAAATATTTTATTCATTCATGTAGACTAATTGTTATTGATTTTTTATTTTTTGTTGTTGTTCGTAGTATTGGGATTGGGGGAGGAGAGAGAGGGACGAAACGATATTCTCGTACCCTTTCTATTTTTATTAGCATCTGCACCATAATCTGAAGAAAATAATGCGGTTGAAAGGCACAATTCCAGAAGCTGAACCTGACCACAAATAGTAATATTGAAGGATCCTTTATCACACCATCGACATCCTGGAATATGATGTAACGCTAGTTGTCCTTTTATTAGGCGACAATTTCCTTTTGATGCATGACAATGCGCGGGAACTGATGGTAAATGTCGTCACGTCACAGAGTACCGTAGCGAGATCGGTAATTGCACGCTTGGGTAACCAATCCGCGGGCATAGCCCATCTTTAAGGAAAGCCAATGGGGGCGCATGAGGGGCCGATAAAATCAACGACAGTAAGCAGCGTCAACCAATTGAAGTCTGAAATTAACAAAACAAAAAAAATTAACTTTTAGATGGAATGCTTGACTATTCATTATTTTAATTAAGGCTTTAGTAAATGATTCAACAACACTTTATACTTTTACTCTATTCCCATATATCAAAGAAACCTCAAATCGGGCGCCAATTTTAAACAATAAATGTTCAGAAAAGCCACCAACAAAAAGAAAACATCGAATTTTGATAGCGAGTAAGAGTCAGTCGAAAAATCAATTTCTGAGTCAAAGGTTTGGAAGACAGAAATTTTGTTTAATGTTGAACGCATCCAAAGTTCTTTGTGCAATAGTCGAGCTCCGTACTATGCAATCAACAAAACCCTACACCATGACTCAACATCCTATTTAACCTAGACCTTCATCACAGGATTAATTATCATTCAAATCCCGATCCCTATCAAGCATCACCAATCCCTATAATCCTACAAGAAGCTCATGATGGCAGTGGTCTCTTGTCCATTGGTAGTATGTATACATTGGATTTCTGGCAACAGCCAGTTTCTCCATTCAAGACATGTATATGGCTAAAGCATTCTCGTTCAATCTCCACTGGCTTTATTACCAGTGATACGGTTGAGAGAGTAGCGTAGGGATCACCATGAGTCCTGCTATTCCCTGTAAAGTTGGAGGAAAAAGCCGAGCTTTAAGTTCTCTCGTCTGGTTGTAAATATTGTGTATTCTTTTTGTTGTGTTTGTGTGTTTTTTTTTTTTTTTTTTTTTTTAATCTCTGTTCTTCCCTACCTCGGCTATTAGGCTATACGGGTTTTTCCCAGACCAGAGGATGAGGGCGTGGAATTTAAAATCCCCTCTGGCACCGGGACGCGAACTTGTGATTATTTTCATATCATAGAGTCATACATCAGGTTGCCAGGCAATGGCGGTGCAGTGCACACGCGTTAGCCCATTCGGCCACCCCGCCCCGTGTGTATAGGTATATATGTGTTTTCCAATTTACTTATTTTTTATTGTTTATTACTTTTTGATTATTATTTAGTTGTTGGTTTGCTCCTTTTTTATGTTTTATGTAGATATAGTATGATTGTAATTTTCCTCAATATTGTTATTATCTATGTGACAGAATATTTTATTGCTCAAATAATAAATAAAAAAATAACACTAAAAACGGTCAAACGTAATACATTAATCTCCATGTAGCTCCACACTATTCAAATAATAAATAAATATTGGTTTATAATCAAAAGAAAATCGCCATAAAATTTTAAATGCGTTATTAACAATAAAAATATAGAAGTTCTATTTGAATATGAGATATTACCATTTTTAAATATTTTCAGATTTTAATAAACGAAACTTGAATATATCTGGGATATAGAGAAATTAAAATAAAATAAAAACTATTTAAATTACAAAAGTTGTTATAATAGATTTTTAAAAAATGAATAAAATTTCTTCTTCAAACATTTAAATTATTCAAAAGGTAGGTGATGGGAGACAGATAATCCAGACACCATTAAGGCTAGTGTTTATTTTCACAAGTAATGGATGCTGGGAAACTTTTAAGCCTATACTTTAGGAAAGGGGATATAAATTGTGCAAATCAAATAACTTTGAGGATATAGCCAGGAGATATTAGTTGTCGAGGAGGAAGAACCGCAATGAGAAAAGTTTTTAAACATTCATGAGCTCAGTTTGGAAAGAGGGGAGGAGTAAACAACTGATGGTTCATTCTTATCAACAAGAAAGAAATTTGAAAGCTAATATTCTACGTGGCAAGGTATGTTTTAAACAGACAAATGTTTTAAATATAGAAAAAAAAACATAGTATAAAGTTTAATCATCTTATTTCTTAATCAACTAAGCAGTATAATCACAAAAAAAATGAATCATAGAGTGAAGGCACCAGTTATGGAAAGGGGGCCAGTCATGGACAGGTTGGACATTAAATATAAATAATAAACTCCCTTGTTAATTTAGAGGTTCGAGTTTGTTTCTAGATTGAACAACGCCTTTTATTTTAAATGCCTTTTATTATTTCTATACTACTCTTGATATCAGTGTATTTCATACCTTCCAACTAATATTTTTGTTAAGAGTAAGTTAAACATCTATCTTATCTTAGCTTGATTGTTATCTTTACTGAGAAATAGAGACTATAGAATATTTCTGAGGTATTTCAATTACTGGTACCGAACCACTGTCCATTACTAAAACAATTAAATTTCGGAGTGTCTATCACTAGTGCAAAAAAGGTGTTGTTTTTTTTTTAATAGAGATTATACTTACATAATTGAATATTTTTTTCGATTTTAAAGTTTTAAATAGAAAAAGTAGGTCCTAGAGATTCTAAACGTCAAACGGAGAAGTTTATAACTATAATAATTACGGCGGCATAAGCCAAAAAAAGGAAAAAAAAAAAAGCTATGTCCACTGGTGAACTTACCATAATTTTGAAATTATAAATTATTAATTTGCTTAATGTCACTATCAAGAAAGGTAATTTAATGATTTAAAGAGAAAAAAAAAAATAATTTATTAAAATATTCACAACATATCATGTTTTACTCTTCGAAATGAAACGTGCACGTCAGTTTTCCTAGACAACACACATATTAAACAAATAAATACCGTTCATTACTTTGGTCTGACATTTGATAGAAAATTATTTATTTATTATTTATAATTATTAATTATTTATTTATTCTGCCAGAGTTTGGCAATTAAAAACTGAGACCCTGTTTATAGCTCTTAATTTCAAATTATATTAAACTCTATTATTTTCAAAAACTGCAATTCAACTACCTTTCCCTCAAGCGTCCTCATACATTGGAGATTAACGCCTTCAATTGATGTGAACACCATACCGCACTACATGTGACATATTTTAGTAGATTGTTGATTAAACATTGATATTTACACAGTCAGGAATGCAACATGTAATATCTAATAAAAAAAAAAAAAGTTTACAAAAAAAAACTACGATATGTCCTTTATACCACACGATAGAACTAAAAAAATTAAAAAGGAAAGATTAATAATATAATATATATATATATTTTTTTTTGTTTTGTTCTATATTCATAAAATAATCACAATTACAATTTATATAATTATAGTTGTGTGTATACTTCTTTTTTGTTCTGAATTCAGAAAATAACAACATTTAAAATATATAGCATTTTATAATTGGGTATAAATTACTGAAGTAAACTTCGCTCTGACTGATCGTCATTTCTATTATACTCTAAAAATGATACAGTAGGTTTATGTTAACTAAAATATGTGATGAATACTTTTGATTGAAATCTATTTGATAAATATCCACCTAAAACTCCGACATTTTTTAATATAACTTATGTAATGTGGAGCAGTAATTTGTCGATACTCTATCGAATGTAACAAAAAATCGAATAGAAACACATAGAAACACACCCTGGAGCCAGGGCCCAAAAATCGACCTGATCGCAGGCGAAGGTTTGATTGTAAATTACGAAAGTGTATGTTATTCTGAGTAAAAAGAATCTAGTCTGGCGTTCCAGAGCCGCTGCTTTCAAAAATGGCAGCTGATTTAAAGAATATTAGGCCAATAATTTGAGGTCCGAAACGGCAAATCCATTGCGAAAAAAGTTTTAATTTAATTAATATATATTTATAATTTAACTTTTATATATGGGTTTAGACATGTAAAAAACAAAATTTCTAAAGCGGGCCAACAAGGGAAAATTTTTTACAGCCAAAGAAATCAGATATTTATGATATTTTTTAGGTTTTACATCTATAACTCCTAAACAACCCATCAAAGAGAAAAATGTATTCGTTAATAAATTAAAGAACGTTAAATTTTGTGTCAAACGAGTACATAAACTTTAAAATTTGGTTACGCGGTAAGATATAAAACCACGGTCAACAAACGCTTTAAGTTTTATTAAATTTGGCAAAAACTGAGACAAATTGCTATAAATGGCTTTGTAACTTTGATTTCTCGTTTCGATCCTCAAATTATTGGCCTAATATTCTTTAAATCAGCCGCCATTTTTTAAAGCAGCGGCTCCGGAACGGCAGAAAAGGTTTTTTACTCAGAATAACATACACTTTCGTAATTTACAATCAAACCTTCTCCTGAGATCAGGTCGATTTTTGGGCCCTGGCTCCAGGGCTAATAAGTATTTACTTGTTATTTTGATGGCTAATAAAAAAATATCTATATAGAGTTCCGCACCGCAAATCAGGTTCTGAATTCTGAATAATATTAAAATTTTGAGATATTTTAGACCACATGTTCAAAACTGTAGTTCTTATATGATTTTTTGGCTCTATCGATTTCCTTTCCCGGCTCTCTAACACGGAGAGGCGTTAATTTAATTTTTGAATAATAGCTCATTACAAAGAGGATGAAATGATGCAAGCCCGATTTTTATTTTCTTAGATATTTTAATCTATATGCAAAAATCACTTAATTAGTTAAGCGTTTAACATCCAAGCCTAACCGCCTCAGTTTCATTCACTCATCACAGAAAAAAGAAGGACAAAACGCACCAAAAGAAGTGTTCACTTAAAAAAAAAAAAAAAAAACATTCTTTCATATAATTATCAAGACACAACCTGAATGAAAAGAGGTAATATATTAAATAAAGCCAACTTTAAAAAAGAACAAAACTCAAGTGGTCTTTTTAATTTTGGAAGGAGAGGCGTTGAACCTAAACAACTCCAGAAGGGGCGAAGATAGTAAATTCCACTATATTTAGCAGCCGCTGTATGAACGGCCTATGGAAACCAGATGGCCAGGAAGCGGCCTCCTAGCGTTCTATTTCAAAAGCCCACGCTCGTCTCTGATGGTCACTCTCACCTTCATGCAGTTTAACGAAAACACGTAAGATCTTAAAAAGGATGTTTACTGAAAGTGAAACCTCAGGCAAATCTAAATACCGAATCAAAGATTGCTATCAAAAAAAGTTCAGAAGATTTTAATCATCGAGAAAACTTACCGAGTCCTGCGTCTAGAGATGCTAGAAAAATATCGACATTTTATACAGGGATATGATTTATACTGACATTAAAATTTGATTTCCCTAAAACGACTAAAAGCTATTGAAACAGATTTCAAATAACAAGTGGGGCATCTAAACCTTTAAAAAAGGAGCCGTGGGCGATGCTCTATGTGAGCGATAACAAGTTTTATTGAAGATATGGATTAAACCATCTAAGAAACCTAAAAATAGGACCTGCAGTAAGCGAGGGAATCGTTCTACATTCTATTCTCTTTGTTATGAGCTATTATTCAAAATTGTATCTTAACGTGACGCCGTGTTAGAAAAGCGAACAAGTAAAAAATAGTGTCAAAAACCAAATGATAACTAGTCTTATTGAAGATATGGATTAAAATATTTCAAAAACTAAAAATAGAATCTGCAAACTATAAGCTAGGTAAATGTTCAACATTTAATCCTGTTTATAATGAGCTATTACTCAAAATTGCATCTTAACGCTAAGCCGTGTTAAAGAGACGAAAAGGGATGAAAAGAATTTTATTGAATACATGAATTAAAATATCTCAGAAACTAAAAATCGGACTTGCATACTGTAAGCGAGGGAAATGTTCAGCATTTCATTCTCTCTGTAATAGGCTATTATTTATAATTTATAATTCATATTATTAAACTATAATCGCCTTGTTGATGGTTTCGCTTCTATTGTGTGTTATAAAACACATACCTTAGTTTTTTTTTTTACTTATGTAAAACCTTATGAACACAAAACTTGAGTGTCTATTACTAGTGTAATATAAGCTGAATGAATTTCTTAGAGTTTTCGTGAATAATTAACTAATTGACTGTATAGAAAATCGATAACAGACTAAATATGCTGTCAATTAAACACAATTAATTTTAATCTAGACCTAATGTTTTTCCCTCGTTAATGATATCTTTGTAATATATAATGAAACTAATCATGGGTTGAATTCGAGTATTTTCTATTTCTTTGCCTCATTAATATTTTGTTTCCTTTTTACGTGATTTATATTACGGTCAAGCGCCAATGTTTAAACTAATCTCTATGAATTTTTAGCCATTATCATTAGAATCCAATCTTAAAGTTAATCTTCGACTGAACTTAGACAAACGTCTAACTAGTAATCCTCATACCAGACTGAAACGACAAGAAACCGCTCGACGTTTCTAACTACTCCAGCACTTACTAGACAAACGCTCTAAGCTCCCAGTCAATTACAAAAGACTCATATACATGACTATAATGAGACCTATTTGGACTTACGGAGTTGAGCTCTGGGGCTCCATTAAGCCATCGAATTCCTCTCGTATCCAATCATTACAATCCAAAATCATTCGTAAAATCCTCAATGCTTCTTACTTTATCACTAATAAAATCATACATAACGACCTTAATGCTCCTTATGTTTTCTATTTGGCCCAATCCAAATATCTATCCTTCCATAATAAACATCCGAACCCCTTCGTTTCTAACCTTGCTCATCATTCGATTCCTGATAACCCTCCGAGGCCTCTGAAAAGAAGATGGCATCGAGATCTCCTTTTGTAAATACATTTTTAGAGTGCTAACAATGTTATAATTTCTCAACAAGTGATTTCATGCTATTATATTCTTTTGTTCAGATTTACTGAATGTATTTTTATTTGTAATACAGTTGTAAATATCATTAATAAAAAAAAAGTTAATCTTAAAAAGAAAAATGTTAACCCTTAACTTTTTTTTTTTGTAGAATATATAATATAAAAATAGATATTATGACAAAATCTAGTCGACTTTATTACAGCATAAAAAAAAAAAAATTATCTCAATTTTAAAATGATTTCATTTAAACGATAATAAAACAAAATCTCGATGCATTCTATGTCGTTTTTAAATGAAAACCCTTAAAAACAATTCTTTAGAGCAAAAAGAAATCCGAACAAAGTAGTATTTTTTTAAATGGTTTCTTCATTCTTTTTTTCTTAAAAAAAAAAAAAAAAAGACAAAACAATCCACAACGGATGATGCGCTCCTAAGGATTAAATTAAAAGAGACAGTTATAAATGCCAAAGGAAAAGAAACAGATGGAAGAGGCAGGTACAATGACTAATTAGGCTTAAGGTAATCAAGGGACTGCCGTTGCCAGAGGTTTTTTCAATTTAGTCCTCAGTCACCAACATCCTTCTACCAGATGAAGAAAAGAAGAATACAGAAACGAACGGTGAGAACAACGGAAAAAAAATTAGTAGTGATCACTATCTTAAGGAATACAAAATAAAAACGTAAGCATAAGAAATGTAAATACATTCAATTAAAATAAAAATAGCAATTCCTCAAAAGAACCTTTCCCATGCAATAACCAAATTCGAAAATCTTTTTAACAGAGCCCATATCGAGTTAAAATCGATTTTGCTAGCTGTCATATTTAGAACACAGATGTTAAAGAGGTTAATGGAATTTAACATCCTCAGGATTTAATGAGCTTTGACATATTTAGCACTAGTTGCACCAGTACTATAAATATATCGTCTTTTTATTTCAAAAAGTACACTAATCCTACAACTAAAGTTTTGAAATTACTACTTGTTTGAAATCAATAATTATTTTTTCTACAAAAACGTATAATGATTGTTATATTTAATTTTTAATTTAAAAATCATGCCTAATAACAGAAGGATGACATGGGGCCCACATGTTAAAATAAAACACATGACACTTAACAAACGACTCAAACTACTTTACTCTCTTTTTGCCAAATCTTCAAAACTAAAACAGAAACTGAATACATATACATACTTACTTAAGCCCATATGGACATACTCATCACAAATATACGGCATCGCTAAAAAGACCCACCTACAAAAACTTCAAACGTTCCAATCAAAATTATTGCGACTCATAACAAAAGCACCTTGGTACGTGACTAACAAAACTCTACATACTGACCTCCACTTTCCAACAGTTGACCAACATATAACGACCCTATATCAACGATTTTACACAAATTTAAATGGAAATAATAACAGACTTATGAGAGACATGGCCACAGCTGACATACCTCAGAACATGAGCAGGAGACTAAAAAGGCGTTGGATGAGGGATCTCCTTCCTTAGACAACCTAAGTAATTGGAACAAGTTAGGGAAGAGGTACTGCTGAGTACTTTCCTTCCCCATGCCTGTCATGTCATTATATCATTATCGCCATCACATTTGCTGATTGTCAACTTATTGTTGACAGGCGCAAATACATATTTTATAGACAAAAAAAAAAAAAAAAAAAAATGCCTAATATATAAATAAAAATTAAAATCGATATTTGAAGTTTATTGATTCGATTAAAAATAATGATCACTCACTGAGTAGCACGGTTTTCCATAAATAACAATAATTAAATTGTGATGAAAAAAAAAAATTCATAGAAAAATAAATAAAAATCACGTTTTACAAACAAGGTAAATTAAATATTAATATGTATGTAATGTTATTAATGTAAATTTTTTAATATTGTATTACTGAAATCGCTTTTATTATTCACATGGTTTTCCGTTGAAAACTCATATTAAAAAATTTTCAAAATCGCAATACCTACACATACTATATATTACATATATAGGTAAGTGAAAGTAAAAAAAAATGCATTTTATATTACGAAATAAAGATGTGCAGTTTTAAATAGAAAAAATCATTAAAGGCTAGTTCTATTTACGGCAAATAAACCAGTTCTAACCTAACCTCTAATTTAGTCTTGGAAAAGAAAATTAAATTAAGAATAAAAACATCATATAAGTAAATATTGCACTCCCTTAGGAAAGTAAAAAAAAAATGAAAAAAATAAATTAATAACAATATAACAAAAAATGAAATTATTTGCAAAATGAAGGTCACAGCCCCGTTGAGACTATACAAATATATTCATTTTTTTTTAAAGGGATAATTTCTAATGAATTTCGGAAATAAATATGTTCTTTGACAATAGTTGACTACAATGTTCTCCACCTTCTTCTACTCCAGACTTAAAAATAATATCTTATAGAAATAACATTTCCGATTTAAAAATGGTAGTGACAATCTGCTAATTGTCACTACCATGACAGGTGCGGATGAAGATGTAAAGACAAAAAAAAAAAAAAAAAAAAATACAAATCTTTTACTTTAGTATTATTATATTGCCGTTTATTATTTTTATTTATTGTATGGTATGAATGAGCTACTCTATATCACTATTATTATTGTCCTTGAATGTGACAGATTGTATTATCTCATTAAAGAAGTTAAAAAAAAAAAAAGAAAGAAATAAAAAACTAATGCTGAAAAAATATTATCAGTATTAGTAAAAATTTTGCTTAAAAATATTGATCAGAATATGATTTGTATCACTTATAATCTGTAAATAAATATAGCTACTAATAAAATCATCAAATGATTTTTAAAAATTTTGAACAGATTTGATTTTGATTATTTAATTATTGATTTCAAAACCTGGGTTTAAACTCACTTAAATTTATTAAATACAATATTTGACTAAAAACAGAATAAATAATTGAACTTTCCCATCAACTGCCACAATATGTGATATCGATAATAAGATTCGACGTATTGTTATAATTAGAGACGGAATTTTAATGTATTAATTAGCTTTTGAAAAAAAAAACATTAACTTTTTTCTCCACCTGTCATCAATTTTTTCGAACATAAATTTTTTTCTATAAAAAGTTGAAGAACAACAGAAAAGAAAAATACAAACAGCAAAATAAATTGTAGAAAACAATGTGATTGTTATAACTTGATATGGAGTTTTAATGTACTAAATTCGCTGAATGCAATTATTTTCTATAAAATGTAAAAGTACAACTACAAAAACAGCAAAATAAAATAAAGAAAACTATTAATTATTTATCTGTCATGAGCTGCAGAAGATGGAATAATAGAATTAAAAATTGATTGGGATGAAGTCAAGTGGTGCAGCATTTTTAGGTGGGATGCCTTCCAACAGGCCCTAATAGACAGACCAACTGACAGCAATTGCTCTCTTACCTTTTCCTAGAGTCATGTTATTCTTTATTTTTTTTTTTCAATTTAATATTCGTTGAAACATCACTAGTTGGCAAGTGCGAATAATTCAGAGATGGCAATACGATACAGAAATGAGAAAATGCAATAAGTTTTAAAAGGAAGGAATTATTTATTATTTAAAAATTCTTAGCATAAATAAGTATTTTCAGACAAAGAGGAAGTAAAAGTTTAAATTATATATATTTATTTATATTTCATTGTGAATAATTGAAAGAAGTTAGTCGACTGGTCTGCATATCATGATGGGTGATAAATATTCAGGACGCAGTCTTTTTTTAAATAAAAAATTAATTTTTTATTTATGCCGACGTTGCTCAAACCACGCCCTGAAGATGACCCACATGTTTGGATTGAAACATTGGCATAAATAAAAAATTAAATTCTTTTTTAAAAAAATACTGCATCCTGAATATTTATCACCCATTCGTTGTGAATAGGTTTATTTGTTTAAGTATCCCTATATATACAAATATTGATTTTTATATCGATGTGATATATATATAATTAATATTAAATAATACCAACAATGGCATTTATGGAAACCGCATATGTATATGTATATAATATTGTCGGAGTCCGTATTATATTAAGCTCATGTTACAAATGGAAGACGGTTTCAATCTTTCGGGCTCGGGTGCGCTCGTATTCCTTTGGTTCTTCCATAACAACAATTTTCCGTTACCATCTCTTATTTCTCCATTAGGTAATTATCAAATTATTTTATATTTAACTATTTTTTATTTAAGATATCAAAGTGAAATGGTTAATTATTTTTAAAAATAAAATAAAATAGCCATTTAAGCTCTGTTAGAGAACATCAATAAGAATAAAACCTACATTATATTTAAAACTGCTAAATTTTACATGGCTATAATGAATTATAGCCTCTTTTCAGAAAATTGTAAAAATATATTAAATCCAGTATAAAACGCCATTTCCGGTAAGCCGATTTTCACGAAAAAGCTGCTGTAACATCTCAGTCATATAAAAATCTTAAATATGCAATTTCACTTTTATACGACTTTTCATTTTGGAGCTAGATTGTTAACAAAGACGCACACAGACATACACACTGACATTGTTAGACTTAGTTATTTGGACTCAGAGAACCTCAAAATGTGTATTTTCGTTGAAAACTCAGACTCGAAAATCATCAGGATCGCAATATTTTCCTTTACAATATATTTCATATATAGGTAAGTGAGAGGGCGGGGTGGCCAAATGGGCTAACCCATGAGTACAGCAACGCGAGTTGCCAGACAACGAGGTACCAGATTTGAGAGATTAAAAAGTACGAGTTAGCGTCCCGGTGCTGAAGGGGATTTTAAATTCCCCGTACTCACCCCCCGGGAAAATCCCGTATAGCCTAAAAGGCGAGGTAGGAAAGAACAAAAAAATATAGGTAAGTGAAAGTATAAAATTAAAATTGCCAGTTTTTTTGCTAAAAACGATTTTAATTATTTTTTTGTAGAGAATTTGGAAAACCTTGCAAATTATCGTATGTATAATCAATCTTAAATCGCATATTTTTTTTTATTTAGGAGATAATAAAGTCTTCTGACATTTTTTGGGATATGTGCTTATTATTCATAATGAAAAAAAGGTAATAAAAAGAATTTGATAAAAACTTGACAAAATATGGAGTATCCATAAAAAAACATTTAAAAAAACACCTTTAGTAAATAATACTATACCAAAAGATACGTTTAATGTCTTAGAAGTTACAATATTGAAGAAAAAAAAGACAGTGACATTCATTCCGGTTTCGTTATAATTTTAATATCGTAATAATTCAAATTATACGCAATAATCAATTTCTGTCATGACTGTGGAAAATCATTAAAATTGCTGTCAACCATGAAAACTAATAATTGCCTCAAATCTTTTAAAACAATCGAAGGAAATTGTCTTGCTCAACTTAATTTAACTTTTAGACTCTGGGCCTCGCAACAAAAGCTTATACAATTGAATTGTTCGGTCAGCAGCGACAAATGGCCCCTAAAAAAATTAATACTATAAATTTATATCTCCGCAATAATAAATTCAGAAAAAAAAATACCTACCAAAAACATGGCAAAAACGAAGTATTAAGGGCAAATCGAGCTTTTGGGATGCAATTGATGGGTCATTATTAACTAATAGGATACATCGGCATATGTGGTGATGGCAGTGTTGGGATAGGACTTACCTAGGATACTAATAGATAATAATGCAAATATATCGCCATATCACCGCCAACAGGATTATCGTATCGTCGAGACATATCGCACTCAGTGAGTAGGAGGCTTAAGGCTTCGTTTAAAAGCGATTTTTGGTATATTTTTAAAGCGACATATAAAAAAAAAAACGGTCAAAGTTTTTCATTAATTCATGTGAGCCGTTTCTATATAAAAAAAATCAGTATTTTTTGGTCAAGGAGGCATAGAAACATTTTTTGTATATCTTAACTTCGTACTCCCCCAAAACAATGAATAATAACTTATCTCGGAATACCCCAGAATATATCAATATCCCTGGGAAATCAAGAAGAAATCGTTATCAAAGTTATCAAGTTCCTAGATAATGAAAGACTTAAACAATATATATGACAAGTTTATAAATATGACCCTTTGCAGATTTATTATTATTAATTTTTTTTTTTATTTATTTACTTTATTTCATTTTATTTTTTTATTTTAAAAGTTCATTTGGTTATTAATCTCAACTCATTTCTTGATTTTATTTCAATTTCTTAAAAGTTTATTTATTTATCTATTCTATCTTATTATCTATAAGTGTCTATTGTTAGTTTTATCTATTTATTTCATTCTATCAATCCTTTTATTTAAATATTTTTATATTTTTTTTATTCATATTTTTTGGACCAACCATCCAAATAGTATAAAAGTAGTGTTATTAAGTTGATCGGGAGCAGATGACTTGGATGTTTTGCGCCTAGACATCCAAAGAAACAAACAAACTATCATTAATTATAATTACGTAACATTGTATTTGTATTTATTAGATTTGCCCTTACGTTGGCCTCTTTATTTATAATTTATTTTTTGCTAGCTCTAAGTGCTAAGTTCAATTTCGTTCTGCTTCGTTGGAACTATAAGTTTGCTGTAGGAACTGCCAAGTTTGTGGGTAAGGCAAGTTTGTTCAAATCTTCCCTTAATAACGACTGACACAGACTGTGTGCACTATTTACCCTTTTCTGTTCCCTCCCTTAGCAGACTGCGGTGCTAT
Organism: Nezara viridula; assembly: GCA_928085145.1. NCBI lineage: Eukaryota > Metazoa > Arthropoda > Insecta > Hemiptera > Pentatomidae > Nezara > Nezara viridula. Next base: position 18,552,110 of record OV725077.1, read on the forward strand.
CTCCGTGACAATGAATATCAAACTTTATAGGGCAAATGTTCATGTAAGCTAGCCGCTTTATGCCAGTAGGTAAAAGTACCAGGTTTATTCCTGGCGTCTTCTGAATATTCTTCCATTTTTTTTCCTCTCTCCTGTGAATTACTATGTCAGATGTTCTTAGGAAAATATTCAAAGGGGGTTCAAGAAAGTCTTTATAATATGAGAATATACTTTTGCAGAATCCTGAAGTAATCGGAGAGTATGGGGATACATTTTACGTTAGTTTTAGATCCTCTAGAATGAGATTGTGTTAGTTTTGTAGATGCTTAAGTGGACTTTACACGGTCATTCGGAATGGCATTCCTAGGCAATATTGACATTCTGATTGTTCGTATAAGGTTGATGACAATTGATTCTACAGAATCCATTAATTCTTAAATATAAATTTAATTTACATAAATCCGAATGCTATAAAACTCTTCTGAACTAATTTAATTCATCTAATATCGATTTAAAATCGAGTAACTTGTATATCATTCTCTCCAAAGGAATGCAGTTTTGTACCGCTCATATCCGGTGCGCGGCAGCTGCCATTATCTGCCGTCTTTACGAAAATGCACTTTCTCCCTAAGGCGGCCATGTTCCTACTTTCACTCATATCCTGTCATTGTCGACATCTTTGCGTCTTATTCAGCTGAGGGTCTTGGGTGTTTTCTTTGCAATATATATATATATATATATATATATATATATATATATATATATATATATATATATATATATATATATATATATATATATATATATAGGTTTTAAATATCAGAATCATCCAAACTCTCTCGTTTCTAACCCTGCTTCCTCTTCAATTCCTGATAAACCTCCGAGGCGTCCTGAAAAGAAGATGGCCCCGTGATCTCCTAATGTAGACATATGGCATTCCTAATGTAGCCATTAGAGTGGTACCATTGGGTAGTTACTCAACAAGTGTTTACACGTCATTATATCTATATATTAAAATTTACTAAATATATTTATTTAATATAGTTGTAAATATCATTAAAAAATTAAAATAAAATCTATTGGATTGTAGCAGTCATGCAGAGCGCAATAAACCGCAGGAGATATCGTATAGCTGGTCAATATCGTGTTCTGTGTGTAGAAATAGTAATACAACAAGTATAGTAAAATACCCTGATATAGTATTACAACTGACAGGAATATCTTGCAGCCAATACCCTATAGGTCCCTACACACTGAGTGAGATATGTCTCAGCGATACGATATTCCTGTCGGCGGTGATATAGTTCGGTAATCCGGAGTGATGCCAACAAAGAATATCGTATCAATATCGATAATATCGAACATATCGCGTTCTGTGTGTAAGAGCCTTTGTAGTTACGCTTCTATAAATCATAGCAAGCAAGAATTGGTATCAAGTAAATAGGAGAAACTAAACCATTAGAGATTGCAAAATAAATTTTGTAGCTTCGAACTTGTTAGCATGCTTAACAACTACGGGCAAGCTTCTTAACCGAACCCTGATGGACAGTGAAGTTTAGCAACGAACACCTAGATTCCAGTGGGTGGTTAAAACTCCTTGTAAGGTAACAAAAACAAGAAAATAAAAAGTAAACTAGAAAATACATACCTACTGAACTGTTAAAGTTTAAAAGAGAAACTTAATATAAATAAATAAAGTAAATTGAGAATAACTACAATGAAATTATAATATTACATCCAGCGAATCGAGCTACCCCAAAAGTCGATCGATGAATAAACGAACGTGATGAATTCCATCGAAGAATTCAGGAACGCTCTGGTGGATTAACGATACTATAGATTAACTCAGCGCTTATTTTAGGAACTTAATGGTTGCCCTATTTGAATTTACAGGAAAATGTCACAGACATCTTCCCGTCGCCGCTGTGACCTGATGACCTCCAATTGACCTAGCGTTACGAAAAGTTATCCCGTTGAGTCCAGTCATTATTATTTAGATAACAATGGCTTAATCCGAAGAGGGGATATTTAAAAATGGAAATAATTAAGTTAAGGGGAAAGTAATTATGGTAGCTCACATTTTGTTATTAGTTTATTTCATAATGATCAAATACTAATAAGCAACCAGTCGCTGTCTACATCTTTGTTTATAAGTTTTCTAAGTTATATTTATTCATACATTATTTTAAAATTTGTCCACGTTGGAAGGGGGAGACAGCTGCCTCATGTTACACCCATGACAAATAACGATTCCTAAATAATAACTTACCAAGTAAAAAAAAATATTGTTTTCATTATTTTTTTTCCTTTAATACAATTTAATACAAGAAAACTCGAGTATTTTACAAATAATTTATAATTCCAAGTTTATTTTTAGCTCCAATGGAAATTGACAAGAGCCATGATAATACAGTGAGTGTATATTGGTTTGTATGAATAAAATGGCAGAAATGCGTACTGTTGCTTAAAACAAAGAAAATGTAAATAAATAAAATAATAATACTTTTTAATATTATTTGGTTTAATTTACATGATAGTAGATTGTTCTTTAATGCTATCCACTTATATTTTATTAATCTATTTGATCAATTTTTATTATAATTTATTAATATCATTGTATAATGAAGTATATGAACAAAAGTCAATGAGACTAGTTTTACACAATTGTTTAATAATAATAATATAATATAATAAGGCTTAGCGAACCCGAAGGTTCGATGCCGACACCACCAATCGCTTGTTACACACCTCCCTCCACCGTTCGCCGTCCAAACCCAGTCCCTTCAGATCGGCTTTAATGCAATCTTCCCACCTTCGCTTCGGTCTACCCCTCGGACGCTTACCATTCGGCACAGCAAATATTAACCTTTTAGGAATTCTCTCGTTACTAAGCCCAACAACTTTACAAGCCCATTTGATTCGCCGCGATGAAATTACCTCAATTATATTACCCGGATACAGCTCACGCAATTCAGCGTTGTGTAACCGTCTGAACTCTCCAGTTAACCCATCCTTCTTCGGTCCGAATATTCTACGCAATACTTTATTTTCAAAAACCTTAAGACGCTGCTCATCCCTTAATGTAAGCGGCCAAGTTTCGCATCCATAAAGAACTGTAGGCAAGATAATCGTTTTATAGATTCTAATTTTTAAGGCCCGGGACAAGAGGCGCGAACTAAGTAGTTTTGTAACAGAAAAATAACAAGCATTTCCCGCCTTCAGTCTAACCTTAATCTCTTCTTCAATTTCGTTTTTTCTAGTTATCGTAGAATCTAGATACCTAAATTTATCTACCTGTTCAAACATATTACCATCTATATCGATATCACCAGTAGTATCGCCATTTTTGCCGCTAACCATATATTTTGTTTTATCCACGTTTATTTCGAGTCCTAGTTCTTTACCGGCTTTCATTAACGTTGTCGTATTTAGTTTTATAGTTTCAACGTCTTCGCTTAACAGTACCAGATCATCAGCATAGCCCAGCACGGATGTTGTCCCGCCCAGATCCAACCCTTTCTCGGTTCGCATTACCTCCCTAATGGCATACACAATTGTTTGGAGGCAAAAATTAATTCATCTCATAATCATGGGATAACTCTAAAATGATGTATCAGTACCCATCTTCATGTATTTTTATTCACACGACTTTCACTTACCACCCTCTCCTTAGCATAAATAAGTATTTCCAAACAAAGGGAAGGCGAAAGTAAAAATTATGTACACTATATTTATTTATATTTCATTGTGGATATTTTTATTTGTTTTAATACCCTTATATATACAAATTATAAAATGTATATCTCTGTTATCTACAGAATTAAATATTAAATAATACTAACGATAACATATATGAAAATCATATACGAATATGTACATAATATTGTAGGAGTCCATATTATATTAAGCTCATGCACGGGCGGATCTACGGGGGGGCTTTCGGGCTGAAGCCCCCCCAAAATGGTAAAATATAACCATGTTTCATCGAAAAAAATATTTAAAAAGTATCTCTTAAAGTATTATTGTTCGTGTAATTACATTTAAAAGGGCTTTAGGAATCACTTAAACACCATTTCATATAGGTAGTTAGGTTCTTTCTTTTTTTCGAAAGTAATTATCATTATTTTTATGAAAAAAACAACTTTCGGGGTTAAGCCCCCCCCCCAAAAAATAAATCCTGGATCCGTTAGTGAGCTCATGTTACGTATGGAAGCCTGTTGTAATCTTTCGAGCGAACTTCGGCATATACTGGAAGTGAGGACACTCGCCCTGCTCGACATATTGGCTGTGAGCTGGCTGCTAAACAACTACAACAGTTAGCTTCCACGTTTATTCGACTAGTCAAATATCCTTAGATTAGGTTCATCCACGTGTTCTGGGTCGATATATACTCCTGCTTAGATATTTCTGTAGATATATATTTATAGATATAGACCAATTCAGTCAATATGTTTCGTTTTTTTATAAATAGGTATATGGTATAAAATGATAATAATCCTATATATTATTTCTAAAAGGTGTTTTTTTTGTAATGTAAGACATTTTGTTGTTCTTACATTTTTTTATTTTATTTTTTAAAATTTAGATATTTAGACAATGTTTCGGAGCTGATAGATAAAAATTATATTAAATTTGGAATTTCCAATGAATCCCATCATATTACTTTTACTTTTCATCCCCACCCTATGACTTCCTATCCTACAGTATCCTTTAATAATAATATCACACGAATCCTTGTTGAACGTATTCAATACGTGGTGTACAAATGTATAACTTTCAAACTTCATACCAGACTGAAACGACAAGAACCCACTCGACGTTTCCGCTTACTTCAGCACTTACTAGACAAACGCTCTAAACTTCCAATTAATTACAAAAGACTCACATACATGACTGTAATAAGGCCTATTTGGACTTACGGAGTTGAGCTATGGGGCTCCACTAAACCATCGAATTCCTCTCGTATCCACCAATCCTTACAATACAAGATCCTTCCTAAAATCCTCAATGCTCCCTACTTTTTAACAAATAAAACCATCCATAATGACCTTAATGTTTCTTATGTTTCAGATCTAGCCCAATCCAGATACCTATCCTTCCATAACAAACTTCAGAACCATCCCAACCCTCTCGTTTCTAACCTTGCTTCCTTTTCAATTCTTGAAAACCCTCCGATGCGTCTGAAAAGAAGATGGCCCCGTGATCTCCTGATGTAGACTTATCATTAAAGTGCTACCATTGGGTAGTCACTTAATTCATTATATCCATATGTTCAAATTTACTAAATGTATTTCTTTAATATAGTTGTAAATATCATTAAGAAATAATAATAAAAAAAAATATGAGAAAATCTAATGATCTTGGCATTATTTTGTCTATATCACTTTTATTATCTTTCCAGTCAGCGTTTAGAAATAGGTCTTAGCAAAGCAATTTGTACAAATATTTTTGTCTGTTATGTTTAATGGAATATTGTAATCGACTAAGGAAAAAATATAAATTCCTTCCTTACATAATGCATAGAAACTACTTATTTCCGTATTGTTTTGCAATTTCTTTACTAAACCAAATTTTCTGCGAATTCTTCGCACGGACCATCTAGTTAATAGAAAATTATAGCTTTTATTCCTTAAAGGTTTCTTCACTTGAAATTAGCTTGAGGGCTGAAACGTCGGAGAAAAAAAACAAATATAATAAGATTTTATTATTGAGTTGTTTTACAAGCTTTTTAGATGATATTTTTTTTAAATGCAAAATTCCTAAATTTATTCTTCAAATATCACTAAAATTATATATAAAAAGTTCATTCGATGCATGGGCCGATTCCGAAAAAAAAAGGAATTGAGTCCAATTTTCCAATGAAACCACCCACTTGTTGAGAAACTACCCACTGGTAGCACTCTAAAAATATATTTACAAAACGAGATCTCGAGGCCATCTTCTTTTCAGGAGCCTCAGAGGAAGAAAAACATAATATTGGACTCAATTTAATACCTTTTCCGTTCGGAATCGGTCTTTTTATTTAATTCATTTAATGTATAAAGCCAGGAGTATTACTTATTAAACCAGAAGTAGAGGATTTAGGCTAGAACTAACCTTTTGTTTATTCTATGTATGAAATTCCTTGGAACTTTGTACCAGAATGAAATTATTTTATATATATATATATATATATAGAATATAACTACAATTAAGGTTTCCATAAATAACTATCCTAGCATTATTTTCAATATTACACAATTACACTTTGCTATTAATATTATATTTGTAATTTAAGAAACTCTTTAAATTAATGTTTATGATATGGCATACTATCTACCATCCCAGACCATTCAATGAAGAAATGTTCATCATTTAAGCAGGAAATAATATAATGGATAAATAATTAGTGTGTTTTCCCCTGAATTTAAAATGGTTATGAATTAAAATAACACACTCGAGCTCTCGTATTCCTTTAAGTAAGGTATCGTTCGTAAACGGTCGTTTAAATTTAAAGGGGACTTTGGGACGGTTTTTTAAACGGAAGGCTGCTTGCTCATTAGGAAGGGATGAATGAAAAGTCCTTCCTCGGTGGACTTTATATTAATGCCGCCCTTTTTCATTCCTACCTTCTTTATTCCAACTACCGTTATGGGATATTAAATTTTTTAAATATTAATTTTCGATTCGTAGCACAATGACATTAATCAAAGATAAATAAGTATAGCGAACTTAATTAATTTCAAAATCGATTTAATTTAGAGATAAATCAGTTGGCCATGTGAATAAATGAGAAAAACATACAGAAATAAGTTAATGTAATGTGCCTCGCTCTGCCATAAACACTGTCATAAAAGTTGAACTTTGTTTACATCCTTGGGTATTATTTAGATAACCTTTACCTCCATCAGGTTATTTTCATTACACGTCAAGATAATAATACCAATTAGTTTGTATTTTTCTTTGGCTCGGTTAACATGGAATGGGGTAATAAAGAAAAGCTGTGATTGCCTTACACAAAGTTGGAAAATATAGATCAGATATTTTCAACACTTTGAAACCTTTCGGTATCCGCAGTATGTTCGTGTAGCGCACTATAAATAGATATAACTAGACCCTATATGTATGTGACAGACCTCGACCGGGTCGTCCCCGTTCTGTGAGAACGGCAAATGCAGTGAGAGCATTGATTGCTCGATTTAGAAGAAGTCCCATTCGAAAACAACAAATCATGTCTCGGGAAATGGGAATCTCAGTTAGATCAATGTCTCACATAATAAAAAAGTGACCTTAGGATGGATGCATTTCGAAGAATCACTGGATGGTCCATACATTAATATGGACAAAGGCTAACCACTTTAGAGTAGATAGATGCAAAGTGCTTCTTGGCCGTTACACCAATGGTCTTCATCGAAATATTTTGTTTAGCGATGAGAACATATTTACAACTGAAGAAATATTTAATCGTCAAAATGATCGTGTGTACGCACACAGCTCTAAAAAAGCCCAAGAAGTCATTGAAAGAGTGTAAAGAGGTCATCACCCTACCTCGGCGATGTTTTGGTGGGGATTATGCTTTGATGGCACCACAAATCCATTTTTTGTGAAAAAGGAGTTAAAACAGCTTCTAAAAACTATCAAGACGACGTTTTGGAACCTATTGTCAAGCTTCTGAATGATATTCTGTTTGCTGGAAGTCATTGAATTCCGCTCCAGCTAACAATGCCAGGTCAACTCAGCAGTGGCTGCAAAAGAACATTCCAGAGTTCAACTCCGCCTCGGATTGGTCCTCAGGACGCCCTGATCTCAACCAACTAGATTATCGGCTTTGGTCCGAACTGAAGAGGATGGCATGCCACAGAGCACACCCTAAATTGGAAAGCCTCAAACAATCTCTGGTCCGAGCAGTTGAGCGCTTTCCTTAAGAAGTGCACCGTGCTGCTATTGGTGACTGGCCACGAAGATTCAATGGCTGACAAATGGGGTACATAAAGTTACTGATAAAGTTACTAATAAAGTTTTTGAAAAAGATAATTTTTCGGTTGAAATTATCAAGTGTAATTCCTGGTAACAATATTTATAACAAGGTATTATGTATGAGACAGAGAAATTATATATATATATATATATATATATATATATATATATATATATATATATATATATATATATTTATATATATATATATATATATATATATATATATATATATATATATATATATATATATATATATATATATATATATATAAGTATATTGTCGTTCTAATTACAATAGTTAATTTTTTAGACTGCAACTGCTCTAAGTGGGAAAATAGCTAAGGAAAATAAAATATGTAATTATACTGATACATCATTAAGACATAATTGTTTTGTATGCTCTTCAATAAAATAATCAATTTTTACATACATTTTGCACTAACAGTAACGATATATACTGTTGATTTTAATTAAATGCTAACAAGTGATGGCAGTTTTATTCAATATATCGATATCATAAAAATCGACAAAATAAGGAAAGGACTAAAATGATATTTTCCTCCCTATAATATTAGGTATTTTTTCGACCGAAATCGAGTTATTATACTAAACATTTTGATTGATTTTAGGTAATGTTTTGTTAGTAGGTTAAAAATGGCTAGAAGCTAGACTTAGGATAAAAATAAACAGAACTAACAAGACGCCTAAGTAGACAAGAAGAGAGGCATCTTCACAAGTGACGGTCTAATTACCGAGCTGGGTAACAAGCCTTCACCACTTGGCGCTACGAGACCACCCTCGTCGTTTGGAGGAGCAGTTTGGGGTATTGTAACGGCAATGGCTGAGCCTTTGAAGGAATTATGTGTGTATATATATATATATATATATATATATATATATATCAATTGTAAAGGACTGTTTACACAAACTTATTAGCTATTTTATTTGAAAAAATATAGTTGTCTATTATATTTTTATAAAATTCTTTACTATATGAATGCATGAACTCTCCTTTAAGCACTCACTATACAGCTGTTCATTAAATTACATATGCGTCGAGCTCCTATAACCTTCTACACTCCTAATACGAAATAGAGGATTACACCCAGGTGTTTTCGTTACAGTATTTAGCTATTGTAACCTGCTGCTCTTCTAATACAAAATAAATATTTTAGACCAAAAGTTTGTACGGAAAATGATATTCACCTGGAGGTGGTAATTTTGATTTTCCTAGGTGACAGCAGTTTTTTTTTTTTTTTTTTTTGCTCTCTCTAGACATTTTTACAATGAATACAATATATTAAATATTATATTGTTATAAAATTATAATAATTATGTAATAGAAAAGGAAGCACAAAATATAACGTACAATGAAAAGATTAGAAATAATAAATTATTATTGGACTTAAATGAAGTTAGGCAAGTTGAATATATATTATGGCCACAGTTTGTAAATAAGATTAATTATAACCATGGGAGGAAGTTAGATGTTCTACATATCGTGGGTGATAAATAGAGATTTGCCATATGCTTGGGTTGAACCGTTGGCATCAATAAAAACATTCACAATGACTGCGTCCTGACTATTTATCACCCATGATTAATTATATCTATATAATAATTTAATGCTGAATTAGATGCTCTACAGTTTTTATTCTATGAGTTTTTTTCTGTTACTGAACTCATTTCCAAGCTGCAAGGCCATTTATAGTAATTTGACCCAGTTTTTGACAAATTTTATCAAAAAACAGCGTTCATTGACCGTAATTTTCTATACCACTTAACCAAATTATTAAGTTTAAGAGACTCGTTCGAAGCACAATTTAAAGTTCTTTTACTCCTTAGAAAGTATGTTTGTCGCTTCGATTCACATAAACAAAACAAGATCGATAAAATGTGTTTGTTTTTTTCTATAAAACGTCTTATCTTTGTTGATTTTTGGTTTTTACATGTTTCAATCCATACAAACTAAAAAAATAAAGAAAATTCCCACCTTTTTCGCGATCTATTTCTCGTTTCGATCTTCAGATACAGTGATCCTTAATATACTTAAAACGAGCCGCCATTTTTTAAAGCAGCGGCTCTGGAATGGCAGAAAAAGTTTATTTTATTTAAAATAACTTACACTTTCATAATTTATATCCAAACCTTCGCCTGCGATGAGGTCCATTTTTGGCTCTGGTTAGGGCTATCAAGCCAAACGTCAACTACCACGCACAGATTCCATGCGCACTGTTATTTCAAATTTGTAGCTAAATAAAAAGCTTTTTTCATTATTTGGAAAGTGCAATTTCAATTAAATTGATTTTCTTCCAATACAAGTATCCAATTTAACTCTCGAAGGGAAGATGATGGCATTGAGAATAAACGGGTTCATTTTCTTTTAATTTCGGATATTGGCCATGACGTAATGGGTAGTTGCTATGTGATGCATGCGCGGTGGATTACGACTGAATTACGACTTAATCAAAGACCTAAGCAGAATATGTTTCAAGGAAAATAAAAAAATAATAAAACCAAAGGCAAAGAATCGTGAAGCACTTGAGCTTCGTTCCCTCTCCCCAACCTTACTTTCCTTACCTTCCTTATATCCCTGAATGGGAGCAGGATGTTATTGAGTCTTTTCAGGGAGACAGCTGATATATTGAAAGTCGTATAAATAAAATGGCTACGGACACAGGGTACAATGGAATAATTCTGTCACTGTTATTTGAAATCGTTCCTATTTGGAACTAACAGTGATATGTATCTATATATGAACAAATTTAACGAATTAATTTTGTTTTTATGGTTGCCTATCTTTCTTTTTAAAATCAGATTATATCAATTTAATTCCTATGTCACCATATCTGTAACACTTATTACAACATTTTCTGTCTCTTTAAACATTAGCCTAAATTTTTCATGTTACCGTTTTCTCCGTCAATTAACAGATACTATTCCTACGTTTATTATATATATAAGGTACTTATTAAGTATTCAAATCATCTATCTCGTTTATTCACATCATTTTACATTAGTTATATATTATTTCGGATATCTTCCATCCCAATTCATCATTATTAACTATTATCTGTTGTATAAAATTACATCTCTGATGTTATAACATTTTTTCAGACTTGATGACCACAAGCTTAGGCCGAAACGTTGGCAACAATAAAAATCTAAAAACAATTATTGCGTCCTGAATATCATCCATAATTTCTATGCATCAGGTGCATAATATTTAATGGTTTACAACGGGCTTTAATAAATATAAAAGGATACAAAGAAACTAATTAAGTCTATAAATAATTAATTGGAGTTTAAATTATAATTATAATTGAGAAGGAGTTAATCGGGGGGTGCGGTCAAATAAATACTAAATTAAAGTATAAAAATTAATTAATTTTTGCCGACGTTTCGACCCACTTTGCAGGTCGTCTTCAGGGCTACGAAAGATACAAAACATAGTGAAAATAAAAAAAATGAATATAAGTAGATATAAAATAAGAAAAAGTTGTCAGATACAGAAATAAAAAGATGATATCAGAGATATAGTGGGTTTATATAATAAAAATAATATTAATAATGAAAAGAAAAATATAATAAAAATATATCATCTTTTTATTTCTATATTTTACAATTTCTTCGTATTTTATATCTACTTATATTCATTTTTTTATTTTCATCACGTTTTGTATCTTTTGTAGGCCTGAAGACAACCTGCAAATTGGGTCGAAACGTCGGCAAAAAATAAATAATTACTATATTTTAATTTAGTATTTATTTGACTGCACCCCCCGATCAACGCCTTCTTATATTATATCAACGGTCAACCACCTCTACATCATTATAATTATAATTATATAAAAATACTATACAATTCGTATTAGCTATTATACATTTTTTTTTTAAATGAAAATATTGTGCATGCCATTGAAAATTTTAAATTTATTTTTTTAACTCTTATCAAAACTTCAATGACACATGCAGCACTCGTCATAATGGTGCTACCTCTAAATAGATAGGCAATGCCATGCATGTCAATAAGCGTCGAGTCAATATCAAATATATTGACCTTCTCAGGAATACATTGTAACAATTATATTGACAAATGTAATATGTACTTCAAATTCAAGAATATTGCTCAATATTATTGATTCAATAATATTGGCCGTGTAATGTGGGCTTTAAATAAACTAAATGTAAAGCTAGTCAACTCTGAACTATAGGCGAGATGCAACCCACTGTTCACACGGTACTAGCAAGTCAGGTTGCGTGGTAGCAGTTGTCACCTCTGACATATGACCAGCAGAAATGGCATGGGTTTACCTAATACATCAGAACTGAACCGGTGTAGAGACAGCATAGCTACAGTACCAGAACACCGTAACATCAATAATAAAATTTAAATTATTATATAAAGCTACATAAAACTATTCTTAAGGCTGTGTATCACCAGTTAAAGAAAAACTTGAAACAGACAAAACATTAATTTTATTTTGAATATTTAATAGTTGACCGTTGCATTATAAAGGAAGGAGATGGTCCGGGGTGGCGGTAATAAATAGGCTAAATAGTGGTAAAACTATCTTTGCTAAAAGCCGACGTTTCGACCTGACTTTGCAGGTCTTCTTCAGGGCTAGAACGGACAATATACTTCTACAGACCTACAGGAGAGATAGAAACAAAAGGGAAAAGGGATATAATATGAAATAATAGACATAAAGGAATGTGGAGAAAGGAAACCAAAAATTAAATAAATAGGTAAATAAAATGGAAGAATGAAATTAGTTTATTATAGCTGTAGAAGTATATTCACATTTACATTTATTATACATCACAATACAACAACTATTAACATCTATTTACTTCATTTTAGGATCTTGTTGCTTAGCTTACTTTGTTCATATTTTAATGTATTTACTGTTTATAATTTCAACTAGCTTATTCACATTGTTTATAAATTTTGTCTAAATATTATGTAACTGGCATAATTCTGTATCTTTTTGCCATCTCCTTCCTTTATCAATTTTATTTATTAGAAAAATAAAAAGATCCCGCATTAGATCTGCTTACGTCATTGTTTGACTGTGGTGAGAATGACAATTCATGACTCACGTAAACACAAAAATATATTGTTTGTCCAGATTTTTTTCTAGATCCAAAAATTGATAGTGTGTTTTCACTCTAGTTTTTTTATAAAATATACGAAAATCTTTGTATATCAAATTATTTTGAAATCAGAGAAAACAAAATGTCTACAAAAACTATATCCGGAAAGAATAGAAGAGCGATGATTCCCCTTTATGAAATATTCATAACACGCAGCGCGTCGTTCCAGCAAATCCATCCCCAGGAGACAATTTGATCGTTGATTCCGAAATACTAGAAGGAAGAGGACAAAAGGAAAAGAAATACAGATTAGAATGAAAGTTAAATAAAATTGTTGGCTGGAGAGAGGGGTCTAAACGAATTAGGGGCCCTTTTTTTCCCACTCCTGGCAATCACTCCGCTTAACTGATTCTATTCCATTCTTTTGCCATAAATTCAGGCCCTAACTTCTTAAGCTACTCATCAACCGAGTAAGCCAAAAGAAACTCCCAAAAGAATTAAGTCCTTTTTTAAACTTCTCTCGCTAACTTACAAATTAATTCGTTTTTTATTATTTAAGTTGATAATTCAGATATCGCAATGATTTCATTAAAAGGTCTAAATTGTACGATCTTGAGTGTCTTTGATATGTTTATCGTTATTAGTAACCACCACAAGCGGATCCAGGATTTAATTTTGGGAGCGACTTCAGCCCGTAAGATTTTTGTTCATATACACATAACAATAATTAATTAGAAAAAAAGAGAAAGAAATTAACTACCTATATGAAATGGTGTTTAAGTTATTCTTGAAGTCCTATTAAATGTAATTACACGAACAAGAATACTTTAAAAGATAGCTTTTAATATCTTTTCTGTAAAACATGGTTGTATTTTACCATTTTGGGGGGGAGGGCTTCAGCCCGAAAGCTCCCCCTCCGTAGATCCGCCTGTGGTAACCACCGAACTGCTAAAACCAGACCCCTTTTTATCAAATTATTAATATCTGTCTGAAATTTCGTGTAAATAGCTGTATCTCATAGTAGCCTACAAATATTTTATTTGCGAAAATTCTCGGAATTGAGGAGTTTTCAATCTGGAGACCGTCAAACTTTGTTTATTCAATTAGGTATTAAAAACTCGTAAATACTCGTTTATTTTTCACTTCAATGATAAGATAATTTGTTCACAAAATCGAGGGGAAAAAATGGTCTACAAAAATATTGGTCTGTTTGGCATGACCTCACCCCCAAAATATCAAAATAACGAGGTTGTATAGGTTTTTGACATTTTTTGTAAGCCACCTTTTTTTTATGTTTCGTGATGATATTACCTTATCATTCGAGTGGAAAGCAAATGGGTATTTGTGAGTTTTTAGTATCTAATTAAATAAATACTATTTATTTATAAATTAAATAAAATGTTTGTTGATCAATGAAATATTTGTAAGTTACGATGAGATCAAGATATTTACGGAGTTTCATACGTATGTTAATAATTTGATAAAAAGGTGCCTTTATCACGAACTACTAATTAAATTGTAAGTGATAGATAGTCAGGACGCAGTATTTTTCTTAAAGATTTTTATTTCCATCGTTTCAACCCAAGCTTGTTGGTCATCACCAGTGCTCTATTCTTGCGATTGAAGCAGAAGAAAGAGATGAAGAATAAGATGGCGAATTAGAAGAATAAGGTGTACAGCTTTAGATGAACCGAGATGAGATGTTCCTCTAGGTTGTGTTGTGAGATGGTATTGTATATTCTAGATGTTGATTAGCGGTCCCAGCGGTTGAATGAATTATTGAATGAAGTTAGTCCACTGTTCTAATCTGCTCTATTCAGTTTATATGAACTTCCTTCAATAATTCATTCAATCACTGGGATCGCCTACCATCAACTAGAAAATACTTCATCGATGAAATCCACCACAGCAGAGATATGAGCTCTTTCGTCCGCTGACAACACTATCTTACAAAACATAACCAGAGGAACAACACCTCACCTTGCTATACACCGTATTTACCTTGCTCGCAATCTTATCATTTACCATAATTTTCTTCATTCCTTTCCAATCTCCGGTGAGATGCTTCAATCACAAGAAAAATCCAAGATAACCTGATGATGACCCATAAGCTTGGTTTGAAACGTTGAAAATAAAAATCTAAAAAACTGACTGCGTCCTGACTATCTATCAACCATGAGAAGTAGAACAGTCGACTAACTTAATAATTAAATTAATAATAGAGATTTCTACAATATTTTACATGTGTAACCATCTACGAGAAAATCTATCAGTATGAAAGCGTGTTTTATAATACATTACGTCTGTAAATTATAACGGTTAGGTGCGGATACATATAGACCAGCTTAAAATTAAAATTAAAATTAAATCATAAATATCTTAACGTATCAAATCGAAGACATAACATGGTTTATATATATATATATAGATCAAGAAACTAGTCGTCACAGAATTATTAAACTTAACCCATTTCATCTCAACAGGTAATAAAAAAAAAATCACGTAATTTGAGCTGCAAAAGAATTGAATTAATTAATTAACAACGTAAATAAAATTGAGATTGTAATTTTTAAAATAATAATAAAGAAAGTTCATATTTAGCTAAAAATAATAGTGCATCCGGGTTGTATAGTGGGGAATACGGGTGTGGTCTGTGTCCACTGAGCAGTGACGTATAAGACTTTACAAACATGATATCATCAAACATATTTTAGTCCCACCTTATGAACATGCCTTTATGAAATCTAATAATATATATTTTAAACTAAATACTCCTATTCAGAATCAACAGGATACGAGAAAAAATGAAAAATAATACTCGAATATTAGCAAATACTTCTGTATGAAAATAACAATTAACCAGAAATACAAAGGAAATTTAAATAATAATCTAGTGTACTTACAAATCTTCCTTTTCTACATAATTATATCAAGTACTTACCTGCAAAAGAAAACATAAAATAAGTAAATAATTAATAATAATAGTATTATTAAAGTTACAATAATATTAATCATCATTCAGATACCAACCATAGAGTAATTTATAGCAGTAAACAATATTCTAAAGTAGATTTTATTTTATTTTTTTTTTAATAAATCCATGTTAGCCATCAAAGGCAAGATTAAACTGAGCTACAACAAATTACTTAACCATCCAATAACCTGAGTTGTTAACGACAAGGCTTTGTATTAAAAAATAAAAATAATAAACACCACTGAGTCGTCAACTACGCTAACTTGACAACAAAATGAAATCCAATATGTAAAATTCCTAATATTCACATCAATTAACAACTAATAATATAAATAATAAAAATATACAACGATATTACTTTTGACAATGAATAAAGCTATACGAGATTTGGTTCAGAGAGTATATTCCATAGGACAGGTGACCTGGGGCGAAATATAAAACCTTTCTCCTGTAACAGCTCTTTATTAAATTTATACTGACCTCGACGTAACTCGAAATTCGAGCAGTGGTAAATTGAGGTAGCGGGGATATAAATCAAATCACACCTTCGTCAAAGTGAATTGTTTTTTTTTATTTGGAAATAGTCGATATATCACGAAGAGGGGAAAAGTAATGTTCGTGTAACGGCCAGGCCTTCGGATGAAATATTCATTAGGAATTATTCAAAGGAAATATGAATCATCTGTATTATATATATATATATGATCTGTATTATATATTGTGGAGCATTAGATCTCAACCCTTTAAGTCCAAATAAGTATAATTGTAGTCATGCATATGAGTCTTTTGTAATTAACTAATAGCTTTGAGCGTTTGTCTAGTAAATGTTGGAGTAGTCGGAAACGTCGAGCGGTTTCTTGCCGTTTCAGTCTAGTATGAGGATTCCAAGTTAGTCGTTTGTCCAAGTGGAGTCCAAGGTATCGTATTTGTTCAATAGGAATAAGTGGGGTATTATCAGGAGTGTAAGTCATAGGTTAATGACGAAGGGTAAAGGTGATTTGGCGGGATTTATTGGAATTTTTACAACAATATAAATAAGAAATTTTATATAGATAGATAGATAGAAAGTAAACTTTATTCTAGGACAAGGTCCCTTATGAATAACAGATATGAACAAAAAATAAAAACTACATCTGGCCAAAAATTACATTAGTCAATTTTAAAGAATACATAGTATCTTCAGTAAAACTAAATTAAAACAAGTAAAAATAACACCATTTTGAAAAGAAAACAAAATAAAAAAAACATTATTTAAATGAAAAGAGAACAAAATAAAATAAACATGGGTTGATTTTTAAAATTAAAAACTCTATCAATTTTTACAACCATTCACCTCAGTCAAAATCTGTTTCGCAATATTTATTATATTGTATAACGTCATTTTGGGATGTGAGAAGGAATTGGGGTAAAGATGATATTTAAATGAGGACAAGGAAGAGGCATGGCGGATTACAGAAGGCAAGGAATTCCAGAAGGCAGTGGATCGGGCAATAAAGGAATATTATATATATATAATACGACTTGCATATATTTTATCGTATATTTTTTTTATATTTGAAATTGTAATATTTATTATTAACCAACCAAATAATAACACATTCTACAGATGAGGTTGATAACCATCCACTATTGCAGCAAATGCCCACAATAATGGAAGACCTTGCAAAGGCTGCCCCCGAAGAGACCTATTTATAGAAGACCATTAGGGATATTAAAGCACATGCAGTAGAGCTGTACACAGCAAGCAGTTTAAGCTCTAATTAGATTTGGTCAATAACAAAGCAGGCGATAACATAAGCAGATTGTCAAGCGTCCAATTAGTGATGGTGGAAAAACAGATTAATTTTATTTTTAGCGCCAGTCATGAATGTTTTCTTATCTAAATTAAATTATAATTGAAAAGAACAAAACAAAAAAAATTAACTTTATTTTTATTAAATGATAATTTTTCAATTTTTATAATTTTTATTCGAGTCCCAGTAAAAAGTTACACCAGTCCGGAAACTCTTTTTTAAAGTAAAAGTTTTTATCCTCTATCCGTTAAGACTATTCTCGTTGGCTGAAAGAGCTGAGAATAGAGCATGAATAGGGGTAAGCTGTATCTAGGACAACTCTATTCCGTTTAGAAATCAGTCTAAAAATTACCGCTAATCCAGTTTATAACAGATCATTTTCTTCTAAAGCAACATATCTCAACAGGACCGTAAGATGTCCTTAAATTTAGTTTCTCAGAAGAAGAAAGAAAATAAGTTTTACTCTGCGACATTTACTTCCCAAAAAATAATAATGAACAATATAAATGTCATTCTTTTGGCGTAAAATGACGAGAAATAATTAAATTATAGAGTAATGTACATATTATTATTAACCTGATTAGATAATATTAGGCTGCTGAATATTCTGTGAAGCACAGCTTGTTCAACAACGATACAATTAGAAAAGCTTATTAACTTGGTGTCGGACGATGTGAAATTACAGTTTCATAAAATATACAGGATGTCCTCTCGTAAGCGGAGGGAAATTTTCATAGGAGTGATAGCAGCGGGTCTCAAGAGCTACAAAAAAGTTCATATTGGGTTGGAAAATAAGTCCTTTCGGTAATTCACAATGAAATAAAACCCAATATTATTTAATCTATAATATACTGATCATTATTTAATATGACTCTTTCCTATCTTTCCACTAATTGCATAATTCCATGTTCATAGCATGCCAGAAGTTTATTGTTATAAAACTGATCCATATGGTTTTTGATGTCCTCATCCTTTTGGAATTTCTTACCATTCATGGAATTCTCAGAGACCGGAATAAGTGGTTGTCACTTGGAGCTAGGTCTAGTGAATAGGAAGGGTGGGGAAAAAAGTCCCATGCAAGGCTCAATAATTTATTGCTAGTGACCAAAGAGGTGTGGGTTCCAGCGTTGTCTTGGTGGAACACAACATTCTTCTGATCATTCATAACTCTTCAGGATGGTCTCCAAATTAGATATTGCTCTATCCTTTGGAAAGCTGAATTATTGCTCTTCAAAGCTGTATGAATGTTTTTTTTTTTAATTTAATACCTGCATTAGGAATAAGTAAACAAAAACTCCACATAGGTTATTTTTTACCTCCATTTGTAGTTTGTTTACGAAGGTCCTGTTGATGTCATTTTCTGTAGTTTACGTGGCCCAAAATTCCTGCTAAATTTCTTGCAGATTGCTAAATTAGTATTGAAGTTATAACATTTTTTGTGAATATCGAAAAAAAAAAAAATCATGTGAGGGACCCAAACATTCAGCCTGGAAACATAGCAAAGCTTGTGCAAATGGATTTCTACGCATGTGTACGACACATTTAGAACCATAGCAATCTCTCGCACTGATTTTGATCAACAATGGCCTTAACATTGCTCGTTTTAAATTCATGTGGGCGACCAGACCGTTGAGCATCAATGATGTCAAAATGTCAAAGTTCAGGCATCATCCTCATAAACATTGCAACATTTTCTAGGAGCTTTTGTAGCAGGCTTGCCTTTTTAAAAATAATACAACAAAATAAGCCGATAATGAATGATATTTTCTTCCATATTCACAGTGCAATATCAAACATAATACTAAGCTAATTTCAACAAGCGTTAACAGATATAGTTATTGACATAAGGGATTAATTCATCAGATAAGAAGCGTATCATAGTGACATAAAATAATAATAAGCACAAAAACGTCACCTATGGCACATACGAAACACGTTTTCCCGATATAGCGTATACGACGAATACATGAATGGAAAGGATGGTTATCTAATGTGATAGTTTTATCCGTGGCATACTATTAATTAAGTTAATTGTTTCTAGGAGCCTTAAGAAAGTTTCCATTATTTTTATTTTCAGTAATTTATATAAATTAGAATTATTATTTTTAAAGTGCTTTACTTTCTTTGTCAAACTTTGTCTATTTAATTAGGTACTAAATACTCGCAAAAACCTATTTGCTTGCCACATGGATCGTAAGATAATGTGATCACAAAATTTATAAAAAAGGTGCCCTATAAAAATATTGGACCGTTTGTCCTAAATAACGTCGTTATTTTGTAGTGTAGGTCAAACGCCTCAATATTTTCGAAGGCCATATTTTTTTTCCGATTTTGTGCTCAAATTATCTTAAGATTCAGAAGGAAAGCAAATATTTACGAGTTTTTAATACCTAATTAAATAGTCAATGTATTCCCCTCTTCTGATTAAAAACTCCTCCATTTCCTAGAATTTTCGTAAATAAAATATTTCTAGGTTAGCATGAGATGAAGCTATTTACGAAGGCGGTTAATAATTTGATAAAAAGGGGTCTGTACCACGGACTATTACACGGACTAAGTAAATTATATATTTATTGTTAGACTAAATTCATTTTACTTTCTTTCAAACGTTGAATCTCGTTGAAATATGATTAATTTATTCCAACTCCCTCTGAAGCACGAAAGATAACTTTTGTAGATACAACCTTGCCCTCTCCCCTACACCTCAGAAAAATTAGATAAAAGCAATAACTCGTCTTTTCTGAAACATTATCCTTTCTCTACTAATGACTTACTCGTTCTTTATCCACACAAAATCGCATTATTAAAATACTCTTTAACGCCTAACGCCTTCCCACAGAGGCATCTAGGTTTAAAAAAAAAATTATCCATATTTAATTTATTTTATCTTTTTTCCATTTTTATTTAGTATGAATAAGTTATATTATACTTATTATAATGATATATTACACTTTTTTTGCGTTTTAAGGTTTTTATTGCACAAAGTTCGGCCACCAGCTATGACAACAGTTTATTACAAACTCAAACTAATAAACTATTCGTTCTACTATTGAAGAGCAACCTACAGACAGATAACCCGAAACAATGAGGGCGTTATCAATCAGAAGGAGGAAGAGGAACGGTGTAGGAGAAGAGGAAGGAAGATACATACAATGCCATCGTCGAAATACGCGCGCTGACACCGTTACCCAATCAGTTACCTAACCTCAGTCAAAAGGTTTCGGCAAAAATGGCTTTTCCAAAGGCTCAGGAGTCTCCTTCTGGGAAGCAACTCAGCATCAAAGAAGAAACCAAAAATTATTGCATTTCTAAGTACCGTAGTCAGGAAATTAAAGCCCTTTCGTGGGATTTTTATCTTTCATTAATTGAATTTATCTCTATCTATATTAATAAAAACGTTAATGTTCGTTTGTTCAAAACCTCTAAGCTAATCTCCGAAACTTCTTCACCGATTGCGTTGAAATATTGAGATAATGTTTTTACCTTAAAAACCTCTGTCGCTATAGACTAAACGGCTGAAACTATTTTAATTTAACTTGGCTACCGTGTTCTCCTTTAAACCCTTCTAATTTATGTAATATACTTCCCCGAAAAGAGTATGAAAAAAACTAAGATGGGTTCAAAACTATATTTGCGAATAACTCCCACACAATTAAACAAAAGTACACAATTTTTGTTTAAAAAAAAAAACAACACTCAAATTGGACGATTTAGTGCAGAGATATAATGCTTTAAACATTTATTAATTTTTCTTGGGAGATTTAAAAACCGATTGATTCTTATATGTAAAATTATATGTTGGCAATACTAGAGTTGGAAAACCAGACAATATCTATATCTATACAAACAATGGAACAACAAAGAATATCGCATATTCACAATGTATTGTTACATAAAATATATTAGAAACATCTGATTTCTTGTCTATTTATTTTTTTATTTAACCAGAATGATCCACAGCAACGCATGGCCGGATAAAGCTAATTAACAATAATGATGTAGAGCTAATGATAAAGACAAATAAAATTTATGCTTTCCGAAGTAGCCGATAGAGTGTTAATGCTTGTTTTTCATTTTGGAAGTGAGGATAAAATGGAAAACAATTTTTTGGTCCAACTTTACCATAGCAATGATATTTCTACATAATGTTTTACAAAATTGATAGCTAATGATTAGCAGTAATAACAAGTCGGTAAACATGATAGAACTATAAGATCCTTAACTCACCGCAGAACTCAACAACATACATAAGTCGTGTAAAAAATCCACACATATATTATTACAGTAAGGCTCGAAATCGGTTTTGTACCAAATATAAGCTCCTGTCATGCTCAAATACCAGGAATGAAATGGGGTACCGTTGGATTCAGAATTTCACGGGGGGTTAGCGAATCGTATTCTCCAATTTTGTTTTTCTTTCTAAAATAAATAAAGACGATACAAACATTTG
This sequence comes from Nezara viridula, assembly GCA_928085145.1. Lineage (NCBI taxonomy): Eukaryota > Metazoa > Arthropoda > Insecta > Hemiptera > Pentatomidae > Nezara > Nezara viridula. The sequence goes on from OV725077.1 coordinate 18,574,362, forward strand.
GCTAGGCTTCAATACTGTAACGGTGGTAGGTCTGTAAATCGATACGAGATAAATTGGATCTTGAAGATTTCGATGCGTACAGCAAGACCTATGATGCGCAGCGTTTTTAAACCTAAAAACGTACTATTTTCGAGATAACGCAAGGCATAGGGTTCGCATCCACCCAACCTTACATTAATTATAGTACTGTCATTGAATACATGTCTCTTCGCCGACTTGAAGTCTCTATGATCGAGAGAGGAGGAGTTTATATTATTTATCGATGGTGTTTTTGATCGGCAAGCCATATCATCATAAATTTTTCACAAAATCTCAAGATTGAGCCACCAATTTCGAAGCTTTCCTTCGCCTTCAAGCGGGCAAAATAGTCCAATCACCCCAAAAATTCAGGCAAACAAGTTATGAAAGAAAACTTTAATATGAAACTTTATTTACGAATAACTAAAAAATTACACACTTTTCCCTTGGTTATGCCCATAATTATATAAAAGATTACTAAATTCCCTACAAAATAAAAAAAAAAAAAAAAATCATTCAAATTGGACAATATTTAGCAAAGATACAGCTGAATGAAATTTGTATACATGTTGGTTCCAAACAAAAGTCAAGATTTAAATTAATTTTTGTTTTCTTTGTTGATTATATTTATCGATAAAGGAACATTTGATTTCTTTATCTTTTGATATGTTGCATTATTTTCTTATTAATTTGGCATTTGATAACAATATGCTGTGCGAATTTTTCGGACGGGCCTACTAGTTAATATTAAATACCTTAACCAAGGAACAATGGAAGGTTACAACAGAAACCTAAAATAAAACAGTAACCTATTAGTTGTTTACATAGGTTGTTTCAAACAAAACGTTTACATGGGAACAAAATCATCAGTATTGCGTGTTGAGTCTAAACAAAATACAGCGCAACCTCGGCAATCCAAGATTTTCCCCAACCAGTACCAATAGCTATGCCAATTATTCCTGAAAATCATAAACTCTTCCACTTTATTGAAGGTCATGGGTATGAAGAGAGGGAGAGGTCCATTTTATATCTTCTTTAGAAGCCGTAGAAGACAATTATGGGAGTTCTGGAAATGCTTGATATTTATTAAAGTTATTTTTTAAGGGAGTCCCATTATATCAAATTAGCTTTTTATTTAAATTGTCATTGTAAATTAATGTATGCAGTTAAGAATCCTTCAATTTAACAGATGCAAGAAAAGGTCTATCTATGCTCTTAAATACTCTCACTATACTGTGAGACTTCTTTTCGTTTGTGCCCGTTCCTATTTTATATCTCTCATGTTGGGAAAACGCAATATTGTGATCCCGTTGCTCATCTAATGCCATTAATATACCTTTAATCTATGTATATATTTTGTATGCTTCAGCTATTTTGGGTTTTAACATAACAAGTCAATACTTTTTATTTACACGAACATGTTAACAGTCTAGCTCAAAAACGAAAAGTCCTACGAAACTGATATCACGTATTTAAGATAGGAATATGCCTTAGTTGTGACAGGAACTTTTGCTTTTTCTTTCTATACATTTAATTCTTTTTTTGTTCCAGTACAATTATATGTATAGTTGAGAGGATTTTATGTTTACATACTACTATTTAAGTTGTTGTATATATTGTTTGAATCTTTATTAAGTTAGTTTATCTTTTTATATATATATGTATTTTTTTCTTTTGTAACTCTTCATTATTGTTATTATAAGGGAACATCGTCCCAGAATAAAGTTTATTTTATATTTCTATTTCTATACATCGATAAAAAATATAAATATATATAAGAAAATTAAATTATTTGAATTTTTTTCTCGCCTATATATGGTAATTTGGTTCTTGATGCTAGGGAGCCAATCTGGATTTAAATTGGTTCTAACAACTTAAAAATATAGCCGCTTCTAATTTCGTTGAAGAATATTTTAATAGTTTTTCTGATCTAGGAATATTTCTTAGAAACAAAAATATTTTAACAACTGTATCCAACAATTTATACTCCAAAGACATTGAACGTGCCTACAATTCAAATTACATGTATCGACGTATTTCTGGTTTAATTGCTCAGAATCCGAAAATTATTTAAAATTTATGATACCTCTAATAAAGTTGCGGACGGTAAGTCGTTTAAGAGTATCGAGTAATGACCATCTAAAATTACTCCATGGGAACATTACATACGTTATAAATAGGGAGCCAAATCTGGATTTTAATTGGTTCTCACAACTTAACAATATAGTCGTTTTACAAACGAAGTCTGCAAGTGGTGCGGCCAACTTATCAATAACGGTTTAAAGCACTTGATACTGGAGTGTTTGTTTCTGGAGACACATAGAAGGAAATACCTACATACACATATACAGGCTGCCACAAATGATTTATCACTGGAGTGTGTGTTGGATATAAAAACTCTCACCAGTAAAACAAAATATTTTATTTTATTATAAGTGTGACTCTATCAATACAAGTACAAACCCTCAGTTTTAGGTCAGTCAGGCATGTGTCCGTGGGCGTAAGTGTATTTATTCACAATTTGGGTGCCTTTTAAATATTATCATTATTAATTTTACGACTCTACATGTGCGTTGTAATCCTCTACTTTTTGTTTTTTCTTTGTTGTGTTCTGCAAAGAAAAATTTTCTTTAGTATATATGTTGAGCTATGGGGCTCCACCAAACCTTCAAATTCCTCTCGCATACAATCCTTACAATCCAAAATCCTTCGTAAAATCCTCAATGCTCCTTACTTTGTTACAAATAAAATCATCCATAATGACCTTAATGTTCCTTATGTATCAGATTTGGCCCAATCCAGATATCTGCCCTTCCATAATAAACTTCATAACCATCCCAACCCTCTTGTCTCTAACCTTGCTTCCTATTCGATTCCTGATAACCCTCCGAGGCGTCTGAAAAGAAGATGGCCACGTGATCTCCTAATATAGACATATTATTAGAGTGCTACCAATGGGTAGTTTCTCAACATGTGTTCCATGTCTTTATATCAATGTGCGAATTTACCAGATGTATTTTTTGTATACAGTTGTAAATATCATATAAATAAAAAAAAATATAAAAAAAGTATATATGTATTTTCATTTATTTATGATAACTCATTTATGATATTTATTATATAAAAATATTTATGTTGTTTGTTATATAAAAATATTTGTTTTTGTTTTCTTACACTGTACTTATTTTCTTCTACTTATAAAACTAATCCCTACTACACCAGACTCCATGGCTACGGTGTATATTAAGCCAATAAAAACTCTATTCTATATATGGTAATTTTAAAACAATTAATCTTTTTTTTTATCTTTATATCCTTATATCCTACATATTTTATAACGAATTGGCGAAAAGTAATAACGAGTCCTGAAGGATATATTGTTCCTGTTCGTAAATTAATATATTAGGGCGCCAAGAATAGTTGACAAAAAACTTCCTTACCACATTTTCGAATCCACGTATTTTCTCAAATAATCGATGAGTCCAAAAATACCGTTTGATTTCCTATTCATGACATCTATTCGTGTAGTCAAAACAAGCACAGAGAGCACAGATTACAAAGCACAGAACCCAATCACCGAAGCACACAGATCACAGCACACACACACACACTTCCACATACGAAATGTAGACTAAGGACAGCCGGTCCCTTGGAGGCCGCTTAGCATTGGTCCTCATTAGCGGCTTGGCCAATCCTATTAGAGCGGACTGCGAGCCGGACAACTTTCCAAGCCGCACTACGAACACCACGCCGCGGAGTACTTTCTCTTCCCAGGGGAGTGGGACTCGAGGAAAGTAGACCGCCATATGCTAGGTCACCCAAACTCAGTTCAACCGATATATTCAACAACCGACATTATAATAATAATAAACCGCACCGTGCGAAGTAAAACTCGAATATGAATTCAATTAACAAAAAAAAAAAAAAATAGAGAAAAAACCTGAATTATTAAAGAGGAAACGATATAAAAAAGTTGGCAAAGCAAACAATATACAATGAAATATTCAAAGGGCTGTGAAAAAAGTATATATAACACAAGGGGGATTGTTCATTGATTATTTGATACAACACCCTTTTGTATATAGTAAAGGTAACAAATGTGGAAAATTAATACACAATAATTTATTATTTATAAATAGATAAACATGACAATAAAAAAAATTTTCACTTTGAAATAGTAATTCCAAAACAATTTATTTATCTCCAAAATGGCCAAAATGTATTGGTGTGATAGTATAATATTTCAGAGAATTTTACATTTATCATTTTAGACTCGTTGCAGAGAGAGCGCGCTACGTGTTGTCTTGCGGAAATCTTTTGTTTGACCAGGTTTGTCTATTTCTTTTATCTTAGTTTTCTCTACTTTTTTCTTTTTCTCGTTACTCTCTTTTCCATAGCTCTACATATATTTTGTGTATAATGATACATTTACTCATTACATCTTATTTACATTATTTTCAGCATAGATTTTACAGTATCTCAATTTTTTAATTTACATATATTATTTTGTTTAAATAACTTCATATTCTTTTTCTCTGTTTATTCATTATTCATTTTTTTTTTTTACAATTGTTTCCATATTACTTTTTCCCTATTCTTTTACATATTATTTTTTCTTTTTAATTTTTATAGTTTCCCATATCTATTGTTATCTCGTATTTTCTTAGCTCTGATGAAGGAATGAACTTAAGGCCAACACGTCGGCACAACTAAATATATATACCTATTTATTTTTTCTTATTATTTTTTTTTTACTGATCACTCCAACTATCTTCTCTTCAATTATTCAGTATATTAATTAATTGGATTAACCATCAATCCAAAATTTATCATTTTAGTATTTTATTCTTAACTCTCATTACTATTATCTTACTTATTCTTATTATTATCATATTATTATTGTTATTCTGCACTCATATTACCAAGGTATTTATTATTTTATAATTGTAAATGTTAAGTATTTTAAGTTTGTAGGTTCCTCTTTAAATTGTAAATATACCTGTTAATTTTTATTTTATTTTAATCATAATTTTTAACTATAATGGTTTTTCAATTTTTGTTCTTGTGATTTTTAATATTGAAATTGTACTTCCTAACTTTTCTTCTTTTAATATTAATTTTGTTTTTTAATTTGTATATTTAGATTATATACCTGAAATCATTTAACTTTTATTTAAATGTCCTTGTTAACTGTTAACTTATCTTTCTCTAATCTTCAATGTTTAATTTTAATGGTTCTTGTACTTTACAATGTTTATACTGTATTCTTTAACTTCGCCTCTATTAATATTTTTTTTTTTTTTTTTTAACTTTTATTATGATATTTACAACTGTATTAGTATCAATACATCAAGTAAATTTGTACAGAGAAATATTATTACATGAAACACGCTTGTTGAGAAACTACCCACTGGTAGCACTCTAATAATTTGTCTACATGAGAAGATCACGAGGCCATTTTCTTTTCAGACGCCTCGGAGGGTTATCAGGAATCGAAGAGGAAGCAAGGTTAGAAACAAGAGGATTTGGATGGTTATGAAGTTTATTATGGAAGGATAGGTATCTGGATTTGGCCAAATCGGAAACATATGGAACATTGAGGTCTTTATGGATTATTTTATTAGTGACAAAGTAAGGAGCATTGAGCTATTAATATTAATTTTTAATATTTAAAAATATATTTTTTAGCTTCAATTCTTAATATCATTAATCTTTATTTTTATTGTCTCTGTTATCTTATCTTCTATTAAATCTTTAAGTTTCAATTTTTATAATTTTAGTTCAATTGTACTATCATATGATCTGTAATTATTCTTAACTTTTCAAACTTTAAATTGTATTTCTTAGCTATAGTTGAGTCATGTGTGTAGTAATTCATCAAATTGTAATATAGGGCGAAAATGACACAAGTGGTTGAAGAGCCTAAAACATGTATTAATAAAAATAAAAAAATGATTTTATATTTTGTAATTTTTAGCCCCCATTGTAATTTTGAGTCGAAATGTCTTCTAACCCAATTAATATCGTAACTAAAATTACAGACAATTTTGTTTCCTCGTTATTATAATTGACAAGTCGAATATTTACCCATTTATAAAAATTATTTTTTTTAAAATATTTATGGTGTAATGGTTCCAAAAAACTTTTATTAGTGTTATTAATAAATATGAGAAATAAGTAATAGTTGTTAATAATATACCATTGTGAAAAGCATTTAATTTTTTTTTTTTTTTTTTTTTTTTTTTTTTTTTTTTTGGAAATATAATATAAGACGGTTGTTTATTCATAAAATACAAAACTTTCAAGTGAGATTCGTATAACCTTAAATATTCTGAGTAAGAAATTCCTTATCGACTTAAAATAATAGGTCACGAAGCCTTTAAAGATTGAGTAGATGAGTACGGCCATCATACGCCCACATTCTTGCCAATAACATTCAGAGGATGTGGCCATTAACCAATTTCCACTGACCTAGCCATCAGCTGTTCGTTCCACACACGGTCAATATACCCTCATTAACCTATTCCTATAATAACCTGTTAATGTTTCATTGCCATTATCATTTAATATTGATGTCTTTCTTTAAATATACGATTATCAAAGAGTTTTTAGAAGATACTTATACATCAAAGCAGTTGGAAATAAATATATTTATAATAGATTAGATCAAGAAGTGTACATCATAAAATACAATGTCGTAATTGCCCAAAATGTAGATTACATGTTTGTTTTACGTAATTAACATCATCATGAAACTACACGCAATCAACTGGTGAAAGGTTATATTTGTAGCCGAAATTTATAAATGATGAATGAGTCTATGTCATGACATCAGGTATCTAAAGAACAGTCAACTTTTTTGCTGACAACTTATAATAACACAAACAAATAAGTCAGGAAGCTCATAAGATTATTGGTCAACTAAAAAGGCTATTTATAAATTACTATAATACCTCTATTATATAAAAAAGTTTTTAGTGACTTTGATATTTTATTTTATTTTAGTATTTGGAGAGGAGCTCAACTTTTCAGACTAGTTTCAGTGCGGATTATTTTACAAATTATACAGCTGTCCATTTAATATGCTGAGCTCCTGATACCTAATACTCTCCTAATAAAAAATAAAGATTTCAGATTAAACATTTGTACGAGAAATGGTATTCATCTGGAAGTGGTAGTTTTATTTTACCAAGGAGGCAGCATTTATTTTTCGATCTAGACATTTCTCCTTGAATATAATATATTAATTATTATATTATATACAATATTACTTATAGTATATTGTGATATAATTATAATTATTATGGAATAGAAAGGAAGGACAATATAACGTACAATAAAAATATTAGAAATAAATAGCTCATATTATTGTTGGACTTATATGAAGCTGCACAACTTAAATATATATTTTGGTTACAAATCGGCAATAAGAAAAATTATAATTATATAATAATATAAATTAGTCCAGTCAATGAGTGCTAAAAAAAGGAGGTATAGAAGGAAATGGAAGGGATACAATTTTTATGATTTTCAAATGCGTTTTGCAACTGATGATATCCGTGCTGTCAATGAATGCTCGAAAAGGAATTTCCTAAAATAAGAAAAAAAAAAACCGAAATACTGCAATAAACATGAGGCAAACGTTTTTTTTTTTTTTTTTTTTTTTTTTTTTAAATTAGCTATAGTTGAGGACGGATATCTCGTAAACTAAGCGAGGTGGCGAAAATAGACTTATAGTCAATCATATTTCAAATTTTGTCAGCTTTAATTTTGTATATACCGTCTATGTCGATGCGTTGGATAGTTTTCCTGATATATGCGAAAACCCCAAAAAACTGAGCTATGCGCCCCCAATATCTGGCTCACTATCTAGGCAGTGGGGACTTTTAGTATGTTTACCTTATTACTAGTCCAAACAATGTCACAAAGTCAAAAATTGTGTCTCCGCCATTTCCATTCATAATCATTCATTGACTGATATATTGATATATATTGATTGAATAGTATTTTTGCAAATATAAAAGTATTGTCTCTTATACACAGCTGTATTTGAATAATGATGCGATTTTATTTATTTTTTAAAGTTGAGCAAGTAGAGACAAGTTGGTACTTGTTATAACTTTTACACGATTTCGATCTAGTCTTGTTGAAGAAATTTGATTTTAAACTACGATTCCATTATTGGGATATTTGTTTTAAATATTAAACTATCAACCATGTGAACTTATCAAAACCATTCTACATAATTTAATTTTCTGTGTATGTTTTTGATACAATTATTAAACAAAGTAAAGGGGCTTTAATAAATTTACTAATAAAAAAAAAATTGGATAACAGTAAATGATACTTCTTGATTTAAAGACTGTATATCTGGTTGTCAGGGGAGGGTTCTGCTAACTCTTTCATAAGAGCTTTTTTAAATAATAATTTTTTTGTTAAATAATTAAAGTTTTTCATCAAAAAATTATTTATATTTAAAAGAGTTTCGATAAGTTTAGAAAGTTTGATAAGAGTCACTAATTCATCATTAAAAGAACTGGTACACCTGGTCAACAAGAAGCATCGCTAACGCTAAAGCTTAGACAAAAAAATTGTAAAATTGTTGGCATGTTTTTAAACAATACATGCTCAAGCTTAAGTTTGTTAATGTTTTTGATCGTAGAAAATGAGCTATAAACTGGAACAAAATATAAACTATACAAAAAATTGAAAATTGTTAATACGAAGTTACGCATGCGCTAAGTACAACAGGTTTCTTCGTCCTAAAACTAAGAGATAAGATCAATAGCAACAATACTAAGTAAGAGGAGAGGCTGAGATTTGATAGAAACAGAAGTTGAGTCCAACTAAACTAGCGCGGGAGAGCTAAGTTTAAATTGGCAGTAACTTGGCCGTTGTTGGCTAATTGTAGCAGGAAATCCTAGCAACCTTAAACGCATAACATCAACAACAACAATCAAAAACAATAATCCAACTACTAAGTCTTAAGTACTAGTACTTACACAAACTGTGGGAAACACGAGTGTGTAAATGGGGTGTTTCTCTGGGCGTGAGTTTTTATCCTTATGTTTAAGACCGATCTAGTTAATATAGCTTTTTTAAAAGATAAATTAAAGGAAGTTTGTATTAGGGCTAGCTAGTGTAGGTTTTACACATTTACGATTAAAATTATTTATTTCTTTTATCCACCATGTTTCTTTGACGAATTTGATGCTTCTTTTAATATCGTTTTTAAAATTACAATACGTAGTTTCATGCGCTTTTTATTTTTATCTGTTTGTGTTTTTGAAATGTGTAACTTCGACTTAAATTGTAGGCCTAAAAATATATTTTTATAAAAACTTATAATTCATGTTTTGTCACTAGTCATATCCATTAATGGAAATTCTTGATTTATCTTCCCTCTTCACTTATTAGCTATATCATTATTGACTTATTTAACGTTTGTTATGTTATTTATAATATTCTGATTAAAAAATCTAGTCAACAATAAGTATATTAAGTTGTAATGATAATTTTAAATTTAATTTCTGTTTCTCAAGGTGGTATCCTAGGTCCTATCCTTTACACAGTTTATACAGCTGACATCCCAACCCAATCCAACACTGTCATCACCACCTATGCCGATGACACGTGTATCCTATCAGTTAATAACGATCCATCTATTGCATCCCAAACTCTTCAATCACACATCACAAGTCTTGAAAAATGGTGTCAAAACTGGAGGATTAAAATAAATTCTAATAAATCCCATCAAATTACCTTCACTCTTCGTCGTAAACCCATGACCTCCTGTCCTACAGTATCCTTCTACAATAGCCTTCTTATCCCTGTCGAACAAATCCGATACTTAGGACTCCACCTTGACAAACGACTCACTTCACTTGGAACCAGACTGACTAGACAGAAGACTGAAACGACTAGAAACCGCCCGACGTTTTCGACTACTGCAGTACTTACTAGACAAACGCTCCAAGCTTTCAATCAATTACAAACGACTCATATATATGAGAACAATAAGACCTATTTGGACTTACGGAATTGAGCTTTGGGGCTCCACTAAACCATCGAATTCTTCTCGTATTCAATCCTTACGATCCAAAATCCTTCGTAAAATCCTCAACGCTCCCTACTTTGTCACAAATAAAATCGTTCAAAACGACCTTAATGTACCATATGTTTCCGACTTAGCTCAATCCAGATATCTATCCTTCCATAATAAACTTCTGAACCATCCAAATTCTCTTGTTTCCAACCTTGCTTCCTCCTCGATCCCTGATAACCCTCCGAGACGTCTGAAAAGAAGATGGCCTCGGGACCTTCTAATATAGAACTTTAATTTGAGTTCTACCAATGGGTAGTTTCTCTTTAAATTGTACATGTCATGTTACCAATGTCACATTTACTTATTGTATTGTCTATGTAATACAGCTGTAAATTTCATTAAAATAAAAATAAATAAAAAAAAATTTAATTTCGAGTTTTTTTTTTTTTCAAATTAAATATGTATACGAATCTTACACTTTTAAGTAAAACAAGGCTCAAACGAAATTTCAAATCTACAAGAAAATAGTTGTTAACACATAGCAAATTATAAGGTTTATGTGGTTAAGTTTTAAAAGCTGTAAGCATAAAGGTACGTTTTAAAATTATGATATGAATTAACTACCACTGTGGTTAAACCCGCATCAAATCGTCTTTCATAGAGATGACAAACTTCACCACATTAAGTAAATATCATCCGTAATTTATGAGGAAAAACAAAATGTTCTATAAAAACATAAAATAAACCTGATCCAGAGCGTCTTTATTTTGATGGCTCTACAGTAATAAAGATTTATACGGACACAGTATCTTACAACCCATTTCAATATAATTTACAATATTCCAGCTTAAACTATATTTTTAGGACTTTCATTCTACTGGTTTTCGACTTAATTCGACTTCAATGTGTTTAAAAGACAGTCACTGCGCATTATTTATAGTGAATGCAAACGATATTATACTCATGAATCGAACTCCCATATTTCAACGGGATTTGCCCTCACTGCACTCAATTAAATCCACAAAATAAAATCCCCACCCCTGCCTACAGTATCCACTTGTCCGAACTACAAACTTTTAATTATTATCTGCCCTATAATTCTGTACGCCGAAGTAAGTGCATTTACTAGGAATAAATACATACTCATGCCATCTTATAGGAAGAATTATCCATCAATACACGAAAATATTAGAAGCAATAGATAAGTTGGTCCACTTTATCTGGGCACTCAGCAATATGGACATCTCGGGGAGTGAATTAACTGACAGCGATTTCAACTGGAAGTGTTTAAGTCTTCCAGTTATGGATGGTCATAGACAGTCGATGATATAGAAATATCGATTTTTTCCGATATTCGATATTTTACCATCGATGGCATCTACTTCGATATTATCTCTAATATTTTCTTATCTTTTATCCTATAATAAAATGAAAATTATAAAAATTTGGGGCGTTGATCGCCATGAAGTTTTATTTCTTGATACCTTACGAAAGAAACGAAATTTATGGGAAGCTGTGCTATTTTTATAACCAATAGAATTCCAGATCGACTGATGTTTCTAGTATCTGATATGTCCCCATAAGTCGTGAAATATTATAGTCCGAAACCTCCGACCAACAAATGGTTTAATCTCAAGAAAAAAACAATGCACATTCATTTATTATTTGTGTGGATTTCGAATTGAACGTGATTTAAACTAAGACAATATAACTCAAAACAAAATTGCCATTTGGTATAAGAATACAAGATTTCTTTTAAACATTGTCAAAGAGCTGCCATGACAATAAAGAGGTGCGGTCCCTTTAAAAAAAACTCAGCCTGAAAGGTATACAGACCCAAAATCGCCAGGGCAGACAAAAGGCAGATAAATAAAACCAGGATACAAAGAGATAGAGAAAGTAGGAGTGCCTTCCGGAGTGGCATAACTAACGTGGATAAGATAGGACCATTCTGGCTGAAATGTATCAAGTTATCGGAGTATATCAAGACAGCTTCGAGAATTCTGGAGTTGAGGAATCGATTTGGGAAGTTAGACTGCAATGCAAATAGGGTACTGAAAGGAGCAAAGAGACTTGTATAGAGCATGGTAAACTAATTATAACCAATTCCAAACTTAATATTTTAACCATTCTAGGTTATAATTAGAAAAATTACAATATCATAGATTTTTCTCTCTAAAATTCAGGCAAAGAATAAAATAACTAGTCAATGTTTCACCGATTCTGGCATCATGAGGACAGAAAAGAAAAATAAATTCAAGAATACATCACACCAAGACATCCAGTCGCATTTTGGAATGGAGGAAATACAGCTGATGAAGGTTATGATCTAACAGCTGGACAGAAAAAAAAAAGACAGCTGAAAAGACATGTATTACTGATAAAAATATATAAATAATAGTGAGAAAAAAGTAGAAAAAAAGAAATGGAAAATCACATCAAAGGAAGGTGGTCATCAAAAAACAGCTAATAATAGTTATATATTCTATTAAAAAAATAACAGTCCGTTTTTCGTTTGTAACCGTTAACTGTGCAAACTATTAAAACTGTTTAAACGCGTTAATTTTTTTTTTTTTTTCAAAATTGTGGGTATTATCCTGAGAAAGTTTTAAGCTATTAAAATCTTTGATCAGTCCTTTAAAACTAAAATAGGAAAAAAAATCTGGTGCGTTGTGCGCATCACAACTTTCTCTTACCACCTTTTTCTTAGCAGAAATAAGTATTTTCAGACAAAGGAAAAGTGGAAGTAAAAATTATAGACGCTATATTTATTTATATTTAATTGTGGATATTTTTATTTGTATAAGAACCTATATATACAAATTTTAATATTTATATAGCTATAATCCATATAATTAAATATTAAATAATACCAACAATAGCATTTATGAAAACTGCATCTGTATATTTATATAATATTGTCGGAGTCCTTATTATATTAAGCTCATGTTAAGAATGGAAGCATGTTCTAATCTTTCGGGCGAGCTCGGGTGCGCTCGTATTCCTTTGGTTTCCCAATTACAACTATTTTCCGTTACGACCTCTTATTTCTCCTTTAGTTAATTATCAAATTCCTTCGTGTGCACAGCACAGCCGTTGACGGCAACCTGATGTATGATACAAATGATAAAAATTAGTCACGAATTTGCGTAACGGTGCCGGGAGACTTCTCCTGGCCAGAGAAATCTCGTATAGCCTTAAAGACGAGGAAGGGGAGGAACAAAAAAAAAAAAAAAAAAAAAAAAAAAAATATATATATATATATATATATATATATATAGGAAAGTAAAAGTAAAAATTAACTGACTGCATGTGTAAATAGTTTAGTAACTATACTTAAAATGTTTTACTTAAACCTAAGATGAGGAATTGATATTTGTATAAATTGGTGGGGTAGAATTGTATTGGATGGTATTAGGAGGGTATGAGAAGTTGGATTAGATGGAAATTGGAATTTTAATGACATGAATGTTAATTTATTGATGGGGTTTACTAGTTTTCATGTTTCAGTCCAATCAGTAGTTCTAGACTAGATTGGAACTTTTTGCACATGTTTGCCTCAGTGGTTGTAACGTCGGAGTCAGTTTCCTAAAAAGTATTACCTCTGAAATTACGAAACTATACTATGGTGTTCGGAAAATTTTGCAATGGTAAAATCTACCTATTTTTCTTATTATTAATTTTAATAATGTTAATTCTAATAAATTAATGAAAAACGCAATTGAAATACGAATGTTATATACATTGCTACTTCTATTTTTGAAAAAAAAAAAACTCTATCAGTTACTTCATTTCATTCTACATTCAGTATAACCCCAGTATAAATATCCGGTTTTCGTTTTTTTTTCTGAAGGGAAAAATTGAATAATTGGCGTACCAGTTTTTTTTTTTTTTTTTTTAAATATATTTTGTTCACAAAATATAACATTTTAATTTATTTTTAATGGACAAAAATGCAATATTAAGTTTTACATACAATTATTTTTCAATTTAAATAACGTGTTTTTGGAGTTTTAAAAAAATATATAATACTGGAAATTGGTTAAGTTAAATGTATTTTTATTTATTTATTATTTAGACATATAATATTCTATCACAGGGACAATAATTATATTGATAAATGAACACATTCACACCGTAAGGTTAAGTTAAATTAATGATTTAATTAAACCTTAAAGAAAAGAACTATGACAAACAAGTTTTTAGGGGAAGAACTATCTTGTTTTATAAATGTAGCTTCATTTGAGATGTAAGCTTTCTAAGAGAAATAGCACGTGCAATAAATGTAGAAAACACGAGTATAAGTGATTTACTAAATTTTATATTTATAAATAGTTTTTTTTTTATTTTACCACGTAATCAAACCTTTCGCGGGGCGGATTGGAGGTGCTGGCGGGCAGTGAAATTGTCTTTAGTAAGATTGTAAAATATGAAAAAATAGTTAAAAATATAAAATTTATTATATTATTCACCCACGAGGTTACAACAATATTTATTACACAATAAATTTATATTTACATACAAATTTATTTATTTGTTATCTCTCACAAAGCTCATTTTACAGCTGAAGTGACATTTACAAAACAAGATTTTTTTTTTTTCATCACCAGCTATGGCCCGCGGGACTTCAGTAGAGGTTTAAGTGTGGGCAAAATGGCTGACCTGGGTACAATTTGGGTTCGTCAAAAAACTTAGCACTAAGCCTTGAAACTGAATTAGTCAAATTCTTGGTTTTAAAAAAAAATTAAATCCTTTTGTTTTTCCGCATGAATTTCCAGCAACAGTAAGTGATCTACTCACCATATATAATCCAAATTAAACGAGACCAAACCGCATAGCAAAGCTAATAAAGAGATGAATTTCGAATCTGTTGATTATTATTTATATATTAATTTTGATTTGTTCCACCGCCTCCAAGATAGAGGTAGCTATGCAGTAGTGATCGAGGTAGCATTGTATTGAGTAGCTGGACCAACTGGTTCTATTATATTAGCGAGGCTGTGGGTTTGCCTAAGAGCTCAATAGTTGGACTATGGCCATTGTAATTACTTCCTGCCGAACAATGGCGGTTTGATTGGTGCTGTTCGATAGGCTTGCTTCTCCGAACCTTATGAGGAGCTTGTACTGTATCGTTTCATGTTTTTTTTTTTTTTATTCTAGTTAGAACAAAATAAAAATCTTGTCTTCATTGTTACTATCTGCACTGCTATAAAGCGATCTAATCTGAACCTGTTATTATCTAAAGTGTTAAGAATGAATTGAAGATTTCATATTTTATCCGCATACCAAAACGATTTCTTCCGTATATCGTCATATTAAATTTCTCTAATATATATATATTTCAAATTACTTGAGATGTGTAAAGTTTGTATAATTTATAAAATATTATGCTTTTTGGCAATAGTAAAAATTCTTATTTTAAGAACCTGCTAATGCCGATTATGAAGCAGGATATCCCAGGATACCCCAGTGGGTAGGGAACTGATATCCAAAGCTCAAGATCCCGCTTTTGAATCCGCATTCACTCTACCTAATAAGAAACGGCTAGGTAGAGTGAAAAAAAAAAGTTCGAATCCGGCTAACGGTAGGTAATTATTTATTCTGTTTGATCAGCTGTGGATCGGCCCTCCTCGATTCACCCCACTCATTTAACTCATTTAAAATGAAATATCTTGAAAATAAATTTTAATTCCATTTAACTACTTGTAATCTAAAGCACACTAAATATAATACACTGATTATAATAATTAGTATTAACATAGAAAGAAACTGTTTGATTTTTTATAATTTCTATATTCTCAATAATACACTTATATACTCTTAACTTAGGGAAAATACTACAAGCTCTTCTGTAGTAGACAAATAGGTCTGGATCGAGTACAATAATCGATTAGTATAATTTAGTTCAGAGATAGATGTGTATCATTGCTAAACAATTAAACTGGTGGGGGGAAGGTATTTAGCAGGATGAACTGGTCCCATATTAAGTAAATTGTTATTTTAATAGCAGTGGTTATGTATGGGGCTTCATCAAATGTGTGTGTTGAATAGGTCATCTTGATAATGTTATATTGTATACGAATATATACCTTTCGCTGATGTGGCTTACACGTCAAATACATTAAGGAAAAGATAGTTATCTAGTATGAGTTCTCGCAGGCGTATACTAGTAAATATATTTACGATAAAAGGATTACAATACTGAGGGTAAATTTTTATTTAATTTCATTGTGTACTCTTATCTCATTATAATTATTTATTTTCCATGCGACGAAATATTAAATCAGTTTGCTCTATAAGTTCTTTTCTTTTTGTTTATTAGTTGTTTAAGGTTAATTTACTGTGTTCCATACGAACCGTCCTGCTCTATTACCTTCTTCCACTTCTCAGAAAGCATTCATCTATTATACTCTCCTAAATTTTTGTATAAAAAATATTCATCGAGATGCGTTTTTATTTCGGTTTTGGATTTGTGACATTCATCACGGATAGAATTTTTCAAAGAAACGAGTAATAATCAGATGGGACAAGGTCTGGAGAGTAAGGAGAATGAGGTAGGAGATCTCAATCAAACTGCAAGACAGAAACTGAGCAAAAAATTATTGGGACTTCCATTTATAACTTGTTTGTTTCCTTAAAAAATTGTCACAAATCCGAAAGCGAAATAAAACGCATCGCCATGAATATTTTGCATGTAACTCTCAGCAATTTCGGGAAAAGTGTATAAGAGAACCTGAGAGACTGTAGTAGGTAATAGAGCAGAACGGTTCAAATATAACACAGTAAATCGACCTTCAACAACAAATAAAGAACTTATGAGATATCCTAATATAACTCAATAAATAATTTCTAAAACAAAATTCAGTATAATTTTATAAACTATTTTTATTGTTTCTTTTTGTATTTACTCGACTTCCTCTTTTTTTATTTATTTATAAAATAAATAATGATATTGCGGATGGAGAGGGAATGTTGTTACCCATCATGGTTATTAGCAATTTATTTTTATGGTTTATATTTGTGCTTCTTGGTAAGGAAGTAGGATGTGTCGGGTGTTGACCCGTGTATCCATAGGTATATTGATCTCTTCCATCTCAGCGTCTATCACCTTCTGAGTCAGTATGAATAGATTTCATCATAATTTTTAATTATTTATGTTATTTACAAATATTCAAATAAAATATATACGAATTCACAGGAAAAAATATTGAAGTAGAAGCGCCCCAGTATCCGACGGACGCTATGAGATACCGACCTACATCTTCATAATTTACAAGGTTTCTCTAGGGCGTCTTCGTTCGATCTTCTAGGCTACTTCCAGAATTTGAACTAATAATTTATGTATTATTTTTTTGTTCACGAATTTCTAGTATTTCATAAATGTATGCATACATCCAAGAAGCGTCAGAATACGATATATTTCGAATTGTGCCCCAAAAATTCGTTATCCCAGGTCTTCTTCTTTCCCTAGTTTTCCATAAGTGGACTTCTTTGGATAGTCTTCCTTCAGGCATTCTTTTGAAATGTCCACTTCAGGCGTTTTTTCTCAATATCTTTCAGAATGGTTCTTTCAGCCTACATATTTTCTCTGATCGTCGTATTTCTCACCATTCTCGTCTTCCATTTCTGTGGCTAGAAGTTTCTTTCTGAGGTTGCTATTTAAGGTACAAGTTTCTGACCCATATGTCATAATGTTCCGGTTCCATAATACCGAGTTGAGCATTGATATGGTCTTTTTGCCATGTGAAATTTTTCTTTTTATTTCCACATCACACCATGCACTATCTATTTAAATTAGAGAACCAAGATATACTCTTTCTTAATAGTTGCAGGAATCTGGCAGAAAAACACAATTTCATACTCCCCTTACATAAAAAATCATAATTTCTTATTTTTATTAATAAAATGTTTAGGCAATTATGTTTGTTACAATATATTCCATATCACGTAAAAACAAGAAATAAAACTTTTTCAACAGTTAATTTTAATAATTATTGCTGAAAAAACGGGTCAAACATTTAGACGATTGAATTGGAAATCACATCATTTCCATAGACAACTTGAGGTGAAACTCAAATTTTTTCCTGATAAACCTCAACTTAATCAACATGAACTTAAACGAAGAAGTTAGGTGTCTTCTAAAAGTTAGGTATCCGTAGTACAGTTGGATAATGATAAAAAATTGTCAATAATTTTGATTTTTTTTTTAAACCAGAGTTTAGATGCTCAAAAGTTCCCTTTGAATGTTTTAACTCTGACTAGCTCTATTTTAGTTTAAAGACAATTTTATCTAGTTTGCTGTGAAAAATCGTTGTTAGTTTGCTATTCTTTTAAAAACATGATATATATATATATATATATTCCATTAAATTTGCCACAGCGTTGTAACACATCGAGCAAATGTGTTGGAGTTGATTGCATCTTCTTTTATTCTTGAAATATTCTTAACTTGCCAGCAGAAGATCTGCCACTGCTTTTTTAGTTGTCGTTGACGATCGCCAGGTAACAGGGAGAAAGATAAGAGATAGAACGAGTGGATTTGGATGTTTGAGAGTAGAAGAATGAAATGATGTGTACTTGTTGTGTATTTAGGATTTTACTTTTGGTTTGTTCATGTCTGTGTGTATAATGTGATTTGGAATAAACCAAGGAGCATTGACAATTTTACGATGTATTTTGGATTGTGTGGTTTGAATTTTGTTTATGTGTGTGTGTGTTTTGCGGAACCCCAAGGTTCTGCTCCGTATGTCCAAATAGGTCAAGTATTAGTCTTAGTATAGTGGTGTAGATTAGTCGCTTGTTCAGTAAGTTGAATGGAGATCTGTAGTCCAAAAGATGTGACAGTTGTTTTTATCGTCTGGTCAGTTCTTGTTTTTTTAGTTTAGTGTGAATATTCCAGGTGAGTTTCTAGTCCGAGAATCGTACGTGTGTGTTTGAGAGAACTGGTTTATTGTTTATTGCCACAGCAGGACACGAGATCTTCCTCAGGGAGAATTTATTTTTAAAAATTTATGATTTATTAAAAAAAAAAATTGGTTTCCATCTTTTTTGCTGAAAATTGGTTCATCGTTTATATGAACTTTTTTGTAGGCCTTGAGGTCTGGATTTATACCTATAAAATTTTCCCTCTACTTAACGGACACCCTGAACATATATACACCGTATCCTTACAAAAGTAAACAAAACCTATTTATAATACTAAGAGATAGGAAGAGGTCAACCATACTAGAAAATTAGTCAAGGGTACGAAGGAGCGACGCTAGCCAGACGAGGAGACCAAATGGCCCTAATAACTTAGAGGACTAAGTGCCCTGGCATAACACCTGTTCCACGCGTCATTCGCTTCGGCTTCCACAAAGGAAGTGACTACTTATACTTCGAACATAATCTAGAAGATAACATAATTCTAACAGCTGATTCGTAACGGTAAGGATAAGATGTCATTTAATAATGCAAAACATAATAACCACTAGAACAAATAGAATTACAGCTCGTACTTCTTAACCTACTTACAAGATCATGGACCTGTACAGATAACTGGAACAGATATCACCATAACCAGCTGTTATGAGTATACGTAGGCTCTTCTAGCAGCTATAGTTTAAATAGGTGTATAGGTACCATTTTGTTTTTTCAATCTTTAGATGTTTCATATTAAAAGAATGAGATAGCAACAGCTTAACTTTTTTACGGTAAAAAAAACTTTATTTATATATTAGGCCTTCTCTTAGACCGAAGAATAAAGTGGAATCCACATAGTAGACTTAAAATAATAGAACTTAAAAGAAGTTACGGCCAATTCTATAATTATTTCTAAAAGTTTTTTTTTTTTGTCGGTACGCCATAACTTCGTCAATTCTTCATCAAATTCAACGATTAACCACTCATTTAGAACACATTCTTCTCTTTCGCATGCGAAAAATAATTCCATCTCTCCGAAATTCCTAGAAAAAAAGTTATGGAAAAAGTAATAAACACAAACAATTAAATGGATTGGCAAGGGTAGGATTCTCATACGATCCTGAAAGTATGTTGATGGTATTACGTCCATTGTTAATAAAACAGTTTAAGTCTGATTGTGTAAATATGAAAATTATTAGAGAATAATTCATAAAAAATGGACCAATGTTACATTAAATTATTACTTGAATCACCCCTATTATACAAAAATAAATATTAATATTTTTAAAAAATAGGTAAGATAAGAAAACAAGATAAATATTTAAATTGACAATTTTTAATTATTTTTATTATTATTAAAAGTTTCTTATTATTTAAAAAAACTAAGTGTGTGCTTTAGACCACACAATATAAGTGAAAACATCAACAATTTGAAATTAATAATATGAAATATAAATTATAAATAATAGCTCGTTATGAAGAGGATGAAATACTGAACATTTCCCTCGCTTATAGTATGCAGGTCCGATTTTTAGTATCTGAAATATTTTAATCCATTTGTTCAACTAACCATTCGGTTTTCAACACTATTTTCTCCTATTCGCCTCCCTAAGAAGACGGATACGAGGGCACGCAAGCTCGCCCGAAAGATTAGAACAGGCTTCCATACGTATCATGAGATTAATATAATATGGACTCCGACAATATTATATAAATATACATATGTGGTTTTCATAAATGATATTGTTGGTATTATTTAATAATTGATCGTATAGATTACAGCGATATAAATATTAAAATTTGTACATATGAGGGTACTTGTACAAATTAAAATACACACAATGAAATATAAATAAATATACAGTATATAATTTTTACTTTTCTTCGCTTTGTCTGAAAATAACTATTTCTGCTAGGAGGGTGGTAATTGAAATTTGTATGATGCGCGCACCAGATTTTTTTTATTGTTTATCCTGATTAAATGGAAAAAGGTGAAGTCCTATCGAAGTCCCGACGCAGACCTTTGAGAGCCCAATAATTGAATTCCTTTTATCTAGGCTTTTTGTAATGCTATTGATTGAGAGTTCAGAGTAAATAAAATTGTAGGTTAAAAGGTCAGTGATTGTTCACTCCCCCAGGGAAGGAGTAGTAGTTCTATTGTGCTGCTAAGCAGATGATTGAAGGAATGATGATTGAAGGAATGCCCCGGAATGTTATTCCCTTCCTCCTTAATAAGGGATGAGCTGTGCCAGTGGGAGATGCTTTATATGGTTCCACTTCCCAAACTCCGCCTCGCTCGAGTTTAGCTTGAACTTTTTTTTCTTTTTTCCTCAAAGTTACTTTACTTCAGCAACAACTCTCTACCTACCTTTAGCAAACTTTCACCAAAATTTTCCACCTAATTGGATTTTAAAGACTGATGGATTTACTTTAATGTACGCATCGCCTGGAAATGGAACTTAGGTATATGGGTCGATTATTTAGATTATTATCATTAGACGTGTTTCTGTGAGATAGATGTATATGTCAAATATAGGATAAGAAACGAACCCTTCGAATTGGGCATTTGGAAGGTATATCTGGTGATATATACCTACTAGCTAGATTCCAAATAATGTTGGTTTTTTTTTTGGTTTTTTTTTTTTTTGGAGAGGGATCCTCTTACAACTAATGGAAATAGAAACAATTTATCTTATAAATACTTTTAGTACGCACTATCTTACACCTACGGTCCATTAGTGGGGGAAGCATGATAACCTATCATTAGACTAAATACTACTAGCCTAGTGGTAAACAAAAATTATTAAGTATTAAAGCTGTTGAAGAAATCGCAAAAATTACAGATTGTTTTGAATGATGTTCTAAATAAATAACTTAGGTTTAGATGTGACCATTAATTTGGAAAATCCTAAACAAATTAAAGAGAGTAAGCTAAGTAACAAGATCCTAAACTGAAGTAAATAGATGCTAATAATTGTTTTAGTGTAATACTGATCTGTAGAAGTATATTCACATTTGCATTTATTATATATTACACTACAACAATTGTTAGCATCTATTTACTTCAGTTTAGGATCTTGTTATTTAGCTTACTCTGTTCATATTTTAAAGTACTTACTGTTTATAATTTCAATAAGCTTATTCACATTGTTTATAATTTTCGTCTAAATATTACGTAACTGCCACAATTCTCTATCTTTTTGTATCTTGTCCGTTCTAGCCCTGAAGAAGACCTGCAAAGTCGGTCGAAACGTCGGCTTTTAATAAAATAGTTTTACCACTATTTAGCCTATTTATGACCGTCACCCCGGACCATCTCCTTCCTTTATTTAATGTTTAAGTTTAATTAATAAAGTAGTTAGAACAAATATATAAGTTTTATTTACTTAATATAACCGCAGATAATTCATAACAACGAAAATGTTTAAGTGTGATTATCTCCTAAAGCGTTTGCGGACATTACTTCATAGGATTTTTTTTTCTTGTTTTTAGGTCCTTAATGCATATTTTCAGTTTGGCCAGTTAACCCTGAAACACCCTGTACGACATGATATTTGTTATCATCCAAGTAAATCATATCAAACCAAATCAGTAAAAATAAAAGATAAAATTTAAACAACGAATTCCAAAATATATATACATTGTTATCAACTGCTCAAATTAGTAAGATAACTTAATTCGCAAATCCCCTCCCTGCCTATTGGTCAGTTCCTAAGCTTTGAAAGCCCTCCTTTGAGAAGTTGCCGATAGCGAGAGGAGACCGTGGAAGTGACCATGGAGTGACCGCCCCGCCACAGACAGGCATTCGACTCGACAAGGCCGAGAATAGACTAGATTGTCTCTTTCCCTAATTAGCTTCCAATTTTATCGCATGGCGGCTATAGTTTGCTTCTAATTATAGCAGTAATGTATCGTTCATGAATGAATGGCGTGTATTATTTTCATAATGTTCCATTCATAATAATTATCTTAATTTACTTTTTGCTCTCGATCAATCTCCGCTGGCTTTAGTACCAGTGACGCGGTTGAGAGAGTAGCGCAGGGTTCTCCTGGAGTTCCCTCGCATGATTGTATATAGGTATGCATGTGTTTTTTTTTTTTTGCCTAGTTTTAATTGTCTAATTTTATTATCTATTGTATATAATTTTGATTATTATTTTGTTTCTATTTATTTTTTTTTTTTTGTACATATAGTGTGAATGTCATTCTACCTCACTATAACAATGTCCAAGAGACAGATTGTTGTAATATTCAATAAATAAATAAATAAAAATAAAAAATTATTTCTTAAAGACAAAAAGAAAAAAATTACTTTTAAGGGTCGTATATATACGCAATTGTACTATAAAAAGAGTACAACGAAATACATAGTATATTTTGAAGAATATTATGTTTCGTGAAACAATATTACATGGTTGAATTTATTGAACAAAGTTAGTTCTTCCAAGAAACTTGACAGTCTAAAGGGCCCTTTATAAGATTCTTGTTTAAAAAAAAGACCAATTATGGGCATTACACTAAACAATACCAATTTTCGAAATAATAAGATTTGTTCTCCGATATAAGCAAAGTATAAAATAATTTTAATTATTGAATATTTAATAGTTGACCGTAGCATTATAGGCTAATTAGTGGTAAAACTATTTTATTAAAAACCAACGTTTCGACCCGACTTTGCAGGTCTTCTTCAGGGAGGTGTGTTCAGATAGGAGTTTCAATTAGAACTCAACAGTACAGTACTTAAAACTGCACTGTTGAGTTCTAAGTGAAACTCCTCGCTGAACACACCTCCCTGAAGAAGATCTGCAAAATCGGGTCGAAACGTGGCTTTTAATAAAATAGTTTTGCCACTATTTAGCCTATTTATGACCGCCACCCCGGACCATCTCCTTCCTTAATTTAAATTATAATCGAATGGTAACATCATTTTTTCTTTAAAGTCACGTATTTCATATATATCATATTTAATAAAATGAACTGATTATACTGTTGCTCCTAGTCATCACTGAAACAACTGATGGTATTTCTTTGAAATGTGGAACAAAGAAGTATACAGGCAACTCGACGGTGTTTCATAAATTTGATAGAAAAGACTTCAATAAAAGAGCAATTTGCTTGATACAAATTTACTTTGAAAGGATATCGGATGAATGGAATCATCGCCCTAGTGAACTCTGACCTTATCCAACCACTTAGCTTTCTGCTGAACACGATAGTTTGTCAGGGATAACAGAGTACGGGCTTTGTAGTCTGAGAGAATATGTTAGCTCAAAAATAGCTGAAATTTTCAATTTTATTTTTTCTATAATAAATAATAATTAAAAAAAAAAAAAAGTTTTGATATACAGACCTACGTGATATCTTGAAGATTATCAGATATAAAATGTGACTAATGAAATAATGGAAGCAGATAGGCAGATAGGCGTAAAGCATACAAAGGAGAGATCGGGTTGCATATGCATAAAGCAAGAATTTTACCGGGGGGGTGAGGTTACACTGAAGCGATATGAGAAACCCTAGCGTACAACCTGGGACTAAAGAGGTTCTATCTACAATACAAACACTATATATAAATTCATTACGTTACCACGCCAGAAAATGAAAAGAAAAGCTGACTTCAATTTTCAATAAATGAATTAAGTATGACTAGGTACATATTTTTTTTCAAAGTGCCAAAGATAAAAATATCAACTTTACAGATTATACTTTATGATAAAAATGTGTGTAGCAAACATATTTTACAAATATCTAGGCTGTGTAGGTCTAATAGTAAACATAATTTACTCAGCTTTACATGACACCAAATGACTCTACCTAGTTCTTCCATAAATACTGTTACAAAAGTTGAATGTTGTTTACATCCTTGGTAATTATTTAGATAATCCTTTTACCGCTTACAGGTTATTTTCTTTACATGTCAGGATAATAATTCCAATTAGCTTGTATTTTTCTTTCTCTCAGTTAACATGGAATGGGGTGAGTGATAAAGAAAACCGAATAGCTGTGATCGCCTTACACAAAGTTGGAAAACGTAGGTCAGAGATTTTCAACACTTTGAAACCTTTGGGTATCAGCCGTATGTTCGTGTACCGCACTATAAATAGATATAATGAGACCTTATATCTGTATTGTGAGAATGGCAAATGCAGTGAGAGCATAGTTAAAACAGCCGATAAAAACTACCAAGATGATAATTTGGAACCTGTTGTCAAGCTTCTAAATGATACTCCGTTTGCTGGAAATCATTGGGTTTTCCAGCAGGATTCCGCTCCAGCTCACAAGAAAAAGAACATTCCAGAGTTCATCTCTGCCTCGGATTGGCCCTCAGGAAGCCCTGATCTCAACCCACTAGATTATCGGCTTTGGTCCGAACTGGAGAGGATGGCATGCCACAGAGCACACCCTAACTTGGAAAGCCTCAAACAATCTCTGGTCTGAGCAGTTGAGCGCTTTCCTCAAGAAGTGCTATGCGTGACTGGCTACGGAGATTAAATGCCTGTGTCAAGGCAAAAGGGAGACATTTTGAGTAATTTCTTTTTTGTTTTACTCTCTATAGATATACATTTTATTTTCTACTAAAGTTTTTGAAAAAAATTATGTTTTCTGTCGAAATCTGTATATATTTCCTTGTAACAATATTTATGACAGGACTAGGTAAATTAGTTATTAGATTTAAATCAGAATGTAAGAATTACAAACACAGATTTGCTATTGCTCCAAACTTCAACCTATTATAAAAAACATGTTTTTCGCCAAATAAATAAATATTCTAACAATACCTCCACTGTTTACCGATTTAAAACTACCAACGTATATGGTATTTTTTTTTAAGTAACAGACACCAATCCCTCTAATTCTTCAATTAAAACAATGATTTGAATGACATATTAAATATCTAACAACACATAAGCTTAATAAGAAACTTATCACAAAGTAACTGTCGGATGAAAGGACTATGAAACATTCGATAATTCATAACAGAAACGCTAGCCACAAATAGTATTGTACTTGTAACTCTGCGGTTAGAGCAATAATTTCAAGTAACAGAATTCACTTCGCATCCGGTTTCGAATAGTTTGTATTTCAGTTCTTCAAAAAAGAAGAAGCTTGAAATATTATTCAAAAATTATTTAATTAGTTTAGTTCCAAAGTAGAGAATTTCATTTAATTCCAAAGCGTCATCCGTATCCACATTAAAATCCCTCCTCCCACCTATTCCAAATTATCTTCACAAATCAATTCATCACTGGCTAAATATGATGTTATGTAACAAGGAGAAAGTTTGCTTAATACTTTTCTTTATCTTTTTCTGAACATAGAAAAAAATTCTAATCACTTTTCTAGTGGTTGATATTAATTTTGTCTGTGCATTATGTATTTTTTATTCATTACGATATATTTCATTTTTACTAATCCTGCATACACGTTCTACTATTTTTTTTTTTTAATCTACGCCTTTGTAAATAGATAACTAACTATCCTTTTATATATGTTCACGATATATGTATTTGTGGCTGCGTGGTACAGAACCCTCTTTATCGAATTGTTAACATCCGCCTGAAATTTCGTAAATAGTTTCATCTTATCGTAACCTAAAACTATTTTATTTACAGAAACTCTTGGAATTGGGGCGTTTTCAATCTGGAGGGAGGTTTTTTTATTTAATTAGCTACTAAAAACTCGAAAATATTCATTTGCTTTCTTCTTGGATCGTAAGATAATTTGGACACAAATTTAAGAAAAAGGCCTTTAAAAAATATTGAGCCGTTTGGCATGACCTACACCCCCAAATTTTCAAAATAAAGTGAAATAGTACAAACAGCCCAATATTTTTTTAGGCAACTATTTTTCTCGATTTTGTGATCAAATTATCTTACGATCAAAGTAGAAAGCAAATGAGTATTTACGAGTTTTTAGTACCTAATTAAATAGACAATGTGTGCCCCCCTCCAGATTGAAAACGCCCCAATTCCAAGAGTTTTCGTAAATAGAATAATCGTAGATTATGATGAGATGAAATTAATTACGATGTTTTAGGCGGATGTTAACAATTCGATAAAAAGGGCCCTGTAGCACAGACTAATACAACTATAGAGTATTTTCCCTAAGATATTTAGCTAAGAAAATTAATTTAACTTTCACATTGTTTTATTTATTTTTTTAATAGCAAATATATTGTTCTAACACTGTTGTTCCTTATGTTTCTTGTTTTTTAATATATCTTTGATAACTATGTGTATATACCTATTTATAGTTATACATTTTTTTTTTATACATTTATAATAATAGCTCTTATGGCCAAAATAATCTTTATTTGTCTGAAAACCATTGTTTTTATTAAGGAACTTTGTACTAGTTTTTTTTTTTCTGTTCTATTCTATGTCTAACTTATAACGTCGATCTCTTAAAGAAGAAGACGAAAATCTTAAAACATGTTTCAAACCCCCCAAAACTACTCCATAAACTCTTCTGTATTGAAGGGGTCAAATAGACGTTCCTCAGAGGGCAAACTGACCGTGGGACTCCAAGAACAATCTACCTTCTGGAAGAAATAATTACCATCCCCACTTCTTCAGAGTTAGTCATGTTTCCCGCAACCTTGTGTACTTCCTCTCTGGAGAGCTACAACAACCTCAGGCTGGAGACGACAAGCCTATTTATATACAACAGCCACACTGGCGTCAGTTTGTTTATGTCCAAAAGGCAAACATTAAACAGGAATAATATAAACAAACAGAATCCCTGCCTAAATCAAATTAGAAGACACAGTGACATAGCGTAAACGTCGCCAGGCTAAATGGTTTGGGCGCCTAAAAAAAAAAGAAACGCTCAAAGAATCCTTGAAAACATTTCACTAAGATTATTAAACGCGATATTATGGAAACAACTTTATTCCTGTTTTAATGTATAAAAGAATAATTCCTTCAGTGACTAAGATTTTAATTCGAAGTTCCGCTAACACTATAGATGTACAGTAAGGCTGGAATTTGAAAAAATCGTTCTCTTAAGTGGTTAATAAAAAATATATTAAAAAATTCTAAAAATAATAACTGTCCTCCGAATAACTCGAAACTTATAAGTCTCCTAAGGAATTATATATACTCATTTGAAAAATAATTGAACAGTCTACAAAATTAAAGAAGAATCGACTAAATGAGATCAGTATCAGTAAAGATACAAATTATTTAAAATTTAATCGAACTTTTATGCATATGTTTCTCTAGAATCTCGTTCAATGATAAAATATACTAGTTAGGCCATGCGAATAATTTGAATACTATATTATATATTGGTCAGTGGATAAATGACAAAACAATTAGAAAATTAAATAATTCTAATTATCATAAGAAACACCCTGTATCTTAGCTAGTAATGGACCGAATTCGATGATTTTTTTATTAGTTTTGTAAGGAATTTAGTAATCTCTCAAATGATGTAATTAGACAAGGGTACAATCGACCAAAAATATTCCTGTTTTAATGTATAAAAGAATAATTCGTTCACTGACAAAAATTTTCCTTCGAAGTTCCACTAATACTACAGATGTGCAATAAGGCTAGATTTTGAAAAAATCGTATTCTTAAGTGGTTAAAAAAAAAAAATTACAAAATCCTAAAAATAACAACTGTCCTCCGAATAACTCGAAACTTATAAGTCTCCTAGGGAATTATATATACTCATTTGAAAAATAATTGAAGAATAATCAACTAAATAAAATCAGTATCAGTAAAGATACAAATTATGTAAATTGGAATCGAACTTTTATACATATGTTTCTCTAGAATCTCATAATAGTTAGGCCATGTGAATAATTTGTTGGTCAATGAATAAATGACAAAACAATAATAAATTTAAATAATTCTAGCTATCATAAGATGAAGGAATCATTTTTACTTTTTTTTTCCTGATAATTTTAATCAACCATGGAAAAGAAAATTGTTATGAAACTTCACTCATGTTTTGAACCAAAATGTTTAAGAATTACAACAACCTGTATCTTAGCTAGTAATGACCCAAATTAGATGATTTTTTTTATTGATTTTTTAAAGAATTTATTAATCTTTCAAATAATCATATACAATCAAACAAGAGTACATCGAAAAAAAAATGTACACTTCTTGAGAGTTATTCTCAAATAAAGTTTCTTTTCCTTCATAACTTTTTTTCCTGAAATTGGGGAGAGGGAAAAGGTGTGACAAAATGAGAGTTCAATCATTAAATTTGATGAACAATATGGCGTACTGACAAAAAAAAATCATATTTGACAAAAAATGTATAAAGACTATTCCTGTGTTTTCTTAGAATCCCCTTACATAATATAATATATTATTTCTCAGAGGTATTTCTTTGGTCCGTACCGCATCTCTTCGTTAACTCTTGACGATTAAGTTTTGGTTATTTTCTACTCCTTCATGTGGGAACAATAAGCACATCAATTTTAGAAGTCAGGGAATACAAAAATTACACAATTCATCGATTATACATATATAATAATTTAAAAAGGTTTTCAAATTTATAATTCCATTTACTTATTTCCATATTTATATTTAAAATTGTTCTCTAACCAATATACCATCTGAACGGCCAATAAAATTGTACATGTCCGTGAAGCTGAAATTTTATTTGGTAGTTACATTTATACTGTACATGTACAATAATGCTGGGTTTAAAAAATTCGGAAAAAACTAAACAGCTTGTAAACACTATAATATCAAAAAGTCTATTCAACGCGCATAATGGGTGCAGTTACATGCTTTATAACTATTGTAGTAACCATTTACTTGCCCCAATAAGATATTCCTTCAGTTTACAGAAAAGCAATTAGTCTCAGCTATTCCTAAGCTTTTACTAATCCAGTCGGCTGCAGGAGAGCATGATCATTGGTTTTGATTATTAAGACCGAATTATGTTAACATCCAACAAAATTAAAATAATTTTGAAAAATATACTTATTTAAAATAATAAATAATTATAAAAACAAAACGTATGTTTGTTTAAAATATCAGAACGTTTCATAATTTTATATTATTCAAGGCGTATAACGATCTCAGGAATGTTCTCCTTTATTTACATTTTAATACTTTTGATTTATCATCACAAGATAAAATAAATAGCAATCTATAAGCTTCAACGATATGTGATAACTATCTCACAGCAACGTGGGTATTAGTTCCGTGGTACAGATCCCTTTTATCAAATAATTAACATCCGTCTGAAACTTCGTAAATAGCTTTAACTCATCGTAACTTTCAAATATTTTATTTACGAAAATTCTCGGAAATGGGGCGTTTTCTCAATCTGGAGATCGTCGAACTATATTTATTTAATTAGGTGTTAAAACTCCTAAATGCCTATTTGCTTTCCAATTGAAGCGTAAGATAATTTGACCTACAGACCCAAAATGTCAGAATAACGAGGTTGTATAGGCGAAACGCCTCAATATTTTTTTAAGCCACCTTTTTTTCGATTTTGTGGTGATATTATGTTACGATCCAATTGGAAAGCAAATTGGTATATATGAATTTTTAGTACCTAAGTAAATATACAATGTTTGCCAATTTCCAGATTTAAAACGCCCCAATTCAAAAAGTTTTCGTAAATAAAATAGTTGTAGGTTACGATAAAATGAAGCAATTGACAAAGTTTCAGGCGGATGTTAATAATTTAATAAAAAATAATCTGTAACACGGACTATATATTTTATGGCTTTAAAATGCAGAGCACGTCCCAAAAATCTACCGGATTTCGATGCCTACGTTTTCGTATCTTTGATCTATGAAACACACTTTTGCACACGACCCGTGGATAAACCAATATCATAGTTCTGAAACCTGCTTTCGTTCAATTAATTTTATAAAAGTTTTAGTATGAAAAAAAAACTTAACAGAAATTAGTGGTTTTTCTACATTCTTTTTTTTTTTTTTTTTTCTTTACATTGGTTTTTCTTCTTAATTTCAATTCTCGTTTGTCAAAATCCAATACCCTGAAAACCGAACAATGCATCTGCCCTATTGTATTAAATAAAGTATATTCTCAACCAAACTAAAACTGTAATACAAAATTAATATTTTTCAAGAATATATTTGTGCATTGAGGTCCACGAACAAAATGTTTTGACATTGACATGACATCCATAAATGTTTTAATTATTTTTAATAATTCATTTAATTAGTGTATAAAAGTCTGTATGTGTTTTTTTTTTTTTAATTTCCTTATTCTTAAACTAATTATACTTAATAAGTATATTTATTTCTTAAATTAATATACTTTTTGATTATTATTCAGCTGTTATTTTGCTTCTATTTATTTTATATTTTTTGTATACATATAGTGTGAATATAATCTTATTTCACTATAAACAAGGTCCAAGTAACAGAATGGATAAAAAATAATAAATAAAAAAACAAAAATTTTACTACGTCGAGACTTTTTATATTTTTTCTTATTTAACAAATCGATATAGCATGTCTCGAGTCAGAGGTCCTAAAAAAATATTTTTGAGAGGTTCCGAGAATTATTTAAGTTTAAGATGGCATAGAAAAGTGAAATACAGCCATTAAAATAAGACGTTAGACGTTAGTAAGTAAAGATATTTTCAACAAAAATTATAATTATTTTAACAAGGATGTTTAATTTATTTTTTTAATCTTTCCTTTTTAACTTACACTTGCATTCTAGCTAGAATTTTGTAAATTTGTTTAACAAATAAGAAACGTCTCCTTTTTATATAGACATATTTAATTGTAGCTATATCATGTCTATTGAAATTGTAATAAAAGTTGTCGTGAAATACCCAGTATAAAGTTTTTTATATCATCTTGTAAGGTAGGCATGCTAAAATCAAAAATGGGTTCAAATACAAAATTGATAATATTGTTATTTATAAAAAAAGTTACTTCAAAACAGATTTTGCGATGATGAAAAATCAGAAAATTTTTATCAAAATAAGCAAGCTTCGTAATTTCAAATCAACATAAAAAGCACCATAAAACGATTTGGTCTATTTAAGAAGAATCTAACAAAAACAAATGGGGCTAGAGACAGAATGGGGTTCTAAAAAAATGTATGTAAGTATGTTTAAGATGTATATTATGTAAGTTAAAGATGGTCTGGAAGATTAAAATGAATAGAGGCAAGTGAATAAAATATTTTCTGAGGAAATTATGAATGTATTCTTCAGACTAAAGACAAGTAGTAATTTCGTTGAACACATAGGAATCGCATCCATCTCTTTTCTGTCAAGATGGTATTCACTATTGTCGTGAAATACCCTGTATAAAGTTTTGGTGTCATCTTGAAGAGTAGCTTGCTTATTTTGATTAAAATTATCTGATTTTTCATCATCGCAAAATCTGTTTTGAAGTAACTTTTTATCAATAAGTATGCTATCATTTTGTATCTGAATCCTTTTTTGATTTTAGGATGCCTACCTTACAAGATGATATCAAAAACTTTATACTGGGTATTTCACGACAACTTTTATTACAATTTCGATAGACAAGATATAGCTACAATTAAATATGACTATATAAAGAGGAGATGATTCTTATTTGTTAAACAAAGTTACAAAATTCTAGCTAGAATGCAAGTTTAAGTTCAAAAGGAAAGATTAAAAAAATAAACTAAACATCCTTGTTAAAATAATAATAATTTCTGTTGGAAATATCTTTACTTACTAACGTCTTAAAAACATTTTATTTTAATGGCTGTATTTCAATTTTCTAGGCCATCTTAAACTTTATACTGGGTATTCTTTAAACTGTCGCGAAATACTCTGTATATAGTTTTGATATCGTCTTGAACAGTAGATGGTATGTTTATGTAAAAAAAGAGGTTTACACGCTAAATTCATTAGAATAAATTCTTATTTTTAAAATAATAAATTTGAAAAATTGTTTTTAGATAAGTGAACATTCAGACCATTTTAATTAAAATAAACTGGAATAATACTTTCAAACCTTGTAGGAGTCAACAAGTTAAATAAGTTGTTGTAATAACCAAACAAAATAAGTTGGGTTGTTACAGAGCAATTTAACATTAAAACAAATCGTACCATTATAAAAAAAATAAATAAAGATATAACCTGGTCCATGCAAATTCAAAAACACAGTAAAAAAAAAAAACTTTCAAAGAAAAATTTAGAGTTGCATATTTTTTTTTTTTTAATGAATAATTCGAGCTTTTTGACAAACACTATTTTACTAAACAATACACTACCACTAAACACAAATTCACTAATACACAAACACAGACTACAGGTGATACATACGTCTTATGCCCCAGTCCATCATGACAGTTGGCGCGCGAACGGCGACTGGCGGGTTCGGACTGGCGGGAGAAGAAAGCAGTGGTGCCAACATGAGTGGGGGCCTACCATACCCTACCTCAAATCGATAACTGTCCCTCAGCAGGGTGGCACCACTGTAAGAAGCGACCGTTAGTAAAAGAGAAGTGAAGTATCGTTTAGATTAATCGACGAAACACATAATGAAAAACGAAAAGATCCATCGAAGAAAAGAAAAAAAAAAAAACAGAAAGAAAATTAAACAAAAGAACAACATTCTTGAAATATATTATCAGAGATAGGTCGTTAGAATGTTAAAGTTTAATGACTTAGAGATGGTTGACCGTTAATATAATATGACAAGGAGTTAGTCGAGGGTGCGGTCAAATGAATAAAAAATTAAAATATATTAATTATTTTAATTTTTGCCGACGTTTCGAGCCACTTTGTAGGTCGTCTTCAGGGCGTAGGATGTAGCACTGCGGGAGGCAGTTGAAACACTGCAAATTCGGTCAGTGTTTCAACTGCCTCTCGCAGTGCTACATCCCCCCTGAAGACGACCTGCAAAGTGGGTCGAAACGTCGGCAAAAATTAAAATAATTAATATATTTTAATTTATTGTTCATTTGACCGCACCCTCGACTAACTCCTTCTCATGTTAAAGTTTAAATTTTCAGATTCACATAATTATATGTAAAATATTTATAATAGTTGCCTGTATATAATATAATTGGGGAGAGAGAGTTAGGGGTTGTAGTCACATCACTAGCGGATCCAGGATTTAATTTTGGGGGGGAGGGCTTCAGCCCGAAAGATTTTTTTTCATATACACATAACGATAATTAATTTTAAAAAAAAACGCTGCAAATTATTTCATAATGGTTTATTATTTCCAAACAATTATACATCTAAAGTAACATTACGTTCCGAGTTACAAAGAAAAAAAAAACAAAAGGTGATTAAAATTATTGGACTAAAATGCTTTTTCTTTAATCATTAATAATATGCTAGAAAAAAATAGCATTACTTCAGTAACACATTCAAAATTAAAAAATCAAACAAAGAATATAACATTTGGAGTAGAACATATTTAAAAAAACGGAGAACATATCTTTGCTCCTAATTGTCCGATTTTAACGATTTTTTTTTTTTTTTTTAGGAAATTTCGTAAACTTTTAAAAAACTATATACAATATCAACAAAAAATTAAAAAGTTTTCGAGTTATTCGGAATTTAATTTTACCATCCCTCGTAACTTTTTTTCCAGCTTCTTTTCGTTGAAGTGTGTTATATAGATAAATTTAAAGGGCGTCGAGAAAATGACTTTAGCGAAGTTTCATTGAAATCTGTACATTCGTTTAGGAGCTACAGTCTATATCTATTTTCGGCCGCCATTTTGAAAGTTAAAGGCGGAGAGTAATGTCGATGAAGGAGGATCATCCTCGGGTGACCTCTGATTTTATATCAAAATTTGAAAAAAAATCGGTCCAGTAGTTTCGGAGAAAATGCGCGGACGGCGGACGGACAAAAAATTTTTATTCGTTTTTCGAATTCTATGCGTCTTGAAACGTGAAAGCTCTGATCTTGAGAGGGGTTAAGTTTTTGATTTTTTTGGCCCTACTACTTCTTTATCACCGGGGTACACAGATTTTAGTATCAAAGTAGGATGATAAGTGAAAGTTGTGTGATGTGCGCACAGAGCCTGATTTTTACAAAAAAAAAAAAAAAACTCATATTGTTTTTAAATAGTGCTATTAAATGAATTATGCAGGTGTAATGTATTGAAATATTATTACAAAAGTCCAACTCGATAAAAATATACGTTGACAATGACAGATATACCGGAGCATGAGAGACAAGACAACAATTACAGCCATCAGACTAAATAGCGCCGGGAGAGACTTGGGTTGCTGAACTCTCGGACAATGGGTGAAGCAGCCCATAACGCTTGAGATATTCATCAAGACCCAGCTCGGGCAGTCCGGTTCAAAGGGTCCCTTAAGCACTATACTTCATTTGCGTATCGAGTACTTGAAATATTCGCTATGATATATCTCGAGAGTAGCGAACTACCAATAATTAAAGAAGCTGCTTCTATCAATATATATATAATAATAGCAGATGTACTAACTGAAAAGATACAGACCTAAAAAAAAAATTAGAAATATACTGTTATTTTAAACAGATTTAGTAAAATGCCATACACTTTATATTTTTCAATATCTTCATGAATGGCCGTAAATGGATATATAGATAACTGCAAAAGAACACAGCCCAAGATAGGCATGGATGGAGTAGGCTAGATAAGGCGGGAAAATATATACAAGGTCTATAATACCAACAAAACAGAAAAAAACAAAACAAAGTTCTATAGAATCTCCAATCGACCGCCATTTTGAAACGGTATGGATCAACCAACAAGGTGATGTTACTTTAATGTCAAATCTAAGGAATATTGGATCGAGCCAACGTATGAACTTAAGTCAAAAAGTAAAATTTAGATATGAACTACCTTTCACTACTACACTTGAACATACTATGAAGAGGTTTTTAAAAAACAAACGCAAAATTCTGTCAATGTATACATTTATTTATAAATTATATATTTTCTTGGAGATAAAGACCAAGACCGCGCGTATATCATAATTTCTTGGCTTTCCTTTCAGTCCAAACTATCTTTGTTTTTCACTCATTTCCTTTTTCCGTTCCAATCGACCGCCATTTTGAAACGATGTGGATCACGTGCTGTTAATTTTATGTCAAATCTAAGGAATAAATCGGTCAAGTGGTCGTCGCATATTGGATCAAGCCAACGTATGAACTTAAGTCAAAAAGTAAAATTTAGATATGAACTACCTTTCAGAACTACACTTGCACATATTATGACGAGGTTTTTTAAAATATAACTCAAAATTCTGTCTGTGTATAAATTTATTTATAAATTATATATTTTATTGGAGATTAAGACCAGGACCGCGCGTATTTCATTATTTCTTGGTTTTCCTTTTAGTCCAAACTTTCTTTGTTTTTCACTCATTTCCTTTTTCTGTTGGTCTGTCCACTTCCTTCCTTCTTTTCTCCTCCTTCTATTACAAGAGCCTTTATCTTATTCATTGTACCCCTGAATTTATCCCTATTTGAGAATTTCATAATATTTTTTAATTATATATTTTTTTTTATCGTGGGTAAATGGTTGACTGTCGTGAATAATGAAGAGAAGAATGGTTGGGGTGATCAATCAAATAAGAAGGCAAAAATAAATGGTAAGAAGGCAAAAATAAATGGTATATTACCATTTATTACTGATCACCCCAACTATTTTTCTCTTCATATATTTTTTAAGTGATTATTTTTTTTTCACAAGCCTTAAACATATTGTTTTATCCTCAAATTATAAGAGGTAAAAAATAATAAATAAATATAATTCTAAATCCATTTTATAACAGTGAAATACCTCTTAGTTAAAATTTAATAAGTTTTGAGTGTTTCATTTCATGACGGGATGACCTTCGCATCCAGATCTTGGGGATAGTAACGCGACGAACAATGACATTTTCTTCTTCTTTTTTTTTTTATTATCACCATCGTATTTCATTCAAATAACTTAAAAAGTAAAACCAAAAATAATTTTTTTCGAATATAGAAAAACATTAGAAAACTAATGTAAAACCCAAGAAAATCAAAAAGCCAATTAATATTAGAATCACCCAAAACGCGATGTACATGGAAAATAAATAAACAATAACGAA
This sequence comes from Nezara viridula, assembly GCA_928085145.1. NCBI lineage: Eukaryota > Metazoa > Arthropoda > Insecta > Hemiptera > Pentatomidae > Nezara > Nezara viridula. The sequence goes on from OV725077.1 coordinate 18,611,359, forward strand.
TAGAGTTAAATTATTATCATATCGAGGTAGCGAGGAAAATATTCAGACCAGAAATCGTATAAGAACTAACTAAAATTAATATAATTCATCATTCAAATTAATTACGACCAATATCAATACATCGAGGTAGTAAAGTATCGATAACAGACCGCAGGGGGAGTATTCTATTAATGAGAATATTAATACAACATAGGGTTTGGAGCAGGAAAACTGATCATCACATACACATCATTACAATCATATCGATAACGTTTTCCACGCTCGTTTCTGAAGAATTGTTCATTATAACACAATAAATAATTAAACAAAACGACAGGCATGAACAAATCAATGTATCAATTAAAAGATATGCGATACATAAATAAAATTCTGGTTGGTCGACTAGTATTTATTCACCATGGACTTTCCTTAAAGCTTTACATGAAAGTTAAATAAAAAAATATTTGTTATATATATTTTTTTTTTTGTTTAATCAAATTTACAACTGTATTACATGGAAAATACAACAAGTAAATGTGACATTGGTAACATGACACGTACAACATGAAGAGAAACTACCCATTGGTAGAACTCAAATTAAAGTTCTACATTAGAAGGTCCCGAGGCCGTCTTTTTTTTCAGACGCCTCGGAGGCTTATCAGGGATCGAGGAGGAAGCAAGGTTTGAAACGAGATGATTCGGATGGTTCTGCAGTTTGTTATGGAAGGGTAGGTATCTCGATTGGGCCAAATCGGAAACATATGGAACATTAAGGTCTTTATGAATGGTTTTATTTGTGACAAAGTAAGGAGCGTTGAGGATTTTGGATTGTAAAGATTGGATACGAGAGGAATTCGATGGTTTAGTGGAGCCCCAAAGCTCAATTCCGTAAGTCCATAAAGGTCTTATTATTGTCATATAAATGAGTCGTTTGTAATTGATTGAAAGCTTAGAGCGTTTGTCTAGTAAGTGCTGCAGTAGTCGAAAACGTCGGGCGGTTTTTAGTCGTTTCAGTCTGGTATGGGGGTTCCAAGTGATTTGTTATATTTAAGCTAATATTTTGTTTAGATTATTATTTTTTGTAGTATTTTACTTTAGCTTTATAATTTCTTTTTTTTTTCGTTTAACCTCTACCTCGCAAGTTTTAGCACGCTACAAGATTGTTCTATACTAAACATATTTTATCAATCGTAGGAAGGAGTGAAAAATATTAACCTTATTTAAAAATGACGTAGCTTAATATCTTTGCATATAAATATTCAACTAATTATAGATTCAGTACAGAATATGGTTTACGAACATAATACTTTTTAACCATGGTTTTTTACGGCTTTGGAAATAAATGAATTTTTAATATGTCAGATGATATTGAGCCTTAGACCTTTGCCCCACCCTCCTTATTCACCAGACCTAGCTCCAAGTGACTATCACTCATTCATTTTAAAAAACAGTCCAGTAATCATTTTTGTTAGTTTTTTTTTTTTTATCTTGTCTTTACTCAGCCCAGATTTGAAACTTCGGCACAAAATAAATTCTTTATTATTTTTTTTTCGATTTTTCAGTATGACTGTGACCTCCCCCACCGCTCACCTAACTGACTACCCAACCAACAATATACAGAGCCGACGTATAAAGAAGGGATAAAGGAACAGCGAGAGGAAGAGAGGGCTGGGATGGTAGTCGTGGCGATTTGCATACAAATTGGTTCCGAGTAAGCGACACGCGAGTGGACCAAGTCTCGGGTTTTGAGTCGAGGCTTCTCCTCTCTAATTGAAAACTATTAACCAAATTAGTTTAGTCTCTAAAGGCATCAACCAAACTTACCATAAATCCCCAGCTAACTACTAATCTGCTTCATCACAAAACAGCTAATAATGATTATATTAAAATATAAAAAAATAAATAAAAAAGTACTTACTAAATATGGTATTTAATTAATAGAAGTATGCACTTACCTGTAAACAAATAACTTATATTAGTTCATGGTAAAAAAAAAAAAAAATAATAATAAAATAAAATAAAATAAATTCGTTATGTTCAACTACAGATATTGCCAGGACAGTTCTGTATTTTCTCCTAAACATATCTAAATTTACCCCTATATCCAAAAACTTTAATCCTAAATATTAAATAATTAATTTCCAATTACAATAATCATAATATCCGAGAAAATGGGACTACATATCTTTTATGAAAAAACAGAAATTATGACAACAGATACCAACTTCACCAAGAAAATATTGGACACAAAATATGGGAACATAAAAGCGACCAAAAAGTTTAAATACCTAGGGAGATAATATCTAGTAACGGAACGGATAAGGCATCAATCGAAGGAAGAATAACCAAACTGGAAAGACTGAACTTCGCCACCAGCAATGTTTACAACAAGAAAAATTTGTCCTCAAATGCAAAAAATAAGGCATTACTGTACAGTAGCAAGACCTATAATATTATAGGGAATGGAAACAGTCAGCCTTCCGAGCCTAGAGAAAATCCTGAAGATTGGGTGGAAGATTCTGAGGAGGATTCACGGACCCAAGGATCAAGAGGGATACAGGCTAAAATCCAATAAAGAAATTTACAGAAATTTAAAGAAGATTTGGAAACAGTCGTCAGGACCAGAAGACTGAGGTTCTACGGGCACATGGTCAGGATGAATAGTGAAAGACTGAACAAGAAAATTTTTGACAAAGTTTGCAGCTATAAAAGTATGGGGGGATATGTAAAACAAATAAAAGAGGAACTAGACAGGCTAAAAATCACGGATAAAGATTGCTTGGATAGAGAGCTTTTTAGGGAAAAACTGAAAGGAATTGGGGTTCTTGTAGGTGGGAGGGAGAGACGAAGGAGAAAATGGACTAAGGAAGAGCGAGAGGAACAGTCCAGGAGGATGAGAGAGTATTGGAGTAAGAGGAAGGCTGAGGGTGTGAAGAGGAAACGGAAATGATATTCCCGTGGTCTTTGCTGGACGGTTCGTATAAAAAAAAAAAAAAATTACAGAAAAAAAATTATCCCTATATAATAACATACCAGTAAATTATAAAACAGCTTTATTTAATTTTATTTAACATTATTAGGATACATTCTCAATTTTTGTATAGCAATTTCTAAATTTTATTATAACCATACATAAGCATAAAGGAGATGGTACTCAGTTCTTCATCAAATCCATTAATCAGGGCATTGTCTCCTTCAGGAGCAAAAAATAAGCACATACTCCAGAACAAAATCATTTTAAAAAAAAATCATTATTTGCCGCTCGATTCAAAAAGTGAAAAATTTATGGATTGATTATACACATGAGAATCACAGAGACTGCCGAATTATATACAAAAACTAAAATAATCCGTCGAAATCAGACCATTTTAGCAAAGATACAGCCGAATGTAATGAAGTAAATGGAAATAAGAAAATAAGACCACATCTAAGATAATCTGAATTATAATGTTTAGATAAATTTAAAACGTATAATATAATGAGTAATACCGATCAGAACAGCCCTAATGAGGTAAAACGAAAAGAGATCAAAAAATCACAAATATAAAACTATGTTATCATTATTTATCATACCAGACTAAAACGACAAGAAACCGCTCGACGTTTCCGATTACTACGTTATCTCTTCAATTCCTGATAACCCTCCGAGGCTTCTGAAAAGAAGATGGCCTCGTGATCTCCTAATTCAGACATATCGTCAAAGTGATTGAGTATCATTACCATTGGGTAGTTACTCAGCAAGTGTTTTCACGTCATATCTATATGCTCAAATTTACTAAATAAATGTATTTCTTTAATACAGTTGTAAATATCATTAAGAAATAAAAAAACATTATTCATTATTTAATTGACATGATAAATTGAGATGATTGGCCGTAATTATAATTTGAAATGAAGTTGGTCGGGGGTGTGGTCAATATATCATACTTTATATTATAATAGTGTTTCATTAACTTTGTTCGACAATGCCAGAAGAAATGCCCTGGTGAAGACAAACAACGTAGGTAGAAACGGTGGCAAACACAATAAAATACTGTTATAATATATAACATAAGTAGTACCGCTCTGCCGATCAACTTCTTCTCAAATTAATTACTTAAATTATTGCTCATAGGCCTAATAGATTAGAGAATAATTCAATACCGTTCATATTAATCACCAATGCGCTTCTGAACCTTTGACCTACACTAAATCGATACTTATAGTAACAAAAAGAGAACGTGGTGGGCGAGCACAGAAACTAGTTCTAAAGGTTTTGGGGTTCGATTCCCAACAGGTTCAGTTAATATTAATTTCTGGGCGGCTCATACTGGGCCGAGCGTGAGGTTATTTGGAAATCGGCTCTAACTCGGAAATTACAGTAAATTGCTCAAATTTTGTCTGTTTATGTTTTTGAAGATATTGAATTTCAACTCAAGCCATTTAGTCGATCGGATGCATGTATTAAAAGCAAAATAATAAAATATTAATTTTTATTTTATCTTTGTAATATTTTTTATGTTTAAAAGTCATGTGAATACATATGAAATATTACTGTTGTACTTCTATAACCTTTTAGTATAAAATAGTTATACATCAAATAAAATAATTTATATATTAAAAAATGAGCAAGTATTCGAGTAGGCAGATTGAATTTTCTAGTTCCTTTAGATCTGTCTAGTCAATGATTGATAATAGCAAAGACATATTTTTTTAATATGTGTTTTAAAGGGGTCAACCATCAGAAATAAAGACATTTAAAATTTGTTAATCGATTCAGATTTCATCATATCAAGTTTAGGAACTGAATCAATGTACAATATCACTGGGAGCAAAAAGTTTGTGTTCTAAAAGTGACTTGAAAATTATTTTTATGAAATTTCATATATATATATATATATATATATATATATATATATGAATATATATATATATGAAATTTCATAAAAATAATTTTCAAGTCACTTTTAGAACACACATATATATATATATATATATATATATATATATATATATATATATATATATATATATATATATATATATATGAAATTTCATAAAAATAATTTTCAAGTCACTTTCAGAACACGAACTTTTTGCTCCCAGTGATATTGTACATTGATTCAGTTCCTAAACTTGATATGATGAAATCTGAATCGATTAACAAATTTTAAATGTCTTTATTTCTGATGGTTGACCCCTTTAAAACACATATTAAAAAAATATGTCTTTGCTATTATCAATCATTGACTAGACAGATCTAAAGGAACTACAAAATTCAATCTGCCTACTCGAATACTTGCTCAATTTTTTTTTTTTTTTACTATCAACCGTAAAATTGCACCAACGATTGGGAGGGGGATAGGATATGCACCCCTGATCATGAGGCCTATTTATCAAACTAATTCCATCCCCTCCACCACCATACAAGATACACTAATTCCTAATAGACTAATGCCCCCTCATTACAAGTGGTGGTATATCCTCAATAAAATGGCAAACAATCGAATCTGAAAATCAGCACTCTAATATCATTATCAATTCAGCCCAAATGAGGATGTTTCAATTTCCACAGTTATATCTGCTTTTATGAATGTTTGAAGATTTTGTTATCTCCTGCTCTCCTAATGGTAATAGACAATATGACCATTAAATAATGAATTCTGTGGATCAAAACTTCATTTATATAGCATTTTTTTTTTTTTTTTTTTTTTTTTTTACCATGGGTAAACAGTTAGGAAATAATAAAGAAATCGCAAATCAATCAAATTAAAAGGCTCATCATAATTGGTGTGGAAATTAAACATGAGCTGTTTTTTTTTTCACTTCCATATAAGAGAAACTACTACAGCCATAAAAAATTTTGATTCCTAGTTTTCAACAGATATACATGTTTTAAGTGCATCTTGCGTATGTGAACAGCCTAGTTCAAACACCAAGAGTCCTATGAAACTACATATTTAAGATAAGTATATACCAAGGAACTTTTAAATTTGAAATTTTCTCGAAATTGGCATTAACAATTTTAGTTTAACTCTTTATGCCAATGTAAAATTAAATATTATTAACATCAACTATGGGAAAAACCTGGCGGTTGAGTCTTATCTCGGTCAAATCATCTCCTTGCACAATCATAGACCAAGAAACAGTGCTTTCCCTAAATAGTACTCAACCCAAGAACCTTCATGGGTTGTAGTGGTAGAGGTTTCTTTTTATTAACGTCAACTATACCTATAATTTTTCTCATTGAAATAGTCTTAAAAGAGCTTAGTGATGAATTTTCTAAACTAATTTACAAAAAATATATGGTTTGTAAACTTCATTATTATGCACTACCACCTTTAATGTGTTTAAATTATATTACCATTGAAAATATAAGTTTGAACTAGGAAAAATGATTCATACAGAGTACAAAATTTCTATGTTTATTTTTATTTTTATTTTTTTTATCTGAGTAAAACTAATTTTGGAAAATAATCAGATAAGTTTCATTAACTTATTATTTCAAATTCCAAATATTATAAACATTATAAACAAATTAAAAAATTAAATTAAAAGACTTGATACTCTTATTTTATGTAACATAAAGAAGCAACACCCTGAAATAAAGAAACTTAATACAGTTACTGATAGTAGGGATAGCAGTTATGGAAAACAATAGATTACCGATTACTCCTGTTTTTTTTTCACCTTCAATTTTATTGTACAGTTATCTCATCAATGAAAATAAATACCTTTCCTTGAACTTAATCTTTCCACTATTCTAGTATAATCAAACAAAACAATACTTGCTCGGGTTAGGAATCTTATTTAACATATTTAATTAAGTAGAACAGTTCGTATTTAATTAAGTTATGGAATTGTTTCACTTAACTTTCTAAACCTATGATTTACAATACCATGTATGTCTGGCTGCATTAATTAGAACTTAATTAAATTAAGAATTAAAAAAAATGAATGAAATAAAATAGAAGTGTAATTACATAATCACACAAACTTAATCAAAATTTATTCGCTATATTTACACCAAAGATTGATAATTGAGAGGTAGAGAAATAAACAGAGTTTAAATAAAGTTAGGGAGAGAGAATTTAAGACGGTTAAGATCTTAACTGAAAGCGGTGTGTGGAAGAACGCAAGGTGAACATATATGGACGTCAACAATGTAGGATTGAAACAGGAAGGCATCAAGAAGGTATTGTCTTAAGAAACTAGAATGTAACCCATCTTGCTCGAAACATCAGTGAAATATGTTACAGCGTCTGGGTATTTAAAAAATAAATCTTATGAAACTTCATTAATCTTTTCAGTCTCATCTCATCCTCATCACCGTAGACTAAGGTCCATAGTAATGAAGGTGGAAACTAGATCTATTAATTAAGATATCAAATATTAAATTTGAAAATTTTACATCAGATTCTATCTTTTAGAAAAAAACCTGTACCACTACAATCCACGAAGGATCTTGGGTTCAGTATTACTTAGGGAAAGTAATGATATAAGGCCAACGGTTGTGCAGGGAGGAGGTTTGGCCAGGATCACGCTCAACCACCAGGTTTTTCCCCTTAATCAATTATTTAATTAAGGATACCCACTTTGTAGGGCCTGGATGAGCTCTAGGAGGGTCTCTCTACCCCAGGGTCACCCCACGGACAATGAAACAGAATAAATAAATTTTGGGCCATGAGTCGGGATTCAAACCTGGGATCTTGGGCTTTGGAAGCTTAGTAAATAAGATGGAAGTATACAGTAAATAAAGTATATAACTGAAAAATTGATAGAAGATTTTTTTTCAAGATTTTTATCTCATGGGGAAGCAAGTTGAAAATATTAAATATCTATGGTTCATTTGCTAAGAGGGCAGTAGAGCTGGATAAATTTTAAACAGCAAGCATAGCTGAGTTTCAGACAGAGGAACATAAATTTTGCATGAGCACCAACCGTTTTATCATTAGTGACCATAGTAAGGTTATGTTGGGATAATGGAGACCACAATAATTCTTAATATTTGAGTTTCTATTTTTATTTATAATAAGTAAGTAAGTACCCATATATTCAACTCAATTCTATTAATTTTCCATTTTTTGTAACCTTAAAAATTAAATAATTTCAGCACTAGAAGACCGTGTACAAATGTTTGGAGGGTGCAGATAGCGGTCAGAGGCCACATGTTGTCTAGAGACCTAACATTGAATTGCTTTGGAGTCTCTATTTCATAGAAAATAAGATCGCACTAAACAATTTGTAAAGCCTCTTCTGAAGAATTCTAACACATGAATCTTTTGTGTAAATTATCCAAAGCTACATTGAATATAGTTATTTTGGTTGGACCACAAACTAAGAAAAAAAATCTGGTCTGTCCATTCACACGACTTTCCTGACTATTTCAGAAATGTTTTTATATCTTTACATATGCAAATAAAGAAACAAAAAAAATTTAATTAGATTTATTTACCTGAAAATTGATCAAAGAAAATATTTGAGTACGATTTATTTGATAAACTAAAGCAATGTAAAACGGCTTACGGTAGATCAGTGTAAACATTTCAATACCCTCTGATACTGCTGATAAAAAACTTTTTGCCATAGCCTAATTTTGTCAGACAATAATTTCTGTTGAAAATAGAGGAAATAGTGGAGCTTGTGTGATGCGGGCAACAGATTTTTTTACTTTCATTTAGTTATCTTTTTTCTTTCATCCCTTTCTGAAATCAGGATATGTTCCTGTAATCTTACATTGGAAATTGAATAGATGTAGCTTCGTTAATAATTGTCCTAAATAAACAATTTTTTTATGGTTTTGTAGGGAATTTCATTACTTTTCAAAAAGACAGGCTAAATGGTGTTTAGCTAATTCAGGGGGCTGTGAAGCTTATAGATCCGTCGAAAACCACATATCGGATCCCGATCGCAATACTTTCCTTACCTAGTATAGGTAGGAAAGTAAAGAAATAACACATATGAATTAATATAGTTACTCAATACTCACAATAATAAGCCTGAAATAGTCTCAAAATAGTGTTTCGTGGCATAATCAAAACAATAAAGCTTGGAATTAAAATGAATATATGGAATACTTAAAAAGGTATGGGCTGCATAAAATCTCTTAAAGAGCTAATGTTATATGTTCACTTGCAATAACAAAATGGGTGCCTGTTCAGAGCAAGAACAGAAAAAGGATTTCACCAAGATTTGAAGGAATTTAAATGATATTATCAGGGGCAATAATAATGAAAACATTAATGTTTGGCGTTCGATAAAAAAAATATAGAAAACTTTGTTAATCGATTATTTTATTAATAATTTATAATTATTTTTTATTTATAAAATTAATTTAAATATAAAACTTGTTTGTTGAATTGTTATCAACAAAAAAAAACATCTGCCAAGTAAGGTCAGTATAGCTTTCTCTCGGTTTTCATTGGCTAAAAACTATTTATATTACAAGGTTTAAAAATTTTCGTATGAGAATAAAATCACTGAGAGAAGCCATTTTCAGAAATGCACTAATCCCTCAACATTGGCGGGTTTGATATCCACGATTTTGTTCATCAGCAAATACTAAAATGTGAAAGAGTTCCGCATTTGCCAGATGGCATACTCGATGGTTAATAATTAAAAATAACATTCCACTGCATACTAAACATGCATATTGCTACTGTTAATGCAAAAATTTGTATGTAAAAATTGAGTGTTTTATAGGAGAGCATAAAAACTAATTATTTCTTTATTATTTATTAGTATAATTTTATATTTTATTGCCCTCTGCTATTTTTCATAGTAGTAGACTACTTAAATCAATGGCAAACTACAAAATGTAAAAAAAAATAACAAAAATTGAAACTTTTTCATACGATCTTTTGCGCTAACATTAGTGACATATATTTAATAGTTTCACTCATAAATTGGATGAAAAAAAAAATCCATAGGAAAAATTCAACTTGTTGTTTGTTCGGAGTTAACGAGACCTATACTTTTCCTCATTGAGAACAAAACTAATCAAGCTGGAATATAAAAATATGCATGTAGTTCACACAACTATGATATTTAAGGAGGAAATGAAGACCACGACAAGCTGGTTGAACTTCAATAGAATACAATGCTTCCCTACTACCTTCAGTGGTAAGGTAGCAATATTTAAGAAATAAAGAATATTTATTAAAAAATAAAAAAATCGATTTAGTCTCTAAAGGAACAAATTGCATAAGGTAAAACTAACTTTACTTTTTTTTTATTATTTGTATGATTTATATAATTTTATCATGTTATCCTGTGGAACGGATGTTTATTCTTTATCATGGATACTCAATAGTTGGGTTGTCATGATTTTTTTTATATAGTATAAGTCTACGTTCTAAAAAATTTATAAGTTCTGACAATTTATTACAAAAATAACTTACAAATACAAACATAATACATAAATATTTGTAAATAAAGTGAAAGAAAAAAAAAGCAATGTCAGTTCCAACTAAATGCAGCATCATTTAGCACTAGGATTGCCATCTAATTGTGTGCAAGCTACAAATAACAATGAACTATCTTATATATGATAATGAATTATATAAGAAAAAAACTATTGAAACTCCATTCACAGTATACAAAATAAATACCTGTTGGTTGTATGCTCACTGAAAGCGATGTCCAAGATAAAATTTAAAAGAAAGCATGAAAGAGAACAGACAAAATAAGTCAAAAGTAAAAGATAGGAGTAATTAAAATACTTCTACATGGAAATAAACAGATATAGGTGGCGATAACATCTCATTAATATAATAAAAATTAGAAAAACAAGCATAAACTATTGCTTACATGATCATCATCTTAGCGGAAGTTGTAATCATTGTTGACGTTATTATTCTCCAAAACAAACTATAAATGATCCTAGCTCAATATAAGTGCCGATCTGTTTTTTAACGATAACAGTTCAATACGTCAAAACAAGTTAAAAATAAACAGAATAGCAATATTTATCAAATTACACTGTCCAGATGAATTTAATCAAACCAATGTCATGAATTCACGGGTGCAATATTGCTTAGTTAAAACTTGAATATAAAAACTTACAATAACTGTAATTTCATACTATTTTTTAATTTAATTAAATTATAAACCATGAGCAACACAACAAATTTTATAATTCTCAACTTAAGTAAAGGATTACACAGTTTTAATTCTCTTTAGAATTAAATAAATAGTTTTTTAATAAGTAATAATATATGAGATTAATGCAAAAACGCTTTTTCTTATTTTTAATAATTTAGAATTATTTCTAATCAATTAAATTAAGAAAATAAGAATATTATTCATATGCATTAAATGTGTTCATAATATAAAAATGTAAACAATAGTTCAATTATGCAACATTTTGCTAATATTAAATCTATAATATCATAACAGCACAATATGACAAATTTTAAGGTAAACATAAGGAGGTTAACGTCCATGAGTCAATCCTAAAAATTTGAAAGTTAGGTATAATATAATACACTTTGTAAACATTTCTTGAATGCTAGAGCATTAATTTATCAATAATTAATAAAAAAAAAATTTATTTGGTTACAAATCATATAATATGAAACCCAGGTTTATATACTGTTATATAGGTTTTCAGGAAATATACTGTTTTAAATATTTTAACTAAACGAGTAAATAACTCAGGGTTCATACTTTATAGTTATATTTACCAAACTAATTGATATAAATGGTAAATTAATATTACACTATTGCAGGCATACACAAATTATTGAATAGCTATATTTGATTTATGTATGATTTTTCTTTCATTTAATTATAGAAAGTTTACTGAATCATTGAAGAAACTCAGCCATTTATTTCCCTCCCACATCATTCATTTTCTAAACAGTGTTTTATTATAATTACAACGTATATTATAAATATGAGAAGACATTGCATATACAATACGAGCTAAAAATCCATCATAAAATGTTAACGTTAATCATAAATGTTACAAAAACCAATTCAACCAAAACGTAGACTGACAAGTGTATAAATTATAAAATAGATTATAACCAGTTCAGAATAAAAACAAAAATAATAAAAATAGATGTTTCTGTTAACAAAGCGTTTTTACATTTTAAAAAAGAAAATTATTGTTATATAAAAATTTATTCTAGAGATATACTCTAGCAATGTAGGAAAAATGTTGAAATTTTATACATTGAAATTAAATATATTGATATTTTTATATATTTTGATATATCAATATTAAATTTGACTGTCAAAAACAGATATTTTCCAAAACATTAATAGAAAATAAAATTAAAAATGTCTACAAAAAAAAAAAAATTCAGTTATCACATATATATGAGATTTTTTTTAACCTAATACATAATAAATATTGGTTTATTTGGTTGGTCTTTTATTTTTGTTGGTCCATAATGAAAATTTAGATTGCAATTATTAATTCAATTTTTATTTTCTTCATTTTGTTATGTTGAACAATATAATTTATTATTATCTAGTTCATAGTAATGAATGTTTATATAAGTTTTTGGTAATTATTTTAATATTGATTTACTTTCATAATTTTTAATTATTTTTTCAATGAGAAGGAGTTGGTCAGAGGGTGAAGTAAAAGAAATATTAAATTATAAAAATTAGTATTTTTAATCATTACGCAGACATTTCGACCCACTTTGCAGGTCTTCATCAGGGCTGCAAAAGATACAAAATATAAAAGGTAAATGATGAAAATAAAATAAATAAATTATAAGTAGATATTAAATAAGAAGCAGTTCTCTGATAAACACATAATAAGAGATATAGTGGGGGACAATGTACTGTGACAAACAAATTGAAATTTCTTTATTCGTCAACACTCATTTTCTTTATTTGTTAACCTACAATTATCAAATGTAATCTTTACCAGTTTGTTATACACTCATTTCTCATCTTTTATCAGAATCTGTTTAATTTTAACTTACACGCTATATTCTCCTTTGTTTTCTATTTTTATTCATACTTATTTACTATTTTTGTTTGTATCTTCTATATATATATAATTTAACTACATTGTCACTAACTATATCTCTGATGTCATCTTATTATGTCTTTATCAGACAACTGTTTCTCATTTAATATCTACTTATAATTCATTTACTTTATTTTCACCATGTACCTTTTATATTTTGTATCTATTTCCTAGCCCTGATGAAGACCTGCAAAGTGGAACGAAACGTCGGCGTAATAATTAAAAATACTATTTTTTAAAATTTAGTATTTATTTGACAGCACCTCCTGATCAACTCCTCATATTATATCACGGTCAACCATCTCTAAATTATTATGTATTCTTTTCAATGCTTAATTGATTTTCTATATCTAGTCTCTAGAAATAAATTTTTGTTTTCTTTATTTACAAATATTAATAAATGATATTTGTTTTTATATGCATATTTCTATTTTTGATATACATAGGTTTCAAAATAGGGTGTGTTAGCTCCAATATTATCCTATCTGGATGTCTTCGCTGTGAGAGCCGAGTGTTAAGACATCATCTAGGCCAGCTGAAATCCAGCAGCTTTTACACTTTGGTTAGGATAGGTTGGTTAACAGAAGGATAAGGATGTAAAGGTTGATCCTTAAAACTGTACATCAAACCCCTAAGGGTCATAAGATTCATCCCTCAACTTGCATAATTGTTAGTGAATATAGAGAATAATCACTGCACACCATTTGATTGTACAGAGTAGAATCCTTCTGATTCCCACTAAATTACCCATCTCGACAATATTATTAGTATTTCAAGTCATACTTGACATCATAGCATGTGCCAAGATGTTCAATCTCTCTCAAATATGGCAATACCAATTTAAATATATCTTAAACTTATAGTAACATAATATTTTATAGGAATAGTCAAAAATGGTAAATTAAACATGATGTCCTGAATAAATCAGAAACAATAAACAAAGAGAAGAAACTTACCCCGCGATAGTGGATGATTCATCAAAATCGCCAGCGGACATTCGTCATCGTCCAAAATATATTCTCTTTGGTTCAGTGTATTTGTGCTGTGGTTAGTGTCCTTGTTCTCTTCTATTGCTGAATTAACCTGAAATTATAAAGTTTAAAATTTAGTACATTAAAGAAACGGAACAGCTCATCTTACATTATATTGAATATAAAAACATTTGTCTACAGTTATATTAATTTGAAAATAAAGGACAAATTGTTATTGATTATTTGATACAAAAGGACATAAGTGCAATTGAAATTAACATTCAAATTACAAGAAACTCTTTGTATTTTGTCAAGCCAGACTAATGGGCCAATGTCATTATTATTAAGGGACTTTAATTCCTGGAGTCATACTTTTCCCTCCACAGTTGGAGGGACAAGTCTGGTTTGGAGTTCTCTCGCCAAATTGTAGATATTGTATATAGGTGTGTATGTGTTCTTTTTATTTATTTATTTTTAGGTTATTTTATTCTTATTTATTGTATATATATTATTTTTCTGTATAATTTATTGTACATAGAGTGTGAATGTGATCTGTGAACTCTATTATAAATGTCCTAGAGACAGATTGTAATATTTTTCAATAAATAAGTTTAAAAAAAAAAAAATCCAGAATAAAGTTATTTTTTCATTTATTCATTTGTTAGGGTTCTGTCTACTGACAAAAGTCCAAGACAACTTAGCCTATACCATGCGAAAGCAGGTGCAACCTCTTTGGATCGAGAGATTGATTCTAGCTGTCTGTTGTTTTTTAGTGCTATCACAATTTTTAACAAACTATATAGTTTTTTTTGGTTCACTAGTTAATGAACATTACTTATTATTATTAGTGACCTGTAATCACAGTGTAGTGAGCGCTCATAAACTACAGTAGTTGTAATTTAGTAATCTGTATTCAGTTTTACTAATTGTAATGCATTTTTTTCAGTAGTGTACAAATTTTAATTTAGCTTTAGTTAATTTCTTGCTTTCTATTTTTTTTTTTATATTATTGCTGTGTATAAAAACATACCTCTGAAAGCACATGCAATAATAATAAAAGATTTCGCTAAACCTTTTATTATTGCATGTGCATTCAGAGATATGTTTTTATTTTCTAATTTTTTTTACCAATGTGTTTTTATTTAATAAAGATATATTTTTTTTTGTAGTTTTTTATTTACCGCATCCGCAGAATCCTTAAACATTCATTCAAGCTAATTTTTCAAGAATATGAATAAATTAGTTGATTGTAAAAGGGTATAAGTGCACCTCATCATTCTATAAGTAATTTAAAACATTTTCAAATATGGTAAAAATCTGTTTCAACAATCATAGTAGATTTAGAAATACTCAGACTTATAAAAAAAACAATAGTCGATTGCTTGAGCGGTATGGATTAAGAAACTCAAGTTTCACATTGGAACAGAAGTTGCTCATTGGAAATATCTTCACTTTAAGGCAGGTTATAGATAAATCCATCGAGAAGGGGAAATAATACTTTATCTGCTTAGTGCCTCACACCTTGGATTGTGCAAATATCTACTAGTCCATCAGAAAAGCTGGTTTTATGTTTTCTTTCTGATGACTACGAAGATCTTATCCAAATTCACTAAACAGAAGGAAAGCTATTTCCCTTTTTCGATGTACCTCTTTATAACCTGTTTGAAAGTGAAGATAGTCAAATGTGGAACTAAAGTAGCAATCATAAATAAAATGGTCTTCACCATTTTTTATATTCGTCCTCTTAATATCATCAAATCTGCCCCTCCCCCCTGCATTTGAGCCCCTTTTAGCAGCTCCTTGAAATATTCTGTTCATCTGTCTACTATATATTCGTTTAGTCATATAATGGATACTGATCCTTGTTTTCTTTTCTGATATTTTGGCAATTCCTTCCTCATTCGCTCAATGAATTGGGTACGATTTCGTGTTTTCCCTCATTTTAATATTAAATACTAACGATTAGTTCCGGTTACCAAGAAGAACATACAGCTTCGACCTTTCCATCTTTCTTTGTGTAGAAAGAATGAAGCATTCAAAATTAAAGTTTCCAATTTTTTTATGATATGGCCCAACCACCAAACAAAATAAAGGAAAATGAAATTTTTTTTTTTATAAGTGATATATGAGTTTTATCAAATAACCCGGTAACTATTCATTATATGTAATTCAGATTAATTATATTTTAGTTTATAAAACAGGTATTAATATGACTCATTTCCGGGAATGTATATACAATTTAACTTATCTCTAAGAACCAGCAAATATACAAATCAAAGTTTTAAATTGCAAACGTTTAAATATAAAAATAAAGATAATCAGCACAGTATTTTTGAATTAAATTTTATTATTATAATTATATCATTTTTACAATAGAGACAGTCTTAAACGACCTTGTTATAGAATAAAGGAAACTAAATTAAAAAAAAAATTGTTTAATTTTTTGGATAATTAAAGTATTGCATTAATATTTGTTCGTTAATAAAATCAATATAATGTACCAAAAACGTTATTATAGCATTATAACTAAACCATTTATGAGCACTGAATGGTAGAGGCCTATAGGCACCAACGCCAGTGCCCACTTTTCTGCCGATTAAGTGCATTTTCTACAAAACCACTTCAAATATTTTAAAAAGTTATCAGTGTTTTAGAAAGAGAAATATATTCTCCAGAAGTTTTATTTCAGAACATTTTCCGTTTTCGTTGGCCAATTAATTACAAACGACGCTTCATTTTCAATTTGAATTTTTTTTTTTTATATTGACTTTACCGGTGGTTTTTATTGCCTAAATCTATTAATATTGTATTATTTTAAGATGATTCAGCTTTAATAAAAAGTCAATTATGACGGAATTAAACCAAATGCTGATTATCAGCGACCAAAAAATTAATTCAAGTCAGTCACCAATCTGCCATCTTTGGATGCCATTTAGGGTCAGTGCATTCACTTTTTTCGTGGGAATATTGGCTTTTTTTTTAATAAGTAGTTAAAAAATAAACAACAATATGCAATTGATAGGGATGTGAGAGAGGGGGAGTGCATGGTAGGGGAGTGTGGCCCACAGTGTATATCTACAACTACCAAGAAATACAATCAAAAGAATGAATATTCTTGTTTAAGAATTCTAATTTTATTGCTTTTAAATTGAATGAATTATAGACTAAGAAAAAATAGTGTACGCTTCAAACAAATAATAATTACTTGAAGGAGACAGTAGTGTTGTGGTTCTTCTTTGTCAAGTCCGTATTTCATTAACATTTCTTTGACTACTTGAGCAGCTGTGTCTCCAATCGATAAGAGGAGAGTCTTGTAGGGAACGTCTCTGCAAAGAGCTTCCCCATAAATCTTTAGAGTGCCACCGGTATCTGGCCCTCCATCTTTGCTTCTGAACTGCTGTAATTTTCGCTCAAGTTTTTGCTGCCTTCTTCTCCTCATTACAGCTTCAGGATTCGATATTGACCGGGTGAAGCTTGTCTCTGGTAATTCTGTAAAAAGTAAGTAATAATAGATACTTATATTTTCCATTTTAATAATCAATACCTAAAATTATCAATTCATTTTATTTGTTTTACTTCAATAATCAATACATAGAATTATTAATAAATTTAATAATTTTTATCAATAAAAAGTAATAGTAATAAATAGAACTCATGAAGGATATTTGTTTTTCTTTTATAAATAATTCTAAAGAATGAATTTTAAAAAAAAATTCAAGGACAACACAATCATATTACGTGATTTTACATGACAGAATGTACTAGTACAAAAATAAAAAATTATTACAATGCTAAGAGATCTTGATTTCATTAAAGAAAAAGAAATAGAATAGTTTAATTTTATTCTGGGGAATTTAGTTCCTTAAGAATAATAAGTGTATATTATATTGAAACTAGCATATTTCTGGTGGCATTGCTAAAAATTATTTAAAATATAAATTAAAAACAAATACATGTGTGATAAAAATATAAGTAAATTTAACTGTGATGGAAATGTAAATACAAATTGAGAAGTTATGTAAATACATTGTTCGCGTTTACAAGGAGATTTCTTCCATGTATACACGGCCTCTCATTTCTTAATGGTCAAACTCTAGAGGATGATTATAGACAAAACTTCCAACGAAAAAGTTTTATTGAATAAAAAGGAATTGCTCGAAAACTGTTAAAGATAATTACATTTTAAGTACACCATCATAAAAAAAAAAATTAAAGAAAACAGTGATTATATTTACTAAGGTCAATGATGAAAGGGATTTTCAGGAGGACTAATAACGCAAAGCCTACTTTTATGCGGAGTTATTTCAAGAATCGGGATTACATAGATAAGCTGCTCCGGTATGGTTACTGTAACTGTAGTAGTACAACAGCCGGATTAGACCTCTTGAAAGTTTCTTTTATCATTGACCACAGTAAATTTTATCAATGCTTTCTCAAAAACACTTAGTCTACTTTACAATGATGTACTTAGAATTTAATTATCTTTATCAGTTTTTGATCAATTCCTTATTATTCAATAAAAACCTGACCACTTTAAGGAAGACATAAGAATTCTGTTGTGTTCTTTGACTAAGTGTGAAAGTGGATGCACTGCTGTAAGCGAATGAAAATTTAAATTATATGTAAAATCAGATTATGCCTGAAGAGGCAAAAATTTGGATAAATTTCAAACAAAGTAATTATTTATCGAGACTGAAAAAAACTTTTTCTACTAATTGGTATTAACTTTTTTTCCGTTCCGAAACGGCCCATGCATCAAATAAATTTTTTTGTTGGATATTTTGTCTAGAATCACTTCCTAGAGTTTGGCTATTTAGAACAGAGACACTCTGTATACACGAAAGATTGATAGTTAAAGAGATGGAAAAATAAGTCATGTTTAAATGCAGTTAGTAAAAGAGATAGGTAAGAATCACAAAATGAAGGAGCTCGATTCAAAAAGGACTTTTCAAAAAAAGATGTTCTGTGAAAGGTTATATACTAATTGGAAGGTTGAGATCTTATGTTTGAGGTGTGGATAGAATAACACAAGGTGAAGAGGCCAAGAATATAAGATCACCTGTTTGCTCTCAGGGATTAGAATAGGGAGCCACTAAGGAGGCTGTTGGATTTACATCCACAAATTTTATTACTTATAATATTCAGCATTATATCATAATTTACTTAGTATAAATAACATGGGAGCCCTCCGGTCTCATCCTCTCCTATTCCCTCTCGAAGATGGCGTTATCTACCTCTAAAGTTCAGATAGTTGACTTAGCACATGGCCTCACGCTCACTTGCTCTGCCGACCTCACAGCTCACGGCTAACAGAGAGAAAGAGAGAAAAATCACAGTCTTTCAACTACACTCATCTACACACATAAACTGGACGTCAATTGAAACACACCGGACAAGGCGAGGAAACGAGACGGCTTAGACGAGCCAGAGGACAGCGGCGGCATAGGGAGAGAGGCAACAAATCAACAGGCATGAGACTGGTCCCTTATCATGGTATATGTTCCAATTATCTACTTAACTAACCCACTAAAATTAATTGCCCCTTCAAGGTGATTAATAGGAAATAATATTTGAAAAAGTCAACAAAGTAACAAGTAGCATCATTCATGAATATTCCTACTTGAAAAATTTCATTTTTTTTATTTTACAAGAAAAGGGCTCCCAGTCATATAGCATGTACTGGGCTCCCCAATATTGTACAGAGGCATTAATTAGGAAATAACCAACCTTGCTCCGAACGTCAGTGAGAGCATCTGGGAACATCAAAAATAAATCTCATGAAACAATTCATTAATCTGGAGGTGATTTGGCCATGATTACATCATGACTGAGGATGAGCAGGATTATTCTATGCCAGAGTTGATCCACAGTCGATATATTTACCCAATGTTCAGTCTCAACTAGCTACCAGAAGGGTCAATTCCTCAACAGACATAGGAGCTTTTGTTTCGAATTTGCAAAATCTTAATAAGAATATCGGTCCCCTATGTCCCAATTATGGCATTCCAAAAACTGCTGAACATACTACTGTATTGCATTTGAGGCATCGAGATTCAAGTTAAAGAGTCAACATATCTCCCGAATAAATGAAGCCCAACAATCAACTGGAAGAAATCTACACTGACCCACAATGACCGCATCAGTTCTAATTCTAACTAAGTGGAACGATTATCGTGTTATAGTTATCTTGTGACAGTAGCATGGCTTACAGTAACCTCTTTTCTACTTCAGATTAACTTTTTAAATTTTACTCATAAATGTAGAACACATTTTATTAATTTAACCGGCCATAAACTTTGTCAAGATTAAGTAAAGAGATACATACCTGTGTATAACTTTTCTGCCACTCCGGAATCATTTTCATCATTGTTTAGTCCAGCGCTCTTCATTCTATTTAATTTCTCTTGCTTTTTTAATTGTTTCTTTTCTCTTTTTGATAATTTTCTTCTAAAACTTGAGCCACCTTCTTGAAAAGTGCCTTCTGGCATCTGAAAATGAGAAGATAAATTAATATAAAGGTACAGAATTTTATTGTAAAAATCATGGTTATGCTTGACTAAGATTCAATTAATAGCAACTAGTTTTACTGATAATAATAATTTTTTTTTTTATAAATAAAATTCACTATCTCCTGATAAAATATGAACTATTCTTCTTGCTTCATCTAATGATTAAATAAACATAAGGTTTAAATATGGTCAATGATCACTCAAGTCGAGAATAGTCTTCTGGATTAAAATAGTAAATATAATATAACTACTATATAATTTTAATTCGACTATGATTAGTTCGAGGGCAAACTCATGCAGTATTAAGTTGAAACATTTTACCGTAAATTTCCGATTTATTTACAAATATATACATACATTAAAAGATGATACCATAATCTTTTAATTTATGTATTTATCAGTAAATATTACATTAGTAATGTCGGAGGGTTATGGAAAAACAACATGTTAGTGTTTTAACTAATCGAGTTTGCCTAAAGGCTGGCAACTATCGTAGTCGAACTATAATTACAATAATATGAAGTTAGTCATATCTAGAATGTTTTTGCATAATACAATGCAGTCATAATAAAGTATTGAAATTATTTCTTTTTTACCTGTCTTAGTATCTTTGACAAAAAAACTGTTATGCATATGATATATATTTATGTTATGTATATAAACATATTATGTATAGGTTTAAAATAAATAGACTTCCCCTACTCCTTTAAGAATAACCAGTCACTGAATAGAAATGAGACTGATGACATGTCGGTGACACATAAGATAATTTTAACTTATTTGAATCATTTAATAAGAAATAATTGAGTAATAATAATGTTATAAAATAATTAAAGGTAGACATGACAAAAATAAAAAATTTTATCATGAGTAGACGCATGCAATTCGCATAAGTGAAAAGGACAGGTACATGATTGGTATTTAGGTATAAAAAAAAGAATCTCTATATGTTGAAATATGTAATGTTTTAAATATGATTGTAAATTTTAAACATTTTTTAGACTTGAAAATGGCTCAACGAGCCGAAACGTCGTAATTAGATGTGTAGTCATTAAGTTGACAAAATTTTAAAAAAATTTGTAAAATTGGATGATAATAAATAAACTTGAAAATATGAAGTTAGTAATATCTAGAATGTCTTTGCATTATACAATGCAGTCATAATAAAGTATTGAAATTATTTCTTTTTTACCTGTCTTAAGTATCTTTGACCAAAAAGCTTTTGTTTTGTATAATATTAATTGAACTAAAATGTAATATAGTCTCATTAATTTTCAAGATAAAATTGAATAACTACATTTAACATTCTATTGAATATTTAATAGTTCACTGTAGCATTATAAAGGAAGGAGATGGTCCGGGGTGGCGGTCATAAATAGGCTAAATAGTGGTAAAACTATTTTTACTCAGTTCTAAGTGAAACTCCTAGCTGACCACACCTCCCTTAAGAAGACCTGCAAAGTCGGGTCGAAACGTCGGCTTTCAATAAAAATAGTTTATAGACCCCGGACCATCTCCTTCCTTTATTTAACATTCTAATTTAATAAGCTCCTTAAAAAATACATAGGCTGTTTAAAAATCATTTATTATACTAATTTTAGTTATTATATGGTATGAGAATCTGTTATCGATGCTGTTTATTTAAAATATTGTTAGTAATTTTAATATAACAAATACTTTTGGAAATATTGAAAAATTATAAACTGTAAACCAAACTAACAGTGTTTTACGATGACAATTACTTCATTAGACAAAAGTTTTTAAATTACTTACATTAGTTTTATCATCAATCCTTCTGAGCAAGAACCTTCCTTCCCTATCATCTTTGTGCCAATTCAATTGAACCAGGAGAGGCTTTTCATCAGGCTCCAACCGCCTTTCTTCTGTGCAAATATAACATAAAAATATATATAATACAAATATTATATCAATTAAAAAAGTAGATCTTCGTTAATGAGATGATATAACATACAAACACTGAATACATAAGTATTACATTTAAGAATGACATTACCTTAAACATATTAAGTTCCAAATGAAAAGTAATAAGTTTTTAACTAATTTAAATTTATTTGATTTATGTTCAAGGTAACTCTTTGAAGTAAATGTTAATAAACCAGCATTCATTCCAACTAAAAAGATAATTTTACCTAATGCCATATTTCATTTATAACAGAAAATAGATTTTGAGATTAAGAAGTATATTGCTTCTTGCTACCTCAGCGCGCTCTGTGACAAATCTTAGTACCTCATACCGCCTACATCTTCGTATGCATTGCTTATTGAAAATTTCCTACTATTATAGGCTCTGTTTACATTATTTCATTATTTAAGTTGATGGGTCAAGAAGTAAAATGATTTTAATTTAAGGCATGGAATTAAATATAAAAAAGTGCATATATTTTTAGAAACTAATGGAAAACTTTCTATAGAAATTAAAATTTTTTAATGGATACATTAATTCTATTATTATTAAAAATAAAGAGAAAACATATTATTATGATTTATCGAAGTTCGAAACTAGGTAACATATAATTGAAATTAATAAATATTAATTTTTATTTTGCTTACTTAGAACGTAAACGTAGTTTTATAAAGGAAATAATAGATATATCTTATTTTATACTCGATAAAAATCGAATTTTTTTTTTTTTTAAATGACGGTAACAATTTTTTTTTCTACAAAAATAACAATCATATCTAATTAAAGAAGATGTAATTGTAATTTATTTGTCTATAATGCAGAAGTAATGCATTACATATTAATATAAATAGATAAATAAGTAAAAATAATTATAAAACAAATCTAAACTTCATTCAGAAAAATACATTTTGTGTACGTTAGCGAAAATTATGTATGAGGTATGAGGCTGGTCGATCCATGTACCTCGTACAGTACCGTCACGGGTAATTAATTAATACAGACTTAAAGATCACCAAACAAAGAAGTTTATCTGAAAGTGTGGTATCTTCAGTCCAGTTGAGTTTATAAAATAAATCGTGAAGAATTCTTGATTTTATGAAAAATAGAAGTTACCGTAGTTTATTTAACCGATTAAAAGTCACCTTTAAATGTTTTTAAAATAGACAAAATTTATTTTAGATTTAATCTAGTTAACTATAAAGTAATTGGTTGTAACCTAAATTAATATTTTTCTAGTTATTGATTTTTATTTAATATAATATTCAATTAAAAAAATTTAAGTTTTCCGGTTCTCTGTACCAGACCATCATGATCAGACCATGGTTTATGATAAATTTTTATAATTTTTAAGTTTTAATGTCTTCTATTCACTAGCGGATCCAGAATTTAATTTGGGGGGGGGCCGAAAGCAACAACAATTTTTGAGAAAAACCTGATAGTTTTGAGATATTCTCAAAAAACTAAAAAAAATATCAGTTTTCTGTCCTTTACTCCACTTCTCCCATCAAAACCCGACGCGGGATTCTGTGGTATTTTATACCAGTTATTATGGAGAGAGTAATGAACAATTTCTAACAAGTTTCATCTTTATTTTTTTAATGTTGGGGTAAGGCTGTTTTTTTCTCTAACTTTACTGAACTAATAGCAATCTAGGATAGAAGGATATTAAAATACTTACCCCCGTTTTCGTGGATCTCATAGAGAGCATACTCTGGGATGGACAGCATTCGCATGTCCGGACGGAACTTCTCGATGAGCGTCTCTATGACTACCTGGGCAGTGGCGTCAGAGGCGACCCGGATGCACTTGGTCGCCACTTTCTGACCGGAGTCCTGAAAGTAGAACCGCATCACCCCATGGAACTCCAAGTCCTAGAAATAAATTTAAAAAAATTATTGTTGGTACATTCAAATAACAGTAGGTTATTTTATTATTATTATTAACAAATATCATTTATAGAACAAATACTTTTAAAAAAATATATAATAAACTAAAATATGCTAAAGGTCTCTGATGAGAATCTAGTAATCTAAGCCAGAAAGTAGAAATAACTTTTTAACTTGATCCTTATATAATTAATAGGTGCAAGGCAGAGGCTTAAGTATATATTGAAGAATACATATATATATATATTTATATACTACATTAGAAAGGAATATTTTTCTCTGTCATATTTTTTCTATTTACTTTCTTCCATGGAGGCCGTTCCAATTATGATAATTATTCTATGGACAGGGACCATAATATACAGTGAAACTTCTCTTAACGGGCACTTCTCTAATTTTTAAATAATTTTAAATTATTAAGGCCCTCCAAATACCAAACGCTCTCTATAACGGAAGCAAACGGGCTTGATGCAAGTATTTTCATTGATAAGTTTCTCCGTAACGGAGGGCAGTGAATCAGTGAAAATCACATTCCGATAATATTAATTCTATTTATAATATAGCACACTTTATACTGGGAATTTTGATTTGGTATCAGGAATAATAGTCTTATATCTTTCATTGATAGTTCTCCAACAGAACTGAATGAAATTGATAAAACATAGCGTTCGCGAACTATCCGATCAATTCGATTTTAAAATCATAAATACGAGATGTTTTAAAGAAAAAAATTATCTCAAAACTTCAGATCTTACCATAGATATCATAGACCTTAGTACAGACCCATTTTTATCAAATTATTAACTTCCGGTTGAAACTTCGTAAATAGCTTCATCTCATCGTAACCTACAAATACTTTATTTATGAAAATTCTCGGAATTGGGGCGTTTCCAATCTGGAGGTCGGCAAACTTTGTCTATTTAATTAGATACTAAAACTCGTAAGTAGCCATTTGTTTTCCACTTTAATCGGAAGATAACTTGTGCATAAAGTCGAGAAAAAAGGTGGCCTTCAAAAATATTGAGCCGTTCGCCGAGACCTACATCCAAATTGTCAAAATAACAAGGTTATATAGGCCAAACTGCTCAATATTTTTGAAGTGCACCTTTTTTCTGGACTTGGTGCTCAAGTTAGATTAAAGTGGAAAGAAAATTGGTATTTACGAGTTTTTAGTACCATTTTTTTTTTTTTTGTTTATTTAATGAAATTTACAACTGTATACAAATACAACTAGTTAATATGCACAAATTATAATTAATGACATGAACAGGCTTGAAGAGATACTACCCAGTGATAGCACTCCAATACCAAATTAAATAGATAATGATTGAAGAGCTCCAGATTGAAAACGCCCCATTTCCAAGAGTTTTGGTAAATAAAATGTTTGTAGGCTAAGATGAGATGAAGCTATTTACGAAGTTTCAGACTGGTGTTAATAATTTGATAAAAAGGGGTCTGTACCGCGGACTATCAAGTAACATTTTATATTGCTTTTGTTAGTGCAAAAGTTCGTATGTAACAATTTTCTATGTTAATTACATTTCTGCTATTTGTGACCTTTTTTAGTCTGCAACTGCAATAAATATTCTACTACAATGGAAAATAGTACAGAGAAATAAATTATGAAATTATAAAAATAAATCCTAAAGAAATAATCAGTTTTGTAAAAAAAAAAATAAAATTTTTACATAAGACCTTTTGCACTAACAGTAGCGACATCTGGAGTTGCAAAGGTGAACATAAGCCAGCCAAGAACTACACTTGTAAATGCTCGTGTTCGTCATGGTTTGGTTAATGTTTAAACGCGGCTAAATAAATATTTATTAAAGAAAAATGAATACTACTTGCGTACAATAATAATGGTTATTTATTCTTATGTATCTGTTAAAACAAATATCTAAGTTTTAAATTATTTCACTCTCGTACAGAGCCATAAACAAACAGAACCATTTAAAATATTGGTGAGGAGAAATGGGATTATTTTAAACATTGGGGGGAGGGGGAAGGTCGTACCCATCAAGATACCAAAAATGCAGCATTATTACTTAACAATTCACTTCTTCATAAATAATCAAGAAATGATAAATAATTTTAAACAAAAAAAATATGATAAAAAAAAAGAGGTAAGCTGATATTACACCGTCATTTTATCAACTTCTGAATGGACTACGGTCATTCGTCCCTTCTAATCTGAAAAATGATCTTTTGCTGATTCAGGTGTTTAACACTCTAGAAAAAGAAGTGAGCATTAGATCATAGATATAGAACCTTGTAATTAGTAACCTAACAATTGTAATCATAACTAGGATAATTGTACAAAATGGATACTAATATTATGTAATAGCTGTTAAGTAGTCAAAGCAAGTATTTTTTGTTTAACTTAGAATAAGCAAATTTTTTGTGCTGAGTTCGAATCCAGCTAAGACAGCTTATTATTTATTGTGTTATTGTATTATTAGCGTATTGCATCAGACGTGGATCAAGAAACCCTCTTGGGACACACCAGCTTCTATAAAGTAGGTATTCTTTTTTTTTTTAATTTTATTCATATCTAAAATTTTATTTAAAACTTAAAATACATCTAGCAAATGTGAACAATGAGTATGATGGCATGAAAACACTTGTTGAGTAACTAACAATTGGCAAGACTCTAATAATATTAGGAGATCACAGTGCCATCATCTTTTCAAATGCCTCGGTGGGTTGAAGGGAATCGAAAAGAAAGAAAGGAAGGAAACGACAGACTTGGCATGGTTCGGAAGTATATTATGGAAGAATATGTATCTGGATTGGGCCAAATCGTAAACAGATGGTACATTAAGGTCTTTATGGATGATTTTATTAGTGACAAAGAAAGGAGCATTGAGGATTTTAGGAAGGATTTTGGATTGTAAAGATTGGATACGACAGGAATTCAATGGTTTAGCATAGCTCCAAAGCTCAACTCCGTTAGTCCTAATAGGCCTCATTAAAATCATATTTATCAGTTGTTTTTTTTGTAATTAATTGGAAGTTTAGAGCGGTTGTCTAGTGCTAATGCTAAAGTAGTTGGAAACGTCGAGCGGTTTCTTGTCGTTTCAGTCTAGTATGAGGATTCCAGTTAGAGTTTGTCCAGATACAGTCCTAAGTAATGGGTTTGTTCAATAGGGATGAGTGGAGTATTGTTAAAGGATACCGTAGGATAAAAAGCCATTGAGCGTGATCACAGCCAAATCACATGCCTAAACAATCATTGGCCATGAAACAGTACTTCCTAAGTAAGTATTGAATCCAAAACCCTCTATGCGTTGTAATGTTTATGTTTCTTTAATATTTGCTTTAAATAGAAAATTAAACTTTTTTGATACCATACCGAATTTCTTTAAACTAAAGTCCGTTTTCGGCTAAATAGAACATATTTCTCCAGTATGTTTACATATTGAAGAATAACATTGGATCCTGAAACGATATCAGATATTGCTAAAGAAGAGAGGAAATGGACACTGGTGCCAGGCTGCGATTCCAACGAGCTAGGTAATTTCCGGTCCGCAACATTCTATATCTCAGGGCTCTGAATATATTACGAATTTTACATCGAACATACCAGGACTCCAAAACAGTTCAACAGTTTCTAGCGTGCAAAAGGTACGTCTAAAACAGTAATTATTATTCCAGATTGAATTTGTGCATTTTTTTTTTTAAAAGAAAATCACTTTCATTTTTAAGACGTGTTTACTTTTTCAGGCAAATTATTCAAACACCTGATGATCTTTGCTACTATAAGTGAATATTGTATAATATCAGAAAGGAGATTCATAATATAAGTTTGTACTGATTTATGTTGATATCAGCTTTGTCCGATTTTGATGAACAAATATAAATTGTCATTTTTTTAAATGTTTTGACAGTACTTAGGTATTATCCCGTCGACCATATCATATCTCTAAAATTTTGTAGAAGTTATATCTTTAATTTTTATAACACTTAATAAAGGAAGAGAAATATAACACTCAATTCAGCATAAGGTCAACGGTGTAAAATGTAAGTACACATAACTTCATCCAAAGAGGTATATATTGACAATATAAGAGGCCAGGTGAAAATATTTCGGACGAAAACTTATCAAAAAGTAGGGAATTTTGTATTATTGCGAGGAGTTAAAAAATGTTTGTGCTCAACACCGAAAATTTATATTAATCTTTTAAGTTTTTAACATCAAGGAAGAAATTTGATTCAATGTCTGGCTGTAATTAAATCCATGTGAATGTCACATCACCTTCTAACGTAAATCTTATTTTAATAAAAAAAAAATTCAGGGAGTACTCGTCCACTATCAACTTAATCAAATTACATTTAGTACTTCCTCTTCTGGATTTGAAAACGCATTGTGTAATTTTTTACAATCCAGAAATCCAGATTTTTTATATTTATTTATTTGTTTTGAGGAAGTTCCGCAGAGTACCAACAGCTGTAATGTTAAACCGTGATACTTTGACGTGGAACCGACGATATGACAATGATAGGTTGTATTAGTTTTTAAACTAAATGTGAGTTGTTAGATTTTTTTTTTATTATTCTGTTCAGTTTTAAATAAAATTATAATCTTAGTGCTTGTTATCTTGATTAACTTGGCCAACTTTTTGGTTTATTATTTTCAATAATCAACCATTGTGATCGACCAAAAAATTCAAAAACTTAACCCCCTCTCAAAATTTGAGGTATCACGTTTCAGGATGCGTAGAATTCAAAAAACGAATAAAAAAAAATTTTGTCCGTCGCGTTTTCTCTGAAACTACTGGACAGATTTTTTTTCAGATTTGGATTTAAAATTAGAGGTCACCGAGGATGATCCTCCTTCATCGACATCACTATCCGCCTTTTACTTTCAAAATGACGGCGGAAAAACCTGCGTTGCTATAGACTGTAGGTCCTGAACGAATGTACCGATTTCAATAAAACTTCGCTAAAGTTATTTTCTTGACGCCCTTTAAATTTACCCATGTAACATACTTCAACGAAAAGAAGCTGGAAAAAAGTTATGGAGGGATGATAAAATTTGGTTTACGTTTTTTAATTTTTAAAATATGGTTTATTAAAAATTTACGGAACTCCCTAAAAAAAAAAAAAAATCGTTAAAATCGGACAATTAGGAGCAAAGATATAGTATACATATTTTTTTTGTATGTTTTACTCCAAATGTTTATATCCTTTGTTTGGTTTTTAAATTTTGATTGTGTTACTGAAGTAATGCTATTTTTATTTTTATTTTTTTTTAGCATATTACTAATAATTAAAAAAAAATTTAGTCCAATAATTGGAATCACCTTTTATTTATTTTTCTTTGTCACTAGGAAGGTAATGTTACTTTAGATATATAGTTGTTTGGAAATAATAAACCATTGTGAAATAATTTGCAGCGTTTTGCTTCCTCACTACCGAAGGTAGGGAAGCATTGTGTTCGTGCGAGAAATTAAAAATTTTTTTTTGCTCAGAATCGAAAATTTTCACTCGCGTTTTACGTTTCAGACATCAAGGATCAAATTTGGTTCGCAATTTCATTGAATTGCGTCCAACACTTTCTCTTATATGTGCACTACTAGTCCGCCGTCCGCGCATTTTTTCTGAAACTACTAGACCGATTTTTTTCGAATTTGGATATAAAATCAGAGGTCACCCGAGGATCATCCTCCTTCAACGACATTACTATTCGCCTTCTAGTTTCAAAATGGCGGCCGAAAAACCTGCGTTGCTATAGACTGTAGCGCCTAAACGAATGTACCGATTTTGATGAAACTTCGCTAAAGTCATTTTCTCTACGCCCTCTAAATTTATCTATACTACATACTTCAACGAAAAGAAGCTCAAAAAAAGTTACGAGGGATGGTAAAATTATATTCCGAATAACTCAAGAAGTATACACATTTATGTCAATATTGTATATGGTTTTTTAGAAGTTTACGGAATTTCCTAAAAAAAAAAAAAAAATTCGTCAAAATCGGACAATTAGGAGCAAAGATATGGTCTCTAGTTTTTTTTAGATGTGCTATTGCAAAAGGTTTATCTTTTTTTTTATTTCTGAATGTGTTACTGAAGTAATGCTATTTTGTTTAGCAAAAAATTTTAATTCAATAATTAGAATCACCTTTTATTTATTTTTATTTATAACTAGGTATTTAATGTTACTTTATATGTATAATTGTTTGGAAATAATATACCAAAGAGAAATAATTTGCAGTGGTTTTTTTCAAATTAATTATCGTTTTATATATATATATATATATATATATATATATATATATATATATATATATATATATATATATATATATAGCAGATGAAAATAAAATATGAAATTATTCTAATAAAGCATAAAGAAATATTGAGTTTTTATGCACTCTTGTAAAACAATAAATAAATTTATACATAAGACCTTTTGAACTAACAGTATTGAAATTCATGTTCAGTATGCATTTTTTTTTATTTATTTATTTTTTTATTAAGCATAATCAAGTATGGAATATTCAAATACGACCCTCTGTTGTTGAATGTTGAAGGGTAACTGTAATCGGCTATTCCGATTCTGCTTCTCTCAGAGATTTTATTCTCATACGAAAAATTGTATACCTTGTAATATACAACGGAAACGGTGAGGAAGCTATACTGACCTTACTTGGCAACGTTTTTACAATGTATTCATTTTGTTAGAAACGAAATAATGTTTAAAAAAATATATATATAAGGATCCAAACAAGTTGAAAGACTAACTTAAAATGTAAATACGGACTGAGATGTTTACTAAATCAGAAGACGCTGTGTTGGCGTATCAACAAATGATGGAGGTGACGCCACGCCTCGAAAGATTCTTTTGTTTCCAACGGCTCGTAATTATTGCAGTGATGTCACCATGGATTTTAGCCTTTCAATGGCTAAGAATTTGTCAGCATCTTTTAAGCTTTTAACAAGCTCAACATTTTCAACATAATATAATATGTGAGCAATTTTTTTCTCCATTTTGAGAATAGTAAAATATACATATTTGTAGTTGGAACCGGACATTAATATGAAATAGAATATAACATAAACTAGTCGGCCCGTGGAAAAATAATTCGCAGAAAATTTTTTGAATTAAAGAAATAGCAAAACAGTATTTATATAGGTAGTTCTTATTTATTATGTAAGGAAGGAATTAATATTTTTTCCTTGGTCGATTACAATATTCCATTCAACGTAATAGACAAAAATATTTGTAAAAATTGTTTTGTTTTGCTAAGACCTATTTTTAAACGCTGAATGGCAAGATAACAAATGTCATAAAGACAAAATAATGACCCGATCATGGGATTTTATAAATTATTTTTAAAAAAAATGTAAGAACAACCAAATGCCTTTGAGAAATAATAAAGTTAATATATCAACCATAAAAAAAAGTGTAGTAGACTATTATACTCCTAAATGCAATATCTTTAAACAGGAAGACATTATTATTAAGTATACCAAAATTAATGGACGGTATCTTTGTTAATAATTGTCCGATTTTTTTTTGTGTTTTGTAGGTAATTTAGTAATCTTTCTAGTTATCATGGGTACAATGATGAATAAATGGATACTTTTTGAGTTATTCGCAAATAAAGTTTCTTTTCCTTCATAACTTTTTTCCCAGAAATTTCAGGGGAATAGGAATATTTTTTCGCATGTGAAGAATATCTTCAAAATGAGTGGTCAATCATTGGATTTGATGAAGAAGTGACGAAGTTACGGCGTACCGACAAAAAAAACACCTTTTAGAAATAATATATAGGATAGTTTTTAACTGTTATTTTCAAAAAATACAAACAATAAATTTTATTTTATATTTTAAATACATATACACAACCAAACTGAGTAGATTCATTTAATATAAAATTTACTTAGAATGGAGTGATAGATATACTTTCGTATTTGAAGTTAGAAATACTTTTTTTTTTATAGAAAAATTTTATACAGGTTGTTGTTAGGCCTTTTAATATTATAAATTAAGTTTTGAAGAGAACAGGGGTGATCAATAAAAAAAATTGTAAAAATAAATAAATATATTTATTTGAGGTTAAATATAATTATTTATTTTCATATAACTTTTTCTTATTAATTATCACCTCACCCATTCTTCTCTTATTATTCACTAGTAAACCATCAATCCACAATTATAACGTAAATTTTATTTGACTGACTTTAAATATGTCTCATCTTAAGTAATTATTATAAATTTTTATAATGACAACAAAATAATGTTGAAACTTCAACAAGGAATTATAAATAATAATATATATATGAGGAAAAACGGGTGCTATTAGAAATACCAAATAACCTCAGTGAAATAATTAAATAATTATCTTTTGATTTAAGTGTACATAAACTTGTAAATAAAACCAGAAAGTTAGTGAAAATGATTTCGCCTTCAGGCGTTTAACTATTTGTGGAGAAGTTATAGTTTTGCAGATAACCAGCTGTAAATGTATGGCTATTATAAAAAAGAAATATAGACAGCAAAGACATGTGTATACAATATATGTAAGAAATTAATATGTGGGTTCACAAGAGGTTTACTATACATGAGAACAGCAAGGAGACGGTTATAATACCATAAATAATTCTTACCGCTAATTCAGTAGGTCATGGAATGTAAATTAAGTTCCATAAATAAAACAAATAAGTAAATAAAGTTTCATACTTAATAAAAAAAACTAAGATGTAAGCTTTAGACCAAACGATAGAAGTGAAAACATCAACAAAGTGAGATTAATAATATCAAACATAAATTATAAATAATAGCTCATTATAAAGAGGATTAAATACTGAACATGTCCGTCGTTTACAGAATCCGATTTTTAGTTTTGTAAAATATTTTAATCTATATCTTCAATAAAATTCGTTATCATTTGGTTTTCGACACTATTTTTTCCCTTTACGCCTCTCTTTTCGCACTTCAATTAGTCAATTCCAGCCGGCTGACTTCAAAAATAAGTAAATTAAGTTTTATTTATTTATCTATACATTGTATATATTTTTCTTTCCTTATATCAAAGTGACTGATAACAGTCAACTTAAAGTGTAATTAAATAAAAGTTATCAGAATTAATAAACTTGCTTCATTATTTCTACAAATAATTATAATCAGTTAAATTTAGTTACATAATTAAATAAATTTACCTACATAAAATATATACATCTATATAATGGAGAAATAAAAGTTACCATTCGAATAAAAGAAAGATTATTTTAGTATGATGATATACAAATAGAAATAACCACAGAGTTTATTTCGATTCGTTTCAGAACAGTCTAGGTCAGTAACCACACAAAATTCTTCCTTGGTAAGTTAATTTTTTTTTTTTCGAAATTAATGAATTACGAGGACGGATGTCACAGAAACTATAGAATACAGCGAAAAAACTGATATGAGCATTTCTATTGAAAATTTTGTCAGCTTTAATTTCACATATGACATTATTATAGATATAAGGCATAGTTTCATTGATATGAGCGAAAAACCGAAAATAGTAATCTTTTGGAATCGTAAATTCAATTTTTCAACTTGATATCCACGGGTATATTGACTATTATTTCATGTCTTAAAACTGTAAATAATATGCACTGAAAGGATTGGTAGGTTTATATATCTATAATCCCTCTCAATATATATATACGCTTACAACCTATGTAGGGTCTCTATATATCTTCACATGGCCACCATTTTCTATTCCAACGGTCGTATGCTAGCAGATAGTGCATTTTTCTCATAATTCCTGCGGATATGTTCAATTTATTAGGTCAAAGCTTAGTATGAAATATGACACATTTTTTGCCACGGGCTCCGGTACTAATAGTGCTGTTATAACAAATCATAAAATGAACCGAGTAAATTACATTTAATGTGACCGGTTTAACAAATAACAGTTTTGTTTTAAATAACAAATAATCCGCCTGTTCCAATGGACTCGTTAATAATGAAGCTGATGTCATATCCACTCAGACAAAAATACGATTTGACCTTTGAACCCGCTATTTGATACTGCATCTCTCTAACTACTTTCTTGGACATTTATTACCATCGTAAGCAAATGAGATAAACTGTTCCATATAAATAATAATATTACCAGAGATTATCGGTTCACGAGCCATAATAATAACGGGTTCAGTGAGCAGACGTTGCGCAATAGAAAAAAAAAATTGAAGTGATAAAATGAAAACCTGACGAGTTGGGAATTACACTGAAGTAAAAATAAATATAGAAATTCTTCAGTATATGATTTTAAACATTTTAAAAAGATTTAGAACAGGTGATTTATCATTAATTCGATTGGTGTAAAGATTTTCATATTTTAGGAAAAATATCATAAAAGCAATTTGGCTGTATACATACACAATTATTGTACAACTATAATAGGAAAAAAAAATGTAGGGTCAAATAACGTAGTAATATTTTCTTTGTAATAATGTTACAAGATATTTGCATTAAATGCTACTTCCTCATCTATAAAATATATTTAAGAAAATCATAAGTTCTAAATAGATTATTAAAGGTAATGTGAACTAAAGCATAGAAACTCAAGGGGGATAAATCAATAAAAGGGATCTGTTGCAAGGACTATTCATCTTTATACGTAAAAGTAAAAAACATGAGTGGTAATTTTCGATTTTGAAAACAAAAAATGTTTTACCTTCGTGCATGTAATATTCAGGTAAGTAGGCCGAAACAGTTTTTTTCGGCAGTGTGCCAACAAAAATATATCGACAAAAATTAAAGTATTGATATTTTTACTATATATTTTAATACTACACTGAGCAGATCTGCACTAATTCAATGTACGATCAATGTTCCGTTGCGCCATCACCTGACATATACTGAAGCGGCAGTGGTCCAGAGACCTTTTGTGTAATACGTCTTAACTATCTTTGAGTTCTAGCAATAGCCAGATTCTTCACTCAAGACATGAGTGTATATGGCTAAAGCGCTCTCGCTCGCGCTCTGGCTTAAGCACCAGTGACCCGGTTGACAGAGTTGCGCAGGGATCTCTTGGAGTCCTGCTTTTCCTTTTATAGTTGTAGAAACAAGCCTGGCTTGGGATTTCCTGCCTGATTGTATAAATATACGACTGTATTTTTATGTTTTTAATTTACTTATCTATAAGTTATTTTATTTTTTATTATATATAGTTTTTGATTATTATTTTACTTTTGTTTATTTTATGTTTTCTATATATATGGAGTGAATGTGTTCATATCTCAGGATAATTATTTTCCAAGTTACAGATTATTATATTTCTGAATAAATATATAATAAAAAAATTTAAACATGTACCAAAAATGTAGATTATTAGTAATGTAGAGACGCATTTAAGCCATATTGCTCAATAAATAAATAATTCCGTTCTCTCTCTCATGTTTGAGTTGATTCATACATTTTTTAGCAAAACAAGTACTTAAGGATAGAACCGTCTGAGGAATTGTTATTCCATCTCGAATAAGCCCTTAAGAAAAGTTACTTAAACATTCAATGTTTTATATTGATTTTATTAAATCCGTCATTTATTTTATTAACATAAAACTAAATAAATATATAGCAGTTCACATCATGTTTAGATTATCCGCTATATCCACTCACACCCTCCTAATCTCCCAGCCTATCTGATAGGAGAGATATCTGATAAGAGATCTCCAGTGATAGTGAAGTGAGTGGTAGCGACCAGCAGAAGTGTTGATTATCTTGCGCCTTAGATACGACACTCTGAAAATCGACGGTCATTATTTATTTGCTGGGATTGATGGACTGATGGACTGAAGTCAATATAATTACAGTCTGTTCAAATTAATATAGCTATAGTTTCAACACGATTAATAGCCAACCCGAGGGCGAACTCATGTGGCACGAAATTGAAACTCTGTTTTTCCCAAAATATATGGTATCACTTATAAAATATTTAGAATGATACATTTATTGAATGATGATCCCGAAGTAACTTTATGTATATATTTGTTAATATTCCGTAGATTGGAGGGTAATAGAAAAAAACATAATGTAAGTTTTAAATTACAATCGGTACTTCACACGTTGAGCCCTAGGCTGCCAACTAATCGTGTTCGAGTTATAGAACTATTTTTAGTTATAGAAACTCACTCCGCTGTCTATGCTCCAGTTTAAGGGTCTCCAAACGTTTTGGCCCATGGGCCACTTAAAGACCACCAAAAACCCCGCGAATCATGTCATGTGATGATAAATCGATATATTGATGTTCAAAAAGATTTATCAAACGTCGATGTTACAGGTATATCGGAATAAAAAAATCAATTATTTTTTAATTTATTTCCTGTACAAAATAATCAAAGTATCTGGGTGTACTTTGAGATTCTTACAGGTAATTGTTCAATGTACAGCTTATTATTGGTAAATGTATACAATACTTTTTAAGAAAAAAAAAGGAACTTTTTATAATTGATTTTTAAAATTGTTGGTTCGAAGAGATGACACCTCAGTATGACCAAGATAAAGAAATTAATTTCAGTTGAAATGGAATTTTGGAGAACAGTTGCTAGGATATCAAGGATCAAAAGGGTAAAAAACGCCACTACAAGGAAGAGATTGGAAATTTAAAAAAATACACTAGAGTTCATGAGAGAAAGGACACTCAGTGGTACGGCCATGTCAAACGATAGGAAAGCCAAGATAATTATGGATTGAAAGGCAAAGGATAGAAGAAGGAGAGGAAGACCCCCAGTTAGATGGAAAGATAGAGTGGTGGAGAGTATGGCTGGAAGGAGACTGTCGGAGGAGGATGCGATGGATCGACAGAGATGAAGAGACTTACTAAAGAAGGAGTTTGGTTGAGGAAAACTTTATATTAAAGAAACTCACAAATAGAAAAAAATTATATTATATCATAAACTTTATTTAAAATTTTCTTAAAACGTATAAAATCCATTAAGCAGGCCTTAAAAGGGTACTTTTAGCAGAAGGTTTAAATTTGAATTACAAAAGTGTAACTTATTTTAAGTAATATGAACATTGTCTACCATTCCAAAGATCTCCCTCTCAGCTATAAAAAAATATTAGACCAGGCAGTTGAGGATTAAAACGAGGGTAATGTTGTACAAAATGGGTATTAGTTTGATCAACTTTTAAAAATTTCAAATTGTACATTTAAAGCTAAAAAATAATTCGGATTTCAACACAAAAAATGTCACACTCCAATAAGGAAACGGCGGATGATTTTAGAAATGCGGCTTTTTGTACGAGATCGACACGAAGGATTTTCCACGGATCTATAGAAAGTGATGACATAATTTCCAGGAGGCCACAAAACTATATTTTCCAATGGGCGGGATATTTCCCACCGAAGGAGCAAGCTATCAGAGATCCCGCTAACAGCAATCACAGGGCCGACCGCAGGTTGAGAAATATCTTCCCATCTACTGCTTTTTGATCGACCCGCTTTACTGGCATTTCATATT
This sequence comes from Nezara viridula, assembly GCA_928085145.1. Classification (NCBI taxonomy): domain Eukaryota; kingdom Metazoa; phylum Arthropoda; class Insecta; order Hemiptera; family Pentatomidae; genus Nezara; species Nezara viridula. Next base: position 18,649,062 of record OV725077.1, read on the forward strand.
CAGCTCCAGCCGGCTCGTAGCAACTCCTGCATCGGAAAGAGGTCAGAGGAGCTTCTTCGTGCGAGGTTGGCGTCATGGTAAGAAAAAATGATCAATCTGATAGTGAGCTAAGTTTAGGGTATGTAAAGTAGAGTAAAAATGGCGGGTAAAACATTCACAAAACAAATTAATAACTATTGGAACCAAATAAAGCATTTGCTACCGCGTGCACAATTAAAGTTATTTCAGAAATATAATATTAAAACATTTGTACATAAGAACGTATACATACTTATTAATATTTAATTTAATTTGTTTGTTAAATGTTAGCTTCTCCCTGAAGAAGATCTCGTGTCCTGCTGTGACAATCGACAATAAGCCAGTTCTCTCTAAAACACATGTATGGTATCTTGGACTATACTTGGTCAAAAAAGTCACCTGGAACATTCACACTAAAATAAAAAAACAAGAACTGACCAGACGATACAAACAACTGTCACATCTTTTGGACTACAGATCTCCACTCAACTTACTGAACAAGCGACTAATCTATACCACTATACTAAGACCTATTTGGACATACGGAGCAGAACATCGGGGTTCAGCAAAACACAAACATAAACAAAATTCAAACCACACAATCCAAAATACTTCGCAAAATCGTCAATGCTCCTTGGTTTATTCCAAATCACAGTATACACACAGACATGAAAATACCAAAAGTAAAATCCTACATACACAACATTTCATTCTTCTACACTCAATCATTCGAATCCACTCGTTCTTTCTCTATCTTCCAGGTATTACCTGGTGAGCCTCAACGACGACAAAAAAGGCAGTGGCCTAGAGATCTTCAGCTGACAAGTTAAGAATTTTTCACGAATACAATAAACTCCAACACATTTGCTTGATGCGTAACAACGCTGTGGCAAATTTAATGGAAAAAAAAATAAAAAATAAAAAAAATAATTTGTATGTAAAAGATTATTTTATTTTCTGATTAAAAGTTTTTTATCAATTTATTTATTATTATTTATCTAAAACCGTATCCCTCAGTGAGTGATCATTATTTTTAATCGAATCAATAACATCATAGATCGATTTAAATTTTTATTTATAAATCTGGCACGATGTTGTGAAAAAAAAAAATTGATTTCAAACCATGGTTTTAGGTAATTGTTTTAAAACATATGTGGGGCTATATTTATGTAATTTGATGACAAAATTATTTATTAATATTTTAATACAGAATATTGAGTTTTTTATAGATATAGCTGGGTAATTGCTAAAATGATATTGAAAAAAAGGATCAAGGAGGAAAACAGAAATAAAGATCATGTTCAGAAAAATATTCTGGTTTGGTTGGTTGTTAATGAAAGCATTAAATGGGAGTTAAAACAAAATAAAAAAACAAGGATAGCATATGAGCGTAAACAGAATAAAATAGTATGTAAATGAAGAAAAAAAATCTTGAGGGATAAAGTTTTAAATATTTTTAAAATTTCTTTTTTTTGGAGAGAAAAGACGCGGCTGGCCATATTCAAGAATTTTCCTCATTTTCCAGAGCTGATGTTATAATTAGTTTTTTTCTTTTCATTTTCAATTTTCTTATGTAAAAAAGTATAACTCTCAAATATATGGTTCATTTTCTTATTATACTTCTGACTAAAGGACGATTTTTCATTAGCTATTAAGTAACTAAATACAATTGAAAAGCCAGTTTATTCAGGAACGGTATTACTGTTTTTATTATTTTGTTTTAATTTATTAGTTTAAAAGCTATAACCTGTTAATATTTCCTACAAGAGTATTGTAACTTCCTTCGCGGACTCCAATCTTTACTAAATTTTAAATATGATTTTTTAAGGCGTAATTACAAAGCTGTTTAATTATTGGAAAAATAAAGGAGGTGTAATGTCTTTTGGGATGCAGGTAGCTCAATGAGTAAGGCACTGTGACATAAAATTATTTATTCTTTTGACAATTCAAGGATCAGCCCTGGAGATGGGCACACTCAGCCTCAATAAAGTGAGTACCCTCAAATAATTAATAAATTAAGGGGGGAAAAGTTGGTAGTACTTCTTTACAAAGGACTGAACTCTCAATAGATTCTAATGTTACAAGTAATGTTTTTACCCATTGGGATTTTGTGTAGTATTGTTAATTTTATTCGTATTTGTTAACCTTTCAATTTGCATAGACAGTTCATTTGTCAACAGAATGTATACAATTAAAATTTATTACTTTCAGATCTGGTCCAATCCAGATACCTATCCTTCCATAATAAACTTCAGAGTCACCCCAACCCTCTCGTTTCTAACCTTGCTTCCTCTTCAATTCCTGAAAACCCTCCGAGGCGTCTGAAAAGAAGATGGCCCCCTGATCTAATGTAGTCATATCATTAGAGCGCTACCATTGGGTAGTTAATCAGCAAGTGTATTCATGTCATTATATCTATTATGTCCAAATTTACTTGATGTATTTATGTAATACAGTTGTAAATGTCATTAAGAAATAAAAAAAAAAATGTATTACTTATCATTGTGTGATGCAATATCAAGTGACCCTAGTTTAAAATATTTTTGAGCGATTTGAGCGATAAGAGTCTATGTCCATACTCTTTTATGGACATAGACGTACCTAAATATGTACACATTTGCTTCAAAGTATAAATTAATGTTAAACAAGTTAATTATTATAATAGATAAGGTTACAATACTTTTTCTATTTTTTAGTTTTATGTGCCTTATTTACTTGTCGTATCTAACAACATTGAACATGACACCACACTTCAACTTATCGAGCAATTAATATTAATTAACTAATATCTATAATTAGATTATTCCGTTAACTCTTCGACCTTCAAGAATGGTGAAACCGTGTTGAGATTAGTCTTAATATATTCAGTTCCAATAGTAACACGGAAACTGCTAACAAACTAAGCAAATAATAGAACTGATTTTACTAGGTTATGAGAGTATCATATGTGGCCAATTATTGTTGGTTTAAAGACAATAGTTTTGTTACTTAATACATTCTAATGTATATTATGATATAACACATAATTTATTATAATGAATTAAGTAAGGAGACGAGGTATATCATTCGCGTGTGAAAAAAATTAAGATATTTTTGAACTGATTTTATAATAAAAATGAACTACCAATGTTCAGTATATTAAGAGAAAACTGCTTCTTTATGGTATTAAATAATATAGTTAACTTTAAAAAAAAATCTATAAATGTTTACTGATGACATGATTTTGCTTACAGCTTTAGATACAAAAACAACACAAAACTGTAACTTCGCTAACATTTTTTATAATTAAAAGTTCTTAAGGTGATCTCTATAGACAATTAATGAAGGAAGTTAGTCGACTGTTCAACATATTATAGGTGATAAATAGTAACGCAGTCATTTTTAAGGTTTTTTCATTGGTGCCGACGCTTAAACCCAAAAATGTGGGTCATCATCAGGGCGTTTTTAGAGCACTCATTCACATTACTTGAATACCTTCAGTGCTCGAAATAAGCCTTACTGATAACCCACATGTTTAGGATCAAACGTCGGCATTAATAAAAAACCTTAAAAAGGACTGCGTCATGACTATATATCACCTATAAATAATTAAATTATTATTCAAACCATCAAACAGAATGTTCTGAGAAATATATAATTTGAAGTAATGGTAAAATACTAAAAAAACATTTTCTAAAAAAATACTTATAAATCAGTAAAAAAATATAGTTCCCTAATACTTTTCTCATTTCTATATTAATTTTATGTAACCATAGTCCGTGCTACAGACCCCTTTTTATCAAATTATTAATCTGCCTGAAACTTCGTGAATAGCTTCATCTCATCGTAACCTACAATACTTATTTACGAAAATTCTCGAAAATGGGGCGTTTTCATTCCGAAGTAAACTTTGCCTATTGCCTAAAGTGAGGTAATAAAAACTCGCCCTTGACAATGTCCAAATTCCTCAGACAGACAAAGTTCAATATCTTGGACTTACATTTGACAGAAGAATGACATGGGGCCCACACATCAAGAACAAAACAAAACCACTAAACCTAAGTGTATTATACTCACTCTTTTCAAGGCATTCCAAATTAAAACTTAATACATATACTTACCTACTTAAGCCTATTTGGACCCACGCTTCACAGCCAAAAAGACTCGCAACGTAAACTACAGACTTTTCAATCAAAAACTTTCAGGACTATCACCAAGGCTTCGTAGTACGTCAATAACATTACTTCACATAAAGTTAGATGTCAACAGTTAACGACCACATACCAATAAACTACAAAAAATTTCACAGTAACTTACACGAACATACCAACTCACTGACTCAAAAGAAGCTGGATGAGGGATCTCCTTCACTAACTAAAAATATTAAAATCAAAACAGGAAGGATGCCGCTGGACTCCTCTCTCTTAAACATATTCCAAGACTTATTCTAATCTTCTACATCTTTACAACACACTCGCTGATTGTCGGAACTTGTGACAACTGTGGGTGGAAAAATTAAAACAATAAAAAAATAACACTCATTTGTTTTCTAATTGATTAGTGAGATAATTTCATAAAAAAATGAGTGGCCTGACCTAATAATTGTAGTGGCAAATAATTTTATAGAGTACCCTTTTTCTCAATTTGGTAGTCAAATTATCTTACGAATTAAGTGGAAAGCAAGAGGGTATTCTTGAGTTTTCAGTACCTCATGAAAGTGATCAATTAAATCTGAAAACGCCTTAGTTCTTTTTTTTTTTTACCTGATGGATTATATTTGTTTATTTAGAAATATCACATTCTGTCACATCAAGGACATTTGTAATAGTGTTCAGAGAACACACTCACACTCTATTTACAATAAATAAATAAAATAATAATAATAATACAGAAACTTAATAATAATAAATACAATAAAATAAAATAAAAATAAATACAATAAAATAAAATAAAAATAAATACAATAAAATAAAATAAATGTATATAAACAAAAGAACTAACCTAATCATACACACTCGGGCTTGAGTGGAGGATCTGGCCATTGCCAAAACTCCAATAGATGCTTATTTACAGAAGGTCTCTGGGCCACTGCCGCTTCAACCTTCGAGGAGGATTGTAAGGATGGGTGGTGCTGGATAGAGATTGTGCAAGGGGATTTGGATGATAGGTAAGGTTTTGGTGAAATTTGGAGAATTTTTCTGGAATAAGGTCTAGGACAAATGGGATATTAAGGTCATGGTGTAGGATTTTGTTATTTACATAGAACGGAGCATCAACTATTGTTCGAAGGACTTTAGATTGAAAGGATTGAATACGTTTGATGTTAGAAGCTTTTGCTGTCCCCCACAGTTCAAGTCCGTATGTCCATATAGGTTTCAGTATTGTCTTGTAGATAAGTAATTTGTTTTCAATAGAAAGTTTGGATTTTCTGTTTAGTAGTCTGTATAGCTGGCCGTATCGTCGGTTGAGTTCTTGTCTTTTGAGTCTAGTATGTGGGTTCCACGTTAGTCTTCGGTCTAAATGAAAACCAAGATACCGGACTGTGTCTGAGTAAGGAAGCTGGATGGAATTAAAGTGTACTGGTGGACAGGAACTGCGTCGGAGTGTGAAGGTAATATGTTGGCATTTAGATTCATTAACTTTAATGCGCCAGTTATTACACCAGTGCTCAATCAAGGTGAGGTGGTTTTGGAGATTTAAGGATGCTATGTTGGGATCAGAGTTGGATGATAAGATTGCGGTGTCGTCAGCGAATGTTGCAAGAAAAGTATCGGGATGAACAGGGATGTCAGCAGTAAAGAGGATGTAAAGCACGGGACCCAAGACGCTGCCTTGGGGAACACCGGCTTTAACGGAGTAGATATTGGAAAATTCTGTTCCACAGCGAACTCGGAAGGAGCGGTCAGAGAGGTAGGATCGGAGGACTAGATATAAGGACTGAGGTAAATGGATTTTAAGCTTGAAGAGCAGTCCGGAGTGCCATACCCGGTCAAATGCCTGTGCAATGTCCAGAAATGCACCCGAACAGTATTCCTTGTTTTCTAGGGCTGAGGAAATATGATCAACAACTCGGAGTCCTTGTTGAACAGTAGAATGTTGGGAGCGAAAACCAAACTGATGGGAAGGAATATTTTGGGATTCTATAATGGGTAGGATTCGTTTCAAAAGGATCTTTTCAAAAATTTTTGAAAGGATTGGGAGTAGGCTAATTGGTCTATAGGATGTTGAGATATTGGGAGGTTTGCCTGGTTTTGGGAAAAGGATAATTGTGGAGTGTTTCCATAGCAGAGGGAAGTGGGTGGTGCGTAGGATACAATTGTAGATATATGTAAGGAATATGACTGCTTTGGATGGAAGTTGTCGAAGGATTTGAGGGGTAAGGAGATCATGTCCAGGAGCTTTACGGGGGTTAGTTTTTTTAATTGAAATTTCACTGCCTTAGTTCTGAAAATTTTCGTATTAGTTGAAGGTCACGATAACATAAAGCCGTCACGAAGTTTTAATTAGACAAAGTTTTAAAGAACTAATTCAACTTGAAATAATTAAGTTATTATATACAACATTCATAATAAATATAACGATGGAAGTTTTCACCAAAAGTATCACCTTATTATAGTAATCCCCATTGGTGATGTCAAACTCGAACCGTACAGTTACGGATACAACTGCCTGTTATCTTGTGCTAAGTGACATCTCTGCCCCAATTCCCAAATACCATCGCCCTCCCGTGAGCATATCAATGTCAACCCTTAATTCAACATACCAACATTCTCCAACTTGACATCCAATCATTCCATTATTTGATAACCGCCCGATAATAATGTAATATACATGTGAACGAAAAAGTGCCTCACAGAAATTTAAAATGAATTGATATGAATATAATTTAAATTACTAACACTATCATGAGAATTTGCCTTAATGATTTCCAAATAATTTGGAAACTTCGACTTTTTTTTTTTTTTATTAATTACAGCCATTTTGGAGACATAAGGCTGTGCGGTTGGAAATTTCCGAATTATGACCTAAAATTGAATCTCTATCTTTAGGTGTGATTTTTACTGATTTATATTAATATATTTTAAAAGTTTACCGATAATTATTTTAACAAAAGAAATCATTAAACTCGTTCCCAATAAAATCTACAGATAAAAAAAAATAATCGAATCATCAAAAAACAAATGAGATTAAGAACTGTATTATAACTAGAAAAGTTCTAACATGATCAGAGAAAATAATGAATAATTCCTGAGAAAGGTATCGAATAACGAATGCATATTAATGACCTAGATTCCAACGACGCTCTCTAACTTATGAACTGAATATTAAAGTAGAGAATCACAGCCTTATATTGTAATGAATACCAATTAGGGATGTAAATATCGATATTTTGATGTATCGAGTATCGAAATTTCAAATTTTTTCGGATTGTAAAAAAATAATTCCGATAGGTGACAGTAATTACCAAATATCGACAAAAAATATCGTTATTTCGAATTTTCTTAATCATAGAAAGAAGGAAAAAGTATAATAATAATTTGTAGTTTTAGATTTGCAACAGCATCTCAAGGTACATTTAAACGGTGACAGTTTTCTGTCGTTATTGCACAGTCATGATAGTGAAACATATTTAGTAGTGTTTGTAATCGCTTAGAATTAATTTCTTGACAGTCTCTCTTAATAGAATAGACTTATTTATAGAATGAAATTTATTGTAGAATAGGTTGAGTCGGTCTGTAAGAGAAATGGTTTAACAGCTGACTGAGCACACTAAAACAACAGCTGAGTTCATAATTAATTTAACAAAGGCAAGCTTTTAATTTAAAAAATAATTTATTAATAATAAATTGATTTAATGTAATCTAAACAATTAGAAATAAATTCAAAATTAATAAATAATTTATAATAGGTGATAAAAAAAACAAAAAATTAATATTATGAAGAAGGAAGAATTGGTAAGACAGCTTACCGTCAGGTATATATACTAATGGTATATATGACAACTAACGTGACTGTAGAACTCTCGGTCGGGACAGCTACTGTCATCCATCACATGTTTTAATAGACGACGTGTTAGGGAGGCGAAAAATAGAAAAAGAAAAAAATCAAATCAATTGTTTGCATAAAAAATAAATAAATAAAAAGGATGGAAGATAATCTATATATATGTACAAAAAAAACAAACTAAGGTGTAGTTTAGACCACAGAATAGAAGTGAATAAATAATAATAAACAGTAATAGGGCGAGATTAATAATATGAAATATAAATTATAAATAAAAGCTCATTATAAAGAGGGTCAAATACTGAACATTTCCCTCACTTACAGTATGCAGGTCCGATTTTTAGCTTTTGAGATCTGTTAATCCATATATTCCAAAAAACCGTTTAATTTGGGTACGCGGTTCAGTTATTGTAATAAGGTATTTTTCAATTATTCTAATTACATCTTTCCAGTTGATAATGGTAAATAAATTTTCAACATCAAAACAGATCAAACAATATTTACCTATCGTCTATTTTATCTATTCGTTCAAACATTTCATCCACCTTCATTGAGTTTTTTATATCATTGTTACTACCTGTATTTAGGTTATTGAGTGTGGAATTGAGATATTTAGCCAAATGTTTCAGTTTCCTCATTGATATTACTAATGATAGGACTAAGTGGAGCGCCAATTTTATGTAACTTTACTAATCCATGTGTTCTAAGTGTATTGTAGTTAGGAGTAATTAGTTCAATTTTATTTAATAAGAAATATTTAAAGTTAATAACAAAGTTCTATTGCATAAAATATAGACATCAAAGCAAGGCCAATCTAAATATGTCTTTAATGATTTATCCAACGACTGTATAATATTAATGTGGGAATCTCCAGTTGGGAGGTTATGGAATGTTATACTATTATATATTTTCCATTATGCCTGAGAATTTCAGCTATTATTATCATTCATATTATTTTTTTTTTATATTGTTAATAATGTTGTCAAAATAAATTTCCAGTGTTGTAATAATATTAGCATTTGTACTATATATTATCATTTTGTTTTGAACACTATCTTTTTTCCTAAAATGCCTGTCTTAACCGGTTTCGAGATAATACTCGAGCTTTTACGTTTTCAGTTGATACCTACACTAGGTACCACGTAGCCATACATATTTAGGGTTTAAAAAAAAAAACTTATATTATTATACTATTTATTGTATTATACAGAAAGTAAATATATCGCTCTTAATTGTCTTGGGAACTTAGAAAAATATACAAGGAAATTATTTAATAAAAAAATCACGTTTTCTGCACCAACTCAATAAGTCTCAGCGAGTACGATATTGAGTAGAATAACTTTTAAGATTAACTGTTCTTTATTGCTTCATTGTTTAACGGAAGGAATATTTTACAGTGGGTCAAGCTACCAATTAATTAATGCAAGCTATTAATTAGGTAATTGTGACTTCGAAAATTAATAGTATGAAGCATCACTAATTGCGTATGTACTAATAGAAACAGTTCTCTTAAAACGCATAAATTAATTAGAGAGAGTTGTATGCTTAAGTATGTAAGTATGCTAAGCCGGAAACTCACGAGCGTATTTTAAATTTCTAAAAAATTTCTTTGAATTGAATTTTTTCACATATTTATTGCAATGTTCATACTGAAGAAAATAATTTTTCATTTCTGTCCAAACAAAACATTGTGTCAATAAAATATCAATTTGCTACCCTAAATGTTGCGGTATTAGTTTTAAAATTTAATAAATCTTTGAGTAAAATGTTTTGCCACATTTTTCGCTGTGTGAAGTAAGTTTTGTGGTTTTCAATTTACATATTTTTATTAGAATCAATGACTAAATAACATGTCTGCAATCCCGAACTGCAATGGTGTGCCTGGAACCATATTAAACAGCTACTAAATAAATTATTTAATTTTCATTTAATTGGGAGTGGAATAACACAGTGATAAGTAGGGCAATGTGGTCCTATGCTCAAGGTTCAAAGGTTATCAGGGCACGAGTTCAGCTTTGGCAGGTAATTATTTAAAAGACATAGATCGATCCTGTGGTCAGGAGACCTTCCTGGAGCAAACCCAGCCTCTAAAATGTGGCTAATCTTAATTAATTTATTAGGAAGAAAAACCATGCGGTTGAACGTGATTTTGGTCAAATCACCTTCTTGCACTATAAAACAGTACTTCATAAGAAAGTACTAAAGCTCATACCTTTTATTGGTTGTAGTAGTCTTTTTTTTCCTTTTTTTTTTATTAATTGATACCAAAAAGTGATATGAAACTCTAATTACAATCTGAATATTCTATATTCTTTGAAAACACAAACACATATATTTTCTCTGGACAAACAAGCCACCTGAAATAGATCGATAAACAAATAACGCAGGCAGTAGGTATCTATAGGCAACGACTAAACGTCACGACAAAGAGAAATTAGCAGGCAAGGTAAGCACATAAAAGAAACAGCTGTCATTGTTCAAGGCCACCACTTCCGGCATTCCTTCTGCAATTAGTACACCCAACGAGGTTAGAAAGAATAAAGAAATAGTATTGTTACCCTCGATGGAACTCGCTATTACTAATATTGTATATAATCAGTAGCTTCCATCCATTTTGTTCTGAATTTAAGATCGTCTATACGATGATAGTGTTCTATCATGGAAATACTGCCACGACAATGAGATAGTAAAGTATCGATCTTGTCATTATCCTGATTGTACAAGCGAAATAACAAAAAGTAAACCATTGCTTTAAGACGTCGGGCATAAAGGGCAGTCGCAAGACTTTAAATGAGAAGTAAAAAACTTTATTTTCTTTGACGACTAGTGTTGCCCAAAAACGGTCTTTGTCTTGCACTTTGTAAGACCAAGACCATGACCGCTTAACTGTTGCAAGACCAACACCAGGGCAGGTAAAAAAAATCGATTTTTTTAATAAAAATTAATTCAAAATAGTTACTAATACTTGACAATCTTAGTTGCTATATGTTAATAATTGATATAACTAATATAATTCTTTTGCATTCAACTCCTCTGATTTTTCATTCGGGCTTAGTTAGGTTTCTCCTATCTAAAAAATTACAGTAATATCTCTATAGCTAATAAGTAACTGCAAGCCGTTGCGAGAGTTTTGCGCAAGACCAAGACCATGACCAAGACTGAGTTTGCAACACCAAGACTCGTCCCGGTCTCGCATTTGGGGAACACTAATGCCGAGTTTCGGCCTAGGTTTAAGGATTTCATCGGGGTCAAGAACAAATATATACCAAAGCAATACACAAATTTAGATGAACATGTTAATGATTAACCAAATATGACACACTTCCATTATCATTTTCATACTTTAAAGTTGCTTACTGTTTTGGTAGATATTTTTTTTTGTATTTTTGTTATTTCTTTTTTTCTTTCGGCTTAAGTCTGGCGAAGGCTTTCAACATAAGCTAGAAAGTCATCACAGAGGAAAATAAAGCTTTTTTATTTGAGTGCAATAATTTGAGCTCAAGGGGGAATTAATAAGGTAAGTGTAGACCCTTAATAAAAAAAAATTAAAAACTGCAGTATGCTTTATCATGATAAAAGTGAAAACATCAACAAAGCGAGATTAATAATATGAAATATAAATTATAAATAAGAACCCATTACAGAGAAGATAAAATGATGAAATTACAGTATGCAGGTCCGATTTTTAGTTTCTGAGATATTTTAATCCAAATCTTCAATAAAACTCGTTCTCATTTGGTTGTTGACACTATTTTCACTTTTTCTGGTTTTTAGCACAGCGTTGCGTTAAGATACAAATTTGAATAATAGATCATTACAAAGAAGATGAAATGATGAACATTCCCCTCACTTACAATTTGCAGGTCCGATTTTTAGTTTTTGAAATATTTTAATCCATATGCAAAAACTCTTTAATTAGTCGACTCCAGCCGACTTTACCCGAGTGTTACACATCGGAAATCTGACGGTTCAATCTAATTCATTCTCCACAAAAATTGTACAAAAGGCTCCTAAAGAAGTTGTCACATAAAAAAATAAACAGCGGAACAACGATCAAAGTACGAAAATTATTTTCAATTTTAAAAAAGTTTTTTTTCCTATGTCAAAATCTTTAAGTTAATATATATTACAAACCTCGGGATTCCTTCACTAACGTGGCTACTATAAGGCCACTTAATCCGCCCCTAAACTATCGAAAATGTAAAAAAAAAAAAAAAAGGTCGTTATAATTCTTAACAGGAATAGGAACAACAGGAAATGTCGAGGGTGAATGAAAACATAGAGATAATAATCATAGTATGTTCGTTCGTAATCTTACAACCTACCACGTTCAAACCATTTTTTTTATCTTCACGTTTACTAATTCCTTTCTCCTCATTCATACAGCAACCTCTAATTTTTGTGTTGTAGGTAATATCTTTTACTATAACCAATAAGAAAAGATCATTTTCAATACTTGAAATTATAAAAATTACTAACCTATCAGAGATTTTCAACATTGAAAATGGAAGAGCCTGATAATTAAATTTAGTCAAATTATTCATTATTAAAAATTTAAATAGGCTCATTAAATAAATAAATAGTACAAATTATAATATTTCTAAAAGAGCATGCACTAAATTAAGTCTTGACGTAAAGTATAGACGTTACGCTCTTGAATACTTATAAAATATGCTCCATGAACGTTTATTCTATAAAATAAAAATGGAAAAAATATTAACTATATTATACTTTGACAAGTACACATTAAAAAAATGTTATTTATATATTTTAATAAAGGCAAATGTGATCGACATGTAGTTCTTATGTAGCCACGAAACAAAATAGCAATAGAATGAAGAAGAGAAAAAAAATGGGTTTTCTGACATTTTTTCTTCGATTTCATCGAGAAAGTCACTTGAGAAAGGATGAACTTTCACAGCAAGGTGCATTGAATGGTAGCAAGTGTTACTGACTGCATCGATCTGTATCTAAATGACCTCGTCACGACGTAGCAACACTTTGAAGGAAATACAGCAGCGAATCTATAAATCGATGGATATCAACAATTTTCTAGTATGAACAATACATATAGGTATATAGGCAATACCAATGGTTATTGCATTATATATAACGTTAATTGTTGACGTTTCTACCGCGATAAGATTTCGAAGTTTAAATATCTAAAACCCCCATACCAGACTGAAACGACTAGAAACCGCCCGACGTTTTCGACTACTGCAGCACTTAATAGACAAACGCTCTAAGCTTTCAATTAATTACAAAAGACTCATACACATGACTATAATAAGGCCTATTTGGACTTACGGAATTGAGCTTTGGGGCTCCACTGAACCATCGAATTCCTCTCGTATCCAATCGTTACAATCCTTCGTAAAATCCTCGACGCTCCTCAATAAATAAAATCATCCATAAAGACCTTAATGTTGCATATGTTTCCGATTTGGCCTAATCCAGATACCTATCCTTTCATAACGAACTGCAGAACCATCCGAACCCTCTCGTTTCAAACCTTGCTTCCTCCTCGATCCCTCATAACCCTCCGAGACGTCTGAAAAGAAGATGGCCTCGGGATCTTCTAATATAGAACTTTAATTTCAGTTCTACCAATGGGTAGTTTCACTTCATGTTGTACATGTCATCTTTCCAATGTCACATTTACTTGTTGTATTTTCCATGTAATACAGGTAAATTTCATTAAAATAAATTTAAATATATATATATATATATATACTTGATATATATATATATATATATATATATATATATATATATATATATATATATATATATATATATATATATATATATATAAAGGAAATTAAAAGAAAAAAATTCAATAAAAAATCCAACAAGACTAAAAGAATTGAAATTATTTTTATTATACTGTCGAAAAATTACTCAAAAATCTAAAAACAGGAATTTACTACAATAATATAATAGTGTTATATAAGATGCAAAACTAGCCCACTGGTGTTTGGAGAGGAAGCCCAACATCTCAAATTAATCGTGTATCGATTGCGAAGCAGTGATACCTTGTAACTGTAAAACGTCCATCTTAAAATAGAATAAATAAAACTTCTTTTAAACTCGGGGTGAAAGCACCAGTTATGGACAGGGCTTTCTTATGGGATAAGCTTTCTTGTTGATTTAAAGATTAAAGTTTTTTCTAGATTGAAGAACAATGACCTCTATTGACAACTGTATGAACAAAGTTTCCAAAAGAAAATTTTAAAATTCCTATCATTGTTGGTTCTATACTGCTCTTGAGATCAGTGTGTTTCATACCTTCCTATTAACAGTTCTGCTAAGAGTAAGTTGAACATTTATCTTATCTTTATAGTTAAACAAAGATTTTAGAATTTTTCTGAGGCATGTCCATTACTGGTACCGTCCCCTGTCCATTATTAAAACAATTGAATTTCAGATTGTCCATCACTAGTGAAAAAAGTGTTTTTTTTTTTTGTTTTTTTTAAAGAGATTATACCGGTATAACTTAATATTAATTACGTTGTCATAAGAAAAAAAAAGACAAAAATTTCCTTAGCAATGTCCATCACTGGAGAATATAAAAATTCTCAGTTTTTATTTGTCATGATTCAGTAGGCATATCAAGTCTCTACTTTTTTTTTATCTAGACTGCGTAATTAATACGATTCGTATTTGATACAGTAAATTTGATTAATTACGTAAAATTTGTCTATGTATATATTATATGTTTATACTTCCACTGTCCCGATTTTAATTGTTAACAAATTTTTTTGTACATGCAATATTTTCTTGTTCTACTGTTAATAATGTTCCTTTTCTATATAACAATCACAATGAACTGGTTAAAATATAATAAAAATTAAAAATTTTCTGTTCATTTTTCCTAAAATTGGTGTCTTGAGGTTTTATTTTTTACATAAATTAGGCCAATTATCACCAACATTTTATTGATAAGCTATTAATTACGACGTTTCGACCATACTAAGGTCCATTTTCAAGTCTTGCTGAGTCCTCCGTTATATATTCATTATTAATGTCCCAATAATTTGTTCAGTGAACATTAAATTGTCCTGCTATTTAGGGGTTTCAGGACTTCCAGTCCCTCCAGAAATGACGTAGGCGAAACCCCTAAATAGCAGGACAATTTAATGTTCGCTGAACAAATTATTGCTACATTAATAATGAATATATAACGGAGGACTCATCAAGACTTGAAAATGGCCCTTAGTATGGTCGAAACGTCGTAATTAATGGCTTATCAATAAAATGTTGGTGATAATTGGTCTAATTTATTGTAAAAAATAAAAAAATAAATAATTTTAAAAACATTAATTTAAATTTACGATTTTTAAATTAATTGAATTACAATCGATTACTTTAAAAACCGATTCATGTTTTTAATTGATAAAAAACATAAAATAAATAATAATAATAACCATTTAGTTAATGGTATTATAATCAAATAAATAAATTGTTTATGAAAACAATAAAAGAAAAAAATATTTCAAGAGGTTGGTCTAGAAGTGTCATCAACTGTCCTTCCAAGCCCGATAATGCGCTCCCATTTGTTATTTCATTCATTCCACCCCAAGAGATCCCCTTTTCTAACGTAAAAGCATAGATCTCCTTTTAAAAGAAAAACTCTGTAAAATATTACACAATAGATTATTTATTTTTTATTTTTTTATGATAAATATTTCATGACGCTTTATTTTTCTCTACCTTCATAAATGGCCGAAATATTTGAGTTAAATCTCTAATCGACTAACTAAAGAAGTGTAATGTAGAGTTCCAAGTTTAATCCATAAAGTGGCCTGTGACTTACAAGAAAAATCTAAAAACAAAATAGGTCCTATATCGAGAAAATACGGATCATATGAATACGGATCATATAGGGTGAACATAACTGTATCATTAAATTTTATACCGTACAAAAAAAAAAAAAAAAAAAAAAATCTGGTGCACACAACACACAACCTTCACTTACAGCTCAACTTTGAATAGAAATAATTTTCTGGCAATGTTGGACTATTATAAAAATTTTGAAGTTTATTTTTACCCTAGCTTACAGCTAACAAATCATTAAAACTATTTTTTTTTAAAAATCCTATTTATTATATTAACGGTTGATTATGGATTGTACGACTATTATTAAACTGTTATTTTCCATTGCAAAGTTTACTAAAATGGAATTACGAGATTTGCAATGCCTGTTATAATAGGTCAAAAGTTGTCACACTAATTGTAAGTGAATACTGTTGAGATATCACAAAGTGAAAAATTCATCAAATTATTCACTAATTTAATTTTATAAATGTTTACATGATGGTTTTTCGAAATAAATGCACAATAGATACCTAATTATTTAAATATAATATCAGATCTAGAGTTATTAAACTATAGCAAATATATTAAAGATTATAAACATATCCATGAAATATTATTATATTTCACTAACTACAATGAAATAGTATCTTAATGTTATTGCCTTCATTCCGTTGAATTTAAATTCTTTTTTTTCAAACTTTTTTTAAAATTTATTTATTTATTTTTTTAAATGAGATTTACAACTGTATTACATAGAAAATACAACAAGTAAATGTGACATTGGTAACATGACATTTACAACATGAAGAGAAACTACCCATTGGTAGAACTCAAATTAAAGTTCTATATTAGAAGATCCTGAGGCCATCTTCTTTTCAGACGCCTCGGAGGGTTATCAGGGATCGAGGAGGAAGCAAGGTTTGAAACGAGAGTATTCAGATGGTTCTGCAGTTTGTTATGGAAGGATAGGTATCTGGATTGGGTCAAATCGGAAACATATGGAACATTAAGGTTTTTATGGATAATTTTATTTGTGACAAAGTAAGGAGTGTTGAGGATTTTACAAAGGATTTTGGATAGTAAGGAATGGATACGAGAGGAATTCGATGGTTTAGTGGAACCCCAAAGCTCACTTCCGTAAGTCCAAATAGGACTTATTATGAGTCGTTTGTAATTGATTGAAAGCTTAGAGCGTTTGTCTAGTAAGTGCTGCAGTAGTCGAAAATGTCGGGCGGTTTTTAGTCGTTTCAATCTAGTATGGGGGTTTTTCAAACTTTTACAGTTTACATTTAGCAAGAAAATTGTATTTAATTTCCTTGAAAACGTGTGATTTTCGTTAAGTTATGTTAATTTTCAGAAATTATTATTTAGATTGTTTTAGTCACTCTCCGTTACCTTCAAAGATTTTATTTTTTCTAAAATTTCTGCTTTTCAGCGATATATTATACGTATACCTTGTGACTATTACTTCCGGATATTCATTTCCAGCCTGGAGAGAATTATGCTTTTTTACTCCTTTATTCAATTACCAAATTCTTTCAAAAGTTATATTTAGCCATTTTTTATAGTTGCTGTCAATAAGAGAGAGTTATTTTTTAAGCTTATTTTGTAAGCTATTTCTATTATGTTTGGTATTATAAATTTGACAAAAATTTTGTTTACCCCCGAATTTTTCAGGTAATCAACAAGGATAAGATAGGAAATAACATTTGGGGGCAATGACCCGAACAATAGCCACTCCTTTGTGTAGTATAGCCGCATACCTAGCCACATTGTCAAGTCCCATTGTTGGCTATACGCGATTAGCCGACATGACACGGTTCTACCGTCATCAGCATATGGTGGACCATATTAACTATAGATAGGTATAAAAAACATCAATATTTACGAAAAATGCACTATTTCGTAAATTGATTTGACAACATATAAGATGTCAATCCGAGGTTATTTATATTCTCCTACATTGCTAAAAAAAAAAATTTCGAAACTAGGGCGTTCTCAATCTGGAGGTTGATAAACTTTGTATATTTAAAGAGACACTAAAAAATCATGAACACACATGCTATCAACCTGAATCATAAGATAATTTTATCTCAAAATCAAGAAAGGTGGCCTACAAAATATTTGGGCCGTTTAGCGTGACCTCCACACTTAACGCGTCAAAATAACGAGGTTGTAAAGGACAAACGGCCCAATATTTTTGTGATTAACCATTCTTTTCAATTTTGTGATGAAATTCAAGTGAAAAGTAAATATGTATATATATTGTTTTTTTGTTTTATTTAGATATATAATATTCTGTCTCGTGGACAATGATTATAGTGATAAATAAACACATTCACACCATGTATATACATAAATAAACCGGGGAGGTCCGGTTCACCCATGTGTCAGGTTAATTCATACGAAAGCTCAAAATATATGTATTAATGAGTTTTTATTACCTTATTAAATAAATTAATTTAATAAGAAAAAATTTGGAGGTTGCGAAAAGATGAATTCACAAAGTTTTAGAAAGATGTTAAAAAACTAATAAAAAGTGGACTGTAATTGAATAAATAACTTATGAAATGCCATATTCGCAATTATTACAGGTTTTGATTTGAAATATGCTTTCGAGTAGAAGTCCTCTCCCCCCCCCCAAAAGAAAATTATATTTATATTATTATCGATATAGTGTGAATGTGATCTTACCTCTGTATAACCATTGTCCAAGTGACAAGAATGTTATATTATTCAATAGATAAATTAAATTAAATATTATTACCACCAATAGTTGTTTCTATGAATGAACTTAATCAAATATTTGAACTAAA
This sequence comes from Nezara viridula, assembly GCA_928085145.1. Lineage (NCBI taxonomy): Eukaryota > Metazoa > Arthropoda > Insecta > Hemiptera > Pentatomidae > Nezara > Nezara viridula. Next base: position 18,667,697 of record OV725077.1, read on the forward strand.
TAGTCTATAGTCAGATTATTTTTTTTTTTTTTTTGGTATATGTTGAATGAATGAATACTCTTAGACTTAATATCTATTGCCATACAAAAGTGCACGATAGTATTATTATTGAATAAAAAAAAAAAAAAAAATCAATAAATGAATGATTATAGAGGAAAACTGAATGGATAGTAATGTGGGTGCCCTGGATATCACTTAGCACAGCTTTTGACTATAAGTGAATACAAAGAAAAGTTTTGAAGATAAGGAAAAATTTCCAAAACGTCAAAAAAATCAAGGAAAAGTAACAAATACAATATTTGATTCCATTGAAGGAAGTTTTTATTGCCAAAATCCTAATGAATGGGGACTTAATTTGGCGTAGTTAGGAAGTAAACATGTTGAAGTCCCCACACTGGTTTGAAGTTGAAGTTTCCCACAGGTGAGGAAGGAGTGGCCAATAAAGATAGATAAAGAAGTGGCTAATCAAACGAAGATAAAAATGTGAGATAAAATAAAAATTTCTCTCTAAATCAACGAATACTGAACTCGGATATCTCAGAAAACATACAACATTAAAAAAAAAAAATCCAATTTCTCTTCTTTATAACATAAATATTGTATAGTATGCATGTGTTTTAGTTGTTATTTTGATTAGTTTAGTTCTTTTGTTTATATACATTTATTTTTATTATTATTAGTTTCTGCATTCTATAAATAGAGTGTGAGTGTGTGCTCTCTGAACACTATTAACACTATAAATGTCCTTGTTTGTGACAGAATGTAATATTTTTGAATAAACAAATAACAATAACATAAAACGATAGTTTTTCGCCGTAACGATCCCTTTTCCGCCTCTTAGGAGCGATGGATTTTATCGGATGGGGTATTAAATGCAAACGATAGGGTATTAAATGGAGCAATAGCGAATCATAGCACATCAAGAAACAAACTTTATTTGTGAATCACTCAAAAAGTATACATAAAAAAAATACTAAATTCCCTACAAAATAAAAAATAAATCATCAAAATTGGACCATTATTAACAAAGATACATCCTGTAGTAATGTAGATATGTTTGGGTTTATTTTTATGTACGTGATTAGGCTATGAAATAGAAAAATATTTCCTCTATCTCATAATAAATATTATCGTCTTGTTTTTATATTATATTGTCAATTTCTCACTCAATAATTATTATTATTCATCGCGAATTATGACAACTATTAATAAAATATTAGTAACAGTTTAATTTCAAGTTTTCTCTTCATGTGGTGTACGTTTACAAACGTTCAATTCCCAACCTGGTCTGGATAAGGAAGCATATAATTTTCTACAAAAAAAAATCACCCTAACTTGACTCCAATAGTTTAAAAAATTTGTCGCTGCTCTTTATTCGTTGTGACTGCAAACAATTAGTAAGAGAAGCTATGCTGGTATTCGTATTCGTGATGGAATGACGTTTACAGATACAACATTCGTAGGTCGTATCGTGATGTTATAAAGCCTAGAGTCTTCATACGAAAAAATATTTTACATTAGATATTTAAAATATGATATATTAGAGTATTCCGTTTATTAACGGTCTATCTAATGAAAAAATCGGAATGGTAGTTTCTAAAATTAGGGCATTCAAACAAACGATCTATTTATATGTTAGTATAGATTATCTTCAAAATTTATGGATCTATTTTAAAACACAAACAAACGAACATGACAATTTGTTTTGTTATATTTGCTTAACAGAGATGCTTCTGGACATTGTTTTAGAGAACGTGTATATTTTATTTCATAATTGGCAAACATATCAAGTATCTTCTAAGATCATATATCAGAATATATAACCAATTTACGAAGTATCTTCCATTCATCAACATTAATATAGATTTTTGATTAGGATATAAAAAAAAATCTGGTGCGCGCTACACATAACTTTCACTCACTCTTTGAACTTTGCTCAACTTTGAATAGAAATTATTTTCTGGCCATGTTGGACTATTATAAAGTTTTTGAATTCCATTTTCAACCGAGCTAAAGCTAAAAGATTGCAACAAAACATAGATCATAAATACTATTAAAATAACAAAAGCCCTATTTATTATATCACCGGTTGATAATGGATTGTACGGTTCGTTGATTATGGAATGTTCGATCCGTTGATTATGGATTGTACGACTACTAGTTATTAAAGTGTTATTTTCCATTCCAAGTTTATTAAAACGAAATTAAGAGATTTGCATTATTTGTCATAGACAGGTCAAGAGTTGACTTTAGAGGAAGACGCATATGAACATTGGGCATTTAAGCCCTGTAAAGTGACATCAACAGGGATAAGACCTAAATGATATTAAAGACCACTTAATTATATAACGATACACCGAGTTTAATCAAAATCGTTAGAGCCGTTTTTGAGAAAATTGTAAAAATGTGGTTCAGCGTTTATATAAAGTGGCACTTCCGGTTAGCCGATTTTAAGGAAAAAGTTGCCAGGACATCTAAGGCATATATCTATCTTAAATATGTAATATCAGTATCGTACGACTTTTCGGTTTCAAGCTAGAGTGTTCACATACACACACACACACACACAGACACACAGACCATTTTTCGGGACTTGGTTATTTGGACTCAGGGAACCTCAAAACGTGTATTTCCGTTGAAAACTCAGATTCAAAAATGTTCACTATCGCAATACTTACACTTACTATGTATTACATATATAGTTAATTGAAAGTAAAAATAGATAAACATAGAAAATGATCCATTATAATAGAAACATTTCTAAACTAATGTCAGACAATATAATTAAATTTTATATTGCTGTGGAAGGCCTATCTCGAAAGAGTAATGGGTGTGAGCGTTGCCTGAGATCAACGAACTCCTTATGAATATGACAATGTCACACCTGGTTATATTTAAGGCTGGAACAGCGAAATCCTCGTACAGCGTAGGTAGTAATAACAGCTCTAGGGGGGGGAGATTATATTAATACAATTATGTCACCGTGAGAGTAACAAGAAGTATGAAAGATGGTAGTATAATATGAACACAAAGGTAGGAGGATTAAAAACACGTGCATAATTGAAGGGATACAGTAAGGCACATTGCACATATAACATCATCTATGAGAGGTAAAAAAGGAGAGAAATATTATTGTTAACAACAAATACAAAAAAAAAAAAAAAAAAAAAATGAAAACATTTCATTATCAAACCTCGTTTTTTTTTTTTTTTAAATTTGGGGGTGTAGTTACGCTAAACGGCTCAAAATTTTTGAAGGCCACCATTTTTCTCGATTTTGTGAACTTGTGAGTTTTTAGTACTTAATTAAATAGACAAAGTTTGCCCCTAAAGTTGACAAATAGGGGGCCAAGTTCGAGTTTTTATTATCCCATTTTAGGCAATAGACTAACTTTACTCATCTTCAGATTTAAAACGCTCCAATTCCAAGGGTTTTCGTAAATAGAATAGTTGTAGGTTACGATGAAGTTTCAGCCGAATGTTAATAATTCGATAAAAGGGGATATAACATTATTAATAAAATGTTACATCAAAGAAACTTTATATCTGATGATTGAGATAGGATTTCGAAACTTAATATATTTAAAATTTTAATACTAATAAAATAAATTATTCAAACGAAGTTGTTTGTCCCCAATGATCAAATACTTCTCCTAGAAAACTTCCCGGATATATAAAATATATACATTATAGAATCCGAACACGTCCAGACCACCGTATAGTAGAATCTCTATTACAACAGAAAGGCTTCCTAACAAGATTTGCTGTCAGGATCTACAAATAAACCTATTTGCTACCGTACACTAAATAAAAATCAATATTTGGGTTCGTCTGAAGGAATAAATATAAAAATATAAAGGTAGAGAGAGCGCTACGCACAGATAGAAACAGGAGCAATCATAGTAATCCATCATAATTATATTATTATAATTATGTTAATTGATTTATTTAATATTAAGAATAATTGCATGTAATTGTGATATATGTTTTAATTATAAATTACAAACAATTTTTTTTTTAAAATGACTACTAGAAGTATCAATAATATTGATAGTCAAGAAAAGTATTATTTTTTAATACTATTATGTAGTATGGATGATAAATATTCAGGACGCAGTCTTTAAAAAAAAAAAAATTTTTATTTGCGAATTATTTTAAAGTCCTGAAGATGAACCACAAGTTTGGTATGAAATTTTGGCACAAATAAAAAATTAACAATTTTTTTCATTCAATTACTATGTAGTATTACATCCTATAATCAGTGTTTTATGAAATATGTAGCAATATTTACTTAGGTAATATTTTTTTAATGTTATTATATTCAATTATGTAGGACATTTCTTTTTTATCTAACTAATCGTATGGCTAAATGTTATTATTTCATATTGTATTCATTTTTATTATCATTCATTGGCATGATTAGGAAAGAGGGCAAGTGCATCTATACTTAAAAAACAGGCCTCACAAAAGAGAATTATTCTAAAAGTATATAATAAACATATTTTCAAAAGTGTACACACATTGCTTTCTTTAATAAAACAAAAAAAAATTATTATTATTTCTTAATGATATTTACAACTGTATTAAAGAAATATATTTAGTAAATTTGAACATATGGATATCATGACGTGAAAACACTTGTTGAGTAACTACCCAATGGTAGTACTCTATAAATATTTTTAAATTTCTTTTTTGTTAATTAGTGGGTTTTTGTTAGTAAGTCAATTTGGGGGCCATTTTTTAAATTAAATTAAAAGTTCATTCCAAAATATAGATAATCTTACGTTAAATCAGACCTTACTTCAATTAACTATAAAATTATTTGTTGATTTTAAGATATATCTTTTGTCAAAAATTGGGACCTCACTGTGAGTTTTTTTTTTTCAATTGAATAAGTTTATTTCAAAATATTATGATTTTTAGTTCTGTCAAACGAGGACTTTTTTTTTTTTAACCATAATTATCTTATTGTGGATCGACACAAGGGCATTAATTAATAAATTAAATATTCATTCCAAAAACTAGATACATTTTTGTTAAATGAGACGTTACTTCTATTAAATATAAAATTATCTACTGATTTTATGATATATATGTTGTTAAAAAACTGAGGCTCCAGGGTGCGAATATTAATTTATTTTTCAATTGAATAATAAGTTCATTTCAAAATGTTATGATTTTTAGTTCTGTCAGACAAAGAAGTTATTTTTATAATAGTTATTTTATCGTGGATCGATCCTGAGGCCGGAAGACCCTCCTGGGGTACATCCAGTCTCTATAAAGTGGATACCCTTAATTAAATAATTAATACAGAAAACCTGACGATTGAGCAGTGATCTCGGCACGATCACCTCCCTCCACAATCGTTGGCCTATTAACAGTAATTCCTCACATTGTACTCTATGAAGAAGGAATCTTAAAAAATCTCTGAATCTATCACGCATTTCCCCCCGCTTTTTCTCTTTTACCCAACGTGCCAACTTTAAATAAACAAAACTTTAATAACCGTAAACAACTTTAACCTTAACGTGTATTTCACATCTTTTTAATTCTGTCCGATTCTTAATATTCACAACCAAAAGATGTAATTTTAATTCACAGCGTTGATGATCAAAAGGTTTTACGCCTTTACTATACAGCAACCAACCAATCACATTGTATTAAATCAAAGATCCTTCATAGGTTGTTTGTGGTACAGGTTTTATATTATTGTTACGACAGGATTTTTAGCTTCAATGATAGGTTTTTTGCAAAGAAATAGATAAATTTCATTCCATGAGAACAGTAAGTTATTGTTTTTATTTTTTAGGAAATTTTTCGGCAGGATTTAAATATCATTAATTTATTTTATTGAAGGGGAGACCTCAAAAACAAATCCGTTCCGACTCCCAAATAATGTAGGTACGTTACTTGTATTATACTTGTATTTTTTCTCTTATAATTAATCTAGTACATCATCATATTAGTTATTAATAACTACTATTTTTATTTTTTAAATTTAATCAATTTCACAATTTAATCTTTTGGTCTTTAGTTACAAATTAAAGGCATATTATTAACCATTTTCGTCTCAACAACACTCGACTAATAAAAAATAATAAAAAAAGTTTAAATGTCATTCTTCCACTAAATGTTTCTATCTGCTTTGACCATATTGTGTTTTGTTTTTTTATTAAATAAACTCAATTTTACTTATAAATTAAAATAAGAAAAAAGATATTCAATAAATGAAAACAATAATATGTTCGACGTTAATAGAATAATTTTCAATGTAAAATCAGATGATAAAGCATGTTTAAGGGGTGTAATCAATCAATCAAAAATAGTATCCCTAATGCTATGTGAATGTGATGGAGACATCCATTATTCCAGGCATCGGGATGTGACTATCCCGAAAAACCAACCATCGAATCACCCCGTTATCGGTCACAACTGAGCAATATGGTCGACATGACACCAAGTTAGGGAATTCCCTGTTTGTTCCAGCGGATGTTTTGTAGAGTTATATTTAAATAACACGACACACAGCTGAGAGCAATGGAACCTTTCTGATATCAGCAAGCCTCACAGAGTCACTGTTCCTTTGAGTCACCGGTGATTCAGGCATTCTTCAGTGACGTCACTGTCTGCAACAGAGGCAATTCAACACCCTTTCCTTTTATAGCGACCTTAACCACACCTTCCAGGAATTTTCTAATCATTCAACAAGATTTCCCACCCTATAAGAGCCAATCCATAAGTTAACTGATATTTATTATAAATATCAGTTAACTTATGAATTTTATAAGGTATTTATATTATATTACATATTTAACCGAAGCATTTGTTAAAGACAAAAAAAAAAAATAGACAAGATGTGACAATAAGTATGTCACTAATAAAAGAAATATGTATGGAAACTAGTTGGCAGTTGTGAATGATTCGCGCAGTATAATGATCCTCCATTTTATTTTCAACTATTACAACACAAGTACATGCAATATATACTTATATATCCTGTTGCTTTGTCCATACACTGCCCTATGGCATATGGTCGGTGAAATAGAAATAAGTTAATTCAATGTATTACGAAAAGAAGAACCTAATATTCATTAAAAAAAAAAAAATAATGATAATACAAATTAAAAAAAAAACCTCTACCAGTAAAACCCAAGAAAGGATCTTGGATACAGTACTATTTAGGGAAAGCACTGTTTCTTGGTCTACGGTTATGCAAGGAAGTGATTTGACCGAGATCATGCTCAACCGCCAGGTTTTTCCCCTTAATTAATCATTTTAACTAACGGTACCCATTTTATAGAGGCTGGGTGTGCCACAGGAGGATATACCTACCCAAGGTCGCCTCACAGCCAATGAATAATTTTATATAAATAATTTTTCTGAAATGAGTCGGGATTCGAACCCGGGACCTTTAGCATTGCCCAGTACCCTACCACTGAGCTACCCAACTCCCTTCAAAATAAATAAAATTGCAAATCGTTATATTTTTACCACAAACGGCCTCAATTCAGTAAATAAGTTTTGAGAGTATTTGGAAATTATTTTGAAATATATAATGTATGTACAAGTAAAGTTTTCTATTGTTTATTACATTTTTTTTGGAAAATGGAACTGGCATCTGGAAAAGATTTTGAAAATGATGATTTTATCATTAAATTTGATAAAGAGTTAACGAAGATATGGCGCAAAAAAAAAAAAAAAAATGGAAATGTTATAATAATACGATATTGAGTTTGTTCCCATGGCAATCAGTTCACTTTTGATTAGTTTTAAAATAATCAAAAGCTATACATTTCTTAAAATATTGCAGAGTTAATTATACGGATATTTAAATCATCTAATAGAGTTCTGTTAAATGATATAATCCAAAAATAAACAACCATTTAATCTGGGAAATTTCTAATCGATTTCAGTGATTTTTTTCATGTTTTAAGGAAAATTAATAACCTTTCAAATAATCATCCATAAAAGGTATAATTTTAGAGTTATGCATTAATAAAATTTATTTTTTCATCACTGGATTCCGGGAGGACGTGACCATTTTCCTCACCTGAAGGAAATAATAATCTTTAAAATGACTTCGTCATCATTGGATTTAAGAATTAACGAAGAAAACGAGACAAATATACCTTTGAGAAATAACAAAAGATCTAAAACATTATTATATGTCTCTAAAATATAAAACAGTTTTTATAGACCGTGTCATATTTTTTCATTTACACATACAAAGCGGGACGGACCGTAACGAAGACAACACACTTCTCAGTATCATTACTTCCTTATCACGGTTACGAATTGACAATAAGAATAAATATAATTATATAATAATATAACTTGGCCATAAGGTGGTATGTATAATATAGATTTTTAAAGAAATTAAAAATTTGTCCGAACTGTGGTTATGTTCCGTTCAATTTATGTCGATAAAAAATAATTCAAACTGAACTGTGGAATACAAGGAAATAATAGCAATACAATTTGAGCAATGAATTGTACAATTAAATGAACAGTTATATAATTTGTGAAATGGCAGAGGGTATCCTCTAGTATGATTAAAAATAGTTCTTAAGATGAAATCACTAACATAATTATCTTTATTCGTTATCTTTTGCAAATTTTAAGGCTCCCTTTTCATAAGCCCAAGCAAATACATCACATCGATCGACATTGTTAACTACCTCTTTCACGCTCCTCTCAAGAGCCACTTATAAGGAGCGCTAAGCCGCAAATGATGCGAGTTATTAAGGAGTCATTAGCCGGCAAATGATGCACAATGGGTACTCCACAACGTCGGGGAGCACCCCCCCCTCGATATGGGCGATCCATCACTCCGAGGAGGGTAGCTGTCAGGAGGGTAGTTTAACATGACAATGAGTTCTGTTTGGGTCCTTACAATATCAAAGGGCAGTTGACAGGCTAAGCCATCCGTGTCCAAACTGGAGCGTCATCAAAAGGGTAACGTAACAGTGCGGCGAAGGGTAACGTCGAGACGAGAGAGCACGTGTGAAAAATCATTCTGACAAAGGTATAATGCCATCAAGCGAACATGGCACACGGAGAATACAGATGACCAGTTACAGTCCAGTCATTCGGTCATTTCACCTGGCAAGTTCAGGACAAGTTCTGAAAATGAGCTCATTAATGTTTTTAGAGGTGATGATTATGATTATGATGATTATGATAGGGTACAGTTACACCAGAGATGGACACAGTTAAGGATAATATTTGTCTTTTTAGGCTTATGTCGCCGTAATTATTATAATTATAACTTCTTCGTTTGACATTTAGAATCTCTAAGGTCTCCTTGTTCTATTTAACACTTTAAAATTCAAAAAATATTCAGTTACGCAGGTATAATCTCCATTTAAAAAAAAAAAAAGAGACTTTTTGCACTAGTGATGGACACCCGAAATTCAATTGTTCTAGTAATGGACAGGGGTCGGTACCAGTAATGGATAACTTCTAAAATCTTTATTTAACTATAAAGATAAGATAACATAAATGTTCAACTTACTCTTAGCAAAACTGTTAGTAGGAAGGTATGAAACACACTGATCTCAAGAGCACTATAAAAACAACAACGATAGGCATTTTCAAAATTTCTTTTGGGAACTTAATTCATACAGTTGTCAATAGAGGGCATTGTTCTTCAATCTAGAAAACTTGAAACCTTTAAATCAACAAAGAAGTTTATTGTTTACAATTGAAGTCCGACCTGTCCATCACTGGATCCTCTGTCCATAACTGGTGCGTCACCCTGTTTTGATGCAAGAAAATATAGTTAAAAAATCGTCGATAAATCAATCTCTTTTCCTGTGTATCTACCACACGAAATGGAGTAGAAATCGCAAATATATTATTTTTTCATATTTTGTAATAATATGATTGATAGAACTGATATTAATAATAAACAGACACTTCGAGCACTACTTTGCAAAATTTTATAATTTTGATCTTAACTGTATATTATTCAGATTTTCTGTGTAGCAGCACAAACATGATATTTCTATTATTCCATTGCTTTCCTTTAAAAAATATTATGGTCTTTCTAGTTTCCAAGTATGGTGTTATGTTCCACCTTCAGACACAATAATACGCTCAACCAAACGCTGCAGCTCGCTAGAAATATTTCTTTCGATTGTTTTCTTCTTTAGGAAATTCACACGTAAATAAACTTAACTATCTCTAAATTCTGATGAGTGTTTAGAAGACTTTTCTTGATCATTATTTTTGCACCGCATAGTTACAAAAAAAACCAATGCACTTTATTGGAAAGTTTTACGGATAACACAAATCTATCGAAGACCGTTTTACTTCTAAGAAAAAGGCGCGAATAAACAAAATTTCTAAAATGCAAATTAAAGTATACTTTTTGGGGCAGCAAGATAATAACAAAAAAAAAATTATAGACATGATTTTATAAACAATTGATCTAAATTTTAAATTAAAGTCACAATTACTTTTGCATTCATTGTAATATCCTTCTTATAATATAAAAAAAGGTATGTTAGTAATAACTTTTTTTTCTCCAAATATATTGAACTTTATACTTAACTTTATTAATTAAATAGATTGATTAATTGTCTTTCCCATGATATTGGTACCAAAAAAGAAGGGGGAGTTACGAAGTGTAAACAAAAAAACATTGCCTTCTTAAGACTTTCTAAGCGAGTAAAAAATAAAAGAAAAATTGAGAACAATACAGAAGGTCACGGTTTATTAGTTTCCTTTAAGATAGTTATTATATATTAGGCAACAATAACAAAGAACAAAATGACAAAGGTTATCATATCCTACGAAACAAATGTGACATAATATGTTAGGTAAAGAAAATTACATACTACAAAAAATAAATTAAAAAATAATATCTTACTTCAGAATCGATTTGATACGCATATTTTTTTTTTTTTTTTTTTTTGCTAACATAAATTTCTTAGACTGGTCATTTAAATGTTGAATTTACTTGCCGCGAACAAAGAACAGAAGAAAAACTGTAAACTATTATAATGGTGTCGACTGTGATTATAATATGAGAAGTAGTTGGTCGAAGGTGAGGTTAAATAAATATTCTAAAATAAAATATGGGTGATGAATATTCAGGACGTAGTCATTATAAAGTTTTTATTAGTGCCGACGTTTCAACCCAAACTTCATCAGGGCGTGTTTATCATTCGTAGAACAGTTGACCAACTTCCTTCAATAATTCATAAAATAAAATAGTATTATATTAGTTACGCCGACGTTTCGAACCACATTGTACGTCTTCTTCAGGGCTACAAAATATAAAAGGTACGTAGTGAAAATAAAATAAATGAATTATTAGTAGATATTAAATAAGAAATAGTTGTCAGATAAAGAAATAATAAAATGGCATCAGTGATATAGTAGTTGATAATATAGTAAAAATATCAAGTATTAAAAGTAAACAGATTGCGATAAGGTAAGGTATGAGCGGATAATAAACTAGTAAAGGATACATTTGATAACTGTAGGTTAACAGATAAAAAATGAGGGTTAACTAATAAAGAAATAGTCCATGGTACAGACCCCTTTTTATCGAATTATTAACATCCGCCTGAAACTTCGTAAATAGTTTCATCTCATCGTAATCTACAACTATTTTATTTACGAAAACTCTTAAATTGGACGTTTCCTATCTGGAGGGGGGCAAACTTTGTTTATTTAATTAGGTACTCAAAATATACACTTGCTTTCTACTTGGATCGTAAGATAATTTGATCACAAAAGTGCACAAAAAAAATATTGCGCCGTTTGTCCTATATAACCTCGTTGTTTTGAAAATTTCAGGGTGTAAGACACACGCTTAACGGCATAATATTTATGAAGGCCAAATTTTTTCTCGATCAAATTATTTTACGTTCCAAGTAGAAAGCAAATGTGTATTTACGAGTTTTTAGTACTTAATTAAATAGACATTGTTTGTCCCCCTCCAGATTCAAAACGCTCCAATTCCAATAATTTTCTTAAATAAAATAGTTGTAGGTTACGATGAGATGAAACTATTTACGAAGTTTCAGGCGGATGTTAATAATTCCATAAAAAGAGTTCTGTACCACTGACTAAAATTGAATAACGAATAAGTAGTGATCTAGTAATGGTAAAATAATAATATATTGGTGGATAACAAGCTAGTAGATATTACAAAGGTAGAAGTTGACAAATGCAGGTTAACAGATAAAGAAATTAAAGGTTAACCAATATTGAAATTAAAATCGGAAAATATTATACTTTGATGTGTCTCAGAATCACGAAAAATACATTGGATCTTTTTTTTTTTAAAGAGTTTAAAAACAATTTTGTTGTCCATATTGTAAAGGAGTCCTCATGAAGAAACTAGGTCTACTTTAGTACATTTGCTACCAGGATGTTCTTAATGAGAGGTAAAAAAGAAATAGAAGATATTTTCTCCATTAGCGATCGGATGAAAAAGAGAAAAGAAGCATACTGTAAGAGACAAAGGAGTGGATTGATGGATGGGAATATAGATCTGTATCGCTGGGGGAGAAAGCAGGGACTGTTTTGGGGTAAATTCCCCTGTTTTCCAGGAGCATAAAGGGAAAGTCCAGTCGGGAGAGTAGTCCAGGAACCTCGATAGTTTCTACCGGACTGTTGCCTACGAATCAGGGCATCAATCACTGCGACTGAAAACGTAACTTATTTCAACTACTGGAGCAATCAAGAACGTTTAGTTCAGTTAGCTAAAAAATTTAATTAACGAAAAACTAATTGGTCTGTTCTAATAATGGCGTAATATATCGGTCAGTGAACAAATGACAAAATAATATAGAAGTTAATGCAATGTATTATAAGACAGATATTTTTTTTTTCCGAAAACGTAGATTACTTCATTGCCTGTTCAGATTATCAAAGGTTAAAGGTTAAATTTAAAATTGTAATGGTAAAAGTTACATAGAACGAATATATATATATATATATATATATATATATATATATATATATATATATATATATATATATATATATATATATATATATATATATATATCTTATGTAACTTCTTTTTAGCAAGAAAATCAGAGATTCAACGTACATTATGTTATCTGATTATTATTTGTTTGCAATGTTTATATACTTAGCTGATAATATATATATATATATAATATAAGTAAGTATATACACATTGCAAACAAATAATAATCAGATTACATAATGTACGTTGAGTCTCTGATTTTCTTGCTAAAAATAACGCCTGATCTCGCAAATTCTTTAAAAGCACCAGACTGCAGTAGAGCCGACGTTATTTCCATTCGCCCACTCCAATCAAGTATTAAATGCCTTTATGGCCTTTCTAATTATCTATTATGAAAAATAAAATGGGTACAAAGAAATTTTCAAATGAAAAAAATTGTATGCTATACCTGCTTTTGAAATTATCAAGCCAATGTACACTGTCATTAAAATATGCTTTGTCATCCTTCAAAAAAAAGATTTCTCAGTTAATATATACCCGCAAACATGACACTCTTATGATCTCTGACGCAAAATCCACATATAAAGAGATTCCTCAACGCCTAGTTTTAATATTTTCCGTTCAAAAACACCAAGATACGATTCGATTGACTGAGCTACTGAGAAACAGCCATTTCCATTCCGTCTCTCGTCAGTCAACTGTTTTTTCTTTCTTGTTCGGATTACCAGGGATTTAGGACTACTGGGAGATTCGAATTATTGAGACCTTCCTGCAGTTCATTCATAAAAAAACCACTAAAGCGTGTGCTTTAGACGGCATGATAGACGTGAAAATATCAACAAGGCGAGATTAATAAAGTGAAATATAAATTATAAATAATATCAAATTATAAACAGAATGAAATACTGAAAATTTCCCTCGTCTTCAGAATGCAGATTCGATTTTTAGTTTCCGAGATATTTTCATCCATATTCTCAATAATACTCGTTATTATTTCCTTTTTGCCTCATTAATACGGCGTAGCGTTAAGATACAATCTTAATAAAAGCTCATTATGAAGAGGATGAAATGATGAACATTTCCCTCGCTTACAGTATTTTAAGCCATATGCAAAAACATTCAAATAATCTACTCAACCCGACTTTACCCGAGCGTTACACATTGGAATCTGACACCTCGAACTAATTCAATCTTCACAAAAAAAAAAAAAAAAAATGCACAACGCGTCTAAAGAAGTTTTCGCTTTAATAATAAAGTAAACAATAAGTACAAAATACTACTTATAGTCCACTATCTTTCCTAATAATGGCACGATTTCGTAGATTTTGTTTTTAGTTTTGTAAAGAATTTAGTAATATTTTAACTAACAATGGCTGTAATACATCATAAATCAAATTTAGTTCATTGTTATGCTTAAATAAAGCTTCTTTTTTTACGTAATCTTTTCCTGAAATTTTAGGTGGGATCTATTTATTTTTCCCATCTGAAGGAGAAAATAGTCTTCAAAATAAGTACTCATTATAAATAGTAGATTGAGCTTGAGATTAGATTGAGCCATCAGAACTCCGATGTGTAAGATCGACTGGAGTAGACTAATTGAGTTTTAGGATGTGGATTAAAATATCTCAAAAAATAAAATCGAACATGCATATTGTTAGCGAAAGAAATGTTCATCATTTCATCCTCCTTGTAATGAGCTATAATTAAAATTGTATTTTAAGGTGACGCTGTTAGGGAGGCGAAAAGGAAAAAAATAGCATCGAAAACCAAATGAAAACGAGTTTTATTGAAGATATGGATTAAAATATTTTAGAAACTAAATATCGGACCTGCATACTGTAAGCGAGGTAAACGTTCAGTATTTCATACTCTTTATAATGAGCTATTATTTATAATATATATTTCATATTATTGATATCACCTTGTTCATGTTTTCACTTCTATCGTGTGGTCTGAAGCACACATCTTAGTTTTTTTATTAAGTATGGAACTTTATTTACTTATTTGTATTATTTATGGAACTTAATTTACATTCCATGACCTACTGAATTAGAGGTGAGAATTATTTATTGCATTATAACCCTCTCCTTGATGTTCTCTTGTAAACCCACATATTAATTTCTTACATATATTGTATACACATGTCTTTGCTGTCAAGATTTCTTTTTTATAATGGCCATACATTTCCAGCTGATTATCTGGTCATTTTGCACTTTTTTGTTGGAGAGTGAATTAGATTGAGCCGTGAGATCTCCGATGTGTAACGCTCAGGTAAAGTCGACTGGAGTAGACTAATTGAAGTGTTTTAGGATGTGGATTCAAATATCTTAAAAAATAAAATCGAACATGCATATTGTTAGCGAAAGAAATGTTCATCATTTCATCCTTTTTGTAATGAGCTATAATTAAAATTGTATCTTAAGGCGACGCCGTGTTAGGGAGGCGAAAAAGGAAAAAAATAGCCACCAAATGAAAAGGAGTTTTATTGAAGATGTGGATTAAAATATTTTAGAAACTAAATATCGGATCTGCATACTGTAAGCGAGGGAAATGTTCAGTATTTCATCCTCTTTATAATGAGCTATTATTTATAATTTATAATTCATGTTATTGATATCATCTTGTTGATGTTTTCACTTCTATCATGTGGTCTAAAGCACACACCTTGGATTTTTTTTTTTTTTATTAACCGTAAAAATAATAAATCAAGTGTTTTTATTAGATTTTCTGTTGCACTCGATAGTGTTTCGACAAATTAACTGACCCTCCCTCCTTTTCAGAAGTTTTATTAAAAAATTATTACTTTATAATAAAGAACAAAACAAATTATACCTGCTATTATTAATTCCCCCTGATTGATATTTTCGCTTCTATCGTGTAATCTTAATTATACAACGATTTTTTTTAATTTATTTTTCCTAAGGCATATAAAACAAGCAATATATGCAATTTTCAATAACGGACAATAACGAATCATATAAATAAATAAAACATGTATTTCAGCAAACTTCCTATAAAATAAATTATAAATGCTGAACCACTAATGAGAAAGGAGACTACAGGAGTTCCTTCCAAGAAGCTACACCTCTTCCTTTGAGGACGGACGGCGCCAGTTAGATGGAGGAGTGCCGTCCTATTGTCACCTAACTGCTCGGTCGCATCCTGACCCCTCCCAGGGAGGACCATCCGCCCTCAACAAAAACAAAGACCATTGTCAACGGAGGCTGTCAAGAACTGAGCTCTGGATATCGGTCAAGGCGAGTCAGGTAATTTTCTATACAGGACACACAGGATGGGAGGGAAGATAAAGATAAACATAAGTTTTATTTAATTATTTTTTAAAATAAAATGTGTATTTATGCAGATCAGATAAATGTGTATTTATCCTCGCGCGGGCTCATTACCGCGTATGGGGAGCGTCCCACGGGTGGCGGATGTGGGGATGGTCGGTGGAAATTTCTTGGAAGTTCCTCCCGGCTAAGTCCGATGGACTCGCTGACCAACAATGAGAGGGGCCCTCCAGACTTGCTGGAGGGAGGGGACCTCCAGACTTGCTGGAGGTAGGGGCCCACCAGTCTTGCTGGAGGGTGTGACGTAGGATTGAACGCCCTACTCACATATCTTTAGTTCACCAAACACCACAAAAAGTCATGGATCTTCCTAAGGTAAAACGCTCATTATCCGGAAGTAAACTAGTCCCCCGTTCGGGTCTCCGGGTGGGGACTGCTTTAGGGGATTCATGGCGCAAGTTGAAATATAGGGATTTAAATTTTGGTACGTGGAACGTAAGGAGTTTAAACACAGCAGGGGGGCTAAAATCGGTCGCGAATGAGGTAAATGGGTACAATTTGGATGTCGTGGCTCTGCAAGAGGTTCGCTGGCCAGGGGAGGGCTCGATGAGGGAAGGGAAGTACACTATTTGGTACGGAGGAAGCGAGAATCATTGTTTAGGTACCGGGTTTCTAATTAGGCGTAGATTACTATCCGCTTTGAGGGACGTACAATTCTTTAGTGATAGAATTTCGGTAGCTACATTTCAGGGACGTTGGTTTAAAATGGCATTAATAAACATACATTGTCCGACCGAAGACAGTGACGATGAAGTCAAAAGTGAATTTTACGATAAACTCGAATGGGTTTATGATAAACTACCACGAAACTACATGAAAATAATTGTAGGTGACGCGAACGCAAAGGTAGGAAGGGAAGAAGTTTATATTCCGACGATTGGTAAAGAAAGTTTGCACGAATATAGTAATGATAATGGGATCCGTCTGATAAACTTTGCCATCTCGAAAAACCTGATAATTAAAAGTACGACGTTTAAACATAAGGATATTCATAAATATACTTGGACATCACCGGATTCGCAAACACGAAATCAAATCGATCATGTCTTGATACAACACAGCTGGCAAAGCAGTATAATTAATGTACGGTCTTATCGCGGAGCAGAATGTGGGTCGGATCATGAATTAGTAATCGCGAAACTTCGACAAAAACTTAATATAAAAAAGAGAAAAGAAAACCGTTTCGATTTTGAGAATTTTAATTTGGAAAAATTAAAAAATCCATCAATTAGAAACCAATTCGAGCTAGATGTTAAGAATAGGTTTGAAGCTTTAGAGCTCCCTGACGAGGACCACGAGGATATTGACAAGTTATGGATAGAGATCAGAGATAATATTAAAGCGGTCGGTAACTCGTGTCTAGGAAAAAAGGAAAATAAGAATAACAAACCGTGGTTTGATGAAGATTGCTTAAACATGTGTGAAAAAAGAAAAGCCGCTAAATTAAAAGCTCTAAATAATCCTAGCGAAGACAATCTGGAATACTTCCGAATCTCAAAGAACGAAACGACAAAATTGCTCAAAAATAAAAAAAGGGAGTATCTTAAAAATAAAATAATTGAAATAGAAACTAATAGAATCGAAAATAACGTAAGAGACATGTACAAAGGTATAAACAGATCACGTAAATATGTAGGGCCCGTAACGTCTGGAATTAGGGATGATAATAACAATATTCTGACCGATCCGGTTGACATATTGAATAAGTTTAAGGACCACTTTGACAATATTTTAAATACGGGAAATTATGATCTGTGTCCTCCTTCTGAGTACCAGAGTGCTGAGCCGTTAATAGAAGGACCAACTAAAGAGGAAGTTAAAGTAGCTATCGGAAAATTAAAATCATATAAAGCAGCGGGAATCGATAATATTCCTACTGAACTAATTAAGGCATGCGGAGAAGCTGGAGTTTCTAAAATACATCGGTTGGTTAAAATGATCTGGGTGAACGAGAAATTACCTGAAGAATGGAAAGAATCTATTCTTATTCCGATTCACAAAAAGGGTCCGAGGACGAATTGTAATAACTATCGAGGAATTTCACTCCTTCCGGTATGTTATAAAATATTCACTTTAATCTTAACCAGTCGAATCACGGAATACGCCGAGGAAATTATCGGAGACTACCAATGCGGATTTAGACGGAATCGTTCGACTATTGATCAAATATTTTCTTTACGGCAAATATTAGAGAAAAAATTGGAGTATAACGGTATTGTTCACCAGCTGTATATAGATTTTAAAAAGGCTTACGATTCTATTGACCGCCAGAAATTGTATAATATTCTAATCGAGCAGGGGATTCCAAAAAAACTAGTAAATCTAGTCAGGATGTGCTTGACGGAGACACTCAATAAAGTTAGAATCGGTAATAATTTGTCCGAAAAATTTGAGGTTCGTTCGGGCTTAAAACAGGGGGATTCTCTTTCGCCTGTCCTGTTCAATTTGGCATTAGAACATGCCATTAGGGAGGTAATGCGAACCGAGAAAGGGTTGGATCTGGGCGGGACAACATCCGTGCTGGGCTATGCTGATGATCTGGTACTGTTAAGCGAAGACGTTGAAACTATAAAACTGAATACGACAACGTTAATGAAAGCCGGGAAAGAACTAGGACTCGAAATAAACGTGGATAAAACAAAATATATGGTTAGCTGCAAAAATGGCGATATTACTGGTGATATTGATATAGATGGTAATATCTTTGAACAGGTAGATAAGTTTAGGTATCTAGGTTCTACGATAACTAGAAAAAACGAAATTGAAGAAGAGATTAAGGTTAGACTGAAGGCGGGGAACGCTTGTTATTTTTCTGTGACAAAACTACTTAGTTCGCGCCTCTTGTCCCGAAACTTAAAAATTAGAATCTATAAAACAATTATCTTACCTACAGTTCTTTATGGATGCGAAACTTGGCCGCTTACATTAAGGGATGAGCAGCGTCTTAAGGTTTTTGAAAATAAAGTATTGCGTAGAATATTCGGACCGAAAAAGGATGAGTTAACCGGAGAGTTCAGACGGTTACACAACGCCGAATTGCGTGAGATGTATCCGGGTAATATAATTGAGGTAATTTCATCGCGGCGAATCAAATGGGCTTGTAAAGTTGTTGGGCTTAGTAACGAGAGAATTCCTAAAAGGTTAATATTTGCTGTGCCGAATGGTAAGCGTCCGAGGGGTAGACCGAAGCGAAGATGGGAGGACTGCATTAAAGCCGATCTGAAGGGACTGGGTTTGGACGGCGAACGGTGGAGGGAGGTGTGTAACAAGCGATTGGTGGTGTCGGCATCGAACCTTCGGGTTCGCTAAGCCTTATTATTATTATTATTATTATTATTTATGCAGATATTTTTATTAAAATACATCCTAGATCACGGTAAAAAAAAAAACGCAGCAAATTATTACACAACGGTTTATTATTTCCAAACTATTTAACATCACTATTAACATTCCTTTACATGTAAAATTAAGGAAAATAAACAAAATGGGATTCCTAAAATTGGCCTAAATAATTTTCTTTAACTTGCTGAGAAAAAATTGACGATATTGCGTCATTTGATTCAAAACTTTCAAAAAATCAAAAACCAAAACATAAATAAAAGCTTTGCAGTAGAACATATTTAGAAAAAAAGAATCCCAGATCACCAATTTGGATTCCGTACTTTCCATTCCATTAAACAACAATGTCATCGTGTGGTGGACGTAGTCTCTTCAGCATTGGAGCTCGGAATGTACTGCACGGGAGTCTTTCTCGACGTTCAACAGGCGTTTGATAAGAGTTCGGCACCTGGGACTGCTGTTATACTAACTTCGAATATTCCTACCTCCTACAGACTTCCTCATTATCCGTTCCTACCTTACTTTTCCCAGTCCGCTGGTGTTCCTCAAGGTAGTATCCTAGGTCCTATCCTCTGTACAGTTTATACAGCTGACATCCCTACCCATCCCAACACTGTCATCACCACATATACCGATGACACATGAATTCTATCAGTAAATAATAGCCCATCAATTGCATCCCAAATACTTCAATCACACATCTTAAACCTTGAAGAATGGTGTCAAAACTGGAGAATTAAAATAAATTCCAATAAATCCCAACAAATCACCTTCACCCTCCGTCACGAACCTATGGACTTCCTATGGTCCTACAAGTCCGTGTTACAGACCTCTTTTTGCCAAAATATTAACATCCGAACGAAACGTCGTAAATAGCTTCATCTCATCCTAACATACAAACGTTAGAAATTTTTGGAATTGGGGAGTTTTCAATCTGGAGGTCGGTAAACATTGAAATAAGAAAATAAATAAATAAAAATTACGTATCGTAAAAACGTAATACCTCAAATTTTGAGGGGGGTTACATTTGTGAATTTTTTAGACGATTACAATCGCTCATCGTTGAAAAAAAGAAAGTAAATCTTTGCAATAAATTATTGCAATAATTTTTGCTGAACGAAAACACGGGTACTTGGTGGATGATATAAAAGAAACAAAAAAACTCATTTTTATACACAACTTAAGATTTATCTCAACGTATTTCATAATCAACCCTTCGCTTAATTAATACGAACTTGAAGCTTATTAAACAAGGAAGTTTTTTTAAGTGAAAACTCCTTTAGGGATTTTCCTTGTTTTTTTTGTTTTTTTTTGGGAGAGTGAATCAGATTGAACCGTCAGATCTCTGATGTGTAACGCTCGAGTAAATAGTCGACTAATTGAAGTTGTTTTGCATATAGATTAAAATACCTCAAAACTAAAAATCAGACCATTTTTAGCATGGGAAATTTTCATCATTTCATCCCCTTTATAATGAGCTATTATAGAAAATATTATCATAAAGCCGTGTTAGAGAGAGGCGAAAATGGTGTCGAAAACCAAATGATAACGAGTGTTATAGAAGATATGGATTGAATTATCTTAGAAAATAAAAATCGGACCTGCATATTGTAAGTAACGGAAATGTTTAACATTTCATCCTCTTTATAATGAGCTATTATTTATAATTTATATTTCATATTATTAACCTAGCCTTGTTGATGTTTTCAGTTCTATTGTGTGGTCTAAAGCTCATACCTTCATGATCTTTTTAAAAGCACAGTTTATCCGCTCAGAAATCCTCTTTAAATGGCGATAACAATGACAAACTCTACTTTCGTTTGAAGTAAAATTCCTCGACTGTACTGTGACAAAATTTTTAATTACTGAAATAAAACGTGACTAACTTAAAAAAGCAGAAAACTTTACTTCTGAAAATCGGGCCATTGTTAAAGTAAACTTTTTTGTAGCTGTAGAGATCTGCTATAACCCCCTTCCAAAATTAAATTCGCTACTGAGAGAAGCTGTCCGCGTTAACAAGTTAGAATAACTCAGAGAAGGAAAAAATATATAATTTGAATTTCATGACTACCGAATTTTTACTAGTGCTGAATGTTGTAAATTTTAGGAAACAAATTCGGTCCGATGGGTTTGACTACAGAAAGATCTGTACGGTGTAGTTGGGGAAGCCAGTATTGAATTGCGTACTTTTTACATTATCTGTGATATCACAAATTCCTTAAAAGCACCAGGCTTCTGTAGAGTCGACGTTATTTCCATTTAATACCAATGAAGTATTAAATGCCTTTGTGCCGTTTCTGTGACTTATTTATTATGAAAAATAATATGGATACAAAGAAATTTTCAGGTGAAAAAATTTTTTTTCAAAAAAAAACTTTTCCCGGAAATTTTAGGTGGAATGAACGGGCGGATCTACGGGGGGGGGGGGGGTTTCGGGCTGAAGCTCCCCCCTCCAAAATGTTTTATCGGAAAAAATATAAAAAATTATCTCTTAAAGTATAATTATTCGTGTAATTATATTTAAAAGGGCTTTAGGAATCACTTAAACACCAGTTCATATAGGTTCTTAGTTTCTTTCTTATTTTCCAAAGTAATTATCGTTACTTTTATGAAAAAATAAGCTTTCGGGCTGAAGCCCCCCCAAAAATTAAATCCTGGATCCACTAGTGGTGGGATGTGACTATTTTTCCCACCCGAAGGAAAAGATAATCTTCAAAATAAGTGCTCATTATACGTAAAATAATTAATAGTAGATATTTTAATTTTTTGAGACTTGTAAGCTGTAGTTAGGGGAGACATTATTCGGGACCAGGCACAAAAAACAAGTTTTGTATTGAATTGTGTACTTTTTACATTATCTCTAAAAATAGGGGTTTTTGTTGTACCTGTATATCAATAGGGTTGCTGCTTTATCCAGTAAGTTCTCATATCCCCTATAGATATCGATGCCAACATTTGGTTATAAAAATTAAAAAAAATACAAAATTTCGGTATTGCCAATAATGAATGATATCGATTTCAAATAAAATTATTAAGTCATTCAAAACAAAAGTCATTAACTATCTTTACATAGCTTTAAATCAACAAGAACTTCGATGAATTTTCCTTTTATGCAATCAGAAAATTTATAACGCTTGTTGTAACTAAATTTAACATTAAAGGGGCATGTGTCATTTTAGTGTATTAGTGTGTGGTTTAAATTTATTGTTTTAAATTCACAAAAGAAGTCCTTAAAAATCCATTTCCATTAAAAATGTACTTATTGAAGT
Source organism: Nezara viridula (assembly GCA_928085145.1). Classification (NCBI taxonomy): domain Eukaryota; kingdom Metazoa; phylum Arthropoda; class Insecta; order Hemiptera; family Pentatomidae; genus Nezara; species Nezara viridula. The sequence continues at coordinate 18,690,606 of OV725077.1, forward strand.
CGTGGAGTATCAAATTTTGTGGGTATTGACATTTTTATTGTACCAAAAACATATCGAAAAAATCTGACTTTTTTGGCTGTAAAAGGTTTTTCGTTGGTGGACCGCGTTAGCAATTTTGTTTTTTACATGCATAGACCCATATATACAAGTATAACTTCTCACATTTTTCGCAACAGATTTCCCGTTTCGATCCTCAAATTACTGCCCTAATATTCTTTAAATCAGCCGCCATTTTTGAAAACAGTGGCTCTGGAAAGGCAGACAAGGTTCCTTTTACTCAGAATAACATACGCTTTCGTAATTTACAATCAAACCTTCGCCAGCAATGAGGTAGATTTTTAGGCCCCCTCTCCTATGAAGAAGACCTGCAAAGTTGGTTCGAAACGCTGACTTGAAATAAAAATATTTTTTTTTCTTTATTTCTATCTTTTTATGACCGCTATCCCGGACCATCTTCTTACTCAATAATATACAACAGTCAACCATCAAGTATTCAGTATATATGTTCATTTCATGTTTTCTAAATATTAAATTAATTTTTATAATATGATTGGAAAAAAAAAATATTGAAATTCGATATAGGCATTTTTCTTTCGATTTTACGATAATATCAAATGCTTCGTTTCGATACAATACCAGGCGATATCATAAGGAAAATATTAATACCTATATTATCTTAAGGTTCCTAGTTATCAGCTTTATCACATGCAATAATATTCAGGAGTTTAGAAGGATTCAGAAAATTAGTTGTCTGCTAAAAAATTAGGTCAGAAGAACTTACTAAGTTTTGGGAACACTAGATATGTTGTTTTTAATAGTTAATCTGAAGAATAGAGTTCATTATATCCGTGAGGCCGTGAGTAAACAGGTACCGCCCGGAAGAGGCCCGCCGGAAGAAGAAGACAAAGGAAGCGGTTTTCCTTGAGAAGATTTCCACTGCAGTTCCCAGATCGCTAACGGTCCCTCAGACAATGAGATACCAACGCCATTGCCCTACTTCGGGAGTCTGAGGCCCTCACCTTGCCACTCCTCCGGGAGTACGGGCAGCTTCCATCCTCCATGTCATGGAAATGGTCTTCTCTGTCGTGTCTACTAGTTTTCTCAAGACAGGATAATTCGATTAAAAACTTTGGAACTACATATAAAGCATTAGATTACTATACATTATCGAAGATCATAGTCGAAAAAGAGAAGCGTGTTATTTTAGTTTTAGAACCTCTGGATGCCATTAAAGAGATAATATACACCGAAAAAAGGTTTGAATTAGAGATGAACATGAGAATGCTGATGATTTAGTACTAATAAGCGAAAACAGAGTAACCAGGATTTGAAATCGATAATTAATTTATCACAAAATCATAACACTTATTATTATTCTATATTTGATATTTAATTTTAAAATCGTTCCCGAATTATAAATACAAATTTAAATCGATGTATTACCTAGGACTCCATCTGGACAAACGTCTCACTTGGAATCCTCATACCTGACTGAAACGACAAGAAACAGCTCGACGTTTCCGACTGCTCCAACACTTACTGTACAAACGCTCTAAACTTCCAATTAATTACAAAAAACTCATATACATGACTATAATAAGGCCTATTTGGACTTACGAAGTTGAGCTATGGGGCTCCACTAAACCATCGAATTCCTCTCGATCCAATCCTTACAATCCAAAATCCTTCGTAAAATCCTCAATGCTCCCTACTTTGTTACAAATAAAACCATCCATAATGACCTTAATGTTTCTTATGTTTCAGATCTGGCCCAATCCAGATACCTATCCTTCCATAACAAACTTCAGAATTATCCCAACCCTCTCGTTTCTAACCTTGCTTCCTCTTCAATTCCTGATAACCCTCCGAGGTGTCTGAAAAGGCCCCGTGATCTCCTAATGAGGACATATCATTAGAGTGTTACCATTGGGTAGCTACTCAGCAAGTGTTTTCACGTCATTGTATCCATATGTTCAAATTTACTAGATGTATTTCTTTAATACAGTTGTAAATACCATTACGAAATAATAAAAAATAAAAATAAAAAAATACTTTAATTGTGCAAGCGGTACCTGCATTATATATATATTATATACCAAAATTTAGAATAAAGTTCGGTAATAAAGATGTTTTGTTTCTAACGTTTGATAACAATATTCTCCACCTGCTACTTTAGACACAAAATATATATCATTGAGATTAGAAAACAGTTATATTTCTGATTAAAAATAAAAAAGGATTACTCAAGAATTATTATTACTGTTAATTGCAAAAATCGTTTTCAAAAATAATGATAAGTCTATATCACTTATGATCAATAATAAAAATCGCTCTAAATACAAATCATCAAAAGATTTTTAAAAAATCCAGATAAAATTTTGAACAGATTTCATTTTGATTTTTCAAACACTGGCAGAAACAATAAAACTAAATAGGACAACTTTCAGAAGAAGTTACTCAAGGAGAGGAGCGGTCAAAAAATACTATGTTATGTAATGGTATATTTTATTATAATATAATAATAAAATATACTATTATATAAATACAGTATTTTTTTTTACCGCACCCCCGACTAACTTCTTCTAAAATTGAACCATCTACATACCATTATAAATACAACAATGTTAATGAAAGCCGCTAAAGAATTGGGGCGCGAAATAAATATAGACAAGACAAAATATATGGTTAGCAGCAGAGGTGGGCAAATGCAACTCTAAGTACCGAGTACCAAGTATTTTACTCAAATTGAATCACTAATGAGAATTCAATCACTACTACAGTTAATCGTTTGACATCAACCGAAGTAGTAATTAAATTCTTTGGTACTCAAAAAAGGTCAGTATTTGACTAAAATACTTAGTACTATGTACTCTGAGTAGCTGTAGCGAAGGTGCGTTAAGTTTAATTACAGGTATTCCCAGTAGATATTTGCGTTTTAAGTAGAATTCTGGGAAATGCCTTGCTTAATCTGTGCAGCGAAGCTGTAGGAATATTAAGTAAAGAAAATCGATGGGGCTGAGCTAAAGGTAAGGCTACCTCTTGAATTCCGCTTGCTTCATCAATGTCTGTAGCTGCCGAAGGTTAACAAGATGAACTCCATTATCATTAATGAAGGTCACGCTTGCTTTCGTTGCTTTGCAGTTGAAAGTATTAAGACCTACACTAAGTGTTTACAGCAGGTCTTTGATGTGACATTTATGCTGATACTTAGAAAAATAAATCTTTTCCGTATGCCGTTATTTATTTTTAATATTGTGAATTGAGTGCTACCAGTGGGTAGTTTCTCAACAAGAGATTTCGTGTTATTATATTCCAGAGTGCACATTTACTAGTTGAATTTTTTTTTATATAATACAGTTGTAAATATCAATGAATAAAAAAAAAAAAATGAAGTATATTTCTCTCGAGTGAATACGAATGACAGTCAACCCTGATGAACGAAATAATTATCTGGGAAATAATACTTCGATATCCCAACCCACCTTTGGTTGTAACGTATCATAACTTGGTTGCAGTTTAAGAATTTGAGTTCTGGACGTACGATATTGTAATCTCATATTGACATGTGATATATAATATTGAGAGTTTGGACTCTATCGGAGAGTTAAACCCAGATTAATTTGAAAATTTTGAAACAAACTGCCAGCATTTTAAGCTATTTCAGTCTTAAATATTTGTTTATATGAAGTTAATGAATCATAATACAATATGCCTCATTTATAAAATATTAATGCGGATGATACAGTATACAAAATGTCCCGTAAGTAGAGAGAAATATTTAAAAGATTGATAGAAGACGTGATCTACGAAAAACTCCATATAAATAATTGCCTAGTTTCAACCAGAAAAGTATGAAATTCAAGATTTGTATTTATTTAAGCAGGTCACGCTTTTTGTTGAATAAGAAGCGATAATTAAAAGAAAATTTGATTTAAGTAATTGAAAATTGCTTCATAGTAAACTAGACAAAATTTTCTTCAAAGAAAAGTAGAGTTTACCAACGTTAAAACTATTTAAGGAGGACTATTGAGCGAAGAAACTCAGCTAAGGTCCGTTTTAAAAAGGTCAGAAATTATTTCTGATTTTTTTTTTAATCACCTTTAAACTGGTAATGACCAGATTCTCCACTCAAGTCATGAGTGTCTGTGGTTGTAGCGCCCTTACTGAATCTCCGCTGACTTTTATCAGTAAAATGGTTGAGGAAGAAGCGCAGGGATCTCCTGAATCCTCGCTTTCCCTCCACATATGGGGGGACAAGTTTGCCTCGGAGTTGCCATGGACGACTGTAAATAGTGTAAATAGGTATGCCTGCGTCTAAGATGTTTATTTTTATTACTTTTTATTTTTAATTCTATTTTATTCATTTATTTTTATTCTATTATTTATATTTTCTTCCTTCGCTATGATATTTTATTTTGTTCTTATTTAGCTTTATATTATTTTGAAATTATGTTTTTTATTTTGTAAATATGGTGTGAATGTGCTCTCTGAACTCTATTATAAATGTCCTTTATTGAGACATATTGTAACATTTATCAATAAACAAATAAACCTCCCCCCCCAAAAAAATATATACATATATTATAATCCAATTAGATGCTGAACATTTTTTTTTAATCGACCTCAAAATATAGACGAGCTATCGATACTGATGTCAATATTGAATAATTGGATTTAAAATTACTACTATCAAAACACCACTACTTCAGAGTGAAATGATTTCAAAACATCATCAATTATACAAATATTTTATTTAGCTACCACCAGTTTTCACTTAACTTTTTTTCTTTTTTTTTTTTGCAAACATGAAGGCAAGAGTAAACCGCCAAGACCAAACATTGCCATAGCCGGTTAATAAACGAGGCGGGCAGTCAAAGGGGCGCAATCAGGGCTGTTTGCTCCCAAAGGGGTCTTTGATAATCCGACGGCCCCTTGCGGCTACAAAGGCAATCGCCTGCTGTTTGCTGCTTAAGGGTCTCGCCAAATCAGAAAGGTAAAGCGAAGCAGTTTAAGCCATTTCAAATATTTATTTATAGATATAGCAATAAAGAAATATCTACACTATATTTAATCCGGCTCTCAGGGGCGGTGGATTTTGTTGAATGATATATCAAACGAATAGGAATTTCTAATTTTATTTAACGAAAACTTAACCTACATCTCCCACACCATGAATGAATATTAGGGAGAAGTCAGGGTGGCCGAGCAGGCTTTTAACTCATTCATCTCCCGCCCTCTCCTCTGGTCGAAAAAGGGTGAATCATCTGTCCCAAATTACGGCTCAAATATATCATCACTCTCTATAATATCTATGGTCATGAGGCCCCATACTCTTGCATTTATAATTTTTTTTTTTAATTATATGGAACGATATTGTTTATACTAGTCCGTGGTACAGACCCCTTTTTATCGAATAACTAACATCCGCCTGAAACTTCGTAAATAGTTTCATCTCATCGTAACTTACAACTATTTTATTTACGAAAATTCTTGGATTTGGGAGGATTTTCAATCTGAAGTGGGGCAAACTTTGTCTATTTAATTAGGTACTAAAAACTCGTAAATAACTCATTTGGTTTCTACTTGTTTCGTAAGATAAATTGATCACAAAATAGATAAAAAGGAATTTTATAAGACCTTAAAAAATAATCACTTAGATTGGGACACACCAAAATATTCCAGAATTGCAAGTACAAAATAGTATTTAAACGCATTTTTAGAATCGCAGATTTTCTGAAAAAGATAACTAAAACCACGATAAATCAGAATTTAACAAACTTTTGAATAATAGACTATATTAAACTTATTATTACGAGACTTCCAATACCAATATCTGACTAAAAAAAATATTTAATTAAAAAAAAAATAATCCAATCCAACATAAACTAATACTATTTATAAATTTATCTTTACCTTAGATGTTAACTTTGAGTTGGATTTTAAGTTTGAGAACTCACCTGGAAAATAAAATAAATCATTAATAAACTGTATTATTTTTTTGAAATCAAATTTATACAATGTCAATTATTAATTATTAAATGTATCTACATAAAATGACATAGGAAGGCTGTTAATGGACTTGAACCTTATGAATATTTTAACATGCTGAAGTAGTCCGAAGCCATTTATTCACGAACGTACTCAAAACTTTTGGATGTCAACTGTGTGTATGTCAATGCAAATGTGTATGTCAACACACCGACTTCTACACCAACTTTTAATATTTCTAGACGTCAATTTCTTCAACAACCTTCCAACGAACTTGAGTAGACACTACATACGTACATAACACGATTAACTATTTATTCAAGATATTTACAACTGTATTACAATATAAATACACCAAGTAAATGTTTACACAAGAATATAATCACTTGAAAACGCTTGTTGAGAAACTACCAAGAGGTATCATTCTAATAATATGTCTACATAAGGAGATCACGGGGCCATCTTCTTTTCAGACGCCTCGGAGTGTTATCAGGAATCGAAGAGGAAGCAAGGTTAGAAACTAGAGGATTCGGATGGTTATGAAGTTTATTATCTGGATTGGGCCAAATCGAAAACATATGGAACGTTAAGGTTATTATGGATTATTTTATTTGTGAAAAAGTAAGCAGCATTGAGGATTTTACGAAGGATTTTGGATTGTAAGGATTGGATCCAAGAGGAATTTGATGGTTTAGTGGAGCCCCATAGCTCAACTCCGTAAGAACAAATAAGTCTTAGTATAGTCATGTATATTATTAGTCTTTTGTGATTAATTAGAAGTTTAGAGCGTTTGTCCAGTAAGCGGAAACGTCGAGCAGAAAAACATAATATAAAATTCAGAATTTTGAGCTAAAATTATTTCTAAGCACACACGAGCCATCGAACTTGAAAACAGGTTCAAAGTTTCGCTTAAAAACTTTTTTTTTTATTATTATATTGTATTTATTGAAACTTACAAATTGTATTGGCTAAAAATACAACTATTAAATTTGTTAATATGACATGTAAGACATAAACAGAAATTACCCATTGGTAGTACTGCAATTATAGTTCTACATTAGGCCATCCTTTCAGACGGCTTGGAGAAATCTGGATTGCGTTAAGTCGGTAACATATGGAATTTTAAGGTGATTTTGGATTATTTTAAACAAGTGACAAGGTAGGGAGCATTGAGGATTAGGCGAAGGATTTCGGATTGGATAGGAGAGGAATTTGATGGCTCAATGGAGTTACCTTAAGTTCAACTCTTTAACTCTTTTAAATCCCTACTCACACCACATGGCCCGGGAAAACCTCGTATAGCCTTAACGGCGAGGAAGGGGAAGACCGAAAAAAAAATGTCCAAATGGGCCTTGCCGTATTATAATCAAGTAAATGAGTCTTTTATAGTTTATTGGAAGTTAAGTTGTCGAGTATGTCTTAAAGTAGCCAGAAACGTCTAGCTTTGTCTTGTAGATACCTTTTGATGAGACAATAATTTTTCAGTATTTTGGACTTAAATTACGTCAAAACATACAAGGGTTATCACTAAATAATTGAAAGCCATCAGATGTAAAAATAGATCCAGCCGTTCGCACATAAAATCGTTAATTATCAACAAACGGTTAACCTAAACAGATTATTCTCCTTGTGGTGATGATTGTTAGAATGATCACGTGATAATCAAGCCTAATGAAATTTTATAGTAAATTATTATTGGCTTCCTTCTCTGGTTTGGTCACAATAAATTTTTTTAGTCCTTTAAAACAATAGGCCTATGCTAGTGACTGATTTTTTAGTTAAAAAGGAACAATGTATGGATTGGATTTAATATTTAGTATAGGTTAATATGACAGTTACCCGTGTATAATAACATACACTAGAAGGTTTAAAATTATTGTTAATTAAGTTATTCATTAAGTTTTCATATATACAAATTGTATAGAGAAAGTGATGCAATCAAGTCAAGTTAAGAAGTCAAACCATTTTGTAGCGATCTAATCAAATTGAAACATCAGTGGTCATGCGAGATCACATTAGCTTTCTAAAAATAACGATAAATCGATACCGATGCCAGCACCGCTCATTTGAATTATTGTTTAATATAAAATTATAAAAAATAATTTAAATTATAAAGATTATTTAAACGATGTTTCTTAATACTTTTTTCATGTTGCATAGTACTTTATAAATTTATTTATCTATTTATTTAAACATATTGGGGTGAATCTTTAGTGAAATTGAAGTCAAGAATGATAAATAAATAATAAATTAGGTGTAGTGATAATGTAACTTCCACATCAAAACGAATATTGTTCTAACATTATATTAATTTGTTGTCTGTATATCAACAAGTAAATATGAAAAGAGTTATATTTATACTAATTTGTACAGGTGCATGAAACAAAATGAACCCTATCGTATAGGAGAAACCATGAGACTAGTACACCAATTTTAATTACTTTTTTATTTAATGAATTATGAATTATGTTTATCTAGAGGATATTAGTATTTTTTGTGATTATTAAGTATGCTGTGTGTTTAGTAACCTAAAAGAACTGGGCAGAACTATTTTATAAAAATAAAGCGTAAATGCAACATCAGCAAATAATGTTGAATCGTATATGCTATAATAATATTATCAGCATAGTCCATCCAACTCATTCTTCAGTTTCATAAGTGATCAGCTAAAATTATGCGGTTAGAACTTTCTTATTCCAGAATTCTCTCTCGTGGTAAAGCTATGTTTTAAGTTCAGACAGCAACACTCTAAAATTTGAGGTTTAACGTTTCATGGAGGAACAAAGAATCGAAAAGCAGAATTAAATAAAAATATTACTATCTACTTTACATCATAAAAATATATATTATACCCACTTTATTTAATTTTAATGTTGACTCCATCTACTTTATTTAAGTTTCTTCCAACTACATTTTACAGTCTATACCTTCCACATTTTTATTTTTAATTATTTATTTTTCAATTTTTATTGTTCCTCATACCTATTGTTATCTGTTTTTTTCTTAGCCCTGATGAAGGCCTGAACTTTGGGCCGAAACGTTGGCAAAAATAAATATAATTATTTATTTTTACTATATTTTTTTTATTGATCATCCTAACCATAATTCTCTTCGATTATTCATTAGAGTCAACCATCAATTCACAATTATAAAAATATTTCGTATTCCATTTTTTTTTTTTTTTCCCCAAACAAATGGATTAATTTAACTATTTTATCTACAATTGCAGTTAAAATTAAAGAAAAAAACAGAAATATGTTTTGTCACAAAAACACCGTAGCTAAACAAAACAAAAAAATCTGGTACGGGGATCACACGAATTTCACTTACCGCCCTCTTAGTAGAAATATGTATTTCCAAACAAAGGAGAAACAAACAAACAAACAAGTACGCACGCACTCATTCATGGACACCCCCGCACTTTATTTTTTAACTGATAGCACTAAAATTCATTTGGAACGTAGACAACTTTATACTAAGTGGCTTCTCAGTGAAAACTCAATTTCCCCAAATTTGTTAGTTAGAACGTTTTCAAACTAAGACTACGATTACAGTTACGGTAAGTGTTATATAAACAATTCGTTTGGATTTGGTTTTTAAAATTTAAAGTTCAAAATGGTTGTCAATGTATATTGGGCAACAATAATGGTACTTTATAAGAATCGCATTTCTAAAATTTTGAGAACAAAATATTCTTTTGGTATGAAAAATATAAAGCGTTAAAATTTTATTAAGAGAAAATAAAGAATATTATATATTAATAATACTCATGACCAACAAATCCTGGTATATGTCTTAAATATATCATAATTTTAGTGACACTCACGAGGCAGGCTGTTGTACCAGAAAATAAGGGGTCATTCCCCCTCCCCCTTCCCAACGAACTTTTGTAACTTTTGACGAAAGGGATTTTGTATAAAATTTGGACATGTGGCCAGGGGCTAATCTCGCATCAGGGGAAGAATATTAGCCCCAGTTCCCATGATCGTTAGGATAAGAAGGGGGCCTCGCGATCTCCTAATTTTGTGTTGCGGGGAACTCCTCATTAGTGACTGATCTCTGGCAAACCTGTTCCCATATCTCGCCCCTTCGACGTTCACTAACGCTCCTTCCATTCTACTGGGTCCGTTGTCAGTTACATTCATTACAGAATGGCTACTTAGATTTAGAATCTATCGTTGGATTTTCTGGAAAATGTAAAAAAACATTTTTTTTTTTTAACAAAAATCAAAAATTAGATCTTCCATGTAATATATTTATTATATAACGTTTCGACGCTATATCGCCATTTAAAAAAAAAAAAATTACCAGTCAATATATTGAGAGTCTGCGAAATATTAATGAGTTTTTATCACCACATTTAATAAACAATGTTTACCAATCTCCAAATTGAAAAGTCTCCATTTTCGAGAATTCTCGTGAACAAAATAGTTGTACATTATTATAGGATGAAGTCACATTTATCAAGTTTTAGGCGAATATTATAATTTGATAAAAAGGTGTCTGTACTGTACGGATTATTAACCTGTACCACTACAACCCATGAAGGGTCTGGGGTTCAGTACTATTTAGGGAAAGTACTGTTTCTAGGTCAACGGTTGTGCAAAGAGGTGATTTGACCGAGATCACGCTCAACCGCCAGGTTTCCCCCCTTAATTAATTATTTAATTAAGGGTAGCCACTTTATAGAGGCTGGGTGTGCCCCAGGAAGGACTCTCAACCCAGGGTCGCCCCATGGCCTATGAAACAGATAATTAAATTTTCTGCCATGAGCCGGGGTTCGAACCTGAGACCTTTGCATTGGAAGCTCAGTGCCCTACCACTGTGCTACCCCACTTCCCATCACTTATATTAACACATATATAATTATCACATATATATGATTATTAACACATATATAAAATCCTCTTATTTACTGAGTAACATTTAATAATCCAACTAATTTAAAATTACCTTAATAATTTTAAGGTACACAGGAACAATTTAAAAATTTCACAATAATTTAAATTGTACGTCTTTCAGCTAATTTTAAAATATTAAAATTAATTACATTGCATTTGCAGACATTTAAAATTTAATTTTTCGTTATCGTTTGGTCTAATTCTTCTAGCTTAGTCTGTGTTTACACATACACATTTAAGTTCATAAGTACAATTAAGTTATAATATGTTTGTTTTAGATGTTATTTAGTTTGTTTATAATATCCCCACAATAAATAAACATGTAAACAATTCCTTAAGTTTATAGTTGTCTGTTTCATGGTTATTCTTGGTAATATGGATAGTTTCTAATAATTTTCTTTTCGTGGGAAAGGATTAGTTTAGTGAGTAAGGCGCTGGATTCATTTACTCGAGGTACCGGATTCTAGTCCTGCTGTCGCAGGTAATTATTTACTCTGATACAACTGCCGCGAATCGAACTTGGGTTTAGGAGATCCTTCTAAGGCAAATACTATCTATATAATTAATTAATTAAAGGAGGGAAACCTGGCGGTTGAGCGTGATCTCAGCCCAATCTTACACAACTGTTGGCCTTTAAAACAATATTTCCTTAGAGTATTTGGCTCAAGAACTTCCATGTGTTGCAGTAGTAGTTTTTTTTTTTTTAGTTCGAAGCCTAATATTTTACATTTTAAAAATTAAATTTATGTTGTAATTTAAAAATAAGGTATAGTTGTAATTTAAAAATAATGTATAATAACAATGCCATTACATTTAAGTTTTTGATTTATTATTTTCAATAATGACCATTGTGATCGACCAAAAACTTAACCTCCTCTCAAAATTTGAGGTTTAGGTTTATTTCAAAAAACGAATACAAAATGTTTTTGTGCCGTCTACGCCGTCCGTGCGCTCATTTTCTCCGAAACTTCTGGACCGATTTTTTTCAAATTTGGATTTAAAATCGGAGGTCAACCGAGGAAGATTCTTCTTCATCGACATTACTATCCGCCTTTTACTTTCAAAACCTGCGTTGCTATAGAATTTAGCGTCTAAACGAATGTACCGATTTCAATGAAACTTCGCTAAAGTCTTCTTCTCAATGCCCTTTAAATTTATCTATATAACATACTTCAACGATGGAGAAAAAAGTTAGAAGGGATGGTAAAATTAAATTCCGAATAACTCAAAAAGTATACACTTTTTGTGGATATTGGGATAAGATGTTTCGAAGGTTTTAAATTTCCTAAAAAATGAAGGAAGTTTCATCGAAATCAAAGCACTATTAGTAGAGATACCGCGATTTAAATTTTGTTTTTGGATTTTGAATGTGTTACTGAAGTAAAGCTAATTTTTTTAGCATATTACTAATGATTAAAAAAAAAAAGTTTAGTCCAATAATTGGAATCACCTTTTATTTATTTTTTTTTTTTGTAACTAGGAAGGTAATGTTACTTTAGATGTATAATTGTATGGAAATAATAAACCATTGTGAAATAATTTGCAGCGTTTTTTAAATATTTTTACAGTTTCTTATATGTTGATTAATCTTTGTTCATAGTTTTTTTTAATATTGCTGGCTATAATGTAAAATATTTATTTAGAACGTTTATAAGATATTATATATTTTTATATTCACATTGACTCGTTATTTATTTGTTGTTAGATGTAGTTAATCACTTGAAACTCGAGCGAGTTGTGTCGGAATGTTGAGTCACCGCGGAATAATGTTCAGTGATTACAATGCTAACAACGTTGAGAAATCAAAACCAGTTTTGTAGAATCAGTATAAATATGAGGTTAATTCTTTTTAATTTTTTTCATAGAATTATGAATAGAAATATTCGATTTTTTTTCTATGTTATTTATAGTTAATAATATTAACCTTTAGCGTATAGTAGGTTTACAGAAATTATATAAATTACGTCTAGAAGACATACGAGAAGTCCATTTTCTGCTGACATAATGAAACTGACCGACCTTGGCACCACAGCCACTCGAGAGAGAAAAAGCGGGAAGTGGAGCCAGAAGCATCATAAATCAAGAAGGCGTTGGGAGGGTCAGGTAAGTTGTAGTATTAAGGTACCCGTGACCGGACATGAAAGTCTCTTCCGGTCTAATAGACCCATGTGCTTCAGGGGGCCACTTTATTACATACCTCCCCTCTATAAATCGTAACTTCAGAAAAGAAAAAAAAAATCCAATAAGTAGGGTCATACTGTTCTTATATTTTTAAGGCCAATAATCGGTTTAAAATTCAATGAATTAAATCTAGATAGCTGTTTTTGAAAAACATAAATATAATTGGTGAGTGAGGAAAAAGATATTAAATTCCAAAAGTGCACACAGGAAAATAATTTTTAAAAACCCATATGCAGTGTTATCGTTTGTACGAGGATCGTCGTATTTGTACGAGATTAAGACGTAATGTACAAGATACGATGATCGACCAACCTCGTATCTCGTACATAGTTTTTGCTGACTTATGCAGTTATATTTTTATGAATGAAATTTAGAATTTTTTTTTTAAACGGAACTTAGCTGAGTTGGTCTGCTCGAGACGTCCTGTATATATTTGCAAAGAAAGATACAATTGCGCATGCTAAAGTAAAACCCAGTCAAAATTCTTACAGGACCATTAGAACATAAACTCTCAATCCCTTACTTCGAGACACATAGAATGAACTATTTTCGAAATATAAGCCAGTCAGCTAAAATATGTTTACTGAGGCATAAGCGAAACTAGCGGAAGGAATTAGATAAAACTGATATTGAACTATTTTTAAACCACTCTTTATTTTTACTTTCCTACCTATACTAGGTAAGAAAAGTATTGCAATCGGGTCAAATTTCCGATATGCGGTTTTCGACGGATTTATACGTTTCAGAGCTCCCTGAGTCCGAAAAACACATTTTTAGCCATTTGTCTGTCTGTCTGTGCCAAGATTTTCTCGAGAACTACTGAACCGATTTTGTTGCTACTGATGCCGATGTTTCTTGCCAATAGACTGTAGCGTGAAAACGGCTTTAACGATTTTGATGAAACTTTCCTATAATGTTCTAATAATTGTCCTTTCAATTTTCGTATATGGACTAAATTCCCGAGAAAATTCAGGAAGAACAGTTATAAAGAAAAGAAAAATGTTATGAGGCCTAACTTCCTAAGTATATATTATACGGTAAAATGTACAATAAAACTTTTCAAAGGTAATTAAATTCCCTACAAAACTATATAAAAATCGTTTATTTTGGACAACTATTAACGAAGTTACAGCTATTCAATTTCCAATGTATGATTATGGGTTCATATCCTGGTGTCAGAGAGGGGTTAATGAGAGAAAAAATATGAATAACTGAAAGTAAGAAAATCTATTGCCCACATCACACTAAGTTTTGTCTGCGCAGTCTTAAGACGGAATGAAAACGTTGCAATTTGCAGAGCGTCCACACGGCACAGACATATCCGTATATTTTGCTCAGTTTTGTGTGAGATCGCCATGGAGGAGGTACTACTCTGGTCGATTTTCGCGATGTGTATTGTTAAAAAAAAAAGATTGGAACATCTCAGAAGTACCCGGCGTTCAAAGTGGTCGCGGAAGTGGCTTCTAAAAAGGCAGCACTTTTCCCATATCAAATTATTGCGTGAATTACGTGATGAACCTAATGATTGGCGGAACTACTTGCGAATGGACATTGACACATATACTTATTTATTGGAATTGGTGACACCGCATATCAACAAAGAAAATACTTGTATGAGAACAGCAATATCAGCACATGAAAGGCTAACAGCAACTTTAAGATTTTTAATGCCTTGGTGTCTCCTGATCATTCAGGAAATGTAACAAATCAAAATACCAGAGAGATGGCTTGTATATTTCGTCTTCTCCAGTCCCAGATCGAATCGATTTATTTATTTTAGCCAATTCTTTTCGGTACACGCTTCTCAATGAATTTATTTTTTTCACAACTGTCTCCCGGTTTGCCGTTACATCAATTTCTCTAAATTTATTAGCTAAAATTTCATACGCCTCCGCCTTCTTATCCCTGTCACTGTATTCTTTTGATTTTACACGCCAAATGCACGGGAAACTTTCATACAGAGCAATAAAATCAGTTAAAAACTCCCTAGAACATTGCCGAAGGTCAGCCATTGTCGCCCGACGGATTGAAACTGAGTAGCAAAACGGATCGGAAAACGGTGCTACCGTCCACATGCGCCGACTTGCCTGCGCAGTTCAAGGAAATCTGAGCTGTCTGGCTCAGTTTTACTAAGACTGTACCGTCTTCCAAATGGATTCAAAACTGCACTGTTTTCCAGTCCACACGCAACGTTTTATCTGCAACGTTTTGAACTGCGCAGACAAAACGTTGTGCAAAACGGAGTACTAAGCTATGGCAAACTTTTTGATCAGCAATATTAGAAGAGAGTATTGAAATTTACACTGATCTACCTTAAGCGGCTTTACATTGCTTTAGTTTATCAAATAAATCGTACTCAAATCTTTCCTTTGATCAATTTTCAGGAAAATAAATCTAGTTTTTTTTTTTTCTTCATGAACATACGTAAAAATATAAACATTTTTCTGAAATAGGTAGGAAAGTCGTGTGAGTGGACACACAAGATTTTTTTTTAGCTTAGTCGTACAAGTCATTTCAATATAAACGAGCTAAGATATACGAACATGTCATTTGGGTATGCTTTGCCAAGAGAAGTACATGAAATTTAATATAAGTGATATAGGAACACATAGGAACGAACCCGCATAATATCTGAAAATTGAATAAACGGTAGTGACTGCTATTCTTATTATATCAATTTGACTACAATATTGGAAAAAAAAGAAACCAAATATTTTCTTGATGTCTGAAAAGTATAAAACGAGTGAAAATTATCGATTCTGAGGACATATTTTTTTTCTTCTTTCAGCATGAATGCTCTACTTTCGGCAGTGAAAAAGCAAAACACAAACATTAAAACTGGTACAATCATAGAAGGCATGAACAAAAAAAAAGAAAAACTAGCCAAAAGAAAAGTCCATTGAGGGATCTTCAGCAATGGCAACGTGAGCTGAAGAGAGTTGAACTTGACAGCGAAACCGGAGAAATGTACTTTCTCAGAACATCTGCAGCAGCACTGGCAACAGGTTTCGAACTACTAAGAAACCGATGAAGACAAAAAAAAACAATGCCATAACTCTTATAACTTTTAAACATTTATTATTTAAATGAAAATAATAATCGTGATCGGCCATGTAACGCTCAATCCAATTAAGTCGGTTAGAGTAGATTAATTTTAGAATTTGGATTAAAATATTTCAGAAACTAAAATTCGGATCTTAATACTGCAAGGAAGGGGAATGTTCAGCATTTCATCCTCTTTGTAATCAGATATATAATTCAAAATTGTATATTGACATGACACCGTGTCAGACCAGCAAAAAGGCAAAAAAAAAAATTATTTTTTTTAATATTTGGATTAAAATATTTCAGAATCTTAAAATCGAACCTGAATACTATAAGGAAAGGGAGAAAAGAAATGTTCAGCATTTCCTCCTCATTGTAAGTAGTTATTCTTTAAAAATGTATATCGACTTGACGCCATGTTGAGGGGCAATAAGAAGAAAAAAAACATTTTCAAAATCAAATGATTACCAGTTTTTTTTTAACATTTGGATTAAAATACCTCAAAAATTAAAATTCGAATCTGTATAATGAATGCGAGAGAAGCATACATTTCATCCTTTTTGCAATGAGCTATAATTCAAAATCGTATTTTGACGTTACGCCATGTTAGAGAGTCAGAGGAGAAAAATATAGCACAAAAAAAAATAATAATACTAATAAGAATTCAAATGTTTTGACCATTTGGAGTAAAATATCTCAAAATTTAAATATCATGTAGAATTCAGAAACCAATATTCAGAAGTAAATATAAATATTTTCTTTTAATTAGCCGTAAAACAAGAAATAAGAAATTGTTTCTATTTGATTTTCTGTTGCCCACGCTAGTAGTGTTTGGACAAACTACTGGCCTTCGTTACAGAAGTTTTATTTAAATAAAAGTATACTTCATAATTGGCTTATAGTAATTGATGTCTCGTTGTATATGAACGTATAAATATTTAAATATTTTCTGTTATTCTGTTACTAAATATTTAAATATTTTCTGTATCAGAAGATGGGATGAAGAAAATCACAACGATGTGAATACAGAACAAAAAAATTTTTAAAAAATAATATTTCACACAATTAATCCCGCATCCTAAATGTTCCCACGTTACTTCTATCGTATGGTCTTAAAACATAAACCATAATTTTTAAAAAATTTTATTTGATATATTTATTTTATTTAATCAGTTTTCTTAAAATATATTTCATCCTCATTTTTTTTTTCTCCATTTTATTCCTTTATGTCTATTATTTCATATTATATCCTTTTTCCTTTTCATTTAATCTCTCCTGTAGATCTGTACAAATATATTCACATTTGCATTTATTATATATTACACCACAACAATTGTCAGCATCTATTTACTTTAGTTTAGGATCTTGTTACTTAGCTTACTCTGTTGCTATTTTAATGTGCTTACTGTTTATAATTTTAATAAGCTTCCACAATTCTCTATCTTTTTGTATATCTTGTCCGTTCTAGCCCTGAATAAGACCTACCAAGTCGGGTCGAAACGTCGGCTTTTAATCAAAATAGTTTTATCACTATTTAGCCTATTTATGACCGCCACTCCGGACCATCTCCTTCCATTAAAATATATTTCTTATTTGTTTTAAATAAAAACAGATACCATTGATAGAATATAAAACACTTCGTTTATTGGCTAAACTTTAATTATAGTTCAATTTCGTTGGCTAGTTCATCACACAGCGTGTCAGTCGCGTTATCAACAGCTGTTCCAGTTCAGGATTTGACAGTGCCAGAAACTACCTTATCGACAGCCATATGCCAGCCAGATAGCTTCTCTGAATTCGGTTATCACTATTCTTGTAACTTTAAAATGTTATATAATTAATTCGTTCGGTTCTTCTAAACTTTCTCAAACTCTATCTATTTAAATCTGACTTGCTATCTAGCGAGATATATATTTCATTCCACCAGTTTTGCATAAGGTCTGTAGACACTATAGAATTATAATTTACTAGCTGGCCCGAGCGAAAAATTCGCAGAAAATTTTGTTTAGTGAAGAAATAGTAAAACAATATGGAAATAAGTAGTTCCTGTGTATTTTTTAAAGAAGGAATTAATATTTTTTCCTTGGTCGATTACAATATTCCATTAAACATAATAGACCAAAATATTTATACAAATTGCTTTGCTAGGACCTATTTTTAAACGCTGACTGGAAAGATAATAAAAGTAATAAATACAAAATAATGCCCCGATCATAAGATATTCTAAATTATTAAAAAAAATAAAATGTAAGAACAACCAAATGTCTTTAAGAAATAATAAAGTTAATATAAAAGCCAGAAAAAAAATCTAGTAGACTATTCTACTCCTAAATGCAATATCTTTAAACAGGAAGATAATGTAAGTATACCGAGACTATTGGACTGTATCTTTGTTAATAATTGTCCGAATTTTACCATTTTTTTTTTTTTTTGTAGGTAATTTAGTAATATTTTTAATTATCATGGGTACAATCAAGAAAAAAATGCATACTTTTTGAGTTATTCGCGAATAAAGTTTCTTTTCCTTCATAACTTTTTCCCCAGAAATTTCGGAGGGTAGGACTATTTTTCGCATGTGAAGGAGAAGAATATCTTCAAAATGAGTGGTCAATCATTGGATTTGATGAAGAATTGACGTAGTTATGGCGTACCGACGAAAAAACACCTTTTAGAAATAATATATAGGATAAAAATTTATAGAGTAACACGAAAAGAAATTTCATGGAGATGTGATGAACTCCAATTTTGATTCTTAAATTCCAACAAAATCTTTATAGTCCGTGGTACAGACCCGTTTGAATCAAATTGTAAACAGCTTCATCTCATTATAACCTACAAATATTTTATTTACCAAAATATTCGGAATTGGGGAGTTTTCAATCTGGAGATCGGCAAACTCTACCTATTTAATTAGATACTAAACACTCTTAAATACACATTTGCTTTAGACTTGAATTGTAAGATAACTTGAGCACAAAGTCGAGAAAAAAAGATGTCCTTCAAAAATATTGAGCCGTTTGACATGAACTACACCCTCAAATTGTCAACATAACTTAGGTTATATAGGCCAAAAAGCCCAATATTTCTGTAGGGCACTTTTTTTTTTTTATTATCGAATTCATGATTAAATTTTCTTACGATCCAAGGGGAAACGAAATGAATATTTAGGAGTTTTTAGTATCTAATTAAATAGACAAAGTTTGCCGACCTCCAGTTTGAAAATGCTCCAATTCCGAGAATTTTCTTAAAGAAAATATTTGTAGGTAATGATGAAATGAAGTTATTTACGATGTTTCAGCCAGATGTTAATAATTCGATAAAAAAAAGGGGTCTGTACCACGGACTATTAATAAGAGTCATCGGAAAAATAGCAAGGTTTCAAAATTTGAATCGAGAAGGGATTCTACTGTGTTTTAAGATGGATATCAAGAGACGATATATTCTCTGCGCTTGTCATTTGTTTGGTTCTACGGTTTTTGTTAGTTTTATCTATCTACCTTAAATTTGTGGATAGATAGATAGAAAATAACTTTATTCTGGGACACAGTCCCTTGAGAATAACAAAATAAAACAAAATTAAAAGATTACATCTGCCCAAAATAATAATAATTGTGTTTATGTTGAGAGAACAATATAAATATCTGACAATATAAAGTGCCTGAATAATATATAAATACATTATCATTTAGCATTAATATTTGACAATGAATGGCATAAAATAAATTAATGTTGTCGAATGGTTAGCAACTATCTGACTGTTTTTGGGATAGGAATCGGAATAGGAGGGTTTTGAATGTGTGTATGGATGAGGAATGTCGAATTTTGATAGGGAGGGAATTCCAGAAATTGACAAAGCGAGCAATAAAGGAGTTTTGGAATGAGGCAGATCTGTAAGAAGGCACGTAAAGGTTAGAAGGTCGAGATCTTGTGGCCAGGGAATGGACTGAGGATTTGAACTGGAGAAGGTTGTAGGATTAAGAAGGACGATGGTTGTTGATTTATATTGTTGATATATTTTTTTAATTGAATTATTCTATATGTATGCAACATTTACTCATGATATTGCCAAACCGTTATATTCTCGTACACCCTCACCTGAGGTATTTTGCCTTAATTTATAATTGTAGATGGTAGAGGGAGGGCGATGAGAAGAAGGAGGGAGGGAGGGGTTGCTCTGACGTCAGGCCACCTGTTACACTTTCCCACACCCCGCCCATTGTACTAATTCCATGAATGGCTGGAGCGTATCTCCTCTCGGTATATAGCTGCCATTTCTGTGCTCATTGTACTTTATACTAACATTATTATGGTATTAGCGATAATAATGGCAAACAGTAAAAATAAAATAAAACTCTACACTATATACAACACTAGCTGTCAAGAGAGATGGATTTTTATGAATGAAGTATCAAACGAAAAGAAATTTGTTACAACTTTAACGTATGAGGTTACAAACATCCACGTTGTGGTAAATTCTGAGATGTGACAAATTGCGATTTAAAGAAATCATGAATCGAATAAAATCAATGAAATAGTATTTTGAAGTATAGTATTTATAATGAAAAAAAAAAGCTTGATTGAAATAAGTGGACGAAATTTCATTAAATATATACTGGACTGTAGTATAAATATAACCTCTAATTACCGTACGTTTAATGTTAAGCATGGACGGATCTAAGGGAGGGGGAACTTTTGGGCTGACCCCCTCCCCCTCATGGTAAAATATAACCATGTTTTATGGAAAAAAATATTTAAAAAATATCTCTTAAAGTATTATTGTTCATGTAATTACATTTAAAAGTACTTAAGGAATGACTTAAACACCATTTCATATAGATAGTTAGTTTCTTTCTTTTTTTGCAAAGTAATTATCGTCATTTTTATGAAAAAAAAGCTTTCGGGCTGAAGCCCCCTCCAAAAAAAAATTAAATCCTGGATCCGCTAGTGGTGCTAAGCACATTATACAGTCGTTATATTCTTAACAATTATATTAATTTTTTTTCATTGCTCCGATTTACACTTTTGGAGTCAGCCCTGATGAAGGCCTAAACTTCAGGTCGAAACGTCGACAAATGTCAAAATAAATATTATCATTTATTTTTGCCTTCTTATTAGACTGATCACCACAACTATTCTTCTCTTCATTCTATATTAATTTTTATTCTCAAATGGACTTTGATATTAGCTATATACGAACTATTCCTTCATTCAATTTTGCACTAAATCGAACGATTTTTTTTTAAATATAGAGAAAAATACATTTGCGTTTCATAAGTGAAAGTAGACAATAAAATTTTACAAATTAATATTGAATCATATTCAGAATAATTTTTCAACTTTCGTTAGATTTGGAAGAAAAGTAGAGGATTGAATTTATTAATGATTGACATGAGGCAACGTAGAAACGGAACTAGATTTGTTCCTAGATATCTAAAGGTAAAAAACGAGTGCAATGTTCAATTATGATTTTTTTTTTTTTTAGCCTTTCGTATTAATGCAATAAATTCTTTATCTTGGGTGCTTGCAGTAGGTTGTTCTACCCGATAAATTTGAGAATGTAATAAAATTAAAGTTATGTCATTACCTCATTATTTTTTTTTTCAATAGGAAAAAAAATCAGTTTATTTTAAAAGGTGAGTAACGATTAAATTTAAAGATTAGTCATTCCATCAATGACCCGTTCACGGCGGTACAGTCCATTTTTTGTTGCCGCTACAGTCATCCCAACCTCAACCCCAGTTCACCGCTGAGTCAACTTCATCAAGGCACCGTTCATTTTCTTTCGTTAATTCTTCTGCTTCTTCAATGAACTCGAGGTTCCAAACCGTGTCGGTATTTGATTTTCACTATCGGTTTATTTATGCTATTGATGCTTGAAGTAAAGATACAATAATTCACAAGTGGTGAAAAAAATCGATATTTTTCACTAATGAGATGCTTAGAAGCATAATTATATCACAGTAGAAGAAATGATTTATACGATTTGTTAACAGATGTTTATATAATAGAAGAATAACAACATTAAAATGTAACTGATACGTTTCTGTAACAGTTACTTTTTTCTATTTAAACAGTAATTGGAGGGGCTAATGTGCAAAAGTCCTAAAAAAGTTCTGAAAAATATATTAAAAGGATGATAATTAACATCGTAACATTCTGAAAAAAATAAGTACGAAACAAACCTAATTATCTCCCTCTTACGTTTTCAACCTGTCCTTACCACCTGATAAATAGATAATCAGAGAAAGTATACATTTTTTAATTACCTTTTCACTCCCCTACCTTTTTTTTGTATAACGCTGAGATAACACATACAACACACAAATAAGGCAAAAAAAAATGAATGAATAAAGACTCAAGAGGAGTCTTACAGGACTGAGGGAAAACACTCAAGTTTATTTTTGAATGGGAAAGGGTAATCGGTTATTAACCTTTGGTGAATGTCTACCTGAATTTTCAGAAACACTTAAAACGAGACTAAAATAGTACTAAAATTAGTAGTTACGTTGAAGTAGTCTGTTTAGTTCATTTAAAATAATTGACTACAGTTTGACGAATTAACTATTTTACAGGACAATAGAAATATATATAAAATATATAAAAAAGAAGTTAAATACAACCAAAACTAATGGAAAAATAATATTTGAGGACGCAAATGCATCAAGATGGATCCATGTTATATTTATATGACAGGGATTTCCAATCTGCGAAACGAACCAAGCTCACGACTCCTTTAATCATAGCCATTTTTTTTAATTGTTTAAAAAAATTATATTTATTAAATCACTCAAAACAAAAGATTACTGCATCTTTTATTGCATAAGTTTCTCTATTAGAAAACACATTTCACAAATTAAGTGTCATTTATAGAACAAGGTTTTTTTTTTAACCACAACCGCGACCTTAATGGAAACCCATGACCCGCGTGGCTTAAAGTTTGCAAACCTAAGTTGCATGTTAATAACATATAATCATGTTCTATGTTATTAACTAATAAAAATGTGCGTTTAATTATAACGAGGTCCTACTATTCGAGAATAAGTAGAATATAAATAAAATTAAAAGGTATCAAAGGTAATAAGCCATGGACATTATTACGATTTTTAGAGATAATTAAGTAAAACTGTAAGATAGAGTAAATTAGAAAGAATTAACAATTACCAATCGCAGCTAAAAGAAAATTGAAAACGGCCCAATTCCAAGAGTTTTCGCAAATAAAATATTTGTAGGTTACGATGAGATGAAGCCATCCACAAACCTTCAGGCGGATGATAATAATTTGATGAAAAGGGGTCTGTACAGCGGACTACAAAGTTTAAATATAAAAATAAATATAAAAAAACACAAAAAAATTAAATGAAATTCGATAGTGAAACATCAACTTTTACACTGATTCTGAAGGCATTTTCAAATGGTGCAGTTATGTACCAAGGTCTATAAAATCACTCATTATAATAAAAATTAAATAAAGTAGTTTTTTAGACCTTGCTTGTAGAAAACTAAGTACAATATGAAGAAGAGATTACAGGCTAAAGGTATAAGAAAAAAAAATGAAAAACCATTGATTTTTTGAGTTATTTCAGTTTTGAACAGGGCCATCGATAAGTTAAATATTACAAGATTTCGTAAATACCATAATTATAGTCAAGTAATACTCGATAAGTAACATACTAAATTATTTTTATGAACATATCTAATTTATCTGCTAAATTTAGTTGCGATATAAGTTATTTATTTAGTTCCTATATTATTTCTAAACTTATTTCAATTAAATTTCCGTCCAAAATCCTCCGAACAATAGTCGATGCTACGTTCTATATAACCAACAAACCATACATCATGACCTTAATATTCCATTTGTCCAGGACCTTATCCCTGAAAATCTCTCCAAATTCCATCAGAACCTTATAAATCATCCAAATCCACTAGCACAACTCCTATCTAGTTCCACTCATCAGTACAATCCTCCTCGAAGGTTGAAGCGGCAGTGGCCCAGAGATCTTTTGTAGTGTATATCTTGGAGTTTTGGCGATGGCCAGATTCTCCACTGGCCTTAGCACCAATGACGCGGTTGAGAGAGTAGCGTAGAGATCTCTAGGAGTCCTGCTTTTCCCTCTATACTTGGCTTGGGCTTCCCTACCTGAGGAGGATTGTAGGGATGAGTGGAACTAGATAGGAATTGTGCTAATGGATTTGGATGATTTATAAGGTTCTGATGGAATTTGGAAAAAATTTCAAGGATAAGGTCGAGGACAAATGGATTTTTTTTTAATTTTTTTTTTTTATTAACATTACATCATGTCATAATACTAAATTACATGTTTATGGTTGCAATAACCTTACACATGACATACTAGTGGTTTGAATGCTACTTAGAAAATTGAAATACATTTTTTTACAGTAGGAAAATCCTCATATAAAACCTACACAAGATATAAAGGAAACTATATATATATATATGTGTGTATATATATATATATATAATATAATATATATATATATATATATATATATAATATATATACACATATATACACATATATACACACACATACATATTATATATATATATATCTCACACACATACATATACAAATGGAATATTAAGGTCATGATGTATGGTCTTGTTGGTTATATAGAACGTAGCATCATCAACTATTGTTCGGAGGACTTTGGACGGAAATTTAATTTAAATAAGTTCAGTAAAAATAAAGTTTAGAAATAATATAGGAACTAAATAACTAACTTATATTGCAACTAAATTTATCAGATAAATTAGATATGTCACTTATCAAGTATTACTTGACTATAATTATGTTATTTACGAAATCTTGTAATATTTAACTTATCCATGGCTCTGTTCAAAACTGAAATAACTCAAAAAATCAATGGTTTTCTCATTTTTTTCTTATAACTATAGCCTGTAATCTCTTTTTTATATGGTACTTAAGTTTTCTACAAGCAAGGTCTATGAAACTACTTAATCTAATTTTTATTTTATTTTTTGAGAGGTTAGTTTATTCATTTATTTTTTATTGTACACAGTTGTTTGATTATTATTTTACTTTTGTTAATTTTGTGTTTTCTGTATATATGTGTTCATATCTCACTATAATTATTGTCCACGTGATAGATTATTACATTTCTAAATAAATAAATAAAATAAAAATACAATTTTTTATTAAATTAGTTTTGATGAAAATTGCAGGATGCTATTTAATATTGGGTTGTGCTACATTCAACGTGCACGTTTCCACGATCAATGTTTTTTTTAATGTATTTTTTTAGCTAAATATCGAGGAAGGAGGGTTAGACTAGAGGTTTTGCTAGTTTATTCAGCGGCTAAGATAACCTCAGCGGGCATAGATAAGGAGAGGCGTCTGCTAGTCACAGACAGCTTCAGCTCAAGTGGCTCCTTTATGGGAAGGTCAGCTGGGTAAACATTATGTAGCATGGATATGTTGACATGGCCTTACCCACCATCAGATGAGGTCGGCATGGAGCATCCAGTTATCCGAGATTATGAGAAATAATATTATTATAAAAGTATTAAAAATATAATAATAAAAAAATATTTTAAAATTCTCAATTTCTTTAATCGCATGTGCGGACTTTTCATTTTGATTGGAAAGAGATGAAAGAACGATGAATACAAAAAAAAAAAAAAAAAAGAATTAGTGTTATACTATGTTTAAAAATTATGTAAAATGATAAATACATAAAATCAAAATAATTATCGTGAAACGAAAAAATAAGACATTGAATATTTAAAAAAAAAAATTAAATATGTATGCTTTAGTTGTAGGATTTTTTTTTTTATTCGTACTGTAATACGTATATTTGAAAAATATGAAAAATATCTGAACATAATAATTAAATATTTTGTTGTATATATTAAACGTGGAAGAAGGGAGACAGCCACCGTAAAATAGATACATTGCTAGAACTTTAAAAATTAATAATGTTAAAACCTGAAAAATATTTTTGATCCCATACTTCGTACAAATATTGTGTACAAATATTGTAGCTATATATTATTATCTCTGAATATAGCTGAAAATTTGAATAATAGAAATAATTAGGTCTCGATAAAATACCTACATATCGAACTAACAATAATAGATTTTACCTATTATCCTAATCTATTTCAAAAGGAAGGAGATGGTCCGGAGTTGCGGTCATAAATAGGCTAAACAGCGGTAAAACTATTTTATTGAAAGGTAACAATTCGACCCGACATTGCAGGTCTTCATCAGGGCTAGAACGGACAAGATACAAAAAGATAGATAATTGTGGCAATTACATAATATTTAGACATAATTTATAAACAATGTGAATAAGCTTATTAAAATTATAAACAGTAAGTACAATAAAAGTCCATATTTTAGCACTTAGTCCATATTTTATTGTAGTTACTGTTTATAATTTTAATAAGCTTATTCACATTGTTTATAAATTATGTCTAAATATTATGCAATTGCCACAATTATCTATCTTTTTGTATCTTGTCCGTTCTAGCCCTGATGAAGACCTGCAAAGTCGGGTCGAAACGTTGGCTTTCAATAAAATAGTTTTACCACTATTTAGCCTATTTATGACCGCAACCCCGGACCATCTCCTTGCTTTATAATGCAACGGTCAACTATTAAATATTTCAGTCAATAATAATTAATCTATTTCAGTAAACATATTTTATTGTGGGCGGGGTGGGCGAACCTGATATATAAGACACAGATAAAAAAATGTCACGAGTTCGTGTCTCAGTGTCTAGAGTCTTTTAAATCCCCACCCTCACCCCCTGGCCCGAAAAAATCCCGTATAGCCTTAAAGGCGAGGAAGAGGAGGACCCTTCCACAACAAAAAAAAATAATAATAAAGAAAATTATATATATTTTATTCATTCATGTAGGTTATTCATTATTAATTTTAATTGTTTTAAATGAAATAATTTGGAGAGAGTTTCTAGCTTGCTCTATATATTGTTTTTAGAGTTAGCTCATCTCGCCCGTTCCAGAGGTCTGCATCTATGTTCTAAATAAATTTAATTCAGTTATTAAGCTTTATTTATTTTATTTTTTCAAAATAACAAAAACGAAATAAAATTATAGAAATAGAAAATAGAAATAGAAAATCATCTTTATTCTGGGACTAGGTCCCTTAAGAATAACAGTATTGTTCACATAAATTAACAATAAATCTGACCAAAAGATCTATTACAATAAGGAACAACTAAAATACTAGTGATAAATTAAGAATAATAGCTCTTAGGATATATTAACGAAAACAATTGGGTAATAGGGTTGCAATAGTACAATATTGAAGCTAAAACAATAACATAATAATCACTAAATGACATTTGAAAGGAGCGCAAAATCAATTTTATAAACACAGCATTATAATTGGTTTCACAAATAAATATTAAAGCGAGAACTGGCCTGAACTTTTGAACACAAGATTACTGATAACTGAGAAACGCATTTCACTGATAGCGATAATCCAACGATTGTTATTAATGATAATTTAATTTTTAAAACTGCTGATGATAATCAGATTTCACTAATTAAACATTTTGATATACGTTCAAGAAAAATACTTTTAAAATCGTGGGTGCATAACAATATACCATATCTTTGTTAATACTGGTTCGAATATTATTTAGAGAAATTAATAACTTCTGAAGTAATCATGTAGGCGCGTTGCAAGGATTTCAGTTGGAAGATAGCTAATAATTTCGGAATACTAATATTTATTTTTCGTCACGGTTTAGTTTGGTTTTACATAAAAGTAAATTTCTACATAAATTATTCAAAAGGGAAGTTAAAAACTCTTTTTAAAACGAGAGATTCGTTTATATTTCATGCACACAAATATTGATTTTGTAAAGTAAATTTAAACAAATGATTTCAGAGGGGTGAGGGCCACGTCACAGATTAAATATATAAATCAAATAGGTACTCGTTAGATGCACAATATTAAGATTTTTTAAAGAGTTAGTTTTCACTTCGATGCACGATTTAGGAGTTACATGCGAAAAAGAAAAAAAAAAAAAAAGATAAAAGATACGGCTTTTTTGGCTGAATAACGTTTCTCCTTAGTGACAGTGTTAATGAAATTTCCCACATTTTTCAATATATTTCCCCCCATTTTCAAATCAGCCACCATTTTTAAAAGCTGCGGTTCTGGAATGGCAGATAAGGTCCATTTTACTTATAATAACATACACTCACATAATTTACATTCAAACCTTAACCTGCTTTGAGGCCCATTTTTGGGATTCAGGGCTATAATGTGAAAAATTATCGCTGGAATATACTAGTTGCTAAAACTGAGAGAATTAGTTTTTCCACCCTTACAGAATAGTTTTTTAATATATGTCTGCCATAGGTTTGTGAATAAGTGTTTTAAAAATCAGATTACTTAGCCCGAACTAAGTATACCTCTTTTAATTCCAAACTGAAATTCACACCAATCCTCTAGTTCGTAACTTTTCATCCAAGACAATTCCTGACAACTATTCGAGACATCTGAAAAGAAGATGGCCAAGAGATCTCCTAAATTAATTTATCTTTGAAGTGTTACCAATGGGTAGCTTCTTCACAAGTACCTTCATGTAATATATTCCTATAGCAAATTTACTCCTTGTATATATGTTTACAATTGTAAATTTCAATAAAAAAATAATTTAAAAAAAGTGGGTTTGTCGGCTATTTAAGGCTATTAAAGAATTTAATTTGCCTACGTATAATAAAGTCACCCACCTCCGGTAATTGAAGGGTGGTATGTAGTAGTAGTGTTTTTTGTGAAGTCTTGTGTCTTCGCTGTTGCCGCTGATATTTTAGTTAGGAGTGGTGCTGCATAAAGGAGATCCGGTCTTAAAATACTCTTGTAAATTGGTTATTTGAGATGGAAGGATAACTTAGGAAAAGATAATTTATTTGCTTATAAAAAAAAAAAAAATGCGATGGTAAACAAACGCAATGAGCATGAAGATAATGCCGCTTATCTCGAGACTGTCAATTTTCTTCATCGACATTTCTGTCGCTGAGAGAAGATAGGAAAGGCTATCTCAAAGGATTCCAAGAGGGCGCTAACAAGGGGAAATTAATTTTCTTATCTCGGGCGGGACAGTTCCTCATTTCGGCCCCTCCTCCCTCAGATATAATTAGTCGGCTACTTCGGGGAAATCTCAAAGCTAACTTAAGCTGTCTCTCGTTTACGGTTGAATTATCTTTCAAACCAAAAATAATATTGTTTATCTGCACTTAAGAAATAAATATCTGATCAACTCACACCACTATTCAATAACAATATAGCTCCCAATTATTTTATCTAAAGTCAACTATTTCTCCACTATAATAAATAATGGTTTCTTGTATTTTTGCTAATATTGAGCCGATATATAACCCTGTACCACTAGAACCCATGAAGGGTCTTGGCTTCAGTACTAGTTAGGGAAAGCACAGAAGCACAGTTTCTTGGTCTACGGTTGTGCAAGGAGGTGATTTGACCGAGATCACGCTCAACCGCCAGGTTTTTCCATTAATCAATTATTTTAATTAAGGATACCCACTTTATAGAGCCTGGGTGTGCACCAGGAGGGTCTTCCTACCCAGGGTCGCCTCTCGGCCAATGAAACAGAATAAAAATATTTTTGCCATGAGCCGGGATTCGAACCTGGGACCTTTAGCAATGGAAGCCAAGTACTCTACCACTGAGCTATCCCACTCCATATATATATATATGTATATATATATATTTATATATAAACTACGAAAAATACTTATAAATCGTGGGTGCATAACAATATACCATATCTTTGTTAATACTGGTTCGAATATTATTTAGAGAAATTAATAACTTCTGAAATAATCATGTAGGCGCGTTGCAAGGATTTCAGTTGGAAGATAGCTAATAATTTCGGAATACTAATATTTATTTTTCGTCACAGTTTAGTTTGGGTTTTACATAAAAGTAAATTTCTACATAAATTATTCAAAAGGGAAGTTAAAAACTCTTTTTAAAACGAGAGATTCGTTTATATTTCATGCACACAAATATTGATTTTGTAAAGTAAATTTAAACAAATGATTTCAGAGGGGTGAGGGCCACGTCACAGATTAAATATATTTTCTCTCTTTTTTATTCGTCGCATTTTTCCTGCTTTTCTTCGAGAAACTTTGCAAAAAAAAAAAAAAAAAAACAGCTTAAAGAAGACTTGAGAGAATTTCTATCAAAGAGCCGTTTTGAAACAAGTATTGAATTAGTGCGTTTGCGTCGTTAGTTCTTTTGCGATAATAGATCCCGTTTGGTTTATAGGCTGGGGGAGGAGGGATAGGAGGCTGGAAACACACACACACACACACACACACACAAAAATGATTATATAGGATGGACACATAGACAAACCAAAACGCTAACATGCATTTTTGGAAACAAATGTTTCTTAATTTATTGAGCATCGACAATTTGGCGTTGATATAATTTTTGCCTTATCTAGTAATGTCAGAAAACAACAAAAATAAAGTAAATAGTATATTTTAATATATTTATTATACTTATTTATTTACATGGGGAACTCAGACAACATTGAAAAAAAAAACTAACTCAACAAAAAAATACTTGACAGGCCCTCCAAATTATTTTTCACTAAAAAAACTTACTATCTACAAATTACTTATAAAAGTTTTATAGACTTAAGGGATACTGAAAGAGTCTAATACCTACAAAATTCGAAATTTTGAATCAAACATGTGAAAAATTGGAGATGCACCTTTATAAGTTACAAATGACTTTTACACTAGGACTTGGACACCCAAACGGTTTCAGATACTGCAACGCAATGTTATCAAAACCTCTACCATAGATTTACTTTCGATATGAAAACATTAGCCCAAAGGCTTACTTCAACGACAAACCCGTACATCCCATCCCGGCGACTTCAAAGGTAGTCACCAAAAGACCTCTTAACTTAACCCTACCTGGAAATGTACAGATTTGCTTATTGCAAAAAACTCTTTATAGTGTTGTTTGCACAAGTTTACTAACTATGCACTTGTTATAAATTCATTACCTACTTGTTTTTATCAATAAATAAAAAAATAAAATATCTATTCATTTAAACTTGTAATATTGTAATATATTTAATGAAAATAAATTTTTAAAAACTATACAAGTAACACTTGTTAACATGGGCGTATCTAAGAAATAAGTCAGGACAGCTGCCTCCTATTTCTGTACCACTACAATCCATGGAGGGTCTTGGGGGGAGGATTTTGGTAGTACGTAAGAATATACTGTTTCCTGGTCAACGGTTATGAAAAGAGGTGATTTGACGTTTAAATTTAAAATGTTTCCCTAATTAATTCGTTAATTAAAACTAACCACTACAGCGCTCCAGGAAGTCCAATTCGCGACTAGTATAAGAGATTAAATAATGACCTGTCACAGTTCGATTTTGAACCTAGATCTAGAGCATATAAGCACAGTGAGTTACTCCTTTCTGTCTCCCCAACTCCTTAACAGAAAAAATAAAACATAGCACGAGGTTACTTTCAAACCAGAGAGTGGTACGTACTTGAGTTTATTTTGAATTAGAAATCACCTGAGAGACTGGAAAAATGTTATATTAAAAGTAAAGGAAAGATGGCACATATATTTATTATTTATTCATGAGATTTACTGTTTTCGCATAACAGTATCAAACCATCAGCATAATAAAGCACAGATATTGTTCCAGCCATATTAAAAACCTTTGTAGTACATATCTCTTTAATGACATGTTCTTTTTGTCTAATTAAAAATAACAGGCGATAAGGAATTCCGTTGTTTGAAACCCAAACGAACAACACTTTTTTTTTAGTTATTTGGTAATGATTACTTCCAATTTGCAACGATTGAATATATTTGTTGTATTAGCAAAATTGCATGTTTAGAAGTTTACGTTTCGGGATATTTACTTCCATCTTCAGAACCACAATCCCAATGATCTTGTGGATGCAAGGCTAAAAAATTTTTTGAGTTAAATATAGTGCATGTTACAATACATGTCAGAATTTTGTTGTTACAATAAATTTGTAATTACCTTAAAAATAATGTGATCCATCGTCAGTTTCTAATGTCATGTCATAATAATCTAGGTATATAACATCTATATGTATATTTTTGCATGCACTATATTTTAACTCAAAAATTTTTTTAGCCTTGCATCCACTAGATCATTGGGAATGTGGTTCTGATGATGGGAGTAAATAACCCGACGCGTAAACTTGTAAACATGCAATTTTGATAATACAACAAATATATTTAATCGTTGTTAATTGGAAGTAATCATTGCCAAATAACTAAGAATATCATAAAACTTCCAAGAAAAAAAGAGCATTTTTTTTTTATGTTGGTATCGAAGCTTCGGGTTAGCTAAACTTTTTATTGTTATTATTAATGAGCTATAATTATAATAAATAATATAGGTGGACCTACCTGGTTGGGCTCGGACAGCTCGAAGAGGTCGAGCCTGTTGGCGTTCCACTGGGCGATCACCGAGCGGAGCGCCTCCCGCTCCTCGTTCCGCCGGACCACCATCGCCATCTCCGGGTTCATCTTCCCCGACTGCTCAAACAGAAACAGAAAATTAATAAAATGTAATATACAAAACATAAAATTAATAAAATATAATAGATAAAACATAAAATTAATAAAATGTAATATACAAAACATAAAATTAATGAAATATAATATACAAAACATAAATATACTTATATTGAATATTTAATAGTTGACCGTTGCATTATAAAGGAAGGAGATGGTCCGGGGTTGCGGTCATAAATAGGCTAAATAGTGGTAAAACTATTTAAAATAGTAACTAAATAAATTAAATTAAATAAAATAGTTTTACCACTATTTAGCCTATTTATGACCGCAACCCCGGACCATCTCCTTCCTAAATATACTTATAACTAAAATCTACAAGAACAATTAGTAATTAAACTGAAGTTAAAGTTAAAGCCTCTTCAGGCTATAATCAGGTAATAACTATGTTCATATGAAACAACCAATAAGTGTCAAACATATAGTTTAACCATAACAAAATCTGAAGTTAGATATCTATGCTATAACATAATGAAATGAAATGAAAATATATTTTATTATTCTGGGACTGTTGTCCCTTTAGAACAAATTATAAGTACAGATTGCATGTCTGTGTGGTCATAAATAAATTATATATTTACAATAAGAGTTAATTAAAAATAAGAATATAGAAGAAAAGAGAGAAAATGACCAGAAAATTGTACATACATATAAGAAACTAAAATAACCTAAATAAATTGAAGTAGTCTCTGGGAGGTACTTAGATATTTCTCTTAGGTATATTTCGTAATCAGTCGGTTCGAGAAAGGAGTAGATGTTTAAAGAGAGGTTTGAAAGAGGAAACTGATTGTGCGTGTCGAATATCAGCAACATATTATAATGTAATATCAAAGCTGTTATATTTTATAGTTAATTAAGTATCAATTATCAGTACATAGAGAAAAATAATTCCTATAAAATCACTTATATCGGTGTACGATAAACTGAAACATCTCATAAAAATCGGTTTTTTTATTTTATTTTTGACAAATAATATTTCTACAACCTGTCAAAGTTTACGGTTTAATCTGTATACCTTCCTAATTAAATAAATAATTTCACTCTTCTAAATATATTTTTTTTAGTATATAGTACATAGTATATATAGAAATTGCGATCACGGTAAAGTAGCGAATTTGGTATTTCCTACTACTAATATATTTATTTTTTTTTAATTCATTATTGTTATTCTGAGGGGACTATGTTTTTCTATAATGTTCTAATCTTCTACGATGTATTAATAGGTATTTGATAAGATAACGAATCTACCATACTACATAATTTATATGGACAACAATCAAAGGGAGGCGCCGACTTACACAAAATATAATTTTTTTTCTATGTAAATAACAGCGAACCTCAAGAAATAAAGTTAAACAATGCATAATCGGTAAGGCTTCTGTACATATCTTAACAGAAGACGTATAAGTTATTCACTGAGGAGGTTCAACTATATAGCCTTATCGATGTCTCACCAACAATTTATAAAAATAAACAAAAATTTAAATTTGTGAAGGTCAATATACAAGTATAAGGCAAAATAGTTACTAATACTTAACAATTTTAGTCACTATATGTAAAGAGTTGGTATAACCAATATATATTTGCATTTAACTCTTCCAATTTTTCATTAGGGCTTAGTTAGGTTTACCCTCAGGAAAAAGACAGTAATATCTCTACAGTAATAGGCTAGTGTAGGCTACCTACTGTAGGTAACTGCAAGACTTGCGCAAGTCTCGCATTTGGGCAACTGTAGTGACATTTCATAACCTTAAATCACTAAGAACTTGAATGATGAATCATCTACCTGTGGAATAAAAAAAAATGTGCGATTCTTGTAACTATATATGATACATAAATGAGTTGGTGGCATTTGAAAGCACGTACTGTGTTCATTTATCGATAAAGAAGGCAGAAATTAAAAAAAAGTTTTTAAAAGTTAAGCTACATCAAAAATATACTTAAGTGACTTTTCACAATAAAATAATGATATGTTCTGGTCTGAATCGTTCTACTACGCCCCAAAATTAATATATAAATCATTATATCTGAATAAGAAAAAATAGAATGTGTTATTTAATCATAAAAAATAATTGAAAATTAATAATAAGAATACTAAAAGAACATCATAATTTAAAGATATTAAACACGAGACAATATGCTGTGTATTATACCTCCATTGCTATTGGTTTTCAATGCATTCGCGTAATCGCTAAAAATACCATCCTTATCTATCTCAACACGATAAACGATAGTCGATTTTTTTCTCTTTTAATATATATTGATAAGGAATTTAATAAACAAAACAATTATATTTTATCTGGCCATGACAGTTGCAGATCTGTCAAAAATAACATCAAATATTACTTCCACTGATTAAATTTCTAATGAACTGAAACCTATGGCAACCATGATAATTTAATCTTAGGCTGTTATCAATTGGATAAATGATATCCTGGTACTGCAATCAGAACATATAGTATAAACACATTTGTGCTTCTATTTTCTTTATTTATTTGGCTATAATTTAAACCGTATCGTTGCTCACCAGGCTTTAGATTAAAAAATAAAAACAGCAGTTTTTCCGAGAGAACAGCTGTTTATTACATTTTTGCCATTTCTGCCATTTTTATAAAACATTATTGTTTCGGATGATTTTTTTTAAATGGTAGATCGACACTAATAAAAGCGAAAACTTAAATCACCAAACGAATTCTTACGATAAACAGATTCGACACTTTACCACAGGCACACATCGTTTGATGAAATAATCAAAAAATGGTCACATATCATTATTTTTACAATTTTCTTTTTTTATAAAAGTTGTTCAATAGCCCAAAGCTCATTTAATTTCTTTTTTGTGAGCGCTATATAAAAATAATAAATAAATAAATACAGAACACATCTTAAATTTGGAAGAACAGCTGTTTTTTTTACATTTTTGTCATTTCTACAAAACATTATTGTTTTGGATTATTTTTTATGGTAGATAGGCATGATAAATACATCCGAAACGATGAAATAATTCAAAAATTGCCAAATATTAAGCGCTTCTTATTAAGCGATATCAATAAAAAGAAATACTGTACTTATTTTAAATGCGAAAATAATTTTTCAACATATTTAGAAATACTTTTTTACCTGTTTGAAAAATACCGATTTTTTATCAAAACACATACAATCTTCCTCCTAATTTTCTTCTCCCGAAATTCAGGATTTATTTTTAAAAACTGATTTATAGCACCTAGACTATGATGGAAAGTTCAAGAAATAGAATAATATGTTTCATGGCAATTTTAAGAAAAACAGAGGTTTTATTTGGAAGAATATTTAAATATATTCTATTCTAAACAATAAACCTTGTTCAATGTTTTAAAACCTTAAATTTCGAATGTTAAGAATTTTGAGATCCGATAAGAAGAAACATGTTTTTATAATTATATATAATTTTTATTTTATATGAATTTTTATAATATAACATGCAATTAAAATATGATCATCGATTATCAATAACTATGAGTTTTGAAAATAGTTTAAACAAATTAAGATTGAATAAATAAATGCAATTCTTCGAAGAAACAAAACATAATCGTTTAGGAAATATTAAAAAAATGAATAAATAAAAAGATAAAACTCAGCCAAGAAGGTCAACATCTCCTTAAGTAGATAAGATAAAATAAATTTACTGTTTAAACTTTTAATTTCGAAACAGTTAAAAAAAATTATAGCCCCCACCTCTCCTCAGTAACATCTTTTGCAACAGTTTAATATAAACTATATGCGGTAGATTTTGATCTCTCAATTGTCTGCGTGTAATGGAAACTCCTAAAATGCAAAACTAATGAATACGTACTTGTATATACATAACATGTATAATTTTGTTTGAAAACTGCATAGAACATTCAAAAGAAAAAATATCTAAAAATTCAGATTCAGTATAGACTTGTATGAAATCCCCTTCCACGTGTTCAATGCCAACTGAATTTCATTGACATAATATCCATAAAAATTAAATGCATTTGAACATTATTTGATAAATTTGAATCTAACTTTCTACCCAATTTAATGAGCCGTTTTGGTTTATTATTTTCAATAAAGAAAAAAAAAGTTAATCCCTCTCTCAAAGTTTGAGGTTTTACGTTTTAAGATATGTAGAATCGAAATACAAAAAACAATCCATCCGTCGGTTTTTTTCCAAGATTACTGTAACAATTTTTTGAAGTTAGGCATCAATGACATTACCATCCTCTTTCCTTTCAAGATGGCGACCGAAAAACCTATGCGCCATCGACTGTAGCGCCTAATATAAAAAAAAAAAAAAAAAAAATGTACCGATTCTAAAGAAACATGGACAAAGTATTTTTTGAGATATAGGCTTGGATAGGAAGATATGTAAGACTATCCGTAAGCGAAAGTAGATGATGGAATTTGATGAAATTGCTACTTGATCATTTATTTACTAATAACGAGCTATTTTTGATATATACTAGAGGAGAAAACATAACAAAATAAATCTGTACGTTTAATGGATTGATAGGCGCTAACATTTAAGTTTTTTCGTTTTCTTTCTTTTAAAGAAGTATTATCACATTTACAATGCTTTACTGTTATTTAATAATAAAGGTATAAAGCTAGATGACTAGAGAAGACTGGAAGCAGGTATAGACAGGGTCCCAGCATTTCCTGCAGCCGCATGAAAGACCCCCAGGTAGGCGTCTAGTTAGGACTGAATTATAACTGTACCCTCAGAGAGCATACCCCAGATCTAGTCTCGTAGCCTATGGTGACTATTGATTGACGTTCTGATTGATCGTGTAAGATACTGACTGAAGTACTGACGAACGTTTCTGAAAATCCGAAAATCAATCACAAGAAGTGGAGGGAAGACTTAGGTAAAAGTTGTGGAGAGACTAACCTTACTACTGGATAGGTTAATTTACCTTGTGATTGTAAATTCCTGATTCTCATTAAAAGTAAAGTAGTTTTTCATGTCTCTTGCTTATATTTTTATAAACCATCTTCAACTAATTTTTTTAGTTCCGTTATAAACAAAATCTGATACGGTGCGCGCATCGCACAACTTTCACTTACCACCCTCTTAGCAGAAATAAGCATCTTCAGACAAAGGAGAAGTGAAAGTAAAAATTATAGACGCTTTAATTATTTATATTTCATTGCATTCATATATACAAATTTTGATATTTATATCGGTGTAATCTATACAATTAAATAACTCCAAAAAGTGCATTCATGAAAACCGCGTATTTATATTTATATAATATAGTCGGAATCCGTATTAAATTAAGCTCATGTTACGTATGGAAGCCTGTTATAATCTTTCGAGCGAGCTCGGATGCGGTCAATTACAACTATTCTCCATTACGATTTTTTATTTCTCCTTTAGTTAATTATCAAATTCTTTCATATTTTATATTTGACTATCTTTTATATTAGAAATTAATGTGAAATAGTCAATTGTTTCAAATAAAAAAAATTAAAGGTACTTTAGAGGGAGCTAATATTGAAAATTAGCCATTTAAGCCCTGTTAGAGAACATCAATCAGAATAAAAACTACATTTTATTTAAAACTGCTTAATTTTACACTGATGTAATGAATTTAATCATAATCGTTAGAGCCGTTGCCGAGAAAATTGTAAAAATGTGGTTAGCCCATGATATAAAGTGCCACTTCCGGTCAGTCGATTTTGACGAAAAAGTTACCGTAACATCCCTAGCATATAAAAACCTTAAATGTGCAATTTCACTTTCGAACGACTTTTCGTTTTGGAGCTACACTCTTAACACACAGACCATTTTGCGGGACTTGGTTATTTGGACTCAGTACACCTCAAAACGTGTATTTTCGTTGAAAACTGAAATTAAAAAATTTTCAAGAACGCAATACTTTTCTTTACTATATATTTCATATATAGGTAAGTGAAAGTAACATTGGTATAAATGGACAATGCACCAGATTCACACAGCCTGTTATCTGAACGTCAACTAAGCTAAAATGCGTCAGTATGATTGATATGTGTAAGGGTAATCATGATTGAAGCAATCCGTGTCAGTCAATTGACTGTCATTCATGATTTACCATCACACCTTACTTTATCATCATTAAATTTTATCATAATAGGGAATAGATTTCTATTCAATTATTCCGAAACAAAAAAAAAAAAAAATATATAATAAATACGAGACTGAAGGAAGTTAGTGGACTATACTACATATAATATATGATTAATAATTGACCTCATAATGAAAAACCTTGCAGTTAAATGGCAGAAATATTTCCCGCCAACCTAATAACCCAATGAAATGACCTGGGCAGGTCAGTTAGAGAAAGTTCGCTTCCCATCCTTGACCTGTACCTAAACAGGATTCTCGTTTTTATTCCGAATCTACACCAATTTAAAAATTATTAAATCATAACTATACATACTTTGCATTAATAAATATTTTTTAATAAATTCAAAAAATTCTATCTCCAAGATAAGATTATCAGAGAATATTGAAGATGAGCAAGAATAAGACATTTTTTTATAGAAAACAAGAAATATTACTTACTAGTTGGTCCGAGCGAATGATTCGTAAAGATTGTTTATCAGTGAACAAATGACAAAATAATAATATATACAAATGAAAAATTTAACATATCATTAGATCAAGGAATCATTTCCGATTTTTTCGGTAATTATAATCGAACAAGGAAAAAAATATTATAAAACTTCCTTTACTTTGTAAATAAATTTTTTTACGAATTACAATAGCCTCTATCTCAGTTGATTAAGGGTGGATTTTGATGATTTCTTGAATTTGGTAATATTTCAAATAATCAAGGGTACAATCAAGAAAAAAATGTTTTGTGTTGTATACAATTTGACTTATTCGCAAAATAAAATTTCTTTCCTTATTAACCTTTTT
Organism: Nezara viridula; assembly: GCA_928085145.1. Taxonomy (NCBI): domain Eukaryota; kingdom Metazoa; phylum Arthropoda; class Insecta; order Hemiptera; family Pentatomidae; genus Nezara; species Nezara viridula. Next base: position 18,730,272 of record OV725077.1, read on the forward strand.
CCCTGAAATTTTTGGATGTGACTACTTTTTCCACCTGAGGGAGATGTTCAAAATGACAAAAAAAGGAACTTTGAGGAATAATATTAAATGATAGTCAAAACATGGCTTCCTAACCTTTATTACTGGCCATTTTTTTTTTTGTAGGAAATAAGCTTCCTTATTGATTTAAAGGTTCCAATTTTTTCTATATTTAAGAACAATGCCCTCTATTGACAACTGTATGAACAAAATTTCCCCCTAAATTTTAAAATGCCTATCATTGTTGTTTCTGGAGTGCTCTAGAGATCAGTGTGTTCCATAACTTCCTACTGACAGTTTTACTAAGAATAAGTTGAACATTTATGTTATCTTATCTTTATAGTTAAATAAAGATTTTATAATTTTTCTGAGATATTTCCATTACTGGTACCAACCCCTAGTACATTACTAGAACAATTAAAATTCGGGATGTCCATCACTAGTGCAAAAAGGTTTTTTTTTAAAATGGATATTATAACTGAATAACTTAATATTTTGTTATCAATTATAAAGTGTTAAATAGAAAAGGGAGACCCGAGAAATTCTTAAGTTTATAATTATAATAATTAAGGAGGCATAACACAAAAAGGACAAAAATTTCTTTAGCTATGACCGACACTAGTGCGCTTTAGTGAAAAGTGATTCTAAAAATGTGAAATTAATATTAACGCCACCACCTGTAATAACAATTGATTATAACGCAACATCTACGAAAAACTATTTACACGGACTGTACTTAGACAAAAGACTTATTACGAAACAAAAAAGATAAGAACTGACAAGACGATATAATCAATTCTCGCATCTTCTGGACTACATATCCTTCCTTGACCTACGAACCAAGCGACTGATCTGCAGCACAATACCACAACCTGCGACCTACAAATGTCTTAGCAGGGTCTTAATTAATCTAGCACTAGAGTTAATTAATTTTAATTATTTAAGTTACGAAAATTTGATAATGGTTTGAATACATGAATACGGGTGTGTATTTAATTATTAATAAAAATAGCAACAATAAAAATAAACTATTGTTGCGGCCTCTATCAAAAATTTTGGGGGTTATCAAAACAACACTACAATTTAGTCTTCAACCCAAAATCTCGTTCTATCAATTTCCTCCATTCTGTTATCTGTTGAAAACAGAATTAAAAGAAAATGGCACAGACATCTGCTTCAATGATAACTAAATCAAGATCATCATAAAAAAAAAAATTACATAAACTAATCATATACATCAAATTTACTGAAAGAGATACTGCGCAGTTTCAAGTGGTATATAAAAATAAAACAAAAATAAATATATATTGAAGAAATTTCCATACGGCTTGAAAGTATAATTTATAAATTTATACTATATTGTAATACCGTAATAGAGATCCCTTTTAAGGCTCTCTCTCAGGAGCGATGGATTTTAATGAATGGGATTTTAAACAGAAAAGAATTTCATTGAGAAGTGATGAACAATTTCGACGTTTAAAATCATTCAAGAATTTTAATATAAGCAATTGAAGAAATTATGAAATTTTTAAACTCAGATCATCAAATTTCAAAGTCAAAGAATCTAGATGGAATAAACTGTTTAAAAACCTCGACTTTCTTTAAAGCCCAAAAATATTTCGTTTTCGAAATAAATCGTAATTATAACCGAATGAGTGTATATGTACGATAGGTAAGCACTATCTATGATCACTAAGGCACGTCAGATAAATAAATAAAATATATACAGATATTTCTTGTATACACTCAAGTGAGAGAGAGAACTACATATGATCACTTGAGTACGCCAGTTTGAAATATTTTATATAATAATAGGCAGGATTTCATTTTGACACGAAGGATACTTTTTATATTTTAAATTCTATAAAATTATGATATGAACTAATTTAATTTTTAAGCGATTCTAGCATAGCACTTTCTGGATTATCAATTGTATAAAATGCGCACAATATTAAATAAGCACTATTAAATACAATAAACACTGATAACTCGTGAACGAAGAACACAGTAACACGAACAGCGCAGAGCACTAACAACACTGACCTGCGCAGACAGAAGCCTCTCCTTCATGATGCACTGGCCGTACACTACTGAAGAGGTACACCCGGTACCCCGGTACACCCTACGGTGGGGGGGGAGGTAAGGCGACACGCTAGGGCGGCCACCCCATGGGAACCAGGCAGGTAGTCAAACCCCCGGGCCAAGTCAGGTAGCCCGTCCGTCATATTAGGAAGGCATGGCTTCCCTTCTAGCCTGAGTATTTTTAACTTGAGGTATTATTGTATTAGCCCTGGAGCCAACGCCCAAAACGTCAGCTCATCGCAGGCGAAGGTATGAATGTAAATTACGAAAGTGTACGTTATTTTTGATAGAAACTAACCTTTATTCTGGGACCAGGTCCCTAATGAATAACAGTTGGGAAAAACATAAATAAATAAATAAAAACTACATATGGCCAAAAATTACATTAATCAATATTGAAGAATACATACAGTATCTTCAGTAAAATTATATTAATACAAGTAAAAATAACACCATTTTGAAAAAAAAAATTATTTAAATGAAAAAAACAACAAAATAAGCATGGGTTGATTTTTAAAATTAAAACTCGAATCAATTTTAACAACCATTCACCTCAGTCAAAATCTGTTTCGCAATAATTATATCATCATATAACGTCATGTTGGGATGTGAGAAGGAATTGGTAGAGATGATATTTAAATGAGGAGAAGGAAGAGGCATGGCGGATATCAGATGGCAAGGAATTCCACAAGGCAGTGGATCGGGCAATAAAGGAATATTCAAATGTCTTAGTTCTACGGGAAGGAATATAAAGGTCGGAAATACGGGATCTTGTTTTTTGGGAGTCGACCACGGGTTTGAACTGTAGGAGACTGTAGATATAGGAAGGATGTCGGGTGTTGATCGTTTGGAGTAGGAAAGATCCAAGGAAATATTGTCTGCGGAAAGAAGGGAAGAGCCACTTTAACTCTTCGTAAAGGTGGGACACATGAGACCGCCTCGATGTACCGAAGACAAATCTTAAGTAGATATTCATGAAAACTAATTATTCTAACTAAAACGAATCTTATCAGCTATTCCACAGCCACTGCTTTAAAAAATGGCGAGATTTAAAGAAAATTAGGCCACTAAGATCGAAACGAGAATACATCGCGAAAAATTTCTATTTTTTTAACTTGCATATATTGTGGTAAAAACAAAATTGCTAAAGCGGGCCACCAAGAGAAAACTTTAAAGAATCAAAGAACGCTAAATTATGCATCAAATGAGTATATTATAATAAATAACTTGAATGAATGAATTAAGCTCAAAAAACAGTAATTTGTTGGAAAATGAATGGGATATTGGTATTACAAATAAAGCTAAAGGTGCTAAATTTCATTTGTTGTACAAAGAATTAAATCAGAACCTACCATAACTGCATTTTACTCAAAATTGGTCTGCGCATTTTATAAGCACAATTAGAAAAGTAAGAGGGGAATTACTTCAATTAAATAACGGAATAGATAGAATCGGCAGCCATATTTCTTCTCTGTGCAACCTAAATCGAATAGAAAATATGTATCACTTCATTGCAGTCCTGAAGGAGTTTCGAATAAAATACTTCGGAAAGAATAGTTAGTTTAACTTCTAATGAATTCCTTGAAGTGATAAATGAAGAGGAACTGAATGCAATCTACATGTTTACAAACATATCACTAAGGTATAGAGCATCCCCGATGAAAGAATTTAATTATTAAACAATATTATGATAATCTGTAAATATATGGAAATATATGTGTGTGTGTGTGTGGATGTTATTAATGATTTCGTGGTTTATACGTAATAATTCTGACTTAGTAATATTTAACTCTAGTGTTTTTTTTTTCTGTTTATATTTTTGAAAATGTGTACTGAACTGTTTTTTCTAGCAAGGGCAACAGGTACAGCTACTTCCAAACAGACGGACAATGTCCATGCTTATTTATTGCATATATATAGTTAAGATAATTATGTAATTTAATTTTGAGAAAATATATACATTTATTCATATTCATTCAGTAAATAACGTAATGTTCAAAAAATTAGTTCGTGCACAATAACAAAGGAAATGTATTTTTTTTAAATCGATTACCTCCTATCTCATTTATTCTATCTTACAAGGATGTGTTGTATAGAGGTACAACCAAACCTATTCGAATCAAAGTGGGAAGGTCCAGATTCATTCCCTGGGCCCGAATCTGGGCTGCACGGAAAATGCGAACTCTTAAAACGTGAAGCAGAATGTAAAACCAACACGCCCACTCCCCACCTGTAGTTCGCTGATGCGAGGAGACGACAAGAAAAGACACTTATTTCTAACAGTAGAAGAGAAACCTAAAAAGAAATCTATGTAAGCCATTCTTTTACTAAACACTTCGAAGGAAGTACAATTAACAAACATCAACTTAGATTTTAATTGATAGGAAAGAGCTTTGACCGCAGCTTGGTCGGTAGATCGATGATATAGAAGTACATAATTGCAAGGAACTGACCCTGGAGAACATACACTGTTTACATCTTCAATCTTCTATTGTGATGTGAAGTGTACAATGGATGGAATGTCGAGTAGATCGTAAAACCATATTAATTGCTCACAATCTATATATATAAAAATGAATGTATGTCTATCTGTCTGTCTGTTGTCCTTTGTGCATTACTAAACCATTCATCCGATCGCCATGAATCTTTGGGAAGTTGTTCCGTACACTCCTGGGAAGGTTTCTGGCATAGTACTTCTGTCTTACGATAATTTGGTATATGTAAAAAAAATAAAAATGTAAAAGTTTTTCTGTTCAAAGCCGCAAAAAAATGTGTCGCTATAAACTGTAGCGCCAAAACGGCTTTACCGATTTTAACGAAACTTGGCTAAAGTCTTCCCCTTGAAACCCTTTTAATTTATGTGTATAACATACTTTCCCGAAAACAATCTGAAAAATGTTACGATGAATTCAATATTTTATTTGACGATAACTAAAAAAGTACAGAATTTTTTGATAATACCCATATTTATATGAAAGATTTCTGAATTGCTGACAAAATTAAAAAAAAAAAATCATCGAAATCGGACGGTTCGTTGCAGAGTTATAGAGTTTTAAATATTTACTGCTTTCTCTTCAGAAAAGGCCATTTCCTTTGCTTCCTCACTACCGAAGGTAGGCAAGCATTTTTTTTAATTGATTAATCGAAAATTTTATAATTACTACAGTAATTGAAATTATCATTTGAAGAAGTTATATGATTTTCCTTATGTAGGTCAATACTATTATACGTTCTTTATATTAAATTTTAATTTTAGTTTTATAAGTTCGACTCAGACTGTTTCAGATGATTATGAATGACGGCGTATTCACTCAGATGATTATGAATGTCCAATTTCAATCTTGAGAAAAAAATCATTAGAATTAATTTAAATTGAAGCCATTTTATAGACAAATGTGTTTCCAAACTTTTTAAAAATGACAGATGTCCTTTGCTATTAATCTACTCATCAGCGCGTGACCGGGTAAAGCTAGTAGTTAATATATACCAATCAATAATTGAAATCATAAAATTCAATTAAATTATTTATAGTAAAATTTTAATGATTTTCATGACGCAGAGAGCTAAGTTGCACTGTAGACTATTAATAAAAACTGACCATTCTTGTAACGTTATGCATCAAGTGTCGTATCAAGACCAATAAAACACCTTGAAGTCTAGTTTACACGGTGACAGTTTTCTGTCTAAGTAATATTTTTATGACAGTAAGAACAATATCAGGGAAAGTTACAAAAAGGGAGATAAAGAACAGCTGATTGAATACTATGCAACTAAAACAACAGCTGATGTCATGATTATTTCAACAAATGAAACAAGTAATAAAAAAAAAAAAAAAATGGAATATAATTTTAAATTAAATATACAAAGTACAAAATTTAAATATTAAATGTTTAATATATGTTAAAAAATACAGTCTTGTACTTCATCCTTCATCGAGAATTGAAAAATCCAAAAACACATAGTTACAGTTATACAGTTATTGTTGAGAAATAATTTGAGCACAAAAATATCTAAGGAAGATGTTTTCCAAACAATCACTATTACAGTTGATTAGGTCAAATAATGTGCGGCAGTTCACAGTCAAGATATATATGTCACATCAAACTTGATAGTACGACAGTAATAAAAGGTAGAACACGAACAGTAACAGCTAAAAACAAGATTTATATCTCATATTGCAGCCTTGTTAAATTTGCATTGTACTTGTTATTATTCACCTTAATAACATTATACATTATAATAGCTTACTACATAATTATGAACAATGAAACAATCAACAAAATATTTTTAAAAAATAAACAGTTAAATAATTTTATTTTTTTACTTTTAATTAGATAATATAAGAATTGTTTAAAATTTACATTAAACCACTTTCAGATAATTAACTTAAAAAAACAAATGCCAAAACGCAGTCATTAAAATTATACATGATACTGTATGAAATTGTATGCACATTTATTAAGAAAATACCCCATGCGAATAGACCAAGAGGTTGTATAAAATAATTTTTTTGCAGAAATGATTTAGTATTTTAATCGATATATTGCTTTTGTTATTTCAGTTTCTATAGAAACAACTGAAGTAGAGCGTGAACACCCGAAACTAATCACTGACACAATTCTATATATTTAACTTAATCAACCATAACCGTGAAGAAAATTTTATCAACGGAACGCGGAAATGAAATGTTGTAAATAACAATATTTTAGGCTTGTAATTGATAGTAATGAAATATTAATACATAAGTAAGGAAATAAGAAAATAATTTGGAAATAAATAAAGTGTATCTGTAATAATTTAATATATCTTTAATATTATATTTTATATATAGAATTTTTTTTAATATGTTATTAAATATATGAGATCAGTGGCGTAAGTGGGGAGGAGAGAGCGGTCTACCCCTATCTACTTATTAACAGAGCCCATGATAAGATTTTTTTGTTTTTTTCTAAAATAAAGTTATGAACTTAATTTCATATTTAAAAAACAACATACATTTTTATTAACTGTCAAATAAATATATTAACTGTCAAGGAAAGCCATTGGATCAGATGAATAATAAACATAATTTTTTTTAGAAATTAATAAAAAAATAGAGATTTTATTGAGAAAAGTCACCAAGTTACATTATTTAATTAATTTTTTTTTAAATTATCTTAACTTTGGAAATTATTTAATAACAGGAGATCCATGGTACGTAAACAACAAAACTTTACATAACGACTTACGACAACCAACACAAACGTACTCTCTGCTCTCGTTTTCATCTCAAATTACACGGGCACGACAGACTTGTAAACGACAAGGCCACAACTTACATGCCCATCAGAAAAAGACTAAAAAGGAACTGGATGAGAGATCTCCACACCTTAATCAAAGAAGAAAATAATGACCAGGAAGATGTCAATCATTATTTATCACAATGATAGGTGTGAGTAAGATATATGAAGGGAAAAAAAAAATTATCTTTGCCACTTTCTTTCTTGATATTTATTCCCTTTGTGAGCAGATCTCTCGGCCACTACCTTCTTAGTCTTCGTCGAGGCTCACCAGGTAACAGGGAGGAAAAAAGAAGAGGATAAGAGGATTTGGATGATTAATAGTTGAGGAATGTATTTTTTATGTATGTAGGATTTTACTGGTTGTATGTTCATGTAGTTGTGTTGTATCAATTTTATTTATGGAGACGTGTTTTACGGAATCTCAAAGTTCCGCTCCGTATGTCCAAATAGGTCTTTGTATGCAGATGTGATAGTTGTTTATATCGCCTGGTCAGTTTTTGTTTTTTTTAATTTGGCGTGTATCTTCCAGGTAAGTTTTCTGACCAAATATAGTCCGAGATGCCGTCCGTACATACTTTTTTGAGAGAACTGGGTTGTATATTCTTACTGCAGGACACGAATATTCTTGTAGGAAGAAACTAACGTGAATTGATATGCTACCATTTGATTTAATTTTCTTTTTTAGAGCCACTTTTCTAGATCGTAGAAATAGTTTTGAAGGGTCATATCGTCAGCTAAGCTATAGAGAGTGATGCGAGAGTACTGAGAGATATCAGATGTGTGGAGAGTAGTGTTGCCCAAAATCGGCCTTGAACTTTGGAAGACCAAGACCAAGTCCGCCTAACTGTAGCAAGATCAAGACCAAAGCCGCCTAACTGTTGCAAGACCAAGACCAGGACTGGTGAAAAAAATCGATTTTTAAAATTAAAATTAAGGCAAAATGGTTAATAATAATTGACAACCTTAGTTACTATATGTTAATAATTGGTATAACCAATACACTTTTGCATTTAACTCCACTAATTTTTCATTCGGGCTTTGTAAGTTTTCTCCTATCTAAAAAATTACAGTAATAAGCTAATAGGTAACTGCAAAACTGTTGCAAGACTCTTGCGTAAGACCAAGACCGAATTGGCAAGACCAAGACTCGTCTTGGTCTCGCATTTAGGCAACACTAGTAGAGAGAAAAGAGAATAGGACATCAAACCCTACCATGTGGTACGCCTGCAAGTTGAGAGTTGAATAAAGGAATCAATAGAAATATAAAATTATAAATCAGTAACTAATTTGATCAAGTTTCCCTTTATGAAATAAAAATCTTTTGCATTTAGTGTTACTATTATTAACGTAAAATGGAGTTTATTTTGTAAGACCTAATGAGTTTTGTAATCGATGAATATTATCGAATTTCACAAATACGTAATTAAAAGTATAGTTTCATTAAAAGTGTACTTAATGACTTTTGGCAATATACCAATGAGATAGATTAATTTAACTAATCTGTTCAACACGAATTGCTTTGTAACTTTACAGACTCTGGCACTAAAATAAACCCATACTTATATAGTCTTATATAGACGACGTCATGCTTCTTCAAATGCCCACTTGTCAAACTGACATCACCGGTCCTTCAGAGGAATAAACCCCGTATAAGCCTCTATTTCGTTGAAGCCAAGAAGCAGACCTGCAATATAGAAAACTATCCGCTCTGTTGCGCTTTAGATGACGTAATCGTAACCCTTTGACAATCGCTGAAATGAAGATAGTTGGCACAAACCCCACAATCTTACGGAATCAGAAACAGGTGGCGTGTTTTATTTACGTAATTCCCCAACAATATACAATTCATGTTAGAGTACTTGCACATCATAGCCTTGAAAGAGGGTATTCAATTTAAGAGAAGATTTGAATGTAAATTATGAAACGATTTCCTAACAATTTCAGAAAAGTTTTTGTATCTTTACATATGTTCATGAAGAAACAAAAAAGAATTGTACTAGATTCATTTTCCTGAAAATTGATCAAACATAAGATTTGAGTACGATTAAGATTAGTGTGAAAATTTCTACACTTTCTAATATTGCTGATCAAAAACTTTTTGCCATAGCTTAGTATTGTCAAACAATAATTTCTGTTAAAAGTAGAGGAAATAGTGAAGATTGTGAGATGCGGGCAATAGATTTTCTTACTTTCACTTAGTCATCTTTATTCTCTCATTCACCCCTTTCTGATACCGTAATCTCACATTGTAAATTGAATAACTGCAACATATAAAAAAATAGACTATTTTTCGGACTCAGAGGGCTTTGAAACGTATAGATCCGTCGAAAACCGCAAATCGGAAATTTGACCCGATTGCAATACTTTCCTTACCTAGTATAGGAAGGAAAGTAATAAGTTAAAAAATGTGTAAAAAAAAGAATAAGCTGTATCATCGCTAATACTGGTTCGATTCCGATGATTTTTTTTTTTTTTTTGGTAATTTAATTACCTTTCACCAGACCATCTATTTACTTCAGTTTAGGATCTTGTTACTTAGCTTACGCTGTTTATATTTTAATGTAACTTCCACAATTCTCTATATCTTTTTGCATCTTGTCCGTTCTAGCCCTGAAAAAGACCTGCAAAGTCGGGTCGAAACGTTGGCTTTTAATAAAATAGTTTTGCCACCGTTTAGTCTATTTATGACCGCCACATCGGACCATCTCCTTCCTTAAAAACCTGTTAAATTTTCAAGCAAATACTTTTAACTTTAACCTAATTAAATTAATATCCTTACCTTCTTGCCACCTTCGGTTGAGGAAGTTAATACTGCCTTCGATGATGTCAAAGACACTATCTTAGTCCACGGGTGACGCTTGTTAAGAAATCGTCAAATCGGTCACTTAACCTAGTTACATCTCGATGTGTTTTGAACCTATTTACTGACGATTCTGCTCCATTACGATTCCGGAACAGGAGAGAAACCAATGCACTGGCGATGTATGCGATACGTGATGAATCCAAACAAGTACTTCGTCACAGGCTTCCCACACTGAAAAGTATGGCGCGAACTACTAAACTCGAGGGTAATAATGAAATAGACTCAATCATAAGCTACCAGGATGCGATGCGTAATGGGAATGTGCTCCTTGTCATTCAATTCTAGAAATGATTTTCGCGAATGAACAATCACACTTCATCAGACAGCCAAATCTTAATTTCTCTGAATCTGTAACCATTGGCTCTTGAGACACTTCCAGCCGTTAAGACACACTACGATTTATTTTTAATAATGATCCATTTATGTCTTTCGATTAAAATTTTAAATGTGGTATTTATTTAGTTTTCAAACAAATTTTAATGATTTATAATTTTAAAAAATATAGTTAATCATGCAAGCAGCAGTTAGAATATTACTAAAGTTGAACTATTTTTAATAAATTACTGAAATTTTTTTTTATTTTATAGTTATATAACTAATTCGTCATTTTATCGTTTTCAGAACTTTTAGGGTTTTTGATCCCATGATTTATTGTCAACGTTGAATTTAAACTATGCTATTGAAAAGTATGGGATAGAGCAGCTAATTGGAAAACCTTATTTAATTACTGTTGATTTTAATTACAGTAAATAAATAAATACAATAATTTACATAATAATGGATGATAATACAGGAGTAAAACATATAATGTAAGGAAATCAATAAAGGCTATTATTAAAACCATAAAACGTTATGAAAATCATAAAATGATGAATTAGTTATATAACTAATAAGTTATATAAATTATCTATTTCAGAAAAGTTTTTATATCTTTAAATTAAGAAACGAAAAATCTGGTGTTACCTTCTTCTCAAAAAATCACAAAATATCTTTCCTTTCTGCCACTGGGAACCCGTAAGCTTACATATGAAATTGAATAGCTGTAATATAAACAAAAACAGGCTATTTTTCGGACTCAGGGGGCTCTGAAACGTATAGCACATAGGAAATTTGACCCGATCGCAATACTTTCCTTAACTAGTATAGGCAGGAAAGTAATAAATTAAAACATGTGCAGAAAATAGAATATGCTGAATATAGAATCATATCTAATACTGGTTCCATTCCGATGATTTGTTTTTTGTTTTGTTTGTAATTTAATTACCTTTCAAACATTATATCATAAATTTTACCATAGAATATATACTTAGCGAGTTAGGCCCCAAAACACATTTATTTTCTTTATAATTTTTTTCCCTGACTTTCTCTGGAATTTAGTACATGTACAAAAATTGAAAGGACAATTATTAGAACAATATAGGAAAGTTTCATCAAAATCATTAGAGCCGTTTTTGCGCTATGGTCTATAGAAAAATAGGTTTTTCAATTATGGTGTAGTCGCTATAGCGCAGGGAGCACCCAATTTGTGTCACAGGCATCAGTAGTCAAAACCTTACAAAAAAAAAAAAAAAATCTTGGCACAGGCAGACAGACAGACAGGCCAATTGCTAAAAATGATTTGACCTGATCACAATACTTTCCTTACCTAGAATAGGTAGGAAAGTAAAAATAAGTAACTTAAATAGTCGCTGTAATTTGTTATAAATATCTGAAGTCTTTCAACAAAGTATATAAATATATATTAATTTTATTTATTGAAATTTACAATTGAATTTAATAAAATACAAACATTAAATTTGGATACAACAAAAACAATGAACCGACTTGTCGAGATACTATCCAATGATAAACTCCCTAAATAACTCTAAGTAAGAAGATCCTGAGACCATCTTCTTATGAGACGGAATTATGGAACATGAAAATTGGATAATTTTATTTGTGAAAAAATATGGAGCGTTAAGGATTTTGGATTGTAAGGTTTGAATACGGTAGAAATTCTATGATATTTTGGAGCTCCAAACCCCAACTCCGTATATCTATATTGGTCTTATTATAGTCATGTAAATGAGCCTTTTGCTATAATTGAAAGTTAGGAGCGTTTGTCTAGTAAGTCTTGTAGATTTAAAGACGTCAATCCAAGTGTAGTCCTAGGCAGCGAATTATTTTAACCGGGACCAGTGGAATATTTATAAAGTAATAATAGCAATAAGAAGTTTTGGACGGAGGCTAAAAAAAGATGTTTTGATAGGATTTATTGGAATTTATTTTATTGATCAAGTATTGAAACAATTCTTAAAGGTTTGTGATATTTAAACAAGTATTCGTAAACATTACAATTTACGTATCATCACCCCAAATGTAAAATATACTTTATAAGAAAGAGAAAATTGTATTATCCGAATATTTTTAGATCATTTCCAAATTTTTGTACGGCATATAAAATAGTTTCAGTTAGTAATTTATCTTAGTTATACAATAAAAATATTCGTTCGACCTTATTTAATCGAGTTAACAGGTTAGGCCTTTTTTTAGTACTTTATTTTTTAAATAATCGAGCTTTGGGGCTCTACTAAACCATCAAATTCCTCTCGTATCCAATCCCTACAATCCAAAATCCTACGTAAAATCCTTAATGCTTCCTACTTTGATACAAATAAAATCATCTATAATGACCTTAATGTACCATATGTTTCCGATTTAGCTCAATCCAGATACCTGTCCTTTCATAATAAACTTCTGAACCATCCGAACCCTCTCGTTTCCAACCTTGCTTCCTCTTCTATTCCTGATAACCCTCCGAGGCGTCTGAAAAGAAGATGGCCTCGGGAACTTCTAATATAGAAATATAATTGGAGTGCTACCAATGGGTAGTTTCTCCTCATGTTGTACATATCATATTACTTGTCCATATTTACTTGTTGTATTTATTATTAATTACAGTTGTAAATTTCGTTAATAAAAAAAAAAATGTTTTAAATGAAAATACAATTGTTTTCAATATTATTTATTTGGATTTCACAGGTTTATTAATAGGAACTTTTCTAGCAGTATAATTCGTCAGCAAATGTATTTTTTGGATTTACGCGGCTCTGAAACGTAAAGATCAGTCGAAAATCTCATGTCGGAAATTTGACCCGATTGCAATACTTTCCTTACCTAATATAGGTAGGAAAGTAATAAGTTAAAAATGTGTAAAAAATAGAATAAGCTGTATCATCGCTAATACTGGTTCGATTCCGATGATTATTTTTTGTTTTGTTCATAATTTAATTATATTTCAAAACTTTTATTATAAATTTTACCGTATAATATATACTTAGGGAGCCCATACAATTTTTCTTTTCTTTATAACTTTTTTTCCTGATTTTTTTCGGAAATTTAGTCGATATACGAAAATTGAATGAACAACGATAAGAACATTATAGGAAAGTTTCATCAAAATCTTTAGAGCCATTTTTGCGCTACAGTCTATAGAAAAACATGTTTTTCATTTATTGCGCGTAAGGTATTGGGAATGGAGCACCGAATTTCTGTCACAGGCATCAGTAGTCAAAACCCAACAAAATAAAAAAAAAGAAGCAACAAAATCGGTTCAGTAGTTCCCGAGAAAATCTTGGCACAGACAGACAGACAGACCAATGGCTAAAAATGTGTTTTTCGGACTCAGGAGGCTCTGAAACGTATAGATCCGTCGAAAACCGCATGTCGGAAATTTGACACGATTGCAATACTTTCCTTTCCTAGTATAGGTAGGAAAGTAAAAATGAAAATTTTAGAATTAGGTTGACGATATGTTTAAAAATAATGAAGGTGAAATTTTAACTAATGGTAAATCAACATAATATAATTTTCAGAAACATGATAAGTATAAATTTAGGTTATTCCACAAATTCTAATACGTATAATGTGAACGATAGAACCGTAGGAACAATGTTATCACAAGGGACCTGCAATTCTACTGCAGCACGTTGAATATTCATACTCAAAGCCGTTCTGAAATCCATATGTCAAAAGTACATTGCTAGGCTCGGCTAAATTGCAAAACAGACCAATAAATTACACGCACGAACCGTGACCGAAAAACTAAGTAGTCTCCAATGTATAAATCAAATTTGACAGCTGAAAACGATATACATAATTCAACTTTACCTCAAAATTCGAATACTTTTTAATTAATTTTTTACAATGAATTAAAAATTAAGAGTAACGTAAAAAACAAATATTGTTTTCTGTATCTTCGTTAATATTAACCAATATTAAATATTAATCGTATTAATATTTATTTTTTACTCTAAAATTTTGCTATGCATAAAATTTATATAACCACCTTTCAAACATGCAGCTTGAATGCTTCAGGTGATGTGTATGGAGTTATTCCAGAAATGAATGAAAATTTAAAGGGTTTCCTCAGGAATCTGCGGAAAATACAAGGAAGGAAATACAAATTTTCTAAATACAAGGAATTAAATGGTTCGAGGTAGCAGTCATAAAAAAAAAAAAAAAAAAAAAAAAAAAATAGTGAAAACTATTTTATTTTAAGCCAACGTTTCGACAGAACTAAATGAGTTCTCTAGAGTGGCCTCCATTTTCTACAGTGTCACCACTTTCCGGTGACCTTCCAGGAGGTTGATCTGGCTGATATATTGTTACAATGATTAATTATATACGTAATTATTTCAAAATAAAACAAAATCAAAGGTACTTTAGAAGAAGATATTTTAGAAATTAGACATTTAAATATATAATATAATCACTTGATTTCATATTGAGTAGATTTGCAGCAAAAACACTTAAGATGTTGATGAATGAAACCTCAAGCATCATGGCACAATAACCGATAGACATTTTTTTTTTTGTTTTTAATGGAGCAAGGCTGGGTGTTTGTTTCAGTAACTTCTATTTAGAAAATAATTTTAGCATTTTGTTTTAAATAACGTGCAGATTTTTTTTTTTTTTTTTTTTTTAGTTTAAATAAAAACCAATTGACCCCAAAAGCTGAATGCCTATCACTGGTAAACCAGTAATATGCATATGCTTTCAGAATATCATATTTTTTTTTCATAAATAATAAACTAATTGACTTTGTAGAAAAAAAACAGAAGCTGTGTAAATTAACATTAATTGAGCTCGCGGAGACGGCAGCCAAACAAGCACTAACTCTTCCAGGCCGTGGTGCTGCTATTTTAACACCACGTGACACAAGACTTTCCCTGAAAAAGGAAATAGCTCTTAGCTGGCAATCCATGTGGAACGAGAGCCCTCCGATTAAATAGAAGAAAAAAAGAACAGTAATATCATGGTCCATCTATTCGTAGAGGTTGCCTTGGCGAGACTAAGAATAGGACATAGGAACCTGACACATTCTTAATAAGTAAACAGCCAACACCAAAATGCCAATACTGACTTGCACGGTAAGCCACATTTTTTATGAGTGCCCCTATTACGTAACAATCTTAACCAAATTAGGACTTAAGGCCAAAACTATCAGATATTTTAAATATTGATGAAATAAAGTCGGTCGGTGATAAATTTTTTAAATGATTTGTTAAACAAAATCTAAATTACGGAATTTTTTTTTGTTTTTTATATTTATTTGGATACTCTTTACTCTCTTTTATTTATTTTTTTATTTTCCCGCACAAAAATTTAGTATTGAGGTAAATAAAACGAAGAATAGATAGGATTGATGACCTCGAGGTTTTACGCCTCTAAGCCCTAAACAACAACAACAACAATTCGCATTACTGTTGAAAATTTCTCTTAAATGTCTATTGCCGTTACATTTACCAGAGATAAGTGAAAGTGATCCGATTACGATACTTATTTAATGGTTGTAAGAAAGTAAAAATATTTTTATACCAAATAATAAGTCACTTCAAAGAGAATCCTCTTTATGGAAGGATAGCTTCTATTTGTAGTAGGAACAGAACCATGTTTTGTAACCGTATAATTAACAAGTTAATGGGAACGATATGGGTCACAAGACCGACATGTGGCTGCCCCAATAGTAACATAAAAGTACAACAAATATTGACCGCATCACATTGCATAACTCTTCTGTAGATTGCCATTCTTCCATTGTAGCGGGAGACAATAGACATGGCTGTTGCGACATTGTATGTACTCAATAGAACGGGTGACACCCAATGATAGAGATAAAACAAAAGCACGTTAAGTTGAACAATAGACAGCCGAGGAACATATAGTAATTATGCTGCTCAGGCACAGCACGAGGCATTATCATGCAGGCTGCCTACCGAAGGCACGGCCATCATCGGGTATTCCGCTGACCGGGTCCTAGCCACTTCCGTCGGAATGCGGCCTCCCCCTCCACCCCACCTTAAACGAGTGTCGTCTGTTTCACACGATTTAGGGGGTCATGGGACAATGCGAGCGTCGCCGACGAATTGGGGCCGCTCCCTCCGACTTGAGAGGACTTTAAATTTCATTTAACGGGCTCCTTAAATTTGTATGTGTATACACAAAGCTGGAAACTAACCAGATCCTAAAAAAAAGTGTTGATAGTCTACTAACACATTAAGAAGAAAGACCAATAAAGAACTGATTATAGAAACTGGAGCGATATCTCATGATATGAAGGCATGGAGGTTAAGATCCACCTGGAAGCTTTTACGTAACAATTAATGCCTAAATAGAAGGCAAAAGACCGCGTGGAAGGCCAAGAAGCAGATGGATAGATAGAATCAACAAAGATGCAATAGAGATCGAAAGAAATAGCAAAAGACAGGAAGAGATGCAGCGGGCTTGTTAAGGCGGCAAAAGATCTACATGGTCTGTAATGCCAAAAGAAAAAAAAAATATATAAAAACCTATAAAAAATAAAACTTATTTTAGGGTAGCCGCAACGTTGAAATAAATTTAAGTAATTATTATGAAAATATTTTAAATCATTTTGAAAAATGAAAAACTTGTTTGGAGCTTTTGAAGACAAAATCTTACTTGGCTGTAGATCATACAACAATATTTAGTCTATCTTTAAATAGTATTTCTCAAAGATGTTTTTTATGTCGCTATGCCATATCTTCGCCAATTCTTTATCAAATCAAATGACTGCTTCCTCATTTTTAAGATCTTCCCCTTCAGGTGGAAAAAAATCATATCACACGAAATTGCAGGAAACAAAAATAAATTATTTGCGAATAACTTAAATTAAATATTTTTTTGATGATTGGGCCAATGATTACTTAAAATATTACTAAATTCCCTAACAAACTAAGGTGTGTGCCTTAGCCTACACGATATAAGTTTAGCAAGATTAATAATATGAAATATAAATTATAAATAACATCTCATTAAAAAGAGGACGAAACGTTGAACGATTCCTTCGCTTACAGCAGTATGCAGGTCTGATTTTTAGTTTTTGAGATATTTTAATTCATATGCAAAATACTTCAATTAGTTGACACCAGCTCATTACCCGAGTGTTACACATTGTAAATCTGATTGTTCAATGTCATTCACTCTCCACAAAAAATGTACAAAACGCACCTAAAGTTTTTACTTAAAAAAAAAAAGGATTCAAATTCGGATCATTATTAGCTGAAATACAGGTTACTGTATTTCTTAAGCAGTTTTGTTTAAATTCTGAATGAAATAAATGTTATAATAATTATATTTTCTTTGGTTGATTACAATTACCGAATAAATAGGAAATGATACCTTCATCTTATGATATGTCTAATCCTTTAATTTTCTTAAAATTTTGTCTTATGTTTACTAACCAATATTTTTTGCGAATATAATTCGCACTGGCCAACTAATTAAGATGTGTTTTCATTGATAAATTCAATAAAATATATTATAGTTTTTGTTTATTTTATTGAAATTTTTAACTATACTGTGTTGAACAAGAAATACAACAATAATGCGTGTTATATGGTATGATGACATACATTTTTTTAACTTGTATATATTGCACAATCCCTATCTAGCTCCAGCCATCCCTACAATCCTACTCGAAGGTTGAAGCGGCAGTGGCCCCAGAGACTTGTAATAGGAGTTATGGCAATGGCCAGATTCTTCACTCAAGCCATGTATGTCTGGTTTATTTATTTTGTTAGATCGGTTTAATATCTTTTAGTTTACATACAATTTACTTTAGTATTATTATATTGCCGTTTATTATTTTCATTTATTGTATGGTATGAATGATCACATTCAGGAAAGAAATAGCATAATATGAATGCTCCGATTATGTCACCATTCTTCAAGGTATCCGATATGTACTTGAAGTATTTATTTTATTATTTATTTTAAATATCCAAGAAGTCATGGAAAAAACTCTTTTGTTTAGTTAGAGGAATACCTGTTAGTTATACTACACTAAATACAGTTACATCCATTATGGCCTTCTCCATTAATGAGTCTTTGTAGGAGATTTTATCTTCAGTTATCCATTTGCTAAATTATTTACATTTTTGGGTTCTTGCTAATTCCCAATTTTGTTAAGAATAGAGTAAAAAATATAATACGGTCATTCCAAAAAAAGAATGTCATAGGAGTGATGGTCAAAATTAATCTTTTAGTAAGATCCGATTGAAAAAAAAGGAAAAAAAAAAAAGAATTAGATAGTTGAAGGATATAGAGGAAGGTATTAACATCTTCAATTTTTTTTTTTTTTTTAGTTATCTCTTTCGAAATAATAAGGCTTTGAGCATTGATTTTTAGCGTTTTTGTAAATAGTTACGACCCAGGGTATTTAGAATTTGATCATAATACAGCGACAAGTAGTGTAAATTTAGATTTTTATCTATTTATTTATTTTTCTATTGAGGAAAGTTTAGTAAAACTTGGTTAACAGAGTGGCACAAGTGGAAAAGCAATATTACAAGAGTAAATGACAGATGGCTGTCTCTAACCACCTTGAAACTACATTCATTAGTCGAAAGGTAATTACAGGTGTATATCGAGGGGAGGGGGGCACGAATGCAGGTTTTGTGTAGCCGCGAAATTGGTCTAGCGTGAAATAATCAAAATGTCCGACAGAGCTCTCATGGTCGCCGATTCTATTACTCCCCTCTAAAAGTAAATATTTATTTATTTATTTATATTTATATGATATTTATAACTGTATAAAAAAAAAAAAAATACATCTAGTAAATTCGCACATGGATATAATGACATGAAACACATGTTGAGAAACTACCCATTGGTAGCACTCTAATAATATGTCTATATTAGGAGATCACGTGGCCATCTTCTTTTCAGACGCCTCGGAGGGTTATCGGGAATTGAATAGGAAGCAAGGTTTAGAAACAAGAAGGTTGGGATGGTTATGAAGTTTATTATGGAAGGACAGATATCTGGATTGGGCCAAATCTGATACATAAGGAACATTAAGGTCATTGTGGATGATTTTATTTGTAACAAAGTAAGGAGCATTCAGGATTTTACGAAGAATTTTGGATTGTAAGGATTGGATACTCCGTAGCTCAACTCACTAAGTCCAAATAGGCCTTATTATAGTCATGTAAATGAGTCTTTTGTAATTAATTGGAAGGTTAGAGCGTATGTCTGGTAAGTGTTGGAGTAGTCGGAAACGTCGAGCGGTTTCTTGTCGTTTCAGTCTGTTATGACGATTTCAAGTTAGACGTTTGTTCTAGGTATCGGATTCGTTCAACAGAAAAAAAAATTATAAATTCAGCTAAGAAAATTATCATAAAATTTTAACGTTTCACCATTTAAGGATGTAAATATCGGATTATATCGAATTTATATACCTCAATGTTCTTGATCTCTGAAAGGAAAACAGTATTAACAATGAATTGGAATATTAGATTTTTAATGATAATTTTTTTTTAAATTATATTATTTTATTTATTGGATATACTTTTTGATTATTACTCATTTATTATTTTACTCCTGTCTATTTTATAATTTTTGTGCATATGTTCTGAATGCAATGTTACCTCACCTCTGTAATCAACGTCCAAGTGACAGAATATTGTAATATTCATTAAATAAATAAAAATAATTGCAATAATTAATTATCAATACATTTCTTACCTCGAAATATATCAATTTATCACTGTAAATGAATACATTTTTATTTTTCAAAATTTTTAAAAAACAATTATTTGTCCCAATAAAGCAGTAATAAAGACGTTTCGCAGACACACTGTCGATATTTTCTTTCCACACCCGAAAATGTGCTATTTATTTTACACGCTTGGGACTACAATTTAAATTTTAAGTAGTTAAGGTTAAAAAATAATGTAAAATCAACTAATAATATGTGAATTTGATAACAAACTATAAATATTGTATTCCAGCAATTACTATAAATCTGGACAAGCGATATCAAATTCAAGTAAACGCCCTCCACAATATCGACCAATCTCTAATCCACAATGAATAATGTATAGGGCCAGAACTGTCCAGGTTATTCGACTCTGCTAAGTCCCCTGAGGCTTTGATATTACTTACAAAAAAATAATTAATAAATAAAAAAAATTGAAAATTGTTTGTATGTTGCTTACAGACATTATAAAGTCATAAATTTAATATTTTGCATTTAGACTTATTCGATTGATTAATGGAGTTAAAATATTTAGGTATTTTCCAAAATCTTATAATTATTTTGAAAGTCTCCTGTGGGTTTTTTCCGATCCATGGGATGTGATCTCGAAGGCTCCACACAGTCATACAGATATTAATAGTCGATATTTTAATCGAAATTTAAACATTATTGAAATATGAATATTGATGCTCTAGTACGAAGGCGTATCAAAAAAGATGTTATTTTCCTCTTTAAATTTATTTGGACCTAGGACTCCACCTGGACAAACGTCTAACTTGAAATCCGCATATCAGACTGAAACGACAAGAAACAGCCCGACATTTCCGACTTACTAGACAAACGCTCTAACCTTCCAATTAATTACAAAAGACTCATTTATATGACTATAATAAGGCGTATTTGGACTTACGGAGTTGAGCTATGAGGCGCCACCAAACCTTCAAATTCCTCTCGTATCCAATCCTTACAATCCAAAATCCTTCGGGAAATCCTGAATGCTCCTTACTTTGTTACAAATAAAATCATCCACAATGAACTTAGTGTTCCTTATGTATCAGATCTGGCCCAATCCAGATATCTGTCCTTCCATAATAAACTTCATAACCATCCCAACCCTCTTGACTCTAACCTTGCTTCCTATTCGATTCCTGACAACCCTCCGAGGCGTCTGAAAAGAAGATGGCCACGTGATCTTCTAATATAGACATATTATTAGAGTGCTACCAATGGGTAGTTTCTCAACATGTGTTTCATGTCATTATATCCATGTGCGAATTTACTAAATGTATTTTTTTTTATACAGTTGTAAATATCATGTAAATAAAATAATTAATTTGGAGTGCTACCAGTTTCACTTCATGTTACTTGTTTCATATTTACTTGTTGTATTTATCATTTAATACAGTTGTAAATTTCAATAATAATAAAAATTAAAAAAATCTGGTGAGTCCACTCACACGACTTTCCAACCTATTTCAGAAAAGTGTTAATATATCTTTACATATGTACATCAAGAAACAAAAATAATTTAATTAGATTTATCTTCCTGAAAATTGATCGAAGAAAAGATTTGAGTACGATTTATTTGATAAACTGAAGCAATTTAAACCGACCTAAGGTAGATCAGTGTAAAAATTTCAATACTACTCAATATTGCTGATCAAAAACTTTTTGTGATAGCCTAATTTTGTCAAAAATAATTTCTGTTAAAAGTAGAGGATAATAGTGAAAGCTTGTGTGATGCAGGCAACAGATTTTCTTACTTTCACTAAGTTATATTTTTTCTCTCATTCATCCCTTTCTGACACCAGGATATGTACCCAAAATCTTACAATGGAAATTGAATAGCTGTAACTTCGTTAATAGTTGTCCGAAATGAACGATTTTTATTTAGTTTTGTAGGTAATTTAAATACCTTTCAAAAATTTTCAAATCAATTTTACCATAGAATATATACTTAACAAGTTAGGCCCCAAAACATTTTTCTTTTCCTAATAGCTTTTTTTCCTGAATTTTTTTTTCGGGAATTTAGTCCATGCACTAAAATTAAAAGAACAATTATTAGAACATCATAGAAAAGTTTCATCAAAATCGTTAGAGCCGTTTTCGCGCTACAGTCTAATATAGAATATACAGTAGAAAAACATGTTTTTAATTTATCGCGCAGCAGCTATTGCGCATGGAGCACCCAATTTCTGTCACAGGCATCAGTAGTCAAAACCCTACAAAATCGGTTCAGTAGTTCCCGAGAAAATCTTGGCAAAAGCAGACCAATGGCTAAAAATGTGTTTTTCGGACTCAGAGGGCTCCGAAACGTATAGATTCGTCGAAAACCACATATCGGAAATTTGACCCGATCGCAATACTTTCCTTACCTAGTATAGGTAGGAAAGTAAAAATGTATTAATGAAAATATTAATTTTTTTAACTTAGGTAGTAAAATTAATTTTCTAGTTCTTATCCATCTTCGTTATCCTCAGTTTTTTTTTCTCAGAAATTTCCATTCAATCAATTATACTTATTCATCCATAAATCAGATTCAGCGAAATGCTAATTTATTTGCAACTTACATACATTTCTTTGAAGATTCATGGTCTTGGTTGGAGAAGGTTCTATACTAAGAAATTTTGTCAAATTGAGTTTACTGAGTGAAAAAGGTCCTAGGTCGATATTTTCTTCTACTACGCACTGCATTCTATATGAAACAGGTAATATGAGTATATTTTTTTCTAACGATAATATTGATATATATATATATATATATATATATATATATATATATATATATATATAATATATATAATTCCTAAATCGATAGTTTTATATATATAATAAATAAAAACATTAAAATATCGATATTTCGATCATATCGATTACCGATGGTCATCTCTATCCAGGACCCTACACGGCAACTGCAAGTGTGTTCATTCAATCCGTGGAGGTCCTGACGTCACCTTCAGAAGAAACTTGATAATAACTGACTGGTCCCATCTAGTTTTTTCCTTTACCGCGTCACCAGCAGGAAATGTCTTCTCTCGTCCCATGAAATTTCCGGTTTTCAACTGTGTCATCGCTGGATATAAGATGTATTTATTACCGGCTTTCTTTATTAAATTTTACTTGTTTCATTTATAATTTTTTTTTACTAATTTTCTTAAAACGAAATTATGGCACCATATTGTTTACAGAATCTTTAAAGCTTTTTCTTGTTATCTGGAGTAGAAGAAAATTCCGGTACATTATAAACCTAATCAAGACAAGAAACTAATACTGAATTGACATTTGTGTTAGTGTACACCAAAGACGCATAAATATAGTCCCGCTCCCTAAATATTTCGAATAACAAAAATTAAAAAAGAATAAAATAAAATCAATAACAATTAACCAACACGAATGAATGATAGGAAGTCAGTCAAAACTGATTTTTTTTTTTATAAATATTTAAATTATTATCATACTCTTAAATAATTAAGATTTGAAAAACCATTATTGTTTTTAATCGAGTCTAATAAGTTAAAAAGTATAAAATCTCTTTGTAAAGATTTGTGTAGGAATAAAAGTAAGTTTATTTCAATATAGAGTACTCAAATATATTTTATTCGAACACAGGGATCAAATATAACCGTTAATTATAGATTGACCTCCAACCCAAACAATGAATAAAATGGGTAAACTAAAATAAAGTAAAAAAATAGAAAAAGTCTTTAATTTTTTTTTTTTTCAATGACTCAACCTGTAAATTCTGGCATATGGAACAGGGGAGAGGGGTTAATGTATATGTAGATTCTTCCAGATTCAAGAATGTTAAAGTTCACGCTTTAACACGCTTGTACGTCACGATCTCAATAAAAGGCATATCAATGAATATTCGCTCGCCAATATAAAAGCGAAATTAGAATGATACAACTTTCTTTAAAAATATACCGATCTAAGAAAATACATGCGTAAGAGAGAGTAAGGGATGTAATTTGACTGAATTGATATGGTAACCTTACAGATAACAACTCGGACAATCGGACGGAAATTTACATCCAAATCGAATTAACTGTTAACATCGGCTACTCAATTATAGTCACTCAGTAATCAGTAAGTAATTAAATGTAATAAATTTGAATTGTAAATTACTGATTGTATCTCATTAGATAACTATTTTTTTATTGAATTTCAATGAATAATTAATTTTATGGGGTATAGTTTGGAATCAACAGATAGTGGGATTAGGCAGTAGAAACATTATGAAAATAAAATAACAAAAAAAACTAGAAAAGTTTCTTCTTCAGTCTCAAGAATTCATGCTAATTATTTAAAATTTAAAAATATATTTTAGTAAATAATTTAACTTACTCTTCTTCTTTTTTATGTATAATATAAAAATAAATCATTTCAATAGATTTTAGTAATTGTGAATTAAATATAATTTTTTTTTCATTTTCTATGTTGAAAATTTAATTCATTTTTCTTCAGTGTATATAAAAATAAATGTTAATATTTTTATAGGTTTTTATATGTTTAACAATGATTTATTTTTACATGTTACAAACATGTTTTATAATAGATTATTTCTATTTCCAGGAATTAGATAACTGTTTTTTGTGATATTTATAGACAAATGTTAATAAATATATCATTTGTTTCTAATAACTAATAGATGAACATTTAACTGTTGGTATAAAGGTTATTATAAGACTTCAATAAAATGTTCATCCCTCCCCTCCGATACTTCTTTTAAAGATAAAAAAGGTTCAGTCACGAAATGTGGATATATTTGAGAAGTATATTTTTATTGATGGAAGGTGATATGTCTGTCACATGGATTTTTACTATAGAAAATAATGGAACCAACTATGTTCCTAGGATACCTAAAACATAAACGATATATCTTTAACCTCCAGCATGAATACAAAGCTTCCTTACCTTCGGTAGAGATGTAGCAAAAAATAAGCAAGCAACAATTGAAATATCTAAGTTTTTATTCTCTTTATTTTTTTAATATACATTTGTTTTTCAACTCACATCAGTAAGCCACTCAGTCGACTGTTCTGAATTATCATAGAGAATGTGGCCTTGAAACGCATTCTCACAGAGCTGGTAAACAATCCAGCAATATATATATATACACAGAATAGAATGTTTCCGTGTTCTCCCTTTTGTTTCCGTATATATGCAGGGTGTCCCGTAGAGGGCAATATATAAAAGGTTGATAGTAAATCAAGATCTACAAAAAATTTCGTTTAAACAATTCCTAATTTCCAGCAAAAAAGATTTGTGTTTTTTTTAAGCGAGTCACTTTTTTTTTTTTTTAATAGAAAGCGATAACATTAAAAATATTACATTTAAGTGATTAAACATTGTTCCATAGTAAACTAGACAAAATTTACTTTAAATGAAATTAGAGTTAACTATTTAAAGAAGACTTTCGAGCGGTTGAACACAGCTGAGTTACCTTTCAAAAAAGTCATAAATTATACGTGATTTTTTTATTAACCTTCAACTGTACTAAATTTACCCCCACTTTTACAAAAAAAAAAAAAATCCCAGTTTAATAAACTTTATGTCCATATTAATTGAGTTGAGGTTTAATAGGAAAAGTGTTGAGATTCACCTCAACTTGTGTAAAGAAATGACCTTTTCATAAATTCATAACCACCTTATTTATAAAAAAATAAAATTTTCTATCCAGTCACCTAAAAGCACCTGTGTTTTCAGAAAAAAAAAAAAAATCTTTTATTTCCTATTTTTCCATGATATGGGATGTATTATAATAAACATAATTGCTTAAAAACACAGTCATAAAAATTAAAACTAATGATTTTCAATTTTTTTTTTTATAAATAAAGTGGTAATAAATTTATGAAAAGGTCATTTCTTTACACAACTTGAGACGAATCTCATATTTTTTCAAAAAAACATTAACTTAATTAATATGGACTTGAAGCTTGTTAAACGAAGAAGTTTTTGTCAGATTGGGGTAAATTTAATACAGTTAAAGTGTTTAAAAAAAACACAAATAATTGATGACATTGTTTTAAATGGAAATTAGTTGTGTTTAGCTGCTCAAAAGTCCTCTTAAAATAGTTTTAACAATGACAAACTCTAATTCCATTTAAAGTAAATTTTGTCTAATTTACTACAGAGCAATGTTCAGTTACTTAAATGAATTTTTTTTTTGTTATCGCTTCCTATTCAACAAAAAACGTGACTTGCATTAAAAAAAAAAATAAATAAAAAAAAATTAAAATAAAACCCAAATCTTAAATTTGCTACTGTTCTGCTGAAAATTAGGCAAATGCTTTTTTGTAGCTCAATGTATACTATCAATATTTATATATATATATATATATATATATATATATATATATATATATATATATATATATATATATATATATATATATATATATATATATATATATATAAATTCAAACCATAACTCACCAATGAGGCAATACTGAAAGAATTTGTTACAAGGCTCTTCTACTTGAAAACAAGGAACGAAGAAGCAAGGAGAGGTCGCGGCCTTGATAGAAGACCAGTAAATGATAAACAGACTTAGCTCGGAGAAGGTTAAAGCTGAGAGAAGTGATTATTGGTTCTAATAAAGTTATAAGGAATCTACAATATTGCCCTACCAAAATTATGAAATAAAACTCAAAATTACGAAGAATAATCAAATATGAAGATTCAGTATGTTTCTGTATTTTGTTTGTACTTGCTAAAATAATTTCGAACTAGTAGGCCCGTGCGCAAGATTCGCACAACACATTATTTTCAAATGCCAAATTAATAAAAAATAAAATAATGTAACGTATCAAAATATTAAGAAATCAAATGTTACTTTATCGATAAATATAATCGACAAAGAAAACAACAATTAATTTAAATCTTAAATTAATGTTTGGAACCAACATGTTCACAAATTTCAATAAGCTGTTATCTTTGCTAAAGTGTCCAATTTCGATGATTTTTTTTTTTCCTTTTGTAGGATATTTAGCAATCTTTCATATAATGATGGGCATAACCAAGAGAAGAGTGTTTAATTTTTTAGTTATTCGCAAATAAAGTTTGTTTTCATTCATAACTTGTTTGCCTGAATTTTCGAGGTGATTGGACTACTTTGTCCGCCTGAAGAAGGAAGCCTTCGAAATTGGTGGCTCAATCTTGAGGTTTGGTGAAGAATTAACGATGAGGTGGCCTGCCCATCAAAAACACCATCGATAAATAATATAAACTGCTCCTCTCTCGATCATAGAGACCTCAACTCGGCGAAATGAGACATGTATCCAATGATAGTACCACAATTAATGTGAGGTTGTGTGAATGCGAACCCCATGCCTTGCATTATCTCGAAAATAATACGTTTTTGGACTTAAGAAGGTAAGACCCGGTAGTTCCGAAGAAACTATCCGGGTCTTGGTGTACGCATCAAAATTTTCAAAGCCCAATTTGTCCCATATCGATCTACAGAATTACTACCGTTCCAGTATTCAAGCATAGCAAAATGTTTGTATTAATTATATTTGTTTTAGAAAAAAAAAACAAAAGAATACGATTCGCTAACCCCCCGTAAAATTCTGAATCCAACGGTAGCCCATTCATGGTATTTGAGCATGACAGGAGCTTATATTTGGTACAAAACCGATTTCGAACCTTACTGTAATAATATATGAGGGAATGAGAAATTGTACATTTACTTGACCAGTATGTTTTTGAAAGATCTTTCACAAGTTTCTTGGATTAACTGTCTTCGGTCGAGGAACAACAGTTGTAAAAAAATATTTGTTAAGTCACGAGGTCAAACTGGCCCATGTATTGGCGCAGACTTTCATTTTATTAGGCGACGAGGGGAGGGGAGGGGCGATGGACAAAAAAAAAATAAAAACACGTGGTAGTTTATAATATGTGTGATAACTAGACATAAATATTGTGAAATGAACGGGGGGCAGCCTTCACATAGGTATAATAACATAAAACCTAGGTAAGTTTATATAATTTTTTCATCTAAAATTAATAATGTTAAAAAAATAAAATAAAAATACAATGTTTCCACACTTTGACTAGTTATGTAAAAATGTCAATAAAAACATTCTCTATAAAATATATTTATATGCGTACATATTTTTTTTTTTTTTTGAACAATTATATATATATATATATATATATATATATATATATATATATATATATATATATATATATATTTGTTTATTTAGAAATATTACATTCTGTCACATCAAGGACATTTATAATAGTGATCAGAGAAAGCACACTCACACTCTATTTACATTAAAAAAAAAAAAAAATAATACAGAAACTTAACAATAATAAATACAATAAAATAAAATAAATGTATATAAACAAAAGAACTAACCTAATCATACACACTCGGGCTTGAGTGGAGGATCTGGCCATTGCCAAAACTCCAATAGATGCTTATTTACAAAAGGTCTCTGGGCCACTGCCGCTTCAACCTTCGAGGAGGATTGTAAGGATGGGTGGTGCTGGATAGAGATTGTGCAAGGGGATTTGGATGATAGGTAAGGTTTTGGTGAAATTTGGAGAATTTTTCTGGAATAAGGTCTAGGACAAATGGGATATTAAGGTCATGGTGTAGGATTTTGTTATTTACATAGAACGGAGCATCACCTATTGTTCGAAGGACTTTAGATTGAAAGGATTGAATACGTTTGATGTTAGAAGCTTTTGCTGTCCCCCACAGTTCAAGTCCGTATGTCCATATAGGTTTCAGTATTGTCTTGTAGATAAGTAATTTGTTTTCAATAGAAAGTTTGGATTTTCTGTTTAGTAGTCTGTATAGCTGGCCGTATCGTCGGTTGAGTTCTTGTCTTTTGAGTCTAGTATGTGGGTTCCACGTTAGTCTTCGGTCTAAATGAAAGCCAAGATACCGGACTGTGTCTGAGTAAGGAAGCTGGATGGAATTAAAGTGTACTGGTGGACAGGAACTGCGTCGGAGTGTAAAGGTAATATGTTGGCATTTAGATTCATTAACTTTAATGCGCCAGTTATTACACCAGTGCTCAATCAAGGTGAGGTGGTTTTGGAGATTTAAGGATGCTATGTTGGGATCAGAGTTGGATGATAAGATTGCGGTGTCGTCAGCGAATGTTGCAAGAAAAGTATCGGGATGAACAGGGATGTCAGCAGTAAAGAGAATGTAAAGCACGGGACCCAAGACGCTGCCTTGGGGAACACCGGCTTTAACGGAGTAGATATTGGAAAATTCTGTTCCACAGCGAACTCGGAAGGAGCGGTCAGAGAGGTAGGATCGGAGGACTAGGTACAAGGACTGAGGTAAATGGATTTTAAGCTTGAAGAGCAGTCCGGAGTGCCATACCCGGTCAAATGCCTGTGCAATGTCCAGAAAGGCACCCGAACAGTATTCCTTGTTTTCTAGGGCTGAGGAAATATGATCAACAACTCGGAGTCCTTGTTGAACAGTAGAATGTTGGGAGCGAAAACCAAACTGATGGGAAGGAATATTTTGGGATTCTATAATGGATAGGATTCGTTTCAAAAGTATCTTTTCAAAAATTTTTGAAAGGATTGGGAGTAGGCTAATTGGTCTATAGGATGTTGAGATATTGGGAGGTTTGCCTGGTTTTTGGAAAAGGATAATAGTGGAGTGTTTCAATAGCAGAGGAAAGTGGGTGGTGCGTAGGATACAATTGTAGATATATTAAATATATTTTTCCAATTATAGCATAGAAAATGTATAAGGAAATCACGTGAAAATGTAGGTGTCCACAAGAAAGGTGAATGAATAATAAAATCGTAGGATATATTTCTATATTTATTATCCAGGAATATAAATGAAAATTAAAATAAGAATATTTAGATAGTGATAAAACAGTTACGTATTTATTTATAGGACTTCGCTAAGCCAGCTAGTCGACTTTTCTTTATTAATCGATTTTAGTTTACATATTTCGTTTATCCATGTATTTTATTTCTTATCATATTTAATTTTTGTTTTTATTTTAAATTAATCAGGAGAGGGGAAGGATGAAACAATATTCTTGCTCAACATTTTTATTGAGGAGCGGGGAGGAGGGAGGGGTTATCGCCCCCTCCTAAGGAAATTTTTGACCCAACTATAATAGCACTCATTGGGTTCAGTTTTTTAAATAGTAAAAATGTCGTGGTAGACCCACGACTAAGTTATAAAATTGATCAAACTGATAACGGTCAGAACATCTCTGAACGACATTACATAGCTTATCTTAAGTTTTTTTTGTTAGTTTTGAGGTTTACTTATTTATACATTTACCATTATTTATCGATCAAATTTTATATGAGCCTTTGAATTTCCACATTTTTTATGATTAATCTTAGTGATATTTCTAGTGGGAATATTTATACCTTTATTCACAATTATATATTTCAATCCTGCAATCACCTACTATGGAATCAACTTGCTCACTGACTGTACAGACATTATAAATTTACAACTAGAAATATTACTAAAATGACTTTATTCAAAAATGTTGAAATTTGAGTTAGCCATTCTGTCAACTGAAGTGCTGATATAGAGTTGAAAAAATGGATATGGTAATTCATTAATTAAATTATTAAAAAGAATTCATTAAATGAGTAATTAACAACGTATAATAAAAATAATATATAAGTACTTATATTTTATACCTTTATCAGCAGATAATTAATAATCTACAAGACTTAGATTTTAAATCCAGAACTTACCTGAAAAAGAAAAACATTTCGTTAATACACTATATTAAATTATTGATTTTATACATAAAATTTCAAGTAATAATTATAAAATTTAAAGATAAAAAAACATCAATAACAAAAAAATTATTAGTAGAAAAATATTTGCAAACTTAAAATCAAAAATATAATTTAACATAAAAAAAAATAGAAATAATCCTATCCATACAAGAGAAAATATTTTTTTAAATCTCGTTACACAAACAAAAATTTAAAAAGATAAATAAAGAAACTAAAAAAAAAAACGTAATAAAAATCCTAAAACAACGAAAAACTAATAAAAGTATTGAATTCGTGTTGTGGCAAATAATCTGGTCATCCTATAACGAGTTATTATTCTTTCAAGTGATTCATTCGGTTCTCTACTGAGTTCAAGGTTCATACGTCACGGCTCTATACCCTATTGAATCATTATAATAGGCTATGAGGATGTGTTTTGAGGATCGTTTTAGACGATGTCTAAGTTTTGAAGTAAAGGATCGAATGAATCATCTGGAAGAAACAAGCTATTTATTTTGAAAAGTAACAAAAGATTAAATTTTCACATCGAAGAAGATTAATTTCGTTTACTGATGTAAAATGTTTCTACAAGCCATTTTTACGCGCTTTTGAATGCTTGAGGTGGACAAATGTCCACGTATGCATGAATTTTTGGAATGAAAAGTTTCAATCCATGTGACAAGGCAAAAATTATGGACCAGACAACAGAAAGTTGAATTGTATATGATCTACGATTTCCCCAATTCTACTTTTGCTTGTATGTTTTTAAGAAGATGTAAGTAATAAAATTTATTGTAAGAGAGGGAAAGAGGTATCCTGCGCCCATCGAAGATGGGCACACCTATGCTATAGGCTTTATTTTGGTTTTACGATAATAAGAATATTCATCAAACCAATGCTAATTATATTATTTAAAAATTGAGTGCTAATTTTAAAAACACGGAAAGGAAAATTCTAGTTAACAATTTTTATTAGAATTTCTATAAATACATTTGAAATGAAATGGAAGAGAATAATAAAGAAAGTAATACGAAAAACATATTTGCGGAAAAGCATGAATTATGAGGAGAATAATAGAATTTTCCAAAATAAATGAAACGTCATTAGATGAACGACCACACTCACTAACTTGTTTACTCTACAAGCAAAACCTTATACTGCTTCCCACGCAGACTCTTTCCAGAGAGTATATATATATATATATATATATATATATATTCTAACAACTACGTCAAAAATTGAGTAACAAAAATAAATGTACTTCTAAAAGATGTATATGTATATATATATATATATATATATATATATATATATATATACATATGGAAGTCTTTTTGAAGTGAAAACTTCTTTCTTTGCACTTCTTTTTTGTGGAGAATAAATGAGATTGAGCTATCAGGTCTCCGACGTGGAAAGCTCGGGTAAAGTCAGCTGGACTCGACTAATGAAAGTGATTTTGCATAGAGATTTAAATATCTCAAAACTGAAAATCGGACCTGCATATTGTTAGCAAGGGAAATATTCATCATTTCATCTTCTTTGTAATGAACTATTATTCAAAATTGTATCTTAACGCGACACCGTGTTAGAGAGACGAAAATGCAAAAAAAAAATATGTCGAAAACCAAATTACAACGAGTTTGATGGAAGATATGGATTAAAATATCTCAGAAACTAAAAACCAGATCTGCAAACTGAAACGAGGTAAATGTTCAGGAATTCATCCTCTTTATAATGAGCTATTATTTACAATTTATATTTCATATTGTTAATCTCGACTTGTCGACATGGTCTAAGGAACACACCTCAGTTTTGGTTTATCATTTTCAATAAAGAACCGTTGTGACCAGAAAATTCAAAAACTTGACCTCCTCTCAAAATTTGAGGTTTCACGTTTCAGGATACGTAGAATTCGAAAAACGAATAAAAATTTTTTTGTCCGTCCGCGCATTTTCTCCGAAACTACTGGACCGATTTTTTTCAAATTTATATATAAAATTAGAGGTCACCCGACGGAAGGATGATCCTCCTTCATCGACATTACTTTCCGCTATTTACTTTAAAAATGGCGACCGAAAAACCTGCGTTGCTATAGTCTATAGCACCTAAACGAAAGTTTCAATGAAACTTCGCTATAGTCATCCCCCTCGAATTTATCTATATAACATACTTCAACGAAAAGAAGCTGGAAAAAAAGTTAAGAGGGATGGTAAAATTCAATTCCAAATAACTCAAAAAGTTTAACTTTTTTGTTGATGTATGGTTTTTTTTTAAGTTTACTGAATTTCCTAAAAAACAAAAAAAAGTTCTACTGCAAATGTTATATCCTTTGTTTTGGTTTTAAGTTTTGAATGTGTTACTGAAGTAAGGTTTTTTTTTTTTTAGAATATTACTATGATTAAAAAAAAAATGTTTAGTCCAATAATTGGAATCACCTTTTATTTATTTTTCTTTGTAACTAGGAAGGTAATATTAGTTTAGATGTATAATAGTTTGGAAATAATAATCCATTCTGAAATAATTTGCAGCGTTTTTTTTTAATAATAATTTATAATAATCATAATTTTTCAAATTACACATTTCATAATTATTACTCAAAGCCACCATGTTCTAATGAGGAAGGAGAATGGATGGAGAAAAGTAATTAATTTCAAACCGAGGTAACAGATAATAAAGGCTATTTAGAAGGATTCAGTGATATACAACTACGTGAGCAACATAAGTCGTCTATGAAAAAAAATATACAAATTCATTGGTTGTGATCTCATGTTTAAGGAGTGGACAGAAGAACAAGGTGTAAATATATTGCACTGATACAAATAAAAATACCCAAAATCTATATAAATAAAATAAAGATTTTGTCAGTACATTGAATAGAATCAATCTGTTTTATATCTTACCGTTTCATACGTTGCAGAAACCAAATCCACTTTTTAAAAAATTGTTGTCTGTCTGTGTGTCCACATTGCAACGAAATTTTGTCAGGGCTAACCTCAGCAATGGCTTATTGTACACTTTGACATTATATTAAGGTTTTCTTGACTTCGAAGATAGGCTTTAAATGAAAACAAAATATTGAGTAGAACCAAAGTTATGAATTATTGAGTAATTTGTCTAGAAATTCCGGTCAAGCAGTTACTTACTTCGATTCCCATCCCAACCTACCCTATCGCGAGCGACATTTAAAAGTTGTACTACTCAACTGATGGAAAAAATTACCACAACTCAAAGGGAAAAATACGGAATACCGAACATCTGTAACGCGTTGTCGCTTAAAATATACTCATTTGTCAACTTTGTCCGATCTTCCCGTTCGAGGTGTCATTCCATTCAACTTCCCGAACCTAGCAAATGTTGTTGTATACATTTTTAGGATTAACCAAACGGATTAGCCGGAAATCAGGAAAAAAATACTCCAAAAATTTCAACCCGCCCGATACAATATTCAGATTAAGTTCTAACTTTACACAGATGTAGGTGACTCTATGCCCAATGTTATTTTGGTTATTTTGCCAGCGATGAACTCAGCAGAGTTTAAAGAAGTGGAGAGACTACAACTCTTTTTGATTAATTAATCGACTCCACAATCCCCTCGCTATCATCATAAATGAAAATTAAACACTTAACAAATTTTAATGGATCGGTGGTGGTCGGTTTAGTTGTGTGGTACCTAAACAGATAGCCGAATAACAAAGTTTTTAGTATGATTATTGCGAAACCTTGACTTCCATAAGCCCTGCCATAAAAGATTTCAAAACAACCCTCCTTCCTCCTCCCGACCCAATTTGGATAGGACATTTTTGATGGCATACTGAACGGCGTTCAACCAATTGTAATGATAGTAAAAATGATTTTAAAAAATAGAGAAGTGATAACGGCTCATTGTAATCTGTAAACATAAACGTAGTAAATAAAAATACAGTATTTCCACATCTAATTTCTGAATTAATAAAAACGGACATTTCATATGAAATGAGCCAATAACAAAGTAAAAAAAAAATTATAAACAACCTGCATTGCGGATGAATTGATGTAGGAGAAAAAGATAATTTAAAAGGGGCACACCTGAAGGAAGAGGATTTGAAGCCCTATATGTTGGAAGAGAAGACAAACCGGTCCCGCCAACCAAATTGGCCCCTCACACACTCGTCCAGATTCCATTACAATCTCACATCTACGCTTTATTTTCTATATTCCAAGAGACCAATAACGGGTCGGAAATCTTACGGTCAAATTAGCAAGTTTAAAATGTTTCTTTTTTTTTTAATTATTAGGAGAAGCAATTACGAACTCCGGATTATAGGGTTACGTTTCTTGATTTAGAACATGGCATTGTTTCTATTATTTCATTTTCAACTTGCAGAGTAAATCAATAACGTATAGACCCGTTAACAATGCTAAGTTTCTTAATTTAAGCCATTTGTTTTTCACACCTCAATAAATTGATAAATACGAAGTTTTGTAGCACTCGACAAATAAAAATGTTTGCCTTCAAATTAAAGTTTTTTGGCTGATCAAGATATTATATATTATATTTTCATACCAAAAAGGAAAAAAGAAAATGTCAAATGAATTCAAAATTAATAACAATGGTATTAAATTATGGACTGACTTAACATATCTCGGTATTCACTTCGACAGACATATAAAATTACTAGACATTTTGACAAAAAAATTAAAACAGCAAGATCTATGACGTACAGACTTCAAAATTTAATTCGGACAACAAACCTATCTTTTACTCTATACAAGTATAATACGGCCGGCTCTGTTGAATGGTGCACCTCTGTTCGAACATGTCAGCAAAACAATTCTGAAAAGATTACAATATTTCCAAAATGGAATAATTAGAAAAATTGTAAGAGGAACCACGATGCTGAGAAAGAAGACATTGGATATTCAAGCAACACTAAATTTATCAACAATAAAAAAATTTCTCGCAAAACGAAAAAAATCATTTTTCGAAAAATCCCAACAATTGGCAAACCCTCCTTTTAACAATTTGTTACCAGCCAAAATTCTAAAACGTTGGTAACAAATCACATGAGATAGATGTTTTATTAATTTAGTTGTAAGCTCTAGAGGATAAGGTCAACTTAAGCCTGAGGTGAGCCCCATCACCTTTTATATTACAGATGGAGAACAAAATACTCAGAAACGACAAAAAATACACCTTACAATGCTTTTAAGCAGTAAAAGGACTATTATGAAGACAATGAAAATTCAAGGATTCAAGACAAAAAAAAAAAAAAAAAAAAAAAAAAAAAATTTAAAAATATACACTGTAGTTATTATTCCTTCATACTTTAAATACCAACCATAAAACTTTGAGAAAAAACATATATTAGTTAACCTTCCAACGTTTCGCCAATTCAGCCATCATGAGGACAGAAAGAAAAAACGAATTCATTAGAGATATCTCATCAAGCCATCCAAATATGTACTGAAGGAAACGGAAAGTTAAAACGTATTATGAGGTTAAATCAAACAGCTGTTAGGGATAATAAGAGACAAAAAATAAATAAATAAAAACGTGTTAAATTAAAAAAAAAATGAATATTTTTTTTTTGTTCTCCCCTTCCTTGCTATTTAGGTCACACGAGTTTTTTTCCCGGGCTGGGAGAGAGGGCGGAGGAATTATGTTGAGTTTAGCAAATTTATAAATACAAAAAAAATTGTTCCAATGTAAATATCATCTGTTTAATATAACATTCCTTCTAATATAACCTATTTTCTGTTTTTTTCCTTCGCTTTCTTTTTTTTTTTTTTTTTCGTTTTGCATATATGTCGAGAAGAGAATTACACGAAATAGGCCTGAAATTCGGCAGCGTCACTAACCCACCCCATGGCTACGGTACACAATATATCCAACGAGGTACAAAAATCGCTTCTTGGAAAACTGACTGTAAGATGACTCCTGGAGTCCAGAAGCCTTTGTGTGTCATCTCCAGCGAGTTACACGCTCCCGAAGCCGCATCTCATCACAACCGGCTTCCCAAAGAGGGCGCACGATACTGAATATAAAAAGGACAAGTAGCCACTAGATATTTCGGTGATATTTAGTAAATAAGCAGCAAACCTAATACGAAAATCTATTACTTAAAGTATTTCTGTCTATATAGTAAATTTCAAATTATTTATTTATTTTATATTATTTTCGCAATTGCCTTGCAATGTGCAAATGTGCTGTCGTTCGATCTGTCAGCTATTTCTTGAAAATTATTTATGTTGTGAACAGATCTCTAAACCACTGCCGTTTTAGTCTTCTTTGAGGCTCTCTATCTAACAAGGAGGAGGAAATAGAGAGGACAAGTGGATTAGGGTGATTACAATAAAATTTCTTTATTATTTATTAATAACTATTAAGATTTTTTTCATTGTTCATTAAAAAAACACTACAAATTATTACTTAATTGTTTATTATTTCCAAATAATAACCACCATCTTGATCGGAAAGTACTTTTCAGTAAACTATGCTATGCTCACAAATTCAAACAGCTTCGTGTAGAAGACTTTTGCCAAGTTTCATTAAAATCAGAATATTAGGTGAGGCGCTACAGTCTATAGCGACACATGTTTTTCTGCCGCCATCTTGAAAGGAAAGGGCAAATGGTAATGCAGAATTTTTAGGATCATTCTCGGGTGCCTTTGACATTAATGTCGATTCTCAAACGATTCGGTCCAGTACATTTCGAGAAAAGCCGCGGGCGGTATATGGCAGACAAACGGATTGCTTTTATTTCATTTTCGGATTCTAGGTATCTTGGAACGTAAAACCTAAAATTTTGAGGGAGGGGGAGGTTAACTTTTTTTTGTTGGTCGATTACAAAGGTTGATTATTAAAAATAATAAATAAATAAAATAGACAATTGAACTATTCTTTAAATAACAATCTAGAGGAAATAACAAAAATAATTTTTAAAAATAGACTTTGCATTGCATGTTACGCAGTGAGTTCAAAACGTTATATTTTTCCATCTAGGATGGTTTTCAATTTAATCAATATTTGGATTCTGCGTATCTTGCAACGTAAAACTTCAAATTTTAAGATGGTTCAATTAATGTTTTTATTATTGGTCGCTTATAAAGCCTCGTTATTAAAAATAATGTACCAAAAATATTTTAACACCGCCATATCTTTACTATTAGTGTAATCATCATCGGGTGATTATCTTCGGGCGATCTTTGACACCGATTCTAAAACAATCAGTGTAACTTTTTTTTTTAAATTTTGGGAAATTTAATACCTTGATTACAAATATCACACAAAAATTAATTTTTTTGAGTTATTCGCAAATGATACTCTGCATTCATTGTTACCTTTTTTTTCAGATTCTTTTCGAGGAAGTATATAAATAGATTTAAAACGGTTTCAAGGAGAACACTTTAGTCAAGTTTCATTAAAATTTTTACAGACCTTTTGGCGCTACAGTGTATATTGACATAAACATTTTTTGACCACTATTTCGAAAGGCAAGATCGAATGGTATGTTCAAGTTCCAAGGATCATCTTCGGGTGAGCTTTGACATTGATTCTAAAACAATCGGCCCAGTAGTTTACTGACATATGTATATACATATATATATATATTAAATTTCCGATATGAGGTTTTCGACGGATCTATACGTTTCAGAGCGCTCTGAGTCCGAAAAACACATGTTTATTCGTCTGTCAGTCTGTCTGTCTGTACCAACATTTTCTCGGGTACTACTGAACCGATTTTGTTCCTAATTTTTTTTATTTTATAGGGTTTTGACTGCTGATGCCTGTGATAGAAATTCGGTGCTCCATGCGCAATAAATGAAAAATAAGTATTTCTATAGATTGTAGCGCGAAAACGGCTCAAACGATTTTGATGAAACATTCATATAATGTTCTAATAATTGTTCTTTCAATTTTCGAATACATACTAAATTCCCGAAAAAATTCAGGAAAAAAGTTATAAAGAAAAGAAAAATATTATGGGGCCTAACTCCCTAAGTATATATTGTACGGTATAAACTTTTGAAAGGTAATTAAATTACCAACAAAACTAAAAAATAAAAAACTTATAAAAATAGTTCAATTTCCAATGTAAGATTACGGGTTCATATCCTGATGTCAGAAAGAGATGAATGAGAGAAAAAAGACGACTAAGTAAAAGTAAGAAAATCTGTTGCCCGCATCAAACAAGCTTCACTATTTCCTCTAATTTTAACAGAAATTATTGTTTGACAATACTAAGCTATGGCAAAAAGTTTTTGATCAGCAATATTAGTGAATATTGAAATGTATACACAGATCTATCTTAAGTCGGTTTACATTGCTTTAGTTTATCAAATAAATCGTACTGAGATCTTTTCTTTGATCAATTTTCAGGAATATAAATCTAGTTCAATTCTTTATAGATTCTTCATGAACATATGTAAAGATATAAAAACGTTTCTGAAATAGGTAGGAAAGTCGTTTGAGTAGACACACCAGATATTTATTTATATATATATATTTATTATTAAATCTATAATTTAAGCGCACTAGATTATGTTGAAGCGCACGAAACGACTTGAAGGGTTTAGTTATAATACAGAGAAAAAAAAAAAAATGACAGCAATTATTTGAGACAACGTCCTTAAGAGGCCATGATGACAGGATGACAGTAAAAAGACAACGTAATGTAATATAGACAGGCACAGGTGGCAGTAGGAAGTTCCCCCTTAGCTTCATGCGGGCCCTTCTGTTCACTTCGGCCTTTGTAAACCAATCTGCCACCATCAAGGGAGGACAGAGGCTAACCATTTCACCTCTCTTGTTAAATCGTGCAAAGAAGGTTTACCGTTTTAGTTATACATTATTTTATTTAAATTTATTCTATAATATTAATCTAAGATATATAATCTATTCATTCACTTGGAGAATGTTTTTACTTTTAAAATGTAAATCATGGTTATTAAAAAAATTCGGTATTTAATAGCATAAATTTAATTTATATGCGAACATGTTTAAAGTTTTTACCACTCAACTTAGACAATAAAAAATAAATAAAAGAATAATTAGTGTTTCATAATTATCTCAGTAATGTCTCAACAACTAAAGATAATTATAATCAAATTATACGTCTGAATATTTATCAATTATAGCTGATATAGGATTTTGTTTTGGGGGAGAGGAAGGGCAGGTTTTTTATTTTAATATTGTTTTCTTTAAACGCTATTTACTCTGAAAAAATGAGAAAAAAAACTATTTAAAATCATATTTAATTATTCCTTGAAAGTTTTTTTTATTTTAATTTTTTTGTTTTTCCTTTGAAAGGACCGTTTATTATGGTACAATCCATACAAACACAATCAAATTTAAACATGATAGTTATTATAAGTATAACTAAAATGGACATAAATAAGAAAAATCTGGTGCGGTGCGCGCATCACACAAGTTTTACTTATCACCTTCTTAGCAGAAATAAGTATTTATAGATAAAGGATAGGTGAAAGTAAAAATTATAGACGCTGTAAGTATTTATATTTCATTGTTGGTATTTTTATTTGTATGAGTACCCTTATATATACAAATTTTAATATTTATATCGGAGTAATCTATACAATTAAATATTAAATAATAACAATAGCATTTATGAATACCGCATATGTATATTTATATAATAATGTCGGAGTCCGTATTATATTAAGCTCATGTTACGGATGGAAGTCTGTTATAATCTTTCGGGCTAGCTCGGGTGCGATCAATTACAACTATTCTCCGTTACGATTTTTCATTTCTCCTGTAATTAATTGTCAAATTCTTTCATATTTTATATTTAACTATCTTTTATATAAGAAATTAATGTGAAATAGTCAATTGTTTCAAATTAAAAAAAAAGTAATTTAGAACATCAATCAGAATAAAAAATTTTATTTAAAACTGCTTAATTTTATACTGATAAATGAATCGTTAGAGCCATTGCCGAGAAAATTGTAAAAATGTGTTTAGCCCATGATATTAAGTGCCACTTCCGGTCAGTTGATTTTGACGAAAAAGTTACTGTAACATCCCTTGCATATAAGAACCTTAAATATGCAATTTCACTTTCGTACGACTTTTCGTGTTTGAGCTAGGCTGTTAACACACAAACACAGACCATTTTGCGGGAATTGGTTGTTGGTACTCAAGGGACTTCAAAACGTGTATTTCCGTTGAAAACTGAGATTCAAAAATTTTCACGATCGCAATACTTTCCTTTACTATATATTTCTTATAAATGAAAGTAAAAAGATACAAAAATCAATGAACATAGTTTCATAAAATTAGAAAAAGTTATAGAACAGGTAAATATAATTGTACATTTTCTTTATAAATTAATACATTATAGAAAATTATGGATGACCTTATCTAATGTACTTACTATTTACCCAGTTTTTTGTTAGTTGGTCATAGTTTATCGATAAATTTTGTGAAGTCTTGTCGAAAGTTATTATACAAGTCAAATCCATGAAAGCTTGTTAAACAAATTAATTACAGGAACAATAATGCTTTTAGAGCCTATATTTTTTATTGAAACTTGTACATATTTAATAGATGTATACACGATATAATTTAAAAAATTACATTCTAATATTGTTCAAGTATTTATTTCAGATATTTTTTTTATTTTTTTTGTTCTCCCCTACCTTAAGGCTATACAGGGTTTTCCCGGGCCAGATGGTAAGGGGAGGGATTAACTTAAACTTATTTTTATCATCTAAACTTCAGATATCAGATTAAAGGGGCAACGTGCGGTGCTGTGCAACCCGCTTGGCCTTATTTATCTGAGATCTCTCATAGAAGTAAATAATAACAAAATAAATTTTTTTTTTTTTTGTGGCTTTATTCCGAAACCCCCCTCCTAAGAAATCAGCCAAGTATGGATCATTGCTGCCTAATTAATAAACGAAGGGGAGTTTCATTTACGAAGTAAAAGAAAACAAAAAGTGCATTGCACGTTAAATTATATTCCACTCGTATTTTATTTTTTAGATATCAAGATAATAATTTTGTTCCGTATCTGACAAATATATGTGACTACACGTCCTACCGAATGTGATAATCAAGAATTCTCACGAATTGTGTGGTTGCGAACTTTGATTGTGATATATCAATACTATCAAACATACTCTACTACTTCCGCCTAAGAATACGGATGTTTACTTTACAATATAAGGGTAAAAATAGTATTCATTTTCTGGATGAATACGAAACATTCATTCCTTTGGCTGTGTGTAA
The DNA here is from genome assembly GCA_928085145.1 of Nezara viridula. NCBI lineage: Eukaryota > Metazoa > Arthropoda > Insecta > Hemiptera > Pentatomidae > Nezara > Nezara viridula. The sequence continues at coordinate 18,772,532 of OV725077.1, forward strand.
GACATCAAGAATAGTTTTGTATCAAAATCTTATTAATTTGTAATATTCAACTACTTGTTATCAGCTTAATCAGACTTCCGGATGACTAAGTTTAAAATTCGAAGCCATGATGAGCAGGAGAGCCAAATAGCTAAATTGAAATAAATTAAAGGATGACGGAAGGTCAAATGAGAGGGAATAAACAAGCGCTAATTAGGGCTTCCTGGTTCCAAATCATGGAGATGGGTGACGGATTGGGTACGGGGTACCGGATTGGGTACGGCGTGTTGGATTGGGTACGGGTACACGGCCTGGGGTCGATGGGGCCGCAGCCGGTGGGTGACCTCGGGTCGAAGCCATTCTCCATCATTCTTCTCGAAACTCCTCATTTCATTCATGATTGAACAGTTATGAAAATCATCAATAAAATAGAAGTGCAAAAGTAAAATCTAAAATATAGAGCGTACATATTTTAGAATTTAAATTAAACTTCAGAGTCAAAAAATCTAACTACCGATTTAAAATATAGTGACATACACTAAATATTGCGTTCACAAGATAATTCCTGGTATATAGACATAAAATTCATTTTAATTGCAAAATATATTGACCATTATTTAATACGATTTTTTCCCATCTTTTTACTAATAGCATAATGCCATGTTCACAAAATGTCTGGAGTTTATTGTTAAAAAACTGATCCAAGTGGTTTTCAATGCCCTCTTCCTTTTTGGAATTTCTTTCTATTCATAGAGTTCTGCAGAGACCAAAATAAGTGGTAGTCATTTGGAGCTAGGTTGGATGAATAGGGTAGGACATTGCGTTGTCTTTGTGGAACACAACACTCTTCCGATCATTCATAACTCTTCAGGATGTTCTTCAAATTCGATGCTAATATATCCATGGGAAATCTGAATTATTGCTCTTCAAAGCCGTATGAATGTCTTTCTGATTTAATGACCACATAAGGATTGAATTATAGGTTTTTATTTTTTATCTCCATTTGTTGTTTGTTTAAGAAGTTCCTATTGATGTCATTTTGTGTAGTTTATTTGGCCCTACATCTCTGCTAAATTTCTTGTTGATAGCTAAAGTCCTATTGGAGTGAGGGACCCAAACATTAAGTCTGGAAACATAGCCGAGCTTGTGCAAATAGTTTTCTATGCTTGTGTGCGACACATTTAGGACCATAGCAATCTCATGCACTGATTGGCTGAGATTTTAAACAAAAATGGCCTTAACATTGCTAGTTTCATTTCGTGTGGGCGACCAGATCGTTGAGCATCATTGATTTCAAAATTTCCTGAATGAAATTCGGCAAACCAATTTTGACAGGTGTGTTCGGTTAAAGATTCCTCATAAACACTTCAATTTTATCTATGACTTTCTGCAGCACGCTTATCTTATTTAAAATAATATAACAAAATAACGAATGATATTTTCTTTCATATTCACAGAGCAATGGCAAACACAATAATAAGCTAGTACCACGGGCGAATCTACGGGAGGGGGGAGCTTTCGGTCTGAAGGCCCTCCCAAAAATGGTAAAATATAACCATGTTTTATCAAAAAAAAAATTGAAAAATACCTCTTAAATATATTAAATAAATTAAAATTGTGCGTGTAATTACATTTAAAAGGACTTCAGGAATCAATTAAACACCATTCCATATAGGTAGTTAGTTTCCTTCTGTTTTTCCAAAGTAATTATCGTTATTTTTATGAAAAAAAATCTTTCGGACTGAAGCCCCCCATTCAAAATTAAATCCTGGATCCGCTAGTGGCTAGTACCAACAATAGTTAACAGTTATAGTTGTTGACATATTACAAACAGGATAAACAATCCACCCTGGGGATTAATTTGTCAGATAAGAAGTGTACCATACTGACATCAAAGCCGAAAGGACTTATTTGCCAACCCAATATAAAACAGTATCATTGAAGCCTTTTCCTCCTCTCAGGATAGATGGATTTTGAAGAATGAAATATCAAACAAAAGGGAATTTAAAATTATTCCAAAATTTTTTAGATAGTTTTTACAAATCATATGGTTCTAAATTAAATGAATTAAGATGGGATAAATTCTGTTTTATTAATTTCGATGATCAAGACTACGTATAGCTCCATTAGAATATGTTTTCGAGATAAATCGTAATTTTTGCCGAAAGCCCTTATCGCTCAAGCCTACTCAAGGGAACTACGGTTGCCATGGGATACATATGACGTTTTGATTATGTTTTTAGATTGTTTGTATCTATTATATGGACAGTCTCGCATCAATTCCTTTCCATTGACAAATAAATAGTTCCCACCTTTATGAATGAAGCCATTTGATATTCGGAGTTCTTTTTCCTTGAAGCAATCATCCCATGATCTCTTCTCTTCTTTAATAAAATCAAATTATGCCTAATCGGATAGAGAGAAGTCCTGTGATCTTAAATAGTGGATCATTTTCCAAGAAACTTTATTCTTGCCGCTTATAAGTGCCTGGGTAGTACCGGATTAAGCCGTGTAAAGTCTGATAAGAAACGCGAATTTCTATCTCCATTCTAAATATTCGTATAAGTTTTCTGTTTCTTTTAGAGAAAAAGGTGCTTTACAAATAGAATCGAAATGTTAGTTAAGTAATTGGAAAAACAATTTAAACTTATTTTTCTTACTGGCTACAGGACCTCTAAACATTTACTTTGAAGGCTGACATGGATTATGTAACATCGCTTCCGAGCATTCGTTGTCAATCAGGATCTAATTGTTGCAAGGTTAGGTCTATTTACCTATTCAGCTCTGACATGAATCTATGAATTGCACGTAAACAAAGTACCTAATTACAGGAAAAGAGTTGCCAATATGCTTGCGATATTATTTAAAGATTACTAAAAGGAAAACATAGTCTTGATAAGATTTAGTTGTAAATATCATCTAGATCTTCCATAATTATTGAAATGAAAAAATATTTGCGTAATCTAAATTATGTTTAAATTTCGAAAAATTTACTTTTAATACTTTGAACGATAATTTGATTTGAATTTAATAGTTATCGTATTTAAAAAGTCTAAATAAAGCGATTAAAAAATAAATTATTTACAAAATTATGATTGAAAAAAAGAAAGAATTGAAAAATCACGTGCTCTTTAATCACTATTCACTTTAAACTGGTTTTGTGATCTGCTTGAGACAACTCTTCGCCCACCAGCCGAGGGCAGAAAGAAAAATTATACCATACAGGCGATTTAAAATCCCCCCGCTCCTAGAATACACATATGACTTCACATAATGTTTGTAATTCTGACATCAGTTCTACAATAATTTCTTATCCATCTAGTCCCCATGAAATATGTATATATATTATTAGCTCGTTCTTTATTATTTTTACTTCATCCTTAATATTAACTGATTAAAATTAGAAAGTAACTTATAATTTTTAATTTTATTACTATGAGTGTTTAATTACTCTGTATCTTTATTTATGTATCTCTGAGGCTCCTTAGCCCATATTTATGTCTTTCTGTATTATTCTAAAGGGACTCGTCCCACAATAAATAAAGTATTATTATTAATATTATTGCAAATCTCGATATAAAAAATCTCAAGGATAAAATCTAAAAATATCAAAGTAAACTCACAAGAAATAAAAAAACTAAGTACACAATTGATTATTATTTACATTTAAAGAATTATTCAAACTTCTCACAATTATTGTATTATCTAATTGTTTTCTTACTACAGCATACGTCTCAGTGGATTAAAAAAACAAAACAAATATAATATAAAATTTTTATAAATGTTTCTAAGGAATTATGAGTGGGAAGTAAAACGTTTAATTCCTTATACGTACGAAAGTTCGGAGTTCACCAAAATTGAACAATTAAATTTTTATATCGGCTAGTCAGCCGTAGAGTGAAGGTACGGACTAATACAAAAGACATTTTAAACGAAAATACTTTTATTATTAATCGCGTAAAAGACAGACAAACGAAGCGCAAAATAGTATAGAAGAGACAGAAATGTTCCTTATGATTAGTCGACTAATTATTACAATGATTACTGTAGAGCTCAAACGAAATATAAATGATGTTTTTAAACTTTTTGACATATAGACGTTGTTTTAAAAGTTTCTAATAAATGGAAAACTAAATTAATTTCCGTGGCTCATTAACGCCTCGTTCGCTAATGAAGATGTTTAATATTTGAAATGAACTCACCAGATACTGACAGCGACAGAACTTAAGCATGCCGGCTCCTCCGACTAACACGGGCCAGCACCGAAGGAACAAAAACAATCGATGGGAGTACTATAGTAACCGCTACACAGCAATCCTTCGCCTTGCAGGAAAATCTATGCACTCGACCAACAGGGACAAACTTTATAACCAAAGGTCGATGACTCCTAACAAACCAGAGTTTTCTATAAACTTTAAGAAGCCCATCTCAAATCAAAACCTCTAACAAGAGCCAATAGCAAACATATGTATAACTTAGTATTAGTTCTTTATAGCCATGGAGCCAGAGCCCAAAAATCGACCTGATCGCAAGCGAATGTTTGATTGTAAATTACGAAATATTATGTTATTCTGAGTAAAAAAAAAAACCATGCCTGCCGTTCCAGAACCGCTGCTTTCAAAAATGGCAGCTGATTTCAAGAATATTAGGCCAATAATTTGAGGATCGAAACGGGAAATCCATTGCGAAAAATGTGAGAAAAGTTTTTATTTTTTAACTTGTATATATGGATTTAGACATGTAAAAACAAAATAGCTAACGTGGGCCACCGAGGGAAAACGTTTTACAGCCAAAAAAGTCAGATTTTTTGTTATTTTTTCATCTATAACTCTTAAACGGTGCATAAAAGCTACAAATGCACTGTTTAATAAATTAAAGAACGTTAAATTTTGCGTCAAACGAGTACATAAACTTTATAATTTGGTTACGCGGTAAGGTATAAAACCACGGCCAACCAACGCTGATTTTTAACAAATTTGTCAAAAACTGAGACAAATTGTTATAAATGGCCCTGTAACTTGGAAATGAGTTCACTTAGAGGAAAAACTCATAGAATCAAAGTTGTAGACCTTCAAATTTTGCGTCGACTCAGCACCAACTAATTCAATGTAGGTCACTTATTGCGAACAAAATCGGTAATCTCCCGATAGTTTGAAATTGGTAATGAAGGTAATGGTATATTATATTGGTAATAAAATATTATGTTATTCTGAGTAAAAAAAAACAACCATGCCTGCCGTTCCAGAACCGCTGCTTTCAAAAATGGCATCTGATTACAAGAATATTAGGCCAATAATTTGAGGTTCGAAACGGGAAATCCATTGCGAAAAATGTGAGATGAGTTTTTATTTTTAACTTGAATATATGGGTTTAGACATGTAAAAACCAAAATAGCTAACGCGGGACACCAAGGGAAAACGTTTTACAGCCAAAAAAAGTCAGATTTTTTTCCACCTATAACTCTTAAACGATGCATCAAAGCTACAAATGTATTCTTTAATAAATTAAAGAACGTTAAATTTTGCGTCAAACGAGTACATAAACTTTATAATTTGGTTACCTGTTAAGGTATAAAACCACGGCCAACCAACGCTGATTTTTAACAAATTTGTCAAAAACTGAGACAAATTGCTATAAAAAAACCCATAGAATCAAAGTTGTAGACCATCAAATTTTGCGTCGACTGAGCACCAACTAATTCAATGTAGGTCACTAATTGCGAACAAAATCGGTAATATTTTTTTAAAGCAGCGGCTCCGGAACGGCAGACAAGGTTCTTTATTCTCAGAATAACATTCACTTTCGCAATTTGCAATCAAACCTTCGCCTGCGATCAGGTCGATTTTTGGGCCCAGACTCCAGGGCTATTAGCGGCGGTCATCTAGCAAGATCGTTCGATCACACGCATCATGGAATGCCTAAAATAGCCGAGATTCGTCTGGAACAGCAAGGAGGCAGCCGAACACCAAAATATAAATATATAATTTTTCGCCTCCACTTATTCCTAGTAATAAAGAGGAAATATAAAACAGTTGGAACTGAATTAAACATAAGGTTAAGGTTATAATGTCGATGATCAGATAACAAAATAACCAAAAATGTATGTTTTTGACCGAATATCATAATAACAACCAGTAGCAATTCCAGGACAATTCATTGTTGTATTGGGAGGGGGCTTTTTAATTTATATATATATATATATATATATATATATATATATATATATATATATATATATATATATATATATATATATATATATATATATATGTAAACTTAAGTTAATTATTTAATTCATACATTTAACACATGACGTTAGATAAAAATAACCATATGGTACGGTTTGCAATTGTTTCAAATTATTAACACAAAAAAATTATGAAAAATGGAGAAATGGCTGTAGGTGATAATGTCTTTCACATGGATCCAACTACAGTCACACATATTTTAAACGACGTTTTTCTTTTAGTGTTTAAAGAGTAAAACGTAGACATTTCGATTCGGAAGCAAAACCTGAGCAAACATTATTACAGAGCAAACATATACACAAACATTATTTCTAGAAGTTGGTTGGGAGAACAGCGTGGAAAGATAAACATACAAATAAGTTTACTTATTTGTGTTAAATTAAAATAAATTTGTTTTTCTTTCGAGAACGTATCCTCTCGACCAACTTTTCTCAGAATTACTTCAACGGTCAACGGTACCTAAATCGAATATTATTATTATACCTCAAAATGAAACTTTCATTATTATATAGTTCAAGTATAACTTAAAAAAAAAATAGTTTCATTGTTATTATTAATTAACAGATCAATCTTTACTCATCACATAATGAAATAATTATAATTGAAATTGGTATATAATTAATGCTTGATTCAGAGATCTAGTCAATAAAAATGAATGATATAAACACGATTCAAACCATAAATAAACAAATTTAAACATATTTGTTCATGTATATATAAATATATATTAATGATGAAAAGTAAAATAAATAAAAAGAACGTATACAACTACTAATAATTCCATGGAACTAAGACCTCTAACGATATACTTTCAACTTCAATACATTTCTCATTGTATTTGAGTTAGTCGGCAACTACAATTTATTTCCACATTTAACTAACTGCCTTAAAAGTTTAATATTAATAGTCGATAGTCGATTACAATTCAAATATACTAATATCACACATTTCCCCATAAGTCTTATATTTAACCTCCATGAATACGGTAAGATAAGAAATATATTCTTATCTTAATATTAAATATTTATTATTGAAGAAAAAAGCTTGAATTGTGAGTCAATACTTTGCTGAATCCAAAATCTCTGCTTTAAATAATATATGTTAGAATTAAAAAAGAGTTCATATTGTTTATACATTTGTTATAACAAATCTAGACAAATAAAAAAATAAATATATATATTTTTTTAAGCCGGTAAAGAACTAGGGCTCGAAATAAACACTGTAAGACAGAATATGTGGTTAGCTGCAAAAATGGCGATATTACCGGTGATATCGATATAGAAGGTAATATGTTTGAACACATAGAGAAGTTTAGGTATCTAGGGTCTACGACAACTAAAAAAAAAAAACGAAATAGAAGAGGAGATTAAGGTTAGGCTGAAGGCTGGAAATGCTTGTTATTTTTCTGTGACAAAACTACTTAGCTCGTGCCTCTTGTCCCGGAACTTAAAAACTAGAATCTATAAAACCATTATCTTACCTACAGTTATTCATGGATGTGAAACTTGGCCGCTTACATTAAGGGATGAGCAACGTCTTAAGGTTTTTGAAAATACAGTACTGTATAGAATATTAGGATCGAAAAAGGATGAGTTAACCGGACAGTTCAGATGGTTACACAATGCCGAATTGCATGACCTGTATCTTGTTAATATAATTGAGGTGATTACATCGCGGCAAATTAAATGAGCATGTTAATTGTTGGATTTAGTAACGAAAGGATTCATTAAAGGTTAATATTTGCTGTACTGACTGGTAAATGTCCGAAGGGTAGACCGAAGCAAAGGTGAGAAGGTTGCGTTAAGGCAAATCTGAAGGGACTGGGTTTGGACAGCGAACGGTGAATAATAATAAGTAATTGATGGTGTCGGCATCGAACCTCCGGGTTCGCTAAGCCTTTTATTATTATATTTTGGAAAAAATACTTAAGCCCCCTATGTATCCTCCAGAGATTCAAGATATGTAGTACAGACACTGAACCTTTAATGCGGATTCGGTTGAAGAAATTAATTTATACGACACATATTCTATGAAATAAAATATGCCTTGCAATTGGAAGTTTGAAAAAAATATTTCTGCATTCATGAAGTTGAATGGACATAGAAAAAGTTTAGCTATCAACCTCTCACAGCGCTCAATTGTTTAAGTATGCATGGCTTACAATGCCAATCACTCCGAATTCCAATCAAAAGTATGGCCGCGGTCAACCCTACCTCAACTGAATATAGTTCGCTCTGGTTCTAAATAACTCAATCCTACTGTAGGAAGTTCATAAATATTTGTGAAAATGTATTTGAATCACCAACAGTAGATCAATATTAATATTAAAGTATCAATATATATAAAAGTACTGATATATTAAATATTTATTTATCAAATATGAATGACAATCTTCACGAAGCTGGAATTTAAAGGGTAGTCCTCTAATGATATGACAAAAAAGAAAAAAAATAGACATGGCGTCTCAGTTTTTATTGGTCTAACTGTAGAGAGTGATTCTATCCAAAATTTCCAAAAAAAGTTCATTTGATACATTCCAAATAGAAAAAGATTTAGACCAGTTTTGTGTTTTTCTTAAGGAAGTCACGTTTTTTTACTTTCCTACCTATACTAGATAAGGAAAGTATTGCAATCGGGTCAAATTTCCGATATGCAGTTTTCGACGGAATCTATATGTTTCAGAGCCCCTGAGTCCGAAAAATACATTTTTAGCTATTGGTCTGTCTGTATGTGCCAAGATTTTCTCGGGAACTGCTGAACCGATTTTGTTTTTTTATTTTGTAGGGTTTTGACTACTGATGCGTGTGACAGAAATTTGGTGCTCCATGCGCAATAGCTTGCGCGCAATAAATGAAAAGCATGTTTTTCTATAGACTGTAGCGCGAAAACGGCTCTAACGATTTTGATGAAACTTTCCTATAATGTTCTAATAATTTTCCTTCCAATTTTCGTATATAGGACTAAATTCCCGAGAAAATTCAGGAAAAAAAGTTATAAAGAAAAGAAAAATTTGATGGGGCCTAACTCCCTAAGTATATACTATACGGAAAAATTTATAATAAAACTTTTGAAAGATAATTAAATTACCAACAAAATAAAAATAAAAAAATCATCGGAATCGAATCAGTATTAGCGATGATACAGCTTATTCTATTTTTTTAACTTTTTACTTTTCTACCTATACTAGGAAATTTCCTACAAAACTATATAAAAATCGTTCATTTTGGACAACTATTAACGAAGTTACAGCTATTCAATTTCCAATGTAAGTTTAAGGATTCATATATTGTTCTGACACTAGACAGAAAGGAGTGAATGAGAGAAGAAAGAAGACTAAGTGAAAATAAGAAAATCTGTTTCCCGCATCACACAAAGCTACACTATTTTCTCTACTTTTAACAGAAATTATTCCTTGACAATACTAAGCTATATCAAAAAGTTTTTGAGAGCATTGAAATTTTTATACTGATCTACCCTACTTTAAGCCGGTTTACCTTGCTTTAGTTTAGGAAATAAATCGTACTCAAACCTTTTCTTTGATCAATTTTCAGGAATATAAATCTAGTTCAATTTTTTTTTTGTTTATTCATGAACATTTGCAAATATATAAAAACTTTTCTGAAATAGGTAGGAAAGTCGTGTGAGTGGACACACCAGATGTTTATTGAATAAGAAAGAAATGCTCAAAAACAGTTCTTGATAATTAAATTCTACATATACCATCGTAAATTATACAAAATTACAAAACAGTGATTAAATTTACTAATTGTCTATGATAAAATGGATTTTAAATTTACCAAGGTCTATGAAAAAATGGACTTTAAAGTTACTAAGGCCTATGATGAAATGGACTTTAAATTTACTAAGGTCTATAATAAAATTGATTTAAATTTGCTAAGGTCTATGATAAAAGTGACTTTAAATTTACTAAGGTAGATGATAAAAGGGATTTTAAATTTAGTAAGGTCAAAGATAAAAGGAAATTTCAGGATGTCTAACATGGCCATTGTAATGCTGCAGCTGCATTCCCCATAGCCCCTCCCCACCAGCATGCAGCATATCTCTGCAATCCAGATTCGCGAATAATTCGGTATAATAGTAGCGTTATTATACCTAAAAGTCCTTGACCTCAGTAAATTAAATCACTGTTTTCTCAAATAAAATGTTGTCTACTTTACGATAGTGTACTAAGAATTCAATTATGTTGAGCAGTTTTTGAGAAATTCCTTTTAATTTCAATAAAAAACGTGATCACCTTAAGCAAGACACAAAATTGGTCTTAACTCTTTTTCCATTCGGAATTGGCCGATGCATCAATTGAACTTTTTTGTTGGAAATTTTGTATAGAATCAAACCACAAAAATATGGCCATTAAGAACTAAAATATCCTGTATATGTGGCCCAGCGGATAAGCGTTGCCTAGCAACTTGATAAACTGAAGATTAAGAGTTCGAATTCAAGTTTCGGGGCTTTTGATTCTGGCATTATTCCCCCGCCGTACACTCTTGCCCGTATAGCCGAAAAAGCGTGGTAGGGAAGAAATTGTTTTTTTGAAAAAATCGAACTATACCTCTTCTGGAAGATTCATGAGTATTTATTCGAAAAATTAAAATTAAATTTCTACGACATAAAAGAAATATCTAAATAAATTGTGTAATACAAGTATTTATCGTTATGATTATTATTCTTGGCATAAATTTAAAACTTTAATTACAGTAAGGTAGTTACCAAGAAAATAATAAACCTTTTGTAAATCTGATATAAAGAACTTAAAATTAATAAAGACCTTATTTTTAATGTGTATGAAAAAAAATACAATATAAGCGAAAAAATAATTTATATCTTAAGAAACATCATTATTAAAATGTATTTTATTTTAAAAATTAAAAAAAAAACAGAAGATTTTGCCAAGTAATGCAGTACAGCAGAAATTTATGTTAGGCACATAAAAAAAACGCATACATCACTTGTATGTAAAATTGAATAAAATAACTACAGCATAAATACACTTATAATTCATAAAAACTTACGTAACCTCCTATTGTCATATGTTTACTACCTACCGCATTTCACAGCCATTATATTCTTAACAATTACATTAATTTTAATTGTTGAATAAACATCGATTAAATCGATACCATCCCTTTTGTAAATTATTACACAAATTACCTCTAACTTTAGGACAAATCGAATGAACTGTTTCTAGAGAATGATTGTAAAGACGAAAATATATTCTTTGCACCTGTAAATGAATGTAGGAAATGGAATTTGATAAAATTCACGCGGGATCATTTTTTTCATTAATATTGCTTCTTATTTCCGGCTTAGTCAAACGAGCCCATTTTTTATATACAGCTGTATCATAATACGATTTCGCTTCCGCAAAGATAACATTTGATAAAATTGACCTACGAACTAACCCGTACAATCTGTAAAAATTCCACAACAATCGATTTAAAGATTTGACTATGGAGAAACACATAGAGCAAAATTTGTTCCTCGATGGCTAAGAGGTAAAACGCGAGTGGAAAGTTTTAATTCTAACAGCTTTTTTTTTCAACATTTCGCAAAGATTGAAAATAATTTAAATGGAAGCAAAATGTAATTTTTTTTTTGGCTGTAAAAATTTTATTTCCACCAGTCGACTAAAAGAAAAAAAATTAAATAAACAAAAAAAATATTATATTATCGTATCAATTTCACCACTAATAATTAATTTTGCAAAATATCATATCGTATGTAATTGATTATTTTATTAAACTGGTGGACGTTACAGACTTTTGCAGATTTTTTAAAATTTAAATAACAATTAAAAGGATCATTTTTAAATATTCTAGAATTAGACTAAGCATAGAAATATGCCTCTGTTCTGAGAGAGCCAACGAACGAATTATATCCATAGACTGGGTCAGGCGAGCTGAGATCGATCGCAAACGAATTGTTCAAAGAGTGACCCAACTGATGAGTTCATTTAACAAACAAGACGAGTTTTTGTAAACACTAAAAGTTTATAAGATATAAAAAAAATTTATTTAGTAATTGTAACCTGAAGTAGTTTCATTCTTCTGTAAAATATTCTAAAGTTTAAAGGATTATGTGAGGTAAGAAGTAACAGTAATCGTCTCGTTAAATTCAAACCTTGAACTGTTAAGAGATGCGATTTATGGATAATGAATTTTAAAATTCCAATACTTCACAAATCATGGCGTATTTCACTTGTGAATCTGCCTATCTCAACTTAAGTGCTTTTTATGCTTTCAATGCTTTTGATTCGACTAATTTAATTATATTTATAACAGAACTAAAAGGAATAAAAAAATTACATAGCTTTTACAAAACAGACTTCAACATCCATAACGAGTGAAATACTTCATCGATTCCATGTGATTAAACAGCCTCTTAACCCTCTCACATATCAACGTGTCTACAAGAAGTATATAGAAAATTTAAGAATCTTTCAAACTGATTATAATGAATTTATTCAAAAGATGCATAGATTATAAGTATTAGAAAAAAAAACCGACGAAAATTAATATTTCTTGTGAAATAAGCATTCAATATTCTATAACTCCTCACCGGTCGGCTCTACATCAAAAAGCTATATATAAAATTTATAGGAAATTTTATCTTCTTTACCTTTATGTATAACAATAATTTCGATAAAATGCATTGTTTCGGAGTCATGTCCAAAAAACTAAAAAAAGTTAGAACATTTTCCTGTTTTTTGCATAAATTTCGGAAGGCAGAGGAAGATTTCGTTCGGGAACATCAAATTCAGATTCAGTATCCCAAAAAAAAACCATAAAAAACCAAAGAGAAACCAACTATTTAATTTTTTTCCTCATCCAACTACCTTCCGAATAATCTTATTTGATGATTTTGACGTCGTCAATTTTCAAAACGCAACCGAGTAAATCGTCGGTCAAGATGAATTCTCTTTTAAAGACAGATTCTTGAATCTCATATCAAAATTTCAGCTGTACGTTCTTTCGTTAAATGAACGGTCAAATTTCGCTTCTTTGATTTAAATTTTCGAACAGCCATTTTTCTTTTGGTTCTTTTATATAGAAAACGATATCTGGTATGAACTCATTTTGGTCGAGAAACTCAAGTGTGTAAAATGGTTTCGTTAGGATGCGGGATGAAATCGATCCATGATGGAAATTTTTGACTAAACTATATCAACACTCCTTGTGTTCAACACTGTCAAAATATTTACTGTATTCCGCCATTTTTCTATTGTATTATTGTCGGTGTAACTCTGCTTTTTCGTTATATTTATTTTATAGAAAAAATGTTAAGATGGATCCATGACCAAGTTTTAAAATTGACTTTAACCTGATATTTTAATATTAAACTGTTAAATCTTGAAGTTTACTTCCTTAAATATTTCTCAATATTCTATGTACAGACTTGAACTTGTAGAAATAGAAATTTATTAAAACACGAATAAGTAAACAACTCTTAAAACTCGAATTAAAGTTACAAAGTACAGTTACATTCCTGGCACACCTAGCGGAAAAAATATGTTAACTACAATTCCGGCTTAGAGAACCATAACCGAGTAAAAGGGTTTAGAGAGTCCTTAGTGGTCTCCACTGATGGATGAAAACAAAACGACTTAACTGAAATTTCTAGGATGAAGCACTTGTCGAGAAACTTAACTGTGTACCTTTTAACAAGACTATGCTTAAAAAAAAAACGGCTTCTCCTCTATAATTTATTTTCAAACGACTATCGAAGATCTTAAAAAATATATATATATATATATATAGTGGCTCACAGTCTAAATGATATATCTGGATAATGATAAAAATTATGTAATAAATAAAAAGTTCAATTTATATTACATTAGGAACAATAATTTATTGTAATTAATAAAAATCCTAGTAAAGTGTTATTTTCTTACGTTCTTTTTCTTCTTCTTATTTTTTATGTACTTTTCTCATGTTATGTTTCATGGCGCTGGGATGTATGGTGGCATCTGAAGTAGAAAATCTTCAATTTATAGTGAAAATATTCACATGGTAAAGTGAATAAACATGTTTACATAAAGATTTTGAGAAGAAACTTGAAAGAAATTGTAGAAAATTGGGCTAAAAACTATTTTTTTTTTAGTCAGGATGTTGACCCCAAACACTCTGTCATGTTAGTTAACATATGGATACTTTATAACTGCCTTAAAGTTATAAAAACACCACCACAATCATCAGATCATAATGTGATAGAACACCTGTGGGCAAAACTGGAAGTAGAAATTATAAAACACGAAATTTCTAACAAAGAAGACTTTAAAAATTTCTTCTTGAAGAATGGTTCAGGCTAAGCCAGAAATCACAAAAAAAAAAAAGACCAACTCCGTTGCAAACAGACTAAAATAGTCCGTGGTACAGACTCATTTATCAGATTATTAACATCCGCCTGAAACTTCGTACACAGCTTAATCTCATGTTACTTACAATTATACTATTTACGAAAATTCTCGGAATTGGAGCGTTTTCAATCTGGAGTTCGGCAAACTTTGTATATTTAATTAGGTACTAAAAACTCGTAAATGCCCATTTGCTTTCTACTTGGATTGTAAGATAACAATAATTTTGATTACAAAATCGATAAAAAAAAAAAAAAAGGTGACCTACAAAAATATTATGCTGTTTGGCCTATATAACCTCGTTATTTTGACAATTTGGGGAGTGCAAGTCACGACAAACGGTTTAATGTTTTTTCCTGACTGCGCTCAAGTTGTCTTACGATTCAAGTGGAAAGCAAATGGATATTTACTAGTTTTTAGTACCTAATTAAATAGACAAAGTTTACCGACTTTCAAATTGAAAACGCCCCAATTCCGAGAATTTTCGTTAGTAAAATATTTGTAGGTTACGATGAGATGAAGCAATTTACGAAGTTTCAACCGGTTGTTAATAATTTGATAAAAAGGAGTCTGTACTTCGGATTCAAAGGAATGGTAAAATATAATGGCTGGTCTGCAAGGTATTGAAATAAATTAATAGTATTTAAAAGTTAATAAGAAGCGAGGTGTATCATTTTGACTGTGGGGTAAAATTATCCACATTTTTTTTTTAAATAATCACAGTTGGATATTTTAATTTAATTGTATCTACATATTTAAAATGAGATTATTAATAAATGTGTTGAGGAGTTTATGGTTTGTGTGTTTTCATAAATGGCAAATAAAATAAAACCAAAGGAATTCTATTGTGATAAAAATACACTATCATACAAAAATAAAAATAATATAATTGCAGTTGACAGAAGGAAACAAGAAACCCTGCCCTACCTGAGTACACACACTTGGCCATGGTACACCGACCAACCGTATCGTCCACTTCGCTCCTGTCGCTTCTTATGACGGACTTTCAAATTTCCTTATTACACAGCATTTTTTTAAAAAAAGGTTTTGATTGCCTTAATTAATTCAGTCAGCCGTTGTGAAGTAGCGAAACTACCGTATTATGTCAGTAAGTAATTAGGGATGATATACAACACCTATTAACACGATTCCTAGCTAATTTAGAATAAAGAGATGAATATAAAAAACCGAAATTAAAAACTGAAAATTATTACACAATAGCTTATTATTACATTATGGTTTATTAAGCAGTTATTTATCAAATGTTTAACTACTTTCCTTGCCACTAACACGAACATAAAAGATGATTCCTAATAGTAGCCTAAATATTTTTTTTTCATTATTAGTAATTTGCTAACAAATATAGAAAATATCGATTGCTTCAGTTGAGTTAAGATTTTCAAAAAATCAAAAACCAAAATAAACGATTTCAGCTTTGCAGCAACCGTGTTGAGAATATTTACCATACATCTTTGAACCAAATTGTCCGAAAACAATATTTTTGTTTTTTTCCAGAAAATTTTAAATACAACATTCACAAAAAAGTGTATACGGTTTGAGTTATTTTAATAAATTTTACCACCCCTCGTTATCTTCTTTTCCAGCTCCTTTTCGGTAAAATATGTTATATAGATAAAATTTAAGGGCTTCGAGGACATTAAACAAGTTTCATTGAAATCGGTACATTCGTTTAGGCAGTAGAGTCTATAAGGTACAGATTTTTCGGAGGCAATCTTGGATGGAAAATAGATTTCGGTGAAGTGTGTTATATTTATAAATTTAAAGGGTTTTGTGAAGAAGACTTTGGCCAAGTTTGCTTGGCCGCCATCTTGAAATGAATAGGCGGACAGTAATGCCAAGTTCCGACAATTCTTCTCGGGTGCCCTTTGACTTTGATACCAAATCTCAAAACTGTCAGTCTAATAGTCTCGGAGAAAAGAGGCGGAAGGCGTGCGGCGGATAAGTTTTTTTTTTAATTTGATTTTTAAATTCTACGTATCTTGAAACTCAAAACCCCTCAAATTTTGAGAGGGGGGAGGTTAACTTTTTTTCTTAGTCGAGTAAAAGGTTAATTATTGAAAATAATAAACTAAAAGTAATAGATAATAATTGTAGGTTATTTTAACACAACTACAGAGTTGTTAAAAAGTCATTATGTAATAATTCATTGTTGATTCAATCTTAAAAATCTCCATTTCAATCCTTGTTTGACTCTTACATAAATAATTCATATATCGTTGTTTACCTTGAATAATCAACACTATATATAATATGGTTAAATGGATCTCTTATCAGGCTCTCAAAAACGATGGATCTTGATGAATGATGTGTTAAACGAATGGGGGCATTTGATGGCAACTTTACGAATGTTAATTTTAAAATTTAAAATCTTACAGCCCTGGAGCCAGGACCCAAAATCAACCTGATCGCTGGCGAAGATTTGAATGTAAATTTTTTTTTTTTTTTTTTTTTTTTTTATTATTTGTTTATTTAGAATTATTACATTCTGTCACATCAAGGACATTTATAATAGTGATCAGAGAAAGCACACTCACACTCTAGAATGTAAATTATGAAAGTGTGTTATTCGAAGTGAAATGAACCTTGTCTGCCGTTCCAGAGCCGCTCATTTAAAAAATGGCGACTGAATTAAAGAATATTAGGCCGGTAACTTGGGGATACAAACAAGAATTATATTGTGAAACATGTGGGAAAAGATGCTATTTTTTTAAGCTATACTTTTACTATCTTTTTTTTTAGCTATAATTCCTAAACCAATTTTAATTTTACCTATAATTTGGTGCATCAAACAAAAAAAGTACTGTTTAAGAAATTAAATAACGTTAAATTGTGCGTCGAATAAGTACCTAAACTTAATAATTTAGTTAAGTGGGTAGAAAAGCACAGTCAACGATAGCTGATGTAAACTAAATTTGTCAAAAATTGAGCGAAATTACTATAAATGGCCATGTAGCTTGAAAATGAGTTCCTCAAGAGAAAAAATCCATAGAATAGAATTGTTGAGCATCAAATTTTGCGTACACAGTTCCAACAGTTTGTGAAGTATTCCTACAAAATGTCTGAAATCTCCTAGAAACTTCCCTCAAAATTATTATTGATCGAAATAAAAGCGTCTTAGACATATGTCTGTCGAAATATAATCCCAAATTATCAATTTCCAAAATATCTATCGAATTAAGTACTGATTGTTTTGTAATTTGTAAGTAAATTTAAAATCGGTTTCATCTTAAACATCGAACGGATAATTTATTATTGGGAACCAGATTGACGAGTTGTGATAATTAATCATTTGATGACGAATTTTCTTCAAACGAAATCATATCCATCATTCTCGATTACAACGCTATTTCCAGGAACTATCAAATGAAAACTATTGTAAAAAAAACCTATTTCTGTGAAATTAAAATAGAACGATTTTTAATTTCACAACCGCAACCTGTCCTTAGTCTATAACATTGATGTTTCTTTATTATTTTATGGCAATTTAACAAAATAAACACCCGTAATTTATAATGTTTCCATTATCCTTTATGTTTGAACCGTTTTGAGAATAATTTTCGGTTAACCAATATTCGATTAGTCATAGACTAAGTTTGATCGAGGATTTTACCTATATTCGAACTGCATTACTCAGAAGTTATTTTAAATGGGATTGAGGAGTCTAACTCAGAGGTACAGAAATAGGTTTTATGAAATCAAACCAATGATTCTATTCAATGAAACAGAAATACCGTGTTACCGGAACTGATGTTGGTTGAGGGTAACAGCCCGGAAAGCGGTCCTTGTGGTCTTTTTGCCAAAACCTGACTTTCGGTCTAAGATCTAACTTGGGTAACTAAGAGGTTGTTACCTCATATTAACCAGAATGAGGGTGCCGAGATACATTTTGCGTGGCTACCCAGAAATAATAATTAACAGATCCAGATAGAAATTGAACACATAACTTTCCGAACCGGACCATTTCGATTGGGGAGAGGGAGAGCAAAGAAAAAAAAAAAAAAAAAAAAAATGTAGTTATTCATATTATGTGAACAAATTCAACATAATTATTATTAAACGAACAAATATATTATTGGATATTAAAAAATAAATGTATATGTACAAATTAATAAATATAATATTGGATATTTAAAAATAAATGTACATGTTTAGGAAGTTGTAGGGTTATAATTTTTTTTCTTTGATGTGCTTATAAATATAGAATAGAATAGAAAATTTAACTTTATTCTGGGACTAAGTCCCCTTAGAATAACAATGGTGAATTAATTCAAAATAAAATACAAATCTGGCCAAAAACTTTTTTTTATTTATTTTAATGAAATTTAAATTAATACATGACATGTACAACATGAAGAGAAACTAAACATTGGTAGAACTCAAATTTAAGTTCTATGTTAGAAGCTCCCGAGGCCATCTTCTTTTCAGAAGCCTGGGAGGGTTATCAGGGATCGAGGAGGAAGCAAGGTTTGAAACGAGAGGCTTTGGATGGTTCTGGAGTTTGTTATGGAAGGATAGGTATCTGGATTGGGCCAAATCGGAAACATATGGATGATTTTATTTGTGACAAAGTAAGGAGCATTGAGAATTTTACGAAGGATTTTAGATTGTAAGGATTGGATACGAGAGGAATTCGATGGTTTAGTGGAGCACCAAAGCTCGATTCCGTAAGTCCAAATAGGTCTTATTATTGTCATATATATGAGTCGTTTGTAATTGATTGAAAGCTTAGAGCGTTTGTCTAGTAAGTGCTGCAGTAGTCGAAAACGTCGGGCGGTTTCTAGTCGTTTCAGTCTGGTATGGGGGTTCCAAGTGAGTCCTTTGTCCAGGTGGAGTCCTAGGTATCGGATTTGTTCGACAGGGATAACAGAGCTATTGTTGAAGGACACTGCAGGATGGCCAAAAACTAACTTATAAAAATTCTAGCATAATATACATTATTTACAAAATAGTGCGTAACCACTAAAAAAAATATGTATACATATAAATGAACATAAACTCTTCTCAAAATTACTTATTATTGTGATGAGAAAAAAAAAAATTAAAACAAATTACATATCCATAAATATATATATATAAAACTACACAATTTATAAACAATAGGCTATCTAATAGAAAAATAACTTAATACAAAATGTAATAATGTCTACAGTGATTATATAATAATATGCAAACACTAGGATAAAATAAAATCTCAGGATTACTAGTGGTGTAGTGGAAAAAAAAAAGAACTATGTATACATACATACTCATATTGCTACACTGAGAGACAAAAGGTATAAAATATAAACCACAGGCGGATCTACGGGGGGGAGAGGGGCTTTCAGGCTAAAGGCCCCCCAAAATGGTAAAATATAACCATGTTTTACAGAAAAAAATATTAAAAACTATCTCTTAAAGTATTCTTGTTCGTGTAATTATATTAAGTAGGACTTCAAGAACCAATTAAACACCATTTCATATAGGAAATTAATTTCTTAATTTTTTTTTCAAATTAATTATCGTTATATGTATATGAAAAAAAATCTTTCGGGCTGAAGCCCCCCCCCCAAAATTAAATCCTGGATCCGCAAGTGATATAAATATATATACCCGTAAGAGAAAGCACTACCTGAGGCGGAGAGAGATATACTTGAAAATAATTGGATATGCAACATTTTGTAAACATTAAATATGAAAGAAAGTGGGACAGCCTCTATAACATAGATAAACTTCTATAACTTTTTTAGCTGAAATTGAATAATGTTAAGAACGTAAAAATACTTTTGATTCCATAATTTTTACAACTTCCAAATAAAAATAAAACGTTTTCACAATCTGAATATGTAAACATGTCCATAAAAAAAACATCTATAAAATATATTTATACTTGTACTTATTAAATATATTTTTTCCAATTTTATAGCATACAACTTATAAGAAAATCACGTGAAAATGGATATGTTTCTATATTATTGTCCCTGAATATAAATGAAAATTTAAATAATAGGAATATTCAGGTCGTGATAAAACAGTTATGTACCTACATATAGGTCTTAACTTAACCAACTAGTCGACTTTTCTTAATAGATTTTAGTTTACATATTTTATTCATTCATGTAGCTTATACGTTATATATATATATTTTTTTTTTACTTCAAATTATTGGAAGTTTAAACGATATTCTCGCCCCCTCAACATTTTTATAAGGGGGCCGATCGCCCCACTCGTCCCCCCTGAAGTCTGCGGCTACGCTCACACCCACAACGTGTTCGGCCATCACTTACTCAACCGTATAACGTCCCTACTGAAGAAGTGTAACGCAGTAGAGATAGGAGTGCCCCCAGAGACAGGATACATATTAACTATATGGTTGCCGGAGACCATTCACTAGTCACGGATAACTGCCTCACATATCCTCCTTAGCTTTATCCTTCGTAGTTACACGATACGGCTTGGACACTTCAATGCTACAAGTATAAACTTTTATGTTATCTACATTATTCAATAAACATTACAGTAAATAAAAAAAATATAATTTTTACTTTCACTCAACTAATATATGATAGATGCATCTAAATAAGGGGACATGTTATAACGGTTAAAAATAACGAATTCAAATTTTCAACGGAAATACTCGTTTAAAATAGTAGGTGTGCATGTGTTTGTATATCAATATCATAGCTAATGCACGAAAATGAAATTAAGTATTGTTTTTAACTTATTTATTGAAAAATAGTACAATCTATCTCAAGGACATAAATTAAGTATTAAGTTAGAAACTAAATGTTCACAGACTTCAATTTTACTCAAGATTAAATAAAATAAAGGAGAAATAAAAATAAAGGTGACGCTAGTTTTTCGAACCTCAAAAATACTTAAATACGAATTTCTATAACAATGAGTATGAGAAATTATTTACATTAAAAAGAAAATAATATCATGTAGATGAAAGATTTAGCCTAAAAACATTTAGGTAGAATCAACGTAAAATAAAATAAAGTAGCTAGAATAAACTTAAAGGAAATATAAAATAACGATAACAAAGTTAGGGACTAATGAAATAATAGGTAACTTAAGAAATAAAAAATGAAGAAAATCATCCTAACTTGGCTTCAGTCATATGAAATGAAATGAAAATTTTAATTTTTTATTTTTATTATCCTGTAACTGTTGTCTCTTTAGGACAAATTACAGATAAAGAATAAATGCCTATGTGGCCATACATAAAATTATTTATTTACAATTCTTATTAAGATTAAGATTTTTGAAAACATACTGATATGTATATTAAAAACGCGGGAAAATAAAAATAGCATAAGTAAAGAAAATCATTTCTGGGGAAACTTACCTACATTTCATGATGAATCGGGTTAGGAACGGAATACGTGGTTAAAAAGGAGATATTTAAATGAGGAAACTGATTTTACATGTCGGATATCTGGAGGGATGGTATTCCAGATGGCTTGAATTACAAAGGATTTGTCAAACGCTGCAATTCGGTGGGGAAGTGGATAGAGGTCGAAGGTACGAGATCCAGTGGGACGGGATTGAATGGAATATTTGAATTGTAGGCTGTGAAAAATATAGGAAGGTCGCTGAGTTCTGATGGCTTGGTACAGAAAGGTGGCAAGGAAGTACCGACGGCGGTTGGATGGATAGAGCCACTTCAACTTGGTGTAATACTGGGTTATATGCGTCTCTCTTGAGATTCCGAAAACAAAACGTATTGCGCAGTTCATCAGGCGTTTAAGTTTGGCCTCGAATTCTCCCGAGAGTCCGCCGTACACCAGACAGCCATAGTCGAAGTGGGGCATCTTAACGTATTATCATTGTCTTTTAATTGTTAACAGTTTGTCATACTCATTGTTATCTATTTTTTTTCAGATGAAGGCCTGAACTTTGGGACAAAGTTTTTTTTTTTTTTTAATGATTTGAGTTCTACCAATGGGTAGTTTCTCTTCATGTTGCACATGCCATGTTACAAATTTCTCATTTAGTTATTGTATTCTCTATGTAATACAGTTGTAAATTCCATTAAAATAATAATAAAAAAAAATTTTTAATGAACACTCCAACCAATCGTCTCATCAATTATTAACTACAGTCAACCACCAATTCACAATTTTGTAAATTATTAGTTGAAATTCTGTAAGTTGCTATGGTAGATAGAGCGGACGAAGATACAAGAAAACAAGATACAAGTATCTTATATAATAATCTTTAATATACTATATTGTAAAACTCATAGGATTTTATTTCTCTTATATATATATATATATATATATATATATATATACAAAAATAGCTAATAGAGTATAAAAATGGAGCTGGAGCCAGAGGAGGGGCAAGGTAAAAGAATTCCTCAACAGCTGAAAGAGCCGGAGGTCGATGACCGGAAGCCACACCACGCAAGGACGTCCCACCACACATTCGGTTTAGGTTATCTTCAATTAAATTTGTCACCATAAAATAATAAAAACTATCATACATTTTATCATTGTCTCGGGTTGGAACATACATTACTTAAACCAAGGGCACTAACTGGTAAAACACATGGTGATTCTTCTTTTTTCTTGGAAGTTGTATGATATTCTTTGTTATTTGACAATGATTACTTCCAATTAACAACAATTAAATATATTTGTTGTATTATCAAAATTGCCTGTTTACAAGTTTACGATACATGGCTAAAAACGTTTTTGAGTTAAAATATAGTGCATTGTTACAATACATGTCAGAATTTGGTTGTCACAATAAATTTGTAATTACCTTAAAACTAATGTGCTCCATAGTCAGTTTCTAATTCATGTTATAATAATTCTAGGTATATAACATCTAGAGCAACATCTTGCTTATAGACTAATTATTGGGTATCTGCCATAGTGAATCATAAAACAGACACTAAACATTTAGGAACACATTATACTGACATATTAAACAAAATTAAAATGTAATAGAAATGAAATTGCAGATACATAAAAAATAAACATTAACAACAATAGTATAAAATAAACAGTCAGATCCAAAGGTCAATTGTATTCACTATGGAAGACACCCAATAATTACTCTACAAGCAAGATGTTGCTCTGGATGTTATATACCTAGAATTATTATAACATGAATTAGAAACTGACGATGGAGCACATTAGTTTTAAGGTAATTACAGATTTATTGTAACAACCAAATTTTGACATGTATTGTAACATGTACTATATTTTAACTGAAAATTTTTTTTAGCCATGCATCCACAAGATCATTGGGATTGTGGTTCTGAAGATGGGAGTAAATATCCCGAAACGTAAACTTGTAAACATGCAATTTCGATAATACAACAAATATATTCAATTGTTATTAATTGGAAGTATTCATTGCCAAATAACGAAGAATATTCCAACAGTAGTTTTGAAGAAATGACAGTAGAAATACTTTTGAATCTATCTAAACTTTCTATCTAATCTATCTTTAACTAGTCGGTCTGACAGAATAATTCGCATAGTTTATAGCTCAATAAATAAAAAATCATAAGAAGAAGAAATGAATTCTCTTTTAGTCGGCAATTGTAATCGAACAACAAAAGGAAATTAATCCAAAAACATTCATGTTTAAAAATTACAATTTGAGTCCTGCTTTTCCTTCTATAGTTGGAGGGGGAAGCCTGGCTTTGGGTTCCCTGCCTGATTGTATATATTGTATATAGCTATGACTGTGTTTTTATGTTTTTTTAATTTACTTATCTTTAGCTTATTTAATTTTTTTATTGTACATAGTTTTTGATTATTATTTTATTTTTATTAATTTTATATTTTCTGTATATATGGTGTGAATGTGTTCATGTATCACTACTATATACTATTGATGTTGACAGATTGTTATAATTCTAAATAAATAAATAAAAATTGTAATACGTTTTGTCCTTAAAATTATAGGAATTTTTTTTTATTTTTTTTTTTTGTTTTGTAGGGAATTAAGCAATCTTTCAAATAATCAAGAAGGCAGTCAACCATAAAATTAATACTTTTTTCGTTACTCGCAACTAAGATTTATTTTATTCATAACTTTTTTTTCTTCTGCAATTTTGAGAGAATGAGACCATATATGTTCCACCTGAAGGTGAAGAAAATCTTCAAAATGAGAGCTTAATTATTTGAATTGGTAAAGAATTAACGAAGATGTGACGGTAGTACTTCGCAGTGGAGATTCATTTTCCGGCTCTCAATGGATTTTGATGAATGAGGTATCTACCAAACGGAAGTAAAATCGATGGAGAAGTGGCGAATCGTGGTCTCTCTCCTCTAACAGCGAAATTACAGGAGGAAAGTTGCGAAGGAAAAGAAACCTTATTTGCGATTATCTCAAAATGTATTAAGTTAATTGTATGTGAAAAAACAAAAAAATATGGCTTTTTTGGTTTTAAAGTTGTGTCTTGGTAGCTCGATTTAGAAATTTAGAATTTTACATGTTCAAACCCATATAGATAAGTTAAAAAAAATATAAACTTTTCCTGCACATTTCGTAATATATTTCTCGCTTTGATCCTCAAGTTACTTGGCTAATATTCTTTAAATCAGATGCCATTTTTTAAAGCAGCGGTTCTGGAAGGCACACAAGGTTCATTTTACTTAGAATAACATACACTTTCGTAACTTATATTCAAACCTTCGCCTGCGATGAGTTAGACTTTTGGGCCCTGGCGCCACGGCTACCAATATTATGGAAAAGAATAACTATCCAATGTGAAAGTGCGTTTAGACATTTCACAAACTATGGCAAACACAACTATCCAACTTTAAAAACAGCGAAATTAGAGAGAGCTAAACCCAATTTTTTTTTACTTCTCTTGTTATCGCCAGCAGATGGGAAAACATCAAAAACAAAAACAGTAGCATAAGGAAAAAAATATATAAATATTTGTTTCCCATAGTTTGTGAAACGTCTAAAAGCACCTTGATAATTCTCGCTGGGATATACTAGTTCATCTAATAATGGAATCAGCTGGCATATAGAAAGCTATTGCGAAACTAAAACACATTATAGCAGCAGTTATCGATTCAATTATAGCGGAATTCGACAAACAAGGTCTAAATGACCTCTTATCATATCTCCCTCGATACTTCACCAAAAACAATTATAAAGCCATCATTCTCGAGTGTCGCAAAATAACCATATCCACCAGAAAAATAGGAACGAAAATTATGAAGAAAGGAAAACTTTATGGGCGCATAACTTATAAATTATATAACCATAATATACATAATAATATATCACATATTGGAAAGCCAGCTCCCAATATAATTTCTTACAACACGAAACATATCAGCGAAATTGGGTTGTTATTAGCAACGATGCAAAAGTCAGAAACTCAGAAACTAAAAATCGAACGTGCATACTGTAAGGGAGGGAATTGTTCAGTATTTCATCCTTCCTGTAATGAACTATTATTCAAAATTGTATCTTAACGCGACGCCGTGTTAGAGAGCCGAAAAGAAAAAATAATGTCGAAAACCAAATGATAATGAGTTTTATTGGAGCTATGGATTAAAATAACTAAGACACTAAAAATCGTAACTGCATACTGCATGAGAGCGAAATGTTTAGCATTTCATCCTCTTTATAATGAGCTATTATATATAATTTATATTTCATATTATTAATCTTGCATTGATGTTTTTAGTTCAATCGGGTGGTCTAAAGCATACACCTTAGTTTTTTAATTATTTTTTGGAATTGTTATCTTGTCTTTTCCCAGCCCTGAAATTTAGGCCGAAACAAACGTTGGTATAAAATAATTTTTTTCTCTATTTCTGCAACCCTAAATTTCCTAATCAAAAGATCATTTCCGCTGAAAGCTTAAGACAAAATGATATAGCAGATACAAAAAGATTTGAGATAATTTTCAAAACAATAATTCAGTTTAAAACAAAATTATTTTAAATTCGAACAGAACCACACTAGGCTGTTATAACTGTTTATAATCGGTTTTGATTAACCCAACTTATCTTCAGACAACTCTATTGACTCCC
Source organism: Nezara viridula (assembly GCA_928085145.1). Classification (NCBI taxonomy): domain Eukaryota; kingdom Metazoa; phylum Arthropoda; class Insecta; order Hemiptera; family Pentatomidae; genus Nezara; species Nezara viridula. The sequence goes on from OV725077.1 coordinate 18,799,150, forward strand.
TGTATCATCTGTCTGGAAAATTTTTCTCGGATTTCTCTGAGACCTTCACGACTAATAATTAAATGGCCTTGCTTTATTAAAAAACTGTTAAGAAATTCAGAAAAAAATTCAAATTATCGAAAGTAAAACCTTTTTGGGGGCAACCGGACATGGGGGCTTTTGAAATGGGCAAATTAAGTGGGCCTCTAATGGTCCACTTGAGAAGCAGCGGAAATAAATACAAATAATTTGACCTATTATTAGACTTCCTCAAAATGAAGAAAGTGAAAAATGAGACATTAATGCTTAGTTAAAGTAACAAACTGTTACTAGTAGATCAGGATATTTGTTTACCAATGATTGTCTCCATATTTTATTTTTTTACACTTATATATTCCTCTAGAAGCTTTTGAAAAATATATTTGAAAAACAGCGAATAAAATGGGAAATTGGGTAACTTTTGGTTACTAAATTGGTCCGTAATATAGATAGATGGCGCTGACCGTAATGATCGTTCAGCATTCAGTAAAATTATGTCGGACAAAGAGGAGACCTCTTCTCTGAAAAGTCGGTAAATCAAATTTATTTTATTAACTCAATTAATCACTAATTTTAATTCAAAATAATTTTAGATTAAAATATGAGACGAATAACGAACACTGTTCCAATCTATTATTTTTTTTTCATATTACTTATGAAATTTACAACTGTATACAAATTAAAATACATTCAGTAAATGTAATACAGACAAATACATGGCATGACAAGGCTTGTAGAGAATATACACATTACCAGCATTCTAGTATAGTATCTATTGGATTAGCAAATAAGTCCTTTTGGTTTATTTTTAAGTCACTAAGATACACTTCTTATCTGATGAATTAATTCCTAAGGTGGATTGTACATCTTGTTTGTAATATGCCAACAACTATATTTGTTAACTCTTGTTGAAACTAGCTTAGTATTGTGTTTACTATTGCACTGTGAATATGGAAGAAAATATCATTCATTATATTTTGTTGTATTATTTTAAAAAAGGTAAGCGTGCTGCAGAAGCTAATAGAAAAATTTGAAGTGTTTACGGGGATGATACCTTAACCGAAAGCTCCTGTTAAATTTGGTTTGCCAAATTTCATTCAGAAATTTTGACATCAATGATGCTCTGGTCGCCCACGTAAAATTGAAACGAGCAATGTTTAGGCCATTGTTCATCAAAATCCCACCCAATCAGTGCGAGAGATTGCTATGGCGCTAAATGTGCCGCACACAAGCGTAGAAAACCATTTGCACAAGCTCGGTTTCCAGTCTTTATGTTTGGGTTACTCATATGATTTTTTTTGTTTTCGAAAACGCAAAAAAAAAAAGACTTTAGCTATCTTCAAGAAATTTATCAGGAATTTAGGGCTACATAAACTACACAAAATGACATCAACAGGACCTTCGTAAACAAACTACAAATGGGAATAAAAAATAAAAACCTATAATACTTTATGTGGTCATTAAATAAAAATAAAAAATCATTCATACGGCTTTGAAGAGCAATAATAATTCAGCAATAACGGGACCATTTGCCCCACCCTCCCCCTATTCACCAGACCTAGCTACAAGTGACTACTACTTATTCCGGTCTCTGAAAAACTCCATGAATGAAAAGAAATTCCAAAATGAAGAGGACATCAAAAACCATATGGATCAGTTCTATAACAATAAATTCCAGACATTCTATGAACATGGCATTATGCGGTTGGTGGAAAGATGGGAAATAATCATATTAAATAATGGTCAATATATTGTAAATTAAAATAAATTTAATGTTTATAATACATTAGTTTTATTTCACCCTGAAAAACCGAAAGGACTTATGCCAACCCAATACATTAAGAGATCACGAGGCCATATTCTTTTCAGACGCCTAGGGGGATTATCAGGGATCGAGGAAGAAGCAATGTTAGAAAGGAGAGAATTAGTATGCTTCTGAAGTTTATTATATAAGAATAGTTATTTGGATTGGGCAAATCGGGAATATGGAACATTCAGTTCGTTATGAATTATTTTATTTGCAACAAAGTAAGGATCATTAAGGATTTTCGATTGTAAAGATTAAATACGAGAGGAATTCCATGTTTAGTGGAGTTCCAAATCTCAACTACGCAAGTCCAAACAGGTCTTATTACAGTCGTATGTATGAGACTTTTGTAATTAATTGAAAGCTTAGAGAGTTAATATGGTTTTTAAATAGAAAAAATATGGGATAAAGAAACGGTATTAAAATGATAATTGTATTGATTATTTTTAAAAAAAAGTATGCAACATTATGTGTTGTTAATTGTAAAATGTTATATTATAGAGATGATTATGGAACGGGTCACCGAAAGCTTCTCTAGAAGTAAAGTAGCATAAAATAATTATAGAGGCTGTCATTGGTAAACGAATGCCCTGATCTACTAATAACAAAAATATAAAATTACCTAAACAGTAAGAAAATGTTAATTATTCAAAATGTTTCCTAGCGGCATTTCTATGATCCTATTAACAAGTCACAGAAGAATTTCAGACAGAATTAGATGCTTACAAATGACTAAAAATATCTTAAACAGAAATGTATTAATTCCAATTAGATTTGGAAAATTTATTTGGGATAATAAATAACCGAAAATCAGTCAAAATATCTTGTACTTGTACATAATATAGCGAACACTCTGGATAAGGACCTCTCTATTTACAGGACAATATTAAATAAATTGACACTAGAGAATATGTGTAAAAAAAAAACAACTTAAAAAAAATCTACATTAGGAACAACTCTCGTTAAAGGACAAAAAATGAATCACCACTGTCCAGTCCAGACTGTCCAGCATCGAGAGGTTTCACTATATTATGTAAGATGACGTATTGACCCAAGCTTATGGATCATTATCAGCTTTACTTCTGTGAAACTGACGCAAGAATTTCCGTTCTGATAATTAATGAGTATACGTAAGAAATATGTTATAAATCCACCAGATTGGACTATTAAGCTCCTTGGGTGATTCATTTTTAAACATATATATTTATGCATAAATATATCAACTCTATTTATGAATGATAAGCACGAAAAAGCCGTGGCATGTCCTATAAAATCTGTGGAAAGAAGTATTGGAAACACTTTCAAAAGTATTAAAAAAACTTTTAATACAATAAAAAAAAAATGTTTTTAAGTGATTATACACGAAGGCCCTTCCGAAGGAGAGGGCAATGAGGGCTGTTATCTTTATACGGCCCGGGCCTCGAAAGGAGTCGTCTAGGTTTTTATTACATTCTATTTTTTTTTTTTTTTACAAAGTATTACATGTATTATGTAATGATTACATAATTTCTTTAGAAAATATATCTTGTGAAATACATTTGTTTTTAGAGTTGAATTTAATATTGCATAGAAACTCGTGAAAATTTGTTCTAATCCAAGAGCCCGTGCAAAAAAATTGACATCACCTGATGAACATTTTGAAAGGAATTTTTTTTTTTCGAATATTTCAAACATTTACATTAAAAAAATTAGTCTGCCAGTCTGATCATGTTATCTGAAAAAATGCGGATGATTTGAAGAAAATTAGGATTAGATTAGAAAATTAGAATCAAAGATGTAAACAACAAAATTGCTAAGGCGGGTCACCAAGAAAAATCTTTTTGGTGAGTTTATTTAGTTTTTTTTTTTCAACTATAACTCGGGAACAGTGCATCGAAGTGAGAAATGTACTCTTGAGAAAATAAAGAACGTTATATTGTGCGTCCAGTACCTAAACTTAAACATTTGGTATGGCAGAAAACCACAGCCAACGAACGCTGATTTTTATTAAAATTATAAAAAAAACTGAGACAAATTACTATAAATAGCCCTGCAACTTAAAAATGAGTTTCTTAAGAGAGAAAACCCATAGAACATAAGTTGTTGAGTGTCATATTCCGGTTCCACTGAATACCAACAGTTTTAATGTAGGCCACTTACTCCGCTCAAAATAGGTAATCTCACAATGGCTGAAAATTGGTATTGAAGGTTTCAGTAATTTAGAATATTTCAACAGTACGTGTGTCTATTCTGTTGAGTTATTCTTGTTTGGTATACTATATACAGTACATGATTCTTTTCCACTTCTCAGTTGCGAAGGATTTTGAAGCAAAAGTTGTCAAAAGAAACAGAATTTTCATCAGATGTCAATTTGTTAAAAATAATTTAAGGTTTCTCCCTACGAATAATATGTACCGTAAATTGGTATATATTATATCTTGAAATTGTATCTGTATGCTGTTTTAGTTTAATTTTATTATCTGTCAATCCGAACTATTCTCGATAATCCAAACATACATGGAGAAGGTTAACTACCATTCTCAGCAATGTTAAAAAATAATTTTAGAATGCTTTTCAAATTATATAACGTCCTTTAGAATACTTATTATAATATCATAAAATAAAACCAATAATTAATATAAAATAAATAATTATCTGATATTAGTTATGCATTTTTAACTGGACAACACAAATCTCGGAATATGGCCCAAAATTCGCATAGCCTAGGTGCCTCTACATGGCGTAATCCTGACCTTGAAAATTGATATTAATGAAGTTTATAAAAAAAAAATTATGTTAATAACATTTCTAATGAACTGGTGTAAATTAGATAAAATTTGACAAAAAAAAAAACAGATCTTTGAAATAATTTAAGTAAAACGTTATCATCAAATAAATCTTTGGTGTCCGCGTACACCTTTGTAAGGGATTCTTTATCAGTCAAAGGAATATAAATTCATATAAAGGTCTTTGAATCAATAAATGGGTCACATTTGTATAAATCTGTATTAATAAATAAACTCATTAAAATTAGTAGTGATTAATAACATACGTCAGTCACGAGACTACAGTCAATTTGTGTTCTGTAACAAAATATTATATTTTTAATAATTTCCAGAAAAATATCATGATCCTTCTAATACAAAATCAATAAAAGGATATTTTATTAGTAGTTATTAACACAGAAAAACCAATGTAAACTTTTTTTTTTATTTGAATTCAAGTGGAATTCAATATTAATAAAAAAAATACTAAAAAAGATAGATTACGTGATCTAGAGTAAGCTGTTAGTAACGCCAGTTTTCTTACTCTTAGCACATAAATAAAAATACTTATTTCAAAACATTAACCCGAAAAGAAAAAAAAAAATGTAAAATAATCTTTAGAAAGTAATCGAATATTTATGATGTGAAATGGATGTAATATTAACAAAACTTAGCAACAATGATACAGTATAATATAATACGTGTACTTATTCAGAAAGAAAAAAAAATGTAGCAATAAAGATAAAGAATTTCACACGCGAATTAAACGAATTACTGATGTTGATTTTATACTTACCAGAAATGTTTACTTTAAATAGTTTAGAAATACTGACAAAGGAACACAACTGTCATAGCTATGAATAGTTTACTCAGGCAAATGTTTTCATAATGCTGATTTGGGACTATTTATATAAACACTTTGTAACAAAATATAAACGAACTTATTTAACAAAAAAAAAAAAAACATGACGTATCCTAGTTAAAAAATTTAGTTTGCCTTTGAAATTAAAAAAAATTAATATAATTATTAATATATTGCGAGTGAGAGAGAAAGAAGGAGAAACCGACCCACTTGCAAAATAATTGGGACTGTGTCAAAGTAAATGAGAATAGTCGCTCATAAGATCATCTGGCATAATCACTTTCAAAGGAAAAAAATAAGTTACACTTTAAGACTTCAGAGACTTTAATGCCACTAATGTATAATTAAACATGAATACAGTGAAGTCTAGAAACTGCATGTCCATCTAAAGTACAAAAATAAGCCGTATAAAGAACCACTCATGTTTTATTCTTAAGCGGACAACGTTATAGCAGCTACCTATTAAGCCCGTACTCAACCACTTGTTGCTTCGATCAGCTGGGCACAAACAGGGATGTTGTAGTTACCATGATTTTAGACACAACTGAAGTTGTTATATTATTTTTACACTTATCTTATGACACTGATGATATTTTTCATTGATCCTTTAACTTAAAGTAATAAACTGGTCACAAAAGGTATTAGAGTGAAAACAATTTGTAAGAAATTGAAGCTTTCGGCTTAGTAAAAACCTCATTATTATTGATGAAAGTAAAAAAACTAATAGATTCTTTATCATAGGTGAAGTATCTACAAGACGCCATCTTTACATTACAATCCAATCCAATGCCCGTTACCTGCCGAAGGTGTTCCCTCCCCAATTTTGAACTATTATTTTAAAAAACAGAAAGAGTACACAATCTAATGAAAAATTAAAGCATAACTACTACTATTAATAATAGCTTTAATAATAGAAATCATAACAAATTACCTTGATAAATGTATCCCGTCAAACAGGTAGCAGGACAGATCTCAGGTAATAACACAAGTAGGCACTTTCCACAAAACACAATAACAACTCCATATTCTTGTTCAAATAAACTTCACCCGGTAAGATAATTCATAACATTCGACTTGAAGAAACCAATTATTCTTTACAAATAAAAAAATAAGCAAAGATAAACTACAATTACGAACAACTATCAACTAAGAGCACTTCAAGTTATCCACTGATTGGTTTCTAGTTCCCTCGACTGTTACAGCGCAGGCGCTCATTTCTGAGGAATTACACCAACTCTAGCGCATTCTATTGGAAAAAATGCACATTAGTTATCGTTGTCTAGTAACACTCATGGCTAAACCATTTGCACTATTCAAAAGGTTGAATTCAAAATCAACTTAACAAATAATTTAGGAAAAATGTAAATTCAATAGATAATCATTTAAACAGTAATCTATTGATTTTTTATTTTAAAACTAATCACAAATAATAATTAATCTTTTTATGTTATTATGAATGAAAATCATTGTAGCAGAAAAATAAATGCCTTTATTCTCCAATTTAATGATAAAACTACACATACCCACACAAACGTTAATTCATTTATTTATATACAGATATAATATTTCATATCTCTACTGTTTGTGCGAAAGGTAATATGTAACAATTTTCAATGATTATTCTATTTTTTCTAAAGGTGACATTTTGTAGTATGCAACTGCAAGAAGTAATCTGCAACTATGGAAAATAGCAGATTGAATGAAATGTGAAATTTTAATAATTAATCATAAGGAAATAATCAGTTTGTATGTTCTTCTATAAAAATAATCAATTTTTACATACGACCTTTTACACCAACAGTAGCGATGTACAATTCTAATCAACAGTAACTTTACTTTAATTTATAAATTCTTTATTTTTGGATTTAATTTCTGATATCATGCATTAATACAATATAATAAATTTTAAACTCAGAATATTAGAAAAATATTCAAATACAAAGGAAGAACAACAAAAAAACTGCATAATACAGACAATATGAAACAAAAAATAATAAAATCTATATGAAATAAGTCAAATAATATATGATCAAACAATGATTTAATGAAATGTAACAATTTTAAAAATGGTATCAAATATTAAAATAAAAACATTACTAAAACATATACTGCGATAGCATGAATTTACCAAGTTTTAATTATCTGATGTATTAAAAAACAAATTATAATCATAAAAAAATCAGCCTAATGACTCACAAAGACTTGTACATTAAACACTTCATTAAAATAGCAAGTTTTTAAATATAATAAAAAAATCCAAGAAAAAGTCTTCTTCGACAGAGATCTATTCAAATCACAATAATTAAAAACAGAAAAACATATCTAATTTGTACCATGAAATAGAAAACATGGATTAAAATGATTGTATGCGATATGAGATGAAATATTAATGTTAATAATCCTAAAAAGTTTTTATTTCTATTAACAATCAGTTCTCAAATTTATAGTTAAAATTATGCTAAACTTTATAGAAATTTCAATAAGATAATGATTAGAATCTGTTAAATAAAAGAGTAGTTATTAATGATGTCAAAGAAGTACTTAAAGTAACAGAAAATGAAATAATAATGGCTAAAGAATACTATTTAATAAGTTTATTTTCTATTTTTGCAATTATTAACTTAATTTTTTTTTTCACTCATGGCTCTAGAAATACGAGGTATCAATAGGAATGATGGGATCAGTTGTTAACAAAAAAAAAAAAAAAAGAATTCTTCCCTATACCAAAGATTTGATTCATTTCCCTCCAGTTGATAAAAAAAGGTGCCATATTTTAAATGAAGATATATTTTATTTTATGTTTAAATGAGCTTTTCATCAGGGATTCAGTGTTCCATTCTTTCTTCTTCTTTTTTTTTTTCTCTAACAGTATGTATAGTTTTATATTAATGAACCTTCAAATTAGTATTTCTCTCATATCATCAAAAGTGATGGAAATAAATTTTGTAAGACATTGGCAGATCTAGCCCTTTAGGAGCCCTCGACAATACAATATTGCGCATCCCCTAAAATAACAGCATTTTACCCAACTTAAACAATTTGACTTTACTCTCAAAACTCATACATTCAGTTTCCAGGACAGTCACCACTCATCCCTCGATCAACACCTTAATCTGAGAAAAATAGATATTAAGTAGCGACCAAAATATCAACAAATCTTTAAGCAAGAAGTTATAGAGGCTAGTACTCATTTACCTTGAACTATTCTCTTCAAATGTTTAAAACGACAAATTATATATCTTTTTATCTTTCATGAATTTCTTGTTAATAAATACTCAACTGATTAATCTCCTCATTAGTTATTCCTTGCTAATTAATATTAGAACTAATTATTGGTTGAATTTTGAGTGTTTTCCTTTATAAGTATTCTTTTTCCATCATATTTATGTTTTCAGTTCTATCATGATCAGGCTTTTTTATTCAAGCGATATCTATGTAGGGATTCTTGCTCAATATCATTAGTATCCTATCAGTGAATCATTAAAAAGAATTATGTCTTCACTTTACTTTTTTTGAAAGATTTGAAATTTGTATGAAATGAAAAAATGACCCATATATACATTGTGAAATAGAGATCTTTAGATCTGAACAAATACTGTCACAGGCATGAGCAAGTAACAAAGCCTAAAGAGGAAGATCATATAATCCACACTGGACCAAAAAGGCTGTGAACATCTTACCTGTATTTTATTTTATTAATTTTGTCATTATCATAGAACCTTTTTTTTTTCAGTAAACTATTTTATTTGAAAACAAGCATTCAGTTTTGAATTCATAATAAATATTTCGAAACTTTTTTGGTCATTAATTTTTCATGAAATTATTTTGTTTCCTTCATTTATTCACATTCCAAAAAAACACATCTATGACATAACTGTAAATTTACATACTATAATTTATTTTTTTACAATATAATGTAGATTTATTGGTCGTATTTTGCTTTTTTTGACTCCAAAATATGGAATTTCATGGATCCTACCAAATTTGAAGTAATTTCAAAAGTTTTTTTTTTTTTATTCATCCACCACCTTTTTTAATTCTTATCAATTCCTTAACCATTGATACACGAATACTGATTTCGTCTCATAGATTTTAGGCACAGTGTACATACTGGAACATTTGAGGTAAAGCAACTGAACATAGCTAAATTACATCATAGCTTTCAAGTAAAGGGAATTATAACTGGGGACAGCTTAGCTTAAAATTCTAATTAAAATATGTTTATTTATAACCAAACAACATGGTGGAATAAGTAGATTAATAGCCTTATTTAACTCTTAAACACTAAGAAATTTGTTTAACAGACAAAAATACAAGTGAATTAGCTGATTCCAAACAAAACAATTGTAAAATCTAATATGAAGGGTCTTCAGAAATATTAAAGATCCATCAACAGTCTGAAGTATTTCAAAAGTTGGAATTACAAATAGTGCTATTTGTAATAAACTAAATGCCTAATTAACTAAAGGAGATATATTTTCCTAAATAAAAAAAAAAAAAAAATGGGAATAAGACTAGTAATGTAGATGTATAGTATACAATACATAAATATCATTAGTGTTTTTATTTTGAAAAATTAAATATATGAAGTTGTGGAAGATACTGGTGATAGTCTGATTTTATCAAGTGTTGGGCACTGATAAATAACAAATTTTCTTGTTTCAATAAGAACTTTCATTTATTTAAAAATATTTGAATTTTTTAACAATAAATTATTATGGAATTTACTAAGTTTAATAAATATGGGATAAACGTATTTCTATAAATTCAATGGTATATTTATGCATGTCATTTATTGTAAATAAATCCATTGCGAAATTAAGCTTTTCCAGATCATATACATTATAGTTATAACAAAACATAATAACAGTAGTCATAATTGTATAAGAATATAATTAAAGTTCTTTTTTTATTATAATCTTTTTAATTTATTTTTTCTATGTACTATTTACAAAAATAAAACAAAACAATAAATAAGAAAAAAAATAAAAAGTTTATTTCATAAATGAAAAGAACAAAAATAATATTTATACCAAAAATCAAATTAAATTAAGTAACATATTTTATAAATGATGCTTAAGATACATGTTTTCAATTATAACAGCAGATAACTATAAAAGACTTATTAGTTAACAATTTATTTTATGTGGTGATTGAAATCCTCAAAGATAACAGATTTAAGTTGACACCATCTAACTTAAACCATGAGGTAGCATATGCCAAGGTACAAAGGTATCATTAGATTTTAAGTTCTTTGCCAGTTTCTAATTAGGCATTATATGAATGGGTCTAAATTCTCTAGCATTAATATATAAATATCAGCTGTACTCAACTTTCCATTTCATTGAGCCCTTCATCAGAAAAGAGTAACAACTGTAGATAAAAACACAGGCATATACTTTTCTTTATGTAACATCAGTAACACATTCAAGAATCATTTTGTTGTAATTGAGCTAGTTGATATTAACATTACTAAGGAAGTCGTAAAATGATTCCTCTGTTAGAAACTAAAATTATTTTAATAAATCAACAAAAGATTATGAAATACAAAAAATTCAGACCTCATAAAAAACAATTAAAGTTAACAAAATAAATAAATCTATTCCAACAGATTATATAACATCAGAAAATAAGTAACTGTCATAAGAGGAAACAATTATTTGTCTTAATTTAATTTCTATATATACATTGGTGCATAAAAATATGCCATTTTGCAAGTGACATTTCCTTTATTCTGACTTAAAAACACTTTAGGTCATGAATTCTTCTGTATTATTTATTATGTATGTATTATTTTTTCTTTTTAGAAATATTACTCTGTCTTTTGTTATCACTTTCCAACGTACTCAGAATTCCTGGTACCATTTCAAGTAAATCCTTCTCATTGAGAGTAAAATCCTTATCAATCCAAATATTTTTCAGTTCCTTAAGGACAATACCTAAAATTTTACCAGCTGGAACTCCTTTCTCCTTTAAAATTCCACCATTAATAGGAAATGATGGCGGTTCCCAGGCTTGAAAATCATGAAGAAGTTGTAGATCACATTTATACTTAAATAATTCTAATATAAAACTTCTGGTATCACTTAGATTGCGATCGGATTTAAGCATAAGAGCCTGAAATGGTTTCAAAGGTCTGTCAGATAACTTTTGATCTCTATAATAAATCAAAAAAAGACCCAAATCTCTATCATAACTAGAAAGTTTACACCTTTTGTGAAATGATAACATCTCATCTTCATTGGTCATTAAAGAAGCAATCAAACATATAGGATGCATGTTTAAATTCTTACTTCGTTCCCAAACGGATATCAATTCGCCAACACTAGGCGTTGGTGGAAAACCTATATATGGCCCGGCACCAACTGAAATGATTGACTGGATAATTGAACTGACATAATTACCAGATAGAATCTTGGATAACTCAAGCCATATCCTTTCACCGGTAATCTTTCCTAATCCAGAAATATTATTTTTAATGGCATCAATGGTCTCTTCTTCATGAGAATCAGGATCTTCAGCAATTCTACCGAAAAATCTAAAATATCGCAGAATTCTCAAATAATCTTCTTGGATTCTTTTACTTGGATCACCAACAAAAGCTACTCTTCTCTTTTTCAAATCTTCATACCCTCCAAAATAATCATAGACTTGACCATCAGTACCTAAGAACATAGAATTGATGGTAAGATCCCTTCGATTCGCATCCAATTCCCAATCGGTTGTAAATTCAACTTCAGCATGTCTTCCATCAGTTACCTTGTCGATACGAAGAGTTGTAACTTCAAAATTTTCATTGTTAATTCTCGCAGTAATGGTGCCATGTTTTTCTCCTTTATTATTTATCATTCGTACCCCTTCCTCTTCAAACATTTTTTTCATCTCATCAGGAGTAGCTGTGGTGGCAAAGTCAACATCTTTTGGTGTTTTCCCAAGAAGAATGTCTCTGACAGCTCCTCCAGCAATTCTGATTTCATAATTGTTATTTTCAAAAATTTTTAAAAGTGTCTGTAAATTACTGGTAAAAATACTTTGAAACTCCGGTGTATCAATTTGCATTATGACTGGGAATTTATGAACACTAGAGAAAAACTTTCTTCCATTAAAACCTGAAATGTTTACAACTGAAGTTCTAAAGAACACTAATGGAAATTGGTTGAATTTTAAAAGATATTTTACAGTGTATGAAAACATCACAAAAAATTAAAGACTTTGAATATCAATTTCGACACCATTTTAAAAATATGTTTTTTTTTTTATATCATCTCAACATAAGTGTTTTAAATTAAAATGTTCCTAAAACTCGGACTCATTTGGTTTCTTCAAATTCAATTGCAATGGGCCGTTCAATAATGAGGCCATCACTTGAATCTTTAGCTTAAATTCATAGAGAATTCAGTCACAATATACTTCTTCCATTTTTCTTATAAATAGTTCACTTAAAAATGATGTGTAAGACAAGCACATTAAAATTATAATTAAGATCGCGTTTGATAGATGAATTTCTCCATGAGAAGTACAACAAATCAAGATAATTGGACGTCCGGAATAGTATGATTCAATTCCCCCCTTTTTTTTTTTTTAAATTCCAATTAATAATTATTAACTTAATTTGGTTTACCATTCCAATATTATTGATTAAGAATTCATATAGTTAAATAATCGAGGAAAAAGATGTTTTTAATTTTTTATAAATTTGATTGATGAATAGGTTAAACATGAAATAGTTATGTTATGTTACCCACAGGAGATACCGAGGATTGGGATTAATCCGCTGCCAATGAGAGGCTCCTCTTCAACATTGGTCCATTGCTCAGCGACTGTCCAATGTACCAGATGCCCTTTTTCAATCTACCTTCGATTATTCGGCTGAAATTACTGAATGTGCCGAGAGATTGGGGGTTGATCAGGGTCATCGAAATGTGAAAGCTCTACGGCAGTCGCTACGAGAAAATGCATTTGAGGAATGGGCCAACTGCAGGTGGCAGGGTATTGGTGTTCGCCATTTTAAAGAGACCCCGAAAGCGAATAGATACATCTACGAAAAGCAAGTACTTTCTGGGTCTGAATGGTCAAATGCCCTAAAACTAAACATTAATTATGCACCCCTGCGTGGAGTCCCAGGAGTCAGCGGACAGGTCGGAGAAGTTGGGTCCCTCTGCCGTAAATGCGGTAGAGAGTCTGAAACACCAGCCCATGTGCTGGGAAATTGCCCCAACAACTCCCTCCTCATAACACGTCGTCACCACCGGGTCAAGTTTGAGTTGATGAGGCTCCTTAGGGAAAGGAAATTCACCTGCTTTGACGAGGTATATTGCATCGATAGTGAAGGCTCTACGAGATACGCGGATATCGTCGCATTTCCCAAGACAGGAAGGACAGCCCTGATCTTGGATCCAACTGTCCGCTTTGAGAGCAATGACCTCGATCAGGCGGGTGAAGTGGAAAGGGAAAAGAAGAACACGTACGATAAATGTATCCGTTTCCTAAAAGATAAATTCCGTTAGACATTCGGAGAGAGAGAGTTCACCGTGAGAGGCCTCTGGTTTGGGTCTCGCGGAACTATCCCAAAAAGAACAAGGAGCTTCCTCGAGGAACTAGGTGTCGACATTAAGGACGTAGCGAGGTTGGCTGAAAATATAGTCCTCGACTCCCTAGGAATCATTCACCACCACGTGCATGGCTAGCCCGAGAGTTTTAATTTATGTATTTATTTATTTATTTAATGAATAATTGAAAACAATAGAGATAAAGAGAGAGAAGTGAGAGAAAGGGAAACTAAATGTTAAAAAAAAAAAAAAGCATGTACAATGAAAGGAGGGAAAAAGGAAAAAGAAAAAAAAAAGAAAAAAAAAGGGAAAAAAAATAAAATAATAAATATATATATATATATATATATATATATATATATATATATATATATATATATATATATATATATATATATATATATATATTTTACTAATATTAATTAATACTTCTGTATATTTATATATAAGTTCATATATTGTCCTAAGGATAGAAGAGTATGCTGTGTACATAGCAACCCAATATAATTGGGCAGCAATCCTTTATATTTTATATTTTATGAAAATAAAGTGTTTCTCTCTCTAGTGATAATCTACAAAGTAGGATATTGGTTCAATAGGTTCTTTAGACCAACACTGTGGTCTAATTAATTATAGCACTAAATCGAACTAAGTAATAGTCTATCTTGAAGAAGGCCATACTTCCAAAAATCGGGAATTAGAATAAAAAATTAAACCCTACAATACACAACCTCAAGGATTAATGTATCCCGCCTTAACAAAAAACTATGGAAATGTATCCCGCCTTAACAAAAAACTATGGAAATTATATCCACCAACACATGTGTTCTTCAATATATAAATATAAATATATTCATTAAAAGCCGAATTAGAAAATCTATTGGTTCAATTACAATATTTAATATGGCGTAATCATTTTGTTTACTTCAATGATATAGAGTAAAATTAATCTTCTATAATGCGAAGAACCTAGCCGTTTCTCTATAATCCTATTAATAAAAACAATGTAAAAATTATATCAACAAAATAAATATGTAAATAACAGCTCTAATAAATGTAATTTGAATGAAAGTATAATATCAGTTGAGTGCTCAATGGTTAACTGTAATATAATGGAAGAGATGGTATGTAAAAGGAAAGAGATGGTCTGTTGTGGCGATTATAAAAAACTTTAAATAGTGAAACACTATCAGAATATCAGTTGTTATTCTTTCCAACAACATATAACGGCATTCCAAATAGAACATAACCAAAAGTAAACACTTATAATTTTAGGGGCAGCTAAAATAAAATTTAGTAAATATAAATTAAATTGGTCATAAATTATGGTAATGATTTATTTTCACACTAAGACTAAATATTTCTATAGATTGATTATGCTGCTACTTATTCTTTATTATGAAATATATAAATTTGATTTGTAACTTTAAAAAAATATTAATTAAGTTCCTGATAAGCTTCGAACCTCCTTGGTTTGAAGCCTTCTCGTGATTACAGTTATATTTGAAAACAGTTATTGTTTTGGTTTGAGAGATAGCTAATCACGATCCTCAAGAGTTACATTTAAACCTTTTACAGGAAATGGATGATTTTATAGAAGAGGAAGAAGAGGATTTATATTCTGATCTACCAAATTTTAAATATGATGAAACCGTTGACAAGGTGTGTGAAAAAAGTGTTATATCTATCATGTTAAAATTTGTTGGAATGATCAATAAGAAGAAAATTTAGTGGTTTACAATACCTATTTCCATATTAAATCTTTTATTTTAGAGTAGTTCATTTCATATTTGTCAAGTAAAATAATATGACCATAAGTAAGCTATGATTGTAACAGTTCAAACTGGTTAGGGAATTATGGAATTAAAATTATGAAAAATGTATTAATGTCCATAAACACAAATTGTGAAAGCCATTTTAAAACCATTAAAACCCATTAAATAATTTACATTACATATTTTTCAATGGATACAATTGAATGTATGCACATTTGAATCTCTGTATATCAGACCAGGTGCCTTTATATATATTAATGAAATAGAAATAATACAATTTTTAATCTTTGTCTTACTTTAAACAATTATTTTTATCATTAGAGTATTTCATGTATTAAATTTCAGTATTGTATTATCATTCTTATCACACTTTAAGGATATAAATTGTATAACATTTTATTGATTGTAAAACTTTTTGTAAATTTTCAACACCATTCTAGACATACTTATATATTTTTATACATGTATCATATTTTTCCGCTGTTTATGTATTTCAGTAAGTCAAACTTTTTTCACAGTTATAGTTTTCATTTTGCAACCCTGTTCACAAGGTAGGCCCAATGTTGGAAAGAAATTCTAAGAGAAACTTTTCTTTTCTTCGATAATGACTGCCCATTTTTATGAACGTGAACTAAAAGACATTTTTGATGACAACTACATTTGATATATTTTTAAATATGACTTTTTGTTCGATATTCAGAACTATTATTCTTAAAATATAAATTTAAAAAATATTCATGTTTCTAAAATGATGTTACATTAAGAAGGTTGTTGAAGAAGTTTGTAAGTGGTGCGGTCATCTTATCACTAATGACATAAAGCATTTGATCCTTGAATGTTCATTTGTTGAGATTCATAGAAAGAGATATTTCGATCAATACATCAATGCGGGCATGGATGACTTATCTTTGGAGAGAGTTTTAGATATTAAAAGTCTTGAACACTTGAACAATGTGTTTTACTTTATTGTTCGTATTTTTGGTTCCCATAGTTTACTTAATAACCAGTAACTTTAAAACTAATGATTATTCGTGTTGTAGTATATCATATCAATATAACACATATTTTCTTACCTGTTAAAATGGCAAAAAATACGTCCATTATTGTGACCTAAAGAAGTATATTTAAGTTTATGTATCACTGTTTCTTATAACATTTGTAATTTTTTTTTCTGTTAATTAAGTTTATTTTGTTGGTGAATCTACAGTAAAAGTCTACTGCCAGACTCCATGGCTACGCTGTTTATAAGCCAATAAATAAATAAAAAAGATTGTTGAATAAAGTTTGATATTCAGACTGTATTCGTATAAACATATTCATTATACTATATTATTGAATATTTATATTCATTACTGGAGATCAGTCTAGGTAAAATCATGCTGTAGATCTATTGATATGTAAAAATAACCGAAGTCCATACTTCCCAGTTGTGCTGATCACAGGTTTTTATTAAGATAAAATATCTCCTTGATTTGTATTTTTAACTATTGCATACTTGTCTACATATTTTATGTTATGCTAGTAACAAAACATTAAATTTAATCTATGATAATTGATAAATTTTAACAAAGGATAAATTATTTGTAATAATGCAGGTATAGACAATTATGAAGACATTTTTGTCAAAAACAAAATAAATTAAAACCATATATTTAATGTAGTATCACATCATGAAGAATACTAAATAATTGTTTTTTTTCATTTCATGAGCTGTTTTTTGTTTGGAATCTCTATGTATAAAATTGTTATTATTGTCTAAATTATATAATAACATATTTCTTTATGTTTCATTTATTTTTCTGTCATAGCTCCAGGCAGGTAACAAAGAGCTTCAATCTCGTGTGCTATACTTGGAAGAAGTATTGGATAAACAAACGAAAGAGCTAGATGGAATTCGCTCCCAGTGTGAAACTTTGACCAAAAATATTTCATCTCTATTAAAAACTGCTCAAAATGAAATAAAACGAAAAGATAACAAAATAAATGAGTTAAATAAGACGTGAGTATTCTTAATTTGTTTTCTGAAAGAAATCCTATTAAATTAGTAGTGTGAACAGTAGGAAAGGAATATTTAGTTTCTTTAATTCATTTCATTTGAGGATGAAATGCATCACTGATTTCATTAAATTAATTTTCTTCCTCATCAGTTTTCTTTTCTTACATAAGATACATAAACTGATGACCGCTTAATAAACAATTTGAGATTAAATAATTTTATTCAGCAAAAATACCCCAAAAAAAAAACAACAGAAAAAAAAATAGATTTTCGTAATAGGAAAAATGTATGTATACTTTCTTTATATTTAATAAATTATAATTAAGGTCACATGCATGATGATTACAGGTTTAAATTAGCAAAATCAAACTATTGAAAGGTATTAGTATTACATTTCTCAATATGGTAAACCAGTGTGATTTCCCCGATTCCCCCTCTTGTATAGAAATACAAATCCTTACTATTGAACTGTGATACATAAAATATTTTCTTAGGTATTTATAGAAAAAATTTTAACGATATAAAGAGTTCCAAAACACTCCTTTTATCATCATGGCTGCTGGTGACATATGTTTCGTTGTCATTTTTGTCATCATATTTAAAAATAACAAAAAGAGAAATATGAAAAATACTAATTAAAAATATTATTACAACATTCAGATATAATCAAATTATGATAAAATAATGACAATGGAAATAATTAGACAACAAAAAAGTAATTGAAAAAAAAAATGAATAATGAGAAATAACAAGATAAGAATATCAACACAGAAATTCCTAATACACTGTTGAAGAAAATGTGTGAATTAAATATAGATGAATAATAGTATGAATGTTTATCAGAAACTTTTTTTATTATGTGTGCCGAAGTATTTTAATGACTAGTTCATAACAAAAGAGTGATATATCAAATAATGAAAATTATAATAACAAAATGTTAGTGAATGAAAAAAAAAAAATGTATATGAATTACATACCAAAATGGACAGGATAATATTAAAAATATTTCAAACTTATAATTATCCAAACACTGAAAGTTAGTTCTGTAACTATAAGAAATTACAAAATCACATAAGCAATATGAATGATAAAATAATAAAAGATAAATATTATTTTATAATATAAACAAAACATGACTTAAAAACTATGATAAAATATATAAATGGAGAAACTAGAAAAACGCAAAGTAAGAATGTCATTGCACATTTGAAATTATAAAATAGTAATGAAAAATTGCAAAATATTGAAGATATCCCTAATTTCTATGAGTTGTTAATTTTATGTTGGTAAGTAATAGAGAATAATGCCACAATATTACAGAAAGAGACCTAAATTCAGGTGGTTAGATAGAATCAACAAAGTAGTGGGTTCAGGCAGCCAAAGATCTAGATCAGAGGTCTTCAAAATACTCCTAGGTTTAACTCCAAAGTAGATTTTATGATTTTTTAGTGTTGCTCCAATCCCACCAATAGCTTTGTATTTTATTTTAGGAGAAGTTAATAGGTAAAAGAAAAGTTGTAACAATAAATCATTTTGATTAATTCTTTTGTACTTCTACAATTAGTTTAGTTTATAGGTTTAAATCTTACAAGTTAATTTAACCTCAGCACCATTCCTGTTAATTTTGGATTTCTTCAGTTTGGAGATAAAAGTGATTGACTCACATTTTAGCCAAAATAAGTTTTTTTTGTGCTGTCTATCTGTTCCTGGACACGATCTGCCCTTATTTATTGACGGAATAGTGAAATTATCAGTAATTGTTAGTTAAGTGCTGATAATTTTATACTTGTATTTGGTTCAGGCACAGGTAGATAATAATTGTATCTTTGTAAAATTTCAGTTTAGGTTAAAAACACCAGTAGTTAACAGTGTACATGATACCGGACATCCTCTTAAAATGCGAGTAATAAAATTTCAAGACCTTGATCCCTATTTCGTATATTTTTAGTTTCTATATTTCCTCCTTGTATATTTGCTTGCTTTGCTTTAACCCTGCTGGAAACCATAACCGATATAATGAGTAGCAAATTAGGAAGCTCCCTCGCTGTTCACTTAGCTGTCCTAGGAACAACTATCTATCAATAAGGACCTTATGTTTGCCCTTTTCTCTTTAACTACTATGATTGAATTGGGATGTACCGTCATTTTTATTATGATATGGTACAGATGTTTATTGGGTATTTGGAATGAACAAGTGGACTGTATTGGAATTAACTATAATTATATTTAAACATTGAATATAGATGGGGGTTTGGCGTATAATGTTCTACAATCGTTTACTTGATGTGGCTGAGGTACGGTGGTCGGCCGGCTGCTACACTTCTCACCTCCATGGGTCCAGTAGGTCTCAGTGTTCTACTCCATGCCTCTTCCCATGGTAGAACAGCAAGAAGGTAATCTTGAAGAGGCTAGAGTATTCGTCTACTTCGTGTGGGTTTAGTCGCCCATTTTTTCTCCTACTATTAGTTTTTTGGTGCATACAGCGCCACCGTCGCCACAGTGTTACCTACTTCCCTGGTCCTTTACATGTACCCCATGAAGGGGGGGGGATAACCTCAATTTAGGGTGATCAACCCTAAACAATGATTTATCCCAATTTTTCACCATTAACTGACAGACCTGTACTCTCACAAATTCCAACAGATATACTCAATATAATGGGTCTTAAAAATGGAACCATTCACTATTGTCACGTTAAAAAAATTACTGATGATTTTGATTAAATATAAAGCAAAAATAAGTTTTCCTATGGCCAAAAACTGGTTCTTGACTATGAACAGCATTTATTAATAAATTTAAGACGGAAAGCGCAACAAGTTAGTTTTATAATAAGTTAAAGGTAATTTTTGTTGATCTTAAAATGAATTATATGAAATCTAGATTAATTACATCGTATTTATCATCCTGTCAGATATAGGAACATTTCCAATCAGTGGCAGCTACTGGTATAACAAAACCACTCTCGTAATTTTCATTATTTAAAATTTAGCTGAATGCTTCATGAATTTGAAATATGTCTTGGCAAGGTGAGAAATATTTATACAAGAGTGAATCCACGAAAAATATAATAGCATCAATATTTCAATTTTTACGTGTTAAAGTTCAAAGAAATGTCCTTAAGCATGTCAGCTTCTGGAGCATTTATCCTGTTTATATCCAACGTAATAATTTATGTAATACATTATAACTAAGAATTTTTTACATTTTATTTAAATATAATATCATTTATTTGTTTATTACTCAAATTAAGTTAAAATTATTATTATTATTTAAATTTGTCCTACTGATTAACCACAAATTCATGTTGATATAATTTGGTATGTTTAATATGATCTGGCAAAGTTCTTTATTTATTAACTAATATGTGTATTGAATGTTGAAGGGTTCTTGAATTAAAGACGGAAGTATTAACACTGAAGAAGAGAAAGTATGATTGTTCGAAATCAGTTAATGATGAAGGACCTTCGTTAAAACAACAAAAGTTAGATAACATTTCATCTGTAAAAGCTACTGTAGATAACATTTCATCTGCAAAATCTACTGTCTCACAGTTCTTTTGTAATCCTGAAATAATTGAGAAGCCTACTAATGTTGAAGAAACTGATGTATCAAAAATGAATTTGGCAATAAAACAATATGCTCCTGATATAAAACTTCATACTATATATTCCCAAAGAATGTACAATAAAATTTATAATATAGGAAATGTGGATTCTAATAAAAAGAACCAGACTGTAGAAACTAAAAATAATGATGTATGCTTGGATAATAATGTTGAAGTAAACCTGAATAATAAATTAGATGATAAAAATATTCCTATCCCGAAGCCGAAGAGTCCAAAACAGAGAGTTGACGATGAACAACTGGTTCAAACCGCTTTTAATTTACAAGAAAAAGAAACAATAATCAAATCTCTTAAAGACAGTAATAATACTTCTTGTGTCGTAAACTCTAAACCACTTTCCAATACTTTTAGAAATGAAAATCTGATCAAAGATGATCAGAAAGAATGTCATGCAAAAATATTCAGTGATGTTGATAAAAACCAGATTGTTTTGGTTTCTGGGTCAAAATGTATCGAACTTAACAAAGAAGTGAGCACCCATTACAGTGGGACATCGCCTAGAAGAGAAAAACCATCATCCAGTGCCAGAGAAAATAAACGTGTTGTTATTTCCAGAATGAATAGGTCATCGAATTTTCCTAAAACAGACAATTTTTCCAAAGATACCTGTACAAAACAATATACTCAAGATTGTAAAATATCTTCTGTAATAAATAATGTATCTAATGTGGAGAAATTGAAAATTTTAGAGAAAACTGATGTGGTTTCAGATAAAAGTGATGGTCACTGCAATGAAATGTTGACTACGAGTACCAAAGAAAAGATAAACAGCCATTTTTCCAGTAGTTATTCTTTGAAGAAGTCCAAGAAATCAATTAAAAGCATGATCTGTCCAATATCAGGCGAATGGGCAAAAAATACTGAAGCAGTCTCCCACGCTGATGTAATCGAAAAGGATGTTAGTGAAAAGGATTCACTTAATAATAAAACCGGAAAGGAGGATTTAGACATCATGGAATGCTTGTTCGGTAGTCCTCTCAAATGGACAGAAAATTCCATTGATGATAGTAAACAAGTGCAAAAACTTAGTCCTCCTGCTACGGCTTTTGAAGATTCCTGCAGTGCTCATATTGAAAATTTAAAATTTAAGGAGACAAGAAATAATGTTACAGAAGTTTCCGAGACTAAAATAACCGAGTTATCATTAACGAAAAAATTCAGCTATACTGAAAGGAAGTGTTATTTTCAACCAACAGAAGTAGACAATGAATTACCCAAATTCAACATAGGTAAGAAGTCTGATATTAGTTTATCAAAGGACATTTTAAAACAGTCAAATATTACACATTGGCCGTTTAAGAAAACAAATAATGAAATACCATCTAAAAACAGATCAGTAACTAGTCCGACTTTTTCAACATTTGTTACTACTGAGTCTACATCAGAAGCATGTGATGTTCCATCTTCCTTAAAAAGTAATCCCAATACTTTGGAAATTGTTAATCCATCAACGAAATTCATACAATTGCCCAAGTATAACGACTCAGTCCTTGGACAGTTTGATGACACGACTCAGCTAATAAATGCTTTAGCTAAGGATCCTTCTAAGCTGTCTCCTATTCACACTCCAAAAAAAGAAACAAAATCAGATGATACCAGCACTAAAACACTATCTGTATCAGTTGAGAACTGTGCTGTAAAACCATCGGAAAGTTCTGTTGATAAGAATTTGTTAGTTCCATCTAACACTGAAGAAAAAAAATTAATCAATAAAGAATCAACATCTTCAGCTGATGAAAAGAAATCAGTGCCTATTCCAAAATCCTCAATTACCACCAAAAAACCTTCTAAGGGTAAGATTGTTGATAAGAAAATGTCAGATTCAAAGCCTCTGATTTCAACAGTTGAAAAGAAGATAGCTATTCCTGCTTCTGTAATATCGTCCGTGGAAAAAAAATTGTCATTTCCCTTTTCAGTACTATCTCCTGTTAATAAAAAGATTGAGAAAAAAACAATTCTGCTAGAGAAACCTATAAATATACTCTGCCCTAGGAAAACTCCTCGCCAAATTGGTAGTTGTAAACAAAACATTAATTCAAAAATACAAACTACAGCGAAAGATAAGCCTAAAAATAACGAGAAAGAACTAAATTCAATCAAATCCCCTTCTCCTTCGAACGAAAAACAATCAAAGACAAAGTCAAGATCTACTCCAGAAATTGCTGCTTTAGGTAGCAGTAAAAGCTTAGAAGAGGATAGAAGTAGTCTTAAAAATCATAATGTAACCAATAATACAAGTTCAAAGTTAGAAGATAATAGAAAATCTAAAAGTCCTGGATATAGTAAAAGAGAAAATAGTAAAAATGTTATTTCTAGTTCAGGTATAGAAGATAGGAAAACCATTCCTTTGAAGACACCATTTAAAAAAGATCGCTCTCCTATTAGAGAGAAAACTAAACATTTCTATTCAAGAAAAGAAAATGTGCCTCATAGGAGAGATCATAAATCAGCTTCTGTAAAGGAAAACTCTCCTTCGAAGTTCAGAAGGGACCACAGGGAAGTTCGAAGGGATTCCAAGCAAGAAATTTTCAAGCGTCCATTATCCCGTAGGGAGTCATTTAAGAAGCCTAATTGTTACTTTAGGCAGAGTAGTGTGGAACGGAAAATTGCTAAAGATTTGAGGCATTCATCAAAATCTAGGACCTTTCCGGTAAAAACTGGAAATATCTCTGAAAGTAATAGGACAAATAATTGTAAAGTAAACATGAGTTCATTTAATTCGAAAATCATTGACTCAAAAGAAAGGCAGTCTTCTTCATATCCTACAAAACCACCTGTGATTTCAAGGTCCTCTAGAATTTCCTGGTCTTCCAGTACAAGTTTAATTGTTTCTACTAAACCTTCAAATGTTCAGTCGAAAAATGAATTCCCCACAACCCCTCCTTCTGAAATGAAATGGATACTTAGACCAATTGATTTTGATCAAAGTCCTTTCAATGCTTTAAAGGAATCCAGTATGAAATCTGTTCCTGAAACAAGTATGAATACGTCAGTATCAAGTGCGAAAACTGAAGCTGAAACTCCAATTAGTAAGTTTTTACAAACTACTGATTCATCGTCAATTGCTCCAGAAAGAAATTCGCCTGGAAAATCTATCGTGATTGTTGCAAAAAGGAGGCCGATAAAATTTGGAGCAAATAATTAGTATGCTATATTTTTTTATTCAACTATATTAGGATATGTTCTGCCCTTAAAGGTATCAGTCAATATAAACCTTCCAGATAGGTGAAGGTAATTGGGTTTCGTTAGATTGTGCTGTGAATAAATTCAACATCAAAAGTATTGCAACATTTTAGAATTTTGAATTAAAGATTTTGCATAAAAAGAACTATAATATGCAATGTAACAAAAGTGAAACCTCTCACTTTGTCTTTCCTTGCACTTCCTGTTCCTTCTGGAATATCCAGTTCTGATATGACTGGTTCAGGTAATATTCTGTAATTTACTAGAACCCCGCTTATCCATTAGGATAAGGATCACAATATTATTAACGTGGAGTTGTTAAAAACAAAAAAAACTCCAATATTAATATAACTCTTATATTAATATTAAAAATTTAATTAACCTAAATAAACCTAAAGGTTATATTTATATTAATGAATCAATGACTTAGCTCTAAAACCTTTTACAGTCATTGAATATACTTTAGAATTATTAGGTTTTAGAAGTAAGGCATTAATATGATAAAGTTAAATTTATTCAACCAATTTATAATAACTTCCTTCAAATAAATGATTTAATTAAAGTATATAAACAATCTTTCAGTTTTTAATAGTATTCACAAAGTGAGTTATTTATATATATATATATATATATATATATATATATATATATATATATATATATATATATATATATATATATATATATATAAAAATATAAAGGCAACGAAATGTAAAGTTTGAAAAAAAAAGGGTTAAACATCACAAGTTTTCAATATCCTTAAAAGCACTTGGAATTTGCTTTCAATTAATGAAAATATTTAGGTTAAATATATATATATATATATATATATATATATATATATATATATATATATATATATATTTATATATTTTCATTAATTGAAAGCAAATTCCAAATGCTTTTAAGGATATTGCTTTTGATGTTAAAACTTGTGATGTTTAATCCTTTTTTTTCAAACTTTACATTTCGTTGCCTTTAGTAATGTATTTGCTGTTTGTTGACCCCATATTTTTTTATTTTAATAACCTTTAAATTTGAATAATCAAGTTCTAATGATTATGTAAATCTTAAAAAATATTCAACTCTGAATAAATTAGTTAATTTTTATTGTGTTTTTTCTCTTCTATCGATAATTAATACGGAAAACTGGTTAAGCGGGGTTCTGTTGTAATTCAATCCTGATGTTTACTAATTATTTATCTGGCTATAATTGTGGACTTATTTCGTTAGGGTGGAGGTGCGTGACAAGTTTTCTTGATGAATCGAAACCAGTGATAGAAATTAATAAACAGAATCTAAAATTATTTATGTATGACATTTTTTCTTTTCATTTTGTATAAAATATTAAATGTGAAAATTTTAAATAGAAAGTAGATTTTTATCGAAATGTATTGGTGTTGCAATATTTTCAATGGATTATAGGGCAGTAATGAGTACAAATTATTATGCTTTAATATTCTTTATTTGTTTAAAATATGACTCAAGGAATAAATTTTATACTAATCTACATATCAGTTCCTTCATTATTTTTTAATTTTATATATTTAATATAATGATTATCGTTGTATAAAATATAAATTATTAATTAAAATTTGGTTATTGATCTGAGTAAAATCAGCTTAAGTATTTGATTGTATCCCTTATTTAGTCATATCAGGAGAATTCATAATTTCCAATAAATCAAATACCTATTTTTAATGTTCTGTGGTGATAATTATATTTGGTTACAAATATTATTTTTTTTATATTTTAGAATTTTTTTTTTTATGATTATATATTCAGAAACATTGTTTACAATATACCATACAATGAATTAATAAATTAACTAGTTTTATATTGTACTTTACATGTAATTTGTTTTGTATAAATTTATGTAAATATGTGAATAATTTAATTTTATATGTAAAATGGAAATTTTTGATGAGGTGTTATATAATTTAATTATTTATTTATTTTTATAAAACTTTATTTAGATTAAGCTAAAATTATCAAAATAGGTGCAATGATTTTTGTATGAATGGTTAAAAGTACCAAGTCATGCAAGTGTAAAAATTATTTTGTTTAAAAATAAAATAAATTCAAACTTAAACAGTTGTTTTATTTAGAATAAGTTTCTATTATAGTGTAAATACATTGTAAAGATTATTTTTTTGTTTATTTAGAGTTTAAATTACTTATGTATTCCAATTAGAGCTGGCTAGAGTTGTTTTATTATCTTATAAGTAACTAAACTATTGTAGGTACCTAGTTCTTCCATAAATAATGTTACAAAAGATGAACTTCGCTTACATGCTTGTGTATTATTTAGATAATCCTTACCTCTATCAGGTTATTTTCTTTACATGTCAGGATAATAATCCCAATTACTTTGTATTTTTCTTTCGCTCAGTTAACTCGGAGTGGAGTGATAAAGAAAACCGAATAGCTGTGATCGCCTTACACAAAGTTGGAAAATGTAGGTCAGAGATTTTTAACACTTTGAAACCTTTGAGTATCAGCCGTATATTTGTGTCTCGCACTATAAATAAATATAATGAGACCTTGTCTGGGCAAATGCAATGAGAGCAATGGCTGCTCGATTAACAAGAAATCCCATTCGAAAACGACAAATCATGTCTTGGGAAACGGGAATCTCTGTCAGATCAATGTCTCGCATAATAAAAAGTGACCTTAAGATGAACTGAAAAGCATGGAATGCCACAGAGCACACCCTAACTTGGAAAGCCTCAAACAATCTCTGGTCCGAACAGTTGAGCGCTTTCCCTCAAGAAGTGCTGTGTGCTGTTATTGATGACTGGCCTTAGATTAAATGCCTGTGTCAAGGCAAAAGGGAGACATTTTGTGTAGGGAGACATTTTCTTTTTTGTTTTACTCTCTATAGATATACACTTTATTTTCTAATAAAGTTTTTGAAAAAATTAATTTTTCTGTTGAAATATGTATTTATTTCCTTGTAACAATATTTGTGACAGGACTTGGTAGAGTGAGAATTTCAAAATTTATTCTGGGTTCTTGGTAAAAAAAACAACAATACTTGCACATTAATAGACCAACTACTATCATTTTTATGATTATGTGAAGAAATTTCAAGTTTAAAGAAACATTGGAACAGTGGTTTCCAAAATGTGATCTGGAGATACTTAAAAGTCTTGAAGGATTTTTGAAGACTATTTGACTGGATAGTAGAAATAAATTTCAAATAAACCCTTTTTTTTTTTTTTTTAATTTTGTACATGTTTTTTTTTTGTTTTATTGTAACTCATAATTTATTTGAACAAATAAAATAATTTTGGATTGATGGTTGACTGTAGTGAATAATTGAAGAAAAGATTGGTTGGGGTGTTCAATAAAAATAAATAAATTATATTAATTTTTATTTTTTGCCGATGTTTCGGCCTCAAGTTCAGGCCTTTGTCAGGACTTAGAAAAAACAAGATGACAATGGGTATGAGAAAATATTAACATTTAAAAAAAAGTAATAATATGTAGGTGAAAGGTTTAGTCTAAAAATGTAAGTAGAATAAACTTAAAGTAGCTAGAATAAACTTAAAGTAATATAAATGAAATATAAAATAACAACAATAAAGTTAAGAATAGAAAGTAGCAGAAGCAAAGTTAGGATATATAACATAAAGGTAACAATGTTAAGAAGTTATGAATAAAATAATAACAGTGACAAAAAACTATGAAATCAATAATAACAGCAATAAAGTAGGAACTAATGGAATCAAGTAACACCATGGGCGGATCTACGGGAGGGGGGGCTTTCGGGCTGAAGCCCCCCCCCAAAATGGAAAAATATAACCATGTTTTATGGAAAAAAAATATTAAAAAATACCTCTTAAAGTATTATTGTTCGTGTAATTTCCTTAAAAGTAATTAAGGAATAACTTAAACACCATTTCATATTGGTAGTTAGTTTCTTTCTGTTTTTCCAAAGTAATTATCTTTATTTTTATGAAAAAAAAAGGTTTCGGGCTGAAGCCCCCCCCCCCAAAATTAAATCCTGGATCCGCTATTGAGTAACAGAAGGAATGAAAAATGAATTAACAACGAAATGTAATGTAATATATGAGATGAAAAAACGTAAGTGTTAGACATAAAATTAAGCATGAACGTTTTATTTTATTTATTTTTTTTTTTAATTTGTGTTGTATCATATTTTATTTCATCTGTTTAACTAAGCTTTCTTTTTCTTATTTTTGTTATAATTTTTATTATTTCTGTAATTGTATATATTGTATGAATCAGTTTCTCACATTGCAAATACTCAGTGCCCTTGATTGAGGCAAAATGTATTTTCTCAAAAAAAAAAATAATAAAAAAAAAAAAGACAAAATAAATGGGGTTCATTCTTAAAAAATCTGGTGCGGTGTGCGTATCACACAACTTTCACTTACCGCCCTCTTCTTATCAGAAATAAGTATTTTCAATCAAAGGGGAAGTGAAAGTGAATATTTGAAATGCTATATTTTTTTATATTTCATTGTGGGTATTTTTATTTGTTTAAGTACCCTTATATATACAAATTTTAATATTTATATCACTGTAATCTATACAATTAAATATTAAATAATACCAACGAAAATATTTAGGAAAACCGTATATGTATATTTACATAATATTGTTGGAGTCGTTATTATATTAAGCTGATGTTACTATGGAAGCCAACAGGCTTCCAGCTCTTTGGGTGAGCTCAGGTGTGCTCTCATATCACTTAGAACAAATTCTCTCATATTTTATATTTAATTATTTTTTATACTAGAGATTAATGTTAAATGGTTAATTGTTTCAAATAAAAAAAAAAATAAAGGTACTTTAGAGGAAGCTAATATTTAAAATGATAAACCAAAAATATTTTAAAATCGCGATATCTTCTCTAATAGCGTTCTGATTTCGATGAAAATGTCTTGTTTTTTAAAGAAATTTAAATACCTTTGAAATATCTTATCACAATATCAACAAAAAAGTGTATTCTTTTTGAGTTATTCGAAATCTAATTTTAACACCCCTCGTAACTTTTTTTTTCAGCGTCTTTTCGTTGAAGTATTTTATGTAGATAAATCTAAAGGGCATTGAGAAAAAGATTATAGCGAAGTTTTATTGAAATAGGTACATTCGTTTAGGCGCTACATTCTATAGTAACGCAGTTTTTTCGGCCGCCGTTTTGAAAGTAAAAGGCAGATAGTAATGTCGATGGAGGATCATCGGCGGGTGACCTCTGATTTTAAATCCAAATTTAAAAAAAAAAATCGGTGAAGTAGTATCGGAGAAAATGCGCGGACAAAAAAAAATTTTATTCGTTTTTCGAATTCTATGTATCCTGAAACGTAAAACCTCAAATTTTAAGAGGAGGTTAAGTTTTTGAATTTTTTGTTCTATTACAATGGTTCATTATTGAAAATGATAAACCAAAAAAAAAATCTTTCGGGCTGAAGCGCTCTCTAAAATTAAATTCTGGATACGTTACTGGGCACCATTAAAGCTCTGCATCCAAATACGCCCCGTGGCTACAGGCGAATCAACGGTGGGTAAAGGGGGGGAGGCTTTCGGGCTGAAGCCCCTCTTAAAATGGTAAAATACAACCGTCTTATGAAAAAAAGATCTCTAAAAGTATTATAGTTCGTGTAATTACATTTAACAGAACTTCAATAATCACTTAAACACCATTTCATATAGGTAGTTAATTTAATTTTTCTTCCAAAATAATCATCGTTAAATATATGAAAAAAAAAAAAGCTTTCGAGCTGAAGCTTCCCCAAAATTCGGGAACTGTTAGTGCCCGTGGCGTTATACCATATTCATTGCAGATTAAAAAAAATGGTGACGAAAGTTGCGAAACGTTCAGTTATATCAGAGAAATTTGTATTTTATGCGAGAAAAATATGTGGTTTTCTTAAAAAAGCCTTTAATACATACATATATATATATATATATATATTTTTTTTGTCTCCTCTTCCTTGCCTTTTAGACTACACGGGTTTTTTCAGTGCTGGAGCGGAAGAATTATGCCGAATTAAAAGTCACACTGGGCACAGGCGGATCTACGGGTGGGAGGGCTTTCGGGCTGAAGCCCCCCCCCCCCAAAATGATAAATATAACCATGTTTTACAGAAAAAAATATTAAAAACTATCTCTTGTTCCTGTAATTACATTTAATAGGACTTCAGGAACCACTTAAACACCATTTCATATAGGTAGTTAATTTCTTTCTTTTTTTTTCAAATTAATTATCGTTATATGTATATGACGAAAAAAAATCTTTCGGGCTGAAGCCCCCTCACCCCAAAATTAAACTCTGGATCCGCTAGTTACACTGGGCACCGGTATTTGAACTCCCATAATTATTTTTCTATCTTTAAACTTCGGTTATCAGGTTGCCGGGCAACGCACCGTGTTGTACACAGGCTTGTCACTTTAAAATACCATATGTTAATGTTGGGTTGATATAATATGCGGTTGGCTGGACTTAATCACATTTTCGGTAAATTATCTCCTCCATTACTGGCATTTCTCCTGGGACAACTCCTGTATAGCGTGTCAGATAGTCTGGCATGCTACATGTGTGTATTATAGAAATGAACATGTCGAAAAATTTAATATGTAATGGCGTTTCCTTCTTTTAGTTTAATTTAGAGAAAAAAAAAAGAAAGATAATTGTGATAGTGAAAAGGAAGTTGCTTGGAACAGTTACGAATAAATAATGTAGGTTGTAGTCACAGACGGATTTACGGGGAGGGGAGGAGAGCTTTCGGACTGAAGGCCCTCTCCTCTCAACAAAATGGTAAAATGTAACCTTGATAAAAAGGTAAAAAATATTTACTACTGGACCGATTTTTTTCAAATATGGATTTAAAGTCAGAGGTTACCCGAGGATGATCCTCCTTCATCGACATTACTATCCGCCTTTTCCTTTCAAAATGGCGACCGAAAAACCTGTGTTGCTATGGACTGTAGCGCCTAAATTAATGTACCGATTTCAATGAAACTTGGCTACAGTCTTTTTCTCGATGCCCTATAAATTTATCTATATAATATACTTCAACGAAAAGAAGCTGGAAAAAAGTTACGAGGGATGGTAAAATTAGACTCTGAATAACTCAAGAAGTATACACTTATTTATCGGTATATGGTTTTTTAAAAGTTTACTTAATTTACTAAAAAAACAAAAAAAAATTCGTTAAAATCGGACAATTAGGAGCAAAGATATGGTCTCTAGTTTTTATTAGATGTGCTATTGCATAGGTTTATCATTTGTTTTGATTTTTGAATGTATTACTGAAGTAATGCTATTTTTTTAACATATTACTAAAGATTAAAAAATAGTTTAGTCCAATAATTGGAATCACCTTTTATTTATAACTAGGAAGGTAATGTTACTTTATATGTATAATTGTTTGGAAATAATATACCATTGTGAAATAATTTGGAGCGTTTTTTTTTTTCAAATTAATTATCGATTTATATATATATATCGGGCTGAAGCCCCTCCCCTAAAATTAAATCTGGATCCGGTAGTGTATATCACTATTATTAGTGCAAAAGGTCGTATGTATAAATTTTCAACTTTTATTCTATGTGCATTAAAGGTGACATTTTGTAGTCTGTAACTGATATAAGTAGTCTGCTACTATGAAAAATAGCAGATGACAATAAAATATGAAATTATTCTAATGAAGCATAAAGAAATAATGAGTTTTTATGCACTCTTGTAAAACAAAAAATAAATTTGTACATAAGACCTTTTGTACTAACAGTATTGAAATTCATGTTCAGTATGCATTTTTTTGTTTTTTTTATTAAGCATAATCAAGTATGGAATCTTCAAATACGACACTCTTCTGTTGAATGTAATCGGATATTTCGATTCTGCTTCTCTCAGAGATTTTATTCTCATACGAAACATTGTATACCTTGTAATATACAACGTATACGGTGAGGAAGCTATACTGACCTTACTTGGCAGACTTTTTTTTTTTTTAACTATGCGTTTATAACTTTTCAGGACTTTCTCCAAATTCAACGTTAGTACAACCAACGGAATGTTGAATTACTGATTTTCCAACCAACTACGATAAATTTTAGATTTCTTATTACTTTTTAAACTAGAAATTAAGAAAAGCTTCTGGAATAATTCGAAAAATTAAGATATATTGGAATATATCTAAAACTTGTAGATATTTTTGGAAGTCTAGTGAATATTTAAATATCTATAATCACTTAGTAAAATTTCTTGTGAATGAAGCATTGATAGAAGTTTTAAAAATATATTTAGCAACTCAGAAAAAAATAGAATATTTCAAGTTAAATATATTAGAACTTGCGTTTTGTCAATACCTTTATGTTTATTTATTGCAAGATAAAAGCCTCATTAGTAGGTTAAAAATATTGATAAGGTTATCCTACCAATTAGCTTTCCAGTTAAAACTGTCTACATTTTTTAAAGTCATCGTATCTACATCCCATATTTTGACTTTGAGAAAGTTTCTTTTAAGCTTAAAAATGTTACTGATAATACTGAAAAAGTAAAACAATAAAAAGAAAATTTGTTTAAGGAATTATAAAAAAAAAAAAAATATTATTTTTTACTTTCACTTACCTATATATAGTAAGGGAAAGTATTGCGATCGTGAAAATTTTCGAATCTGAGTTCTTAAATGAAATATAAGTTTTGAGGTCGCTTGAGTCCAAATAACAAAGCCCCGAAAAATGGTCTGTGTGCTGCATATTTAAGATTTTGAAAGGGCTGGGATGTTGCAGCAACTGTTTCGTCAAAATCAGCCAATCGGAAGTAGCACTTTATATTATCGATTTGACACATTTTTACGTTTTTTTTTAAAAACTGCTCCAGCTATTTTTATTAAATTCATTATATCAGTTTAAAATTAAGCAGGTTTTTAATATTATGTACGTTTCATTCTCATTGATGTTCCCTAACAGGGCTTAGTACCTAATTTTCTAAATTCATTTCTCTAAAGTACTTTTATTATTTTTTTATTAGATATAATTAACTATTTGATATTTTAACCTGACATAAAAAATGATTTAATATAAAAATATGAAAGAATTTTATAATTAAATAAAGAAGAAAAAAGGAAAAAATATTTAGGGACCTTAAGAGAGAACGGAAACCCGAGGTTGACCGAAAGGTTAGGATAAGCTTGCAATAACATTATATATATATATATATATATATGTATATATATATATATATATATATATATATATATATATATATATAATATATATATATATATATATATATACATGTGCGGATTTTATAAATTCTATCGTTAGTATTATTTAATATTTAATTGTATAGATTGCAGTAATATGGATAATTTTCAAAATTTCTTCCTCTGGAGTACCTTTTTTTGAAATAATTAACCATTTCACATTATATTCTATAATGAATATAATTGATAATTAAATATAATCAACGAAGAAAATTGATTGGTGACTAAAGGAGAAATTTCCCAAAATATACATATTCCTCCACAATCATTAGTATGGTTTGATGCTATATACAGTCGTAATAGGAAATGGAAAGTGATTCAAATTTATAAATTTAACAGATTTGATAGGTGGAAAAACATGTTAACTAATTGTGTTAAATAAAAATATACCCTATTTTTCACTTCGACTACCTATCTACATAAGTACCTATCTATTAGTGAAAGTTGTGTGATGCGCGCACCACACCAGCGTATTTTTTACTTTCACTTACGTATATGTGTAATATATAGTAAGGGTAAATATTGCGATCGTGAAAATTTTCGAATCTCAGTTTTCAAGGGAAATACATGTTTTGAGGTCTCCTGACTTCAAATAACCAAGTGTCGCAAAATGGTCTGTGTGTGTGTGTGTGTTAACAGTCTAGCTCATAAACGAAAAGTAGTACGAAACTGATATTAAGTATTTAAGGTTTGTATATGGGCCGGATGTGACAGCAACTTTTTCGTTAAAATCAGCTAACCGGAAGTGCCACTTTATATGAACGCTGAAACGCATATTTACAATTTTCTCAAAAACGACTCTAAAGATTTTGATCAAACTCGGTGTATCATTGTATAATTAAGTGATCTTTAATATCATTGAGGTCTTATCCCATTGATGTCACTTTATAGGGCTTAGATGCCCAATGTTCATTATGTCTTCCTATAAAGTACCTTTAATATGGTTTATTTTAAAAAGTTAACCATTTCACATTATTCAGAGTTACGAAAAAATGCTACATATAACTTTTGAAAGAATTTGATAAATTAATAAAGGAGAAAAATAAATAAAAATGCAGAAAAACCTGCGTTCCTACAGACTGTAGCGCCTAAACGAACGTACCGATTTCAATGAAACTTCGCTAAAGTCATTTTCTCGACACCCTTTAAATTTATCTATATAACATACTTCAACGAAAAGAAGCTGGAAAAAAAGTTACGAGGGATGGTAAAATTAAATTCCGAATAACTCAAAAAGTATACACTTTTTTGGGGATATTGTGTATGGTTTTTTAAAAGTTTATGGAATTTCCTAAAAAAACAAAAAAAATGCGTTAAAATCGGACAATTAGGAGGAAAGATATGGTCTCTAGTTTTTCCCCTGAAGAGGCGAAAATTTGTATAAATTTGAAATATACTTTTTTAATTGTTGAGACTAAAAAAACTTTTTTTCTGCTGATATTTAATAAAGTGTCTTTCCTAAGAACATCTTTCATAAGAAAGTAGTACTTAAATTTATACTTTTATTCTCAGTTCTATATTTCAACACTGCAATCACCACCTCTGGAATCAACTTACTCATTGTCTGCATAGATAACTTTTTCAACTAAAAATATCACTAAAATGACATCACTCAAAAATGTTGAAATTGGAGTTAGTCATTCTGTGGTTTATAAAAGCAAAGAAAGTTGTGTGGTTTATAAAAGAAGATAGAGTGAATAGATTTTTATTGCCTGTCGTCGATATATTAAATAGACATTTTGTAATTATAATGGTCTTAATGACTTGTTATCTGTAAGCTTTAAGCTTTAGCTCCGTTTAAAATGCACTTCAAAAAATTTTATAATAGCCCAGCATTGCCAGAAAATAATTTCTATTCAAAGTAGAGTGGTAAGTGAAAGTTGTGTGTTGCGCTCACCAGATTTTTTTTTTTTTTTTCACAGAGTTGTTAATTTTACGATCAATAGAATTAATTCATAAAAATGTGGCGCGCACAACACAAAACTTTCACTAGCCTCTCTACTTTGAATTGAAATTATTTTCTCAGAATGTTGAGCAATTATAATATTTTTAAAGTGCACTTTTAAGAGGGCTATATCATAAAGCTAAGAGCTAACAAGTCATTAAGACCAGACAAAAACTCTATTAATTATATCAACGGTAGGAAATAAAAACCTTATTACTCCATCTGTTTTTTGTAAGCCAGATAACTTCAGTCTGAGCTATAGACCTACATATATGCCTAGAGAGATTTGAAAGTATATCTGTATATTCAACCGATAAATGATTTTGGATCGTACGCCTATTAGTAATTAAACGTTATTTTCCATTCTAAAGTTTACTAAAATGAAATTACAAGATTTGCATTGCCTAACATAGATAGG
The DNA here is from genome assembly GCA_928085145.1 of Nezara viridula. Classification (NCBI taxonomy): domain Eukaryota; kingdom Metazoa; phylum Arthropoda; class Insecta; order Hemiptera; family Pentatomidae; genus Nezara; species Nezara viridula. The sequence continues at coordinate 18,835,311 of OV725077.1, forward strand.
TCAAAAGTTTTCAAACTAATTTTAAGTGGATACTGTTGAGATTCCACAAAGAGAAAATTCATCAAATTATTCACTAATTTAATTTTCTAAAATTTTACATGACGATTTTTCGGAATAAAAGAACGTTGATAACTAATTATTTACATATAATATCAGATCTAAAATTATTAAACTACAGTAAATGTATTTAAGGTTATAAACATATGTTTTATACATCCACGAAATATTTTTATATTTTACACCTTCTCATTTAGGATTTTAAATACTTTTTTTAAAAATTACATACACATAGTAAATTTCTTATGATTTCCTTGAAAACATGTGATCCATTAAATAACAACTGTCCTCAGGAATTATTATTTATATATTTTTTTCAGTCTCCATTTCTTTCTACGACTTTATATATATATATGATATTGTTTTGTTTTTTCTAATATTCTCCGCTTTTCAACGGTATATTATATGAACACATTCTGACTATCATATCCGAAGATTGATTTTCGACCTAAATAAGTATTTTTCCTGTTTTCTCCTTTATTCAGTTATCAAATTCTTTCAAAAGTTATACTTAACATTATGTTTTAACTCCTAAGATAGTTAAAATAAACCTAATTAAATGTACTTTAGAGGAAGACGCATATAAACATTGGGCATTTAAGCCATGTAAAGTGACATCAAAGGGGGTCAGATCTCAATGATATTAAAGACCACTTAATTATACAATGATACACCGAGTTTAATCAAAATCGTTAGATCCGCTTTTGAGAAAATTGTAAAAATGTGTTTATTCGATTCTATCAAGTACCACTTCCGGTCAGCTAATTTTGACAAAACATTTGCTGCAACATCTCAGCCATATAAAAATCTTAATTATGAAATTTCAGTTGTTGTCACATCTAAGGCATATTAATTAGTGTGAATAATATACCTATCTTAAATACGTAATATCAATTTCGCACGACTTTTGAGCTAGACTGATAACATAAACACAGACACACGGACACACAGAACATTTGGTGGAACTCGTTACTCAGAGAACCTCAAAACACGTATTTCCGTTGAAAATGAGATTCGAAAATTTTCACGATTGTAGTACTTTCCCTTACTATATATTACATATATAGGTAACTGAAACTAAAACGAAGGAAATAAAAGGTAAATATAAATTGCGGTTAGGAAGCGACTATGATGGACAGCCTGTGAAAGGATTTTCTAATGATGTCGATTAAGGTTAAAGAAATAGATTGAATTAATTTGAATATGTCCCTACTGGTTTTATTTTTACTTTCACTTACGTATATATGTAATATATAGTAAGGGTAAGTACTGCGATCGTGAACATTTTTGAATCTTAGTTTTCAACTGAAATATACGTTTTGGCGTACCCGGAGTCCAAATAACCAAATCTCGAAAAATGGACTGTGTGGATTTCCCTATTGTTATTCAATGATACGTTTATAACATTAAATATATTTACTATAGTTTAATAACTCTAGATCTGATATTATATTTAAATATTTAGGTATCTATCGTCCGTCTATTCCGAAAAATCATCATGTAACCTTTTAGAAAATTAAATTAGTGAATAGTTTGATAATATTTCCTTTTGTGGTATTCCAACAGCACTATCGGATCCAGGATTTAATTTTGGAGGGGGCTTCAGCCCGAGATTTTTTTTTTCATAAAAATAACGATAATTACTATGGAAAAAAAGAAAGAAACTAGCTACCTATATGAAACGGTATTTAAGTGATTTATAAAGCCCTTTTAAATGTAATTACACGAACAATAATACTTTAAGAGATAATTTTTTAATATTTCTTTCCATAAAACATGGTTATATTTTACTATTTTGGCGGGGCTTCAGCCCCAAAGACCCTCCCTCTCTCCCCCCCCCCTCGTAGATCCGCCCGTGTCCAACAGTATCCACTTACAATTAGTGTGACGACTTTTGACCTGTCTATTATAGACAATGCAAATCTCTTAATTCCTTTTTAGTACACTTTACAATGGAAAATAACAGTTTAATAACTAATAGTCGTACAATCCATAATCAACGGATAGTTCAATCCATAATCAACCGATGATATAATAAATAAAACTTTTGTTATTTTAATGGTGTTTATGACTTTTTAGCTGTAATTTTTTAGCTTTAGCTCAGTTATAAATGCAATTAAAAAATTTTATAATAGCCCAACATGGCCAGAAAATAATTTCTATTCAAAGTTGAGCGGTAAGTGAAAGTTGTGTGTTGCGCACGAAAAATTTTTATAAATATTAATGGTAATTTTTGATGTTATTTTATTAATTTTTTGAAATTATAATTTTAAATTTACGTCACAAATTATATTAATATCGACCATAAACCTTTTATTTTTGACAAAAATGTGATTTCCGATCGAAAAGTTCTATCATCGTGTCCTAGATGTGAGGCGAGAGGACCCGACTCGTTTTGAACTACACGTCTGCACAGGATTTCCCTATTGCTATTTAATGGTGGTTTAACTGTTCACGATTAAGTCACTTACAAGTGGAGGCTACGGACATTTAAGCCCTGTAAAGTGACATCAATGGGAATAATACTTCAATGATATTAAAGGCCACTTAATTATACAACAATTCACTGAGTATAATCAAAATCATTAGAGCCGTTTTTGAGAAAATTGTAAAAATTCAGCATTAATATAAAGTGGCACTAGCCGGTTAGCCGATTTTAAGGAAAACGTTGCCACGACATCTAAGGCATATATCTATCTTAAATACGTAATATCAGTTTCTTACGACTTTTCGTTTTTGAGCTAGACTATTAACATACACACAGACCATTTTTTGGGACTTGATTTTTGTGAGGTTTGGTTTTCTGTAGTCTCAATTTACTAATTTTCTCTCGATTCCTGTAGTCGGTTTTTTTCTTTTAACTGAGTAAACTGTTTTTTCGTATGCATTAAAATACCTCAAAAACAAAAAATCGGACCTGTATACTGTAAGTGAGGGAATTGTTCAGCATTTCATCCTCTCTGTAATGGGCTCTTATTCAAAATTTTATCTTAACACGATGCAGTGTTTAAGAGACGAATAGGAAAAATATAGTGTCTGTCGAAAAGGAAATGATAACAAATTTTATTGAAGATAGGATTAAAATATCTCAGAAATTAAAAATCGTAACTGCATATTATGAACGAGGGAAGTGTTCAGCATTTCATTCTCTTCATAATGAGCTATTATTTACAATTTATATTCCATATTATTCTTATGGGAGCTTCAGCCCGAAAGCCACCCACCCCGTCCGTAGATCCGCCCGTGTCCTAGACCTTATCCCTGAAAAGTACTCCAAATTCCATCTAAAGCTTACCTATCAGCCAAATCCACCTGCACAATCCCTATCTAGCTTTATCGATTCATACAACCCTCGAAGGTTGAAGCGATAGTGGCCTAGAATTTTTGTAATGGCCAGATTCTCGACTGAAGCATGTATGTCTGGTTATAGTGCCTCTACTTAGCTTCCCCTGGTCTTTGATGCCAGTGATGTCGCTCAGTGAGAGGCGCTAGGATCTCCTAGAGTCCTGCCTTTCCTTCCACGAGTGGTGGAAAAGGCTTGGCCTGGAGAACTTAATTGAATGATTTTTTTTTTAAATATTGTATAAAAGCATGTGTGTATTTAAGTTGAGGCTCCACTAAACCATCGAATTCTTCTCGTATCCAATCCAAAATTCATCGTAAAATCCTCAACGATCCTTACTTTTTCACAAATAAAATCATCCATAAAGACATTAATGTTCCATATGTTTCCGACATGGCCCAATCCAGATACCTATCCTTCCATAACTAACTGCAGAACCATCCGAATCCTCTCGTTTCAAACCTTGCTTCCTCCTCGATCCCTGATAACCCTCCGAGGAGTCTGAAAAGAAGATGGCCTCGGGACCTTCTAATATAGAACTTTAATTTGAGTTCTACCAATGGGTAGTTTCTCTTCATGTTGTACATGTCATGTTACCAATGTCACATTTACTTGCTGTATTTTCCATGTAATACAGTTGTAAATTTCATTGAAATAAAAAAAACTATCTAAGTAGTTATTTTGATTTGTTTAGTTTAGTTTAAATACATTTACTTTTAGTACTATTATTTTTCTATATCTTGGGCACCTTATCTCAATTAAAGGACAAAATGAAGAAATAATCAGGCGATGTACCCAGGGATGGCGCGCACTCTTCAAATTTAAGGATATATATAGATCCTCGGTGAGCTCAGAGGTCAAGAGAAAACTTTGGGTGAGCACAGTACTTCCTGTCATGACATATGGTTGTGAAACATGGGTAATTGACCAGAAGTCTTGCCACAAATTGAGGATAACCGTCAGAGGAATGGAGCGATATCTTCTGGGGATAACTCGAAGGGAAAGAAAAACAAACAGATGGATCAGAGCTAAGACTGACCTTCCAGATATTGTGGAAAAAGTGCTCATCAGGAAGTGGACCTGGACCGGACATGTAATCAGGAAGAATGAATTAACATGGACCAGGCAGTTTATGGATTGGTATCCAAGAGAGCACGTCAGGAAGAGAGGACGCCCGCCGACAGACTGGAGCAAGGAGATGAAGAAGACCTGCGGGGGAGCAGCCTGGAAGAGAGTAGCATTGGAGAGAAAAGAATGGAAAAGGATGGGACAGGTTCATTACCTAGTGTGGTTACAAGAAAGTTAAGTAAAAAAAAAAAAAAAAAAAATCGAACTAAAAACCTCAACTAAGTTGATTTTGTACACATAAGAGATTTTGTATATTTTTATCCATTGTTTTTTCATTGTATGCACAAATAAAGGTTATTATTATTATTATTATATTTGTCAACAAATATAACAAATATAAAAAAGGTTTTTTTTTGTTTACTTGAGAGGGGGAGAATCAACTCCAACCACCTCAGGTATGTTCAATTTTAATTACTATTGAATGTTGAGAAAGCTTCTTACAATTCTGGCAGTATTCAGCAGCACCGCTTTCTGAGCTTCCTTTATTACATGAGTTGGGAGGCCCAGCCTGTCAGTAGCTTCCACAGTAGACACAGGTATCAGGCCATTGCTGGAGATCACAATGCCCCTAACGGTTACTTTATTAAGTTTATACAAACTTTTTAACTCAGCTGCTAGACCTTGATATTTCCGAATTTTTTTTTTTCTGCACAGACTGAGTTAATGTTTCCGTCATTTGGCACAGCGATATCTATAATTTCAGCCACCTTAATATTACCGTCAATTAATACAATATCAGGTCTGTTGTGGATCACGAGATGGTCTGTTATGAACGATTGGTTCCAATATAATTTTAAGTCATCTTTCTGGCAAATACCTTTAGGGCAATATTTATAGTAGGGCTTCGACTCGTTTAATAATTTAATTTTTAGACCAATCGCCTGGTGATAGACTTTGGCAACATCGTCATGTCTTTTTAGGTATTCTGTACCTGCAAGAGTTATTATTATTACTAATATTTTGCTGTTTATTTATTGTACATAGTGTGAATGAGCTATTCTTACGTCACTATTACTATTGTTCTTAGTTGTGACAGATTGTAATATATCTGAATAAAGAATTTTCGCTCCCTCCCCCCCCAAAAAAAAAGGTGCGATATTAGCGTAGAGGTGTCATCGACCTACTACAACACTAGTAGCCGATAATTGACAAGAGTAGGTAAGTGGGGGAAGGGGGGAGTAAATAATAACAGGAGGGCTAGCCGTGTAGCGGCACTGAGGACGCATGTCCGAACGCATGCGTTCGATCGCCTCCTCTCACGATAAAGGGTATCGCAAACGAGCGGGCGTTCGGGATGGGGTCGGTGGTTCTAAAGAGCCTCTCCGTTCTTCTGGGGCTCTTCTTCATCTTCATAGGCACCATGAAGCTCACCTCCTTCATCAGCAAGGATCTCCACAAAGACTTGGTTAGTAGACTTCTTGTTACAGTTACCTTAAAAGGGCTAGATCAGGTGGGAGTGGAGGGATACAATGATTTATGCACATATATCTGATTACAGGACTCGATTATCAGGCATAAAAAAAAAAAAAAAATACTAAAACTTTCATTACATTCTTTTTATTAAAAACTAACCTTTACGCATATTTGAGAAGAAATGGGATTTTAAAATAATTTTTATACGACTGTATCCTAGAGTAATCAAGCTGGCAAACTGCCTTGGCACCGGCAACTATACGGGGCCCCTTTTCAGTTAATGTTGAGACATCACACCACCCAGATAACCTACAAAATTAGAACAATAATTCCAGAAATAGGCTTTATCAATGGATTTTTTTCTTTTTTAAAAAACAAACTATAAAACTACAAATTTAATGGACGAAACACACGTAACCGCCATTACTATTTTGTTGAAAACAGTTCTGCTATTTGTTGTGTAAAATAATAAATAAATTTTTAGACCATTTTAACTTAAATTAAATTAATCCTGATTACCTTACTTTGACAAAATAACAACACAGCAACAATAAATCAAGAACAATTTTTAATTAAAATATGAAAAATATATATATTAAACCTGTTCCCCCTACATAAACATTATGAAATTACAAACATGGAAACTCCAAACACTTCTTAAATACAAAATAGTAAATCTTATTGGGTAAAATAATTATAAAACCGATTTCAATTTAAATTAAATTAATTCCTAATTGTATTTAAATTGAATACACATAAATAAGTTAACAATTGAATACAGGTTTGAAAACACTACCAGGACAAAATAAAAGCAAAATCAAATATATTAAAAAAAAACAAATTGACATCTATCCCTCAACATGAAACTACAGTTGGATAAAACTTGGGACTCAAAATATTTCTTAAATACAAAATACTGTATTTTATTTCATGCTGTATTTACATCAATTACTTTGATTTGAAAAAAACTACCATAACCAAATCAAAACAAAGAACAGTATTTAATTAAAAAATTAAAAATAAAATAACATTCCCTCATACATAAACACTATAACAAATTTAACTTTTACCTAAAGGAAAACAAAAATCAAAATAAACAGTTATGAAAATTTTCTAATAATAAATTTTATCAAAAGTTACCTTCAGAAATTCAAAATGTAGAAAATATTTTCAAGTTAAATACACCTTACCATTTTACTTTTCTTACTAAATTCATTGTTGAATTTCACTGTTTTAGTTGTTTTTTTTTTTAAGTACAATCTTGCACATCACTATAGCTGATTCATTGAAATTCCATTTTTGACTTTAGTGTTTAATTATTTAATAACTTGGATTGGACGAAAATTGAGAGTCAAAATACATCTTAAATACAAAATATTTCCATGCATTTTAGTAGAAAACATTGAAATTACTTACTTTTTTCAGACCAAATTAAAAATTTGTAAAATTGAAAACATTTTCCTTTAAAGATATAATTTTATAAAATCATAACACAGACACAAACATTAAAAGAGGGAATAGTAGCAATTATAAAAAAAATGTATAACTTAGTGAGAAAATGATTATTTGTAGAAAATTATTTTATTATCATAAAATACAAAATTAAAAGAAAAATTCTTATTTTCAAATAAATATATTTCTCAATATATATTTTATTTAAATTTTAATTTTAATCATTTACTTGATTGTGTTATAACATGTATTATTTTGTATATAAAATTAATAGTTTGACTTTTTCCATAAATATTAAATACAAATATTTTTGTTCTAAAATACAATATAAAAAAAATAATAATTTACCTTGTAATTTGAAATACCATATTTCAAATACTCCATATCTTTGCATTACAATCAACCACCTGATTTAGTACTCTAGTATTTATTTAGAAGGATAAATAATTTTAATTTAAATAATTTGAGACTAATTGAAAAGATGAAGATTATAATTTATCAAAAAAAAACTTCAACTACAACAATGTTTTTGTTTGACTCTTAACTAAGCAACATTCATATCAGAACTATATATTTATTTGGTTAGCACAAACTAAACTCACAGAATTTAATAAGTCATATTTATCCAATTATTAAATTGATACTTCATTTGTAATAACAGTTCTAGATTAACAAATTAATGTTTTTCAACTATTATAGACCATAAAAGTAATAACATATAATAAACTCATAATTTGATAAATGAAAAATAATTTATCATCCCAAAAAATAATACAATACAAATAAATTTAAATAACATAAATATATTGCGTAATAACAGTTACATAGAAGTAAAACAAAGGAAATATAAATTGATTGTATACAAACCATGGAATGTATAAATAAAGTAAGCTATGGATGAAATTTAGGAAGAATCAAATTTACTAAAATTCATTGTTTTAAAGACAAGATATTTCTATAAAAAATATATGTATAAAATTCAAATAAAATAGTGTTAATTTTAATTTGATCAAAACCTAATCAGTAAACTGCATAATCTAAAAGGCACTATTAATTGAACTAAATAAACTAACAATTATCCTTGATAATCAATTATAGCATAAAATCAGGTCATGAATGAATGAAATGATTTTATGATTCAAATATTTAAATAAATGTAGGAGGAATAGCATATTTAAAAAAATAATAAACAATTAGAATTAACTTACAAGACAATTTATAAGACTAATTACAAATACAAATGGTTTCTTACTGACAATGAAAAAACAATGAACTGATAAATGACACTGAAAATAAAATAGTAGAGAATTGAACCAATCAAAATCCCTGACACACATTTTGGATAATTTTGTATGAAATATATTTTTGGTCTTCCTGACCTTCACTATCTTTATAATAACCAGAAAATCTGACTGCAACTGTCAAAACTATGTAATATTTTCTATTTTCCTATTCTATGTTTTATTTATGTTGTGTTTACTCATTACATAATTATATTATTATTAGTATATTTTAATAATAAATTATAAACTCATGAAAATTTAAAGATGTTTATGAAAAAATAATTTTTCCTGTATTCTAATAATGGTACCAAGAAGTATTTGTATAAGTTATATTAAAAATGTCAGCCAAAACATAAAAAATAACAAGTAAATAATTATTTCTATTTAGAATATTTTTTATTTTTCTTCATGAATACAAAAACAGAAACAAGTTTTATTTAAACAAAATTTTTATAATTGTATCTCAGAAGTAAATTTTTATTGATAAATAAAAAAAAGATTATGAGATAAAACCAAAATAATAACACCAACTGCAGGGCTAAAGCCCAGGGACTGACAGCATGAAATATAAATACACTGTTAATATATTATACTTGGACAAAATTAATTTTTGAAAAACTCAGGCCCTTAGGCAAGTAAAAATATAGTGTTAAATATAAATTTTATTTTAATTTTTAATTTATTTCAAGAGTTACAAAGAATTATGTACATATTTTTTTTTTAGTTTTCATGATCCAAAGAATGTTTTTTTGTTGCAGTAAGTTGCATAAATTTATATACATAACGATAATACAGATACATCAATAATAAATGATAAATATTTAAAATTCTAATTTATCATTAGTTAATTAAATAGTAATTAATAATTTTTTAAACCCATTTAAAAATTATATTTTTATACATGGCCTTTTTAAAAAAACTCTGTTACACCTGTTAACAAAGTATCTGTAAAATTTTTAATTGTCAATTTCATCTAGACAAGAAGACAATTTATCTTTTTCTCAGTCAGTAATTTTATGACGGTGGATATTTTTTCTTTCTTGTTTTGTAGGTAGAAAAACTATTTAAGATTTTGGATCTGTACTATTACATCCATTTTCATTATATGTCACATTTGACTATACCTGTCTTATTCACAACTGTATTTTCAATTTGAAAAAGGCCGAAACATTACGAAATAAATATATGTTTATGTAACAAAATAATTTTTTAAAATTTTTATGTGTTGTGCTTTTGGTATATAAATGAATTTTAAAAAAAGTAAATTTCTATGGTAATTAACTTGTGATAAATTATCATTATTATATCACAATAATTTTTATGTAATATATATACTTACGTAATGAAAAAATGAGTTAGCGCTTTAAACAGAAAAAATACTTAAAAATAAGAGAACAAAATTTTTATGATTTTTTTTTTATTTCAAATGTTGCAGAGAAAAGAATATGTCAAATATGCTAAAGTTTTTCCACTTTCGCAAACATTAGACTTCAAAATACCAGCAAAATGGTACAGGAGGGTAATAGGAGGAATTGAATTAGTCTGCGGACTTGCAATGGCTTTAGTACCGATCGGTAAGTATTATAAAGTATCTGAAATTTCTGAATAACTAAATTAGTAATATCATTGACAGACATAAATATATTTTTACATTTTATTTAGATGCAGTAAAGCAAGGAGCGAATATAACTCTATTACTTTTGATGCTTATGGCTGTGTATTCGCATTACATGGTAAATGACAAATTCGAGAGAACAGCACCTGCTCTGGTAAGATTTAAATATATGAACATATATATATATATATTATTAAAAAAATAAGGTATTTGAATTAACAAAATATTTAAACCTAATATAATATTAGGATGTATGTATCATATTTAGATAAATTTTTGTTTCAATAATGTTAACAACAAAAACAGACCAGTGACTTAAAAGAATTGTGCCATTGAAATGGTGATGCTCATCAAAACACAATATTTAAAAAGGACATTTATTGATAGAATGATCAAGAAAACCAGAGGTCGAATGAAACCATTTACTCTTAAAATTAAAAGTAAAAATTTAACTTTTACCTAAAGGAAAACAATAATCAAAATAAACAGTTATGAAAATTTTCTAATAATAAATTTTATCAAAATTTACCTTAAGAAATTCAAAATGTAGAAAATATTTTCAAGTTAAATGTACCTTACCATTTTACTTTTCTTATTAAATTCATTGTTGAATTTCACTGTTTTAGTTGTTTTTTTGAAGTACAATCTTGCACATCACTATAACTGATTCATTGAAATTCCATTTTTGACACTTTAGTGTTTATTTATTTAATAACTTCAAACACAATTATAGTAGCAAGTAATTGTGCTAGTGAACACCAAATTAATTTAGTGTGCTGATGAACTCTATAGAAATAGTAAGATTTGAGTTGATCAGTTTTAGTTGTATGCTAACAATTTATTGGTGCACAAACTGTGTACAATGCATGCATTTTTTTTCTTTGTTTGTTACATTTATAATTAATGGATATTTGAAAAACAACCAAATGCTATTATTTTTTGTTTTGCAGGTATTTTTTTTCATGCTAACCGGTCGAATGGTTATAGACTGGCAATTGAAACGAAAGCAAGACGTAATGGCAACAAGTAATGGAGATACTAAACAGAAAAAACAAGACTGATTCTCTTTTGGTTATTTATTTGTTTGTGAACTCAGGGAGATGAAATTTTCATATTAATGAACATTAATCGTTCATCGAGAAACATAAAAGCGAAAAAAAGAAACGAGATAGATTAATGATATTGTATTTTAAATGGAGCCATATCATTGTAGTGTCTTCTTTTCTCAGATATGATAGCATTTGATACTAGTTGCTATTAAAAATAAATTTAACCTTGAAGAATCAACAAGCTTAAACTGGTCAAATATTTTGCACCAGTTACTTTTAAACAAAATATTTGAAAATTAAAAACTTACATGGTTGTTTTTGAAAATTAATGTAGGGGATGGTAACTAATTTTATTTATGTATTTTTTTTTTTTTTTTTTTTGTCTTAAGTAGAGTTCATATCAATTTGAAAGATTTTTTTATTATTAAAAAAAAATCATCTCTAATAGAGTGAGAAAATTGTAAGATAAATAGAGATAATTTTTCCAAGGTATTAGAGAAACATGAAATTATAATAGGCAACAGTATAAGAAAAACTATAATTAATTAAATATACAAACAAATAATCTCCTTATAATAAAATATTTACAAAACTAGAAGTATAAAACCTAAGCATCAGTAACATTAAAAATAACATTATGATACTTAAAACTGCACATGGGTGTTTATTTTGTTTTTTAAAGTATTATATGTGATTATGTAAATAATTATATTTCATATTTAATCTTTTTTGTTTTTTTACTGTAAATTCTCTTACACTTTAAATAAACATGATCTCTTTTTAAAATTTTAATTTGTCATTCTATTAACAAAAACCCTTTAATGATATTAATCTTATCGTAACAATCACAGTCAATAAACAATACTTTAGTAAAAATATAACAGGGTTTTAAATTTAAACCTTGTAATAACCAGGAGGCTTACATAATAGTTATATAACGATTATGATAACCATACACATAAAGCCCTATAAATTAAAAAAACAAACTTAATTATACCACATATATATCAGTACTACGCCTTAATTTTACAGATATTAAAACCTAAATATAATTATTTATATATATGTACACTACTATTAGTAGTCTCAGCCCTTAATACAAAAATACAAATTTTGAACATATTTGTACCAAAATCCAGGATATGTTTGAAGATAAAAATAACGAATTTGGTTAGTACAGTTTTTCCATTAATAATTTTTAGAAAATAGATACTAATCCAACACAGATATTGATTGTAAAAAAAGGAATTGCATCAATAAATATGAACCATTTTCAGGATCTTCAAACTTCATATATATTTTAAAACAAAACTTTTTTTTTCTATAATATCCAGTATTACACATTGCTGATATAACATAAATATACATTCATAGCTACAACAATCCTATCAAAACAACTTATTTTTTCTTTGGATTGTTAAAACATTACCTAAGGAACTAATTTCAAGTTCTAACATTCCAAACCCATAATATGAAATTAGTTTGATGAGAGTTGTGGTTCTTGCAGCTCCAATAAGAAGATGATATAATTTTTATATCATATGAACCCTTATGGTTTAAGATGTTTCTTAACAGTTGAAAATCGATTGATAAACAAATTGAATATAATAATAATAAAATTGATAAACATAAGTTATCATTTTTGTAAGTTTACAAATTCATGAATGCTACGAGGGCACCTTCACCAAAAAGTATTCTTCCTAAGTAAGTGAATTTCATGAGGGCTTAAATGAGACTAAAGCACAGATAACGACAACATTAACACAAGAAAAAGGTAGGGCTAGTAATTGGTCAGAGTAGAGTAAATATTTATTTTCATAAAAAATTATATTAAAATTATTAATATATTCACATTAAACCCAGTGATCGAGTGACGTAGCAGGTACTTTGAGATGTATATAATTTTCACCCTTGCAGTGCATTTTTGAAGATAGTAAGTCTCCACTATTTTCTAAATACCTGATTTATCTCTTAAGTTAGTAAACCCTTCCATGGCCGAAACACTAATTTTTTATCAAGAGAAAATTTTATGAGCTAGTTGGTACCTGAACTGGATCCTAAAGGTGGCACCACCTACCCAGCAATACTTTAACCACTAGATTGCCTACTTTCAACATTATATTATACTAACTCTTTATTCAACAATTCAACTCTTCTCCATAATATTTATGGTACCAGTTTACTGTTGTCAGCAGTTTATCTATCCATATTGGCACCGACAAGTTATCCAAAATGTCTACGATGAGGTTACAACAGATAGCGCCAACTTCTATCAAATTATTTCTCAAAATTAAAGAAAACTATCTGATGATTAATTATTAATGTCAACAACCATAGATAAAAAGTTTGATTATTTTTGTTTGTTATTATTATATTTAAATTAAAAATTTATGGACTTTGACAAAGTAATGATTTTAGAAAATTAACATAACAATGCAAGTGAATTATGTTGAATTGAATAGGAGTGTAAAGATAAACATTCATATAATGTTCATAACTAATATCTTTACCAACCAACAGTTCACTCAGGCATTTTCATCCTACTTAATCTGAGGATGAAATCTAATAACCTAATTTGAACTTGAATTTTAGTTGGATTGTCAGTAATTTCAAATCCAGGAACTCCAGCTTTTTCTAGAAACTTCTGTTGATCGTGAACCTAATGATGATAAAATTACATTAGATTTTAGCATAAAATTCATTTATATAACATATATGTATTAGACTACAATAAAACAAAATAACAGAAGCTATATGTAATAATAATAATCATTACTTTCTCATCCAACTGCTTAATTATATTTTTATCAAATTCCTTCAAAGCTCTTTTGTGTTTCAACTGTAATGTATTAGTGTTGGCAAACCTAACAGCTTCATCGTGATGAGTAATCATCATTTCTTGTATCTCCACTGCAAGAAAAGATCTAATTATTCACAATATCAAGACTTAATGACTACACTTCAAATTGAAGAACAATAATATTAATCTAATAATTTCAACATCAAATACTTACATGACTGATTATAAATTAATTGTAATCTCTCATGAAATAGATGCTTTTCAGTGACATGTTGAATATCCATTAGAGTATTAACAATACTGAAGACTGTATTGTCCAACAAAGATTCTGCTAAAGCACATAGTAATTCGTTCGGAATTCTTTGCTGATATTTTCTGTAAAATGTATTTAAGAGATTCTAATTCATGTTTAAACTGTCAAATTTTCACAAATGAAAAATAAAACATAACTTACAATGGTAATTCCCTGGCCATTATCTGTAATTCTTGATTCAGGAAGTACAGTTTTCTCTGCCGTGCCAATGGGTTGGAAGAGCTTGGCAAAGAGTTGCTGCTGCTATCATCGTCTGAAGGCATTTTAAAGGAAAAACAAAATTCATATCCTTTAGTGTTGACCCTCTAACTCCAGAAGTTTACTAATGATAGGTTTCAAAGGCTACAAGACGTTCATTCGTTTTTTTCTATCCAAAGAGTAATGAGAGGCAATCGTAAATATAGCCTCTATGGACTGAAAGATGATATCAAACTAAGGAAGTATTTGCAATTTCTTTTGGCTGTGGTAAATAATTTGTTGACCAGGATTTATTTATTTAGGTCTCTTTTTTTTTTAGCTTAAGTAAAAAATATTTTTTTTTACTTATTGATTGTTTTAAACTTAATTCAATCAATCCAACTAATATTATCTGATTCTTTATTTCGAAATACATCACTTAAAATGTTGACTTTTAAAGGGGGAGGGGTAGGAGGTGAAAGAAGGGTGAGAAAAATTTAGCCACTCTTGGCCATAATTCAAATTCCTGCGCTGCTTGGTCAAGTTCAATTTTAAATTTTAATTCTATAGAAATAGATCGTAGATCGAAAGAGTTGAATTCTCAAAGATGACAACGTTAAGCTCTTTTAACAAAAGTTGAGTTAATGGTGAATCGGAATAAAGTTGGGACTATCTCACTCACGCGCTCGTGCAATATATTATTTAAAAAATTAAAATCCGGATAAAAAACAAATAGGCAATAAATGTTTACACGTGGTGAGTGAATCAGATGAAATCATGCAAAAGACAGCATAAAATCCTACTCTCCGTGCTCTCAAGTTTGATGAATAGATTGCGGCGTATCTTATGGGAAAACTGTGATCACAAACCTTGAGAAATCGGCAACATGAAGCAGGATATAAGCTGAGCTCAAAGGATAAAATCTAATGTTAATGAAAATATAGACAAAATATTGGAGTTTTC
Organism: Nezara viridula; assembly: GCA_928085145.1. Lineage (NCBI taxonomy): Eukaryota > Metazoa > Arthropoda > Insecta > Hemiptera > Pentatomidae > Nezara > Nezara viridula. The sequence continues at coordinate 18,850,904 of OV725077.1, forward strand.
ACGGGAGCATATGAACAAACCTTTTTTGAAAAATGTTTTTTTTTTCAATTGAAAGCAAGTTCAATATTCTGGATCTGATGGAAGAAAAAGGGGAAAGCATTCAAATTAAAAAATAGGCACCCAACAGTAAAACAAGGAAGGGGTAACATTATGATTGGGGATTGCATAGGTGCCAGGGTAGGAGAACTATCTTTTATTGAAATGATAAAAAATGCTGAGAGGTATGTGGACGTTTTGCAACTTAGAGAACTCTTATTTTTCCTAGCAAGACATGTAGAATCAATCTCAAGGAGATAACATACAGATCTTCTTCATCCCAAAACTCCTTTGTTGTCTGCTCTGTCAATTTCTGGAATTCTCTTCCTATCAAAATTCAACAGATCCCCTCATTATCCACATTCAAAACCCTCCTATTCCAATTCCTGTTCTTAAAGCAGTCAGGTTCCTGCTGGACTTTTGATAATAAGTATAAACATTCATTTCATGTCATTTATCAGCAAAGGGCAGTGCTGTTCTTTGCTAGGGAAATTGCATGAATTTCCTACTATCGATGCCACTCAATGCATCTAGTTTTTGTTGCAATTATTTTCTTTAAAAACAATTAAATTATTACATTAATAAATGACCAATTCTTCTCATGGCATATGTGTATATTATTTAGATGTATTTACATAGTGTTTAGCATTTATACACTTAAACATTTTATATGGACAGATTCAACTCTCTTTTTTCGTAATTGAAACTCAGAGCTTATTGATAAGAAGTATTTAATTTATTTAAATTTAGTTATGTATATATTTACAATGATTAGTACATAGTTTTAAGTGTTTTGTAAATGGCATGTTCACATAATGTTTTCTTGAATACTTAATAGTTGACCATTGTATTAATAAGGAAGGAGATGGTCCAGGGTGGCGGTTATAAATAGACTAAATAGTGGCAAAACTATTTTTTTAAAAGCCAATATTTCGACCCCACTTTGCAGGTCACCTTCAGGGAGGTGAAATCAGCAAAGAATTTCACTAAGAACTGAAGTGAAACTCCTCCTGATTTCTGAGTTCTAAGTGAAACTCCTGGTTGAACACATCTCCCTGAAGAAGACTTGCAAAGTCGGGTCAATACTTTGGCTTTTAATAAAATAGTTTTGCCACTATTTAGTCTATTTATGACCGCCACTCCGAACCATCTCCTTCCTTCATAATGTTTTCATTATTTTTTATCTTAGGCCAGAAGTAATTTTTTATTTTTATACAACGTTATTCTCACGTTTGTCCCAGAACAAAGTTATTTTCAATCTATCTAAACACAAAAGAGTATCCAAATAAAATAAAAATAATTTGTGTTTAAGGCATTTTTGTTTTTTTAATAAGCAGTATGACTAATTTTTGGCGTAATGAATATTCAAAATTATCTAAATAATAAATATTAAATTAAATAAGATCCTGATTTTTGATCTTATGAAAAAGTGGTGCAAAATGATTGTTATTGTTTTCTGTTTTAAATCATTTCTGCTCCACTTTCTGAAATTTTGTTTATTTTTCTAGGATTCATTAATACCTTTACAGATTCTCTCACTATAAATGATAGCAATTTTTTTTGAGTCTTTGCACTTTTTCTCCTCCAAATGCAATTGCCAGTTTTTTTCTCTTTCTGAGCATATCTTTTTTCCTAGTTATCTAGTATCCTTTATGCCTAAGCTAGAAGATGGCCTTCTTATTTCAGTGTATTACCCACACCATAACCAATTATGAGTCTAAGTATGATAGAAAAAAATACTCATTATTTTAAACGAATGCTTCAGATTGTTTCTACTTGATAATTAGAAGAAAAATAGTATACAAAATTGTACATTTACAAAAAAGATAGGTATGCAGCTACCAGATCGAAGAAATTCATTAATATTCCTGCATTTTTCATTTTTGGATGTGAAATTTAATTTTAATAAAAAATAATTTATGGATAATGGAAATAGGTCAACAACTATTTTCAAACAAAATCAAAATATGGACATTTAATTGTCAAATGAACTTCTTTTTTTCCAAACAAGAAAAAAAAAAACAATTTTTGACGTATCGAACATTGAATATACAAATTTAAAATCAACTCATGTATAAATTTAAAAAATAAAAACACAACTCAATAAAAAAGTATATTTAAAGCATTATGAAATTTATTTACAGGTCTTCTAATGCCTTATTCAGGGTTCATTAAGATATATAATATATCTTTCAATACATTCATAACAGAGAGTAAAAAACAAGTAATTTTACACCAATTAATTACTAAAACTCGTACCTATTACAAAATAAATATATTATATAAAATACACAAATAAATAGGTTTAAAAAAAAGACAAGAGAGTAGGTTTACAAAGGATATTAGTTTGGGATCGTTAAAAAAATAGTGAACTGCTTATTTACAGAATCTACATAATTAAAATTAACATACATTTGAATACATTAAATTTATAAAAATCCTAATGACTAATACAATATTTTAAATTTTTTTTTTTTTTGGCTTCCTGAACATTACTTAAAATAAGGAAAAAATCATAAAAAAAAAAAAAAATAAAGGGAATAATGGAAGAAATAATTTTGGAAGATTTGCTTTTTATAAATAAAGGAGGTAGATTTAATTTAAGAGAAAGTAAATTATAACTATAAAGATTTATAAAAAAACAACATCCAGTCACTAGCTAGATTTACAGTGTTATATCTCTTTTCAGGCCAAGCTGTCTAAAGAATACCATAAGATCAGTGACTACTCTGTAATACAAATATGAATTTTAAAAAAATAATAAAAAACAGTCATATCCAATTGAATATGTTGGCCTTAAACAGGATAAATAAACAAACAAAACTTCTCGTGAAAATTTATAAATAATTTGAATGAATAGCATGTCAGGTTGAAGTTATAAGAATTCTGAACAAACATGATAAAATAATGATTTCCTTCAATCAGATTTCTTTTTTTTAAAAACATGAGAACTAAGAAGAAATTTCCAATATTTTTAAACAAGGGGAAAGACACTATATAAATTCAAGTAAGAAAATGGACCGTCTAACTGAACATATAAAAAATTACATCATTGAAAAGGAGCACGATAAAGTTAAAAGGGAACAAATCAGTATTTTATTTTAATTAATTAAGTATTGAAATAAAAATACAGAATTGGTTTTTCAATGTGACAAGAATAATGTTACAAATATATCTATAACTGCAGTAGCACCATATTCAACTGGTCACAGATTAATCAGAGATAAAACGTAAAACAAAAAAAAGGGTTGACTAGTCTCAACATCTATACTATCGTCAACAATCAACAGGTTAACAGTAAATATTTTTGTAGAGTGAAAAAAAAAAAATAATATAATATTCTAAATAGCACTTGGAATTTTCTTTTAATTTAGGAAAATAGTAAATTTGGTAAAACAAAAATAAAATCCTTCTTTAGAAAAAAAACTTCTTTAAATTAAATGCCTGTTCCAAAACTACCCAGATTCATAGTTTCCACTATAAGTGGCCATGCTTGTTAGGAATTAGATGAAAGTCACATTAAGTTTTATTAAGATTAAAGTAAACATGGTCTTTTTTATTAACACTAAATTATCATTAATTGAATAATAAATTATTCGTCAACATGGATAAAACTACCTACAACAAAATTAATATGATTTCCTCGTAAATAACAAAACTTACAGCAATGTCAACATTTTCTGTTATTGTTGTAGAGTTCAAAACAGAAACTACAAGGATTATTATAGCATAAAAAGTAAAAGTTGAGATTGAATTTTAAGAAAAAGTATCTGTTAAAATGTATTTATTGAATTTTAAATAATTTAATTTATACAATTTTCCAAATTCACCTCAATATTCTTTAAACAAAATTAATAACCAATTTTTACTAATAATCTCACTCAAAACTAGCCAGATCAATAAGATCCTCCTAAAAAAAAACAAAAAAAAAAACTATTTTTTACTTCATTCCACATCATGAATCATAAGATACTATGAAAAAAAAAAAATCATAAGGCTATCTATAATTTCAAAAATGGAAAATAAATTTATTTTCCATGTACCCAATACCATTTACAAAATTGCAATTTGCTGGTTTTGAAAATGAACTTCATATTTTTATTTTATTCCATTTTAACCTATCAGACAAATTAAACTAATCACGTATAATTAAATTAAAGTTTTTATGTTTTGAATATTCAACATCTTTTCCGTTTAATTGGAAGGGGCAGTTAAGGAAGGCACTACTGTAACAGATATCTCTTAAAACTTATGATATATTACAAAACTATTAGTCTAATAAGAATTTTTTATAACTAAAATTTTACCACTCTTAAAACATCATACAAAAAAAAATATATATATATTCTCAACTAATGAGAATACAATAAACTAACTTAAAAAATTACAATATTTAATATTAAAAATAATAAACTAACTTAAAATGTTACAATATTGACAGAACCTAAGAAATTCATTAATTTTACTTCATTTATATAATTAACATTTCTTAAATCTGTCTAATAAAGCAAAGGCTATAAGTCTTATACAATTAAAAATATTTGTTCTGGATCATAAAATCTGTTTTATGATCAATATAACAAAAGACAACTCGTTTATAATAATCAAAATACAAACTAACCTATATCTTGACCAGTTCTTAAAGCAGCCTTCATTTATATACTCTATTTCTTTATATACTTCTATTGATCGGCCTTCGTTAACTTTGTAAAATATAACATCATTATGAGCAACGCTCTTCCTAGCTGCTGTATATAAACAATTAATTATAATGCTGACAAAAAACAGCAATTAGAAGCGAGAAATAAAATAGCATGATGAGCTGGAGTTTTCGTTTTTTTTTTTTTGGCCATTAAAAAATTAAAGCCAATCATAATTCAAAACCAACCAACACCATTAGACTAATAAACAATTAAATTTCTAATACAATAAAACAAAAGAAGTTTAATCACTGGGAAAAAAAAATTAATTTATTAGATTGGTTTCAGAAAAAAACATGGAAACATATTGCAGCAAACAATGACAGAATAAATACAATTAAATAGGATCATTTGTAACAGTACATTATATGAATTTTCTTCTGCTGACCTCTTAATAAGGAAGAGGCATTGGATTCAATCAACAATAAACTATTGGGATTTAATTAGCACAGTAGTAAAAGTATTAGTGAAAGAGTATTTTCGTAATATTTTTTAAAAAAAATATTACATTAAAAAAGTAGGAATATAGAATGGAAAGAAGTGTCAATCCGGATCTTGATTTGCACATATAATTTATCAAGTAATTCAAAACTGTTTTGTCTATATATCATAAAACAATTATGTACATATTCCAACAAATAAAAACAAGCCATTTATTTACACATTCACGTGTTTTTCATCAAGACGTTTAGCTTTTAAAAATTCTTGAATTTTACATAACAACATTAATTTATTATGTTTTTTTTTTAAAGTACTATTATACCACAGGTGAGGAACCTGTGGCCACCATTAGCTTTTGTGCGGTCTTCATTAATCTAGCACTAGAAATAATTAATATTTAATTATAAAGGCTACGAAAATTATAAAATTAATATATTTAAATTGAATATATGTGTGTAATTTGTATTTACTTATAAATAAAAATATTTTATTGAACGATTTAACCATTATCAATACATAACCTTACTGCAGCCAGTAATGTTAACAAGGTTCCCCACCTAAGTACTATACAATAAATAAATTTTGAGCTTTAATTTAAAACTGAATAAAAAACGATGTTTGATCTACTTATACATTATGTTTTATCTAAAATAAAATTGAATTGGTGAGGAAAAAGTATATTCATGCCAAAATAGTTTATGTGCACATAACAATTAATGTAGTTTAATTCATTATGGGATCTAGTAACTTCTAATCTGGATTAGCATGACTCTGCTGTAAACGGTTGTGGATGTATTTACATAAAGTATACGGAATTAGATAGTTTGGAAGGACAAAATATCAAAAGATATTTTAATAAGAATAAACATAGATTTCTAAAAAAGTAATTAATAACAAATAATCAATTACTGTAACTAATAACTAGAGATTAGTTTTTAACCTTTTAGCGACGATGAGCGGGAGAGTTGGAATATCCTTGAGGACGGAATACTTGTCATCACTTCTATTGACCACGTTTGCTTTTTTATTTAAGGCAATGTTCAATGCCCGTTATCTTCAGTCACAGAAAAACTACCTACTAAGTCTTGGGAAGGTCGGGAAATATTTTAAAAGTAGAATTGATCAGTGAGCACTCGGTCGCTTAATGAGAAAGTGCCCGATTGGCTCCCAACTCATATATGAGTCCAACGTCGCCTAGGCCTGATTCCGTCTCAACTCATATATGAATCCACCGTCATTAAAGGGTTAAACAGATGATAGAATTTGCCTACACATACAAAAAATATTCATCTTGTGATTTTAATACTTTATGTCGAATATATAAAAAACATTAAAATGCTTCAGAAAAATCCTCAATTAACATCATTAAGACCTAGGTAGAGTGTTTTTAAGTAATTTGTGAAGGTTTTCTCTAGCAGAGAAAGAATAAATGAGATCTTACAAAATGTGCTACATACAATTATGACCATTTTTTTTAGAATAAAATTTTAAAAAAATTACAGTTAATAGAGTAATTTTATATTTTTGTATAACATGAGACTAATAAGTTTTAAAATGCACATATTAAAAAATATTTAATGTTTCTTTTTCCAAAGTGTAAAAAAAAAAAAATAAATATAGCAAAATTTTTATGAGTACAAATAGTTGAACATGAATAAAATCTGATACCTTATCTTTTATTAATTAAAACAGTAAATTTATTAAAATTTACAATAGTAGTTTTAATGCATAAAAATGGGCAGGATAATATTTTCTGGCGTAATATAATTAGAAAATAACACAGTACTAATAAATTAATAAGTACACCATTCAAACATTTAATCTGAATGTATTTGTTATATGTATGATTTCTTTAAACATGAAATTAATATTTCACTGAAATTAGTTACATCTTTAGAAAAGTATGCCTATCATAAATCACTTTGTTAAAAATACTTTATCGCTTAACAAAAAAAAAAATAAAAAATGCATAGGCAACATGCATTATTAGAAATTAATTGAATCACCTATATTTCAGGAAAGAGGTAGGCAAGTTTTTTTTTCTTTTTTTTTTTTCAAAATCAACAAAAGCCACACAATTTACACATCAAAATATTTGTAATCTAATAAAGTTTTCAATTTGTCACAACAAATATGCTGGAAAGACTTTTTTTCTCATGGAAACTTACATGAGAAGTCATTTATTTAAATTACAACCTTTTTTTTAAACTGATCGTAGCATCTTGAAGGTACCTTATGAAGATTTGTTTTTCTCTTCGGCATCTCTCTTATCAGGAGTTGATGGAGCAGCTTTACCATATGAGGAACTTTTGCTTATTTTGGTCTGTCCAATCAGTTGATACAGCACAAAGAAAACTAAAACAAAATATTAGATTTTGGATTGGATAATGTAAAATAACTGAAAAAAAATGAAAAAAAAATTGCACCTTACAATCTCTCAATCAAACTTTTAGGATACACATAAAGGTCTATAAACATCCAAGGGAAAGGGCAAGTAATAAAATTCAACTTAATGGAGATAATTACAAAACAAATATTGACAGTATATTATCTAAGTATTTATAATCTTAAACTGTTGATGTTAAGTACTCTCATAGTGTAATGGCTAGCGAACTATACTGATATGGTGAAGGTTCCCGGTTCAAAACTGATTCCACTATATTCTTTCTCGCATCTGCACAGCACCGCATGTTGCCCGACAATCTGATGTAGAACCGAGGTTATGTATAAATAAGCACGATAATAAAATAAGCATGAGTTCGCGTCCCGGGGCCAGTGGGATTTTTAACTCCTCGCCTTAACTCTCTGGCCCGGGAAAAACCTGTATGCCTAAAAGGCGAGGAAGAGGAAAACGGAAAAAAAAACTGTTGATGTTTTATAGTATATTATATTTGTGAAATCACAGGTCCACTTACTCCTCCACAACCTAATAGAAATAAATTAATAACAAATGCAGAGACACACAAAACCTGACTATTTCACAACTTCTTTTATATTTATTAACTTTATTGTTATATTAATTAGTTTAATATAATTAATGAATGTATTAATTTATATATAACTAACTAATATACCCGTCGTTGACAGGTGTATAGTAAAAATTTGAGAATCTTTTTTTGAGATGGATTTTGTACTATGGGGAGAGGGGTCCAAATTTAATTTCATAAAATTAGGTTGAGGAGGGAATGATTGCTGCGAATTTTTTTATGGCGGGGCTTATGGAAGTCAAGGTTTCGCAAGAGCCATAATAAAAACTTATTTGACTATTTGTTTAAGTGCCACACAGCTAAACCGACCACCACCGATCAATTAAAATTTTTTAAATGTTTCATTTTCATTTATGATGAAGCGAGGATATTGTGGAATCGAATGAAATAATCAAAAAGAGTTGTAGTCTCTCCACTTCTTAAAACTCTGTATTTTACTGAGGTTATCGCTCGCAAAATAAAATTGTACATTGAGTCACCTCCATCTGTGTAAAATTAGAACTTGATCTGAATATTGTGGCGGGCAGGGCGAAATTTTTGGGATTTTTTTTTCCCGATTTCCAGCTAATCTGTTTTGTTAATCCTAAACATGTATACGACAACATTGGTTAGGCTAAGGAAGTTCAATCAAATGACACCTTGAACGGGAAGATCGGACAAAGTTGAAAAATAAGTCTGTTTAAAACGCGTTTTAAGCGACAACGCGTTACAGAGTTGTGATCATTTTTTCCATCAGTTGCATAGTACAACTTGAATGTGACTTGCGGTAGAGTAGGTTGGGATGATAATCGAAGTAATTAACTGCCTAACCGGGATCTCTTGACAAATCACTCAAAAATTCATAACTTTGGTTCTACTCAATTGTTTTCATTTAAAGCTTACATTTTAAGTTAAGCAAACCTAAATATAATGTCAAAATTTCAAATGTCTATCATTAGCCATTGCTGAGCTTACCCCTGACAAAATTTAGTTGGACAATGCGGATATACAGATAGACAAAAAATTTACTAAAAGTGGATTTGGTGTCTATAATGTATGAAACGAGTTGATTCTATTCAAGGTACAGACAAAACCTTTATTTTTTTTATAAAGATAGATGTATTATAACAATTTATATTAGCTATCAACTTTTGTGAAATGGTATACATATAATAGAAATTAATAAGTTTGTTTTACTAATGATAAGTGCATGTAAAATACTACATTGTAGGAAACATGTATTAAATAAATAACATTCTCACAGGACTACTATCTGAAGAAAAATAATAATAATAAAACATATATCGATCTGATAAGATATGTAATTTCTTAATTTCATCTCTGTTTTTATAGTTGTATAGTCCATTGAGAAGCAGAGCAAATCGGCCTACAAGTAACAAAATATATGATAATAAACCAAACATTCCACCTCAATAACAGGATCTGCATAGAAGAGAAATTATTCCTGGAGTAGACAAATTCAAATATCTCGGATCCACAATAACCTCAAAGAATGAACAACGGTCAGAAACAAACCCGTGTATAACAAGAGCTTTCTTCTCTCTTTCAAAGATACTAAAATTCCCCAAAATTAAGGCTGTACAATGCTATGACAAAGCCAGTTCTGATATATGGATGCAAGACCTGGACACTAACAAGCACCATAGAAAAAAGTATTGAAAGATTTGAGTAAAAAATCCTCCGCACGATAATATCAGAGTACTAACATATGGAGAAGAAAGATCAATAAAGAGCTGCATACAGAAACTGGCCAATCAATATCTAATGATATGAAGGCAAGGAGGTTAAGAAGGGGAGGCCATGTAGCTTGAAATCATCTGGAAGCCTCTAAACAACAATGAATGTCTCAATATAAGGCAAAAGACCACGTGGAAGGCCAAAAAACAGATGGATAGACCGAATCAACAAAAATGCAATAGAGCTGCACGCAGATAACTGTAAAGGAATAGCTCAAGATAGCCAGAGATAGAGAAGGCTTGTTAAAGTGGCAAAAGATTTTAAAGGCCTGTAACACCAACGGCAGGAGGAGAAGTCCACTGTTTTCAAACCATTACAATTATTGAATTGCTTAGCAAGAATAAATTGTATTTACATAAATTCTCATACAGTATTTCATTCAACAGGTATTAATCCCAAATGAAAAAAAAATAATAATTCGGTACTTTGTCTAAATTTGTTTAATTTTGAAGAGATGATCAATTTTTTCTAATATGCATGTAAGAAAAGAATACTGTATGAAATTTTACACAATAATTTAATTTTAAAAACGTACATTCAATATTACTAAAAATAATAATTTCATTTAAAAAAATAAAATAACTCACAGATGAAAATTATCAGTATCCCAATAGATACGTAAAAAGTGGATCCCGATGTCAAAAGCTTGATGAGCATATACACCATAGGTATCAGGGTCACCAGTGCCCAACAAACCATGTTCAGCAACGAGTAGGGTCTCCTCGGCAGCCTTCTTCCCTCAACTTTAGGCACTCCAGAGCTGGTGAACCAATCACCGTGGGTCAGGAAACTGTCCATCAAACGATCCTAAACGTAACAAATAAAATATGAGTAATCATTAAAAAAAAGAAAAGGTCTAAAACTAACACTTACATACATGAAAACAATAAAACTAAACAACATTGATGAAAGCCGGTAAAGAACTGGGACTCAATATAAATATGGATAAGACAAAATATATGGTTAGCAACAAAATGGCGACAATGTTGGTGTTACAGATATTGAAGTAAACACGTTTTAATATGTAGATAAGTTTAGATATTTAGGGTCTACGTTAACGAGAAAAAATTGGAATTGAAGAGGAAGAAGAGGGTCCACGCTAGGTTAAAGGCCAAAAATGCTTGCTATTTTTATTGCTATCAAGGAATTTATGTGGTTACACAACGCTGAATTGCGTGAACTGTACACGGTTAATATAACAGATATGATTAAGTTGAGGCAAATAAAATGGGCATGTAAAATCGCTGGCCTTAGTAATGAAGAATTCCTAAAATGTTAATATGTGTTGTACCGACTGGCAAGCATCCCAAAAGTATAGATCGAAGCGAAGGTAGAAAGATTGCGTTAAGGCTGATCTGGCAGGGTTGGGTTGATGGCGCCCGGAGGATGGAATGGATGGAAGAATGTAGATATTGATTGGTGGATTTGGCATTGAATCTTTGGGTTTCGCTAAGTCTTATTTTAATTTATTATTATAAAAACTTATAGGTTACATTCAATTTATAAATTTCTCGATATGCATGACATGCACCCTGAGTACGTTAAATCTTCAATTGAAGCAGTAAAGAAATTATTCCATGAAGGTAGTATTTTGCTGGCACAGCCCACAGCAGCGACTACCATTCCTGGCTGTCAACTGTTTATGCTTGAGTATTTAGCTGGAACTGTTCACTGTAGCTATTGAATTATGAGGCTATGTCTGTATTATAGGAATGTTAATATTAACCAGCCCGCCCACCATCCACAAAATAATGGTTTCTTGTAATATTTTTAATAGAACATATTAGCCTAATGATAGAAATATGAAGCAATATTATTTTAAGAATTAAAAAGGAAGGAGATGGTCCGGGGTGGCGGACATAAATAGGCTAAATAGTGGTAAAACATATTTTTATTAAAAGCCAATGTTTCGACCCGACTTTGCAGGTCTTCTTCAGGGCTAGAACGGACAAGATACAAAAAGATAGAGAATTGTGGAAGTTATGTAATATTTACACAAAAAATTATAAACAATGTGAATATTAAACAATTTTTGTCTAAATATTATGTTCCACTATTCTCTATCTTTTTGTATTTTGTCCGTTCTAGCCCTGAAGAAGACCTGCAAAGTCGGGTTGAAACGTTGGCTTTTAATAAAAATAGTTTTATCACTATTTAGCCTATTTATGACCGCCACCCCGGACCATCTCCTTCCTTTATAATGCAACGGTCAACTATTAAATATTCAATATTTTAAGAATGATGGTGTATCGTGGTCTCTCATTTTGAATTTATTACTTATTAGTAGTATGATCATTTCAGTACTAAATATCACATTGTCAGTTTAATGTCTAGTAACATTTCATAAAATTAAATCATTAAATACTTTCCCTTCCATTCTGTAAAATAAAAACATTGTGCATTTGGTATAACTATGTTTGATATATAAAAGGTTTGTGTTGTTTTGTAATTTTTAGCCTGTTTATGTATTGATAAATTTTGTCAACAAAAATTTATTAGCTCCATAAAAAATGTACTCAGTAACTTTTTGCAATAAAGCGACAAAATATTTGTAGTGAAATCACAACGGATAAAGTTTTATCATCAGATAATTAATAAATCAGCACTTTAATTAAAAAAAGATGAATTTATTTTTAATTTTTTTCCATTATTTAATGTCAGTTGGATTTAAGTATATTTGAATCCAATATACAAAATATTTCTTGTACTACTTCAACCGTACGAAAATGATTTACTAAATTTTAAAAAAATTATCATTTAATTTTGTTTGGGTTGATGAAAAAAAAAAGGAAATGAAACATACCAAGATGATTGATATCATCAATATTCTTCTGCGATATGATAACATAACATAGCACTATCATACTTTCAACTGCTTCAGGAGCAGTCTAGACATGACGTCATACCTAGACTGCTGAGCAGTTCCAACAAAATATGCTCCTTTCTATTCCACTAAAACAGTGCTCAACTGCTAACAGTAGACGGAGCTGGGCAGTATCAGCGAAATGGTACCTATTAAGCTAATTCCACGAAGAAGTGACATGATCTGAACACCATGTAGCCCATACTCGAGTCCTATGGAATATTTCTTATATAAAATTAAAAAATAAACAACCATAGACCAACCTTCTTAATATACAACTCTCTCAACCAGAGAGATGCCTTCTCCTCATCTTCGGGAACACTATCTAAGGGCACTCTCTCAATGTACATATGTCCAGTGACAGGTCTACCCATGAGCAGATTCATTACTGTCGGTTTGACAGAGTCATTGCTGAAACAGACCAACAACATATGACGCTGATCATAAATTCACTATTAGTTTATTGTATATTAAAATATAGAAGTAACTAGTTGGCCCGTGCGAAAAATTAGCAGAAAATTTTGTTTAGTGGAAAATTATCAAAACAATATGGAAATAAGTAGTTCCTATGTATTATGTAGGGAAGTATTAATATTTTTTCCTTGGTCGATTACAAAATTCTATTAAACATAATACACCAAAATATTTGTACAAATTGCTTTGCATAAAGGACTAGAAAAAAATGCAGACTTCTTGGTGTCTTAGGTCAAATTTGTAGAAAAGTTTTTTTATTTTTCGATCGTCCTATATCCCTCCAAATTTCGTGTGAATATGTGGAAGAATATTGAAGTTATAACCCTTTTTATGATTTTCAAAATAAAATCAAAGGGGGAGCCTTATTTTAAATTTGTAGAAAAAAAAAATTTATTTTTTAATTGCAATGAAAATTCGTTTTCGAGGGTCTTTCGGAATGGGAAATACAAATCTCAACTCTGTTTCTCCTTAAAAAAATATTTCAACACACTTTACTCCTTCTGTTAATACAAATTGTTTAAATTATACATATTTCTAGTAGATTTTTATGATTTTTTTTTTTGTTTTGTACGTAATTTAGTAATCTTTCTAATTATCATGGATACAATCAAGAAAAAAATGCATACTTTTTGAGTTATTTGCGAACAAAGTTTCTTTTCCTTCATAACTTTTTTCCAGAAATTTCGGGAGGATAGGACTATTTTTCGCATGTGAAGGAGAAGAATATCTTCAAAATTTTAAATATCTTCAAAATCAATCATTGGATTTATGAAGAATTGACGAAGTTATGATGTACCAACAAAAAAAACACCTTTCAGAAATAATATATAGGATTAAAAGGAAAGAACATATTCCTAAGCTAAAAAAACCATAAACATTAAATTATCAACAGCATTAAAAATATCCCAAGTTTGATTAATAATATAAGATACATCTAAGAATTTAGGAAGTAGCGTTCAAATGGAATATGGCACTTTCTGTAGTCTTAATTTGGAAGTTTTGCCTATTATTTTCCTTACTCTTACTTTATTTAGAAATAATTTTTAAATTTTATCACTAATTGTTATTATGTAAATTAAGCAATATTAAATAGAGTAGGAAACAATGAATCATCTTGCTTATGCCCATCTCTGACCTTGAAATCCTCCGACAACAGACCATTCATCTTTACCATGGATCTACAATCACTTAGGTTTATTCCAGTCAAAGTGACTCCAATCTTATCACTGTCTTCAGAAATTGATTTATCCAACAAACCTTATTTTAGGATTTACATCCTTTTCACGATCTTCTCCACTTCATTCACTCATTTCAGGCTTAGTCTTCCACCTTTTGGTCAATCCTTGAGCAGGTGGTTGGGAATTGAATCTCTAGGCATATGCAATACATGACATAACCATCTGATTTGGTTACTCCTCAAAATCTGCTCTTTCATAAATCCAGCACAGGTCTTCATTGATGCAAATTTTCTAATGTCCATGTTCTCACACCAGACCAGATCCTGCAGAGAACCCTTCTTTTAAGACCAAATAAAAATGTGGTGTACAGTTGATCTACCATAAATGTCATAACCATAACTAATTAACGTTTTCGGAACAGGAAAGATAATTCAACTAAAAACTTTATTAAGTAAGTCTGTCATCTGCCTCCTGCAGTGCCACATGCCACGCCCTGATGAAGACCTGCAAGGTGGGTCGAAACGTCGGCATAATTAAAAATACTATTTTTAAATAATCTAGTATTTATTTGACCGCAACTCCCGACCAATTCCTTCTCATATGATATCACAGTCAACCATCTCTACATCATTATAAAAACTTTATTGCTTTGGTTAATTCAATTTATGAAAACACTAATTATAATTAACATTAAATAGGAATGATTTCTGTCAATGCTAAAGAAAATAAAGTTTATAAATGTATTAGAAAAAATTAATAAAACATATTCAAACTGGAAAAACAATTTTAAATCTGCCCAATGACTTAAATTTACCATTATTCCACTCTCAGTACAAATAATTTTAAAAAATCAGGTTTTGTTGATTATTTTCTTTTAAATTTGATGACTCAAAATGGTCTATGATCTTAGAAATATACAGTAATCAATTTGAAATAAAAGCTACATGATATTTTACTTACGTATCAAAGCAGAGCTCTATATTGTATATAGCTGGCACTCTGCCTCGTAGCTGTGCGAGGCTAGAAATAAAACCTTTAGTCCGAGGAGTCAGATGCCTTTTCAGAAGAGGTAAACCTTTATCCTTAGCAAATATGAGGCTTGCTTCATGTTTATCCTCAGTGAATCGTGTGCCTTCAGCAAATAACAGCAACTGCAAAGAATTATTTATTTAACTCACTACCATCAAAACATGAGTAAGTAAATAATGAGTTAAGGATTAATTAATAAAAGTTTAATTAGTATAAAAAAATAAATTAAAAACGGTTTGGAGTACTGATTCAACAAAATGATGCAATCAGACATTTTAGTGTTGTTTTTTTAAACATGGCAAACCATGACAAAACAAAAATACACATATTTTCTTTACAATGTAAGGCTATATAAAAATAATATTAAAATCTCTTGTATTCAATAATTTATTTTGCATTAAATGTCACAAATATCAGAAGGGAACCAGCCCATATTGTCATAAAAAAAATTATTTTCCCCCAAAAATATTTTTAATGATGGGGTGTATAAAAAAAATATAAATATAGTTTTACCAAATTTTTATCAAGAAATATAAATATTTATTTTGTACCTATACAAAATTAATCAATAATTTATAATATTGGAAAAATAATTAAATAAACTTGTATCACAGTTAATCTGTGATATATAGTTTAATAAGAATAGTTCACTAGTTAGATATATATTTTTAAATTATTGAAAAAATCATTTACCAGTGAATTTTTAAAGTTAATATTCTTACTAAAATATGGAGCACCTATTAGAATTTCAGTTAGCTTTTTCAGCTGTCTTTGGTACAAAATATCTGTTCTGCGTCACAAGTTTACAATTTTACTAGCCAACAAGTTTATTTTTAAGAATGAAAAAAATTGTCAGTCCAAAAATTTCTTTAACGAGTTAGCCGACGTTTTCACCCAAATAGATGGGTCGTCAGTAGTACCAACGCGCTCTCAAGGCTAACTCATTAAAGATATTTGACAGCAAATACTGACAACTTTTTTCATCTTTATAATTTCAGAAACAGATTGTTATAATACTCAATAAAGAAATATTATTCTACAAAAAAATAATTTCAACTGTCAACAACATACCCATCTCTAAAAAATGTCTATATACAATGCTGCCCTATTTTGTTCTTTATTCCACCAAAAGTTGCTAGTTGACAGGATAGATGTCAACATCAATATTAACATGTCGCCAAGATTTTGTATACCCGTGCAATTTTGGGAATTTAATTTCAAATATTTTTTTAACTTTGTTTCTGCATTCAAGATAACAGAACCAAGAGAAGATTCTTTTCTATTGAAAATAATAAGCCCTAAGCCCATTTAAAACTACCTCTGTATGATTTTTGTGCGTTAATTTCTTTCTGTTAATTTCAATCCATATGATACTAGTTACTTTTAAGTAAACTATTAGTAGGTAAAAGTTAATCAATTAGGGAAACATATTAAGGTACTATTTCGCTTGTACTGCCAATGGCAGCGATCGCCATTCCTTACTGCTAACTGTTAATCCATGTGTATTTCACTGATACTGCTCACCGTGGTGGCCAGCTCCTTTTAATCTAGCACTCTTGTTTGAAATAATTTTAAATAAAAACATTATCTTTAAATTTAATGGCTTTCATTTGTTCATTCAACGATGGCGGAGTTGAGATCTTATTTAATTAGGCTATTTTTTCAGGTAT
This sequence comes from Nezara viridula, assembly GCA_928085145.1. Classification (NCBI taxonomy): domain Eukaryota; kingdom Metazoa; phylum Arthropoda; class Insecta; order Hemiptera; family Pentatomidae; genus Nezara; species Nezara viridula. Next base: position 18,868,019 of record OV725077.1, read on the forward strand.
TTAAAGTTGAACAAGAATAGGTTATGCCTGTACTACAAAACATCAGCAATTATCTACATATTAATGCATCAAAAAGTGATGGTTTATTAAGAATCTTCATAGAAAGATGACTTAATATTATTTTAAGAATTAATGGTGTATCTCTGATTTTAAGCTTAAACTTATTTTTAGAATGATCATTTAAGTAATAAATATTATATATATTTGAATTGAAATTATAGCATAAATTTTTGTACCGTTTTATCATTAAGTAATTTGTATTTAATTTTTAATGCATAAAGCAAAATATGTTTCCATTATTTAATTTATTTAATGTCAGTTGGATTTAGGTACATTGCTATTTGTATGTAAAATACGTTTAGTGTAATAAATATTCATGTCACTTCAATCCTACAAAACTGATTTACTATAGCTTTGCTGACAAAAAGGAAATGAAACGCAGCAAGTAGACTGTTATCATCAAAACTCTTTTCAGATATGGATAGCATAACCTTTAACCGCCGTACAGCCAACGACTTCGCAGCTTCAGGAGTGGTCAGAAAGGAGCAGTATAGATATAATGTCATATCTAGACTGCCGAGCATTGCTAATGAAATATGCCCCATCCTATTTCACTAAAGCTGTCCTCAACTGCTAGCAGTTGACGAGGTGGGCAGTACCAGCTAAATAGGACCTTTAAACATGTTTAATTATTTACATCCAGAGATATGAATTTTAGTTAGATTAGGAACAGTAGCTAATATAAAACTTCAAAAATGTAACTTATGTACAAAATAAATAAATAATATCACATGATACATGCATAATAAAACATGATGAATAATTACAAAAATTTATTAATGACTAACAAACATTGGATCAGGATACTGAGCAATCTCAGCTACTTGCCGGCCAATCATATCTTTATCTTTCTCATAGTTTCTTTCAAGGAAGACACTCTCACTGAACTTCCACGCCCAACCCATTGTTGGTAAGTATTGTATACTTTTCTTGGCATATGCTTTGCAATTCTAAAAATATTTATAAACAATTTAATAACATAAGCTAACTATACAAATATAATATTAATAAAAAACAGTGTAATCACAGAAATTAAAAGTTAAAAAACAAATACTCAGCCTAATCTATAGCAGTACAAATAAATAGTTATTATACAATAATAAGAAGAAGGACTGCTGAAAGGAGAACTTATAAAAAAAATCAAACAAGAATTTAAAATTGAAGCAGATACTTCCAAATAAAATGTTTGGAGCATATAAATTTTCATCAAAATATAACTAAATAGAATATTTAATAGAAGGTAGTAAACTTTTTTCTATTATTTGTTTGCCTTGAAAATTTATTTAATTAATTTCTAAAGTAAGTATTTTACTTTCAGATAAATCAAATTTTACACTATCTTAACCAAAATCATAGGTGCAGACTTTTCATTCTGGTTGATGGGGGAGAGGGGAGGGGGCGATGGACCTCCTAAAATATAGTATAGGAAGTTAATATTATGTATGAAAATTATGAATTATTGTAAAACAATATGATATTATATATGAAAAAAGTTTATAGGTATGTTTATATATTAATGATTTTTTTTTTTTCATATGTGTTACAGATATATCGTTGGCACCATAAATACCAAAGTAATTAATGTTAACCTGCCTAACCTTTCACATTCGTTACTTTAATATGGTGCCGATGAAGTTAAAAAAGATATTAACACAGCGATGGACTCTAAATTCTGCGCTGATTCAAAATGGAAGAGTGGAGATGAATGAATCATAAAAATCCTAGGATACATAGCTACACGTAATTATCTTTGGATATAAACTAAAATTTTGAGAATAGGTAGATAGGGCGTGAGAAAATACTTGCATACCTACTTTTAGGCCTTAGCTTTGCTATCTATTTAACTCTTCCTATTTTCTTAATTAATTTTAGTTTACATATTTAATTCATTTATGTAGATTAATTGTTATTAATTTTGATTGTTTTTTTCCTTCGAAATATTGGGGGGTGAAATAATATTCTCATCCTCTTTCTATTTTTATTTTTTCTTCCCTCTCAAGTCTGGGCCCAGGCCCAAAATATAATTTTTTGTATATTGTCATGGAATTTACTTCAAATCTACATGATATTGTTATAAGTCAGGAAAACAATGTCTGCTTGATTTTTTTTTTTTTAACTTTGAAAAATGTATATATAAATTTAATAGCTAGGAAGAACTATGAGACCTGTAAGGAGAGAAGACATTGATGACATTGCATTTCCTGGTAAGATGGTGTAAGAAAGGCGTGAATTGTAGTAGAAGGGAGTTGGTTCAAGAATGGGACATCTGATCCAGACTTGAATTGAAAAGTTGATGATGATGACTACACTGCCATTATGCTTCATGTCTCTGCCTATGTCAAATGTATGGTTATACTGCTTTACTTGTCATCATGTGAATATGAAGTGTCCTATTTTATTCGGTTTTTTAATTTAAAAAAAAGTTCATCCTGCTGAAATTAGTGTGTTATTGGTTCATTCATGATTATTTGTTCATGATGAATAATCTGGGCGTCCTATTGCCATGAATGAAGAATTTACATAAAAAGTTGATAAGTTGAGTTGAAGGGGAAAATTGTAGAGAAACTGTCATATGTCAAGAAACTGTTACTGATTTAACGGTCAGGGGCAGTATTTTTTTATGATGGGATCCAAAAGCTGGGGTGCCACAACATAAACATCTTCCAGTCAATATTAATTTAAATAATACCTAAAATGTTGCCTTATATTCAATCAATTAAATTAATTAAAGAAAGGATAGTTTTATAGCTTATGGCTTAAACTAATTAATAATTAAATAATCCAATTTACACCCAAAACTCCAACTCGGTCACAGAATATCCAACCAATTAACCAATCTATCTCATAAGTGTGGTTCATTATAAGGTAGCCATGCTCTCGTCCAAAATATTTTTTAAAATTATCACTGTCAGAATACACAATGAGATCACTTCCAGACCACCACTCTGCTAAGAATACAAGTTCTGAAAACAAAAAAGTAAACAATAGAAAATTAAGTTCAAGTGAAAAAATTACATATACTATAAATATAATTAATAAACAATATAAACATTTGTCAGGTGAAATAGGTTCAAATATTTTTTCAATAAACCTAAATACTAAGAACATCAGTAACTAAGTTCATGAAGCAAAAAGCACATGTACAGATCTCATAGGAGTGACCTGGAGTAGAAATTATAAAGTAAATATTTTGCAAAAGTATCTGTAATCCTTTTTACAATTTTATTATCTTTTCTGCATAACCTGGAAGCAAATTCACAACACAATCTTTTTGATAAGTGTAAAATTATTCTGTGAAAACATGAAAATTTTCGTTGTTGTCATTTTCAGTGTGTTCCTTGAAAATTAATTAGATAGAAGATGGAATTATATTAGATAAAATTCAAATGGTCCCAATCATGAAAAGTTAGCATTGGATTAAATAAAAACATTTATTTTTTTTATCGATAGCCCTACCTCACCTTAATGGCATACGGAGGATTGCTCTTGAGGTACAACGAATCCTATTCTAATCAGAATGGAAAGGTTGAGATTCATTCCGTGGGTTTGTCACAAAATGAATTTTAAACCACCCAGGCCAGATTCGAAATGGCGTCATTAGACTTGAGAATGATAAAGTTTACGATTTGACATGTTCGGCCATCAGGACTTCAACATTTACTGAAAACATTGTTTACTCTGAGGTATTATAAATCAGAGCAGTTCACCATTCATTGAATTAAGTAGTTTGTCCTTATTAAAAGGACCAGATGGAGAAACATTTCATAGACCATCTTTAAGAATTATAATGTTTCTGTTTTAATAATATTGTATTTGTTTCTAATATTATTATTACTTGTTGTAAATTATATTTAATTGTTTGTGAAGCTATTGTTTTACTGCAATCAGTACCTATGGTTTTTACTGAAACCAAAATTGAATAAATGAATAAATATCATGCTTTGTATTTTTTTCCCAGTGATTAAAACTGTTCTTGGGAAAGCTATCCCCAACACACCTCAATGGATCTTAATGAAACAGAAACATGAGTAAAATTTCCTAATTGTATTATTTAATAGTATAATATACAAAGTAAATGTTACAGATATCTCAGGTTAGTTAAACAGTTCATTACTTTGTTTAATTTTATGGGAAGTTTCTTTGAGGATAATATTTTTCTGACAACTAAAAATTTACCTGATAAAAAGTAGGACCACATAATCATAGACATAACTATTCACAATATTTAATTTAAATAACTTTAATTCAAATAAATTTTAAATCTGAAAACATTTCCTCTATAAAATAATCATAACAACAAAAATACTTACGTGAATATAATGAGTAGCACAGATAATAATTTAACTTCCTATAAGCAAATTTACAGAAAGGTCTTAAAAAATAATATAGAGAGCCTTGAATAATATTGAGGATTATTCCAGATATAAAAAATGTGATGGTCATTAAAAGATGCGAAACAGGAGATTTTTTAACGTACGTTAAAATGGAAGACATTCTTATCTGTAAATAAAAAAAAAGGAAGTGTAAATATATAAGAAAAATAAATTAAAATTTCCTACAGTTTATATTACTTATAAAAAAAATATATTTCCTTTCATCTCTTGATTAATTCAAAATCACAAAATTGATTAGTCAGTCAATAATTCAGATAAAAAAATAAAAGATTTAATATTTTCTCTCATGTAGATTCATGAGTTTCTTAAACAAACATACATTTCATAATTTTACCATTGAAAAAATATGTAGCATTAATATTTATGATGGACTGTCTATAAGAAAAACCTTATTATAAAAAACAGCATTAAAATAATAACTTTACACATGAAACATTTTTATACAAAATAAATTTAAATAAATTTCAAGAAGATATATATAAAGCATGCAAGATATGTTTCACTCAAAATTTTAAAAAATGAGTTTAATCATGACTCATCAACTTTAATCCAATATCATTACAGTGGTTCTTAACTTAGCTTAAGATATATTTAATCTCTAAATATTTAATAATCAATTAAACCAATTTTTAATAATTAATTCTAACTAATGAAATTTCACTTTAATTTTTTTTAAATTGATAAATTCCTAATAAATAATTGAATAAACAAATAAAATGACAAGAAGATAATTTGGTTAATCAATCTATTTCAAAGTTTTAAAAAATAAATCAATATTTAATTCATTAGAATGAATTTTCATTTTTGTAATTCAAATTTATGGAAATTTAAATGTAGCATTCAAATTTCTTAGTAGACACAATGGCATTGACATACCGTTTTTCCGAAATCTCTTAACAAGATTTAAAAGATAAAATGTAAATCTATTTCATTAGGAAGTCATAAACATACGTTATTAAATGATTTTTTTAAAAATAGATAACTTATGAACTTTAGTCTCCTTATCAGAACACTCCCTTCTTGGTGGTTACAATTTAGAACAATTGAAAAATTACTTCGCGTTCAGAAATTCGTTTACATAAAGAAATTAAGTTTCGATTGCACTTCAAAAGAACTAACATTAAGAGGTTTTTAATAACTATTTATGGAAATAGTTTTTTTTATGATGATAATCAACTCATTGATAACATGACTAGAAACTGCCATAAACAATACTTCTACTAGCAGTTTTACCATTTCGATACAAAAAACACGATTTTTAGAATTTTGACATCAAAATTTTATAGTACTAATGTAATGCCAAAAACTGTTTTTTTAAATTTATAAATAAAGGTTTGTATGCGAACCGAAGTTTTGTTTTTCAGAATGATTTTCACCTTTAAAGTCATATCAAATCTGTTAAAATAATGTCTCCACATAATGTTTACAATATTTTAATCATAAAATATAGGTTTATTAACTGTTGAAATGAAATTCATAGGAGAATGACTTAGAATATGGTCTTCCATATTAAACGAATTGTAGTACATTAGTTAATATATATTTGTAAATGTTGTGAAAAAACAAAATTTAATGTAATGAGAAAAATGGCACAGTGACATGATAGTTTTATCGGTTTTGTAAAATTTAAATAACGAAAATTTATGACCGTTTCTTGAAAATATTAACAAAAAACTGCAGTAAATATTTCATAAGTTAATGGAGGCTGAATGGAAAGCGTTAGAAAATCGACTTTCTGCTCCCATGACAATCAAATCGATCAGATTCTCTTTTAATTTTCTTCTTAGTTTATTAAAACGGTTTAACTATCTAAAGGAGGAGAGGAGTCTCAGCGGGAAACACACTGTGTTATTAGGGCATAGTGTCGAGTCTTGTGGCAAATAAATATTTAGTATGTATTATCGACAAAAGTGGCACATCTAAGCTCTATTAAGCGGGGATCTTAGATTAATTAAGAGAAAACTATGGTGATTAAGTGTGATTCGGACACAATCACTTCTCTGAAAAACAGTTGGCCAAGAAACAGTAGTTCCTAACAAAACATTTAACCCAAGAGCTTTCTTGGGTTATAGTGGTACGCATTTTTTTTGTTTTACTTGAAGATCTAAAATGATTCATTAACGACTATTTCGGTATATGAGCTATAAAGAGATTATTTTAGTGTCTGGATTTCGATATTGAAAACTGAGAAATGAAATAGTGACCAGGGTTGTGGAGAGCATGAAATACCATGTTCTTCTCAGATTAAAATGTGTAGGGCCTACCGCATCTTTCCACTCGTATACGAATTCCGTGGGTAATTCTCTCTGTTCATTAGCTGGGGAACATGCTCTCTGTCAGTGTATATATCCCCGCCTCTCTCAGGAGCTTAGCTCTTTGTGCCTCATAGGCAGTACATTCGACTACTACATGTTCGGCGGTCTCTGGAACGTTGGGGCATAGCGGATCAATATTCTTTCCGTGTATAACGAGCTTCGCTCGGAAGCCCCCGTGTCCCTTGAGGAGTTGAGACACCCAGTAATCCGGGAGGACCCATCTTGCATCTAATCGTGACTTGACCGTAGGGAAGTACTTTCTTAGAGTAGCTCCCTTCGGAGTTGCCATCCATCGCCGGTTCCATTGATCAACTGTGTCCTCCCTGATAATTATTTTCCATCTTCTTGGTTCTTCTTCAATTCTCATCTTTGGATGTTCCGGTAGATCCGCCTAACCTTATCTTTTCATTTTAAAGAGGTAATAGCTTTCTCGCAGGAGGAGATCGAGAGGTGTTCTCCCTGCCAGTACTTGCACTGCCTCACGAGATATCGTTCTCTAGGCTCTAGTAACCCGAAGTAAAGCCAATCTCTGAATCGACCTACTCTTCGGTGTAAGAGATTTAGGTTTCAGGCTGGGAATGCATATGTCAGAATACCCAAAACAACTCCTTGTATATAGTTGTATATAGTCATTGTAGCTGAGTATCTGAGACCCCAGAAGGCGCCTCCAACACGACTGAGTCCATTTAGGACCACTGTGACTCTAGTTCACATACAGTCCAGGTGAGGAGACACGTTGAACTTTCGATGAATTTTTATGCCAAGGTAGGCGAATCTCACTGCTTCCACAAGGCAGGACCCAGAACAGGTCCCTGCGGGCAGCCCCTTTAGACGGTATCTCCTACTTCAACGAATCTGTCCCTAATTTTCAATGTTCATTCCTGGAGGTAGCTTCTCACTAGTTCATACAGGTTACTGGGAGTTTCATATTTCTGGAGTTGCTGGAGAACACTCGGCCACCACACGCTGTTAAATTCAGAGTACATGTCGAACAGGATAAGCATGACATACCTCTCCGCACTTTCTTTCTTTGAAAAGATTTAAAAGTAAACCAAACTATTAAAATATTGTTAAATAACAGAATAAGTTCAAAAACATAAAACTACATCGACAACTATAATAATTACGGTAAGAATCTCAAAACACTTGTGAAATTCAGATTACATTCTTACACAGCAAACTTGGTATTTTTATTTGCTTAAACGAACATAATTATATTACCGGCTTTTTTCGATTTAATTTTCATTGGGCTTTCTTAACACTTAGATAAATCAAATAACATTTAATTTTAGTTATACATCGATGAGATTTTTTTATCTCCCAATGGAACTCCTGAGACCAGGAAAAATGAACGATCGTCTGTTATGAAGGTTAGTGGCTTCAAAAGAAAAAGAACTATTAATGAGCAATTGATACTCTGAAGGGAAGGCTATAATTAAGAGCCTCCTATAACTACACATTCCAACCTTCGGTAATGATAAGTGGATTCATAACATTTCCTAGACCCCCAGTTACGTTGGATTATTTTCATGACAGAGCAATCCTTGGCATATACAATCTACTCTGATCATCCCAATTGCCAGTTTGATTGATGGTGATCTTGCATATTTTCATACCCTCGAGGAAGCTATTCCCAATCTAGCTATTGGTCTTCCTCGAGGTCTTACTCCTTCGGATTTTCTTACATACAGTTTTTTGGCCTCTCCTTCATCATTCTGTGCACATATTCTAGCCACTTTATACGTTGAACTCTGGCAAAACTTGATATCAGGAGGTATCCACAGATAGTAAACAGTTCCCTGTCTTCCTAAAAGGTAGTGTGATTTTCTCAAGCTTGTCCATTTTTCAATCGTATATCTGTTCTTTTATAACGGATTACCTTAACTCTCTGACTGAGGAGCCGGCAAAATAAGCTTATTTGATCTAATTTTCTCCTCCTCATTAATACGACTTTCCAAATATTCGAAACTGGCCATATACTGGAAAGTGTAACTCCCAAACGTATAAAAAGCATCCCAATGGCGTTATAAATTTTTAAAAAAAATTTAAACAGAGTCTCAGGAGGTCACAATAATAACATGATAGAATAATTTAATAAAGCAAGCAATATCCACATTATTGATAATAATCGGCACCCTGATAGGAATAGTACACTCTCTGCCTTGGTGTATAGGAATGTAAACAAATCCGGTTTTTAAATAAAATGAAAAATGTTTAAAAAAGTGCTGATTGTCTCTGGACACAATGGCATCCTATAATCCAATAATGGAATAGTAAGTGGTGATAGTAATTTTAAAAAGTGTAACCAAACATGTATAGCTTGCAGTCAATTCCAGATCCTTCAAAGAAATGGATATAGTGGATAAAGTCGTGCATCTCTTCAGGACTCTACACGAATCTCAAGAAATTAAGGGGATGAAGAAGGAAAAGAAAACTACAAAACCACCATTGGCAAAGCAGAAAAAGATCGCAGAGATTGTTAAATCTCTTACATCAAGGTCGGCAAACAAGAAGGCTAGCTATGTATCTATAAATGGCGCAAGTAAGATTCCAATTGGAATAATTAAAGACTAAGCTTCTCGACGAAATTGGAAAAACAAGCTAGGGTGGTCTATGCCGTCAAGACGGCCTCGGTTTAGATCTGTGTCAACAACGATAGATGCATCAATTGTATGCTAGGAAATTCGACTTTGACTAATGCATGTCCAGAATAACCAATATCATACCCAATGCTCAGAAAATTTTATTCGAGCATGGGAATGGAAGAGTTCAACTGATCCAATTGTAGACAAAGTACTTAAGTGGTATTAGGAGATGTCCAAACGATCCAGTGTTCGTGTAGAGAGATGAAAAGAAGTGCACTTGGGATGATTAAAAGTTAATAAAGCTAGTTTACAACAATAGGAATTGAAATCACAGAAATAGAATTTCTGGTTGGAATTAATGGTAGTGAAATCAACAAAGAATTCTCGCTGTATCCCATGTAGAATGGTTCTAGGTGGTTTATCCCATCACAAACTATTGTAGTGCTGAAGTATGAAAATGTTCCTGGGATCACTTTGTAATAGTAATCATTCTTATTAATGCAACATACCTGAGAGATGATCTATCCCAAGACAAGAAAAGGCATTTGTGAAACACACTATGTATAAACCACCTGGAAGAGGCTTGTTCTCAACAAAATACCTCTGGGCACTTTTTTTTTTTCAGTTACTTCCTACCCCACCATTGCTGGCATAAAGAGAGATTTTTATAGAGGTATATCCAAACCTATTCTAACCAGAGTGGGAAGGTTAAGATACCCCTACAAAGCAAATTTTTACCCACCCAGATTGGTTTTGAACCGAGATACATCCAGAAACTTTGAAATGATAGGCTGAAAATTGATTTTGCTCCAATTTTTAGAAATAGTATCTCTTATATTTCAAGGAACACTTCCTCAAATTATATAAAGAACATCTGGATAGATGTTCTTAAAGCCTTAAAAGATGGACAATCACTGTCCTTGAGTCTACTTAACAAGGAAAAGGATATATATATAAACAACTTCCTAAGCTAATTAGACAATATATAGCCATTTAATTCAAATAATTTCCATAAAAATAAATGCAATTATATTATTAAGAGCTAAATAGTAATTATAAAAAAAAATTATTCACTGATATGAAGTATATTTTATTCCAATGTGAATTTGTTTTCTTGTGGTTTATATAATTAGAATAGACTAAAAAGCTTATCTTTGGGTCTATAGCAAAAATTCATTAAATGAAATCACTTCTTTGATGAATTCTTACTTTGTGAAATTAAAACATTGTTTACTTACAACATTGTTAACTAGATTTAGTATATGAAAGAAATGTTATTTTGCTGCACTTATTGTATAATTATATCCTTAAATAACTTGATATTCACAAAATTCTACATAAAAGTTTAGCTCTAAATGTACTTATCAACTTCTAGCAATAAACTTATGATATGTATCTATAAACAATTTAATTTATGCTCAAAAAAATTGATTAAGCCTTACAGTTTCAGGGCTGCTCACTCGAAGGATATTGAATGAGTTAACAACAAATTATTTAAATTAGAAGCATATTTAAAATTTATAAATTATTTGAAGAGCTTAATAGCAATAGAAACATGATATTAATCACAGATTAGAATTTACTAAGTAAGGATTCTCTAGAACTGATTCAAATTTTTTAAAAGTTTCCATGTATGCGGTTGCATTGTCCGGAACTAGACTGGATAAGTTCTTAACGGTCCTACAAAATTTGACCCATAACTGTTCAGTTATAGCAAACTCTTCATACTAAATAGACAATTCTCACTTCCAATTTACTTTTAGTTTTTATTGCATATTTTTGATCCAAAATCTTTTAAGGTCAAATTTCAGTAAGGATTCAATATTACACAAATCAAAATACTGTATAATTTTATTATACAAAAAGGCACTAATTCAAGAATGGCAATTAGGAAACAAAAATAAATATATAAACAATAACAATTTTATACAGTTATAATACTAATATTTACAAATTTGAATATTTACATTCCTTAGCATCACATACAGGAATTCGGTAAAATATTTACATTTGAACAACATTAATAACATGAAATAGACCTAATCAATCACAGTAATTTTTCAATGTCAGTCGAGGGACTACGTTCATCGATTGCAGTTCTTGAAATAACAGTTTACATGCATAAGGAATCCTGATGGTGGAGACTGAAGCACTGCTATTGCAACCATGACACCTGAAAAAAAAAAATTAATCAGAGGGGTTGTTAAAAATAAAAATAAATCTCCGAGAAGAAAATAAATTTTCTATTAGGTAATATTAGACAGCTTTATATACTTTGAAGATTATGATTTTTTTTAACCATTGGCAGTATCTCTATAATTTATATTATTTTAATTTGTTTCATATCTTATACCCAGAAAAAAGAAAGAAGCTTTCAGGGACCTACACCATATTCATCTCTTTTCTCCTTACTTTTATATTTAAAAACATAAAAGAATGCAACTGCGTGCATACTTTGTCCCATATATTTCTCTGAGAAAAGGACTACTCACTGTCCGACACCATCTCACCTTATGCTCTTATTATTATGATAAAGAGACTGTCATTGGTAAAAAAATTTGGATCTTCAATAAAGTTTCTTTTGAAGATATTTTGAATTAATCGCTGACAAACCTCTTTTAAGTTTTCTGTAATTTATTTTAAAGTCGGGTCGAAACGTTGGCTTTTAATAAAATAATTTTGCCACTATTCAGCCTGTTTATGACCGCCACCCCGGACCATCTCCTTCCTTTATAATGCAACGGTCAACTATTAAATATTCAATAATTTATTTTAGGTTTTACAAGTCATAAAACAATAATGTTCATCTTTTAATTATAGAAACTAACTTTATTTTATTTTTTTATTCTTAGAGCTTAATAGAGTATGTAGATGATGTATTAATGAAATGACTTAAGATGCTTATAAATATCTCAGTAGAAAAAATTATTTTAACCTAAAATGAAGTTTGTTTGTCCAGATCACATGAATCATTAATTTCCAAAGGTAACCCTAATCATTATTAATAATTCTTCAGGAAGCGAGAAAAACTATATTTTCTATTCCTGTTTAATATCAAAACTACTATTTTTAAAATAAGTGAAAGTAATAAATTAAGAAATTATTTATTTGTAGAACATACTTCTGGAAATAATTGATTATTTCAATAATAATAAAAAAAAAACATTAAAACTTAAATAGGGCACTGAACCTCAATTCTTTTGGATTTTTTTTATCCTTTCACAGAACTTGTGCCAGACTAAAAATTATGCGTCATATTTACAGCCACTCGCAGCAAGCTACAATACACTAGTTTTATATAGTACAGAATACATAAAAACAACTGATCTGTTTTCACCCTCACAATGCCTTATCACTGAATATGTCGGAATAAAAAATGGCCGGATGATAGGAAATGAACTATATTGTCAGAGATGTAAAATAAAAAATGGATCCATAATAGGAAAATGTTTAAAAAATTTTCCAATGATACGTACCAACCAGAGTAAGCAAGACGACCGCATAAATTACAAACATCAACATCAAAAGCATCACTAGATATCATCAGTCTTTCTATCAGCATCATACTAAAACAAAATTTAAAAAAAACAATGCAATATTCTTACTTGAATGGAACAAGAATATAATAAATTTAAAACATTTTGGATACATCAGTTGTGTAAATATGAAAAAGAAATTAGTGTATGCAAAATACATATTTATTGAATAAAAATATTAAAATTTCAAAAACTGCGATGCATAGTACAATCACTCGCTATAAAGAGACACTCTCTCACCATGATAAAACTCGATCAGGAAGGCCACGAATAATATCTAAACAAGAGGATCAATTTTTATTTTAAATAGCAAAAGAAACAGAATACTAATAGGTCCTCAGATTAAGGATAATATTAATAAGATTGGGCGAGGAAACTATTGAAGCATGGAGGAAGATAGGTGGAATAGAGCATTATCATGAAGCAAAATCACTTTCTGTGGTCTTTTTTGAAATTCTCATCGTTTTTCACGCAATAGTCAATTCAAATCGACCATTTGTTGTTGACAGCGCCCAGAATTACTGATAAAACCAGGTTTTAACAGCTCATTCGCTATCTTCAAATATCTTCTGAACTCTTGATTTTTCACCTCACAAGGCATAGAGATTTACCAAGAGCATGCTCACCGTAAGCTTTGACATGATTTCAATGCGATTCTGCATCAATTTTCTTTAATTGGTAACTGAAAAAAAAAACAAATGCTATTTGCAAATCATAGTTTGTAGACACATACTATTAAATGATGACATTCTAGGAAATTGTATTGTTGAGCTTGAAAATTTTCTCAGCTGTCAAAAAAAAGAAAATGACGGTAATAATGCGGTTCAAAAGTAATTAAATTAACAACTAGAACCATCTAGGGATGAATTTCGGTTTCATGTTTACACAAAATAGAGTTCTTAAGAAAATAAAATATAATAAATTAATAAAAATTATAGTAGTATATACCTATATAATTTTAATTACGTACCTAGCACCATAGCTAATAAGACAGTCCCGTTCCATTTCCCCCACCCTTAAACCTCCTTCTCTGCTCTTGCCCTCAGTCGGCTGCCTGGTGAGTACTGCTCTTGGGCCTCTGCTACGAGCATGCATTTTGTCTTGAACCATGTGTTTTAGTTTCTGATAGTAAACCTGCAAAATTTAATATAAAATTATAATATATAATAACTGATAATAATGAACAAGAGAGCAGAATGTCAAATTATATTAACTTTTACATATAATCAATAGTGATAAAAACCAGCTCTATACCTGAGATATTTCATAGCCAAGGGTATCTAAAAGAAACTGAACTGATGTTGGAAAGATCACAAAGTTTTTTTAGTACTACGTTTAGCTGCTAGGAGGGTATAGAGTTACAATTTAAGAGCCAATAAGCCAAATGTAATGATTAAAAGTTTTGTTCAGATTTTGTAGATTAAATTGTTTAGTGTAATAATTGTATTTTCAAGCGATGATTCTTTTGATTACAGCTTAGATAAAAACACTTTCCTTTCATGTCTCTTTTCATAAGAGAAAGTCAGATGAATAAAGCAGGTAAGACATCGAGGTGTACTATTTTTGCTCATAAAATGGAGCACAAAAGACCAACTCAGACCATAATAGAGAAAAATCATCTGGAGTTTGATCATGTCTCTGAAATGGCAGAGAACAGAGTGGCCAGGATTGCATTCGAAAGCAATGTTGATGAAGAAGGCCTCAATAAACAGGAATCAAGGTGGCCTTTAATAGAAGAGAAATGGACCGAAGGAGGTAGCATTAAGCACATCATCGAGAATTGTGGATTCGGTTCTACAAGAAGAAATGATCGAGAAGAGAAGAAGAAATCGGTGCACAAAGGTGTGAGAGCAGGGATGTTATCATGGAGAAGTCGCTGTAAAACCACAAATAAGACTTATTCCCTCACAAACTTCTTCAATGGTCTTTCATAAATCTCTGGAGGATAATAGAGCAATTTTTTAAAACATTTTCATCAGTTTGGGCTGCGAAGTTAGTCTTTCATTAACATTTATCTCTTTTTATATATCATCCTTATAGACTACTTTTAACATTTCAATAGTTTATGTATCATATTTTTCAATCAAGAAGCTAGAGTTCAGTTTGTCAATCAAGTTGACAATGAGAATCGGTCAAAAAGAACTTGTTAATTAAGTTCGACCACAAGCACTACTATATCTCTAAACCTTTATAATTACTAGAGGATAGAAAACACCTGTACCAGTAACAAACCATGAAGGGTCTTGGGTTCAATACAATGTGAGGAAGTAACATTAAGAGGACAACAGTTGTGCAGGAAGGTGACGGGTCAATATCACACTCAACTGCTGGGTTCAATATCAATATCACACTCAACCCCCTTAATTAATAATTTAACTAAGAGTACCCACACTTTATAGAGGCTGGGTTTGCCTCAGGAGGGTCTCCCGTGGCCCCGGGTTGACTCTCGGCTGATAAAAAATTACAAGTCATCAGCCGGATTCAAACCTGGGACCTTGGGCTCTGGAAGTCCGTGCCCATCCACTGAGTTACCCTGCTCCTCGAGGACATAAAATAAGAGATTTTTATTTATAAAACTTTTTTAAAACACAGTCAAAGGAAAGAAAGATAGGAAAAAAAGATATATTATCATATACTGAGAAGAAATATTTCAATGTATTACTGCAACATTATCCTACAAATACTTACAGGACCCGAGTAGATATAGGCTTCAAGAGGTTCTCCAGTGATGCCAGAATAAAAAAAATCTTTTCCTTGGTAATTGAATCCATTTTTAACAAGCTCTTCGCAAATGTCTTCTACTTTTGCACCCCCAAAAGCTATAAGATAAAAGAAAAAAATTAAAGAAAAATTGTGTCTTACATATTTCTGGATGGCACAAAAAAGAATAATCACTTTTGAAATAAATTAACCATTTAAGATTGTTAGCATAAATGCATTTACTTTACATATACAGATTCAGAAATGTACCCAATCTGAAATATATAGCTAATTCACGATCACTTTCAAAATGAAAGAAAGTTGGATTTAAATTGTGTAGTAGTAATGAAGAGGGAATGAGTGAGTATTAATACAGTCACAGTAACAATTCGTTTATTGGTGAGTAACGAATGTTCAGCCGACTTTTCAATGTGACAAGAGATGTAGAAACCCCTGATCACAAATAAATATTTTGTTGGGAGACGATATTCCAAACAAGATGAGTTATGAACAAGCAACCAATATTTTCTTTTTGTAACACATAGTATATTGAATTAAAGCTGAACCTTTATCCTCTATTCTATCTAATATTGCTTTAGAGTATGCAGTAAGGGCGAGTAGGACATAACCTGGTGGCACAAATTATAACAGAATGACACAGCATCTGGCTTTTGCTAATGATGTTATAATGGCAAAAAATAAAATAGCATTAGCAGAGGCACTAGAAGAATTTGAAAACACAGCACAAGAAATAGGGCTACAAATAAATGAGCAAAAGACCGTTTACATGAATACGTCAAGAAAGACGAGTAGAACAGTTGAACGCTTCATGATAGGTAACCACACTCTAAAAAGGCTCGAATACTAAGTATTTAGGAGCGCTAACTATTTAAAATTATAAAATGGTGGAAGAATTGAAAGCTAGGGTGGCTGTTGATTTCCCATTTCTCACAGAACAAAGATCACGGTGTACGAGGAAGTCATCAGACCAGTCGTCACCTTACGGTTCTAAGTCTTGGTTGATCTCTAAAGCTTCAGAAAAAAGGCTACTTGCATGGGAGAGAAGGATTCTTCGCAGGATCTATGGCCCGGTGTGCGAACATGGACAATGGAGAATTCGCACCAATAAAGAGCTGCACGACATGTATGCAAGGCTGGATTTGGTCCCAATTCTTAGAGAAAACCTGATCAGATGGTTGGGCCATGTGGCATGTATGCCCAGAGACGCTATTCCCAAATGCTTGCAAGAGGATCAATCTGGACGTGGCAGAGGAAGACCACGCCTGAATTGGCTGAACGAGGTGGACACCCTGAAAAGGACGGGAATCCGAAGATGGTAAATGCTCGCGCAAGATAGAGGAGAGTGGAAGAAAACCATAACAGAGACTCGGTTTTTGCAGGACCATAGCGAAAAGAATAAATAAATAAACACCTAGTATTTTCATTTAACTAAAAATAATTTTGAAATAATTTGTACTCTGTATTTAACTTATTAAAAAATATAGACACACATCAGGGTGTAAAAAGGATAAGATTAATCATAATTTAAATGATTATTACTAAATAGTATTAATACTATAATTTTTAATAAATTGTTCTGAATACACACCTGTGCCATATTGGAATTTTCCTTCTAATAGCCCAGACTTTCCAGCTAATAATTCAATTAGCTTCCCCACTGTCATACGAGATGGAAAACCATGAGGGTTCATGATCATGTCTGGGCATATTCCATAATCATTAAATGGCATATCCTCTTGTTCCACAATCAGACCTGATGAAAAATTTAAATGTTGGAATTTCCTTACCAAGACAAAAATTAACTAAATCCATTATAATGTAGAGATGGTTGACCGTTGATATGATATGAGAAGGAGTTAGTTGAGGGTGCGGTCAAATAAATAAAAAAATTAAAAAATATAAATAATTTTAATTTTTGCCGACGTTTCGACCCACTTTGCAGGTCGTCTTCAGGGCGTAATTTGTGGTACTGCGGGAGGCAGTTGAAACACAACTCCATTGTCCAGTGTTTCAACTGCCTCCCGCAGTACCACAAATTACGCCCTGAAGACGACCTGCAAAGTGGGTCGAAACGTCGGCAAAAATTAAAATTATTTATATTTTTTAATTTTTTTATTTATTTGACCGCACCCTCAACTAACTCCTTCTTAAATTCATTATATAAATATGATTCATTACCAGTAACACCCTTCTGACCATGTCTACTGCTAAACTTGTCTCCAATTTCTGGTCGCCTCGTTTGCCGTAATAAAATTTTAATCAGAAAAGCTTCTTCATTATTAGATGATATCATCACTTTGTCGATACAACTATCCACTGAACCTTTGTAAGACACTGGGACCTACAATACAACAGATTAGTTTAAGGCTTACAAGAACTCCGAAATTAAGTTGTATTTACTGTGACATCAGACTGAATGTCTACACTTATTCTCATTGTTTAAAAAAGAAGATGAAGTAACTTTGAAATCTAAGGGTACAAAGTCTGATTTAAATGATTTATTTTCACTTTCCTACCTATACTAGGTAAGGAAAGTATCGGGTCAAATTTCCGATATGCGGTTTTCAACGGTTCTATATGTTTCAGAGCCCTCTGAGTCTGAAAAACACATTTTTAGCCATTGATCTGTCTGTCTGAGCCAAGATTTTCTCAGAAACTAGTGAACCGATTTTGTTGCTTCTTTTTTTATTTTGTAGTGTTTTGACTACTGATGCCTGTGACACAAATTGGGTGCTCCATGCACAATATATGAAAAACATGTTTTTATATAGACTGTAGCACAAAAACGGCTCTAACCATTTTGATTAAACTTTCCTATAATGTAAGATTATGGGTACATATCCTGGTTTCAGAAAGCGATGAATGATAGAAAAAAGATAACTAAGTGAAAGTAAGAAAATCTGTTGCCTGGATCACACAAGCTTCACTATTTCCTCTACTTTTAACAGAAATTATTGTTTGACAAAATTATGCTATTGCAAAAAGTTTTTGGCCAGCAATATTAGAGAGTGTTGAAATTTTTACACTGATCTTCCCTAAGCCGGTATACATTGCTTTAGTTTATCAAATAAATTGTACTCAAATCTTTTCTTTGATCAATTTTCAGGAAAATAAATCTAATTCAATTTTTTTTGTTTCTTGATGGACATATGTAAAGATATAAAAACTTTTCTGAAATAGGTAGGAAAGTTGTGTGAGTGGACACACCAGATTTTTTGTTTTGTTAAGAATTTAATTACCTCATATATATACTTTGTCACAAAATATATATCTTTTGAGTTATGCCCAAATAAAATTTATGTTTTGCCACAAATTTTTCTTGGAACCTTACTATATATGAAAAATTAAAAGGCTTTAAGAAGATGACTTAAGGCAAGTTTCATAAAAATTGTTAGAACTGTTATGGCACTCAAGTCAACAGAAAAACACATTTTATAGGGTACTAAGTTTAGTACACATGCATTGGGGAGAAAAACTAAAAGCTTAAAAAGTAAAAACGTCTACTCATTCAAGAGATAATCATGTAACAGACACAAGCGCACAACCAAACCAATGGCTGAAAACCTGATTCAATCATGATAATTTTCGTATCTTACAGAGGTAGGAAAGAATTAAAGTATCATTTTAAAGTAAAGTATATCATAAAATACTCTTTGGAAAAATTAAAGAACAAGAAAATTACCTCTTTGTGTTCAACATTAGGCAGAGATTGTCCAGGCATTCCAGGAGTGGAGGTAGTTCCACTCACCACAGGCATTGTTTTGTTGACCAAAACCTGAACAAGAGATTCATATTAATTCTTAAGATACTGTATATATTACTCCTTCTATGAATCTTCTCATCATGAATATGCATAAACTTTCCCATAGTCGTAACAAAACATAGACCAAATACTCTTTTCCGTACTTGAATAAACATACGTAGTTAAGCTTAAAAATATTTTTTGTTGTATTTAAAAAATTAATTATAAGTACTTGGGAGTCAGAAAAATTCAAGTAATTGTGTCAAGTAAGTATTGGTTAAGTTTATTCAGATGAAACCTGAAATATCATACCTGTCTATCTTTCACTATTTCACCAGGAGCTGCAATGCCATCAGAATCAAGAGCTTGATGTTTGTATGGTGCTGTTAATGTTTCAGCCTCCAACAGAGGAGGCATGACTCGATCATATGTTTGATTAGCATACTGCTTCAAGTTACACCTTGAATTTCTATATACCAAGCATCGGCCATAACCTATAATTATCAATAAATTAAAATAAGAAAAACAAATATTAAAAAAAAACAAGTTCACAAAGTAATACTGCAGGAAATGCTTAATTTAGATTACCGCGGTCGATGGAGGCTTTATTCAATATGAGAGCATCTTCTATATCATAACCAGAATAGCTCATTACAGCTACGATAGCATTCTGACCAGCTGGTAATTTATCAAAGTTTATTAGATCCAATGCTCTACTTTTCACCATCGGAGCCTGAGGGTAGACTAAATTGTACATCAGAGTATCAATCCTGTTTCTCTGATTATATCCAATTGTTCCTTTAAAAAAATAATAATACAAAATTTCAAATAAGTGGAAACATCCATTAGTAAAACAAATGAGTCGTTTATAATTAAAACCAGTTACGTTTATTTATATAAATTTGATATAAAAAGAAAATGGATTTTTTAACAAACAAAATGTTTGATCAGTTGAAATGGCATCTTCCTATTGGGTTCTTGGAATGGTATTGAACTTTAAAATTTTATAATTTCAATGTATGCTTTAACATGCAGAAAACTGCTATTTTGTGTTAGACATAACAGGTTTTGTTTAAAAGTGGTCTCTTAAAAATTTATTTTTGGGTAGTTCTTTGGTTTTTATCAAGTTTTAATAGCTTTAGTAATTTATTTCACATTTATACACATCTTTTCCCATACAAATATTTACTGCATTGATAAAAAATATATTTTTGAGATCATGAAATTTTTAAGCAGAGATTAATTTTTGTTTATAGTTTAATATTTTTTAAAACTAAACTTGGATCATAAAATTACACAAGAACGTAGTCTATTCCTAAACGAATCTTGATAAATTTCTTCTAAATTTTTTTTTTTCGATTGTACTGCGATTCCATTAGCTGAAGGAGAAGCTAAAGATCGAAAGGTTCTATTTTAAGACCTTAAATTTGTATTCAATGTTTTTGGGATTTGTTTCTTTTCGATCAAGTCTCTTTAAGTACAAGAAACTTTAAAAATTTACTTTTATCCAATAAGAATACATAAGGGATTTTTATTCTAAATGATTAAACTAAAATGATGTGTTACAAAAAAATTTACAAGAGAAATTTCGAAGATACCAAATACTGACCCATAGCCTGCTTTCCCATAGCGCATTGGTAAGTGTTCCTCGGACTTTGATTGTGATGAGGATAAGGAACCAATGCAGCACAGACACCAAGAAGAGTGAAATCAGCTACCTCGAGGTGGGTTGTTTTCAAAGTTATTTCACCTTCATTCAAAGCAATCAAGCTGTCATTTTCTTCGTTTACATCCAAGTATTCAATCAAACCTGAGGAATAAGAGAATGGTATAAATAAAGAATTTTTGCGGATAATTCAAAGATAATATTTATCTAATGGCATGATTTACCTTCATTGAGAAAATCTTCAAATTTCATTAACCCACTAGAAAGCTTATTAATATGAGTTGAGTTAACTAGTGGTTTTCCGTTTTCAACAATTATATATGGCCTACAATTGAGATGCATATTAAATCAAAGTTGATATTTCTTAACAAAAATATAACATATAACATGTTAACATATAACATATAAAATATAACATGTTAATGCATAATCAAATAGAAAAAATGAATAAATAAAATTTAAAAAACGAATAAAAGATAGTAATTTTTACACAAAAATGTACATTGGAAAAAAAATTCATAAAAGTCTTTATTTTACTATAAATAAATACTTAGGTGACAGAAAAAAAAAATTATATAAAATAAAAATAATAATGTATATGATATACATGGAAAAATAAAACTAGCTGTATGAGACTAAATAAAGAGTAATTAGAGAGAACAGGAGGATTTCAAATATGGATAAGGAGGACTATGTTGTATTTTGAAAAAGAGAGAGAAAATCCCAGAAAATGGTAGAAGGATAGTAATAAAGGAATGTGTTTGTTTATGCTTTAAGGCATAAAATTCTAGAGTTACCAACGCTTGTGAGGCAGTTATTTTTTGAGTTCTTAAACTCCTTAGAAGAGAGAAAAAGAAAACATATTTTAAAAACATATAAAAAATGAAATAAATTAGAATAAATAAAAATTATATTTATTTCTATATTTTATTTAATAGCCTATGGATTTTAAGATTTATTAACAACAAAGGAATGTTGAAGAGGCAGGGAAGACATAGAAGACAGAAGATTTCTAGATCTTGGAGTAAGGGAGTGGATAGAAGACTTTTACAAATAAGAAAAACTATTGTTATTACAAAGTATGCATATAAATGGTAATTACCTACAAAGCCGTCCACCATCAGAGCTTATATAGACAGACTTATGCTTGTGATGCGGATAGATGGAGACAAAACCGTTAATTCGACCACACCTCCGCAGCATTCGAAAATTTTTTATCAATCTGCGATGTTTTCCAGTTATGCCGAGAATATTACCTTTGAAATGGAAAAAAAGAAAATCATCATATGATTACTGCCAACATAATATGAACAATTTCATTATGATAAACCATCAATATTATCATGATTTGCCTGGTTTATGAGCTCTACACATTAATTTTTTAATATACGCCAGATATTAGGAAAACTTATAATATATTACTAAATTTTTAAAACATCTAAAAAAAAGTGATGTTTTAAGAGAATGATTTTAAAGTTTAAAATCATAATAAAATTTACCAAAAATAAATCTAGCCACTGATTGAAATTTTTATTGATTAAACATCAGATTTATTTAGAAATTACCTGAAGTTACTCAACTCGATTAATCTAGTAGACCACAAAAGATCTTGATTTGATGTTAAATATTTAATTAATGATTTATATGTATAAAAAAAAATCTAACCATTGAGGAAGACAGTATAAACATTAGTATAATACATTTCTTCTCCTGCGAACCAATGCAAAGATTCCACGCCCATATTGTGTGTTATTTTAATAATTGGCTCCTCTTCCACTTCAGTAGTAATATGGGTCATCAAAGCAAGGTTCTTTACCAGGCCGCAAGCCTAAATAAAAATAACACGTGTTAATAATACAATACTGCTATATAATATTTGATACATTTAAATAAAAAACATTTCATCACTATTATAAATAAAAATCTGGAGCTCGCAATACACAACTTTCAATTACCACTCTACTTTGAATAGAAATTATTTTCTGGCAATTTTGGGCTATTATCAAATTTTTGTAGTGCATTTTTAACGGAGCTACAGCCTACAGATAACAAATCATTAATACCATTAAAATAACAAAATCGCTATTAATTATATCAACAGTTGACAATGAGAACTTCGTTACAACATCAGTTTTTGTAAACCACAAAACTCCAGTTGTCTCTGTGCTATATATATATATATATGCCTAGAGAGATTTGAAAGTATATCTGTATATTCAACTTATAAATGATTATGGACTTTATGCCTTTCAGTTATTAAACTGTTATTTTCTATTTTAAAGTTTACTAAAATGAAATTAGAAGATTTTCATTGCCTGCAATAGATGGATCAAACGTTGCCTCACTAATTGTAAGTGAATAATGTTGGGATTTCACATCAGGAAAATTTATCAAATTATTCACTAATTTAATTTTCTAAAGGGTTACATGATGATTTTTCGGAATAAACAGATGTTGATACCTAATTATTTAAATATGTTAGATATAGAGTTATTAAACTACAGTAAATGTATTATTATAAGGTTATAAACATATCCATGAAATATTTTTATATTTCACTTATTTTTTCACACAAGTACAATGAAATAGTATTTTAAACAATGGCATTGGCTTGATTCGGTGGATTTTAAATACTTTTTTCAAACTGAAAAAAAAAAAAAAATGTTAGAGTTTAGATTTAGTAAGAAAATCTCATTTAATTTCCTCGGAAACATGTGAATCCACACATTAGTGATTATTTTGTAAATTTACTTTAATTATCCTCATCCCCACATATATTATTACAGTAAGGCTCGAAATCGGTTTTGTACCAAATATAAGCGGGACAAATTGGATCTTGAAGATTTCGTTGCGTACAGCAAGACCTGGATAGTTCCTCCGGAACTATCGGATCCTGCGTTTTTAAGCCCCAAAACGTACTATTTTCGAGATAACGCAAGGCATAGGGTTCACATCCACACAACCTTACATTAATTGTAGTACTGTCATTGAATACAAGTCTCATTTCGTCGACTTGAGGCCTCTATTATCGAGAGAGGAGGAGTTTATTTTATTTATCGATGGTGTTTTTGATCGGCAAACCAAATAATCGTTAATTCTAAGCCACCAATTTCGAAGGCTTCCTTCTCCTTCAGGCGGGCAAAATAGCCCAATCAACCCAAAAATTCAGGTAAACAAGTTATGAAAGAAAACACACTTTATTTGCGAATAACTAAAAAATTACACACTTTTCCCTTGGTTATGCCCATGGTTATATAAAGGATTACTAAATTCCCTACAAAAGGAAAAACAAATCATCGAAATCGGACAATTTTTAGCAAAGATAAGGCTTATTGAAATTTGTAAACATTTAGGATCCAAACATTAATGAAGATTTAAAATAATTTTTGTTTCCTTTGTCATTTATATTTATCGATAAAGTAACAATTGATTTTCTTATCTTTTGATACGTTGCATTATTTTTTTGTCTTAATAATTAGGCATTTGAAAACAATATGCTGTGCGAATTTTTCGCACGGGCCTAACAGTTAAGTTAAATAATGTAACTTTTCAGAAATTATTTTTATATATTTTTTGTCACTCTCTGTTACCTTCTACAACTTTATTAATTAAATATTTTTTTTTTCTAAAATTCTCCGCTTTATAACAATATATTATACATGTACCTTTTGACTATTATTTCCGAAGATTCATTTTCAATCTAGATAAGCATTTTTATTTTTTTTCTCCTTTATTCAATCATCAAATTCTTTCAAAATTTATACTTAACATTTTTTCATAACTCCTAACAATGAGCGATAGTTAATTATTTAAAATAAACCAAATTAAAGGTACTTTTCAATATGAAAATTTTCGACAATGAGCACAAAATTATTTTAGCCTCCAACAGAAATACAAAGCTTTTCTACCTTCAGTAGTGATAAAGCAAAATTATTAGATTAGTTTTAAAAAAATAACCTTTAATTTGATTTATTGTTATTAAAGAAAATAAGCAAATAAAACAAATTTTATATTTTATACTAGTCATTCTTCAGTTTATTAAAATTTAAAGATTTTAAAATCGACTTCAGATTGTTTATAATAAATTTGAAAAAAAAGAAAAGAAAAAGTTTACCTCTCCTTCAGGAGTATCAGAAGGACAGAGCATTCCCCATTGTGACGGCTGTAGCGATCTTGGACCTGACACCTTTCTTGTTTTTTCAAATTGTGAATTGACTCTCGTCATCATACCTAGGCACGAGATGTAAGAAAGTCTTGAAAGAACTTGAGTAACTCCATGACGTTCCATCTTAAAACGCTTAATAGTCCAATTTCCCTATTGGAGAAGAATAAATTACTTTAAATACTTCATTGGTGTTATTTAACTACTTACAAAAATTAGTTAAATTTATAACAATATTTTAATTACCATAATATTTTCATTATCAAAATAAATAGAATTAATGACAAATAATTTTATTGCAATATGAGAAGGAGAAATGATGTGTCCCTAAGTCATATAAAAAGATTCAAAACTATATTGTGTGCTCCACACCTATTCTATGATTTAATAATAATAAATATATTATTATTTATAGGGGCCGGTATAGCAGAGTGGTTAGCGCGCTATACTAGTAAAGTAAAGATCATAGGATCGAATCCCGGCCCTACTTCCCAATACGGCTGGTCCCCGCGGGAAGTTAGACCATAACCCTCTTAATTGGGGAGGCCTACAGGTGTAATACTTGTAAAAACAGGCTATACAAAAAAAAAAATATATTGTAATTCCAAAGCAACAAAGAATTTCTTAATGGTGCTTTCTTTCCATTCTCTGGATACCAAAATTAATTTACAGGATGGCCTCGATAATACAAAGAACCAAAAACAGTAAATAAATTTAAAGTTGACTGATGAGAAATGGATTGAAAATGGCTCTGTTTCTCACGACATATTGGAATTGATTCAGGTGGTAGTGGCGAAATCGTATTATGGTGTCTCTAAAAAGAAAACATTAAAACTAGACAGTCACCCAGAAGTTAGGAATCTCTTTATACGTAATTTTTGCAGCATATATCACGAGGAAGCCCAATTTTAGACAATATATTAGCTGAAAAAGCAAAGTTTTTCCATTAATAAATAATTTCTTTAAAGAAAGATTACAAAACAGATTTTAATGGCAGTAAAAGTTGGCTTGATAATTTAAAAAGCAGTATTTTAATTTTTATTTCACTGAAAAATTTCTTTATATCTATTTTATTTTTCATTATAGATTATAGATAAGTCATAAAGGCATTTAATACTTGCCTGAAGTGGGCAAATGGATACTACGTCAACTACTGAAGCCTGGTACTTTTAAGGAATTTGTGAGAGGCGTTTTCTTTAGCAACAAAATCAGACTCAACAAACATTATATGATCATTTTAAAAATCATTTTTAGATTGAAACGTGTGTACATTTAACTGATATATTTTCGTAATTTTCCATCATTTTAAATTTAATCTTTGATAATCCAAACAGACCATGCAATTTACGTGTTTGTATTATCAAGTCCATTCTGTACTTCTATTTAGACAATAATTTAAACCTTCATTTAAAATTCAACTTCTAAATATTTAAGCAACTATATAAAAGAGACATAGAACAAAAATGAGAATAAAACTTGTAAAAATATAAAGAACATTTTAAAACAAAAAAATATCTTTATAAATTAAGGATTCTATTAAACTGTTAAGAATGAGCTATAACTTTCAGAAAGTAAAATAACAACTGACATTATTTCATTACGTTGTTGAAATAATCAATTACTAAGAAAATTTAAATAGTAAATATTTGGAAAAGACAAAATTTACAATAGTTATTCTTAAATTATTGTTTATTTGATGGGTAAAACATGCAACAGGAACAATCTACAAGGCTTAAACATCTAATGGACGAGGCCTTATATTGAATTGTACTTACAGTAGAAATAGCATGGACCAAAGCATTGGTTATCAAATCTTGCCGCATATGTTTTACTACATCAAATTGGGCTGCTTTTATTTTAGGAATGTTCTTGTCGGCAATCATTTTTAGCTGAAAACAATTACGATACAAAATAACAATTATGTAAAAATATTTAATAAAACTATTCTATCTGAGCATCATATGTAAAATGTAAGAATTGAAAACATGAAATGAAACTAAATGAACTAAATTTCTGACTTCCTCCAAGGAATGTTGCTCAATCTAGTACGAAAATGAAACCATTATTTTTCACAGATTGCTTTTGTTGCCAGGAAAAGCTAATTGAGAGTATTAGGAAAACTGAAGTAGAGATGACAATTAAATTAACATATTAATGTTTATAAATAATAACACAAATGATTAAAAAGTAGTTTATTATTTCCAAATAGTTATAAATGAAAAATATCTGTCGTCTCCTCATATGAATTTTATCAGCCACTTTGTGTTAAATACAACAGAAATTGTTTGTACGATACATCACTATTATTGGTCTGATTTATTTTGTCTTAAAATTATCTTTTAGATGATCATCTGAAATGTTCCGGGAGATGTATATTTTTCCCGTTATCAAAAACTAAACGAAGGTGAATGGATTTCTAAGGAAAATTACATAAAATAATATTCAATAATACCTCAGTGTTCAATCTTTTGAAAGCGTCCTCGAACATAAGGGATAACAATGACCCTGCAAGTTCCAGCCTTTTATTACCATAATAATCTTTATCGTCAATAAATTCAGGTTGACTCTCAGCCTGGATGACCCTTCTTACCATCAAAGCAGTATAGACAGCTTTATGTTTGAAATTGAAATTTTCAACCTAAAATAAAAATTATAAGCAATTAATCACAAATTAAACTTAAAAATATAGAAAGCATGCTTAATAAAAATAAAATTACACAAACCGGCACATGAGCTAATATCACAGAAGTCAATAAATCTCTTGCTTGATCAATGGGAGGTTTTGGTTTTCCTGTAGGGCCAAGAAATCTTTTCTGCTTAGTCCTCTTTCCAATATAACTATGGCAAAGATTAATAAAATATTGCATTATTAAAATATATTTATTTATTCACACATGTCCTGAAGGAGGGCAGAAACCTCCTCATCAAAAAAATCTATATTGAAGAGTTTGTTTGTACATACTAAATTTAACTACAGGTCTTATTTAAAAGTGTTTTTCCATTAGATAGACTAATCACTGAGAAAGGCTTTGTAATATCAAGCTTCGACCCATAGGAACAAAGCTAACAATAAACTTCAATTAATTAGGAAAACTGTTAATAATGCAAATTGTCGAGAAGTGTACTGGAGTTATCTTGAAGAAATTTTTTTTTCTCCATTTTTTTAGAAAATCAGTACATACTATGAATCAGTGTGTAAATATGAAACCATAATTTTAACATAGAAAATATACGAACATTGCATAAAAATCTTAGATCATATTTTATTCGAAATGTTCTCCATCCCTAGCTATACATTTTCCCCATCTTTCTGGCACTTTATGAATGCCATGCCAGCAATATTGTTGCTCTTTTGAAGAACCAGTCATCAAGCCATTTTTGTTTGTTTGCATAAGAAGTGAAGTGCTGCTTGACAAGTGTGTGACCCATCAATGCAAATAAATAATAGTTGGAAAGAGATAAGTCTGGTGAGTAAACACAAAATGTTCAACACAATTAAAACAATGCTGTTCTATGAAACTTGTATTATTGAGAGTTTAAAATCTTTACCACCTTTCAAAGAAACAAAATGGCGCTAATAATACAGTTTTACAGTAATTAAATTAACAAGTATAGCTATCTGTAGACAATTTCCGGTTTAATATTTACACACCTGGTACTTAAGCAATGGGAGAAATAAATAGAAAAAACGTTATGTATAAAAAAAAAGTGTGGTTCTAATTTTCAAAATAAAAACATTCTTTATGCTACAATATTGTAAGTAACTGAAGAAACTTTCGGTACTTGTGGATGGTCTGATCTCTGGTAAACCTCCATTCTTATCTCATCTTATGTGACATAACCTGCTTTTTTATTTAGTGTAAGATGTGGCGTGTGCGTTATTGAAACGGATGTTATTAAATTGTGGGAAATGCCGTAATCAGAAGAAGATGCTATCAAATATTTTCAAGATGCCGGCATAATTACAAAGGTGAAATATCGTGATGAAGGCAATGAAATGAAGTTCGACGGGAAGACGAAATGGCGATGCTTTCGTACTTGTAACAAAAACGTTTCTATAAGAAAAGGAACATGGTTCGAGGGGTCGAGGATTTCTTTTTTAACGGCTTTGAAATTCATTTATGGGTGGTCCCATAATTTAACAACAATCCAGTGAGGGCAAGAGCAGCTGAAACTATCCGAGAGATGATGTCATATTTATAAATTTGTATGTACAATAGATTTTTGTATTATAGTTGTATTTTTTCATTAATATGTATACTGTTTTGGTCTATTTAATATATATGTTGTAAAATAAAAGTATTTTTTTATCATTACATTTGTTTTTGTTACAATTTCAATAATATGAATATAATATAATAAATATGAAAACGAAGATCTAACAATATGAATATCAATAATATAAATATAAGACAATAAATATGAATACGAAGATAGAAATTATCACTGCCTTATCAGAATTATCGGTGTTAAGGTTATAAACATTGGCATACAACAGTCGAACCCGACCGGCTATTTAAGGAGTACCTCCAAATTCAATGCAAGTGGAATTGTCGGGCACAGTGAGTTTATGATATTTTTATTAATAAATTTATTTTTACTTTCATAACGTATTTCTGAATATTATGATTTTTACTTACTTTAAAGCCTGATTTTGGGTGTACACACTTGCTGAATAACAATCTTCAATAGATAGGGCCATTTTTTGTAATGTTTCCTTTTCTGTTCCAATCATTTGCATAATTAATATATCTGCACAAAATCCCATTGCTTTAAAAAATATCGCAATAGGAATATCCTAAGAAATAAAAACATCAATAAAAAATACATATAAAATAATAACCACAACTCAAGAATACCGAATCCATCACTTCTTCACAAAATAAATGGTAGAGGTCGACAGACAGTTATTTAATGATTATAAAAAACAAATGGTACTTTTAATGTTTATTTAAATTATTGCTGTCAACTGCAAAAAAAAAAAAGGGGATAAACTGATTCTCCATGAAGTACAAAATATGACCATATCTGAACTGTTCACACACAAAATACTTTATAAACTTTGACATGAACACATTAACAGTTCACACATTTGTAATGCTCCACATGAAATTAAAGAACTTAAACTGAATGGAAAACCAACTTCTTTTATTAAAATTTTGAAATAAACAGTCAAGAAATTGTTAAAAAGTTACTAAGTTTAGTGTAGTGCTGATCAGGACCCAGAATTCTCGAGTATTAACTCAAAAATTTTTTAGAACAAAACTAACATCTTGTAATGAATTATGCTTCAAATAATATTTTCCTTTTTTCATAATAACCAATGTTCGAGACTTTTTATCATGAGTGCTGCTGGTAACGATACATTGTACACTCCCTTTCCTATCTTCTTCAACAATCATTCTGTTTCGTGAAAGTTGTTCTTGAATTAAAATAACCTAAAAAAAAAAATAATTATTTTGAATAAACATTCAATAATATAAAAAAGAATGAAGAAAAAAAAAGTAGTACCTTCTCAGTTCCACGAACAACAAAGTAACCACCAGGATCCAGTGGGCATTCATTCATTTTTGAGAGTTCAAATTCAGACTTGTTTGTCAACACACAGTTGGAACTTCGCAACATGATTGGCATACTAAAAAATATCATAAATTGGACTTAAAAGTTATATCTTAGATAAAACAATACACAATTTTGATAAAACTATGTTAGTGTTATGTCTGCTGATTGACTGGTGAGCCAGATTATATTGATCAAAGTGTACAGAAAAATGCAGAGGAGTTTGTCAAGTAGACATGCCTGCCATCATACAAATTTTCAGATTGTACATTCAAAACACTACCAAAATATGTTAGAATTTTAGTAATAATTATAAATTGAAGAAGGTAAAACTTTGGTTAACGTATCAATCAGACATGCAACTAATATTTTTTTGAAGTTTTATTGAAACTCTAAATTGAACTGGAATAACAAAGAAAAGAAAAATATCATCTAATCTTTACCGGCCAATAATAAGGTTACTTCTAGCAACCCTTTGGCTTCCTCTAGTATACTCAATATCAACAGTGATCGGTGCAGAATAAGTTAGATCCCTAAGACGACACTCATGTGGAGTAGTTGATCTTGTGATATTAAACCCTTCTTCAATATCTGGCATCCCGACATTAATATTCAAATACCTAAACAGTAAACAATTAATATAATGTTGAAAATAAATAATGAATTGGCATAGGCGAAACTACATTAAATGTCACTTACTTCAAATAAAACATTGGATCAGCATCACTCAAAATTTTCTCATTTGCTTTTACAATTTTCTTGATCTCGATGTTTATAAAATAATTAAACGAATCAATATGCTGTTTGACTAAGCCTTTTCCTTTTAGAAATGCTGGCACCAACTTCCATTTATCCTGTAATATGTAATAAATCAGCAACATGATACATTACATTAAATGATATAAGGCTGTGCTTCTTACCTCAATAATTTCGCAAGAATCTTTTGGTGGCGAATTATTTTTGGATGCACAACTTTCTCCCATCTTTTACCAATAATAGAGTTCATGAACTCAATAACAACACAGTAACCTTCTGTAACCTCCTTCAACGTCTGATCATGAGGTATGGTTTACCGGTATCGATAGATCATTCGTATTCTTACATCGATATTTCTGTTCTGATATTAATGCATATTTTCTAATTGTGGTCCTATTTCTTTGCAGATATACTTATTGATATTATAGTATTTTAACAATATTTCTCAGTCAATTTCATCAGTTTTTTTTTCTTTTTTGAAGAATTAAAACTAAATTCCAAGATTGGTAATTTTGCGTTCAACATATTTCACCTCTAGTTATGTACTCAGGTGCCCGTTTCTTATTTTACTGTCTCAAATTTTCGTATTATATTATAATAACTTTCTCCAAATTATGAAGTAATGACCAATGAAATCAGTGTAAATATCAAAAATCTTGCATTTATCTTTCTTTCAAACAAATTTTATATCTTCTATACACTTTTAATGTGTTATTAAATAGGTAATTACTTTTTTGTATAAGAATATATGCAATAATTTTTCATTTGTTATTTACAGCAATATCAGACTATGAATAATGTAGAAAACACAAACGAATTGTGGAAGCTCGCCGCACGCCTCTAACCTATAAATGTGTCTTCAAGAGAAAAAAAGGTTAAAGACTCCTGACTTACGTTGTATTTCATAAATAGGTAAGGAAATACAAATAAAAAACAAATATTTCATAAGCTTTTATTTATTTAGGTTTAATTTCCGCCTTTGCTTCTTTGCTTTTCACTGAATGCTTTGAAACAACAGGAGGAGCACATTTTCTGCATGGAAGACATTGCGAATCTAAAGCGATTCCTGAGTGCTCTGTAAAACGGATTTGGTAATATCGGATTTCTTTTCCACCATCTGCCTCTAGCATAATATTCGTAACAGAATCATTTTGTACCATGCAACAAACATGCGCCATGATCTGCACATAATCTGGAGAATGAACATCTGAAAACAAAAAAAAACGCTTGATAAGTTTAATTTTATTATACTGTGACATTATCGTACCATTTTCTGGACGAATGTTCTGTATAAATTTAACTAATGAGTTTACCAACGTCTGGTATTAATTGTTAATAATATTTATAAAAGTTTAATTTCAATATTGGTACGTTTATGTAATGCATTAATGATCCAACTGATATGCATTGGATATCGTTTACAATCGCCTGCGAGGCACCATGCACGTATGGACATTATAGCCGATCGTCATTGTTACCGATCTTGTAAATGTAAAAGCAATTATTGCTACCATAATCTAATCAATTCCTTTATATTTTGGACACGTTTTTCAGATGTTCCTGAAGACGCTTCGGTTGCTTCACAATTAAGTTTTTCAAAACCTACACTGCCTAAAACAGTTTTCCATACAGACGAAAAGTTTCATTTTTCATTGGAAAAACGTTTTTGAAAAAACAATCAACTTTCTAGATTGTTATTTGACAATAAATTAAACCAAATAACATTAAAATTAGTTGCAATTTACATATAATAATACCGTAATATAAATATTTATGAAAATCAACTCAAAAAAGTTTCCATACATGATACAAATATTATACGAACTTTATATTATTTCTTTAATACCTTGTGGTACCACCCTTTGCCCTTAA
The DNA here is from genome assembly GCA_928085145.1 of Nezara viridula. NCBI lineage: Eukaryota > Metazoa > Arthropoda > Insecta > Hemiptera > Pentatomidae > Nezara > Nezara viridula. The sequence goes on from OV725077.1 coordinate 18,901,387, forward strand.
TACTTCAGTTAGTCCATGTTTCATACTACGGATCATATTTTTAGTTACCTCGCTGCTAAGTGAACCCCATTCTGCCAACAGAGCTGCTTTGAGATCTTTAGTTCTAACAGCATGATTTTTCACATACCGTCCTAATTCATCCCACAAATGTTCTATTGAGTTCATGTCTGGTGATTGTGGAGGAATGTGCTACTGCTTTGGAACACTGTGGATTAACCAGTGTTTTTCATTCACGGCGGTGTGCTTAGGATCGTTGTCCTGTTGAAATAATAAATCTAGGTATAAGTCCAAGTTTTTTAGCAGAACTTTTCAAATTGTTCCTTAGAATGTTTAGGAATACATGCCACTTGCAGATCCAGTGGGAGGGAGGGGGCGCTTTCCCCTGGAAGCTGGAAAAAAATTCCAAAAAAACCTATTGAAAGAAAAGAGAAATATAGAGAAAATTCATCCTCATAGATGAATTCTATATGTAATAGAAAAAAGATTTATCGTGACCAACACTAGCGAATGACTTGGATGGTGGAAAAAAGTTTCAAAAACACCTATTTAAAGAAAAGCGAAGTATAGGGAAAATTAATTCTCATAGGCTAATTTCCTAATCTATATATATAAAAATGAATGTATGTCTGTCTGTCCGTCTGTTTTTCCTTAGTGCATTACTATACCATTCAACCGATCGGCATGAAACTTTGGGAAGTTGTTCCGTACACTCCTGGGAAGATTTCTGGCATAGTACTTCTGTCTTACGATAATTTTATATATGTAAAAAAAAATAAAAATGTAAATGTTTTTCTCTTCAAAGCCGCAAAAAAATGTGCCGCTATAAACTGTAGCGCCAAAACGGCTTTACCGATTTTAACGAAACTTGGCTAAAGTCTTCCCCTTGAAACCCTTTTAATTTATGTGTATAACATACTTTCCCGAAAACAAGCTGAAAAATGTTACGATGAATTCAATATTCTATTTGCCGATAACTAAAAAAGTACACAATTTTTGATTGATAATACCCATATTTATTTGAAAGATTTCTGAATTGCTGACAAAATAAAAAAAAAAAAAATCATCGAAATCAGACGGTTCGTTGCAGAGTTATAGAGTTTTAAACATTTACTGCTTTCTCTTCAGAAAAGGCCGTTTCCTTTTGCTTCCTCACTACCGAGGGCGGCAAGCTTTTTTTTTTTTTTTTTTTTTTTATTGATTAATCGAAAATTTTATAATTACTACAGTAATTGAAATTATCATTTGAAGAAGTTATATGATTCTCCTTATGAAGGTCAATACTATTATACGTTCTTTTTATTAATTTTTTATTTTAGTTTTATAAGTTCAACTCAGACTGTTTCTGATGATTATGAATGACGGCGTATTCACTCAGATGATTATGAATGTTCAATTTGAATCATGAGAAAAAAAATCATTAGAATTAGTTTAAATTGAAGCCATTTTACAGACAAATTTGTTTCCCAACTTTTTAAAAATGACAGATGTCCTTTGCTATTAATCTACTCATATGTGCTTTCTATTTTCTTTCTTTTTCATTTTGCCAGGCTAAACCACAGCAGCGGGGGTAAAGCTAGTGTTATATAAAAAAAAATTATGATAGTGTCCAGCTCTAGCGAATTCTGCCAGGGGGCGCGCTCTCCCTTGGATGGAGGAAACAATTTCGTAAAAGTTCCTAAAAGCAGGAAAATTTAAAGAAAAAAGAAATATAGGGAAAATTCATCCTCATAGGCCAATTCCTAATGTAATAGAAAAAAAATATATCGTGTCCAGCACTAGCGAATTCTACCATAGGGCGCGCCCTTCTTTTGATGATAGAGAAAAGTTCCAAAAAACATCTATTTAAATAAAAAAGAAATATAGGAATAATTCATGCTCATAAACGAACTTTCTATAGTACTATTAAAAAAAATATTATCATGACCATTTTTATTAACTTTACGGTTTGTCATAGTACGTCACCTCACTAGGCTGTGGCGCAATGCGAGATTTTGTGAAACCAAGAACAGAATGTAAGGGCAAAAGTTGGCTCGTAGGTTGAACTGATGTAGTTTTTGGCCCACCATGAAATGCGAAGGCTCCAGTCGTAGTTTGTTCCTACTGACTCCGAACTGAGTCTCACAAGTGGTATACATGATGGAGGAAAATTAATTAATTAAAAAACTTCATTTATTCTTTCTAACAAGCTTTTATTCGAAAACAAAAACAATATAGTTTTTCTCCCGGATCCAGTTTTTATTCAGTTCAAATAGATCTGGACGTATTGCAACCTCCAGCAACAATGGTCTCCTTGAAGAATCCATGTCTAAACCCATATACAGGGTGTCCCTTAAGTAGAGATAAACATTTAAAGGAGTGATAGCAGAACTTTGTCTCTTCTTTGTCTTTTCTCCAGACACGACACCTGACATCTGGTACAAAAAGTTTAAATTTGGATTCATCTGAGAAGATAACAGAATCCCTAAAACTTTCTGGCTCATTGGTACACTCCATGACGAACGCCAACATCTTCTTATTTATATTTGCTTATAAAGGGTTCTTTTTCTTGCAATTCGTCTATGAAAACCTTTCTTTGTTAGAAAATTCCTGACAATCTCTGGATTTACACATACCCCTTAATCTCTTTGAAGCCCTCAGGCTAAGAATGATGCACATTGTTGGGGCCAGGGGTATTTCAAAATGAAAATATAAATCTTTCTCCGGTGAGTTTCCTCAAAGGTGGGGAAAATTCGAGCAAAATTAAAGGGTGAGAAAGAAGGGGGAAAAAGAGTAAAAATGAGACCTGTAAAACATGAAAAATGCATGCACATCAAAATATTATAAAATTACTCAATTAATTAAATATGTTTTAAAGATAAACAAATAAAAAAATCCCCTTCTAAATGTTTACAGCATTTATTGAATTGAAATAAAAGAGATGAAATATATACTTACAAGATTTAAAACATAAAGACAATAATCAATGAGAAATAAAGAAAAAATGTGCATCAAAATAAAATATATATAAAATCAACTTCTAAAATTATAAATAAAACAAGAGAAAACCATAACTGTTCAAAATAATAAAACTAATTTATCGTGAGAAACAAAATCAAATTAATATTTAAATGTCTTTGGTAACGGTGAGAATAAAAAAACAATACAATCTAAGATGGAGGCTATACTTCCAAGAGGTTACCTAGATGATCAGCTGTCAAAGCAGTCGATGGTGTGGGAATCGATATGTATATCGATCTCAATAGATGACTGGAGATGACAGCTGGGCTCTTCAAAATGGCGCTAGGCTGTTTTGCCAGATGAGGTGAGGTGAGACGAACATGGAGCTGGTGAGAATGGTGGTGGTAAACTTCCAACACGTGGATCCAACCTAAACGAAGGATCGTTCCAGACTGACTTTCCGGCAGTATTATGGCATTATTTTGATGTCTTAATCCCTAAGACTGGGTATTGCTGCAGGGCTGGTGTGTATATACAACGCGATAATACATCGAAAAATAAACCTAAATATATAAATACTATAAACTTGAATATATTTCTGGGACACTATCCCTCAGCTTTTTACAAAAAAAAAAAAAAATAAATAAATATATTATTAACATTTCAAAAGGGGTAAAACGGTGAGAAAAAATAATAATAAAAAATAAAGATATGAGTGTATGCGGCGTTAACACGCTTACACGGGGATTTTCACGGACCTGATTGAGAATAGTCCTCCTGTGAATTCAGTTCATTTTTTTTGGGCGGCCTGAAGGATGTTTTTAATTCACTTTGTCTGATCAACACACACAGCATGCGATTTATTTAATAAAGTTCCAATTTTTCGGATAGAAAATCCTCGACTTCTCAACCGCACAATTTGATCACGAATGCACTGATTACTACATGAATGATGTTGATTTGACTGAACCTTAACTAAACCTTGAATGGAGTGTTCAGATAATAAATTTAAGAAAAATAATGGCATTGAATAGAAATAGAATTACGATATTATAGATGTATGGAAACTTTGTTGGCCTTCAGATTAAAGTTGTATCATGTTCATAAACCTTTGCCTTTACTACCCTTTCTGATTAATGTAAATCATATAATAAATAGACTATTAGCAATGTTGAAGAAAAACTAACTGTATGCAAACCTAGCTGTTGAAACCTACATTAAAAGTACCGCTTTGTCAAATTGACCAAGTCCCTTTATACGTATTCGTTGCTTCTTTTTTCGTTCTTCTGATTTATAAGTCTTACAGAAGCGAATGAGTAAAGTGAGTTGAAATATTTTAAAATAAAAATGTAACAATGGATTTTTATATATAAATAACTCAAAACTTACACAAATGGTACTGCAATGTTTTCTTTTTTACATTTTCGTGTAGAACCGTAAACAATGTTGACATTGAAAACGTTTCCTGCACTGGGCGAAGGTCGCGTTCCACTCAAAATCATTTTTACTTTTTATAACCTCATACCAGACTGAAACGACAAGAAACCGCTCGACGTTTCCGATTACTTCAGCACTTACTAGACAAACGCTCTAAACTTCCAATTAATTACAAAAGACTCACATACATGACTAAAATAAGGCCTATTTGGACTTACGGAGTTGAGCTAAGGGGCTCCACTAAACCATCGAATTCCTCTCGTGTCCAATCCTTCCAATCCAAAATCCTTCGTAAAATCCTCAATGCTCCCTACTTTGTTACAAATAAAACCATCCATAATGACCTTAATGTTTCTTATGTTTCAAATCTGGCCCAATCCAGATACCTATCCTTCCATAATAAACTTCAGAATTATCCCAACCCTCTCGTTCCTAACCTTGCTTCCTCTTTAATTCCTGATAATCATCCGAGGCGTCTGAAAAGAAGATGGCCCCGTGATCTCCTAATTTAGACATATCATTAGTGTGCTACTATTGGGTAGTTACTCAACTAGTATTTTCACGTCATTATATCCATATGTTCAAATTTAATCCATATCTTTAATACAGAGGAGTATAATAAGAGGAGTAAATATCATTAAGAAATGATTAAAAAAAATAAAAATTTTATAATGCAGTTTTGGTTAGACAATTCGAGACTAAGGGAAGATACAGGTTCATCATAGATTTTTCTAATTATTTTAAAAGATTTTTTATTTTATTTTTCTCTCACTTTTTAAATTTATTCATAGTAATAAATTAATAAGTTATTAAAAGTTAAAGTTTTGATTTCGCATAGAAAGGTAAATCATATTTATTTATTTATTATCATCCTACCTTACCTTTCGGCAATATTGGTTTTGGTGAAAGCAGCGTAATAATAAATATTTTATCAAGCTACCTCAGCCACTTGGAAAGTAGTTCTTCAACTGAAGTCCACATCTTCATTCTGGGCTGCCTTCTGCCGCCTCCTCTCTTCGCCTAAGGGCACAAACGTTAAAGTGTTCCGGTCCCACAGTCATCGTCCACCTGTATACGAATTCTTCGAAATACTGGTAGTTCTCTTGTTTCATGAGGGAGGAGATATCATCTTCTGTCATGACGTACAATCCCGTTTTCCTCTTTAAAGTCCTTCAAAGACAGTGCAGGTCGTTACTACGTGTTCGGCAGTTTCTGGAACGTGGCACGTGGGGCACAGGGGTTCGACGTTCTTGCCAAAACTGTGCAGTTTGGCCCGAAAGCCTCCATGTCCGTGAGGACTTGCGAAACCCCGTAATCCGGGAGCAACAATTTCGCTGTTAATCTAAAGTGCACGGTCGAAAAGAACTTCCTTAGCGTCGCTTCTTTTGAGGTTGTCGACCATCGTCTATTCCATTCTTCGATGGTGTGCTGCCGGATTATTTGTTTCCACCTATTGGGCTCACCTGCAATCCTCACTCGCAGGATCTTCGGAAACCCAGCAGTGCCTCCTCTCTTATAGCCACACACTGTCGCATCATCGAGCAGGATAAGGTCGAGAGGAACACTTCTGCAAGACGTAAACTGCCTCGTGTCATACAGTCCTGTAGGCCTTAGTTTTCCGTAGCAGAGCTGTTCTCTGTATCGTCGCCAACTTGTTCTTCTGTTTTCTTGAGGGGTTACGGTCCAGGCGGGGGACGCATACCTCGCAATACCCTGCACAACTCCTTTATAGATTGTCGTTGACGCTGCGCCCCAATTTGACTGAGCCCATTCAATGAGAGGTCGACCCTGCCTGCCAAGTAGTCCAATTTAGGCATTATGTTGAAATTTCTTCCAAATCTCACTTCAAGGTAAGTTATCACTTCACTTGGACGAATTCTCTTCCAAGTATTAGTAGAGTAATAGGATGAGTTCTATCAGTTATCCCTCTCAGGAGTATGGCCTACGTTTTAGCAGCGGCCATCTTCAGCTTTTTCCTCCCACACCATCTCGTCACAAGGTTGGCGCAACGTTCCGCTTCGAGCTTCAGACCGGCTCTGCTGTCGGAAGCCACAACTGCGACCAGAAAGGTATATAATAATCTTAAAACGTCCAAAAACAAGGACGGAGGGGTAATATCGGTCTTGTGGTTACGTCAGAGCTCGATTTTTTACCACCATTTTCCCTTTAAGTGAGCGACCCTGGTATTTTTATTGACCTCGAGCTATAGCTATATTTTTCATTTCCTCAATTTAAATAAAATAATGCTTTAATGGAGGTTTGCATCTAGGTTACATTTACTACCTAACAATAAGAAAATAGTTAGCTTACCATTAATCGTCACAGTTGGTTCAATCTCCAGATCTTTACTCAATGATGTCACGTTGTATTTTATTTTAGTAGAAAACAAGTAACCAATTTCTTGAGCAACACTAACTTTCTGATCTCCCAACATCCACTTCACAAGATCCAAACCTATCCTTGTCTCTGAAATCATTGAATAATTTTATTAAAATGTAGCAGGGGTGCCCAGAAGAGGATTTCATGGCGCATGTTGCGCCATCAAAATATTTGAAGGGGTACATTTTGAAATTTTGAGGGGAGCACATTTCGACGGTGTTATACATTTTCTGAGTGAATTGTTCAAACAAGCGAACTAGGGAAAAACATTTACCAGACCACAGCAAGTGTAATGGTATACAATGTACGATTTTTCGAATTCTACTTTCGCTTGCACTGTTTGTAAGAAGAGTAGACCAATAACATTTCTTGGGAGTGGATGGAGGAGTTCTTGCGCCATTGATCTTGGGGGAGATGGACACCCCTGAGTTGACGTATCGAAAAAGTATAATTAAAGTTTTTGTTGGTAATATTTTAAACAGGATTAGGTGAAGGCGGGTAAGATGACGAATGGACAAATATGACAAACCCAGTATTTCTCATCAGATAGCAGTACCTCCTAGCGGTAACTTGATATAACTGATTAGTAGACAGGACCGCCACGTGGGTGGGGAGCCATGGTGCTGGGGGGGAGGGCGCGGATCGATGACATGATTTGATGTTTCTTTACTTTTTGAAAAACAATACATCCTATATCCCTCGCCCTTACAGGCATTCGGCGCCCATAAATGTTAGCGTTAATCCACAAATAGAAATCGATGTAGTTGTGAACATCGATTTTAAAAAAGAAAAATCCTCACATATATTATTACAGTAAGGCTCGAAATAGGTTTTGTACCAAATATAAGCTCCTGGCATGCTCAAATACCATGAATGGAGTACCGGTGGATTCAGAATTTCACGGGGGTTAGCGAATCGTATTCGCCACTTTTGTTTTTCTTTCTAAAATAAATAAAGTCGACACAAACATTTTGCTATGCTTCAATACTGGAACAGTGGTAGGTCTGTAGATCGATGCGGGACAAATTGGATCTTAAAGATTTTGATGCGTACAGCAAGACCCAGATAGTTCCTCCGGAGATATAGGATCCTGCGTTTTTAAGCCCAAAAACGTACTATTTTCGAGATAGCGCAAGGCATAGGGTTCGCATCCACACAACCTTACATTAATTGTAGTACTGTCATTGAATACATGTCTCATTTCGTCGACTTGAGGTCTCTATGATCGAGAGAGAAGGAGTTTATATATCCATTCCCTCACTACAAGATCTCGACCCTCTGACCTATACATCCCTTATCATAGATCTGCCTCATTCCAAAACTCCTTTATAGCCCGCTCTGTCAACTTTTGGAATTCCCTCCCGATCAAAATTCAACATGCCCCTTCCCTATACACATTCCAAAACCTCCTATTCCAATTCCTGTTCCAAAAACAGTCAGATACCAGCTAACTATTAATACTATATATGTATTGTGTAGCAATCATATAATCATAATACTTGGTAAGAGATAGTACATGCATTTCCTACTATCGACGTAGGAATTTCAATACATGCATACATTTTTTTTTTTATTCAATTATAATTAACTGTTTATTTTTATAAATATATTCAAGTAAAGTTTTTTTTTTTATGAAATGAACTCATTCTATCTATTTTTCGTTCTTCATTTCTCAAAGTGTATGTTTATGTTGTTCAACCCTTATATATAGTTTTGTTCATAGTTCAAGTGATTCGTTCATAATTTTCATGTTTTGTTCATGTTATCTGTATTGTATATAGCTTGTGCATCTAAGGTTTTCTTTACTTTTTATTTTATTTTATCAATTTTATTTATTGTTTCAAACTTTTAGGCCAGTAGTATTCTATTATTTTGTACAATATTGTTATTCTAAAGGGACTTAGTCCCAGAATAAATTTTTTTTTCTAACTATCTATCTATATATATATATATATGTATGTATGTATGTGTGTAACTGTATTTATATGAGGCCGATTTCGATTTCTGTGGATGTCTGTCTACTTTTATGATTTACATTAATATCTTTTAATAAATATATAATGATTTTAATTTATATTCTGAAATAACTCGAATCTATGGGGAAAAATGAAAAAGAAAAAAAAAAAGGAAAAATGTCAGTCACCTCGAGCTCACTTTACTCGAATGAGCGTTACATAGCCGAGTGTGACGATTCAGCCTCATTCGATAAGAATAAGTTTTCCATTCATAAAAACTTACCGAGATGGTTCTCCCAAAAGGAATGCTCCTTCTTTTCCAAAGTCAGAGAGAACATAGCCTTCACCGTAGTCCAGAGGCGGGCGTTCCTGCAGGGGATGTAGATATAGAAGGACCTGGGACAGTTGTAGGAGCAGCGGGCATTGGGGAAGCCGGTGCACATCCCGACCGGCAGCCTCACCGGCAGGATCACGAAGGGTTTGTCTATTCTGGGCTTTATCATCACCTGCAGAAAGAATAGTATTGGAATGAAAAGTAATTTTATTATAGGACTGAAGTATCTACATGAATAATAACAGAATTAGAAAAATATGTATATCAGTCTAGTATGCAGTAATATATATATATATATAAAACGCTGCAAATTATTCCACAATGGTTTATTATTTCCAGACAATTATACATCTAAAGTAACATTACCTTCATAGTTGCAAAGAAAAATAAATAAATGGAGATTCCAATTATTGGACTAAATTTTTTTTTTTTAATCATTGTGATATGCTAAAAAAAATAGCATTACGTCAGTAACATATTCAAAATTTAAAAACCAAACAAAAGATATAACATTTGGAGTAGAACATATTTAAAAAAAACCAGAGACCATATCTTTGCTCCTAATTGTCCGATTTAAAAATTTTTTTTTTGGTTTTTAGGAAATTTTGTAAACTTTCAAAAAACCATCCAAATTTGTATTCGTTTTTCGAATTCCACGCATCCTGAAACGTAAAACCTCAATTTTGAGAGGGAGTTAAGTTTTTGAATTTTTTGGTCGATCACAATGGTTGATTATTGAAAATAATAAACCAAAAATATAAAAAAATCGCGATATCTCTACTAATAGTGCTTTGATGTCGATGAAATTTCCTTCATCTTATCACATTATCGACAAAAAAGTGTAAACTTTTTGAGTTATTCAGAATTTAATTTTACCATCCCTCGTAACTTTTTTTCCAGCTTCTTTTCGTTGAAGTATGTTATATAGTTAAATTTAAAAGGCGTCAAAAAATGACTTTAGCGAAGTTTCATTGAAATCGGTACATTCGTTTAGGAGCTACAGTCTATAGCAACGCAGGTTTTTCGCCGCCATTTTGAAAGTTAAAGGCGGAGAGTAATGTCGATGAAGCAAGATCATCCTCGGGTGACCTATGATTTTATATCCAAATTTGAAAAAAATAGGTCCAGTAGTTTCGGAGAAAATGCGCGGACGGCGGACGGACAAACAAATTTTTATTCGTTTTTCGAATTCTACGCATCCTGAAACGTGAAACCTCAAATTTTGAGAGGGGGTTAAGTTTTTGAATTTTTTGGTTGATCACAATGGTTGATTATTGAAAATAATAAACCAAAAATAAAATGGCTGTTATAAATCAAATGTTGGTAAGCAATTGTAATTACATAACCTACAAATTCCTACAAGCCTGCGGCAGTTTGTGAAGCAGGTGATGGAATAGGAATTATTTTTAAAGCAATTTGTGGACGTGGTTTGACTTATGAAGAGAGGTAAGGAGTTTCAAAAGCAAATAGTACAAAAGATGAAGGATTTGGTTCAGAAAAGGGTTTTATAGGACGAGACATATAGATCTTTAGGATGAGATCTGGTATGAAGAGAATGGATAGAATAACGTAGAGTAAGGAGTTTTAAGATATAAAGAGGATTTTTGGTTCTGAAGACTTGGAAAAGGAAAATACCAAGAATAAATTGTCGCCGGGAAATAGATAAGGACCACTTCAACTCGGTGTACCAGCAGGAAACATGAGTATCCCAAAGATGAATCTTGTGAAGCGATTCGGGAGTCTTTTCAATCTCATCTCCGGGCTTGCGGACAGCCCTCCATACACCAAGCAATTGTAGTCCGAAGTAGTGAAGAGAAAGAACTTTCTATTTTCTTCTTCTGCGTTTCCCTCTCAAGTGCTCAGGTGGCCATACCAGGAACTAAAATGAACAATTCGGTAGTTCTCCTAAGTGCTCCAAGCTTCCGTATAGCTTTATTAGCATATCAGTTGGAGAGGGCCAGATCACATTCCTTTGCTGGAAATGGATCCTGCAAGTTTAAAGGATTTGATCCGTATTTTGTTCCTCTCTCCGCACTCGCAGAGGGGACTAGGACCAGAGCCAATGTTGAACTTCCTAAAAAAGCGAGCTTTGAGCCTGTTGTGATTTATATCCAAAATCCATTGCTGCACTCAAACAGTTCCTAAAATTCCGTGATTCCATGCCCATTAAAATCCTTCAGCTCCTAATTTCCTCACTCATTTTTCCTCACTTCGATTATGGCTGCCTTGTGGTGGACTGTCTTGTGGGCTTGAGACCAGATTAAAGAGAGTAATGAATTGTTTCATTATTATTAATGTGTATAAATAAGTGAACTCGCACATCAGAATTTATCTATAATTTCATATAACTACCAGTGCCTTTTCTTTATTTTCTTTTTTAATTTTATATCTAGATAACCTTCTAATTTAATTTATTCTGAATTATTTCTAATGCCAGACAATTGTCATTAAATTGTACATTGCAGTTATTCTAAGGGGACTTAGTCCCAGAATAAAGTTTATTTTTCCTCTTCTTCTATTCTAACGTTGATTAGAAGATTGGCTTTTCCCCTCCTTCCGAAGACAATGTTTCCTAGGTACGTTCCTCTACCAAATCATCAACAACCATCGTCCTTCTTACGCCTATAACCTTCTTCAGTTCAAATCCTCAGTCCATTCCATGTCCACAAGATCCAAAACCTTCTAATGTTTATATGCCTTCTCACAGATCTGCTTCATTCCAAAATTCCTTTATTGTTCGCACTGTCAATTTCTGGAATTCACTCCCTATCAAAATTCGACATTCCCCAACCATATCCACATTCAAAATCTTTCTATTCCAATTCCTATCCCAAAAACAGTCAGATATTTGCTAACCATTCGAGCTGATTTTAATAGAGAATTTGATATATTTTTATTTTTTAATTCTTTATTATTTTCTTAAGAGTGTATACTGGTCTATCAGTGCAAATAGCTTTAAGTGTCTTGTCATAGTATTAATTGTTTTGCATATAGTTTCGTTTGTTTTGTATATAGAATGTTTACCTTATATTTTCTTTACATTATTTCTTTTTTTCGATTGATTTTATTTTGGCCAGATGTAATCTTTTTATTTTGTTATTCTCAAGGGACTGTGTCCCAGAATAAAGTTATTTTTCTATCTATTCTATCTATTACTGTTAGCTTCGTTAAGAGTTTTTAGCTTGTCTATGCTGAGCTCACAAACTGCGGACTCGAGACCGCTTCCTTCGCCAGCTGGTCTGCCCTTTCGTTTCCTGAGAAGACGCAGTGTCCAGAGATCCACTGCAGGACAACTTCCTTGTGAAAGGACATGAGGTCTTCAAGTTCTTTGAAAAGTTTTCTTAGGCTTTTGCATAAGGAATGCCATTTTTGAGTTGGAACAACCTTCTCAATAATATTCCCCGCAGGAAATTGGTACAGGATACCGGACCCACAGTTTGTAGTTGTATTTGGTCATTTTGTAGTCATTATGTATTTGAGTCCACAGGTCTTTTGGTTAATTAGTATTTATATGTTGGAGGGAAAGAGATTTCAAGAGTTACAAAGGTATATTCTCCTTGCTTTTAATACTAGGGTTGGACAGAACAATTTGTTGTTTCGGAGATTCAAACCAAGAAGGTTTGTCTTCTATTGTTGTTGAACGTTCAGAAGCAATCTTTGTAGTTCTGTGAAGTATGCTTTGCCTTTTCAACCTGTTTATATTCCTTTCTCTTACTCTTTTTTTTTTGGAGGGAATGATTTTGAATGGACTTGACTTTTGTAAATAATTTTAGGAGCTACACATCACTCTTATCCTCAATTGCGAGAAGTTTCGCTTTCATTTTTTCAATTGGCGTAAACTTCATTTCCCTGTCATAATCCTTAGCCCCTGATTTTGCACGATTGAAATTCTGTGGAGGTTCGATACCGCAGCGTTTTCCCAGATGATAGATCTATACTCCAAGGAAGGCCTAGCGTAGTCAATGTATAATGACCTCAGTCTTAGGAATCTTTGGACTTGTTTAAGGTTAGTTATGGATTTCCAGGTAATCTGGGAAATATTATTGTAAATTTTTATAAATCACGACGTTAAATGTCTTTAAATGACTGGCATATTCCACTTTTCTCCGATTTATAAAATTTTACGCATCAGCCCTTTAAAATGATTTAAAGAATAAAAATTGAGTTGGTGTTTGAGAAGTGCCTTTTGGAGATACCAATTTTTTCATCCGCCCATGCCATTTCCATTAATTAAGTTCGGAAACATATTATAAATTGTTCAAAAAAAAAAAAAAAAAAAAAAAACACGAAAAATAAATACAGCTAGCAGTTAAATTGGCCTTGAGGTTTCTATTTAATTTCCTTAGGTAAACATTAATGATGGCGTACTGCTGGTCATTTATTTCATTTTTTTTGCCTTTTTTTATTTGTATTTTTTTTTATTAACGAAATTACAACTGTAATTAATAATAAATACAACAAGTAAATATGAACAAGTAATATGATATGTACAACATGAGGAGAAACTACCCATTGGTAGCACTCCAATTATATTTCTATATTAGAAGGTCCCGAGGCCATCTTTTTTTCAGGCGCCTCGGAGGGTTATCAGGAATAGAAGAGGAAGCAAGGTTGGAAACGAGAGGGTTCGGATGGTTCAGAAGTTTATTATGAAAGGACAGGTATCTGGATTTAGCTAAATCGGAAACATATGGTACATTAAGGTCATTATGGATGATTTTATTTGTGACAAAGTAGGGAGCATTAAGGATTTTTTATTGTAGGAATTGGATACGAGAGGAATTTGATGGTTTAGTAGAGCCCCAAAGCTCGATCCCGTAAGCCCAAATAGGCCTTATTATAGTAATATATATGAGTCTTTTGTAAATAGTTGGCAGTTTAGAGCGTTTGTCTAGTAAGTGCTGGAGTAGTCGGAAACGTCGGGCGGTTTCTAGTCGTTTCAGTCTGGTATGGGGGTTCCAAGTGAGTCGTTTGTCAAGGTGGAGTCCTAGGTATCGGATTTGGTCAACAGGGATAAGTGGGGTATTGTTAAAGGATACTGTAGGACAGGAAGTCATAGGTTACGTTTTTTACCTTAACCAGCATTTTTGGTTTTAAGAATTTGGAAAGCAAAGAAACCAAGAAGGTATTCCGGCCATTGTAGCTTTATATTTTTCGGCTTAAATAATAATTTTTTTAGTAAATAAATAGTGGTATGTCTATATTACTTCTTATTAACACCCAGATTAATGTGCAAATGCATATTTTTAAATAACTGAGGCTACATCTTTGCGAAACAAGTCATTCTATTTTTTTATTTATTTTTTTTGACAAATCTTTATAATGTATATTTTGGCAAAATTTAATTTTTGTTCATATTTACACTCAAAAGGCAAATATTATGCATATTTCGATTAATTAAATTTATTTAAGGGACAGAAAACTGTTTAATTAATAACATTAGTGTTCGCCCAGTGGTCGAAATTCGACTATAATCATAATTCGACATTTGAGGAAAACATAAATGAGTTTCTATGTTTTTAACACTGTTTTTCTTTTTACTCATAGGTATTCGCGTATTCGCATTTACGTTTTAAGTTATTTAAATAGATTTCAATTTACACATCCATATTATATGCTACATTTCAATGGCTTTTGTTACATATAAATCCGGACATTACTCATTATATTTCCAGTTTAGCTCGTCTTCGTGAAAAGTGGTGTGTTGTATGTCCTTAGTGCCTTTCGCTTGTGTTCCCATCTATATTACTTATCGATATACAACTTGTACTAATGATTGATTAATTTTGTAATTAGTGAATGCTGAAACCAATTTTGTTCTTTCTTGAATTAACGTTGAGGAAATGAGATATTTTACTTACTTTGACGATGAAATCTCCGATATCCTCGTTCCTGAGAATGATCCAGAAGGTGCTAGGAGTCAAGGAGTAGCAGGCCGCAGTGAGTGGGAGCACGGCCGCATGCTGGCTGATAGAAGGCGGGATGAGTAGACGGTTGCAGCCGATGTGCAAGATCCTGGGAAGCTTTTGCTGCCGTATGCTGCTCCATTTGGAAATCATTAATTTGCCTGAGGGAGAGGGAAGGATTTAGAATTAAATTACCAAAATTTTATTAATATTTTTTATCTTAGTGAAATCGTAACCTATAATTTATCTTAAACAATTTAGCCACCAAACTAAAAAAAAAAAAAAAAAAAAAAAAAAAACTCCAGCGATTTCCTCAAAAAATCGTTACATACTTTTTAGCAAATTGATTAAACACACTCTATTCAATCATTGGTCAGTTTTTCAGCTCAAATTGTTCCAAAACACTCAGGTGATCACTCTGAATAATTGGAGTGATGGAATTATAAAACTGACCCAGCTGTTCAGTTAAAATATCGTTACATACTTCTTAGCGGACTATGTAAACATCCAACCCTCCTACCGCTTCGGGTTCAAAAGCAAATGTCGCAAACTTGTTTACGCGGTCTTGTGCAGATGATGAACGGTAGAAATCGTCGAAGAGATGACAATCCTTTCTTCTTACGGTGACTTTATATCGGTAGTTTATGAGCTCTCATATTATTTAATAAAACTGCAAATGGGCATTAGACCAGTAACTCCGCTATGAAGGGCTGTAGTGCAACTAAATGTGCCATACAACAATTGGCAACTCTTAACACTCAGTAAAGAACTGAGGCAGACCCTCTACGTTGACAAAGTCCAAGGGCTTGAAAACTTAAACCTAAGCACTTGTTCATACGTAAGGCAATAGTACTCTTACTATAATCATTATAAAACACATCATAACAATAGAGCCTGGAAACTATGCTAACTATACTAAAAACTATAGTTAACAGTTAATTTCTAGTTATAATTTCCATCATATAATTGCATATATTTTTCTGCTTCAATTTTTAATTCAAGTTGAAACATTGCTGAGCATACTGTCCACAAAAAGAGGTTGCTTCAAATAAAGACAAATTTTATAAATAATTTATAATAGCTAATCCAACTTTCCTCCGGGTTTAGGATGTTCAGAAACAACAAGCTCTCTGTACGTAC
Source organism: Nezara viridula (assembly GCA_928085145.1). Classification (NCBI taxonomy): domain Eukaryota; kingdom Metazoa; phylum Arthropoda; class Insecta; order Hemiptera; family Pentatomidae; genus Nezara; species Nezara viridula. Next base: position 18,917,475 of record OV725077.1, read on the forward strand.
TGTAAAACCTTAATAATGCTTTTGCTGACGATATGGTGGTGTTCGGAAATGACTGCCGTAATCTGCAGTTTAACCTCAAGATCTTTCAAGCTGAGATGAGGAATATAAACATGGAAATTAACATCTCCAAAACAAAATTTATGAGGATTGGGAGAAGAAGTGACCGAGGAGACCGGATCGTTCGGCTGGGTGGAATCCGCCTGGAGCAAGTAATGGATTTTAAATACCTGGGTGCTCACCTCAACGAGACTTAAAAGAGAGAATTAAGAAGGCAGGAAAATGCTTCTACTCCCTCAAGTCAGGCTTCTTGGACAAAAAGGAAGTCTCAAAGGCCACTAAGAAGATTGTCTTCAAGAATACCTTCCTCCCTATATTAACATATGCAAGCGAGTCTTGGACCCTCACTTCCAAGCACAAAAGCCAAATCCAAGCTATGGAAATGCGATATTTAAGGAAAATAGAGGGGAAAACAAGAAGAGATCGCGTTAGGAATGTGACCATACGAGCTAATCTGGACTTGAGGCCTGCCGAGGAAATATTCCAAGAAAACCAACTTAGGTGGTTTGGACATATCTCGCGAATGGCTGAAAACAGAATTGCCAGGGCTACCTACGAGGTCAAAGTGGAGGGAAGGCGGCCACAGGGAAGACCAAGAAAAAGATGGAAAGAAGGAATTAAAGAAGCCTTTGACAGGAGAGGAATGGACTGGAGTAGGACAGCTGGCCCAGGATATATATTCTTGGATCAAGCTCTATAAGAAGGAACCTCACACTGCTCAGCGGTAACAAAGAGGATTGGATTAAGTAAGTAAGTTAGTAAAAACTTAATATATGTTAATAATATAAATATACCTGGGCGAGGTTCCTCTTCGGTGTACCACATTTCATACTCCCCTTCCACTTTGTAAGGTGAAAAGACATTGGCATTGATGAAAGTGGGCTTATAAACCGGAGTACTGATGACGTAGTCGCTACTCACAACTAATTTATAGGGTTCTCCGATTAAGGTAAATACCATGTTGTTGGCGTATCCATTAGGTAAGCATGTGCCACTTAATACCAGGATTGCTGTTATAAAAACAAATCTTTGTTATTTAATCCGTTAATTAGTGCCGTTCTAACCTATTCATGTTACTAATTAATTGGCACTTAATATACTAGGCCTTGAAGAAGCTTTTAACTGCAAATACTGTGTAATTTCTGTTCTTTAAACAGGAGTGTGAATTTTCTCCAAGGTCATTGACGCATCTCTTTCCCTCCAAGAATTTTATTAACGTTTTCTTTTCAAGATAAATAAAAAAATATATTCTAAATTGTATTTTAAATAAATTCCTAAACTGAATAGGTTCCCTTCGAAGTATAGTAGCAAGGCTGATAGTTTTTACGAACATTTTCTTCAGTGAAAAACTAGGTTAGAAATTTTCTTGGTTGGCCCAATAAAATCTTAGCCTTTTTATTTATTAGCCTTAAATAATAATTATACACGATTCCAGGATCTTGTAGGAAAGAGTAGATCATATTTTGTTTAATAAACAAGGAAAGTTAAACCGAAAAATATTTAGTAGAGAAAAAATGTCTATTTTTTTCTTAAATGATATTTACAAAATCCTTGGAGTAAGGAAAAAAAGAAGGAATCGAGCTATGTAATAATCAAATATAATGCCTTAGAAGATATTGAAAATTAAATAACTTGACAAATGGATACTTTTACTATGAATTGTTCAAAGATAATATTAATTGAATAAATAATTTATTCTCAGTCATTTCTTTTATATATATATAATGTCTTCTAATTTCATAACTTCCCATCGCGAAAATAAACCTATTTTTAAGAAATTAATTCCAAATCCTTATTTCGTGAGTAAGAATTGTTTGTTTGTATTTTGTGTTTCGTAAAACGGATGGTTTTTTTTAAAAAATGGAATGTAGCATAGTTTATTTGATCAAAAGTCCTCTATATATAGTTTTATGAATGACAAACTCTGATTTCGTTTGAAGTAAATTTTATTTAGTTTATAATGAAGCAATCCTTAATTAATTAAATTAAATATTTCTTTAGTTATCGCTCCCTATTCTTTAAAAAACATGACTTACTTAAAAAATACAAAACTTGTTTATATTTTTTTACTTTTTGAAAGCCCTTGAGGTTAGCTACAACCCCTTTAATATTCCTGTCTTCGTAAGGAAATCCCTGTATAAGGAAAGCTGGGTATATAAGCATGATAAGCAGAAAATAAAACACAAAAAAACACAGGTCAAACTTCATTTGAAGAAAATATTGTTTAGTTTAGCGGAACAATTGTTAACTATTTTTATTTTTATTTTTAGTTACAGCTTTTAAATTTAAATTTAATATTTTTTTAGTTATAGCTTTCTATTCAACGAAAAACGTGACTTAATTAAAAACCGAAAGCTTGAAATTCCTTCTTTTCTGCTGAAAATCTGCCCATTGTTTATATAAACTTTTTTGTAGCTTTTCAAGTCTGCTATCACCACTTATCTATTTCTGATTTGAAATTGAACCTCAATTCTTCGACAAATAGGTAGATATTTGTTATTGCTCATGTGTTTAATAACCTTCAAAGAGTAATTCTTCCGCTGGAATCCAACAGATCCTTCCTAACCTAAACTTAGCATAAATCGGTGTTCAACACTATTTAATCAATGGAATAAGCGTTGAGTTAAGGAACTTGCCTAAGCTAAGCGGGTTACATTATTTTAATCAAAAATTGTAATAAGTAGTACATTTCAAAAGATAAATAAGAGATAAAAATATTTTAAAAAAATATATATGAATCTTTAAACGACCACTTTCAGCTTAAGGTGGTGTATTTAGATCTTTTAACATATCTAAAAATGTATTTAAAAAAATTTTTATAGATAGTTTTTGATCTTTGGATAGCATTTAATAAAATTGTTCACATATTTGAGTTAAATGCACAGGAATTAACGGTTGGCAGTAACGGATGGCGGTGAGCAGTTGGATAGTTTGGGCAAGGGGCAGTTTATACAGTACCAGCAATACTCAACGCCAGTGCGGGTTTAAAGGTACCGCAGCCCAACTCTAATTTAATAGCTTTAATTAGGAAATTATTAAAATATTTCAGTGCAAACTAATAAATAATAGTAATAATAAATTTTTTTCAAAAATTATTTATTTATATTATTTTTTTAAAATTTATTTATTTTATCTCCAAAGACCTCAAGCAAGGTCTCTCTCCCTCTCTGCTCTCTCTTCCCCCACTATTTAATATATTCATCGAAAGTATCCTTGGTCTATGGAAAGGAATGTAATCATGTTGGAATAATTATAGATAATGGATGCTTGTACCATTTACAATTCATCGATGGCTAGGTCATTGTTCTAAATGAAGAAGATGCTTCCTTTATGATGAGGAAGCTGCTGTAAGCCTAGAGGGTATGGCAGGAGGCTTGGAAATCATTAAAACAAAAAGCGAGCACATGGCATTCAATAATAATTTTATTGAATTAAATTATTATTGAATATTATTATTAAAGGGAGCTACTCATCAAATGTCAGAAACGGGAATCCACCGTACCTGGCAATATAAATCTTAGGCAGGTGGATTTCACAGGGAAGTAACAGCGAAAAAATATTGATGAAAGGATCATCAGAGGTGGAAAGGTCACACGGACTTTAAATTTAGTTCTATTTTAATTAGGACTTTGATAGGGATGCGCCTGCAAAAAATTTATGCTACGAGTTTAAACCCCGTTCGCGGGATTAAATAACAAAAAATAATCTGGTGTGTCCACTCTCACGACTTTCCTACCTATCTCAGAAAAGTATTTATGTCTTTGCATATGTTCATGAAGAAACAAAAAATAATTGAACTAGATACATTTTCCTGAAAATGATCAAACATAAGATTTGAGTATGGTTTATTTGATAAACTAAAGCAATGTAAACCGGCTTAAGGTAATCAATGTAACCGAGATCAGTGTAAAAGTTTCAATACTTCCTAATATTGCTGATCAAAAACTTTTTGCCATAGCTTAGGATTGTCAAACAATAATTTCTGTTAAAAGTAGAGGAAATAGTGAAGATTATGTGATGCGGGCAACAGCTTTTCTTACTTTCACTTAGTCATCATTATTCTCTCATTCAAACCTTTCTGATACCAGGATATGAAACCGTAATCTTACATTGGAAATTGAATAGCTGTAACTTCGTTAATAGTTGTCCGAAATGAACGATTTTTATATGGCTTTGTAAGGAATTTCATTACCTTTCAAACGACAGGCTAATGGGCGTTCCGCACTCAGGGGGCTCTGAAACGTATAATATATACTTAGGGAGTTAGGCCCCATAACATATTTCTTTTTTTTTATAACTTTTATTCCTGATTTTTTTCGGGAATTTTGTCTATATACGAAAATTGAAAGAACTATGATTAGAACATTATAGGAAAGTTTCATCAAAATCGTTAGAGCCATTTTTGCGCTACAGTCTATAGAAAAACATGTTTTTCATTTATTGCGCGCAAGCTATTGCGCATGGAGAACCGAATTTCTGTCACAGGCATCAGTAGTCAAAACCCTAAAAAATAAAAAAAGAAGCAACAAAATCGGTTCAGTAGTTCACGAGAAAATCTTGGCACAGACAGACAGACCAATGGCTAAAAATGTGTTTTTCGGACTCAGGGGCTCTGTATAGATCCGTCGAAAACCGCATGTCGGAAATTTGACCCGATTGCAATACTTTCCTTACCTAGTATAGGTAGGAAAGAAAAAAGACAAAATAAAAATCGTTAATAATAAATAAATAAGTGCAGCCCCTACTCGATTGCTTAGACCACTACGGTGCGGGTTCGATTTCCGTATGGGGACGATAATATCCCCATCCTGAGATTCATAGGAAGGTTAGAGCGACCCCTGTATCTAATAACATAGCTATTTTGATCCTCCAGATTTTGGGGTTTGCGCACAGAGCTAATAACCCTATCCCGTAAAAAACAACAACAGGATAGACACTTATGCAAAAGGTTGCCAACCATCCATATGAAGAGGGAGTGATTGTGATCGCGTCCGGTTCTTATAAACTACATGCTCCCAGGATATCATCTACATTAGAAGAGAACTAAACGATTACAGCTTATGTAACGAAAGAACAGCCCCAATGCTGCGAGAAGACTAATGGTAGAAGTTAAAAGATTCAAGAGGCGTAAAAAAAAATACATATTTATTTATTTAATTATTATTTTCAATGTTATTATTTTATTTTATTATTATTTATTCATTTTACAAAACTTTAGCCAGACCATTATTATAAACAAATAGTTAGCCTGTGCGAATAATACGCAGACAATTTTATTTAGTGAAGGAATAACAAGAAAAATACAGAAATAAGTAGATCCTATTTGTTATGCGAGGGAGGAAGGAATTAATTGTTTTTCCTTGTTCGATTGAAATATTCCATTAAATATATTAGACCAAAATATTTGTACAAATTTCTTTGCCAGGGCCTATTTTTAAACACTGGCTGATAATAATCAAAATAACGCCTCAGTCATGAGATTTTCTAAATTACTAAAAAATATAAAATGTATAAATAAAAAAATGCCTTTAATAAATTATAAAGTATTTATCAGCCTGAAAAAAAGTGTAGTAGAATAGTAAATTCAGTATCTTTAAAGAGCAAGAAATTATTAAGAATTCTAATGGACTGTATCTTTGTTAGTACTTGTCCGATTTGTTTTTGTTTTGTAGCTAATTTAATAACTTTCTAATTATCGTGGGTACAATCAATAAAAAAATGGACAATTTTTAAGTTATTCGCAAATATAACTGTGGGTGTGACTATTTTTCCCACCTAAATGCGAAGAAGATCTTCAAAATGAGAGCTCAATCATTGGATTTGATGACGAATTCACGAAGTTATGGCGTTGCGACAAAAAAAAAAGCCTTTCAGAAATAATATGTAAGATAAGTTTTTTTTTTATAACACTATGCCGACAGTTTGACAACTGCTAAAATATTTACTTATTTTTCTCTGTTTTTGGCAACGATAACTTCCAAATATACAACAATTGATTTATTTGTTTATAATATCATACAGCTTCCCAGCAAAAAGAAGAATTTACATGTTAACGTTTCAGGAAATTTACTCCCATCTTCAGAACTTACAATCCCATATTTTCTTATCGATTCATGGCTAGAAAGGAGTTAATTAAAAAAATAATGAATGTTATAGTTGAGTTGTTACATAAATTTTGTAATTGACTAAAGTCTGATGTGCTCCTTTGTCATGTTTTAAATTTATGTTATAGATAAATTGCAGTTATAATATTCAGGGCATCAACATTCCTATAGACCAATAATTGGGTGTCTGTTATGGAGGATACTATTGACCTTGGATATGATTATTTACTCTTTTACTGTTGTTGTTAAATGATTATGACTGCATTTCATTTTTACTATATTTTAATTGTATTTAATACATCAGCATAATGATGCTCTAGATATTATAACTGTAATTTAAAACATGACAAAGGAGCACATCAGACTTTAGGTAATTACAAAATTTATGTAACAACGCAACTCCAGCATGTGCTGTAACATGCATTATTTTTTAATTAACTCCTTTCTAGCCATGAATCGATAAGAAAATATGGGATTGTAAGTTCCTGAAGATGGGAGCAAATTTCCCGAAACGTTAACAGTAAATACAATATATAAATCTATTGTTGTATATTTGAAGTTATCATTGCCAAAAACAGAGAATATCATACAGCTTCCCAGCAAAAAGAAGAATTTAATTTTTTTAATTTGAAATAATTAACCATTTCACATTGATCTATAATGTAAAAAATAGTTAAATATAAAATATGAAAGAATTTGATAATTATCTAAAGGGATTGTAGAGAAACAAGAGATCGCAACGGAGAATAGTTGTAATGGAGGAACCAAAGGAATACGAGTGCGCCCGAGCTTGCCCGAAAGATTAGAATAGTTTTCCATACGTAACATAATAAGCTTAATATAATAAGAACTCCACAAATATTATATTCAGTCATAAAAGTCATCGTTGATATTATTTAATATTTAATTGTATACAAATTGTTCAGTTATATGTATATATATTGTTCAATTCTAAGTTAAACTCTTTGGTGAATACACCTCCCTGAAGAAGACCTGCAAACGTTGGCTGTTAATATAATAGTTCTGCCACTATTTAATTGGATAGATTACAGCGATATAAAAATCAAAATTTGTATATTTAGGGGTACTTAAACAAATTAAAATACCTACAATAAAATATAAATAAATATAGCGTCTATAATCTTAACTTTTACTTCGACTTTGTCTCAAAATAATTATTTCTGCTAACAAGAGAGTGGTAAGTAGTGGTGGTAGTTCTTTGATGTTTTAAACATGATTACATATACATTTTTAGTACGCATTTTTTGTATGTTGCATTCTATTTCAATCATTTTGGTTCATGAAAGGAAGAAAAAATATTTTCGCCTAATCATTGCCAAAAACAGAGAATATCATACATGCTTGTACAGAGAATATTGGCGTGCTTATTATTTTAGCACTGCATTAATTGTCATTCAACCCTTGAAACTTCGGTATTAACTATTTATCATACTCAATAGTATTACTTAATATATTCATATTAGAAACACACACACACACTTATACACACACACATATTTTTTTTTTTATGTCGGATGAAAGTAGCTCATTTGAAACGTTTCCTATTCCCAAGATTCCGTATTCGAGCCAGGCTATGGCAAATAATTATTATTCGGTAACATCACCCGTGGATAGCCCCAAGGATCATATCCTTCTGATATATATGCACACACACTATTTATATATATATATATATATATATATATATATATATATACATAAACTTAACTATTTAATTGGGAATAAGGTCACTTAATTATTATTTAATAAACTATTGAATGCTCATTTCTTCTGTTTATTGACGTTTCGATCCCGGTATTTTCTTTTTATTAGTCAACCATGGGATCCTCTTCAAAGCTAGATCTACAAGAGGATCCCATGGTTGACTAATAAAAAGAAAATACCGGGATCGAAACGTCAATAAGCAGAAGAAATGAACATTCAATAGTTTATTATATAATAATTAAGTGACCTTATTCCCAATTAAATAGTTAAGTTTATATATATATATATAATAGTATATATATATATTATAATATATATATATATATAAAACCATAAACATCTTTGTAATATCATACAGCTTCCCAGCAAAAAGAAGAAAAGAAATGAATTACTTACTGTTAAAATAGCCATACATGGTTCACTGAACCTATACGGAAATAATGAATAAATATATAACGTAAGTGCTACATATTAAATTACCTTTCACAGGAGTTATTGTCCTGGCGGTGAAGTTGATCGGAATGGTAGCTGCCGACTTAGCCGCAAGGACGATCACTGCCCGCAATTTTTCCAACGAAAAGGATCCATTTGGATCCCCGAGTATCTTTATCGCATAGCCAATGGAACTTGCGTTGGGGTTGATCACTGATACCTTCCTTGTTACTGATTGCGAAAGACAGGAGAGGAACTGGATTGTAGACTGAGGGACGTACGACCTCATCACCATATAGAGGTGGCAGACGAGGAGCATCATGGAGATGGGGTTGGAGTGGTAGAAATCTGTGGGCACCACTGTCAGTCCCAGCCGGATCGCGTTCCAGGCGGTCGCCAGCAGCACGCCGTTGTGATGGCTCTGCAAAATATCAATCAGGAATTCAAACAATGTTTGTTCGTCCAAGTTATACAGGGCGTTTCAGGGTTAATTAGCCAAACAGCAAAAATTAACTAAGGACCTCAAAACAAGAAAAAAATTTCCTCTGAATGTATGTCCGCAAACACTTTGTTTAGGAGATATTCACACCAAAAGATTTTCGTTGTTATAAATTATTTGATAATAATAATAATAATACTTTATTTATTCTGGGACGAGTCCCTTTAGAATAATACAGAGAGACAAAAATGTGGGCTAAGGAGCCTCAGAGATGCATAAACAAGAATATAGTTTGATTAAATATTAAAAAAAAATAATAAATAAAAAAAAATAATAAGAGAAATTATAAGTTACACCGACCACGTATACACCGACGGCTCCGCTCAAACAGCTACGCAGGAGCAGGAGTATACTGCCAAGATTTCATGCTATCCATCCCTGCTGGTAGCCGGGGAACAAACTTTGATGGAGAAGTCAAAGCCATCTCGGCAGCATTGACTGCAATAGATAAAGAACTCACCTATTCCCGAGTTGTGATCTTTGTCGATTCACAAGCAGCCATACTGTCGATCTGCAATGGCCTGGACCATCCTGATATCACTAGTGCCAGAAATCGGATTAATAACTTAATTAAAAAAGGAATCCGAGTGGCTTTCCAATGGGTTCCAAGCCATTGCGGCGGGCTACCAGGAAACGAGAAAGCTGATGAGCTCGCACGGATCGCCTCGGAAATGCCACAAACTAATCCCTCGCTGCCCTGCGAATCTGTTAAAAGGAATTTAAAAACATTTTACAAGCAAGAGAACAAGAGTTGACAAAAGCGACAGGCAGCAGGGAAAAAATGGGGATGTTTAACAGAGGAGCCGATAAAACAAACCAAAAATAGGAAAGAATCGGTGGCAAATTTCCGCATGGCAACAGGGCACGATTACCTGCAAAGGCATTTACACAGGATTGGAGTGGTGGAAAATCCTGTGTGCCCTCTATGCCAACAGAATGGAGTTCCATGAGAGGATCGAATGATAAAAGATTTATCGAAAGCAGCGGTTCGGTGGGCCATTATATATGAATCTGAAGACTCCAGGAACGGCTATTGCGGGAGTGGACAGAGGATTTAAATTGAAGGAGCTCGGCGATGTATGAAGGACGGCGGGAGTAAATTACTTGGAAGAGGAAGGATGCCAGGAAATACTTACGGCGGTAGGAAGGATAAAGCCATTTTAACTCTTCCTAGAAACAGGAAACAGGGGCATCTCTTGGGATCCCGAAGATGAATCGTACAAAGCAATTTATCAAATGTTTTAGTTTCGTCTCGAGATCCCCAGAGACGCCTCCATATACCGTGCAGCAATAGTTGAAGTGGGGAAATATTAAGGAGGTGATCAGGAGTCTACGGATTTCAAAAGGAAAAAGGTGTTGCAGGCTATTTAAATTGGAAAAGGTTTTTTTTCCTTTTTAAATTTGTTTAAAAATTTACGTTATATGAAATAAATAAAACCTATTTATTTGTTTCTAACTATTTTATTAATTAAATGTAAACATTAACATTCATATTTAATGTTGTTCAAAGTGAAGGTATGTCTGCAAAAGCTTTGTTTAGGAGAGGGATTAGATAGAATACTAATATGGCATTTTATCCCTAACTGTATGTAAACTATTGACAACATAAGTTTTAATACTATTTGGAATTAGCATTGGAGACTCTCAATAACATTTATCAGTTTACAAGACACTTTTGCAGAGTACTCATCATTATGCCTTGGCCGCGCAGGACCACCACGCTCTACAGACCTGACACAACTGGATTATTTTGTTTTGGGTGACATTAAACAAAAAGTCTATGCACGTCAGGCCATTGACCTTAATTCTTTACAAAGAAGGATAATTGAATCTTGTGAAACTATAACACATATCCAGCACCGTTCTGCCACTGCTGCTGTTCAAGAAAAATGCCGAGCCTGTCTTAATAGTCAAGGAAATCACATTTAATATGAATTTAATGTTTACGTTTAGTTAATAAACTAAACAGTAGTTGGAACAAACGAATAAGTTTTACTTACTTAATATAACGTAAATAATTCATAACAATGAATATCTTTAGATGTGAATATCTCCTAAACAAAGCGTTTGCGGACATAACTTCATCGAAAGTTTTTTTCTTGGTTTGAGGTCCTTAGTTCATATTTTCAATTTGGCCACTTAACCTTGAAACACCCCGTATATCAATCGACAGTCTTTTTTTAATATTTTTTATTCCGCAACATTATTCTCAAATAATCGCCAATAATAATAATACTTTATGTAACTATAAAAATAAATGAGCTGCTGTTGGATATTTTTGGTTATAGTTTCAGAAATAGAGATGGTGCTGACGATCAATGCACTAGAGCCTCTACGATAGAAATAACATTAAATAGTAACACTAGCGGATCCAGGATTTAATGTATGGGGAGGGCTTCAGCCGGAAGCTTTTATATATATATATATATATATATATATATATATATATATACATACACTGACCCACTTGTCCACACCATTAAGGAACTACGTTGGAAAGGTTGGCTCTGGGAAAAATTACAGGCTACATATCTTTCGTATCTTCTTCTCCACACCCCGTCATGCCCATCTGGAGATCGAAGAGCGAATCTTGACTCATCTGTAAAAAGTACAGCACTCCATTCGTCCATAGTCCAATGGCTGTGTTCTCGAGCAAAAGCCAGCCGTGTTACTCTGCGAGTTCTGGTCAACTCTGGTCCTCTTACTGGACGAAAAGCCATTAATCCATACTCATTTAATCTTCTATTGTAAGAACCAGTTTCCCGAAAACGCCTGACGGCGTCTCGTAAAGTTTCATATGGAACTGCATATTACCTGCATATCTAATGGAACGTCCATCATCAATAAGCGCCACACCACGCGCAACATCCTCAGCACTAAGATGCATTTTTAAACTTAATAATGAAAAAATTAAAAGCCGGAGACTAAGAAATGTGCTGCAAGAAACGGCACTGAACTAATGATACTGAATAAACATTTTGATTCCATAGAAAGTAAACATTGGAATCTAGAATCATTTCATTGAATTAAGAATTAAGGGTTATTGTCCTCTATTTTAACATTCCTAATAGAAAACAAAGAAAAAGATTACCTATTTATTCATTAAAAACAATAGACCAATCCAAAGCAGAAATATTTTTAGATGAAAACATGAAAAAATCAAGTGGGTGGAATTTTTTGCCTGTCAGTGTATATATAACGATAATTACTTTGGAAAAACAGAAAGATGCTAACTACCTATATGAAATAATGTTTAAGTGATACTTGAAGTCCTATTAAATGTAATTAAACGAGCAATAATACTTTAAGACATAAGTTTTTAATATTTTTTCACCATAAAAAATGGTTCCATTTTATCATTTTGGAGGGAGAGGGGGCTTCAGCCCGAAAGTCCCCCCATAGATCCGCCTGCGAATAGTTGTGCGGAGGGTCATCAGGGATCGAAAAGGAAGCAAGGTTAGAAACGAGAGGATTCGGATGGTTATGAAGTTTATTATGGAAGGATAGGTATCTGGATTGGGCCAGATCTGAAAAATATGTAACATTAAGGTCTTTATGGGTTATTTCCTTTGTTACAAAGTAAGGAGCATTGAGAATTTTACGAAGCTTTTTGGATTGAATACGAGAGGAATTCGATGGTTTAGTGGAGCCACAAAGCTTATTGTAATCAGTCTTTTATAATTAATTGATAGCTTAGAGAGTTTGTCTAGTTAGTGCTGGAGTAGTCGGTAATACTCCATATACGCCCTACTATATGTTATTAAAGGGCATATCACTGATATATATAAAATTATTTTGTTTTTTATTGAAAAAGAAATTTGTCTTCGAAAGTAAGGAGCCATTGTACTAATAAGTTTTTATTGAATACTTAATAGTTGACCGTTGTAGTATTAAGAAAGGAGATGGTCCGTGTTGGCGGTTGTAAATAGACTAAATAGTGGTAAAACTATTTTATCAGATCATTATAAACTATTATGTCTCAATATTATTTGATATTTATAATTGGTAAATGGTTGACGGTCGTGGATAATGAAGAGAAGAATAGTTGGGGTGGTCAGTCAAAAAAGAACGCAAAAATAAATGATAATATTTATTTTTACATATGCCGACGTTTCGATCTGAAGTTTAGGCCTTCATCAGGGCTAAGAAAATAACCAGATAACAAGGTATGAGAAACATAAGTAGTGATGGTAAAAAGGTTAAATAAACATTTTTTTTCAAAAATTTTCAAAAAAAATTTCAATATTATACATTGTCTGTACATCTTGATAGAATTTACAATATCTCAATTTTCTATCTAACTACTCCATTCTCAATGTCTTAATTTTACTATTTATTTTCATTTCTTATATAACTTTATATTTCTTTATTATGTTTTACATTTTATTCTAAGATTCCCATTGTAACACTTATGTCACCCGTTTTGATTTAACTTTTTTATTTTTTTTTATTTAACCTTTTTGATCTAACCCTTTTTAACCTTTTTGATTTAACCCTTTTTGATTTTTGTCACCCTTTTTTTACCATCACTACTTATGTTTCTCATACTTTGTTATCTGGTTATTTTCTTAGCCCTGATGAAGGCCTGAACTTCAGGTCGAAACGTCGGCATATGTAAAAATAAATATTATCATTTATTTTTGCGTTCTTTTTTGACTGACCACCCCAACTAATCTTCTCTTCATTATTTGATATTTAAATGTAATTTTGTTACAACTAATTATAATTATAATTATTCATACTTGTTTCCTCTCTATACTTCTAAATTAGTTCTGTAATATATGGTCTTTAATTTTTATATTTATATTTTACTTCTGTGTACGTTTTCCATCTTTCATTTTTGTTTTTATTCACATTGTACTTCTATCTATAATTTCTTAATTCTATTTTATATGTATGTATTGTTCCAGAGATATAGTATTTTCCATTGTATGCATCCATATCTTTAAATTTTAGATACTGTAATTTTTCAGAATTTCTTTTACTTTTACTACTTACCATCTCACCATTCCCTAACATGGTCAGAAATTTCCCCAATAATTAACCTGGTTTTCCAGTTCTAAGTGAAACTCCTTGCTGAACATACCTGCAAGTCTCTTTATTTATTCTTCTTTTTTTTTATATATCTATTTATTGAATAATAATACAATCAGCCACTGCTGGAGGGCTATAAGCATTAGGGATAAAAGTTCTCATTCATAAAATATATACAAATAATAAAGACATAAATATAAATATAAGAAGTAAATAAATAATACTGATGAAGAGTAAATAAAAAGAAAAAAAAATTAACAAATAAAATAAAATAAAAACTTCAAAACACAATCATAACTATATAGATTCGCCCAAGAATCTCCGAGCCAGGCTTTTTCCCCCACACGTGGAAAGCAAAGCAAGACTCCGGAAGATCCCAGTGCCACTTTTCCATCTGCATCACTAGTATTAGAAGCCAGTGGAGACTGAAAGAGGGCACGAGAGCCACAGAAGCTCAGGACATGAGTGGAGAAGCTGGCCATTGCCAGGACTCCAAAGGCATATTTACAAAAGATCTCGAGGTCACTGCCGTTTCAACCTTCGAGGGGGGTGGTATGGATGCTTGGAGGTGGAAAGGGATTGCGCTAGAGGATTGGGATGATGAATGAGGTTCTGATGAAAGTTTTATTCTTCTAATTTTATTTACTTATTTTTTTATTTTTTCTTCTTCTTTTTTCTTTTCATTCTCCACATCCCTTTATGTCCATTATTTCATAACATATCATTTTTCCTTTTCTTCTAATCTCTCCTGTAGATCTATAGGAGTAAATTAATAATTGGATATATTATATTTTATATAATACCACCTATTTACTTCAGTTTAGGATCTTGTTACTTAGCTTACCCTGTTTATACAACTTATTGTCCTTAATATTTTAATGTACTTATTCTTTATAATTTTAATAAGTTTATTAACATTTTCTATATTTTTTTTATCTAAATATGATGTAACTTCCACAATTCTCTATATCTTTTTATATCTTGTCCGTTCTAGCCCTGAAGAAGAGCTGCAAAGTCTGGTCGAAACTTTGGCTTTTAATGAAATAGTTTTGCCACTATTAAGCATATTTACGACCATCTCTTTCCTTAATAAGTTTTTAGCTTCACCGCATTTGTTATTGATATGTGTTGATGTATTAATATTGGTAGGTTGATAGTTACCTGTGCTGAATCACTGGGACTGAAATAAAAATCTTGAAAATATAAGTCTTCCAGGAAAGGGCAATAGAATAGTGTCACTGCACAGAGGACTACTCCATCTTGTAAATCGGTGTGTAAATTTGTAATTAATTTGGTAGGCCACCTCGGGTTCTCCCGATCCACGGTTAACTTCATCGTGTTGTAAACGACGTTGAGCCAGCCCAGAATCACTTTGTCTGCCCTTTCCAGGGTTAACTTCTTCAAATGAGGCATATTTTCGGCTGCGTAGGCTTCTTCCAAGTCGCTCATAACTGAATAAGCCCTGAAAAGAAAATACAAGTCAAATGTTTCAGTCATTAATTTTTGAAGTGAAAATATATCTAGGTTAGGAGCTCTTTGCAATTCTTTTCTGGATAGTGACCGAGACTGAGCCGTCATGATCGGATGTGTTAAGGGGACCCTACACGGTCAATCGGAATTGCACTAATGACGTTCCGAATTGTCGTGTAAGGTAGTGAATGAAGTACTGATGGTGGTGCGCTGCGGATTTCCGAACATCCGGAAATCAAAGGTTCATTCAGGAGAAGTGGAGGGGGGGCTGAGGTAAAAGTAGTGGGGAGACTAACCATACTACTGGATAGGTTAGGTTACCTAGGCCTCACAACCATTATAAATTTCTGATTTTCATTATATGTAAATAGTTAAATAATTTTTCATATCATTGTTTATAATTTGAAACCATCTTCAACTATTTCTTTTAAATAGTCAAGTGGGCAACAAATTAAAAAAAAAATGAGGAAACTTCACAATTTACTTTAGGAAAAAAAAACTTTAACGTTGTGTGTATTTATCAGTTCTTTTCCCATTTTCCTCAACAAATTTATTATTTTCGCAATACCTTTCCTTAATTTTTGTAAGTAGTAGACTTATATTTTACTAACTTTTGTCAAAACGATATGAGATTAACCTTACTACTAGATAGGTTAGTTTACCTAGGTCTCGTTATTAAGTAAATAATTTCATAAAAGTAAATAGCTGTTTATATCCCTAGTCTATATTATTATTAACCATTTTCAACTATTTTTTCTTTAAATTCTTTCTTAAACGTGCTCTACAGTTTCCGGAACACTACTGGTTGGGCATGGAGGATCTACATCTGTTAACGCCACAGCGTTAATTTATTTTATTTTCACAGTCAAAAACGCCACAGCGTCAATTCATTTTATTTCAAACTAAACTAGTTTGATTAATTGTTGATTTGTTTTATTTTAGCAAAGTGAAATAAATTAATAATATGTTATATTTATGTATAAGATATGTGTATATTAAGTATTATAGGCCCATAGCTTATATTGTTCATATTAAATAAATCAATAGTCTATACTTGGACTACTTGTTATGGATTTTAGCCCTAGCTATAAACAAATCCTAGATATGAGGCCTGTCAACTGATGTACTGCCCACTGCGGTCCAGTTTAAGAGAATTCGCTCTCTCGAGCCACCATATTGTCACAATTGTTTGTTCAGCTGGTGTTTATTTTATGCTAGAAGTTTGTTATTTTTTTTACCTATCTAACAAGTGTAAAATTACTTCATTTTGTTTTTATGTTTTCAATATTAGATTTCGTAAATGTACCAAAATAAATGTTTGAAGATACAGTCCACTTTTTTTCTTTTATTAAATCACAATTAAATAGTTAGGCTTCATTCGAGGTTTGACATAAACTAAGAGGGAGCTAACAATATCAATGCCCAGACTGTGAAGTTTAGCTCGAAATCCTCCATGCCCAGTGAGGAACTGGGAAATCCAGTAGTCCGGGAGGACCCACTTTGCCTGAAGCCTCGACTGTACTATGGGAAAGTACTTCCTCAATGTACTTCCTTTAGGAGTTGCTGTATATACTGTATATACTGTAATGTACAATGTACTTGCTTTAGGAGTTTTTTTTTTTTTTTTTTTTTTTTTTTTTTTTTTTTTTTTTTTTTTTTTTTTTTTTTTTTTTTTTTTTTTTTTTGGTCGTTCCCTTCCTCGCTGTTAAGGCTATACGGGATTTTCCCGGGCCAGGGGGTGTTTGCGGGGATTTAAAAGACTCCCCCGGCACCGGGACGCGAACTCGTGACTATTTTCATATCTTTGATTCATATGTCAGGTTGCCTGGCAACGGCGGTGCATTGCACACGCTTTAGCCCATTCGGCCCCCGCCCACTCATAATCCTCACCTGTAGATTGTCCGAAAGTACTGTAGAGCCTTCCATCTTGTAAGAATATTTCGTCCCTTCTTCTAGTAGGAGGTCGAGAGGCATCACCCCCACTAGAACCTGCATCGCTTCATGCGAAGTTGTCCTGTATACTCCGAAGCAGAGCTGTCCTCTGAATCGAGACCAGCCTTTTTTTTTGTCGTAGTGTGAGGTTACGGAACCAGAAGGGAGACGCATACCTGAGGATACCCTCCATTGACCTTTATACTGTAAGCGAGGGAAATGTTTCTACATTCCGTTCTCTTTGTAATGAGCTATTATTAAAAATTTTATGTTAAAGTGACGCACAGTGGTCCCAAATGGTGAAAAAGTGGACATAATTTTTTAAGTCTTTCTCTGGACTAAAACTATCAATATCCATTCAAAGCTACAGGTATAAACTATCCAGAGCCAGATTTCCAGGGTTCTAAAATAAATCGTAAGCTTGTGAGTCTAATTGAAATAATGAAAAATTAGTACAAAAGTGGCTGGATTTAGCTGACCAATAATTTAAGTTTTCACCGAATTATTTTTAAATCTTCCTTTATTTCAACATAAATGGCTCTCCCTTTTTTTGTAGGATAGAAATACGCGTCGATTGAGCAAAATAACATTTATGATGTAGAGATGGTTGACCGTTTATATAACATGAGAAGTTGATCGGGGGGTGCGGTCAAATAAATACTAAATTCAACAAATAGTAATTTTTTAATTTTTGTCGACGTTTCGACCCAAAAAAAAAGGTGAAATTTATTCATTTATTTAAAAAAATATTTAAATTTTTGTGATTTATTTAAAGTGAAATTTATTTATTCATTTATTTTATTTTCACCATGTTATGTGTTATCCACCATGTTATCTTCTGTAGCCCTGATGAAGACCTGCAAAGTGGATCGAAACGTCGGCAAAAATTAAATAATTACTATTTGTTCAATTTAGTATTTATTTGACAGCACCCCCCGACCAACTTCTTCTCAAAATAATTTATTTCGATCATCGGGATACATTTCAAATTTTATGTAATTTTGAAAGTTGCAGGGTAATTTTGTGTATTTGTTCCACTCAAAATTTATCGATTCCTTCCAATTGTTTAAAAATGTTTAGAAATCCTTCATTGAGATGTCTCCTTTAATGAATAGCATACGATAACTGCTACTGTTGACTTCATGCTCCTTGGAATTAATATTTACAGTAACATTATATATTATAGATAATAATAAAGGAAGAATAAAAAAAATCAGGATGTGCAGTCAAAAAATTATGTCGCAAACTCAATAAACATACTCTTTTTTACTGGACATCCTGTACAATTTCAACAGCTGGAGGTCTAAGCTATCCAGGGCTAAATTTTCACGAATTTAAAATAAGTTGTACGTTGATGTATCTAATTGAAGTATTGAAAAACATTTAAAATATAGGGTGGATATGGATAACCGATAATTTCAGTTTTCACTGAATTGTTATAAAATCTATGTTTATGTCTACTTAAATACTTTTCCATTTTTTATAGGATAGAAATACGTGTCGATTGAGCAAAAAAATATTTATTTCGATCATCGGGAGCAATTTAAAATTTTAGGTAATTTTGGAAGTTACAAGGTAATTTTGTGCATTTGCTCCACTGAAAATTGATCGATTCCTTCCAATTGTTTCGAAATCGTTTACGAGATGTCTATATCGATAACGAACAAACGATAGCTTCCACAGTCGACTACAGACTCCTTGAAATTAATATTTATCGACGTCTCTCAATACGTGTGGCGCGGAGATATACATGGTAATTACTATTCTGACTGGATTAGCAATAAACGTTAATATACCTGCGTGTCATGCGTTATATATCAAAGAAAATAAAAAGGGAAAGATGAATGGGTAGAATATGGAGTCAAAATAATATCTATTATAAGAATGAAGAACAATATGAAAAATGAAAAACAATTCATCGACGAGAATTAACCGGCATCTGTCAAAAAAGGCGTTTTGAAAATAACTAAGATAGAATAATTTCATACTGAATTTTATATCAACTCCTTAAAAAAAAAAATGAAAATTCTAGCGGAAAGTCTAGACAGTCATTGACATTTTATGAAATTTACAATATTATGAAAATAAAAAAATCAGTAAGTTTTCGAGAAACTAGTTTTTCAGTTGAATGAACCAAATTTATCAAGATTTTTTTAATTTCTTAATGACATTTACAACTGTTTTAAATAAATACATCTAGTAAATATGGACATAATGGATATAATGACATGAAAACACTTGGAGATCAAGGGGATCATCTTCTTTTCAGACGCCTCGGAGGGTTATCAGGAATTGAAAAGGAAGCAAGGTTAGAAACGAGAGGGTTGAGATGATTCTGAAGTTTATTATGGAAGGATAGGTATCTGGATTGGGCCAGATCTGAAACATAAGGAACATTAAGGTCTTTATGAATGATTTTATTAGTGACAAAGTAAGGAGCATTGAGGATTTTACGAAGGATTTTGGATCGTAAACATTGGATGCGAGAGGAACTCGATGGGTTAGTGGAGCCCCATAGCTCAACTCCGTAAGTCCAAATAGGCCTTATCGTCAAATATATGAGTCTTTTGTAATTAATGGGAAGTTTAGAACGTTTGTCTAGTAAGTGATGTAGTAATCGGAAACGTCGAACGGTTTGCCTAGGTATCGGATTTGCTCAACAGGGATAAGTGGAGTATTGTTAAAGGAAACTGTAGGACAGGAAGTCATTGGTTTACCACGTTATCAAGATTTAAAGAGTTATAAATTATAATATCTTATTTGAAATATGTATATGCATGGTTCAGAAATTTGTTATGAAAGGACAGGTATCTGGATTGAGCTAAATCGGAAACATGTGGTACATTAAGGTCATTATGGATGATTTTATTTGTGACAAAGTAGGGAGCATTAAGGATTTTACGAAGGATTTTTTATTGTAGGGATTGGATACGAGAGGAATTTGATGGTTTAGTAGAGCCCCAAAGCTCGATCCCGTAAGTCCAAATAGGCCTTATTATAGTCAAGTATATGAGTCTTTTGTAAATAATTGGAAGTTTAGAGTGTTTGTCTAGTATGTGCTGGAGTAGTCGGAAACGTCGGGCGGTTTCTAGTCGTTTCAGTCTGGTATGGGTGTTCCAAGTGAGTCGTTTGTCAAGGTGGAGTACTAGGTATCGGATTTGGTCAACAGGGATAAGTGGGGTATTGTTGAAGGATACTGTAGGACAGGAAGTCATAGGTTTACGACGAAGAGTAAAGGTAATTTGATGGAATTTATTGGAGTTTATTTTAATCCTCCAGTTTTGACACCATTTTTCAAGACTTGTGATGTGTGATTGAAGAGTTTGGGGTGCAATAGATGGATCGTTATTGACTGATAGGATACATGTGTCATCGGCATATGTGGTGATGACAGTGTTGGAATGAGTTGGGATATCAGCTGTATAAACTGTATAGAGGATAGGACCTAGTATACTACCTTGAGGAAGCTATAAAACAAAAATTGACTTTTTCTCCTCTTTTCAAAAATGAAAGATATCCGTCTTCGATTCATCAATTCAGTTTTTAAAAATAACTATTTTTGATAATTTTATAATAATTTAAAAACTAAGAATTTGATTGACTTACCTAGAAAGCTGAGATTTTTGCGTCATCGTGAAACTAAAACAATAAACCAAGGATTAGTAATATGTACCTAATAGTACGTGTAATATCTTAAATACTATTCATATTTGCCGCAGTATTCAAAATGGCCAATTTTTTTTAACAATATTTTTTATTTAACAATACTAATCTTGAGGAGGTCAAAAGGTTCTCATAGTGCATTTTCTCATTTTTTATCCTCGAGAACATTTCCCTTTTTTCTTTATCTAACATTTCTTTCTTTAACATCATTTTGATGTCCTTCATTTGCGATGAAAGAATTTTATTTAATTTTAAGAAGTTCTTTTTCGTTTTTATATTTCATACACTCAATAAAACAATACGTTTATGATTTAGGTTAGGTACTAACGTCATTAGTACAATCGTAATAATTTATGAAATGATGTGTATTTGACAAATCTGTAACAGTTCTAAATAAGTGGCGAAAAATTAAGATACCTATATAAAAAAGACACGGCCTTTTTTTCAAGGAGATTTATGAAGCTTCTTGCTTCATTGTCTTAAGTATTCATTAAAAATAAATAAATCAAAACAGTTTTATTCAATTGATATTAAAAAAAAAAAATATTTGAATTGTCTATTTATTTTTTATTTTTTACTATAAAATGTTTATAACTTTATTCTCCCCTGAATAATACACTATTTTTCTCCCCAAACAATCTTATTTTAGTTCGAAAACGGGTATTGAAGTAATTTTCTTTCAAAAAAGAACACTATTCAAGTGTCGATATTTTTAAATTACTACTATAGTAATAAGTAATTTTGAAAAATATATTCTACAAATAATTTATTTTTAAAAAAATATTGGTTTTGATATGACAATTGGAGTAGCAAATACAGTTTGTTAATAATAATCAGGATTTACTTTAGAAATAAATGACTCACTTATTATTGATTTATTTAATACAACAGCAATATGTTTTTCATATATTATATTTCATATACTATAAATACACACAAAAAAAATCTATTTACACAATATAACCGACAAATCAATTGACGTCACATTGGGAAGAACCTTTACCTTTGGACATAGATAAAATATTTGTCGAAATAACCTGTACCACTACAACCCGTGAAGGGTCTTGGGCTCAGTACTGTTTAAGGAAAGTACTGTTTCAAGGCCAGCGGTTGTGTAGGGAGGGGATCAGGCCAGAATCATGCTCAACCGCCAGGTTTTTCCTCTTAATCTATTTTTTAATCAAGGGTACCCACTTTATAGAGGCTGGGTGTGCCACAGGAGGATCTCACTACCCCACGATCGCCCCACGGTCAATGAAACAGAATAAATAATTTATCTGCCATGAGCCGGGATTCGAACCTGGGACCTTTAGCATTGGAAACTTAGTGCCCTACCACTGAGCTACACCGCTCCCTTCCTCGACCTTGCATCACCAAAAAATAGTGTTTTTGATATCGGTGACTCCACAACTTCTTCGTTAATAAATATTGAACAATTTGCTAATTTATCACATTTTAAAATGGTTTAATTGAAAGGGTTTTTTTAATTACTTCCGTACTACGTTCTAGTTTGGTGTAGTCACTTCAACTGAGAGGAAAAATATTAATTTTTTAATGGTACAGTAATTATTATTATTTATTATTTAGTGAGAGAATAATTAACATAATAATAATAATAACAACCTGCTATGTTCCACGGAGGGATCGTCATTAACTGATTTAATATCAACACGATACGGAATTCCAGCTTGTATTATCGCCCTATGTATTTGTAATATAATATCCATCCATGATTGTAAATTGTACCTTTCGAATTCTTCTTCACTTAGAAAAACTTGGGTTGAGCCTTTTTCCTTCAATTATGGAAAAAATAATCATTAAAGTAAAATATATCCATTTATATTTATTTTTGATGTAGAGATGCTTGACCGTGATATAATATGAGAAGGAGTTGATCGGGGAGCGCGGTCAAATAAATACTAAATTATACAAATAGTATTATTTAATTTCGGCAATTCATCAGGGCTACAAAAGATACAAAACATGGTGAAAATAAAATAAATGAATATAAGTAGATATAAAATAAGAAGATATTGTCTGATAAAGAAATAAAAACATGATATCAGAGATATAGTGGGTGACAATCTCGTTAAAATATCAAGTATTATATATATATAGAAGATACAAACAAAAATGGAAAATAAGTATGAATAAAAATAGAAAACAAAGGAGAATATAGCATGTAAGTTTAAACTAAACAGATTGCGATAAAAGATAAGGAATGAGTGTATAACAAACTAATAAAGATTACATTTGATAACTGTAGGTTAACAGATAAAGAAAGTGAATGTTAACGAATAAAGAGATTGAAAATTGAATATCTGAATACCGCACTCTCCGATCAGCTCCTTCATATATTTATTTTTATTTCTTATTTAGAGATACTATATAATTAATATGACTTACATCGATAAAATGTAAAAAATACGAAATGTTGTATCAGTAATAAATCGAACAAGTTCCTGGATTGGCAAAATAAGACTTGCTTTTACAAGCCTTAAAGTCAAAAAAGAAAAAAAAAAGTTTCTGAATTCATAGATAGCAAATCTTAGTGAGAAATCTATAGATTGGATTTCCATGTTATTGCACATTTTATTCGCTTCCGTCAAACCTAACATCTATTCGTTTCACGTTCTGCAGAATAACATATTGAAATTTCATATTCCAAGTTTTGCTGTTTTGGGCCTAAATTATAGGTTTTTTTATTTTGTCGCACTAAATTGCACTTGTAAATATTTACTTTTTATCATTTTTGACTAGCGGATCAAGTTCATCAAATTTAATTTTTTTTTTTTTTTTAGGGGGGGCTTCAACTCAGAAGCTTTTTTTCCATATATATATATATAACGATAATTACTTTGAAAAAAAAGACAGATACTAAATCCCTCTATGAAATGGTGTTTATGTGATTTTTGAAGTCCTATTAAATTTAAATACACGAACAATATTACTTTAAGAGATAATTTTTTATATTTTTTTTCCGTAAAACATGTTTCTATATTACCATCTTGAGAGAGGGCTTCAGCTCGAAAGCCCCCCTCCCTCCCATAGATTCGCCTGTGCCTTTTTATTTACTTATTGCCTTGTTTTTACTTTATTGTATATTTTATACTGTATTAAATATATAATTTAAAATAAAAAATATGAGAAAGGTAAATAATTCTATGACTAGCAGTGGTTCGAATTTAACGTTTCAAACAGAAGAGATAAGCTTAAACGGAAAATATTCTTGGAATAGAACTTGTCTAAAGTATTGGATAACATAAAAAAAAAAAAAAAAAACTCCTTCCTTAAATAAACCGTTTTGTTAGAAAGACATTTATTGTTTTGCTTTAATTCACACTTAATCTTTGAAATAAAAATGAGGCTTTGAAGTGAATTGTAGTTTAATTATTATTAAAAGCACTCTTGCTCAATCTCCACTGGACTTAGCCCTAGTGACGCGGTTGAGAGAGAAGTGCACGGATCTCCTGGAGTCATACTTTTCTCTCCACAGTTGGAGGGACAAGTCTGGTTTGGAATTCTCTCGCCAGATTGCCAATATTGTATATAGGTATGTATGTGTTCTTTTCATTTATTTATTTTTAGGTTATTTTATTCTTATTTATTGTATATATATTATTTTTCTGTATAATTTATTTTATTTATTGTACATAGAGTGTGAACGTACGTCCTACGAAAAATATATCGGACATGATAGTTAATCCGAGATAGACACTAATTGTAGAACAGGTAAGAACAAACATATATATTTAATAATTGAATGTTTTTACTTTCCTACCTTTACTAGGTAAGGAAAATATTGCGATCGGGGTAAAATTTCCGATATGCGGTTTTCGACGGATCTATACGTTTCAGGGCCCCAAAACAACGTTTAACCTGTTTTTTTTAAAGCTAATTAAATTCTCTACAAAACTATATAAAAATCATTCAGCGGAAAAAAAAATCTGTTTCTCGCATCACACAAGCATCACTATTTTCTCTACTTTTAACATAAATCATTGTTTGGCAAAATTAGGCTATGGCAAAAAGTTTTTGATCAGCAATATTAGAGAGTATTGAAATGTTTATACTGATCTACGTTAAGCCGATTTACATTGCTTTAGTTTATCAAATAAATCGTACTCGAATTTTTCCTTTGTTCAATTTTCAGGAAAATAAATCTAATTCAATTTTTTTTTGTTTTTTGATGGAGATATTTAAAGATATAAAAACTTTTCTGAAATAGGTAGGAAAGCCGTGTGAATGGACGCAACAGTTTTTTTTTTTTTTTTTGTGATCTAAACAGAAAAACAGCATCAACAATAATATTTGAACACTTAAAAATCTCAAATATTACAGTGTATTTCTAAAGTTTCCTAAAAATTCTTAGATGTTGTATATTAATTTTTATTAAATCTTTTTCTTGTTCCACATTTTTTTAAATCAGCAGCTTAAAACACTGTTTGATGAAATTTCGATGTATAATCATAATGAATTAAACAAACATGTTTAGATTTTGAATACATATTTTTAGATTTTTTGCAAGTTTTTCCGATTTTTATTCCACGAAGACCCGGTCTCTAGAGATATCTGTAGGAACTGAAATAAGATGCATTGGTAGCCGATACTACTTTAGCTTCTACTATCACTTACAATGAGCCTAGTATCTCGAAGTACTGACATTTCATAAATGTATCAGAAATCTCAAAAAAAAATAAATCTTAGGAAAATATATCTTGGGAGCCCTGCAACCATCCGAAAAAATATTCCTATGAAGAATATATTCTCGCCAGTTTGTTTTTCAGGTTTTTGAAATTGAAAAAGCAACCAGGATAAAAACTGCTCAAAAATAAATAGGGATATTTCTATTCGATTTTCATTTGATTCGTTTTAATTAAGACTAGTTGGCCCGTTCGAAAAATTCGCAGAAAATTTTGTTTAGTGAAGAAATAGCAAAACAACATAGTAATAAGTAGTTCCTATGTATTATGTAAGGAAGGAATAAATATTTTTTCCTTAGTCGATTACAATATTCCATTAAACATAATAGACCAAAATATTTGTACAAATCTCTTTGCTAGGACCTATTTTTAACGCTGACTGGAAAGATAATAAAAGTAATAAAGACAAAATAATACCCCGATCATAGGATATTCTAAATTATTAAAAAAAAAAAAAATGTAATACTAACAAATTTTTAGGAAATAATAAAGTTAATATAAAAGCCAAAAAAAAAATTAGTAGACTATTCTACTCCTAAATGCAATATCTTTCAACAGGAAGACATTATTAAGTATACCAAAACTAATGCACTGTATCTTTCTTAATATTTGTCCGATTTTTTTACGAGAATAATATCTTTAAAATGAGTGGTCAATCTTTGGATTTGGTGATGAATTGACGAAGTTATGGCGTACCGACAAAAAAACACCTTTTAGAAATTATATATAGGATAGGTCTCTTCATCTTGACATCTCTTCATCTTGACATCACACTCGCTGATTGTCGGAACTTCTGACAGGTGTGAGTTGAAGAATCAAGTCAAAAAAAAAAAAAAAATATATATATAGGATAGTCTTTTTTTTTTTTTGTTTATTTGTTAAGAATTCTCTTATTTGTCAGTAATCTTAAAAAGTAAACAAGTATTCTTTTTTTTAAAAGTTAATAATCAACTAAAGGATAGTCAACATGAAGAATAACCATTGTGTAAACCAGCAGTTATTTTAGACGTTTCTCAATTTTAATCCAGTAATATTCTGTTTGACGATGGAAAGTCGTCATATTGAACAAGAAGTTCGTAATATTACCGTGAGATCATGGTCTCCCGGATTTTAGCCAGATTCAGGAAACCCTAAAATGTTCAAATATCTTCAAACATGGAGGATTTCGAACCCTCAAAACCGTTTTTGCGGGAAATTGTATTACGCTATTTTTTTCAAAATGAAAACTGTAGCTGAAAGACATAGAGCTCTTCTAGAAACTTACGAAACTCACTATCAGAAAGTACTTGCATAGAATGGTTTCATTGCTTTAAATAAAATGATTTTAATCCAGCAGAGGCCACACTAAAAAAAAAAAAAAAAAAAAAAAAAAACTTCAGACCAGTGTTGCCGTTTGTACGAGGATCCTCGTATTTGTACGAGGTTATGACGTTATGTACGAGGTACGAGGATAGACCAGCCTCGTACCTCGTACATAAGTTTTGCTGACGTTTGCAATGCAAGGTTATATTTTTATGAATGAAGTTTAGAATTGTTTTACGGTTACTTTGACTGTATTATTATTTATGTTGATATGAAAGACTGAACTTCTGTTGCTTTATAGACAAATAAATTGCAATTATATCTTCTTTAATTAGAGTATGATTAATATTTCCTTCATAAAACCATGATTGTATATATATGTTTTTTTTTAATTTTCTAGAAAATAAAATTTAAAAATTTTTTAGATTTTATTCAGTATAAAATAAAATATAAGAAACCATATCCATTATTTCCTTCATAAAACTTTTTTTATAAATATGTATTTTTTAAAATGTGGTGTAAAAGAAAATTAAACAGAAATTTTTACCGTCATTTTTATCGAGCATAAAATAAAATACGAGAAAGTATATCCATTATTTCCTTCGTAATTATTATTTCCTTCATAAAACTGCAATTGTAAATATATTCTAGATAAATTGAATTTTTTTAAAAATTATTACCGTAATTTAAAAAAAATTATTTTCGATTTTTAATCGAGTAAAGTAATTAATTGAAAAATTAACTAGTATTCATAATGAACCCATCTTAAATAATGAAAAAAAAATATTTTTTTAGTGGTCCACATTTATTTTGTGCGTAATATAATTGTAAGCTAAATACTAAAACAATCACAATCTATTATTTTTTTATATTATAATGGATATCTCTAAAAGCATCAATGTCCCAATAATTAAGTTTTATTAGCCTTCCAGAACCACTAACATCCTTTCATAAAAGCAGTTGTTTTGTTTTATAAAAAAGAAAAAAAATTAGTCCTTCCCCCAAACTAAATCTTGGATCTACTAATGAATACTTATGAAGAGTACTTTAAGAAATTTATTTAGCTATTTTAATTTTTATATAATGTGTTCAGTAGTTTATAAAAATATATAAACTTTTTTATATATTTTATTAAGCTAATTTTACTTCTTGACCCATTAACTTAAAAAAAAAAGTAATGTAAAAAGGCTTTAAAATATATGAATGGAGGTAAAAATAAAAAATTCTGATCTAATTTTACTATAAAAAAAACAATAACACTGGGCTTATAATAGTACAAGTTATGAATGAACAAGTATACGAGGATGTACGAGGCTTGAGTACGAGGTTTTGTCACAGAGCGCGCGGTAACACTGCTTCAGACCTCAAACCACCATATGAGATCACTAAAAACTACAATTGATGCGTTTCTGCGTACGAACGAACTCACACTTAACAGTAACACACTTACACGAAATAGTGATGACTTTAAGATTCATTTATATTAGTGGTAGATTATAAGAAACTTAAAATTACTTAATATGATAGTTTCGTTTTATAATAGGGTGTATAAATAAAAATGACCGATTTTTAACCAAATATTTGCATTGTAATCTAAAATACAATCAATACTCAAAGTATAGTCTATTGTTATCTACCGCCATTAGCCATCAGCTAGTCAATTTCTCTCAAAGAACTCTTGACAGCAATTTCAACTTCCGCAGAATCATTAATTTTTTTCCCTTGAAGAAAATGGGCCATGGATCTAAATAAGTAGTAATCCAATGGTGCGAGGTCTGGACTATATGGTGGATGGGGCAGGAATCCGAACCCATGAAGTTCTTTAAACTCTTACTTTGGTTCGAGGGAAAGTGTGAAGGCGAACATTTCTTTTCTTGGAATAAAATTCTTTTTGGCTTGTTCAAAGCAGGATAATGCTCTGACAACTTCGCGCACAATCTTACCAGTTGTTCGCAAGTAGAGTTCAGAATTCATAGAGCATTCATCAGGAACAAATTCGTGATGAATAACACCTTCAACATTCCAAAAACCGCAAAGCATGGATGTTTTTCATATTGCCCCCTTGCACCAATCGGAAAAGCAGTTTGACCGTGATCTAGTCATTGCTCACGGGTATTCGGATTTCGCCAGTAAACCTAGTTTTCATCACAGGTGACAATCTTCCGGTAAAATATCATATCAGAAAGGTTTTCCAATAAATGTTCACACATTTCTAATCTCTCAGCTGATTGTTGAATAATAACCTCGCGTGGAACCACTGCCCTTTTACACCTTCATCATGGAGAGTAGATGGCGCTAACAGTATCTCTCGACACACCACACTCCCTAGCAAGTTCGCGAGTACCTGTGGACGGATTTGATTCCTGCAGTGCTTCCTGCAGAACGTCATCAATAACCATTAATGCTAGCCCGGAGCCCTTCTTTCTTTTCAACGTCGTATTTGCACTGCTAAATTATTCAAACCAACGCCGCGCAGTGCGCTGGTCAAGGACACCGTCGCCTTCATATTTGAATAATTTCACGAGTTGCTTTAGTGGCTATGATTTATTTTTTTTTTTCAGTAATGCCTTAAAGTTATGAGAATTTCGTAGTATACTGTCATGTTTCTTCTTTGAAACAAATAACTAAACTGAAGCTTTTTTTCGAAGAAGTCGAATGGGATTAAACAGCTTAGAGAATGCTCTAAAGGGATTATTAAGTATTGGTAAGTATTAAATCATTTCTTTGAAATCTTGAATTTGATAAAACGAACATTTTTTTTTTTATAGACCCTATTATATTATCCATAAGTAATATGAAATATTTTTATATATACAGTTACATCAAAGATATCTTGATAGTGAATAGCGCCTTTCCGAGACTTATCCATGTATCTCATCTTCACCTCGTTATAATAATAGACGTAATCGTCGTAGGCGAGGAGGTAGACCGGGAAGATATGGCTGGAATGTCCGCCTTGAACTTTCAAGAACTGGAGGATCTGCTTGTAAACAGCTAGGCAATATCCAATCCGTCCTGTATCGTCCTCTGGGATCGTCCTGCCAATAGTGCATTATATCAGACAGAGGATTTTTATACAGTGAAATATGTAGTTAAGAAATAACTATATTTATAAATTATACCAAGAATTAATGTTAATTAATGTATGCCGATGACGCAGGTGTCCTACCAGTTAATAATGAAACATCTATTGCATCCCAAACTTTTCAATCACACACCAAAAGCCTTGAGGATTTCCAAAATAGTTTCCAAATTGCAGGATTAAAATAAATTCCTACAAAATCACAACAAATCACCTTCACCCTTCGTCGTAAAACTATGGCTTCCTATCCTACAATATCTTTCATTATTACTCCCTTGATGAGCAAATCAGATATCTAGGATTGCACCTGGACAAACCCCTTAACGCGGAGTCATACTAAACAGAAATAACGAGAAACCTTTTTTCCGTCTACATCAATGACCTTCCATCCTCTTTCCTACATTGTCAATAACCTCTGTGTGCCGACGACATTCAGATTTATCTCTCCTTCTATCCGACCGAATCCTCTGACGCCATCCAAAAATTACAGGAAGATATAAACGGAATTTGTACCTGGGTAAACCACAATAGAATTACTCTAAATTTCGAGAAGACGAAAGCCATCCTGATCGGAACTCCCTCACTCCTCAAATCCTTACCGGAACTCCCCGATCTTTTCCTGAATAACTCACCCTTCTCATAACATACTACCGTTAAAAACCTTGGTGTTATCTTTGATCAAGGCCTTTCCTGGAAACCAAACATCTCCTAAATTTTCCATTTTACTATTTTCATCCTGAAACAGTTCAAACGTCTACGCTATCTCCTTCCATTCACAACCAGTCAACTCCTTGTCTCACGGAATTTTCATAGCATTCCAAGCCCTCCCAAACAAAGATACTCAAAACATTGCGCTGTTGGTAGATTCTCGAGCGGTTATTCTCACTGTATCCTAACCTAATAAATTCTTTGCTGAGAATATTTCGGATTGTAGGATTGCTTCTTCAGGACAGGAAAGTAATCTTTCAATAGTTACCAAGCCATTGTGGAGTACACTGAAATTAAATGGCCCATAAATTTATCATTTCTTCGATCCATCTGAATCCTTTGATGCTATATTTTAACTACACGAAGATATCGATAGAATATACTCTTGGGCATATCTCAATAAGCTCACTTTAAATACGGAGAAGACAAAAACCATCCTGTTCGAATCCCCCTCACTCCTCAAATCCATTACCGTATCTCCCAGTATTTTCCTGAACAACTCACCTATCTCCTTCATATACTACTCATACTATCATAAATAACCTTGGTATCACCTTTGATCAAACCCTCTCCTGGAAACCACACTTCTCCCGAATTTCCCGTCGTACTATCTCTACCCTGAAACGGTTTAATCGTCTCCGCTATCTCTTACCACATAAATACCGTCAACTCATGGTTTCCTCCTTTGTGTTCCCTCACTTCGACTTTGGATGTCTGGTTAACAGCGGACTCTTAGGAGGATTCGAGGCCAAACTTAAACGCCTAATGAACTGCGCAATACATTTTGTTTTCGGAATCTCAAAAGATACGCATATAACCCAGTAGTACACTAAGTTGAAATGGCTCTATCTATCCATCCGCCGTCTGTGCTTCCTGGCCACCTTTCTCTACCAAGCCATCACAACTCAGCGACCTTCCTATATTTTTCACAGCCTACAATTTAAATATTTCATTCAATCCCGTCCCACTAGATCCCGTACTTCCGACCTCTGTCCATCTCCTCATCGAACTGCTGCTTTTGACAAATCCTTTATAATTCAAGCCTAATCTTTTCACAACCCGATTGATCCTGAAAAGTAGATATAAGAACTTTTTAAGTTCCCCCAGAAATGATTTTGTTTACTAATGTTATTTTATTTTTACATGTTTGTACTATATATATATCTGTATGTTTTTAGTGTTTTCGTTTTATTATTCTCCCAGTATTTTAATTCTAATGAGAATTATAAATATTTAATTTAATGTATAGCCACACAGGCATTTTCTCTGTAGCTATTATTTGTTCTAAAGGGATAACAGCCCCAGGATAATAAAAAAAAAAATTCATTTAATTTCATTTCATTACTAAACAAACGCTCTAAGCTACCAATTAACTATAAAAGACATGACTATAATAAGGCCTATTTGCACTTCTATTTGAGGCGTCTGAAAAGAAGATGGTCTCGTGACTTCATAGTATGCTACCAATGGGTAGTTTCTCATTAAGTCTTTTCATGACATTGTAGTTCTCTGTGTCACATTTACTGGATATATATTTATTTTTATACAGGTGTAAATTTTATGAATAATAATTAGTAGCTTAGCTTATTATTAAAATTATGTTTTCACTTACATCAAAAACAATTAAAGATAATTAAGGATATTAGTCCAAAATTATATACAATAATAAATCAAAACTATTTATATCAAAACAGATAGAAACTTTTATTTTTTTCTTCGCAATGTAATCCCCTCAATTATATTAACAGTTTATAGTTCATGCAATTCGGTGTTGTATAACCGTCTAAATTCTCCGGTTGACTCCTCTATCTTCAGTCGCAATGTTCTACGCAATACTTTATTTTCAAAAACCTTAAGACGTTGCTCATCCCTTAATGTAAGTTATCACGTTTCGCAACCAAAAGAGCTTTAGGAAAAGTAATAGTGTTTTCATTTAATTTTTAAGTTGAGGGACAGGTAAGTAGTTTAACCTAGCCTTCATCAATTTCGTTTTTTCTAATTATAAGAAATACCAAATATCAAAACTTCTCTACAGGTTCAAACAGTTCTATGTCTATATTAACGAAATTGTCGCCATTTTCACAGCTAATCATACATTTCGTTTTGTCCATTTTTGTTTCGAGCCTAAACAGTACCACGACATCAGCGTATGTAATAGCAGTCATCTGACCCAAGGATTTTTGTATTCGCCTCTTGTCTAGGCAGACCTTGTTCCAGCTCTACGAAATCTTGCTATGGTCAGTTCTCCTCTATGGTTGTAAGTTCTCCTCTAACATGTGTCATGGATGGAAGAGAATACTGAAGAAGCTTTTTAAGCAACCACTATATGGCACAAAAGGAAAGGGAGGTTCTATTGCGTTGGTTCGATTTCAAAGCTGAAGATGCAAAAGGTATTCTCGCAATGATCAAGTAAATGGAATCTGCACAGGACCGGGACTATTTGCGGAAGCTTCTAGATGAGGTCAGGACTCGATACCGGTTTGTAGAGCCGTGATGATGATGATCTCCAGAAGTCCCAATAATGGTAATGAGTAAAGTCCAACAAAAATCTGATAAAAGAATCGGAAAGACCGTCATTTAAACATTATTGTGAAATAAAACTAAAAGTTCAGATCACTCTCTAAAAGAAACAAAATTCTCATATGCAAAACCATAGTAAGGCCAATGGTTATGTATCAGTGTGAGATTTGGGCCTTAACCAAAAACTCAGAACGCACGCTCAATCCCTGACAGAGCAAAGTTTGGAGAAGAAGAAAGAATGAGGAACGGCGGAAACTCTATGGTGAACCTGATATTGTGGCATTGATAAAAAGAGCCAGAATCAGATGGTTAGGCCATGTGGAAATAATGCCAGACCAAAGAATGCCAAAGTGGATGCTGCATGATAAGCTAGATGGCATAAGAAATAGAGGGCGCCCTCGTTTCAGATGACTGGAGGATGTTAAGGACGATCTGAGGCGGCTAGGCGTTCGAAGATGCAGGGAAGTAGCACAAGACCGCAGAGATTGGTTGGCTGCAGTAGAGGAGCCTCGGGTTCTTGCAGGGCCGTAGCTCCATAATAATAATAAAAAGAAGAAGAAGAAAGGCTCCCACAAGATGTATTGGGACAAATCTATAATAACGGATCATACAGTGCGTCACAACAGACCCGATATCCTTATTATAGATTTAGGAGCAAAGAAGGCAAAGCTAATAGATATCGCGATTCCAAATTATAACAACATAAGCACAACCGTGGGAGAGAAGCTCTGTAAGTACTAAGAATTGGCGATCGAATTAAAGGAGTTGTACCATTTGGGAAGCGCATTGGTTACACCAATAATAATATCAACAAATGGTCTGATCCCAAAGTCAACGGTGGCAGGTACGGACGGCTTGGAATTACCCCTTGATTTGTTAAGAGAGGCTCAGCAAGCGGTTCTCTTGGATACATCCAGAATTACGTAAAAGTTCTTAAATATCTACAAAAAATTATAACTGCAGGTGGTTGGAGTTGTCGACTACCTTCAGCGTTGAATCCGCAAACGCGAGAACAATAAAGATAATAATAATAAAACTAAAAACAAACGAATTAGGATACATACGATGGAAGTTGATACTGTAAAAGCAAATCACGACCCACAAAATTAAATAGTAGATCTATTATAGACTTGACACTGTCGTGGTGAGAACTCTTAGATCTGGCGTGGGTGGCGTTCACGAAGGCCTTGGAGAAGGCGACGTGTTCGCCAATGATCATTCTGTATGATCCGCTGAACCCTTGTTCGTACAGCCACTGTTCTGTCGCAAGCAATACTCTGAAACATTTTTTTTTTTTTTTTTAAATAAATAAGTTTATTAAGAAATAATATATTCTGCCACACTTAAGGGCAGTAAATATTAGAGTTATGTGTTACAGCTTCATATTTTAGAAAATAACAAAACAAAAGAAAAATTATGAATTCTTAAGAGAGATCCCCTAGTGCGCTCTCTCAGTCGTGTCACTGATATGGGAATCCTGGAGGTCGATTGGACCGAGCAGTTCAGTCAATAGAAAAACATGTTTTTCATGTTTATTATTGCGCAGCAGCTATTGCGCATGGAGCAACCCAATTTCTGTCACAGGCATCAGTAGTCAAAACCTTACAAAATAAAAAAAATAGCAACAAAATCAGTTCAGTAGCTCCCGAGAAAATCTTGCCACAGACAGACCAATGGCTAAAAATGTGTTTTTCGGACTCAGAGGGCTCTGAAACGTACAGATCCGTTGAAAAACCGCATATCGCAAATTTGACCTGATCACAATACTTTCCTTACGTAGGTAAGGAAGTAAAAAAAAAGTGGTGGTAAAGTATAAATAGGAAATAATAATATAAGTAAATAAAATACCTCCTCATGTAAGAAGCATATTTGGAGTCGCTTGTCTTCTTTGGAAACCGAGGATATTCTAGAATTTCTTCTAAAATTTCCTGATTAATTAATGCATTTTGAATTTTATCTATACGTATCAAAGGCGGTTTCTCCTGCGTTTCTGATGAAGAAATTGATGATTCTACTATTTCCTGATAACATATGTTTTGTATAAAACTTTAATTACTTCGGTATTATTAAATTAACTATTGTAGAAAATCTATTGAAAACTAGGAATACATGCCTTTTTTGAGGACATATTGTGAAATGAAAAACAAATTATTATCCTGAGGCAAAGTCCCTTAAGAATAAAATTAGGAATACCTTATCGGGGAGTACCTGTGGAGGATTTTTTAACTGTCATCAAATCAAAAATGAAGACAAAATGGGAACAGATATGGTCGAATGTAAGCGAAAATAAATTGAGGGAGGTTGAGGGTGACGTTTCCTCTTGGGCATCGTCAAATAGGAATAACCGCAGAGAGGAAGTATAGGTCATACACGCCTTACCCATGGATACCTGATGGCCTGTGATTCTTCGCCAACATGCCAAACCTGTAGGACTCCTCTGACAGTGATACACATTTTAACAGAATACAGAGCTTACGAAACATTTAGACTCTCTTTTGACTTGACAAACGATCTGCATTCCATTTTACAGGACAATACGAATGAGGTTGATAAATTATTTTCTTTTCTGATATGTTCTTTTTTTTTTTTTTTAAATGTAATATTTTATTTAGAAAAAAAATACATTTTGCGTCAATTAAGGGCATTGAGTATTTAGGATGAATGAAACACAACCATACCATATATACAATAAAAGAAAAACAAGATTATAACAAAATAACACTTGGATTAACAGAATAAATCGATCTTGATACAACATTAAATAAAAATAAAAAAAAAATAAAAATACAGTCAGCCGAGGGAGCTCCGAGTCGGGCCTTTTCCCCCACGTGTGGAGGATAAGGCAAGACTCCAAGAGATCCGGAAGCCTTCGAAATTAGTGGCTCAATCTTGAGATTTGGTGAAGAATTAACGATGATATGGCTTGCCGATCAAAAACACCATCGATAAATAATATAAACTCCTCCTTTCTCGATCATAGAGACTTCAAGTCGACGAAATGAGACATGCATTCAATGACAGTACTACAATTAATGTAAGGTTGTATGGATCCGACCCTATGCCTTGCGTTATCTCGAAAATAGTACGTTTTGGGGTTTAAAAACCCATGATCCGGGAGAAACTATCCGGGTCTTGCTGTACGCATCAAAATCTTCAAAATCCAATTTGTACCCTATCGATCTCAGACCTACCACCGTTCCAGTATCGAAGCCTAGCAAAATGTTTGTATCGACTTTATTTATTTTAGAAAGAAAAACAAAAGTGGAGAATACGATTCGCTAACCCCCCGTGAAATTGATCACGGACGCCTTCAGGTATATTTGATACAAAACCGATTTCGAGCCTTACAGTAATAATATATGTGGAGATAATTAAAGAAATTTACAAAATAATCACTTTTAGAATAGTCTCTCTTAATCAGCGAAGTGAATTTTTGATTAAAACCACTCAAAAAAATAAAAAATAATGAATTCTTATTTTCAACTCATTGAATGTGATATTAATTTAATTTAATAGATAAATTAAGTTTGTCACAAAATTATTAAGTAAAATTGTTTGATTTGATATGCATTGATACGAGAATTTAAAATATACCTTAAATGAAAACTTACCCCCTTCATTGAGTGTTTTAGAAATAGGTAAATGTGATTCGAAACTACAGCGTTGTCCGCGCAGGCCGAGAACTGCAAGCTGCATTGGCCATCTTGCTCGTCGGACATGACTATCTGCAAATATAACGGCTGGATCAACTTGTCTTTGTCAAAGATTCATTGATTAAACTATATAACTTAATGGGATAATGATTAGAAACAGCTACAAACATCTTGATGACTATGTAATAACATGGTACTAAATGAAATTTATGAGGTTTGAAATGCCTTATTATGGATAGTCCGTGGTACAGCCCCTTTTTATCGAATTCATCCGCCTGAAAATTCGTAAATAGTTTTATCTCATTGTAACCTACAACTATTTTATTTACAAAAACTCTTGGAATTGGGGCGTTTTCAATCTGGAGGGGGGCAAACTTTGTCTATTTAATTAGGTACTAAGAACTCGTAAATGCATATTTGCTTCCTACTTGGATCGTAAGGTAATTTAATAACAAAATCTAGAAAAAAGGTGGCCTTAAAAATATTAAGCAGTTTGGTGTGACCTACACCTCCAAATTTTCAAAATAACGAGGTTATATAGGACAAAAGGCCCAATATTTTTGTAGGCCACCTTTTTTTTTTTTATCGATTTTGTGACCAAATTATCTAAGGATCCAAGTAGAAAGCAAACGGGTATTTACGAGTTTTTAGTTCCTAATTAAATAGACAAAGTTTGCCCCCCTCCAGATTGAAAACTCCCCCAATCCAAAGAGTTTTCGTAAATAAAATAGTTGTAAGTTACGATGATATCAAACTATTTATGATGTTTTTACCTGGCGTTAACTAAAACATTCATAACTCCTCCGGATTTTATCCTAATTTAATGTTTATACAACACTTGGAAAGCTCAATTATCGCTCTTCAAGACGGCATAAATAACTT
Source organism: Nezara viridula (assembly GCA_928085145.1). Lineage (NCBI taxonomy): Eukaryota > Metazoa > Arthropoda > Insecta > Hemiptera > Pentatomidae > Nezara > Nezara viridula. Next base: position 18,955,241 of record OV725077.1, read on the forward strand.
TTTGATTAAACACGTCTATAGAGAGTAATAAAATAAAAACTCCTCACAGGTTTTTAATTATTTAGATGATTACAGTTTGTGTCATTTCGTGTATATTATAAGGCTCTATATTCCTACAAAATATCGTGTGAATAGGGGGAAGATATCGAAGTTTTCACACTTTTTGTGATTTAAAAAAAAAAATCGAAGGGAGGTATTCGAAGGTCTTTTCGAGCTGCAAAATACAAATCTCAACTCTGTTTCTATTTAAAAAATATATTTCAACACACTTTACTGCTTCGGTCAGTACAAATTGTTTAAATTTTACAAATTTCTAATCGATTTGTAGGTAATGTAGTAATATTTCTAATTATTATGAGTACAATCCAGTGGCCGAAAATTTTAAATATCTGGGAGCACTAATCACAGAAAACAATGAAATGGTAGAAGAATTAAAAGCAAGGATGACTGCCGGGAAAAGGTCTAAAAAAGTAGGTATATGTATAGAAAAAATATTGAATTACAGATCTCTTTCTCACAGAACAAAGATCACGGTGTATGAGAAACCTATGGCTCTGAGACTTGAGTGATCTCCAAAGCATCGGAAAAAACGCTACTCGCATGGGAGAGAAGGGTTCTCCGCAGGATTTATGGACCTATGTGCGAACAGGGACAATGGAGAATTCGCACTAATAAAGAGCTGTATGAAATGTATGCGAGGCCGGATTTGGTCTCAATTGTGAGGAGAAACCAGATCAGACGGTTGGACCATGTGGCGCGTATGCCCTGAGATGCGATTCCCAAACGCTTGCTGGAGGATCGGCCTGATGGAAAACGTGGAAAGGGAAGACCACGCCTGAGATGGCTGGACCAGGTAGAGGACAGCCTGAAAAGGATGAAAATTCTAAGATGGAGAATGCTCACTCGGGATAGAGGAGAGTGGTGAAGTATCATAAGAGAGGCCCAGGTTCTTACAGAACTGTAACGCCAAAAAAATAATAATAAATTTTTAAAAAATCCAGAAAAAGTTTATAATTTTGGAGTTATTCGTAAGTAAAGTTTCTTTTCCTCCATAACTTTTTCCCCAGAAATTTCGGAGGGGTCGTCTATTTCGTTTATTTTTCTCATGCGAAGGAGACGAATATATTCAAAAGAAGTGATGAGTCATTGGATTTGACGAAGAATTGACGAAGTTATGGCGTACCGACAAAAAAAAACACCTTTTAGAAATAATATATAGGATTATGATTATATGTAACATATATAGATACTTACGGTTCCTCTAAGAGAATTATTCCTTTTAGATTTAAATCTTATCACGACAGGAATTACAACTGGTTCATGGTTCGCAGGTATTTTGTTTCCTTTTGGGTAGATAAATTCGAAGATATCTTCCCCTTGATACTCTCCCATGATTCTCCTCATGAAGCAATTGAGTGTGGTCTCTCTGTATTGGTGAGTAGCGATCACTTCCACGTACCTTTCAATACCACACTCCGTGGGGACCGGCAGGAAGTGGATCTACAATTGTTAATTAATGAGGTACTTTACAAAACTGTCGAGTGGATTTGTCTTTATTACAATAACTGCTTAGGACAAAGGCACCGATTATTGGCCTGCTACCAATTATTGACACTTTAACTTAAATTTGATAAAATAAGCGTTTAGGCTCATTTACGATTTCAAAAAAGCACATTAATCAGCCACCGATTACCGCCAAGATTGTGACGAAAAATAAAATACAAAAAAAAAATTAGTTCATAAAATAATTGTTAGTTTTTTTTATTAACTCGAAGAGGGTTAAATATAAAATTAAGTATTTAGTATTAGTTTTAATAATAAGTCTTAGTTTTAAGTATTCATTTTATTTCGGATTGGAATAACCAACAGCGGAGGAAAAACAAACGACAGTTTAGAGAGAGATGGCGAAACCTCGCGAGTGTTGAGGCACGCTAAGGATTTCTGTGTGCGAAATACTTTAGTTTTACGGTGTAGACCGGATTTTCTATTCCTATCCAAGAAGCTGTGATTATCTGCGACGAGTGCCGCTTGATTTTACAAGTTGATGAATGAACATTTCACAGCTGGAGGAGATAGACTGGGGAGACCCTGACGACGCTAGTTCCAATAAGTTCTCGCTTCTTCAGATAGCTCACTGGAGTTCAACCAGTGGGATATTGTAAATATGTACATACAAGTTTTTTTCCTATCTATTTTTTCCCAAAATATTTGTAATTTGTTTATTGTATAGTCGTAAGTTAATGTTTATTTCTATAATAATTTTGATGTAGAGATGGTTACCCGTTGATATAATATGAGAAGGAGTTAGTCGAGGGTGCGGTCAAACAAATAAAAAATTAAAATATATTAATTATTTTAATTTTTGCCGACGTTTCGACCCACTTTGCAGGTCGTCTTCTGGGCGTAGGATGTGGCACTGCGGGAGGCAGTTGAAACACTAAAACACTGCAGTGTTTCAACTGCCTCCCGCAGTGCCACATCCTACGCCCAGAAGACGACCTGCAAAGTGGGTCGAAACGTCGGCAAAATTTAAAATAATTAATATATTTTAATTTTTTATTTGTTTGACCGCACCCTCGACTAACTCCTTCTCATATAATAATTTTGTAATCTTTTCTTTGATAATTAAAGTTAATTGTATTTTCTTATAAATGTAATTTCTTGTTCATAATTTTCATTTCCTTTAACAGTTATTTAAATCAATTGAAATAAGAAGATTCATCATTAGTATTAATAATAGCCAGTTTTATTTTCTTCTTTTTCTTCAGTTTGTTTTCACGTTTTATGTATATATTATATTGTTCGTTTTGTTTTTGTTGGTTTAATAAGGAATTGTAAAACCCTTCTCGAGGGATTAGGGAAAGATCTATTGATTCTACTCCGGAATCAACTTACTCCCTGTCTGCATAGATAACTTTTTAAACTAAAAATATCACTAAAATGACATTACTCAAAAATGTTGAAATTTGAAATAGTCATTCTGTGGTTTATAAAAGCAAAGAAAGTTGTATGGTTTATAAAAGCAGATGGAGTGACTATCATCGCATTGCCTGTCATCGATATATTAAATAGACATTTTGTAATTATAATGGTCTTAATGACTTGTTATCTGTAAGCTTTAAGCTTTAGCTCCGTTAAAAATCCACTTCAAAAAAATTTATAATAGCCCAGCATTGCGAGAAAATAATTTCTATTCAAAATAGACCGGTAAGTGAAAGTTGTGTGTTGCGCCAGATTTTTTTTTATTAGCCCTATTGCTTGACCCCATCGCTCCAAAGCTTTAAAGGCTTCTTTCATGCCCAATTACGACCTAAAGCCTATATCAATGTCATCAGCAAAACGCCAGAACCTCTAAGTCTTTATTGAAAATATGCACGCCTATTTGTATCTGCGAATCTCTAATCACTTCCTCTAGACCTAGGTTGAATAGAAGGCACTCCGGGATGTCTTCTTCCTTCAATCCATTCCTTGTTTGTAGGTGATCTGATAGATGGGACTGGATCTTAATTCGACATTTAGAGTTGGAAATGGCCACTCTTACCTACTTACTATACAATACAATTTTGTTTCTCATGTCATTTTGTGATATCTGGGTATGGAATTTTAAAGTGTGCAAATACTAATGTGTCATAATTTTGCACCTATAAATAGAAAATATTTTGTTCAAAATAAATAACTGAATAACTGGTTCCTTTCTCTGTCAAAAATTGGGTTTTGCATGTCAATAATTGTTGAAAAACTTTTCATCGGTTTTGGACTCGAAAACTTTATAGTATTTTGGCCTAGAATCTGTAGAATAGACAACATTTACTTAAATACTATTAGTATTTAATAATCCTAATTTTTCTCGATAACTCACTCACTTACCATATAAGTGGTACAGTACAGCACCGATTTGGGCAAGGTTCCTTTGACATGAATGTTGGTGTAGGGTTGGAATTCACTGTGCTCCCTCACAATGAGCGGGAGATCGCACTCGAAAACACTGGGAAAGAGCGGTTCAAAACTCAATTCTATCATGATGGAATCATTGGGCATCAGATAAGTCATCTGGCTTCGGTCGCTGGGTCCCATCACCATTTTGAAAGGCGTCGGAACTAGGACGGCTGAATCGAAGAACAAGTAGATCTTGTCTTTTGTTATGTTTTTTATTGTAATACTCTTCTTTTGAACTTCTCTTCTTTCCAAGAGATAAAATGAGAACTGACGCTTAGAGAACTCGAGATAACCTTTGGCCACGCTGCAGTCCACGTGGATTGAAGTAATCCTTGAAGGACAATCGAGATCGAAGTACTTCTGCAATTTGTTACTAAAAAAAATCAAATGATTACTTAATGTATCATTTCAATATTATTAATCAATTTTTATTATAAGTATGACAGTTTCAGCTATTGAAAAACTGAGATTCTCTTTCAATGTTTTATAATAACCATGTTTCATAATATTATCGGGAAATATGTTTAGGTTTTCTACGCATAAATAATTTTTTTTTAAATTATGGCTCGCCAAGTTGTTATCCTAAGCTTTTAAATTCTTTCATACATCTTAAATAGAAATAATTTGCCGTGGTAATGAAAATTTCCTCCTTAAATAGTCTAATTAACTCCTAAAATATACCATAAGAAACACTAAAGCGAACAACAAAACAATCTCCGAAGATACTACTTCAATATTCAAATATACTAATGTACCTACAAAAATATTTGAATCATATTGAATATTTAATAGTTGACCGTTGCATTATAAAGGAAGATGGTTTGGGGTGGCGGTCATAAATAGGCTAAATAGTGGTAAAACTATTTTATTAAAAGCCTATTTATGACCGCCACCTCGGACTATCTCCTTCTTTTAAAAATATTTGAACTATGAAAGATGAAAATGAGATAAAAACAAAACTATTTCAACTTTTTTTTTGTATTTATTTTTTTTATAAATCAAAATTACTGACATATAATGGAATAAACAAAGAACCGTAAATAAATAATATATATATATATATATATATATAAAATATATATATATATATATATATATATATATACAAAATATATATATTATAACAGAAAGAATCCTTCCAGAAAATATTTCGGAGAAAAGAATATAGAAAAAAACAAAAAAAAAAACAAGACCGCGTGTTCCGTAGTAGGCCTATATTCCCATAAATAAATACACACACACATTAATGGCCAAACTATAGGAGGTGATCCTAGATGAAATTTCAAAAAATATAATTTATCTAAAAATAACTCCAATCTTGTCCTTTCTTAAGGTGGTCAGGTTTTTTTCTTATCACCTCCCAGAATTTGAGCATTCACAACTGAGACACCCTGTATATGTTTAATATACATATATAAGTTAAGGACTGGAGTAACAGCTGTTAGGTTTAATATCAGCTGTTAGATTTAATATCAGCTGTTGGAAAAATCAGCTGACAAATTGGATACAAATTGGATATATATAGGAGCAAGGAGAAGAATAGATCAGTGTTTATACTACAGTCTTGCATGTTCTTTCAGCTCCTCTCTTTCTCTTTTTTAATTCTATTCGTTTCTGAACTTAAGTTTTATATATATATATATATATATATATATATATATATATATATATATATATACATATATACTAGCTGATGTATTATTATTACGACGGGGTACGTTGACGGGTGTATAGTTAAAATTTGAGAATATTTTTTCGAGATGAATATTGTATTATGGGTCGGGAGGAGAGAGGGGGGTTATTTTGAAATTTTTTATGGCGGGGCTTATGAAAGTCAAGGTTTCGCAATAGTCATAACAAAAACTTTGTTATTCAGCTATTTGTTTAGGTACCACACAACTAAACCGACCACCACCGATCCATTAAAATTTGTGAAGTGTTTAATTTTCATTGATGATGAAGCTAGGAGATTGTGGAGTTGATTAATTAATCAAAAAGTTGTAATCTCTCCGCTTCTTTAAACTCTCCTGAGTTTATCGTTGGCAAAATAACAAAAATAACATTGAACATTGAGTCACCTACATCCGCATAAAATTAGAACTTGATCTGAATATTGTGGCGTTGTGGTGAATTTTTTCCCCTTTTTCCGGCTAATCCGTTTGTTTAATCCTAAAAATGTATACAGCAATATTTGTTAGGATCGGGAAGTTGAATCGAATGACACCTTGAACGGGAAGATTGGACAAAGTTGAAAAATGAGTGTGTTTTATGCAACAACGCGTTAGAGATGCTCGATATTCCGGATTTTTCCCGTTGAGTTGTGATAATTTTTCCTATCAGTTGAGTAGTACAACTTTTAACTGTGGTAGAGCTCGCGGTAGAGTAGGTTGGGAATAAATTCGAAGTAAATGCATAACCGAGATCTCTAGATAAATTACTGAAAAATTCATAACTTTGGTTCTACTCAATATTTTGTTTTCTTTTAAAGCCTATGTTTTAAGTAAAGCAAACCTAAATGCAATGTAAAAATTTCAAAATTCTACCATTAAGCATTGCCGAGCTTATCCCTGACACAATTTCGTTGGACAATGCGGACAACCAGACAGACAAAAAACTTTTTTAAAAGTGGATTTGGTGTCTGGAATGTATAAAACGGAAAGATATCATGAAACGGGTTGATTCAATGTACATATATACATACATATACATATATATATATATATATATATATATATATATATATATATATATATATATATATAGGGTGACAGAGAGCTGAATGTGTTAGTGGTTAAATGCACATTATGAAAAACTTTTTTGGCCAAATGGTGTTTAGGAGAACATGACATTCTATTGGTCACTAAACGGTAACCATTTACTTTATTTCTTATTTGCAACAATAATTTCCTTGGCAACCCATTAAGTCATCATTTAATAATCGAGTAATATTAAGACATTCTGTTGTTCACTAAACGGTAACCATTTACTTTATTTCCTATTTGCAACAATAATTTCCTTGGCAACCCATTAAGTTATCATTTAATAATCTAGTAATATTAGTACTTACTTTTCTCTATTAATAGCTATGTATGATTCGGGCCTTTGAGTGTCATCGTTATATAATATAGGAGGACCGATTATTTTGTTCAGTATGAAGGGTAAGTAGAATTCATAGGTTGCCAGGTCTTGTGGTTTAAAATGTAAATAGAGATCTTTGCAATCTTTGGGCAGTAAACTTAAGCCATCATCATCAAGTCCTGAAAAAAAATACACAAATCTAGAGACAATTTTGTATTCAATCATGTCATGAATACTATTTTTAATTTCTCCATATCGTAAAAGCATTTAAAATATCTACAAAAATAAATTATAATATTCAGGCCTTCTTTACTCACTTCTTTAGACAGTAAACCTTATGATAGTAAAAAAATATATATATAACTGCTGACTGAATTCTACATTAAAAAATCAGTTGACGTTAAGATTATTTTAGGTGACAAAACAACTCATTTACAAAAGGAAATTATTTTAGAAGCGTGTTTTAAACACCTAATTTAATGTTATAAAATCCTAAATTCTCCTTACTTTGTCACAAATAAAATCATCTATAAAGACCTTAATGTTCCTTATCTTTCTGACCTGGCCCAATCCAGATACCTATCTTTCCATAACGAACTTCAGAACTATCCAAACCCTCTAGTTTCTGATCTCGATCCCTGATAACCCTCCGAGGCGTCTGAAAAGAACATGGCCTCGAGATGGTTTCCCAACAAGTGGTTTCATATCATTATATTCTTATGTTCACATTTACTGAATGTTTCTAATACAGTTTACAACATTCATCTAAAGTTCGTGTAAAGTTTCATCTCTTTGGAGACCAATGAGGCAATTGAAAAAATCTGGTGCGCACAAGACACAACTTTCACTTACCTCTCTACTTTGAATAGAAATTATTTTCTGGTAACGTTGAGCAATTATGAAATTTTTGAAGTGTACTTTTAAGTACACTATAGCTTAATGCTTACAGATAACAAATCACCAAGACAACTAAAATAACAAAAACCCTATTAATTATATTAATGGTATACAATAAAAACCTTGATACTCCATTTGTTGTATCCGTTTACTAAAATGAAATTACGAGATTTTCATTGCCTGTCATAGGTAGGTAAAAAGTTGTCACATTAATTTTAAGTGGTTAATGTTTAGATTTCATAAAGAGAAAATTCATTCATTCAAACTATTCACTATTTAATTTTCAAAATTATTTAAAAATAATATCAGATCTAAAAAAAAAAAAAGATATCTCTACTAATAGTGTTTTGATTTCGATGAAACTTCCTTCATTTTTTAGGACATTTAAATACCTTTGAAACATCTTATCATATCAACAAAAAAGTATAAACTTTTCGAGTTATTCGGAATTTTATTTTACCATTCCTCGTAACTTTTTTTTCCAGCTTTTTTTAGTTGAAGTATGTTATATAGATAAATTTAAAGAGCGTCAAGAAAATGACTTTTGCGAATTTTCATTGAAATTTGTACATTCGTTTAGGAGCTACAGTTTATAGCAACGCAGGTTTTTCGGCCGCCATTTTGAAAATAAAAGGCGGGTAGTAATGTCGATGAAGGAGGATCAATCCTCGGGTGACTTCTGATTTTATATCAAAATTTTTTTTTTTTTTTTATTTATTTTAAATGATATTTACAACTGTATACAAAAAAATACATCTAGTAAATTTGCACATTGGTATAAAGACATGGAACACATGTTGAGAAACTACCCATTGGTAGCACTCTAATAATATGTCTATATTAGAAGATCACGTGGCCATCTTCTTTTCAGACGCCTCGGAGGGTTATCAGGAATCGAATAGGAAGCAAGGTTAGAGACAAGAGGGTTGGGATGGTTATGAAGTTTATTATGGAAGGACAGATATCTGGATTGGGCCAAATCTGATACATAAGGAACATTAAGGTCATTATGGATAATTTTATTTGTAACAAAGTAAGGAGCATTGAGGATTTTACGAAGGATTTTGGATTGCAAGGACTGTATGCGAGAGGAATTTGAAGGCTTGGTGGAGCCCCATAGCTCAACCCCGTAAGTCCAAATAGGCCTTATTATAGTCATGTAAATCAGTCTTTTATAATTGATTGGAAGGTTAGAGCGTTTGTCTAGTAAGTGTTGAAGTAGTCGGAAACGTCGAGCGGTTTCTTGTCGTTTCAGTCTGGTATGAGGATTCCAAGTTAGACGTTTGTCCAGATGGAGTCCTAGGTAACGGATTTGTTCAACAGGAATAAGTGAGGTGTTGGTAAAGGATACTGAAGGACAGGAAGTCATTGGTTTACGACGAAGGGTAAAGGTAATTTGATGGGATTTATTGGAATTTATTTTAATTCTCCAGTTCTGACACCATTCTTCAAGGTTTGTGATGTGGGATTGAAGGGTTTGGGATGCAATACATGGGTCGTTATTGACTGATAGGATACATGTGTCATCAGCATATGTGGTGATGACAGTGTTGGGATGGGTTGGGATGTCAGCTGTATAAACTGTGTAAAGGATAGGACCTAGGATACTACCTTGAGGAAAACCTGCAGACTGGGAAAAACGGGAAAAAAAATCGGTCCAGTAGTTTCGGAGAAAATGCGCGGACAGCGGACGGACAAAAAAAAATTATTCGTTTTTCGAATTCTACGCATCCTGAAACGTGAAACCTCAAATTTTGAGAGGGGGTTAAGTTTTTGAATTTTTTGGTCGATAACAATAGTTGATTATTGAAAATAATAAACCAATATTAAACTACAGTAAATTTATTTAAGGTTATAAACATATGCTTTATACATCCATGAAATATTTTTATATTTCACTTCTTCTTTTACATAATTAATATGAAATAGTTTTAAACAATACTATTTCCTTGATTAGATGGATTTTAAATCCTTTTTTTTTAAACTTAAAAAAAGTTTACATTTAGTTAGTAAATTTAATTTAATGTCCTTGTAAATATATTATATGCGTTAAATAATATTAGTTTTCACAAATAATTATTTAAAATTTTTCGTCACTCTCCATTACTTCCTACTATTTTTTATATTAGATATTTTTTTTAATTCTCCGCTTTCCAACGATAACGTATACCTTCTGACTTGTATTTTCGGAAATTCTTTTTTGATCTAAATTAACATTTTCCCTTTTCTATCCATTTTTCAATTATCAAATTCTTTCAAAAGTCATATTTAGCATTTTTTCGTAACTCTTTAATAATGATTAATTATTTAAAATAAACCACATTAAAGGTACTATAGAGGAAGACGAGTTGAACATTTAAGCCCTGTAAAGTGACTTCAACGGCGATAAGACCTAAATGATATTAAAGACCACTTAATTATACAATGATACAGCGAGTTTAATCAAAATCTTTAGAGCCGTTTTTGAGAAAATTGTAAAAATGTGTTTCACTGTGGATATAAATTGCCACTTCTAGTCAATTTTAAAGAAAACGTTTCAGTCTCATCCTAGGCATATACAGATCTTAAATACGTAATATCAGTTTTTGAGCTAGACTTACCTCATACATTCAGAGACGCAGACCATTTTGCGGGACTTGGTTATTTACACTTAGGGGACATAAAAACGTGTATTTCCTTTGAAAACTCAGATTCGAAAATTTTCACGATCGCAATACTTTCACTATATATATATATATATATATATATATATATATATATATATATATATATATATATATATATATATATACTCATACAGTAGCTAAATATATGTGCTAGTGGACGAAGCTGAGAATGTCGGTGTTTCCCTGGCCTGAGGTATCGAAGCTCTATATTAAAACTTTGAAGAGGATCCCATTGTTAACTTTAAAAAAAAACCGGGATCGAAACGTCGAATATACATAGAAGCAATGAACATTTAGTAGTTTGTTGAATAATTAATAAGTGACCTTATTCCCAGTTAAATAATTATGTTTAAATTTAATAAGAATTGGGAATTTTCACATGCCTATTTACATACACATGCCTATATCTCTGACCACAGATGCAAAGAACGCATAGAGCGTGCAGAGCCCTCTTAACTTAAAATGCCCTTGGGCAATAAAAGTAAAGTTGAAAATTTATGTATATATACATTTATATACATACTGTATTTATTCAAGAAATTCCTGGAGGGTAGGAAAAAAAAAAAAAAAAAAAATGCCTATTTACAAAGAAGACTAGACCCACCGACTTGCGAGAGCTGTAAGGTGCAAAGAACTCACCAACACATCATCCAAGACTGCCCTGTATGTAAGAATATAAGGAAAAATCTCGATATGGCCTAGAGTCTAAAAGAAAACCTCAGCGACAACGAAAACACCGTGGAAAAAACCTTACAATTTTTAAAAATTATAAAATTATTCTACAATAGAGTATAAATAGGAAGTGTTGCCAATGACCCTGCAGGGTAGAGGCAACAATAAAAACAAATAAATAAATTACTCAACGGTCGATTAAAAAAAGTTGTAAATATATATATATATATATATATATATATATATAGGTAAGTGAAAGTAAAAAATCATGGTATTAGGTAAGATAAAAAATATTTCTTAAATCTATTCACATTAGCTATGAAAAATAGCAAAATCCTAACGCTCCTTACTTTGTCACAAATAAAATCATCCATAAAGAGCTTAATGTTCCATATGTTTCCGATTTAGTTCAATCCAGATACCTGTCCTTCCATAACAAACTGCAGAACCATCCGAATCCTCTCGTTTCAAACCTTGCTTCCTCCTCGACCCTGTTAACTCTCCGAGGCGTCTGAAAAGAAGATGGCCTCGGAACCTTCTAATATAGAACTTTAATTCGAGTTCTACCAATGGGTAGTTTCTCTTCATGTTACCAATGTCACATTTACTTGTTGTATTTTTAATGTAATACAGTTGTAAATTTCATTAAAATAAAAAAAATAGCAAAAGCTTAACCTCGGCATCATACCCCATCTCTCATCTTCTCCTAATATATGCATACTTCCCATTAGTTTATGGATACTAAAATACCTTACTAATATAAGATTAGATAATAATAAATAATAAATAATTACCCGGAAATTTGTCATTTTTGGACATTGAGAGGTTGATCTGGGGGTAATTATCCATCGGGAATTGGATCTGCACGAGAGCTGGGCTCTGATTTTCGACTTGTATGTTGTAGCAATCTCGCGAGAAGCAGGGCGTGGACCTCAATGTCAACGTCTTCGGATTGAATTCCACCTAACCAAGAGGAAGAATACTTTTAAACAAAAATAAAATATATCACTGAAATATCTCTACCGGTAATAATAATGGTAATCCTTACTTTGGGGAAAACTACGTGTCCTATGAACTTAGCTTCGATGATATCGTAGCCTTGTAGCTCGATCAGGAGATGGAAGTCGAAAGCCGCTATACTTGTCATCCTGAATAACATTTCCAGGCCGATGCAAGCCCTAGCAGGCATCACCCCTACGATAGGTCGCATGGTCACTCCTTCGATCGGCTCGGGGGTCACTATCGAGTATATCACATCCTTGAAACTATCACACAACCATTGTCAGAGGAGATGAAATTAAATGAAAATAGCCTTTATTTATGCACTAATATTACAATTTCAAAAGCAAACAAAACAAAATAAAACAATTTTTTTTTAAATTATTATAATTTATGCAAAACTTTTTACTATCTAACAAAGGCCTTCCCTTAGGAGTTATAGTCTTTAACACTTCCCTGGGTGACTAGCCCTACTGGGAAGCAGGATTTCTGACTTTTAACCATTTTTCTCTCCACACATCTCTGTCCCTAGCTGCTCTCCACCAGAGAGGTCCTGCCAAAAGCCTAAATGGATCTCTCCATCTCTCTCATCCTTTTCTGGTCATATGGAGTCCATTCGGTGACTATTTTTGACCATCTATTGTCGTTGAACCGCAGGAGATGCCCAGCCCATTTCCATTTACCTTTTCTTATTTGCGAGAGTGTGTCTTTAAGCCCTGTTTCTTCTTTTATCTTCTTGCATCTGATTTTATCAATATTTTTTACTTCCATAATGCTTCTCTCGATGCTATTTCGCCACACCATGATCTTCCCCTCTTGGGCTTTTGTCAATGACCATGTTTGGGAGCCATAGGTCACCACTGGCATAATAAATCTATCGAAAACTAGCCTTTTTAGTTCTATACTTATGTTTCCTTTTGTTATATACTTCACAGACCAGAACTTGTTCCAACCAAATCCTATTCTTCCCCGGACTTCTTTTGTAACTCTGTCTGAAAAGGAAACTAACTGTCCCAAGTAAACATATTCCTTTACGTATTCCAGGGTGAAGTGTTTTTTTTTTTTTTTTTTTTTTTTTTTTTTTTTTTTTTTTTTTTTTTTTTTTTTTTTTTTTTTTTTTTTTTTTGTTCTTCCCTACCTCGCCTTTTAGGCTATACGGGATTTTGCCGGGCCGGGGGTGAGTGCGGGGAATTTAAAATCCCCTCCGGCACCGGGACGCGAACTCGTACTTTTATATCATCTCAAATCTCTGTTATCCGGTTGCCAGGCAACTAGCGGTGCTGTTACACACGCTTTAGCCTATTCGGCCACCCCGCCCCCACCAGGGTGAAGTTGTTCATTTTTATTTCTTCCTTTGAACTATTGGTCATTAGTTTCGTCTCATTGTGGTTTGGGTATAAACCAATTTCTTCACAGGCCCCTAGAAGGTGTTTTAGCATTTCTCGTAGTTGTCGGGAATTGTTGGCAAAAAGTACAATGTCATCTACTAAACGTAAGTTGCTTAAAAATCGACCATTCACCTTACTCTCAATGTCCAATGCCTTGTCGGCTTTAGATACTGCCCAATAAGATTATGAGTATAGCAAAGTCTACCAGTTCAAGTTAATATTGCAAGTTACTAACGCCAAAAATATTGGGATTCGATCAAACTTGAAAACTGATAATTTTTTGTACCTTTATTTATTATATATTGAGAGTTTAGAGCGTTTATTAAGAAAATAGAGCAATCGCATTCAACGAGTAATTTCTTGTCGTTTGATTCATGTATGACGAACACAATTAAGAAAAATAAAAAATGATTAACGCTATATATATTTACAATTCATTGTGGGTATTTTTATTTGTTTAAATACCCTTATATATAAAAATTTTAATTTTTATATCACTGTATTCTATACAATTAAATATTAACTAATACCAACGATAGCATTTATGAAAACCGTATATGTATATATATATATATATAAACATAATGTCGGAGTCTGTATTATATGGAGCTCATGTTACGTCTGGAAATCTGTTGTAATCTTTCGGCCAAGCTCGTATTCTTTTGATTCCTCTATTAAAACTATTATCCGTTACGATATGTTATTGCTCCTTTACTTAATTATTAAATTCTTTCATATTTTATATTTACTAATTTTATATCAAAGATTAATGTGAAATTATTATTTCAAATAAAAAAAAATAAAGGCACATTAGAGCAAGCCCATATTGAAAATTATCCATTTAAGCCTTGATAGAGAACATCAATGAGAATAAAACCTACATTATATTAAAAATTACTCAATAATACACTGATATACTGAGTTTAATCAAAATCGTTAGAGCCGTTTTTGAAAACATCGTCCAAATGTGTTAATTCCATTATATAAAGCACCTCTTCCGGTTTGCCGATTTTGACGAAAATGTTGCTGTAACATCGAAAGCTTATAAAAACCTTAAATATGCAATTTAACTTTCATAAGACTTTTCGTTTTTGAGCTAGACTGATTACACACACATACACAGACCATTTTGCGGTATTTGGACTCAGGAGACCTCAAAACATGTATTTCCTTTGAAAACTCGGAATCGAAAATTTTCACGATCGCAATACTTACCTTTACTATATATTGCATATACAGGTAAGTGAAAGTAAAAATGTGATTCTGAAATCCAAATGAAATTTTATCGTTCATTACATTTTTCAAAAACTATTAGGAATTAGAAAATTTCACCTTTTATTTTACTTGTTGTTATGTTATTTTACTTGTATATGAGGGGTTTCTCGGGCCAGGGAGTGAGGGCTAGGAATTAATGCCAGAGTTAAAAGAACGCGAACTCGTAATTATTTTACTGTCTCAAACAACGTTTATCAGGCTGCCGGACAAACCCTCACTCAAAACTTAACTAGACTGCTAACATACAAACACACAGACATACAGACCGTTTTTCGGGACTTCGTCCTTTCGACTCAGGGTACCTCAAAACGTATATTTCCGTTGAAAACTCAGATTCGAAAATTTTCTCGATCGCAATACTTATCCTTACTATATATTACATATATAGGTAAGTGAAAGTAAAAATATATTAAAGTCACTATATCTCTACTAATATTACTTTGATTTCGATGAAACTTCTTTCATTTTTTAAGAAATTTAAATACCGTTGAAACATCTTATCACAATATCTACAAAAAAGTGTATGCTTTTGAGTTATTTGGAATTTAATTTTACCATCCCTCGTAACTTTTTTTTCCAGCTTCTTTTCGTTGAAGTATCTTCTTTAGATAAATCTAAAGGGTGTCGAGAAAATGACTTTAGCGAAGTTTCATTAAAATCTGTACATTCGTTTAGGGGCTACAGTCTACAGTCTACAGTCTGGCCTCTGATTTTATATCAAAATTTGAAAAAAAAAAAATCGGTCCAGTAGTTTCGTAGAAATGCGTGACGGCGGACGGACAAAAAAATTTTTATTCGTTTTTCGAATTCTACGCATCCTGAAACGTGAAACCTCAAATTTTGAGAGGGGGTTAAGTTTTTGAATCTTTTGGTCGATCACAATGGTTGATTATTTAAAACAATAAACCAATATGTTAATATTACGAAAAAAAAGGTGTCGACTTTTACAACTATTTAAAAGACCTATAAAAACGTTATTTATATTTTTAATGATTTTTTTATGGAATACTATGAATAGTTTCGTAGAATTTGTTTAGAACTTAACAGATTTATTACTCCATGGTACAGACCCCTTTTTATCGAATTAATAACATCTGCCTGACACTTCGTAAATAGTTTCATCTCATCGTAACCTACAACTATTTTATTTACGAAAATTCTTGGAATTGGGGCGTTTTCAATCTGGAGGGGAGTAAACTTTCTCTATTTAATTAGTTACTTTCATAAGTTTCATTGAAACCGGTACATTCGTTTAGGTACGACAGTCTATAGCAACGCAGGTTTTTCTGCATTTTTTTTTCTCCTTTATTAACTTATCAAATTCTTTCAAAAGTTATATTTAGCATTTTTTCGTAATTCTGAATAATCTGAAATGATTAACTTTTTAAAATAAACCATATTAAAGGTACTTTAGAGGAAGACGTATATGAACATTGGGCATATAGCCCTGTAAAGTGATATCAACGGGGACAAGCCCTAATTAATATAAAGACCACTTAATTTTACAATAATACAGCGAGTTTAATCAAAATCGTTAGAGCCGTTTTTGAGAAAATTTTGAAAATGTGTTTCAGCGTTGATATAAAGTGGCACTTCCGGTAATCCGATTTTAAGGAAAAAGTTGCCGTCACAACTAAGGCATATACCTATCTTAAATACGCAATATCAGTTTCGTAGGACTTTTCGTTTTTGAGCTAGACTGCTAACATACAAACACACTGACCATTTTTCGGGACTTGGTCCTTTCGACTCAGAGTACCTCAAAACGTGTATTTCCGTTGAAAACTCAGATTCAAAAATTTCCTCGATCGCATTACTTACCCTTACTATATATTACATATGTACGTAAGTGAAAGTAAAAATATAAATATATTTTTTTCAGATATAACTTAAGTAAAATAGATTATTTTACCCTGCATTGAAGAATAGAACTGTCTCGCAGAACAATAAGTTGAGTGAAATCGGGGGAAGGATTCTTTTAGTGAGCATAACAGAAACGTTGTGACTCTTCTCCTCTACAAGGCTGATCCTGACAGGAATTTGATATCCTTCATTGACCACCAGGTGAATAGAGCTTCCAAGGATCGTCCTGTTTCGTAAATTGGAATAAACTGCGCAAGCTATAGACCTATTGCCAGGAACCTCACCACTCATCGGTTCCAATACGAAAGGTATACCAGGTGGCACCTAGACAGCATAACATTATTGTATAGACTAGTGTTCGCCCAGTGGTCGAAATTCAACCATAGCCATTAAAAATTTGAGGAAAACATAATTAAATTAAAAATAAATAAAGAGTAAATCACGATTCGAAAATCCTCATTTATTGATAAAAACAAAATTTCAATTTCAATTAAAAATTGGGCTTAAACTACCTAAAATTATTTATAAACAATACAAAATAGACTCATTCAAAATATTTAATTTCCATGTTAATTTATGTGTCTTATTATCACAATGAATTAATGTTATGATTAAGCAAGTAAAAAAAAGAATTTAAATTAGCAATTTCAACCGAGTTTAAATCCATTTTTAGGCAGAAATTCGCTGAAAACAATTTTCTTTTTTAATGTTCTGTTATTGTTCAGTACATCGCCTTGACCATTGCCATTGGAAATATAATTTTCAAAATTTGAATCCTAATTTTAACGTGCTCTACTTGCTGCCACATATAATTGTCCATGCGAAATTACTGGACGTCGCAATAATAAACAATTTTTTTCAAAAGTTTGACTCTGCGATTTGATTATGGTCATAGCAAATGCAGCTATTAATAAGAACGTTGTTCTTTGAAATTCGAATGTAAATATTGTACCAGAAAATATCAAATTAATTCTTGGAATTAAAATTCTTTTATTTAAAGTAGCTCCCGTCAATAATTCGCTCTCTTTCGTGTTTCATTAACTACTGCTTGTGCAGTATTTAAGTTAAAAATGAGTATAACTATAGAATTTATTTTTAAATATAATTCAAAACATCCATGATATCATCCTTTCAAATAATGGTCCCGATCACTTCATTAAATTTAAAGTTTTCGATTTATCAAAAACCAAAATAGGAGAAATCTACTTTGCAAAAGAAAAAGTACTCAATGTTTGAAATGATATATCTCTGCAACAAATAATCCGATCTTGATGATTTTTTTTTTATTTTGTAGGTAATTCAGGAAGCTATCAAATAAATATTATGGCAATTTTTGTGATTTTTAGAAAAAAAAGTTGTCGCAAAAAATGTTTATTTTTCGATTCTAGTGAAAATTGGTAATTGGGGATTTATCCAGGTGCGAAATACAAAACTCAACTTTGTTGCTCCTTAAAAAAATATTTGAACCCACTTTACTCCTACTGCCGCTACGATATCTATCATTTCGAAGAAAATAGTTATCAATATCGATATTTTTTTTTTTTGTACGTAATTCAGGAAGCTTTCAAATAAATATTGGTATTATCCATAAAAAAATGTGTACTTTTTGAATTATTGGCAAATAAAATACTGAATTCATCATAAAAATGTATGCAGCTTGTTTTCGGGAAAGTATGTTACATACATAAATTATAAAGGTTTCAAGGGGAAGACTTTAGCCAAGTTTCATTGAAATCGTTGAAGCTGTATTGGCGCTACAGTCTAAAGCGAATCACGTTTTTCGGCCGCCATTTCGAAAGGAAAGGCCTGATGATAATGAAATGTATACAAAAAACTTTGTGAAAAAAAAAAAACAGTGAAAAACTTTCGGAGATTAGCCGTTTTGAACAACCTACCATTTATATTTTTATTCGCATACTATTTCATATTTTTATTTATTGATAACATTAAAGCTCGTCAATAACTATTAAACAAAAAAAGAAGAAAGAAAATCGGTTGAATAATAGAGGAGTAAAAGGGGCTGAACCGTTTTGTGTTTGCCTATTTATTTAATGATTAAAAAAAAATTGTATGCGTGCATGCTCACTTATTTCGATTTACGAATATTAATTACTTTACCTGCCATGAATATTTTGTAGGAACATAAAGTGGATTAAATATCTTTATGACACCCCACTTCACTTGAAAAATATCTTCATATTGTCCTTTAGTTGAATTAAGGATTAACTCGTTTGGGGTCACTGATAGAGTTCTTTGAACTACATCTGCAGACAGCTTCAGGTCAAAGGAATGGCTATTGTTAACCACATATGAGACATTACTGAAATACAAAAAAAATTACTAAAAATTGATTTTATGTATTTACTTATATACATAAATTTTATTTTAATAAAACATACTGTGAACAAATTCATTGTAGTGTCGAATAATTTATCAATGATGGTTTTAGTACTTTATTATTTTTTTTACTACCTTTAAATCCCAACTGTTTAATCATTTCTTATCCATCCATTCATCATAAAATTGTAAATAGTTACTACTGTAAATATGTATATAAATTATTAGATCGGTCTTTATTTTTTTTACTTCATGTTTATTTTCAATTTTTTATTTTTATTATTAACTGATGTAAATTAGAAAGTAACTTGTAATTTCTCTTATTATTTTTTTTTCATTTATCTATTATTTTTTTTTTTTACTATTTAATCAAACTATATTCTTCTTTATATATCTCTGAGGCTCCTTAGCCCACATTTTTGTCTCTATGTATTATTCTAAAGGGACTGGTCCCAGAATAAATAAAGCATTATTATTATTATTATTATTAAGTAGTTGTTACCTGTAAAATTTTCCATATGATTTAAGGTTTAGAGTAACTTCTTTTTCGTGTCTGCTTCTTGCTGCAACTACGAAAACCTCCTCTTTCATTTTAGCTTTTTGGAGAAAAAGCTTTATCGTTACAGAAAAATTGTTGAAGTTATCGATTCTTATTATTTTAACGCAATCGACATTTGGTGGAATCTGAAACATGGCGTATGGCATATAAAAGTTTGGATTGAATAATGAATCGATAAAATTATACGTAACTAATATAGAATACTTTTCCAAAGTCCAACGTCTTCGGCATGACCCTTATGTTGTAGAGATGGGTGGGAGTGAGGGGGCAGATTTCATTCAGCTCGACCACGTCACGGGAGACCTTCCTGCTTATCATCTTCTCAAAGGACACGTCATTTAAATGAGCTTTGTCCATTTTTACCAACTGTTCTAATCTGAAAAAAATTATTGATACGCCTTACTTAAGTAATCGATCATTAATGGTCGTTCATCTTATACATAGTAATAGAAAAAAAAAATCATCTTCCGTCCTACAATTTCATTTAACTAGCTGGCCTGTGGGAATAATTCGTACAGTACATTGGTCAGTGATTAAATGACAAATTAACTGGCAAATACAAAAAATATAATAGATCATCATATCAATACTTATTTTCTCGGTAATTGTAATCGACCAAGGAAATGAAAATTTATTTAAAACTTCATTCAAGTTTAGAAATTAATGCAGGGCGGTCCCTCCACGCCCAGTGGTATAATAAAAGGCCTCTGGCCACAGATGCAAAGAACGCATACAGCGTGCAGAGCCCTCTACCTTAAAATGCCCTTGGGCAATAAAAGGAAAGTTGAAAATTTATGTATATACACATTTATATACATACTGTATTTATTCAAGAAATTCCTGGGGGGTAGGAAAAAAAAAAAAAAAAAAAAAATTCAAGTTTAGAGGTTTTTATTGCTTACCGTCGCACAGTACAACTAAAGCATATTTTGGGGACAAAATAATATGAGATAGATAACAGTTGATGATTGATTTTTGCAGTCTTGTTTGCCCTAAATCCATTGATCTCTGAAACATTTTCGTGTGACCAATTCTTCATGACAATTTAAGGGTTTAACTCAAATTTTTTATTATTATTTTTTTTTTAATGAACTTTACAACTGTATTACATGTAAAATACAACAAGTAAATATGACATTGGTAACATGACATGTATAACATGAAGAGAAAATACTCATTCTTTTCATACGCCTCGGAGGGTTACCAAGGATCGAGGAGGAAGCAAGGTTTGAAACGAGAGGATTCGGACGGTTCTGCAGACTGTTATGGAAGAATAGGTATATGGATTGGGCCAAATCGGAAACATATGGAACATTAAGGTCTTTATGGATGATTTTATTTGTGACAAAGTAAGGAGCGTTGAGGATTTTACGAAGGATTTTGGATTGTAAGGATTGGATACGAGAGGAATTCGATGGTTTAGTGGAGCCCCAAAGCTCAATTCCGTAAGTCCAAGTTCCATAGGTCTACGACGAAGAGTGATGGTAATTTGATGGAATTTATTGGAATTTATTTTAATCCTCCAGTTTTGACACATTTGTTCAAGACTTGTGATGTGTGATTGAAGAGTTTGGGATGCAATAGATGGATCGTTATTAACTGATAGGATACACGTGTCATCGTCATAGGTGGTGATGACAGTGTTGAATTGGGATGTCAGCTGTATAAACTGTATAGAGGATAGGATCTAGGATACTACCTTGAGGAACACCGGCAGACTGAACTAAAATAAAAAATAATTCTTAATTTTTCATTAATGTCAAAAACACTTATTTACAGACCCTCTAGACGTAGTGCAGACCCTTTTTTTAAATCGAATTATTAACATGCGCCTGAAACTTGTAAATAGTTTCCTCTCATGGTAACCTAAAACTATATTATTTGTGAAAACTCTTGGAATTGGGGCGTTTTCAATCTGCAGAGGAGCACCCATTGTCTATTTAAATAAGTACTAAAAACTCGTAAATACCCACTTGCTTTCTACTTTGATCGTAAGATAATTTTATCACAAAATCTATAAAAAAAGGTGGCCTACAAAATTTTGGGCCGTTTGCCCAATGTAACCTCGTTATTTTGAAAATTTGGGGGTGTAAATCACCGCAAACGGCTCAATATTTTTGAAGGCCTCCTTTTTTTTCGATTTAATGATCAAATTATCTTACTCTTCAAACAGAAAGCAAATGTATATTTACGAGTTATTAGTACTTAATTAAATAGACAAAGTTTACTCCCCTCCAGATTGAAAAAGGCCCCAATTCCAAGAGTTTTCGTAAATAAAAATAGTTGTAGGTTACGATGAAATGAAACTATTTACGAACTATCATGGGTCTGTACCTATAGTAATAAATTTTGTGCCTTTTAAGTTCTAAACTAATTCTAAGAAACTATTGATAATATTCCATAAAAAATTCATTAAAAATATCAATAACACTTTTATAGGTCTTTTAAATAGTTGTAGAAGTCGAAACCTTTTTTTTCTCGTAATATTAGCATATTTTTTTTTTTGCGAGTATAAATAAGAACTAAAAGGGATTATGTATGTGTGTATATAACAATAAATATCGGTTTGATTAAAGTTTCATTTTTCATGGAAATGTCCATACCTGAATAAAAACTAAAGATTTTTAGAAAGTCCTAACTACTGAATTAATGAAACTCAATTTACTCACGGAGAAAATATAAATAGATTTCTAATAAGTTTCCAATCGACTAATGACTATAATTAAGTTCTAAAATTATTTTACCAGAGTTTATGTGGCAAAAGATTGGTCGCGAATACAATCCCAGTGATAATATGACAATGAAATGGAAAGTGGATTTTGGCTGCAAAATTAGATATTCGTTAATTAAGTAAAAATAAAGAATGTGTCGAGGCATTTAAGGCAGAAGCAGTATATGCAAGTTATCAGAAGGCCTCGACATGTGTTCATTATAGAGGGATAGATGACTGAGTGGATGAAGGAAGTTGATTAGATGGATGGTCTGGAGTGACAGGCGGATCAGCACCCAATCACTCTCGGCCTGCGGTGTAAGAGATCAAGCTTAACACTCCGCAAGGATGGTAACCACAACCGGAGGGATCAAACTCCGGACTTGTGAGAGGATGAGATACAGACGGAGGGGTCGATCTCCAGACTCAGTATATAGGAATGCAAGCGGACGGATCAGCGTCCAACTTGCATGTAATAAGAGATGAAGATAATGGTAAAATGATAACGTTAAGTAAGAAGAGCAGTCTAAAGTGAACTAAAAGCGTATATGATACACATACTGACCATCTGCATAAAGATCTACACCCTGAAGGGATGGGTATCCGTAGATCTAACAACTTGAGGTTTGACTGGGGTATTCGTTCCGCCAAGACTAAACCAGCTATTTTTGAGCTTTGATTAGTATATGTTATCGCCATTAATCTTTATTAACAAAAAGCATTCACAATTAATATGCATATTTATATTTACAATTTTAGTATTTTATAACACAACAATAAGAAATAAAAGATACAATTTTGGTATGTAGCTCGGACGAGCTTGTAGAGCGCTGCCTGGTAGCGGGAAGGCGAACTTGATGTACCATGTGGCAAGAGCGAAAACTATGCCGAAAACTGTTGCCGCTACAAATGTATAAATAACTTTAAAAGGAAGAGGTTTTTAAACTCTTTTACTGTGATCTAGTATTAGTGATAGTGCAAAAAAAGTACATATAGGAGTCACGTTAAGTATTTTGCACTGTTATTTTCTTGGACTTTGTCTTTTACTTTGAGCTATAATTTAATCGTTACCATATTTAATTCAAATTCATCATTCCTATGGGAAGATTGACAGACTGGGAAGTTTTGATGCATCAACAGTATAGCCCGGACCTTGCCCCGTCTGACTACCATTTGTTCCGATCTCTGCAGAGCTCTCTTAATGGTGTAAAACTGACATCAAAAGGGGATTTTGAAAATCATTTGGTTCAGTTTTTTCTCAGAAATCTCAGAACTTCTGCCGTGACGGACTCTTAATTTTACCAGAAAAGTGACAAAAGGTCGTAGATCA
The DNA here is from genome assembly GCA_928085145.1 of Nezara viridula. Taxonomy (NCBI): domain Eukaryota; kingdom Metazoa; phylum Arthropoda; class Insecta; order Hemiptera; family Pentatomidae; genus Nezara; species Nezara viridula. Next base: position 18,978,951 of record OV725077.1, read on the forward strand.
AAACGGCACATACGCCATGGGTAAATGTTTGAAATTTATATAAATAAATTTGCTTTGAAAAACATGAAAAAAAAAAAAGAAATTACTTTTTCATCAACCCAATATATTCACGTATTAAATTATAGTTTTATATTTTTCACAATAACTACCGTTATTTAAAAAAAATATTAATAAATCCTGGAACCGTTGCTGCCCCTAGTGGATCCACCATTCCTTTACAGAAATATTTTTCACCTTAAAAAATGGCAAGTAGAAGCTTAAAAACCTCTTTCATTGAAAGATCAACCTTTCCATTGAATCCCATAATATTCCGTAATAAATCCTTTTTTAAAATATCCAAAAAATATTATACCTTTCATCGGAGAAAGTCCGTTTTCCAAATTTGACATTGTCCTGAGCCAGGTAAAATTGACGTATCTTTCCCGCTTCATTTTGATAAAATTTTCTCAGTTTTTCATTTCGATTATTCATTAATTTCTTTTCTTTCTTTGAGTAGGTGTAATCTAGGTCGACAGGTGGAGTGTAGCGTTTAGTTCCTGTGAATATAGCCCTGAAAATGAAAACTGTTATTTATGGCCACCAGTTTGATTTTTTTTTTTTTTTAATGGAAGAATAATAATACAATCTGCCACAACCAAGGGCATTGGGCATTAAGGCTCTATGTGTACATTTATACTATTCTATGCAAATTAAGAAAAAAGAAAACATGTAAGTAAAAAATATATACAATAAAAGAATGACAAAAATATTAATTACTTGTAAAAAGAAAAAGAAAAATAAGGAAAAACATATTAAATGGATAATAAAAACAAAAAAATACTTGTCACACTCATTCCGATATACGATATTTACATTCAGCCTGGGAAACCCTGAACCATGCTTTTCCGTTCTCATGTGAAAGGCAAAGCAGCACTCAAAGAGATCCCAGCGCTTCCCTCCCAGTCGCATCACTGTTTAAAAGTCAGTGGAGGACTGAGTGAGAACGCTAATCCACATAGAAATAGAAATAGAAATAGAAAATAACTTTATTCTGGGACAAAGTCCCTTTAGAATAACAAAATAGAACATGATTAAAATACTACATCTGGCCAAAATAAAGCAATAATAAAAAAGGGAAAATAAAGAAAATATTAGTTAAACAAGCTATTGGGATAGGAATTGGAATAGAAGGGATTTGAATGTGGATATGGAGGGGGAATGCCGAATTTTGATAGGTAGAGAATTCCAGAAATTGACAGCGCGAGCTATAAAGGAATTCTGAAATGAGGCAGATCTGTGCGAAGGGATGTAGAGGTCAGAAGGTCGAGATCTTGTTGAAAGGGAATGGACTGAGGACTTGAATTGGAGAAGGTTGTAGGCGTAAGAAGGACGATGGTTGTAAATGATTTATATAACCGCATACACCCCGAACATAACCGGAGAAGCTGGCCACTGCCAGAATTGCAATAAAGTATTTACTAAAGTTCACGGGGCCACTGCCGTTTCACCCTTCATGGGAGGATTACATGGATGGTTGGAACCGGAGAGGAATTGTACTAAGGGATTAGTTTGATGGATAAGTTTTTGATGAAAGTTTAAGAATCTGAATTGAATTAGGTCAAGGACAAATGGGATGTTGAGATCATGATGTAGGGTTTTATTTGTGACGTAGTATGGAGCATTGACTATTGTTCGAAGGACTTGAACTATTGTTGAAATTGAAAGGATTGGATGCGTTTGATGTTCGAAGTTTAGCTGTCTCCCCCCCATAGTTCGAGTCCATAGGTCCAGATAATGGTCTTGTATATTAGTAGTTTGTTTTCAATTGAAACACGTGTTTCTGTCCAGTAGTCTGTATAGCTGGCCATAACGTCGGTTAAGTTCTTGTCTTCTAAGTCTGGTATGAGGATTCTATGTTAGCCTCTGGTATCAGGCTGTGTTTGAGAAGGGAAGACATGTAGAGTTAAAAAAATCTTGGCGAACATGATTTGCGTAGGAGAGTGAAAGTAATATACTTACACATGGATTCATTTACTTTAATACGCCAATCCTTTTGCTTAAAAATATGATAAATGTATATATGTTTGTTTGTTTATTTAGGCTTTAAGGCGTGAAACCCTGGTGTCATCAACGCCTGTGAGTCGGTTATATTTGTAAACTCTATAGTGGAGAAATTTAATGAATAGTGGAGAAAGAAGAATGAATAATAAAACATTAATAATAGATTGATAGAATAATAAATTAAAAACATATAAAAAATTAAATATATTAAAATAAATATAAAAAAAGAGAGCACAATAAAATAAAAATTACATTTATTTTTATATTTTATTTAGTAGCCTATGTATTTTAAGAAAATTTATCACTGTTTTTATGTTTGATTTGTTGTTACTTAATACTGCTGATATATCCGGTTTTAGAGATAATCGATTTAGGCTTGATGTATAATAAGTGCAAGAGAAGGCTATTACAATGCTGACAAATTGGCGGTGGCTACTTAGTGATGAGATGTACATGAGTTAGGTTCGTGTTTCCTATTCTTAACCTGGTCACGGCGACTTCCTCTCTACGATTAGGGCTGTTTGATGTGCTCCAGGGTTTTTCTGATTTTTTAATAACTTTTAATTTGCTAGATGGGCTTTCGTTCCACATAGATTGCCAACTATCCAATATTTCCTTTTTGAGAGGAAAACTCATTTCTGGAGGGGTCAGGATAGCAGTACCTCGGTCTGGGAGCGCGAGTGCCTGTTTGGCTGCCGGATCCGCAAGCTCATTACCAACTATACCCACGTGACTTGGAACCCATATAAAACAAAGCGATTTTCTTACATTTTGCAGAGTGTGAAGATATTTGTGTATTTTAAGGATAACTGGATGTTCTGAGTACATATCATTTAAACCCTTTAATGAACTCAAGGAGTCGGTTATCAAGACTATTGAGGCTGGAGTTATCGACATCCAGAAGTGAAGGGCTGAGTCTATGGCGTGAAGTTCCGCTGTGTATAAGCTGCTTAGTTTATGTAGTTTTATTTTATGTGTGGAGTTGTGGATAACAAACGAAGAAGTTACAGTATCATCAGGATTTCGAACCATCAGTGTAAATTAAAAATGGTCTCGGAATATTTTGTAATAGACGGGAAAATTCGGTTTTGTACTCGTAAGGTGAGGTATTGTTTTTGAGTATTCGAGAGAGATGGATTATCATTTTTGGGGGTTTTTGGATCCAAGGTGGGAAAATGTATATATTTTCTTCATGTAAGATAAAGTAACTTTAATAATCTTATCTTAAAAAGTGCAATAACTTAATATGTATGTATATATATATATATATATATATATATATATATATTACCTGACTTTTGGGTCATGTTTTTTTACCCTGAAAGAGCTAGGCATATCATTTGGGTAGGCAACGAAATCACTACCGTATAACCAGGGTCGTTTTCCATTCTTTGGAACGAGTAATGATTTCGGGCACTTAGAATGAATATCTTTGTACATAACCGTTTCCGTATGTACACCAGTTTCGTGAGCGATAGATGGTGTTATACCTAGAATAAACATTAATGTTAATATAGAAATTAATGAATTACAAAACGTAACAGTCAACAGATAACGTGGATTTTAACAAAATGTATTGGTTCAGCTCATTTCATTGAATTTTATTTATATAAAAAATGAATTCTAATAAATATTTTTATTATCATTTCTTTTCTTTTTTCTTATTATCATCGAAGAAAAATTCTCCAAATTGCATTAGAACTTTACGTAGCATCCAAATTGCCTTGTACAATCCCTATCTAACACTATCCAACCTCCAATAAGATTAAACGGTTGTGGTCCCGTGACCTTTTGTAGAATGTCGCAACTGGTATTCCAAAAGATCGTATGTAAAAATTGAGTTTTTTTACAAAAGAACATAAAAACTATTTTTTTTCTTTTGATTTATTAATATTACTTCATATTTTATATCCCTATACTATTTCCTGTAATAGCAGATTATTTATGGCAGTTGCAGACTACAAAATGTCACGTTTAGCACAAATAGAATTAACGTAGAAAATTGTCACATACGACATTTTGCACTAACAGTAATGATGTATACAGTGTGATTCAGGGTTAAGTGGCCAAACTGAAAATATGAATTAAGGAACTCAAAACAAGAAAAACAATTCCTCAGAAGGTTTGTCCGCAAACGCCTTGTTGCTATTCATTTGTTCCAACTACTTTATTAATTAAACGTTGGATTTTGATTATTATTTTGTTCTATTTATTTTTTTTTTTTGTACATATAGTGTGAATGTCATCCTACCTCACTATAACCAATGTCCAATAGACAGATTGTTATAATACTCAATAAAGAAATTAAAAAAAAAAATTAAACGTAAAGATAAATTAATATTAAATGTTGTTCAAAGTGATTTCCTTGAGCATTAAGACAGGCTCTCGGCATCTTTCTTCAACAGCAGCAGTGGCAGGACGGCAATGGAAATGTGTTATTGTTTCAAAAGATTCAATTATCGTGGATGAATTATCATAAAAATATTGTAATATGGTCGCATTCCTTTCTTCATTTCGTAAAGGGGCAAAAATAACATCAGCACGTGGTATTATAGCAAATGTACCAGTTTCTCTAAGACGTTGAAACGTATAGCTAAAGATAGACTTCTTTGGTAATCTTCTATTCGGAAATCGTCTGGTATATTCCTGACGGGCAGCATTAGCATTACCATAGCGGAAACCGTATACAAACACCATATCGGCATATTCACCATTAGTATAAATGGAAGGCATAATGATGAGTACTCTGCGAAAGGCTCTTACAGACTGATAAATGTTATTGAGAGCTCCCAATGCTAATTACAAATAGTATTAAAACTTATGTTTCCAATAGTTTTGATACAGTTAGAGATAAAAGGCCGTATTAGTATTCTATCTAATCGATCTCCTAAACAAAGCGTTTGCGGACATACCTTCACTTTGAACTACATTTAATATGAATGTTAATGTTTACATTTAATTAATAAAGTAGTTAGAAAAAATAATTAGGTTTTATTTATTTCATATAACGTAAATAATTCATAACTATGAAAATCTTTAGATGTAAATATCTCCTAAACAAAGTGTTCGTGGACAGACCTTCAGAGGATTTTTTTTTTCTTGTTTCGAGGTCCTTAGTTCATTTTTGCAGTTTGGTCACTTAATCCTGAAACACTCTGTATATTGGAGTTCCGGCAATGGCGAGATTCCCTACTCAAGAAATGAGTATGTTTTTTTCTTTTTCTCCTCTACTTGCCTTTTAGGCTACACGAGTTTTTTTCCCGGGCCAGGGGTGAGGGCAGGAGATTAATGTCAGAGATAAAAGCCCTCCGTTTTTATTGGTTGTTCCGTACAACGCATGTCTTGCACACACGTGAGCCCGCTTAGCCACTCCTCCCCATGGATATAGTTGGTTAAAGCGTTCTCGATCAATCTCCACTGGCTTTAACACCAGTGACGTGGTGGTTGATAGAGTAGCGCTGGTATATCTCTATAGTTGGAGGGACAAGGCTGGTACTTCCTTAGTGTACTTCCTCCAAAGTACCTTTAATATGGTTTATTTTGAAAATTTAACTCCCTTTTATTGACAGTAACTATAAAAAATGGCTAAATATTACTTTTGAAAGAAGTCGATAATTTAATAAAGGATAAAAAAAGAAAAATGCTTATCCAGGTCGAAAATGAATCCTTGGAAATAATAGTCAGAATGTATACGTATAATATATATATTTTTTTTTAACTTTTATTATGATATTTACAACTGTATTAGTATGAATACATCAAGTCAATTTGTACAGAGAAATATCATCACATGAAACACGCTTGTTGAGAAACTACCCACTGGTAGCACTCTAATAATTGTCTACATGAGAAGATCACGAGGCCATCTTCTTTTCAGACGCCTCGGAGGGTTATCAGGAATCGAAGAGGAAGCAAGGTTAGAAACAAGAGGATTCGGATGGTTATGAAGTTTATTATGGAAGGATAGGTATCTGGATTTGGCCAAATCGGAAACATATGGAACATTGAAGTCTTTATGGATTATTTTATTAGTGACAAAGTGAGGAGCATTGAGGATTTTACGAAGGATTTTGGATTTACGTATAATATATCGTTGGAAAGTGAAGAATTTTAGAATAATATCAAATAAATAAAGTTCTGGCAGGTAACAGTGACAAAAAAAAAATTTTAAATAAATAAAAAATTTTATCCACCTTAGTTGGAAATACTTTTAAGTTTTTGTTGATAAAGCAATTCCTCATAAAACTTAAGATGTTAAATAGACCTTCTCTTGTAGCAAACCAATCCGTTGGTTATAGACATCATACTACCTAAGCGCCCTCAACTCTGCTATTTCTTACCTCTCTGGGAATGGGATAGTGCTATGGGAAGCTGGCATGGATTAAATTTTATCTATCAGATCTTATCTGATCTACTCCCCCTCCCCCCACTCGCTATCGACGATCGGGCAACAACTTTTCACAAACAACTTCTCAATCATATGTAAGTTCTTTATTACTTGAATTGTGATCCATCTCAAATTAAACCTTTTTTTTTCAATGATAATACACAATTATTTATAGCATTCTATACAATTATGTACTGCTAAATGGACTTAAACTAACTTTTTTTTATTATTAAAGAAATTTACAACTGTAATTAATAATAAATACAACAAGTAAATATGAACAAGTAAAATGACATGTACAACATGAAGAGAAACTACCCATTGGTAGCACTCCAATTATACTTCTATATTAGAAGGTCCCGAGGCCATCTTCTTTTCAGACGCCTCGGAGGGTTATCAGGAATAGAAGAGGAAGCAAGGTTGGAAACGAGAGGGTTCGGATGGTTCAGAAATTTATTATGAAAGGACAGGTATCTGGATTGAGCTAAATCGGAAAAATATGGTACATTAAGGTCATTATGGATGATTTTATTTGTGACAAAGTAGAGAGAATTAAGGATTTTACGAAGGATTTTGGATTGTAAGGATTGGATACGAGAGGAATGTGATGGTTTAGTGGAGCCCCAAAGCTCAAATCCGTAAGTCCAAATAGGTCTTATTATTGTCACATATATGAGTCGTTTGTAATTGATTGAAAGCATAGAGCGTTTGTCTAGTAAGTGCTGGAGTAGTCGGAAACGACGGGCGGTTTCTAGTCGTTTCAGTCTGGTATGGGGTACAACGGTCGTTGGTCAAGGTGGAGTCCTAGGAATCGGATTTGGTCAACAGGTATAAGTGGGGTATTGTTAAAGGATACTGTAGGACAGGAAGTCATAGGTTTACGACGAAGAGTGAAGGTAATTTGATGGGATTTATTGGAATTTATTTTAATCCTCCAGTTTTGACACCATTTTTCAAGACTTGTGATGTGTGATTGAAGAGTTTGGGATGCAATAGATTAGATGGATCGTAATTGACTGATAGGATAAATGTGTCATCGGCATAGGTGGTGATGACAGTGTTGGAATGGGTTGGGATGTTAGCTGTATAAACTGTATAAAGGATAGGACCTAGGATACTAGCTTGAGGAACTCCAGCAAACTGAGAAAAAAGAGATGAAAAAGCATTGTTATGATTGACTTTGAAGTATCTGTCAGTAAGGTAGGAACGGATGATGATACGGATATCAAACGCCTGTTCAACGTCGAGAAAGACTCCCGTGCAGTACATTCCGCGCTCCAATGCAGAGGAGACTACATCTACCACACGATGGCATTGCTGAATAGTGGAGTGGGATGTGCGGAATCAATATTGGTGATCTGGGATAATGTGTTTAGAGTCTAGGATTGGACACAGGCGTTTTAGGATGAGTTTTTCCAGGATTTTCCCCATAATGGGTAAAAGAGTGATAGGACGGTAAGAGGATGGGTGTTCTGGCGGCTTTATGGGTTTAGGTATCATTTTGACAATAAATAGTTTCAAAGTGTCAGGAAAATATATGGTTCGGAGTACAGCGTTATATATATAGGTGAGGAATAGTATGGCTTTTTTAGGAAGCAGTTTTAGGATCTGGGATGTGATTAGGTCATGGTCAGGAGCTTTGCGGGAAGGTAATCTATGAATGATATTGGATATTTGTGAAGGATGAAATGCTTTAGGTGGAGGAGTCAATTGGAGTGGGATATCCAATTCTGCTTCAATAAACTCAAGATGGGTTGGATTAAGGATATCTGGGTGTGGATTAAATGTTTTGAAGTGGTGCTGATCAAATAATTGAGATTTTTTTCGTCAGATCTGGACCAGATTTGTGTTTCAGTAATAAGTGATAAAACTAACATAAAAATAAAATTTATAATCAGACAAAATATGAAATTTTCTGCAATAAAAATGCAAAACATACAATTTTGTCGATTTAGTAATGTCACTTAACTTAACATTTCTATCTTTAATCTTACCCATGTTAAACTTAGGCTGAGGTGGATTAAATATTGATTTGATGTTGGCTGAAAGTTCAACATGAACTTCATCGATAGTTTTTAAATGCTTCCTATCAGTCAAGTCTTGGTATGCAATCACTTCAAATTTCAAACGCGTGTTTTCAAAAACTGAAACAATATTAATGATTTCGGTTAAGGTATTTATGAAACAATAAATATCTTATATAAAGGGTAAATTTTAACTGATTTAACTAACATAACTATAAGCACTGTCCAGTGTGGAATGCATTTAGTAGTTTCAATAGACATTGTAATGCAATAGAAAATTTGATAACATATACCTTAAAACAAAAATAGTAAAATAAATTGGCTAGTATTTATTAGTAATAATTAAAAAATCACAAGCAGCAGACCTCCGTAATAATATCTTATTTTTTTCTATTCACCATTGAAAAACAGGTGAAAAGAATTATATTGTTTCATTAATGCTATAATAATGATAAAAGGCTTAGCGAACCCGAAGGTTCGATGCCGACACCACCAATCGCTTATTACTCACTTCCCTCCACCGGTCGTCGTCCAAACCCAATCCCTTCAGATCGGCTTTAACGCAATCTTACAGTTTACGCAATTCGATGTTGTCCAACCGTCCAAACTGTCTGGTTAATTCACCCTTCCCAATATTCTAAACAATACTTTATTTTTAAAAACCTTAAAACGTTGTTCATTACTTAATATGAATGGCCACGTTTAGCAACCATAAAGAACCGTAGGTAGGATCACTAACACATCCAGAATTAAATTTTGGGGTAGGATAATAGTTTTATATATTCTAGATTTTAAGTTCTGGGACAAGAGGCGCGAACTGAGTAGTTTTATGACTGAAAAAAAAAAGCATTTCCCGCCTTTAGCCTAACCTTAATCCTCTCTTCAATTTCGTTTAGTCTAGTTATAGTAAACCCTAGATAACTAAACTTCTCTACATGTTCAAACACATTCCCTTCTCTATGGATATCACCGGCATTATCAAGATTTTGGTAGTTAACTCTATATTTTGTCTTATCCGTTTATATCTAGCTTCAGTTGTCTACTCGATTTTTATTAACACATTTCATTATCGTATTTAGTTTTATAGTTCACGTGTCTTCGCTCAACAGGATCAGATCATCCGCATTGCCAAGCTCAGGTGTTGTTCCACCCAGATTCAACTCTTTTCCGGTACGCGTTAGCTCTCTAATAGTATGTTCGGTGCTTATCTAATAACAGGTAGCGTCCGACTGCTATCTGCCTATGTTTATAACCTTAACACTGATAAGCTCTTCGTATTCATATTTATTCTATTATATTCATATTATTTATTCGTAGTATTATTATTAGTTCGTATTCATATTTATTGTATTGTATTGATATTATTGAAATTTTGAACATAAACAGAAATAAATGTAATAATAACAAAATGCTTTTATTTTACAACGTATATATTAAAATAGACCAAAACATTACGAAAACAAAAAAATAGACAAAAAAAGATGAATTAATAAAAAACTACTTAAACAGCATATGTAGATGTAAAACAAACATTATGAAGAAACGATAGAAACAAAATATGAAAAATTTTATTTTGGTAGGGAAAATAATTTTCTTATAGAAACGGTTTTGTTACACCTACGAAAGCATCCCCATTTAATCTTCCCGTCGAACTTCATTTTATGACCCTCATCACAATATGTCACCTTATCAAATATACCGGCGTCTTGAAAATATTTGATAGCCTCTTCTTCTGAAGGCGGCAATTCCCACAATGTGACAAGATCCATAATTAAATAAACTCATACCTGGCACAAGAAACAAAAACTAAACACCAGAATAACTTAGGTTAGATAAGAAGGGAGGTTTTGACGCTACCCGCTAATGGATAAGTACCGTATGTTCTAATCCGAACTTAAACAGGATAGGTGAAAGGGAATCAGGGTAGTATCTTGAGATGAAATCGGAAGAAAAACGAATACTAAACCCCTGACAAACAACAACTTATTTTTTTTTTTCAAATCTTATTACCAAAATCAATATTTATTGTAATTTAGTAAGTTTAAATGTTTCCAAACAGTACTTACTTAATGAAGATGCCCTAAATGATACGGCTAACTCCAGTGATTTCTTGGGATCTATGAAGTGGCTCTCGGGGTAGACGTATACGCCGACAGTCTTCTTGTATCGGTAGCCGAGAGGCAGCGAAGTCGATTCGTTGGTCAGCCGAATCACCTTCTTGCACTCCTTGCCCACTTCCATGTTCTCGAAGTATAAGCTATCTGGAACAGCTGTCAGCATTGGCTTCACACCATCGCCGTGGAGGCATATCCTCAGCATATCCAAATCTTGATTGGTGTCTGCGAAACAACACCAACTTTAAATTCATGAATCCATAAAATCTTTTTTTTTTGTATTCATGAAATTTATAACTATATACAAATAAATATACACCAAGTAAATGAGATACAGAGAAATACAATGGCATGAAAAGACTTGTAGAGAATCTACCCATTGGTAGCACTGTAATGAAAAATCTAAATTAGGAGATCACGGTTCCATATTCTTTTCAGACGCCTCGGAGAGATATCAGAAATCGATTTGGGGGAGGTTCTGAAGTTTATTATGGCATACCGCTCCTATTTGTCTATTTCCTATTTGCTCCAATCCAGGTAGCTATGCCAGCAACCTGGATTGGAGCAAATAGGAAACATAAGAAACATTAAGGTCGTTATGGATGAATTTATTTGTAAAAAAGTAATGAGCATTGAGGATTTTATGAAAAATTTTGTATAGTAAGTCTTCGATACAAGAGGAATTCGATGGTTTAAGAGACCCCATGCGCAAGTCCATAAGTTGAAGTAGACAGCCCCCAGTATTATACTCCTTTATTATATACTCCTTTATGTGACATTGTGTGACGGAATGAGAAGGAATATATAGGAATGTGACCTTGCACTGTGAATTGTACTCAATTGTGCAGTGGACAAATTATACATTGAAAAGTCTCATATCGATAAACAATCGACGAAGAAGATTGGAATAGAACCGAGCAGGTAGCAGCAGCTGGAGAAGGACGCTAGAGAGAAGGGAAGGCACTTGAGGCTGGGGCATGGAGGGAAAAATGACGTTATCTGAGAAGAGAAGCCTACTACATTGAAGAATAAGAATATCAAGCCTACAGTTATAAGACTTTTATATATTCATTTATTACAGTTGTCAAAATAAATTGTTTTATTACACAGGAGTGAAAAGTCATTTTATTTAGTTGTCGTATATGCCTCACAATTGAATAATAAGAAACCAGGTGAGTCAATTCATTCAAAGTGTATTTATTCAATCCCACATTTCATATATATATTCTTATTGTTTCTTCTCACTCAGTGTCACAAAAGTATTAGGTTCCCGAATTCCCAACAACAGTTAAACATCCTCAAAAAGTCTATATCCAGGACCAGAGTTTTATTTTAATATCCACAAGTGTAAATAACCTAATCCCCCGTTAAACGGAAGGAATATTTAGGATTCCCTCCAAAACGTTATTAACTATTAACTTTTAACAAACTATTTACTATGTCTACATAGGCCTTATTCATTAGTCATGTATATAAGGCTTTTGTAATTAGTTGGAAGTTTATTTTTCTAGTAAGTGTTGAAGTGGTCGGAAACGTCGAGCGGTTTCTTGTCGTTTCAGTCAGGTATGTGAATTCCAAGTTAGACGTTTGTCCAGATCGTGTCCTAGATAACGGATTTGTTCAACGGGAAGAAGTGAGGTATGTGAGGTGAGAGTTAAAGGATAATGCAGGGCGGGAAGGCTGAGGTTTACAACGAACGGTAAAAGTAATTTGATGGAATTAATTTTTATTCTCCAGTTATGATACCATTCTTCAAGGTTTGTGATGTGTGATTGAAGATTTGGGATGCGATTGGTGGGTCGTTATTAACTGACAGGACACATGTTTTATCGGCATAAGTAATGATAACAGTGTTGGTATATCAGCTGTATAAACTGTGTAAAGGATAGGACCTAGGATACTACCTTGAGGAACACCAGCAGACTAGGAAAAGAGGGATGAATGACCGTAAAAGATAATACATAATATATATAATAATTGCCGAAATATTATATACACTTAGAACAGAATTTATTCGTATAATATTTTTATATCTATTACTGTATTTATATATACAAATTGGACAGTAATTTATATACCTGACATTGACGAGGCAGCAGTAAATGATGTCCTGCCAGCTCCGGTGCAAACTATAACAAACGTTTATTTATATTTTTCATTATCAATAGTAACACGGTATTGATTGTAAATATTTATTACGTACACGGGTCTCTACCACCGTCATCTTGCCACTCAATCACGTCGACTCGCAGGATCCGAAGAAAACACAAAAATTCTAATTCGTCAATGGTGGAATGTTTCCACCCCTTTGTCTTTGACGAATCAGCATGAGGATGAAATCTGAAACAATATTCTTACATTTGTCAATGTATCTCAAACTAGTAACTTTATTTCGCTCAGTAAATGCTGATAATTCATAACTTTATGTCTTTTATTCTGCCACTTAAGTACTTAAGTAGTACCCCCCGATACTATTTATTTATTTTATTCTATCTTTCTCTGTTTATTTTATATTTGTTTATGTTTATTTTTTGAATGAAAATAAAAATTATTGACGCTATATTTATTTACATTTCATTGTGGGTATTTTTATTTGTTTAAATACTCGTATATATATATATATATATATATATATATATATATATAAACAAATTTCATAACGCTGTATACTATACAATTAAATATTAAATAATACCAACGATTACATTTATGAAAACCGCATATGAACATAATATTGTCGGAGTTCCTCTTATATGAAGCTCATGTTACTATGGAAATCTGTTGTAATCTTTCGGGCGAGCTCGTATTCCTTTGATTCCTCTATTACAACTATTATCCGTTACGATCTCTTATTTCTCATTTCGTTAATTATCAAATTCTTTCATATTTTATATTTAACTATTTTTTTATATCAAATATTAATATGAAATGGTTAATTATTTCAAATAAAAAAAATAAAGGTACTTCAGAGGAGAGAACATCAATGAGAACATAAAATCTACATTATATTAAAGACAGCTTAATAATACACTAATATACAGAGTTTAATCAAAATCACTAGAGCCGTTTTTGAGAAAATCGTAAATATGTGTTAAATCGATTATATAAAGTACCACTTCTGGTTTGCTGATTTTGACGAAAATGTTACTGTAACATCGAAAGCTTATAAAAACCTTAAATATACAATTTCAGTCTTATACTTTTCATATTTGAGCTAGACAGATAACATACATATACGCACACGCAGTCACACACATACACACAGACCACTTTGCAGGACTTGGTTATTTGGAATCAGGACACCTCAGAACATGTATTTCCGTTGAAAAATTAGACTCGAAAATTTTCATTATCGCAATACTTACGCTCACTATATATTGCATATATAGGTAAGTGAAAGTAAAAATACTAGAATTAAAAAAATATTTTATTAGAGAATAAAATCTCACCTTACAGTAAATATGTGGCCTTCAAAAGGCCCTAACGTCCCTTCAACCGGATGAATGGAGAAATTACTGTAAACAAACACCTGCTTCACTGCCTTGTTTAGTGTCTGAAAACAAATAGCAATAATCTTATGAATTTTTGTTTGTTTTTTTATATGCGACTCTTATTTGAAGGGATGGATCCCATTTGTGAATTTGGCACCATCAGTTTTCAAAACTTGACAGAATAAGTCGTCAGTCAATGTGAACATTTTATTTTTGTATGGAAACGAAGTGTGCCTCCCATCAAAATTTCAGTCCTCAGTTTTCCGGTAAAATAAACAGTCAAATTTTCAGATTCAATTTAAAATTTCGTATACAAAGCACCATATTGACTTTCTTTTGTCTTTTAACAGATTGGCTGGAACTTTGTATTCAAATAAGGATAATCTAGATTTTTTTTTTAATAACGAGTAAATATGCACAAATTCGAAATAATGACATGAACAGGCTTGACGAAATACTACCCAGTGGTAGCACTCCTTAAATAATTCTAGGTAAGAAGATCACGAGGCCATCTCCTTTTGAGACGCCTAGGAGGATTATCAGGAATCGAGGAAGAAGCAAGGCTGGAACCAAGTGGATTCGGATGGGACTGGAATTTATCATGTAAGGATAGGTATCTGGCTCGGGCTAAATCAGCGGCATATAGTACATTAAGATTTTTATGGTTTTATTTATGACAAAGTATGGATCATTAAGAATTTTACGAAGGATTTTGGATTGTAAGGATTGGATACGATAGGAATTCGATGGTTCGCTAGAGCCTCAAAGCTCAACTCCGTATGTCCATATAGATCTTATTATAGTTATGTGGATAAATCTTTTGTAATTAATTTAAAGTTTAGAGCTTTTGTTCAGTAAGTGTCGGAGTAGTCGGAAAATCTATATTTTAAATTGGTTTCTAGCCTGTAAGTTCTTTCATTGAATCCGGTAATAGCTTCTACTCCAATAGGGAGTGTACTTCAGAAAATAAAATATAATATAACACCCAAAATAAATTCTTATTAATCTATGTCCAAATATATAGCTGCACTTGTTGAATAAATTATTAAAACTTACAAATAACTGATTGTTCATCTCCGCCAAAACGACAAAGCAGGAAGGAAAGGATGACACGTTCTGCACGATGAAGGTCTCGTATCTTTCTGATCCGAAGAACGTCGGTTTGAAATTTATAAGGGTGAAGTCGCCAGTTGTGTTCGGGTGCATCGCTTGGAAGTAGGGGAATAGAACGTGGACCTCCACTTCTATTCTGGATGGAGGGTCACCCTTCACCCTAGAAAGGGATACGGGTTCAGCTAGGTTTTATAAACAAATATAAGTACGTTAAGCTGTATTAATTATTAAAATAAACAAGCTGACCGGTGCGAATACTTAATACAAACCTAACATTTGTATCAGATCTTAAAACATAAAGGGCTCAGCGCAATTTCCATTCAATAATGTTTGATGCACACAAAGGTTTAATACATATATCTAATTAGCTATATATTTATAAATATGATTTACAGTCTGCTATGGCTTTACCATTGCATATCATTAAACTTTTTTTAATTAATTTTTTTTTTTGACAACCATACCAGACTGAAACGACTAGAAACCGTCCGACGTTTTCGACTACTGCAGCACTTACTAGACAAACGATCTAAGCTTTCAATCAATTATAAACGACTCATATATATGACAATAATAAGACCTATTTGGACTTACGGAATTGAGCTTTGGGGCTCCACTAAACCATCGAATTCCTCTCGTATCCAATCCTTACAATCCAAAATCCTTCGTAAAATCCTCAACGCTCCTTACTTTGTCACAAATAAAATCATCCATAAAGACCTTAATGTTCCATATGTTTCCGATTTGGCCCAATCCAGATAACTATCCTTCCATAATAAATTGCAGAACCATCCGAATCCTCTCGTTTCAAACCTTACCTCCTCCTCGATCCCTGATAACCCTCCGAGGCGTCTGAAAATAAGATGGCCTCGGGACCTTCTAACATAGAACTTTAATTTGAGTTCTACCAATGGGTAGTTTCTCTTCATGTTGAACATGTCATGTTACCAATTTCACATTTACTTATTGTATTTTCTATGTAATAAAGTAGTAAATTCCATTAAAATAATAAAAAGAAAAAAATATGTTTATTGTTATTGATTATTATTATTTATGAAATTTACAACTGTACAGATTAATATACATTCAATAAATGTGATACAGTAAAATACATGACATGACAATGCTTGTAGATAATCTACTCATTGGTAGCACTCTAATAAAGTATCCAAATTAGATCACGAGGCCAACTTCTTTTCAGACTCTTAGGAGGATTATCAGGGATTGAGGAGGAAGCAAGGATAGAAACGAGAGAATTAGGATAGTTCTGAAGTTTATTAAAGAAGGATAGATATCTGGATTGGGCCAAATCGGAAAAAATATGGAGCATTAAGGTCATTATGGATTATTTTATTTGTTACAAAGTAAGGAGCATTAAGGATTTTGAATTGTAAAGAATGGATACGAGAGGAATTCGATGATTTAGTGGAGCCCCAAAGCTCAACTCCGTAAGACTAAATAGGCCTTATTATGGTCATGTATATGAGTCTTTTGTTATTAATTGAAAGGTTACAGTGTTTGTCTAGTATTGAAGTAGTCGGAAACGTCGAGCGGTTTCTTGTCGTTTCAGTCTGATATGAGGATTCCAAGCTAGACGTTTGTCCAGGTGGAGTCCTAGGGAATTAAACTTATAATTTAAATTTTAGAATTTTAGATTTTTTCAGCACTGGATTATCATAAATTCACAAAAGCTTCCAAACATTGCTTTAAATAGCTAATAAAGACAAAAGACAAAAGGGTGGAATTTTCAGAGATGGAATATACTCAGCAGGCTGTGTATTACTTTAAATCGTTAAACAAAAATCGAAACATCAAGTGAATTGTCCAAAAGATAAACTTCAATAACAAAAATATAAAAGGAAAAGCTAATGTACTTGAAGCACATTAACAAACACTACAAAAAGTGTTTAGTGGAAGACACATTTATAGAGATAAAAATAAAATAAATAACTTAACTAATAAAAAAATATATTGAATATAATATACCCAGAGAAAAAGAGGTAAATTTTCAAAATGGGAAATTTGCAATTCTATGTGAAACAGAATCATTGTGGTACAATTAATACTAAATATCCAGAATGATATAACTTGAGACCAGATTTTCGTGCAGTAAAAACCGAAAAATGTGCAATATAAAACTCAAAATGTGTAAAATCGTGCAGTAAAACCCATAAAAGTCTAAAATTGTACACATTACATGCAAAAATCATAGTTTTTGTTTAATTTATAATATTATTGATTGTTTACTGTTATGTTATAAGTTATAGCCTCTAAATTGAAGTTTGGTATAACTTTTAGTAACGTCAGAAAAAATTTAATTTAATTTAAAATTAACGATTAATCAAAATCGGTATTAAAGAAAATCAGCTTACGAAAAAGTAATAATATATTTTCAAGTTTATTTATTTTCAGCCATTTTACACCAATTTTCAAAATTTTTGTCAACTTAATGACTACACATCTGATTACGACGTTCCATTTTCAAGTCTAAATATTTTTTTACAATTTACAGTCATATTTAAAACATTACATACTTCAACATATAGAGATTCATTTTATATACCTAAAATACCAATCATGTACCTGTCCTTTTCAACTTATGCGAATTGCATGCGTCTACTCATGTAAAAAAAAAATTTTTTTTGTCATGTCCACCTATAATTATTTTATAAAATTATTATTAGTCAATTATTTCTTATTAAATGATTCAAATAAGTTAAAATTACCTTATGTTGTGTCACCGACATCTCATCAGCCTCATTTCATTTTCGTGACTGGTTATTCTTAAAGGAGTAGGAGAAGACTATTTATTTTAAACATATACAATGATATTTCCAAATATAATATATATGGATTTATTTTATGTACAATTAGCTAATTCATTTCATATTTTTATTTTTCCAATCGAACTCGCGTAAAAGATATTCATATTATCCACATCTGTATGATTATTTACAGAGTTTTTTTAATTTTTAGCTATGTATATTGCTTCTTTTATTCTACGTTTATTCATATTACCTTCATTATGTATTATTTTGGGGTTATTGAAGTCAAATTCATGTTTTGTTTGCATAGTGTGCTGAGAGAGTCCAGGTAGCTAATTTAATTTTTTTTTTTTTTAATTACAATTTTGTTTGTGCTGTTTAAGTCTTTTATCAAACCATTGTGATGTCTGTCCAATATATGCTTTGTTGTTGCAATTTTTACTATTTATTTTATAAATAATATTCGTTAATTTATCGGTGGGTATTTTATCTTTAGTTTTGGAATAAATTGTATCTATTTTATTAATAGGTTTGATTGCATGCAAATTTAATTTCATTTACATCATATTGTTTAAATGTTCTTTCTATTTTGTCCGTTAAATTTATAATATATGTGACGCTAAAATATTTTTTAGGTTGTTTGTTTTTATTATATTTTTCATTTTGTGCTTTAATGTCATGTATATCGTTAACAATGGCTGAAAATAAATAAACTTGAAAATAAATAGTATGCACCGAAGAAGAATTGGAGAAATATTGTGAGTAATAATATATTTTAAAAACCAGTGCATTTTTAAATTGAGGCTTGATTTTACTGCTGTATATACTGTTTCCTATTTTTATGAAGAGTTGAAGTGGCTTTATCCTTCCTGCCGTCGTATTTCCTGGCATCCTTCCTCTTTCAAGTCATCCAATCACACCGTCCTTCATATATCACCGACCTCCTTCAATTCAAATCCTCTGTCCGTTCCCGTAATACTCTTTCCCGGTCTTCTGATTAATAAGGGCCCACCGAACCGCTGCTTTCGACAGATCGTTCATTATCGGATCCTCATCCATATGGAACTCCATCCCTTCCCACATCCATCAATCCAATACCCTTCCTACCTTTAAATCCCGCCTGTTCAATCATTTCTTATCCATCCAGTCCCCATAAAATTTTAAATAGATACTACTGTACATATGTATATAAATTATTATTTTGTTCTTCATTATTTTATTATTTTTTATCAATTTTTATTTTTTATTATTAACTGATCAAAATTAGAAAGTAACTTATATATTTTTTTTAGTATGGCTATTTAATTACTCTTTATTTTTACTTTCCTACCTATAAGGAAAGTATTGCAATCGGGTCAAATTTCCGACATGCAGTTTTCGACGGATCTATACGTTTCACAGCCCCCTGAGTCCGAAAAACACATTTTTAGCCATTGGTCTGTTTGTCTGTCTGTGCCAAGATTTTCTCGGGAACTACTGAACCGATTTTGTTGGTTCTTTTTCTATTTTGTAGGGTTTTGACTACTGCAATAGCTTGCGCGCAATAAATGAAAAACATGTTTTTCTAAAGACTGTAGCGCGAAAACGGCTCTACAGATTTTGATGAAACTTTTCTATGATGTTCTAATCATAGACTGAATTCCCGAAAAAATTCAGGAAAAAAGTTATAAAGAAAAGAAAAATGTTATGGGGCCTAACTCCCTAAGTGTATATTATACGGTGAAATTTATAATAAAACTTTTGAAAGGTAATTAAATTACTAACAAAACAAAAAAAAAATCATCGGAATCGAACCAGTATTAGCGATGATACAGCTTATTCTATTTTTTACAAAATTTTTTAACTTATTACTTTCCTACCTATACTAGATAAGGAAAGTATTGCAATCGGGTCAAATTTCCGACATGCGGTTTTCGTCGGATCTATACGTTTCACAGCCACCTGAGTCCGAAAAACACATTTTTAGCCATTGGTCTGTCTATGCCAGGGTCTGTCTGTCTGTGCCAAGATTTTCTCGGGAACCTGAGTCTGATGAAATTCTCTACAAAGCCATATAAAAATCGTTCATTTTGGACAACTATTAACGAAGTTACAGCTATTTAATTCCCAATGAACGATTACGTGTTCATTTCCTGGTGTCAGAAAGGGGTGAATGAGAGAATAAAGATGACTAAGTGAAAATTAAGAAAGTCTGTAGCCCGCATCACACAACCTTCACTATTTCCTCTACTTTTAACAGAAATTATTGTTTGACAATACTAAGCTATGGCAAAAAGTTTTTGATCAGCAATATTAGTGAGCGTTGAATTTTTTACACTGATCTACCTTAAGCCGGTTTCATTGCCTTTATCAAATAAATCGTACTCAAATCTTTTGTTTGATCAATTTTCAGGAAAATAAATTTAGTTCAATTCTTTTTTGTTTCTTCATGAACATATGCAAAGATATAAAAACTTTTCTGAAATAGGTAGGAAAGTCATGTGAGTGGAGACAACAGATTAATATTAATGTGTAATATTATCTGTAAAATGTACGTACCAAAATTCGTCTAGAAGCTCCCCAGGCATGAATCCTGCCATTTCTATCTTCACCATTTGCATTCCATACGCTGGAACTAGGCCTTTTTTCGGTGTTGCTAACAGGTCTAACTTATTGGTTCCGAAATCCACACAGAATTTGGCAGAGCAGCTCCCGCTGTTCGTGAGGACCAGGTATTGAGCAACAAATCGACATCCTAGATCGATAATACCAAAGTTCAGTCGGAGTGGAGACACCGACAGATACGACTGTCCCCTCTTCCTACAAGCGTCGGGGACATAATAAGTGTAAAGAAACTTCTATAAAAAGGTTTGATCAGATTGATATATTAATTAATTTATATATATATACCTACACGTTGATTGGTATATCAAAATAATATTTATAGTCTACAACGAAAGGTAACTTAGATTCGTGGGAAAAGTCATGAGCATATATGTAAGTAAGGTTTCTTGACGCAGACAGACCAGGTGAGAGGAATATCGGTGTGCTGTCATCATCTAATTGGAACACCTGTGCGGGAATCGGAGAAATAATTAGTGTTCAACCAATAGAATACAAGCTGAGTCGAGAGGAACGGGGCAAACTCTAGAAGTGGATTGTATATAGGAAAATAATGAGGAAAAAACATATGTTCTAAGCTGATTTGCACCTGTATAAAATGTTTGTGCCTTTTGTTTATTGTCTAATAACAAATAAACAATATTTCATGCATTTATTTAAATTTCGGTATTACCACTATGATTTTGTTTACAACATATTGTAAACAAGTTGCAATCAGATTAGAACATATGTTAATTTTTTTATTCATGATATTTACAATTGTATTAAAGAATAAAATTTCATCAAGTAAATTTGAAGAAATCAATATGATGATATGAAAACTCAGATGTTCAGTTAAGAAACTACCCATGGGTAGCACTCTAATGACTTGTTATCATTAGGATATCACTGGGCCGTCTTATTTGCAGACGCTTCGAATGAATCTATGTGGAAACAAGGTTAGAAACGAGAGGTTTCGGATGGTTCTGAAGTTTATTATGGAAGGATAGGTATCTGGATTGGAAAAAATTGGACATAAGCAACATTAAGGTCGTTGTGGATGATTTTACTTTAAACAAAGTAAGGAGTATTGAGGATTTTACGAAGGATTTTGGATGAGAAGAATTCGATGGTTTAAAGTTACCCCCAAAGCGCAATTCCAGAAGCCTAAATACGCCTTATATATGAGTCCTTTGTAATTAATTGGAAGTTTAAAGCGTTTGTCCAATAAGTGTTAAAGTGACTACTTCAATGATGGACACGTCGAGTGTTTCAGTCTGGTATGAGGATTTCAAGTTTGTCCAGATGGAGTCGTAGGTATTGGATTTTTCAACATGGATAAGTGGGGTATTGATAAAGGATTCTGCAGGGCAGAAAATCATAAGTTTACGACGAAGGATAAAGGTAATTTGATGGAATTTATATTCACTCTCCAGTTTTGACACCATTCTTCAAGGTTTGTGATGAGTGATTGCAGAGTTTTGGATGCAATTGATAGGATACATGAGTCATCGCCATACGTGGTAAGAACAATGTTGGGATGCTTGTAGAATTTACACTGTAAAGGGCAGGGCCTAGGATACCACCTTGAGGAACACCAACCAGCAGACTAGGAAAAGAGGGATGAATAGGCATTATTGTGGTTTACTGTGATGCGCCTATCAGTTAGGTAGGAACGGGTAATAAGAACGTAAAAAATACTCGATCGAAATCCTATTATAGGTTTATAAATGATTCACCGCAATGATTTAATCAATTATTTTAATGTTTACAAGTCTTATAAATGCCTAAAACCTATTCGCATAGAGAATATTCAAATATGTTTTTTTTTTTTTTTTTCGCAATAGGAATATTACAGCTGCTGTCTGAGGGATATCTTCATTTTCTTCCCTAACTACTATTTCTATCGTACAGTTTTTATAGTTGTACCGCTGCAAAAACTTTAAACAAACAACTCTATGTGAACGGGCTGTTTGGCATTTTCTAAGACACTGGTACAAATAACATATGTTTTAATCTGATTTTAACTTGTTTGTAGATATTCGTTGTAAACATCATAAAGGGAACCCTACACAGTCAATCGGAATTGCACTAATGACGTTCCGAATTGTCGTGTAAGGTAGTGAATGAAGTACTGATTATGGTGCGCTGCGGATTTCCGAACATCCGGAAATCAAAGGTTCATTCACGAGAAGTGATAGGTTAGGTTAGGTTTTCTATGAGACTAACCTTACTACTAGATAGGTTAGTTTACCTAAGTCTCGTTATTAAGTAAATTTCATAAAAGTAAATAGTTGTTTATATTATTATGTTATTATTAACCTAGTCTATGTTATTATTAACCATTTTCAACTATTTTTTCTTTAAAAAGTCAAGTAGACAATAAATTGGAGAGAAAAAAAAGTGGAAACTTCACATAAGTAATGATCAGTAATGATTGAACGTGTAAGGGTCTTCATGATCAAAGCGATAGCGGGCAATCTTGGAACTTCTTGTGACGTTCATTCATGAATTACCGTGTAGGGTCCCCTTAATCATAATGCTAGTTCCGCAATTTTCATACACGTATAAAATATCTTTTATTTGGAATCAACCAATAAAATTTAAACAAATGAAAATCAGATAAGAACATATTATTTTCCTGTGTGAAAGTCATTCCTGGAGTTTTGCCTGTTCCGCTCGACTCACGCTGTTTATTTATATGAATTAATATATTTAAATATACAATAAAAGTTAACCCAAGAATATGGTTTCAATATTTTCAACTTCAGATTTCGTCTTCCTCTGTTGTGAAAAGTTATTTTCTGGGTGAAACATTCTTCACCAGGAAAAAAATCACCAAATTCTATGGATGGTGGTTCAATTACCAAACCAATTTTCTCGTATCCTCTCTCCATCTGAAATTTAACAAAGCGCGAAATGAAATGTGGAGGAAAGCCAAAAATTCATTATTTTCGCATAAAAGAACGAATAGCTCTTCTAAAATCCAAATAGTTCAAAGAATCTTGTTCAGCGTATCACACAGCATTGATTTTCTACCATCTTTTTCATTCACATCCAGTAAAAATTATTGTTTTAAAAAAAAATAAGAAACTTAAAGAACATTACTTTGACTATGAACTTTTTTTTTTTTTACTGGTCTGGGTCGATTCTTTCATTTACTTCCAAAGTAGCAACAATGTATAAAAAAAATTAATAAAAAAGTGTGTTTTAGACCAAACGATAGAAATAAAAACATCGACAAGGCTAGATTAATAATACGAAATATAATTTATAAATAATAACTCGTATAAAGGTAGTGAAATGTCTTAAAAAATAAATAAATATCCTGTACCACTACAACCCACGAAGAGTCTTGGGTTCAGTACTATTTAGGGAAAGTACTGTTTCAAGGCCAGCGGTTGTGTAGGGAGGGGATCAGGCCAGGATCACGCTCAAGCGCCAGGTTTTTCCCCTTAATCAATTATTTAATTGAAGGTACCCACTTTGTACAGGTTGGGTCTCCCTATCCCTGGGTCGCCTCACGGCCAATGAAACAGAATAAATATTTTTTCTGCCATGGAAAGCTTTAAAAGAAGCTTTTCTTAATAAAAAGGAAAAAGCTGCAGATATCAGGCCAAGGAGCTTGTCACAATTGGACCGTTCACATTGGAAAGTGTTCAAATGTTTCAAATCTCTTGAGACCGACCAACAAATAAGAATTTTTATTTCTAAATCCTTATCAGTACTTAAGGAACAATAACAGATTCGACTTTTTTTTCCTGCGCTTTTCCCACAGAGCTCTTATTAACAACATCAATGGTTCACAATTTATATTTTATTTCATTCCCTCTTGGATTATAAATTATAATTAATGCAGACATACAAAAATTGCAAACGTTTATCTGAAATATAATATAATTTCTAAAATATTTGCGTAATTGAAAACAGTTTTCGATTGATATCTGAAAATCACGATTGGCCAGTCGGATAGTACTAAACTCGATGTTCTTATTCAATATAATTTATTGATGAAGAGTATAATGTTGCGCAAAGAAAGGCAAATTTGAGTATCGAGTACCAAGTAATTTACTCAAATTTAATCACTATTGGGAATTCAATCACTACTTCAGTTAATCGTTTGACATCAACTGAAATATTAATTAAATTCTTTGGTACTCATAAAAATTCAGCATTTGAGTAAAATACTTGGTACTCAGTACTCAGAGTGGTATTTTTCCATTCCTGATGTTGAGACGGTAATTTATTAATACTCCAATATTGGAATAATATACAGGTGCGTTTAGGCATTTCAAAAACTATGGGAAACACCATTATTAAACTTACCTAATACTGAAATTAGCTCCATTTCTCGTGTTACCGACATCTGATAAAATAAATCAAAAACACTAGCATAGGGAAATAAGCATTTAAATATTTTGTTTCCCATAGTTAGCAGAATGTCTAAACCCACCTAACAAGACTCCAGGCATCAAGACAAAATGTAAACGCTTCATTATTCATTTCACGAATTTCATCAAGCATGGTTAAAAAAGATTCCACGATGTTAGGTATAATTAAAATACATTAATCATGGATAGGACATAATCCTTATCACAACAACCTATTACAAATTTTGCTGATTATTGAATATAATTTTCCAAGATATTCGAAGTTTTATTCTATAATTTACAAACAGGATTTATGAAAGGAATAAGTTTACTGATTCAGGGGTGCCCCTCCCCACCTCCCCACTAGATCGATGGCGCATAACCTTCCCCCTCCAAGATATTTTATTGCTCTCCCCTTCTTAAAAACATTAAAAATAAAAGTACCGTAAATTATAAACAATTATACTTCCTAAGATTTGTTACACGTACTCCCTTTGTATCTTTGTGTGAAACTATTCAATCCGGAAATATATAAATCCGTCAAAATGTGCCCCCTCAAAGATTCAGAATCCCGTCAAAATGTGCTCCCCTCAAAAATTGTGAGCCATGAACCCCCTTTGTGGGCACCCCTGCACTGATTATTATAGCAATATTAATCTTACAATTTTTAACATATAACATACCTTAGGCTTAGATATGTATTAACTTGTCCGTTTTAATTATTTAAATTAATGAATATGTAAACAAACCTATCAGTACAGGTTATAAATAATCAAACTGATAAGAAAAACACATGATTATGTTAGGATTTTTTATTTGGATAACACCAAACTATATTATCTGTCTGATATAAATTATATACCTAGTTCTGCCTGAATACTACTACAAAAGTTGAACAGTTTATATCCTTGGGTATTCTTTAGATAATCCTCACCTCTATCAGGTTATTTTCTTTACATGTCAGGATAATAATCCCAATTAGTTTGTATTTTTCTACCGCTCAGTTGACATGGAGTGGGGTGATAAAGAAAACAGAATAGTTGTGATCGCCTTACACAAAGTTGGAAAATGTAGGTCAGAGATTTTCAACACTTTGAAACCTTTGGGTATCAGCCGTATGTTCGAGTACCGCACTATAAATAGATATAATGAGACCCTATCTCTGTATGACAGATCTCGACCGGTCCTTCCCCGCACTGTGAGAACGGCAAAAATATGGAAGAAATCCTATTCGAAAACAACAAATCATGTCTTATGAAATGGGAATCTCTTTCAGATCAATGTCTCGCATAATAAAAAGTGACCTTAGGATGGGTACATTTCGAAGAATGGCAGGACAAAGGCTAGCCACTTCTCTAAAAAAAATTAGAGCTAATAGATGCAAAGTGCTCCTTGGCCGTTACACCAATGGTCTTCATCGAAAGATTTTGTTTAATGATGTGAAAATTTTTACAATTGAAGAAATATTTAATCGCCAAAATGATCGTGTGTACGCACACAGCTCTAAAGAAGCCCAGGAAGTCATTAGAAGTATGGAAAGAGGTCATCACCCTTCCTTAGTGATGGTTTGCTGAGGAGTTTGCTTTGATGGCACCACAAAGCACCATTTTTTTTTTTTGTGAAAAAGGAGTTAAAACAGCTGCTAAAAACTATCAGGACGATATTTTGTAACCTTTTTTCAATCCTCTAAATGATACTCTGTTTGCTGGAATTCATTGGGCTTTACAGCAGGATTCCGCTCCAGCTCACAAGGCCAAGTCAAGTAAGCAGTGGCTGCAAAAGAACATTCCAGGGTTCATCTCTGCCTCGGATTGGCCCTCAGGAAGCCCTGATCTCAACCCACTAGATTATCGGCTTTGGTCCGAACTGGAGAGGATGGCATGCCACAGAGCATATCCTAACATGGAAAGCCTCGAACAATCTCTGGTCCTAGCAGTTGAACGCTTTCCTCAAGAAGTGCTGCGTGCTGCTATTGAAGACTGCCCACGGAGATTAAATGCCTGTGTCAAGGCAAATGGGAGACATTTTGAGTAATTTCTTATTTGTTTTACTCTCTATAGATATACATTTTATTTTCTAATAAAGTTTATGAAACAATTAATTTTTCTGTTGAAATCTATATATTTCCTTGTAACAATATTTATGACAGGACTAGGTATAATAAAGTACTATGAATCCCTTTTTTGGCTCTCAGAGGCTTTGAATTTTCAATTTGACGGATACCAACTGACAATTGACAATAGATACCAAGTGACAAGTGACGGATACCAATTTCGAATTTTAAATTCCAACAACTTTAATAAAAGTTTTAGAAAAAAATGGGAGGTTTTAAAACACAGATAGTTCCAAAAATCGAAAGATCGGGACGAGATAAATTTGAAACATACCAGACCCTGTGTTCTAAAGCAGAGATAAATTATAATTCTTAGCTGATAACGTTGCCATATAGCATGTTTACGTTTTAAAAATGAAAAAGTTGCAATTTATAATATTTCATTGCAAAGGTAAATGGAGAAGTAAAGCTACATGATCTCTTGGATACTTCAGATGACACTTAAAATGAAAGTTTTTGATATTTTAGTTTATTACTTTCAATAATCAACCTTTGTAATCGCACAAGAAAAAAGAAAAAAATAGTTAATTCCCTCTCGAAATTTGAGGTTCTACATTTTAAAATACGTGGAATCCGAAAATCGAATAAAAAAAAAGAACGTGTGTACGCGGCTTTTTTGGATTGATTTTTTAAAAATGTGGTATCAACATCGAAGTGGTACATGATCCTCGGAACTCGGCATTACCACCCCCTTTTTCTAACAAGATGGCGGCCGAAAAACATGTGTTGCTGTACAGTGACTTAATTAAGTCTTATAAAGTTACTGTTGGTTAAACCACCTCCCCTTTATGTAACTAACCCTTATTTAAACGTTGAATATTGAGTATAGCATCTAAACCCATGTAGCGATTTTAATGGAACTTGGCTAAAGTCTTCTTCTTCGAAGCTCTTTAAACTTATGTATATAACATACTTCACCAAAAAAAAGCTTGGGAAAAAGTTATAAAGGGTTATAAATTAGATTTCTGAACAACTCAAAAGTATAAAAGCATCATTGCCACCATAGGATAAGTTGTTCTAAACATTTTACCACATGCTCTACAGCAAAGTTTTTCTGTATATATATATCCTTTGTTTTGCTTTTCGATTTTTAGGAAATCTTACAACTGAAACAATCGAGATTGTAGTCTATATATCTTAAAAATTACTGATGATGAAAGAAAAATTATTTAGGCTATTAGGAATTACCTTTTATTTATTTCCTTCTATGTGACAAGAAAGGTACTGTTACATCTGATATAAACTGCTTGGAAATAATAAACTATTATTTAATAACTAGTAGGCCCGTGTGAAAAATTCGCACAGCATATTGTTTTCAAATGCCTAATTATTAGGAATAAGATCAAAAGATAAAAAAATCAATTGTTACTTTATTGATAAATATAAATGACAAAGGAAACAAAAATTATTTTAAATCTTCATTAATGTTTGGAACCAACATATTTACAAATTTCAATAAGCTGTATCTTTGCTAAAAATTGTTCGCTTTCAATGATTTTTTTTTTCCTTTGTAGGGAATTTAGTAATCTTTTATATCATCATGGGCATAACCAAGGGAAAAGTGTGTAATTTTTTAGTTATTCGCAAATAAAGTGTGTTTTCTTACATAACTTGTTTGGCTGAATTTTCGGGTTGATTGGACTATTTTGCCCGCCTGAAGTAGAAGGAAGCCTTCGAAATTGGTGGCTCAATCTTGAGATTTGGTGAAAAATTAACGACGATATGGCTTGCCGATCAAAAACACCATCGATAAATAATATAAACTCCTCCTCTCTCGATCATAGAGACCTCAAATCGATGAAATGAGAAATGTATTCAAAGACAGTAGCACAATTAATGTTAAGGCTGTGTGGATGCGAACCCTATGCCTTGCATTATCTCAAAAATAGTACGTTTTTGGGCTTAAAAAGGCACGATCCGATAGTTCCTCCGGAGGGACTATCTGGGTCTTGCTGTACGCATCAAAATCTTCGAGATCCAATTTGTCCCGTATCGATCTACAGACCTACCACCGTTCCAGTATTGAAGCCTAGCAAAATGTTTGTATCGACTTAATTTATTTTAGAAAGAAAAACAAAAGTGGAAAATACGATTCGCTAACCCCCGTGAAATTCTGAATCCAACAGTACCCCATTCATGGTATTTGAGTATGACAGGAGCTTATATTTGGTACAAAACCAATTTTGAGCCTTACTGCAATAATATATGTGGGATTTTTAGCGTTTTTATAATTGAAAAAATCTGTTGTGCGTATCACATGACTTTTATTTACTGCTCTACTTTGAACAGGAATTATTTTCTGGCAAAAGTGGGCTATTAAAAACAGTGTTTGAAGTGCACTTTTAATGGAGCTAAACTTTAAAGAATACATTTAATATATATAATTGTTATGATTTTTTATTATATTTATCAATACAAAAATTCATTAAGACCATCAAAATTACACAAACCCTACTTGTTATATCGAGGATAGGCAATCAAAATCTCATAACTTAAGTCAGTCTTTATTTATAAAAACAGAACTTTAAATACCTTTATAAGACCTAAATTTCCATCACATTTTACATGCATTC
The DNA here is from genome assembly GCA_928085145.1 of Nezara viridula. Lineage (NCBI taxonomy): Eukaryota > Metazoa > Arthropoda > Insecta > Hemiptera > Pentatomidae > Nezara > Nezara viridula. The sequence goes on from OV725077.1 coordinate 19,008,521, forward strand.
AACTATAATTTTTTTCTTGTAAAATTTACCAAACTAGAGTTATGAGCTTTTCATTGATACAATAAATTTAGTCTAACTAATTGTAAGTGGGTAATATTGTTATTTCACAGATGGAAAAATTGTTTATTTTAAAAAATCATATTGTTCATCAAATGGACTGAAATACATAAATAATTGAAAATAATTGGTTATAATAATCAATATTGTAACATTCAAATTTAATTTTTAATGAAATTAAAATATTTAAAAAATAAAATATGTTAATTCAAAGCAACTGTAAGGTCGCATAATGGAATTCAGTGCATGAGCAGCTCAGCTCTATACGTTTATGAAAGTTCTATACAGTTGATTGTATAACACTGCATATAGGATCCAGCACATGGATTGGCGATCCTTTTCTTTAACAGACAAGAGGTGATCTTCGCTGATTTCAATAAGCAGCAGATTTAATTGGAATTATAATATTGACTAGACAATATTTTTTTATATATATTTTATATATTTCACAATTAAATGAATAAATTTAAAGAAAACAATAACATATTTTTCATTATTTTATTAATAAATATAATCAATATGTTAATAATTTATTTTTATCTTTTAAATACAAATTTATTTGACACCTCAATAAACTATACCATTTTATCTTGAAGTGATTTTGAATAATTATATATTTTCTAACAATGTATATACATTAAAAAATAATGACACTCTTTTTTTTTTCTAACTCTTACTCATTTTTGTTTTGGGTAACATAAATATTTTTGTAATCAAATTTGAACCCGTGCATGAGTCGCAAGTTATGAGAGACAAAATTAATTACGCTCTCTAGAATTACTGAGATTCTTAAACAGATTAATTATTCCCATTCCTTCTTAATCCTTTCATAATCCTCTTCTGAAATAAACGGTTTGTCGATCAATCTGAAACATAAAATTAAATTAACATAAAAGGATAAATGTAAACATATAAAATTAAAATAATACTCCTTATACATACTGCGACAAGTCCCTTTAGAATAAAAAAGGACTGTGCATTAATAAAATCTATCTACTGTGGTGTGTGAATCACACAACTTTCACTTATCAGCCTTTTTTAGTAGAAATAAGTTTTCAGACAAAGGGAAAAGAAAGTAAAAATTACATACGGTTAGAAATATTATTTAATACAATTTATTACCATATGTTTTTCATTGCCATTTAATGTATTATATTTATGTTTTTTTTTTATTAATCATTTCCTTTTATGACTGTTTATTTTAATTATTTATTTTATTATAATAAAATATTTTTATTCCGACAAGAGTATCACTGACAAAGAAGACCACTATATTTCATTAAAGACATTTTTATTTTTATAAGCATTGGTATATATAAAAAATTTTAATTTTTATATTGCTGTAATCTAAAAAATGATTAACTCCCTTGAGAACAGAGAAGTAATCCACACATCAAAGACAGATGATACTGTAAAATATTTAGGATGCATGTTCTTGGGAGAGCTAGTGATGAATGAGGAAACGTTGAAAAAATTTAACGTCAACTTGGATAAACTCATGAGCTCTTGTCTTCTTAAACTGAAACAAAAGATCAATGCTGTCAATCAATATGTGTTCCCGAGACTTACCTACCCTCTCCAGACAGCGCCTCTTACAAAGATACATCCTGCATTATTGGAGGGAATTGATGTAAATATCTGCAGGAGTATCAAGGCTATCATAGGACTCTCCGATAATACATCATCGGCGATGTTATATGCACCAAGGAGGTATCAAGGATTGGGACTGACCACTGTCAATGGGAGGGTCCTTTGCAACATTGGTCCATTGCCCAGTGACTGTCCAAGGTACCGGATGTCCTGTTCCGGTCCACATTTGATTATAACGCTGAAATCGCCGAATGTGCGGAGAGATTGGGTGTTGATCAAGGCCAAGGCGAGGTCTATTGTATCGATAGAGATGGCTCAATGAGATATGTGGATATAGTTGCATCCTCCAAGACCGGAAAGACGGCACTGGGCTTGGATCCAACTGTTCGCTTTGAGAGCAATGACCTCGATCAAGCCAATGAAGGAGAAAAAGAAAATATACGATAAATGTATTCCTTTCCAAAAAGGAAAATTCCACGAGACCTTCAGAGAGAGAGAGAGTTCACCGTGAGAGGCCTCTGGTTTAGGTCTCGTGGAAGGATTCCTAAAAGAACAGGGAGTTTCTTCGAGGAACTAGGTGTTGATGTCGGGGAGCTTGCAGTGTTGGCCGAGAGCATTATTCTAGACTCCCTTGGGATCATTCATCAATAAAGTAATAAGGGATTAATTGGAGATATTTATTAATTTTTTTCTTTATTCAATTTTAAATATTTTATCTAATCATATCCTTTTGTCTGTGTTCATTGGATTATGTTACTTAGTATGTGCATATGTGTGTTCTAATTTTTTAATTTTGGCATTCGAACATCTTTTTTTTTTATATATATAAATTTCTGAGTTTATGTTGTATAAGCTACTGCAGCACTTACTAGACAAACGCTCTAAATTGCCAACTATTTACAACAGACTCATATATATTACTATAATAAGGGCTATTTGGACTTAGGGGATCGAGCTTTGGGGCTCTACTAAACCATCAAATTCCTCTCGGATCCAATCCCTATAATCCAAAATCCTTGGTAAAATCCTCAATGCTCCCTACTTTGTCACAAATAAAATCATCCATAACGACCTTAATGTACCATATGTGACCGATTTAGCTCAATCCAACTATCTTTCCATAATAAACATCTGAACCATCCGAACCCTCTTGTTTCCAACCTTGCTTTCTAGAAAAGAAATTCCTGAGAAACCTCAGAGGCATCTGAAAAGAAGATGGCCTCGGGACCTTCTAATATACAAATATAATTGAGTGCTACCAATGGGTAGTTTTCTCTTCTTGTTATAAATGCATGTTACTTGTTTCATATTTATGTGTTGTATTTATCATTTATACAGTTGTAAATTTCAATAATATAAAAAATATAAATAAATTTTAAAAAATGTTGTATAGGTGTCACCAAAATATGTATATTGTATAATAATGATTATGTTATTATGATGAGTGATATGGAAAAGGAGGAAAAGACTTGTATATATATATATATATATATATGTGTGTGTGTGTGTGTGTGTGTGTGTATGATTCATATATAGATAAATATAAATGTATGATTCAAGTATAATTAAGTGCTATGTCCAAAAAAGGATTGATGAGTCTACTGTGTATCGTGCAATCCTATATAGTAGGGCAGCACTGCTTTAAATAAAGTATTTCTTTCTCTCTCTAACAACTCTAGCATTTATGTAAGTAAAAGTAAGTAGGTAAGTGAAAGTAAAAATAGTGACAACAAATTTTTGCTGAGAGTTCGTTTAAAGTTAAAAAAACAAAACTAAAACAAAACATTGATTCTACAAAAATTAAATTTTGAACTATGATAACTCAGCAAAACTTACTCAATCATTAGATCTCCACAAAAGAGGCACTGGTGAGCAAGAATAGAATCTATTTCCAATCTCGTTTTCTCTTTTTCAGTTTCAGTTAGATTTGATTCCAGATGTTTCTAAAAGCATAAATACACATGTTTTTCAATTTTACGGTCAATAATAAAAGCAAAATAAAACATTATATTAATTATAAATATAGTTTTTGTTTAAAAACGATAGTTTCTGTTGGGCTAACTGAATGTAATTAACTGCAGAAGCTTCATCACTCTCTGTAATTATGTAATAGTTCATGAAGAGCCTAAAAGCAAGCACCAGTAGAGGTCTCCTGTTGGGTTTTCGCTGATTAGCCACATCAGTAATTTTCAAACAAGAAAAGTATCTGTTACAGAAAAGTATCAGTTATATTTAAATTGACGTTGTTATTCTTCTATTATCTAAACATATGTTAACAGGTTCATTTAATTAGCAAAATGAACTGCTTTAGGTTATACTCCAGTTTGAATAACGATAAGAGGGAAGCCTTTAAGTTTTATCAGGAAGCGCAGACCATTTTGTGGGATTTGGTTATTTGGACTCATGGGACCTCAATACGTGTATATCTGTTGAAAAATCAGATTAAAAATTTTCACGATCAAGATACTTTTCCTTACTATATATGACATAGGTGAAAGTAAAAAATTATAATTTTGTTGCTTACATGAAACAAGGTCCAACTGCAAATTTCTACATAATACAATCCTGGAGGAACTGTAAAAATTAGCAATTAACCATTGATTGACACATTTTATCTAGTGGAGAAGATGGATTCCATCAAAACAGAAATGACTAGGTAACTGAAGAATCTTCAGGAACAGGAAGCAGAGGAAACTATGACAGTTTACTGCATCTCAGAGGGAGAGAGATAAATTAAAGAGTATAATAATAATACTCAATTACCTCATTAAATGCTATGTTTTTGTTTCTCATTTTTATTTGGACTTTTCTGACAACCTACAAACATATTTCAGGAAAATGAGAATGCTGTGAGAGAACCGTTTTTATCTCTTAGTAAAAAAATAAGGCTCAAAAACATAATTTAACAATCGTATCGAGTAGAGAAAACACAAAGGTATTACATTTAAATAGTGAAAGTATTGATAATATAAATATATTTTGAAAAGAAAAATGATACTAAAAGGAAAAATCTCAAACTATTATAATCCTTTAAATAAAACATTCTATCAAAGATTCCATACCAAAGTACAAATATAAAAAAATTTACCTTTAAAAATTCCAAGACATTTTTCTTTTTTTCTGGGAGTAGTTGCATAATTTCAGTCATGAGACAGTCACTATGGAAACGGTGACCACAGGGAAATGAATAAAAAGGCCTTAACAGCAATTGGATATCACAAATACAGCAAAGATCTGACGACAGGATAACAGAATACCTAATACAAAATTTTAAATTTTAGTAAAATTTCAAATATTTTTTTTATATGTTTTGATAGGTTTAAAAGCCATGAAAAATATTTTATTAATTAATTTTTTTTTTTACAAATAAAAAACCAAGTCGAAGAACATGTTACATAAAGATAAATCTGAATATGACAAAACTTTAATTCAATTTATTAATTAAGTGAATTAACTTATTCTTATACTAAGCTGGAACATCAACTTTTGAATTTCTGAAAATTAACAACAAATTTAAGATTTTGGATACTAAACAATGTGCTTGTCGAACCCTCCATTCATGAGACACATTTACTTTGATTAAGTACAACAATTGTTAGGAGTATTGCCTAACTGAAATATTGCTATATTTCAATTGATCAAAACAGAGTACTTCACTTTTAAAATTCCGAATATTCATTCGAGTTGTTCAGAGCAAATAACCCTTCCATTTCAACCTTTCCATTCCACTAGTTCAAAGTGGAAAACACACTGTTTTCGGTAAAGATTTTTTTAAAAATATCTTTTTCAATGTTAGTTACAGTGTGTGGGATAGTTTAGTAAATAAGGCACAGTGATCAAGTGGGTTCGGCTGTGGGAGATTACTATTTGTTATGTTTCACCAGTCGTGGATCGACCCTACGGTTGGCAGACCTTCCTGGGGTAAACACAGCTTCTATTAGTTAAGTACCTTTAATTAATTAATTAAGGAGAAAAACCTGACGGTTGAGTGTAATCTCGGCCCGATCACCTCCTTAACAATAGTTAGCCTTGAAACAGTAGTTACAAGCAAAGTACTGAACCCAAGGGTGTTTGTGTCTCGGTACAAGTACTTTCTCTACCTTTAACAGTTTGACAGATCTACGTGTGTGATACTTTTTGTTACTTAGTTATAGTTCAAACTTTCACACGAAATTTCGTACTCATTTTCCTCTCAAGTTTTATCATTATATATGAATATTATCGACTATTACTTCTTAATATTGAAACAGAGGCTCAATATAAAGCAATTTTTAAACGACCAGGTAGAAAGAAGTATACAAAATATTGTTCCAAGCTAAGATCTCTATCTTTTCTAAAATGTCACAAAACATGTTCATCAACTGGGCTCTTCAAATATTGAGTATATTAGAATGATATAATAATATTGAATATCTAATATTCTATATTAAATAACCACTAAACATTTTACATCTGGATTAAAGCTTTAAAAACAGTTCATTCTTTAAGTAATTACCAAGATATTGCATCACTTACTTGCTTCTGAAAGTTTGGATTTCATTCCGGATGTCTTCAGCAGATTTTGTAGCATCTTCCATATCTTCTTTTAAACCTTGTATGTGTTGATTGTATTCCTAACAAAAATTGTATTAAAACTGTAAATATTAATCTAATCATAGTAATTAAAATCATAATGCTTATAATGATAGAATCAACTCCACAATCCAATAATATGGTTTAATTCAAACCACACTCCTATATTTCTCAACTTAATTTATTATTCCGTTTAAAGTAGCAACGCTGAACCAACCAAAGGTCCTTACAATTATAACAAGACTAACATACCCCTCCGAAAATTATATCACATTTCTAATAAATTAAAGTATTTTGGACTGAACACTCCAACCAGCTTCTCTTAAATAAATAAATTAAATTGAATGGAAATCAAAAACCAAAATAAATTTAATATTAACATTTATCTGTCAAGAATAAGGTGATAAATCTAAGCAAACCCAAAGAATAAAACTCTTTCTCAAACATAATTTAGTTTGTAATACTCAACATCACAAGCAATTAATAAGAAAAAGTGGCACATTAAAATTAGTAAATAAACAAATCCTGATTAATTCTAAAACATAAAGTCCTACAAACATTTTACATTAGTAAGAAGAGATTTAGAAAAATGAACAAAGAGAAGCTGTTTCCATTTTACCTGAAGAGACGAACAGATAGCATCTTTAAAATGATCTATCGTAACAAAGTCTGGAAAGAAGGGCAGTATATCTTCTATCTTCAGATCTGATTGGCTAAAAAACTGCATAGCTTGAGATATGTTATTCTGCTCCTCCACTACATGTTTTGCTGAAAGATTATAAGAGGATGTCAGTTTAAGCCTGCTCTAATATCACTTATTGTGAGGAAACATTTAATTTAGTAAATTTTTCTAGACAAAGTATGCAGCAGTAATTTTTAGAATTTACTTTCTCAATTAAAATGTAAACTTATAATAGTTATTGAAAGGTGAAATGAAGACTAAATAACACAAACCTATCTTAAGCCACAGCTTCCTGGATGACTGGAGCTGAGATACAGTCTGCACGGCCAGCTGTACACTGACAGACAGCGCTAACTCTACAGCCGATTCCCATAACCCCAGCATTGAAGACAGTTTGACACATGCTTCTCGTCTATCATACTGCTTGCATACTCTGAATGCATATCTGATATCATAGTTTACCATACTTTTTTCTTCACCTGAAAGATAAATAAATGAATAATAAATATTTTTAACAATAAAATTTTCAATTTTCAAAATAGTTTTTAAATTACCTTGTATAGCTAAATAAATCATTAATTTCTCAGGTTTGTACTGAGCAAGAAGTGTCAGGAAAAAATTATGCACAGCTTGTTCTTGAGTAAGCAGATCATTTGTGCAATATTCTAAATATCTGATGACCTCTTCAGGCTAAAAAATAAAATAATTAAGTTTTTTTAAATATGTTGTGAATTTATTTATCAATAATTTGAATTTAAATTTCTCGCAAAGTTGTAATGTGTTGAAATAAGAGGTTTACGAGGGTGGTCTGAAAAGTTTCTGACCACAAAATGAAGATGGCAGCATTCATAAATAAAATCAAGTGAGTTTTGTTGTTTATCCATTGACAGTTACCCACCTAAGTTTCAGCCATTTTGGATGCACAATTTTTATGTAACAGTCATTTGAGTGAGTTGATGTGAGTTTTTTTGTGAAAATGGACAAAATCGAGTATCGAGCTGTCATTAAATATTTGTTTTTGAAAGGCAATATGCCTACACAAATCAAAGGTGTGTTGGATTCTATGAATGGGGACTCTGCACCATCATTTACCACAGTGAAATTTTGGACAGCTTTATTTAAATGTGGGCATAAGAGCTTGGGAGATGATGAACGTTCGAAACTTCCAAAAACTGCAACTACCGACGAAAACATCACCAAAGTTCACCAAATGGTGCTAGACGAACGCTAAATTAAAGTGAGAGAGATAGCAGAGGTTATGAACATGTCAAAAGAACGTATTTGTTACTTATTAAATCAACATTTAGAAATGAGAAAGCTGTCCGCACCTTGGGTGCCACGTTTGCTGATGTTAGACCAAAAATGTGTTTGAATGAACATTTCTGAATTTTTTTCATTTTGTATTCCAAGAATATCTCTACAAAATTAATTATTTACTCTATATGGTATTCTATATGGTCAATGACTTTTTATTTCAGAACTGATGAACCATTTTTTAAATATTTGCTCATCAAGAAAAATAAATTAGCATAAAAAAAATTAATTAATTAAATGACTTTGATAAAATTGATACTGGATGATCATTCATTAGTACATACAAGTCCCCAATATTGGCCCAACTTGAATGAACTGTTAATCAAATATCGGTGAGTTATAATGATGACGTTATGGTAAGAATTATTAATCATAATCAAAATCATTTTTAAAATCATGATTTTAGCATCACTATTTACCTGACTATTTTCAGCTGCAACTAATGCAGGAAGAAGTTGACGAGGATCTAGAGGCTTTCTTAGGCACCTTATCGCAGACAGCATTGCTTTAGTTTCAGTGTCTATTATTTCAGGGGCAAACGTGTACCAAAGATTTGCGTCTGACTGTTCTTTTAAAGTATCTAAAGCTACAAAAGAAGAATACTTTATAAATAAAAGTAAATAAAGAAACAATCCCATGCACTCAATTACTAAGACGTATCACTGTACAAATATTTTACATTTACCAAATATACTCATATAAAATGCAATAAAGCTAAAAACAGCATCAATACAATGATTCTCAACCATCATAAAAAAAATCCTCCGGTACAAAACCGTCATACCTCCATTAATAACATATTCTACTAGAGCTACAGCTGTCACTACAATTATAGAAAAATAGAGGTAATTCGAAACTACTCCATACACCAGAATTGCAAATATGTTTTCTGATTTACACCTCTAAACAGTAAAAACGATATAACCCATTTTCATTTTTTTCTTTCAAAGGCACTACTGCTTGATTCTAAACTAATCAGAGTCTACATCTCTGAAGCAGGGGTTAATACCGGTCTTATAAAGACATAGTGTTTTATAAAGACGGTACTTCATCTGAACAAACAAGGCCTTAAAGCAAAGGTGCTTTCTGAGGCCAAAATATAAATATAACCACCTATTTATTATAGCTGCTTATGGGGATCCAGGCCATGGGGCATAGTTTTAATTTTTTTTTGTCATGTAAGTAGTGGTCCAGGTGGCTAAAAAATGATATTCCGTAGGCGAGAGGTCCGGAGAGTAGAGCAGATATGGCAGAGTTTCATATCCAAGCTCCAACAGTTTTTGTTATGTCACACGAGAGACTTGTGGCCGGGCGTTTTCATGCAACAAAATGGGATCCTTCCAATTGACCAAAGATGGCTTCATTAAAGCTGATTTCTGATGCATTGCATTAATTTGGTTACAATACGATTCGGCTTTGATGGTTTTTCCAGGATTTAAGAAGCAGTAGTATATAAAACCAAATCAGCGTCGACAGTCGATTTGCTAAGGTTAAGTTTCCCTGCAAGTTCTCGAAGAATTTGTTCTGGGATTTTCTTCCAACAAAGCCAGTAGAACCTTGTCATCAAGAGAGGAAGTCCTTCCTCGACCTTCTTTGTCTTCAAGGCTGAAGTCTTCTTCTCGAAATTTTTGGAAACACTGTTGAACAGTACACTCTTGCTTCCCGATGTTTGATGTTTCTGGCCGTCTGGGTCCCATTGCAGCCAAGTTTAAACTCGTAAAACAAAATTATACGAAAATCACGAGTTGACATCATAATAAAGACTAAATTATTTCTAAGCAGAGAAATGCAAACAAAGATAAACAAACATTATCGTTTGGAAGAGGATTGATAAGTGTTGACATTCATATAAATGAATAACCTAGTAAACGAAAAAAATTAGTTATACAGAAAGGTATTTTAAAGAAAACTCAAACTTCTGCATGTTTTTCTGGACAACCCAATACAATGTTGAAAAAATTTAGAAATGTTATTAATACACAATGTTATTGCATGTATTAAACGTTACTTATAAAACTTTCCTTAAAATGGTTTTTAAGTACTATGAAAGCTTGAATAAATGCTGCCGTTTTGTTTTAGCATTTCATAGTTGGACAAACATATTAAATAACTTTTAGTCCCAAAACGAATATAGCGGATGGTAGTGAGATCAACAATTATAATGAATCTTTTATAGGTATCAAAACACATTGGAAAGGAGTAAATAAAAAAATTATTTTATTCGAAAACTTTGATCTTGTTTGACTGAAAATTTTTCATTGGGAATTTCAACGTTAAATTAGAAAATCTCCACTATAATGTAACTGATTATAAGGTTCACTATAATATAACAAATCACAAGTAATAAAAAGCAATAATATAAAATATTAATCTTCATTACAAATCAATACTTGAATATTTAAGTACCTTGTAAATAGTCTCCTTTGTGGATAAAATATTCGATAACTTTCTTGTAATCTTCTGTTAACTTAGCCAATTTAACCATGTTAGATTCATCACCATGGCTAGCCATAAGATCATAAACAACTCTCTTATTGCTGCGGATGCATTTCTACAAAAAAGACATTTCCTTAAGTGATTAAATAATAATCATAAAAATGTGGTAGATTTATTAAGAAATATTTAAACAAATAAATTTAATCCTAATAATTGCTGTAGTACCCATGATGGTTATTGTTTTTTTTTTTTACATTCAGGACATGATTGGCTAAGATCTTTCAAAGTAACATACAGAATATGAATATACATAATCAAATGAATGAACGAATGAATGAAAATAATTTTATTATTCTGGAACTAGCGTCTCTTTAGAACAAGTAACAAATACAGAATTTGTATTCTGTTGTGTCCATAAAATACAATTAAATACTTATAGGATGATTAGGAATACAATAAAATTATAGATAATAAAAGATATAAAAACGTATATAAATACAAAATAAACAGAGAAAGTAAATTAAGTAAACAAAATATCAATGAATCACAAAATAAACATAGTGAAACACATTTTTACAATTTTCTCAAAAACGGCTCCAACGATTTTGATTAAACTCGGTGTATCATTGCATAATAATTAAGTGGTTTTTAATATCATTAAGATCTCATCTCCATCGATGTCACTTTACACAGCTCAAATGCCCTAGGTTTATATACGTCTTCCTCTAAAGTACCTTTAATATGGTTCATTTAAAAAAATTAACTGTCTTTTATTGACAGTAACTATGAAAAATGGCTAAATATGAAGTTCAAAAGAATATGATGATTGGCAATTGGTGAAAAAAAGAAATATGCTTATCCAGGTTGAAAATGAACCTCCGGAAATAACAGTCGGAAGCTATAAGTATGATATATTGTTGGAAAGCGGAGAATTTAAGAATAAATAATATCAAATAAATAAAGTCGTAGAAGGTAAAAGAAAGTGACGAAAAAATTATAAACAATAATTTCTGAAAACTAACATTATTTAACATAAAACACATGTTTCCAAGGAAATTAAATGAAATTTTCTTACTAAATGCAAACTTTGAAAAAAAAATTTTAAGTTTGAAAAATGACACTGTTTAAAATACTATTTCATTGTACTTGAGTGAAAGAAGAAGTGAAATAGAAAAATATTTCATGGATATGATCATAACCTTAAATACATTTACAGTAGTTAAATAACTCTAGATCAGATATTATATTTAAATAATTAGGTATCTATCGGCAGTTTATTCCAAAAAGTCATTGATGACTTTTGACACTTGAGTGTATCTTTTAGAAAATTAAATCAGTGAATAATTTTCCCTTTTTGAAATCCCAACATTATCCACTTACAATTAGTAGGACAAGTTTTGACAGGCAATGAAAATCACGTAATTTCATTTTAATAAACTTTACAATGTACATTGTAACTTACAATTAAATAACAGTTTAATAACTAATAGTCCTACAATTCATAATCATTTATAGGTTAAATATTCAGATATACTTATGTATATGTAGATAAGTATACTGTATCCAATTTTACCATAATATGGTTATCAGTGATAAATTCATCCAATTCAGCTTGAACAAGAATGTATTGATCCTCGTTCTGAAGACCCCTGATTCTCAGATTGCTCAGCTGACGCAGGATTAGTTCAAGCAACCAAAGAACGAGCATTGTCATCTGGGCTTGATCTTCGCCACGCACTTTTTTCACTTTCTGAAATTTAAAAACAAATAAGTCAATTTTTAACTTAAATAAACAATAATAGCTATAGGAAAGGTAAGGTCAGTATATTAGCAAAATAAAAGGCTACCTCTTTTAAAAAAGCCTTTAGAGCTTCTTCGATCATATATTTAGGAGCATCATCACACTTTAAAAATTCTAATGCAACTTTTTCAAACGGAGCTTGAGTATCAGCATAGCATAGAGCACTTTCTTTGAACCTATAAAAATATAAAACTAATACACACACATAAAAAAATAAATAACCATTATTGGACTGAAAGCAAACAGCAATAGAACTGTGTAATATGAAAACTTGTTAGATATTTCATCAACTTTTGACAGCTTAAAAATGACCCAATTGGCTCAAAACCTCTTACTGTCGTAAATAATTTGAACATTTTGAAGGTCAATTCATTCCTTGAAAACACTGTATTTATTTACCTATCAATTTCTGATCAACTTCAAATTAATTGTTATCCCATAACATTCCCTATCCTAAAAACTGATATTTCTCTATGAGCTTCTAAACATAAGATATCTATGTGATCTTATTGCATCAAACAATCATTAGAGTAATAACTCTATTCATATAATATTATAGTTTTTTTAGGCATAATAATATAAATTTGAACAAGTCACTAATCGGTGCCTACAAAAATAGCTACGATTAATTAATAAATAACGATATCATATCTAATAAATTAATACGAGTAAAAAATAAATGTTATAATTACTGTTTCTTTTTAAAGTAATCCTCAGCTTGCATGATAAGAACTTTATCCAAATTCTCGAGATTATCTCTGCAGAAATACTTAGCCATTTTGTAATCACCTTTATTAGCAAAAATCTGAAATATAAACAAAAATCTTTGAGAAACTATTTAAAATAAAATTAAGACAGAAAAATAAATGTAGTAAAATATTAATCGAAGGGACTAACTAGCGAGCATTGGAGTAGAAATTAATAGAAAAACAAATAAATAAAATATATATATTATATTATTTGGTGACAATTCTGGAAAATATGGAGTATATATAAAACAAAAGATATAAACTATTATATGACAATAATTAACCATACCTGCCACACATCTCTTTCTTCATTATTTATTTTATAGCGAAAAACAGCCTTTTCAGCATATACCCAAATCGTACCTTTAATCGGGTCTCTAATTATATTCAAAAGTCTTCCATGCATCTATAATTTTTTTTATAAATAAATGAGATAGCATGAAATGTAATTATAAGTAATAAATATTAAATAAAAATAAAAACCTACTTCATTGTAGTAATCAGTAAAAACCAACTGTTCAGTGAGTGATGATATAACTGAAATGTAATAAGGATAAAGAAGAAGGATATGAAAATCAGTCATCAGAAAAGCTGTTGGAGGATCAGTATCTGGAAAGTTGAACATTTTTGTGCCAGTTAGAAGTAAATCGTCATTAGTTGGATCAATCTAAAAATAAAATAAAAATACTCAAATCAATAAAGAAGACAATATTATAAAATATATTACACTCAAGACCTCTATTTTCAAAAAGTATATATAATTTTTTTTTAAGTTTATGTAATAAAAGAGATATTTTTAAGCTAATAGGTTAATTCTGTGGTACCTATTTTAAAACCAGGTAAAGACGCAAAATCGGCTTCTTTCTTCAGGCCTATTTCATTAAGTTCCTACCTACTAAAAACATTCGAAAGAATGATGAAGTTTAGGCTAGGATGGTGGTTAGAATCACAGAATATGCTACCTGACTTTCAATATGGTTTTAGAAAAGGGAAGTCGAGCATGGATAATTTATTGGTCGTGCACTCTGAGATAAATATAGGATTTTCTGAAGGCAAAAAAAAAAAAAAAATGGATTATTTTTAGACAATGAGAAGGCATACGACTCAATTCCTGTTCACATACTATCACAAAAAATGGAAGATATTAAAGTCCCCAGGAAAATTATTAATTTCATAGTGAATTTGATTATAAATTATTTTTAAAAGATAACAATTGGCAACAAACACCCAGATTGGTCTACTGCAGGGGGGTATCCTTAACTGTCTACATTTTGCTATAGTTTCAGCAGATTTAAGAAAATATATACCTGGAGAAATAGAGGTATTACAATTCACTGATGACACTTGTATATATGTAACACATAGAAACAATAAGCGTTGTCTATAGTTGTTAGAAGAAATAGTGAGGGGTCTCAAAAGATAGCAGCTTGATACGGATATTAATATTTTCGTCTATCTGTCCCTAAGTCTGTAGTGTCCCTTCAGTAGAGAACATGCATTCCCGCTAGAAGATAAAGTAATTCTGGCAGAGATTACATTCCCATGTGTGACCTCAGTTCGTTTTCTGGGGCTCTGTTTCGATATAAAATTAAATTGGCACCCACATATAACGGATATTCAAAAGAGGGCTGGAAAATAAATGGGAATAATAAAACTGATTTGTTCTAATAATAAATGGGGGACAAATCCTAATATGTTTATATTATTTTATAGAAGTACTATTAGGGCAATATCTGATTAATAGTAGGCCCGTGCGAAAAATTCGCAAAGCATGTTGTTATCAAGTGCCAAATTGATAAGAAAAGAAAATGATGCAACGTATTAAAAGATAAAGAAATCAATTGTTACTTTATCGATAAAGATAATAGACAAAGGAATAAAAATTAATTAAAATCTTCATTTTTGTTTGGAATCAATATATTTAAAAATTTCAATAAGCTGTATCTTTGCTAAAAATTGTCCAATTTCGATGATTTTTTTTCCTTTTGTAGGGAATTTAGTAATCTTTTATATAATCATGGGCATAACCAAGGGGAAAGTGTGTAATTTCTTAGCAAATAAAGTTTCTTTTCTTTCTTAACTTGCCCGCCTGAAGGAGAACGAAGGCTTCGAAATCGGTGGCTCAATCTTGAAATTTGGTGAAGAATTATCGATGATATGGCTTCCCGATCAAAAACACCATCGATAAATAATATAAACACCTCCTCTCTCGATCATAGAGGCCTCAAGTCGATGAAATAAGACATATATTCCATGCCAGTATTACAATTAACGTAAGGTTGAGTGGATGCGTACCCTATTCCTTGCGTTATCTCGAAAATAGTACGTTTTTGGGCTTAAAAATGCAGGATCCAATAGTTCCGAAGGAACTATCCGGGCTTTGCTGTATGCATCAAAATCTTCAAGGTCCAATTTGTCCCGTATTGATCTACAGACCTACCAACTTTCCAGTATTGAAGGCTAGAAAAATGTTTGTATCGACTTTATTTATTTTAGAAAGAAAAACAAAAGTGGAGAATACGATTCGCTAACCCCCGTGAAATTCTGAATCTAACGGTACCCTATTCATGGTATTTGAGCATGACAGGAGCTTATATTTGGTAAAAAACCGATTTCAAGCCTTACTGTAGTAATATATGTACGGATTGAACTACAATTTACGGCGAATCACCTGATAGTACCTTAAAGAAATTACATACGATACATAATAGGTGTTTAAGAATGTGCTTAGGGCTTATTAATTCTATTCCAATAGACATATTATATAACGAGGCTGGTGAAACTTATTAAAGTTTAGAAGGCAATTACTATAAGATAGGATATATTTGTATAAACCAACGATATATTTGTCTTATAATTACTAGAAGATGGGATATATTTGTATAAACTAACGATATATATGTCTTATAATTACTATAAGATAGGATATATTTGTATAAACCAACGATATATTTGTCTTATAATTACTAGAAGATAGGATATATTTGTATAAACCAACGATATATTTGTCTTATAATGACTAGAAGATAAGATATATTTTTATAAACCAACGATATATTTGTCTTATAATTACTAGAAGATAGGATATATTTGTATAAACCAATGATATATTTGTCTTATAATTACTATAAGATAGGATATATTTGTATAAACCAACGATATATTTGTCTTATAATTACTATAAGATAGGATATATTTGTATAAACCAACGATATATTTGTCTTATAATTACTAGATGATAGGATATATTTGTATAAATCGACGATATATTTGTCTTATAAGTTTTATAGGAACTAAATAAACAAATTTATAAAATCATTAGTCAACACCTTATAAGCATAAATAGACAATAACTATGAAATACATAAATACAAAAATTAAGTCTAAATTCATACTTGTGCATAATATATCCCAGTTTCTGTCAGCCAACCGAGTGAAGATGGTGTAGTTTTTCCAGGTGCAGTGAAGATCTGCAAACATGAATAATCAAGAGAGCTGGGTATCTCTTGAAATCCTTCTAAAAATGAAAACTTCACTTTAGCAATAAGATTAAACTGTTTATTAGGAAATAATAATTAACTCTGTTGTAAATACCGGGAAGTCCAAGATATTTATTAAATAACTGCTGGAGAAGGGGCCTTTCATCTGGACCAGAGTTGTTACCAAAGAATTTAAACAGTCTATCGACAGTAGTTGCTATTACGAAGTAGCGATCGCTCCTTCCCACTCTATAATACTGGAGTCCAGTGATCGCATGGGGAGTTCCTTTACCCAAATCAAAAACCTTCAAGTTTAAAAAGAAATTTTCAAAATAAAAATAACTAACACTTTAAATCAGCGGTCTCCAACCTTTTATAACCTGAGCCACCTTCTAGCCACAACAACATTTTATATCAGCCTACTTGAAAAATATCTCTTTTCTATATCCTTAAAAATTTAAGGAGTGAACTCAAATAAGCTTTATAAATTTACATATTAATTATTTTTATTTATTTTCTTCCTTCCTGCAACACAAGGATCGGCAACATAGCAGAGCATGCAATGTTGCTTATTAAAACCTTGAAGTTGTTATCTTGTCTAATCATGTCCTTGTCTCCTGGTGACCTCTAACTTCTTCTTCATATCTTCTGTTCGGCAGTCATTCGGAAAACAATCCTCTTCTTTCCAAGCTGAAATGAGGAGGGCCAACTGTGGTTTTCCACCCGTACACAAAAGAATTGTAGCAAGAGTAGTTTTCTTCAGTCACCTGCTGAGGGAAATTATTCTCTAAGAAGACAGTGCCCTCAATAGTAGAGCCTCAAAAAATGGTTTAGTCCACTAGGATGTGCTCAGCTTCGGAACTCCACAACTCAGGTAAAGGCAAAACCAAAAGTTCATCTCTGTTTAACAGATATTTTTATTTTCCATAGTTTAGTGATAGAGCACACCTTTATGAGTATTTGTTTACATATCTTTCTAGTTCTTTTCTCATTAACCAATAAGTTGGTGTCATATATAATTTTGTTGATATATACACTTTTTCAATCTTGCAATGGCAATGCATTTTAGTTGGAGGAACAATAAAAGGCATTTTAAATGTTTGCAGCAGTAACCCACCCTTAACCTTTACATAAGAGGAAGGAAAACTAGGACAAAAAATATTAGGCAGGGACTCGATTGTTTTTTTGAACTCTCAACCTCAAAATCTCTCATCGCATAGACTAGATATACAAGGTTGAGTATACTGTTAGAGAACTGAAGAAATGAAGCTATTATTTAAAAACTCCATAGCTCAAAACCACCTGTGTAAGATTCTAGAAATAGAAATAGAAATAGAAAAATAACTTTATTCTGGGACACAGTCCCTTGAGAATAACAAATTAGAACAAAATTAAAATATTACATCTGGCCAAAACAAAATAAATCGAAAAAAAGAAATAATGTAAAAAAAATATAAGGTAAAAACTCTATATACAAAACAAACTAAACTATATACAAAACCATTAATACTATTACAAGAAACTTAAAGCTATTTAGACCAGTATACACTTTTCCGAAAAAAATAAAGAATTAAAAAATAAAAATATATCAAATTCTCTATTAAAATCCGCTCGAATGGTTAGCAAGTATCTGACTGTTTTTGTGATAGGAATAGGAATAGGAGGGATTTGAATGTGAATATGGAGGGGGAATGTCGAATTTTGATAGGGAGGGAATTCCAGATATTGACAGAGCGAACAATAAAGGAATTTTGGAATGAGGCAGATCTGTGAGAAGGCATGTAAAGGTCAGAAGGTCGAGATCTTGTGGACAGGGAATGGACTGAGGTTTTGAACTGGAGAAGGTTGTAGGCGTAAGAAGGACGATGGTTGTTGATGATTTGGTAGAGGAACGTACCTAGAAAGTATTGTCTTCGGAAGGAGGGGTAGAGCCACCTTAACTCAGTGTAGTGGTGAGAGACATGGGAGTACCTCGGGGCACCAATAACAAATCTTACGCAGCTATTCATTAATCTTTTCAGTCTATCACGGAGCTCCACCGAGAGGCCATCATACACCACACAGCTGTAGTCAAAGTGGGGGAAGATGAGAGAAGAAATTAGGAGTCTACGGATATGTTGAGGTAGGAGATGGCGGAAGCGATGAAATAGTTTAAGGGTAGAGATTGTCCGACGGGAAATGTGAGAAATATGGTTGGTCCAGGAGAGGGTTTGATCTATGAAAAATCCTAAATTTTTAACAGAGGAGTAGAAGGAAATTAGCTGGTCATTAAGGTGTAATATGGGAAAGTCAGTATGGGATCTAATGAGGGGCTTGGAACCAATGACGATGGCCTGAGTTTTGGCAGCATTTAACTTTAAACCATTTACATTTGCCCAGGCATTGATTCGATCAAGATCTTCTTGAATCTTGGCAAATGCCCCCAGTAACTCAGAGGGAGAAAAGGATAGGTAGATCTGGGAATCATCTGCATAAAGATGATGGGAACAATGGAAAATTGATTTAGGTAGGTCGTTAATGTAGGAGCTGAAAAGGAGAGGAGATATGCTTGAACCCTGGGCAACTCCAGAGGATAAAGAAAGGAAAGCAGATAGTGGTTGGTTGGGTATGGAGACTGCTTGGGTGCGTTGGGAGAGGAAAGATTGGAACCAAGAGATGGAACTATTGGAGAAAGATAATGATTTTAGTTTGTTGAAGAGGATGGAATGGTTGATGGAATCGAAAGCTTTGGAGAAGTCTAGAAGAATAAGGACAGTTAATTTTCTATCATCTATTGCAGATTGAATGTCGTTGGTAATTTTAATTAAGGCAGATTGTGTGGAATAGCCGGGACGGAAACCAGATTGGAGAGGATCAAATTGGTTGGAATTTTCGAGGAACTTGGAGACTTGGGATTGCACCAGTCTTTCAAGAGGCTTTGAGAGGTTAGAAAGAATTGAAATTGGACGGAAATCTTCGGGTGAGGATGGATTAGGCTTTTTATTTAAAGGAAGGACAATGGCTTTTTTCCAAGAGGTAGGGAATACTGAATTCTGAAGGGAGAAATTGTAGATAAAAAGGAGAGCTGGGAGGATTTCAGGTAGACATATTTTTATTAATTTGACAGGAATGCCGTCTGGCCCTATGGAATTGGTGTGGGATTTCATTAACGCGGTTAACAAGTCTGTGGGAGAAATGTCGGAAAAATAAAAGTTATTGTCGTTAAAGGATATCTCTGGAACAAAGCCAGAAGAGGAAGGTAGAGAAGAGGTATTAGGGACAGATATAAAATAAGAGTTTAAATCATCGGAGGATACAGGATAGGCTGCGGTAGGGGATCTGGAAGGATTACCAATGGAAAGTTTACGAAGCAGTAGCCATTTCGATTTGATATCAGGAGCTGAGGAAAGGGTTTCATGGAAGTAGGAAGTTTTCGCACGCCGGATCCTTGTCTGTGCCAAGTTGCGAAGCACCCTGAACGCTTGGTAGTCATCTGCAAGCCTCGTACGTCTAAAACGTCTTCGGGCAGCGTCGCGCCTCTTCTGCAGATCTTTGATTTCCTGACACATCCAAGGAGCAGGCCGGTGACGAAAGGTAGAGGGTTTGAGGGGAGCATGGGTATTGAGAATATTGAGAAGATTGGTGGTAAGAATGTCAACCATGGAGTCGATGGAAGAGCAAGAATATATTCCGTTCCAGTCTAGGGTTTCTAGGTCAGGTAATATTTTTTCTCGAGTAAGGGAATCTAGGTGACGGAAGGTGATAGTTCGAGGGTGGATTGAAGGAGTTTGGATATTATATGTTATTTGTATAAGATCGTGAGATGATAAGAATGATACTGGCAATTGAGAAGAGGAGAGGAGATTTTGTACAGAGTCTATAATGTAGAAGTCTAACCAAGTGTCTGACCTGCTGGTGTGGTGGGTGGGGGAAAATGGAACTATGAAGAGGTGCAGAGAGAAAATTAGGTTTTCTAGATAGGATTTGTCATTGGAGTTAGAGAGGAAATTGGTATTGAGGTCACCGGAGATGATTATTCTGGGATATAGAGGAACGAAGTTGAATAGGGTTGATTCGAAGGACTGATCAAATGGAACATGGGGAGGACGATATACCACAGTGTAAAGGAGAGGAAGATCCTTACAATGGATTTCTACTAGAAGGTATTCAACCTGAGGATGATCGGAGGGTGGTGAGGAATCGAGGATTCGAGTCTTCAGGCTATTATGGACAAACATGGCTACTCCTCCGCCATTCCGGCTTACCCGATCATGACGGAGGAGGGTGTGATTAGGCAAGGAAACAGAAGAGGAAGGGATGTAAGGTTTAAGCCAAGTTTCCGAGATTGCGATAATATGATAAAAGTTTTGAGTGAAATATTGCAGGAACTCGTCATAGTGGGCAGGGAGGGATTGAGAGTTAACATGACAGGTGATTAGGGTACTAGACATGAGAGGAATTGGGAGGGAAACAGTCAGAGTTTGGTAGAGAAACTCTAAAACAAATAGAAAATACAAAAAGGCGTTTACAATTAATGAAAATAGCAGAAAAGAAAGTGTAAGCAGGAACCAAAAGAAATAAAAAACATATGGTCAAAAAAATATAAATTAGTGTGTAAGTGTGAAGAGATATCTCTATGCGTAGAAGTGAAAATGTTCCTTTGTAGATAATTGAGTTCAAAGTTATTTTAATGAGGATGAGGGGTAGACGAATTCTTCGTGGTCAGGCAAATATATCGAGGTCCGAGGCCTGTTCAATCAGAATAACTTTATGCCCGTCCTCCTTTCGACATCGCACCTTTCCAGCGGCAAACCACGTATATTTGATTTTCCCCGCAGCTCTCTTCTGTCGGGCGAGCCAATATAAGTGTCTGTTCGTGGGAGTCATTTCCTCACTCAGATATATCCGGTGACAGTCATTCTCCTGCCAGCCGATATCCCGAGTAGTGAGGTCTCTCTTGACTTTCCTCTTCGTTATTAAGTCGTCCCTGACTGACTGTTTGACAAAGCGCGCGATGACAGGCGGCGGTCGTGGGTCATCTTTTCTACTTCTGCGGCGATGTACTATGTCCAAGTCATCTGTACTGAGCCTGATGCCCAAACTTGCTCCAATGCAGGTCACCAAAGCGGCGGGCGTTTCACCAGTTCGCTCCGGTATCCCTCGGATCTCCAGTGATCTGGATAACAAGCCCTGCTCTGCGTTATTCAGGCGAACCTCCAATTCACCCACTCGAGATTTGAGGGCTTTATTTTCCAGAATAATTTTTTCGAAATTACTGGCTTGACTTTCGAGGTGTTTCTCAATTTTCGATAATTTTTCATTAAGCTCAAAATTGAGCTCTCCATATTTATCGAGGGTTGTTTTTATGTTTTTTATGTCTTCATTGACACTCGAGTCTAAGCGATTTACTGCCGCCAGTATTTCTGAGGCGGACGGCTCAGTGTTAGATTTTTTGGTCTGGTCACAATTAGGGCATACCCAAGTTTTTTTGTGTGATTTTAAGGCTTCAATTTCTTTTTCACTTAGATTGAGACACCGACCGTGAAAAATAATTTTGCATTTTACACAACAAAGATTGTTTTTATCTTCGCGTGCAATAGTATTATTGCAAATATTACACTGCACCATATTTAATTAGAATAGAACAATTAAAATGTAAATAAATACCGGGAGAGAGTTGTTTTGATGAACGTAGTAAACAGTGTTGTCTAATGCTGTAGGGATTAGTAGACGTTTACACTCCCGGAGCTTCTAGAACTCAATTGGATTCACGACACTTTCTTTAAGTAGATAAAAGTGAATATATTACACTAATCACAGTGAATACTAATACTGTTAGAAGAAAAATACACTCAACTATAATGAACTGTACTGAACATTAAAATTTTAAAAAATCAGAACTGATAATATAAGAGAGTAATAGCGATGTGTACAGGTAGCTGTCTCTGGCCAGACTGTGAATTCTAAGAAGAATTCTACTGAATGTTTCTGAAAATTATTTATTTTTACCCAACTGAGTGAAGCGACACAAGGGGATATGTGGTTGGGTGGTCTGTTAAAAGTTATCCAAGACTTTTTAAGCAAACGGTTGTATTGATTTTTAAGTTTTAAGGCTCAAATTTTATCGGTGAAATCACCTCCATGTTTTGAAACAATATCGACCTGTGATTTAATAAAATGTGTTTAATTGATTTGCTAAAAAGTATTTAACGATTTTTGAGCGAACGGCTGTATCAATTTTTAAGTTTGATGGCTTAAAGTATTTGGTCAGATCCCTCAGTTTTTTTTTTAAACAATTTAAGCTTGAAACACTGACCTGTGATTGAATAAAATGTGTTTAGTCAATTTGCTGGCTATTTTGTAGGTCAACCGTTGCTATTATGGTCAACACGTGAAAAGCACCCTGGTGACTGAGTGTAGCAAAGTAATCCTCTACAAGACTCTTATCAGACCGGTTATGTATCAGAGACCTGGACGATAACCAAGGCAGTTGAGCAGGACCTCCTAATATTTGAACAAAATATTCTAAGAAGAATTTATGGTCCAGTCCAATATTGTCAATTTTATAAGAGCAGGCTGTCTCAGATTGGCAGGTCATGTGACCAGAATGAGAGACGAAATGCTCCCAAAGCAGGTGTTGGTTGAAATCCTGTATGGATCGCGACGAGTAGGAAAACCAAAGTTAAGATGGAAGGACAACGTGGACAAAGATGCCAGGAAGCTAGGAGTTTGAGCTGGATGGTGGCAGCACAAAGCAGGGACACCTGGCGGATGCTGTTGGCGGAGGCCATGACTCGCTAAGCGGGCTGTAGAGCCAGTACAGATAGAGAGATAGTCAATTTGCTAAATGGTATGTAACGATTTTTTGAGCAAACAGCAAGATCGAATTTTAAGATTGATATTTTAATTACTTCTTTACTTTACTTTGGCTGCAATAATTACCTCATAAACGATTTGTTTCTACGAATCAGTTGCTATCTTATTTAAAATCGAAGCTGGATTCTGAAAACAGTATAAACAAAATGAGAAATCGGTTACATCAAAGAAATTATAATTTGTTTTATGAAAAAAAAACTTGGTTATTATGTTATTTTACAGTCCCTGTTGCTGCAAGAGATTTTTTTGTTACCTACGATTTGTCCATATGAGTTAAACTACATCTTGTAGTTTTGTCATTACACATGGAATGCTGTTAATACCCATGTTGTTTTAATCATATATCATGTGTATCAAATATATATCATAATTGTATCTTTAGTGAATCGCTGAAACATGTTATGAATAAATAAAAAATTGATTTAATTTTTACTTTCCTCTATCCCTCTGAATCAAGATAAAATAAATATATTTTCTTTTTAAATATAAT
Organism: Nezara viridula; assembly: GCA_928085145.1. Lineage (NCBI taxonomy): Eukaryota > Metazoa > Arthropoda > Insecta > Hemiptera > Pentatomidae > Nezara > Nezara viridula. The sequence goes on from OV725077.1 coordinate 19,032,546, forward strand.
TAATTGGTCATTTTTTTAAAGTATAATGAAGGCTGGACAAACGTACATCATAGTATAAAGCGATATAGAAGAGATCTGCAATAAATTGTGGGATTTCAGTGGACCTCAAGTCAGAAAGGTTGAAAACCACTGATTTCAAAACAATATATCTAAAACATAAAAAACATCACCTGTTTACAATAAGATTCAATGCTGGAAGTAAACAATCCTTCGTCAGGCCTTATTTCAACTTCAAAAATTATACCTCTAGAAGTTCCTAACAGGATAGGCCTAGTGTTAAGGTCTCCGAATGTATCAGGAGACAAATTCCAACCAACAGCAGTTATTTCATGACCTCTCAATTTACTTGTCTAAAAATCAAATGAGTAATTAAATATTTTTTAACTTTATATAAATATAAAAAAACTTGAATAAGTAAGTGAAGCTATGTAAATGCCACAAAATAAAACAATGCGTTAATCTAGAATTTTAATTGGGTGATGAATTTTGAATTTTGTTGGTAAAGTTCACAAGTAAAACATCTAGTTAATAGGTGGGTCACATCGATCACACAGTACATAGAATCCTAAAGGAGATAAGTTTTTCTGGTGGAATATTTATGATGAGTCGATATGAACATATGGAAGGAATGAATACGGATCATTCTGGATATTTGATGAAAACAGGCTGCTTTTCAAAATCTTTTCAAGTTACTGACTTCTCCAAGTCATTTTTGGAAAGATTTTGAGAGGATCAAAAGAGTTGTACTAAAACGTGATACATTTATAAAAACAATTTGATTATAATTCCTGTTTATAAAACATAGCTCCAAGTTGAATAGCAAATGGATGAAAGAAAAAGAAAAGTTTATAAAATGCTGTAAGGCAATAAAAAAAAAATTAAAAAATATTTCATATGGTGATTTATTGCAGATTAATAAAATTTATTTTCTTTTGTTACGAAGTAAGGTGAAAGAAAAAATATTTTATTCCTTACTAAACTTTTATAAATTAATCTTTTTAACATAATTTGTAAATACATCACAAGTATTTATGTATTTTGTCTTTATTAAGTAAACTTTTTGTGACCAATAATAACAGCAAATATGCACTCACCTCCTAAACTTTAAAAATTGTCTAACCGTGTTTTATCATAAAATTCTTAAATATTAAAAAAAAAAAAAGGAATTTTGAACCTGGATTATTCAATTTAGGACCAAAATTCTCTGACTTTTTCGGGTCTTGTAGATGCCCTACTAAAAGATTCCATCTCAACTGATAAGGATCCTTGGTAAAGCGCAAACTTAAACTGAAAAGGACGCGTTGGGAAGAGTTCATAACTCATGAACAAGCAGCAATGTAACAGTCAAGATTTAATTTTACCAGTTAATCATTTTAATAACAACTAGTTATTTTCTTGAATAAAATTGCTATTGAGAGATATGATTACTACTCAAAATAAAAAACATTTAGAACTTGGGTGCCTTTATAACTCCTATTTATGCTTTAAATATGGAGAAATAAATTTAATAACCAATAAAAAACTCAAGGAATCAAGTTTTATTTAAATCTAATATTGAGTGGTATTGATATTGGTCAAGAATGACATATGGCTCAGAGCCTTGGACGATGATGAAAAGTGATGAGATGAAGCTGAGTGTGTTTGAGCGAGGAATCCTCAGAAGGATTTATGGTCCAGTAAAGGAGGGTGATGTCTGGAGGAAAAGAAAAAATAAAGAGCTCAGTTCTCTTTATACAGACATCGACATAGTCACGTATATTAAACTTGCCAGACTAAGGTGGGTAGGGCATGTGGCCAGAATGAGCACCGTTTAAATACCCAAGAAAATAATGATGGAGGAGCTGCACCTCGCAAGACGGGTAGGAAGGGCGAGGACGAGATGGTTGGACAATGTGGTCTATGATGCGAGAACCCTACTTGGCGTACGGAACTGGAGAGCTGCAACAGAAGACAGAGCCAACTGGGGGAGGCTCTTGGAGGAGGCCCAGTCTCGGTAACGGGATGTCGCGCCACATATCTATGTATGTATTCAGCAATAATTACATCACTGCTTATGACTTCTACTTATACGAAAGGGATCAACAAACCCCCAATGGTTCCTTTCCAGTTGAGGTTTGGACCTTACCACCTTATTTGATCACCTTAGTCTACTTTCAGACACATTTCACAGTTCTTGGAATTCAAATCAAGGGAGATAATAAAATCATTTACAGTCCATGAAATTAGGGCAACACTTGTGCAGTAGTACCAGTTTCCGTATATACATTTTAGTGAAAATTGGACAAGTTAGAATATAAGTTTACAGAGTACTTCCGATTTAAATTATGAAAACATTTTACCAGAATTAACAGTTTATCTTAAGACAACTTTTATAAGTGAATTCGAACTCTCAAAATATATAAATAATAAGCTATAGTTAAAAAGTCATCTTACAGGTTTAGGTTTGGGAATGTTTTTATTCAAATACAATAACTCAGTAGAAAAACCAATCAATAGATGGTCAGCAGTAGGGTTGAGAAATAATCCAGTCAACTTCACTCCAGGTACAATACGATTCAGTTCTATTTCTATAACCAAATATATTATTAATAAATGACCAACAAAAAAAAAATATCAATCAATATAATATTCGTACTGCGTTACCAGGTTGTTTATTTTGTGTTTTTAAATCAATTCTATGAAGAATGTTATTCGATGTAACATACACTAGATACTCATTACAAATAGTCAAATGTGTAATAAGTGCTGAAAATTCAAAACTAATTCTGTTTTTCTGAAATATTGGTTTTTCGCCACTTTGAGGATAATTTATCTGAACAAAAAAAAAAGAGATATCACTAAATGTAACTATAAACATAACTCAACTTTGAATCAAAACATACCATAGAATTCTTTTCTTTCACATTTGAAACAAATCTTTGGGAATCTTGTTCATACTGATCAAATAGAGATGTCATTGTAATTATTTAACTTAACTTACAATACTACAGTAAATTTGTCACCACAATTGTCAAAATTTCCTTATCTACCGGCCACGAATGTAAGAGCACCAATTAAAAAAAAATGTATTACATCGAAGAAATTATACATTACGCAAAATTAAAATATTCATTATTTAATAAATAACACCAAAAAACCTGGAAATTTGTAAATGTTTATCAAACAAAGCAATCGGTAATGAGTGTTCATAAGAAGCATCTAATGTCAAAATCGTGATAACGATATGTTAAGCCCATTAATAAAATAAAAACCCAGTTTTTATTGTGTTTCATTTTCTTTATTACCACTATCTTTATACATGTCACTCAATCTACGACAATAGCTGATTTAATATTAATTGATTTTGTTTGAAACTTTTCATTCCAGAAATTAATAACCCTATCGAAATGTGCCCCCTCAAAAATTTAAAACCCTCTCAAAATTTGCTCCCTCAAAGTTTTTATGGCCTAACTTGCGCCTGTAATTGGTGTATGGTTGAATGCAAGGATCCACGGAAGGCTTTCGGGCTGAAGCCCCCACAAAAGGGTGAAATATAACCATATTTTATGAAAAAAGTTGTCTTTGAAAGTATTAATGTTCGTCTGATTACAGTTAATAGGATTTCAACAATCACTTAAAGATCATTTCATACAGGTAGTATGTTTCTTTCTTTCTTCCGAAGTCATTATCCTAATATATTTATACAAAAGAAAAAAAACTTTCGGGCTGAAGCCTCCAAAATTAAATGCTGGATCCGTTAGTGGTTGAATGTTGTAGTTGGATGCGATCGAAATCCGAATTGGTGTGTTCAAATAGTATTTAGTTGAGAGCGGTAGGTAAGCACAGGAGTATGATATGCAGTTGAGTTCGCGAAATTCTAAGTGTTCTTAGCTCCTTCAAGATCTGGTATCCCCTATCATTTGCCGGATGATCTCCTTGGGGGTTGGCACACTTTGAGGATGTATCCCAAGATTTCTATCTTGAGGAACCTTTACATTTTTCCAAACTTAACAGTGGTTCTTCAACAATTATCTGATTATAATAAATTACATTTGTTTGAAAAATGTTTTTACTGTTTATTGTGCAATATCAACTAAAACATTGCATTCAGCTCTTTAAACAGCGATATTACATTAGTGACATTTACTATCTCAGAACTATGGTCTTTAAATCCCTCAACAATCACTAATTTTGAAGTTTAATAACGTATATTTTTAATTAAAACCTGTGAATATCTGTTCTCGAGCAGCTGAAATGTTTGAAAGTCAGCACCTTATTGAGAAATGACTATTTCACGATAAGGGCCTGAGGTAACAAAATAGATTCAGTTATATACAACCAGGATTTGCTTAGCATTTCAGCGCAAAACATTATTCTAGACCAAAGAATAACCAGGCTAATGAGGCTTTAACGTTTTGTTCGCATCTAATCTTTTCATTTAACTGAATCTTTCAATAAGAATTCACGTCTCCTAGATTCGTAAACATAAGATATCCGCCTTACAACTAATAGTAGCGATAAATGCGAATATTCATACCGGGGGCCGCTGTTGCATGTTTTACGCATAATCTCGCCTTAGTGCAAGTAAGGATGGTATGGGCAGGTTCCTAAACACAAAAACTCCTTAATTTAAGAAAGCCAATTTCCTAAACTCAGATCTAATTCCATTTTTATCCATTGACTCCATTAAGCGATTGAATTAAGCAACAATGGATAGCGATTTATGCTGAGTTTAGAAACGACCTAATGTACTCCAATGGATTTCCGATGCAATCGATGCTCAGCACTTTCTTATTATACCAAAAAATTATAATATTGCTCAAGAGACAGAGATAGTTCTTCTATTTATAACAATATTTTCTTATTGAGTCAGCTGTAGATTTCAGTAGTAATCACAAGGGACTTGTAAAAGAATATTTATCAAAAACGTTTTGAAATCAAGGAAAACAAAATTTATTTGTTCAATGATTCTATAAGACATTCTAAGCAATTTCTAATTTTAATTATTCTTAAAATATACCTTTTCATTAGCTACTGCCAATCCTTGAGGATGTTTTTATGTAGGCGAAAATGTTATTTTATTGTTTGTTTTGTTTTTTCATAGTATCCAATCTATAATTACAAATTTACGTATAATGTTTATAAGTTTATTTTTATATCTCAAGTAAATTTCTTTTCATTAATGTATATCTCTATAGAAAACAGTCTCTGGTCACTCGTTAGAGAACGGTACTGTTTGTATCTCTAAAAAGGTTTTGGTTTTCCAGGTTTTGTTTGTTAATATATTTGTTTTGGTGATATTGGCTTGAAGTACTATCTTTAAATTCTATCCAATATTGTGTTAATTTTTACCGGTTATTTTCTATATAGACCCTGTGTACATTGAAATATCTTTTGAAATTGTTGAGTTAAAAGGTATTTATCTTGAAAATATATGAGTTACTTACATATACATTTTTATTAAACAGTTCAATAATTAGATTTTCACAAAAACTTTCTTCAATATACGTAGGTTGTTTTCTTAATGATATTTTGTTTAAACTTCTAATCTTAGTGTCAATGTGAACCCTATAAATGCATTTCTTCACATTAGTAATTATGTGATGTTAGTAGAGTAATGTCTTCGTTACTAGATATTGGTAGCTTTAATTTATTTATTCTAAACAGAAGCAGTCCTTAGGCTAAGTCAAGGGTAAAGTTTAAATAGTGTTACTCCCCAAATACCAAGATTGTTTATTAATGTTTCTCTCTTTTATCCATTAATTAATATCCATTTGATCCCTAACACAATTTTAGTTGCCAGATTTTTTAAAATTTTATTTGCTTATATTGAAGGAAAACTTAGTGAATCAAGTTGCACTTGGTCGGTTTATTTCCAAAAGATACTTAGTGCATTTTTGATGTAGGTTAACTTTCAATTATTGTTTTGTAAATTTCGGCCTTATTTATCAGTACAAAAATACCGTAAGTGCATGCAAATTCCATTTACCCTTTTATTTATCATATATGGTGCAGTATACTAATTGCACAATTTTCTGATTTCACAAACGAAAAAATCTTTGAAATTCTTAATTATTTGAGGCTATGAAATGTCATTTAATGACTTTTTTCAATAAACTGGTGGTATAATTCCTTTAAATTCTTGATTACATGCTAGACCTGACCTGTACCCCTAGAACTCCGGAAGGTTCTTGGTTTCACTGCTTTGTAAGGTAGTATAGTTTCTTGTTCTTCAATTGTATACTTCCAGGGGTTTTCTCTTAATTAAATATTAAATTGAGGAGACCAACTTTGTAGAGACTGGATGTACTCCATGGTCGGACAATGACTGATAAATAATAACTTGTCAAACCTAGCAATAACCTGGAGCATAGCGCTATTTATATGCGCCCTTTTTCTTAAAGGGCGCAACCACTATTTATTATAAAACAGTACTTTGATAGCATTAGCAAACTGTAGAAGGCTAGTTGGATGGACAAACAGTTCTTCAGATCCATCCATCTATGCCAAATAGCGTAAGTCCTGGAAACTCGTTGCAGCAACAGAGGATGTGATAAGCAGTGTCATCCTCAACACAACAGAACCTACACAAAGTTGAATCTTTTAACCTGAGTTTGAACACATGTTAATTCAGTTAGTAATTGCACTGTACGTGTTATTTATTTACACCATACCGTGCCATTGAGACAATGCAGGTGCAGATTTGGGCTGTTATAAGTCACTGCATAACTGCCTGCTTCTGCAACGAGACTAGTGTTCATATTTATATTTGTTGTTTATTGCCTTATTTCACTCCTTGTTCCGGTGGCCTCCCTGGTGCGGGTCCTCTTCTTGTGAGGTTGAAGTGTGCGGGTCCAATGTGGCTTCTTTCCACTCGTACACAAATTCTTTGTAGTACGGGTAGTTTTCTTCCGTAACTATCTGAGGGAAATCGGACTCTGTGAGAACATAGAGACCAGTCTCCCTCACCAATTTGGCCCTTAGTGACTTAAAGGCGATGCAGTTTATGATAATGTGCTCAGCAGTCTCCGGGATCCCACAGCTAGGGTATAAAGGATCCAAATTGCACTGGACCTGTGTAGATTGCTGTAATTTTGCTAAGGAAAGCCCTGTTCATTTGAGTATAATATTACTCCTTGGACAAAGACTTTCGGACTGAAGCCTGGGACATTGAAGAGATAAACTTCGTCGTTATAAACGACCACGGTCGCTATATTTATCTACCTTTGACTGTCAATAACGGCACTAATTGTTATATTGAAATCAAACAAGTGTAATGAATAAAGGTTAAGCAAAAAATGGACTTTTTGGTAACGAAAAACATACCAATATTATTTGTTATTTGTAATATATACTAGCTATCGACATATATTTATTGTTTTTTAATAAAGTAATGAACTTCTTAACGGCAATACTGTTTATAGATTAACTTCCATTAAAACATGTTGAGTCCGACCGAGCATTAATTTTTTTAAAAATTGCGTTTCACACATTGAATATGGCAGCATCATGATAATTCTCATCTGTCGGCTAAATCTTTGAATTCCATTTGTTGGTTAACTAAAAGAGAACACTGGCAGTTCCACAACTAATTTTTTTAAAAACAGTATTGTGTCTGTAGCAGAATCTTTGTATTCATCTTCACAAAATATTAGTTTGAGGTTCATCTAACGGATCGCGAATTGATTATAAATATGTGTTAGTCTTTTCGAGTAAAATCTTCTTTAACCCTTATAGCGGAATATTCAGAACAACGATTTTGTTGTTATTTATTATAAATGTCTTTCATGTACAATAAATAAATTAATTTATAAATTATACATTTTTAGTATTTGTGTCTCCAGACATATTGGTCAGGAAAAACTATCATTAAATAGGGAAATGTCAAGGGAAAATGAACAAACGATTTTGTCGTTATTTATTACAAATGTCTTTCATGTACAATAAATAAATTTATTTATAAATTATACATTTTTAGTATTTGTGTCTCGAGGCATACTGGTCAGGGAAACTATCATAAAGTCAGGGAATTTCATTTTTAAGGATCTGGTAGCCATCCTGTGTTAGTACAAAAAATAATTGTAATTCTAATGAATTGATTCAATAAAATAATGGTCTATTTTTGTTTGATTTCTTTGTCTAATTGTAAGAGCACCCAATAATTGAAATTTTAGTTCATTGTGATTAATTAATTTTAATTTTCCTCATGTTTTTCTAGCATGGCTAAGTCAAGTTCCGAATCTAGTGATAGTGAGGAGGATAGGAAACAGAGAGATGAATTTGCTGCACGACTTAGGAAAAAAGATAAAGAAAATACAAGAAAAATTACAACTATTCATTCAGGTAGTTCAAGTCACCCATTTTTAAATGGTTACATTATTATGTCTTTTATTTCTTTGATTTAACATTCTCATCATTTTTTTGTACATATATATAGATAAGAGAGCATATGAAGAAGCGGCGAAAAGATTAAAAATTGATTCAGAGCACCAGGAAAAATTGATTCCTCGATTAAGAGTTGAATCAAGAAGGAAATACTTAGAAAAACGAAAAGAAGATAAAGTTCTTGAGCTTGAAGCAGATGTTGTTGATGATGAATATCTTTTCAATGAGGAAGAGTATGTATTGTATTTTGTTTTATGAATACATTACTTTAAGAAAACCAACTAAATATTTATTATTAAAATATATATTTATATATATAAAATTATATCTGTTTAGACTCACTGAGCGGGAAAGGAAAGACAGAGATCATAAAAAGAAATTATTAATTCTCGCAAAGGAACATGAGAGAGCAAGAGAATTGGAAAAGGTTCAGAGATATCATATGCCTAGGGATGTTAAAGATGTAAGTTATATCTACCTTTTTTATCTGTTATATATATTTTTAAATTCATTTGTAATTAAGGATTCTTTCATTAATAAATATCAATTTTCATTCATCAGAGTGTCGAACAATATGAAGAAGTCGATGAGAGGGAAAACAAACCAAATTACGAACAAAGGAAATGGGAGGAGGAACAGATGTCATCTGCTGTATTTCACTTTGGCGCTAAGAAAAAAGATAAATCCCAAGAAGAATACGATTTAGTTCTAGATAATCAGATCGAGTTTATTCAGGCTATGAGTCTAGCTGGAACTAAAGAAAAGGTTTTTTTCAAAAATATTTTGAGGTTATTTCCAGCATACAATATGTCTACTTCAATTATTTCAATATGTATTTATATTTATATTTTTCCATATAGCCTGAGCCACAATTAACAGAAAAAGAAAGAAAAAGATTGACTATTGAAGAAACTCAAAAAAGCCTCCCTGTTTACAAGTTTAAGAATGAACTTGTACAAGCTATCAAGGATCATCAAGTAAGTTTTACGTATTTTTCTTTTTCATCATTTAGCTTCTGGTGTATTTACTGAATTTATAATGTATTAAGTACTTAACAGTTAGTTCCTCAATGTAATCATTGACAGGGAACTGCTCTTCTTCTAACAGTTCCCAGCTTCCTCAGGATACAATCATGGTATGTTTCTTCAGAAAATCTTATCCAAAGCTTCATCCTCATAAAAGTTTTCGCATTGATAATCATGACAAATTATACAGAAATGTGTAATTTAAGTTTTAGCTCCATTAAAAATGCACTTCAAAAGTTTTTATTGTACAACTGTAAAAATGTCACTCCACTTTCAAGAGTGGGCCAAGATTCCATGATCATGTTATATATAAATGGGATTCTGAGAATAGTTGAGGATTGGAAACATTTTAATGCTATATAACCTCCCTTTATTTAGATTGTGATTTATGACTTCAGCAAACTCCCAGCTGATCCTTTTCGGTTAAAATTGGGGTTTTAATTAGCTTTAGTTATATTGATCTTTTAAACTGCCACTTGCTCTAAAGGCATAAGCAAACCCACAACGGCTCCTTCTCAGTTGAAGTCAGGACTTTACAATATTTTTTTTTTTCAGTCTACTTTCGGATACAGTCGCTATTCTTAGTATTCCAATTGTGGTATAATTATGAGATGTGCCACCAATAAATGTGGTGTAACATTCATAGAGTATTTGTTTTTGAAGTGAACATTTATTTTTTGTAGAGTGTGAATTAGATTGACCTGTGAGATTTCCAATGTGTAACACTCAGGTAAAGTCGTCTAGAGTCGACTAATTGAACTGTTTTTGCTCATGGATTAATATATCTCGAAAACTAAAAATCGGACCTGCATATTGTTAGCGAGGGAAATGTTCATCATTTCATTCTCATTGTAATGAGGTATTCAAAATTGTATCTTTACGCGACGCCTTGTTAGGTAGAAGGAAAGGGAAAAATAGAGCCGAAAACTGATAAGTTTTATATAAGGTATGGATTAAAATATCTTAAACACTAAAAACCGGACCAGCATACTGTAAGCAAGGAAATTGTTCAACATTTCATCCTCTTTAGAATGAGCTATTAATTATAATTTATATTTCATATTATTAATCTTGCCTTGCTGTTTTCACTTTTATCCTGTGGTCTAAAGTACACACCTTAGTTTTTTTTTTATATTCCAACTTTGCCAGAATATAATTTCTACTCGAATTAAAGTGGTTAGTGAAGTTGTGTGATATACACACCAGATTTCTTTTTAAGAACAAGTGGTCTGGGTTTTGTTTGCTGACCCATGTTCATAGGATCTTCTTTGCCAAGTATTAAATTTTCTATACAACCCTTATCTCTTTTTGGGGAGAAATATATTATTTTATATTACATAAACAGCAATATATTGTTACATTTATTTATTGTATCTTATTTTACATAATTTTAACTTTGCAATGCTCTTCTATGTGTACAGTATTTTTGATAGATGTTACTACACCTTAATTTTTCTGTTTACTTTTGTTATTTTCTTTATTTCCTTTTCTTTCCTTCCTTTTCTTTGATTTTTTTTTTTTTTTTGTTCTGTGTTCATCTCATTTCCTCCTCCTAACATATTAAGACCCTATTTATATTATGTTTAACACTTACAATTTTTATCTCTTAATATTCCAATACATTTCTTTGTTATTTCATTTTTATTTCTTTGTTAATTTCATTATGTTGTTACCCTTATTTCAGAAGTTCCTATCTCTGTTATCTTTATTATTTCATTAGCTATTAATTCTTAGGAATTAGTTCCTAATTCTCTATCTTAATTAGTTCCTAATAAAATAGTTACTGTTATTTTATATAGTAACTGTTAATAAAATTTAATTTTATATTTTACTTTTTATTGCTTTGTTAATTATATTAAGTTGGTACTGTTATTTTATTATTTTCTATTTAACCACTGTATTGCTTTTTTTTTTTAATAACTTCTTACGTTGCACTATTTCATTAGTCTCTAACTTTGTAACCACTATATTATATATGCGTAGGAAGAGTAAAGTTAATACAAATATATAAGTGGAAAGGAAAAAACTATATGATATATAAATAAAGGAAGTATAAAATATTAGTAACGAAGTTGTCAACAGAAAGCAGTGGAATCAACTTTGAGGAGGTTGCTTTCTGTTCACAACTTCGTTACTAATATTTTATACTTCCTTTATTTATATATCATATAGTTCCTATAGTTTCCACATATTTATTTGTATTAACTTTACTCTTCCTACACATTATTAGACTATACCTTTTATCTATTACTTTTTCTGTCTACTAGTTTCTCATATTTATGTTATATTGTCTTTTCTTAGCCCTGACAAAGGCCTGAAACTTGGACCAAAACAGCAAAAATTAAAATAAATATAATTTATTTATTTTTACTTTGTTCTTTGTTTGACTTAACACCCCGACCAACTTCTCTTCAATATATCTTAGTCAATCATTAATCTACTATGTTTAAAAAATATTTCCTAACATTTTTATGCATTGAATATGAAAAATCCGGTTTCATATTTACACAAATGATATATCATTGGCTTTTTATATTCTTTAATTAAATAAAATCTATAATGTTTTAGGTTCTGATTATCGAAGGTGAAACAGGCTCAGGCAAAACTACTCAAATCCCACAGTATTTATACCAAGCAGGCTTTACTGATGATGGTAAGAAGATTGGATGTACTCAGCCAAGAAGAGTTGCTGCAATGTCAGTCGCAGCGAGAGTTGCCGAAGAGATGTCCGTTAAGTTAGGAAATGAGGTATCTTGGATTTAATTTTTAATATCATGTCTATTTTTTATAAATAATATTTTTCCTGTCCTAAATTTCCCCTTTATATGGGTTAATAGACAGTGCATTGCAGAATTATATTTATTCCCTTATTTAATATATACAAATTATTTTTCTTTTTTTTTTTTTTAGGTAGGTTACAGTATTCGTTTTGAAGATTGCACTTCAGAAAGAACCATTATAAAATATATGACGGATGGTACTCTTCACCGAGAATTTCTCTCTGAACCAGATCTGCAAACTTACAGGTTTAACATTTTTTTGTTCTCTTTTTTACTCCTATATTTGGTTGGTTATTATTAATTTAATATTGGTATATTTCAGTGTGATGATCATTGATGAAGCTCACGAGAGAACGTTGCATACAGACATATTGTTCGGTTTAGTTAAAGATATTGCGAGGTTTAGATCAGATCTTAAACTTCTTATATCCAGTGCTACGCTGGACGCAGAAAAATTCTCAGCATTTTTTGATGATGCTCCAATATTCAGGATTCCAGGTACGATAATAAAATTTATTTAGGTGCTCATGTTTTGCTTATTTATTATTCTATTGAATTACTTGAAAACAGCTGAGTTCAAATAAAAAGTTTAATAAAATTTAATAGATTTTTTTATTGAAATGAATGTTTCATCTGAAAAGTATTTTAAAATTTTTATCTAAAGGAAAAAGAAGGAATTGCGGAATTATTGGAATTAATAGTATCCAGAATCAGTTCTTGTTATACGAATATTTCACTCTAATATTACCTGAAATTGTTCAAGATTCTTGTTAACGAAATAATTAAGTTTTTTTTCTTAAAAAGTATTTCATGGCATGCATTGTTTTTATGCAATTAAATTATTTTATATTGTATAAGGTTCATGTTGACTGTGTTTGTGATAACGAGGGTTTACTGTTTCTGTTGTTTACTGTACCCTGAGTACATTTGTTCTTTTCATAATTGTCTCCTGGATTTACCTGCTTTCTTAACAATGCATAATACTAATACTATTGTACTATCTGATTGATGCTGTTCAAATATTTTTGAATTATTAATATTAAGAGATGGAGATATACAAGTTTGCCGTCGTTTCAATGCAAGCATTTGGGCCATCATCAGGGCTAAAAATAAAAAAACATCAGAAGAATGATATATTAGGTTATTTCGTAAGAAATGTTCGTTTTATTATTTCAGATATTCGAAATGGGGTTGGTGGATTTTAGTTTTTTACTACATTTATGTAGACAACTATAATGAACTATTATTAATCCTCTTTTTTTTTAATATTTACTATCATTTCAATTTATTGCATATTGTTTAGTATGCCATCAAATATGACCGTAAAAGCACGTGATTTATGAGTATTTTTTTTTTTTAATGAGTTTAGACTTGGACACTCGGCAGCCCAAGCTGCAAGAAACATTGTTCGGGGAAGAGTATTGTAATAAATGGACCATTCACCAGTCGTTTGAAAAGAAATTTGCATCCAAAAAATTATTGATTTCTGTGTAGTGGTAAATGGCAGGAATAATTCATTTCTACTTTTTATCCAGAGTCAAAACCATCCCATCCACATTTTACTTCAATGATATTGACATAATGCATCAAAAACTTGTCAAAAAAACAATCTGCATTGGTTAATCGGGAAGGGAGCTATAATTTTACACGGTAACGCCAGACCTCATGTTTAACGACAGTGAAGAAACTAAATGAACAGTGTTACTAAGTCTTTCGCTACCTACCTTATTCGCCAGACTTATCTCCAGCAGATTTCCATCTGCTCAGAAATTTGGACATCCTTAAAGATAAAATTTTTGAAAATGATTCTCAAGCCAAAAACACATTTTCTGACTTCATTTTTTCATAAAACCATGAACATGTCACTTCTGGGGTTGAAAAGTTGATAATACGTTGGGGTGAATTAATTGAAAATGAGAGTAAATATTTTGAATGAAAATGTTTTACTAAATAACCCTTTCTAGCAAAAACTGACATTTCATATGAAACGACCCAATAGATAAATTTTGTATTACTGTTATATATTTGTTATCCTTATCTCATATGTACATTCTATTTTTTATCTTCTCTTATTTACATATTGTTATCTATTTTATTTTAGTCCTGTTGATGACCAGCAAGCTTGAGTCGAAACATCGGCAACTTGATAAACACCATTAATGATTGCATATCCTGACTAATTTTCATTCTAACTGATAATAAAGAGTAAAATCAAATTAAATCATCTAAGAAACAGTAAAAGTGAAAATAAAATTCCATCTGTTGTTGAATGAATGGGAAAACTGTTGTTCTTTTTAAAAAAGGAATTTACGTGCCAGTATTTGAGTAAATACCGTTATTTATTTTTCGTATTTACAATGATTACTGATAATTCTTGGTAGTTAAATAAAGTATAGGGGAAAGATAGCAAAATTTACTTTTAAACGATTAAAATTAAGCTGTGTTTTAATTTTGAAAATTAATGGTTTCCAATTATAAAATGACCTTATACCAGTTACGTATTATTATTTCTTTAAAAATTTTATTAGGAAGAAGGTTTCCAGTTGATATATATTATACCAAAGCTCCCGAAGCAGACTATATTGATGCTTGTGTCGTATCGATCCTACAGATACATGCAACGCAACCACTAGGCGATATTCTTGTGTTCCTTACTGGTCAGGAAGAAATCGAGACCTGCCAAGAAATTTTGCAAGATAGAGTAAGGCGTCTTGGAAGCAGAATTAAAGAACTATTAATCCTTCCAGTTTACTCTAATTTACCATCTGACATGCAGGCCAAAATCTTCCAGCCAACTCCTCCGAATGCAAGAAAGGTATCAAATTTTCATTTAATCAGTTCTGATAAATTATCTTTCTTTTAAAATGATGAACTAAACGTTACGAAAAAAATTATATTTAGGTTGTGTTAGCCACAAATATTGCTGAAACCTCTCTTACTATAGACAACATTATTTATGTCATTGATCCTGGTTTCTGTAAGCAGAATAATTTCAACTCTAGGACCGGTATGGAATCATTGATAGTTGTGCCCGTTTCAAAGGTTAGTCCTTAACTTATAGATGAGTTAATATATTTGTTTCAGTCCCATAAAAAGTAATAAATAATTTTTCCCTGTTTTGTAATTAGGCTTCAGCCAATCAGAGAGCAGGAAGAGCTGGACGCGTGGCCGCTGGAAAATGCTTCCGGCTCTTTACAGCGTGGGCATACAAACATGAACTGGAAGATAACACTGTTCCAGAAATTCAAAGGATGAACTTGGGAAATGTTGTGCTCACCCTCAAAGCTCTAGGAATTAATGACTTGATTAATTTTGATTTCTTAGATCCTCCTCCACATGAAACATTGGTTAGTTTCTTTATTATCAATGATTATTATATTTATAATGTTGTTGACTCTAGATATAATTCAAGGGATGGGATCAAAGAAGAAATCGCATTAATAAACTTAAACTTATTACTTTCACTAACCTATGTTTGAAATATGTAGCAAGGAAAAGTATTACGATCATGAAAAATTTTGAATCCGAGTTTTCAACAGAAATACACATTTTGAGGTTTCGTGAGTCCAAATAACCAAGTCTCGCCAAATAGTCTGCATGTGTGTAAGTATGTTAACAGTCTAGCTCAATAATGAAAAATTGTATAAAACTGAAATTCACACTCAATGAAGAAGGGCAATTGAACAGATGGTAAAGAAAAATCCTTCGTAGAATTTATGGCCCAACCAAAGAAGTGTGGCTGTGAAAAAAAATGTGGTAATTAATTGTTTTAAACAATATTTGGTACTACTTCACTAGCAAGCCGGGTCGAAACTTCACTTCTTATCTATGTTATCTAACGTACGTCACATAACCTCCCTCTTCTTATCCCGCCAAACCTTTCAGTTATTACATTGTTTATTTTTCAATTATTCCCTTATTACGTTCACTTATTAAATTCTTTTTTTTTGGCCCGTTTGTGTTTATTTTTATTTAAATTATGAATCTTGTTACATTCAGGGATTTGCCATCTTCAGAAGAACAAGCTATTGAATATTTTCAAAATATTGGGATACTTGCAGATGTGAAAAACGGCGGTTCACTAAGAAGAGGACCTGTTCCTCGCTATTTTAAATAGCATCAAACTATTTTGCCTCCCAAAATAAATAAGAGGAAGTGAAAATAAATTGTACATATGTCGTTTACAGTGTTGATATTTTTTTTTATATGTACATATGTTCTTTAAGTGTTTTTTTATTATTTCATTTTCATCTTTTGTATGTACGTATGTTCTTTAAGTGTTTTTTTATTACTTCATTTTCATTTTTTATGTATACATATCTTCTTTAAGTGTTTTTTTTATTATTTCATTAATATATGTGTCGTGTAATAAAAGTATTTTCTTTTGTTATTACATTTGTTTTTGTTTCTGTTTACACTTTCAATAATACAAAAATAGGAATTATGAGAAGGCTTATCACTGCCTTATCGGAATTATCAGTGTTTAGGTTATAAACATTGGCAGATAGCAGTTAGTCTAGTGAAGAAGTACCCAATATTTTGTACAATCTGTAATTTTTACTTTCACTTCCCTTTCTATGAAAATATCTATTTCTGCTTTAAAAAAATTGGTCACTAAGTGAAAGTTGTGATGCACCGACCACATCCAATATTTTTTCAATGGGTGTTTTTTCTTAAGTTGTAGCCTTCACCATAGCTAATCAAAACAAAATAACTATAAAATTATACAACTATACAAAATTATTATACAGCTTGTCTCATATAAACGGAACTAAACACTCATCTATCATTACAAAGTATAGAACCTAAGATCCTCCGGGTATTGGAACAGTCAGGTTTTTTTTTTCTTTATTATATCTTTTTCTTTTTTCATTGTTCATTTCTCATTATTTCGATTTTCACTATTCCTATATACAAACTTGCATGTATTATAATAGTTATTGTATATATTTGGATACCTATATTTTCATATTGATATGTATATTTTCTTTGACCACTTCCCCCAACCAATTTCTCTTTGAGTTATTCTATTTTATTTTTTTTCGAGTTACATAAATTTTTCGAATTATGTTTTTTTTGTCAGAATGCCATATCTTCGTCAATTCTTCATCCTAATGATTAATCTCTCATTTTGAAGATCTTCTCCTTCAGGTTGGAAAAATAGTCACATCTCTCAGAAATTTCAGGAAAAATGTTATGAAGAAAAAGAAACTTTACAAAAGTAAAACTTAAACTTAAAAAAAAAAAGTATACAATTTTTTTCTTTGTACCATGATTATTTAAAAGATTACTAAATTCTCCACAACAAAAAAAAAATCATCAAAATCGGACAATTTTTGGCAAAGATACTGCCTATAGTAGTGTAAACATATTTTTGTATATTATCATGAACGACATAATGTGATTCCATTGATAAAAAGAAAATAATATCATCTATCTAATAACACATTCCACTTATTAATAACTTATTTCTATATTATATTGTTCCTCGTTCACCGACAACATACTATGAGAATTATTTGCATGTGCCGTCTAGTTTATTATATTATTTTCTTGTTTAGTACGACCGTATATTATACTTCAAATGATTGATAAACACTATAAAAATGTGTATAATTTTTGTAAACCTTATTTGTCACCTCATGACTATACACTTTATTTTTTAAAACATCTTATACAAAATACAATAAAATAAATTAAAATTATCTTATTAAATATTGTGTTTGTTTACATATTTTCTAATCATAAAATAATTTTATTTTCTCTTCAATAATCTTTAATGTGATCAACTATCTTATTAACTGTTAATCGTATGTTTAGGTACTTGCTTTAGAACAGCTTTACGCATTGGGAGCTTTGAACCATCATGGTGAGCTGACGAAATTGGGTCGAAGAATGGCTGAGTTTCCATTAGACCCAATGATGGGGAAAATGTTACTTGCTTCTGAAAAGTAAGCATTATTTTTTTTCTTTATGTATTTATTTTTAAATTTAAATCAATAGACAAATAAATTAAATTTAAAAAAAAAATGATGTTATGAAAGTCAGACTCGCCTTTTTTAAAAAAAATATTTCTGTATTATTACCCCAACTATACATCTTGCTCTGATTTAAAATCTGTAAAAATAACATTTAGGCTACATCCTCCTGTTCTTTACCAAAAAAGTTTGAATCTGACAGACGCTGTAAAATATTTTGTATAGTTACCATATAAACAACTGATATCAAATCTCAAGTTACGACAAATTATTTCTATATATTTTTAAAAAACGATCATAATTATCACTAATTCAAAAACCCAAAATTTATTTATTTGGGCTTATTATACATAAATATAAGGCTGTAAAAAAAAAAAAAACGACAATTTCAATAAAATGTACTATAATATAAAGTAATTGGGCACCAATCGTACTGAAGATATGAATATTCAGATTTTAGAGATACAGAATTTGATTCTTATATAAAACCAACAAATGAAGTAATAATGCAGATAATCGTACTGTATTACCCATAAATACGCAAATCCGTGTAGTAATTACAGCAGCAGATGTTTACATTCATGAACAGTAACCGCATTAGGAATTAAAATTGATGCAGTACCTGGACGACTTCCCTTCCTCGCCGTTAAGGGCTATACGGGATTTTCCCGGTGTGTGTCCAGTGGGTTTGAGCGGGTATTTAAAAGACTCCCCCGGCACCGGGACGTGAACTCGTGTCTATTTTTATATCCTTGATTCATTTATCAGGTTGCCGGGCAACAACGGTGCAGTGCACACACGCGCTAGCCCATTCGGCCACCCCGCTCACTTACCTGGACGACTTAATCAAGGAACTATAAATATTAATCGTCCAGGATTAATATATGGTCAATGTTCTGAAATTTGTGGTGCAAACCACAGATTTATACCTATTGTTATTGAAAGAACAACAACTGAAAATTTCCTAAAATGAATTAAATTAGTATCATTAAGTGGCTGAAATTTAAGCATTGGTCTCTTAAACCAAAATATAGTAAATAAAAAATACTCTTAATGACCTTTTAAAGATTTAGTTTAACATTAAAACCTTAATTTGTCAAATTAAAATTACTAATAAATAGTAATCTTTATTGCCTCAAATATCAAAATTACATATCAAAGTATTCAAAGAAATTTCCTTACTAAATACAATAATTTTATTATGCTCAGGCATAACAGTAAACTGAGCACAACCATAGATTAATAAATAATAATTACTCATAAAGATTTAAAAGTTTATTAATAACAGTTATACTAGGAATATACTTCACTATCCTACAAGCATATGAATATCTAGAAGCAAGATTTTGTATTAGAGATTCAATTTATGGATCATGCTTTTTTATAGCAACAGGATTTCATGGATTACATGTAATAATTGGAACTATCTTCTTAATAATTTGTCTAATACGACATATAAAATGCCACTTTTCAATAAACCACCACTTTGGATTTGAAGCAGCAGCATGATATTGACACTTTGTTGATGTAGTATGACTTTTCTTATACATTTCAATTTACTGATGAGGTAGATAAATCTTTTTAGTATAATAAATATAATTGACTTCCAATCAAAAGATCTTTTAGTAAAGAAAAGATAATTTTTATTATTACAATATCATTAATACTAGCAATTATTTTATCAATTTGATATAATATCACTATGCTCAATAATTTCAAGGACCTCAAAAAAAGATCGAGAAAAAATATCACCATTCGAATGTGGATTTGATCCAAAAAGATCAGCACGATCACCATTCTCTATCCAATTTTTTTAATTGCATTTCTATTTTTAATTTTTGATATTGAAATTAGAACTTAATCTTAACTTCTAACATCTTTTATAACAATTTAGTAATAGGCGCTAAGACTTAAATACTTTGTGAGTACAACCAAGATTAATGTAAGTAATATTGACATGCAATTTACCTAACATAAGATGTTTACGAATGAGTTAGAATCATAAAATTCTTTAAATATTTTTTAGCAATTTATTCTTCTTTGTAGGTATAAATGTAGCGAGGAAATAGTTACAATTGCTGCAATGTTGTCAGTGAATGGTGCCATTTTCTACAGACCTAAGGACAAAGTTGTCCACGCTGATACTGCGAGAAAAAATTTTTTCCTTCCTGGCGGTGATCACCTTGTTCTCTGGAACGTATACAAGCAGTGGTCGGACACTGATTTCAGCACCCAATGGTGTTATGAAAATTATATACAGTATAGGTAATTTATTGATTGAATTGTTTCTTTTTAGTACATTAGAGTGATAGATAAATCAAAATGATAATGGATCAGTTCTATTTTCTAATATTTATAATTAGAGTTTGAAATAATTTTAAAATGTTTATACATAGATTTTATTTACCTATGATCAGTCTAGAAATATTGATGGCAAGATATTTATGGTTTTAATGAAAGCATTGTTAATGTTAATCCCTAGTAGAGTAGAGAGTGATCCCTCATTATCATGAACAAACATTGGATAACAAATTAGCTCTGTAAAAAAAGAAAAAAAGCATTTTCCAGAGTATATTTTTTAATAAATCCTCCGTAATATGAAATAGTCAATTCAAATTCAAATAACTTCAAGAAATGGTTGACTAAGGTTTAATACAAACTTAGTAAAGGCACAAACATTCAGTTAAAAATTCTTAATATATTCTCACATGGACCTTTCTTCTTTTAAATTCAGTTTCAACTTCACTCTTTACATGAAACACCCATTTCCGTGAAAAAATTTTTTATTAAATTGTTTGAGCTAATTATTTTAATAAATTTTTAGGTCAATGAAAAGAGCTAGAGATGTTCGGGAGCAACTGGTAGGTCTGATGCAACGTGTAGAGATGGACATAATTTCCAATCCTACTGATAGCATTGCCATAAGGAAAACTATCACAGCTGGATATTTTTATCACATTGCGAGGCTTTCTAAGGGCGGTCATTACAAAACAGTCAAACATAACCAAACTGTAATGATACATCCAAACAGTTGCCTGTTCGAGGATCTCCCTCGCTGGGTTGTCTACCATGAGCTTGTTTTCACTACAAAGGAGTTTATGCGACAGGTATTAAAACTTTTTATAAATTATATATTTTTGTTTTCACTTACCTATATATGTAATGTATAGTAAGGAAATTTTCGAATTTCAGTTTTCAACAGAAATACATGTTTTGAGGTCTTTTAAGTCCAAATAAGCAGTCCCGCGAAATGGTCTGTGTTTATTTGTATATGTATGTCAACAGTTTAGCTAAGATTTGGGATGTTATAGCAACTTTTTCATCAAAATTGGCTTACCAGAAGTGCCACTTTATATTATCAATTTTACACATTTAAACAATTTTCTTGAAAATAGCTAACAATTTTGATTAAATTTAATCTATCTGTGTAAAATTAAGTTTGTTTTTTTTTTTTTTTTTTTCTACACCTAAGTAACACCTGCTTCATTAGCCATGCATGCTCTTGCAGTCCAATACAGTTTTTCTCTCCTAGCATAAGGGCTGTCCATTTCATTAAAGGAACATCTTATGTCCTGTAATACAGGGCATGTATCAAAATGTTCTCCTGTCATCATGTCTAAGGAAAATAGAGGGCATGTCGAGCTATCTTTTACACCGATGCTGTGGAGGTACTTATGAAGGAAATCGTGGCCTGTCAGCATTCTAAAGCATGCCACGGCTTGCCCTCTAGGGAGGTCTCTAGGGAACCTGCCACTTTCTTCCAGCAATCCATTCCATCGTTTCCCTTCAATTGTTTGTACATATTTCTCTTTTAGTGAACTTTGGAGGGTCTGCTTTATGATTCTTTTTGTTGAATCCATGGCCAGAGGAATATCGGTTGGATCATTCCAGAACCTATTCTGGCCAGTTTGTCAGCTTCATTATTTCCGTGGAGCCCGCAATGGCCTGGAATCCACTGGAAAGCGACTTCTGTCCCATTTTCCTTTAATCGGTTCAAATATTGATGGCATTTAGGAACATTTGGATTTATACTATATCCATTTTTTAAATTAAAAATTAAATTAAGCTGTTTTTAATATAATGTAGGTCTTATCATCATATTCCTTTTGATGTGAGTCAGAAGATCAGCTTTCCAACGGTTGAATTGACTGAATTTGGTGAAAATCCTGAGTAATTTTGCTCAATATAGTAATATGCCGAGTAATATGCCGCAATAAATGGCATATTACCATGTTCTTTGTTCTATATAAATCCAGTTCTTAATTATAAAATTATCTTTTACTAAATCATCAATTGCTTATTTAAAATTCCTAAGAATATAATTATTAATCAATTAGAAATAAATCAAAAAATAAAAAAAATATACATTTTTTTCCTAAGGTTGCTGAAATTGAGAGTAAATGGCTGCTTGAAGTCGCACCACATTATTATAAACCTCGTGAATTAGAAGATTCAACAAATACCAAGATGCCTAAGGTATTAGGAAAGACGAGAGCACAGCTGGGAGAACATTAGAAATATATCTTTGTATATAATTGTAAATTTATGAATTGTAAATTCTCTTAACTTATAAGTCTTATTAAATTAATTATACAAATTTTGTATTTTTTTATAATAAAGATTATTTTTGTTCCTAACATTTCCATGATTCTGTTATTACATATAGTGCGTCAATAGAATTTATACATCTTTATGTTTTAATCACTTTGATTGGGAAACTTAAACTGTCTAAATGGGCTTTGATAAGTTGTTTTATGA
The DNA here is from genome assembly GCA_928085145.1 of Nezara viridula. Lineage (NCBI taxonomy): Eukaryota > Metazoa > Arthropoda > Insecta > Hemiptera > Pentatomidae > Nezara > Nezara viridula. The sequence continues at coordinate 19,055,451 of OV725077.1, forward strand.
CTAGAACTTTCTGAAGAAAGAGTTAGGATCACATCTAGTGTTTACAAAGCATACTAATGTTCAAAACATATGTGGCAAAGGTAGCCCCTATGAGGAGAGTTAAAATTTATCCCCACATATATTATTACAATAAGGCTCGAAATCGGTTTTGTACCAAATATAAGCTCCTGTCATGCTCAAATACCATGAATGGGGTACCGTTGGATTCAGAATTTCACGGGGAGTTAGCGAATCGTATTTTCCACTTTTGTTTTTCTTTCTAAAATAAATAAAGTCGATACAAACATTTTCCTAGGCTTCGATACTGGAATGGTGGTAAGTCTGTAGATTGAGACGGGACAAATTGAATCTTGAAGATTTTTATGCGTACAGCAAGACCCGGATAGTTCCTCCGGAACTATCGCATCTTGCATTGTACTATTTTCGAGATAACGCAAGGCATAGGATTCGCATCCACACAAACTAATATTAATTGTAGTACTGTCATTGAATACATGTCTCATTTCGTCGACTTAAGGTCTCTATGATCGAGAGAGGAGAAGTTTACATTATTTATTGATGGTGTTTTTGATCGGCAAGCCATATCACATCGTTAATTTTTCACCAAATCTCAAGATTGAGCCACCGATTTCGAAAGCTTCCTTCTCCTTCAGGCGGGGCCAATCACCCCGAAAATTCAGACAAACAAGTTATGAAAGAAAACTAACTTTATTTACGAATAACTTAAAAAATTACACACTTTTCTCTTGGTCAAACCCATGATTTTATAAAATATTACTAAATTACCTACAAAAGGAAAAAAAAACTCATCGAAATCGGACAATTTTTAGCAAAGATACAGCTTACTGAAATTTGTAGACATGTTGGTTCCAAACAAAAATGAAGATTTAAATTAATTTTTGTTTCCTTTGTCGATTATATTTATCGATAAAGTAACGTTTGATGTCTCTATCATTTGATACGTTGCATTATTTTTTTTTCTTATTAATTTGGCATTTGATAACAATATGAAGTGCGAATTTTTCACACGGGCCTACCAGTAATATTTATTCCATAAAATCTTGTTTATTAGTGCGACAGACGCATGAAGCAATTCTTGACCTGCTCAATCATTTTTCCTCAACGGAGCACAACTGGAGAGTTTACTATGCTCACCTCTCCTCCCCCCCCCCTACCTGTATCATGTCTATGTGGAAACCATTCTGCCAGTATGATCTGGTTCTTATCCCACCCGCTGTGTTTCTTTAAGCTTTTAGAGGGCACCTGCAGTCTTACATAATGATGACATGACCAATCCATTTTAATATGTAACCTAGCCAACTTGGAGATACTCAAATCCTGTTATTCACCATAAAACTCTGCATTTCAGCGCAGGTGCTAAGTTTCATTGTCTTTGACTAGTGTAAGAATGCGTCTCAGGACCTTCTTCTCAAAGCGATCAACCCTTTGTGAAACTGACTTGTTGAGTGTCCATGCTTAGCATCCATAAGTCGTTATTGGCCTTGTAAGAAATTTGTACAGTAATTTCCCTAGCATCGCTTACCAGTGTGCTTTTGAGATTATATAAAATGTTGATAATAATAACTTACTTTTTGTTAATTTTTTTTTACTATTGATTATCTTTAAAAATCAACAAACCAGATCTTTGCACTTAGGTAGATTGATGAAAAAATGTGGAAGTATAACACGGTTACAGCAGCATATGAAATGACCTACAGATCCGTGGTGTATCAGGCTATGGAAGAAGGAAAGATCCCTCCTAAAATAATAGTTTTAATGAGGCACACCAATTGTCAAATTAGAGTGAATGGGGAATTGTCAAAACCCTTGGAAATAAGGAATGGATTGATACAAGGAGATGCACTAGTTCCTTTGCTGTTCAACTTGATTCTTGATACAGTTGTTAAGAAAATAAAGATAAAGGGTAATAGCATAGTTATCAATAAATCACTTCAATTAATGGCCTACGCAGATGATGTAGTGATTATGGGAAGAAGCATGCAGACAATCAAAGAGGCATATGTCATCTTGAAAAGGGAGGCAGTAAGAGTTGGTCTCGAAATATAAGTCAGCAAAACCAAATTGATGATTGTAGAGAGAATGAGGCAGCAACATCCATCTTACCATAATTTAAGCAGAGAAAACATCGAAGTGGTATCAGCATTTTCATACTTGAGGATCATTGATGACTAATGAAGCCAATAAAACAGAAGAGATCATAAGGATTCTGGTAGGATATAGGACATATTATGCTCTTTGACACATAATCTCTCGTCAAAATAAAATCAGAATATACAAGACCTTAATTAGACTGATAGTTAGTTACGGCAGTGAATGCTGTGTAATGAAAGAGATAACCTGTGACGGGCTTGAAACATTTTAGAAGAGGGTACTGCAAGGAATGTTTGGTGGAGTGTGGGGAAGCAGACAGAATAAAGAAGTACTAGTTGGCCTGTGCAAAAATTCGCACAGTTTATTGTTCAGTGATCAAATAATAAATTAATAAGAAAATAAAACAATGCAACATATCATAAAAGAAATCAATTGTTACTTTCTCGCTAAATATAATAGACAATGGAAACAAAATTAAATTAAAAATTCATTAATGTTTGTTAATCTTAACTCTTTTGCCTGCCTGAAGGAGAAGGAAACCTTCAAAATTGGTGGCTCAATCTTGAGATTAGGTGAAGAATTAACGATGATGTGTCTTACCGACAAAAAACACCTTCAATAAATAATATAAACTAATCCTCTTTCGGTTATAGGGGCGTCAAGTCGGCGAAATGAGACATGTATTCCGTGATAGTACTACAATTAAAGTAAGGTTGTGTGGATGCGAACCCTTTGCCTTGCATTATCTTGAAAATAGTACGCTTTTGGGCTTAAGAACGCAGGGTCCTGCTGTACGCATCAAAATCTTCAAAGCCCAATTTGTTCCATATTGATCTACAGACCTACCACCGTTTCCCGTATTGAAGCCTAGCAAAATGTTTGTATCGACTTTATTTATTTTAGAAAGAAAAACAAAAGCGGAGAGTACGATTCGCTAACCCTTTTTGAAATTCTGAATCCAACGGTACTCCATTCATGGTATTTGAGCATGAAAGGAGCATATATTTGGTACAAAACCGATTTCGAGCCTTACTGTAATAATATATGTGGGAATATAATATCTACAACGATCTGTCTTCATCAAATTTTATGCAAATAAGCAGGCTGAAATGGATTGACCATGTCAACAGACAGATAAAGAAGGTATATAAAGAAAAAATCTTCCACTAGAGCAGAGGGCCAACCAAGAGCATGGTGGAAGAAGCTGCTGCATACATGGATAAATGAGTTTTCAGTATATTTGTTTTTATGATAGTATAATTTTTCATCAAATTGTAAAGTTTTAAAATAAAATTGAAGAAATAAAGCAGTTTCTGATATAAATTTAATTTAGTATTTAAATAAACTAAAAATAAACCAAACAACAAATATTTATTGATTAAAAATACAATATTTACAAAATTTCACAGGTTTTAAGGTACTGTGCATTTTTCTTTCTTGATCTTTATTTACAAGAAAAAAATCAGGCATACATAACAGAACTAACTAAATTTTCAAAGTGTGATATATATATATATTATAATAAGCAACAGAATATATACATACATCTAATTAATTACAATTCATTCTACTTTTAATATACCAATTTACATTATTATTTTATTTCATTAAGCCTTCATAATTATTTGAACGCATCATTTTCTTTCATTAACTTTAAAACAAAGTTTACAATATTTCAAAAACATCTTGCTAGTAAATGAGTAGTTATAGTCAACTTACAATTATCCTTGGAGGCATAACTGAAAAAATATTTTTCATAAAATTGCCAATGAAGGCTCTGTGCTCCTTATTGATAATGTTACATGTCACAATGAAAAGATTTAAAATCAGCTGATGGACGAATTATTGCAAAAGCGCTTTAAAATCAGCTGATGGACAAATTATTGCAAAAGGTTTTAAAATCAGCTGATGGACAAATTATTGCAGTTTTTTATTTACAACTATTATAACTATGGCTCTCTTCCAACCATGGATCAGGGTTAATTGCTTAAGATAATTAGTAATAAGACTTTAGTGCTTTTTGGAAAGATTTTTATTAAACTATTCAACTGAATTGTTCTCAGGGGTCAACTTGTCTCAGAATAAGGACAAGGTTATTTTATTTTAGTTTATAATACTACAAGTATACCTTAACCAGTTACTGATGGCTGAGCTGAAGAAAAGTGGGGGGGGGGGAGAACAGCAATAGAGAGGAAAGCGGAGTAGTGGAAACAGTTTTTAATAACTGGTCGCGGTAAAAATGATTTCTCTATGTCTTTTTAAAAACCACTAGTTCTCCTTTTCCTCAATCCATTGATCTGAACACCATTGACAATTTACAGCGTTTGTAATATATGGTAACAAACAAAAGTATTCCAGATTCATAATTAGAAACTAAATAATTCAATGCAAAGGTTTGTTGTAAATAATGAAACATTAATTTATAATTTAGAAGTGAAAAAAGTATTAAATTTTGTTTTCAATATTTTTTTCCTGTGAAATTTTACAATTTATACTTTTGATTGTAATTATTGTTTATTTTGATTTAACATGTTATGTCAAACAGACGTCAGAGAACACATTTAAGACAGAAAAAATAAACTATAAATTATTACAAAAAATTATGTGTTCAAATTTGTTTTTCTTCTCATAAATATTTGTACATAAATGAAACAAATTACGTCTGAAAAATTATATTTATATTTCTTAATATTAGCTTAAAATATTTGAAAATAAACTGAAATTGGTAACACCAAAAGAAACATATTGAACATTCAAATTACATTAATCTGTAGGATGTGATGAAAAATTTTGGAGGTAACATAACAGAACCATAATGTGAATAAAAAAATTGAAAACCATAAATATTGTAAAAAAAAAAAAAATAATAAGACAGTAGATGTAAAACAACACCACATTATACTATAAAGCTAACAAATACATAAAAATAATAATTTATTTACCTTTAAGGTATAAATTGTTATAGAACAAAGCTAAAAAAAAAGTTATATATATACGTTAACTAACCAATTACTCTAGTTAGATCAAACAACATTTTCAGTCATTCTTAATATATTTATCAGTATTATAACCCAATTTGAATTTCAAAGCAATATTAACAATAACCTATTATGTAATATCTTTTAAATATATAACTTACTCTAAATTAATGCCTTTAACTGATGAAAGAAAAATAGTCTACTTTGGTAGTTTACGATTTAAAATTTAACTCTTACTTTTAAAAAGGAATGTTAAATTGTAAATAATCACTATTTTAATATAGATACTACGATTTTAAAATAAATTAAAAAAAAAATGACAAACATTGAAATACCTTTAAGAAGGGTATTTATTATATATATATATATTTTTTTTTTTTAAATATGAGAATAATTTTAAACAGAATAGTAACAGACTAATAAAAACAATTTTAAAAATAGGCTATTAATTCTTTGCTAAATTGGGTCAGGAAGAATATAATCTGATCCCTTTCAATAACATAAAATCTATTTATTAGCTCACTCCTTACATCATAACACTTACAGGATTTTCTTTTTTTTAAAAAATGGCTATACACAATACTGTACACATCCTGGTGTATGACGGCCATACTTCGAGTTTAGCCTAATCTGGAATCAAAATAAAATCAATTAGGTTTAATAATATTAAGCAATTTTAACATAAAAGATATCCATGTATAAAATGAAAATTTATTTTCCCGAGGAAGTACACCCACCCATCCCTCCAAATTTAATCCTTTAATGATGGTAGACTCACATATGAGACGAGAGGAGATTAGTCCCAGGCGATGAACTCGTAAATGAATTGAGAAGGAATCTGGCAAAAGCGGAAGAGTACTCATATATGAATTGAGACTGAATCTGATCCAGATGAGGGTGGACTCATATATGATTTTTTCTCTTTAAATGACAGAGTGTTTAGTGATGAATTTTTTTTCAAATTAACTCGTGGCCTTTCTACGAGACACTTCTTTAAATAAACATTTTAAGAGAAATAACAAAAAAATATTATCATAATAATATTCTTATATAATATCTCTCACACATGTATAACGTCAATTTCGCAATAAGAATAAATAAACAATTTTCAACCAGTATTTTTTACAAAAGAATAAATTTACAGTATAATGTTTCATGTAAATTAATCCCATTCTTAGTAATATAACATATTCCAGTATTTTTTTTTTGCTTAAAGAGAGCAACATAAAACACTTATGTTTTTAGTTTTTGACTCATTCAGTACTATAAAAGGAAAATTGTATAAAAAATAAAGGTTTAAAAGTTCATATTAAAAAACAAAACAAATTATTTAGGTCATTGTTGTAAAAATACAACATTTAAATTGTATAAAAGTTCGATTAAAAAAAAAAAATAATAAAACAGTTTGGAACTATTCCCTAAATAAAAAGGCTAAAGAGATGCGTATAAAAAATATTCCATCACAGGGGCCACAGAGAGTTGTCGACTAATGCTGTCCTAAGTCCATTCGTTCCTCTCTTCCCGCTCATTGCCACCATGAGGTTAAGAGCTTCAATTAACATGAATTCACATTTACACGATTGAAGGAATGACAATTTTGGCAGCAGATTTCCGCAACTTGCTACAAGGGACAAATAGTTCACCTGCCTGCTACCTGGCAGCACCACGTGATCTCGATTGTGCAATGCACCTAAAAAATGTATTTTTATTTCTTATTGTATGGAAAAATACCCAAATTATAAGTTGAAATATGTATATACATTGTCAATACTTTTTATTAATAAAGTTTAATGGCGATAACATATACTGATCAAAGCTTAAAAATAACTGCAATTGTAACGGCTCTTGCTAGCCGATTTAGTCATGGTGGAATGATTACCGCAGTCCTTCAAGGAATTAGCCAGGTCCTCGGATCTCTGCCCCTTCAAGGAATAGATCTTGTATGCAATTGATCAGTCTATAGCGGACCCTACACGGTAATTCATGAATGAACGTCACAAGATGTGCCAAGATTGCTCAGGATTGCTTTGATCAAGAAGACCCTTACACGTTCAATCATTACTGATCATAACTTATCGTTGCTGACACTAATTTAGCTCAGTTGTAAACAAAGAAACAGCTGAGATATGCTTATTTGGATATTGTCATTTATAATATTGGGCATCAAGAGAAAAACGGAGATATAATAATTACTTCCTAGTGCCTGAAAATCGTTTAGACCAAAGTTAGAAAAATATAAGTCAACTACATACAAATATCTAGGAAAAGTATTGCAAAAATAATCGATTTGTTAAGAAAAATGGAAAAATTAATGACAAATAAACACAACAGTTAAAGATTTTTTTTCTTTAAGTCAATTGTGAAGTTTCCACTTTTTTTTCCCTTCAATTTATTGCCTACTTGACTATTTAAAGAAAAAATAGTTGAAAATGGTCAATAAAAATATAAACAACTATTTCTTTTATGAAATTATTTACTTAAAAACGAGACCTAGATAAACTAACCTATCTAGTAGTAAGGTTAGTCTCATAGAAAATCGTTTTGAGAAAAGTTAGTAAAATATAAGTCTACTACTTACAAAAATTAAGAAAAGGTATTGCGAAAATAATAAATTTGTTGAAGAAAATGGGAAAAGAACTGATAAATATACACAATGTTAAAGTTTTTATATTTTCTATGTCCAATAACCTTTATCCTAATATCTCTCTTTCCATGCAATGTCTGAAAGCTGATATTCCTACATACTAAGTCAGGAGATTGATCCCTCCATTAGTAAAACATCCTCCCACCAAGTCTGGATATTGATCCCTCCGTTTGTGGTTACCGTTCCTGCGGAATGTTAAGGATCATCCCTTACATCGCAGACCAAGAGTAATTTGGGTGCTGCTCCGCCTGACACTTAAGGTCATCCTTCTACACATCTTACTTCATCCACTTAGGCATCTTAACCCTCTATTGAACACGCTCCGTCGAGGCCTTTTGGTAACTGTCTACTCTGTACAATATATCTCAACACACTCTGTCAGATTTGGATGATCCAGTTTGCAATCGGTAAACAAATCCAAGTTCTAAAAATATTAAAGTTACTCTTTTACAGGATGCCTCAGTTCTTAATTGCTTAACTCTGGGAGATGATTCTAGATAAAATTTTCTAAAAAAAATTTTCATTTGATGTTTGGGCCGATTTTGAACGGAAAATGAGTTCAATTTAAGTCTTTTCTTAACATGGTCATGTTTTTCTCTACCATAGAAAGGAATACACAAGGAATCTACACAAAAAGTATTTAATTCAGGTAATTAAAAATTGCTTCATAGTAAACTAGACAAAATTATCGTCAAATACAAGCAGTTTGTTTTTGTAAAAACCAAAGCCGAACAACGCTAAGTTGGGTTTTTCATTAAATTATGGATTGTTCACAATGTTTTTTTTTCTTCCTAAAAACTACGAAATTATGAAATGAAATGCCCCATTTCTTATATTTTTTTCACTTAAACATGAATATTCGGATTAAAAACATTTAGTTACTTAATACCAAAAGGATCAATTTCCACAATAGATATCTTTGTTATATACAGTGGTTCATTATCCAAAAATAAATTTTTTAAAAAGTGGTATTTTTCTAGTGAATAAAAAGTGTATTTTCATAATTAATTTACTAAAATAGATGTCAGGTCTCGGTTAAAACTTTGCGATAATTTATCATTTGTTATTTTTCCTAAAAATACAGGTACTTTGGGGTTACAGAATATCATATCACATAGTTTTTCACACAAATAGAGGTGAATCTGAAACAATTCTAAAACAAACCTCAAATAAATTGATATGCAATTGAAGCTAATTAAACAAGTATTTTTTTTTTTTTTTTTTTTTTATAAAAGTGGGGTAATGTAGTTGTAGGTTGAAAAAAAAAAATCGCAAATAATCCATGATTTAATGAAAAACACAACTTAGCATAGTTTGACACCCAAAGTACTCCTTGAAATGTTTTTGAAAAAGACAAACTCTACTTGTATTTGACAAAAATTTTGTCTAGTTTTCTATGAAGTCATTTTCAATTACCTGAATTAAATACTTTTTGATTTATCTCTTCTCTATAAAAGAGAAAATGTGACCATGTCAGGAAAAGAGAAAATTGGACTTGACTCGTTTTTCATTTGAAATCAGCTCCAACATCAAATGAAATTTTTTGTAAGAAATTTACAAATAAATTTTTTTTTTTTTCGTTCTCGTCTTTGTTTTACATTGTTACCTACATTTCATCAAATAGTTAAATACATACATATAATCTCTCAAAATATAATGAATTTAAATTTTATAATTATATCAACACAATTTATATTCATTAATAATTTAAAAATTACATTAGTTTTTCTTTTATCAGCAATATGATATATTTCCTTAATGAATATAGTAAAATTAAAAATATTTCTCTCAAATATGAACTATTAGATAACTCACGGGGCTAATGGTCAGGTAGTGCTTTGAGTTCCCTTATCTGTTTGATGAGGTAAGCTTTCTCATCATTGAATTGTTCATCTTCAGATCGGTCTGTATGAAACTTTGTTAAAAATTCTACCAATTTATCCTGGTTGCGCAGGAGGATGTCCAAAATAGGTTTGGGTTTATTCGGATTTGCTACAAACACCTGAAAAAAAATCAGAATATTAGTAACATTTAGTGGCCTTGGTTTGAAAAGGTTCTAACTAACAAAATAGAAGCAAATTGAATGTTCACTCATAAATTACTCATAACAACGTTATATATGTCCCAAATGAATTTTAGTGCCATCAGGCAAAAAATAAAGAAACTAGTAGTGCGACATGATTCTAACTACTAACAACTTGTAATGCAAGTGCAATGACGAGACGGTCAACAATGTGTTAATATTGGCTATATCAGCCTCATTGGCAGATTATCGGTATCAGTTATAATCGGAAAAATTAAAAAGAAAAGAAAAACAGGTAGGTAATAATAATAGGTAATAGGTTGCATATAGCAACGGATACAGTGAATTCTCAGAATAGCATTTCTCTGCTCGAGTAATTTTATTAAATTGGATGGTTTATTAGTTTCTATGAATCGATTCTTTTTCTTTTCTTCTTTAAATTATATTCCTTAAACATCCAAATTAATAGGAGCCACAAATAAAATTCAGACCTACAAAATTGTGCAACGACTATAAATTAACATGTTTAATTAACAATACAGAAAAATTTCTTAAGTTATACTATTGTACAGATGTTGATGGAATGAAAAAAAAAGTTGTCTTATATTTTGTTTCTGGCCTTTCAAATATCAGCTGAAAATTCTAAAATGCTCGTTTATTAGTTCTCGCACAGACTTACTAGTTCTTATTTATTCTGAAGGCGGCAGCATTTTCTATTAGACTAAAAATTTGGATGATATTCAAAATGTAATCTTGTATTTTATTATAATATTTGTAATTGTAGCCCACAATTACTGATGGAGCTAAAGTAATTGAAATTAATTACAAATGTAATTAATCGTAACCAAACTCTGACTATTTAAATAGAAAAATCTTTGTGCTGACCTTAAAAACATGAAAAGCTTCAAATTGTATATTCCTAGACTTTTCTTTTAGCATATTCATCATGAGTTTGAGATTATCTGGATTGGATATGTATCTAGTCATAACCTAAAAAGAAAAGAAAAAATAATTTAAAAGCATTAAAATAAATATAATAATGAATTTTTGTTGATTCTTTCAGTTGCAGTGGTTAAAAAATGTTTAGAGCAACTTACATATAACAATATGAAATTTTATTAGCATTAAAAATTATTTTGTACGACAGATGGTTTCTATAATGTTACTAATCAATCTAGATGGAATAGTAGTTCAATTAAAAAGATTTGAATATTAAACATAGTTAATAACAAGCATAAATAATTACACCTTAGTTCTACATTAATAATGTGATCAAAATAGCATAATGATAATTGAGATGTTTATTTAGACAAGAATAGATATATAACATATGTTTACATACAGTAAAATTATGCCTGTCTAAAAGAAGTTCGCCAAGAAGTTTCAGTGACTGTCGCCTGGTAACATAGTTTTCTGAATTCAATAAACGTTGATAGTGAGAGAACACTTTGTCATAATTCAATTCAAGAAAATCAGCACACAACATTTTATGTCGTGTAAGCAACTCCTAAAAACAATAATAATAATAATAATAAATAAACTAAACAAAAACAAAGGTCAGTTTCTCATGTAAATTAACATTCATTATCATAAATTATATAAGTTATACAAAGATCGCCCCATTCTTCTTAAGAAGTAAGAATTTTCATAGTTTAAACTTATAACTTCTTTTTCTATGAAAATTCTCAGAAATGGAGTGGTTTTAAAACTGGAGATTGGTAAACATTACAATTTAATCAGGTAATAAATACTAATGAATACTTATTTGCTTTCAATTTGAATCATAAGATAATTTTATCATGAAATTAAAAAAAAAAAAAAAAAAAAAAAAAAAAAAAAAAAAAAAAAAAAAAAAAAAAAAAAAAAGCAGCCTACAAAAATATTGGACTGATTCGCTATGTAACCTCATTATCATGAGGGAATGGAGGACACACCAAATGACCCATTATTTATCTAGTAGGCCACCTATTTTCTAGATTTTGTGATCAAATTGTCTTATGATTCAAGTGTAAAGTAAGGTGAGCGGGGTGGCCGAATGAGCTAACGAGTGTGCACAGCACCACCGTTGCCCGGCAACCTGACATATGAGACAATGATAAATAATAGTCACGAGTTCGTGTCTCGGTGCCGGGGAATCTTTTAAACCCCCGCCCACACCTCCAGGCCCGGGAAAATCCCGTAAAGGCGAGGAAGGGGAGGACCCCAAAAAAAAAGTGTAAAGTGAATAAGAGTTGATGAGTCAATACCTCATCTAATTAATAGCACTGGAGTCAAGGATAAAAAAAAATCAACCAGATTGTAGGCAAAGGTTTGAATCTAAATTATGAAAGCGTACGTTATTCTAAGTAAAATGAAGGCTGATTTAAAGAATATTAGGCCGGTAATTTGGGGATCGAAACGGGAAATATATTGCGAAAAATGTGAGAAAAGTTGTCATTTTGTAACTTGTGTGTACAGGTTCAAACACATAACATACAATTGCTAACTACAACAACCAAGAAAACTTTTGTAACGCATCAAATTTTACGTCCACTGAGTGCTAACATTTTTAATATAGGTCACTTATTCTGTACAAACTCGGTAATCTCCTGTTGCTGGAAATTGGTAATGAAGGTATGTGTGATTTTCCATATCATAACAGTATCGGTGTCTATTCTACTGATACAAGTACAAGTACGGATACAAGTATTATTCTTGTTTAGAGTCTGCAATATGCAGTATAGGCCTCTTTGCCACCTCTCAGCAGCGAAGGATTTTGAGAAATAGTGTGTCGAAGGAAATTTAATTTCATGAAGAAACAACAAATCCCAATTAGAGATGTATAATTGACCTACATTAAATCTGTTGGCACTCACTGGATGTAGAATTTGATCATTTTTTATTACATGATTTTTTTTTCTTTAGGAAGTTATTTCCTAGCTGCAGGGCCATTTATAGTAAATTATCTGTTTTAACAGATTTGGTAATAATCAGCATTTGTTAACCATGGTTTTCTATTATATCACTTAACCAAATTATTAAGTTTAGGCACTCGTTCAACACACGATTTTTTAACATTCTTTAATTTCTTAAAAAGTACATTTTTCGCTTCTATGTACCATTTAGAAGTTATAAGCGAAAACACAAAAAAATCGAGAAAAAAAATAGGGCTTTTTTGGCTGTAAAAAGTTTTCTCTTGATTGCTCGTGTTAGCAATTTTGGTTTTTACATGTTTACAAAAATAAAAATAATAATAAACAACCATTTCACCAATGCTATAATACCTTAAATGTAGAAAAAGCATCCGATGCAATATCAAATGTTGACACTTCAACATATCTGAAAAAGTTGAAAAAATCCTCCGAGTGGAGCATAATCTTAGCAAGAGCTTCATATCTAGCACACTCCCGCAGCATAGTTCCGCAATTCAGAGCAATATCCTGATGTTCATAACTGAAATAAACATGAATTCAATATTAATTCCTAATTGCTATTGAAATAAAACCAAAATAAAATAATTTACGAATGTGCCATATAAATTAAGTAATATAATATAATTAACTATTTATATGATAAAAGACATATATGTTAAATTAAGTAAATAAATAAAATACTCGAAAAGTTATAAAAAGATAAATCCCACTCAACAGAGATCAGCTACGCAAATGTCATTTGCATAATTCTCTAGACGAGGCTGCTAGTTTTTATTTCATACAGTTATTTACTCACTCTTTGAATACTTGGAAATATGTTCTTATATGTTCTAGGAATTGAACCACATCTTGATGTTCAAACATAGTTACGCTACTTACAACCCTTAAGCAACAATAAACTATATAAAAAAAAAGAATTCTTACCACTGAAACCCTTGAACTACCAGAAGAAATTATCGCGTCATGAATTAGGTTTTATTATTTCATCTCTACGAGGGTTTTAACATTTCAGAACAAAAAAGTATTTAAGAACCAGAAGAAACAATAACAGAATATTTATATGAAGAGAAATGGTAGACAGAAAATAGTAAATAATAGATTCAGGAGCAACGATTCAATAGAAAAAATTAAAATTTCTTTTATGTTTTTGATATAATCTAAAACTAAAAACTTGTCGACTCAGACAAAAATAAATATTTTAAAGGAATTTCATGGATGAGAAATTATACAACTGTTTGAGAACAAAGAGCAAAATACCTCAAAATAAGTCAATGATATTGATACCTATTATTCTCAGTTCACTTCCCTAAGAATTTTACGGTGAAAACCAATTTTACTATTCCCAATTTAAAATCTTAAACTTCTTTTACAGAATAGTCAATCAAAATAATTTTAGCATTATTCATACCAGGAGATATAAATTTTCACAAAAAAGCATAATGTAATAAAGAAATATAAAGTATCAGAACTCAGTAGACCTCTCAAAATAGAGATATCAAATAGATGGCAGGCGACATGGGAAGAAAGCCCTCCGAGTAAGTTAAAGCATATAAAAAAGATGGTAAAACCATGGCCAGGATCCAACCGCAGGGGGGAAGTCGCAATGGCCCGCTTGAGGATTGGTCACACCTTCTTAGAAAGCAGCCACCTCCGTTATACGAGTGTTGTCATTGTGTGCTCTCCATTAAACATATTTTAAAGGATTCTAATCACTACATTTCAAGTATAAATAGAATATGATTGATCCTAAATTTGTTTATAGCCCTTAATGACAATGAAACTTCACCCTCATTGGTATTTGAATTTCTAAAAACACAGCAACTTCTTTCTAAATTATGGCACTTTTACTGTATTATTATTTTTAAAAACCTACCATTTCTACTTGTTATTTCATTTCATTATTTAAATTGATAACTTTTGTATATAGTTTTCTATAGTGTTTTTTTTTTCAATAATATAGTCTAAATTTTTTACCAACTTATAGTTGAAATAAACCGTAGGCGTTGATGACTTGGGGGTTTTACGCCTGTAAACAGCAGCAAACAAACAAACAAATATGAAGTATAATTTAACAACTTAAAAAATGTGATTTTGTTTTTAATTGCTCAACATTTATAATGAAAGAGAACTAACTTGTTTCCGAACAATAACTCCCTTAAGAGCAAACAGAATTTCAAGCTGCATAATAAAGAAATTAATTAATAAATGATGAAAAAAAAAAAAGAAATATTAAAGAGATTCAATATAAAATTACTGACACCCTCTTAGTTAAAGCAGATAATGCTTACAAAGATACTGATCAGAAAAAAAGGAACAATGTTTGTTCACCCATTCATGAGCGTGAAGAGTATTTCAGGTTTAGTGCAGATATACTCGACTGTAGGCGAGCGGGTGCCAATCTGCCTTCGGAGGATATTGTTGAAAACCTGCGCCACATCTTTCTTTCCCTAAAATTAACAGAAAAGTAATTTTAATTAATAAATACATTTAACACTATCTAATAAATTATATATACTATATCGTCGGTTTGTAGCCAAAACTTCATTAAGTGATATTTCATAATCTTAAATAATAAATAATTAAGAACTTTGAAGAATTTTTCCTTAATGAAATCAGAAAATTGTGAGCTTGTTGTAACTATATTTGATATATAAAATGGTTTGTGTCATTTTCATGAACTTGCTCTATTTTTGTATCGATAAATAAAGTCGAAATGCACACAAATCTATTTGAATGTTCACCTATATAAAAAATGCACTTAATCACTTTTTGCAATAAACTGACGATGTATACTTTTGCTAGAGAGGCATTCATGGAATCAGTGCTAAGTATGTAAACCCTCTTATGTCAGTTACTGACAAAGATGGAACCCTCATACCAGACTTAAAAGACAAGAACTTAACCGATGATTTGGCCAGTTATCTAGACTAATAAATAGAAACTCTAATCGCTCAATTGAAAACAAATTATTAATACACAAGACCATACTAAATCCACATGGACCTACGGACTAGAACTGTAGGGGGACAGCTAAATTTTCGAAAATGAAATGCATCCAATCTAAATTCCTTCATACAACAGTCAATGCTTCTCAAACAAAACTTTACATCATGACCTTAACATCCCATATGTCCTTGACGTTATTCCATCCCGATTCTTAAATTTTCATCAGAACCTTATTGGCCATCCTAATCCCTTAGCACAATCCTTATCCAGCTCCAGTCATCCTTACAATTCTCTTTAAAGATTGAAACGGCAGTGGCCTCGAGATCTTTTGTATATACGTCATTGGAGTTCTGGCAGTGACGACCAGCTTCTCCATTCAAGTAATGAGTGTCTGTGGCTTTAGTACCCTCTCCCAGGCTCCACTGAACTCCCATCCCGTTGACACGGCTGAGAGAGAGCTGAGCGCTGGGATCTCTTAGAGTCTTGCCTTGTCCTCCACACGTGGGAGAAAGGACCAGACTCAGAGCACCCTCAGCTGACTGTAAATAAGTATGAATGTGTTTTTATGAAATTTATAGTAAGTTTAAGTTGTTTCAAGTTTCATTTCTCTTGTTTTTATTACAGTTTTCTTTTTCCTTTATTTTGTTGTAATTTTTTTTTTACTGTAAATATGGTATGAATGAGCCTCACATATCTCTAATACTTAATGTCCCTAAGTGGGATCAAATGTATTATATCTTAATAAAAGAAGAAAAAAAATGTCTGCATAAGTCAAGAAACTTATTAAACATTTGTTAGGTAAATATGCCCACTAGCACACTCGATTTAACACAGTCTAGGGTCTGTTAAAACTTGGTACTAATTTGATAAATCTTCAGGGAAAGTTATTGAATATTTCAATATATTTCATACATAGGTAAGTGAAAGTAAAAAATAATTTTTCTGCTAGTCAATTAATAAAATCATTAATACTACACATATTAATAGGGTACATTATTACCGTACAAATTCAAATTACCTCAAATTCTATCCTATTTAGATTTTGTATCAGCATTAGAAGAAGATTGCTGTTATAAAGTTCCTGGGCGAGTTGGGCAACAATAATGTCTGTTTGTGGTTCTGTATCAGAAGTTCCGTAAAGCATGTTCTTTATCAAGAGTAAATTTTTACTGACATCTTCCTGAGCCTGAAATGCAGAAAATTAAATAATAGGATCAATAAGTTAATGTATTAATGTGTTCATATTCTATATTAACTACCATGATTATTTACCCTTAATTAGTGATAATGATTTGTAAGCGAAGAATAACATTAAACAAAAATTGTTCTTGTTTTATTTACAACAATCATTTGGTTTATTAATTCCTACTTATGATATACTTACCTTTTTCATTTATTTATAAAAAAAAATTCTTATCATATTTCAATGTTTTTATAATTATTATGCTTAAGAAACCCTTATCTCATTTGTACATTCCGCCTTTTTCTTCCCTTATACTTTTACATTCATCATTTTTATGATTTTATTCTTTACTCTTATTATTACTATTATCTTGCTTATTTATTCTTATGAGTATTACATCGTTACTGTTATTCTTCATGGTTATTACTCTTATACTTTTATATTTATTTTTTCTCTAATATTATTTTATAGTCGGTAATTTTTAGCCCTGATGATGACCCACATTACTGATTAACGAAATTCCTGACAATTCTGTTTCATAAATATAATTCAACTTTTTTTTCTTTTTACTCCCTTCCTCACCTTGCAGGCTATACAGGGATTTTCTGGCACAGAGAGTGAGAGGAGAGAGATTTAATGCCTGAGTAGAGCTGGCACCAGGAAGTGAACTTGTAATTATTTTATCAAATTATTATATCTTCCATCAGGTTGATGGGCAACGCGATGCTGTTCACATGCGTTAGCCCACTTGGTCACCCATCTCTACTTTTAATTCAATAGTCAACAACTTACCTAACTATAAATCAAAAATGTCCTTTTTTTTTTATTAAAAAATGCCATTTTCCTCCCCTTCCTCGCTAAACGTGGTTTTACCAGGCCATCGGAGAATGCAGGGGTTAATGCCAGATATAAAAGCCCCCAGCACTGAGAATCAAAATTGTAATTTTTAATTTATCAGGTTGTCAGGCAACACGTGTGTTTTTTTCAAATGCCTTAGCCCGCGAGGCCATCTCGCCACCAAAAAGATGACAACTAATAACAACAAGTTGCAATCAAATAAATAATAGTAATGTCTCATTTAGCAAATAACCCTTCCATTACTTTCAGTATATTTATACTCCCTTCTACATCTGACAAAGAGGACCCAAGCATAACAGCCCTCGAATTCACTGCCCTAAACATTAGTCAAAGCAACCAACATCCATCTTAACAACCACATGTAGCCATTGGTTTAAACTTTAAAGGTTTTGATTGGTCACGTTTGCAATTACAGCCGTAACGAATAAGTGAATATATGCTGTAATATAGCTCCCTATCCCATGGGCTCTTCAGAGCAAAGAAATTCAGAAAAAGTTTAAGGTTTGATTAGTTAAGATTAAATTTATATACAATTCAATATCTAAGGTCTTTGTCCAATCTAAATTATTTCTCTCTCATCTTAGCTATGATAAGATTAAAAATATTACTAACTACGACTAGATTACATTGAATTTATTATAATTTTAGAGAAATTTTATGACTTTTATATTAATAATATTATCATTAAGAAGAGTCATCAGACTTGTGTATGATGTTCAGTTGCCCACAAAAAATTTCATACTTTGAAAAGGAACATTTGTTATCAGATAACTATGAATGACAAATGTGGCTACAAATGCTCAGTCTAGCTTTAACAACTTCAAGAGAAAAAAATGCTCTGTTTGTGTTAGTTATAAACTGTCGAAACTTGCTATCAGAGTCCTATTAATTTCTTAAAAGAACAGTTATATCTTCTGCATTTTCAAAAATTTTATGATTCATTCCAGCCTGTACTCCTTTATGTTCACATGATGCTTATATCATCTTCTCTAGTACTAAGCTGAACAGCTTCGGCAAAATTTTATCTCCCTGCATCAAACCTGTTCGAACTTTGAAGGTTTCAGATTCTTTTCGTGGCACCAGGACTTGTCAATATATATGTATATTTTTTTTAAGAACATGTTTCATTATTTTACATATTTCTTTCCTTCCCCATGTTTATATATAATAATAAATCATAATAAAAGGCTTAGCAAAGCCGAAGATTTGACGCCGACACCACCAATCGGTTTTTAGAGACCATTAGCCATACAAATCCAGTTCCGCCAGGTGAGCCTGAGTGTAATCCTCTCACCTTCACTTCGGTCTACCCCTCTGACATTTACCAGTTGGCACAGAGCATATTAATCTTTTAGAAATTCTTTCATTATTGTATATATATATATTTACATATAAACTTTTCTGACAAGTAGCATATTGCTGTGTGTATATTTGCATCACTACGTATCAAGTTTCTGGTTTAAGGCAAAATCTTATTTCTGATGATATTGAAAACAGTAAAACAGTCATTGGATGAATATTGCTGATAGTGGATTCCTTAGTTATACCTTTAATCTCTGATTTCTAATAAAACAGATACTTTTTAGTTTACAAATAGATTGTAGTTTAAAAAAAGATTTCCGTGATTGGTTTCTATCAATAAATTTATAATTACTGATAAAATAAATTATTCGTGTGAAGCGATGTCTCCTTGCAGCAAAAGAGGCCATTTTCAACAAATACAAAATTAATAGAACTAGTTTTGAAAGCAAATGTAGCAGAGTGAATTGAGTCTAGAACTGAAAAAATTGGTGATGAAAAACAAAACTACCATAGCCTAATTTTGAAATTATAAAACTACTTCACCATGATGGAGGAACACAAGATCACACTGCAGATGAAATTCCCAAAAATGTGTCAGAAAGAAGACAAAGGTGACAATCCACTGGTGAGGCTCATATCTCCACTTAAAAGTACTTGTTAGGAATTTGTTTTCTTCTTTTAAAAAAGGTAGTCAAAGATAAGTTCCACTTGTAAACATGTCAAAACTCAGCCAATCTTGGAATTCAATCTGTAGTGGGCTTATGTGATCTTTTGCCAACCCATCTTGCTGGAGTGACATTTGTAATTGTATCTAAAAAATGTTTTTGGAATTTCCAGACGAAATTGGGCAGATTTTCTCTTAACTATTATTCAAGAAATAGTTCATCTATACTAACTATTGAACATGAGACTTTGTAGATTGTAAAAACAACCAATCTTCTTTCACTGTAATACATCAATTCCTGACAACTCTACCTAACAAATGATGGAACTGTCTCTAACAAAAAGGCTCAGTGCTTTCATTTGCCTAATTTATCAAACCTTAAAACCATTTTGGATAATTCAAAAAATAAATATTACTAATAACGAAAGCATGTAAACTACCATATTAAAATCATTAACTTAATTATTTATATCATGTGAAGAAAAACCTCTTACCATGATCAAGATAATTTCTAATTAATAACACATTCATACACTAAATTTTAGATGAAGTAAATCAAACATTTAAAAACCGTTGTTGATTTATTTATTAAATATAAATTGTTCTAAAGATTATCCTCTATGATAATCAAATCACTGTTTATAAATGAAAAACTCTACATATAATCAATTTCTTGAAATGAAAAAATCTAAAAAACATTTATGTTAATAACTGGAACTAGAAATATAATCGAAACTAAAACTACAATAACACAACTAAATCAAGAAACCTGATTGAAACACCTTGGTTAATGTTATTACGTATAAAACCCAACAATACATAAATAACAGATGCATAACATTTAATTAGTTAAGTTTACCTTTTCAACTTTCTTATCTCCTCTTTCAAGGGCATTCACTGCTTCTTTAAGGGCCTTTACTACTTCAGCAGGGCTCTTCTGTGATTTCCCGAATAATGGCATTTTTATTGAAACACTGGAAGTCAATAACATTCAATATATTATTTACACTTTGAAACTTTAATAGATCAAAATTACACCAAGGAAAACATAAAAAACAAAGAGGTTTCATAACCTTCTAATCCTAACTACAAAAACTTCCTCTGTACTAAGACAAGAGAAAATTTGTCGTGACCTTTCAAAATGATAAAACCAGCTAGATTTTAGTTAAACGACTACACATTAAACAAAAAATTTAAAAATATCACACATTCATTAAAATAGGTACAAATGAGGATAAGAAAATGCTAATACTATACTGATTTTTAATTAATATGATTTATCTACTAACGTCTATTAGCTTTAATGCTACTCCGAGCTTAAATGGTATTCCTTTAATATCGAAGCAAAATCTGTAGAATTTACTTATTTTTGGTAAGTTATGGCATTTCACTTTAATACCAACGACCAGACAATACAGACGAATGCAAAAGCTACATGATTGAAAAAGTTAATACATAAAAAAATTGTTAAAGAAATTAAGAAATAATAAAACAAAATGAGTTTTTAACCTTGATAAAATATTGTGGATAGAATAAAACGGAACATTCAATTTTAGTTCAATCAGCAGAGTGGATTTGTTTGGTACCAAATTTATTAATCAGCTGATAATGAGGTTACATGCGGTATGTGTTGTTGATAATGAAACTGCCAACTTGTAGTAGGATCGTCGGCTTTGCATAGAAATGGAATACTTATTCACATTTCCATTCCTTCTTTTGGAAGTTCCCAACTTACGAATAAAACGACCATCATGGTTTCAACAGCCCTCTGCTATGGTCACCTATTCATTAGTTTTACTATCATATTTTCTTGTTACTGGAGGTATATTGAAAATTGGTGCTTGAGTATATACCTATATTTACACAATAAAACTTTGCCCATATACACACATTTTATGTCCTTTGTTTAGGTATAATTTATGATGTCATCATTGAACCCCCCAGTGTAGGATCTACAACTGATGAACACGGACATTCCAGGCCTGTATGTTAGATTTTATATTTTTAATATGTAATATCTATTTCAGTAATTCTTACAGTCATTTATGCATGCTAGGTGGGGCAAGATCACACTGTACGTGGTGTTCCCTAAGTAGTAATGTGTCCAAAAGTAACAGGAGACCACTGATTCTGTAGCATAATTGACATCCTAATCCTTGCCAAAGATTATTAGTGGTAATTAAAATTATTACTGATATGACAACCATTAAACTTATACTCACTTAAGATAGAATCGAACCCCCAACAGGTCTATTTCAGTTGAGGTTGGGGCCTTTCTTTATATTTAAAGGAAATATCTCCGGACTCATGACTAGCCCACCTTGCAGGAGTTGTTATTTTCCTATTAATCGGTTCTGCTGAACACCCCTTTATATTCTTAAGACCTAATGTGTAATCAAAACTTCTTTATTAAACCTATTATTATCTATTCTGATCATATAAAACATTTGAGTCTTCTTTTTTCTCATTAATGTCTAATTCTCCCTTTTCTATGATTCCCAAAATATTTCTCATTCTGTACCTCTACCCTTCTATTTTCTTTGGTCCATGTATTTATCCCAAATTATTCTTTTCGTTTTCAATAGCCTTTGTATATTTGCCCCATATAATATCGCTAGTTTCACTACAGACTCATAATGCCTAAGTTTTTCCTCTCCCCCTTCCCAAAGAAAAAAAAATTGTCTTTAATCTTAATCTATTTCCTGGTTTGCAGTATTAAGTTAATGCTGTATGTGCCCAAAAAGCTACTTCCTCTTCTTCATGAATTTTAATGATCCTTGCCGTGCTCCAATCCCACTGCTTTGCTCTAGGTCAGGAACCTTGTTCTCAGAAAGCTTGACTTTAACAAGGGATAGTTTCCTCTTTATTTGAAACTTCATGGTATGAATAACCATAAACATATTGAGGCTGAACTTTCATCTAACATGATACAACGAGGATTGTAAGTCCTAGAGGAAGGCTTAAATAAATATATGAAAAATCAATTGTACTAGTTCACATCAGTCCTGCACGTATTATGCGTTGTTCACAATCACTTCGGCCACACTTGTTCATGGAGGGCCGAATGCGTTCGGGTTTATCTGAAAAAGAACAAAGACGACTGATCTCTTGAGTCAGTTAATGTTAACTTTCCCACCATTTAATTACTTTATCCTTAACCATGTTCAGTTATACAGCAGGAGTTGACTTGTATTCGAAATTTAGGCTACATCATTTAATCTTAATCGAACTTGTACATATATTATACATCTGCGGAAAATAATTTTTTTTTTTTCCTATGCCTAAGTAATGTCTGCTTCATCAGCCATGCGTGCTCTTGCAGTCCAATACAATTTTGCTCTCCGAGCATAAGGGCTTTCCATTTCATTAAAGGAACATCTTATGTCCTGTAATGCAGGGCATGTATCAAAATGTTCTCCTGTCATCATGTCTAAGGAACATAGAGGGCACGTCGGGCTATCTTTTATACTGATGCGGTGGAGGTGCTTCTGAAGGAAATCATGGCCTGTGGGCATTCTAAAGCATGCCACGGCTTGCCCTCTAGGGAGGTCTCTCAGGTCGGAAAAGAAATAGTAATAGATAAAAAACCTTTAATTATTATATCTCTGAATGCTATTTCATAATTATTTTTTTTATTGAAATACATTACTCATTATCTCGGAATCATCAGATATTCTTAATCAGTTGTTTCCCAATAGGTTAATTCCTTTCTTAAAACTAAACATCCTAATAAACACGATATTGTTTTTATTTTATTTTTATGAATGACTACAATAAGTTCCAATTTTTGGATTATTAAGCAGAATAACAATAATTACAGAGTTAATTCATTCAATAAAAATAATATTGTTTAAAATGAGAAAATAAATTAGAAGTTTACTTTACATTATAGTCCAACTAAGTGGTAAATCTACGGGTCCCGTTGGAATTGGGCATTATTTGAATAAATATTTATCTACATAACGATTAATAGATACATTTTATTCATTATTTGATGGATTTTTACATATGATTTCTTGGTTACTCGATAGTTACAGACATTGTAAATTACCTATTATCTATTAATAAGAATAACGAATAAAAAGATAATAGATAATTGCAGATTATTTATTATCCAAATGATGAAAAAAAATCTTTCATAGACAGTTATAAAAGATAATATTCCATAGTATATGCATATTTCTTCAACTACATGTAAGCGCGTGTCAATAAAAAGTTTATTCCTAAAAGCATTATTTTTTAAACTATCCTTGAAGGGCGACTGAAACATCATTTTACATATTTTCTTTATTTTTCTTCCAGATTAATTATCGTTCTAATAAAAATTAATGAATTAGTAATTACACAATTTGTTAATTAATTATTAATAAGGAAGTTCTATGATGGGAATACGTTTTTTCAAAAATGCATGAAATGGGATTGTGTGGTGCGGGCAAAAGCTGACGTCATAAAAGACGGCAACGTTCGGCTGTTCTCGGTATTCCATGAACAAGTGTGACCGAAGTGATTGTGAACTACGCATAATCTGTTCGGAACTCTTGTACCAGTCAATTGTTTTAACAAATTTAGTAGCTTATTCTTTTCTTTAAATAATTGTCATCATAATAAAATATATATGATTCATGATAATAATGGGATTCTCTATGGTTTTAAGAATTTTGTTAAAGTCAAGCTGAGAATATAAAAAAAATATTTAAGTTGAATAAAATCTTTTGAAAATTATAATATGAAGGAGTGAAATTATCAGATTTAGCTCTAGAACTGAAATAGTCACAACCTACTGTTCCATAGTAGTCGTTACCGGTTTTTGCCCACTATTAAAATATTTAAATTTTTTAAAAAGTTATTTGCAGTGTATGAGAGAGAAAATATTTACAAGCGATGGGCTCCACTTGAGCAGTATTACCTTTTCTTAATCTTATATATTATTTCTAAAAGGTGTTTTTTTGTTGGTATGCCATAATTTCGTCAATTCTTCATCAAATCCAATGATTAACCACTCACTTTGAAGATATTCTCCTTCTTCACATGCGAAAAATAGTCCTATCCCCCCGAAATTTCAGGAGAAAAAGTTATGAAGGAAAAGAAACTTATTTGCAAATAACTCAAAACTTATTCATTTTTTCTTAATTGTACCCATGATAATTAAATTACATAAAAAAAAAAATTGGACAATTAAGGGACAACTTAATAATTTTTTCATCTTTAAAGATACTGCATTTATTATTCTACTAAACTTTTTTTCTTGGCTGATACACTAGCTTTATTATTTCTTAAAGACATTTGTTTGTTCTTACATTTTATATTTTTTAATAATTTCGAAAATCCCATGATTGTCTTTTTTTTTTTATTACCTTTATTATCTTTCCAGTCAGCGTTTAAAAATAGGCCCTATCAAAGCAATTTGTACAAATATTTTGGTCTATTATGTTAAATGGAATAATGTAATCGACTAAGGAAAAATAATAAATTCCTCCCTCAGATAATACATAGGATAGTAGATAAATCTATTTCCATATTGTCTAGCTATTCCTTCAATAAACAAAATTTTCTGCGAATTATTCGCAATGGCCAACTAGTTATATCAGTAATTTTTAACTTCGATTACCAATTATTTGTAATCGGTATTAAAAATTACTGATAAAATTAAGAAGAGGTAATTTAGCTAAAGTTCCCATTTATTTCTAGCAGTTAACAGTTTACTTCATTTATATTAATTATTTATTTATACAACCAAGTTTTGGTGCATTGGTCTGCTGTTTATATTTTATATTGACACAGTGAAGATTTCAGTAATAGAAATATATTTTTTTTTTTTTTTAACATATTTCCTTCTGTCGATTTAAAATGGTATTTAGATTTAAGTGGTATGTTTCAGGTGGCCTTTATGCCATATAGAGTTAATGGACAGTACATAATGGAGGGTCTTGCGTCTTCGTTTCTTTTCACTATTGGCGGGCTTGGCTTCGTCATTCTTGATCACACACATAATCCAATGACTCCTAAGCTCAACAGGATTTTATTAATCTCAGTTGGATTTATTTGTATCGTTGTCTCATTCATCGCTTGTTGGGTGTTTATGAGAATGAAATTACCGTAAGTAAATTCGTTTATTTATGAAAACTTGCTTTGTTAGTAGATTTGGCTTTTGCCTATAAGAGGTTGTCAAAGTCGACAAAATGATTAAAAGATAAGAATTTGAAAAAAAAAAAAACAGGTGTTGCAATTATTAGTTTTTTTTAAGAGGAAGCTTATATAGATCGAGAGTTGTGAGATAGACTGAAAACAATCTTTGATTATTTTGTTAGTTATTTTTGGTTTAAGTTGTTCCTATTATAAATAAATTGACTAATTATGGATCTGCTATCAATTATTTAATATCACCTGCAAAGAAGAAGTAGTCAGTAAGAAAGAACTGTCTCCCTCTACTGGGTAGGCCCTTATTAATTATAATTATACAATTCTAATTTTATCATTCAGTTTACGTTTAAAGAAACATTACAAGGTTTGTTGTAGGTACAAGCCAAAATCTACCATAGCAATTAAAATTGATAGTTACATTTATATTGGTTAACTGCCACTTTTTGTTGAATGTACAGAAATTTTAGTTGATGTGTAGAATTTATTTCTATTATAAATTTAGTTTATAATAGAAGTTCAATATATAGAAATTTTAGACATATTGAAGTTCTATATGTAGAGGTTAAGCTGTACTATGCATTAATTACATAATGTAAATCTTAATATATTTTTTTTTCTTTCTTGCAGTGGATATCTGAGAACATAACGGATCATAATGAACATAAGGAATATTTAATGTCTTCTGCCCTTATTTAATTTTAATTCTATTTCTAAAAATTAAAAAAAAAACTACTTATATTGTATAAAATACATATATTTTACTTTATCAGAAGCAAGTTGTTATTATAAGTTAGTTTTTAAGGTACTGAAATATATTTATTCAATAAATTGTTTTATTGATTTTTTTTATAATACATTAAATTTGTTATGTATTCGATAATAACTTATATTCCATTCCTGATATTAAACTTACTTTTTCAAAAGCTTGTTTTGTTGTTTTTTTATGAACAATTTAATCTATAAAATTACATTTGTTAAAAACATTTTTTGAATTGATAAAGAACTCAACAATTCATTTTCATAGAGTAGCTTGTAAGTAAAGATGTAAAAGCCAGGTGATGTAGTAGTTCTTGTAATCACAACTATAATTGAATCCTAAAAGAGCTGAAACAGAAATTTAAGATCATAGTTATTCTTTTTTGGGTAATTTTTATGATCAGATTCCCATGCAGGTCATGTCATAAACGCATAACAGTAATCATCTCATGTGAATTGATACTACAAAACAGTGAGATTTTTTTTTTTATACGTGTTTGGAGAGAAGAAAAAAAGTTATGGAAAAAACAACTCAGTATTCAAACCCATTTATAGATGAGAATGAGAACTTGAAGTTAGCACCATATAAAACAACTAAATTAAAAAGTAAATGTCAAAATAAGAGAGTTAAAAAAATAAATAAGAGTGAAATGGAGAATAAAAAATCAACAATAAACAAAATAATGGAAGAGAAGTAAGACTGTAAAGATGGATCAAATACAAAAAAAACACAATAAATCAATAGGAAGTTGGACTTTAAATAGTAATTGGCTAATCAGCAGTAATTTAAATGAGAAATTTTAGTCTACAAGATGCATATAAATTGAATATTTGTAAAAAAAATCATGAAAAACAAAGAGTCTACTAATAGGAACATGCATAATTATACTGCATACACATTCAAACGACAAAAAAATGAAATGATTCGAGTAACAAAATCTATTACTTGGCAAAATCGGGTGATTTATCAATAACATGTTCAAACTCTGCAAAAGACAGAGCTCCATCGTCATCTAAATCAGCCTCCGCAAGTATATTTTGAATGAGATGGGTCATTTCGTTGTCATTTAATTTCTGAGGACTGGTTAGCCTGTCTATTATTTCCTTCAGGTCCGAAACCCCTAGCATATCATCACCATCAAAATCTGAATATTGAAAATAATTAATATGAATAGTCAATTTTAAAACAATTATTTTTTTATAGAAGAAGATTCTAAGATTGGTGATGAAATCCTGAGAATGATAAATATTAAATTTAATAAAATAATGTTAGAACTATCAGATATGTGCACGTTACTCTCAAAACACCAAAACTGATTGGTTAGTCAGCAAATATTATTTTATTCTTTTGTATTATAGTATTATATTTAGTTAGAGCTTATTCATATACTTCTGTTATAGTTAGTCATATACTCCTATAGTAAGACCTTATTCTCATATTATTTGTTATCTATATATTTAATATATTAGTTTTGGGTCCACAACACCTGAGTATTTAAAATAAATTAAAAAAATGTTATCAAGCCGAAACCAAGAAACCCTTTTTATTGGATGCTGTATTAAAATTTTATTATTAATGTATGATATTCTGATATTGTTTCTAAAGTACTGCATGATAAAAATGGCTTGCCGTATCACTTTTGATAGACATTAATTACAAAAGGCATAAGAACAGAGGGAAAACGGAAGGATCCCTTTGGGAATATATTAAATAGCAATCAGTGTCTTATGAGATGCCAGCATATATCTGAAAGTTTTATAAAAATAACGTCAACTTGATAAAAACAATGCGGCTTTAATAAATAGGAATGAAATTTTGATGGTGTGTGGAAACATAGTGAAATACAACAAAAATACTTAACGAAAATCCTAAAGGCGTGTTCAGCTTTCACGGACTTAGGGGTAGAATCACTAAAGACAGACATCATATCAAGAAAATCTTCAAAAGTACAGTCCCCATCTTGACTAGTACTAAAAACTTTGCAGATTCTGTCGCCAAAAGGATTTACTCTTAACTCTGGATACTGCAAAACTTTGTTCATAGGAAGTTTAGCGTTCCTATTATGCCCAACCTTTTCTGGTGCCAAAGCTTTGAATTTCATATGGGCACTAAAACAATTAATGGATCAATTCATTGTTACTATTCAAATAACATCTTAGGTATTAGATACTTACTGCATCACCTCTTTCTTGGTAAAATAAGTTAAATCCTATAAAAGAAATATGAACAATTTAGTAGAGCATATGATCAATAAAATAGCAAGATGAAATCAGACACGTATAATGGTATTCAAAATATTTGAGTGATTATTACTATGTTGAATTACTAAAGAATCAATGTGAACAGTTTTTTTTTTTTTTAATAAAAAATTGTCTTCAAGTATTAATAAAAAAATTTCGATAATAGTCATAAAACAAACCTGGTAATCTTGAAGTTCTTCCTCTGTGAATTGACTTGATCTTTGGCCCATTACAGGTTTTTCAGTAACCAAGTTTTAAATGGTTCTAGAGATATTTAAAAAATATTAATAGTATCTTATTAGGAATAATTAACTATTTACTATGAGTAATAAAAATAATCGAAAACTCTACTACAATATTTCATAATTTCTTTTTATCAATTAATTTGTTGTTTTTAACCCATTTATTGATTTTAAGAGGACAGTACTAAATAAAACAATTACAAAAATAATTTTTTATGTAAGCAACTTTTAACATAAAATAAAAGTGTTAGAAATATTCCATAAGAAATACAAGAATTAAATTAATATAGTAACGATATTGGTTCATAAGTGCTTCCTCTGGATGATGTATGGGCTAAGATTATGTCAATAACACTTTTACATGAACTGGCAGAAATAGCTATCATTGTCCAATAATACTACTTTGTGATAACACCAATGTTTATATTACATTCAGTTACATTTTATTCTTCGATATTAAAATAATCACATTAGGTTAGTTCTCTATAAAATATTATATTAATCTTCTTCTTTGATATTCTCTCAAATGGTTTGGCTCAGTATTAAAACTATGAATTCAACATCCTTTCTGAGATCCATTAGATCACTGTAGAGCTTTGTTACCAAGTCTGTATGGTTTGGCAAGCTCTGCTTCCTGATGTACTCCAGCTCAAAGCATCTTTGAATGATATACTCTGCGTACTGTTAAAATTCATATAAAGATGTGCTCTCTCCTGTGATGAAGTTCCGAATCTCCAGCGCACAACTTGCTCATTTTATAGCCATGACCATGGTATAATGTGGATGGAAATCATTTCATCTTTGATGAATAGGCTCTTTATTTCTAGAGCTCACACTGCTAGAGTTTGAATGGAGTTTACTTAAGGAGAAGCAGGAAGGATACAGCTCCATCCTTTTCTAGTCGGTCAGTATCGCATTCCCATGCGCAGTGCCTGGGTATCCACTGGAGTACTACTCTTTTAGATACCCATATCTTTATATTAGTCTCACATAATTCTTCTGGGTTGAAATATACAATTTTACAGAATTGATTAAGAATAAATTATTATGTATACACAAATCAATAATATGTATGATTCATAGGATTTTTTATATTATTTATTAAATTCTGATCTCACATTATTAAAGTTTATCTTGACTACTTTTAACATTTTATTTGTTTTACAAATTTAAAATCTTTTATTATAATTGAATTCCTGGCTTTGTTACCATTGCTATTCTTAGCTATTGTGCTTAAAGTCTCCAAAAAAGTATGGGATTGTGATTATCTTTATCTTCAGTCTAAAATATAAAATTATGTCCATTTGATCAACAAGCAATGTAACTTTTTTTTTTTGGTCTAGCCCTTCTTTGCCTTATAGGCTATACAGGGTTTTTCCGAGGGCAGGGGATTGATGTCGGAATTAAAATACCTCCCCCCTCTCACCAGCACTAGGTCAATGTAACCTTCACGTTATGTATAATTTAGCTCACACTATAATATATATATCTTATTACAAAAGATGTGAAAACAATGAGAAAAAATTATGTCTATTTGAATCATGAATAATTAGAATTCTGGAGTTCAGTTTGCTCTGCACTCTTACAGACAAACTCAGCTATTGTCAGCATTCCATGTACAAATTTGATTGGATTCCAAATTATTCTAATACCATCCAGATAGAGCACTTGTAAACTAGTAACACTTCTTCTTTCCAGTTTGTATATTCCTAACATAATGAACAAGTGTTTGCAACAAGAAATTATATTGAGGATTGGTGACAATGTTTAAGCTTTTATACAAGCAGACAATAAAAATATTATAATTTCCAATTTAACATTTGATAACATGTTCAAAAAGTTCAGACTTTTAAAAATAATGAAGTGATAGTTGTGAATAAATATTTATTTAAATGAAAACCATTTCGAAGATTTTTGACACTCAGTGTTAATATTGAATACATGTAATCTTTAGAATCACAATTCAAGATACCTTACTAGTTACCGGTTGCTTAATGAATAAACCAACAACAATATTTAAAATAAAGAATTAACCAGCAATAGTAAACAATAACCTCCCAAATTTAATTGAGTATGTTTTCCTCATATTGCAACGAGGAATAATAAACAGTAAAGTATTTTTATTACATTGATCTCATGAAGCTCTTTGGAATAACTATAAAACAGTTGACAAAAGGGCAACTTTCTCCATACTTAATAATATACTCCCCTCTTTTCCCTCATCATCTATCATCTATAAATATATAGGGAACTTGTTTACTTATTTATTCATTTTCTAATTTATATTAAAGAATTAGATTGGTTAAAAAAAATAATTTTCATTGTTCAAATATTGTATACAAATTTAATTTTAAACAATAAAAATATTAAATTTTAAAATTATATACTAAATATACGAGTTTAGAAAACACTTAGATGGCAGAATATGCTATCAATATGTCTCAAAATATTTAAATCATAACAAGAGAAGAGGCAGGACAGGATCTCCATTTTGGAATCATAATTAAAAGACAACCCGATGTATTCCATCTTCCGGGTCCAAGTTGTGTATGAAGGGTGTCCCCTTAGTAAATGGAAATATTCGAAGAGGTGCAATATCTTGTTAAAATGACTGAAACATGAAGGGAAATAAACAGTGCGGTTTTTCGACACTTGTTGACGCTTTCATTGCACAAAGTACACGATATACTGACTCAAATTATAGTTAAGAACTATGCAACAAAAGATGGTAATGTTCGCACCACATCATAGTTTTAAGTAAAAGGAACAATAGAAGGATGAAATGAAAAAGGTAATTTGACATAAATAGAATTCGAAAATAATATATTAGGACGATGAATAGTAAGGATTTGCAGTTTTTATATCATCGGTTTATTACAAAAAGTCAGGAAGTGCATTTTTGATATAGGTTAACTTTCAAAGATGTTTTTATGAATTTCGGCTTGATTAATCGATAAAAAACACTGTAATGGCATGAAAAAGTAACAAACCACTTTATTCATCAAATATAGTTATAACAAGCGCACAGTTTTTCGATTTCATAAAGGATAAATCGTTCAAAGTTCTTATTTAGCTGAGGTTATGAAATCTCACTTGATAGCTTTTTACAATAAACCGATGATATGTTTTAAGAAAAATATTAGTTCATGGTGCTAGGCGTTGTTACACTTGCCAACTCCTGACGGCTACCATGAGGTTGCCGCCGCGTACTTTCCAAAGTGGAAATTTCAAGATAGAACTTCCGGACCGAGAAATGAAAATTAATCAACCTAGGAGGGAATACAACCCACAACGTTCAGAGCCGTATGAATGATAGACCCGAAACAATTGAATTGATCGAGTGGTAGGGTTCTGCAAGCCGAACTTGCACAGATGAAGAAGCGTAAGCTAAACATGAGAAATATGCCTCACATCAAGACCTCAGGTGAACGGATAAAATATTAATGGAGGAAGAATATTCACCTCGAGAAGGTGAATTCCACATCGCTTGTTGCTGATGGGTATCGGCTTCACTTCTCTTCTGTGGAAAAGAACGGTTCTATGGTCCCGAAATGCCATTCGGTATAATGCTGGATATTCCATACGAGTTTCGCTATTAAAGGAGTCTTTTTTTATTTTTTAATTAACTTTTTTTTTAAATTTATGATGCATAAGTATTTGCCGGGAAACCTTGCATTAATAACAGTTTGAAAAAATAAAATATTATTCTTTACATTGAAATGTTCTTAAAAACTACATACGTAATAATATGCTCTTTATGGCGTTATTAAAGTGAGTAATTATGTAATATTCACTGAAAAACAAAATGAGGATTCTCCAAAGTTACAAGCATTCTAAAATGGGACTGGAGAAATAAGTTAAGAGAATTTGAAAATGTTCTAAAAGTTTTCGCAGGATGCCTCTGGACCTCTTTGGTAGTACTTCAAGTGACTTTGTAGGAGTAAAATGAGAAGAAATGAAACTCTGAAGTATATTTTGGATAAGTGGCCTGGAAAAAAATATTTGGGCCTATATAGATTTCTACCCATATTCTTTTGTTTGGGTGCAGCTCTTGAATTTTCAATGATTAATTGGGATTTTAAGGGGCAAGTAAATTTCTACAGAACTTACAAGAAAAGACAAATTCAGGAAAAAGTAGAAGAATTGATGCATAAAGAAGAGGTTCCTATTTCTTAATCAATTGTTTATAGAACATTTGTAATATGCCAGCTGGTGTTGGTTGGGGCCGGTATTTAACATTTTGTGGTGCTTCCATGCTATCAATGTTTGCTGGTGCACAAGTTGTTCATTCATTTTACAGACCATTAGATGATTTAGACAAATTAATACAAATTGAATTAGAGAAGCAGTTGAAAAGAAACCAAGAAAAGCCTGGTTAAAATGTAAAATGATATGATTAGCCTTAATTGTAAATAGGTATGTTTGTGATAATTAAAAAGTATTTTTAGTATTTGTGCATTTATAAAATTCACCTTACTGAAACATCCTTTATTTTCATTATTCATAAGCGATGTTTTTTCTCATCAATATATTGATTGCTGAGTATAAGCAGTAATTATTGTTACTCTATTTACCAAACTTTAAATTGATCTCTCTCATGTTTAAGAAGCAATTATTAATCAATGAAATGCCTTTACTGTTTGATTTAATGTGAGTAAGAATTTTAATGTGTTTACTTTTAGTTGACTAAAGGGTTTATTATCTTGATGGATACAGATGAGACATAATTTGTAAATTAAAAAAAAAATCAAATATGTAAATACTTACTGTTAAAGAGCCTCATTTTTAAATTTTCTGAATATTATGGGTTTTTAAATATTAAAATAAGGCTGTAATCCTAATGGACAGAAAAAGTAGACAATATAAATTAAAACCTATAGACCTGTTTAATTACCTGTCCCCAGTATCGGAGTAATGAAAATGAGGAAGGATGATTTTGATAATTACACAGAACTGAAAGTTCAGTCAGCTCATTGTACCGATTAAAACTAAAACTTTAACAAATATCATAGATTTATTACAAATATTTATCAAATTGAATCACTGAGCACTTGGATGAATTTTCTCTCTATCAACAATGTACTTAGAAACATTATACAATAATCCAACAATATTTACTTGATCATTATCTTAAGTATACATAAAAAAAATCTAGTTTTTAAAAGTATTAAAGCCCTTCGGTAAGGTTTTTGTTCTTGCAATTGGTATTTCTGAAGTCACTACCCTCATTTTTATTCTGAATATAATTATCGCGAATTTATTTAGATAATTTAAAAATGAAGGTTGTACCGCATATTTACAATTACGAGGATGCATGCCTGATGATTAAGTTACAGAACTGTGTCTTATTGAAATGATCAACCTCTAGTATTTTCTTATGCCTCATACTTCTGTTCTCTTTAATAGGGATCCTCAATATTTTATAGTACAGTAAAACGTTCTGAACATTAACTTAAATTAAAATAGAGCAAACATTGAACTAATAGCTGCATAGCATTGCTTATCACTAAGAATGGCCTTAATGAGGATATAGAAATTTATTTACACACATACAAAAAAAAAATATTACGAATGTTATAGTTGAAGGTTTTGCATACTTAAGATTAGGATTAGCACATAAAATTTAAGAGAATAATACTTCTTCCATCGAATAATTAGCCCAGTTTTAAATGCAGAAACATTTAATATTGGATAACGGAGAGCTAGACTAATAAGCAGTTGAATATGGAAACCTCGGTGCTGAAGTTATCTTAAGCAAGCCTGGGAAAAGGTGCAGCTGTAACAATATATTGTTATACTTCATGTCTGACCTGACATCATATCTTCTCATAAAATTGAACAGTATCACACTGTTAGAACTATCAAATATTAACTTCTACAAATGGAAGTGCTGTAAATAAAGAGATAATCACTTGATCAAAATATTTTCATGGCTGCAATAAAGTAATTGTATGATGTAAGTTTAAAAATTCAAAATACCCACCAAAATTTATAAATAGATTGGAGAAAAAAACAACTGAGCCCAAAGTCTAAATAAATCAACAAAGAATTATTTGTATATGCTCAAAGATTGAAAACATATTTAAATTTTATTATAAGAAAATACATTTAAAATTATTTACACTTTTGTTTAAACAATACAAGTTTTGCATTAGATTATATCTGAAACTAGCTAATTTAACTATTTTTGTTACAGACAAAAATCTTTAAAGTAGTCATTTATCAGTTAATGCAAACCTTCTCTTGATTTGTAAAAATAATTTATATAACATTACAAAAGACTTAATGACATAAGTAATTTAGATAAAATATTTAACTGTCGGTAACTTTTTGCATTTTCTTAATTTGTTTGAGTTTCTTCTTTTTCAATTGTGTAAGCCGCTTTTCCTTAATCTTATTCAATATTCGTTGTTCTAGATTTGATACATCTTTCCCCTTCAGGATTAAATCTTTCCTTTTATTTATAGTTTTTCGTTCATGAAATTCAGATTCTTCAAACTCAATTTCACATTCCCTTTTAGTGATTGAGACCTGAGCAAATATTTTAGCTACTTCTTTATTGCTAACTGTAAATTCCTTAAGTTTAGTATTTATTGTTTCTTCAATAGATTGTAATAATTTTATTTCTTCAGGAACAACTAATGATATTGCATAACCTTTTCTTCCGGCACGTGCAGTACGTCCTACTCGATGAATGTAATCTTTAGGAATAATTGGCACATTATAATTCAGTACCAATTCAACAGTTGGTATGTCTAGACCACGGCTGGCAACATCAGTAGCTACCAGAAGTGGAACGATATGGGATTTAAACTTGGATAGTGAATTCAGTCTTTCTTTTTGTGGCATCATTTTATGAAGAGGAACATTTTTAAAACCAAGAATATTCAAAGTAACCGAGAGCAAATGACAATTCTTACATGTATCAACAAAGAGTATTATTGAGGTATCTTCATGTTTCGCAATGAATCTTCTTAAAGTCTCAACCAAATATCCGTCTTTTACGTAGGCTGGGCAAAAAACATAAAATTGTTCTAATTGTTCAACTGTAGCAACGGTTGCTACTTCTTGCCATAGAAAAACTTCTTTCCTAGCTACTGCTTTAACTTGATCTAATGTATCAGTCATGGTAGCACTAAACAGTAACATTTGTCGGTTGGAAGGCAAAGTTTTTATAATACCATAAATTTCCTCATCAAATGGGCCTCCTAAGAGCTTGTCAGCTTCATCAAGAACTAAATATTTTATTTTACTGAAGTTAAATGTGTTACAACTGGAAAGATGATCATATAATCTACCAGGTGTAGCTACCACTATGTGAGGTTTTTTTAAAAGTTCTTGTCCTTGTAAAATCATTTCTACACCTCCTACAATTATAGAGACTCTCAGGTTCATACATTTACCAACCACAGAGAATGCATCACCAATCTGATGAGCTAGCTCTCTGGTTGGTGTAATAATGACAGCAAATATTCCATAGGGATCCTCAACCAAATGTTGTAAAATAGGAAGAGCAAATGCCAAGGTCTTTCCACTGCCCGTTTTTGCGACACCAATCACATCTTTACCACTGAAAATTTCTGGAATACAATTTTGCTGAATAGGTGTAGGTTCTAAAATACCTATGTTCTTCAACTGACGAATTATCCAAGGATTTAATTGTAACTGCGAAAACGATTTAACAGACATTTTGTAAACTCATTAAGATAATAACATGAACGACTTAATGAAAATCAACAAGTACACACTGAAACCACCTTGCTTTAGAACCTCTCACTTATTTACCTGACATCGAGGCGATAGTGAACGATTAAATCACGCTGGAAGTAATTTAAAACCAACTTTATAAGAGATAGTTTTTAAAATGAGCTTAACTTCACTAACTATTTTTAATTTCATTTTCAATATTATTTATTGCATAACATTATGAATAATTTATAGCGTATTAACTTTACTTTTAAAATAATGCGTTCCTAGTACTTATTAAAAAAATATATAATAACAGTCAAATTAAGATATAACAAATACTGAACGAAAACATAAATATTAACTCGAGCAAATAATGTACACAACAATAACTTATGTTGAGTAATAACGAAACTGAAAGGGTTAGACTTTTTTATAGGCAAGTGAGTCTTTTATTAAAATGATAATCTTGTTCATAGCTACTTCTGATTCGATGTCTTAGGGTATAAATTCCTGACTGCTTTGAGGTACCTGTTAAAGAAGAGTCTGAAATTAAATAAATATAGTAGAATGTTAATCAATAAATAAAACACAGTTTGCGATAAGGATAAGACTGGTATGTACAGAGAAGAAGTAAAGTAGCAAACTGCTCTATTCCTCCTTTCAAAACTTTCCTTCTTAACTTTTCAGATGGTATCTAGGCCAATTTTATGGAGTTCATTTCGTATAAAAGTTACCCAATCTGAAGGGATTTTGTTGTTTCTGGAAAAACATTACTAAAATAAGAAGTGTTCTGAAGGATAGAGAGAATGAGATAGATATTATACCTAGCGTCAGTGCAAGCCATGTTTTACTCCTTATATCCTGATTTCAAAGTCCCTCCTAATTGGAAATTCTCATAAATATAAATAAATATGCTTTTGGGCACGCTTGTAAAGTATTTATGTAAATGGTGGTTAAGGGATGACATAACCTGGTTTAGATTCTGGATTTATCTTTGAGAGCCTCAAAACTTGGCTGAGGGGCCACCAAAACCATACTAACGCTGTTGCCTTATTACCTTTAATAATAGAATGAAACAAGTGGGGGCCACTTTTCTATATAACCTTTGACGACTACTTAGAGTTTGCCATGCTGTATTGACTACAGTGGGAATGCAAGATTCATTTCCCAGATGGTTATGGAACATACAACGTTCAGAACCTGATACTTTGGGACCCTTTTTTTTTTTTTTTTTTTTCTCTCTCTGCCTTGCCTTATAGGCGATACGGGTTGTTGCAGCAGTATGTGTTTTCCACTGCTGGCAGTATAGGTCTGTTGAAATTTGTTAACATTATTATTTATGAGGTGTAGACTTGTTTATGAGCACAAACCTCACTTTTCTTTTCTTTTTTCCATTATTCCACGTGAAGCCACTCCTCGAAGCAGCTGCAACTTGTCTTAGCTTCCTTCTCTTCTTTCCAGATCAAAATGTGTAGGGCCTACCGCATCTTTCCACCCGTATACGAACTCCCTATAATGTGGGTAATTCTCTCTGCTCATTAGCTGGGTGAACATGCTCTCTGCGTGTATATATCCCCGTCTCTCTCAGGAGCTTGGCTCTTAATTCCTCGTAGGCAATACATTCGACTACCACATGTTCAGCGGTCTCCGGAAAGTTTCAGTTAGGGCATAGCGGATCAATATTCTTCCCGTGTTTAGCGAGCTTCGCTCGGAAGCCCCCATGTCCCGTGAGGAGTTGAGACACCCAGTAATCCGGAAGGACCCATCTTGCATCTAATCGTGACTTGACCGTGGGAAAGTACTTTCTTAGAGTAGCTCCCTTTGGAGTTGCCATCCATCGGCGGTTCTATTGATCAATTGTGTCCTCCTTGATAATTCTTTTCCATCTTCTTGGGTCTTCTTCAATTCTCATATTTAGATTCTCATTTATTTCATTTTGTATTCTGCTTTTTTGGGAGAGCTCTTTTTTCCAAAATTACCTTAAGCCTCATTACTTGAGGGCATATTTCCAAAATTATTAACTTCATTTGCACATATCATTCCAAGAGGATGCAGGGATTCCTAAGTCATCTGCTTATAAGAATCCTTTAATAGCTAAATATTCAGCTCTCACTTCTAGGAGATCCTACAAATCAATGGTGAAGGGTAAAGGGATTTATATCCTTGAAAAATGTCTTTTCTTAGCATTTCGATTGGTATTGAGAATTTTTTAAGATGATTGAATTGGTGGTTCAAACAGGTATAATCGTATGGTGGCGGGGTATACAAGCGAGCTGACACGTTGCCCGGCAACCTTATAAACCAAAGATTAGGAGATGAAATCCCGGTGATGGGGGGACTTTTAACTCTGCATTAATTCTCTGTCTTCTTCTCTGGCCTGAAAAAAACCTTCATGGTATAGATGGCAAGGAAGGGAGACAAAGAAAACAATATATAGAACACCTATAGAGAGATCATGATGGCCGAACATGTTAATAGCATAAACATTAACATTCATTGGAGTCTAATGATGCCAGTTTGAACCTGGGCCTGGGCGATTAAAATTCCCTCTGTAGGGCTGAAAGAGGGAGGTAGTGGAGTATTAAAAAAAAAAGATAGAACACTTTTCATAATAATGACTTCCCCACTTAATGTAATGAGATTATATAAAGAACAACTTCGAGTTGGCTTCCTTCACTTGCTCTCAGAGCCCATCTTTAGAGTATGTACTTGAGGAGACAAGCTGTATCCATAGGGCTGGACTATATCGATAGGGTGACAAAAAAATAACCATTTAGGGAGAGAAGGCACAAGGAGGAAGATTAGGCTTGCAATGGAGAAGCAGTGCAGAGGACTGGAAGGAGAGGAAATCTATCATCGAAAAATCACTGGTTCTCTGAGGACTGTTGAGTCAAATAATAATTAGTTCCGGGTACATAATCTTTCCAGGTCAGCCCCTTTGCTTGAAATGTTCCACCAAAAGTTATGAACATATTTGATGAAAATCTAGACTAATTTTTTTTTTATTTTCGTTTTTCTACAACTTAAGGAGTCATATTCCACACTAACACCCAAAAGCCACTGCTCCCTGTCCATCCAATCTCCTTCACGGAGCCCTCTGGCTGCCATGCTTTCCTCCACATCCTCTATCCATTTCTTCTTTGGCCTTCCACGCTTCCTTCTTTCAGGTGGCATATAGTTATAAATTTTCTCTGGCCAGCGGTTCTCATCCATCCGTATTAAGTGGCCATACTAGACTAATACTAACACAATAAGAAATGATTAGAAATTTTTAACCAATTCCTACAAATCCAAAGTAAGGTTTACTCTTAATAAAAGTTTATTTAAAAAAAAATATTTATTACAACATTTTTACTTACAAAATGCAACATATACAAAATACACATAACAAAACAAGATGAATAAAATATAGGAGATCTATAAGCATTTATATCATCTTTTATATTTAAAATGAAAATTAAATAACACAGAACATTATATGATATATTTAAGGAAACTTTCAATCCTATACAAATGATAATAAATCAATAATTTTAGAAAATAGAAAAAGGCATCAACATACAGCAAAAGGTTGAACAAAACAGCTATTTTTAATATACATATATAGTTTTTGGGACGCAACACATTCACATTAACTTCCTAACCTAAATGAATAACTAAGAAGTAACAAACCTTTGTAAAAAAAAAAAAAAAAAAGAAATTAATTTAATTTTTAATAGTTTAGTATATTTAAGTCAGTTCTTGTTATAGACAATATCTGACAATAATTATTTATATATAAAAAACTATATATAAACCACTAAGTAAAGTTTAAATAATATACACTCCTGACTGAGCAATAATTTACACGTCTGATGAAATAAATAAATAATTATAAAAGTTAACTGAGACAATCAGAAAAATGACTGTCAGAATTACATACTTTATAAAAAAATAAGCAACGATTGCTTTAAATACCTAATTTGTTAAATTTTAACTCTGCTAATACTTAGGTTTATACACCAATATACTTATAAAGGTAGTTAGTTATTCGAGGAATATTTTTTGGAGTGTATTTAATCAGTTTTACGAGGTTTGCGTTTCCGTACATTGTTTCCTTCTTGAGCAACTTCATCAGTGATCTCTTCCTCAATGATTTCATCATCCTAAAAAATATATATAATATATTGACATTTATAGAATTAAGAATAATATTGTTAAGCTTTTTAGACTGCTACTTAACAGAGTTTAACCAAACTAAATTTTCATTATTATCTAGAGCTGCAAGAAAGATTTAAGACAATATCAACTCGCCAAGTGCATCTTAAAACAAAATGGTGAAAGATGAAAAACTTTGATACTTGGTCCATTTTGAATCCAATAACGGCTTAGAAAATTTGTATTCAACTTCTTATTGCTGTTATTTAAAGGTTTAATAAGAAGTTTGGAAATATTAAACTGTTATTCAAAGTGTTCATATAAAATGAGGGAAATAGTAAAATGGTTTATTATCTTTATTTATCGAAAATCAAATGAAGGATGATCAGAGGAAAGGATACACCCTCTGTCCCTTACTGTGATGATGTCCTTCAGTATAATAAAAACAGTAAACTGGACTAGAATGCTAAATGACTGAGATAAAATGGGAAGTAACGTGCAAGTGACAGGTTCATCTTCATACATACGTGGCACGACATCCTGTTACCGAGACTGGACCTCCTCCAAGAGTCTCTGCCAGTTGGCTGTTTTCTATTGCAGCTCTCCAGTTCCGTATGCCAAGCAGGGCTCTCGCATCATAGGCCATGTTGTCCAGCCATCTCGTCCGCGGCCTTCCTACCCGTCTTGTGAGATGCAGCTCCTCAATCATAACTTTATTTCAAAGGCACTCATTCTGGCCACATGCCCTGCCCACCTTGGTCTCGCAAGTTTAATGTAGGTGACTACGTCGATGTCTGTATGGCAAGAACTGAGCTCCCTATTTTTTTCTTTTCCTCCAGACATCACCCTCCTTTACTGGACCATAAATCCTTCTGAGGACTCCTCGCTCGAACACAGTCGGCTTTATCTTATCACTTTTCGTCATAGTCCAAGCCTCTGAGCCATATGTCAAAACAGGCCGTACAAGTGTCTTGTATTAAATCAGCTTGGTCTTCTTTGAGAGATACCTACTTCTAAAGTATCGGCCAAGTCCAAAGACACATCTATTTGCAGCCGTGATCTTTCTCTGTATTTCTTGAGCCATGTCATTTTAGCTATTTACTTCAGACCCAAGATATATAAAGCTTTGGTCCATCTTCAAGGTCAATTATCCAGCAAGCCATTAAAAGAATATAAAGTTTGATCATTTAAAACAATAACTAATGGTTTTCACTTGAGTTAAGCAAAACAAGCCCATATTAATCAAATAATGTTAATTAATAAAACTAGACTCATTTGAAACTGCCTCATTAATATCATAGAACAATATATATTTTATTTAAATATAACCACCCAAATTAATTTATTATGGTTACTAGAGATATGAGTCGTCATTAATCAAAGACACTTCCCAAGAAAAGAAAAGAATCTCGGTAGATCGGGAAAAAAATTGATAAAGTATTGTAAGTCGCATCCTTCCTGAACAAAGGGAGAATAAACATTTTAAAAAAAAATTAGTAACTTACCGAATCATGAGCGGAATCTCCTTTGGTATCATCAGTAACAACAGTCCTATGAGAAAGTTTCGGAGGATAGATCAAGTCAATCAAGCAAACCATAAACTGTAACAAAAGTTTGTTAATTTAAAATAGTAAAATAAATAAATCAAAACAACATAAATTTACAATTAAAAACACTGCAAATTATTACACAATGGTTAATTATTTCCAAACAATTATGTATCAAAAGTAACATTACTTTCCTTGTCACATAAGGAAAAATAAAAAATAAATAATAAAAGATGATTTCAAATATTACCCTAAATAATTTTTTATTTTATCATTAGTAATTTTCTAAGAAAAATAACAAATATTGCTTCAGTTGATGTAATAATTTCAGGATATTAAAAACCAAAACAAAAAAAATTAGTTTTTCAGTAGAACATATTAAAAAAAATTAGTTAAGTAGTCTCAGAAAAAATGCGGGGACGGAGTACGACTGATGGACACAATTTTTTTTAATTTGATTTTCGAATTCTACATATCCTGAAAGGTAAAACCTCAAATTTGAAGGAGAGTTAAGTTTATGAATTATCTAGACAATTATAATGGTTGGTTATTGAAAATAATCAAACAAATAAAAAACAACAATTAAAAAACAAAAATTTCAATTATTAATAATATCAAATTGATCATGGTTTAATATGTTATTGTTAAACTATTAAAATTTGAAAAAATAAAAATAGAGTACATACAACAAAAATAATCTTTCTTCATAATTAATGTACTCAATAATATCATAGGAAGAAAACCATTAACCACCATCAACATCAAAGAAAACCATTAATAAATTTTTCTGAGGAGTTTATCGGGGGGGGGGGGGAGGGGAGTGCAGTCAAATAAATACTAAATTAAAATATAGTAACTATTAATTTTATTAAAATAATTACTATATTTTAATTTAGTATTTATTTGACCGCACCCCCCAATTAACTCATTCTCATATTATACCAACGGTCAACCATCTCTACATTATAATAAATTTTTCTATTAACATGGTTATTGTGACTATCCAAAAGTGGAAAACTATTAATTTTTAAAATGTGCTAGCTTTCTTTTTAAGTAGCAATTTATAAATATGTATATACTAATACTCACAAACATACAAACCAAACAAAATAACTAAAAAGACTCACCAGACCAAGTAGGGCTCCTAAAAGTATCGTAACAAAAGCAAATATCAGATAAGATCCCCAGCTTGGCAGGCCGTAATCCTCCATCAACTTGCTGTGCACGGCCTGAAATAAATATAAAGCTAAACGTATAAACACATGTATATAAGTAATTTTGAGAAGATTTTATGTACATTTATATATGTATGTATATGTGTATATATATATATATATACATATATTTTTTGTTTGTTTATTTTTTAGTGGTTACATACTGCTTTTTAAATAATGTTAGACTGTTTATAAGTTAGTTTTTGGCCAGATTTCTATTTTATTTTTGTATTAATTCATCATTGTTATTTTAAGGGGACTTTTAAGGTCCCAGAATAAAGTTCAATTTTCTATTCTATTCTATATACCAACTTCACATACTGTCATTAATAATAAAATTAGGATGACTTCTGTAGTTATTCAATCATTAAACAAGTAATTATTAGTACAAGTTTAATGGTTACAGAAACCTTTTTATGCCAAATAGTGTATTACTTTTTATGATAGAGAACAGCTAAACTAATTCTGAAACTAATCATTCCAGAAAAAATAAGAAGTCTGTAGGCAATTAACTTAACCTCTAAATAAATTTTTATTTTATCATTAGTAATTTTCTAAGAAAAAAAAAATATTGCTTCAGTTGATGTAATAATTTCAGGATATTAAAAACCAAAACAAAGGAAATTATTTTTTCAGTAGAACATATGAAAAAAATTTTAAAAACATATCTTTGCACCAAATTGTCCGATTTTAAGATTTTTTTTTATATTTTACATTTGTATTTAAGCTACTTTTTTATCATAGA
Organism: Nezara viridula; assembly: GCA_928085145.1. Lineage (NCBI taxonomy): Eukaryota > Metazoa > Arthropoda > Insecta > Hemiptera > Pentatomidae > Nezara > Nezara viridula. The sequence goes on from OV725077.1 coordinate 19,099,785, forward strand.
TGAACTTATTTTCCTAAAGAATTTTCAAATAATATTATTGTTGTATACAGATTTAGTATCTCTATATAGGGCCAATGGAAAAGATAACTCAAAATATAACTTATACAGAAGACCTTTAAATTTATTGTTATCTAAAAATAGAACTATAATACTCGACATTGGTCACCAAAAAATAATACATTAATTCTCAGTTAAAATTTTATAATTAATGAAAGTAGGCAAAGCTGCGACAGAAGACACTAGTTAAATACATTTTAAATCTGATCTACTACACTACACTTTGAATAATATATTTAGAACAATAAAAAAAAAAAAAAATTCAAATTTTAACAGGATCATTCAGACTTCTTGAATTTTTCAAGATACTATTTCATTACATGATTACAGAACACTATTTTACATCAGAAGTTAATCAGTCAGTCAGTAATGATATATTAGTAAAATCATGAGGTTTTAAAGAATTTTGCCCAAACATTCTTAATCTATCTATAACAAAAGAAAAAAACAACTTTAAAGTGTTAAATAAACATTACACGATTCAAATCTGTAAAAACATAAAATAATTATAACAAAAACATTATACTCACTCTCAAACCTTGTGAAAGCTTGAAAAAGTAGGACACAACAGACATTTGAACAGACGATGGTGATTTCCACCATGGAACAGCAGGAATTTGTTTCCATTTTTCATCTTCGATGAAAGACATGAATGATTCCTTATCTCTTGAACCTCTGTACTGCCTGAATTCGCCATTATTCACACTAAAACAAAAAAAATGAAGTCCAATATAATCCTACTTGACTTGTGGTAAAAAGGAAAAAAAAAAAATTAAATTCTTTTACAAAGGTGATCATTTTCAACATTTACAATGTAATTAAAATCAAAATATATAAAATACAAAAAAGAAAGTTTTTTTAATAGAATTATTATTAATCTTGACCTGTAAACTTAATGGGATTATAGTTACGAAAGATTAAATACAGTAACAAATTTATAAAGATTAGCAGGTTAACATATAGCATATGCATATTTATCATTCGAAGTATCGTGATTGACTTTAAAAAAAAGAAAAAGGATTATGCGTATACATTTTTCATTACTTTAAATAAAATTTTTTTTTTTTCCTTTTTATTAACTGTTAAAAACTGGACAACTGAAATCATGTATAAGTCTCCAGCGAAATAGGCAAATCCAATAATTCACTACTATTTAGTAGACCATATTTTGTAAGAAATTTCGAAAAGCAACAGTATTTTCATCAATGTTACATTAGGGGATCGAAAAGTGACATGTAAATTACATATTTGCAATTTTTAAACATCAACAGCTATTGATGTCAATAATAGCAAAAATAACCGAATTATTGATTACTATACCATTATTAAATGTACTTTACTCAACTCAATCAACTGAAAGAATACATGGGATGTTGATTAGCATAGATCAGAAACATATAATTTATGTTTATTTCCTAAGAAAAATTGTAAGTTTCTTATAACCATCTATTATTTTGGAGTAGTCATTTGAAATAATATCACTGAAACATTGTACCATGCAGTTCCAGCAACAAAAACATGAAAGATTTCTTAATTAATCAAACTACCTGAAAGGATAAATAAAAAGATTAGCTATCAAAACCTGTTTGATAATGTCATTAACATTCATGTAATCTGATATGATTACGAGTGATAAATATCATAAACTCAAATCTAACCAACAAGAAAAAAAAAAGTGAAGGAGCAATGATTTAGAAAAATCAATCCCGATAAATACCATAAATGAAATAATATTATACTACATCAACATTACAACCAGTAGTAAAATTCAGGGTTTAAGGTAAAACTGATGTCATATCTGTTAAGAATATACTCTTATCAATAATAGCAGTAAAACATTGTACAAATTACTTACTGAAATATTGTTGGTAATGCAGTAACAATAAAGCGACCACTAAGACCAGGTGATAAAGTAACATCAATTTGAGCCACAGAAAGGTCTAAATCTTTACTCCAAGAAGAAAACTCCTCCCAAAGTGGCTGAAGTGATTTACAAGCAGGACACCAAGGAGCATAACTGCAGACATAAAACGGTTACATTGAGAAAGTATTAAAATAAACATTAGTCACATACAAAGGGGTAAATACATAAAGACAAAGAAAACTACAGTTCTTCAACAATACAACTTACAATTCGACCATCCATTCTCCGGTAAGCATTTTTTCCCAATTGTTCTCATTTAAATGTATTAACTGAGATTTTGAATACGTAAGTCCCAAATTTAAGACAACCACACAAGCAAACAACACATAACTGTTCAAATTAGCCATTCTGTAAAAGAATTATTAACTAAATCACAATAATTCCGAATTAAAACCAGAAGACACCATAACCAGACGGCAGTGACTACGTGCCCATAGAACTATGAAAATTCCGCCCACTAAGGTTAATATTTAAATGACTAGTTTAAAACATGTGAAATATGATAATTTTTTGTTTGTCAATAAAACTTCAGTACCTATCTTTCAAGATATTTTGTTTCTTTTATCATCATATTTCTTTTAAAATTCTGCTTGTGACTATCTATACTATTCTAATTAAAAGTGTATACATAATATTAAAAAAAATGTATGAATCCTAACTTAGTTTAAAGTTATTTAATTGTCTTAATATCATTTACTATTTTTTGTTTTTTTAAACCGAAATAACATTCAAAGAAACTTTTTAATATTTATTATAGCTCAATCACCGGATAGAGGTTTATGTACCTATATTTTCGTTTATATGATAACAGTAGACTTTTAACATGAAAAACTGATGTACCCAATTGTTTCCATTAGCGTACTTATGTTTTGGGAATACTAAACACGATTCTGAATCTGTTAAAAAAAAAAAAAGTTTTCTTATTGGGAAATATGTAAAATCAAAAATCAACTGCATGAAACTCGATTTTTTTTTAAATAATTGTTTCATGCAAAGTAAGCTTCTTGTACAAAAACAGTACAATAACGATGAGAAAATTATCTACGAATTGTGTTATTATCTTTTTTTTTAATGATTGGTTTCCGCGTTTTTTTTCTTACATTATTCCGATTATTAAGTTAAGTGTTGTTTTTGTATTTGTATTTATTTATTTTTGTTCAAAACATTTCGCTAATGAGTAACTGGGAGAGATGTATACTGTCCAGGAAGAAAGGCACTTGAGTAGGAAAGGTCAGCACGAGCTTCCTTCTCCTACCTACCTATCCCCTGGCGCTGAGGCCGTCCAAGGACCTCGGCCTCCTCCATTATTTTTCGCCTCTGCTCTCTATCAGTACCTTTCTTTGCCATTGTCTTATTCCTAGGCTACAGAGGACCTCTGCTAGGTCATCTAGCCATCTTTTTCGATGACGTCCTCTTACGAAGGACACCAGATCCGGCTCTTAGTACATTTATTGGAGTTCCGCATTAAACAGGTCCAAATATTCACCTGAGTACTTTCCTTTCCCATATATTCAGAATGTTCTCGCTCTATTTTGTTAGTATCCATATTTCACAACCATACGCCACAACCGGTCTAAGGATTGTTTTGTATATAAGGACCTTCCCTCTGTTCGTCAGACCTTTAAACTTTAATGGTTTCTGAAGAGCAAGGTAACACCTGTTACCGGCATGAATCCTAGCTTTAATTTCTTCCAAATTTGCATCATGCTCGGTAACGAGAGATCCCAAATACTTAAATTCCCTAGTAATCGGGAACGTATGAATGCCTAAGCCTAAATTTAGTTGATCTTAGGTATTACTCTTATTTTTGGATATTCACAAGTGCACTTTATTTTGGGGAGGGGAGTCCTCCCTTTCCTCGCCGTTAAGGTTATACGGGGTTTTCCCGGGCCAGGGAGTGTGGGTGGAGATTTAAAAGACTCCTTCGGCATTGGGACTCGAACTCGTAAGTATTTTATATCATTTGATTGATATATCATTTTGCCGGGCAACGGCGGTGCTGTGTACACGCGTTAGTCCATTCGGCTACCCCGCCCACGTTCGCAAGTGCACTGTCTTGCGCTCATTTATTACCATGCCCAGCTTAGCAGCGGATTTCTCAAACTCCTCAAATGCCTTCGCAAGTGCTGCTCTTGCCCTAGCTGATATCAATCAGATCATTGGCATATTTAAGAGCGAGGTTGAAGAGAGTTGAGGAAAGAGGATAACCTTGTCTTGAGCCGCTTTTTATTGCAAAAGTGTCGGACAGCCTGCCCTGTGTTTTGACTTTGCAGTTAGTGTCTGATAGAGTCATTCGAGTTAATCTCACTAATTTTGTAGGGACCCCTAGTTTTGACATAAAATTTATTACCTCCTTTCTATTAATGCTATCCTAGGGCTGCCTAAAGTCAATGAAAAGATGTTACAGATCAACATTATATTCATGTGAGTGTTCCAACATTTGTTGGACGGAGAATATATGATCCACTGTAAACCTACCTGGTCTGAAGCCACACTGATAGTATCCCAAAATATTTTCAGATCATTTTTGTAGTTTCTGGTTAAGTAGGATCGCGAAATTTTATGTCACCGTTAGCAGAGATATACCCTTGTAATTTTAGCACAAAACCTTATCCCTTTTCTTAAATATTGGACATATAATAGCCACATTCCACTCGTTTGGCATGTTTTCTGTAGTCCATACTTATATTAGGTCGAGTAGCTTTTTCAGGATGCCATACGTGTAATGTATATTGAATCTTCATCCATCACGTCTTTGTTGACTTTAAAGTCTCTTCTAGAAGTTTCATTCGCTCGGAGGTTTAATGTGCCCTCCTGGTGATTCCTGAAGAGACATTCCGATTAAATTTATTAGCATTGCAATATAATTGTACTGAACATGTCAGCGCAAACTTACCCGAGCCATTTGCCACGAACTGCAATGTAAGGCTGATGAATGCACTTGCCTTCCTCCTTTCTAATCTCGCAGGTGAGAAAGCATTATGGATATCAACAATTCAGAATCACGCAGCCCTATTCAATAGCACGGTACATCTCCAAGTGTACGCCGATGATTTAAAGATTAAAACGTGCATTAGGATAGTCGTGTTGGCTCTAGCAGATCCAGCAAACAAACTTTGATTACTTACAAATGAGACAAAGGCAAAGTACCAGAGAGTCGGAGGACCATGACCAGAAATCGGATCCTTTGAGATTGGACCTTCTGCTTTAGGTCAGGTAAAGAGCTTCATTTTTCTAGAGTCATAAGTTAGCTCTGGAACCGACGTCTTTCGGTAGATCAACAGGATGTTAGGATAGATAGGATGGCGAATCGGTATTTCAATGTATATACTATCAGAATGGGTTTGCAATGACTTTCGAAGCAGATTCCTTACAAATAGGATTTTGATAGGGTAGGTAACGCCGCGCGAAAAGATGATATAGAGACAACCAAGACGTTACACGGGAGGTCTCTGGTTCAATGGATGCACGGATTGTATTTGGAGTCTGAAATTAAAAATTTGCGTCAATTGACAGTACTAGCTGATGGAAACCCAGTCTCGATGACAGGGCGAAGCGCCAAGTTGAATAACAAAACTTCCTGTACTTATATTAGCTCTACCTTTTTTCCTATTTGGTTGGCATGTAGGAGGTTATAGTAAGTGTCAAATTCTAAAATTTGCTATTTAAGACACAAGTTAACAAAATGATAAGTAGTCCGAAAATTTCTGTGAAAGATAGTTTTGATGATGATGAAATGAGTGACGACGTAGAAGATGAAGTGTTTATTCGGGATGGAAAAAATGGTTTTAAATTTGATGATGAAATTGGTGTCAAAAGACCTCTTATGGCTCCCAGAAGAAAATTCAAGTATAATAATCTGCATTCTCCAAGATGCAAGAGACCTTTCCACATAGGTTTACGAATCAAGTGTAATTATGGAATCACATTTATTGCAATATTTTTAGGTATGATTGATTCATGTTGATTAATAATGGATGAGCTTTACTTTAACCATTACCAGAAAATGGTCTAACTTTGCAGGTGTTACCTTAGCAGTGGTTATTATGTTCAATTTAATGTCCAGCCCTTTGGATCAATTAAAACAGTGGGCAATCAACAGGAAAATTGATCAGAATATTGTTCCCTGTACTGATTTTAAAAGTCAACATATTTGGCAAAAATCATTTCCCCAACTAAAAACAGAAGCCGCACTCACAACTTTTGATGCCAATGGTGATAATATCTTAGATATTGTTGTCGGTTTTTCTACAGGTATATAATTTTTATAAAAATTTATCTTTTTTAAATTGATACTAGTGTAATAAGGGAAAATGTTATAATTTTAGATTGTAGTTGTATCATAGTTGATTAACCTGGGTTTTCTTCCAAATAGGTTTGTTGGCTCTGAATTTCATTGTCACCCTCATCCAACTGATTTGTTTGGTGTAACCAAAATCGTTAATTGTTTCTAAAAGAACAAAAAAAAGTTTCAAGAAGGATCATATATTTTATTTTAATATAATTTACATAATAGATATAAAAGTTATTAGGGATCTAGGTACTAGTCTCAAATTGCTATTCCAAGATGTACATATGTTGTAAGTGAACACGATTGTCAATATTTGGCTACTTTCTTCCGATTTCACCTGCAGTTTACTCAAATCAATCTTCAAACCAGCTGCCATCAAGGAGTGGCGATTCAGAGCTATTATCTAAAAGGATTTTCAAAGATTATTTTCTCATTCGTATGATGGTCATTTTGAGTGTGAATGAGGTTAGAGAAAAATAAAACCAAGATGATATATGATGGTATATGCCGAATTAGGTTTAACTGATGTTGTTACCAAGCTCCAAGGACAAAATTTCTGAATATTCATTACAAGAAGTTTATTTAATGTTTATTACAAGAAGAAGATGGTCCGGGAGGTGGTCAAGAGTAACACTTGAAGCTGTGGTTACTATTTAAGCATCTATTTGATCCACTTTGTAGATTTTCTTGTCACTGATAATTGTTTTATTTTATGTAATCAGATGCGATAGCTTATTAGTTCTCTGTATTTTATAATATTTATTGCCAAATTTATGAGTACATAATATTTCTAAACTTAAAAATATTTATCTAAAATTAATAACTTTTAAATGGTTTACAATTCATAGTATATTTCTTATGAAAGTGTTATATTAACTTTTTTTAAATATGTTATTAATACTGGATTAATCAGATACAAATAATTAGAAAAACAATGTAAATCATGTCAATTAACAACATACCATTAGTTTTATTCTAAATTTAGAACTTTTGAAAGCTAAAACCTGGAATTCTTTTAATATATTTTTTTTTTATATATGAACACTCATATATAATATTACTACAGAATTAAAGAGACTAAAAATTTCATGTTATAGCATTTCATATTATAGTATAAAGATTCAGTAATAGTTCAAATGGTTGGAAAATCTGTACTTACATCGTTCGGTTGAAAGCTTGCATAACTCATCTGTTTTCTTACTTTTCTATGCCTTGACATTTGCTAAATTTTCAAAAGTTCCTCATAAGTCTAGTGGATTAGTTGTTTATGTTCTGAAAAGTTATTGTAATTCTAATATAAGGTTATCGGTAAGCTATCTTATTGCTCATTGGCCAAGTTTTAGAAACAATTTAAGGTAAGTCAGGCAGTTACTTGTGTCATTTTTGAAACTTTTGTTGGCCATGTCTCAGTCTTTGTTTTAATTGGCTTTTTTTTGTCCCTTTATGATTTAGTTCTTATTCTTATATTTATGTTATTGTTATTTTTATTTGCTTTTTTTTTTTTAATTTTGTTTGATTTTTTTATGTCTTAAGGTCACTTCACTCATTATTTGTTTGATGAAATCATAATCACGAATCGCTTGATCAGATTATGACAAGTAAGTTCTTTTATTTTTATTTATTTAATTTAATCACTATTTATTTAAGCTATAATTACATTAAATAAGTATAAGTAACAAACTTATTAAATTTTTAATAAGTAATATTGACTTTTATATTGAATATGTCATGGTTGTCAATAAAGCATAATTTTTTTAGCTATTAAAACCAAATTATAATTTTTAATCTACAAAATAAATGTGTGTGGTAGAGCAAACTATTATGCCTACAATAGCTATTTAAAGTTACAGAGACTAAATATAATCAGTACTTGAATGGATCGATGCCATCGATTGGTGAGACCAATATGTGAGTAAAATATAATGCTATGACAGCATCTGAGGAACAAAGTTTATTCATGACATATTTTGTTATTGCTAGCAGAGAACTGTTGAAAAACTGAAAAACATTATTGTATTTCGATATGCCTTCCTAGCATTATTAACAATATCCAAAAGCTTGGAGTAATTTTTAGATTTTTATATGCGTTTTATTAAATTTTATTTTATTTCTACTTTAATGAAATCGTTTACCAGATATAAGGTATTATTTCTGAGCTATCAATCTGTAATTTTATTTTGGAATATTTTTTTTCTCTTCAGGCATTGAAGAAAGTGAAATGCCGAGAAAGTGTAGTTCATTTGATGCTACTAAGAACTGCGGAGGTGGTGCCTTGGTTTTAGATGGCAAGACTGGTTCTGTTTTATGGAAATACTGGACTAGAAAGGATGTATTGTTCATCGACTGTTCCGAAAATGTTAATGCTGATAAAACTAAAGATTGCCTCATCTCCGGCAAAGGAGGGGTATTATTATTTATAGATTATAGATTAGTTTTAATATTTACCTTTTTTAAAATATAGTTATAGAATATTTTTATAGCTACATTTTGAAATTTTTTTTTTATATACTTGTTTTGTCTCTCCTTCCTCACATTTTAGGCTATACGTGAGTTTCCCGGGCCCGGAGGGAGTGCATGAGATTAATGCCAGAGTTAATAGTCTCTCTTGGCATGTAAACTCTGTATTATTTTAGCACATTATCTTCTACCCGCATTGCCAGGCTACGTGTGGTGCTGTACACATGCGTTAGCCACCTCAGTCCCAGCTATATTTTAACTCCAGCAGTATTCGTATATAGCGTTTGATGAACCAATAAGTAACTACTAGTAGGCCCGTGTGAAAAATTCGCAAAGTATATTATTATCAAAAGCCAAATTAATAAGAAAATAAAATAATGCAACGTATCAAAAGATAAAGGAATCAATTGTAACATTATCGACAAAGGAAACAAAATTAATTTAAAACTTCATTTTTGTTTGGCACCAACATATTTACACATTTCAATAAGCTGTATCTTTGCGAAAAATTGACCGATTTTAATGATCTTTTTTTCCCTTTTGTAGAAAATTTAACAATGTTTTATATAATCATGGAAATAACCAAGGGAAAAGTGTGACTTTTTAGTTATTCGCAAATAAAGTTTCTTTTCTTTTATAACTTGTTTGCCTGAATTTTCGGGGTGATTGGACTATTTTGTCTGCCTGAAGGAGAAGGAAGCCTTCGAAATTGGTGGCTCAATCTTGAGATTTGGTGAAGAATTAACGATAATATGGCTTGCCGATCAAAAACACCATCAATAAATAATATAAACTCCTCCTGTCTCGATCATAGAGACCTCAAGTCGACGAAATGAGACATGTATGCAATGCCAGTACTATAATTAAAGTCAGGTTGTGTGGATGCGAACCCCATGCCTTGCGTTATCTCGAAAATAGTATGTTTTTGGGCTTAAAAACGTAGGATCCGATAGTTCCGGAGGAACTATCTGGGTCTTGCTGTACGCATCAAAATCTTCAAGATCCAATTTGTCCGGCATCGATCTACAGACCTACCACCGTTCCAGTATTGAAGCCTAGCAAAATGTTTGTATCGACTTTATTTATTTTAGAAAGAAAAACGAAAGTGGAGAATACGATTCGCTAACCCCCCGTGAAATTCTGAATCCAACGGTACCCCATTCATGGCATTTGAGCATGACAGAAGCTTATATTTGGTACAAAACCGATTTCGAGCCTTACTGTAATAATATATGTGGGGATATGATTTATTCAATCATAATGAAATTGTGAGCTTTATAAAATCACATGGTTGGGGCACATTCTTAGAATGCCTGATGATAGAATCCCAAAAAAGATGCTCCAAGGAAGAATTTATGGTGTCAGAGGAAGGGGAAGGCCGAGAAGAAGGTGGTTGGAGGATTTGGAGGACGACCTCAGGCGGTTAAGAGTTACAAACTGGAGTGAAAAGGCTAGGGACAGGGACATCTGGAGAGCTATTTTTCAGGAAGCCAAGGCCCACCTCAGGCTGTAGAGCTATCGAAAAAGAAGAAGAAGAATTTGGTGAACAGAATTATAGGAAGGTTGCTCAGAGACAAATTGAAAGCCTTCTTTCATTATCCCTGAAGCAGGCAGGGTTCACAGCGATTATACGCCATAGGTGTTCCTGTAGTGACTAAAAATTTGTTTTCTAGCAGTTTCAAGAAGTAGAATATGGATAGCACTGAGATAGGCTGGCATCGATGAGCCCCTAATAGAAGCAGCGAGACACCTCTACCAAGACATTATTTATGGAGTGAAGCTTGAATCCTTTCTCGAATACTAAATGTATGAAAGAAGACTATAGTATGGAGCTGTCAGTTTTCAAAATCTACCTTCAAGTATCTGTCAAGGAATTATATCTTCGGTGTGTAAATGTGGAGACATCAATTGACGATGAACCAATGAACAGCTGGTTTTTTTTTCCGATGATGAGGTTGTATTTGTGAACAGAAATATTAAAAGAGATAATCATGTGTTCTCTATGGGCCTGCTATGAGCCTCTAGGGCTTTAGGTGAACTTTACAAATACCAAATATCTGAGGATGTCAGTGATCTCCATGTTATGTCTCAGACATATACAAGGGTCGACGTTTTTAAGTATTTGGGATCTTACCTTACTCCTCCGGATCTTCAGAAATTGATATGCAGTGAAAATTGAAGCAAGCTTGGGAAGCTTGATGCTTGTTCCATCCTCTCTTGTAGAGTGACATGATTCTGAAACAAAACAGAAGGATGCTCCATACCAGATATTCAGATGGTGGATATATGAAGTGGAGATGGCTGGCTGGGTTCTTCAGAATGGAGATTGGCTCGACCGTGACCTCTTGTGGTCAGCCATTATGTGGAATGGCAACCCTCGAAGGAACGTCTATATAATATAATATTAAACTAAGGAAGCTATACAAAAGATTTTTGAGTGTAGTTCAAATCCTGACTTTGTTTTCTCTTAATATAAAATTAACAGGCTTTCAGAATCGGGACCTTGATCCTCTCAAATTATTTCTCTCTGGAATAAAGTAAATGGCTGACATTTGTTTAAACCGGGGGTCTCCAAACTACAGCCCATGGGCCTTCAGCTTCCAATCCGCCTGCATAAGTTTCTTTGATTACATAGTAAAAATTTTTAAAATTATTTAAAAAATATGAAATTTAGTAAATCACCCAAACGCAAGATTACTGCAACATTTATTGCATGAGTTGTCTAGCTCATGTTATAACTGAACTGGCATTTATAGAATAAGCTTTTTTTTTTTCATTTCAAGCCATTGCCCGCAGGACTTAGTGAAGGTCACAATGTGGCCTAAGGGTCTCTGTTAGTTTTTATGTTGTCTTCTTTAATCTAGCATTGGAATTCATTAATATTTAATTATTTAAGTTACAAAAATTTGAAAATTAAGTTGAATATATGTAAATGGGTGTGTATGTTAAAGTGATTTTTTTTTTTTTTATTGCAGGTTCTTGGTATTGTTGATGGAAAGACCGGTATTTTGATCTGGGAATTCACCAAATCAAACGGACAATACCTTTTGGACTTGTATTCTGCTCAGTACATTGTGGATCAAACTGGAGATGGTTTTTCCGATGTTTTGATTTCACACACCACTGAACAGTCCAGTAAGAATTTGAATTTTAAAATTATCTATTAGGCATTGCAACACAATGGTATTATATCATGACAAATGTTTTCAATAAGCTATGTTATGGCTGGGCGTATGATAACATGACTAGGTGTCAGAATCTTAATTGTTTAAAAAAAGTTTTTTTATGGGTTAAAGCCACGTTACTAAGGACGGTTTTTTTTTTTTTACATGAGGTGGGGCTAGTGGTCTTACTCTCTCTTGCTCTTTTCATCATTTATTTGTCTTCACTTTCCACCTAATCAAGCTCCATTATGCTCGAGGAGCATGGAACTATATGAAAAGACTGAACAGCAATGATAATTTTCTATAATAGTGTTAATAAAATTAATATATTAACTCATACATTTTTTTCAATTTCGTCAAAAAATGGCTCTAACAAATTTGATTAAATTCATTATAACAGTGTAAAATTAAGCAGTTTTTAATATAATGTAGTTTTTTTTTTTCTCATTGATGTTCTCTAACAGAGCTTCAATGGCTAATTTTCAATATTTCTTCCTCTAAAGTACCTTTAATTTTTTTTATTTGAAATAATAAACCGTTTCACAATTAACTCTGATATAAAAAATAGTTAAATATAAAATATGAAAAAAATTGATAATTAACTAAAGCAGAAATAAGAGATCGTAATGAAGAATAATTATAATAGAGAAACCAAAGGAATATGAGTGCCCCGACAGATTAGAATTTTAGAACAGGCTTCCATATATAACATGACCTTAATATAATATGGACTACGGACAATACTATATATATAAACATATGTAGTTTTCATAAATGCTATATATTATTTAATATTTAATTAATTGTACAGATTACAGTGATATAAAAATTAAAATTTGTATATGGACCGGTACTTAAACAAATAAAAATACCCATAATAAAATATAAATAAATACAGCGCCCTTCTTGTTGGACTAAAAATATTTAGTGTCACTTAATTATTTATTATAATCAAATAAATAATTGAAATATACAATTGTAAAAGGAAATGTCAAACAAAATAAATGTAATACATTAGACGGCTATGAAAAACATATGGTAATTAATTGTTTTAAATAATGTTTCATACTGTCTATAAATTTTACTTTCACTTCCCTTTGTCTGGAAATACTTATTTCGGCTGAGAGGGTGGTAAATGAAAGTTGTGTGATGCGATCACTGCACCAGAGTTTTTAGTAATTGTTTGTTTTATTCAATGGTAATTTTTTTCCTCAGGTTTATAAATGTAATTAAAGGCCTTATCAATAATTGATTATTATTTATTTATTTTTTAAGAAGTAATTTTTATTTTATGTTGTTAATGCTGCAATTAATTTGCTTAGTTTAAAATAGGAAATCTTTTTGAATAAGACATTCGATTCATAAAAATCCTTATCTGCCTTAACAGTTTAGTTTAATTATATTATTGTTTTTAAAATAAACTTTATAGTTTTTGTATATACTTCAAATAGTTATTAAAAAAAAAAAAAAGAAAGCATATTTTGTGATAATTTCACATTTCACATACAACTGTTAATATCCAACAAGGGCAAAATATGCATTAATTGATAAATATTGGTGTTCAAAATATTAAAATTAAAATTAAAAAATTATGTTTTCTATATATATATATATATATATATATATATATATATATATATATATATGTATATATCTTTGTCTTCCAAAATTTCTATACTCCGATCTGAGTCACCTGATTTGTGAACCCTCTGGTATAACTAATAAAGAAAGAATAGTTATTATTATGTCAAGATTAAGTGTTACAACTTCAGATGTTATAATAGACTAATGTGTTTTTTGAGCTTTCAAAAATGTCCACATCCTACATCAAATCATAATAAAAAATATTAAGACAATTATTATTGCTATTTTTATTTTACAGGTTATATCATCATATTAAATGGCAAGAATGGTGAAGTAATAGGGCAAGTTGGAATGCCAGATGGTGGCAGTGTATTCATAGTTCCCCGCCTCTTAAAAACATATAATAACACTTACGTGTTATTTGGTACCGGAAGCATTGAAACATCAGGGTCATTATTCATTACCCCTCTTGAAAGTATCTCTCATTCCGATCAATCTAAAATTAAAACCATCTGGCAAGGGTTATCTGGTGTGAGTTCTGGAATTCTTATCGCTGATATGAACACTGATGGCATAGGGGATGTCATCTTTACAAATGATGATACTTTGACTGTATTAGATGGTACGAACTTTACTTCTATCTGGAACATTACTTTGAAGGAATCTGGACATTCTGAGATATTAATGTGAGTTAAAAAATATATTATTTTTTCTTTCTTCATTTCAGTTTTTACGTCTTAGCATCTATAACAAGTCTAAATTTTTTTGCTGAATTAAATACTGACAGAATCCAATATTTTTTATCATACTTGATTAATAAAAATGTTAAAATAAAGAATATTATTGTTTGAACTGATAATATTGTCATTACATTTTTTTTTTTTTAAATCCTAGTGTATCGAAACTATAAATTTTTTATGATCAAAATGAATCAACGGGCTCTTTTTAAAAAAAATGAAAATATATAATTATGCTTAATGAAAATTCATCATTTGTATATTACAGAAAATAAATTTTTTTTTCAATCATACATATTAATCGTATTTAGTAACCATAAGGAGATATGCTCGCTAAATAATGAGAGTAGAAAATAATTGATTCTTGTTCTTTCAATTCTAAATAAATTAAGTTCTAATTTTCACCAGAAAAAAAGAGATGCCGGCATTTTGTGAATACGGGTGCAAAAAATTACCACACGAATATATGTTAATTTGTTTTTTAAAAAGTGGGTACTGTTTCATTAGCCGAGCGGGACTGACTGCTATCTGCCAATGTTTATAACCTGAACACTGATAATTCCGATAAGGCAGTGATAAGCCTTCTCGTAATTCCTATCTTCGTATTATTGTATTATATTCATATTATTGAAATTATAAACAGAAACAAAAACAAATCTAATAACAAAAAAACAACATTTATTTTACGACATATATATTAATGAAATAATAAAAAAAAAAACACTTAAAGAACATATGTACATATAAAAGATGAAAATGAAATAATAAAAAAACACTTAAAGAATATATGTACATATGAAAATGAAATAATAAAAAAACACTTAAAGAACATATGTACATATAAAAGAAAAAATATAAACACTATAAACGACATATGTACAATTTATTTTTACTTCGTCTTATTTATTTTGGTAGACAAAATAGTTTTATGCTATTTAAAATAGCGAGAAACGGGGTTCTCTTCTTTGTGAACCTGCTTCCACAAAAATTCACATATATATGAATCGAGGTGTTGTCTGGCAGTTCCTCTATGTATTTTATTTCTCTATTTAGCTGAGCTGAATCGTTCTATGTGTTGAGTATAAACCCCAGTTGATGGATCAACAAAATTATAGCGGTGATTCACTTGGAAATAGTTATAGGGTTGTATCCTTTCCAACAGTCCAAATTAATGATGGTTCCCTTTTCTATATGGTTCCCTTCCTGTCTTTAATTCCTTCTAATAAGGTTGTTGCCTTTTTGTCATTTCTTTTGATGATAAAACACTCATCTGTTTCTAGGTAAACTCCACCAAACATCCATTGCTCAGGTAAAACTCTCCCCACATGATTTTTTCGTTTAGAAAAAAGTCTCATCTACTTCAACCACTTTGCCAGACTCTCCAATTTTTTTTTCTTGACCTTTATAACATGTCATGGGCACAAACCTCTCTTATACATTTGTTCCACGTTACCATAGCTTCGTTGGATAGTTTCAGCTGCTCTTTGCCCTACTTCATCATTATTATGTTATGGGACCACCCATAAATCAATTTTAAAGCCATTAAAAACGAAATCCTCGATCCCTCCAACCATGTTCTTTTCCTTATTGAAACTTTTATGTTACAAGTGCTGCAACAGCATCTCCATTTCGCGTCCTTGGTTAACTTCATTTGATGACCTCGT
Organism: Nezara viridula; assembly: GCA_928085145.1. Classification (NCBI taxonomy): domain Eukaryota; kingdom Metazoa; phylum Arthropoda; class Insecta; order Hemiptera; family Pentatomidae; genus Nezara; species Nezara viridula. The sequence continues at coordinate 19,115,663 of OV725077.1, forward strand.
TCACATAATTTCACGTCTGCAAGTATCCCAACGTTTTGAAAATATTCAATAGCCTGTTCTTCTGAAGACGGTAAATCCCAGAATGTAACAAGATTCATAATTTGATGAAAATAAACTAAAAAAAAAAACGAAAAATAAACACAAACGGACCAAAAATAAAGAATTTAATAACTTAACGTAATAAGGGAATAACTGAAAAATAAACAATGTAATAACTGAAAGGTTTGGCGAGATAAGAAGAGGGAGGTGATGTGATGTGACGTTAGATAATATAGATAAGTGACGTTTCGACCCGCCTGGCTAATGAAACAGTACTAAAAAGGGTATTAGTGAACCTGTAGCTTGTCCAGGATTAGTTGGCAGCCCAAGGGCGAATGCAAATGGTGTAAATTTAAACTAACATTTTGCTTTTTTCTCTTACCCTCTGGCATATTACTTACAGAAATATTAATAATTCTATGAACATATGACAGGATGATATTGTAATCTTGTAATATATTTATAAGTATTTTGTAATTAATATTGGAGGTTAAGGGAAAACAAAGTGTAAGTTTCAATTCAGTGTTGCTCCAATTCGCACTCAGGCTACCAACTATTAAATAAATCATTAAAAATTAATTAATTATTCAATTATTCAATTTTGTTTCAGTGGACCTACTCCTACTTATTTCAACAATGATGCATATCCAGATTTACTTTTCACAAACATGGTCGGATCAACATTTCCTGAGTATTACTTTTCAGAGGTTTGTTTAATATTTCTTAGTTATATCTTTTGACCATTACCTTTTTATTTGTAAATATCAAAAAAATATCCATTTTACATATATTACAATTGTTCATTTGGCCTTTGTTTCAGAGTCGCATAGCTAGTGGTGATTCTGGTAAATTTCTGTTAGACGAACCAATGCTTGGCAGCGGTGAAGTAACGTCACCAGCAATAGCAATTAGTTTTTCTGGAATTGGGAACGACATGTTCCTATTTTGGTCTTCGACCTGTAGTACCTCAAAATCAAATCAAAAGCAAGAATTCACTTTTACTAAAGGTAAGAAGTGTTATTGTATAAATGCATTGTAAGATAATATTTTACAGAATTGTTAAGTTACATACCTGGGAATTTCTGGATTATTGGAAAAAGTCAGGGAAATTGTTTATATGTTTTTGAGCATATTTTAGGCATTAATGTGAAACCACTTATTCAAAAAGGTTTGCATTAGAATTTTTTTTGTTGACAATTTAAATATATATTTATTTAGTGATATTTATTTCCTTTCCAGTATTTGCATTATTTGTTATCACTCAATATTTAGGTTTATTTCTTTTTTTTTTTTTTAATTGATTCTGTATTTCTTTAGGGACAAATTTATTTTTCTATGGATCAAAATGTAATTGTTTCATGATTTGAGTTTATGCTACAAACCTATATAAGACAGAGATTTTACCAAGAGAAAACCAGAAAGTATGAAATATCCAGAAATACTCTGAAAAGAAATTTTTTTCAGTAGGTCTGTAACAACCCTATTTTAGTTTATATGTTAGAAAATTAATAGGACATCATGTTAAAAATATTTTCTTTTTAAAAAAAGAGGTATTAATAAAAATAAACTAAATGAAATATACTACAGAAACTTACTTCAAGAACAGTAAAAGATAAAGGAAAAAGGAAGACTGTGACATAACTCAACCAAAAAATACAGTATAACAAGGATAAAAGTAAGGTTTCTAATCATCATGCTCTAGATATCGACAGCCACACTGCAAAAGCCTGTAAGAACAAAAACTTAAAATTTTCAGGAGACGAAAAAAATATATTTTCGGTTCAATTTTTTTTCTTCCATGCCTAAGACAAAGATGTAATGCTCTATGTAACTTTTTTGATTGTATTTCTGCCAACTAATCTTTTAGAGTCATTACTTCAAACTTACAGCTTTTTAGTTAGCTTGAAAAACAGGTATCAGTTAGTTAAAAGCAATCAAATTTATTGTAGTAAAACGCATATCTTTGTTAATATAACAAAGTCAGTTTTCAAAATGTAGAGAAACAATATTTAAAATGAAGATTTGTAAAACACTTGACTGGAAAGCAATTATTTGATAACATGGATTATTCACTTGTTTGTCTCATACTCTAGGGGCGGCTCGAACAAAGTGCATGTGCTCCATTTTGGAGTAGTCTATGAAAGTTTTGTTTTAAACGTACTCAACTTCATATGAAATGAAATGAAAAAATATTTTATTATTGTGGGACTGTTGTCCCTTTAGAACAAAATATAAATACAGATTGTATGTCTGTGTGGTTACAATTAGATTGTATATTTACAATAAGAGTTGACTAAAGATAAAAATACTGAAAAGAGAAAGAAAAGAACAAGTAAATTGTACATATATATGAGAAACTAAAATAACCTTAATAAATTGAGGTAGTCTCTGGTGGTGCTTAGATATTTCTCTTAAGTATATTTCACAATCAGTCGGATTGAGAAAGGAGTAGGTGCTTAAAGAGGAGAGGTTTGAAAGAGGAAACTGATTGAGCGTGTCGAATATCAGCAGGGATGGAATTCCCGAGGGAGGCGGCTTGTATTGCAAAGGATTTGTCAAACGCAGTAGTTCGGTGAGGAGGAGGATAGAGGTCGGAAGTACGAGATCTAGTGGGATGGGATTGGATGGAGTATTTGAATTGTAAGCTGTGAAAAATATAGGAGGGTCGATGAGTTCTAATGATTTGGTACAGAAAGGTGGCTAGGAGTACTGACGGCGATAGAATGGGTAAAGCCACCTCAGCTCCGTGTAATACTGGGTAATATGCGTATCCCTTGAGATTCCGAAAACAAATCGTAGTGCGCAATTCATTAGGCGTTTAAGTTTGGCCTCGAAATCTCCCGAGAGTCCACCGTACACCATACAGCCATAGTCGAAGTGGGAGAAAACAAGGGAGGAAACTAAGAGTTGACGGGACTTATATGGAAGGAGATATCGTAGACGATTGAACTGTTTTAGAGTGGAGATAGTGCGATAGGAAATTTGGGAGATGTGAGGTGGACATGGTTGTTTGACTCATAAATGCTTGGTAAGTTCTAGGTAACCTGCTGATGTGTAGATCACTTCGTTTCTGAGCTTCTTGCGATTTCGAAGATTCATTGGTTTGAAAATATGAAACTAGTATTTTTTATTCGTCTCGTGTTAAATTTTCCAATATCGAAATGAATTCTCTCCCACGCACCATCTGGAATTCAGCGACATTGTAGCTTTTTTGCAGTCAAGCTCATTTTGCAGATGCTCAAGAGATTTCAATTTTTTTGAAGGCCGTTCAATATTATATTCCTACTTACAATACTGTATACCTACATTCTCTTCTTTGCTCCGTCTAGTTCCATGGTAAGCAGTGCCGGCCTCAGGGCAGAGGAACTGGGCATTTGCCCAGAGGGACCAGGCTGGAAGTGCCTACCTGCGACTTATCGGGAAAATAAAAAAAAAAATAATACAAAGTGTCTGAGAAAAATTAATTTTAGCCTATTAATACTGTGTCTAATAGTTAATAATTAATAATAGCCTGATTGATACTTTGGTTTATGAGCATAACACTGTATACATTTTATATTTACATGAACACCTTTCATTACTTTATTTCAGTAACGACACAATCTCTATAACCTTCACTGTAACTTACTGTTTTTTACATCCCAATTTCCTGTTTTTTACAAAAGGCCATAGAGAAGAAATGAAATATCGTAGATTCCATTTTGTGGGATCAGAATATGCGCAAGGACAAGATTGACCATAAAAACTCAAAATCTCAATTTGTAAAGAAATTGTCCTTAGAGACTTTTGCATTGTGGCTGTTGATATATTTTTTCTCTTTATAAAGCAATTGTTTATGTTAATTATTCATTATGCCAGAAATAAAGGTTTTAAAAATAACATTATTTTAGCATAATTGATTGTTTTGCTCTGTTTTAGGAACAACATTATTCGAGAAAACTCATGCCGACCTTTGCAAGTTGAGGTTTAACACTAGTCAAGATGTTCAATTATTCTTATTAAGTCAACATATTCAACCACCCGGTATACTTCTGTATTCATCAAGTCAGTTAAGATTTTAATATTGTTTCTGTTGTATTACTTTTTGGGTCAGAAAGTTCCAAACTGATTTTAATTTAAGGAAATGTATGGGATAATAATACAGAGAATGCGGGAGTTGCTGCCAAACATTTTATCCATGAAAGTGACCAGAGTGTAAATTCCTTACACAAAAATCGACATAAATCTCACTTTTCTTCACAGCCAGGTAAAATATTATTAAATTAATAAGAGGTATAATATAATTAAATAAGATTTATTTGTTTTTGATGGCTGTATAAGAATATAGTGTAATATTTAGATGAATACTATATACCATTGGTGGGGAACCTGCAGGCTCCGTCTACTAACTGCAATCTGAATGTTTCTGTGAGGTTTTCATTAATTTAGCACTAGAAGTAATTATATTTTAAAAATTGATAGAATTAAGTAGAAGAGCTTTGGGGAAATAATGTGATAAGCCACAGTTTTGAAGAAAATAAATTATTTGTGCAAAATGTACATTTATATAGCTATCAATGGGGTTCGTCAGGGAACTTACCAACATATAGATTGGCTATATAACAAATCATGCTCCAAAGACAAAAATTTAAATTTGACTTTTCAACAGAAATTTAAATCCTCTGAATACAAATAACCAAGTCTCTCCAAATGGTCTATGTGTGCCTAAATGTGAACAGCTTAACTCAAAAATGAAAAATTCTACAACACTAAAATTACATATTTAAGATTAGTGTATGCCTGGAATGTTACATTGATTCTGAATTTGGTTGTCCCAATGTTTCATTTTATATCATGGATTTTTTGCTTTTTTGCAACTTTTTAAGGAAGGATGCATTGATTTTGATTAGCTGAACCAATTTTGGGTACTTTTTGTCTAGCGGGACTGAAACCTCACTTCTTATCTATCTTATCTAAGTCATATCACATAACCTCCCTCTTGTTATCCTGCCAAACCTTTGAGTTATTGCATTCTTTAGTTTTCAGTTATTCCCTTATTACGTTCACTTATTAAATTCTTTACTTTTGGCCCGTTTGTGTTTATTTTTCATTATTTTTAGTTTTTGGCCTGTTTGTTTATTTTACATTTTTTTTTTTAGTTTGTGGCCCCTTTGTGTTTATTTTTCATTTTTTTTCCGTTTATTTTCGTCATATTATGGATCTTCTTAGAATATGGGATTTGCTGCCTTCAGAAGGTAATTCAATATTTTCAAAATGTTGGGGTACTTGCCGACGTGAAATTGTGTGAACGAGGTCATCGAATGAAGTTAACCAGGAAGGTCAAATGGAGATGCTTTCGTAGGACTTATGACACAAAACTTTCAATAAGGAAAGGAACATGGTTGGAGGGCTCGTGGATTTCGTTTTTAACAGCTTTAAAATTGATTTATGGGTGGTCCCATAGCTTAGTGGGGCAAAGAGCAGCTGAAACTATCCTACGGAGCTATGTTAACGTGGAACAACTGTCTAAGAGAGGTTTGTGCCCATGACATGTTATACAGGCCAAGAAAAAAAATCGGAGGACCTGGCAAAGTGGTTGAAGTAGACGAAAGTTTTTTTTCTTAAACGAAAAAATCATGTGGGGAGAGTTTTACTCAGCAGTGGATGTTTGGTGGAGTTTGCCGAGAAACAGATGAATGTTTTATCTTTTTATAAAACAGATTTTATATTTTTTCTTTTCTATGTAAATATGTTCTTTTAAATGTGTTTTTTTATTATTTCATTTTGATGTTTTATATTTACATATCTTCTTAAAGTGTTTTTTATTATTTCATTAATATATGTGTCGTCAAATAAAAGTATTTTTTTTGTTATTACATTTGTTTTTGTATCTGTTTAAACTTTCAATAATACGAATTTAATACAATAATACGAAGATATGAAGTAGGAGAAGGCTTATCACTGCATTATAGTAGTTATCAGTTGTCAAGTTATAAACATTGGCAGATAGCAGTCAGAAGCAGCCCGCTAGACAAAAAGTTCCCAATTTTTTTACTTCTTAAATTTTTTTGTAGGGTTTAGGCCATACATACATATAAAACAAATTGGGCCTCCTTCTTGCAATAAGAGACAAAAGTGTTTTTCGTTGATTGTAGTACCAAAATAGCTCTGACAGTTTTGACAAAACTTGCTTGTAGTATTCTAATTAAAGCCCTTTTAATTTTTTAATATATATGAAGAGAAGAAATTTTTTTGAGGCATATCTCTAAAAGTATACATTTTATATATAATAATTTGAAAGGTAATTAAATTTTTCCCTTCAAAACAAAAACATCAAAATTGAACCAATATTAGAAATAGTACTGGGTCTTGAATTCTATAGACTGATTAAAATATATCACAAATCGGTAGAAAAATTATATGAAAGAAATTGTGAACACTCCAGATATTTTTAACTTGTCAGCAAAAGAAAGATTTTATTCATTGCCGGTTTAACTTTTTTTTTCAAGTTTGACTTTATAATAGGTCTATGACCTTAATATACCAAATTTTATTTGTTAAGCTTATTTAATGAATGATTAATTTAAATAATTATTTAGGATTTATAAATTAATTGATAAATTTTGATTTCTTGCATTTCAGATGAAAAGAAAAATGCTTTTAACTTTGGCAAATATGTGGACGGAGGAAACAGTGGTGATAAATCACAATGGAATTTCCCTTACGATGATAATATGCCGGCGTTAGTTATTGTTTAAATTTTATTATAATATAGATTATTTAATAGATTACTTAATGCCATAATTTGCTAAACAGATTGCCGTCAGTAAACTTGGGCGAACTGGCAATGAGATACGAGGCTTCTTATCAAGATGGGGTTAACCACGATGAAGGAAGAGATGAGAAAATGAGCTATGGCAAGGAGATGAAGCGTTTCGCCAATTATCAAGGTGGCCTCATACCTAGAGCAAGATCAACGGGTAAGGGGTGATGATCAAGTAGCCTATTATATGGTTCAAAAAACTTCTTTTATTATAACGTAAGATTGTTCTAATAGTTCTGAAATTTAAAATTCCATAACAATATCTGGTGAGGATAACAATCTATTTTTACTTTCCTACCTATACTAGGTAAGGAAAGTATTGCAATTGGGTCAAATTTCTGACATGCAGTTTTTGACGGATCTATGCGTTTCAGAGCCTCCTAAGTCTGAAAAACATTTTTAGCCATTGGTCTGTCTGTGCCAAGATTTTCTCGGGAACTACTGAACCAATTTTGTTGCATCTTTTTTTATTTTGTAGGGTTTTGACTTCTAATGCCTGTGACAGAAATTCGTTGCTACATGCGCAATAGCTTGTGCGCAATAAATGAAAAACATGTTTTTCTAAGGACTGTAGCGCGAAAACGGCTCTAAAGATTTTGATGAAACATTTCTATGATGTTTTAATCATTGTCCTTTCAATTTTCGTATATAGAATAAATTCCTTAAAAAATTCAGGAAAAAAAGTTATAAAGAAAAGAAAAATGTACGGTAAAATTTATAATAAAACTTTTGAAAGGTATTTAAATTACCAACAAAACAAAAAAAAAAAATCATCGAACCAGTATTAACGATGATACAGCTTATTCTATTTTTTACACATTTTTTTAAACTTATTACTTTTCTACCTATACTAGGTAAGGAAAGTATTGCAATCGGGTCAAATTTCCACAATCATTTGAAAGGTAATGAAATTCCCTACGAAGCTATATAAAAATCGTTCATTTTAGACAACTATTAACGAAGTTACAGCTATTCAATTTCCAATGAAAGATTACGAGTTCATTTCCTGGTGTCAGAAAGGGATGAAAGAGAGAATAAAGATGACTAAGTGAAAGTAAGAAAATCTGCCCGCATCACACAATCTTCACTATTTCCTCTACTTTTAACAGAAATTATTGTTTGACAATACTAACCTATGGCAAAAAGTTTTTGATTAGCAATGTTAGTGAGTATTGAAATTTTTACACTGATCTACCTTAAGTCGGTTTCATTGCTTTAGTTTATTAAATAAATCGTACTTAAATCTTTTGTTTGATCAATTTTCAGGAAAATAAATTTAGTTCAATTCTTTTTTGTTTGTTCATGAACATATGTAAAGATATAAAAACTTTTCTGAAATAGGTAGGAAAGTCATGTGAGTGGACACACCAGATTTTTTTTTTATTATAAAATTATAAAGATGGCTGCCATCGGGTCTGGAGCCTGCCATTAATGGGCCTGGGGCCATGGCCTCTCCCACTTAATATTTTATGTGTTGTAGTAATATTTAAATTACTTTATAGAGATTGTATAATTTTATGTTGATTACTTAATAAAGTGTGCGTAGATACAACATGCTTGAGGTGTTTCGTAAGCTGCAAAATGACATTAATAGTATTTAACCATTGGGTTTTTGAAAATGAGCTAAGCCTGAATCAAACAAAAATGAGGCAATTCTCATCAGTTCAAGATTCTTCCGTATTTTCCATTACTTTATCTCAACGACATTCCTATTCTATTCTGAAACTATATAGGAAATCTAGGCTTACCTTTGATAAATAACTAAACTGAAATAACTAACCATTATACCCAGATCCTCTGGGAAACAATCTCAGATTCCGTGATTTGTTTCCCTGAAGTACTTGCCATCTTCTAGTTTCCTCTCATTTTGATTACAGATACCTAGTACATGTAGGACTAACTGGTGAGCATAATATTAAACTGAAAAGATTAATAAATTGTTTCATAAGATTTGTTTTTGGTGTGCCCTTGCACTTTCACATCTTTTACTTGTAGTCTGAGGTAGGCTGATTATTCTCTACCTTCTTGATGCTTTCCTATTTCAATCATTGAGAACAAAAAAAAAAAAAAATCCATAATCTTGGCTTCATCACCCTACATTCTGTTATGTAAAAAATTGTTAAATAATTTTAAGCTGTTTAAGATTGAATATAACTATTTTTTATTTGTGTCGCTTTAAAAAGGAGATACTTAGCTTAAACCAAAAAAAGCTTGAAATTTCAATGGTTTTTTGAGCATTGCAGCGAACCCACTAGGCTTTCTAGGGCAGAAACTTGGATTCTTTATATTCCCTACATATCTAAAAGTATTAAAAAGAAATTTGATTACCGGATCTTTTGTAATCTAGATCCCTTTTTTGTGCTAATTTGACTAGGCTGCTGACTTCTTAATCAGCAAAGAAGCCAATAAAATAAATTCAATTTATTCATTCTTCATAAAATTCTTGTCTTCTTCATAAAATTTAATATAAACATCCACTATTCTAAATATATATCATTCAAATCAACCAGCAGATATTCATTTGTTTGTATTTAATGTTTATAATTTTAAGTTGTTTTATATTTAAATTATGGTTTGTTATGAAGCCATATTTAATGTCAGATATTTGTGTTTCAGTAACCTTAGTTGATGCTATTAATGCAACTGGTATTGATATAATATTTACAATTTATTGGGAAACACCTATAAAAGATATCAGAATTTTGACTCAGAAAGAACAAGCCTGTATACATAAGAAGCTTGTTATGGAACAGGCAGCTAGTAAGTTTATATTTTATGTATATTTTTTTTATTTATAAATCTATTTGTTACTAGTATACTCCAATGAGAACTCTCCCTTTAGATAGTTATCCTTCTCCATTATGCATCAAGCATACAAATTACATTAGAAAAACATGTTTATTCATATATACACAAACACACAACGGCACAACAACTCATCACCGAGTCCAGGTCAGTTGGTCCTATCCTGTGCAGCACTCCTCCAGTCCCACACTCCTAGAAGAGTCCTAGCATCTTCAGTCACACCATCCATCCACCTTATGTTTATTCATTCCACTCTCCTCGTCCCTAAGATCTCTTCTGAGGCCACTTTCTTTGGAATCTCGCCATTATCCATTCTGGCTAGATGGCCAGCCCATCGAAGTCTTCCCAGTTTAATAGCGGGTAGCGTCCGACTGCTATCTGCCAATATTTATAACCTTAACACGGATAAGCTCTTCGTATTCATATTTATTGTATTATATTCATATTATTATATCTTCGTATTCATATTTATTGTTTTGTATTGATATTATTGAAATTTTGAACAAAAACAAATGTAATAATAAAAAATACTGTTATTTTACAACATATGTATTAAAATAGACCAAAACATTATAAATATATAGTTAGAAAACATTGCAACATATATATAAAATAAATAAAATAATAAAAATAGATGAAATAATAAAAAAACACTTAAACAGCATATGTACATATAAAAGAAACACTATGAAGAAACGTACATTGTTTTTAATGGCTTCTAATAAAGTTGTTGCTTTTCTATCGTTTATTTTGACCATAAAACACTCGTCTGTTTCTTGGCAAACTCCGCCAAACATCCATTGCTCAGGTAGGATTCTCCCCACATGTTTTTTTCTTTTCGAAAAAAGACTCTCGTCTACTTTGACAACTTTGCCAGGCCCTCCAATTTTTTTATTAGACCTGTATAACATGTCATGGTCACAAACTTCCCTTAAAAATTTGTTCCATGTTACGATAGTTGCGTTGGATAGTTTGAGCTGCTCTTTTCCCCACTGTATTGTTGTTAAATTATGGGACCACACATAAATGAATTTTAAAGCCGTTAAAAAAGAAATCCTCGATCCTTCTAACCATGTACCTTTCCTTATAAAAACAGTTTTGTCACAACTACGAAAGCATTTCCATTTAATCGTCCCATCGAACTTCATTTGATGACCTTCATCACAATATTTTACCTTTGCAAATATCCCGGCGTCTTGAAAATATTTTATAGCCTCTTCTTCTGAAGACGTCAATTCCCACAATGTGACAAGATTCAAAATTAAATAACACTAACACACATCTAACACAAGAAACAAAAAATAAACAAGGGAATAACTTAGGTTAGATGAGATAAGGGAGATTATGTGAAATGAGATTAGATAAGAAGGGAGGTTTTGACGCTACCCGCTATTAAATAAGTACTTCATTTTTACCAGTTGCATCAGCTTTTTAGGTATTCCCATTTTCTCAAGGATCTGGTAGAGCTCCATCCGGTTTATGCTGTCGTACGTTGCCTTGACGTCGACAAAGAGATGAGTCGTGATCTGGTGCTCCTTGCACTTCTCAAGTGTCATTCCTAATAAGAAAAGCTGGTCAAGGGTTGATCTACCTCTTCTAGAGCCTGCTTGGTAATTTTCTAATTGTCTTTCAGCAAAGGGTGACATTGATAGGATCTTGTATACACATGACATGAGTGCGATTCCTCGATAGTTTCCACTGTCGGATTGATCTCCCTTCTTGTGTATCGGGCATATTACAGTTTTCGCCCAGTCCTCCGGCATCCGTTCCTGCTCCCAAACCATTACTATCATGTTGTGGAGTTCCTTCCTCAGCTCATCCCTGCTGTATTTTAAAAGTTCTAGGTGGATCCCATCAATCCTAGGTGCTTTGTTATTCCTTAGCTTCCTGATGGCTTCCTCTATCTCATCCTTGCCATGAGGCTCAGTCATCAACAAGAGCTTGTTCTTCAGGGCTTGCATTTGAATCATCTGCTCTGTTAAGTACCCCTCTGAAGTTCCATCTCCACCTTCTGAGTACATCCTCTGCTTCTGTGAGGTGACCAGCCTCCTTACAGCATGTGACTTTTGGTTTGGCTCGTCTTCCTTCATTCATTCTTTGGAAAAAGTATTAGGAGTTCTAAGGTTCTTAATTTCATATATAAACTATAATATTATCAAGATAGCCTATTCAACGTACACAATTGGTGAAGCTTCATACTTTCTCACAACTGTTAAAGTAAAAATTTACTTAATAGGTGATTGGCCTGTCCCACTGGAAAATATCTCTTTAGTTTAATTAATAGTTAAGCAATAAGATACAGTTGTCCCTTAATTAATATTAATCAATTATTGTACTCGTACAAGACCTATTTCTTAAGTGCAGAAGAGCCTTAGTGCTTAATTGTCTCTCTTAGTGAGATTATAAAACTAATAACCAGCATATTTTTTTATTTATTATCTATATTATCTGAAGTGTCCAAGGGGTCATTGAGCTTACTTACTCCCTGGCTCTTCAGGTCTTTGGACACAGCATCTCTTGCTATCTCATTCTTCCTCGGTCTGCCTTTTTTTTTTTTTAATGATTGCCATGTCTAGCATCTTCTTCTGAAATCTGTGTTCATTCATTCTGGCAACATGACCTGCTCATCGCAGCCTACCTGGTTTAATATAATTAACTATATCTTGGTTTTTCAGTATGGCTGCGATTTCTATATTGCTCTTGATCCTCTACTTTCCCTCATTCTTTACAGCCCTGTAGTATATCCTTCTTATAATTCGTATTTCAAAAACTCTCACTTTTAGACAGTCTATGGTAGGCTCCAGGTTTCCGACCCGTAGGTGACAACCGGCTTGATCTGAGTATTATACAGCTTTAGTTTGGTTTTCCTAGAAATAATCTTTGATTTGAGGAGTTTCAGGTTCGATAATACGTGCTATTTCTATCCATTATTCTATATTATATTTCATGGCTAATCTTGTTTCCTATATTTTTATTGTGGAGCCAAAGTAAGTGAAGCTTGTCATGCTTTAAAATGTATAATTGAAAAGGGAGGTGCTATTGTATCTTTGGTTATTTTCGGCTTTTAATAGCATATATTTTGTTTGTTTTTTTATTTAACAGCAAGGAGTTGACCAAAATAACATTTTTATAAGTTACTATGGTGAAATTTCCCGGTTTAAGACTGGTTCCGCCATATTCCTTTTTTTAGGGGCTGGGTGGCCGAGTGACGTGTGCACAGCACCGCACATTGCCTGGCAGCCTGATAACCGAAGTTAATACGGAATAAAATAAGTACAAGTTCGCGTCCCAGTACCAGTGGGGTTTTTAACTCTGGCATTAATCCCCCACCCTCATCCCCTAGCCCAGGAAAACTCCGTATAGTCTAAAAGGTGTGAAAGGGGAGAACGGAAAAATAAAAAACTTTTAAACTTCTTCAATTAACATTTTAAACTTTTTTTGGAGATATATTCCCATTGATAAAAAATAGAAAATAGACATCAGTATTTTTTTTTTTGTCCTGACCTTTGAGGCTATATGGGATTTTCCTGGGCCAGGAGGTGAAGGCGAGAGATTAATGCTCGAGTTAAAAGCCAATTCCCTTGGTACCGGGACGCAAACTTGTAATTATTGTATTAATTTATCCTGTATTCGAATTGTCAGGCAACACCATGCTGTGCGCATCCATTAGCCCATTTGGCTACCCTGTCCCCAATATACATAAGTGTGTGCATTACATTTTCAGCATCAAATAATACAATAAAACAAAAACTTCTGCCATTTTGAAATTTCCTTAAGGATTTTCTTCAGCCTAATAATAAGTTTCTTAATTTAAGGCAATGTTTGGTATAGCGATATAGTTTATTGCCTTGAGATAATTTGTCATTGATAAAAAATTGAGATTTGTCACTTCTCCATGAAATTCTTTTTTCCGTTGGATCCTAGACTCATCAAAATCCATCACTCATGAGAGCCGGAAAAGCCATCTATTCTACCATATTATTTATAGTATAGATAAATATAATTAAAGTATCCTATTTTCAATCTTTGTAACTTAATTAATATAATTTATGTCCTGATTAGATAAACTAAACAGCTTGGAATTAGAAGTTGCTGAAGAGCGTGCCGAAAGGGCTTGTATTGCTAGGCCTGAGGATGAGCTTGAAGTAGAAGGTGACAGAATGGACGCAGAGGACACAATTAAAGGCAGTGATGGAATGCTAACAATTCATAGGTTGAGGTTGGTTTGCTCTTGCAATCGGTTAAGTAGCTCTGAGAAATGCAGCGAACCAATGCCGTTGGCAGAACAGGGCTACCCAGCGAGGGCTAGTCACACATACTTCTTCGGAAAGCATGCACATCCTGCATTGCAGAATAACTTCTTATCAAGATAGGAACTTGCTAGTCGAACTCTTTATTTTCATTTTAAAAAAAAAAATATTTTAATAATCTTTATCACTTCTGTTTCCTATCTAAAGTTATTTGTACGCTTCTGACATGTTTAATCTCTGGTATTTTAACTCCTATATTATTAAATTATATATATATACATTTTAAATATAATAAATATACAAGTATAAATAAGAGGGTTGAAATACCAGATTAATTGATATGTATATTGTAATTCAGGGGTCCCCAACCTTTTCTCACCAGCGGGCACATTTATAGGTAATGTCTTAGTTGGCAGGCACTGTGTTTTTAATTAATGTGAATTGCAGATAGGTTACTGTTTATAATATTTAAAAAGAAAATGTAAAGTTAGTCAATAAAAAGAAGTATATACGTATCGTGTATAGAAATACATTTCTATACAAAACGTGAAAAACATCAAGTTTAATTAATCTTTTTAATTGTATAAAGGTTTCTTATAAAAGATTAACACATTTTGAAATTATAATTAGAAACAGTATGAGTTATAATCAGGTATAAAATAAGTTTAATGCAGTGTTACCAACAGCGTCATTAATTTTTTTTTTTCTCCCAAAGAAAGAGATCAAACAAAACAATAATGATGATATTATATCAATAAATTAATTATTATTTTCAAATAAATAAATATTCCATATTTCATTAAAAGCTTGTCGATCTGCAACAGGCAACAGCAAAACTGTTGCCAGGGTAATCGCTGATGAAGGTTATGTTAGAGATGGGCAGGCACAAGTTTGTTCATGGGCACTGTGGGGGCCCGCGAGCTCTAGATTGGGGACCCCTGTTGTAATTGTTCGTTGACTCAACAACTTGTATCTATTTCAAGGCCTCTATTGTTATATTTCACTATTCGTATTTATGTATATGTTCAATATATTTTAATTTGGTTGCTAAAAAAAGTATTGAACTAAAAATATATTAAGCATAATTTTTTAAGTAGTTGTTAGAATTTTGAATTATCTTCTTCCTGCAAAAAAAAGTACAGAAATATTTCATTTCTATCGATGAACATGCTTTATCTTAAATTTGTATTTATAGTTGTTGAGTGATGAACATCCTCTAAATCCTGATTTAAATACTTTCTGATATTATCAAATTCTTCATTAGGTTTTATATCTATATATATTTTTATTTATTTATTTTTTTATGGAACTATCCATTACATTAGTAATCTCCCCTCCTCCTTCACCTTCGCACAACATTTTGTTCATTCTTGTACTAACAAGTAGACTTGACCAAAATTTATTTGAAATAATATTTCTGAGATAAATCATTCAATGACCTCATCATATTATTTTTGAAATAATTTATTTCATCATTTTACTTTAATCTTGTTTATTGAATTATTATTTAAATGGACTATTTCATATTGATGAATTTATTATTAAATCAGGTCATTTTTTTCTTAATTTATACTTTTAACAAGAAATTGACCTAAATTCATTACAAGTCTGTCAAGAGACCTCATGAGGCTAAAGTTGACCCAATTTTATCTGTCGGCAAAATTACTCTAGTCAAAATTTATAAATATACAAAAATAATTTTAAAGAACAAAATCCATGTAGTGTCACGAATGTGAGTTCAAAAGAAACCAAAGATAACAATTTAAAAAAATTATTTTTTAATTTTTAATTTTATTATTTTTTAATAATAATTTTAATTTTAAGTAATTGATCCAATACTGTATTAGAAAAAGTGATAATTAGGAAAATAACAATTAAACAATTTTCTTGTTTAACAAAATTTTTATTTATTAAAGATAATTAACACTTTTCTACAACAATCTAACCATCTTCTTCCAAAAATTATATAGTATTTTTCCTTTTTAACTTTAAAGAATTATATATGTATAAATAAATAAAATATAATAAATATCTCACATTTTCTTTTAATTCTTTTATCCTTTCCCATTAAACAAATATTTGAATGGCCTCATATCAGAGGAGGTCTGTCACCAAGATAAAAATTGAGTTAGAAGTTGATTCTTATAGCATTTTTCTCAATCTTTTAAATGCTAGAATCAGTTTCTATAAAAAAATACATATTTATGTTAAATTTAGCTATAAATTATAGCTTCTTTTCAAAATCAGACTCCTGTAGTGTAATTTTGTTTCAAAAGTGGACATTCATCAAACAGCCAATGAGATAGATGGATTCTGGTCAGGTGATTCAATTTTTAGTAATGGCTACCTATAATTTCCAGGTAGTACACTAATTATTATTTTTAATTTGTTGCATTACATCCCATGAAGGATCTTGAGTTCAGTACTGTGTAAGAAAGTACTGTTTCTTGGCTGACAGTTGTGCAAGGAGTTTAATTGACAGAGATCACGCTTAACCGCCAGATTTTCCCCCTTAATTAATTAAGAGGCTGAGTGTGCCCCAGGAAGGTCTTCTGGCTCCAGGGTCGATCCATGGCCGACTGAACAGAATAAATAATATATCTGCCATCAGCCGGATTCGAAGCTGGGACCTCAAACATAGGAAGTAAGCTACCCGACTCCCATTATTTTTAATTACAATATTTCAAATACAGTCTTTAAATTGTTAATAGAAAATTACAAAATAGTGCAGTTATATTCTTTTATGTAGGACAGAACTTAAGGAACCTTCACAATTTGATAAGACAGTGACATAACAATTTTATGTGAACATGATTGTCAATAGTCGGTTTCTTTTGGAATTCCTGGATACAATCACTTTGATGTACTTCTAAAAGAGGCTGCAGATGGTCCGGACGATTTCATAATCCCAAGTGCTGAGCAAGACCCACAGACATGTGAGGATGTTCTTGAAGCAGTGAACAGGGTAAACAACTATAAAGCTCCAGGAGAGGATGGAATTCCAGAGAGCCCTCTACAAAATCATCCTCACTGGACTGAAGAGAAAATGCTGGATCCGTGGAAGAAGGAAATAATTTATCCACTGCACAAGAAGTGTAATATCCTAGACTGCTCCAATTACCGTGAGATCTCATTTCTTCAGTGTGCTTATAAGATCCTCTCAAACATTATCTACTGCAAACTCCTCCAGTTTGCTGAAAGAGAGATTGTTAAGTATCAGGCGAGGTTCAGAGGAGGAAGATCTACAGTTGACCAGATGTTTAGCCTCCGTATGATGCTGGAAAAGTTTCAAGAGTACAGGATGATGACCTACCACCTGCATACAACAGCATCAAGAGACCTCAACTGTATGCAGCCCTGTGTGACCTTGGAGTTCCCCAGAAGCTTGTCCGCCTCATCAAGATGACTATGGATGATGCTTCGTGTACTTACGTACTTATCAGGCACTACGACCCTTGAAGTCGAGTCTTAGATTAATGGAAATACTGGGATGTGCTAACGATCTAGATCTGATGGCATGAGTCTCTTAAAAGTGCATTTTTTAAGGTTGGCTGAAGCTTTGGGAATGAGTGTAAACCAGGAAAAGACAATGTAAATGCGAGCAGGACCTGAAAAAGAGTCCACAGTACGAGTACCAGTGGTTATGGGCCCATTTACGTTCCACAATATAGACCAGTTTACCTATCTGGGAGCTATTGTAAGCTGTGGAAAGAGAATATCCCTGAAGGCCAACCAGCGAATAACATGGGCAAACAGGTGCTATTTTGGCCTCAGCAAACGCCTTAGAAGCTCTCCTGTCATACAAAATGCCTCTTACATAAGACCCTCATTAGGCCTGATCTCACATATGGATCGGAAAGCTGGATCCTCTCTAGCAAAGAAGAAAAAGAAAAAGATGTTGAGGTGCATCAAGCTTGGGCGACTACGTTGGGCTGGCCATGTGGCCAGACTGTCGTCAGAAGAGGAAGTCTCAAGGAAGTTGCTTGAGGGGAAGTTCTGCAGGACAAGAGGGAAAGCCAGACCACGTCTAAGATGGGAGGACGCCATCATCCGGGATGCCATAGTAGTATTGCATACTCGCAACTGGTGAGCCATAGTTAGTTAGTTCTGGATGCAATTGATGTGATCATGTGGCCTTCCATCTGAACTAGCACCCAAGCAATATTAGTGTGGGTTAAAAATTTTAAATAAAATAAGTAGTAGAGTTGATTTATTCATAATTAAAGATTAATAGTAAATTTTTTATGATATTAAAAAATGCAAAGCCTTGAAACAGTACTTCCTTTCAATTTAAACAAAAAATTAAAATAACTTTAAATGTTATTACTGATGAAAGACTGCAGTTATTATCAATTTATCATAGTATAAGAAGCCGGCCTTAGGGTGAGACAACCAGGGCGTCGGCAGACCTTCAGGGACGCTCTCTACTTGTAAGAAATATAAAAAGATATAATTAGTTTTAGCCTATCAATAGAGCAACTGTATAAGTGAAATGTTGAATCAAATACAATTCAAACATTACTTCGTATAAAACAGGTTAACAAGTAAATTTAATTTTTTTAGGGGGGAGATGATGTTATTGATGTTGTGATGTTATGAATACCTAAGGCCGGCACTGATAAGAAGATAGAAATTAATTTTTCAGGTTAATTGTCCATTTTCAAAAGCTTTACGGTATATATTTTATTTTTATTCTTAGTTAAAAAATTAATCCATTATGCTACCTCAGTCTCATCACTGATAACTTAAGCTCAAGATAATAACTGATAACGCATGCGTCTTGATCCTTTAAAGGGCATAATTCCCATGATTTCTTTTTCAATTTTTTTTCTTCAGAATATGCTATTTATAGAATAAAGATGTTGTTTAAAGACTCTGATAGTTAATTACATATTATAGCTATGGTGAAGAGGTTGATAAATCAATCAGTATGTGTTTAGGAACAATTATAGGGCATAATTATGTATTGGGTAAATTTTCAAAGATCGATAATGTAAAATTTGAATTTATTAAAATTGAAAAAAACATTTACTATATACAAGTAGATTAAATTTAATTATAAATTATAAGATCTTTAGGGCGAATCAAATTGAACGACAGCGAAGTTTCCTGAGACAAGCCAATCATCGTACTTGGCATTCATCACTTCAGCGAGATCCTTTTCCAGGCCACAAATGACATCGGCCTTGCAAGTTCTCAAGGTGACTAGTGGAGCAGGGTGGAACTTCCCGATGGCCTCACTAAAAGGTGTAATTGGATCCCAGTTGATATCCTGAACGAGTTTCCTGTAGTTTAGGTCCCCTTTGAAAATAATGAGTGAGGAAGAGGATAATTCTTTGTATAGCTGAGGATCGGAATCAACCATATCAGAATAGGGTTTACCAAGACACCAATACAGGTCAACCTTAACTTTCCAGATACCTAAGAAGAAAAAAAATTATATATCAAGAAAAATAACTTTATTCTGGGAAAAAGTTCCTTTGAAATAACAAAGTATTCTATTTTATTAAAAATTTTAACATAAATAAAACAAATTGATGCAAAAATAGATGCATTGAGTGCCATGGAAAGTAAAACATTTTTATATAAATTAACCAATTTTATATTTCCCTTCTTCTTTTACACAAGTACAATGAAATAGTTTTTTTTAAACAATGCCTTGATTAATTCATAATTAATTTGATAAATTGATAAAAGATTAATAGCCAATTTTTTATGATATTAAAAAGTACCTGATTCGGTGGACTTAATATACTTTTTTCAAACTTTGCTTACTTATTTATTTTAAAAGTTAATAAATTCCATTTCATATTATTATATATAATTTTTCGTTACTCTCCATTACCTTCTATGACTTTGTATGTTAGATATTGTTTTTTCTGAAATTTTATTTTTGAAAATTCATTTCGACCTAAAAAAACATTTTTCATTTTACTCCATTAATCGATTATTAAATTCTTTCATAATTTAAATCAGGCCTTTTTTAATTCCTGCTAACAGTTAATAATTTAAAATAAACCAAATTAAAGATACTTTGGAGGAAATTTTTTTAAAAATTCAGCATTTAAGCTCTATTAAGCTAAATCAATGTGGATAAGACCTAAATGATATTAAAGACCATTTAATTATATATTGATGTACTGAGTTTAATCAAAACCGTTAAAATTGTTTTTGAGAAAATTGTAAAAATGTGTAAAATCAAAGAAATAAAGTGGCACTTCGGGTTAGCTGATTTTCAAGAAAAAATTGCTGTAACATCCTAGACAAACCTTAAATATGCCATTTCACTTTTGTACGACTTCGGTTTTGAGCTAGACTGTTAATATACATACACATACACACACACAGACTAACTTGCGGTACTTGGTTATTTTGACCCAGGCAACCTCAAAACATATATTTCTGTTGAAAACTCAGATTCAAAAATTTTAACCGCAATACTTTTCCTTACTATACATTACATATATAGGTAAGTGAAAATAAAAGCACTAGTTTTATTATTATGTCTTAAATTAGTCTTAAACCCAGATTGTTACAAAAGGTCAAAAAACTAATACAAAGTAACCCACTTTAACGGTATCAATAAATTTGACAAATAAAAATTTCTCCCCCTCATTTACATTTTGGAATATTTTGTCTTTTAAAAATAAATTAGGTGCTCAGAAAAAATGATATCCTATTAAAAGCCAAGCTAGGCGAAAATTTTGGATATATTTTGGCGAAAACTGACAGATATATAACACTATATGATTGAATTTAGTAAAAAAAATGACTGTAAAATGCAATCAATATAAGATAATAAAAATATATAACTGCTATAAGCTGTTACACATAAACTAAATATATTCAGGATTTGTTGTTACCTTCATCTATATGTTTCTGCCAGCGTTCCCCGAATTTCCGATAAATTGGATTTTTACTTGATCTAACAGCTTCAACTGTCTGATAAAAATCTTTCGGCATTACATCGGATACATACCATGGGATGGGTTTTAACCTGAAATTTAACTGTTTAACATTGCATTTGGAAACGAGGTAGTCAGCAAGAAAAAGATCACATAGTATTTCCAAACCACTGTTGTCAGTAACATAATCTGAAAATGAGAAAACAAAAAAAAAATAGTAATATAAAAATGGCAACAATTCGAATTAATGACAGTATTTTAAATATAAAACTTATTTTTAATAGCCCGATGACAAAAGAGATAAAGATAACCAATCATTAATAAGATTTAATTGTTAAGGTGAGTTATATGCGCTGTCATTTTGATTTAACCTTTGAATGAATATAAACATGGAAGAATGCTGCTCTCATAATTCAGCTGTGTATTGCACATTCTTAATACAAGATTTACTCAGAAATTTAATATAAAAATGAAAACAAAAAGTATAGATTTAACTAGATATTTCAATATTGCCCCATGAATTTATAGTGCGTCCAAGATAAGTTTGCCTGTAAGGGAAGGGAGTTCGTGCAGCCTTTTCCTTCTCAAGCTCCACCTCCCCTCTTCAACATAAAACCACCTCGTAAGTAGAACGCGTTTTTCGATGTTAGATTTTCTTCTAAATTAAAATTTTGTAAAAGAAATGAAAAAAAAAAAAAAAATGGTAAAAGTACATACGAATGAGTAGAGAGAAGATAAAATAGTGGGGAATCGGCGGGACCTATATTCAAAATTGTATCCTAACGTGATGGCGTGTTAGAGAGAAGAATAGGAAAAAATAGTGTTGAAAATCAAATTATGACAAATTTTATGGAAGATATGGATTAAAATATCTCAGAAACTAAAATTCAGCAAAACCTGCATACTATAAGCGAGTGAACTGTTCAGCATTTCATCCTCTTTTGTAATGGGCCAATAATTCAAAATTGTATCTTAACGCGATTCCGTGTTAGGGAGGCGGAAAATTGGAAAAAATAGTGTCAAAGACCAAAGATAATGTGTTTTATTGAAGATGTGGATTAAAATATCTCGTAAACTAAAAATCGGAACCAGCATACTGTAAGCAAGGGAAATGTTCAGCATATCATCTTTATAATGAGTTATTATTTACGATTTATATTTCATATTATTAATCTTGCTTTTTAGATGTTTTCATTCCAATCTTGTGGTCTAAAGCACACACCTTAGTTGATTTTTTAAAAAATCAATTTATTAAAACTTTCAAATATTTTAATTCATTGTTGTTTCCATTTGTTTCCACTGAAAAGGATAACTTCCAAGTATTTGACATCTCATTATACCAATGCATTATATAAAAATATTTTGTATATTTAATAAAATTAATATATAAGATGAAATTAAAAAAATATTAGATGTATTAATAATTAAAAAGTTCCCTTAGTTTACGTTTATATAAGAATGGATAATTATTATTTTAAAAAATCTGAAAAAGAAAGAGTTTCACTTCGTGAAACAGGAATCAGAGTAATAACTTGTTTTAGAAGAAGCAATTTTAAATAAAGTTTTATTTTTAAATTCAGTGTAATTTTGTTTTATTGTGAACACATGGGATTAAAAAATTCTACATAATAAAGTATTCAAATGGCGATATGACAACCAAAGATGTGAGAGGAAAAAAAGTAACTACAAGTGTAGTATCAAAAATTTATAAAAACAATGATCTAATTATTAAAACATTAAAAGATTGTGGAGGAGATCGGAAAAAATTAAATCATTCAAGTTTTGTAAAATTAATGAAGTGGTATTGAAGTTATATACATGACATAATTGCCTTTGGTATTTCATAAACCGTAATAAAATAACTTTAATTATTTATAGTTTAAAAAGTTATACAAGTAATATTTCTATATATTTAATTTTTTTTTTCAAGGAATGTTTACATTCGGTAAGTAGACGAGAGGTTCGTCTCTATTTATATTCTTTAAAATACGAAAAAATAATATTTTAATGAATAAATATATTACCTACAATTTTACTACTATTTTCAACTGCAACAAGAAGACATGATACCCTTTCCAAATCATTGACTAAAATATTGTCATCCCAATTTCGTACTTGATGGAGTAAGTCGGATTGAACTTCAACAGTACCTCCAGCCAGTGATAGATCTAGTCTGTTTGCCCAAAGGGTACACTACACAGATATATTTATAGAAATAATGATATATAACTATACATGTTATTTTTTTTTAATTCAAAATTTAAAAGAAAATAGTAATATTTTAACAATTTAATAAAATATTATACCTCACTTAGGAAATAAAATAAAATATGCAGATGAACTTGAATACTTTTCTCAAAGTTCATCACTATTTTTGATAAACAGAAATGGAAAGAGTGAATAGGGGAAATAGGAAAATATATTCATATTAAAACGAATGATGTAAAAATCGACATACTAATAAACAAATTAATTACAAGGGTTCGGAGAAAAAAAAAAATGAGACTTTAATAAGGAAATGGTGTATAATGTATAACAAGGAAGAAGCAATGCATCACCATCACTCGACATTCATGAGTTGGAAGTTAAACAAAAAAATAAAAGACTAGCTGGGTGGAACACAGTTTACTAATGATGAAGACATCAAAGTGGCAGTAAAATTATGGGTCAGGTCTTAGCCTGTAAATAACCATATAAAGTTAATTGTTAATAATGAGTTTTGGTGGGAATAGTAAATATTCTTTTGCTTTTATCGGGGAACTAGGTTATTTACACTCGTGATTATTAAAACAAAACACCGGCACTGGATATAGACTTTTGAGGATGTTTAACTGTCGTTGGGAATTCGGGAATCTAATACCTTTTGTGACACTGAGTGAGAAGAAACAATAAAAATACCTATATGAAATGTGGGACTTAGTAAATACACTTTGAATGAATTGACTCACCTGATTTGTTATTCTTCAATTGTGAGGCATATAGGACAACTAAATAAAATGACTTTTCACTCCTGTGTAATAAAACAATTTATTTTAGCAACTGTAATAAATGAATGAATAAAAGTCTTATAACTGTAGGCTTGATATTTTTAGTCTTCAATGTAGTAAGCCTCTCTTCCCAGATGACGTCTTTTCGTCTTCGTGTCCAGGCCTCAACTGCATTCTCGGCGTCCTGCTAGCTACCTGCTCTGACCTTTTTCCAGCGTCCTTCTTCGATTGTGTTTATCGATATTATACTTTTCTATGAATAATTTGTTCACTGCCTAATTGAGTACAATTTACAGTGCAACCTCACATTCCTATATATTCCTTCTCATTCTCTCACCCAATGTCACACAAAGGAGTAAATACAGGGGGCTATCTACTACAAGCCGGTAGAAGAATATAACATCAGCATTCCAAAACAGAAGTCAAGTTACAATAAATGCCTTGAAAGTAATAATAATTATGTTGAAAAATGGACTAAGGTACTGTAACTATGTAAATAAAGTTTTGAGTCGATAATTTTCATTTTAACTTAGTTAAAGCAAATTATTCTTCATTTTCTGGACTACTCTTTTATATTTTAGAATTGAGTAAACAAATAATGAAAACAAATTAAGATTTTCATTTATTAATCGTAGTGTCACTGTCAATAATATTATATTGTTAATATCATAGTTTTTATTAAAATATAAAAAAACCTTCAATAGCATGGTAAGTTCCTCTTGCAGCTGTTTCTGAGATAATGACTTTGAAGTATCTAAAAGACCTTCTTCCTCCATGTGAGTCATAATCGGGCCAATAGCTGGCAATGAATCGGTTAGTAAAAGAGACTTCTGATAAAAGAAAGGATCCAAGATATTGAGGCAGCTCCTAAACAGAATTCAGAACTAAATTATAATAATTATTTTATAATTCAATCAGTAAAACCTCCTTTCAAAGCAACAATAATGTTCAAATTGTTATAATTGAGAAAAAAATTGAAATTTACAACTATGATTTTTTTCCTTATTTATATTTCATATGGTGTTGGAAAATATGAAATATAATATTGAAGATTTTATGAAATATCAGTTCCTATGCTATGAGATAAATGAAATAAAATAAACTTTAATGATCTTATTTTTATTAATAATCGCTTTCTTAGCTGACCTACTCCCGCGAGTCATGTACCCTCACCACAAAACAGATAAGTCAGATTCAGACCATGGAGATGAAATTCCTGAGCAAGGCCAAAGAAAAAACAGAGACCGCAAAAGGAACTCCGCAATAAGGAAAAACCTAAGCATAAGATCAGCCGAGACTGTGATAGAGGAAAATTGAAATGGTTTAGTCATATCTCTCGAATGCCAGAGAATCAAGTGGCCAGGATTGCATTGAAAAGTAAAGTTGAAGGAAGAAGGCCTCAGGGAAGAATTGAGAGGTCGGTGTCAAGAAGGCCTTTGACAGAAGTGATATTGACTGGAGGAAGAGATGACACTTAGCCCATGATCGGGAATTGTGGATTCTGCTCTACAAGTCAGCTCCTCACATTGCTCAGCAAGAGAAGAGGAAACGATTAAGAAGAAGAAGAAGAAAAACTTTCTTAGCTTTAATACAATTCTACCAATACATAAATATCAGTTTACTATCAGTATTTAAATATATATCAACTAGAGATATAAATATTTAAAAAATATGTCAATATATATTGCAGTGATTTTCACAAGTGTTTGTTGAAAATCAATTATTTTAAAATTAAATTGATATATGAAAGTTATAAAAATAAGGACAGGCTACTGGTTTTCAACCAATGAGATTTCAGATAATTCTAAAATGGGGCCTAGAACCTTACTAAGCTTGTAGTCAAGTTAGTTCCTAAATTAATATAAAGATGCAGTTCAGTTAACTGAATAAAATATACAGAAATATTTATTGATGGCTAAGCGTGTTAAAGCATAAACTTTTAACATTCTTAAGTCTAAAGATGTCAGTCAGTTTGAATTCAACCTGGGCAGGTTGATATTTATTTTGTAGTGGACCCACAGAATAAATCTCGACTTTCCTATTCTAGAAATGGCGAGGTATGGATAATGTTTATTAATTTTTTTTTTAAATATAGGTTTTCAATAGTCAATTTTTTTTTAATATGGAATATTGGTATAAATCATAATAAAAAGATCGTACAAAAATTTATCGATATAGTGGTCTGAAACTCGTAAATAAAAAATAAAATTTATAATAATTGACAACTAATTACAAGTAAATAAGATATTATTGTAATATGACATTGATATGGTTCATGAAAAACCGCAGACCATAAAGCAAGTTAAAATAATAAATAAAATACAAGTCAATTGAACATACTTAGTAGCGAAAATCTCTCGTATCTTCCGATACAAGTAACATTCTGCGAAAAGCCAAATGGCTTCGTAGTAATTTAATTTACTTCCATTTTTAATGAATCCTTCCAAATCTGCATTCCATATGTCTGTGTCAGGATCAGAAGAAGAGAATTTTTCAAAAGGTTTTCCAGTCTGTACATGATTCTTCAGCTGTGAAATTTCTCCAATAGCTGTCTTTAATTCTTCTTCAGCACCCTTAAAATGAAAATTGAACTTAGAAAAATTATCATTTATACTTACTTTCTGAGTTAGGTCTAAATAAAAATACGGGAAATTGTAAAATAATATAAGACCAGTGTAGGACAAAACTTGAGACTGAAAATAATTTTTAAATACAAAATACTTGTAACATATTGAAAAAAAACTAAGATGGGTGCTTTAGACCACATGATAGAAGTGAAAACAACAACAAGGCGAGATTAATAATATGAAATGTAAATGCTGTCAAATGCTGAACATTTCTCTCACAGTATGCAAGTCCGATTTTTAGCTTCTGAGATATGTCAATCAATATCTTCCATAAAACCCTTTAATTTAGGTATGTGGTTTTATTATATCCCAGAATTTTTCAATTATTTTTATTATATCTTTCCAGTTGATATTGGTCAATAAATTTTCTACATCAAAACAGACCAAACAATATTTACCTATTATCTATTTTATTTATTCTTTCAAGCATTTGATCCACCTTAATTGAGTTTTTTATTTTACATCATCGTTACTATCCTATTTTATGTTATTTTGTGAGGAAATAAGATATTTAGCAAACATTTTTCAGTTTCGCCATTGATATTACAAATGATAGGACTAAGTGGAGCGCCATTTTTATGTAACTTTACTAATCCATTTATTCTAGAATGTATTACAGTTAGGATTAATTAGTTTAATAAGAAATTACATAAAATATAGACATCAAAGCAAGGTCAATCTAAAAATGTCCTTAATGAATAGAATAATAGCTCATTAAAAAGAAGTTGAAAAGCTTAACATTTCCCTCGCTTATAATATACAGATCCAATTTTTAGTACCTGAAATATTTTAATCCATCGATTCAAGCCTATTAACCTAGTTATCATTTGGTTTTCAACACTATTTTTTCCTTTTCGCCTCTCTAACACGGCGTCACTTCAATATACAATTTTGAATAATATCTCATTACAAAGAGGATGAAATGCTGAACAATTTCCTAGCAAACAGTATGCAGGCCCTATTTTTAGTTTTGAGATATTTTAAACGATATGTAAAAACATTATAATTAGTCGTCTATAGCCAACTTAACCTGAGCATTAAAATCTGACGGGTCAATCTAATTCACTCTCCACAAAAAGTGCAAAACATGCCTAAAGAAGTTTTCACTTTAAAAAAAGAAAGTATTCTACTTATAATGTTTAGAAAAAATATTAGAGTTTTTCTATATTTCCTTTTTTATATTCACACGCGTAGCAAAATATAATATGTGCTAATTATTAAACATTCATTAAAAAGGTAGGTTACATATAGCCTCTTATATCAATGCCTAGTATTATATATATATATATATATATCACTATATTATTATATATCACACTAATGACAAAGAACTGTCAAGAATTTTGGAACAATTTTTTTATTACAAATTTTCTAAAGTATTTTCTTGAAAATAATAATATAGAAAGTGACCTAACCTTACAACTGAGATTGCATTTTACTTGCTTTTTGGGCCCCTAAAATATAAGATACAAAAATTTAATTTCATCTTGTATTAAGAAAAATTGCATTTCAAATACAATTATACTAAATACGCACAGTGATTACCAAAAAACATTTTTACATTCATATAAAAATAACAAGATCAAGCAATGAGGGAAATAAGAAACAAGGAGGCAAAAAGTGCTGAGTTGCAAGTTTAAATGCCACAAATTAATGGCTAGTTAATAAGCGATGAGGATTTTAAGTCATGTGGTCAACAGTAATACATAGCAAAGACACTAAATAAAACCGGGTGGTTCTATCTTGTTCAAATTAGGAGAAACGTTGCTATCTATTGGTATCTACGACATATGGTAGGTTTGTAGAAGTATTCTCCCGAGGCTTCTTAGCATTCTAGGATTGTGATAGGGCTTAGAGCTGAGGTAATGAATCCTCATAGGCTCATACAGATAGAACATCTGGTAGGTACAGACCAGTGGCAGTTCCTAGGGATTTTCTAATATTTCTCTCCAACTGCTAGGACGTAACAAGTTGCCCTTTGCCAAATCATGGAAGTTATTTTTGATGTTGAAGTGATGGTAGAACTTCCAATTTATCACTGAAAATAAATCCTTGGAACACTGACCAGAAACTTTTTAGTGATAATTTGGAAAGACCACCACTTTGGAGAGGTTAGATTTTTAAGGGCCCAACTGGATGTTGAAGTCAGTCTTCTCGAAAAAAAATTGTAATAATAATTTTTGAGAATCCCCATCTTTTAAATCCAGTACCTTATAATAAGTCAGGTGGCAGTCCATTAATGTGAAAGAGTTACAATAATAACTATAATGGGCTATAATAAGGGCTATTTACCATGCAGAAATTGGATGGCTGGTGTAATTTAATATTTGAACAAAAAGTAATTTTGATTATAATTACTTAACAATTACTGAAATTTGAAATTGAAAAAATACAATACAAACAAATAGAACTAATAGTTGAGCCAATGAAATCGTAATTAGAAAACTACAATTTTATGTGGTTGTAATTTTATTTCTAGAATTAAACAAATTTAATTAGTAACCGCAACTTCAGAAAGACTTTAGCCATTATAAAACCATGTTACAAACAATAGGAATGGAGTTGCAGTAAGCAGATAAACTTCAGTCAACCAAGAAAATTAAAGGCAATTATGTTAGCTTGTAAATATCATTAGTAGTTACAACTAATAAAACACAGTGACTAACTTTTAAGGATGGTGGAGTCCACCTAAGAGAAGAATGTTTTTCAACTATATCAAAAATATCATTAGTACTGAACCGAAGTAACTTTTATTTATATAGTTTCAAATATGCCATTTTTATAAAAAAAATTTTAATAATAAGTTAATAAACAGTTTAATAATAAGTTATTAAACTGAAGACACTTCCTGTCAAATGAGTGTTTGTTTTTTAGTAATTAGTCATTTTATTTTTTCAGATTTCATTCACTAAGTAAGATGTAATTGGCCATTTGCTCATTATATGTATGAAGCAGGCATGTGTAATCCAAATTTAATTCAGGTGAAATTGTATGGCAAACCTATAATATATAATTATACATCTTAAAATAATTAATTGAATATAATGAAATATCACTATATCTAATAATATAACCTAATAATAATTTATACCTCTCCATAAATGTTTATAATGTTTTGTTTTTCTCTGTAAAGAAGATCCACTAGTTTAGACAAAATTACAGGAACTCTATCCTTCATCGACGGATACGCAAAGCTCCTATAACATTAAAAACATATTAATGAGATCATTTATATTTGTTATTGGAAGATTTCAATATAAAGGTCCTTATTTTTATAAAGAAACATTAAAACTAATCAGCAAAAATTTCACAAATTCAGGCATCAATTAATTTAAATTACTGTATGCAAGCCTTGAAGAATAATTTGCCTGTGCTGCAAACCAAGAGATACATCTAATACAGATACCATAAAGATGTTTGCATTATCCCCACTTTTCATGTCAACAATCCAAACTATAATAAAGATGCTTGAATTGGCAAAAGGCTGAATGATTAATAATATATATCTGGCAATGATTTGATTGTAATAACCTATCTTAATACAATTCATAAAATTAAATTTAGCAAAAAAACAACTCATTAGGGAAATTATGGATTATGGTCTTACTTAAGGAAGTTGAATTGCACAAAACAGGATACAACCTGTACAATTTCCCAGATGATATTTTTGGTTAGATATTTAGAATTAAAACAGCCTGCCCTATTGAATGTAAAATGGACAAACATTGTGTTTTTTCAAATAATTTATTATGAAACGGCTATAAATAATAGCTACGGGTATGATATATGGATAATGGACATAGTAAAAATTAATAGGGTGTTTAAAAAAAATGACCATTTTCAACCAAATATTTGTATTATTGTTTCTTTGATATAAAATACAATTAATACTGAAAGTACAGTCCATTGTTATCTACCGTCATTAGCCATCTGCTAACCAATCGCTCGAATTCCTAAGCTGATACCATTTTTTGGGATGGCTGTTAAAGAACTCTTAGACCGCAATTTCAACTTCTGCAAAATTATCAAATTTTTTCCCTGGAAGAAAATGGGCTATAGATCTAAATAGGTAGTAATCTGATGGTGTAAGGTCTGGGCGGTGGATGAGGCAGGAGTTTTTCAATAAATTTTCACAAATTTCTAATCTTTTAGCTGATTGCTGAGAAGTAAATTCGTGAGGGACCAGTCTACTGCTCTTTTTCACATTCCCCATGGAGAGTAGATGGCGATTAACAGTATCTTTTAACAGACCACACTCCCAGGCAAGTTCGCGAGTACTCGTGGACGGATTTGACTCAACAGCTTCCTGCAGAACCTCATCAATATCCATTAATGGTCACCTGGAGCTCTTCTTCTTTTCCAACATCATATCTCCAATGCTAAATTTTTCAAACTAATCCTGGGCAGTGCCGCTGATCAAGGACACCTTTCCACTTCATATTTAATAATTACACAAGTTGCTTCAGCGGCTGTGAAATTTTTTTTCCAGTAATGCCTTAAAATTATGAGAATTTCTTAGGACACTCACCCTTCTTCTTTGAAACAAATAACTAAACTGAGGCTTTTTTTGAAGAAGTCAAATGGGATTAAACAAGCTTAAAGAATACTCTAAAGGGATTATATTAAATATTGGTATGTATTAAATAGGATTGAAATATTTACAGTCATTTGAAATATAGAATTTGATAAAACTGTCATTTTTTAATTTTTTTTTTATACACCCTATTAATTATTACAATTTTTTTATTTCAACAATTACTAGTTATAAATAGTAATTACTGTTGTAATTAAGGCATATGCATTTTTTCCCTCTCTTGCATAATTATCTCTTGCTAGAAGGTCCCAATTTTTTTCAACTTTATTAAACTACTCAAGAAACTAAATGCCTAGTTGAGATAAGAGCAGACCAGCGATAAGAGCATCTATTAAGTATACAACTTTGACAATATGTTAGATAATATGTTGTTGTTTAATTAATCTTGATCAATTAAACAAAAACTGATTATCTAATGCCAAATATTGAAATAAGCACAATTTTAATGTTTACGACTAACAATAACTACGACTCCCATTACTTTTATAAATTATTAGACCTAATAACTTCAAATAACACTAATTACAAAGAAGGAATTTAACTAATTAAAAGTTAAAACAGTAGTAAAAGATTAACTTGATAATGCATCAACAAAATTAATCAATAAAGTTATCAAGTTAGAACAAAATAATAATATACCTATTTATATTTATATATAATAAAGAAGTTTACAAATGTGTTCAACTTGTTACCAAAATCTTAACATGTTTTCTTATGTCTGTCCCCTCAATAATATAAACCATTTTTATTGCACTAACATATTACAATAGAATATTTTGTATATACTGCAGTAAATATTTCAAACTATAATTACTATGTGGTTCTGGTTGTACTTTTTTTCTGTCTCTCCTTCCTCACTTTTTCGGCTATACAGGATTTTTCCTGGTCCAGAGGAGAGGGTAGAGAATTAATGCCAGAATTAAAAAGCACCCTCTCCCCCACCTGGCATGGGGATTGGAAATTCTTTGGTGTATCAGGTTGTCAGACATCACATATGTTGCATAAGTGTTAGGTGTTTACATTTCCAGACCAATTTATTTGGCTGATTCATATAATTGTCTTTGTTGGAAACCTTGGAAAGGCATATTCTGAATTGATCTTTATAGCACGATCCAAAGAAAAAATAACCTTAAATTAGTAAGACTAATTTTCATTTGCTGGAGAATACATCCTGTGCTGACGTACTCTACGTACTCAAGGAGTAGATCGAAGCGAAGGTAGGAAGATTGTGTGGGGGCTGATCTGAAGGGACTGAGTTTAGATGGCAACCGGTGGAGGGAGGTGTGTAATAACCGATTGGTGGTGTCGACATCGGGTGCTAAACCTTTTATTTTTATAATTGTTAGTGAATACATCAACAAACACATCAGTTTTAAGGAACATGTGATATTCTCTGCTAATTTTGGGCCATAACCT
The DNA here is from genome assembly GCA_928085145.1 of Nezara viridula. Lineage (NCBI taxonomy): Eukaryota > Metazoa > Arthropoda > Insecta > Hemiptera > Pentatomidae > Nezara > Nezara viridula. The sequence goes on from OV725077.1 coordinate 19,148,088, forward strand.
CCTAGCAAGTGCAGCTAAATGGGGAATCCAGCATCATTTTATTTTCCAGCCTGAAAATGACCCAAAGCATGATCACAGCCAATAAAACTAAAGAATGTTTGATATTTAACAGTAACCAGATTTTAATATAATTGACAATTAATGTCATACATTAGACTAAAATATTTCAAAACAACACAACTAAATGGGACCAACTCAAGAATAGGAACAAATCCATCAAGATATAATTAAAAACATATTTCACTCAATGTCTAGTCTATTAAAAGTGGTTATCGATGCTAACAGACTTTATACAAACTATTAAATTAAAAAAGTCTGCCATGTAAATACTTTTTCCTAGGAACTTTGTAAGAATTCATTGTAATAAAAAAGAAGTTATTCACTTGAATTATATATATATATATTGTATAAGTATGTATCCAGTTTTAAATAGACTTCAAATTTTTTTGTTTTAAAATTTTTTACTATCTAAATTCATAATTTTATGAAAAAAACCTTGTGCCCGCACTGTAGATGGGGCTCTGCTATTGCTGAGAAAAGCATTGATAAGTATTGCTGAGAAAAATTGTAAAAATCATTAAGCATTCTTAAAATATACCTAAATTATCCTAAAACAACAAAATGAATCATCACTGAGCTAATACACACAAAAAAAACTTACTTCAATAATAACTTATTCCAGTAATTATTTCATATTGTAAAATAATGACAATATATCATTTACACTAAATATAAAAATGGCATGAATTTTGAAAAATGGTATGACTATATTGAAAGGTCAGTGAATATTTATGAATTTAAATATTTGATACCTTTTGTACTTAGCAGACAGTTTTTCATTTCTAGGAGTTGGTAGATCCAAAACGATGTTCATCAAAGTTTCTGATGTTTCCTGTACAGAATCCATATTAATTATGACTGTAGCTTATTAGGCGCAAGGCTATATTTAAAGATTTTTAAGGTCATGCAACTAAAGGCATTGCATAAGAAAAAAAAGATGATACCCTCTATAATAAAAATAATCTATATTGTGACGAACAGTAACATTATCATTTTGACGGAGAGGTTACTGGGCTGATAGGTTACCAATGTTATGGATTGCATAATTTTCAACTGCTTTTTAATAAAATTGTACAATAAGTAATCTGATTAAAAGTCATATATTCACTTAAATTTAATTTTAAAAATTATTTTAACTTAATTAAACTAACCTCAACAGAATTTAATTTGTTAAAATTTGTATGAAAAAGTGTATTACAGTATTTAAATGGATCTGTCCATAAGTTTTTTTTTACATTCAAGATTTTAAATTTCCTTCCCATTAATACATGTACAATTTGTCTCAGTATCATTTTATAGTTACATTCCAAGTTTCTTTAACTACAGTTTACATGACTACGAAAAAATTAAATTTAATTCGAATATTTTTTTCATTAATTGCTTCTTTTTTTTTAACATTATAATCTTCCAATAGTGGAAAACCAAAATTCTAATAATGATTGTTATTGACATATAAATTAGTTTTAATTGATAATCAACATGTTTCTTTATAAGTTGAGAACCAAATTTATATTTTAACAGTAGAATTACATACATATGTTTTTATTTGAAGTAATATGAGGAAAATGAGATAAATTGCTGAAATGAATCCCTAAACAATTACAACATATTCCGCGTTTGAATAATACTTATACACACTAGCGAATCCAGGATTTCATTTTGGAGAGAGCTTCAACCCGAAAGCTTTTTTTCTTCTTATATGTAACGATAATTACTTTGTAAAAAAAAAAAAAAAAACAGAAAGATACTAACTAGCCCTAGCGGATCCAGGATTTAATTTTGGGGGGGGGGCTTCAGCCCGAAAGATTTTTTTCAATACATATAACGATAATTAATTTGAAAAAAAAAGAAAGAAATTAACTACCTGTATGAAATGGTGTTTAAGTGGTTTCTGAAGTCCTATTAACTGTAATTATAGGAACAAGATACTTTAAGAGATAGTTTTTAATATTGTTTTCTGTTAAACATGGTTATATTTTACCATTTTGGGGGGGGGGGCTTCAGCCCGAAAGCCCCTCCCCCCGTAATCCGCCTGTGCTAACTAGGTATATGAAATGGTGTTTAAGTGATTCTTGAATTCCTTTTAAATATAATTACACGAACAATAATACAATAAGAGATAATTTTTTGCCATAAAACATGGTTACATTTTACCATTTTGGGGGAGACTTCAGCCCGAAAGCTCCCCCTCTTCCGAATATCCGCCTGTGGTAATACACAATTATGAGATGTAAACACTTGACGAGAAAATTTATTCCTAAAAGCTTTATTGTTTGTTCCTGTCATTAATTTTTTTTTTCAAGCCTTCATGGACCGCTTAAACATAATTTCATAGAGTTTCTTTCTTTTTCTCCTTGAGTAATTACCGTTATACAGGGGTACCCAGATGAGAGCTTCATGGCGCAAGTTACGCCATCAAAATTTATGAGGGGGGCATATTTTGACGGGTTTTTGAATTTTTGAAGGGGGGAGAGAAACCTCGACGGGGTTATGAATTTTTGGACTAAGGTCAAGGGGAAAGCATGGATCATACCACAGCAAGTGTAATTGTATATTATCTACGATTTTTCTAATTCTACCTTAGCTTGTTCTGTTTTCAAGGAAAGGTTAGCAATAAAATATCTTTGGAGAGGAGGATAGGTTCATGCACTAGCAGATCCCGGATTTAATTTATGGGGGGAGGGCTTCAGCCCGAAAGCTTTTTTTCATAAAAATAACGATAATTACTTTGGAAAAAAAGAAAGAAACTAACTACCTATATGAAATGGTGTTTAAGTGATTCCTAACGTCCTTTTAAATGTAATTACACGAACACTAAGGGATAATTTTTTAATATTTTTCCATAAAACATGGTTATATTTTACCATTTTTTTTGGGGGGAGGGGGGTTCTTCAGCCCCAAAGCCCCGCAGTAGATCCGCCCGTGGGTTCTTGCGCCATTGACCTTGGGGAGATCACTAGCGGATCCAGGATTTAATTTTGGGGAGGGCTTCAGTCCGAAAGCTTTTTTTTCCATAAAAATATCGATAATTACTTTGAAAAAAAAGAAAGACACTAACTACCTATATGAAATGTTGTTTAAGTGATTCATAAAGTCCTTTTAAATGTAATTACACGAACAATAATACTTTAAGAAATAATTTTTTAATATTTTTTCCCATAAAACAGGGTTATATTTTATCATTTTGGGGGGGGCTTTAGCCCCAAAGGCCCACCTCCACCCCCCGTAGATCCACCCGTGGGAAGTATGGACACCCCTGCCGTTATATAAAAAAAAAAACACTTCTCTCCCTAAAAAATAAATTAAATCCTAGATTTGATGTTCACTTTCATAGTTATAATGATGGTTCATAGATCTAATGTTTATTAGATTATATCAGCAGCGCATCCAGGATTTAATTTTTCGGGGGGAGGGTGGTTCAGCCCAAAAGTTGTTTTTCCCCTATATACAATAATTATTACTTTGAAAAAAAAAGAAGCTTAACTACCTACATGAAATGGTATTAAAGTGATTCTTGAAGTCTTATTAAATAATACTTTTAGAGATAAGTTTTAATATTTATTTTATAAGACATGATTATATTTTACCATTTTGGAGAGGGCTTCAGCCAGAAAGCTTCTCCCCCCCTCTCCTCTTGATCCGCCCGTGGATTTAGTCAGTGTTGTCATAGATTCGCCTAGTTGCGTTCTCCCGGACGAAGTTCTATTCCCTCCAAAAATTTTATGGTTTCCTTCTGAACTGTAATAATTTATAAATAATACAATTGATCATTTTTTGCAAATAATATTGGTAAATATTAGTTATTTTATTTACTAAGGAATTTCCTTTAATAAGAGTATGTATAGTCAAAATAAAATTCAAAGAATATAAAAAATCAATCGTATTTAAAACAATATTACAGTAATTATAACAATAATAATTCAGCCTAAATTACTTATTTAACAGCTATTTGCAAATTTAAAGTTATTACAAATATCACTCCATTGTCGTTTACGAGTAGATTTTCCACATTGAAGAAAAAGTTTAGGTAACTCCCAAGGTTGGGAGGGAAAAAAGGAAACAATTTTTATCTACCAAAGCCTAATCTGAGAACATTTTAATGTATTTTTTGAATAATGTAAGTGAAACAAACATAAAACGAGTAGTTATGTATAATATAGCATCTTCTTTGGAAATATCTGGGCGAAAGGGATTTTATAAAAAAAACATGAACACTTATCACCAACGAAGAAGAATTGAAAGGTTTGATAGAAAAGTCCTCTAAATAACCGAAGCTATCTGATATCACATTATTGACGCACGAGAAGGAATAATAAATAAACTGGTCAGTCTATGACTAATGATATTAAGGAGGTCAGGTGATTATTATGCAATCTATAAAAAAAATCATATAAAAACAATAAATGACACTATAGCCTGGCATGAGACAACATGGGACGCTTAGAATTTGGTGGAAAGATAAAATCATTTTAGTAGAAAACATGTTTCGAAATGCGATCCACTCCTCCATTTAAGGAGGAGTGACATGTCTACAAAAAACTATTAAACCTAATCAACATGAACATGGTGATACATCGATTTATAAAAAATAAATAAAACTGTTATAATAACTGATATTAAAAGTAAGTAAATTGCTATTACAGGGACATAGTATAGATGTTTTATTCTTTTTTTTATCGGCTGAACGAAAGTATGGTCAAATTCCTCATCCAAAAACTGAATAAATAATCAAAAATAAGAAATTATTTCACTCACCTTTCTTCAGTGACTTTCATTTATCTTCTTCGCTGTTCATCTGAAATAAGAGGCTTTCAATAAGAAGTAGACCTCTTATAAAATAAAATAGACTTCTAATAATAAACCTTCCTTTCCTTTGATATTTTTTTTTCTCAAAAGCTTGGGCCATTTGAAAATGTGAAAATTAGTAGATAGATGACACAAAAATGAAAATTAAATTTCTTGATATACAGGGTGTTTCGTAATTGCACGGCACTATTTTAGGTATGTGTTCACTAACACAAGACAAGCAAAAAAATTCATATTAACATATATCTCAAACTCATTTATTAAACAGATATCAAAGGTTAAAGATTTATTATTTATTTACTACATTAAGACTGACTGTACAAAGTTTAACGTGTTTAATACTAAATAACAGGTTTTAATCACTTGATAAACAAATGAACGATAAGCAATGACAGTAGTTGCTCATCTGTTAATCTAATTCACACGCAAGAAGAGCTAAGAAATCGGATCGCGAAAGCCGCAGTAACTATCAAGCACCATCCTGATGCTATACGAAGAGCCAGAGAAGCATGGATTCGTCGTGCTGAATGTTGCATTCAACAAAACGGAGGCCCCTTTGAACAGTTACTCTAAATGTTTTAATAATAATAATAAATAAATAGTAATAATAAATCTTTGACCTTTGATATCTGTTTAATAAATGAGTTTGAGATATATGTTAATATGAACTTTTTTGTTTATTATGTGTAAGTGATATATACCTAAAATAGTGCCGTGCAAATACGAAACATCCTGTATAATCGATATCCTTAGGGAAAAGGCAGTTATAATAATAACCTATACTACTACAACCCTTTAAGAGTCTTGGGTTCAGTGCACTTTAAGTCAAGCATGACGGATGTGCAAGATGATTTGGTCGGGTACAATTAAGGGTTCTCACTTTAAAGACTGGATGTGCCCTTGAGGGCACAGGCGGATCTACGGGAGGGCTTTCAGGCTGAAGCCCCCCTCCCTCTTCCCCCGGCAATGGTAAAACATAACCATGTTTTACCGAAAAAAATATTAAAAACTATCTGTTAAAGTATTCTTGTTCCTGTAATTACATTTAATAGGACTTCAGGAACCACTTAAACACCATTTAAAATATGCCCCCCTCATAAATTTTGATGGCGTAACTTGTGCCATGAAGCTCTCATCTGGGTATCCCTGTATAACGGTAATTACTCTAGGAGAAAAAGAAAGAAACTCTATGAAATTATGTCTAAGCGGTCCACGAAGGCTTGAAAAAAAAAATTAATGACAGGAACAAACAATAAAGCTTTTAGGAATAAATTTTCTCGACAAGTGTTTACATCTCATAATTGTGTATTACCACAGGCGGATATTCGGAAGAGGGGGAGCTTTCGGGCTGAAGTCTCCCCCAAAATGGTAAAATGTAACCATGTTTTATGGCAAAAAATTATCTCTTATTGTATTATTGTTCGTGTAATTATATTTAAAAGGACTTCAAGAATCACTTAAACACCATTTCATATACCTAGTTAGCACAGGCGGATTACGGGGGGGGGGGGGCTTTCGGGCTGAAGCCCCCCCAAAATGGTAAAATATAACCATGTTTTACCGAAAAAAATATTAAAAACTATCTGTTAAAGTATTCTTGTTCCTGTAATTACATTTAATAGGACTTCAGGAACCACTTAAACACCATTTCATATAGGTAGTTAATTTCTTTCTTTTTTTTCAAATTAATTATTGTTATATGTATATGAAAAAAAAATTTTTTTGGGCTGAAGCCCCCCCAAAATTAAATCCTGAATCCGCTAGTGCTTGAGGGGGACAATCGCCCCCTCCCCTCCCTGTACCTCCACCCCCAAGTCTGCACCTAGGATAACAAGATGTGAATATAAATATATTTACGATTAGGATGTTGATATTTACGATTACGAAAATACTCTCACTGAATGTGATTCTCTAGCCTGCTAACATTCAAGCTAGTTCACCAAATATTTATATTTTAAACTCACACAGTACAATCATAAACAAGGATTTAATATAATTTAAAAAAACAACAACACAATATTCAAAATAAAATAAGCAATTAAAGTTATTTAAAATGTATATTTCGTTTAAACCTTGATCTTATTATATTTCATTTTTATGGTTTAAACATACCACATAATTATAAAATAGATAAGTGCATAGTAAAGCAAATAAGAAATTGTTTGAAATATAGAAAATAATTTTTTTTTTTTATGCCACTGTTTGAGATCTTCGTCATTGCTGAGAAAAATACAAGATAACAAACAAAGCATATTACAAACGTATTATTAATAAATTAACTAGACATCTACTAATAAATAGATACAAATAAGTGAATAAAAATTATGTTTTATATGATAAATTAAAATATATAAGCACTGTATATAACGGAAAGGTATGAAAATGAAAGAAAAAAAAAGTTGATAATTAGTACATTTATAAAAATTGTGATAAAGGAATGTGTAAAATGATTTGTGATCTAAAACATGAAACTTTTTAATAAATTAGATTAATTATTATACATAAGTAGTGAAAAAAATTAATTATACTAGCAGTCCGTGGTACAGACCTCCTTTTATCAAATTATTAACATCTACCGAAAACTTCGTAAATAGCTTCATCTCATCGTAACTTGCAAATATTTCGTTTACGAAAACTCTTGGAATTGGGGCGTTTTCAATCTGGAGGTTAGCAAACTTTATAGATTTAATTAGCTACTAAAAACCCGTAAATACCCATTTGCTTTCCACTTGGATCCTAAAATAATTTGATCACAAAATCGGTAAAAAAAGGTGCCCTACAAAATTATTGGGCCGTTTAGCCCATGTAACCTCGTTATTTTGACAATTTGGGTTGTAGATCAGGCCAAACGGCTGAATATTTTTCAGTACTTTTTTCTCGATAATGTGTTCAAATTATCTTACGATTCAAGTGGGAAACAATTAGGTATTTACGAGTTTTTATTAACAAATCAAATATACAAAGTTTACCCCCCTCCAGATTGAAAATGCTTCAATTTCGAGAATTTTCGTAAATAAAATAATTGTAGGTTACGATGAGATGAAGCTATTTACGAAGTTTCAGACAGATGTTTATAATTTTATAAAAATGGGTCAGTACCACGGACTATATTATATGTAAAAATAGTTGGACAATTATATTTAGTTAATAGTTCTTTTTTTTTAATTTATTTATATGATATTTACAACTGTATACAAAAAATACATCTAGTAAATTCGCACATGGATATAATGACATGAAACACATGTTGAGAAACTACCCATTGGTAGCACTCTAATAATATGTCTATATTAGGAGATCACGTGGCCATCTTCTTTTCAGACGCCCCGGAGGGTTATCAGGAATTGAAGAGGAAGCAAGGTTAGAAATGAGTGGGTTGGGATGGTTATGAAGTTTATTATGGAAGGACAGGTATCTGGATTGGGCCAAATCTGATACATAAGGAACATTAAGGTCATTATGGATGATTTTATTTGTAACAAAGTAAGGAGCATTGAGGATTTTACGAAGGATTTTGGATTGTAAGGATTGGATACGAGAGGAATTTGAAGGTTTGAATAGTTAATAGTAAAACAATAATCATTGAATGGAAATTATATTATACGTAAAACATAAATAAATTATATAAGAAGTTGTAAAGTAATGATAACAAAGTAATAAAGTAATAATATCTAACAATCTGACAAAGTAATAAAATATAAACAAAGAAATTGTTTGTAAAGGATCTTGTGAACTTAAATAAGGATACAATAATAGGCATTTACTGATTATTTACTTAGAAATGCTCATTATATTAATCTTTACTAATACAGAATATATCGGACTGCACTACGTCATGACTTGAGTTATTAATCTCTGAATATTATGTTATAATAACTTCTCTACGGTATTCACTTCACTTTTTCGAATACTTCTTCAGGTGAACTGTTCATTAGGATCTACGAAATCATTCATTAGTCGATCTGTAAAATAATAATAACATTTAATAAGGTTAATTATCATAAGGTATTTAAAGGGCGAGGTAGCGCGTGTACACAGCACCACGTTGTCCGGCAACCATATTAAAGATAATTGTGGGTAAATAGTTGACTGTCGTGAATAATGGAGAGAAGAATGGTTGGGGTGATCAGTCAGAAATAAGAAGGCAAAAATAAATGATAATATTTATTTTGATATTTGACGACGTCTCGACCTGATAGCCCTGGAGCCAGGGCCCCAAAATCGACCTGATCGCAGGCGAAGGTTTAATTGTAAATTACGAAAGTGTATGTTATTCTGAGTAAAAAAAAACCTTGTCAGCCTTAACAGAGTCGCTGCTTTAAAAAATGGCGGCTGATTTAAAGAATATTAGGCCAGTAATTTGAGGATCGAAACGGGAAATCCATTGCGAAAAATGTCAGAAAAGTTTTTATTTTTTTAACTTGTAAATATGGGCTTAGACAGGAAAAAAGAAAATTGTTAACGCAGGACACCAAGGGGAAACTTTTTACAGCCAAAAAAGTCAGATTTTTTCGATATTTTTTGGGTTTTTCACCTATAACTCCTAAACGATGCATCGAAACGAAAAATGTATTCTTTAATAGATTAAAGAACGTTAAAGTTTACCAAAATCTCAACAGCAAAAGATTTTGGTAAACGATGTGTCGAAAGATTCCAAATTTTATGAAGGACTAACGAATCCCGATTCGAGATGTATAATTGGCCTACAATAAAAATGTCAGTACTCACTGGACGCAAAATTTGATGCTCTACAACTTTTATTTTATGAATATTTCCTCTTAGGCAACTAATTTCCAAGTTACAGGGCCATTTATTGTAATTTATCTCAGTTTTTGACAAATTTTGTAAAGCTCAGCGTTGGTTGACCGTAGTTTTATACCTTGCCGCGTAATTAAATTTTAAATTTTATGTACTCGTTTGACGCAAAATTTAACGTTCTTTAATTTATTAAAGAGTGTATTTTTCGCTTTAATGCATTGGTTAGGAGTTATAGGCGAAAAACCCAAAAAATATCGAAAAAATTTGACATATTTGGCTGTAAAAAGTTTTCCCTTGGTGACCCGCTTTAGCAATTTTGTTTTTTACATGTCTAAACGCATATATAAAAGTTAAAAAAATAAAAGCTTTTCTCACATTTTTAGCAATGTATTTCTCGTTTCGATCCTCAAATTATTGGCCTGATATTCTTTAAATCAGCCGCCATTTTTGAAAGCAGCGGCTCTGGAACGGCAGACAAGGTTTTTTTTACTCAGAATAACATACACTTTCGTAATTTACAATCAAACCTTCGCCTGCGATCAGATCGATTTTCGGGCCCTGGCTCCAGGGGCTATGAAGTTCAGGCCTTCATCAGGCTGCTTCCAAAAGGTTGATGGAGTACAGTCATGTCATACGACTCTTCTCTTCATATTAAAGATAGCTGGATAAAATTATTACGTTACGAATTCATGTCGACTTGCCGGAGGGCATTAATCCACCGACTTCACCCACTAGCCCGGGAAAGCCCCGCAAGACTTAAAGGTGAGGAAGGGAAGCACAGAAAAAAAATCTGGTGCGGCGCAAAGCACACACAACTTTCACTTACCACCCTCTTCTTATCAGAAATAAGTATTTTCAGACAGGGGATAAGTGAAAGTAAAAATTGTAGGCGCTATAATTATTAATATTTCATTGAGGTCATTTTTATTTGTATAAATATCTTTATATATACATATTTTAATATTTATATCACTGTGATCTATATAATTAAATATTACCAACAATAGCATTTATGAAAACCGCATCTGTATATTTATATAATATTGTCGGAGTCCTTATTATATCAAGCTCATGTTACGCATGAAAGCATGTTATAATCATTCGGGCGAGCTTGGGTTCGATCAATAACAACTATTCTCGTTATGATTTATTATTTTATTTAAGATAATTATAAAATTCTTTAATATTTTATATTTATTTAACTATCTTTTATAGTAGAGATTAACGTGAAATAGTCAGTTCTTTCCACGGGCGGATCTACGGGGGGGGGGCTTTCGGGCTGAAGCCCCCCCAAAATGGAAAAATATAACCATGTTTTATGGAAAAAAATATTTAAAAATACCTCTTAAAGTATTATTGTTCGTGTAATTACATTTAAAAGTACTTAAGGAATAACTTAAACACCATTTCATATAGGCAGTTAGTTTCTTTCTGTTTTTCCAAAGTAATTATCGTTATTTTTATGAAAAAAAAAGGTTTCGGGCTGAAGCCCCCCCCAAAATTAAATCCTGGATCCGCTAGTGGTTCTTTCAAATAAAAAAAAATTAAAGGTACTTTAGAGGCAGCTAATATGAAAAATTAGCCACTTAATCCCTGTTAGAGAACATCAATGGGAATAAAACCTACGTTATATTTAAAAAAGCTTAATAATACACTGATATACCGCGTTTAATCAAAATTGTTAGAGCCGTTTTTGATAAAATCTTAAAAAAATGTTAAATCGATTATATAAAGTGCCACTTCTGGTCAGTCGATTTTGACGAAAAAGTTGCTGTAACATCGGGTGTATATACAAACCTTAAATATGCAATTTCACTTTCATACGACTTATGGTTTTTGAGCATGACTGTTCACATATATACACTAACACACACACAGACCATTTTGCGGGACTTGGTTAGTTTATACTCATAGAACCTCAATTCTTCACTATCGCAATATTTTCCCTTACTATATATAATATATATATATAGGTAAGTGAAGGTAAAAATTCTTCTGTTGATTCTTTATTAACGAAAGAGATAATAGCAAGTAATAATTAAAATTTTAATTTATTTTGAAGACTCACCAATAAATATTTGTTTCAGATACTTAAAATTCATAAAGTATTTATTATCTAATTTATAACAAAACCAACCAACATTATAAATAAAATATTTATTAAAATAAACTTTGGTCATTATTTAGTTATTGAAAATCGTCACTTTTAATGGATAATGTGCAATTTAATTTCTCATAACTTGTAAGTTTGGACCTTTACATTTGTGTTAGGATTAAATCAAGCCAGCACCGAGTTCCCGCTTGGGTTTTTCTTCGGGAGGAGGAATAAGGGTGTATATGTTTGGTTCAACTTTCACCTGATGGAATAATATATAATTAACAAAATATAAATTTAAAATGAATTATTAATTATATATATAATAAATAAATTTATTTTAATAAATTTAAAATGAATTATTTATTATATAGACTATTGATCAGATATTTTCTTTACGGCAAATATTAGAGAAAAAATTGGAGTACAAAAGTATTGTTCACCAGCTGTATATAGATTTTAAATAGGCTTACGATTCTATTGACCGCCAGAAACTGTATAATATTCTAATCGAGCAGGGGATTAAAAAAAAATTAGTGAATCTAGTCAGGATGTGCTTGACGAAGACACTCAATAAAGTTAGAATCGGTAATAATCTGTCCGAAAAATTTGAGGTTCGGTCGGGTTTAAAACAGGGAGGATTCCCTTTCGCCTGTCCTGTTCAATTTGGCATTAGAACATGCCATTAGGGAGGTAATGCGTACCGAGAAAGGGTTGGATCTGGGAGGGACAACAGCCGTGCTGGGCTATGCTGATGATCTGGTACTGTTAAGCGAAGACGTTGAAACTATAAAACTAAATACGACAACGTTAATGAAAGCCGGTAAAGAACTAGGACTCGAAATAAACGTGGATAAAACAAAATATATGGTTAGCTGCAAAAATGGCGATACTACTGGTGATATCGATATAGATGGTAATATGTTTGAACAGGTAGATAAATTTAGGTATCTAGGTTCTACGATAACCAGAAAAAAACGAAATTGAAGAAGATATTAAGGTTAGACTGAAGGCGGGAAATGCTTGTTAATTTTTTGTGACAAAACTACTTAGTTCGCGCCTCTTGTCCCGGATCTTGAAAATTAGAATCTATAAAACAATTATCTTGCCTACAGTTCTTTATGGATGCGAAACTTGGCCGCTTGCATTAAGGGATGAGCAGCGTCTTAAGGTTTTTGAAATAAAGTATTGCGTAGAATATTCGGACCGAAGAAAGATGAGTTAACCGGAGAGTTCAGACAACGCCGAATTGCGTGAGCTGTATCCGGGTAATATAATTGAGGTAATTTCATCGCGGCGAATCAAATGGGCTTGTAAAGTTGTTGGGCTTAGTAACGAGAGAATTCCTAAAAGGTTAATATTTGCTGTGCCGAATGGTAAGCGTCCGAGAGGTAGACCGAAGCGAAGGTGGGAAGATTGCATTAACGCCGATCTGAAGGGACTGGGTTTAGACGGAGAACGGTGGAGGGAGGTGTGTAATAAGCGATTGGTGGTGTCGGCATCGAACCTTCGGGTTCGCTAAGCCTTTTATTATTATTATTATTATTTATTATATAATAATAATAGCAATAAAGACCTAGTACAGCCATAGGCGTAGGCTTTCGATTCTGGTTGGGAGGGCAATGGAACACCTCCCCCCTCCCAAAAAAAAATCTTAGGAATTTATATTATGTATAAAAATTAATATAATTAAATAACTATTGTAAGTCCCTCACAATAGTTTGTGTGTCTGTGAGTCTCTGTGTCTCTGAGTATGTGAACAGTCCAGCTCAAAAACGAAAAGTCGTACGAAACTGATATTACGTATTTAAGATATGCATATGACTCAGATATTACGGCAACTTTTTCCTTAATATCGGCTTACCGAAAGTGCCACTTTATATCAACGGTGATACACATTTTTACAATTTTCTCAAAAACGGCTCTCTAACGATTTTGATTAAACTCCGTGCATTTAATTAAGTGGTATTTCATATCATTAAGGTCTTATCCCCGTTGATGTTACATTACAGGGCTTAAATACCCAATGTTCACATACGTCTTCCTCTAAAGTCCCTCTAATATGGTTTATTTAAAAATAAAATAACTCTCTTTTATTGACAGCAACTATAAAAAATGGCTAAATATGAAGTTTGAAAGAACATCATAATTGGAAACTGGAAAAAAAAGAAGAAAAATGTTTATCCAGGTTGAAAATGAATCTCTGGAAATAACAGTCAGAAGGTATAGATAGGTATAATATATATTTCGAAAGCGAATTTTAGAAAAAATAATACCAAATAAATAAAGTTATAGAATGTGACGGAGAGTGACGAATAAAATATAATATAATAATTTCCTAAAACTAACATAAACCAAGAAAAAATATTTTAGGGATATGTTTATAACCTTAAATACATCTACTGTAGTTTAATAACTAAAATATGATATTATATTTAAATAATTAGGTATCTATTGGTCGTTTATTCCAAAAATGATCAAGTAATCTTTTAGAAAATTAAATTAGTGAATAATTTGATGAATTTTCCCTTTGTGAAATCCCAACATTATCCACTTACAATTAGTATGACAACTTTTGACCTATCCATGGTAAGCAATGAAAATCTCATAATTTCATTTTAATAAACTTTACAATGGAAAATAACAGTTTAATAACTAACGATCCTATAATCCATAATTATATATAGGTCAAATATTCAGATGTACTTTCAAATATCTCTATAAATTTGGAAATTTTTGAGACACAACGTAACACACAACTTTCACTTACCACTCTACTTTGAATAGAAACTATTTTCTGGCATTGGTAGTTTATTATAAAAATTTTGAAGTGCATTTTAAGCGGAACTAAAGCTTAAAGCTTACAGATGACAAATCATTAAGACCATTAAAATCATTACAAAAAGTCCAATTATTATTATCGACGGTAGGCAAAAAAAAATATATTTACTCCATCTGCGCTTTTATGAACCATCCAACTTCGGTCTATGAGCCTTTCAGTTGACAGAATGACTAATTCCAATTTCAACATTTTTTAGTAATGTCATTTTAGTGATATTTCTAGTTGGAACAGTTATATCTGTACATACAGTGAGTAAGTTGATTCCAGAATAGGTGATTGCAATGTTGAAATATAAAACTGTGAATTAAGGTATAAATTTGGCCACTATAAACATCACTAAAATTAATAATAAAGAATGTTGAAATAGGAGTTAGTCATTCTGTCAACCGAAAGGCTCATATATGCCTAGAGAGGTTTGAAAGTATATCTAAATATTTAACCTATAAATGATTATGTATTGTAGGACTATTAGTTATTAACCTGTTATTTAACATTGTAAAGTTTAATAGAATGAAATTACGAGATTTTCATGGCCTGCCACGGATAAGTCAAAAGTTATCACACTAATTGTAAGTGGATAATGTTGGGATTTCGCAAAGTGAAAATTCATAAAATTATTCATTAACTTAATTTTCTAAAAGGTTACTTGGAATTAACGGCTAATATATACCTAATTATTTAAATATAATTTTATATCTAGAGTTATTAAACTACAGAAAATGTATTTAAGGTTATAAACGTATCCACGTAATAATTAAACAATGGCATTGGCTTGATTCGGTAGATTTTAAATACTTTTTTCAAACTTCGAAAAAAAATTTAACTTTACATTTAGTAAGAAAATTTCATTTAATTTCCTTGGAAACATGCAATTTACGATAAATAATGTTAGTTTTCTGATATATATATATATAATATATATATATATATATATATATATTTTTTTTTTTGTCACTCTCCGTTACCTTCTACAACACTATTTATTTGATATTAATTTTTTTCTAAAATTCTCCACTTTCCAACGATATATTATACATATCCTTCTGACGAGCATTTTCGTAAATTCATTTTCTACTTGGATAAGCCTTTTTCTTTTTTTCTCCTTAACTAAATAATAGAATTCTTTCAAAATTTATATTTACCCTTTTTTCGTAACTTTTAACAATGAGAAATAGTAAATTATTTAAAAAAACAAAACAAATTAAAGATACTTTAGAGGAAAACGTATATGAACATTGGGTATTTAAGGGATAAGAACTAAATTAAAGTTCAACTAATTATACAATGATACACCGCGTTTAATCAAAATCGTTAGAGCCGTTTTTGAGAAAATAATAAAAATATATATCACCAGTCAGCCAATTTTAAGGCAAAAGTTGGTGTCACATCTGAACCATATACAAACCTTAAATACCTAATATTAGTTGTTTTTTTTCGTTTTTAAGCTACACTGTTCACATACATACACACACACACACACACACACTTGGTTATTAGTTATACACAGACTTGGTTATTTGGACTCAGGGGATCTCAAAACGTTTATTCAGTTGGAAATTCATATTCAAAAATTTTCACGATCGCAATACTTTCCCTTACTATGTATTACATATTTAGGTAAGAGAAAGTAAAAATAATACCATTACTTTTTTCCTTTTGGCATTCGATACGTCTACTAGAAATTCCTTTTCTTTTGATATTCGTCAAAATCAAAAACCTCCTGAGAGCCAGAAAATGATCAAATATTATAGTATGAAGTATTATCATATACTGTGGATGATCAAAGAAAATTCTACTACAATAGCATATGATACATGATAAAGGAAGGAGATGGTCCGGGGTGGTGGTCATAAATAGGCTAAATAGTGGTAAAACTATTTTTATTAAAAGCCGACGTTTCGACCCGACTTTGCAGGTCTTCTTCATGGAGGTGTGTTCAGCTAGGAGTTTCACTTGGAACTGTTTTACCACTATTTAGCCTATTTACGACCGCCACCCCGGACCATCTCCTTCCTTTATAATGCAACGGTCAACTATTAAATATTCAATGATACATGATAGTTTTTACCATTATCTGATTAATGTAATACTCGTAATTAACATTCCCTGAGTCAGGGTCTTTTGCCACCGTCATCATTTCGTCCACTTCTTCTCTCGTAAAGGGTTCTCCTTCTTCCATGATCAACTTTTCCATATAATCTCTTAGGATATAACCTTTATTCTCTTTGTCAATCGTTTCAAACGCTTTGAGTAATTCTTCGGCCGAAGCTGGTTGCATTCTAAATAAGAAATACATCCTATTAAAATGTTAATAACTGTAAATATTAGCAATTATTATACTTATAAATAGTACCTAGTGAAGGCATTGGAGGGCAGTTAAAAGAATCCAAATCCGTTAAAGAAAAATAATCTGGTGCGGTGCGCAACTTTCACTTATCACCCTCCTCTTAGCAGAAATAAGTATTTTCAGACAAAGCGAAGTGAAAGTAAAAATTATAGACTCTATATGTATTTATATTTCATTGTGGGTATTTTTATTTGTAAAAGTACCCCCATAAATACAAATTTTAATATTTATATCGCTGTTATCTATACAATTAAATATTAAATAAATAATAAATACAATAGCATTTATGAAAACCACATATGTGTATATTTATATAATATTGTCGGAATCCGTATTATATTAATCCATGATGCATATGAAAGCCTGTTCTAATTTTTCGAGCGAGCTTGGGTGCGCTCGTATTCTTTCGGTTCCTCAATTACAATTTAACCATTTTTCATATTAGAAATTAATGTGAAACGGTCAATTGTTTCAAATAAAAAAAATTACAGGTACTTTAGAGGAAGCTAATATTGAAAATTGGCCATTTAGAACATAAAACAGAATAATAACCACATTTTTTTTAAAACTGCTAATTTTACACTAATATGATGAATTTAATCAAAATCGTTAGAGCGATTTTCGAGATAATCGTAAAAATGTATTTAGCCCATGATATAAAGTGCCACTTCCGGTCAGTCGATTTTGACGAAAAAGTTACCGTAACATCCCAAGCATATAAAAATCTTAAATATGCAATTTCACTTCCGTACGACTTTTCATTTTTGAGCTAGGCTGTTAACACACACGCAGACCATTTTGAGGGACTTGGTTATTTGGACTCAGTGGAACTCAAAACGTGTATTTCCGTTGAATACTCAGATTCAAACATTTTCACGATCGCAATGCTTACCCTTACTATATATTATATATATACGTAAATTAAATTAACAAATTAAAAAAATAAAAATAAAACCGTTAATTAAAAAGACATAAAAAAAATTTAAAAATCTAAATCCAAGAAAAATAATTTTTAAAAACTATTTTTCTATGTATATTGTGTTTCATATAAAAATATTTATATATTGTACAACAATAAACCAAATACTGTAATATTATAGAGTTTAAAATCATTTATGTACTTGAGACTTTCCGATATTCAGCCTTATATAGTTTCCATGGAAGCATTTTGTCTTCGTTAAATAATATTATTTTTCGGAAATCATTATCCATAATTTGTTATCACTTTCCATTACTTTATATGTTGTATATTAATATTCCTAAAATTTTTAGCTTTAGCCAACAATATGTTCAAATCCATCGGGATACTTTTATTTTTTTGCTTCTAATGACATTGAGAGTTACTTATTTCAAATAAACCCAATTAAAGGTACTTTAGAGCAAGAAATATTGAGTTTGACATTTAAGCCCTTGCCACTAGCGGATCCAGGATTTAATTTTGGGGGGGGGGCTTCAGCCCGAAGGATATTTTTTCATCTATATAACGATAATTAACTTGAAAAAAAATAAAAGAAAGAAACTAACTACCCATATGACATTGTGTTTTAGTTATTCTTGAAGTCTTATTAAATGTAATTAAACGAACAATAATAGTTTAAGATATAGTTTTTAATATTTTTTCTTTAAAACATGGTATTTTACCATTTTGGGTGGGGGGCTTCAGCCCGAAAGCCCCCTCCCCCCCGTAGATCCGCCTGTGATCCTTGCCATATTCTTTCAATGAGGATAAAACCTAGCTGACATCGCAGGCCTTTTAATTGATATTGTTGTAAGAGTTTTTATCAAAATCTCTAATGTTGTATACAGGAATCTTTGAATAGTTTCAGAAAATTGTGAAAAATGTGCTAATTCCGTTATATAAAGAGTTATTTCTTTAAATACGTAATTTCGGTTAGCAAGACATTTCTTTTGATTGTCATACCCATAAAACAACGGATTCACTATTTTTTTTTCATATTAAATTACGGAAATCACATTGACGAACTAACAGCTTTACTACAAGACAAGAACATTGACGTAGCCCTAATTACAGAAACTCGACTGACCATAAAACAGCATTTAAAAATCCCACAGTATTTAACATACCGTACTGACAACCCTGATGGCAGAGCACATGCCGGCACTGCTGTCATCGTACACCAATCCCTCTCCCATCACTTACTCCCACTACCTACTCAAGATTTCCTACAGTCAACCGCTATTGTAATCAAAGCCTTCTCCTTTCCAGTCACCCTTGCATCAGCATATTGCCCTCCTAACAGATCCATATCCAAAGTCCAGTTCAGTTCTCTCCTCAACTCCTTAGGTCGTCATTTCATCCTGGGTGCAGACTTAAATGCCAAGCATCAAGTTTGGGGTTCAAGAACCACGAATTCTCGTGGCAGAACATTTCTGTCTGCACTCAATACCCAACGTTTCAGTCTCCTTCCACCCAACTCACCTACCTACTGGCCCACAGATCCTAACCGCAATCCCGATATCCTTGATTTTTTCATCCACAGTGGCTTAGGTCCCCTCAATCATTCCCTTACCCCTCTTGCCGAACTATCCTCAGATCATAGTCCATTATTACTCCAATTATCTCTAGCTCCTATTCCTAAGTCTTCTCCACCGTCCTTCATCAGAGGCCCAGTTAACTGGAAACTCTTTCACCAAATCCTTACCGATAAAATTGACCTCAGAATGACCCTGAAAACCCAGATGACCTTGACAATACCGTACACTTTTTTACCACCACTATCCAACAAGCAATCTGGACTGCTTCCTCTCCAAACCACTCCTCAAGAACTCCTAAGAAAAATAAGTTACCTCAACACCTCATAGACCTAATCCATACCAAACGCCGTGCCAGATTATTATGGCAACGTACTAGACACCCCACCGATCGCCAATCCTATAATTATTTTTGCAAAAAACTAAAGATAGAATTGGCCACCTTCAGATCCCAATCCTTTAACTCCTACCTCACTTCCCTCTCTTCTCATGACAATTCCCTATGGAAGACCACCAAACATATCCTAAAACCCCATCATATATCACATCCTCTCCGTCGAGGTGATGGCTCTTGGGCAGCATCTGACGAAGATAGAGCCGAAGAATTCGCCAAACACCTTTCCCTTACATTTACCTCTCATCCAGAATCCAATCCCACCCACACGTCAGCAGTAGAGGAATTCCTTAATTCACCCATCCCACTCTCCTTACCGCCTAAAGCAGTTAATCCTTCTGAGGTCAAATTCCTCTTACAAAAACTACCTACCCGCAAATCACCTAGATACGACCTCCTTACCTCTCAGATCCTTAGACAACTCCCTCCTAAAGCTGTCATATTCCTTACATACATATACAATAGCATCCTACGAACCACCCACTTTCCTCTTTTGTGGAAACATTCCACTATTATCCTGTTTCCGAAACCAGGCAAACCTCCCAACACCTCAACGTCCTACAGACCAATTAGCCTTCTTCCGATTCTCTCAAAAATCTTTGAAAAGATCCTCCTGAAACGCATCCTACCCTTTATAGAATCCCAAACTCTTCCTTCCCATCAGTTCGGATTTCGTTCACAACACTCTACAGTCCAACAAGGACTCCGAGTGGTTGATCATATTTCCGCAGCATTGGAAAGCAAGCAATATTGCTCGGGTGCATTTCTGGACATAGCTCAAGCTTTCGACCGGGTATGGCACGCCGGGCTTCTTTCCAAGCTGAAAAACTATCTTCCTCAGTCCTTGTACCTTGTTCTCCGTTCCTACCTCTCAGATCGTACATTCCGAGTTCGTTGCGGTACTGAATTTTCGCATTGCTATCCAATTGAGGCAGGTGTTCCTCAAGGTAGCGTATTGGGTCCAAAACCACCTCACCTTGATTGAGCACTGGTGTAATAACTGGCGCATTAAAGTTAATGAATCTAAATGCCAACATATTACCTTTACACTCCGACGCAGTTCCTGTCCACCAGTACACTTTAATTCCATCCAGCTTCCTTACTCAGACACAGTCCGGTATCTTGGCTTTCATTTAGACCGAAGACTAACGTGGAACCCACATACTAGACTCAAAAGACAAGAACTCAACCGACGATACGGCCAGCTATACAGACTACATAACAGAAAATCCAAACTTTCTATTGAAAACAAATTACTTATCTACAAGACAATACTGAAACCTATATGGACATACGGACTTGAACTGTGGGGGACAGCAAAAGCTTCTAACATCAAACGTATTCAATCCTTTCAATCTAAAGTCCTTCGAACAATAGTTGATGCTCCGTTCTATGTAAATAACAAAATCCTACACCATGACCTTAATATCCCATTTGTCCTAGACCTTATTCCAGAAAAATTCTCCAAATTTCACCAGAACCTTACCTATCATCCAAATCCCCTTGCACAATCTCTATCCAGCACCACCCATCCTTACAATCCTCCTCGAAGGTTGAAGCGGCAGTGGCCCAGAGACCTTTTGTAAATAAGCATCTATTGGAGTTTTGGCAATGGCCAGATCCTCCACTCAAGCCCGAGTGTGTATGATTAGGTTAGTTCTTTTGTTTATATACATTTATTTTATTTTATTGTATTTATTTTTATTTTATTTTATTGTATTTATTATTATTAAGTTTCTGTATTATTATTTTTTTTTTTTATTTATTGTGAATAGAGTGTGAGTGTGCTTTTTCTGAACACTATTATAAATGTCCTTGATGTGACAGAATGTAATATTTCTAAATAAACAAATATAATAAAAAAATAAATTACGGTATTACAATTAATCTGGAAAGAATCTAAAAATAAAAAATCTGGTGCGTGCAACACACAACTTTCACTTACCGATCTACTTTGGATAGAAATTATTTTCTGGCAATGCTGGTCTATTATAAAATTTTTCGAAGTGCATTTTAAACGGAGCTAAAGCTTAAAGCTTACAGATAACAAGTCATTAAGACCATTGTAATTACAAAATGTCTATTTATTATATCGACGGTAGGCAATAAAAATCTAGTCACTCCATCTGCGCTTTTATGAACCACCCAACTTCAGTCTATGAGCCTTTCAGTTGACAGTGACTAATTCCGATTTTAACATTTTTTAGTAATATCATTTTAGTGATATTTCTAGTTAGAAAAGTTATTTCTGTACAGACAGTGCTTAAGTTGATTCCAGAAGTGGTGATTGCAGTGCTGAAATATAGAACTGAGAATAAAGGTATAAAATTAGGTACTTATTTCTTATGAAAGATGTTCATAGGAAAGACACTTTATTAAATATCTGTAGAAAAAAGGTTTTATTAGTCACAACAATTAAAAAAGTATATTTTAAATTTATCCCAATTTTCGCCTATTCAGGAAAAAAAACTAGAGACCATATCTTTCCTCGCAATTGTCCGATTTTAACGATTTTGTTTTTTGTTTTTTAAGAAATTCCGAAAACTTTTAAAAAACCATATACAATATCATACAATATCCACAAAAAAAGTGTATACTTTTAGAGTTATTCGGAATTTAATTTTACCATCCCTCATAACTTTTTTTTCAGCTTCTTTTCGTTGAAGTGTGATATATAGATAAATTTAAAGGGTGTCGAGAAAATGACTTTAGCAAAGTTTCATTAAAATCGGTACATTTGTTTAGGCGCTACAGTCTATAGCAACGCAGGTTTTTCGGCCGCCATTTTGAAAGTAAAAGGCGGATAGTAATGCCGATGAAGAAGGATCATCCTCGGGTGATCTCCGATTTTATGTCCAAATTAGAAAAAAATCGGTCCAGTAGTTTCGGAGAAAATGCGCGGACGGCGGGCGGACAAAAAAATTTTTATTCGTTTTTCGAATTCTACGCATCCTGAAACGTGAAACCTCAAATTGTGGGAGGGGGTTAAGTTTTTGAATTCTTTGGTCGATCACAATGGTTGATTATTGAAAATAATAAACCAAAATATGTAATATATTCATTAGTTTTGTTAACATATTTTTAATTGTTCGTTTTACAAAAACTATATTGATTAAGTTTACGCCTATGGCAGTACGGGTTTTTACAGTTATGGGATGATGCATAATTTAATTACTATGGATTGCCAAGTAACATGCTTGCATTTTTTGTTTTATTATCTTCTACTGCACCATTTCAGCTATACCATGGGAGAGGGGAGGGATACATTCCCTATCTGCTACGAAGTACATTTCAAGCCTGATTGCCCTGGAGCCAGGGCCCAAAAATCGATCTCATCGCAGGCGAAGGTTTGATTGTAAATAACGAAAGTGTATATTATTCTGAGTAAAAAGAACCGTGTCCACCGTTCCAGAACAGCTGCTTTAAAAAATGGCGGCTGATTTAAAGAATATCAGGCCAATAATTTGAGGATCGAAACGGGAAATCCATTACGAAAAATGTGAGAAAAGTTTTTATTTTTTTAACATGTGTATATGGGTTTAGATATATAAAAAACAAAATTTCTAACGCGGGCCACCAAGGTAAAACTTTTTACAGCCAAAAAATCAGATTTATTCGATATTTTTTGTTGTGTTCACCTACACTACTCAGTACTCAGTTGACGCAAAATTTAATGCTCTACAACTTTGATTCTGTTGATTTTTCCTCTTAGGGAACTCATTTCCAAGTTACAGGGCCATTTATAGTCATTAATCTCAATTTTTGACAAATTTGGTAAAAATCAGCGTTGGTTGACAGTAGTTTTATACCTTACCGCGTAACTAAATTATAAAGTGTATGTGCTCGTTTGACGCAAAATTTAACGTTCTTTAATTTATTACAGAATACATTTTTCGCTTTGATGCATCGTTTAAGAGTTATAGGTGAACACAACAAAAAATATCGAATAAATCTGACTTTTTTGGCTTTAAAAAGTTTTCCCTTGGTGGCCCGCGTTAGAAATTTTGTTTTTTATATATCTAAACCCATATACACAAGTTAAAAAAATAAAAACTTTTCTCACATTTTTCGTAATGGATTTCCCGTTTCGATCCTCAAATTATTGGCCTGATATTCTTTAAATCAGCCACCATTTTTGAAAGTAGCGGTTCTGGAACGGCAGATAATTTCTTTTTACTCAGAATAACACACATTTTCGTAATTTACAATCAAACCTTCGCCTGCGATTAGGTCGATTTTTGGGCCCTGGCTCCAGGGCTATGATTCGAACTGTTACCGCAAGACTCCAGCAACGTCTCAACACGCTCTGCTGTGCTTGAAACAATTTACATTTTTCGCCTTAGCTTGAAAGCACCATTCCGCCATTGCTCACTCCAGCGGCCTATAATCTTGTGGTGTCAACGGAGGAAGGAGCAAAATAGTAAATTCGATTTTGTATTTCTTGTTCTAGCTTGATTTTTTCTCAGTCGATGAATGTACAGAATTAAAATAACTTTTAAATAAATATGTTTTTATTCCAGAACGCCCATTATTATAAATAACAACAAAAGGTATTTAAAAAAAAACTTCTTGGGCGATTATTATTGTTCGTATTGGTTATAGTTAATCCATAATAAATGCATTAATATATAAATCTATGCAAAACATTGCCCAAAATACTGTTTTTATTATTTTCATTAACAACACCAACATATTAAATAAATATAATGGTAGATGTGCTCTTATTTATTATATTGAATACAATACTTAACTTGTGGATTAATGGTTGACTGTAGTGAATAATTGAAGAGAAGTTGGTTGAGGTGTTCAGAGTCAAAAATAAAAATTAAAAATAATTAATATTTATTTCTGCCGACGTTTCTAATATAATTTATATCATAAATGATATGATACCATAATCAATTAAATATCATTTATTAATTTTTTCTTTTCACTCAACACCCCAACCAACTTCTCATCTATAATACCGTAAGGTTCTGAGATGAAAATATAAATATAAATATTCGTTCATGCGTGCTAAGTGGAAGTTGTGTGATTCACGCACCACACTAGATTTTTTAAAACTGTAAACTTATTTATTCATTTTGTTTTAAATATACCCCTTTTTAACTTTAATGTGAACTTATGAGTTCTCATAAATTTCAAAAACCGTCAAGTATTCCAAAGTTATATTGGATTATTTTACGCTGACAGCGATTACATAAAAAGCCAGGACTTTAATTAATAATTAATTTAGATACCAAACAACATTATTTGTACTGGATTAAATTTAAAAAACATATATCTTGTTACCGGATTTAGTAGGAAGTTTGTTCAGTTATTAATTCAAAATATTACATTGTATCGCCTTACTTATATTCAGATATCTCAGCAGCAACATATGGAAGAAATTTAAACAAATGGACACTGCCAGACGTTTCTTGGTCTTCGACATTTACAATAATTTCTTGAATTTCTGCCTCAGTGGGAACACAGCCTAAAGTAAATGCACAACAATTTATGAAGAGTAATAATCATGATTAATAATAATGATAATGTTTTGTCAAATAGTTGAAAGTTAAATTACCTAAAGATCTTATGATGGTACCAACTTCTCTAATATCCACGGTTTTGTTACCCGCGTGATCAAATACTTCAAACGCTTCTACAATTTTTCTCTCCAGATCATTTGTTATCAGAGCTATACAAAGACAGGTGAAAGTGAAAAATGTTTTTAAAAAAGTCAATCTTGAGTAAATGTTTACCTTCTAAATCTTGAGCTGCTTTTCCTCCCGGCGAAGCTTTTTTGGGGCTTTGGCCAGCTGTATCTGTTGTTTTCATGTTTAATGAATTTAGACAAAACCAAAGGATTATATTATTAGTTTGGTATCTACGTAGAATTTGTTTGATGTCAAGGCAACGATATATCGAAAGAAAGAATTAAGTTTGAATTAACCGCCAGCGGTTGACGGAGGTATCAAGCAGGCTTTGGAATATTTCTGTGGCCTGCTGGCGGCGTTTAGGTTTGGCTAGTGTTTGCATGTTTGGTTTGTTTTGATTCGGTTAGTGCCGGGCTCTTAGAGAGTATTTGTTTTCTGTGTATGTCCAGCCGAAATTGTGAATTATCTTCATTGTGAAAAACTGTGCAGGATATATTTAAAATAGTTCGCGATTTTAGATATGAATCCCTCGAAGCTCAAAGTTGTTGAACTTAGAGCAGAATTAGCATCGCGTGGCTTAGATACTAAGGGCGTTAAAGCTGCTTTGGTTGAACGACTTCAAGAAGCTCTTGATAAAGAGACAGGAGGAGGTAATTATATTTGACTTTGTGTAATAATGGCATTTATTTCGAGTTCAGTGTTATCAAATTTCATGTTTGTTAGCGTTAGTGAGGTGTTTGAATACAGAGGTAGTAGCTTCTTGCCGCCATTTTGGTGTAGCGTTCGAGGGGGAATTGATTAGTCTTTACTGGAAGCCGAATAGTCGGCTTCAGCCCATTTTTTTTGCTGCATAATTTAACTCATTTCTCTATATTCCTCCCTCAATTGTTACTATTATAAGTCAATTAAGATTTTTATATTTGTCTTCTCGTAGTGTCCTCAGAGAAGTCAGAGGAAACTCCTGACAATGGGAACGCATCTGAAAGCAATGAAGTTGAGTTGAATGAGACTGCCGCCGAAACTACACTATCTCAATCAGAGGAACCTGATGTTGATGAGACCATTACTAATAACGAAATAGAAACAGAAGAACCTGTGTCTGAAAAGGTGTGTATTGCCTTGTTTGCTATATGAAAAGTAAGACTGATGTTTTAATTAATGAAAATCACATTTTACCCAAGTTCATAGTCACATCCTGTTTATTTATTAAAATTTATTGAATTAACTTTTCCACCTGATATTAAGTATTTTACATTACATATAAAATTAACCTGCATCATATCTGTTAATGATTCTGTACTTATCAACTTATCCATTTGATATTCTAATGACTTTTCATTCAACCCTATTTGCTTTATGAGTAATTATGGTTTGTTAAATTTTGATGTTCTTGAGTTACACATTTTGATAGCCATTAAATATTTGGTTATAGTGTTATAATTTAATTTCTTAATGATTTTGTTTGTGTAGTGGATGATGTTTGACTAGAATGTTTGCTTGCATATTAGTCTTCATGTAATTAGTGGTTTACTTTTTTGTTTTATATAAAACATTTATTTTCTAACTCTTACAGTGATGGTTGTTTTTAAGTTATATCATGTAAAGTTTGTATTTATAAAACTCCAAATTGTAGGAAAAAGAACAACCAGATCAGCCAGAAGAGACTCCCGAAAGTGAAAGTAAACAATTACCTGAAAGTGAGGAAACCCAGGTTGAAAACTGCCAGGAATCTTCTGAAAATTGCAACCCCGAAACAGAGGAAAACAGTGAGATTCCTGTGAAACAAGAATCCTCTAGTAGTGAACAAAACACAGTTCAGGATAAAGTAACTATCTTACACAATTTAAGCAAACTACATTTATTATTCATCACAGCAATTTAGTTTTTTACATTTATAGTAATAGTGGTGTATAGATGTCACTCCATTTTGACTAGAGGGCCAAGATCACATAATCACACCATAAATGTTATTCCGAGGTGTTCTCAGTACAACCTACCTTTATATACATCCCCATTTACTAATTTACCAAACTCCCTGCTGCATCTTATAAAATTAGCCCATTATTAACTGTAATAATTAATCCCCGCTTTCGACTTCCACTCCTCATACTTGTTTTAAAGGGGTAACTGAACCCCATCAAGTACTTAACAGTTCAGGTGGGTTCGGTCACATCAGTCTACTTTTGACATATTTAGCCATTTTCTGGATTCCATTTACGGTGTGATCATGAATCTTGTGCCATCCATCAAAGTAGACTGATACTTGCGCAATAGAACTTTCTGTCTGGTATTGCCTTACAAGTGGTTCTTCATTTCAATGGGCTGGTCAAAATCACATTATGAATGGATCTTGAATTTTGACATGTTCATTGTATGTATAACAACCTCCCTTAAGTTAGATTGTGAATTACTACTTCTGCCAAGTCTCATATGTTCCTTTTGAGTTTTTCTCTCCAATTCCATGTTAGTGTGATTATGAAATCTTGTGCCACCCATTTAACTGGATCTAAGCTTGTAAAGTAGTACCTTATTTCTGTTAACAATGGTATAGTTTCATCGATTGGATCATCTCAAACAGTAATATGGAGAATTCCATGTTTTTAGAATAATGAAAGTTGTAGAAGTATCCTGTTGTCAGGTCAAACTGTGCTCAAAGATCAATTGATCGTACTGTAGTTTAAAAATAGCTGGCTGTTTTCGAAAGTCTACCAAGACTGCCGAACTCAAATAAATCTTCCTTTTAATATTTTTTTTTTTTCAGTCCTATACCACTAATAATCCATGGAGGGTCGTTAGTTCAGTACAATGTAAGGAAAAACCGTTACAAGGCCAAGAGTTGTGGAGGGAGGTGATAAGCCAATACCACGTTAAATCGCCAGATTTTCCCTCTTAATTAATTATTTAATTAATAGTACCCACTTCATAGAGGCTAGGGTGTGCCTCAGGAGAGTCTCTCGGCTCCAGGATCAACGCATGGCAGATAAAAAATTACTAGTCATCAGCCAGAATCGAACCTGGGACCTTGAGCTCTGGAAGTCGGTGCTCACCTACTGAGCTATCCCCGCTCCCCTAAAATAAATATTTATATATTTTAATAAACTATTTGAACTGAAATACCGAACATTCACAGATTCAGGACCTTTTCCTCGCAGTTTGGATACTCTATCCACTTTTTACCAATGTTTGCTCATGTATCGCCAGTATGATCGTGTGATCATCCATAGTTTTGAAGTTACTCTTGTGAAGTAGTACCAATTTTGGCACTTTAATAGGTGGCTGAAGATATCATGATCATGTGACAAACGAAATTTTAAGAATGGCTGAGTGCATCCGTTTGTTAATCCTAATGAAAGTTGAAATCAGCGATGTATTAAGGTTAATTAAGTACCTTATTTAAATGATAAGAACTAGTTACGATTTAGTAAAACTAATAAATCACAATCTAAACTAAGGGAGGTCATTCTTGGAATCTTATTTATAGTATGATCATGAGACCTTGGTCCAATTATGGAATATTCATTCTGCTGTAACTGCATTTTATTTGTTATTATTATTTTCAATATTTTTATAAGTTATCACTTATATTTGTGTTTATATAATACTTTTCTACTTATTGATTTTAAACATTCCGTTGTTAATGTATTATTTTATTTCTTATATAGGAAAGTGAAGACTGTGAGATGGCAGAAACTAATGGAACTTCAGTTAAGAAAGAAGGCTTTGAGAATGAGCCTGAAGAGCATGATGTAAAAATGGAGCATGACAACGTACGTATGGCTATAAGATACATATTTTTATAATTTTTCATGGGTGGTCTAGAGTTCTAGATGGATAAAGTATAACCCTTACACACCTTTCTTAAACCAGCTTTTTCTTCAATAAAAATTTCAACTAAATATGACCTTTCCTTGGGTGTTAAGTAGTATAGAATTATCTCTATTCAAAGTGAATCTATTCGATTTAGTTATACTCACAAAACAAATAAACGAAAAAATTGATTTTATACTAAAAACTCATTAATTCTTTATTGACTCCATTAAAAGATCAGTTTTATTGATTTTTTATGCTGTATCTGTGTGACCAATTAGGTAATTACTAATTTTCAATTAAAGTTAAAAATTTGAAACTAACTTAGAATCAAGTATTTTAAATACTTTTTTTGTATTAAACATCAAGGAATCACGAAATAATGTTAAATTGGTATGTTCTATAATTAATATCAATTTTATAGCATTTGGTTAACTATTAGTAACTATCTATTTTTAAGAAGTCCCATAAGGAATTCATTCATTATTTCAGTCTTCAATTTCTTGTTTAAATGAATTAGATGTAATTAAACAGAATTAGAAAAACATCAATCCAATAACTTTTGGATTTGAGGCGTTAAAAAACAATAAATATTGAAAAACTTCTCAAAGGTTTTTGTTTATATCTCTAGTTCTATTATATTTACAGGGGTCTGGTTTGTGTCATTTCGTGTACCTTGTGTAGTCCTAACATAATGTAAATTTTCGTGAGGATACATGGAGTCATTTTTATGTTTTGTGATTTTCGAAAGAAGATCGAAGGAGGAGGGAGGCTTGGTTCCGATTTGGTGCAAAAAAAAAATTTTATTTCTATGAAAATTTGTATTTAAGGCTTTATAGAGGTGCGAAATACAAATCTCAACTTTGTTTTATAAGGTCTTTTAACTTAATTCTGACAATAAAAGTTAAAGTTAGGAGAAGGTGTTATTTTTACTCTTAACATCTTATTAACGATAGTATGAAATAAAATATCATATTTCATATTAGAATGTGTGGTATAACTAAATTTACTGCTCAATATATATTGCATCATATATTAATATTATGTTAATCTAATTTTTCAAATAAATTTTCTTTTCCTAAAGGGCGAAGTAAAGATCAAGACTGAGCCACAAGATGTTAAGGAAGAACGAGATAATCGGGACAGTGAGAGACAAGATCGTAAGAGAAAACGCTCTCCGAGCCCACACCGAAAGTAAGATTAAAAAGTTTTCATTTTTTGAATGAATCAGGTATATCACTTTTTTTCACGTATATAACATGATTTATGTGTTCTGTTTAGAGATTGGAATAGCGTCAAAGCCACTGCTAAAGATGACGAACCAGGACTAAATGAAAATGACATTGTTCTCAGTTGGTGTATGTATTTTCATTAGTTATGTTAAACTATTTCAATTAATATATGAGTTAAATTTAAGACCTTATATGTCAATTTTATTAACTATAATTGCGAGACTCTATTGTAAAATTGTTGTAAAAATTCATTTTTGTTAGTGAAGTGAAAATTTATTTAGGTGCGCTTAGCACTTTATTTTGGGTAGTGAATGACACTGAATTATTGCACACAGCTATGTAACACTCATTTAGGTAAAGCCTGCATTAAAATATCTCAGAAAAATTGGACCTGCGTACTGTAAGCGAGAGACATTTTCAGCATTTTATCCTCTTTCCAATAAGATTTAATCCAAAATTGTATTTTGACGTGACACCGAGTTAAAGCAAAGTTTAATAGATTAATTTATATACAATTATAATCGTATATATTGTAAAGGTTATTATTACTTAGTGACTATAGAACAAAAAAAAAAAATATATATATATATATATTTCATATTACTTATCTTGCGTTGTTGATGTTTTCACTTCTATCTTGTGGTCTTAATCACACACCTTTTTTTTTCTTTATAATCTTATTAATGTTGTGAGAGGTGGTTACATTTTTATCAGTTAAAATTATTTGATCCAGATGATGTCCTTTTTCTGTTATAAGAAAAGAGACAGTTTAATTAATAATTTTTTGTTATAACATAATAAATAGACATTTAAATTTAATAGAATGAAATCTGGAAACGTTGTTAAATTAATCTATTGATCGATAACTATAGTTTTCCACATATTCAGAAACGATATTCAAAGATGCCTTTTACAAGTTATATTTTTTCAAGAACCGAATGTAGTCGATAACCTGATAAGAATATAGGTTGTTTAATTTTTTCTTTGTTCCTCAATGCAAGATCATTGAGGATATGATTATTTTTTTATCTGTATACTGTGACTTATTGATGATTCCATTTAAATAGGGAGACAAAATCTTTAATATATTTACTTCATTATGTAATTCTTTAAAAGATTTTTTATCGATTTACAGCTAGCTTTATTCACATCATTTAGAAGTCTATGGAACGCTAAACACAAAATTAAATCTTGTGCGGATCAACACAACTACCGACTTGGCTAGCCAACCTTATCGGAAGGGTCAAACATATGAGTAAATATAATCCAATTACGGGTATTCATTGATATATTCAATCCATCTTGTTGAAAAAAAATGAAAATCATTGAATAAATCATCGCTTTATTTATATAGTGACCGCTAAGCTTGAGCTTCTCATTAATAAGGACTTGGCTATCATGGTCCGAGTTTGACAAAATTATGAATTTTCTGATAATTCTAATATTTTTTACATCCACTCTTTTCTAATTATTTCTAAAAATTATTACATTTACAAATTACAAATTATATTTATACATATAATTACATTTATTTCAAAATGTTATATTTTAGATGATTCTGACCTGAACTTGATAATTGATAAAGACACGCTATTGAAGGCCTCTCCTTTAAGCGATGCTGGCTTTGGCTATATTTGGGCCGGAGTTCGAGGTACCCATGGATTTACCAAGGGCCATCTTGTGTATCAAGTTAAGGTAAATAAACAAATCTTGATTCAGTATCACTATGCTTTTTTAAATGTGCTATTTTAATATCTATATTATATATAAAAAATTTTAGTGACCATGTATTATGATATTATTATGTAAAAAAAAATTTATTTAAATTTTTATTCTTTAAACGTACGGCAAGTTACTTAAACCTTATAACTAATGGACAGAATGAGAACTTCCATATTTATGGATAATTAATCTCGAAACTTATTGTTGCTTTGAAATTTTAGCAAAAGCTCTCAAAAATATAGGCAAGCCGATTTCTATTAGTCTCCATGCAGGAAGTGGTAAATTAGGTGTCTTCTAACCTATACTTTATTCAGCTTATCATAAATTAATTTATTTTTTTAGAGAGTAAAAAAATGCCCTACTATACTAACAGCAACCTTGTTAAGATACTATTTCGCTGATACTGCCCACCGCAGCGACCACTATTTCATGCTGCTAACGGTTTCATACTCGTTAATTATCCTGAAACTGCTCACCGTCGTGGCCAGATCTTACCAATTTAGTGTCCTACTTTGATATAATTTTTGAATAAAAATGTTAGCCTTAACTTTAATGGTTTTTATTTGTATTGGAAGGATGGCAATAGATTTGATGGCGGAGTTTCGGTCTTATTTAATTAATACCTGCAATTTTTTCTAGTATTTAAAGTTATATAACAAGATAATGTTATGTCTATATTATGTAATGATTACAAGTATCCACATAATAATTTCTACCTTCTACAAAATGATAGTTTCTTATAATATTTTGAATATAAAATATAAGTATGCATGGTATTAATTAGATGATAAACTATTTTTAAGAACTGAGAATTTATTTGTAATTTTTAGTCATTATTAGTTCGATAAGTAACAGTAATTATTCAGTCAGGTGGCAATTTGGGGCCTTGAATAGTTATGCAAGTCTCTCAAAGTTGGTGGATGAATGCAAATGCAATCTTAATCTTCTTTGTAGTATTAACAAGGTGAGAGTGGAATGGGTTGGGTACCTGGGCATTGGGGAATTCCAGGAAATGAGAAAGCTGATTACTTTGCTAGGAAAGGCAAAATAATCAGATGCCTATTGCAACAGAGCCTATTTGTGAAATAAGTCTTGGCTTTGCCAAAAGATACATTAAGACAATTGTGAGCAATAAATTCATGCTACACTGGACACAGACTAGGAAACAGATTCATTCTAAATTATTCCTTGTAGAGCCCTGCCATTTAAGAAACAATTCACTTCTTCTAATGGACAGGAGTACCATTAGGCGGGTGACAGGACTGTATACTGGTCACTGTCAATTAAATAAGCACCTTTTCAATCTGAGTGTAAGTGAAACGTCCACCTGCAGGCCTGTGTGGGCTGGAGGATGAAACGGCCTATCACATTATCTGCAAATGTGATAATCTAGCTAGACTGCGATACTTTCACTTTGGATGTGATCGTATCACTGACCCCAAGCACTGCGAACGCATTGATCCCATCAGTGTAAATAGGTTCATGAAGGCATCTGGCCTGTTTTAACTGAGTTTAGGACGACGTACAATAAGCCTACTTGAGGCCGCGGTACACAATAATGTCGGAACAAAAAAAAAAAACAGTAATTATTACATAACTAATTGATAATACATGTCATATATTTGTTATGAAATTACAGCAGGCAGTATTTTACCGTTTTATTGATAGGCAATCAGTAAATCATCACTTTAATTATAGAATACAAATTGATTTTTCAATTTCTGGATTTGAATATTTACCTGAAGTTAAAAGTTTTGGGATTATTTAATGTCATTTGAATCTAGGTATATTTGAATTTCTCTATTCCCAACCCAATACCAACACTGTCATCACCACATATGGCGATGATACATGTGTCCTATCAGTTAATAACGACCCAACAATTGCATCCCAAACCCTTCAATCACACATCACAAACCTTGAAGAATGGTGTCAAAACTGGAGAATAAAAATAAATTCAAATAAATCCCATCAAATCACCTTTACCCTTCGTTGTAAACCTATGTTCTCTTGTCCTACAGTATCCTTTAATAATACCCCACTTATCCCTGTTGAACAAATTCGATACCTTGGACTCTACTTAGACAAACGTCTAACTTGGAATCCTCATACCAGACTGAAACGACTAGAAACAGCTCGACGTTTCCGACTACTCCAGCACTTACTAGACAAACGCTCTTATCTCCCAGTCAATTACAAAAGACTCATATGCATGACTACAATAAAACCTATTTGGACTTACGGAGTTGAGCTCTGGGGCTCCACTAAACCATCAAATTCCTCTCGTATCCAATCCAAAATCCTTCGTAGAATCCTCACTGCTCCTTACTTTGTCACAAACAAAATCATCCATAACGACCTTAATGTTCCTTATGTTTCTGACCTGGCCCTATCCAGATACCTATCCTTCCATAACAAACTTCAGAACCATCCAAACCCTCACGTTTCTAACCTTGCTTCCTCTTCGATCCCTGACAACCCTCAGAGGCGTCTGAAAAGAAGATGGCCTCGAGATCTCCTTTTGTAAATACATTTTTAGAGTGCTACCAATGGGTAGTTTGTGTGATCAACATGTGATTTCATGCTACATGTGACATGTGATTTCATGCTATTTTATTCCTTTGTTCACATTTACTGAATGTATTTTTACTTGTAATACAGTTGTAAATATCATAAAAAAAAAAAAATAAATAAATAATTCCGAACCTATTAGACTTATTGTTAAAATAGAATTTACTGAATTTTTTTTGCACAATATTGATGATTCACAGCTTTATAACAAATTTATGAAAAGAAAATATTAATTACTCTGATGCTTTAAAGAAGATATCTATTCTAAATCTTTGGCGACAAGAAGATGAAGCCTATAGTGCGAGTTTCGCTTACGTTAGAAATGTATGAGGTTTAAAAAAAAAAAAAAAAAAAAAAAAAAAAAAAGAACTAGTGAACAGATTTACATACAACAGGAGTTCCCAATCTTTTTCCACCTACGGGCACATTTATAGGTGTTATTAGATATGTGTTAGGTGGAGGGTATTGTGTTTTTATTCAATGTGAATTGCTTTGAACTTATAGGTTACTGCTTGATATATTTAAAAATAAAAAGTAAAAAATATCAAGAAACATTATATATATATATTATGTATATATATATATATATATATATATATATATATACGTATAGTAACAGCCTCTTTTATTATTTCTAACACTAATAATTCATATTTGTACAAAGGAGTAAACACCAAGTGTAATGAACGTTATTAATTTTATGTAGTTTTTTTATATTATATAAATTTACATATATTTAAGGAACAAATTATAAAATGTTTGAAATGAAAACTCGTTCATCTGTTGCTAAGGTAATCGCCGATAAAGGTTATATTAGACATAGGTGGGTTCGAGTGACGTCACTTGGGCACAGTGGTGTCTGCGAACTATGGATTGGGAACCCCTGACGTACAACTTCAGAAATTCTAGAAGCGATAAATATTCAGGACGCAGTCATTATCAGGATGTGTTTCGAGCGCTTGGAGGTATTAACGTACTCTTGAATAGTAGAGATACTATACTTGAATATACTATACTTCAGATAAAATACTTGAGTAGAGAAAGAGTACTTGAATACCTTCAGTGCTCGAAACACACCCTCTGATGTTTGGGTTGAAATGTCGGCACCAATAAAAACTTTATAATGACTACGTCATGAATATTTATCACCCATGATATGTAGAACAGTCAACTAACTTTCTTTAATAATTCAGAAATTATAGTTTCCTAAGTAATTCATCATCCAAAAGGTGTTTCACCTAAATCTGTGCAACTAAATTTAAGTATAGTTAATCACATTCTTGCCCTAGGTTATTTAGTAAAAATTTTAAATTTCTGCAATGTTTAATAATAAAAAGAACTTTAGTATGTATTAAAAACAGTTGAAGAATTTAAATATGAAAATGTTTTGAGCAAAAAATAAATTAAGATTTACTTTTAAGAAAGAAAGGCAAATATCATTACTGTCTGCCTCCATTGCTGATGCATATAATTAAGCAACCAAACCAAGGGTTTTGCTCTAAATCATATTTCTATATCAATCAGATTAGTTTTGTGGAAATGGTTCAGTTGAATAAGTAGTGACTTCGTAAGAATATGATCGATCCACTTTTGTAAAATCATTTGTCGTTATTATTATAATCGAAGGTAGGCGGAATGAAAATCCATAGTATAGATCATTTATAATATTAACTTATTAATACTAAATCCTGTCAGCAATATTTTCACCTTTAACAATTAGTGTGGTAGAGATGTTTGGTTGCGTACTTCATTAAGAGAGAATGTTCTTCCTCAAGCTCTTATTCTCTCTTAAAGTGGTTATTAATAATCAAGTGTCTCAATAATTCTTCATTGAAAGTATTAACAATTTTTTCATTTATAGTTAACAGAGTTTTGCGATATTTCTCACCTAGAAAATGAACCCAACCCGAATGTTCTGCGTGTCGGTTGGTCAGCGCTTGGAACATCCATGCAGTTAGGTGAATAAACATTTAATCTTAAGAAATTGAAATATCCTCGTATATATAACATAATATTTTATTATATTTATATTGTTGTAGGTGAGGAACCTTTGTCTTATGGATATGGTGGAACTGGAAAAGTTTCTGTCAACTGCAAGTTCCATGATTATGGTACTAGTTTTGGTCTTGACGACGTTATAACAACCTATCTTGTGAGTAATTTATTTACAGATAAGCATTGTTTTATTTTCATATTAACTAGAGTTTTTGTATATGTATTTTTTTTTCAGGATTTTAATGAAGATGCCATAGTTATTAGTTATTCAGTGAATGAAAATTTCCATGGCGAAGCATTTAGGCTTTCGGAGAACGACCTCAAGGGACGTGCTCTTGCACCACACGTTTTAACTAAGAATGTTAGGTTTGAAGTGAACTTTGGTCAAGTCGAACCTTGGTTTCCGATCAGGACTGGATACACCTTTGTCAACCAGGTCCCTGTGGAACAGTGTATTGCAGGACCTCGAAGACCTGAGAAGAAATCTGATTGTGAGGTACATTTTATTCATTTTTTTATGATCTGTTAAAATTAATTGATATATATATATATATTCAGTTTTTGCAAAAAGTCACTTAAGTGCATTTTTTTATATAGGTTATAATTTACTAGTTGACCCTTGCGAAAAATTCCTAGAAAATTTAGTTTACTGAAGATATAGTAATACAATATAAAAATAAGTAGTTGCTATGTATTATGTAAGGAAGGAATTATATTTTTTCCTTGGTCGATTACAATATTCCATTAAACATAGTAGACCAAAATATTTATACAAATTGCTTTGCTAGTACCTATTTTTAATCGCTGACTGGAAAGATAATAAAAGTAATAAAGACAAAATAATGCCCCGATCATAGGATATTCTAAATTATTAAAAAAAATAAAATGTCAGAACAACCGAATATCTTGAAGAAATAATAAAGTCAATATAAAAGCCAGGAAAAAAAATGTAGTAGACTATTCTACTCCTAAATGCAATATCTTTAAACTGGAAGACATAATTAAGTATACCGAAACTAATGGACTGTATCTTTGTTAATAATTGTCCGATTTTTACAATTTTTTTTATTTTTTTTTGCAGGTAATTTAGTAATCTTTCTAAATATCATTGGTACAATCCAGAAAAAAATGCATACTTTTTGAGTTATTTGCAAATAAAGTATCTTTTCCTCCATAACTTTTTTCCAGAAATTTCGGGGGGAAGGGACTATTTTTCGTATGTGAAGGAGAATATCTTCGAAATGAGTGGTCAATCATTGGATTTGATGAAGAATTGACGAAGTTATGGCGTACCGACTAGAAATAATATATAGGATTCTTTGATTTTATAAATTAATTAATAATTTTTGTCTTACTCGTTTAATTATCAGTCAATGCTTGTTTGTTCTAATATTAATTATGGTTGTAATTAGACTTTAAATGATGTAATTTGTTTTAGATGATCATGATGTGTGGTCTCCCTGGCTGTGGAAAGACTTACTGGGCTAACAAACACTGCGCTGCTAATCCTAGTAAACTGTACAATGTTATCGGTACCAATGCTCTCATTGATAAGATGAAGGTAATGCTTACAATTCATAACACCGAAATTATAATGGAATTTTACAAAAAAAATGTATAATTGTTTTATATTCCTATTAATTAATTAAAATTAATTTCAGGTGATGGGTCTGCCAAGGAAGGCCAATTATCACGGCCGTTGGGATATCTTAATTGAAAAGTGTACCAAGTGTCTGCAGCGGTTGATGGACATAGGCTGCCGTCGTCAAAGAAACTATATTTTGGATCAGGTAAATGTTAAAGATATCCCTCAGTTTTCTGCCTTGTATAATGCTCAATGGCTTTAGAATTTATATAATTTTAAGTTATAATTTAGTATTTTTGTTTAGGCATAAGTTATTTAGTTATTTTAAGTTAGTCATTAAAACTACTATTAGTTTTGTGTAGCTAAGCATATTATTACGTTATATATCTCATTCCCTGATTTGAAGTCATTTATTTAAATGTCTCATATTATGCTTTTAACGATGCTCTTCTTGTGTACATCTTTGTGATGCCTATTCATCAGTTATTTTATATGATGATTTGGGATACAGTTTATGTGAAATATTTACATCATATTTTTATTAATAGTATGCTAAATGATTATGGAAAGATTAATATAGGATTCATTATAAGTTGATGCTTTACTTGAAAATATCTAACTATTGAAAAAAAAAAAAAAAAAAGTTGTATACTAATTGATTGTGAGAATTTGGTAAATATTTGGATTAGATATCTTGTCATCTAACTAGCTGGCTATAAACCTTATCAGTTGATATATATATATGTTACCATGGATATTATTCAGCATAGAAGAACATACAAAATGAAAACTTGTGGTTGTATTAACAATTATATATTACTCCCAAGATACAAGAGAAAATTTTGTTTAATTTATGCGAACTATTATTATGATTTTTATCCAAGATTATGGAATAAGTATTTTTTTATTTAGAAAATCAGACGAGGGAACTGTGTAATCCATCACATCAATGCCTGACACACTATTTAAGCTCAAACAAGGATTGGCCTATCTGTTTGAAAGAAATATGATGACTTTTACTGTGTGAAAATGCCAGAAAATAAAATTTATCGAATCAAATACATAATGTATATAACATTAACACTATATATTGTTCTTTAAAAAAGTAAATGTGAATATTATTACAGAAACAGTGGCAATTATTGTCAGCTAACATCTTCAATTAAGTTTAGATAAAAGGCTTTTATTATTTGTTTAGCCAATAATGGCTTCCTTCTCAACATGTGAATATTATTGGCTATTAAGTTCATTCTTCATTCCATTAGTACTTTAGGCCTGTTTTTGATTAAGAGATGAACATTCATGATTTAAGAAATAGTATTTAAGCGTTAGTATTTAAATAGAAATATAATTATTTTTTGTTTATTTATTTATTTTTTTTAATGTTGAGCATTATAAAAGGCATACATTATTTTGCACTTATAAACCAATATAATCGGTTCCTTTGTTTTTATTCCTCTTGATAATTTAAATCAAATAATTGTTTTGTTTTTTTAAATTGATTGTGGATATCAAACAAATTCAAATATATATTTTTTTAATCTTGATAAAATCAAGAAGAAAAGGTTATTTATTATATTGGTTTTATTATTATTATTTTGAAATATTGGGTCGTCTTGTGAAACGTTGGCTCGTAACTATTTGGTAAGTACAAAGCTTTGCAGGGGCCTGGCGACTCTTTTACGTAAGTATTAAGTTAAACAATAGATTTACACGTTTGTCCTTTCTTTCTCCCCTTGAAATGACTCACTCCGGTTATTGATAAATATTTTTCTACCTACCTCACCTCGTCGACTTTCCTTCTCCTAAAGTGTCGAGAACTTTACTTAGCTATCTGATACCAGAATTTTAAAAGTTATTTTTAAATGTGCAACTTCCTTTAAGATTATATTGTGATCACACCAATTCAGGTATGAATAGCTTCTAAGTAACTTCTAGAATTTGATGTGAAGAAACATGTAGTATTAAGTTTATTTTTTAAATGTGGAATGTTCATGTTTTCCAAACTAATTTGAGATCACTTTTAATTTTTTAAACTATGTTTTTGTTTACGATCGTTTCATCATTCTTCTTAACCTACAAATGATGCCAAAAGTGGAATTGATTCTTCTCTTGTTAAAGCTGAGTTTTTAACGTCACTGATTAAATAGAAATATTGTTGCATACGTAGAATACGGACTACATTAGAATATGAACAACATCATGAGTTTTTGTTGTTTATGATGTATATGATAAAATATTGATTAAATAGCAATGTGTTCAAATATTGTTGCATACATAGAATATGGACTACATTAAAATATGAACGACATACAAGAAGGTTCTGTATTCAAGATAAACATTGATTCAATAGAAATATGACCAAATATTGTTATATTAGATTATGAACCAAAATTATGTATGAGTTCTGTTTTAGATAAACATTGATTCTACAAAGAATGTATTCAAATGCTCCAATGTTACTAATGTAAATTTTAGTGAATGTGAACAATTATGAGGTGTTCTGGTTTTAAATTTAAACATAATGCGTGATATAAGATTCCACTACTAAGAAATTATTTCATAAGAACAACTTAATTAATATTGCAATTTTCGTCGGCATTGAGAAGATTGGCTTCTTTTATTCAGCAGCAGTATGGAAAAAAATAAAAAAATTTAATGGTTATTATTAATAGTGATCTTTTATGGATTAACTATTATTATATTATCTTAATATTTATAGATTATCATACAATTAATAAATTATTTAATGTAATATTAAGTAATTTAGATTAAGTTTTTAGTTAAGTTATATTTTATCTTTGTGAAGGCGCTCTTTTCCGTAAGTATTTATATATAAGTTCAAAACTATATCTACCGCCTAATTTGTCTTTGAGAAAAAACACAAAATATTGAAAAGCTATTTGACGTAATATCTTACGTACACAGACTAATGTATATCCGGCTGCCCAAAGGCGCAAAATGCGCAATTTTGAGGGTTTCACCAGGAAGGCGGTTGTAATTGTCCCTACTGATGAGGAATTCAAGAGAAGGGTCAATGAGAGAGAGCAACTCGAAGGCAAAGACGTTCCGGACTCAGCAGTAATGGAAATGAAAGGTAACTCCCAAAAAAAAAAAATTAAAAAAAAAGGGCCTACTTTATGTTTTATTTTCCTCTTTATACTTGTGTTCTTAGGTCCTATCATACAAAATATTCTTCCTATGAGTTAATTTTGCATGCCTTTTATCTCTGTATACATATCCTTGATTTCTTTCCAAATTTATTAGTTGAACTTTTTTTTCTTTTTATATAAGTAGTTCAATAATCTTGGTAGCTAATTCACTGCCCTGTGGCCTAAGTGAATTCATTATTGTATTATCTTAAATGCATTTTTTTTTTTTCAAAATTTATCTTTTCAGTGTCAGAATAATCTGTATTTAAATTTTGTTTCCAGCCAATTTCACTTTACCTGATAAAAGCATCTTTAGTGAAGTAATATTTACTGAGCTCGATGAAAATGAATCAAGGAAATTAGTTAGAAAGTATAATGATGAGGCTATAACCGCCGGGTATGGAAAGAAAGGTCCTCAAGGACCTCCTGCCAAGAGGTTTAGAGGAGGTGACTTCCAACACGGACCACAAACACCTGGTGGCAGGCATGATGGCTTCAGGGGCAGGTCCAATCCACCTGGTGGGCACCAGTTCAGAAGTACGTACTCGTTTATAAGCTTTATTATTTATCTAATACTTTACCACTAGCAAATGAAGCAATTGATAATTTCAATTTTTTGTAATTTTATCAGGAGGGGGTGGTGGTGGCGGAGGAGGTAGCCGCGGCGGAGGTGGCGGTGGATGGCATCAAAGACAAGCTGGTGGAGGAGACAGGTGGAGGGAAAACAGGTGAGAGCAATAATAATAACTTTATCAATCGACCCTTTTTTCTATAAAACGTCTCGTACACGTTAAGAGCTATTAAACAAACTAAATTTAGCGAAGTGTTAAACTCACACAATTAAAGATAATGTTTTAACACTGCTATTAATTTGTAAGAAGAAAAGGAAGTACTTATTCAAATTTTATTGCCTTCAAAGCAAATTATGTCTAGAAAAAATCGAGAAATATTCCTATATATGATAAATAATGTCTGCAAGCAGGGCCATCGTGAGGGCGAGGGAACGGAGCGCCATGAATCAGGAACAAAGATATAAAGAATACATAATACATTTGAAAAAAGTCTTCTTTCTATCCATTTTCTACTTATTGATTCACCCCTTTTCATCTTTGCTTAGATATTGATACTTGGCTAGCGGAATAAAGATGCCTAACCTCAGTTGTACTTGTTGTCTTTAGATAAATTATAAGCTGGCCAGAGATTTA
Source organism: Nezara viridula (assembly GCA_928085145.1). Lineage (NCBI taxonomy): Eukaryota > Metazoa > Arthropoda > Insecta > Hemiptera > Pentatomidae > Nezara > Nezara viridula. Next base: position 19,190,791 of record OV725077.1, read on the forward strand.
TCATCTGTGAATGGAAGTGTAAAAATATATTTAGATATAATAAATATTACCTGTAATTATGAGAAAATAAACTACTGACCAAGTTCGAGGGATGTGAGAGTGTGTCTGATGAAATTTTTTCCAGGGCGTTAAAAATCCATCGATGACCATGTCCGGAAGTAATAATAAAACCCAAAATACAGAGAGAGAAAAAAATGGTTGAAGACTGTAAACTAAGAAACCTTCTTACTGTACTCTTTCAAACCTCATTGGAAGAATAATATTAATTGTATTTACACAATGAACTGACGGGTTGCTGTATTTACTTAAATATTTGTTGGTGTGAAGAAGGGAGGGTATAGTTGTTTAGCAACACTTTTCATGCAAACTGTAGTTGCTAGGTGCAGATATTTTTGTTCTTTGTTACACAATATCAGTCAGTCTTTTTTGCCATTTATGGCATGGGGGAAGATTGTTCTAGAGGTACAACCAAACCTATTCTTACCAGAGTGGGCAATGGGAAGATTGTGGTTAATTCCATCGGTCTGTTACAAAATAAAATTCAACTCGCTCAGGCTGTGTTAGGCCTGAACTGCTGCCGCTAGACTTGAAAATTTTAAGGTGGGCAATGCTCTAACTCAGTGTCAATAACACTATATATTTTTCAGGCCCTCATGTGAACTACTGCAGTGCTCTTAGGAAAGCCAATGTGCCAACCGACTCCCACCTAGGGGTTGGATAGCTTAGTTCAAAATACTAATAAAAGACTAAATAACAACTGTTTTCCAAAACAAGTTTTTGTTTTGGAAAACTTGATAAAAGAATAGTTTATCGATTAGCGTACATTAGTTAGATTCACTACTCTTACGTCCAGTTGGTGTGAGCTACCTCCAATAGGCTAACGGGCCTTGCATGCCGCAGGGTGGAGGTGCTCGGACAGCGTGGCTTTCTGTAATGGGTTACCCTCTATCTTAGTACTTAGCATGCTCAACGTTGCTTAACTTTACCTGTTGCTAGCACTGATTAGGATGTTATAAACAACTATTATGATCTTGTTCATATTTTCTAGAGCTTACAGGCTACTGCTTCTTTCTATAACATAGATATGTTATAGAAAGAATTACCTGTAAGAGTTAAGAGTTTTATTTGTTGTTTACAGATGCTTCATAAAACATGTTAACTTTCTAATTCGTTTATTTTAATAATTTATCTGTTATAAAATATTTTGAGAAAAATTACTTTTCGGATGAAAACTTGGTATTAAGCAATGAATTCATATTTATTTTACAGAGGTGGTGGCGGCGGCGGCATGATGAGAAACCATGGAGGGGGTGGGTATAACAGACAAGGTGGCGATAGGCAACAGCAACAGGGCGGCTGGAGAGCAGGCAACAGTGGGGGTAGCAGGGGCCCCCGTGAAAACTATGGAGGCGGTGACAGGAACAGGATGGGTGGTGGTGGTTATGACAGGAACCAAGGAGGTGGCAACAGGCCGCCTGGTGGTAACAGAGGTGGAGCTGGGGGAAGTTATAGCAGGGACAACAGGAAAGACACTAGGCCAACTCAGAATAAGGTAAAATATTATTATAATTATTATTGCATAACACAAAGCTGTTTGTTAGTATGATGTGTAACGTAAATGTTTGGAAACAGAGAGGTGGAAGTGGGGGTGCCAGCGGAGGTACTATAGCCAGCTCAGGAGGTCAATGGGGAGGCCAATACCAGGGCAGCGGCGGGCAGCAAGGAGGTGGCCAATCGTGGGGCGGGCAGCAGCAGAGCTGGCAGCAGCCTCAGCAACAGCAGCAGCAGCAATGGGGGAGCTACCAGCAACCCCAGCAGCAGCAATGGAAGGGTAAGTCGTGACGAGTGCAAGGAGTATGTTCATTGCTATTCATTGCAACACCTCTCCTATGGGAGGTGAATCATTTTACTTATTCTATTATATCTATAAATCGTATCATTATTTTCTTAAATGAAATTGTGTCCATAAAGATGTTACATTCTATCTAGATTTTAGAAAGATAGAAGTTTAGCTTATATAAATTAATTTTTCTTTTTTTTGGGAACCGGAGAAAAGTTTTATAAATCTCAGGTAGACAGTACTATAGAAGTGATTACTATTATTCATAGCATAATTATAACCAGTGATCAGGTTACCAATTACGGTTGTAATCAGGTAACGGTGTCACATTTTTGCTTTATTTATAGTGCTATTGAATCAAGTATAAAATAGGGATGGTCATGAAGTTTTATTTTCAGTTATAATCGTGTAATAATTGATTCCGATTTTTTGTCCATTTCTGCTATTATTGGATTATTGCTTATTAGTGGTTATCAATTTACTGTCATAAAAAGCCTGAGTTTTTCCTCATATTTCCCTGGTGTAAGGGTGCATTTCAGATATATATATAATATATATATGCCTCCCCCACAACGTTTGCATCAAGTGGTCTCTTTCAGATCAAATGTGCTAAAAAATTTGGTCTGTATAGCTGTTTTGTTTAAACAATACCATAGGAGTGGGGGCAAATTCCAGTTTGATAATTAATTAAGGGGGAAAACCTGGCAGTTAAGCGTGATGTTGGGTAAATCACAATCTTGCAAGTTGGATGTACTTCAGACTGACTATTATTTTTTTTTTTAAAGAAAGTAAGCTGTTGTTGCTTATCAAGAAATATTTGCAATTAATTTAATATCTACCTTTATAGAACTTCCAGGAAATAAAGTAATGCTTATCTTTAAGTTTCAGTTTCTTACTTTATTTTATATTAAGAAAAGAGAGAATTTTAAAGCTCACAAACATTTATTATATTATGAGTATTTTCAAATATTATTGTTGCTGTGAACTTAATAAAAATAAAAGTACATATTAATATAAATTAGTAGCAAAGATTAGTAAAAATTACAAAAATTGTACATACCAAGTGTATGTATTTTATTGTAAAGAAAATATATTATTGAATTATGAAACTAGGAACAGATCAATACAACTGGGAAGGGGAGGCCCAAAGCTTAAAAATTTTGGGGCCCCTCAAAATCAAGTTTCAACTCAGGCAATTGGCAGATGGTTCTTATAGATGTATTCTTTTAAGTGTAATCAAATTAACTCTAAAACAAATCATTATGACCAGTAATTTATAATTTAATATATCCTGTATGGCATTATCCTTTTTTCTTTTTGGCTTAAATAGCCAATTAACTCATTAATGGATAAAGAATTGTGAAAGTTTCTAATTCCCATTTATTTAAATATTCTAATAAAAAGAATTTTTTAGGTGCTTATAACCAGGGCGGTAGCGGTGGTTACAGCCAACAACAAGGAAGTGGTGGCGGACAAAGCGGTTACAACCAACAAGGTGCCCAAGGTGGTGGCTTTGGCCAGCAATATGGTGGAAATTGGCAACAGTATGGAGGGTATGGTGGATATGGCCAACAAAGCTGGGGGCAGGTAAAGTCTAACTGATAACAAAAACCCTCTTATTAATTATATCAATGGTAGGCAATAAAAACCTCGGTACTCCATTTGTACTAATTGTATCCGTTTACTAAAACGAGATTTTCATTGCCTGCCTTAGGTAGATCAAAAGTTCTCACACTAATTGTACGTGAATAATGTTGGGATTTCACGAAGCTAATCCATGAAATATTTTTATATTCCACTACTTCTTTCACACAAGTACAATGAAATAGTATTTTAAACAATGGCATTGGCTTGATTTGGTGGATTTTAATACGTTTTTCTCAAACTTGAAAAAAAAAAAAAGTTTCCATTTAGTATGAAAATTTCATTTAATTTCCTTGGAAACATGTGATTCCTCAGTTCTCTCAACCATTAACGTATTACGAAGTTAATTTAAAGATATTGCCTGTTGAAGCAGAAGCAATTTATTGCTTAATTTGGACTGAGGTTGGCATTGCTGAGCATAATTACAGTGATCTGCATGGGTCATTAAACTGAATTGGTATATGTTCAAAATGAAGCTTGCAGAAGCACCTCTGCTATTTCCATGATTGTTTTGAAACTAGGTTTAGTTCGGGATAGACAAATTAGGTAACAGCAATAATATTTAATTTCAACATTTAATTCATATTTCTGGTTAATTTAATATTTATTATTGCATTTAGGCAAAGATTTAATTATAACACTGCATTATGAATAATAGCAACAAAAAAAAAATTGTGTAAATCAATGCCTTGAGTGTTGATAGCTAGCCAATCCTACAATCATTTTAAGATTTTCTGTTGCCCCAAAACTTATTTTTTAAACCGGTTTAGTTATGGCACACAATAGACCTAGCAAGATTGCGTGCAGTGCAATATGCCACAAAGGGAACATAAGATAATCTTAGGTTGTTCTTCAAGTGTCTCTGAATGGTATACATTGTATATTTGAAGTGAAAATTTATTTAGGTATTCATTGCACTTGTTTATGTGTATTGAATGACATGGAGCTGTCACACTCCACTACGTAAGGCTCAAGTCTACTCATTTTTGCATTTGAATTAAATTTTCTCAGAAATAAAAAATATAATCTACATACTGTAAGCGAGGGAAGTGTTCAGGATTTCATCCTCTTTGTAATGAGTTATTATTTAAAATTGTGTCTTGACAGAATGCAGTTTTAGAGGAACAAAAAGGGAAAAAGTTTCAATAATCAAGTGAAAACTAGATATTTTTATTTATTTTTTTAATTTGGATTAAAATATCTCAAAAACTAAAATTCGGAACTGAATACTGTAGGCTAGGGAAATTTTCAGTATTTCATCCTCTTTGTGATAAGCTCTAATTCCAAAATTGGAATTTGACGTAAGCCGAGTTATTGAATCAGAAAGAGAATCAAAAGATGGCACCAAAAAAAAACAAAAAAAAAAAAAACTTTTCAACTTTTAGACTATTAAATATATATATTGTAACGTTCCCTTTGTCAACATAAATCAAAACAACGAGTTTCCTTTTTTCAATATATTATTTATTTTAACACATATAACATAAATCTTAGGTTGGGTTCTGACAACTGAACACTCATTCACTCATTTAATAACTATAATTTACTAATTACTAACTACACTTATTTATAATTTAAAATATTTTATAAAATAATTTGTCCCGGTCTAAACTTTTGGTTCTATCCCTCTGTCAACATAAATGGTAAACATTGTTAGCATTCACCCAAATGTTTACGCCTGCCAGCGAAATAATCCCTTCTTACTTATGAATGTCCCGTTTTCTGTACCACTTCATTATTTTCTGCTATGTTGTTTTCTTCCAACATAAAATAATCTTCACTATTGGCCTCTATCAACACTCGAACCAGCTAGGACTCCTTTTTCTATTTTCTCAACTTGCTGGCTAGCACCTACTCTCTTGACAGCTTGTCACCTTCTCTCCTGGCAGCCCGTCACATTCTAAGTTACATGAGGCTTGCTTCCCCCACTTCCTCACGCACTTTCGCGCCACTATTTAAATGCCATGTAATGTTGACATTACAATATATATGAAATATGTTTAAAGATTTATTTTTTTCAATTAACTGTAAAAATAAGAAATTAAGTTTTTCTATTCAATTTTCTGTTGCATTTAATATTGTTTCTACAAATTACTGACCCCTTATTCAGGAGTTTTATTAAACAAAAATTACCAATGCTCACAAATTTCATATGAAATATGTTTAAAGATTTATTTTTTTCAATTAACTGTAAAAATAAGAAATTAAGTTTTTCTATTCAATTTTCTGTTGCATTTAATATTGTTTCTACAAATTACTGACCCCTTATTCAGGAGTTTTATTAAACAAAAATTACCAATGCTCACAAATTTCATATTATTAATCCTGCCTTGATGTTTTCTCTTTTACCGTGTGGTGCTGAACTTAGAGAGTTACATGAAAAATTTAAGATAATTTCATAAACATATTTCGGTTTTTGGCATATATAAAAAAAATTAGGCATTTGAAAGGATTAGTAATGCTTTAGCGAAACGTATGTTAATTAATGTCCACTTTTTTAAGGTAGTAATATTGATATTAAGTTACACATGTTGCCTGGATTAATTTATTGTTATGGTTCCAGCAGGGCTGGCAGCAGTGGTACGGCCAAGGAGGAGGAGGGAACCAAGGCAGCGCAGCAATACAGCCACCGCCTACCAAATAAATATCACATTCCTAACAAGTTATTTGCAGAATTAACTTTTAAGGTGTAAATACTTGGTTTTGTGTCCAAGTAGTACTATTGTATAAAACTAACATGAGAATTTTAATAAGTTTTAACAATTTTGATGCAGTTTTTGTCTGTTTCATACATAAATTATATGTATATGTGAGTGTGTATGTTTTTATATATATATAATATACATATACATATATATATGAAATGCGTGTGTATATATTTTCATTTACAGTGTTAATTAGGTTGACTAATTGATTACCGATTGTGTTATTTTAAGTTATTTTAAAATGTATTACTGAGTTATTATATAAAAAAAGAAAGAAATAGAAACTCATTTTACAAAAAAATTGTTTTATTTATACCATAATATATGATACTAACATGTGATTCACTTCACTGTAATCTTTTGGAATATTTTCTGACATTTTTTTTATATGGTCCAGTCCTTCAGCTATCATCTGCTTAGATATCTGTATCCTCGAGGTGTTCATGTCGTTTTCCCATCTTTTCAACGTTTCTGATTCTTCTGTTTCATTCAAATAAAGGACTTTGAGAACTTTTTGTTCTTTGAGTAGAACTTGGGCTGAATTATAATCTCTATTCGTTAACAACGATAAGCTCTTTTCTATCACCCATAACAATAAGTAATGTGTTTCATTATTTGTAAGCCTGGCATACAAAATAATCTTACTAACAGCTATTTCTTTCCCGATGACATTCTTAATTACTGAAATAAAATCGCACAGCCCAGTAGTGTTCGTCTCCTTTTGATTTAAATCTTTGAACTTGACCGATGAATTCCAAAACAGATGACAATTTCTTTCCCTTATTCCGAGCCAGGCTTGACATTGATCACAGAAAACTACTTTTTCAGAAGAGTCGACTTGAGGATGAACATTTATTTGAACATAATATAAACCGTACAAGCAATCTTCTGGTTTAAGTTTTATATCGCTGTTTGAGAGATGATTGTGACAAAAGAAATCACCTGTGTCAAAACTGGTCGGAAGGGGAAGGATTCTTCTGAATTTAAAAGGTTGGTTGTTGAAAGGAGTAGAACATTGTCTGCAGAAGATGTTAACTTCCTCATTGGTCTTGAAATCTGGTATATAATAATCGCTTTGCGTACTGCATGATATGTCACTACTGCTTTGTTCCTTAAATAGCATTTCATTTTTAAAACAACCGTATATTTTGTTCGGCTCTATTCTGACCCGAAACTGAATTGAATGATCTGATATTTTAAGGCCAGAAAGACTATCACAGGCAATAGTTATGTTTTCAATATTTATAACCCATATGTCTTGATTGCTGCTCCCCTTGATGAAGATTTTGTCAGAGGCAGGAATCACATTTGAGACTTTTATACATTTGTTCATTTTAATAAAAAATTGACAAGAGCCAATTATAGGGCGTAGTTCAGCAACCACAGTGCAACAATCCATTTTAATTGTTTTCTTTAACTGGTGTTATTATGCCTAAAAAAAAAAGAATTAAAAATAAGTAAGAAAAATGTGTAATCAAATATGTAGTAATAAGATAAATGTACCAGAGTTGGGCAGTGCTCATTGAAAAATTTATTTATAATATACGCATTTTCAGATTAGTACAGATACTATTATGATAACTAGAGACTAGATTTCCGCGTTATTGCAAATTTTATTCGCTTGGGTGTTAAAATCCCTGATTGTTATATATCCATTTCAGGATCGGTAGAACAACATACTTAAATTTTAAATTGCACATTTTTTATTTTTGTTTGCATTAAATGGTACATTTTGTGCTAGAATAAAATGATATATAAATATAAATATATATATTATATATACATATGTGTGTAAATTTTTATTTTACTATCTCGTCCAAATTAAATTTAGAATTTAAGAAAGAAAAATATGAGGAAGGTAAATGATTCTATATATTTTGGGTTTTTACTGCACGATTTTGCACTTTTTGAGTTTTATGCAGCACACGTTTTTCGGATTTTTATTTCACGAAAATCCAGTCTCTAATGATAACATTCCAATACAATGTTATCGGAAGTGTTGAGTATTAAAAAAATAATATGGATTTTGAAATTCCATGTTGCGTATAGATTTCTTTTTGTTATCGGATTTCTTAAATATATCCAGGTTCAACGTTATGTTTGTGAGATAAAAGTTTGAAAATAAAACACATTTTGAAATTACATACTTTTTGAAACTGCCTATATTTTCCCATAGTCTAGTAAAAGTGTAAGAAACTAGTACAGCAGTTGATGCTATAAATAAAAAGTTCTCATTTTCCCAAAATAATTTTATTTTCAAAATGTATACCTAAAATAACATAATCTTGGGCCTCAATGAGAAAGAAAATCTAATTGTTTATATTTTACACTTTTTGAATGAATTTATTGTTTACTCTCTATTAATTAATTTATGTAAATCGGAAAAATAGAAAGTCCTTTGAAAACAGAACTCTTTATACGCGTAAAACATCAGCTGTTGTAGTTATCTCTCTAGTTTTAGTTTTTTGTATGTTATTCAAACTAATTTTTACCCGACTATTGTAAGTATTTGGCAATTTGAAACAGTATTTGGCATTGTACCCGAAAATTTAATCATATGTTTAATAAAATACCTTTATCATTTAATCAAATAAAAATGTAAACAGTATTTCTTAGTATATGCAAATTCAGAGTACAATTGTAATCTGTATCAATACTTTAGTCAAGAAATATTCTGTACCTTTAATTGTAAGTACAGTATGCCCAACTCTGTTATGTACTGGTAATAGACACTAAATTGAAATTTTCAACATAAATGTGAACCTTTTTTCTGACAGCGGATCTTTGCAAATATCTTTAATTGACAGCAAATTTAGTCTTCTACCATTTTTTTTTTCCTGCACAGTTAATTATTCATGAAAAACTTAAAAAATTCTGAGTCAATGTTGTACCAGTAATAGACAACCAGGTATTGTGGTAAGCAGTTTATTTTATAAAATAATCAAAACAAAATTAATTCTTTACAATCTTAAACTAAGAAATGGCAAGCTAAAGATCAATGGATTAAAATTTCAAGCTTATCTCCTAAAGAAACCTCCGCAAAACAAATGCACAACATTGTTACATTAAAAAATCAACTGCCAATCAGCTATTGTGGCATGATATCACATGAGATTCAGGCACCACTCTCCTAATTGTTTTGACTGCAAATTACTCATGTTTACTCTCTATTTTGGGCTTATAGAGCTTATCTGTTAATAAGTTGAAAACTGGCACATTCACTGTAAACAATAGCAGTCTGACACGAGAAAAACTAAAAAATTAAATGTAAAAGAAAAGAAGATTAATATGCTTCTCAAATACTTTAAATAAATAAACATACAAATTCTTGCTAAACAAAGAAACCAATTAACCAGGGCTATCAAATCAACAAACTAATACTGTTAAAAAAAAAAACCATCACAGACGCATAAATATCTGCTTATTCAACAAGCAACACTAGTGCTTATGTGGTGCTTTCCGCAAGCTCGCTTTAATTAGTGCCCAAAAAAACAATGAAATAGCCACGAACACAGAGAAACCAGCTAAATACTCTACTTACAAACTTGTGCTCGACATGCTTGGGTAATGTTTAAATGTGTCTGTAATTCAGACCAGAAACCAAAAGATACTACACAAGTAAGTACTAAATACCAATACGCAACCTAGACAGACAAGAATGAAAATATAGACATTATTCATAACTTCTACAGAAGATAGCAGCAATAGTGTGGTATGGCAGCTTTTAATGTAACCTTTAAAATTTCTAAAGGGTTCATTCACTGCTTGAATGTCTCTTTTGGCTAAACATGATAATCTTAAGCTTAACTTGGTTGAACTATATTGTACGAAAACCTACTAAAGTATCACAAAAAATAAATATGAGAAGGAGTTAATCGCGGGGGTGCGGTCAAATTAATACTAAATTAAACAAGTAGAATTATTTAATTTTTGCCGACGTTTCGACCCACTTTGCAGGTCTTCATCAGGGCTACAAAAGATACAAAACATGGTGAAAATAAAATAAATAAATATAAGTAGATATAAAATAAGAATAAGTTGTCTGATAAAGAAATAAAAAGATGATGTGAGAGATATAGTGGGTGACAATGTAGTTAAAATATCAAGTATTATATGTAGAAGATACAAACAAAAATGGAAAATAAGTATGAATAAAAATAGAAAATAAAGGAGAATATAGCATGTAAGTTAAAAGTAAACAGATTGCGATAAAAGATAAATTATACATTTTACATTAACTTACATGCTATGTTCTCCTTTATTTTCTATTCTTATTCATACTTATTTTCCATTTTTGTTTGTATCTTCTACATATAATACTTGATATTTTAACTACATTGTCACCCACTATATCTCTCACATCATCTTTTTATTTCTTTATCAGACAACTTATTCTTATTTTATATCTACTTATATTCATTTATTTTATTTTCACCATGTTTTGTATCTTTTGTAGCCCTGATGAAGACCTGCAAAGTGGGTCGAAACGTCGGCAAAAATTAAATAATTCTACTTGTTTAATTTAGTATTAATTTGACCGCACCCCCACGATCAACTCCTTCTCATATTATATCAATGGTCAACCATCTCTACATCAAAAAATAAATAAATTTTATTCAGTAATAGCTAAAACAGAGTTCCTGATGATAACAGGCCACGACTACCTTAGGAAGCACCAGCATAGAATAGGAGTGGCAGACTCTCCTATTGCAACCTATGTAATTCGTGAGCACATATGGGCGCAGTGCATTAAGGTGTATGCTCGTGCTTGTTGAACACAAGATATACGAACGTCGTCAAAATCGGAATCGTACTGGGCTGCAAGATCTCTGATGCTGAAAGCCGATAAAGAGAGGCAAAATTAAAAAAAAAAAAAGAAAGAAAAAGTAATAGCTAAAACAACATTTAATAAACAATAATAAGATTGGAAACCTCGTCAATGGAAATAATACTGTCAATATCTGGGATGCCATTTTGAAAGGCAGTGGATGACGATCACAAAATGTACTATTTTAAACCTCTCTTCAAGAAAACATTAAACAAGAACATTTTAAAACCATTCTATCTAAACTCTCAAGAAATAAGTACAATGATTTCTAAATCCATAAAAAAAAGAGAAAAAAATGGAACCCTTGTACTGTTTTTTCATATTATAATTGTTTTAAAAATAAAATAAATAAATTATTGAAATTACCTTTCCTCATATACTCTAAGCACAGATTTTGTCCCTGACTTGTAACAAAGGGCAATGTAGACTGTTCATAATAGTCGCTCCGCAGTTCAAGATTGTTTATCACGGTGCTCAAGATATGAGACTTTTCCGCAAAAATTCCTAAAACAAATTGGTTTCACAATTTTTTACACCTAAAAATGATTGTATTTGCACTATTATATTACCTCGCACTGCTTAACCCTTATTAGACCAAGGTTGGTCAAATTTGAACAAAAAATAAATATTATTTAGGAAGGAGATGGTCCGGTGTGTCGGTCATAAATAGACTAAATAGTGGCAAAACTATTTTATTAAAAGTCAACGTTTTAACCTGACTATTGCGGGTCTTCTTTAGAGAATAAATATTATTTATTTTTAAAAATTTATACTAAAAGATAAGGGGTGGGGATTTGTATAATATTTTATTGTACAATCAAGTGAACAAGAAATTTACAAATACAAGTTTTTTTATGTAAACTTGTCATCAAATTATAATGAAAATAATTGAAAAGAAAAAATACTTTTTAAAACTAATTAATAATTTTTAAAAATGGGTAAAAATACTTATTAAAAATTTCAACAGAGATAGAATGTTGGTAAAAAATTAGAATACTGGCATAATACTAGTTACTAGTGTGAATATGAATTTCTAAAGTTTCATACAATGCAAAAAAAAAATATATATATATATTAATTTCTAATTAAATGTTAGCAGCGGCGACTATAATATTTTTCTTTTAAATGATAATTCACATTTGAGGTAAAGAAATTTAACAGAACAACAGGAAGCTTAATACACTACATTGATTTACACTCACTGTTGTGTTAGGATTAAATTTCCTATTTCGCTGGTACTGCCTACCACGCCGACGGCTGGCAGTTAACCACTGCTTTAGTTAAACAGAAAGGAGCCTTTTCTGTTGGAAATGCTGAGCTGTCGAAAGGAGCAGTACAGATATTCCATTCATATTTCTTATCTATACTGCTCCTGAAGCAGTGAAGCTGTTGGCACTACAGCGGTTATAGGTTATGTTATCCTATTGGAGAAGAGTTTTGATCAAGATCAGTGAAACTACCAGGTTCGCTCACTCAGAGGGAAAATGGTGGGGAGGAATTGAGCTCTGACGTAGCCAAAAGACTGATTTTACCCCTCCGGCCTTTGTTTCTGAACATTTTAAGATTATTATTTACTTTTATACATTAAATCAATACTGTATTGCCAAATAACTTATCAATTTTAATAAATTTGAAAGGTGAGAGAAAGGTTGATTTGATATTTGGTTTATTCTGAAGCAAATAAAATGTAATTTAACAAGTTGATGTATGATTTTTCACAAAGTACCACAATACTACTTTTTAAATATTTCAAATAAAGACAGAGCATAATATAAAATAATAGAAATATTGAAAAAAAAAAGAAAAATTATTTAACCTAACATTAAAAAAGCGTTTTCTTTCCGTGATTTTTTGTAAATATTACATTTTTATGTCATAAATAAGTAATCCTATGTTTTCTTAATTGTTGTAAAAATCATTGGGTATTTAAAAATTTGATTCTATTAAATACCCGTTGCTGACAGAAAGGCTTTCTTCAGTAATTTCTACATTTTGTTTCCTAAGAAAAAGATTGTTTTTTTTTACATTTACGTTTTAAAATCCAATCTTTTCTTCGAGCGTCCTTTGGAAAAGTATGAAGTGAAATTTTCTTTTCCCTTTTCTTTGTGTCAATCAGATTAATTACTGTTGCAAGATGTAACTGCGCATTTTGCACCTGGCATTCTATAGGATTCTATTAATAATTATGTTATTATGAGAAATACAAGAAATACTAATAAGAACAAACGAATTTACTGTAACATGTTATTAAAAATAAAAAATAAATACTCATTATAATACTATTTTAGAGACGGATAAGTAGTTGACTGTTAAGATTATGAGGTGAAATAAATTATCAGGATTTGCAGTAGAATTTGATTATTTTTTTTTAATTAAATTTATTTATTTAAAGAAATTTTGACTGCAAATCCTGACAAAGATCTTCACCCTTATAATATTATTATAATATTAAAAGAAATACTCAGGAGATCTACAAACAAAATTATACAAACATTATGCTAAAATGTTCTTTAAATATATATAAATCTTAGTTTTTTCTATTTATGTAATATATTTGTATATTATTTACAGAGATTTTGAAATAAAGAATTTAAAAATAATCTTAATATCAATTTCGTTCTTTTCGTTTCAGGTCTGGCATGTAATTTTCATAGCATTTTATTCTAGATTGATAGCCGTATTTATTTATTTATCTGCTTGAAATTATCTTCAATCAAACGTCAAAAACACAGAAAAGTATTCTTCTCAATAAATTAAACTAGATAACAAAAAAAAAAAAAAAAAGCAAGAAATAAGCCTTCATAGGCTTGAAAGAGTAATAGATAGGTCTCGCAGTCTATTCCTTACGTCACGTTTCAAGTTCCCCCACCACGCATTTCTGAGTGAGCGAACCTGGTAGTTTTATTAACCTTGGTTTTGATGATAACAACCGCCTTGCTACAATTCATTTCCTTTATTTTCATGAAGTCAACGATATTAAATGAAAAATTGTTTAAAATGTAAACAAAGCTATATTAAATCGTTTTTTAAAGTTTAAAGAATAATAATACAAAACAATTAACCTCAGGTAAATATTGAAATCCATACATTAAAATATCAATTTGTCTTTTTTAATTAAAGTGCTGATTTATTGATTACCTATAAATAAGAGGGTAAACTATTGCCTGCTGTGATTTCATTACAAATATACAATATTTATGACAAAAATAATCGTACTAATAACAATAAGTAATAAATTTAAAATCAGAGAAACCCTCAATTCTTAAAGTAATATTTTGTCATCTCTTTTCTAATATGATGCTTATATTGTCTATTCAAAATATTACAAGAAACATTATTTTGTAGATGGGAGCATTAATATGTAGATAATTATTAACATTTTATTATACAGACATAACCTAACCTTGTTATTCAACTTTAACTATCTGAAAGAATGGCAGGTATTAATTTAATAAGATCAAAAGCTCGCCATCACATGTATTTATTGCTGTCCTTCAGATAGAAATAAAAACCCTTAATTTTAAGGCAAATATTTTAATTAAACATCATTTCAAACTAGGTTGATAAATCGAGAGTTTGGCCGCAGCGGTGAGCAGTTTCAGCAAAATTAGAAAAGCATGAACTTTTGGTAGTACGAAACGACAACGGCTGCCGTGGGCAGTACCAGCGAAACAGAACCTTGAGGACCCCCTTTAACAGAGGGCAAGAAATAAATAAACCACTTAAATTTACCTTAAGCCCTAATAAAAGTGCATATTAACTTTAAGTAGATTATTTTTTTTTTAATTTACCTATTACAGAGTTCCATTTTAACAAATGTAGCCCAGTTTGAATTGACATTTTGATGAGATCTTCAAATGTATTCAATTATAAAAATTATTAAGTTCTCCAATGACAATAATTATTATTTACAGGAAATTAAAAAAAATTATTGTAAAACCAATGCGTGAGGATTTTCAATGCATTATTTGAAAACTCAAAACTGAACCAATAAGGCACTTATACAATTGCTCAATCATTCAACATTAAGTGATAATTAGGATTTGAATTTTTTAAGGTATATGTCTTTTCATGTTAATAATTATCATAAAACCATAATCACTAATTGCTTGGTTAATAAAAATAAAAATATTGGAGCAATTTAAAAGTTCGAGGAAAGCCCCATAATCAAGGATCTTGCATTGTCACGTTATTGTATTTTCCTTCAATTTTGGTTGAGGCTAAGCTGCAGAAATCGACTTTCAAAGGCCAGTCAGTGGTGGATCTGACTTATTTTTTCAAAAATTTATGTTCTAAGAATATAAATATAAATGTATGTTATAATTAAATTAATGATTAAAATGTTCAGAAGGAAAAGTAGTATAGAGGCTATAAAGAATGGACTAATAACTAAAGAATAAAGACTAATAATTATACCTGGGGCTTCAAATTTCAAGTAAGTAAAATGAACATGAAGATGGTAAAATGTTGGTTGATAATGGATAAAAATTCGAAGCTGGTTTCTGGATATGTTGTACTTTTCGGAAATAGCATCCTAAAAGAGAACATACACATACCATCATCATAATAAAACATATAAAATTTATGGTCTATGTAGAGTATGTTATTTACTTCTAGTTTAATTGGAAGTCATATCACATGACTAGTTTTTCTTATATTAAAATTTCTTACATAAACCTGGATTGTTACCACAGATATAGAAATAAAAAATCAGTTTTATTCTGGGAAAAAAGGCCCCTAAGAATAACAATATTGTTCATGTAAATTAACATTAAATCTGGCCAAAAGACCTATTATAATAAAAGAATAACTATTATGAAAAGTATTGGATTGGCAAATCAGTCCTTTCGGTTTTTTCAGGGTGAAATAAAACTCAATGTATTATAGACATAAAATTTATTTTAATGTGCAATATATTGATCATTATTTAATATGACTTTTTCCTATCTTTCCACTAACTACATAATATCGACCCTCCTATATTTTTCACATCTTACAATTCAAATATTCCATCCTATCCCGTCCCACTAGATCTCGTAGGTGAATAGGGAGGGTGGAGCAAAAGGTCCCATCCAAGGCTCAATAATTTATTGCGAGTGACCAGTGAGATTTGGGGCCTAGCGTTGTCTAGGCAATCCGGGTTTTGACATTCTTCGAAGTGCCTCACTACTAGGTCCCCAAGATTTTCTACAGACTACATTATCGTAAAATATCCATTTTTCATCTGTTACCAACCTTTTCAAAAATGAGTCGTTTTATTGCTGTTTTCATAGTGAATCACAGGCAGAAATGAGTGCTGCCAAGTAGACTTCGGTTAAAGAATGAGGGACCCAAACATTAAACCTGGAAACATAGCCGAGCTTGTGCAAATGGTTTTCTACACTTGTGCGCGTAGGGCCGTAGATATCTCTCACACTGATTGGGTAGGATTTTGATCAACAATGGCCTTAACATTGCTCATTTCAATTTGATGTGAGCAACCATACATTGATGTCAAAATTTCCTGAATGAAATTTGACAAACCAATTTTGACAGGTGTATTGGGTTAAGGCATCATCCCCATAAACACTGCAAATTTTTCTGTGAGCTTCTGTAGCACGCTTACCTTTTTTAAAATAATACAACAAAAACAAAACATGCCGATAATGAATGATATTTTCTTTCATATTCTCAGTGCAATAGCTAACACAATACGAAGCTAGTTTCAACAAGAGTTAACAGATATAATTGTTGGCATTTTACAAACAGGATAAACAATCCACCTCCTTAGGGATTAATTCTTCAGATAAGAAGTGCATTATAGTGACATAAAAATAAAAATGAAAACCGAAGGACCTATTTGCCAACCCAATATATACATATTAGCTATTAAGTTATAATAAAGAACGCATATGAGCAATAGGGTTAAAGTGCTGCAATATAGCTGCTAAAAATAATAAAATAAAAATAATTAAATTAAATTAATTTTATAAGCAAATCACTATAGTAATAAAAAAAAAAAACCGAAAAAAAAAACCAACTGGAGTAAATAACTGATTTACATCCGTTTCTTAAAATATCTGGAAATGAAATAATGTAAAAAATTAGAAAATTGTTGAGATCTACAATCTGAAACATATATTGAGAGGAGAAAAAAAAATATAAATACATGAACACACAGATATTTATACATACATACATACACACACACACACATATACACAGGCATATAGTAGAGTGTCCAAGATTAGTTACAAATGAAATATACCTCAAAGACATAGAATCTTATGAATAGGGAAAAAAATAATGAAAAAAAAAACAAGCAAGCAATATCTATACAGAATGCTCTGTGAAAAGTAAAAGATGATCTTTTCCATATTCCAGATATATCAAGTTAAATGAACTATTCAAGAGCTAATTATAGCGCGGTAATTTAATTTATACAACTGTTATTATTATTTCCAAAATGTTACTTCAATATGGGGGCTAGCCACAAGATTTTTCAGTTGAAGTCACGGTTTGGATAGCCACAATTTCATGATGAACTGAAATAGATACATTGGGTATATGTTTACCTCTGAAGAGAACAGAAATTGATATCTGATAAAACTAGTGATTTTAATAACCCCTAATAATGACAATAAAGTGTATTTTTATTGAGTGGTGGAATATAATGAAACACGTAGAATACCGAAGTAACAATCTAAAAAACCACTATAAGGCCAGTTTTTACATAGTGATGTGAAACCTAGGTTTTGACACAGGAAAATCTCTCAACTCTCAGGCTCTGACAACTTGGGAGAGGAAAATCTAAAGAAAATAAGTTGCCAGTGTCATCTTGTGCCACACTGCCCTATTAGAAGCAGCGTTTCAGAACTAGTACCAAAAACATTTTAAGTAATAAATTCCCACAAATCAGCGTCTTTACAATCATCATTTTTAAATGACTTCTGGCTATTCATATAGCTAACATCGATATTGATCATGCTGTACATGAAACATCAAAACTAGCTGAGGGTATCTGACTATTTTGCCTTGCAATAATACCAATGTTTACATGAGCTTAAGTTTCATTTATTTTTATTCTTCAAATAATAAATACAACTTAACCTAGCGTAAACTACATTAGGTAAAATTCTATTTCATCATTTCATGTCAAGAAATAATGCAGAATACAATTCAGTTCTTAGTCACATGCAATTCTTAAAAATAGAAATTTTTCAATATTCTGGAATTTCTGGTATTTATAAATAATTAATGGATTTTGTTTATTACATTTCTTTCTTCTTGATAGTTTAATTTTGTTGTAACACCATTAGGTAAGTACTTACTATTTGAAATTTTTGTTTGTTTTTCAATTAGATGCATTTTACTTGTATTGAATCTCTAGCTTAGTAATTATTGTTAATTGAAGTAGATGTGATTAAAAACTGTTCCCTTTCAATAGTCCGCATGCAAAGTAACCTAAATGTTGTGTATAAGTTAGTTCATAGTGCTGTTTCTAATTATTAACAGGTAGAGGTGAATGCAGAAGGAATTAAACTGTGGCTTCTAAAATTGTGAGAAATCAGGAATCTGGAGTAACCTTTGAATCTACTTTCGGCGTTTCATGTACTGTGCGATCTTGGGATACCCAGATACATACATGACGCTTGTGAACTACTACTAATTTAAAAATTACATTACAAAAACAGTAAATTTTTAAAAACTTACAACTCCTTTGGTGAGTATGTTCTTCAGGAGGGGTAAGTGTTCTCCTCTAAGATCACGTAATGATTTAATTCCTCTTTTTTTGATGAGTGCTAATAAATATAAATCTTCGACTTGTTTTCCATTCCACTTCAAATCAGGGATCAAAACAAAACCAATTGATGGATCGCTATCTTCAAATACAATTCGTTCTGTCTCCTTTTTGTGATCAAGAACATTGTATACCCACTGAAATCATTTAATAAATTATTATATATATCTATAGTACAGCATACACCAAAAGATATGATTTGATAATAAATATAAAACATACAGTTAAATCAAACTGTTCTTGGTTAATATGTGGTAAAGTTATGCTTTCATAGAGTTCTTTGGTTTCCTCGATTAAGTAAATAGGTTTCTCTTCAAATTTATTAATGTGTTGTTCTGTAGCTGGATATATTATAGTTGTTTTTAATGCTAAAACCAAATCAAAACATTATAGGTGATATTTAGAAGATTTGATTAGAAAAATAGTCAAACTCACCATTCAAATTAGGATCAATCTGGCAAGCATAGCTACCATAAACATCATTAATGAATTCTTTCTTTAAAATACTTTTGTTAGTAGACAACTTTTTCACTATTTCTTCACTAAAAGGTGTCTTTTCCAACCAAATTACAGCCTTCCCTTCCCTGTCTGCAAACGAGCCTTCCACACAAATAGTCTTTCTTTGTCCAAAATCACATAAAACTCTTTTGAATATAAAATTCGATAGGTCAGGTATAATTTTATCCTTATCGTTGACTTCACTACTAGAATTATTTTCCTCAGTAACACCAGACATAACACTTCGAACTATTTTGCAATTCCTCTCAAAAATGTTACCGGGTAAACATCGGCAATGAGGTATTTTGTAAAATAGCCGTGTATTTGAAAAAATCATTATTAATTCAAAGCTGTAGTTGAAGTTGAATAACTGAATAAATAAAATTAAGAACTAGTGAAGCATCATTAATATATTTGACTTTTAAAATAAAGTGAGCATTTTAGAATTTACTCCTGGGAATTATTAAAAGTTATTCTATTTTTTTAAACATATAATTTTTAATTATAATTAACTAATAATTTTATCTCCATGACAACTTATCATTTCAACATTCAATAGTTCTGAAAGTAAAACTCCAAAGTTGAAATAGAGCTTTCGCATTTTTTGTATACAACCTTTCAAATTGAAGTCGTGGACAATCTTTCAAATTGGGGACAAATGAGCTATGTACATATAGGTTTTGTTTAAGTAATTTTTAACTTCAACAACTCAACTAAAAATAATCATAGCGCCGCCATCAGGGGATCGTTTGAAATTTAAGGAAGGTTGGAAATTTGTGGAAGCACAAGTCTAAGTTTCTTGCGAATTGTACGCTGATTAAAGTGAACACACGATTTTCAATTTTAAATGTCCAATCCGTCCCAAAAACGGTACGATATTTCTCATAAATTAATCGTCAAATAAGAATGAAGTTTGTCTAGTTCGAGAAGAGAAGTGGACATGCTGAAACTAACACATGCAGGTCTCAAAATGGGAATTTAAAAATACGTGAGTGAGTTAAAAGTTCTGGAATATCGCTGTATTAAAGAACAAAAAACAAGTATCACTAGAATCATGAATATTGAGTACGAATAGATACTATTTAAAGATGGTTTTAAATTCATATTAGTGAAGAATAATGATACTTCATCATCAATTTTCAGATTATGCACAGTATACCGGCTTGAACAGCCAATTGCTTATATGAATACTAGACAAAGCCATATGCTTAGAGTTTAATTAATCCATTAGAGTCATTCTTGGCTTTAAATTATAAAATAAAATTTTTGTTTAAAATATAACAAAATGATTTTGATAGTTGTAATGACAGATAGGAGAGAAATACAGTCGCGGTCATAGAAATTGCATCACTTATTTCTTTTGATTATTATGTTGATTTCATTGGATGATTTTGTTTTTCTTTACATTACAAGAAAACTTTAACAATGTTTCTCAGTTATGTTTCAACCAATGACAGAATTAAAAGCTGTAATTATCACCACTTTCAAAAAACTGTCCTCGTCAAAAAATATTAATATTGTGAAGTCACATGAAGTGAAGGAATTTTCACGGGAAATACTGACTAGAATAAAGTACCACCAATCAACTGTAGTCTTTTTTCCCTCCCTGCCTTGCCTTGTTGGCAACAAGGGTTGTAGCAGCAGTATGCCTATGCAATTACTGGCAGTATAGGTCTATTTAATTAAAATTTTGTCATTATTATTTATGAGGTGTGGACTTGTTTGTGTGCACAAGCCCACACTTTTCTTTTTCTCCATTCTTCCACCTGAAGCCGGTCCTCGAAGCAGCTGCAGCTTGTCTTAACTTCCTTCTCTCCTTCTCATATTAAAATGTGTAGGGCTTACCGCATCTTTCCACCCGTATACGAAATCCCTATAATGTGGGTAATTCTCTCTGCTCATTAGCTGGGGAACATGCTCTCTGTCAGTGTATATATCCCCGTCTCTCTCAGGAGCTTAGCTCTTAATGCCTCATAGGCAGTACATTCGACGACCACATGTTCGGTGATCTACGGAACGTTGCAGTTGGGGCATAGCGGATTAACATTCTTCCCATGTTTAACGAGCTTCGCTCGGCAGCTCCCATGTCCTGTGAGGAGTTGAGACACTCAGTAATCCGGGAGGACCCATCTTGCATCTAATCGTAACTTGACCATGGGGAAGTACTTTCTTAGGGTAGCTCCCTTCGGAGTTGCCATCCATCGCCGGTTCCAGTGATCAACTGTGTTCCCTCTGATAATTCTTTTCCATCTTCTTGGGTCTTCTTCAATTCTCATCTTTGGATGTTCCGGTAGATCCGCCGAATCTTCTATTTTCATTTGAAAGAGGTAATAGTCTTTTCGCAGGAGGAGATCGAGAGGTGTCCCCCCTGCCAGTACTTGCACTGCCTCATGAGATATTGTTCTATAGGCTCTATTAACCCGAAGTAAAGCCAATCTCTGAATCGATGCTAGCCTTCTGTCGGTGCGAGATGTTTAGGTTCCAGGCTGGGGACGCATATCTCAGAATACCCAAAACTACCCCTTTGTATATAGTCATTGTAGCTGGGTATCTGAGACCCCAGAAGGCGCCTCCGACACGACTGAGTCCATTTAGGGCCACTGTAACTCTAGTTCTCATACAGTCCAGGTGAGGAGTCACGTTGAACTTTCGACCAATTTTTATGCCAAGGTAGGTGAAAACCTCACTTGGACGTATCCTTTCTTTTTCTATATTCAACATAATATGATGTGCTCTGTCAGTAGTACCCCTCAAGAGAATTAACTGGGTCTTTGTTGCAGCCATCTTTAACTTCTTCCTCTCGCACCATCTTCCTACCAAACTGGCGCATCGTTCAGCTTCTGCTTTCAGGCTGGCTATGCTGTTTTAGGCCACCACGGTGGCCAAATTGTCAACATAGGTTGTGGCAGAGAACCGTTCCTCTTCGAGCTTCTCGAGCAATTCTTCAAAGACTAGCTTCCACAAGACAGATTCAGAACAGATCCCTGCGGGCAGCCCCTTTCGACATTGTCTCCTACTTCAAAGAATCCGCCCGTAATTTTCAATGCCTGGTCCTGGAGGTAGCTTCTCACTAGTTCATACAGGTTACTGGGAGTTTCATACTTCTGGAGTTGCTGAAGAACACTCGGCCACCATACGCTGTCAAATGCAGAGGATATGTCGAAAAGGAGAAGCATAACATTCCTCTAATCAACTGTAGTCATAGTTTAAAAAAAAAACACAAAAAAAAACTGTATTCATAGTTTTGATAAAAAATAAAGCACGATTTACTGAAAGAAAAGAAATGCAAAGAGGAAAAAACAAACGAACAATTTGACTTCTTAATGATGCGATTGTTTTTGAAATATAGTTTCGAAACTGGCAAAGAAATATAAGTAGATCTTGCGTATAGCAATCTAGTAAATAAACAAAAATTTCTGTGGGATGTAATTTCTATGACCGCGACTATAGTTCATTACAAATGTATTAAGAAATCTGAAATGCATTTAATACGGATAAATTGCTAAATCGTAATTTAGTAATTACAATTATTATTGTAAATTGCTAGACCATTACGCAACTTTTAAATCGATAGTATTTTCAAAAACTTCGCTTCCGTAGACGTAATACTGGACCATAATATCGAAAAAATTCGAAAAGTTTCAATAAACTAATAGGCAATTACGCAGTCTTAATAGGAATAGTATATTCGAAAATGACACCTCTGCAGCCTCAATAATTGATTAATTATTTCCATTGAATGAGGAATGTAGTTGCCCTCAATAATTCAGTTGTACATAGTAAGAAACACTAGCGATTTAAAGAGCATCTCTTGATTATCCACATGTATTTAATTTTATGGACTGCACGATCAGAAAGTTGATAGTTCCAAACCTATGCCTCCACTGAGATAATAGATGCTTATCAAGATGAAATTCAGAAT
Source organism: Nezara viridula (assembly GCA_928085145.1). Taxonomy (NCBI): domain Eukaryota; kingdom Metazoa; phylum Arthropoda; class Insecta; order Hemiptera; family Pentatomidae; genus Nezara; species Nezara viridula. The sequence continues at coordinate 19,214,008 of OV725077.1, forward strand.
GTTCAAATAAAACTGTATACGATATTGCAATCTAAAAATCGGTAGTATTTTCATTAAAAAAACTCATATAGCATAGTGCTATTTTAATTCAAGAATATTGAAAATATATATGATTTTCATATTACAAAATATAACCATTCTTAATTTAACAAGTTTTCCACTCTTCTTTAACCAGCTAATCAATGATCATTTCCTGTGTTTAACCAGAACTCCATTGGGAGGAGCTTTCCAGCTGAAGCTCCTCCCCTAAAATGGTAAAATATAACCATGTTTTACAGAAAAAAATATTAAAAACTATCTCTTGAAGTATTCTTGTTCGTGTAATTACATTTAATAGGATTTCAGAACCACTTAAATACCATTTCATATAGGTAGTTAATTCTTTTTTTTTATAATTAATTATTGTTATATGTAGATGAAAAGAAATCTTTCGGGCTAAACCCCCCCCCCCAAAAAAAAAAAAATTAAATCCTGAATCTGCTAGTGCCAACTACAACTTTTCATAAGGGGCCAATGTAGATTCTGGCTGTGGCAGATAATTATTTATCGTTTCGTCAGCTTTGAATTGATCCTAGGGCACACATAGTCTCCATAAGATTTGTATTGATAAAAATAAATGTCAGTAAAGCATGATCTAGACCCAGTCACCTCCCTGCACAACCACTGGCCTTAAACCAGTACTGATTCCAAGATTTCGCAGGCTGAAGTGGTACAGTTTTTTTTTTTATTTCATACTTTCGTATACATGTTTGTAAAATTATGTATTCTTATATTTAAGATAGACTTTTTAAACTACCATGGACCAGATTTAGTTGAGCTCAGAAAAATATAGGTATAAATTAGGCAACTGTTTTGAATAAATTTATTTAATTTTCGTTTTCAAATTGCATCAAAAACTAAAAGTGTGATTCTGGCACATACATAAGTTTATGTCATGTCAATCTCCTAGAAATTTAAATCACCAGTATTCATTTATAAACTTTAATTAGACTTGTTTCTGATATACAAATATTTTCTTATTTTCCTGAACTAACTTGCATTTTTAAAAATACAACTTTTTTTTCATTTCATTTTTTGTTTTATCATAGAATAAGCAGTTGATTTAATGAACAATAGATATGGGCAACTGTGCTGTACTTTAACATTTTCAAGTAACTTGATTAATTTGATTAAAATTTCAATTCTCATGCAAATAAAAACTGACAAGCTTTTGAATAGATATTCAACACACCATCAATAAAAATTATAAAACATTATATCTAACAAAAAATATTTTAAAAAAATCAATTTTAGATAAAATTTTCACATGTTAAGAGGTAAATGATAGCTGAACCATAATGTAATCTTTACAAAACTATAAATAAATTGTCCAAAAAAGAAACAAGGGATAAAATAAGAAAGTATCACAAATTTTTATTATTTACATAAATATAATAATTTTCCAAAACATAAATTAATTTTAAAAATTTGGTCTAAACAGGCATATGATCAACCTGGCCAGCTGATTCATGGCTCAATTGAATTAATAAATCAGAAAGTTTATATTTAAGAACTTCTACACCTTTTAATACTATGTTTTCAGGCCGTAAGGATCCACAACTTTCAACATTGAAGAAAAATTTGTTAGGCTTAGCCTCCCAATTAAATGGAGCTTCATCTACAAAAAATAATAATTATACAAATTATGAATGTGTACTACAAATTTTTTTACAAATAAAGTGAAATAAATAAGATATCAATAATTAAAAAAGAAAAAAAAAACAAATATAAATCTATGACAAATTAAGTAATGCATTATTTTCTACAATTTAATGTTGAGAAAAACAAGACAAATTATTGAAAAATGATGTATTATTTCCAAATAGTTATACATCAAAAACATATAAAAAAAAATATGACCAGTAGTCCTGGAGAGTAAGGTGGAGACAGATTTAAAAAAAAATTGGTTTCAAATAGGTAAAATATCATTAAGGAAACTTTTAATCTTATAAGTAACTTAATATATTATACTTACTCTATATTATATAATAATAATAAAAGACTTAGGTTTGATGCTGACACCACTAATCAATGACTATATAGTTCCCTCCAAAAGCCGCTGTCAAAATCCGGCCACAGCATATCAGCCTTAACACAATCCTTCCACCTTCGCTTGTATCTACTCTTCAGATCTTTACCACCAATTCTCAATTCTCGGTAGACTCATTATTCTTCGGTCCTAATACTCTACACAATACTTAATTTTCCAAAACCTTAAGAGGTCACTCATTCTTTAATGTAAGCAGCCAAGTTTCGCATCCATAAAGAACCATAGGTAGGATAATGGTTTTGTAAATTCTAAGTTTCAGAACAGGAGGCGCGAGCTAAGTAGTTTTGTCAGAGCAAAATAACACGCATTTCCTGCCTTCAACCGAACCTCAATCTCCTCTTCTAATAAGATTTTTCTAGCTATTGTAAATCCTAGTTACCTACCAGTTCAAATATATTCACTTCTATATCGATGTCACACACATTATTGTCATTTTTGCAACTAACCATATTTTTTGTTTTATCTGTATTTATTTTGGGCTCCAGTTCTTTACCAGTTTTCATTAACGTTGTATTTAGTTTTGTAGTTTCCTTGTCTTCACTTAACAGGATCAAATCATCAGCATAATCAAGCATATATATTGTTCTACCCAGATTTAAACCTTTTTCAGAACACCTAATCAAAACTTGCTCTATATTATTGTCGATTAATATAAAGTTGCAATGCACTGACATCACAAATTAATGATGCAAGTAAAACAATAAAACACTGCCATCCCTACAAGATGAGCCACAAAGGGACTGTAGAGCAACAAGAATACATATAACAATTTTTGCAGATTGACAAAATTAAGACAAATTATTTAAAACAAAAACCTATGAAAAATAAAGCAAGAAATATACTACTAAATAAAGATATTCCAAACTTACATTGATCCTCGTCAAGTTCAGTGTATTCACTCTTGGGCCACTCGTCAGGTTTTGGAAATAGCGTATGTCTCATTGAGTTATCAGGATCATATTCAAAGCAAACACCAGCGGTAGGATTCCACTTGGCATGTTCCTTTCCAAAACCTTTCTTTGCAAATGCCCTTAATTTCAGTTCTTGTCCTTTTCTCAACTTAACAATCAAAATATCTGAAAAAAAAAAATGAAAACAATTAATAAATACTAGAAATATCACAAATAAAATAAATGTTATTTTCAAAAAATATAAAATTATCATACCATCGGATTCACCGTATTCATTCGCATCAGCATCTCTGTTTTTTGATGTTGCAGGGACAACACAAGGATCAGCTGTCTTTAAATCTGCAGTTGTAACATGTCTTGTTTGATCATCGATACATTTGACGTCTAAAGTAAATTCAACGCTGCATGATGGGCAAAAGTCAGTGCAATTGCAATCCTGAAAAAAATTTAGTCACCTTTAATATTTACAATTAAATTATAATAAGGAAAAATAATGCAGAAACAAATGAATCACTTTTAGACGCTTACGTAATTTAATACATCACCGTCCACGACTACATAATTATAAAAACTCCATCTCCATTCTACTCTGTCCTGATTATTAAGAATGCAGTATTTTGCACATACTTGCATTCAGAAAAAAGTACTGTTTCTGTGAATGTACTTTACACATATAGTAAAGTAAAGATTGTAATTGTATTTATGTTGAATAGAAGGCCTCAAAAAAGATTCAATTATAAAATAATAATTCATTGATAACAATAACAAAAAAATCTAAGATTTAGTTGTTGATCTTAATCGAAAATACTTGAAAACCTAAATTATTACATTTGTCCCCCAAACAAACAATAGTAATGCCAAGTTTGATTAAAGGCGGACCAACATAACATCTATCAAATTATTCAATGAATCCTGAAACTAGCTAAGTGCATACAAATACGTACAGACAACGGATTTCCAAACCTTCCAGTTAATAAATATGTATAACTGCATGACCGCACTTTTCCATAACATTTACAGAACATCAAAATAAACACAATTTGTACGTTTCTGGCCGACAATCATTACAACACACAGTAGTTTTTCATTTGAATTAATAGCCAGTATAGGACGATTTCAGAGAACAGTCTATGGAACGATAAAAATCAAGAGCAATAAGAGGACTACAGAAGCAGACGAAAAAAAAAAAAAGAAGGAATTTCATTGATAAAATAATGATTATATTAAAGAAACAAATGAAAAGTTAATACAATACCTATTGCAAACTTTATTACAAAGGATGACCCTCCCCCCCCCAATTACCTTGGAATCAACTTAAACCCTAGATTAACATGGAAGAGCCATATCGATAAGTGTGTCATGAAGGCAGCCAAAAGAACAAATTTAATGAAGATGTTATCTGGTTCAAATTGGGAAGCAGATCAAAGACCCTAAAGTCTCTTTATATAGATCATATCAGGCACACATTGGAGTACGAAATAACCAGCTGGGGAGTTGCAGCAAACTCAAATCTTCAATAAGTCTCTGTTGTCCAAAATCAGGATCTAAGGATAATTACTAAAAATCTACTCAGATAAATAAAATTAAGTCCATTACAAGCCTTCTCAAACTGGAAGATAGAAGAGATATTAAGATGCTGAACTTGAACTCAAAAGCAATATGTATTCCCAACCATTCTCTGAAGAATCATGTAGTTCAAAGGATTGCATCAAAAGTCAAAGCTTCCAACACAAAACTCATTCAATAAAAGCTGAACTTCAGTTAGAAGAATTCAATCCAGAATGAAGGCTACAGATGATCATGACCTTAGGAAAATCCTTTCAAACCATCCTTATTTTCATCGATTCCGGGTATTAAACAGAAGAGTAATCAAAATAAATTCGAAATCAGAGCTTGAACAATTGAATATTTAAACTCCACCTACTAAAAAATACTTATAGACCAGAACTTATATGGATGGCTTAGGAGAAAATGCTATTAGGAATGGAGGCACAGGTATCCGCATAGAAAACGACCACACACTTGAGAAATAGATGGCCATGGGGTCCAATTCAACAAACTATTGAGTGAGCCGAGCAAGAATCCAGAGGTGGCCTGAATTCTAATAGAGCTAGAGAGATCTCGGAAATCAGAAATTATTTTTCTAACCGATGCAGCTTCGGTTCTTTTAAGCCTAAAGTCAAAGTGGAAAGCAGAGCTGTCATTACTTGCTACTGAATTGGAACGCCTAGCAACTAGCTATGAAAAAGTCACCTTACAGTGGATCTCTGGGCATTGTGGAATAACTGAAAATGAATCAGCAGATAAACTTGGAAAAAGTAATAGACATGACACTACATGGTGTTACCTAATCTTTCACTATATTTATCGGATGAATGTTATTCTGAATTTTAGTACAGGTAAAGATTAATAAGGAAGAATTAAACTAAGATAAGCATTGCATTCAAGCAATTAAAATTTATTATTTATTTTACTTTATGTGCAGATATATTCGAAAATACTTTAACAAAACAATTTAATATAATATATACTTTTTTCTTTATTTAAAGGTATGAGGCAGTTAGATAAACTATAAGTTCTCTGAAGCATCAAATTAACTGTGGGAAATCTGATAAAATCTTCACATAAAATGGATGGACGCACATAAATAAATCATAAAATCATAGGATATGTAACTACATATAATAATATTTGAATTAAAATTTCAATAATGGGAAGATAGGGCAAGGTAAATTACTTGTATATCTACTTCTAGGCCTTAACTTAGCCATTATGACCAGATTAACAATAATAGTTAATATAATTCTAATGTCATACATTAATTATAATATAAGATACTTGCACCACAAACAAAATAAAATGTTCCTTTAATATTTACTTAATTATAAACATAATATGTATATATGTACAATTAATGCAAAACTCTTTTACCCTGGAATAGATCAACTTTTCTATTGCAGTATCAGAAGTTAAGGGGATAAGTCCAATTCTTGAAGCTATGAATTCATCACTTAAAACTGTTGAATTGGCAGACAGTTGCACCCAATCAATGGCTAAAGTCGGCGTTTCAGCAATGAAAACCCTCCGGAGACTATTTGCCACGCTGTAAATCATTTAATTAATTCTCAATAGTTCACAAAACTAATGTTGTAGCTAAATGCATCAGGTTACATACCTCAATTCCGTATCTTCTATCTGGAATTTAACATTGTCGTCAGTTAAATCTGAAACATGAACCGAAGGCTGATTGGCATACGGCATTTTAACTGTTTACAAAACAAAAATATAACCTAATTAAACTTTTCGAGTAGGTTAAACTTTGTAGCTCTGGAAGAGCATTCAAGTTGAACACCAGTAGAAATTACCTTCCCAAGTAGATGTGTTAGTTATTTCCAGCCAATAAGATACTAGCGCGGGCAGACGTCACCGTGGAGAAACTTTTAAAAGTCCTAATTATTTGTGCGATGTTTATACACTGACAGGCAAACAATTCCACCCACTTGATTTTTCCATGTATTCATTTAAAAATATTTCTGTAAAGTTGTATTTGTATATAATACATGGTATTTGTAGATAATACTTAGTATTTATGGAATTTATAATCTTTTTTACTTTTAGTTATTTGGCAATAATAACTTCCAATTGGTTACAATCAACAAACTTGTTAACATGTAACGTTGATAATAGAAAAATACTCAATTGTTACCAACTGGAAGTTATTATTGCCAAATAACTAAAAATGAATAAACAACTTCCCAGAAAAAAGAAAAAGAATCTTTTTTACCTTCAATAATCAAAATGTGATTGGGTAAGAAAGATCAGAGAAAAAAAAATCGGAAAACGAACCATTATTATTCTAAAAGAAATTAATTACATCATCGTTTAGTTGCGCGTGTTTCCTCCTCTTGCCTTCACTACTTCTTGAAGACGCCCCGGCATACTTTCCACCAGTCGGGAAATGCCCCTTTGCTAAAGTATAATCCATTTCTCCCGAAGAGCCTTTTCAAGGTCCTGCAGTGAATCAGGAAGTGTTGCACGCACTCTTATTCGTCTTCCGAGGTTATCCCATAAATCCTCAATGGGGTTCAAATCTGGAGAACGTGCTGGCCAGGCTAAAACTTCAATATTGTTCTGTTGAAGGAACGTCTGCACTATGCGGGCGACATGTGGGCGTGCATTATCGTGCATTAGAATAGAACGATCGTCGATTTCGTTGAGGATAGGCAACACATGAGGTTCCAAAATCTCATCTACATAGCCAATGGCCGTCAAAGACCCTCCACGAACAACAACCAATTCTGTGCGGCGCTCCATTGAAATCCCAGCCCACACCATTAAGGAACCACGTTGGAAAGGCTGGCTCTGGGAAAAATTACAGGCTGCATATCTTTCGTTTCTTCTTCTCCACACCCTTTCACGAACGTCTGGAGGTCGAAGAGCGAATCTTGACTCATCTGTAAAAAGTACAGCACTCCATTCGTCCATAGTCCAATGGCTGTGTTCTCGAGCAAAAGCCAGCCGTGTTACTCTGTGAGTTCTGGTCCTCTTACTGGACGAACAGCCATTAATCCATACTCATTTAATCTTCTCCGAGCGGTACGTTCAGAAATTTGCACACCTCGAACTTCTTCGAGCTGATGAATCGCTTGAACAACGGTAAGGTGCCGTTATCGTAAAATTCTCAAAGTAAAAAACCGGTCATCCCGTGCTTCTGTTACCCCAGACTATCCAGAACCGGGCCTTCTATTGTAAGAACCAGTTTCCCGGAAACGCCTAACGGTGTCTCGTAAAGTTTCATATGGAACTCCGATGGCATTAGCTGCATATATGATGGAACGTCCATCATCAATAAGTGCCTCACCTCGCGCAACATCCTCAGCACTAAGAGGCATTTTCAAACTTAATATTGAAAAAATTAAAAGCAGGAGGCTAATAAATGTGCTGCAAGAAACGGCACTGAACTAATGATACTGAATAAACATTTTGATTCCATAGAAAGTAAACATTGGAATCTAGAATCATTTCACTGAATTAAGGATTAAGGGTTATTGTCCTCTATATTAACATTCCTAATTGAAGACAAACAAAAAGATTGCCTATTTATTCATTAAAAACAATAGACCAATCCAAAGCAGAAATATTTTTAGATGAAAACATGAAAAAATCAAGTGGGTGGAATTTTTTGCCTGTCACTGTATTTACATTTGTCACAATTTACTTTTTTTTTTCATTAGGTTATTTTTATCTTATGTAGTATTGTAATTTTTTTATGTATAGTTATTTACTGCAAAAATACATTTTAAGATGTATCTTGATACAATTTGGGGAATTGTATCAAATTGACAGGTGTGAAGAGGACTTTCAATAATATTGAACTTGATAAGAGTAGTGAGGAGGAAAATAATGAAAGACTGGCAGCATTTCTACGACTGGGAATGTGCCTCGAAGGGTAAGGACCATCATGCAGTTCAACAGAAGATAGCACTGGTTCTATAGTTTGCGACTCTTAAATCTCACCTCGACCCCTCCAGCTTAGTAAAGTTGGACACGCATAGGATAAATCATGGTAGAACAAATAAATATCTACATCTAATGGTTATAGCTAAGAGCGGTCACGGTCCAACATGCCAATGCTTGGAGGGTCCAAGACACATTGCCTTCAAGTGCAAAAGATTCGAGAAGCGAAGAAGAATTAGTTTAGGATCACAAACTATGGATGATGGAGCTACCATTCTTCGGTCGATGAACAAAGATAACGCCCGTGATTTGATAAAGTTTTTGAATGACATAAAAGCAGTTATATAATAAAAGTCCCCTCTTATTTTCATTTAATTGTTATGAAACTACTCTCACCTCACTTTTTAACTATTAGTCTTTCTAGTTTAAGTTCTTTATAAGTTACATTCAGTGATCATCTATCAAGAAATATTCAATAAATTTCCAGTGTAATTTCATCTTACAATGACAATTGCAGTATTTTATTCGCAAAATAGGACTTGTTTTTACAAGTCTTAAAGCCAAAAAGATGGGAAAAAAATATTGACCTTGTATGGGGTCCTTCCTTTAAGGCAAAGCTCTTCAGAATAATAAAATCCATAAATTTAATCTAGATACACGGCGAGAGAACTGTGTCGTTGTTAAAAGACAGAGAATTTGAACTCGTAATCTTAGGTTTATCAGGTTGCCGGGCAACGCGTATTATGCATACGCGTTAGGCCGCTTGGTCACCCCGCTCCATGACTCTATTATATTATATATTTAACTGGGCCATGGGGTGAGGGTGGGAGATTAATGCCAGAGTTAAAATCACCTTCTCACCGGCACCGAGATGCGAACTCGTAATTATTTTTATCAAATTATCTTATATATCAGGTTGTTGGTTAATTGGCCCATCCACCCCGCCTCTGCCAACTACCCACTTACCAATTACCAACTGCTCAAATAGTTCTTTAGTTAATTAACTACTGTATAGATCTGCTCCTTTCTGAGCTTGAGCAGTTATTGTAGTCTCATGACCTTGAACCAGTACCATTGTCACAGCCCTGGAGGCAGGGTTTAAAAAGAGTACTCATTGCAGGCGGAGGTTAGAATGTGAAATATGAAAGTGTATATGTTATTTTAAGTAAAATGAACCTCCTCTGCCATTCCAGAGCCGCTGCTTTAAAAAATGGTAGCCGATTTTAAGAATTTCAGGACACTAATCTGAAGATCGAAACGGGAAAAATATTACATAATATGTGGAAAAAGATTTTATTTTTTTAAAATGTATATATATGAGTTCAATCATGTAAAAAAACAAAATTACTGACACAGAGCTAGGGAAAACAAAAAAAGGCAGATTTTAAAGTTTGTTTTTCATCTGTAACTCCTGAACGGTGTATCGAAGCCAAAAATTTGCTCTTCAACAAATTAAAGAGCGTTAAACTCTGCGTGTAATGATTACCTAAACATTAAATTTTGGATGAGTGGTATGGTCGAAAAGCAGTCAATGAACTCTGATGTTTAACAATTTGTCAAAAAAACGTTACGAATATACTACAAATGACTCTGTAGATTGGAAATGTGTCCTCTAAAAGAAAGTTATAGTGCATCAAATTCTGCTTTTACTGAGTAACATTTTTAATGTAGGTCAATTACGCTTCTGGAATCGGACTTTTGTCACTTTTTCATGAAAGTCGATTTCTTTTGGCATGTTATTCTTCAAATTCTAGTACTGTTGAAAGGCGGAAAAGAGACCTATACTACATATAGCAAACTCTAAACAAGAATTACTAAGTAGAATAAATTCCTAAGATGCAGAGAGAGGCATGTTTCACAAAACACTCCTGGGAATCCTTGAAATGGGTCGTCCCTGGGGTATGTCGCTTCGTAGAAGAAATTTGCTGTTTCTTTTAATATGGTAGCGTGGACATCTTCATGTCTCCACGGTTTGCAGAGGAGACATCATGCCTATTTGCACCCTTTACGGAGTATCCTAAGGATTCTTTGAAAATTCCTCGACGATAAAATCCCGATTTTCGATTTCGTGAGCGAACCTCATTTCGGTGTAATCTAGCTTAGGACTTATCTTCTTCTTTTCGTAGTCCAACAGGCGCATAAAGCAGCCGCTGGCCTTTTTAACTTTTGGTTTTCACTGTTTTTTATCTCTTACATGGACTTCATCTTCCACTGCCGTATATCTTGGAATACACTATCTCTCCAGCGACCTTTAGGTCTCCCTCTACTTCTTTTTCACTTTGGTGAACACCATGGGACAGGTAGAATTCGTCTTCGGGCGCCATCAGGATGGCATTGGGGATTCTGGATACCTTGTAATCTAGGTCGTCAGTATTTTCTGAGCCCACAACTTTCCAGTCTTCATCGATCATTTTCTACTTCACCATGCACAGGAAGAGATTCCATTCACTTCTTCTGGTTAGATAAATCTAATCATTGCCATAAAACATCCTGGGACATTTTCCAGACTAAATACAATAAATAGCATTGTGATCAGAACTCATCTCAACCTGAATTCTTTAAGTTGTTATCACTCTATGTCTTGACCAAATCACAATCACTCTCAACTAAGTTTATTAATTAGCAGTAAAACTTTTAATTTTAAGGGAAGGTAGAACAGCCTGTGACTTATGGGAGTAAAATTTGGTATTATTATCAGACTTGTTTAATCAAATTGAAATAGGTTCTAAGGGGATTGTAATACAAACTTTTGTTTTTCATTCCATGCAGTCCCTCATCCAGCCAATGTATTTGTTAACTGTCATCAAAATCCTAGTGTGTTAAGAGATAAAATATTTCAGTAGGCAATACACATGTCATGATAATAGTTTAGGAATCATCAGACTTTGTCTGATATAGGTTCTATAAAAATAGTGTTTTGAGAAGATTATCCTCCCTATACCATCAGGTACAGGGGCAATTTTTTTTCTGTATAATTGTAAGCATAAAAAAATATAATAAAACAAAAAAATGGTTTAAATTAGAACTACATGTATTAGAAATAGCAATTACAAACAAATTGTATGGTAAGTGCCAAGAGTAGAAAAATAAATTTCCATTTGATTATGAAAAAAAGATAATAGCACACATTTCATTCAATAATTTAATTATAGAATTACCTACATATTCCTTCTCGATGTCATTCAGAGGTGGAGATTTTTTTTTTTTTAATTTCAGTACTTTTGATATCAACATTATGATATATAATAAAAAATAATTTAATCAGTGTAACCTTAAAGAGTATAATAACCAGGTGAGCAAATTATACTCCAAGTTATGGTGGATTATGATTTTTTGGGCAACAAATGGATAATTTTAAACAGTTGAAGTTACTAAGATATAATTTAACACTGAGCTTGATATACATTTATTTTCCTATTAACGTTGATAATTAAATATTATGATAGAAAGGTCAACAGATAAAACAAATAGAATTTTATTTAATAACATTATATTTACAACAAAATAATTCAGTCTAACAATAAAATAAAGTATACAAATATTTACAGTTCCAAGCATTCACCACAATATTGTTAGGAATGTGATGAACAAAAAAAAAGGAAAAAAAAATATATGTACACATACCACAAAATACTTATTCAATTTTATAAATATCCCAAAATTCATTTTTTTAAAAATCTGGTTAATTATATTAATGGTAACATAATAATAAACTTAACAAGAAAGAATGATTTTCCAAACTTAATTTATTCTCACTTAGTCAATTAGTAGTTAATCAAAATAGAAAATCTATAGGGCAATTAACAAGAAAGATTGTATATACAGAAATTTAAATGAATAGGTAAATATAATCCATCAGTCTTGTGAAACGTTAGTAACACTAGTTCTTTCTGAACTCTCAGTGCTTCCACTAGAACTTGAATCACAGCTGTTGTCCTCACTCGTATCACTAGTACTCGATGATACCGGGCTGCCACCATTTTCAACCACACTAGTCGGTTCCTGGGTAAGCGATGGCACATTTTCTTCTATTTCCATTCTTTCTTCCGTATTAGCAACGTCACCAGTTTCCATTTCTTCATATTCTTCCTCTTCTTCACCGATTCCTTCTTCTTCATCATCTAACTCCACTTCCTCTTCACCTGTTTTAAGGTTTATGTACACACGACCTTTTATACTTTCAAAATCATCAGGGTACTCGATTAGTGGTACAAATCTATCTTTTTTATCCAGACCCTGATCTCTGAAAATTAACCTCTTATCAGTATTATGGTTAGAATCTAAAGGTTCAGACCAGAGCTCTAAGCGTTCACATTTCATGTAAGCATCAGGTTTAACAAACTTAATGGTCGAAAAATGTATTTTCAAATGCTCCCTTAGGAAATGCAATTGGGGAACATTATAATCACAGAATTTGCATACATACGGACCATGCTTATTATTCGAATGACATTTAATATGACTATTAACACCATCCTTCCTGTTATTGGCGTAAGGACAGTGGGGGCAACGACTAATAACATCACCATTAATGTTATCTCTGGTAACTGTGTTGGTAATATTTCTATTTTGCAGTAACATCATTGTCTGCTGATCAGCTACAGACATTTTCAAGCTTTTCCCACATCTTTCTGTGGAAGAGATTTCATTAGTTTCATCTATCTCTCGATCCTCGACGACTGGATCACCTCCTGCGATACTTTTTTCTTTCTTTAAGCTTTCACTAAGACTATGCTTTTTCAAATGCTGACTATAATTAGCGAAATATTTAACAGAATAATCACATTTCTCACAGTTGTACCGCTGTTGAGATCCATGGAGAGAAAGATGAATCTTATACTGTTCTCTTTTTTCGAATGCAGATGGACATTTATGACACTTGTAACGTTTTTCTCGTAATCGTCCATTTTTTAAATATGCCGGATAAGTAAAATCTGGGTTTCCAAATATTAGTGAGCCAAATTCCGGATCTTCCTGAGTTGGTGCAGGTATAGGCTTCAATGGAGAGCCTTTCGTTACTTCCGTTCTTTGTTTGGAAGGTTCAGAATCTGATGAAGAAACTTCCCCTGACTTTTGATTCAACTTGACACATTCACCGTTGGCATGAACAGCCTCATGCCTCATTAGGTTTCCGTACGTCTTCACGGCGTAGTCACAGTACCTACACTTGTGCTGACCCGGGCCTCCGTGGAGGCTTTTATGATAATCTAAAGCTAACTGTTTGTAGAATTCTGCAGGACACTTGTCACAAGAAAGTGGTTTTGATTTACATTCATCGGAGTCTTTTTTTTTGTTGTCCTCTTCTTCATTTTTGACAACCACCCATATTGATTCCGATTTCCAATTCCATACTGATTCCGCAGGATCTCCAAGGACAACAGCAACTTTAGGTTTAGGATAACTTCTGTCCATAGAATACATACTGCAAAGCACGGTTGTGCGCTCTTGGTACTCGTCACTATGCACCTTGAGATGAGCCAAGAGGTGCTGCTTTTGCCTGGCAGTATAGCTACAAGATTCACATTTAAAAGGCAAGTTGAGGTCATGGAATCTCAAATGAATTACAACTTCTTTTACAAATAAGAACCTAGCAGGACATATTGGGCAGAAATGTAACACGAGGCCATCCTTTGATTCATTGTCGCTACTAGCAACAGATTCATCCGCCTGAGACTCCTTGGAAGGTTCTTCTCCTCCAATTTTCTGTTTCAAACTTGCTTCATAATCACTAACTTTCATTTTCATTTCTTCGATCTGTTCTTCATCAGATTTTTTGTGATCGACAACACCACAAACTTGGCCAAAGAAAGCCTGATGAACTTTCATGTGAGAAGAAAGAACACCAGCATTGTTACAAATGTAATTGCAATCAGGGCAATGATGTTGGATAGATATTCCATTGCTCCCTTGGCCAGCGTTAGAATTGGATTGGTTTCTTGATGCATGCATCTTCTCATGTTCTTGAATATTCGATTTTCTCATATTTACATGCGGACAAAATCTGCACTTGAACATTTTGGAAATTCCCATAGGTTTGGAAACCCAAACCATTGGTATGTCAGGAAATCCAGACGTATCAATGCCACTAATGTCTGCAGCTATCACAGTTTCAGAATTTTTAGTACTGACAGAATCACCTTCCGGCAAGGTGGTCCTTCGATGCAATCTGACATGCAAAGAAAGAATAATATTTGTATGTGTACTGTAATTGCATTTGAAGCATTTATGAGGTAAATTCTTGAAGTGCCACTGCCTGTGGTAGACTAACTGCCTGTGGGTGGTGCCTACATACGGACACTGAAGACAAGCGAACACTACGTTCTTTGACTGAAACAAAAAGAAAACAAAATATTAGCAACACGCAACAGTAATGAATAAATTATTACAAATATTTCATATTTTAAATTACACCGGTCTTATTATTTTTTTTTTTGTATAAAATTAGTATTGATACATGCTATAAATGATCATTATGTGGAGGAATGGCTTTGTATAAACTATAGCAACAGTTATCACATCACTGCACTGAGGCCATACTATATCTGATAAGTTAGGTTTCCTTTTTTATGGGGTATTGGATTAAAATTTTTTAAGTTAAAACAAATATAGTACTGATCTATGTAAATGACAAGAGGAATGGAGAAATATAATGCAAACAATTAAAAATACTGTAGTAGACAGCCCCCTGTATTTACTCCTTTATGTGACATTGTGTGAGAGAATGAGGAGGAATACATAGGAATGTGAGGTTGCAGGATGAATTGTACTCAATTGTACAGTGGACAAATTATTCATTGAAAAGTCTCATATCGATAAATAATCGATGAAGAAGGAAGAAGGTGGGGGGTACCGAAAGGACCCAGAAGGTAGAAAAAGCTGGAGGGAAGAGAAGGCATTCTAGGCCGAGACAGATAGGAAGGATATTGTCAGAAGAGAGGAGGACAGACTTGAGGCGGAATGACATACCTGGGAAGAGAGTCTACTACAAGATTTAGAAGATCAGGTCTATAGTTATAACACTTTAATAGAGTCAATTTATTACAGTTGTAGAAATAAATTATTTTGTTATACTGGAGTGAAAAGTCATTTATTTATTTAAAGTTGTCCTATATGCCTCACGATCGAAGAATAACAAACCAGGTGAGTCAATTCATTCAAAGTATATTTACTCAGTCCCACATTTCAGATATATATGTTCTTATTGTTTCTTCTCCTCACTCAATGTCACAAAGGTATTAGATTCCTAACAACAGTTAAACACCGTCAAAAAGTCTATATGCAGGGCGGGGGATTTGTTTTAATAATCACGAGCGTAAATAACCTAGTTCCCCGATATATAAAAGAGGAAGGCTATTCGCCTATTCCCGCCAAAACAAATTATTAACATTTAACTTTATTTGGTTATTTACAATACAATGAATGTAGTTTAGTTTTTTTCTCTTAAAACCAACCAAATTTCAAAAAATATCGTATTTCATCACAACTAAGAATATTATAATTCCTGATATTATAGATAGCACTTAAAAAGACATCATCTTCCAATTTTTTTTTAAAAAGAAATTATGAGGTTGTTAATTAAAAAAATTTTAAGAGCGAGGTTTTCGTAATTTTTGAGCCAGTTGAATAAGAATCTGTAGATGGCTTCAGGATAAAAATTTAACATGATAAGCTTTACTTTAAGTTAATAAAAATAAATGAATTGAATCAACATATGCAACATTTTTATTATTCATTTAGAATTCACAAAAAACTGGTGTATAGTAATTAAGTAATTATAATTAATATATTTTTGTATTGGTAGTAATGATATTTTCATCATTTTAGTCAATGTAGAGATAAAAAATTATAAAGAGAAAAACTTTAATATAAAAAATAATTTGAAAAAGGAAAATGGCACTTATTTTAACTGATGGATTTATCATTGAGACCACTCCCAGCAAAAAATTTAGAAAATGAAGGTTTAATTGAATTTTACTTTGAAATTTGATAACTCAAAATATAATCATGTGTCTCCAAAGAGGAATTATTAGCTGAGAAAGATAATTTAAACTCTGAATATTGTTTTACTTAACATATTAATTAATTTTATCATGTATTTATTACCGAATCATCAGTTGTGTCTAAATTTTCATGTAAATCCAGATGTTCCATTAATTGCCTGAAACAACACAAAATATAAATTACTACTGATAAACATTTCAGAAATAACAGATATTTATATAAAAAAAAATTAAGATAATTGAAAATTTTAATTATCAAAATAAGATATCCAACTGATTTACTTTCTCACAATCATCCCCAGTTCTCATTTCAATAAAATAACAATAAATTAGTAATAAAACCAAATTTAAGTCTAAATTATATACTAATCTAATTAAATTATTACTAATCACTTTTTAAAAAGCCTTCTCAAGTATAATAAAAAGAATAAGATTAATTTTGTTTATGCCTGTGCCATAATTTCAAGAAATTAATAAATCAATAAAATAATTCAGTTTTAGATTTTTTAATGGTTGTAGATTGTAGTTGGTAGTTGCAGAAACTGCGAGAAAAGCAAATAAAAATAAACATTTTTTACTTTATTTTGTGTTGACATTTCAGGTCTTCATCAGGGCTATGGAGGATAATGCATGAGTATATCTAATGTATTTATTGATAATTTCATAAACGAGGTGACTCCAAACTTTTTGGTCCACGGGCCGCATTGCGACCTCCACCCAAGTCCTGTTGGCCAGGGCTTGTGATGAAAAAACAAAACTTGTTCTATAATCAGCTGTTTAAGAGAAAAAAACCCATGCAATAAATGTTTTATTATTTTACCACGTAATCAAGGAAATTTCTGCGGACTGGATTGAAGGTCCTTGCGGGCCAAATCTATCCCACAAGCCGTACATTGGAGACCCATTCCATAAACCATATTTCTAGAGACTAGATGTTCGTGCAGTAAAAACTCAAAAAGTTTAAAATTGCATAAATAAAATGCATAAATCATAGTTTTTGTTTAATTTATAACTAGTTGGCCCGTGCGAAACATTCGCAGAAAATTTTGTTTAGTGAAGAAATAGTAAAACAATATGGAAATAGTTCCATAGTAGAAACATAGTAATTCCTACATAGTATTATGTAAGGAAGGAATTAATATTTTTCTTTAGTCAATTACAATATTCCATTAAACATAATAGACCAAAATATGTATACAAATTGCTTTGCTAAGACCTATTTTTAAACGCTGACTGGAAAGATAATAAAAGTAATAAAGACAAAATAATGCCCTGATCATAGGATATTCTAAATTATTAAAAATAAATAAAATGTAAGAACAACCAAATGTCTTTAAGAAATAATAAGTTAATATAAAAGCCAGGAAAAAAAATGTAGTAGACTATTCTACTCCTAAATGCAATATCTTTAAACAGGAAGACATCAACACAGCCAACCATCAACCCACAATTAAAAATTGAAATACTCTTTATAAAATTGTAGCCTATCTTTATATAACTAATTCTTCATAAAATCCAATGATTGAGGATTCATTTTGAAGGTTATCTTCTCTTTTAGAAATGAGTAAGGAAAAAAGTTCTGAAGAAATCGAAACTTTATTTTCGTATTACTCAAAAAGTATACAATTTATGGTTGACCAGTTGGCTAGTGCGAATAATTCGCATAGTATCATATAGGTTAGTGGACAGAGGACAAAATAATATGGTTATTAGTTAATACAATGTATTATGAGATGGAGAAATTTATTTTATTTTTTTGCGGTTGATTTACATTTATAGTCCATTCACAGTAAAAAACCAAAACATGTGTACAAATTACTATAGACTGTATCTTTGCTAATAATGGCCCGATTGGCAGAAGAGAATTTAACAAACATTTAAACAATCATGGTTGCAATCCGCCATAAATTGCACACTTTTTGAGCCAAGCGTAAAAAAAGTTTATTTTTCTTCTTTTACTTTGAAATTTTGGGGGATGTGACTATTTTTCCACCTGAAGGAGAAGGAAATCTTCAAGATTATGGCTCAATCATTGGGCATCATACATATTACCATATATATTTTAACCATTAAACTCCAAATTTTAAACATCTGCATTAAAATACAAGAAATCTTTACTTATTTAAAAATTTGAGAAACGATTCATAATATTCATTGTCTTAACCACACTGGGTGTACATCCTCCTTATGTGAAGCACTAAAGAAGGCCTGAAACTTAGGTTGTAACCTCAGCACCGCATAAAATATTTTTTATTTATTTGTGTTTCTCACTGTTACTGCAACTCCCAACTAACTTTCCAACTATATTATCTACAATCAAACTATTTCTTCATCATTATTATTATTTATATTATTACTATAGTTTAAATACTCACTGTGTATTTTCCACATAGTAAGGACAAAACTGGCATTTCACAGTACTACCCTGAATAACAAAATGCCTTTCAGCGTGGTCCTCTAATTTGGCCAAAGAATCACAGAAATAAGGACATGTTTCACACATGAAATCAGGACCTAAAACGAAAAAGAACCCATAAATATCATAATTAGATAAAATATAAGTATTATCACAATAAGTAGAAAAACTTGGTTGGGGGTGCAGTTAAAATAAAAATAACACTAAAAATGTTTTTGTAAGATTAATTTTTTTTAAGTTAAAAAAATCACTGCACTCTTAAATATTTTATCCGTCCGCGACTTTTCTCCGAGACTACTGGACCAATTGTTTTGAGATTAGGTATCAATGTTGAAGGGCACCCGACGATAATCCTCAGAACTAAACATCAATTTGGTCAAACTTAAGCTGATATCTAAACTCAATTGTACCTTATCTTCAAGATAAATTCATAAGAACAGTTGTGTACGATTAATTTGCAAGTGTGCAATGGTTACATTATGTATAGTAGTAATAAAAGTTATCAAGTTTTGTCACAGAAAAAAAAAAAGTTTTTAGAACATCTTCCTTTAGCTATGAATATAATATTAAAGCATGAATGCAATTAAATACTGATAATGATTCAATACTTACAATCAACGTTCTCTTCGTTTTCATACAAGCTAGGCTGACGGCTAGCATCATCCTCGCTTTCTTCTTTATTGTTGGCATTGGGACTCGACTAAAATAAAATAAAATAATATGAAAGATCTTCAAAGCGAAGTATTTTCAGTTATTAAAAAAATTGTAAAAATTTTAAAAAATATATACCAATTCATTAGAAAAGCCGTGAAATTCATCCTGTTTAGTGGGCGTTTTGTTTTCATGGATGTTCCGATAATGTTCCTTAACATGAGCAAGAACAACCCCTCGATCACTATTCCTGCACATAAAAATAAGAACATCATAGTAAGGTAGAAGAGAATGATAAGACATATTAAAAAAAATCTTCCTGTTTTTTCTTCCTTTATATTGAGGGATAGGAAACTTCTTCATCATGAACTAAAGAATCTTTAATGAAAATCCCTTTTGAGGTTGGGGGCGATTCATTAAAGGGTGGTTCTTAAAAGATAAGTGGATTGGAAAAACTTTATAAAAAAATGTTAAAAGTATCCGTCTCATTCATCATACTTTAATGAGAATTATAGCAACAAATAGATGGACAATGGCTCTCTAGTTTTTAATAAAATTTGAATGATTTTTTAACATTTAATAATATATCAGGAAGTTAAAATTAATATTGAAAAGATGTGATTACAACTTATGAAAAACTGGCTTTGAGTAGGGAGATCTTTGCCAAGATTATTATTATGTTTCTTAATTAGTATTAATATCAAAATCAGTTATGATCATTCTTTCATAAACACTGGCTAGTAATTTATTGAGATATAATTGGTTACCTCTTGAGTTTCTGAATTAGTTTTTATATATAGATAATAACATTTAATACAGAGCTAACTGATTTATCTCAAAGATGCAAAAATTAAAAAAAACTAAAAAATTGCAAATTTCTTACCTGAAAAAGCATTTTTTGCATTTCCACATAGTCTTCTTATTCTCAGTGAAAACTTTCTTCTTTGGTATTCTTTCTTCATCGTTTTGTTCCTCCATTGATCTTTTATTGGAGTTTCTTTTAGGCTCGATAGGGTCCATATTGTCCTTAGGTAATATTCGTCTAGGCTGTTGTGCTTTCTTAAACTCTTCGTTCGATATCGGAACTAGATATTTGTTATACTTGGAATAATTCCGGCGACCTGCTTCGTCAGTCAGCAATACCCTGGCTTTTTCATGAGCTGAATCTCGCATCTGTTTTAAGCGTATATGTTTCGTTATGTCCCACCTCCAGTTGGAGCTGTAATGGCAGAGGGAACATTGAAAAGGCCTCTTATTCAAATGGCCCACGATATGCACATGAAATCTTGATGCTGTTGAAGCCCAAAATGAGCAACTAGGACATTTGAATACCTGTAATAGATTAAATTAAATTACTTGAAGAAAAAAAAATAAACATAATTAATTTAAACAAACTAAAACATATTAATTTTAATAATAAAACTTACTGAAGGAATTTGTTTGACTGTTTTACATGTCATATTCAAGGCACAGTCATTTCAATTTTTTTTATTGTTGCACGACGTTTCAATCTAAATATGTGGATCATTCATTATCAGGGCATGTTACCATAACTGAAATTGTTCAAGTACTGCTTGACCATCTAAGAGTACTTGAACACTTTCAGTTACGGTAACATGCCCTGATCATGACCAATATGCTTGGGTTGAAACGTCGGCAACAATGTTAAATGACTGCATACTGACTGTTACTATTTATCACATAAAATAAAACTTTACATTGAAGAAATATATTTAAATATATCCATGACCCAGAGGTAAAAGACACCATCTCCATTTTTTTATTAAATAATTTAGTAACTAAGAAACAAATTTTAATAACTTAAAGTTATGGAAAATTGGCTGCCATAAACAAATACAAAATTGTGTCCTTTATCTCCGGGGTACAGATATTAAACAACCATAAATGAAAACAAGTTAAAGTTTAAAGTAAATTTATTGGTAAAAGAATTAAATAAAGGAACTATTAATTTTAAAAAGAAAAACCTGAATATATGTTAATCATACTGAAAGTTGTAATCTAACACAAGATAATAGAAACTGAAGATAAATACAGGACGAATAACAATCTGTTTATTTATAATATTGTATTCCAGTTCATTAATTCAATCAAGTCAACTTACCATTATTATAAACACGTAAACAATTATAATTAATCGTCTTTTTTAACAATGGTGTTGATATGGGACGATAATGAGCTCTTTATTTATTTTGAGCTATTTAATATTCACTAATTTCTGTTTATGCAAACAACAAAGCATACAAAAGAGAGAAAAAAAGAACAAACTTTTACGATCTAATTTTAAATCTTTTCAGTAAAATATCGTTATTGTAAAAATAACAGTATTTAGATTTTTTAACATACCTTCCTTGTAGTTTCCCTCTGATAATATGGTTGTTCTTCATAACGGCCATTGGTGTTAGAAGCGTACAGCTGATTTGCTTCTATAGCTAACCTCTCCTCATGCCTCTGATGGAAATTTAATTCAAATGGCGCAGGGGCCTTAACCTCACCACTATTAGGACTAAAGTTGTTCCAGACAAATACTTTATTTTCCATAGGATGGGTCATGCCATCTTCATGGTCTTCATCATGAAGGCCTTTCATTTCAGAATCATCAAGATCTTCAGGTTCAGTTTTAATATGAGGACCTTCTAAGTTATTTGGAACAGCTGAACATGTTTGCAGATGAATCTTCAAGTCCGCTGACGTCTTACATCGATGACGACAATATTGGCATCTTGTTGAAGATAGTTCAGTCTGAAAGAAATTTCCATTGGTTTCTTCTTCACCATCGTTATGATGAGATTTCTGATGCTTCAGGTGTTCAGAAAGACATTTTGCTTCAAAACCGCAAGCAGGGCAGGTGAGATCTCTTTCCGATGCATTGGTCATCAATTTTTCTTTAAGTTTGTCAAAAAAGGATGCATTTTTCCTTTTGAATGATTCATTATGCCTTTTATCATCAAAAGGGGTTGGGGAATCAGATTTTTCGGATCCATTTAAAGAACCTCCAGACATTTCGTGTTGTTTCCCTTCATTCATTATCGAGGCAAAGTCTTTTAGAGAACTGTT
Source organism: Nezara viridula (assembly GCA_928085145.1). Lineage (NCBI taxonomy): Eukaryota > Metazoa > Arthropoda > Insecta > Hemiptera > Pentatomidae > Nezara > Nezara viridula. The sequence goes on from OV725077.1 coordinate 19,236,607, forward strand.
CATCTCATTCGCATCATTTCCTTTTCTCTCTGAAGCCGGTTTGAGAAGTGATTGCCCCTGAATAGGTATAAGATTTGGGATAGGGCGGGCTGCTTTCTTTGCAGGCGCGAGGCTCGATGGAAAATCATTTAAACCATGAACTGCGGCCTCATGCCTCTGTACTTCTCCTAAATTACCTGAGAAGTCGCAGGTTTTGCACTTGTACTTTTGAATCTGAATGAGACCTTTGTTATTATTCTGAGTTTTGTCAATCAACATTCTACCCACTGGTACAAGAACTTGCCTCATACTAAATTTCATCATTGGTTGAGGCGGAGGAGGGGGAGATACTTCATCCAGCTGGGTTTGAAGGAAGTCACCTGGGTTCTGAAAATAATAATCAACTATTAATATTTTCATTTATGGTAAGATTTATTTTCAATGTTTCTATATCGTTAAAAAAAGTAAATACTTTTTTTATTTAAGTGAGTGCCACAAACAGGAAGAAAATTGAACTAGTATAGTACCTATAGGTAAGGGGCTACTATTCTCCAGAACCGGGTTCAAGCTAGGCTGAGACAAGAACCGGGTTCAAGCTAGGCTCAGACAAGAACCGGGTTCAAGCTAGGCTGAGACAAGAACCGGGTTCAAGCTAGGCTGAGACAATCATTATGCCAGCCATGGATTAACTCTGGGGCACACCCAGTCTCTAAACAGTGGGTACTCTTAATTAACAATTTCATTAAGGAGAAAAATTTCGCAGTTAAAAATGATCCAGTCAAATTTCCTCCTTGTACAACTGTTGACCAAGAAACACTACTTTCTTACGATGTTTTAAACCAAAGATCCTTCAAGGGTTGTAGTTCATTTTTTTTTTTTTTTAAATTATCTAAAGGTGCTAATATTATCATACTACTTACAATAAAATTAATCTTGGATAGTAAAAAGAAAGAAAATCAGTCAAAATATTTCTTTATGTAAGCCAATGCTCACAAGAGTATTTGCACGAAAAATCTAACCTCCGAAATGTGAAGTATAATTATTTTTGTATTAACCAGCTATATTTAACAACACTACTTCATTTCCCGGTTCCTCGTGACTCCCACTCTTCATTCCCATTCACAGGAGCAATCAGAACTATATTATAATACTGTTATTTATTCACATCTTTCAAAAGGATTTGGCAACTTCAATTTTTGTACAAATTACATAAGTATTTTTAGATGTGTTTAATCAAAATAACTGTTACGAAGATGGAAGGTGAAGGAAACATAGTTTTTATTATTACTTTTACAAATAAATTATTTTTTATTAGCTGAAAATTATAATTGTAAATGTTTTTTGTGTGTTTTGGAGATTTCTGAATTATTATTCATTAATAAAAATTAAGTTAAGTTTTCCGTTAGATGATCTTACATAAAAATGTTTTCCTTTCTTCCCCCATTTTATTTACAACATGTTTAAACTTGTACTACTTTCTTTACAACATCTTCTAAAGATTAAAGGAGAACAAAACGCCATTATATAACATAGATTAAGAATGAATAAGCAAAAATTTAGATGACAAAATTGTATTTTAGGAGAAAAAGATAGATCTATCTATTTTACCACCATCAGGAACCTAGACGGTGAACGTTTCAGTCATATTAACATCAACATTATGGAAAGTTGTTGGAGAAAAATTTCCAATGTAGCTAACTCAAAAAATAAGGTACTATACTTGTTGCTCAATACCCAAGGGCTTAAATAGTTTGTTGTATAAAGGAAAAGAATTTATTCCTCGAAGTCTGTCTTGTTAGAATTAGATTCTTAGAATCATTACTAAGTTCACCATAATAGTTGACTATTAAAAAAATTCTAGATACAGAGGAAACAAAAATCAGAAGATGCTTTTAAAGATAACCATTTTGATAGTCATATTAAAGGCAAGAGTTTGGAAATACAAACATTGATTTCGAACAGATTTTTTGATGTTCCTGAAGCGACTTCCCAAATCACCATATAGGTAAAAACTAGATTCACAAATTCAAAATGATCCTAGAATCAATATCAAATGGGCATTTTGTTGAAGTTGAGAAGCTTAAATTTATACCTATGAACATGGCTAAACCATATTTACAGCTAACATTTGGTCAAATAAATCCAATGACAATTTCTCAACCCAAAATTTTAATGATTGATAGCTATTGTGCTAAGAATGTAATAAATAGGAGATCTTCCAAAAAAGTCTGAAATAACTACTCTCGGCATGCAATATACCATTAAAACACCATTTTGTTAGTTCTTATTTGGATTTATTTTCTAAGAATTTGGGAGCGCAGTAACAGATGATCATGGAGAAAGATATTGCATCAATTAAAAAAAGGGATAGTATAAAATAGAGGTAAAACATGCTGGCTAACAATTAACAAAAAATTGTAATGCAAGAAACCATGGTTGGGACTTGCAAGATGAAAATTATAAGCAAAACTTATACCATTAAAATCCATGAGGAGTTCAGTACTTTGCAAGGAAACACTGTTTTAAGACCAACAGTTGTACTTGGAAATGATAGGGGGGGGGGATCACGTTCAAACATCAGTTGTTTTTTCAACTACACAGAGATTTTATCAGGTTAAGTTTAGGCCACGGCATACTATAATTAGTTATATGTGATTCACAGGTACTAATTAAATTTTTTTTAAATATATGAACTAAACACTAAGAACAAAATTCATTTTATAACTGCTCATTTATCTAGTTATCGATGGAAAGTTCTACTTGCATAAAATTTAGAAATGGTAGCAACTGAAGTAATTATATTCATCCAAAATTATGAAGACATAAATTTCTCTAGTTACTAAACAGTAGTTACCTAGTTGTAGTATTCATTCAATTAACTGTGATTTTAAATGTAGAATTTGTTAAAGAGCGTATCCAGCTCAAAACACAAAAACCATATTATTTTCAAACAATACTTTCTTAGTAATATATTTCATTATATTTTTTTTCACACCAAAAGAGGCAGTTGATTCACATTGCCCCTCCCTCTAGCTACACCATTGAATATATTTCTTTATATATATATATATATATATATATATATATATATATATATATATATATATATTTTGTACAAGTAGATCGCACAAAAAAATAATATAAAATTTAGACTTATGAAAACTTCTGCATGAGCAGATGTTTTAATATTTTTCTGCTTATGCAAAATTTAAGAGTCCGTAGTAAATATATATGTCTGTATCACCAATTAAGAAAGATGGCACTAAATGTTTGTTGATGATTTGAATATTAAGCCTTAAAACATGAATGACTTTAATGCTTCTATGCTATATTTATACAATTGAAACCTTGATAAATATTGTTGTGATAGTGTCAATTCCATTCATTAACATAAGGATAACTTAACTCATAAAAAATTGTGAACGCTATAAATTATACTACAAAGTAAAAATAAGTTGTTGAAATAAAAATTTAAAAAAAGTTAACTAAATACAAGCAATAGTTATATTACTTAAAACATATCTAATGTTTGTTTTTTTTTTGTTTTTTTTTATAGAAAAGCCTGCAAATAGTTTCATGTATTGAAACCATATTTCTTAACATCTATAACCTTATCATGATTACAACTTTCATCGATTTATTAATATATCAAGTTCATCAAAATAATAAAGAATTTACGAATGGACAACTTAAAGAAAAGACTTGACTAATGATATTTGTTATATGCAAAGTTTTCCAATTTTACAACAGTTACAAATCCTAATACTTATCTATTAAAAAATTATAACCTCTAGACTATTTTGAGATAGTTAAGATAATGTTAATTTACAAAGAATAAAATAAGTAAATTAATACCTGTTCTATTTGATCTAAGGATCCTTCTCTCTCAAGCTTCAATAGGTCTAGTTCTTCTTGGTCAATACCATCCTCTTCAGTAATCATACCCATAGTATCAGATGCTCCAACCCGTAGTCTCCTTCGATTGCCAGCTACATGGCCAACAGGTGGAACATGATGATTCATTTCGTGAACAGTGAGACTCTGTTTAATGTCAGCAGCAAAGTTGCACATAACACATTTGAATGCTCCATCACCTTGATGATTTTTATTATGTCGGTCCAAATTCCATTTATAAGGAGTTTTGAAATCACACATATCACATTTAATCATAGGCATCGAATGATACTTCACATGCTTTGTATACCTCGCTTTCATATGGGTCATATAATTGCACTTTCCACAACGAAAAAACTTTTTTTTTAAATGGACTACACGTTCATGTCTAGCAACTAATGTCTGGCTCTTACTTGTCATATCACACACGGAACATTTATATATTTGAGTTCCATCAGCAGCAAACATTGGTTCTGATTTTTCTTCACCTTCTCCATCATTATCCTCAGGATCACATTTAATTTGAGGAGACTGAGACTTACGACGGACTTTCTCAGCTCTTGGTTTAACTATCCTGTTCTTTGCTGACTTTTTCTTGATTATATGAACCATGTGAATATGTCTCTGGAGTTTTTGGCTATGCTTTGAAGCGTAAAGGCAATGCGGACATTCAAATATCTTAATTTTTTCTTTATGCACTTGCTTTTGATGGTAAAGATAGAAACGTGGATTTTGAGTGTAGTAATCACAAGAAGCGCAAGAATAATTCCGTTTGATTTTGCACTGAGGAAGTTCTGATGGCTCTTCTGTACCACTGGCACCTTCTTGACTAGAATCATCCCTCTCTTCACCATCATCACTGGCCCCAAATACAGCATCAACACTTTTCACAAGTACATTTTCACCATCACGGCTTACCATTGAAGGAGCAGCCATTATACTGAAAAAAAAAGAAAAAAAAAAGAATTAGCACACATTGAGTGATAAAACAAAAAAAAAAAAAAAAAACGTAAAGGAAATGATAAAATATTTAAAATCGAATTGTAAAGATTACAATATCAGTACATTGGATTCATTATGACAGAATTTCCTTCTTTTTTTTTAAAAAAAGTATGAATTTACCAGAAGTTACTTTCTAGGTTAGAACAGCTAAGAATATTTAATAGAAATACACATGTTCAAAGAATTGATCTGTCTTTTGATTCAGGAAGAGAGGTAACAATAAAAAAGAACACTATGATTTAAACTTATCGAGATTAAAAATTAAACCTTAGCTTAATAATACGGTAAACAAAAGAATTTAAAAGTAATCCCTGTCAAAAGAAAACCATTAAAGAAAAAACAACTGGAGAAGCATTAGAAGCCACGAGACCAACAGAGTCCAGCGCCCCTAGTTCCTCCGCATCGATCTAATTTCGCTTCGTGTCCCCTGCAAGGAGCGCCGCCGCCTTCCTTCGTCCGAAGTATAAAGATACGAAACTCCGGTGCGGTAGGAAGTAGAAACGTTTAAAGATTCTTTATTGCAATCTTAATAAAAAATGTAACAAAGAAAGATGAAGGAAAAGTTGATAGAGAGTTGCTTGTAAGAGTTACCAATTCTAGTGACCCTCCGAGGTAGGGGCGACCTCCAGCAGGCATGATGAAGGAGGACGGGCAACGACTGGTTAGGGATGTTACCCCCTCCACCCGCCGCGTGCGCACCCCTGCTCTTCTTCCTCTTCTGCCCTCTTCGGCTCAATCGATTCAGTCCACTCTTCGCAAAGAATATTTCTTTGAACTTGTGTTATATTCCATCAATTCTCAATGAATTGATAAAACTTTCAATACAAGATTCGATGAGACAGTTTTTCCAACAACTAACCCCTTCGGGGAACTCTGACGAATATACCAACTAAACTATTCAAAAGCAGAAGTAGCCAATGCAGTTTTCCTAACAAATATCAATTACTTTTGAACACAACCTGAGACATATCGATCGAATCTCTAAAGGAATTAAATCTAAATGGTAATAATAGTTTAAACTGTCGACGGGATTATGTAAATATTTTTACAAGGACATCATGATCTAGAACTATATTATGAAGATCTACACTGGGCCCAGCGTTTGGAAGCGCTAAAAATGTAGTGTTTTTTGCAATGACATAACATAAAAGTGTTTTTAAACATTTCACAAAATATGGGACAAACAAATATATAAACGGTTATTTCACTATGTTATTATTTTTGTTTCTTGTTTTTGATATTTTTCATCTGATTTCGGTATCAACAGAAATGAAATAAATAGTTTGGTTCAGCAATAATGTCGCTGTTAAATTATATAATTGTATTTCCCATAGTTGATGAAATATCTAAACCCACTTTCACATAATATGAGATAGCATGTGTCCAACTTTATAATAGCGACAATGAATCCTGACGCCACGGTTGCCATGGATTCCTTATCACATAAAAATTAAAATATCTACTATACGATATTTCTCAAAGGTTTATTACTTTTTTTCGGTACCCCATATTCGTAAATTTTTCATAAAACTCAATGATTGAGCCATAATCTTGAAGATTTCCTTCTCCTTCAGGTGAAAAAATAGTCATATCTCCCAGAATTTCAAATAAAAAAGTAAAAGAAGAAAAATAAACATTCTTTGTGCTTAACTCAAAAAGTGTGCTATTTATGGCGGATTGCAACCATGATTGTTTAAAAGCTTGTTAAATTCTCTTCTGCCAATCGGACTATTATTAGCAAAGATACAGTCTATAGTAATTTGTACACATGTTTTGGTTTATTGCTATGAATGAACTTTATTGTAAATCGACCGAAAAAAAAAAAAATTCTCCATCTCATAATACATTACATTAACTAATAACCATCTTATTTTGTCGTTTGTCCACTAACCTATATGATACTATGCGAATTATTCGCACGAGCCAACTGGTCAACCATAAATTGTATACTTTTTGAGTTAAACTCTTGAGTTTTGAGTATATACTTTTTTAGGTAAAAAAAACTTAAAATAAAATGAAGTAGATAAGTGAACATTAAAGTAAAATAAAGTAAGTAGAATAATGACAATAACAAGAACTAAGAAATAAATAATAATAACGGTTACAAAGTGTGGACTAAAGAAGTAAACATAATCAAAATAAGACAACAAAAGATTACCATTTTAGTACTTATGTTATCTTATTATCTATGTTATTGTCATTATTATACCTACTTTATTTTACTTTAATGTTTACATATCTACTTCATTTTATTTTAAGTTTTTTTTAACCTACATTGTTTATGTTTCTCACATAATTGTTATCTGGTTCTTTTCTCAGCCCTGACAAAGGCATGAACTTTGAGTCGAAACGTCGGCAAATGTTAAAATAAATATTATTATTTATTTTTGCCATTTTTATTTTTGACTGATCACACAACTATCCTTCTCTTCATTTCAATTTTTATGTGATTAGGCATCTATGGCAACCGTGGCATCAAGATTCACTATTATAAGAATACAGCAGGGTCCATGGGTTATTTCGAAAACGGTACATTTTAAGGTTTTTGAAACAGAGTTGTTTAAATCTACACAGGGCATGATGTCTGCGTCGAAATATTTAAAAGGCAATAAATCCCGTCCCAACTTTTCTACTTTTGAAAACCTACTGTTTCGAAACCTCTTAATTATTTCAATGACTTTTATTGCAATTGTAATTGTATTTTATTATTGAAGTAAAGTTTTAAATTATAACAAGTAACTTCTTCGTGATAATCTATTTCGTTTGATACAAATTCATTAAAATTTATTGCTCCTTATATATATTGTGTAGATAGTTTTTATTTTAATAATAAACTTCGGAAAAAAAAATCTATATTATAACCTTATAGCTCAGTTGGTACGTTTGTATGAGCTCCTAAAGGGGTTACTTATTGGAAAAGCTGTAGTCGAATCATTTAATAAAAGTTTTATTAATTCATTTCATGGCATAGAACTGTAGTTCAAATAAATATTCTTTGTTAAGAATAGACAGAATCTATTTCAGATTTTTTTTTTTTTTTTAATTTTAAATTAAATTATTTCTTAATATAACGTTTATAGTTTTCCAAGTATTGACAACGTAAAGTCATCACATGTGATCATGAAATAACACATGGTATAAATCTAACAAGAAATCGAGAATATTTACATTTTTTTCCCATTATTTTTGGCTAAAATTAATTCAAAACAATTACGGGATATCACTGATCAATTTGAAAAATCAAACTTAAAAATTGGCCGATCCGTTCAATCAATACATACTTACACACCATTAAACGGGCAGACTAAATACATTTAATACAATAATTTATCAATATTCTGACCTCAAATCGTTCCAAAACACTCACTGAATGATTTGTAACATCAAACTTAAAAATAAGTGGAGCCGTACTATTAAAAAAATCGACATATTCTCATAAACGTTTATACTTAACACCATATTGTGGCTTCAACTAAGTCATCGGGCTAATCAAACTAAACAATAGTATAATTTTAATTGTTAAAATTCTATAAGCAAATTATCACTTAACTTCGTCAATAATATTTTTAAAATATCTTAAAAGTATTTAAGAATTTAAATCGTAAACTTACATCACTGAAGAAGTGAACACAGCTGAAGAGGTAGATGGGCGTTTTCTAAAACAAAACTTATTTGTACCCGCTTTCTTAAGAATGTTCAGTGAGTAAAGTAAATGAAGTTGATTTAAACCAGTTCAGAAATATTTAGTTACGTATCTAACCATATCCTTATTTGAAATATAAACACTTATTTCCACAAATATTTGGACGAATTACAGAATACACCATCAAACAATTCTTCAGGAATGAATGAATAACCAACAGCTGATGGAGTATCACTTAAAAAAAGTTAAAAAGTTTAACTTCTTGAAGTCTTGAAGATACAATTCTATTTTAAAAAAAAAAACGAACTCCAATAACTTCTGTCACAATTAGATTCACATGTTTTACAAATGTGGAATAAATAAAAAATGTTCACATCTTCAACGCGAAGGTGAACGGCAATATCCTAGTCTTGTCCTTGTTGCAATTCCATCATGTCGGAAAATGGATAAAATATAAAAAAATGTAACCTCATGAACTGTAATTATTGTATAGAAATTCAATTTTTTTATATGCAATGAAACAATCTGAGTTCCTCCTGAATTGTTTAAAAAAACCTTGCGAATTATAATACAATGGTGTATTATTTCTAAATAGTTCAAATTAAAATACTGGTATATCACCTTGCACGACTTTCCTTACAGCTTTGGATGCTAAATCCAATACAAAAACAATTAGTTGTATTATCGCTGATCATTATCTTTCAAATGAGTACCTGGAAAGTTGCAGGACAATTATTATTATAGGGTGATTATTTCTTTAGTGGGCGGGTATCTTAGGGAAAAGACTCGCTTAAAAAACATAGATACAAAGTCAAACACGCTCTCTCAATACGAATAACGCTCTATTTCTAATATTTTTTCTTTTGCTTCATGGAGAATTTAATTATCTTTTGGGTCTCATGAATCACGTCCACTAGATGCGTTTTGGCGCTACAGTCTATAGAAGAGGTCTCCAAATTTTTGGCCCACGGCTCACACTTTGATACCTCCACTAACAGCCGCGGGCCGCATTGAGACCTCCATTAAGTACCGTTGGTCATGGGTTGTGGTAAAAATTAAAAAAAACTTCTATAAATGATACTTTTTTTATTATTATTTCTTAATGATATTTACAACTATATTGAATAAATACATCTAGTAAATTTGAACATAATCGATATAGACATGAAAACACTTGCTGAGTAACTACCCAATGGTAGCACTCTAATGATATGTCTACATTAGGAGATCACGGGGCCATCTTATTTTCAGACGCCTCGGAGGGTTATCAGGAATTGAAGAGGAAGCAAGGTTAAAAACGAGAGGGTTGGGACGATTCTGAAGTTTATTATGGAAGGATAGGTATCTGGATTGGGCCAGATCTGAAACAAGAGAAACATTAAGGTCATTATGGTTGGTTTTATTTGTAACAAAGTAGGGAGCATTGAGGATTTTGGAATGTAAGGATTGGATACGAGAGGAATTCGATGGTTTAGTGGAGACCCATAGCTCAACTCCGTAAGTCCAAATAGGCCTTATTATAGTCAAGTATATGAGTCTTTTGTAATTAATTGGAAGTTTAGAGCTTTTGTCTAGTAAGTGCTGAAGTAATCGGAAACGTCGAGCGGTTTCTTGTCGTTTCAGTCTAGTATGAGGATTTCAAGTTAGTCGTTTGTCCAGGTGGAGTCCTAGGTATCGGATTTGCTCAACAGGGATAAGTGGAGTACTATTAAAGGAAACTGTGGGCCAGGAAGTCATTGGTTTACGACGAAGGGTAAAGGTAATTTGGTGGGATTTATTGGAGTTTATTTTAATTCCCAGTTTTGACACCATTCTTCAAGATTTATGATGTGTGATTGAAGCATTTGGGATGCAATTGATGGGTCATTATTTACTGATAGGATACATGTATCATCGGCGTATGTGGTGATGACAGTGTTGGGATAGGTAGGGATGTCAGCTGTATAAACTGTATAGACTGGGAAAAAAGGGATGAATTACTTTAAAGTATCAATCAGTAAGGTAGGAACGGATAATGAGGAAGTATTTAGGTGGTAGGAATTTTCGGAGTTTGTACAGCAGTCCCGGGTGCCAAACTCTATCAAACGCCTGTTCAACGTCGAGAAAGACTCCCGTATAAATGATACTTGATAGTGAAATTAATTGCTATTTGAAGACGAGGTGGCCGAGCACGTTGGGCGGGGGTCCCACTGTGTCCGGTTCTGAATGTTCTGAATTCGATTCCAAACTGGATTAAATTTTCATCTCACGGTGAACCTAGGAAAGGAATCTTGACACAACCACTCTGGTAAGTACGCGGAGGCAACCTCAAGGTAGCCTTCAGAGGTTGGCAAAAAGGACCAATAAGGCCGAATAGCCGGACTAGTTCTCTCCATCAGTAATAGTACCAGTAACCTCGTGTATAAATGATTTACTAAATTTCATATTTTTAAAATAGTTTTAGTAGGTGTAGGTGTAGTTAGTTAATAGTTAAAATAGGAGGTGCTTGCGGGGCGCCGTAAATTAGGATAGGGTTTGATATCTGAAACTTACAGAAGCATTAGAAGAGCTCAATTGTAACAGGAAAGAGTAAATATGAATTTTTCTTTGTTTTATTTAAAATTCGTCTCAATCTATAAATAATTTGTTTTGTGAAAGTCACTTAACGAGGACTTGCAACTGAAGTATTTACAAATAGTTCTGTTTTTCGTAAAGTGAGATCTTGCCAAAGAAACTTCCTAGTGAAAATCTTTCTTATCATCAGAACTGTCTATACTTCTATTTGGTAGTTCGATTATGTTTTTCTTTCGTATTTTGTAGGTTTTCTGTTTTGTGCTTCCTTTGTCAGTAACTTTGTTTTCTATTTTTTGATTTTAACAATATCCGGGGCAACACACGTTTTTTTTCATTTTTAAATCTGCTTATTACGGGACAAGAGATCCCTCAGTTTTAGAAAAAAAAAAATCATTTATATAACAAGCTTAGATTAATTTTCGCGCGACTTCCCTCCAAGCACAGGCGGGTATACGGGGGGCAGGGGAAGGGTGGACTTTCGGGCTGAAGCCCTCCTCCCCCCAAAATAATAAAATATAACCATGTTTTATGGAGAACATTATATCTAAAAGTATTATTGTTCGTCTAATTACATTTAATAGTACTTACAAAATCACTTAAACACCATTTCATAGTTAGTTTCTTTCTTTATTCCTAAGTATTTATCCTAATACATACATACAAAAAAAAATCCACCACACCAAAATTAAATCCAGGATCCGTTAGTGCCTCCAAGTACCACAAGCTGATCTATCTGCAACAAAGACATCTTCATCTCTTGACTCCCTGCAAGGAGTTGTAGTTCTGCATACAGATCTGATTCGTTTACTCCGGTCCCCAATCGTTCAGTTTATTAATAGAATGATAGATTACAAAATAAGAGACGCCATAATTCAAAAGAATTCAGAAAAAAGATTACGAACCCCATACTTAGATCCTGACGGTACAAATAATAATGAATTTTTGTACCATGTATACGATAAATGAAACTAGCATCAAGGTAGCCACATATCAAACATAGATCCCACCTGAAGTCATTTTAGCCCCTCTCAACGCCATATTGCTTCGAAACATTACCCAACTTACGTTGCGGCAAGGAGAAAAGTTTTCACAATATTCTATCCTAATTCTCTATTTCTAAATCATAGTAAAAAACAACCTAGAAATCTCTGTATTTATAGCTCTTTGTAAAATAGCAATTTATGAATACAGGTTATCCTGCATTCATAAATTGCTATTTCGCTGACCGTCTTCCTCCTAGGCTTTTATTTAATTCTAGGAAAATGAGATGGCCGATAACGTTGGATTGGGATTCCCAGAGTGCTCGGTTCTGAACGTTGTGGGTATGATTTCCACTTGGGTCGGTTAATCTTCATTCATCGGCGGCACTGGAAAATGAATCTTGACATTGTTCCCACTAACATTGTTCTGTTTCCCCTCGGCACCGGGACGCGAACTAGTAATTATTTTAATCACATTATCTCATATAGTCAGGTTGCCGGGCAACGGCAGTGCTGTGCACACGCGTTAGCCGCTGGGCCATACCGCCCTTATTCTTCCCACTTTGGTAAGTGCGCGACGGCAACGTCGAGGTGGCAAAAACGACCATGTCAGTACTCTATTTCTACAAATGCACTTATCCCAAATAGTTTTTATTTATTTATGTTCATTTCGTTTTTATAAATAATTCATAATAGTTAAAAAAAAAAAAATAATTCTATAGTTAGCTTTTGATCGAAGATAGGATCACAAAATAAAGAAAAAAAGAAATATTACAAAAATATTGAGCCGTTTGGCTGAAATAGTCTCATAATTTTTACATGAGGAGGTAAGGTTACGCCAAACGGTCGAATATTTTTGTAAAAGGCATTTTTGCTCGATTTATTGATCAAATTATCTCACGATTCCAATGGAAACCAAATGGGCGTTCATGAGTATTTTGTACTTCATTAATTAGATAAAGTTTATCGATCTCCAAATTGAAAACGTCGTATTTCTGGGAATTTTCGTACATAAAAAAGTACAAATATTTGTACTGTATATTTGAACATCTTCATTGTTCGAAACACGCCCTAATGATGAACCAGATGCTTGAGTTGAAACGTTAGCACTAATAAAAACATTAAAAATGACTGCGTCCTGACTACTTATAACCAAAAAAAAAGTAGTAGATTATGGTAAGATGAAGCCATTTTAAGTTTTAGATGGATGTTAATAATTTGATAAAAAGGGGTCTGTACTGCAGACTATTTGTTCTCCAGATAAATTTCGTACGTTATTTACTTAATCAGATGCACTTGGTCACGTACTAATCACGAGTATGGAACAAGAATATAAATAACGAGTATACCAGAGAAGTATTTAGGTCATCAGGGCAAATCGACGGCCTCGAGTAGGATAGAAAGGCAAGAAGGACGGTAAGCTTACGAACATCCGCAAGGGAGCTCTATGCCACAAGAAGCTGAACAGGACATACGCACTGAAGTAATTGAAGGTCAAAGACGTTGGAGCGAAGGTCTGGAGCGTTATGTACTGGTGGTGGTGATCCGGCGAAATCTTGGTAGTTCCACTTGAATTAGAAAAACTGTCCAGGTTTGGCAAAAAGGAGGAACAAAAGTACTATTTGGAGGTTCTCCGATAATAAAAACAGTACTTGTACCTAAGGATGTTGCGATAATATCGATATCGAAACAAAGGATTCCATATTTTTTTTTTTCGTTTATATTATAAACTTCAATCAATGTAATATTTAAAAAACATAAAATGAGCCCATTAAAATTTACCAACATTTTTTAAACCACTGAAATACTAACCCTTAAATATATATCAGGGTATTACGAAAGATATTTATAATTCTATCAATGAAGACAGCTCATTTGTCGGCTTATTGCAAAAAATCATTAAGTAAATTTTTGATAGAGCTGAACAAGTATATCAGGATTCTTTTACCAATGACACTCTCTATAATATCACGGATACCGAAAGCTACTCTGGAAATAGAGTTGTAAACATATTATAGAGACTGTCATTGGTAAAAAAATCCTGATCTACTAAGAACATACAAAATAGTCTAAAATTATCTTCTTTTTTTTTTTTTTAATTTTTATGATATTTACAACTGTATTAGTATAAATATATTAAGTAAATGTGTACAGAAAAATATAATCACAAGAGACACGCTTGTTGAGAAACTACTACCCATTGGTAGAACTCTAATAATATGTCTACATGAGGAGATCACGAGGCCATCTTCTTTTCTGACGCCTCGGAGGGTTATCAGGAATGGAATAGGAAGCAAGGTTAGAAACAAGAGGGTTCGGATGGTTATGGAGTTTATCATGGAAGGATAAGTATCTGGATTGGACGAAATCGGAAACATGGTCTTTATGGATTATTTTATTTGCGACAAAGTAAGGAGCATTGAGGATTTTACGAAGGATTTTGGACTGTATACATAATATTACAATCGAATCCATAAGGATACCTATAATTTGAAGAAGATGTTTTTCTCTATGAAGCAACATATTAGGTTAGAATTGCCAGAATATATATGATATGAGACGAAGAACAAGAGCACTGTCCTAACCTTTCATGTTATTTAAATAGACAAAGTAATAGAAAAAGAGATGAATATTGTGCACGGACACTTAAAGCTATTCTGAAAATAAAGTTGTAAAAATATTACATGGACTGTTATTGGTAAAAAAATCCTGATTTACTAAAACATATAAAACAGTCTAAAATTACCCAATAGAGCTGAACTTTTAAGAATGTTTTTATGAATTTTGAACTAATTTATCGATGAAAAATAATTTAAGTATACTAAAATTACGTACACATTATATATAAATTATCCATATATACACCAGTAGATCCAGGATTTAATTTTGAGAACGGGCTTAAGCCTGGAAGCTTTTTTTTTATATATGTAACGATAATTACTTTGTTAATGGAAAAAAATAAAGAAACTAACTATATGAAATGGTGTTTAAGTGAAACTTGAAGTCCTATTGAATGTCCTATTGAAACACGAACAATAATGCTTTTTTGTAAACATTGCAATATTGCTGCAATATGCTTTTTTAACAATATTGCTTTTAATTTATAAATATTTTTGTCATAAGACATGGTTATATTTTACCATTTTTTTTAGAGTGTTGGTGGTTTCAGCCCCTTAGATCAGCCAGAGCGTAAATATAATCAAATAAGTAATTACAAGCACAGAATTGTCTGAATTCACTAAGAGAAAATTTATCTATTTTTTAAAGAGATTTAGGCATATGAAAAGTCAATTAATGAATATTAATTTAACCAACGATATATTGGTCAAGTATATCAACAATTTCATTTTGATAACATTCGATACTGGCGATATCGATAAGAAATATCGGAACTTGCCCGATACAGCAAAACGTGTAGATATATTTATCCCCTATACTAGAGAATCGAGGTTGAGTCAATCATGAAGGAGCCGTTCATGGAGCTGATAATGCCTGATAAGATGTTGAGGTTTTTAAGAGATATTAACCACGCAGTATTAAAATAATACTCAACAATGTTGTTTTAATGTTAAGGTTATCAATATCTCTAACATTATAGCATATAATGGGTGTACTTTTTTTTTGTTTTAGTTTGAGATTTATTTTCTTTTATTTTCAGAATAATTATTTTTACTCGTAAATAAAAAAAATAATCACAAAGAAATTTTCAAGTGTTTCATCAAGATAATTTTATCTCTTATGATTGCAGTTGGGATATTTGTGTACTTGTGGAGTTATCACTTCTGTAAGAAGTGGGACAATATTTCAGGTTAAATTGCAGTAGTCCTTTGGCGGCTAAAAATCGGCCATACACGAAATAGAGAATAATCTTTTCTATTATAGGAAGTAATAGAAATTTTGAATACCTTTGAATGTATCAGCTTCTCTGGAAAACTAAGAGGAAAAAGTTATTGAAGTTAGCAACTTCCAAAGAATACTTTTTTAAACATATCTAATTCATCCTATAGAAATTGCTCAATTTGTAAACTTTATTTATCACATTCCCTTTCATTTTATATCTATCAATATCTTTACTTTATAATATATATTTCTATCGGTTGCTAGTTGCTATCCAGGG
Organism: Nezara viridula; assembly: GCA_928085145.1. NCBI lineage: Eukaryota > Metazoa > Arthropoda > Insecta > Hemiptera > Pentatomidae > Nezara > Nezara viridula. Next base: position 19,252,775 of record OV725077.1, read on the forward strand.
TTGTCTAGGAGTTTCATGGCGCAAGTTGTGCCCTCAAAATGTTTAAGGGGGAGGGGAATTTTGACGATGTTTTAAATTTTTGAAGTGGGCACATTTCGATGGAGTTATGAATTTTCTGAGTGAAAGTTCTCAAATAAGAGAAGGAGGAGAAATCACGGAACAGTTTTTGGGGCCAGATATGTATTTTTTTTTTTTTTTTTTTTACATCATTGTTATTATGAGGGAACTTTGTCACAGAATAAAGTTTATTTTTCTATCATAAAAAGAAAGTGTTATTGATTATGATCTACGACTATTCTAATTCTGGTTTCGTTGGTTCTGTTTTTAAGAAGAGCAATGCAATGAAATTTAAGGGAGAGGAAGGGTCGGTTCATACGCTATCGACGTTGTGGAGGGGAATGAACATCACCTGTTGCTATCGCAGGATTGGAACCAGGGGAAGTTTTCCTGATTCACCCATTTGAGGAAACTCCTCCTCAATGAGTATGAAGTTCCTTATTAGCTCATAGCTCACTAAATTATGCAGTTGTTACGACTAAGTATTTTTTCCAAACGCTTCCTTTTTTAGTCATTTATAACAAAACATGGATAATATTACTGTTTTGTTTACAAATTTCTCCACAGTTTTCTAAAAAGAAGCGTCATTGAATATCAAATAAGTCTCAGATGTTACACGTTACACATTTTTTACAAGCTGTATAGTATAATATATCACAAAAAAAAAATACAAATAAATAAATTTTTGAATAATAAAAGATAACTAAGTGAGATATACGTTCAAATGAACTAAATTTCCTTCAATGACTATATGAAAGGAAATAAATAAAATGAGACAAAAATAGGAAACGAGATTACTCGTGATGATTCATCGAGTATATTTTCTGCAATATATGAAGGCCACCTGTCGGTGATGAAGCAGTTCGCATGTACTGTATAAACCTTCCTCCATCCCTCCCAAGATATTTTATTCCTCTCTTCTTCTTAAAACAGTGCAAACGAAAGTAGAACTTGAGTATTCGTAGATTATAGACTATTACACATCCTGTGGTATGTTGTATGATTCCACTTGTCTTTTGATCTGAAACTTTTCATTTTGAAAATTCATAACCCCGTCGAAACGTGTCCCCCTCAAAAAGTGCTCTCCTCATTAATTTTGATGGCTCAACTTGCGCCATAAAATCCCCTTCTGGGTACACCTGCGAAGTACAATATGAATTTTTAATTTATATATCTTAATATATGGAATCTTGATTTTGAACACCTGCCTGCCACGAGGCAGGAGATCGGGAGTTCCAAATAACGAAGACGAGAGAAGAGATCTACAACTGATCTAGACAGAGCGGTGAAGAAATAAACTTCAGAACACTTCTAATTTTAGCATCTCGTTCCCATCTCACGCCAAACCTATGACCGTATCTACCTGCCTCAATTTGAAAGTATACCGTCGGGATGAAACATATACTTCGTGATGAAATCATTCGAGTGTATTCATAACGATTATCTATCTTTGAAGAACCTGAGATATTTAGGCGCTAGGGAAAATAATTTACAAAACTGACAAAGGAATTATGTCAAGTGATTAAATTCGATTAAAGATCCCTTTGAGTTTCAATTATGAACTGACTAATTCTTTTTAAATTTTTTAAAATCTCATCACCTTCATTTCACAATCTAAAATGAAATGGAACATATTTCATTGATAAACTTTACTCTTTTTTCATACATAAACTCTATTATTTTTTATTCTGTTCCATTATATCTCGAAAACGTTTTGGCCAATATTAGGGCCATTTTCTAGTTTCTAAAATTTTTGTTATTATTATATTACAATTTAATTACCTTTGCACTTAAAAGATTAATTATATTTTACATAATTAGTTAATTTATTGACCTTTTTCATATCATTTACACTTCACACCAATTGTTATTCTTTTTTAAATGATTATGATGTAAGTAAACTTATAAAATAAAAAAAAGGCTGCAAATTATTTCACAATGGTTTATTATCTCCAAACAATTATACATCTAAAGTAACATTACCTTCCGAGTTACAAAGAAAAAAAAAACAAAAGGTGATTCCAATAATTGGATTAAAATGTTTTTCTTTAATCATTAGTAATATGCTAAAAAGAAATAGCATTAGTTCAGTAACACATTTAAAATTTAAAAACCAAACCAATGATATAACATTTGGAGTAGAACATATAAAAAAAACCCGGAGACCATATCTTTGCTCCTAATTGTCGATTTTAACGATTTTTTTTTTTTTTTTAGGAAATTTCGTAAACCTTTAAAAAACCATAGCAACGCAGGTTTTTCGGCGGCCATTTTGAAAGTAAAAGGCGGATAGTAATGTCGATGAAGAGATCATCTCGGTGACTCGAGAATTTTACCATCCCTCGTAACATTTTGTCCAGCTTCTTTTCGTTGAAGTATGTTATATAGATAAATTTAAAGGGCGTCGAGAAAATGATTTTAGCGAAGTTTCATTGAAATCTGTACATTCGTTTAGGAGCTACAGTCTATAGCAACGCAGGTTTTTCGGCCGCCATTTTGAAAGTTAAAGACGGAGAGTAATGTCGATGAAGGAGGATCATCCTCGGGTGACCTCTGATTTTATATCAAAATTTGAAAAAAATCGGTCAAGTAGTTTCGGAGAAAATGCGCGGACGGCGGACGGACAAAAAAATTTTTATTCGTTTTTCGAATTCTACGCGTCTTGAAACGTGAAACCTCAAATTTTGAGAGGGGGTTATGTTTTTGAATTTTTTGGTTGATTACAATGTTTCATTATTGAAAATAATAAATCAAAATAAACTATTATTATTTATCGAGACTAAAAAGGCCACAATAATACTCCTTTCTAAAACAATATTCAGCTTATTTTGAATATATTTATGACCAGCTGTCTGAAATTATTAGTGAATAACAAGCTGATACTGAAATCACGAAAAATCTCTAGATTTAAGTGAATATGATTTATCAGGCTTTAGCCAGCGTTGATATAAATGGCTGCGATACCTAAATTCATCAATCCAAGAAGAATTGAATGATTTGAGAGGAAAGTCTTCCACATGATAGATAATCGAAGTGATCTGGGACATGAATACGAACTAACGGAGGATAAAAACCAATAAAGAACTGTTTTGAGAAACTGACCAGGATGATTAGAAACAACAATGAATGCCATAATAGTTGACCAGGGGACCACGCGGGAGGGCAAAAATAAAAGAAAGAGATAGAATCAACGAAGATGCTGCACGCAGGTGTCTGGAAAGCAATAGCCCAAAAGAGACAGAGATGGAGGGGGTTGATTAAGGCGGCCAAAAATCTGAAAGGTCTTTTTTTTTGCACTTTTTTGTTGAGAGTGATCTAGAATGAACATAGATTTCCGATATATAATAACGCTCGGGTAAAGTCGGCTGGAGTCGACTAATTGAAGAGTTTTTGCATATGGATTAAAATATCTCAAAAACTAACAATCGGATCCACATACCAAATAGCTCGGATCCACAATAACCTCAATGAATAACTAACGGACAGAAATATACCAGCATATAACTAGCGCAAACAAATCCGTTTTACAAAGGTATTGAAATCTCAAACAAACTTAAATTATGGGTGTAGAATGCTATGATAAAACTAGTTCTAATATAATGGCCATGAGACGTGGACACTAACGTGCACTCTAGAAAAGTGTTGAAAGATTTGAGAGGAAAATCCTTAATATAAAGTGTTCTTTGAAAACCATTAATAATGCGTATGTTTTTAACATCGAATCACATTTTAAAATATCAGACCTAATTCAATTACTGTCCAAGACACAGATTGTTGTAATACTTGATGAAAAAAAAAAAAAAAAAAATCAATTACATATTTTTTTTTCAATCTATCATCTTACTAACTGCCAAAGACGCGTAGACTTTCGACTTTTATTGGAGAGAGGGCGAAGAACCAAAAAATAAAATGGCGAGAGTTTTAATTATTTGTAAAAGTTCAAAATAATTATTGTGAAATGAACAAATACAATATTGAATATTTAAAATTAATTTGTTTATATATTTGTATCGTGTGGAGGAGCGATCTGGGATCAGAGTACTAACACACGGAGAAGAAAGACCATTAAAGAACTGCATACAGAAACTTGTCAATCCATATCCCATGATATGAAGCCACGGAGGTCAAGATGGTCGAGGCATGTAGCTCGTAGCAATTCATCTAGAAGCCTCTAGGTAACAATGAATACCTCAATAGAAGGCAAAAGACCACGCGGAAGACAGCAGAGAAAGCAGATGGATAAATAGAATCAACAAAGATGCAATAGAGCTGCGTGCAGATAAATAAATATAGTCTTCCAAGTGGTACAATATTTACACCATCTATACAAAGATACGCAGAGGTGGAGCAGGTAAATGGTCTGTAATATCAACATAAAAAAAAATGGATTAAAATATCTCAGAAACAAAAATCGAACCTGCATACTGTAAGCGAAGCAAATCTTCATCATTTAATTCTCTTTATAATGAGATGTTACCCAAAATCGTATCTTACCATGACGCAGTGTTAACGAGGCGAAAAGGAACAAATAGTGTCGAAAATCAAATAACAAGTTTTATTGAAGATATGGATTAAAATATCTCAGAAACTAAAAATCGGACCAATATACTGAAAGCAAGGGAAATGTTCAGTTTTTGACCCTCTTTATACTGAGCTATTATTTATAATTTCTATTTCATATCATTAATCTGGCCTTGTTTATGTTTTCACTTCTATTGTGTGGTCTAAAGCATATACTTTAGTTTTTTTTATAAATCTGCTTACAGTTTTTCTTTAATATATGATCATCATCATAGTCATTCCCTCTACCGCGGTACGGTTTGAGGGGCCTGCTTTTAATTTATGATATATGATAGAAATTGACAAAATATACCTATGTAAGGATAAGATAACCTTCTATTCAACAGATGATTAGAGTACTAAGGTGTATTCATGGGCCAAGAAAGGTGGGAGATGAGTACTGGCCAAAAAAAATCAAGAATTGCATAGAGGTGTCGAAGATCTGGAAATATCAATGAGGAAAAAGGAGATTGTAATTATTTGGTCACTTGAAGAGAATAAGTAAAGATAGGATAAACAAACTGATATTTGACAAAGTAATGGGTCTGAAAAACATCAAAGGATACCCTGAACAAATTAAGGAAATAATAATAAGACTTGAGATATAAGAAGAGGAATACATAGTAGAACACAGCAGAAAAGAAGGAAGGAAATGGATAGAAATCAGTAAAGGAGTTTTAAAAAAACGTGGGATCCTCAGTTGGCGTATATAGCGAAAAAAAGTAAAGTATTTTGGTTTATTATTTTCAATAATCAATCATTGTGATCGACCAAAAAATTCAAAAACTTAACCCCCTCTCAAAATTTGAGGTTTCAGGTTTCAGGATGCGTAGAATTCGAAAAACGAATAACATTTTTTTTGTCCGACCGCCGACCGCCGTCCGCAGTCCGCGCATTTTCTCTGAAACTACTGGACAGATTTTTTAATTCACCCGAGGATGATCTTCCTTCATCGACATTACTCTCCGCCTTTAACTTTCAAAATGGCGGCCGAAAAACCTGCGTTGCTATAGACTGTAGCTCCTAAACGAATGTGCAGATTTCTCGACGCTCTTTAAATTTATCTATATAACATACTTCTTCAACGAAAATAACTACAACTTGTAGGAATTTCGTACCAAATTAATCATTGTTTTGCGTTCTGTTTAGTCTTGGTTGATTGTTTTAAGGTTAAGACATCAACTAGAAAAAAAAAATAAATGAAATTCACTTAAAATTAAAGTTATTTTTTATAAGAAGTACCAATCTATATCTATTTTTTGAAAATACTACACTTGTAGGAATTTCGTACCAAATTAATCATTGTTTTGCGTTCTGTTTAGTCTTGGTTGATTGGTTTAGGTTAAGACATCAACTAGAAAAAAAAATTAAATAAATTCACTTAAAATTAAAGTATTTTTTATAAGAAGTACATCTATATCTATTTTTTGAAAATACTACACTTGTAGGGAATTTCGTACCAAATTAATCATTGTTTTGCGTTCTGTTTAGTCTTGGTTGATTGGTTTAGGTTAAGACATCAACTAGAAAAAAAATTAAATAAATTCACTTTATTTCTACCACCAAATGTAATTTACTGTTTGTTCCAGAACGGCGAATTACATAGAATATGAACTCCGTTAAATTATTATAAGGGCATATCTGGGTGAAAACCCGTGACTCGAGAATCGACTGCGCGTAGCTGCATCGTAGTTGGGTGGGGTTCTAGTTCACTGAAGGCCACGTTCCTGGAGATGGTGGTGCAGATGGAAGAGATGAGGGTGGTGGATCCAGGACACCCTCATCTATACAATGCAGACATCCATGTAGGGCGGAGGATATGGGCGAGGGTACCATGGTACAACCATCTGCTTCACCTGCATCACTGTCTTCAGGATCCAGGCTTTCATAGTACCAGTTTCCTCCGCTCTGGCCGCACGACGAACAGCGGATAAAAAACCTTTTATTATTATTTTTAAATCTGTCAAGTTCGAGTATAAATTCTCTAAAAAAAACAACAAACAAACGTATTTTTGGAATAAAAGGCGATCACCTAAAATCATTGATGGAAACTATTAATGGAATAGCTTAGCAGTGACTCAATCGTTGGATGAAATCTCCATATAACCTACGTGTTATTATTTATGAATTTACAAATACAAACATTATCCGCTTGAAATTAGTGTAAAAACTTTTGACCTGTCTATGACAGACAATGAAAATCTTGTAATTGCTTTGTAGTAAAGTTGGCAATGGAAAAATAACAGTTTAATAACTAATAGTCGTACAATCCATAATCAACCGTATTAATTATTTATTAGCTGTAAGCTTTAAGCTTTAACTCTGTTAAAAATGCATTTCAAACTTTTTATAAAAGCCCAACATTATCATAAAATAATTTCTATTCAAAGTACAGAGGTTAGTGAAAGTCGCGTGTTGCGCGCACCAGTTTTAAAAAGTCTTAGTAAATAAATATGTATGAAATCAAAATAAAAATTTTTTACTCTTAATTTAATAACCATAGTTTCTACTGGTAAGTTTCTCCAAACAGTTCTTTATTGGTTTTTATCCTCCGTTAGTTCGTACTCTGATCCTAGATCACTTCCATTATATCTTGTGGAAGACTTTCCTCCCAAATCATTCAATTCTTGGATTGATGAATTTTGGTATCACAGCCTTATTCATCAATAATAACACGTAGTTAATAGTTAATAATAAACCTATGTGTTATTATTATTGAATTTAGCTTACATATTTATATTCAGTTTATTTTATATCTATGTTTAGTTCTGTTTAGAAATTAAACAATTCAGGTGGTAAAAATTATTTTAATATTCAAAACTAAGAAACTAATTTAATACTAGTACGCAGTAGCGGATAGTGTATATATATATATATATATATATATATATATATATATATATATATATAAAACTATATTTGCTATGGAAGAAAATAAACTAGCGATATGAAATGACGTTTAAGTGATTCTTGAAGCTTCATATATAAAAAAACGCTGCAAATTATTTCACAGTGGTTTATTATTTCCAGACAATTATACATCTAAAGCAACATTACCTTCATAGTTACAAAGAAAAATAAATAAAAGGTGTTTCCAATTATTGAACTAAACTTTTTTTTTTTAATCACTGGTAATATGCTAAAAAAAGTAGCATTACACCAGTAACACGTTCAAAATTTAAAAACCAAACAAAGGAAACAACATTTTTAGAACATATTAAGAAAAACCGGATACCATATCTTTGCTCTTAGTTGTCTGATTTTAACGATTTATTTATTTGTTTATAGGAAATTTCGTAAACTTTTAAAAAACTATATACACTATCGACAAAAAGAGTAAACTTTTTGAGTTATTCGGAATTTAATTTTACCATCCCTCGCAACTTTTTATCCAGCTTCTTTCCGTTGAAGTATGTTATATAGATAAATTTAAAGGGCGTAGAGAAAATGACTTTAGCGAAGTTTCATTGAAATCGGTACATTCGTTTAGGCGCTACAGTCTATAGCCACGCAGGTTTTTCTGCCGCCATTTTGGGAGTAAAAGGCGGATGGTAATGTCGATGAAGGAGGATCATCCTCGGGTGACCTCTGATTTTATATCCAAATTTGAAAAAAATCGGTCCAGTAGTTCCGGGGAAAATGTGCGTACGGCGGAAAGACAAAAAAAGTTTTATTCGTTTTTCGAATTCTACGCATCCTGGAACGTGAAACCTCAAATTTTGAGAGGGGGTTAAGTTTTTGAATATTTTGGTCGATCACAGTGGTTGATTATGAAATAATAACCAAAAATGTAATTGCACTAACAATAATACTTTAAGAAATCATTTTTTTTACAAAACATGGTTATAATTAGCAGCTTTATATGCATTATAATTTAATATATAATAAATTGTGATCGTTCCATTTTTTATCTTGGATCATTCAGGGTAACGAGTATGGAACAGTGAAAAAAAACTTCCATTTTAAGGGGGGGCGCTTCGGTGCTTGCCTACGTGCCTCCTCTACCCTCCTCCCCTCCGTAGATACGCCTATGGTAGTACGACAGCTACGAGTATGTGCTAATTATTATATATATATATATATATATATATATATATATATATATATATATTATTTAAACCAGACGCAAAATCTAGAGTAATGCAAGATCGAGGTGAGAAAAACTAATATAATTTTATATTTCTAAACAAATATTTAATGAGATCCAGAAGAGTTATATAATTAAATATGTGATTATTCATATCAGTTAATTTTTTATTTATATTTATTTCAATTTTTTGCTAGTCAATGACTTTGATTTTTGCAAGTTGTGCCATCAAAGTTATTGAAAGAATTTTAGATTTTTAGCGGAAGTATTTTGACAGTGTTATGAATTATATCAGGAAATCATATTTTCATGTGAAGTTGCAATTTGGAGGAAATTCTAAACCAGAGAAGATGTGGAAACCATGGAACATACTATAAGAATAATTGAATATTAATTAGTTGACCGTTGCATTATAAAGGAAGGAGATGATCCGGGGTTGCGGTCATAAATAGGCTAAATAGTGGTAAAACTATTTTATTGAAAGACGACGTTTCAACCCGACTTTGCAGGTCTTCATCAGGGCTAGAACGGACAAGATACAAAAAGATAGAGAATTGTGGCAATTACATAATATTTAGACATAATTTATAATTATGTCATAATTTATTCACATTGTTTATAAATTATATCTGAATATTATGTAATTGCCACAATTCTCTATATTTTTATACCTTGTCCGTTCAAGCCCTGATGAAGAACTGCAAAGTCGGGTCGAAACGTCGGCTTTCAATAAAATAGTTTTACCACTATTTAGCCTATTTATGACCGCAACCCCGGACCATCTCCTTCATTTATAAGAATAATTGTATATGATATACATTCTTTTAAATTCTACATTGGCATGTACTGTATTCAAGAAGCGGTGAGCAATTAAATTTCTTAAAGGGAGCATAGTCCGTTATCTTTTTTTTTTCACGTGTTGTGTAAACTTCCAGGAGTTTTAACCTTCTGACAGAATCCAGAAAGTGGTTTCTAAACTGAGCATAAATCGTTGTCCAACGATGCGAGATTGAACCAGCACTGATTTTAGGAACATGCCAGATTATATTACAGGTTATTTAGGCAATTTTATTGCATAATAAATAATTCAGAAAAAATCATGTTTTGCTGTATGATGTAATGGTACTGGGAATGCTACCAATCTATTTTAAGTTCAGAAATACATTAAAAATAATACCCAACATGCCTCAATAATATCCAATTCAATATTCAATATTACTCAATAATAATAATATAATACATGTCCTGTCCTCTCTTGAGCACTTAATTTATGATTAGCTGCAATCTTTTTTCCGATCTAAATAAACTGGTTGCTCTGTTATTTTCAGTCTTATGACTTCTAACTCATTCTACAGGATTTCATAGATATTATTGGTTGAAAAGTAGATTTTAGACCACGGTCAAAAATAAATGTTTCTAGCAAAAAGATACTTGAATTGATTCTTTGGTTGTGTAAGCGTTGCCATCCTCTTAGTTCCTGCTTGAAGAAAGGTAACCTTCGACGTTTATTGAAAACTCTTTCAGTCTTCTTTATTCAAGGTACCATATTTTTGTGAATAAATCCCTTCATTTCCTCTATCATTTTCCTGCTATGATGCCTTAAAAGAAATATTCATTTTAAATTAGATCGTTTCTGTGTCGTCTGAAGGATTCTATTGAGCAGACTATAGAAGACCAAAGAAATAAATCATTTTTTTTAAAAGTTTATAATGAATAAAAAATATATCACAAAAATATATTAGCTGAAAATCAATCGGCAGCACGCTAGATCAGATCAGATCAGAAGAAATATCAAATTAAGGGTGTATAATGCTATGATAAAGCCAGTTCTAATAATATATAGCTGTGAGAATTGGACGCTTAACACCACTCTAAAAAAACTATTGAAAGATTTCAGATAAAAATCCTACGCACGATAACCGGACTGAGCTGGGATCAGATTACTAATTCATGGAGGAAAGAGACGAATAAAGAACTGTTTGTAGAAGCTGTTCAATCGATATCTCATGATATGAAGGCACTGAGGTTAAGATGGGCGGGACTTGTAGTTCAGGGCAATTTAGCTGGAGGCCCCTAAACGACAATGAATACCTCAATAGAAGGCAAAAGAATGAACACAGACGCAATAGAGCTTCATGCAGATAAGTGGAAACAGGGTAACCCATCCCCCGCAAAGTCGATAACAAATGAACTATCCTTCCCCTCTCCAAAAATTGTATTTCTCTCCTCTTCTTAGAAACAGTGCAAGCAGTTGGATTAGACAAATCGTAGATCATATACAATAACACTCTTTTTTTATCTTTTTTGTTCTTCCCTTCCTTGCCTTGGCTATACGGGTTTTTTCGGTCCAAAGGAGAGGGCGGGGGAATTATGCCAAGTTCCACCGGGCACCGAGATCCGAACTCTTAATATTATCCCATCTAACTTCGGTTATCAGGTTGCCGGGCAACGCGTGTACCTTTTTATCCGTCTTAGTCCAATCGGTCACCCCGCCGCCCATACAAAATTACACTAGCGGTATTCTGGACCATGTTTCCTCCTAGTTTTGAAACTTTTCACTCCGAAAATTCATAAAAAGTAAGCCTGTACCACTAACGACCCATGAAGGGTCTTGGGTTCAGTACAATGTGAGGGAGTACTGTTACAAGGCCAACGGTTGTGCAGGGAGGTGACGGGCAAATGTCACGATCAACCGCCAGGTTTCCCCCTTAATTAATTATTTAAGAGTAACCACTTTATAGAGGCTGGATTTACCCCAGGAGGGCCTCTAGGCTCCAGAGTCGACCCACGGCTGATGAAAAATTATTAGTCATCAGCCGGATTCGAACCTGGGATCCTGAGGTTTGGTAGTCAGTGCTCACCCACTGAGCTACCCAGTTCCCTTCCGAAAATTCATAGCCCCTTGGAGCTGTGCCCTCCTCAAAAATTCAAAACCCAGTCAAAATGGGCCCCCTCAAAAATTTTGATGGAACTTGCGTCATGAAACCCCATTCTAGGACACCTCTGACTGGAAGGAAATATACCAAGATTGGCAGAGATGGAATAAGCTTGTTAAGGCGACAAAAAATTTACATGATCTGCAATCCCAATAGAAATAATAAATATGAGATCACACATTTTTCAAATTCTCATAATTTTGCCTCGTATGAAAACATTATTTAAATAATATTTTTGAGCAACTAAATGAATGATACTTCAGAGAATAAATCGCCAAACGCAATTCAAAATCGCACATTTATATAAGAAAAAATCACCTATTATTAACAAATGGCAGCAGTGTACAAATACTCTCGGCTGATATAATAGACTAATGGTTTTGGTTTAAAATTCCAATTCCCAACAAATAAATTCATGAACCTCCATTAACCAACTACGTAAACACCACAGCCTTGTACCATTGTCAAGAGTAGAAGCTCCTTGCAGCCTTGAAGCCAGTTGCAATTTAAATTTTAAAACCATTGTCACAGGTGAGCAGTTAACAGCGCCTGTCCTTGCTCACTCTAAACGATTCTTAAATTGTCAACCACGAGGGAACTTAAAGCCTAACCGATGACTTTGAAAACGAAATGAAAAAACTAACACTGCATACGAAAAAACAAATATAAAACGTATGAACAGTTCATGTTTATTCCTGTGCAATAGAAAAAATTAAAATATTCACACCATATTTAAATAATACATTAAACTGAATACACATGTACAAAAAAAAAATATTCGATTGTAAAAACATTTGCTAAGTCAGAGGATGCGTGTAGGTAATTATGTATATGTTAACTTGATATTAAGTCAATAGCTATTTTGTGTTGGCTAATAAGTCCTTTCAAGTTTTGTTTCATGAAATAAAATTGTACGATAGACATAAAATTTATTTTATTCTAATAGTGGTTAAATAGTTGACTGTCGTGAATAATGAAGAGAAGAATAGTTGGGATGATCAGTCAAATAAGAAGGCAAAATAAATGATATTTATTTTGTCATTTGCCGACGTTTCGACCTGAAGTTCAGGCCATCTTCAGGGCTAAGAAAAGAACCAGATAACAAGGTATGAGAAACATAAAAATTAAAGTAAAATGCAGTTGTTAGAATAATGAAAATATTAAGAACAAGAGATAAATAATAATAACCGGTACAAAGTGTGGAATGATGAAGTAAACATAATCAAAAAGGTGACATAAGTATTGAAATATACCTATCCTTCCAAAATAAACTTCAGAATCATCCCAACCCTCTCGTTTCTAACCTTGCTTCCTCTTCAATTCCTGATAACCCTCCGAGGCGTCTGAAAAGAAGATGGCCCCGTGATCTCCTAATGTAAACATATCATTAGAGTGCTACCATTGGGTAGTTACTCAGCAAGTGTTTTTTATGTCATTATATACATTATGTTCTAATTTACTAGATGTATTTATTTAATACAGTTGTAAATGTCTAAAGAAATTAAAAAAAAAAAAAAAGTATTGAAATGGGAATCTTAGAATAAAATGTAAAACAGAAAAATATGAAGTTATATAAGAAATGGAAATAAATAGTAAAATTAAGATATTGTGAATAGAATAGTCGATAGAAAATTGAGAAAAAATCTAATTTTAAATTTAAAAAAGATATCTCAATTTTCTATCTAACTATTCTATTCACAATATCTTAATTTTACTATTTATTCCCATTTCTTATATAACTTCATATTTTTATGTTTTACATTTTATTCTAAGATTCCCATTTCAATACTTATGCCACCTTTTTGATTATGTTTACTTCGTCATTCCACACTTTGTACCGGTTATTATTATTTATCTCTTGTTCTTACTATTGTCATTATTCTAACAACTGCATTTTACTTTAATTTTTATGTTTCTCATACCTTGTTATCTGGTTCTTTTCTTAGCCCTGATGATGGCCTGAACTTCAGGTCGAAACGTCGGCAAATGACAAAATAAATATAATTTATTTTCCCTTCTTATTTGACTGATCACCCCAACTATTCTTCTCTTCATTATTTTATTCTAGATTGTATTGAACGTTATTTGCTATGATCTGATATCATATTTCCACTAATTGCATAATGAAGAAGTCCTCCATAGATCAGTAGGGTTTACAGTAAAAAAAAAAAACTTGATCTAGTTGGTTTTTGATATCCTGTTTTCTTTTTGGAATTGCTTTCGATTCATGGAGTTCTGCAGAAACCGGAATAAGTGGAAGTCGCTTAGAGCCAGGTTTTGTAAACAGGAAGAAGGGATAAAAAGTCCCATCTAAAACTCAATAATTTATTGTGAGAGACCAATGAGATGTGAGACCTAGCGTTGTTCTAGGTCAAAAACAACATCCTTCCAATTCGCCAGTACTTTAGTATTTTTAATTAATTTATTTTTTTGTTCTTCATTTCCTCGCCTTTAAGGTTATACTGTTTTTTTTCTCCCGGGCTATGGGAGAGGCAAAAGTTAAAAGCCCCGAGCATCGGAACGCGATCTCGTAATTATTTTATGATGTTATTTCTATTTATCTGGTTGCCGGGCAACAAGACTAACAGCTAGCCCGCTCGGCCATGATATCTCCGCTAATTTCGATAAAATGTTTTCCGTTTCTTAGCAAATTTAAATACCTTTGAAACATCTGATTATAAAAATCACAAAGAAGTGTATACTTTTCGAGTTACTCGGAAATCAAATTTTACTATTCCTCGTACCTTTTTTCCGGCTTCTTTTCGTTGAAGTATGTTATATTAATAAATTTAAAGAGAAAAAATCGAAGAAGCCATGTTTCATTGAAGTCGGTACATTCGTTTAGGCGCTACAGTCTTTAGGCCGCCATCTTGAAAAGGAAGGGCGGATAGTAATGTCAAGGTAAGAGGCACCAAGTCTGCTAAATCTGAAAAAATCGGTACAGTAGTCTCGGAGCAAAGCGGCGGATGGCGGACAGATAAAATTATTCTTACAGATTTTCTTATTCGATTTTCGATTTTTACGTATCCCGAAACGCGAAACCTCAAATTTTGAAGAGTTGTTAAGTTTTTGAATTTTTTGGCCGATAACAATGGTTCATTATTGAAAATAATAAACCAAAAATCAATATTATAGTGAAACTGACAAGGTATTTAGTTTAAAATATTATTGAAGTAAGAAAAACGTTTAATAACTAAACGACAGAAGCCAGATAATAATATCTAGTATGTCCTCCTATATTTCTTTAGATACTCAGCGATCTATCTTTATCGGTAGAAATTAAAGAGGCTGTGTAATCAGATGTTTCCATTGTTCTTTTTAGGACTCATCACAATTCTTTTAGCGAACTTGATTGCCTTTCTCTTTGTCCTTTTCAGTTTATTTTTGCCTCGTAGAAATAAGGGAAAACGTCTGAACTTTAAGAATGACTGGATTGAAGAAAGTATAGTTTACTGGGGAGTCTATTTTTCAAATGTTTGGTTCGTTCTAAAAGGCACCCAACAATAAAACATGTCGTAGGAACTATAATAATTTTTTATGGTACTGGGATGTGAGGTTATATAACAATGCAAATAAAATGGACATTTATTTTTTTCCAGCACGATAACGATCCAAAGCACAGCTAAATTGTTGAGTATTTGGCAAGAAAAGCGAAGTATTTGGCAAGGAGTTGAAACAGTTAAAATGTGTGAAATAACCGCTTCAGAGTCCTGGTTTTAACCTTATAGAATATTAGTGTGAATAGCTTGGTAAGAAATTGAAAAGCAAACAAATTATCTAGGTCTAAGGGAATTCTGAAATAAATAGGTGGGGAAATTCACCGGATAACATAGCCTATATTAGATATTAATTGTTGGCTTGTTTAATGGTTCATTTTTTATAAACATGTACTTACTATGTATTTAATTGTGATTTTTCGCACTAAAATTTAATGAAAAAAATTAACTGCTATTGAAAAGTGTCCTAACACTTTATTAAAGGTCGATTATAATGGATATTTATGAGTTTTTACTATTTTCAATCTGTATAATATAAGCAAACCTTTATTGTACTGACTTGTGACGTTCATATAAGAATTTTTTTTTTAAATTAATATTACTTATATCTATAATGGCCTGGAGATGATTGGTTTCATTATCTTCCATAGGGAGATTCAATAAAAAATATATTATTTTATATAATGAACGCATCCTCGACTAACTTCTGAAAAATATGTATGTATATATTTACGCTTTTAAAAAATATATATATAAATAAAAAATAAATACAGACGAAGCTGTAATAGAGATAGGATATCGAAGGTCCAATATCAGACTTGAAATATCGATAATTAATATTTTAATCAATATTATAAACATTTTTGAAATATGAATATTAATATAAATATTCCAGGAGGGGTTCTAAAAAGAATTAAACATTTTAAATATCTTGGTTCCACAATTGAAATAGATGGTGACATGTGATGTGGGAACAAAAAGAAAAATTTCAGGTGGCAAAAAGACCATATCAATGCTCAACTCGGTATTATCAAAACCGGAACATTATCCCCAAAACTAAAAAAAACATCTACAATAGTTTAATAGTGAGCATTATGACATATCGGTCAGAAACTTGGACCATAAAAAGCAACCTCAGGAAGGAGCTTCTAGCCACCGAAATGGACTACTGGAGAGGAGCGGTGGGAATATCCAGAATGGATAAAGTCAGAAATACGACCATCAGAGAAAAGATGGAGGCTGAAAGAACCATTTTGGAAGTGATTGAGATAAAACGCCTGAAGTGGTATGGACATTTGAAAAGAATTCCTGAAGGAAGACTACCCAAAGAAGTCCACTTATGAAAAACTACTGAAAGAAGAAGACGAAGAAGACCTGGGATAACGAAGTGGAGGAATCCATGATGGGTCAAGGTTCATCTACGGGAAGAATAGACCTTAGATAGGATATTATGGAAAGCAGCCATCAAATCACTTTAGGTTAAGGAAACCCATCAGTGGAAACTCTTAATGATGAAAAAATAAATAAATACATATGTATATGTATATATATATATATAGTGTCTCTAGCACCTATTAGCATAAAAAAAGATGTTTTTTCCTCTTTAAATTAATTAATGCAAATATCTATTCCTCTACCCTCCTTAGTAAAATTAATTCCTACCCATCTTCGTCATCCTCAGTTTTGTTTTTCCAAAAATTTCCATTCAACCAAACATGCCTTCCATTCACCCATAGATCGAATTCATTGAAATGATGATTTATTTGCATCTTATATCGATTTTTCTGACAATCCGTGGCCTTGGTTTTGATAAGGTTCTAACTAACAAAATTTGGGCAGATTGAGCTGAGTGAGAAAGATCATACTTGCGCTATTCAACTCTACTGAAGGATAGCCATCGATAGATGATATTATAAAAATATCGATATTTTCCTCTACTACAGGCACTAAAGTTCATAAACAGGCAAGATGAGTATACTTTGTTTTATAACGATCAGATTCAGATATAATTACGAGCGCTTTCCGAAAACGAAAGTTTTAATTTTAATTTTTAAATTAAAATATCGAAGGGACGTTATTGATAGTAGGTAATATCGAAGTACTTAATATCGATGTTAAAATATCGAATATTGACTATCGATGGCCATCCCTAACCTTCAATAACTAATCCATAATTTGAAAACTAACAAGGAATATAATATTTCATTTAAAAAACATCATGGCACTCATGATAGATAAATAAAATGCTGATTATGATTTGGATAATTCAAAAATCGAGTCATTCAACAAACATAACGTTTATGAGGTTATCAATGTCTATGAACAGGTGGATATAAATTGTCCTATTTATTTTTTTTAAATAGTTAGAAGCCTAATGAGCAAAATTTCTTCGTATACTGTAAAAAGAGAATCTTACAGAATATGTTACTTTTTTTAAAAATGTCAAACACACTTTTTCAGAGAGAAACGGGCGTTTTAAAAATCACTACTCATATGGTGCTGTGACGTTTATGTGATGTATTTTTATTTACAATTACAACGCAACAATCTGACAACAAATAAGTGATTTATCAGATTTTTGTCCAGTTAATAGGATAGGAATAAATCACTAAGCAATAGGATATCGATGTATTTTTTGTTATGTTTTGTAAACGAGCCAAATAGTTCTTAAATTATGTTGACTAAATACAATGTATTTCAGCAGCAATAATCTTAATTTTCTTCTTTTACCACTTTAAGTTATTTTAAATATGAGTTTGTGCAATGATTTTTATAATTTAAACTTTTTTTTTTAACCTATCAGAATTATTAAAAGTTCTTAAATCATAAAGCTTTCCTTATTTATTGTACATTTCATTTTCAAATGTTTGATGAAACAATGTCTATGAAGGATCACATCCCTTTATTTTCTTTAATTATAGTTCCATAATGGTGATTAAGTGAGAAGAAATACAAAGGCTAAATGAATGGTTGCCTATAGGTAAGAATTGTCCGCCATTGTAGCGACACAAACTACTGCACTTTTATCACCTCGAGGAAGTGATGTAACGAAAGGTAAAAATATCTCTCTTTGTCAAGCTTATCCACCTCTCAATAATAGGTCACTGCTATAAATTTAACTTATCAGTAAAGCTCTCAGTAACAGTTTTAAAACAGGTTATTAATCGCAGTGAAAATCCATCACGGTTACCCGAATATGGTTATTATTCTGATGTTTGATACTAGTTCCCTTTCGCTAATCCAATATGGCGGTCGGTTTCAAGATCATCCAGAGCATGCTATTTCTAGATTTTCGATTACTTGCGAAAGTAGACGAGTATTGACAATCCTGTTTACATCCGACATAGCTGCCTTGACTTACATGAATTTTTTATGTTATGGTAGGTTATATTTTCGTCTTTCTAATACGTAGATATGTAATATGATAAAATACGTAATAAGAAAATATCTTCTAATGTAAAATAAGTCAATACAGTTCGTTTGCCTTCAATTAAAATCCCAAAATATAAAAATAAATTGAAATTCTCACATTTTTCCAATGATAGATAAGGAGAAAATACAGATATAAAAATACGCATAGTAAGTAAAATATTATACAGAAAAGAATTTGAAAGTTGTGAAAATTCATTACGTCGTAATTATTTTTATTTGTAGTTTATAATCTATTTTCATATCCACATCCTACAAATTATATTTATTATGAGAAGGAGTTGGTCGGTGAGGGAAGAGGGGAGCGGTGGTCAAATAAATATTAAAATTTTAAAAAATATTATTTTTAATTGTATCGCCAACGTTTCGACCCATCTTGCAGGTCTTCATCAGGGCATGGCATCAGGTACTGCAGGAAGCAGGAATATTTTTAAACAGCGATTAAAAAATCTTCAAATATTCATAAAGGCAGGTATTAGTGTGCACATTAAATTATCCTCCTTATTTGGACTGAATTAATAATGATATTAGAGTGGGGATTTTCATATTCGATAGTTTGTCATTGTATCGAGGATATTTAGAGCAGGAATAATAAATCTCTAGGTTAAAAATTCTAGTGTTTTGTTATATTATGTTATCGTATTTTATTTAATTAAATAAATATAGGTCTTTCAGTATACTTTCCAGGATTTTTTTTCTACTTTATTATATTTATTAGTGCTATTTAATAAAATAAACAATTCAAGATGAATAAATAGGGATAAATAATAAAAATAAAATACTAGAAAAAAAGAGAAAAAGCCAGACGAGTCTTGGCTTGGTCATGGAGAAAGCATCGAGGTTGAAAGAGAGGAGAGTGAAGAAGTTGACTGTGGAGCAGAACTGGGCAAAATGTATTTTAAATATTATTTTAAAACACCGTATTTAAAATACCAAGTATTTGTTATTGAAATACATTTTCTAAAAATAATTTGTAATTAAAATAAATTTTAAAAACACATAATACATTGAATTTTAAAATGATATTTAAAATACATTTTGTCCAGGTCTGCTCCACAGTCAACTTCTTCAGCCCCTCTCGTTCAACCTCCAGGCTTTCTCCACGAACAAGCCAAGACACGTCTGACTTCGCCAAATAAAATTAAATAAATTAAAAAAAAAAACGATTAATACAGAATTTTGTAAAACGGAAAGAAGATGCATTAAAATCGGAGTATTAGTAAGTGAAGAAACGATTAAAGAATAATTTGCTTTTCTAAATTTTTTTTATTTATTTATTGAGTATTACAACAACATGTCTCTTGGACATTGGTTATAGTGTGGTAGGATAACATTCACACTATATGTACAAAAAATATAAAATAAATAGAAGCAAAATAATAATCAAAAGTATATACAATAAATAATAAAATAACCTAAAAATAAGAAAATTAAAACTAAGCAAGAAAAACAGATGCATACAATAAGGCGAGGGAACTCCAGGAGAACCCTGCGCTACTCTCTGAACCACCTCACTGGTACTAAAGCCAGCGTAGATTGATCGAGAGCACTTTAGCTACAAACACTCATTGGCTATTGCCAGAACTCCAATATATATAACTACAAAAGGTCGCGAGGCCACTGCCGTTTCAACCTTCTTGGAGGATTATAGAGATGGGTGGTGCTTGATAGGGATTGTGTAAGAGGATTTGGATGGTACATAAGGTTCTGGTGAAATTTGGAGAATTTTTCTGGGATAAGGTCTAGGACAAATGGGATGTTGAGGTCATGATGTAGGGTTTTGTTGGTTACTTTTAGTATATGTACCGCCGAAGCGAGTACTCTCAATTTAAAAAAAAAAAAAAAGTTTTTTTCTTGAGCAGGCAATTTTTTCCAATATTATTTTGCCCAGAAGAGATAAGGAATGTAGTGTGACAAGCCACAAATATTTAATAAACAATGTAACTATTTGAGAATAATAAACCATTGAGCAATAAGTGTTTTTGTGAGTACGATAAGCGGTACCAAGTTGGGACTGAAAGTTGTCAAATTGTGGTTTGGCTTGCACAAGTTTTCCTCGGTTCGAGGTCAACTATTTGCGTGCGTCCAGCCTATTGTCGGTTTTTATGAACAAATTAAAAGAAGCTTACAGAAAAGTACCACATAAGTTCTGAGAGAAAGGACACAAGTGAATTCAATTGCGAACAAGTGAATTCTATACACCGAAGGTGTATTCATATGAAAAGAAATATGTATTTAAGTTGTTTTTGTTTCGGCTAGTATTTTTTCATAAAATGGCGTTCAAAATTCCTTAAATCGATAATTGAACCTAAAACGCGATATTTTTGTATAATTTCATTCACAAATACAATTAAAAATATTTTCCAAGATATTGCACTCTTGCCACTACTTGCAACTATAATATTAAGACATTACGACAATAAATGAGCGAATCGTAATCTCAACTTTTATTTTTCTTTCTAAAATAAATAAAGCCGATACAAACATTTTGCTAGGCTTCAATACCTGAACGGTGGTAGGTCTGTAGATCGATACGGGAAAAATTGAACCTTGAAGATTTTGATGCGTACAACAAGAACCGGATAATTCCTCCGGAACTTTCGGATCCTGCGTTTTTAAGCCCAAAATAGTACTATTTTCGAGATAACGCAAGGCATAGGGTTCGCATCCACACAACCTTACGTTAATTGTAGTACTGTCATTGAATAAATGTCTCATTTCCTAGACTTGAGGTCTCTATGATCGAGAGAGGGGAGTTTATATTATTTATCGATGGTGTTTTTGATCGGCGAGCCATATCATCGTTAATTCTTCACCAAATCTCAAGATTGAGCCACCAATTTCGAAGGCTTCCTTCTCCTTCAGGCGGGAAGAATAGTCCAATCACCCCGAAAATTCAGGTAAACAAGTTATGAAAGAAAAAAAAAACTTTAATTGCGAATAACTAAAAAATTACACACTTTTCCCTTTGCAATTTAACAATTTACTTGTATCTAGGAGACTCATGGCTTTATTATTTGGATTTTTTCAATTATAACAAAATAATAATATAAGGACAAGTTGTTTAGTAACTTTCGTTGTCACCTTCCAGGAGGGGAGGGGGGGAGGGACGGGTGTTCTCTAGTATTGCTAGAAAATTGTCAACAGATATTTTTGCTTTTGCGTTTTTGTTTTTGTTTTTTTAGAAGTAAAAAAAGCTTAAACCAATTAAATAAACGACACACATCCGACATCCACGATTTTTCTAGGATATGTAGATGTTTGGAATTGGCGGTATTTGCAAACGTGTAAACACGTCTTTAGGCAACTAGGACTGAAGAGAAAAGCAATGAATATTAAATTACTAACATTTAATTAGTAAACTGAAATTAATATATTCTTTATATTCTCGCCATTGATATGTAAGTTTTTTGAAATGCCATTATGGAATTTATAATGTAATCACCAAGGCACATGCGAATCACAGTTTGCCACTTTCCTATTTGTACAAGTGTAGTTAGTTCTGTTGTCGTCTTCGACAAGCTACAGATCTCGCATTCCATTAAGGCCTGTTAGATTCTCATATAACAACTTATTTCACATCACATCTATATGAATGTAAAGAACCAGATAAAATTTAATTTTTGAAATACAATTCATTATTGAAGTCTAAACGATTTTACACATAGTTTTGTAACTTCTACTAATAAATATTATGCAATAGTTTCAAAATAAATAAATGCAAGTTTCATTACATTCCTCAAAAAAAAAAAAAATAATAAAAAAAAAAGGCATGAAATTAACTTATTTTAACCTCAATTTTTTAATTGAAAACTGTGGGCGTGTACTTTTTTAAAACAGAATTAATTAGACTGAGCAGTCAGATCTCCGATGTGTAACGCTCGGTTGGACTCTGCTAATTGACGTGTTTTTGCAAATGAATAAAAATATCTCAGAAACTAAAAATCGAACCTGCATATTGTAACGGAGAGAAATGTTCATCATTTCATCCTCTTTTTAATGAGCTATTATTCAAAATTGTATCTTAACGCAACACCGAGTTAGTTAGGCGAAAAGGGAATAAATAGTGTCGAAAACCAAAAGATAACGAGTTTTATGAAAGATATGGATTAAAATATCTCAGAAACTAAAAATCAAACCTGTACATTTTAAGCGAGTGGAAAAGGGAATAAATAGTGTCGAAAACCAAAAGATAACGAGTTTTATGAAAGATATGGATTAAAATATCTCAGAAACTAAAAATCAAACCTGTACATTTTAAGCGAGGGAAATGTTCATCATTTTATCCTCTTTGTAATGAGCTATTATTCAAAATTGTATCTTAACGGAACGCCGCGTTAGAGAGGCAAAAAGAGAAAAATTAGTGTCGCAAACCAAATGATAACGAGTTTTATGAAGGATATGGATTAAAATATCTCAGAAACTAAAAATCGAACCTGTATATTGTAAACGAGATTAATGTTCATCATTTCATCCTTTTTGTAATGAGCTATTCTTCGAAATTGTATCTTAACGCAACGCCGTGTTAGAGAGGCGAAAAGGGAATAAATAGTGTCGAAAACCAAATGAAAACAAGTTTTATGAAATATATGGATTAAAATATCTCAGAAACTAAAAATTTTACGGGCATATCATAAGCGAGAAAATTGTTCATAACTTCACCCTCTTTATTATGAGCTATTATTTATAATTTATACTTCATATTATTAATCTCACCTTGTTGATATTTTTACTTCTATCGTGTGGTCTAAAGCACACATCTAAGTTTTTTCTATTTTGAGGTTAGTTTAAAAAAAAAAATTACTATCGGTTTCATTGAGTGGTTTTACATGAAAATCGATTTCTGAAATAAATTATCATCATATCATAAAATAACATTAACTCATTTCTGGGAGTAAATTAACTTGTTAACACAATCAAAAAGAGGAAACAGATCTTTTTTACATTACCTAAAATAAACTTCTCCCTATATTCTACGGCTCAAGACTAGCCAACCCCCTCACCCTCTGGTCACCCTCCTAGCCCAGGCCTAATTTATGCCTAACGAACAATGACGAAGCCATCTTTGCCAGAGACTTTAATTCAACACAGTAAAAGTGTAGAAGACTAATCAACTACGGCTTGCTGATATGACTTTTTAAATAATATATTAATTATTTATATTTGTTATTCTTAAATAATAATTATTCATTAATCCTTCAATTTGATTGAGAGTTCATTTTGAAGGTTATCTTCTCGTTGAAGTGCGAAAAAATACCCATAATTATACCACATAATATAGTTTAATCCTGTATTCTTCCACCTATTCACACGAAATTTTGCAGGGATATAGCACCTTATAAATTACACGAAATGATATTCAATATTGATACTGCTAATTGTACACTCAAAATTTTAGACACGCCCGTTAAAATTGAAAAAAAAAAATATGTTTTCTTTATTTCTGATTGATATTATTTTTCCAAGCACACTTTAAAGTATTAATTGTGATATAGAAATGGAGACAATCTTCTCAGACCTTGAGGATTATTTAAATCCAATATCAGTAAATATTGACATTTTATATGCGTCAAAATGATAGACACACATTGTTGCTCACTATTTTCTTAATCCTCTAGAGTTGAAATCATTAAGATACCATTTCTACTTCAGTGCAGTGTTGAATTCATTTCAAAATAGAACTCAAAAGAATGTGAGTTATGGGAAAAATAAGAGTTTCTCCGAAGAAGAGTGTCGTTTGATTTCTGTTTGAAGTTTGAAGGACGGGATGAGTTATAGAGAAATAGCCCGCCGAATGAAGCGGAGTATTTCATCGGTCGCCAAGTTTATTCGACACGGGGAGACATGTGGATGGAACCCACCTATCCACTGGGAGGCCCCTGCTTTGACATTGCGAGAGAAACGGAATATACTTCGAATCGCATCGAACTCTTGTAAAACAGAAAGAGCAATTGCTGGGAAAGCTGGAGTTCAAGCAAAACTAAGGAATGTCCAAAGATTATTAAAAAATTCAAAAACAGTAGTTAAATTGAAAAAAAAAAAAAATGAAAATAAAGCCAGTTTGGTGTACACTTCACAAATTAGCCCGGATGGCCTCGCAATGTGATGTCATGGAGTGAGGAGTGGAAGAAAGTCATGTTTAGATGGATTTTCGTATTATTTTCATAAATTAAGAATATAAGAAAAATTTGTATCAAGGCGTCAAATGGGAGGAGGAAAAGTTATAGTTTGGACATCAATTAGTTACAACAAGAAAGGAAATTTGGTATTTGTTTCATTAAGAGTGAACTGAGCTGAATATAAAAATTTTTTAAAGGAAGAAAAATTGAATTTTAATGACATGTCTCAAGGCACACCAGTTTTTCAGCAAGATAACGCCCTAATACATTGAGGAAAAATGATTAAAGACGAAAATACCAAATTAGACTGACCTGCTCTCTCCCAAAACCTGAACATTATCGAAAATGTTTGGGGAACTCTTTCAAGAAGGATTTACTCTGAGTCAAGACAGTTCTGAACAATCGAGGATTTGAAATCTGCAATTCTGGCTTCATGAGAACAATTACTTCAAGAAACAGTCAAACAATTGTACGATTCATTACCACAATTTCTGGTAAAAATCAACAGAATTTTTGGAGGTGAGTGATACATTATTTTAATACTGTTTTATAGGTAATTTGAAAATATGGGAGGGTAGGGATAACAATTGTTGAAGTGTGTCTAACATTTTAACACTGAGTGAAATTTATACTAATGTTTAATATATTATTTTTAATTAATATTAATTTCCTCCAAAAAGATATATATTTATTTTCATTTCTGTTTCTTTTTATGAAATCATTGTATGGCTTATTCATTAAACATCTTTTATGGCTTCATCATGTAACAACCAACTCTCTCATTAAATTAATTGTTTTAATAAGGTAATAAAACTTATGAATACTCATTTGCTTTCCACTTGAATAGTAAGCTAATTTGATCACAATGAAAAAAGTGGTCTAAAAAGATATTGGACCGTATTTTCTATATAACGTAGTTCATTATTCAGCAAATTCAATGAGTTCCTTTTAAAGACTATCAAACAATTTTATGTAGAAAGGAAAATTTTATTTGCACATAGCTTAAAAATTATTTATAGTTGATAATATCCACAATAGTTAAAATGAATTAAGAAAAAAGAGGAAAAGGGGGTTTTCCTCGACGTAGCTTTTGATCGAGTCTGGCACCCAGGAATGCTTTATAAAACTCCTTAAATTCCTCCCTCCTACATACTTTCTCAATATTCGTTCTTACCTTTCTGACAGAAACTTCAAAGTATATCACAATAATAGCAATTTACCTCTCTTTTCCTCGTCATCAAACGAAATAGAATGTCATGGAGAAGTGACGAATACTAATTTCAAAACTCAGATGGTTATAAAAGTCGACAAATCGAGTTTGAAAAATGTCTAGGCGTACATAAGCTTGCTTTTTTGAGCCCTAAAATGTATCGTTTTCGAGAAAAAATGAGCAATTCTTGTCGAAAAAGTATTAAACAGATTATTTACAATACAAAAATTATTGAAGTAAGTTAGTCGACTGTTCTATATATCATGGATGATAAATATTCAGGACACAGTCATTATTAGGTTTTTATTAGAGCCGACGTTTCAACCCAAACATGTGGGACATCATCACGGCGTGGTTTGAGCACTGAAGATATTCAAGTATTCTAAAACGTTGGCACTAATAAAAACCTTATAATGACTGCGTCCTGAATATTTATCACCTATACAATATAAAAATTTATAATTTTGTATAAATTACTGTAATAATTGCTCTAACTGATAGTCATTTGTATCATACTTTAAAAATGATACAATAAGTTTATGATAAATGTGATGAATACTTTTGATTGAAATTTATTTACTAAATATCAACCAAAAATTCCTTCATTTTTTAAATAGAACTTCTGCAACGGGGGTCAATTTATGAAAACTCTACCGAGTGCAATAGAAACATATAAGTTCTTATTTGTTATTTTTATGGCTATTTAAAAAAAAAAATCTATATTGACTTCCGCAAATCAGTTTCTGAATTCTGCATGTTATTAAAATGTTGAGATATTTTAGGCCAAATGTTTAAAACAGATGTTTTTTATTTATTTTTTTGGCGCTGTCGTTTTCCCTTACAGACTCTCATATTCGCCGTCAAGTCAAAATACAATTTTGATTCATAGCTCTTTACAAAGAAGATGAAATGTTGTACATTTCCCTCGCTTACAGAATGCAGGTGCGATGTTTAGTTTCTGAGATATTTTAATCTATATCCTCAATAAAACTCGTTATCATTTGATTTACCACATATTTTTTCCCCTGTTGACCTCTCTAAACTGGCGTTACGTTAAGTTACAATTTTGAATAATAGCTCATTATAAAGATGATGAAATGCTGAACATTTCTCTCGCTTACAATATCAAGGTTCGAGTTTTTGTTTCTGGGATATTTTAATCCGTATCTTGAATAAAACCTGCTATCATTTGGTTTTCCACATATTTTTTTTTTCTTTTCACCTCTCTAAACTGGCGTTACGTTAAGTTACAATTTTGAGTAATAGCTCATTATGAAGAGAATGAAATGCTGAACATTTCTTTCCCTTACAATATCAAGGTTCGAATTTTCGTTGCTGGGATATTTTAATGCATTTCTTCAATAAAACTCGTTATCATTTGGTTTTCCACACATTTTTTTTCCCTTTTCAGCTCTTTGATCCTGGCGTCGAGTTAAGTTAAAATTTTGAATAATAGCTCGTTATAAAGGTGATGAAATGCTAAACATTTCTCTCGCTTACAATATGAAGGTTCGAATTTTTGTTGCTGGGATATTTTAATCCATATCTGGAATAAAACTAGTTATCATTTGGTTTACCACATATTTTTTTCCCCTTTTCACCTATCTAAACTGGCGTTACGTTAAGTTACAATTTTGAGTAATAGCTCATTATGAAGAGAATGAAATACTGCACATTTTCCTAGCTTACAGTATACAGTTCCGATGTTTAGTTTCTGAGATATTTTAATCCAAATCCTCAATAAAGCTCGTTATGATTTGGTTCTCCAAAACATTTTTTCCCCTTTTCACCTCTCTAAACTGGCGTTACGTTAAGTTACAATTTTGAATAATAGCTCATTATAAAGATGATGAAATGCTAAACATTTCTCTCGCTTACAATATGAAGGTTCGAATTTTTGTTGCTGGGATATTTTAATCCATATCTGGAATAAAACTAGTTATCATTTGGTTTACCACATATTTTTTTCCCCTTTTCACCTATCTAAACTGGCGTTACGTTAAGTTACAATTTTGAGTAATAGCTCATTATGAAGAGAATGAAATACTGCACATTTTCCTAGCTTACAGTATACAGTTCCGATGTTTAGTTTCTGAGATATTTTAATCCAAATCCTCAATAAAGCTCGTTATGATTTGGTTCTCCAAAACATTTTTTCCCCTTTTCACCTCTCTAAACTGGCGTTACGTTAAGTTACAATTTTGAATAATAGCTCATTATAAAGATGATGAAATGCTAAACATTTCTCTCGCTTACAATATGAAGGTTCGAATTTTTGTTGCTGGGATATTTTAATCCATATCTGGAATAAAACTAGTTATCATTTGGTTTACCACATATTTTTTTCCCCTTTTCACCTATCTAAACTGGCGTTACGTTAAGTTACAATTTTGAGTAATAGCTCATTATGAAGAGAATGAAATACTGCACATTTTCCTAGCTTACAGTATACAGTTCCGATGTTTAGTTTCTGAGATATTTTAATCCAAATCCTCAATAAAGCTCGTTATGATTTGGTTCTCCAAAACATTTTTTCCCCTTTTCACCTCTCTAAACTGGCGTTACGTTAAGTTACAATTTTGAATAATAGCTCATTATAAAGATGATGAAATGCTAAACATTTCTCTCGCTTACAATATGAAGGTTCGAATTTTTGTTGCTGGGATATTTTAATCCATATCTGGAATAAAACTAGTTATCATTTGGTTTACCACATATTTTTTTCCCCTTTTCACCTATCTAAACTGGCGTTACGTTAAGTTACAATTTTGATTCATAGCTCTTTACAAAGAAGATGAAATGTTGTACATTTCCCTCGCTTACAGAATGCAGGTGCGATGTTTAGTTTCTGAGATATTTTAATCTATATCCTCAATAAAACTCGTTATCATTTGATTTACCACATATTTTTTCCCCTGTTGACCTCTCTAAACTGGCGTTACGTTAAGTTACAATTTTGAATAATAGCTCATTATAAAGATGATGAAATGCTGAACATTTCTCTCGCTTACAATATCAAGGTTCGAGTTTTTGTTTCTGGGATATTTTAATCCGTATCTTGAATAAAACCTGCTATCATTTGGTTTTCCACATATTTTTTTTTTCTTTTCACCTCTCTAAACTGGCGTTACGTTAAGTTACAATTTTGAGTAATAGCTCATTATGAAGAGAATGAAATGCTGAACATTTCTTTCCCTTACAATATCAAGGTTCGAATTTTCGTTGCTGGGATATTTTAATGCATTTCTTCAATAAAACTCGTTATCATTTGGTTTTCCACACATTTTTTTTCCCTTTTCAGCTCTTTGATCCTGGCGTCGAGTTAAGTTAAAATTTTGAATAATAGCTCGTTATAAAGGTGATGAAATGCTGAACATTTCCCTCGACGACTTGACCCGAATGAAAATAAAACATCTGAGCCTGACAACTCGACTTCATCCACTCCCCACAAAAAAAAAATTCAAAACACTCCTAAGGAAATTTTGAGTCAGTTAGAAGTTTTCAAAAGACCTCTGTCATGGGTTTTCTTTAGTAAATAGGATTCGTAATAGACCGCTCCCCCTCCCCTAAGAACACCACTCTAGATGGGGTAAACACATACGGTAAAAAAAGGTCTAGTTTATTCATAATACTGATTTTAACCTCTTCTGATCTTACTCAAAAATCAATTGAGATATTGCGATCTTTCCTTGCCTCAAACTCACTTCCATCCAGTTGTGAACCAAACCATGGTTCGGTCCCATGCCTGTATAGACTTTGAAACCATGTTACACTACAGGGGGTACACTACAGTACCACAACAGGTCCATAATTAACCAAGTGGGGTCCCATGGCGTTTCAAGTCCTCTACATTAGAGGGGTTATTTTCTGAAAACAACTTCTCTTAATCAACATGTATAACAGTTACATTTCTCGATTTTATAATAAAAAAAAACTATAAATAACTTGGTTAGTGACTAGATAGAAGACAAAATCTATATTTTTTATCTACATTATTTTTTATCGACTTCAGTAATTAAATCCTTAGTCTAGCTTGAAGCAATGCCTTGGAAAAAGTATTTTAATTATTATTTTCAAACAATTATACATCTAAAGTAACATTACCTTCCAAGTTACAAAGAAAAAAAAACAAAAGGTGATTCCAATTATTTGACTAAACTGATTTTCTTTAATCATTAGTAATATGCTAAAAAAAAAAGCATTAGTTCAGTAACACATTCAAAATTTAAAAAACAAACCAAGAATATAACATTTGGAGTAGAACATATAAAAAAAACGGAGACTATATCTTTGCTCCTAATTGTCCGATTTTAACGATTTTTTTTAAGGAAATTTCGTAAACTTTAAATAATTTATATACAATATCAACAAAAAAGTAAAAACTTTTCGAGTTATTCGGAATTTAATTTTACCATCCCTCGTAACTTTTTTTCCAGCTTCTTTTCGTTGAAGTATGTTATATAGATAAATTTAAAGGGCGTCGAGAAAATGACTTTAGCGAAGTTTCATTGAAATCTGTACATTCGTTTAGGAGCTACAGTCTATAGCAACGCAGGTTTTTCGGCCGCCATTTTGAAAGTTAAAGGCGGAGAGTAATGTCGATGAAGGAGGATCATCCTCGGGTGACCTCTGATTTTATATCAAAATTTGAAAAAAATCGGTCCAGTAGTTTCGGAGAAAATGTGCGGACGGCGGACGGACAAAAAAATTTTTATTCGTTTTTCGAATTCTACGCGTCCTGAAACGTGAAACCTCAAATTTTGAGAGGGGGTTAAGTTTTTGAATTTTTTGGTCGATCGCAATGGTTGATTATTGAAAATAATAAACCAAAATTAGCGCCAAATAACTCATTCCTTAAAATAATAACTTTTTTGGCGAGAGAGAGTTATGAGATAAGAGGACAGTGGATATACTTTTAAAAAACATTTTTTTTTTATTTACAAAAAAATTCAGCTACAAAAAATTAATATGGGTGATAGATCGTCAGGATGCAGTCAATTTTTAAAGGTGTGTTTAGACATTTCACAAAGTATGAGGCAAACAAATACATAAATGTGGATTGATGATTGGCTGTAGTAAATCCGACGTTTCGGCTTTCATCAGGGCTGATCAAGTGAGGAGCTGTCACAAAACCGTACAGCAAGACCCGGATAGTTCCTCCGGAACTATCGGATCCTGCGATTTTAAGTCCAAAAACGTACTACTTTCGAGATAACGCAAGGCATGGGGTGGTTAGGGTGGTTCGTATCCACACAACCTGACGTTAATTGTAGTACTGTCATTGAATACATGACTCATTCTGTCGACTTGAGGTCTCTATGATCGAGACAGGAGGAGTTTATATTAATTAATGATGGTGTTTTTGATCGGCAAGCCATTTCATCGTTAATTCTTCACCAAATCTGAAGATTGAGCCACCAATTTCGAAGGCTTCCTTCTCCTTCAGGCGGGCAAAATAGTCTAATCATCCCGAAAATTCAAGCAAACAAGTTATGAAAGAAAAGAAACTTTATTTGCGAATAATTAAAAAATTACACACTTTTTCCTTACATTACTAAATTATCAAAAAAAAGTAAAAAAATATCATTGAAATCGGACAATTTTTCACATTGATACAGCTTATTGAAATTTGTAAATATGTTGGGTCCAAACAAAAATGAAGATTTAAATTAATTTTGTGTCGATTATATTTATCGATAAAGTAACAATTGATCCCTTTATCTTTTGATACGTTGCATTATTTTCTTTTCTTATTAATTTCGCACGGGCCTAGTAGTAAATAAATAAATTTGGAAACATATCTTGATTTTGTCGGCTTCTTAGTCCACCCTTAGTTTTTTTTTTTAATTTATTAATATTGAACTAGCTAAGTCGAGTTAGAGAAGAGCGAACAATTGCCCTGAAGCTCCCTCGAAGACGGATTGGTGCCTTTGTTCTTTGGCAGTAGGGCTTCGAGGTCTGAGTTGAACGGCTTCAACCGGATCGATACAGCTCCGACCTAGAAGAAAGCGGAGCTGCCTCTGCGGTCCCAGACTCCAACGGACTTGGCAAGTCGTCGTCCGCATTGTCTTCCCCCGTCGAGGACCGGCTTTGTGCCAGCCAGCCCTTTATTTTCTGTTACTGACCCACATCACCTCTATGTCACAAATAGCCCTATGAAGTTTTGGAAAAAATTATAAGATACTTCGTAAAAAAATTACTGCGTCTCCCAAGGTATGCACCTAATTATATTTTGGCACACGAAACCGGTATCGCCTCGATATACTCCTACGCACTTAAAATTCATTTCGACTATATTTTGAAAGTGCTGGAGATGCCGAGTTTTCACTTGCCACATATCCTAGCGAAAGAGGTGATAACTAAGAGTAATGTTGCCAAAAATCGGTCTTGGTCCAAGACTGTCAAGTATAAGTAACTGTTTTGCCTCAATTTTTGTTCAAAAAATTGATTTTTTGAATAAAAATTGAGGCAAAACACATTACTAATACTTGACAATTTTAGTTACTATATGTAAGGAATTGGTGTAACCAATATACTTTGTTAGGTTTCTCCTATCTATAAAAATACAGTAATATTTCTCTAATAATAAGCTAATAGGTAAGAGCAAGACTGTTACGAGAGTCTAGCGCAAGACCAAGACCTAGACCAAGACTGAGTTTGCTAAGACTCGGACTCGGTCTCGCATTTGGGCAACACTAACTAAGAGAGTTTATTGGTACCGAAAGTTATTAGAATTCGAGGATAGTTGTAAAACTAATCTCGATACTGCAAATATCGCTGATCTGCGCGGAAAATTGACTGTTGTTAGACATAATGTAGAGAACTTACAATAACAAAATAATCTAGAAAAATGTCTTCATTCAAGTTTTTCTTTTTACGCAGGGCTACACCCTGTTACACCCTATCTTTATGATAGTTTTGATATTGTGACTATAGGGTCAATTTTTCGATGTAGGACAGAGTTGCTCGATTTAAGCGTAAAACCATGGATGGTGGGGGACAACGATTGCTGTCCGGTATGTAACTCTCAAGAAAAAGAGGATATCATTCACTTTTTGGGGACTTGTCACATGTTCAGTGAGTTAAGAGAGAAATGTTTTGGGCAGCGGACCTGTTCTCCAGAAGAATTATTTGGTTTCTTAAAGGGTTCTAACTGGAAAGCCTTAAGCAATTATGTACAGCAGGCCACATTGCAAAGATCCAATTAGTCAGATAGTAAACTATTGATAAAATATCGTGTTTATTTATTGTAACGTTTGTTTTATTGTTATATTGTATTTGATGATTATTATTATTGTTGAATTTAAATTTCTTATTTATTGGATTTGTGATGTATTAATGTTTGTTTTTTTGAAAACTCTATTTAAACAGATGAGACAGTGAAAAAGAAATTTGCTAGAATGGATGTATAAAACCATAATAATACTGTAGATATATTATTGCTGATTTATTTTAGTTATAAATGTGATGAATATTTATTATTAATTACACACAGACCTCGACAGACGGAATTTTTCATTGTCTATGTGTTGTTGCTTGTATGTATATATATTAATTTTTGTAATTTTTTTAAAAAGTTTTAATAATCACGTTTTCATTCATTCATTCAACAAAATTCCGACTGTTCCAACTAGACAAACTCTCTAAACTTTAAATTAATTATAAAAGACTCATCTACATAATTATAATAAGGCCTGTACGGACATACGGAGTTCAGCTTTGGGGCTCCACCAAACCATCGAGCTCCACTAGTTTGCCCAAATGCGAGACCGAGACGAGTCTTGGTCATGCAAACTCAGTCTTGGTCTTGCGCAAGAGTTTCGCAGTTATATATTAGCTTATTACTATAGAGATATTACTGTAATTTTTTAGATAGGAGAAACCTAACTAAGCCCGAATGAAAAATTAAACGATTTAAATGAAAAATTATGTCGGTTATACCAATTATCAACATATAATAACTAAAATTGTCGAGTATTAGTAACTATTTTGCCTTAATTTTTATTTAAAAAATCGATTTTTTTTATAAATCCCCTGGTCTTGATCTTAAACAGTTGGAGTGCAAAGTGCAAGACCAAGACCGATTTTGGGCAAGACTAAGCTCCATCATAGAGAGGAATCTCACATATTCAATCCTTACAATCCATCGAGCTCCACCATAGAGAGGAATCTCTAGTATCTAATCCTTACAATCCAAAATACTTTCTTCTTCTTCTCCTTTATAACGCCCCATATTTTGTCACACACAAAACCATTCATAAAGACCTTAATGTACCATATGTCGTTGATTCAGCACGAGCCAGATATGTGATATGCCAGATCCTTACAACATAAACCGCAGTCTCATCCAAATCCACTTGTTTCGAGCCTCGCTTATTCCGCGATTCCTGATAATCTCCCTAGGCCTCTGAAAAGAAGATGGCCTCGTGATCTTCTTACATAGAATTATTTAAGCAGTACTACCACTGAGTAGTAGTATCTCGCAAAAATCTCATCATGTCATTATTTCTAATTTGTGCATATTTATTGGTCGTATTTATCTAATACAGTTGTAAATTTCAATTAACAAATAAAAGACTGAAGATACCAGAAGACTGAGGTTCTACGGGCACATGGTCAGGATCAACAGTGAAAGACTGAACTAAAACAATTTTGACAAAGTTTGCAGCTTGGAAGGATGGAGGGATATATAAAGCAAATATAAGAGGAACTAGACAGGCTAAAAATCACGGATAAAGATTGCTTGGATAGAGAGCTGTTTAGGGAAAACCTGAAAGGGGTTGAAGTTCTTGTAGGTGGGAGGGAGAGACGAGGGAGAAAATGGACTAAGGAAGAGCGAGAGGAACAGTCCAGGAGGATGAGAGAATATAGGAGTAAGAGGAAGGCTGAAGGTGTGAAGAGGAAACGGAAATGATATTCGCATGTTCCTTGCTGGTCGATTCGTGGAGAAAATAAAATAAAAGAAAAGACCTTGCTCACTACAGAAGTTAGGACAACTTTTTGTGAGAGCTTACAAAGCAATTGTGGTCTGGTTATAAAAAGTCCCTATTACTGCCTGTAGCCAAATTCAAATATCTCAATATTACACAATACTCTCTACGGATGATTAATGGTCCGAAATAGACCAGCGTATAACAAACGCAAATAGAGCTTTCTTCTACTTTTCAAAGATAATGAAATACCGAAAAATCTCAAATTAAAGGTGTACAATACTATGATCAAGCCAGTTTTAATATATGATTGTGAGACCTGGACACTAACCAGCGCTTTAGATAAAAATATTGAAAGATTTGAGAGATCCTCCGCACGATAATCGCAGCCATCTTGGTTCAGAGTACATATAGAGAAGAAAACCCAATAGAGAACAGCTCACAGAAACTGGTCAATCAATATCGATATCTCATGATATGAAGGCACGGAAGCTTAGATTGGCGTGAATAGAGAGAGAATCACTTTATTATCATAAAAGGGTGCTGCCCAATTACATTGGGTTGCTTTAAACACAGCATACTTATTAATCGCTACAGACAATTTTCTAAAACTAATATACAATTATATAGTATTAACAACATATATGAGCATAATATACAATTTTTTTTTTTTTATCTATATATATATTTTTTTTTATCATAATTCTTTTCCTATATTTTTATTTATTTTTTTTATTTTTTTTTATTTATTTATTTATTTTATTTTTACTATTTCTTTAATTCACTTATTAGCACTATACATCCCTTTCTGTTCCTTCTCTCACTCTATACATTTTTCTCCTCTCTTTTCCTAACCTAATTCATAACATGCATACAAATACATAAAGTGCAGTGGACGTGGTCAATAAATAATGTAAAAATGCTGCAAAACACGCATGCCTCCCCCCATGAAAAACTCTCTATCCATGCACATGGTGATGGATAATTCCCAGGGAGTCAAGGATTAATATACCTCGGAGCAATCCATATGGAAGCCTCTAGAATATTAACGGATCCAGGATTTAAATTTGGAAGTCAGCCCGAAAGATTTTTTTTTATATGTATAATCCAAGCTATAGAAATGCGACATTTAAGGAAAATAGAGGGGAAAATAAGAAGAGATCGCGTTAGGAATGTGACCATACGAGCTAATCTGGACCTGAAGCCTGCATAGGAAATAATCCAAGAAAACCAACTTAGGTGGTTTGGACATGTCTCGCGAATGGCTGAAAACAGAGTTGCCAGGGCTACCTATGAGTGAGATCAAAGTGGAGGGATGCGGCCACAGGGAAGACCAAGAAAATGATGGGAAGAAGGAATTAAAGAAGCCTTTGGCAGGAGAGGAATGGACTGGAGTAGGAGAAGACAGCTGGCCCAGGACAGACATTCTTGGATCAAGCTCTATAAGAAGGAACCTCACACTGCTCAGCGGTAACAGAGGACTGGATTAAGTAAGTAAAGTATAATGAAAATAATTACCTCGGAAGAAACTAACTACATATATGAAATGGTGTTTAAGTGATTCTGGAAGTCCTATTAAATGTTATTAGATGAACAATAATACTTTTAGAGATAATTGGTTTCATAAAACATTATTATATTTTAGGGTATATTATTATACTCCACCATTTTAGGGTGGAGCTTCAGCCAGAAAGCCCCCTCTTCCGTTGATCCGCCTGTTCTCTACACGACAACGAATGCCTCAATAATCCGAAAAAGATTACATGTGAGGCCAAAAAGAAGATGCATCTAGATCGAATCAACTAAGATGCAATAGGCAGAGATAAAATAGACTTGTTAAGTCAAATCCTTGAGATAACTTTATTTCATTATCCTTCAGAGTAATTTAATGAATTAAAAAAAAAGGAAAACAAAGTAGCCCCCGAAATTGGTCTCTTTTGTCATCCATCGATTTCGAGCCAAAATGAGCGGACAGTTTTTGAAAAAAGGCGTGTCTAAAAAAAAAAAAACACGCTTTTAAGGAAGCAAATGATGAAAAAGTAGTTGATGCAATTGGTTTAGGACCACCTAGATATTAACCCGCACACTACCTGAAAATTTCATGAAAAAACACCCAGAGCCAGGAAATATGATAAACCACAGTTTAAATGTGAGTGCTAGGAGGGCTTTTAACTCAAGCATAAATCCTCGGCCTCTCCCATGGCACCGGAAAAAAACCTAGATAGACTAAAAGGAAAGGGTGGGCATAAAAAAAATAGATGAATGCTATTAGGTAATAGTAAATTCCTTAAGTCAGAGCTAATTCGATTGATATAATAATAATAAAGTGATGTTTATGGATCGGATACATGACCTATAGAAATAGGAGTATGACCTAACAGAAAAAATTACAAACAGTTGAAATGGATTTTTATAGAAGGACATCACAATGGGTCAGAAATATCGTTCTCACTGGAGAGAAAATGGAAGTAAAACGGAAGTCCTGAGAGGCGAAGGAAGAAAGAAGAACCAGATGGTATGGCCAAGTGAGACGGATGAATGGTAATAGGATACCAAAGCTGATAATGGATAGGGAGGCTGTGGGTAGAAGAACGAAAAGAAGACCCTCTTTCAGATGGCGGATAAAGTGGTGGACAAGAACTAGCTGGGCAAGAAGCAGATCTTCACATCGAAAGAATTCCTAGGATTAAAAAAAAAAATATATATATACATATATATTAATTAAAATATAATAATGTTGTGCGACGTCTTTATACATTTCGAAAATAATAGGAAGGGCGCATCACACAACTTTTACTTACCACCCTCTTCTTAGCAGAAACAAGTGATTTCATACAATGAGGACGTAAAAATTGAAATTGTAAACGCTATATTTATCTATATTCCATTGTGAGTACTTTTATTTGTTTAAGTACCCCTATAAATACAAATTTAGATTTGATATCGCTGTAATCTATACAATTAAACATTAAATAATACCAACGATATTGTCGGAGTCCGTATTATATTAAGCTCATATTACGAATGGAAGATTGTTCTTTCAAGGGAGCTCGGGTGTCTTCTTTAGTTATTAATCAAATCCTTTCATATTTTATATTTAACAATTTTTTATATTAGAGATCAAAGTGAAAATGTTAATTATTTCAAATAAAAAAAAATTAGGTATTTAAGAGTAATCAAATATTGAAAAATAACCATTAAGTTCTATTACTGAACATCAATGAGAGTAAAACCTACATTATATTAAAAACTGCTTAATCTCATACTGATATAATGAATTTAATCAAAATCGTTAGAGTCGTTTTCGAGAAAATCGTAAAAATGTGTTAAATCGATTACATATATTGCCACTTCCGGTAAGACGACGAATTTTGACGAAAAGTTGCTGTAGCATTTTAAGCATATAAAAAGCTCAAAAAATAATTTCACTTTCATGCTACTTTTGGTTTTTGAGCTAGACTGGTCACATGCATATACACACACAGACCATTTTTCGGGACTTGGTTATTTGGACTCTGGAGAAATGAAGTCATGTATTTCCGTTGAAAACTCAGATTCGAAAATTTTCACAATCGCAATACATCTTACTATATATTTCATATATACCTAAGTGAAGGCGTAAAATTCAGTTACATCGTATTACAAATCTTTAAATTCATCAACATCTCTATAACTTTATGTAAATAAACATCTAAGAGAGATTTCACAAACTATGGAAAACAAATTTATCTAACTTACCTTAAATCGATATTATCAACATAGGAAAAAACCGTTTAAAATACTTGTGTTCTCTATAGTTTGTGAAATGTCTAAATGCACGTTAAAAACGATACTAGCGCTGACCTAAACTCCCTTCTTGAAAAATCGATAGTCGATGGAACGAAAACAAATAAGAAAATAAAACCTAGAGAAACAACCAATTTCATTTGCGTTTCCCATTTGTGAATTGTCTAAAACGTACCTTAAGATCGCCAAGTTATACTCTTGCCGACTACTTCAGAAATATGAAATATATTCAAAATAAAATAACTTTTACAATGATCTCAAATAACATGCAAAACTATTTTTGTAAAAATTCGACATAAAGCAAACGCATAATATTAATTGTAAGACACCACTGAATTGTCTTCACAGCCCTGCTTCCGTCTCCCGTTCCACAGGGTTCCTTCCTTATAACTTCGTCATTGTTTTAATTTCCTCGCCATCTATAGATAATCTTTATTAATGAGATCAGAAAAAGAAAATGGCTGCTGTTTATTGTATGGATAATGGAGGTACAAGGTTACACAGGTGCTACAGATCGCCGTGTATAAAACACCTGCGACTGCAAAAGATGATAAAATATCTCTAAATCTAACCTAAAAGCGTCTGACATGTAGGGTAATCTTCCTCATAATTTCTATTGGTTACATAATAACAAACATTTAAAAGTTTAATTCCTTTTTTCCTTTTTTAGAGTATAAGAATAATGGAAAGAGATGTTTTTGAAAAATACTCCAGTCAAGGAAAAACGTAAGCCAAAAACAAGGAAGAAATTTACAAAATCCTAGATATTGCAACATCTAGAAATCAATCCTAACAATTCATAAAATTTTCATCTAATCGAATTAAAGGAGGTCCTTTGCATTCGAATAAAGAAAGATAAAGTATAAAATCTAATTTATCGTAAGTTTGATGCAAAAGTCATTAAGTAACATTTCATCATCTTACACCACTACGAACTTAGATGAATTTTCCCATGGTGAAATCAGAAAAATTCCTGATTGATGTAACTTTATTTGATATAAATATGAATTAGAATCAATTTAGTGCACTTAATATGTTTCTTTATAGATGAATAAGATCGAAACTTAGAAACATAAAACATTGAACATAAAAGTTAATACATATCAAAAATGCACTCCCATTACCATTTTAGCCCTAGAAACAGGGCCTAAAAATCGACCTGATCGCAGGCGAATGTTTGATCATAAATTACGAAAGTGTATGTTATTTTGAGTAAAAAGAACCTTGTCTGCCGTTCCAGAGCCGCTGCTTTCAAAAATGGCAGATGATATAAAGAATATTAGGCCAATAATTCGAGGATCAAAATTAGGAAAAGCAATACCGTTAAAAATTTCCGATACCGGTTTTTCGGTATTTTCGCTTTTAATACCGGTAACATACCGGTATTAGTATTATTTTAAAAAATGTAAACAAAATTAAAATTTACTTACTATAGGTTATATTATTATTTAGGGGTAGTACAAATATATGTCAAACACAACAAATCATTTATTTTTAGGAATAATTTAACAAAATTAAATCCAACTTTTTTAAATATATATTACATTAATTCGTACAAGTGATTATTATTTTTGATGCAAATTTTAAAAAAACACATATGATCCAACGTA
Source organism: Nezara viridula (assembly GCA_928085145.1). Taxonomy (NCBI): domain Eukaryota; kingdom Metazoa; phylum Arthropoda; class Insecta; order Hemiptera; family Pentatomidae; genus Nezara; species Nezara viridula. Next base: position 19,292,996 of record OV725077.1, read on the forward strand.
CCGTCGTCTAGCCTCAATCTTAATTTTATGGTTATATGTTGAACACATATTGTTATTGTTGTATTGTTAACTTATTGTGTAGTATTCATAGTTGTACAGTATTCATAAGCAAGCTTTAGATGCACCCCCATAATTCCATGCTCTTCAAAAAATTGTAATTCTTTTTTAAGTTTATGGTCTATTTCTAATAATTTTTTTTATTTCTTTGGGTTTGGAACATTCGCCATTGCTTTGTTAATCACATTCTCTAATTTGTTTTTTAATGAAACAGTTGCAGTATTAATAGCGGAGAGAGATGTAACTGGTGTATCTTCATCTTCAAGATCAAAATCTTCACTGTCTGGTTCATTACTTTTAACTCCTAGGCGTTTTTTAAGAGGAATCGATATTTTTGTCTGTATCTGTTTCGATTTCGTTTTGTGAAGCGTTATGTAAATATTGATAAATTTAAGATATGTTTGTTCGTCTTTGCATTATTCTATACTTCAGAGAATTGATCAATTCATTACTTATTTTACTTTTTTATGCAACAAATACCTAGAACTCCACCTGTACAAACGTCTAACTTGGAATCCTCATACAAGACTGAAACGACAAGAAACAGCTCGACGTTTCCGACTACTTCAACACTTACTAGACAAACGCTCTAACCTTACAATTAATTACAAAAGACTCATTTACATGACTATAATAAGACCTATTTGGACTTACGGAGTTGAGCTATGGGGCTCCACCAAACCTTCAAATTCCTCTCGCATCCAATCCTTACAATCCAAAATCCTTCGTAAAATCCTCAATGCTCCTTACTTTGTTACAAATAAAATCATCCATAATGACCTTAATGTTCCTTATGTATCAGATTTGGCCCAATCCAGATATCTATCCTTCCATAATAAACTTCATAACCATCTCAACCCTCTTGTTTCTAACCTTGCTTCCTCTTCAATTCCTGATAACACTCCGAGGCGTCTAAAAAGAACATGGCCACGTGATCTCCTAATATAGACATATTATTAGAGTGCTACCAATGGGTAGTTTCTCAACGTGTGTTTCATGTCATTATATCCATGTGCGAATTTACTAGATGTATTTTTTGTATACAGTTGTAAATATCATATAAATAAATAAATAAAAAAATAAATTGTGCAACAAGCGTGTCAATCATAAATTTAAACGTCGAGTCTGCAACAAGAAGATTAGAATCTTTTCTACATAGTTTTTCGACTGTTATTTTAATTGGTGACAATGCATCAGTAGAAACTCCTCTTCGGAAAAAGACTATGTTTGATTTTAAATTAATTAATGTTCTTTGGACACAATAACGAAATTGGTAAAAATTCAATTGCTTTGTTAACATATTTTGAAATAGACCTATACTCACAAAAAAAAAATTAATCTATAAACATATATATGAGTTTATTTATATATATTCTTATATTGTTCGTTTTACAATAATTATGTTGATTATTTTAATTATCACTCATGATTTTTATACTAGATATAAAATCTCAAGAGTTTTTATGGGGTTCCCCCACAACATAATGGAAAGTCTGGCTCTATGTCTGCAATTGTTTCAGAATGTATTTTATCGTACATTAGCCAAAGTGAAAAGTGTTAAAAATATTTTAATTAATATTTACATCTGGGACATAACATATGGTTATAACCTTTAATCGCTTCAGAGAACAGGATAACTAAATCACCAACTAAATATTCAGGTCTTGGGGCGAGTTCCACCTATAATACGCTACTGAATCCAAAACACAGTTCAAAAAAATGATATTCTAACAACAAACTTTTATTCTATAAAAAAAAATCAAATTTGCACAGCTGATGGAGAATAATACCTCGTTGTATAAACATTTAAACATGTTTAATTAATAAATTTCTAAGATATGTAAGGCAGCGTGCTATCTGAAGAAGCCATATTGTGATGGCGAAGAGCCACGTGCTGACTACAGCAGACTCTGAAGGCCACCACTTCCTGCTCTACCTAAACATGACTCCGAGCATCCTGTCTTCGGCACTGCTGACTTGACCAACTCTTCGGAGCTCTTGCAGTTCTTTCCGCTGCCACATAACTAAATCTAACATAACACTACCTGTACACTAGTTTCCTTTCGCTACACCAAGATGGCGGCCGATTTCAAGGTCACACGGAGTCCAAATTAGTTAAGTTGGGATTTGTAACGGAATAAGTATAGAGAATCACCTTTACTTTTATCAAAAACACAGGTACTTCGGAATGAGAAATGTCAAACCAAATAATTATTAATATAACAATATAGAATCATTATATAAATAAACAAAGGCCTATTAACAGTTAAGTGCCTTTTCCTCTTGCTTTTCTCAATCGACTTTCGTTTTCTGTTTACTAGTTACTAACTAGCTTTATGGTGTTATCAATAAAAAAAAAATCTCAAATTTTGAGGGGGAGGGGTTATTTAAAATAATAAACCAAAAATATTTAAAAATCGCGATATCTCTATTAATAATGCTTCGATTTCGATGAAACTTCATTATTTAGGAAATTTAAATACCTTTGAAACATCTTATCACAATATCGACAAAATTTCAATTGTTGGACTGAACTTTTTTTTTTAATCATTAGTAATATACTAAAAAAAAAAATAGCATTACTTCAGTAACACATTCAAAATTTAAAAACCAAACAAAGGATATAACATTAGAAGTAGAACATTCTAGAACCTGAAGACCATATCTTTGCTCCTAATTGTCCGATTTTAACGATTTTTTTTTTTTTGATTTTTAGGAAATTCCGTAAACTTTTAAAAACCATACAGTATCAACAAAAAAGTGTAAACTTTTTGAGTTATTCGGAATTTAATTTTACCATCCCTCGTAACTTTTTTCCAGCTTCTTTTCGTTGAAGTATGTTATATAGATAAATTTAAAGGACATCGGGAAAAGGACTTTGGCGAAGTTTCATTGAAATCGGTACATTCGTTTTGGAGCTACAGTCCACAGCAACGCAAGTTTTTCGGCCGCCATTCAGAAAGTAAAAGGCGGATAGTAATGTCGATGAAGGTGGATCATCCTCGAGTGACCACTGATTTTATATCCAAATTTGAAAAAAATCGATACAGTAGTTTCGGAGAAAATGCGCGGACGGACAAAACATTTTTTATTCGTTTTTAGAATTCTACGCATCCTGAAACGTGAAACATCAAATTTTGAGGGAGGGGCGTTAAGTTTTTGAATTTTGTGGTCGATCACAATGGTTGATTAATGAAAATTATAAACCAAATTTGGAAACAGTGTACATAAATAAAAATGTAAGTTTGTTCGAAACCGCTAATATTCGAAAGTTCTTCACCAATTGCTTTGAAATTTTGATACAACGTTGCGGTCAAATTTAGAAGCATTTTACATACATTTCATTGCTAACCGGGCTTTTGCTTCGAAATGGCGGCCAAAGAACATGAATCGCTATAAACCATATCGCCAAAACGGCTGCAACGATTTTAACTTGTCTAAAATCTCCTTGAAGCCTTTTTAATTTATGTATACAACATACTTCTCCGAAAAGAGGATAACAAAAAAAAAGAGAAGTAAAGATTTATTCTGAATTTTATTCACAAATAAGTGCACAATTTTTGTATATATTTCCCGAAAATAGATTGAAAAAACGTAAAGTAAAGACACTAAAAGTACTGCACTGTTTTCTTATGTAAAGGCATATAAAATAAAATGTATTAATATATAAGAATAGACTAACAAATGACAGAAACATGCAAATTTATTTATATTTTATGTTCCCGGAAAAGAGGTTGAAGAAATGTAAAGATGTTTTCAGAATTTTATTTGCGAATAACTCAAAAGTACAAAATTGTTGGTTCGTTAAACCTATGAGTATTTGAAAGCTTCTTGAATATCCTACAAATTGAAAAAAAAAAAAAATCATCGAAATCGAAAACAACCATGTCCAAGAAGATACTTTTATTGTTTTGTTTTTTTTCGGTTTATATTTTTTAAATTTATTTTTATGAGAATTTTATGTTTGGCTACAGTGTGAGTATATTGTTGAAATGGAACAATTTATACCAACCGAAGGAGCAAAGTAGGTTCAAATATTTTTTTAATGAGAAATTGAGATGGGTATTTCGCACCTGGAACAACACTGAAATACGAATTGTCGTAGTAATAAAAAATTTCAATTTTTTTTGCCTAAAATTTTCACCGATTGAGATAAATGGATTCAAATATATTTTTTTGTAAAAGTAACGGAACATTTTTATTTAAAAATTAATTATAACATACACAAATTGTACTTTACTGTTTTCTTTTGTAAGTACAAATAAAAGAAATGTACAAATATATAAAAGTAGACAAAAATAGGTTGGAAAGATGCAAATTCATATCTTTTTTTCATCAAATGATTAGTAATGATTATAGTCGAATTTTGATCACTTAGTGAACAAAACTATTTTTAACAATACAGCTTAATTAATCTTTCTATGCAATTATCGTCCATTATCAAACATTTTTACTTTTACATTGTTATATTATGAATGCATCTTACAGATAAATAAACAGGTAGAAGTATGAAGATGCGTTATTAATAAATATTCCTATTAGACTAATAGTATTAGTAAACAAAATCTAAAATTAATTGATAATTGATAGTTCGTATCGACAGTACAATGGAATAATCCACAATACTACTAAAGATGACCAAGAGTTTCGCCATTTATTATAGAGGCATTGGAATCGATGCGAACATTAGAAATCGGAGCTTCATCAACGATGGCAAAACCCATAGAGGTATATTACATACTTGTATTATATTCAACTGATATAAAATCATAAGTTAAAAGCTTACCTCTTTGTAATTTTATTGGTGAGTCACTTGAATTGCATCAGAAATATCCTTTGAGATCTCACGGTAACGTATTGTATATCCTGCAATCAGATCAACAAGCATACCATTAATACTTTAACTCAGAATTTGCTTTAAATATCAAGTAATAAAATAAAGAGGAATAAATATAGCATTTTGTTATCCAAAGTAAATTAATAATTCAAAAAATAATTTTCAAGTGTTAGGACCAATGTAATATAAAGTTTTATATTATTTATTATAATACTTTTTATTAATCATATATGTGTTATTTTTAAGGATAATGGAATTTTTACAAAATAAATTATTGAAATCAAACAATTTGTTACAGAAAATATTCCTGAAAATCGTATGAAAATTAAACTAATTGTCTCCATAGCTATTATGTAGGCATTGGAATCGACGTGAACAGCAGAAATCCGAGCCTCATTTATGACGTCAAATCCCATGGAGGGGATATAACATACTTGTACTATATATAATATAACTAAAAAAAAATAATTTAACTAGTGGCACTCAAAAAAGGTCAGTGAATTTGATACTTTACTATTTTAAAATAATAAATCATTCTGTTATAATGTTAAAACGTTTTAAAATTTTAATCCATCTCCTCAGTTAAGCCCTCATGAAACAATTAAATCTATTTTTATTATTTTCAAACAAAAATGAGGATACGACTTCATTGACGAAACTCTGTTACTAACACTGTTTTTTTTTTAAATAAAAATAAATTTAAATTAATAACTAAATGCTTGGAAGGCTATGAAGCAATTACAATTGTTTCTCAAAAATGGAAATCAAAAAATTGCAAAAATGAATTTTCTTTTATGAAGAATCGTTCAGCAAGGAATTATATTTAATCTGCATGGGTGTGTGATGGTATGGTCCTGCATCTACTCTGGAGGACGGACTCTCCTCCATATTGTGAAAGGTAATTTCATTGCAGTTCGTCGTGTTCAAGAAGTTATAGAGGAGAACATTCTTCAAACTAGAGCTATGATTGACACTAATTTCCATTTTCTTGACGTAAATAGGCGACCTCATACGAGAAAAGTTGTTCATCAATGTCTTGAAAATCTGGACATTTCCCCTCATTCTCCAGATCTCAATCCTATTGAGCACATGTGAGATGAACTGTATAGAAGAATTTTTGAACACCATCTGCAGTTTCTTAACCTTCATCAACTGAGAGCAGTATTACCATGTTTATAGGTATCACAGGCGGATCTACGGGGAGGGCTTTCGGGCTGAAGCCCCCCCCCCCCTCAAATGGTAAAATATAACCATGTTTTCCAGAAAAATATATTAAATACTATCTCTTGAAGTATTCTTGTATAAATAAGACTTCAAGAACCACTTAAACACTATTTGTTATAGGTGGCTAATTTCTTCCTTTTTTTTTCTAGTTAATTATCGTTAAATGTATATGAAAAAAAAATCTTTTGGGTTGAAGAACCCACAAATTAAATACTGCATCCGCTAGTGATAGGTATTATGTGTTTGAAATTCCTTGTAAAATCATTGACAACATTATAAAGAGTATGTATAATAGGTGCGGTGAGGTAGTGCACAAAAACTTTTAATTTAATTTTTTTTTTTAAAACACATTTTATAAAATTTCCCGAGGTAAGAAAAATCTTATTTGGATTAATTTTTAATGTATTTTATAATAAAATTCTAGAGAAAATAAATAATACACAACTAACAATATTCCTACTCATTTTTTAATAGTTCATACAGTGATTTTATTTCTATGATAAACCGATGTTATTTATTATTATGGGTAAATGGTTGACTGTCGTGAATAATGAAGAAAAGAATAGTTGGGGTGATCAGTCAGAAATAAGAAGGCAAAATAAATGATAATATTTATTTCGACATTTGCCGACGTTTCGACCTGAAGTTCAGGCCTTCATCAGGGCTAAGAAAGGAACCAGATAACAAGGTATGAGAAACATGAGTAATGTAGGTAAAAAAAATTAAAGTAAAATGAAGTTGGTAGAATAATGACAACAGTAAGAACTAAGGGATATTATTATTTATCGCTTAGTACTTACTATTGTCATTATTCTACCAACTTCATTTTACTTTAATTTTTTTTACCTACATTATTCATGTTTGTCATATCTTGTTATCTGGTTCTTTTCTTAGGCCTGATGAAGGCCTGAACTTCAGGTCGATACGTCGGCAAATGTCGAAATAAATATAATCATTTATTTTCCCTTCTTATTTCTGACTTATCACCCCAACTATTCTTCTCTTCGATATTCTTTATCGATTGAAAACTCGAAAGGACTTATTTGCCAACGCCAGATATATTTTAAATAATGAAGTATCGATAAAAAAACATCGATCTCAAATAGTAACAGAAGACGTTTGAAGAGCTGTAGAGAATACTCACATAAAAGAAGAGAAGAGAGGAGAAGTAAAGGCTGAAAGGATGCTACCTACGCCTTCGGCTATGTCAACAGATGGAAAACTAAAAATAGATTATCTCTTGGGAACAGAGGACGGTATCACCAGCGATAGCGAGAATACCGCCAGCGTTTCATCCAATAGTCATTGAAAATATTTAAATTGAAAATATTAAATAGACTTGGTATTCGAGGCAAAATTCAAGTTGAATAGTTGAACTGTACGAATAATTCGCATGGTCGGTGAACATATAAAAAAAATACTTTTTAAATTATTATTTATGAAATTTACAACTTTACATTTAAAATACATTCAGCGAATTTAACATAGATAAATACATGACATGCCAAGGCTTGTAGAGAATCTACCCATTGGTAGCACTATAATAAAGTTAGGAGATCACGGGGCCATCTTCTTTTCAGACGCCTAGGAGGGTTATCAGGGATCGAGGAGGAAGCAAGGTTAAAAACGAGAGGATTATGATGGTTCTGAAGTTTATTATGGAAGGATAGGTATCTGGATTGGGCCAAATCGGAAACATATCGAACATTCAGGTCATTATGGATTATTTTATTTGTTGCAAAGTAAGGAGCATTGAGGATTTTGAATTGTAAAGATTGGCTACGAGAGGAATTCGACGGTTTAGTGAAGCCTCAAAGCTCAATTCCGTAAATCCAAATAGGTCTTAGTATAGTCATGTATATGAGTCTTTTGAAATTAATTGAAAGGTTAGAGCATTTGTCTAGTAAGTTCTGAAGTAGTCGGAAACGTCGAGCTGTTTCTTGTCGTTTCAGTCTGGTATGAGGATTCCAAGTCAGACGTTTGTTCAGGTGGAGTCATAGGTAAAATAAATACGTTAATGCAATATATTATGAAATGGAGAAATGAATTTTTGTTTTCTTGTTCGAATAACTATAGTTCATTCATAATTAACCAAATAAGTTCAAATTAATATACTGTAGTATCTTTAGTCTAAGAATGGCCCGATTTTGATAATTGTTTTTAGTATTGTATGGAATTTGGGTATCTTTGAAAAAATCAACCATAAAAAATTGTATACTTTTTGTGTTATACTCGAATAAAGTTTCTTTTTCTTCTAAACTCTTGCCCCTGAAATTTGGAGGACTGTGACTATTTTTTCACCTGAAAGAGAAGACAATGTTCAAAATGGATTGGATTTGATTAAAAATAAAAAAAGAAGATACGATTCTCAAATAAAACATATTGAGAAATAATATGGAGAAGAAATATTGAGTTTTGTGTGATTTCGCTAGTATAAGGTTGGGCCCTTGTATTATCACAAAAACGGAACATTTTAGAGCTTAAAACGCAACTGTAAAACAAAAATCTTTCCAAAAAGAGAAAGATGATAAGAATAAAATAATAATAAAGATTACATGTGCAAGTGATAAGATACTTACTGATGAATAAAATACTTATAATGTTTTTGATATTTTAAAAATAGCTTTATTAAACCATTTTAGAAGTCGAGCAATAACTGATCGTAAACACTGGACCCTTGGGGTTAAAAAAGAAATTCTTTCAGCCTTTTCAAATTGTAGGAATGCTGGGAACAATAGTTGTGACATTCATGATGTTACCAATGAACTGGTGAATATATCTTGTTATTTTTATCATTAAAAAACTAAGTCTATTGTCCACAACCTGTTCGTATACATTAAATAGAGAACCTAACAAAATATATGACTTATTTTTTTAAATGCCACGCATACTTGTTTAGAGAAATTTGTGTTTTTTAAATCTGTATCTGATTAAGGATCGTGACATTCATGAGATTCTTTCATTGTGTCAATTACACGTAGGCCACACATATGATTACTTTCTATCATTATAGCCATTTTAAACTGGCATCAAAGATGAACCGTGATTTTTAATATACTAGTTCAATTGAGAGCTATGGCTTTTGAAAAAGTACAACGAATAGAAGGCTTTTTATGAAAATGTCCTAAATAACTATTTCGAAATAATAAACAATTGTGTAATAATTTTAAACTATAAATTTAATAGTAAATTTAAAAACACTTTCATGAGATAAAGTTAATCAGTACGAGTCACACAAAGTTAATATGACGCATGAAATTAATTAAACTACTTATGAACAATGATAAAAACAACGAATATTTTCACATTATTAAACAAATTTTCTCACTTTAAATTCAAATGAATTTAACATGTAACAGCTAAAAAGATAAAAAAAAAAAAAAAAAACTGTAAGAAGAACGTGAAATTTCTGTTCCACTACTTAAAACACAACGTAACGAGTTTTCAAGGATATGAAACTTACAAAAAGTTTCAGTTTAACTGTTTAACAAGATTTTTTTACTTATTTTCTTAAAATATGTTATTATTATTTGAAAATTTAATTAATAATAAGAATTTTATAATTGAGAACTTTTATAAAAAATCCTAGATAGTTTTAAGTATAGGTGAGAACTTGAACTTTTTGGAAATAAAAGTGCCCAGTTATTTTGGAACCGTGATAGTTTGTAACAGGTTATGTGCTGTATAAAACAAAAAGTTTCAGTTTAACTATTTAACAAGATTTTTTTACTTATTTTCTTGAAATATGTTATTATTTATTGAAAATTTAATTGATAATAAGAATTTTATAATTGAGAACTTTTATAAAAACTCTTAGGAAGTTTTAAGAAAAAGTATAGGTTAGAACAAGAACTTTTTGGAAATAAAAGTGCCCAGTTATTTTGGAACCGTGATATTTTGTAACGGGTGTAAAGTTCCTAGTTATTTTTTTTTCCATCAGTAATAGACGGAACGAATGAAAAAGTAAGAGTAAAATGTTTTAATTCAAGGATGGCAATGATACAGCATCCTACCAGTTTCCATTACATTACGTTAGCCGAGACGTCTATGAAATCCGAACCAGAAACTATTATATGTCAGTACCTCTAAGAGCAAATTAAAGAAAGGAAGCGCCATCTTTAAAACTCGGGCATGTTTCTGTTTTTAGTAACAACTTAAACAGGCGGCACTATTTTTCACAAATTTCCCGTCGAACTATCTCCACCCTAAAACAGTTCAATCGTCTACTTTATCTCTTTCCATATAAGTCCTGTCAACTCCTAGTTTCCTCCCTTGTTTTCCCCCACTTCGACTATGGCTGTATGGTATACAGTGGACTGTCGGGAGATTCCGAGGCCAAACATAAACGCCTAATGAATTGCGCACTACGATTTGTTTTCGGAATCTCAAGGGATACGCATATTACCCAGTATTACACTGAGTTGAGGTGGCTCTACCCATCCTTTCGCCGTCAGTACTTCCTAGCCACCTTTCTGTACCAGATCATTAGAACTCATCGACCTTCCTATATTTTTCACAGCTTACAATTCAAATATTCCATCCAATCCCGTCCCACAAGATCTCGTACTTCCGACCTCTATCTCTCTCCTCACCGAATTACTGACTTTGACAATTCCTTTGCAATTCAAGCCGCCTCCCTCTGGAATTCCATCCCTGCTGATATTCGACACGCTCAATCACTTTCTTCTTTCAAACCTCTTTCTCCATTCGTAATACGACTGATTACGAAATATATCTAAGAGACATATCTAAGCATCCCCCGAGACTACCTCATGTATTTAGGTTATTATAGTTTCTTATATATATATATATATATATATATATATATATATATATATATATATATATATATGTACCATTCTCTTGTTCTTTTCTTTGTCTTCTTCAGTATTTTTACTTCTAGTCAAGTCTTATTGTAAATATATAATCTAATTGTGACCACACAGACATATAAACTGTACTTATAATTTGTTCTAAAGGGACAACAGTACCAGAATAATAAAATCTTTTTTCATTTCAATAATAGAATTTGCATAGTATCGAAGATCTATGCAGGTCTAGATCTATCAGAGGTGTTTGAGAGTGCATTTCATTATATGTTTTAGAACACTCGATAAATTTTCTGGAGAGTTATTTTCATGATAGGTAGAGTTATTTTCTAGGTAGAAAAATATCTTAAAAGTATAGATAAATGTCATAAAAACTTGGGTATTTCTAAATGGTTTTGGTACCTCTACAGCACACGCAATGTAACACTGTTGAAATTTTCATAGCAAAATACGATAATGATACAAAATACGACCACCATTAAGCGGCGTGGTCGTCTGTCAACAAACGTTGATTTTTTACCAACTTTATAAAAAACTGAGATATATTTCAACAAATAACACAAGTTGTGAGATCAGCTTTTTAAAGTAAAATCATATAATAAACGTTGTGTTTCAGTTCTTTCCTAAATTTTATATTGTGTTAATTATTTTAATAAATTTACAATTTATTCACAATCGCTCGATCACACTTGTTCATGAAACACCGAAACAGTCTTTCGGCTAAACCCGGATGCATTTGGCACTCCATGAACAAGTGTGACCGAAGTGATTGTGAACCACGAGTAATCCGTGCGGTCCCCTTCTAAATAATTACCAAATTTTATACCTAATAAGTTAGATTTAGTACAACAGTGCGTTCTTTAGAGAAAAGCTTATCTTATTCGATTTAGAGGTATTTAATTTAATTTTGCTTTTGTTGAATCCACTCTTCAAGCCTACACCTTCTCTCTAAATCGATAAATTGAATCCATAACATGTATGCTGTCATTCGATATTATCGAAGTAAGATCTATTGAACTATCACCAAGACAATAATGAGTATCGATAGTGAGAGATCGTATGTGCTATGTTTATATAGAAGATAAAATTTTATAAACTCGATGAAAAATATTGTAAGCCTAAAAATATTTGAAAAGTTTTTTGACAAGCCAACCAAGTTTAATAAATGTTCTTGATTAAAAATGACACAAATTTACTTTGATTGATTTACTTGTTTGAAAATATAAATGGTTCATATAAATATCACTAGCGTATACGTGTTAAGGTGCGTTTAGAAATTTCACAAAATATGGGAAAAATAATTATCTAACTTGATTAATAGCGGCATTAAAAACAATGTCAACATTATATTCCAATCTATTTATTTTATTTCTCTTGTTACTGAGAGCAGATAGAAAAATTAAAAAAGTAAAAATAAGAAAAATAACACAAGCATAGGGAGAAAATATTTATATATTGTTTTTCCCATAGTTTTTTAAACTTAATGGTGTTTTAACTTCACACATTAAGGGCCAGTTGCTCCAACTTAGTAAAGCTTAGATTAAGCGTTATCTAAGATTAAACCAAGTTTAATCTTGATCGGTCGACCTTCGAAAACTTGGTTTAATCTTAGATAACGCTTAATCTAAGCTTTACTGAGTTGGAGCAACTGGCCCTAAAACTACTTCACTTACTTTTAAAACAACTATTAATACAGTTTATGAATCGTTCATGAACGATTCATTTCGTAATTGGACTGATTAAAATCGCTCTTCTAGTAAGCTACCTAAAGATAACAAAGTAAATTTATTAGTTGATTATAAAGTTTTAATGACAATATTGTTATATCTAGAATAATACATATTATAAGTTTTAGTTTCACTATCGTATCGCCAAAAGTGGCTCCATTCTAGATATAGCTTTCTCTCAATTTAACAATTTATTATCTTTTATCTTCAAATAGGTCAAGTAAATAAAACCGATAATGCAAGGCACGAGTTGTTCTTCTGTTTATATTTGAAAAAATCTTTTTTTTATTTTTATCATCATTTTATATTAATATTCATGGGTAATTACAATGTAACGTTTCATCATAAATAGATAAATGGGCATTACTTAAAAAAAATTATCAAAAAAGAGAATGGGAAATGAACGTGCAGCGCAACATCTATATTTTTTTATGAGTTAATCATACTTTTAAATATAATTTAAGAGAATAGTCAGATGAGTCAACATAATATATAGTATAAACATTATTGTAACAATTTCGATTTACTGAAGTTCATTACTGCCCTAAAAATTTACGTTTAAAATAAAAAATCTACTGATTGCCTCAATTATTTTCATGAAAACGTAACTATTAATGCTAGAAATGTTAAGTTTATTACTTATAAACATGTATCAATTCCTTTGACACATATGGGAGGAAAACAATTTCATAACCACTTAACATGAAAAATCATTATTTTTAGTTTTTTTATTTCTACAAGTAAAATGTGTTTATAGGAAATTATATTTATAACTATACATCTCATAACACGGAAAAACAATAAATAAAAGCTTTGTAACAGTTAATTGTAGTCATTTTTGCAATAAACAAAGCTACTCTTAAGTGACTGGATAGAGAATCACATATTTTTTTTTACACAAATTGAGATGAATCATAAAATGTTTTCAATAAACCTCAACTTGATTAATATGGAACCTAAGCATATCAAACGATGAAGTTTCTCTAAAAATAGAATAAAGGAGTAAATGGAGTTGAGGAGTGATAAAATAAATCACAAATAATATACGACTTTTTTTTTTTTAATTTAGCTGTGTTTGTCTCCTCAATAGTCATCATTAAATATTTTTAAAAACGACAAAATATATTTTCTTTTAAACTACATTTTGTCTAGTTTACTATGGAACAATGCTTAGTCACATAAATTAAATAATTTTTAAGTTATCGCATTATATTCCACAAAAAAACGTGATTCGCGTAAAACACACAAATCTTAAATTTCCTACTTTTCTGCTGGAAATTGTACAATTGTTTATATGAACTGTTTTATAAATCTTGAATTCTACTATCTACCTTTTAAATATTTCTCTCTACTTACGGGACATCCTATATGAGAATGATGATTAAAAAATCACAGTTGAATGATTAAAAACAATTTTTGAAAGATAAAAGAACTTAATAATAAATATTGATAAAACAAAAAAGAAAATCCTTCAATTGAGAACGTAATTATAAACAGTCGATCTTCTTTTCGTTATTAGTCACTTCTGTGGGAACGCTCTTGCTGTTATAAGAGCAATACAAAGAGATTCGAACCCTTTATTAATGTAAACGTTCTTTTCAAAAGACCTGTTATGTAAAACAGCTTTTCGTCTGTTCTGGAGTATTTGAATTTTTTGGATTTCGACACGATAAAGTCGTCCTTTAGTCTCGTCAGAAAAGCAGTTTTTTTTCTGCTAATGTGGGATCACAGTTCTTTCAATTCAAGGATATCTTCAGATTTGGTTGACCGGTAAGGTTTCCTGAGGAATGCAAAGAACTTTATTTTTAGTTTATATATTTTAGGTTATATAAAATATCGCTGAAAAAGTAAGAGGAAAATATATTTCCTGAGTGCAACCCACTTGTGCAGTTTGGCCCTTTCCCACGACTCACTCTGTATAAAGAGGGTGCCCCATAACTAGAGGGAAATATTTATAAGAGAGATAGCCAATCTAAAGTGATACATAAAAGTTTATCTTCACATTGGTCCGAATTTCGGCAGAACAGTAGAAAATTTAATGTTTGTGTTTTTACTTTCACTTACGTATATATGAAATATATAGTAAGTGTAAATATTGCGACCGTGAAAATTTTCGAATCTCAGTTTTCAACAGAAATACTTGTTTAGAGGTCCCCTGAGTCCAAATAACCAAGTGTCGCAAAATGGTCTGTGTGTGTGTGTGTGTGTGTGTGTGTGTGTGTGTGTGTGTGTGTGTGTTAACAGTCTAGCTCATAAACGAAAAGTAGTACGAAACTGATATTAAGTATTTAAGGTTTGTATACGGGCCGGATGTGACAGCAACTTATTCGTTAAAATCGGCTAACCGGAAGTGACACTTTATATGAACGCCGAAACACATTTTTTCAATTTTCTCAAAAACGGCTCTAACGATTTTGATTAAACTCAGTGTATCATTGTATAATTAAGTGGTCTTTAATATCATTCAGATCTGATCCCCGTTGATGTCACTTTACAGGGCTTAAATGCCCAATGTTCATATGCGCCTTCCTCTAAAGTACCTTTAATATGGTTTATTTTAAATAACCAATTATCTCTCATTATTAAAAGTTATGAAAAAATGCTAAATATAACTTTTGAAAGAATTTGATAATTGAATAAAGGAGAAAAAAAATAAAAAAGCTTATCCAGGTCGAAAATGAATCTCTGGAAATACTAGTCCGAAGATATATAAGGTATAATATGTTGTTGGAAAACGGAGAATTTTAGAAAAAACAATATCGAATATAGAAAGTTGTAAAAGGAAACGGAGATTGGCATAAAAATTATAAATAATATGTTTTTGAAACTAATAATAATTAACGTAAATCACATGTTTTCAAGGAAATGAAATGAAATTTACTAACTAAATGCAACCTTTTAAAACATTTTTAAGCTTAAAAGACATATTTAAAATCCACCTAATAAAGGCAATGACATTGTTTAAATAACTATTTCATTGTACTTGTGTAAAAGAAGAAGTAAAATATAAAATCATTTCATGCATATTTTTATAACCTCAAATATATTTACTGTAGTTTAATAATTTTATTACAATCCATAATCAATTGATCATGCAATACATGATCAACGGATCGTACAATCCATAATCAACCGGTGATATAATAAATAGGGTTTTGGTTATTTTAATGGTATTTATGGTTTATTAGCTGTAATTTTTTAGCTTCAGCTCAGTTAAAAGTGCAATTCAAAAATTTTATAATAGCCCGATATGGCCAAACATTATTTCTATTCAAAGTTGAGCGGTAACTGAAAGTTGTGTGTTGTCCTCACCAGATTTTTTTTAAGTGTGATGTGTTTTGTTGAATAGGAAGCGACAACTAAACAAATGTTTAATATAGATAATTAACGATTGCTCCACAATGTTCCTATTTCTGTTATTTACGTTTTCATGAAAATAATTGAAGCAATCAGTAGGTTTCTTTATTTTAAAAGTAAATATTAGGACTACCACATTTTTTTTTTCAGCAACAGTTCATCACTGTTGATGATGAACAATAGAAAAATCATTATTAATAACTTTTTTTTAGAAATAAAAAATGTATTAATGTATATTTATTATAATACATCCAAATCATGGGTGAAAAAAAGAAATTAAAATTTTGCAATAATTTATTGTTGTCATTTTTGCTTGAAAACCGAGCAACATTTAGGTTTTCACACAACTTCAAGTAAATCCCAATATTTTTCCAAATGAATCTCAACTTAATTATTATGGAATTAAAGCTTCTTAAACGAGAAAGTTTTTCTAAAAGCGGCGTTGTATTTGTAATATAGTTTGAAAATAAAAAAATAAATTGAAAATAATATAATTTTTTACTTTCCTACCTATACTAGGTAAGGAAAGTATTGCGATCGGGTCAAATTTCCGATAAGCGGTTTTCGATGGATCTATACTTTTCAGAGTCCCTTGAATCCGAATCACATTTTTATCCATTGGTCTGTCTGTCTGTCTGTGCCAAGATTTTTTCGGGAACTACTGAACCGATTTTGGTGCTTCTTTTTTTATTTTGTAGGGTTTTGACTACTGATCCCTGTGACAGAAATTGAGTACTCTATGCGCAATAAATTAAAAACATGTTTTTCTATAGACTGTAGCGCGAAAATGGCTCTAACGATTTTGATGAAACTTTCCTATAATCTTCTAATAATTGTCCTTTCAATTTTCTTACATGGACTAAATTCCCGAAACAAATTAAGGAAAAAAAGTTAAAAAGAAAAGAAAAATGTTATGGGGCCTAACTCGGTAAGTGTAAATCTTAGCGTATAATAGCTAAACTTTTTTTTTAGTTTTTGCATCCTATTCAACAAAAAAACGTGACTTAAATTTCCTACTTTTCTGCCGAAAACGGGACGTTATTTACATAACCTTTTTTCGTAGCACTTGAGCTCTGCTGTCATTCCTATAAATATTTCTCTCTACTCACGGGACATCCTGTATATGTCCCCACTTCAATAATGTTCCGAGGCATGCCTAATGTAAAAACTGTATCATTGAGATAACGTGTACTCGAAATGCTGCCATTTTGGGTGAATGGTCCATTTAAAAATGTTCTAGAAACAAACACCTCTCGATAACGTCAAAGAGATAAAACTTCGATAGGCATTTTATTGATCGCTTTCAGAGATATGACCATCTTGAGAAGAAGAGGACACCACGCTGACCTAAAAGACCGGTCATGTCGGTTCGGCTAAATGTCATTTCCATCCTTGGATGACCTTCGGAGGATTCTTTGTGACGATGGTTAGCGACAGCTCCGGCCACCTCTCACTCATGCAATCCAGCAGCAGGACGAATTCGGTCCGGCATTTCCACTCTCCTACCATCTCTTAAAGATTACTCTTCGTACTAGACTAGGGCAAATATATTTATATACGTATATGTCTATATGTAGCGTTATTGCCAGTGACGGTTCTTTATATTCTTTTTATAATAAATATGTCGGTATAGTTATTTATATTCTTTTTATAATAAAAATATCGGTCTTAACCAAATTTAAAAACTGGATGAAGTCATTTTTTTTTGTCCTCCCTTTCCTCGCCTTTTAGACTAAAGGAGAGGAAGAGTTTTCCGAACCAGAGTAGAGGGCGACGGATTAAGGCTCGAGTTAAAAGTCCTCCTAGCACCAGAATGCGATCACGTAATTATTTTATTTTGTATAATTTTATCAATTTTTCGGGCAACGCACATTAGCCCGTTCGGCCTCACTGTCCTCGGGAGTTAGATGATAAATCATAGACCATTTCTGAACGACATTACATTTCTTAACGACATTACATTTCTTAAATAAACATTTTGTTACTCTTCAAGCTTACGCATGACACGATTTAACAAAAAGATAAACAAATAAATTTACTCAACAGTTTGAAGTGTATGAAACTATAAAACGCTGCAAATTATTTCACAATGGTTTATTATTTCCAAATAAATATACATCTAAAGTAACATAACCTTCCTAGTTACAAAGAAAAAGGTGATTCCAATTGTTGGACTGAACTTTTTTTTTTTTAATCATTAGTAATATACTAAAAAAAATAGCATTACTTCAGCTACACATTCAAAATTTAAAAACCAAACAAAGGATATAAGATTAGGAGTAGAACATTCTAGAACCTGGAGACCATATCTTTGCTCCCAATTGTCCGATTTTAACGATATTTTTTTTTTTAGGAAATTCCGTAAACTTTTTAAAAACCTTACAATATCAACAAAAAAGTGTATACTTTTTGAGTTATTCGGAATTAAATTTTATCATCCCTCGTAACTTTTTTTCCAGCATCTTTTCGTTGAAGTATGTTATATAGATAAATTTAAAGGGCGTCAAGAAAATGACTTTAGCAAAGTTTCATTAAAATCGGTACATTCGTTTAGGAGCTGCAGTCTATAGCAACGCAGGTTTTTCGGCAGCCATTTTGAAAGTAAAAGGCGGAAAGTAATGTCGATGTAGGAGGATCATCCTCGGCGGACGGACAAAAAAATTTATATTCGTTTTTCGGATTCTACGCATCCTGAAACGTGAAACCTCAAATTTTGAGAGGGGGTTAAGTTTTTGAATTTTTCGGTCGAACACAATGGTATTGATTATTGAAAATAATAAACCAAAATTAGTTATCTATACCTGTAAAATCCTATTATTTAATCCTACATGTTTAATAGTAGCAGCAGTAGTAACTAATATATATATATATATATATATATATATATATATATATATATATTTTATTATAAATAATATTATGCAATAATGATAATTATTGACAAGTTGATAAATCTTTAGATAAAAAAGAATTATGCCCGGCCCAACCCAGATTACTGCAGAAGCGGACGGCAGATGTTGGACAGCTGGAGTCGTGCCCCCACTGCGGTCTATTGCTGCGGGCGTCTGTCCTGGGTAACATATATCTACAAACCATTTTACAGTCGACTTTGTTAGTTAAAAAAAGAAAAAAAAAAAAAAATACTGCACCACAACATGAAGGGTCTCCGGTTCTGTACTGCGTAAGGAAGTACTGATTCTTGGTCAACGGGTGTGCAGGGAGATGATCGGGCAGGGATCACGCTCAACCGCCAGATTTTTCCTCCTTAATTATTCAATTAAGAGTATCCACTTTATAGAGGCTGGATGTATCCCACGAGGGTCTTCCAGAATCGATTCTCGGCTGATGTAATAGAATAAAGAATTATCTGCAATAAGCCGGATTAGAATTCTGTACCTTGAGCATTGGAAAACAGTGCTTACCCACTGAGCTACCCCGTTAATTTAACTATTGTTAAACACTCATTAAATCCATAAATTTGAGGATGATAAATGCAAGGATGATATTCTTATACAGACGGGTTAGGATGTGAGTGGACTAAACGACTACGTAGGGCCGATGATATATTCCAATTGATTTCGGAAATTGTAAAAAAAGTTTTAAAACTATTCATAATATAACTGAACAAATCTAGAAACAAAAAATCAAATTTATGTCCTTTTAAGACAGGAGGCTCTTTAACTATCCAGGAGAACCCGAAATTTTAATTATTTAGGACCCCGAATCATCTTACCTATAATACAACAATGTTATGTGAATAGCAGGTTATGAGAATAGCGACTAACCAATATTTATACCCCAAAGGTTTTAGAGACTTTCCTCAACGGTAGACAAGAAATCCAGTTTTTCTCTTTTGGCTGCCATTTTGTTTTTTAACTTAATAAATAATAATAGGACAGAAGGATTTTCTATGGCGATTTAGGATTACGTTATCACATCCAGCACTTTTAGAAAATATATATACATATACACACACATATATATATATATATATTACACACACTAGCCGATCCAGAATTTAATTTCGGGGGGGAGGGCTTCAGCCTGAAAGCATTTTTATCATAAAAATAACGATAATTACTTTGGATAAAAATAAAGAAACTAACTACCTATATGAAATTGTGTTTCAGTGATCCCTAAATTCCTTTCTAGTGTATATAGATACGCATGAGTTTTTGCTCAGTTATAATTTTTTTAATTTTAGGTTATTTTATTTAATTTATTGTGTATACTTTTTGATTATTATTTATTGTTATTTTTCTTCTATTTATTTTTTACTTTTTGTAAATATAGTGTTATCCTATCTCACTATAACTAATGTCCAAGTGACAGATTGTTGTAATACTCAATAAATAAATAAAATAAAAAAGTCCTCTGAAATGTAATGACGCGAACAATAATACTTTAAGAGATAATTTTTTCGATAATACTTTACCATTTTGGGGGGCTTCAGCCCCAAAGCCCTCTCTCCGTGGATCCGTCCGTCCACACACATACACACATACATAAGATAGGATAAATTTGTTATAGTATAGGGTTGGAAAAATAAAAATACCCATATACCAAATTTATAATTACTACTTTATGACAAAATATAATATTGCCCTATTAAGAAATGTTAAAATATATATATATCATTGCCTAATAGAAATGCGGCCTCTTTAATCACGGCCAAACCTAAATGCGACCGCTAACAATAAATAGTTTCCCTGTCTATCTAATAAAGGTTCGGTCTGTTGTGAATTTGAAATGAACTTATCACTGGGCCAATATTACACAATATATGCAAACAATATTTTAATGAGCTTAAAACATCCATTTTTGGACAAGGATATATGAATTTTATAATTCCATATATTATAGTTTCGATATTTTTTAGGCCTTGAATATGCGCATAAAACTTATATTAATAATTTTTCCTAAGATGAGTAGAGCTTATCCAAGCCTCCTCTATTCATCCCACCGTATTTAACCACCGGCGAAGACGACATTGGCCTGAGACGACCCATTTCTCCCTTCGGACTGTGGGACCTATTTCAGACCCAACCTTTCCCACAGCGACTCCTCTGGGGTGGCCTGTCTTCCGGATGAGGGGTGCGCACCCTTCACCTTTACTTCTCATGCTTCCTCTACAATGGAGGCGTTCAACATTTCCGTCGATAATTTTCTAACCTGGAAGCTTCGTCCGAGTAAAACCAAAACTTAACCTGATTAAAAAAATTACTATTCTTTAAATAGTCTAAAACGGAGTTTATTTTATAACATCCAGGGGATTTTAATAGCACCATATCATCTAAAAAAATTTTTTTTTAAATATCTCATAACAATTGCATCCCAAACCCTTCTAATCACACATCACTCAAAACTGGAGGATCAAAATAAATTCCAATAAATCCCATCAAATCACGTTTACCCTTCGTCGTAAACCTATGTCCTCTTGTCCTACAGTATACTTTAATAATACCCCACTTATCTCTGTTGAACAAATTCGATACCTTGGATTCCACTTAGACAGACGTCTAACTTGGAATCCTCATACCAGACTGAAACGACAAGAAACAGCTCGACGTTTCCGACTACTCCAGCACTTACTAGACAAACGCTCTAAGCTCCCAGTCAATTACAAAAGACTCATATACATGACTACAATAAGACCTATTTGGACTTACGGAATTGAGCTCTGGGGCTCCACTAAGCCATCGAATTTCTCTCGCATCCAATCCTTACAATCCAAAATCCTCACAGCTCCTTACTTTGTCACAAACAAAATCATCCATAACGACCTTAATGTTCCTTATGTTTCTGACCTGGCCCAATCCAGATACCTTTCCTTCCATAATAAACTTCAGAACCATCCTAACCCTCTCGTTTCTAACCTTGCTTCCTTTTCGATACCTGACAACCCTCCGAGGCGTCTGAAAAGAAGATGGCCTCGAGATCTCCTTTTGTAAATACATTTTTAGAGTGCTACCAGTGGGTAGTTTCTCACCAAATGATTTCATGTTATTATATTCTATTGTACACATTTACTGAATGTATTTTTACTTGTAATACAGTTGTAAATATCATTAATAAATAAATAAAAAAAAAAAAAAAATCTCATGTTTATATTTGGCATGTTAACTATTTATTATAAAATATATGAATATTTAATAGTTGACTGTTGCATTATAAAAGAAGGAAATGTTCCGAGGTGGCAGTCATAAATAGGCTGATTAGTGGCAAAACTATTTTATTAAAAGCCAACGTTTCGACCCGACTTTGCAGGTCTTCTTCAGGGCTAGAACGGACAAGATACAAAAAGATAGAGAATTGTGGAAGTTACATAATATTATGACAAAAAAATATAAACAATGTGAATTAGCTTATTAAAATTATAAACTAAAAAAATTAAAATTAATTTAATATTTCATAGATATGCTATTTTTTTCCCTTGTATACATCGATAACTTCAAATTTTAGATACTATAATTTTCTAGGTATTTCCACATTACCCAAACAAGTCAGCAAATTCCCCAATACCTGCCCTTATCCTGATTTTCTAGTTCTAAGTGAAACTCCTAGCTGAACACACCTGTAAGTCTCTATTTTCATTCTTCTAATTTTGTTTGATTATTTATTTATTTTTTGGTTTTCTTTTTTCTTTTCTTTCTCCACATTCCTTTATGTCTATTATTTCATATTATATCCTTTTCTTTCAATCTCTCCTGTAGATCTGTAGAAGTATAATCACATTTGCATATATTATATATTACACTACAACAATTGTTACCATCTATTTACTTCAGTTTAAGATGTTGTTATTTAGCTTATCAGGTTTATATTTTAATGTACTTACCGTTTATAATTTTAATAAGCTTATTCACATTGTTTATAATTTTTTGTCATATTACGTAAATTCCACAATTCTTTATCTTTTTGTATCTTGTCCGTTCTAGCCCTGAAGAAGACCTGCAAAGTCGGGTCGAAGTGTTGGCTTTTAATATTTGAATCTATCTACTCTCCGGAATGATTTTCCTTCTATGCAGATCCTGGAATTATTGGGGTGGAATTTTCGGCTTCTTATCATATATATTGTTTTGTCTTTATTTTCTTGTAGGCCGATCTATTCTGCCTCTCTTATCAGAGTCTTAGAAAGTTTCTCGATGCCCTCTTGATTAATATTTTTGCCCATATTTGGAACGGTTTAAATCGGTAGAAAAGTCGTGTGAACGAAAAAACAACAACAGGTATTTGTATATTTAGAGGTTATTCAAATAATTGAATTAGTCGTAAAAATAATAAAATCCTATTGTTGAGTATATCTAGCTAATAATTGTGAATATGTGTTTAGATATATCAATTTGAAATGTTGTTATAAATAAATAAAAAAAAAAAGAAGAAGAAGGAATTAAATTAATATTTAAATATTACGATAGGACATTGAGGACTCTCTAAGATTTGGATAAGAGAAGCAGAATAGATCGGCCTACAAGTAAATAAAGACATAACAAGATATATGACAATAAGCCGAAAATTCCACCTTGCGTAGAAAAAAAAAACCATTCCCGAGAGTAGATAAATTCAAATATCTCGGCTCCACAATAACGTCAATGAATGACCAACGGATAGAAATAGATCAGGCTTACAACAAGCGCAAACAGAGCTTTCTTCTCCCTTTCAGAAGTATTGAAATCCCGAAAAATCACAAGAAATTTCAAATTAAAGGTGTACAATGCCATGATAAAGCTAGTTCTAATATATAGATGTGAGACCTGGACACTAACCAGCGTCCTAGGAAAAAGTGTTGAAAGATTTGAGAGGAAAATCCTCCACAGGATAATCGGAGCGATCTGGGGTCAGATAACTAACTCGTGGAGAAGAAACACCAATAAAAAACTGCTTACAGAAACTGCTCAATTAATATCTATTAATATGAAGGTCAAGATGGGCATGTAGTTCGTAGCAATCCTCAATAGAAGGCAAAAGACCACGTGGAAGGCCAAAAAGCAGCTGGATAGATAGATATAATCAACAAAGATGCAAAAGAGCTGGGTGCAGATAAATGGAAAGAAATAGTCCAGGATAAGCCATCTCTGCAGGCTTGATAAGGCGGCAAAAGATCTACATGGTCTTAATGCCAACAGAAAAAAAAAATTATTTTAAATTTTTAATTAGTGTATATATTTCATACATGATGTTTCAGGATTAGAGGGATTATGGAATTAATGTTTTATAAATTTTATGATTTTTTTTTCATAGCAACCATCTGCCGATTTACTACTGTCTTAGTTTTGAACTTAAAATTCCAGGAACCCTTTATTAGGGTAAGAAACAAAAATACTGCCAAAAGAAACGATCCCTTAGATTAGGAACAAAGTTTCCACTCAGCTGAAAAACTTCCCTTTTTAGGGAAATTCCAAGGCTGACAGGGACAAAAAAAAGGAAACAATTTTTATCAGTAAAAATCTGAGAACAGTTTAATCTATGTTTTAATAATATAAATAAATCAGACATACAATGAGTAGTTACATGTAATATTCAGTATTATTTGGGCGGAAGGGATTTCCATGTTCGTTATGGGGAAGAAAAAAGGGAAAATGTAACTGACTAAAACGGAAATAAAAAAAAAACAAATATGGTGGAAACGCTGATTGTGAAGTACTGTTTCTTGGTCAAAGCTTGTGCAAGGAGGTGGTTTGACCGACATCATGCTCAACCGCCATGTTTTCGTCTTAATTAATAAAAAGAGACCGTTTCAATGAGGAAGGATGTGCCCTAGGGTCAGGTCAATCCATGGCTGGTGTAACAAAATAATTAATTATATGCTAATAATTATCTTCTATCTAAAACGTCTTTACATATTAAAAATAGGTTTACTTATTTGTAGTCCACAGTGGAAAAAAGTATTGAAAGATTTGATAATAATAATAATTTATTTATTTATTCTGGGATGAGTCCCTTTAGAATAATATAAAAAGACAATAATATGGGCTAAGGAGCCTTAGAGATACATAAACAAAAATATAGAGTAATTAAATAGAAAAAATGAAAAAAATAATAGAAAAAATTATAAGTTACTTACTAATTTAGATCAGTTAAAAATAAAAAACAAAAAATTGAAAATAAACATGAAATAAAAATAATGAAGAACGCTCTAATAATTTATATACATATTTACAGTAGTAACTATTTACAATTTTACTTTTCTATACTATTACAATATTAGGAAGGAATAATTGGGTAGGGAAATATGGGATTAAGGGATAAAAGTTTTTAA
The DNA here is from genome assembly GCA_928085145.1 of Nezara viridula. Classification (NCBI taxonomy): domain Eukaryota; kingdom Metazoa; phylum Arthropoda; class Insecta; order Hemiptera; family Pentatomidae; genus Nezara; species Nezara viridula. Next base: position 19,318,286 of record OV725077.1, read on the forward strand.
CTAGGTTTCGGATATTGCTATTATGTGGTAAAAATTATCAAGGAAATGTTCCTGAAATTCATTCTAGTGTGCAGTAAGGGATTGTGCATTGATGTGACAGGAATTCAGGATATTCGTCATGACTGGAGAGTTGGGAAGTAGGATTTTGGAAAAAAAAAATGATCAAGGATGGAGGATAGGATATAGCATTTTTTAAGCATGATGTCAAGTTTATAAATATAAAAAAAACAATGCTTACATAAAATAAACTTTGAGATGAAAAAAATAAATTTTCGGTGTTTCGAAATAAATATTCAGTTAAAATTAATTTATAAGATAAGAAAATATAAATTTCTCCTTGGTCTAGATAAATTAATAAAAATTGACAAGGAATCGAATAAAGTTCTAAATAATTTATACAAAAATAAGAGAAGCTTAAAATTAAAATAATAATATTTCTGATGAGTAAATATTGATACAAAAATAAAAAAACAAGAGAAGCTACATTTATAAAAAAATAAAGAAAGCTTGAAATGAAAAAAATATAATAAATATATTTCTATCGAGAGAAAATAAATTAATTGCAAGCTGAAGGTAACTTATGTATGAAGTTCAGCTGAAAACCTCCAGATCACTTGGTTTTTCTATAATTACTACTGGACCTCCATCTGATTGTCTGCAACGAATTTTACCCACACTGAACCAGACGTATCTTATTTTTACTGTCACCCTCTTCTGCCTGGCTAACCAATAAAGGTGTTTATTGATGGGAGTCGTTCTCTCCCTAGCCTAGATAGGAAAATCCTCCGTACGATAACCAGAGCGATCTGGGATAAGAGTACTAACTCATGGAGAAGGAAGACTAATGAAAAACTGCTTACAGAAACTGACCAATCAATATCCGAAAGTCGAGTAAATGAAAAAAAACAAAGAGGTATTTCTATATATAGAGGTTATCCAAACAAATGAATTAAATAATCATAAAACCCTATTGTTGTGTATATCTAGCTAATAATTGTGAATAGTGTTTACATATATCAATTTCAGAAGTTGCTATAAATAAAAAACGAAAAGAAGGAAAATTAAATTAATATTTAAATATTACGATAGGTTAGTAAAATGATTTATGAAGAGGTATTACAGAGGATGATGGGTAATAAACAAGTGCTGCTCTAAAGCAGGACAAGGCCAGTACAGCTTAGCCGCTCAGCAGAATCGACTCCCATAATTGCCACGGCAGTGGGGAAATCGAATCCTCGAGGCATCCATGGAAAAATATATGGAAAACTGAGTTATCGATAAAGTAATTATACATTTAACACGATTAAATATAACACGTAGTTATTTTGCTTCCTCATTACCGATAGCCATGGAGCCAGGGCCCAAAAATCGACCTGATCGCAGGCGAAGGTTTCATTGTTAATTACAAAAGTGTATGTTATTCTGAGGAAAAAGAACCTTGTCTGCCGTTTCCGAGTCGCTACTTTCAAAAATGGCGTCTGATTTAAATAATACTTGGCCAATAATTTGAGGATCGGAACGGAAAATCCATTGCGAAAAATGTGAGAAAAGTTTTTATTTTTTAATCTTTTATATATGGGTTTAGACATGTAAAAAAAAACAAAATTGTTAACGCAGGCCACCAAGTGAAAACTTTTTACAGCCAAAAAAGTCAGATATTTTGTTTTGTTTTTTTCACCGATAACTCCTAAACGATGCATCAAAGGGAAAAATGTATCCTATAATAAATTAAAGAACATTAAATTTTGCATCGAACGAGTACATACACTGCCTTCATAATGAGTGGCCAATCATTAGATTTGATGAAGGATTGACGAAGTCATGGCGTACCGACAAAAAAACACCTTTTAGAAATAATATATGGAAACTGACTAAAACAATTAAATGAACCAATCTAGAGGGATACACGTCATTATAAAAAAGAAAAAAACAACCATTACCGAAAAAAATTAATTTAACCAAAACTTGTCGAGTTATGAATTTAAAAATAATCTCATTATAATCTCATAACCTTGAATGGTGGTTTTCTCGTTTATTGGACATTTAAGTTGTTTTGTTTTTTTGGGAGGGGGATATACATTGATAGTCAAATTTTAGTATCAATATATTATATATATCGCTGAAAAAAAACAAACACTAGATATATCCGTATCCGTACATATATTATTACAGTAAGGCTCGAAATCGGTTTTGTACCAAATATAAGCTCCTGTCATGCTCAAATACCACGAATGGGGCACTGTTGGATTCAGAATTTCACGGGGGATTAGCGAACTGTATTCTCCACTTTTGTTTTTCTTTCTAAAATAAATAAAGTCGATACAAACATTTTGCTAGGCTTCGATACTGGAACGGTGGTAGGTCTGTAGATCGATGCGGGACAAATTGGACCTTGTTTTTAAGCCCAAAAACGTACTATTTTCGAGATAACGCAAGGCATAGGGTTCGCATCCACACAACCTGACGTTAATTGTAGTACTGTCATTGAATACATGTCTCATTTCGTTGACTTGATGTCTCTAAGATGGAGAGAGGAGGAGTTTATATTATTTATCGATGGTGTTTTTGATCGGTAAGCCTTATCATCGTTAATTCTTCACCAAATCTCAAGATTGCCCCACCAATTTCTAAGCCTTCCTTCTCCTTCAGGCGGGCAAAATAGTCCAATCATCCCGAAAATTCAGGCAAACAAGTTATGAAAGAAAAGAAACTTTATTTGCGAATAACTAAAAAATTACACACTTTTCCCTTGGTTATTCCCATGATTATATAAAACATTACTAAATTGTTTACAAAAGGATAAAAGAACATCATCGAAATCGGACAATTTTTCGCAAAGATACAGCTTATTGAAATTTGTAAATATATTGGTTCCAAACAAAAATGATGATTTAAATTAATTTTGTTTCCTTTGTCGATTATATTTGTCGATAAAGTTAGAATTGATTCCTTTATCTTTTGATACTTTGCATTATTTTCTTTTCTTATTAATTTAGCATTTGATAACAATATACTGTGCGAATTTGTCGCACGGGCCTAGCAGTATATATTAATTACACCAACAGCCCTAAGGCAGTTTGTATAGGTAGTTTATCTCACTGACAATCTGAGGGAAATGGTTCTCGGTTTCCAGTTTAATGTAGTATGTAACAGACCATGCATTTCCCGCAATTGGCAGGCAAGGAAAGCATATAAGTTATGATATTAAACTTTCTATTCTTCTGCAGCTAACATTTTTCTTTCCAACTTTCATAGGTTGCACATGCATATGCAAATCAACGGCAATCTCTTCAGTTTCTTATTTTTGTTTATTCGTATACTAGATGGTATAAAGGCCACATCGTCAAGTGAATAAAAGCTACATGGCTATTACCAGCTAAGGATAACTTCATCCCAGGAAGAGTTTTTTCTGAGCGTCCTTTATCCCTTCCCCCAGAAAAAAATAACCAACTCGATCTTTATGTCCTAGATACTAATAGGGTGTGTAAAAAAAAAAAAAAAAAAAAAAAAAAAATGACAGATTTTCAAGCAAATATTTGTATTATTATTTCTTTGATATAAAATACAATTAATACTCAAAGTATAGTCCATTGTTATCTACGCCATTAGCCATCTGCTAGCCAATTGCTCGATCCCACCCTGATACCATTCTTCGGGATGGCTTTCAAAGAACTTAAATTTTCTCCCTTGAAGAAAATGGGCCATGGATCTGAATAAGTAGTAATCCGATGGTGCGAGGTCTGACTATACGGTGGATGAGGTAGGAGTCTCATATCAGAAGGTTTTTCAATAAATGTTCACTTATTGCTAACCTCCTAGCTGATTGCTGAGGAGTAAGTAGTGAGGACAGCTACTGCTTTTACTCCATGGAGATAGATGACGAACAGAATCTTTCGACACAACATCTCCTGCAGAAACGTCATCAATATCCATTAATAGTAGCCCGGAGCTCATCTTCGTTTCCAATGTCGTATCTTCACTGCTATTTTTTTCAAACCAACGCCGCGCAGTGCGCTGGTGAAGGACACCTTCCCTTTCATATTTAATAATTTCACTAGTTTCTTCAGCGGCTGTGAAATTTTTTTTTCAGGGATGCCTTAAAATTACAATAATTTCGTAGGACACTGTCATGTTTCTTCTTTAAAACAAATAACTAAACTGAGGCTTCTTTTGAAGAAGTCGAATGGGATTAAACAAGCTTAGAGAATGTTCTAAAGGAATTATTAAGTATTGTTAAGTATTAAATAGGATTACAATATTTACAGTCCTTCGAGATTTTAAATTTGATAAAACGGTAACATCCTAAGAAGAGTATTATTGACATTCAATACGCTCACTACAAATATTTCTTAAAAATATTTCTTGAAATGTTTTCCATTATATCCGCTTATCCACTGCGCCTCCTCCCCCTCTTTCCACGTCCTAATTTATTGGTTGTATTATGGTCTTATTTACGTTACTAAACTTAAGAATCGGATTAATTTTTTAATAAGATCTAAGCACATAAAAAATGTGGTGTCCATGTATAACATACTAAAAATCTATTGAAAAGATAATAGCGCAGAAAATCTTTGGACACCTCAGATAATAAAGAAAGTTGTTTTTGAATATATTTTAATGTTATCGATTGTTCTGCCTACTATATTACGCTTTTTATAAGTAAGAGAACAACAAACCAGCTGTTAGCTAATTTTGATTTTACAAATTAAGGTATGGGTTTTACCTAGTTCCTTTTGCCAGTGTTATTTAATCTATTTGATCCGATAGACTAGATTTATAGTTATTTGGAAATTTCTAAATAATGAAAATTACGAATTACGCCTAAATTACGAATTACCATTGTAGAAAATATATCATAATTGTTGTATATCAAATGAATATTTGCACATCTTCTAAATTCAAAGTATTACTATTTGTTAAATTTACTTTCATCTAAAATTCAACAAGGAACTGATGAATATCTTGGGTTCAGTACTATTTAGGGAAAGTACTGTTTCTTGGTCTACGGTTGTGCAAGGAGGTGATTTGACTGAGATCACGTTCAACAACCAGTTTTAACAGTTTCCCCCTCAATTAATTATTTTAATTAAGGATACCCACTCTATAAAGGCTGGGTGTGCCCCAGGAGGGTTTACCTACTCAGAGTCACCCAACGTTCAATGAAACAGAATAAATAATTTTTCTGCCATGAGCCGGGGTTCGAACCTGCGACCTTTATCATTGGAAGCTCAATACTCTGCCACTGAGCTACCCCACTCCTTTATAACTAAGATACATAATGTAAATTAGGTTGTAACTGTAAATATTTTTTCATTATTACAGTATTTACTTATTAATTATTATTAATCCTCTGCTTTAACTCAAGAAACCATCTCTTTATTTTCTCTCTACACTCAAAAGCTTAGGAGCAGCGTTAGATCAGAACCTATCCTGAAAAAACCTATTTCCCAGATCACACGAAAATCCATAATTGTCCTTAAACCACCACTGAAGTTGCATGATTTTATCCTGAAAAGACCAGACAACTCACTGTAACCTCTTTGTTTTCTAACACTTTGACTATAGTTGCTTGGTATAAGGAGGGTTATCTGCAAGGCTGAAGATATCTATTGTTTCATAAGATTCGTCTTTGGGATTCCCAGACACTCTCATGTTTCCTGCTGGTACAGTGGTGGAGTGGCTATACTTCCCACTTTCCAACGGCAATTCTTCGTTGATGATTTCCTTTTTAAGTCCTTCGAACCAAAAACCTCCCTACACCCTCTGGCAGATCCACTGAGGTGAGGAGAGTCCTCGGGAAGAGTCCTTCGGGCTGAAAGTTTTTGAACTTACAAAGTTTTAAAAAAAATATCCTTAAAGGCATTATTGTTCTTATAATTACAGTTTTTTTTTTAACAGCCAAGTCTCAGTTAAACAATACCTATATAAAATAATAGACACTTTAAGAGAATTTTTCAACATTAATGTGAATCACAACTTAAGTTCTGACTGTGGATATATGTAAATAGATTTAATCGACAGCACATTTAGTCTTTTATCAATTTCTATTTTTCTATATAGTCAATTAGTTTATTATTCATCAAAAACTTAGGAAATTCTACGAGCGTATTCAGTACCAGTAAATTCGGGACACTCAGGTTTCGGGGCCGACATATTTTTTTATACAGGATGTTTCTTAATTGCACGGCACTATTTTAGCTATGTGTCCATTAACACAAAATAAACAAAAAAGTTGATATTAACATATATCTCAAGCTCATTCATTAAACAGATATCAAAGGTTAAAGATTTGTTATTAATTATTATTATTTATTTATTATTATTACAACATTTAGAGTAACTGTTCAAAGGAGCCTCCGTTTTGTTGAATTTGTTAAACATTCAACACGACGAATCCATGCTTCTCTGTTTCTTCGTATAGCATCAGGATGGTGCTTGATAGTTATTGCGGCTTTCGCGATCCGATTTCTTAGCTCTTCTTGCGTGTGAATTAGATTAACAGATGAGCAACTACTGTCATTGCATGTCGTTCATTTGTTTATCAGATGATTAAAATCTGTTATTTAGTATTAAACACCGTAAACTTTGTACAGTCAGTCTTAATGTACTTTAACCTTTGATATCTGTTTAATAAATGAGTTTGAGATATGTGTTAATATGAACTTTTTTGTTTATTTAATGTTAATGAAAAAAAAATTCTTCATAGTTTTAAACAAGGAAATGGCTAACTACAGATAAATAAATGAAAAATTTAAACCAATTTTCTAAAAAAAAAAGTGATAAGAAAAGTTCCTAGAAACAAACACCCAGGCTTGCTCCATTGAAAAATCAACCTATCGTCTATTGTGGCATCATATCACCTAAGATTCAGACCTTGCCAAGTGTTCTAGCTTCAAATCTAATCGTATCTGCACTCTATTTTAGGCGTATAAATCTTATTACACGTTAATGAGTTGAATAATATCTATTACTGGTACAGTAAACATTAATGGTAACTCTAGTTTCTTTAATTTCCTATTACAATTAAAACACAAAAATATCCTCATCCCTCCCCCCCAAAAAATTAATTCCTGAATTCGCTAATGTTAAATCCTAGGCGTGCGTTTAGATATTTCACAAACTATGGGAAACACAAATATTCAAATTTTTTTTTCCCTATACTGGTGTTTGTGTTTTTGTCGTTTTCTATTTGTTGGTCAATAACAAAAGAAATAAAATAAATAGTTTTGCGAAATACCTAAACTCACCTTAAAACTCCTTACTCTCGTTCTTCTATTCACTCTCGAAATACAAGATCTCAACCTGTTCATCTATATTTTATATCACCTAAAAGCACTGACTTCAGCGAATACTTCGTCATTCGTAAAACCTCTTTCATCCACCCTTTTTCAGGACTGTGTTGTACGGCACATATTGCGATATAAATTTTTTTGAGGGGACTACCTATTATTGTTGAGTTTTAATTTTAAGTGACTTCCAAACGAGGGAAAATATGAAACAGATTAACATTTTTTCTGATTATATTTCCCTAGCATTGTTTTTAAGAAGAGAAGAGGAATATAATTTCTTGGAAGTAGAGGGTAGCGTCATAGATCTCGGGATGGATGGATGGGCACTCTTGGTTCTTCTGGAATATTTTCCTATCTGTATACGTCAATATCTCTACCAATTATTTTAAACAACTCCTATTCCGCAACCTACTTCATATTCGAACTACCGGATCTACAGTCGCGCTCATACAAATTACATTACCCAGTAAAAATTGTATTAAATTTTATTTTATTTACCATATCGCCATCTACAAGATCTCTGGATATTTCTTTTCCAGTATTGAAGCAAAATTCTAAAAACAATCGTACCATTAAGTCATATTGTTCAATTGTTTTTTTTTTGCTCCCAATTTTTTTTCTTTAGCTCCAAGATGGATTTTTTTTTTCAAAACTATAACTATCGTTGATTGGTGGTATATTATCCTCATTACTATTTCCTGGGAAAATTGTTTTACTTCGTGTCATACATCACAAATTTAATATTTTTTAAGGAAGACAATTAATATTTTTTGATACAGGTCATAATTAGATCTTTTATCCTGGAATAAGTTAAAACTTAACTGAGAAACATTGTTAAAGTTTTCTTGTAACCTCAATAAGTAAAGATAAACAAAAATATTCAATGGAATCAACGTTCTTAACATAAGAATCAAAAGAAATATGTGATGCAATTTCTGTGACCGATGACTATCATGATTCTCATCTTTCTCTGTCATGATCAATGTAGTTATAAATGTTAGTAATTATAATTACAGAAATAAATAATGATAACATACAGCCACGGTCATAGAAATTGTATTAGTACTGAATAAAACAATAAAAGTCTTAAAATGATTTTTAATGTATTCAGAACATCTATCAGAGAAAAATGAGCAGCTGTTTGCAGAGCTATTTGGAAGGTCTTGGTTGCCTATATTAGATAAAAGATTGCTAAGAGGTTGCTTAGGATTAGATATAACTTTGGTGTAGTATTTGAGAGTTTGAATCGATCTTTTAATCGATAAAGTTGTTTCAATGGCTTCCATTTAATGTTCTGAAAGGAATCAAATGATGGATATAATTAGTTCACCATTGTTATAAATATTAAGTGGTATATGATTTTCATGAAGAGTCAAGAAAATCTTAGATTCCCTTAGTAATTACCCAAAATAAGTAGTTTTGATATTAACTAAAATGATTATTTTAACTATTATGTTTATGTCTTTTGCTAAAACGAAGTTGTTCAAAAAATAAATGCTCTAATCTAGAGGGCACCTATATCTTTAAGTGCCACGGGTTTCCACTTGGTTCAAGATGATTCTGGTGATATCTTCACCGACATTAAGAGATTAAGTTTTCTGGTTTCTTATGTACGCCTTAAAAAGAAATACTATAAATTAAGGCAGAAATAAATCACTACTTAAAATTAGCTTTGCTGTAAATAATTTTTGAAAATAAAACAATTTTTTAATTGTGGAACAGTGATTAAAAGGAGTAGATAATTTATGGATATGATTCCGGAAATAACATGAGATAATTCTTCAACGATAAGGAGCCGTGATTCATAATATAAACAAGGTAACTATCATTGGAAAATAAGAATTAAGAAGACAAGTTCTTTTAAAGACACAAATATATGAAATATATATATATATATATATTTACTTTCTATTACTATATATGTAATATATAGTAAGAGAAAGTATTGTGATCGTGAAAATTTTCGAATCTGAGTTTTCAACGGACATACAAGTTTTTGAGGTCCCCTGAGTCCAAATAACCAAGTCCCACCAAATGGTCTGTCTGTATTTGAACAGTAGTTGAAAAAGAAAAAGTCGTACGATGCAAATATTACGGATTTAAGATATTTTACGGATTTAAGAGTTATTTGGCTGGGATGTTACAGCAACTTTTTCTACTTTTTTACAGTTTTCTCAATATCGGCTCAAACGATTTTGATTAAACTTTGATTGAAAGACATATATGGTCTTTAATATCAGATAGGTTTAATTCCCGTTGACTTAACAGGGCTTACACTAATGTACCTTTAAGTTCCATTTGAATAAGCAACTGTGACTCATTGTTACAAGTAATAATAAAAGGCTAAATGTAAAGTATGAAAGAATTTGATACTTAACTAAAGGAGAAAAAAGGAAAAATATTTTTTTTTAGGTCGAAAATGAATTCCCGGAAATAATGGATGGTATATTTATAACATATCGTTCGAAAGTTGAAAATTTTAGAAACAAACAACAATACCTAACATACAAATGGTAGATGGTAATGGAAAGTGACGATAAATTATAAATAATAATTTGTGAAAACTAATATATAAGGAAATGAAATGAAATTTCTTAACTAAATGTAAACTTTTAAAATTAATAACTTCAATGAATGTAACAAGTCACCTGTAATGTTTAAGGTTTAGCTCTGTTAAAAATACACTTCAAAAATTTTGGAGCGGTCCAACATTGCCAGAAAATAATTTCTTTTCAAATTAAAGCGGTAAGTGGAAGTTGTGTGATGCGTGCACTAGATCTTTTTCTGTTGGCATTACAGACCTTTTGGATCTATTACCGCCTTCATAAATTTGTCTCCACCTTCGCCTATTCAGTATTACCTGCATGCAGCATGTTTATTAATTCCATCTATCCATCTGCTTTTTTAAAGTGCCTTCAACGTTGTCTCTTACCTAATATTGAGGCATTCATTGATGGGTAGAGGCTTCTTGATGAATCAGTCCAAGCTAAATGTCTCTTCTTAACCTCTTTGCCTATATGTAATAAGAAATTGATTGATCAGTTTCTTTAAGCAACTCTTTATTTATTCTTCTTTTGAGGGTTCTGATTAGTTTCCAGGTCTCATAGTCATATATTTGAACTATCTTTGGTTATATGAAGCCATTATCATTCATTGAGGTTACTGTGAAACTGAGGTATTTGACTTTGTCTAATCTCGGGAACGATTCCACAGCCACGCAGATACTGTTGGGGTGGATTTTCCGACTTACTATTATGATAATAATAACTATTATTTTATTTTATCTTCATTTATTTGTAGACCGAGTTTCTTTGCTCCCAATATCAGAGTCTCAGAATGTCTTCTTGATTACTTCCAAGGATAGCTGTTATCATCTGCATATCCAAGGATTTGGATTGAATCATTCTGACGTGTAACGCTCTATTTACACAAGATGTTCTTATCACCTTTTCCAGTATCGGCGAGAGTCTATCTCCTTGCCGCAAGCCAGTTCCAACTTTAAAGATTTCTCTCAGTTCTCATGAGCACTTGACTTTTTAAGTCATTGGTACTCAACTTCGTCAGTCTTACTAACTTCTCGGGAACCCTCAGTTCAGTCATGATTTTCGAATTAATAATAATTGGATACCATAATAACTATGGATTATAATTAACTAAATAAGACTGAATAAAAAAAAAATCGATTAAAGAATTCATTTTCTGACAATCGAACCCATTTACAAAGATCAGAACTAAAGCTGTGATTTACAGTATTGTTGAACATTTAACTTGAAGTGTTTATCACCGAAACAATTACCTCAAGTATATTTCTGATGATGCTGAACTTATAAGAAAGTTTTTGTGAGCTGCGAACTTATTTATCGATTTAAAAAAGTTCACTAAACAGGAATAAGGAAATTATCATATACATTTTTTTTAGTGGATCAAAGAAAAATAAATTCCTCCCTTATATCAACCGCTGATACCGGAGATTTACAAGAAAAACTTATTAACTCCACTTTAAGATAGCGATAATTTCCACATAACCTCTTCAGTCACTGTTATCCTGGTGATTGCGTCATTCGTTGGAATTATGATACGACTCAATGGAATGAAGGAAATTTATTAAAAACAACCATTATGTCCAGGCTTCTTTATAGATATCGTCGATATAAATGCTAATTAGTCAATACTTATAATATTTATGATAAAATTACTCATATTTTTGCAATCCAACAGCGTTTTTTTAAGCTCACATTTTTTTACTGGGATATTTAAACTCCTCGTAAATGAAATAACTGATGGTCTTCTCTTAGTGCTAATTTTCCATCTTTCGGTTATATGAATACTATGCTCATGAATATTAGACTCTCGATCTAATGAGTGAGTAAGCTTTAGAAGGACAATAAGCTCTGCTATCTTTTACCTTAACCATAAACCATGGAGTCTTGGATCCAGTGCATTGTAAGGAAGTACTGTAACTTGATCAACAGTTGTGCAAGAAGGTGATTTGACTAAGATTACACTCAATCACCAGGTATTTCCCCTTAATTAAACCAGTTATACTATGGTAGAAGTTTTTTTTTTAATTTCTTAATGACATTTACAACTGTATTAAATAAATACATCTAGTAAATTTGAACATAATGGATATAATGACATGAAAACACTTGCTGAGTAACTACTCAATGGTAGCACTCTAATGATATGTCTACATTAGGAGATCAAGGGGCCATCTTCTTTTCAGACGCCTCGGAGGGTTATCAGGAATTGAAGAGGAAGCAAGGTTAGAAACGAGAGGGTTAGGATGATTCTGAAGTTTATTATGGAAGGATAGGTATCTGGATTGGGCCAGATCTGAAACATAAGAAACATTAAGGTCATTATGGATGGTTTTATTTGTAACAAAGTAGGGAGCATTGAGGATTTTACGAAGGATTTTGGATTGTAAGGATTGGATACGAAAGGAATTCGATGGTTTAGTGGAGCCCCATAGCTCAACTCCGTAAGTCCAAATAGGCCTTATTATAGTCAAGTATATGAGTCTTTTGTAATTAATTGGAAGTTTAGAGCGTTTGTCTAGTAAGTGCTGAAGTAATCGAAAACGTCGAGCGGTTTCTTGTCGTTTCAGTCTAGTATATGGTAGAAGTAAAGAGTAAAAGATCAGCATCAGTTTGAATCCGCTCTGCTAGTGATAACAAAATAACTTAATGCAACAATGGACTTCAAGCCGGCAGAAAATCATATCTGTAAAAAAAGATTTCGAGGAAGCATATTTAGTAATACCAATATACTAATCTCTGCAGGAGTCGTCCGATGATACAAGATGAAAGCACCAAGGAAAAAATGTTACATGAAGATAGAAGTGTACTCATGTTCCTAGCATCATAACAGATAATTTTAACAGTAAATTGGAAATGAAGTTCATAAACCCAAAATGGAAAAAGAACAATTAAGTTTACAGCCTCCAAAATGTCAATGATGACATTTTGTTGTCACAGTATATTCATGGTACAGTTTCAATTCAAGTGACCGAGAAAAACACCACTGACTAAATAGATATACACTGAGTGAACAACTAAATGGACAAATGTTTACCTGGAAAAAAAGAAAGGTTAGACAAAGGAAGAGGTCTTGGGCCCTTTGCTGACGAACTTAGTTCTTGTTAAGAAATTACTGATCATAATGGCATACGCAGATGATATAATTTTGGGGAGAGGTAGGAAAGGAATCGATGAGGCCTTGAGATGGGGAGGCAAGAAGAGGACTGGTCTCAAAAGAAAAGCAAAATTGATGGTCACGCAAAAAATGCGGAAAAAACATCCACCATCTTGGGGGTGGAGTAGGAACGGCCATCGATAGTCGATATTATAGAAACATCGATATACTGTAGTCGATTGTATCTACTTTGATATTATCGACTATTGGGATCGTTCCTTCGATATTTTATTTATTTTTTTTTTTACTGATTTGCCTATACCCATTAACAATTCTTTCTTCACTCAGATTTTCTATTATAGAATCTCAATTTTTTTGTTTCAAGAAATTCATTAGGATTCCCACATCTCTCTCCGTATCATGGATAGTTCTGTGCATGTCAAGCTTCTTCCTTGTGGCTGCATAGTATTTACAGTGGTCCTCGGTTCTAGGGGAACCACATCTGACGCAGGTAGGTGGTTCGGTTCTTGAACGTAGTCGTGTAAGAATTCACAGTGACCAATTCGGAGATGGCACAGGATTCTTTCCTGTCTTCTTGATTTTTTGTTACTCGTGAACCATTTAGCACTGTTTGCTGGAATAGTATGGAGCGATTTCTTCTCCAGGTAAGGAGAGTAGAAGAATTTATATTTCTATATAATATATAATTAACTTAAAGAGGAAAATAACATCTTTTATAATGCGGCTCTGTGCTAGATAATCAATTTTTATATTTAAAAAACGTTTATACATATTGGGCCTTCGATGGTCACCCCTAGGATGGAGTAGCCATTCGGTCCATGCGGGCGGATTTTAATTCTGACATTAATCCACCGCCATCTTCCCTGACCCGGGAACATTCTGCACAGCTTAAAGGGAGAGGAAGGAGTGGTTAAAAAAATAACAAGAAAAAAGCATCAAATTAGTGTCGGCTGGCCTTTCCTTACCTATAATCTGTAATGACAAATGAATCGGAAAAAGTTAAAAGAAGAACCTAGTATTCTGTTCTCACCCCAACTAAAGTTCGCATGTACAAAATTCTGACTGACAAAATTCACTTACTCACATTTAGAATGGATATGAGACTGGAGAGACTTATGAAATATTTCATAAGAATTATCTTTGGAACTCCCAAGTTTAAGTGGCTTCACCATACTTCCTGAAGGCAATTCCTCCTAGCTGTTTTCCTTTTCCAAGTCCTCAGAAGCAAAAAACTTCATTGTAGATCTCCTTACTCAAAGTTCTTCCTAAATAATCGATCTCATACCAGACTGAAACGACAAGAAACCGCTCGACGTTTCTGATTACTTCAGCACTTACTAGAGAAACGCTCTAAACTTCCATTTAATTAAAAAAGACTCATATACATGACTATAATAAGGCCTATTTGGACTTACGGAGTTGAGCTATGGGGCTTCACTAAACCATCGAATTCCTCTCGTATCCAATCCTTACAATCCAAAATCCTCAATGCTCCCTACTTCGTTACAAATAAAACCATCCATAATGACCTTAATGTTCCTTATGTTTCAGATCTGGCCCAATCCAGATACCTATCCTTCCATAATAAACTTCAGAATCATCCCAACCCTCTCGTTTCTAACCTTGCTTCCTCTTCAATTCCTGATAACTCTCCGAGTGAAAAGAAGATGGCCCCGTGATCTCGTAATATAGACATATCATTAGATTGCTACCATTGGGTAGATACTCAGCAAGTGTTTTCATGCCATTATATCCATTATGTTCAAATTTACTAAATGTATTTCTTTAATACAGTTGTAAATAACATTAAGAAATAATAATAATAAAAAAAAATAATAGATCTTGACCCATTGATCTTCTCTCCCATATCCAGGACTTCCTTAAGCAGATAATTCGTCATTCGGGCTATCTCCTTCTGGGACTTCGTCCATCTCTATGGAATCTTAATTCACAAATTCTTTTAAATAAATCCTTTTTCACTACGTCCTTAATATTTAAACAAACGCATCAATGTAAGCATTGTTTTCTTCCTGTAATTACAAGACATTTAGTCCTTGAATAAAGTAATTTCTTCATTTCATTAATTTATTTAAATAAGACCACATGTGAAAGGGGTCCGTTAGGAAGAATATTTGACGGTATATTGAGAATAAGAAAAAATAAAAATCTGTTAAAAAACAAAAATAAAAATAAAGAAATTATAATGATCCTCGCTGGACAAATACAATAAGAACGATACAGAAATTGTGTAATAGTCACCTCAGAATGGTGATAGAGAGGCGCAGACGGTCTCCGAAGAAAGAATTGTCGACACAAGAGCCAAGGAAGGACTGAGGAGGACACAATAGAAGAAGGTAGAAGAGGACGCGGACAGGTATCCCCTGTGGTGGAAGTTGGAGGACACAGCACTGTGCTACTGGCAGCAGATGTTGAAGCGGGCCAAGGACCACTTCGAACTACAGCGCCAGCAGAAGAACATCTCTTAAATCTTGTCCAGCATTATAAGCAGAAAGACTCCAAATGTTTTTTTATTTGTAAATTTAAACTAAAAACACAAATATTATTTCAATGATTCGTTTCATAAACTAACTAAAAAAAATCTAGTGCGCGCAACACACAACATTCACTTACCGCTCTACTTTGAATAGAAATTATTTTCTTGCAATGCTGGGCTATTATAAAATTTTTTGAAGTGCATTTTAAACGGAGCTAAATCTTAAAGCTTACAGATAACAAATCATTAAGACCATTATAATTACAAATTGTCTATTTAATATATCGACGACAGGGAATAAAAATCTAGTGCGCGCAACACACAACATTCACTTACCGCTCTACTTTGAATAGAAATTATTTTCTTGCAATGCTGGGCTATTATAAAATTTTTTGAAGTGCATTTTAAACGGAGCTAAATCTTAAAGCTTACAGATAACAAATCATTAAGACCATTATAATTACAAATTGTCTATTTAATATATCGACGACAGGGAATAAAAATCTAGTGCGCGCAACACACAACATTCACTTACCGATCTACTTTGAATAGAAATTATTTTCTGGCAATGCTGGGCTATTATAAAATTTTTTGAAGTGCACTTTAAACGGAGCTAAATCTTAAAGCTTACAGATAACAAGTCATTAAGACCATTATAATTACAAATTGTCTATTTAATATATCGACGACAGGCAATAAAAATCTAGGGCGCGCAACACACAACATTCACTTACCGATCTACTTTGAATCGAAATTAGTTTTTGGCAATGCTGGGCGATTATAAAATTTTTTAAATTACATTTTAAACGGAGATAAAGCTTAAAGCTTACAGAGAACAAGTCATTAAGACCATTATAATTACAAATTGTCTAATTAATATATCGACGACAGGCAATAAAAATCTAGTGCGCGCAACACACAACATTCACTTACCGATCTATTTTGAATAGAAATTATTTTCTGGCAATAGTGGGCTATTATAAAATTTTTTAAATTACATTTTAAACGGAGATAAAGCTTAAAGCTTACAGAGACAAGTCATTAAGACCATTATAATTACAAATTGTCTATTTAATATATCGACGACAGGCAATAAAAATCTAGTGCGCGCAACACACAACATTCACTTACCGATCTACTTTGAATAGAAATTATTTTCTGGCAATGCTGGGCTATTATAAAATTTTTTGAAGTGCACTTTAAACGGAGCTAAAGCTTAAAGCTTACAGATAACAAGTCATTAAGACCATTATAATTACAAATTGTCTATTTAATATATCGACGACAGGGAATAAAAATCTAGTGCGCGCAACACACAACATTCACTTACCGATCTACTTTGAATAGAAATTATTTTCTGGCAATGCTGGGCTATTATAAAATTTTTTGAAGTGCACTTTAAACGGAGCTAAATCTTAAAGCTTACAGATAACAAGTCATTAAGACCATTATAATTACAAATTGTCTATTTAATATATCGACGACAGGCAATAAAAATCTATTCACTCCATCTGCTTTTATAAACCACACAACCTTCTTTGCTTTTATAAACCACAGAATGACTAACTCCAATTTCAACATTTTTGAGTGATGTCATTTTAGTGATATTTTTAGTTGAAAAAGTTATCTATACAGAAAATGAGTAAGTTGATTCCGGAGGTGGTGATTGCAGTGTTGAAATATAGAACTGAGAATAAGGGTATAAATTTAGGTACTTATTTCTTATGAAAGATGTTCTTAGGAAAGACACTTTATTAAATATCAGTTGAAAAAAGATTTTTTTAGTCTCAACAATTAAAAAAATATATTTTAAATTTATACAAATTTTCACCTCTTCAGAGAAAAAAACTAATGACCATATCTTTCCTCATAATTGTGCGATTTTAACGTTTTTTGTTTTTTTTTTTATTTTTTAGGATATTACCTTTTAAAAAAACATACAATATTTACAAAAAACCGTACACTTTTTGAGTTATTCGGAATTTAATTTTACCATCCCTCGTACCTTTTTTTACAGCTCCTTTTCGTTGAAGTATGTTATATAGATAAATTTAAAGGGTGTCGAGAAAACGACTTTAGCGAAATTTTATTGAAATCGATACATTCGTTTAGGCAGTCTCAGTCTATAGCAACGCAGGTTTTTCTGCATTTTCATTTTTTTCTCCTTTATTAAATTATCAAATTCTTTCAAAGTTATATTTTTTTATAACTCTGAATAATGCGAAATGATTAACTTTTTAAAATAAACCATATTAAAGGTACTTTAGAGGAAGACATATATGAACATTGGGCATTTAAGCCCTGTAAAGTGACACCAACGGGGATAAGATATTAAAGACCACTTAATTATATAATGATACACCGAGTTTAATCAAAATCGTTTGAGCCGTTTTTGAGAAAATTGTAAAAATGTTTTTCAACGTTCATATAAAGTGGCACTTCCGGTAAACCGATTTTAACAAAAAAGTGGCTGTCACATCCGGTCCACATACAAACCTTAAATACTTAATATCAGTTTCGTACTACTTTTCGTTTATAAGCAAGGCTGTTAACACACACGCCCATACACACAAACACAGAGACCATTTTGCGACACTTGGTTATTTGGACTCAGGGGACCTCAAAATATGTATTTCCGTTGAAAACTGAGATTCGAAAATTTTCACGATCGCAATACTTACCTACACTACATATTACATATATACATAAGTGAAAGCTAAACGTAGAAGAACAGCTTTAAGAGCACAATTTGGTTTATTATTTTGAATAAGTAATCTTTGTAATATACCATCAAAAGAATTAGTTACTACAGGCCACTCCAGGATGATCCTCAGAACTCAAAATTAAGTTTCATAAGCTTGTGAGCTTATATAAAGGATACGTCCTTCTCGTTCCATGTACAGAAAAATATTGAAATTATAACCATAGCCGAAATATATATGGGATCAATTCAAAATTTCGATCATTCGAAAATTTCGGATGACCAAATATCAATTTTTTCGAGAAAAAAAATAGCCTGATTCTAGAAATAGAATATTTTTCAGCAATTTTTATATTCGTTTTAGGGTAATGTAAACAAAAATAATTATCAACATATAAGGTAAAGACACCTATTATAGACACGTCTATAGAATAGAGTATAGACTATATTAACGACAGATTATAATAATTTAATTTTATATTTAATTATATATATATATATATATATATATATATATATATATATAAAAATTGTATTGTTCAGTTTTGTATATTTGACTTAATTTGTAAGCGTTTCGCAACAATTTACCGCATTTTCAAATAAACAAAACAAAAGACGGCATTCCTAGGCAACGGACCAGCGATTGTTTTTAACCTTATTCCCTATACATAGAATTTTTTTAGGGAGTGTAAAAAGTAGGAAGCGAATATTTAGCTTACTTAGCTTTTGAAACATAGTTAATTCAGAATATTCTTAGACAAATTACTATCAAACTTTAATCAGTGTAAAAAGTTTGATTAGAATTCACTAAATTTAATTGGAAAAATGATTGGTATCTCGAAGTAATGTTGAGAATCGGCAAAAAAATCATAAAGAAATGCGAAAATCTTTTCAAGCATTCTTAATCAGCAGTTTAACTATTCCTGTACAAGTTATCCACACCAATGAAAAAGAAAAGAAACTTAATACATAATCGAAGATTAGGTAGTAAATTTATATTTAAGAAGTTGGATTCTACTCTGTACAACCAAGCACGTGACACGCATGGGCGAAAATAATATTTTATTCAATATCTGAAATCTGACCAATTAAAACGGAGTCCATAAATTTCTTTAGTATGTTTTTAAACGAAATCATTAATATTTGCATATATTGAGCAATTTTTGTTTTTAAATTAACTCATATATGAACTCTATCAGCTAAAACATATATACTTAATTATCAATTAACATCTTCTGCATGCCATTATTTTACATTTCACTAATTAACTAATTAGTGACTGACTATAAGTATAAATAACTGACACTTGATTGCCATTATATGTCTATTTAGAAAATAGAACTAAGTGCCTGATTGAAGGTCATCTATGCTGATGTTGTTTAACAAGAGGTTTACTTGTAAAGAAACTATAGAAATGTAGTACTTGTTAATAATAATTATTATTAAACTATAGCTTAAATAAATTGGGTAAGGAAGTTTTAATCTTTGTTGGTTGCCCAGTGGAATGAGACCTAAAAGAGCTCCCACTATGCACCAATAAGAAAAAAAACTGAAGATAAATTTCAACTATATAATAAGTCCTAGAAGACTTGTGTCTAATCTCTTATAAAGTTCTTGAAAAAAATTAAGTATTACCACCGAGTTTAGAAATGTAAGAAATGGCAACGACACTTCGGGGTAGAGGAATTACCACAATAAAAAAATAAAAAAAATATATATATATATATATATATATATATATATATATATATATACACATATACATATATACTAGAATAATATTGTACTATAAACGAATTACTAGTGGAGTTACCGTGTACCCACTGGGTTTTGTTAAATATGGATGTTCTATATACAGTCGACTCTCGATAATTGTTAGCCGAACTTTTCAGCTGTTAACTTCGATAAATCGAAAAAATAAAGTATTTTTATAACCCCAGCTATCAAAATATATCATTTTTTTGATAGCTCGAATAACTAGAGCGGGGCTGGGAGGCCGAGCAAGCTAACGCGTATGAACAGCACCACATTGCCCGGCAACCTGATGAACATATTATAATTTAATAAAATAATTACATTCGCTACCCAGTGCCGGGAAGGGAAGGACTTTTAGCTATCGCATTAATCCCCCGCCCTCACCCCATGGCACGGGAAAAGCCCTTATAGTTTTAAAAGCGATGTAGGGATGGACAAAAAAAACTCGAAAACTTGAAATCATTTTCGAAACAAGAGGGGGAGAGAACATTCTATAGTTCGAAATTTTCCTAATATTTTTTTACATGAGGCTATAATTAAATTTTTGTAAGCTCACACATATTTTTTCAAAATATAATAAAAACTCTTGATAATTCAATCAATTTCTCTGTAACTTGAAGCATCTTGTAGTTTGTAATTTTGTAATTATTTTAGTCTCTTGGATTTCGAATTATCGAGAGTCGACTTCCTTGTAAGACATTCTTTTGTATTTATTAATTTGTTATTTTTTAAAAATTTTATTTAACACTTTTCATATTATTATATTTTTGTGGTTTTTGGTTAGCGCAATTTCTTTCTCTCGTTCCTTCTAATCAGCTGTTTAATATAACCTTCATCTACTGCGTTTAAGCAACCTTTTGTTTCCTTCATTATGTATTTGAATGGCTTGATGAGATGTCTCTAGTATTTTTTTTTTATATTTGTGCATATATTTTCATGTATGAATATTTCCAAGCCAACTGTAACCTTTTTCATTTTAAATGTAACAACCTAATTAAACTCTTTCCAATTCGTGTAACCTTTTTTGATCGTGACTTAATTCGTAAAAGTTTTTTTTTTTATTATTATTTATTTATATGATATTTACAACTGTATACAAAAAATACATCTGGTAAATTCGCACTTTGGTACAAAGACATGAACACATGTTGAGAAACTACCCATTGGTAGCACTCTAATAATATGTCTATATTAGAAGATCACGTGGCCATCTTCTTTTCAGACGCCTCGGAGGATTATCAGGAATTGAATAGAAAGCAAGGTTAGAAACTAGAGGGTTGGGATGGTTATGAAGTTTATTATGGAAGGACAGATATCTGGATTGGGCCAAATCTGATACATAAGGAACATTAAGGACATTATGGATAATTTTATTTGTAACAAAGTAAGGAGCATTGAGGATTTTACGAAGGATTTTGGATTGTAAGGATTGTATGCGAGAGGAATTTGAAGGTTTGGTGGAGCCCCATAGCTCAACTCCGTAAGTCCAAATAGGCCTTATTATAGTCATGTAAATCAGTCTTTTATAATTAATTGGAAGGTTAGAGCGTTTGTCTAGTAAGTGTTGAAGTAGTCGGAAACGTCGAGCTGTTTCTTGTCATTTCAGTCTGGTATGAGGATTCCAAGTTAGACGTTTGTCCAGATGGAGTCCTAGGTAACGGATTTGTTCAACAGCGTAAAAGTTTAGATATGATTTGAAAAGGTTACATTTGAAATGGAAAAGGTTACATTTTAAGTAGAAAGGGTTAAAATTGATTTGGAAATGCTATATATACGGTCTTGTTTTGTTTGGATGATGCCTGCACTGGCGAAACGTTGAAAGTTTAACAGTTATTCATCTGTATATTAAAGACTTTATGGTTTGAATTTTTACATTGAAGTCCTTATATACACATATAATTAAAGGTTTATAAATGGAAGACTTTAGACATGTTTGATCAAGGTAATAGGAGATCCATGAGGCGATACAGAAAAAAAGGAAAGATGTTCGACTATTGTACAAAGAGTGCCATATTTAGTATAATAAATAAAATAAAATAAAAATAAAAAAAATAAATTCGACCACGATATAATCGTGACATAGAGAAACAGACCAATGACCGATAATGCGTCTTCTGAATGAAAGGAGATCTGACGCAACTTCTGATGGAAAGTAAAAAAAAAGAATGCCAAATAATTTCGAATCAATGACTATTCCATTTTTTTATTTTTTTGTATTCCTTCGATAAAGTGGTTGACAAACAGGGCCCGTGGAGTGACAGAAGATAGGAACAGATCTCACTCCTTATAGATAGTGCTTCCATATCTCTCAGTTTACCTTCCTCTTTGATAACGTTATGGAACCTCTTTTCCTTCATGGTGATCTCATCTCTTCATCACTAAAGATAATACTCAATTGCACAACACTTCTCTGCCGTGGTGAAATAATTACGAAAAACTTCATTCTTAAACATTTTATTTCAAAGAAGGCTGCAAATATTACCAACAATTCTTTTACTCGTTGTATTCCAAAATGGCCGAATTTCTTATTTCGAGAAAAACACTCACAGCTTATCAGCACTACTATAGTCTCGTAATCAAAATATCTGAAAAACTAATTCGTTGTTTAAACTAATATACTTCTTAAAACAACCGAACTATGTTCTTGTTTTTTCACATGCCTATAGATTTCGAGAAAAATATCGATTTTGAGTTTTTAATGAAAATACACATTTTAAGTTCACCAGAGTCCTAATAATCAAGTCTCGAAAAATAGTCTGTAGGTAAACATTTCAACCCAAAAACAAAAACTCGACCGAAACTGGGATTATAAATTTAAGATAGGTATGGGATACTACAGAAACATTTTCGAAAAAACCGACAATCTGGATATGGTACTTTCTCACTCTCTCTCTCTCTCTCTCTCTCTCTCTCTATATATATATATATATATATATATATATATATATATATATATATATATATTCTCTACAGTTCAATATTTTCCTAATAATATTTTTTACATGAGGCTATATATAAATTTCTGTAAGCTCACACATATTTTTCAAAATACTCTTAATAATTCGATTTTTATTTATTTCTACTTCATAATTTAAATTTCTTTGTAACTTGAAGTCTCTTATAGTTTGTAATTTTGTAATTACAGTAGTATCTTGAATTTCGAATTATCGAGAGTCGACTGCCTTTGCAAGAATTTCTTTTATATGAATTATTATTAAATTTAATACTTGTCCTATTATTATATTTTGTGTTTTTTTTGGTTAGCTTAATTTCTTTCTCTCGTCTCTTCTTATCAGATGTTTAATATAACCTTTATCTACTGCGTTTAAGCAACCTTCTGTTTTCTTCATTATTTATTTGAGAATACATAACATATATATATCTTTGACTTTACACATTTTTAACATTTATAGAAAGCTTATCCAACGATCAATTGAAATTAACTATTTGAAATTAGACCTAACCTAACAAGACCAAAATAAGAGATTAAGTTTTAGATAAAATGTCAGACCATTTCCGCAAGGGATTCCAGACGATTCCGAGAAAACTAATCTTCCTCTTTGTTGTAAAAGAGAGGCTCTCCTTGGCACAGATCCAGGGGAAAGGCAGAGATCTGCACCGGAGGGTTGAGGAATGGTTCTCTACTCTCAATGATGAACCAACTCCATCTTGTTATCCCCTACGTCACATGTCTATCAGGCAGATGCTATATTACGTAGGATCTAGGAGATATGACCTTATTTGCTGAGTTGAAAAATATGCATATTGTAAACATAACAGAGATACTAAAATATGTATAATTAAAATCAAATTAAGTTCTGAAAATAAATGTATTAATAACATGATAATTTAAAATAAACATGAGATTAAAAATGATCGATTTCAATTCGTTCTTCAAATTAACAGCTTGGGTACGTAGAAAGGATGGGAGGAGATAGATACTCGAAAAAAAAAACTATTATTCGTCAAAGAGGAGACAAAAGAAAGAGAAGACCCAGGCTGGGTTGGATCGATGACGTGGAGGATGATCTGCAAAGGATGGCAATTGGACAATGGAGAAACGAGGGCCGATCATGGGGAGGATTGGAGGTGGCATTGTTGAGGATTCCAAGGATCAACGAGGGATGTAGTAAGTGAAGTAAATAATCCGTAAACGAATTTATTTACTCATACAGAAGTTATTACAAATGTTAGAACCAAACTCCGTGAATAGCTACATCTCATTGTAACCCAAAATTTTATTTACGAAACTCCTCAGAATTGTGACGTTGTTGTTGGTATGGGCTTTAAGGAGTAAAACTCTAGGGTCATCAACGCCTGTGAGTCAGTTATTTTAGTTGCATGTTGAGTTCAGAAACTCCTTAGAAGAGAGAAAAAATAATCAAAAACTAATAATAAATAAATAGAATAATATCTGACAGATATTTAAGAACATATGAAAAATGAAATAAATAAAAATAAAAATTACATTTATTTCTATTGAGAACATTTGATTATATTATTGAGTTCCTTTCTTTCTCTGAGTGATAGATAGTCAGAACGTAGTCAGTTTTTAAGATTTTTATTGTTGTCAACATATCAACCCAAGCTTGTGAATCATCATCAGAGCATGTTACCACCACTGATGATATCCAAGTACTTCAACAAGTCTTTTGTCTTTAAGTCAAGTATCAAGTCTTTAGAGTTTAAGGTATCGTACATAGTTTTTTTTAAAGACTGGGTTGTTATCAATAGTTAAAGGTGTGCAGGAATCCTTCCTCAGAGAAAAGTAAGGTTTTTAAATTATGATCCGTCACTTCTTCATGAAATTCTCTTTAGTTAGATACCTCATGCATCAAAACACATCGCTCCTGAAGACTGGAAAATGAATCTACTCTACCGTAGTATTTATGTTTAGTAAATTAGGTAGGCTGTGCACAAAAAAAAAAACGGCGAATTTTGGAGCTTTAAAATGCAGGATATCTTGCAACTGTCTTCTCATTTCCTTTTTTGTCATTGTTTAATACTACTGATATATCCGATCTTAGAGATATATTTATTATACTAGAGGTATAATAAGGGCATTCCTGAAAAATATGACTGGCACTTAGATGGCTATTGCAGTGTTGACATTTTGGTGATGGCTCTTGAATAATGAGTTAGATTTGTGTGTCCTATTTTAACCTAGCCATGGCGACCTCCTCTCCGCGATTAGTACGGTTTGATGTGGTCCAAGGCTTCACTGATTTTTTAACTAATTTCATCTAGCTAGATGAACTTCCGTTCCACATAGATTTCTAACTATCCGATATTTATTTTTTGAGAGGATAAATCATTTCTGGAGACGTCAGGATAGCAGTACATCGGCCTGGGAGCGCGAGTGTTTGTTTGTTATCCGCAAACTCGTTATCGACTATTCCCACAGAATTGGGACGTTTTCAATCTGGATATCGGCAAATTTTGTCTATTTAATAAGTAACTCATCAAACGTATTCAATCCTTTCAGTCCAAAGTCCTCCGTACAATAGTCGATGATTCCTTCTATGTAACCAATAAAACCCTGCATAATGACCTTAATACCCCATTTATTCTTGATCTTATCCCAGCCAAATTTTCCAAATTTCACCAGAACCTTTCTCATCACCCAAATCCCATTGTAATCCCTATCAAGCACCACCCATCCCTACAATCCCCTTCGTAGGTTAAAGCGGCAGTGACCACGAGACCTTTTGTAAATATGGATGTTATGGAGTTCTAGCAATGGCCAGATTCTCCACTCAAATCATGAGTGTCTGTGGCTGTAGCGCTCTTACTCATCCTCCGCTGGCCTTAAATACCAGTGAAGTGTCTGAGGGAGTAGCGTAGGGATCTCTTAACTCACGCTTTTCCCTCCACGTATGGGGGAACAAGATTGATTCGATCACCTGGCTAATTGTACATAGTGTATATAGATATGTTTGTATCTAAGATGTTTGTATTACTTTTATTTCTATTTTTACTTACTTATGTGTATATATACATTTTTTTTTCTTTTCTCTTTTTTTTTTTTCTTTTGTTATTACTTTATTTATTTATATTTCTGTATATACGGTATGAATGTACTCTCAGAACTCTATTATAAGTGTCCTTAACTGTGAAAGTTTGTAATATTTCTCAATAAAATGTTAAATCTCCTCCAATTAGTAACTAAAAAACCCACTTGAATCGTAAGACAATTTTATAACAAAATCGAGAAAAAAATATGGCCTGCAAAAGTAGTGAGCAGTTTGGCGTTACCTCCACACCCAAAATAACAAGGTTATATTGGCTAAACGGCCCAATATTTTTGTAGGTTGCTTTTTTTTTTCGCTTTTGTGAGAAAGTTATTTTAGGATTCAAATGAAAAGAAAATCGGTATTAATGAGTTTTTGGTTATATTAATTTAATGCGAAAACGTCCCATTTTTGAGAATTTTAGTAAATAAATAATTTGTAGTCATGGGTGATAAATATTCAGGACGCAGCCTTTTTAAATTTTTTTATTATTTTTGCCAACGTTTCAACCCAAACATGTGGGTCATCTTCAGGGATAAAATATTTTAAAAAACATTTTATACATTTACAGAGATTCGGTTTGTGTCATTTTCTGTAGTTTATGAGGCCCTAAATCGTTGCCAATTTTCGTCTGGATCGGTGGAGGTATGTTGTAAGTTACCAAAGTTTTTGTGTTATTCGAAAAAAAAATCCTTGGGGATCTTGGCTCCGATTGCGTGCAAAAAAAAGTATTTTTCGGATCCAATGAAAATTCGTGTTTGAAAGGTTTTTCGAGGTGTGAAATAAAAATCTAAAATCAGTTTCTCCTTCAGAAATTATTCGAAAACATTTTACTCCTTTGTTCGGTAGAAATTTTTTATATTTATATTTAAATTTTCTTATAGATTTTTTTTTTTGTTTTCTAAAGAATTTAGTAATTTTTCAAATAATCATTGATATAATTTAGAAAAAAATGTATAGGGCTGAAAATGTTTTTTAAAATTACAATCAGAGATATAATAGTATACAATATAGTTTGTATAACTATTTACATATTTAATTTTAATATGTGTATCGCAATATTAGTTAGATTCATGTAGCATCAATCACTATAGTTTATTATTTATAATTAGCGGTCGTATACTATTATATCTCTGATTGTAATTTTAAAAAAATATTTTCAGCCCTGAAGATGACCCACATGTATGGGTTGAAACGTTGGCAAAAATAAAAGAAATTTAAAAAAATACTGCTGTCCTGAATATTTATCACCCATGATATGTAGAACAACAGTCGACTAACTTCCTTCGAGAATTCATCAAATAATTTGTAGGTTACATTTCATTTTTGAGCTTATATTTTTCTATTCAATCAGCTGTTACAAAAGTTAATAAAGAAATACTGGAAGCATATGTTTATCATATGTTCCGTTGAAGAAGATTCCTAAATATCATAACTGCCATGACAGGAGAAGATGGAGGAGAGGCTGAAAGTAAAGTATTGATTGTCTGCTCTTCCGCTGGGTCACAGCTCTGTCCTGGCCCGGTAGCCGAAGGCTGATAGTGGAGGCGTTGCGATTGTTAACGTTCGCGAAAGGAAGGTGCAAAATAAAACAGATGTTTTTTGTTATGTTCTACAAGGCTTACATCTTTAGTTCTCCATGTTTATAAATAGTCTCGTTTCCATGACTACAGTATCTGTCAGAACTGCGACAGCAACAACTACTTACATTGTATAAACTGTATGACATTTACTGTCATGGTAGTACTGTCCCGGGCAACTATCCATCTATTAATTAATTTAATCTAACCTTAATCAACTGTAATGCGATAGTATGGGGAAACATTGTTCTAATATCGTGTTGTGGCTTGATTAATTCTGAGCTAGAAATTGATTCTACCCGACGTTTATTTTTATATAACATTTCTCAGAGATGTTTTTATTTCATTTCGCCATATTTTCGTCAATTCTTCATCAAACGATTGACCTTCATTTTGAAGATATTTTCCTTCAGGTAGAAAAAATATATCAACCGAAATTTCGGAAAAAAAATTATGAAGGAAAAGAAACTTTATTTGCCAATAACTCAAAAAGTATACATTTTTTTCTAAACTGTATCGATGATTATTTGAAAAATTACTAAATTCCCTAGAGAACAAATAAAAATCTATTAGAAAATTTAAATATAAATAGAAACAATTTCTACCGAACAAAGGAGCAAAGTGTATTCAAATAATTTCTGAAGGAGAAATTAAGTTTAGATTTTTCGCACCTCGAAAAACCTTTCAAACACGAATTTTCATTGGATCCGAAAAATACTTTTTTTGCACGCAATCGGAGCCAAGATCCCTTTGGATTTTTTTTTCGAATAACACAAAAATTTTGGTAACTTTCAACATACCTCCATTTATCCATACGAAAACTAGCAACGATTTAGGGCCTCATAAACTACAGGCCAACTACTTAAGTATTAAAACTACACAATGAATCTGTTAAGCAACCGTAATACATTTTTTAATTTATAAAAATTCTGTAGCGGTTGTATGGTAGTAGTGAATCCAGAATTTAATTTTTTGAGCGATTTTTTTAAACGTGATTACTCTATACAAAAATAAAGGAACTATATAAAATGATGCTTAAGCGGTTTCATATAGCTTATTAAAAAAATAAATAATTATAAAATGTGCTTTGAGCTAGTAGCTAGTAAATGCCTTATAATTTTAAAAAGAGTTTCTCCATTTTGGAGGTGGTTTTAACCCACAGGTCACATTGAGACTTCAACTAAGTCACGTGGAGCATGGCTTTTGATAAAAAAAAAAAAAAACAAGATTGTTCGATAAATAGTTCGGTTGTGGTATGAGCTTTTTAAGGGCCAGTTGCTCCAACTCAGTAAAGCTTAGATTAAGCGTTATCTAAGATTAAACCAAGTTTTCTAAGGTCGACCGATCAAGATTAAACTTGGTTTAATCTTAGATAACGCTTAATCTAAGCTTTACTGAGTTGGAGCAACTAACTGGCCCTAGAGAAACGACTCATAAAGTGAATGTTGTAATAATCTCGTGTTACAGGGATTTAATAAATTTTGTATTTTTAAATTATTGATTTTAAATTATTTTTGTTCCGAGATCCCTGCTCAATGGGTATGCTTGGGTGACGTCACAAAACGAAGACGTAAAACAGCTGCTCCAAAATATATAATTGCAATTTAAATGGTGGAACTCATTTAAAATATACTCAAATTATATAATTATATACTTTCTTATTATTTACATATTCAATTATAATTTTATCTACATACTTGCCAAGGTCTTTGGAAAAAGAGGCAGGCAGACGAGGGTTTCCAGTTTGGTGAAGAAGTTCCCCTTTAAAGGAAATTCTAAGGTTAAATGGGAAAAAAAGGGAAATAATTGTTATCAATCAAAGCCTTATCTGAGTACGGTTTAATTTTTTTTTAAATAAAACAAATAAGACAGACATAAAGCAAGTAGTTATAAATATTACGTATTATTTTGAATGTATATTTGGCTGGAAAGGATTTTTAAAGTTCGTTTGGGGAGAAAAAAGGGAAAATGCGACTACCCTTAATAGCACTAAACACAGGGCCCAAAAATAGACCTGATAGCAAGCGAAGGTTTCATTTTAATTACGAAATTGTATATTATTCTGAATAAAAAGAACTTTGTCTACCGTTCCAGAACCGCTGCTTTCAAAAATGGAGGCTGATTTAAAGAATATTAGGCCAATAATTTGAGGATTGAAACAGGAAATCCAT
Source organism: Nezara viridula (assembly GCA_928085145.1). Classification (NCBI taxonomy): domain Eukaryota; kingdom Metazoa; phylum Arthropoda; class Insecta; order Hemiptera; family Pentatomidae; genus Nezara; species Nezara viridula. Next base: position 19,347,945 of record OV725077.1, read on the forward strand.
TGTGAAAAATGTAAGAAAAGTTCTTATTTTTTTAACTTGTATATATATATATGGGTTTAGATATGTAAAAAACAAAATTGCTAACGCAGGCCACCAAGGGTAGACTTTTTCGATATTTTTTGTTTTTTCAACTATAACTCCTAAATTATGCATCAAAGCCAAAAATGTATTCTTTAATAAATTAAAGAACGTTAAATTTCGCGTCAAACGAGTACACAAACTTTATAATTTGGTTATGTGGTAAGGTATAAAACCACGGTCAAAAAACGCTGATTTTTACCAAATATGCCAAAAACTGAGACAAATTACTATAAATGGTCCTGTAACTTGGAAATGGGTTCCCTTAGAGGAAAAACCCATAGAATCAAAGTTGTAGAGCATCAAATTTTGCGTATACTTGTATATATGGGATACGAGTTAAAAAAATAAAAACTTTTCTCACATTTTTCGCAATGAATTTCCCGTTTCGATCCTCAAATTATTGGCCTGATATTCTTTAAATCAGCCGCCCTTTTTGAAAGAAGCGGTTCTGAAATGACAAACAAGGTTCTTTTTACTCAGAATACCATACACTTTTGTAATTTACAATCAAAGCTTCGCCTGCGATAAGGTCGAGTTTTGGGCCATGGCTTTAAGGGAAATTACAAAAAATATAGCGGAAACACTGAGGCAGACACGTCTGAACCCACTGTTATAACCTTCATTGTTTTTCAACCGTCGTCAGAAGCATGTTTATAAAGTGTAAATCAATTGAATTATTCATAGTGCTGAATTGAATTTAAGTTGCCGAATTAAATGATGCATAAATTAAAATGAGTCCGTGGAACCTTAACGTGCAGTTGAAGTAAAATCTTTTTGCCATGAAAGCAGATTATGCTTAGTTGAACGGATTCGTCTGTAGGTACAACTTAACTATTGCAAAAAATCTAATTTTATACATACATAATTATATAAAGCATTTATTATAAAATATTCAGCAATAAGGAGTAACAAGATCATATTGATCAGACTTTGCAGACCTGGATAGGAACCTCATCACTATTATTGATAACTTAGAAAATATGAACAAAAAAAGTGTTTATTTTCAATAAGATTATTGATAGTTTCTTTTTAAACTTCTCGAGGTGCTGAAGCGTATATCCTCCTTTGTTTAACTTTTCAATCATCATCATCATGTATGGCACAACATCCCGTCACCGAGACTGGGCCTCCTCCAAGAGCCTCCGCCAGTTGGCTCTGTCTTCTGCTGCAGCTCTCCAGTTCCGCACACCAAGCAGGGTTCTCGCATCATAGGCCACGTTGTCCAACCATCTCGTCCTCGGCCTTCCTACCCGTCTTACGAGGTGCAGCTCCTCCATCATTATTTTTTTTGGTATTTCAAGGGTGCTCATTCTGGCCACATGCCCTGCCCACCTTAGTCTGGCCAGTTTAATATACGTGACTACGTCGATGTCTGCATAGAGAGAACTGAGCTCCCTATTTTTTCTTTTCCTCCAGACATTACCCTCCTTTACTGGACCATAAATCCTTCTGAGGACTCCTCGCTCAAAGACACTCAGCTTCATCTCATCCCTTTTGGTCATCGTCCAAGCCTCTGAGCCATATGTCAAAACAGGCCGAACAAGGGTCTTGTATATGATCAGCTTGGTCTTCTTTGAGAGGTACCTACTTCTTAAGTGTCGGCCAAGTCCAAAGACACATCTATTGGCAGCCGTGATCCTTCTTTGTATTTCTTGAGCCATGTCATTCTTGCTATTGATTTCAGACCCAAGGTATACAAAACTTTTCACTCTCTCAAACTTAAAAGAACCTACCTCAAATGGAGAGTTCAGATCAACCTCACCGCCAACTCTCATATACTTAGTTTTCCTCTCGTTGACTTCTAGACCAAGTGGTCTTGCAGCTGCTTTTTAAACACTTTCAATAGACTTCGTTTATTTTTCTTTAAGATTTTAGACAAAATTGTGTAAGTGAGGTGTCCCTCTATAACCGATCCATCTGCTAGTTAGTTTTTCAAGAAAAAACATAAAAATTTAGGTAAGCGCTTGTGTCACTTTTACACATTTGTTTACTGTTCTGTAATTTGAACATTTTTATTTAGTTTAACCGTCCTTGATACGATCGAAATGAATTGGTTTGGATAAAGTTGATTCCAAATGTTCACCATGTCTGTTTCTAAGGAAATATATAAGCATGTATAACTCCTGTTATCCTTTTTTTTTTTTAAGCTTCTGTTAGTGTTTCGAGTGATTTGAAGAAATGCAAAAACCGGCTTGATAAATCTAGACTAAGCACAATAAGATTAGGAATCCACGGCGACCATATCAAGATTCACAAGAGCAGTTGAGTCTACGAGTTATCTCGAAAACCGTACATTTAAAGGCTTTAAAACGCAAATAAATTTTAAAGGTAATGCTGTCTGCGTTTAAGTAGTTAAAAAACAACACCTTCTCGATCCGCATTTGAGTCCATCTGTTGTGAGGTTTTAAATGATGTTTATTTAAGAAAATATAAAAAATGAAATAAATAAAAATAAAATATACAATAAAAATAAAAATTATATTTATTTCTGTATTTTATTTAACAGTATATGGATTTTGAGAAATTTTATAACGGTTACAAATTTGATCTTAATGTTCATTTTCTTTGATTTTTTTTTTTTTTGTTTAATGGGTTTTTTTATTTTTATTGAGTTTCTTTCTTTTTCTGAGAGATAGATAATCATAACGTAGTCAGTTTTTAAGATTTTTATTGTTGTCGACATTTCAACCCAAGCTTGTGGGTCATCATCAGGGCATGTTACCAGCACTGAGATGTCCAAGTACTTCGACAAGTCTTTTGTATGTGTAGAGTCCAAGGTATCGTACCTAGTTTTTTGTAAAGAGTGGATTCTTTTCAATGTGTAAACGTGTGCATGAATCCTTCTTCAGAGAAAAGTAAAGTTTTTAAATTATGATCCGTGAAATTCTCTTTAGTTAGATACCTCATTCATCAAAACCAATCGCTCCAGGATATCAGAAAATAGATCTACTCTACCGCAGTATTTATAGTTCAGTAAATTAAGTAGGCTGTGCACAAAACAACAACAACAAAAAAACTGTGAGTTTTGGAGTTTTAAAATGCAGGATATCTTGCAACCGCCTAGAAATTTCATTTTCTAATCAATCTTATTTCAAGTTCTTGTATGAATTTAAGGGCTGTTGGAATACATCACATCTTCATTGATTTTTTTTCTTTTGACAAATTTCTGTTTTAAAGATTTCAAAGGACTGTAAATATAATAATCCTTAAGAGCATTCTCTAAGCTTGTTTAATCCCATCCGACTTCTTCAAAAAAAATCTCAGTTTAATTATTTGTTTCAAAGAAGAAACATGACAGTGTTCTACGAAATTTTCATAATTTTAAGGCATAACTGGATTAAAAATTTCACAGCCGTTGAAGCAACTCGTGAAATTATTAAATATGAAGAGGAAGGTGTCCTTGACCAGCGCATTGAGTTGATTTGAAATATTCAGCAATGGAGATACGACATAAGGGCTCCGGGCAAGCATAAACGTATATTGATGAGGTTCTCCAGGAGGCTGTGGAGTCAAAGGATACTGTTAGTCGCCATCTACTCTCCATCGGGAAAGTGAAAAAGAGCAGTAGACTGGTCCCTCACCAACTTACTCCTCAGCAATCAGCCAAGAGGTTAGAAGTTTATAAAAATTTATTAAAAACCTTTCTGTTTTGAGATTTTACCGGAAGATTGTCACCTGTGATGAAAAGAGGATTTATTGGCGAAAACAAAATCATGCTTTGCGTTTTTTTGGAATTTTGAAGGTATCCATCACGAATTTGTTCCTGATGCATGCTCTAAGAATTCTGAACTCTATTGCGAACAAATGGAAAGATTGTAAGCAAAGTATTCTGCTTTGATCAACCGAAAAGGAATTTTATTCCAAGAAGATAATGCTCGTCCTCAAATTTTCCGTTGAACCAAAGAAAAGTTTAAAGAACTTCATGGGTTCGAACTCCTGCCTCATCCACCATATACTCCAGACTTTGCACCATAAGATTAATACTTATTTAGATCCATAGTATATTTTCTTCAAGAGAAAAAAATTGATAATTTTGCGGAGAGAGTCCAAGAGTTCTTTGACAGCTATCCCAAAGAATGCTATCAGCGTGGGATCGAGCAATTGGCTAGCAGATGGCTAATGGCGGTAGATAACAATGGACTATACTTTGAGTATTAATTGTATTTTATATCAAAGAAATAATAATACAAATATTTTTCTTCTTTTTTTTTTTTTCTTCTAAAACTGTTATTTTTTTTATACACCCATATATATATATATATATATATATATATAGCCAATAAATATGATGAGGTGGCATAAACTGACCATACTTGGCCTAGGTTTTATATCTACGCCAAGGTTCGAAAAAGTAAAAACGCCACAGCTGATAGCTAGCTCCTCAAACGGTGGCCTATAAAGCGGCCAGCTTCCTCACCGCTACGAAGGCCATGGCAGTACCAAGATGGGAACATAGACATATTGAAGAGGAGGAACCTTGGACCTTGGTCGGAGGTGGGGATGCAGTTCTTGCCTGCAGTCCCCCCTTCGTCCAAGGTCCTCCGGCATCTTTCTGCTGAGGCCACCTGGCGACTCCTTTACCTGACGGGGTTTCTTGGGTCAGGTATAGGAGTCCAGGTCTTCGGGAGGATTCCAAGAACATTCTGCCATGCATAATTCAAGAAACGTTTCCCTTAGCAAACGAAGAAAGAGGAGATGTTAACCTCATTGAACTTGATACCTACATAATAAATAATAAGTATGTTTGAGAACGAATTATCATAAAGGTATACTGTACAATGTATTAATGGTGAAAGAAAATATCAAGTTAAAAAAAAAACTTCAAAATAAAATGGATATTTATAATGGTAAATAATCAATAGACCGCGAAACAGACCCATTGTTATCAAATTATTCACCCAACGATACTCCATAAAACCCGTCAAAGCTTTGTGAATGGCTTCATTTTATCCTAATCTACAACATTTTAATTGAACAGAAATGGTGCGGTTTCTCAATTAATTAATTTCACGATACCACTAGCGGATCCAGGATTTAATTTTGGGAGGCTTCAGCCCGAAAGATTTTTTTTCATATATATATATATATATATATATATATATATATATATATATATATATATATATATATATATATATATATAAAACGATAACGTATATATAAAACGATAAACAATTTGAAAAAAAAGAAGAAGAAAGAAATGAACTACCTATATGAAATGGTGTTGAAGTGATTCTTGAAGTCCTATTAAATGTAATTACATAAACAATAATATTTTAAGAGATAGTTTTTTATATATTTTTTCTATAAAACATGGTTATATTTTACCGTTTTGGGAGGGAGGGGACTTCAGCCCGAAACCCTTTTCCGTAAATCCGCATGTGCGAGGTACTAAAAACTCATAAATACCCATCTGCTTTCCACTTGAATCATAAGATAATTTGATCACAAAATCGGCCTACAAAAATGTCTCAATATTTTTGTATGCTACATTTTTCCACGATTTTGTGATAATTTATCGAACAATTCAAGTGGAAGACAAACGGGTGTACATAAAATGGTTTTAAATAAAAAAAGGCGTAGGTTATGATAAAATGAAGCCTTCAGATCCAGAGGTTTGATTAAGACCTACTTTCTTCTAAAACATCCAAGTCAATTTTTCCAATGAATTTTTTAAAAGAAAATTGTTTTATGTTGATCTTTTCCACGTGGCCGGAAAAGCTATTTCATGAATATGTGCTTTACGTGGTTATAAATTTAGAGGAACATAGATAGCATTGACATTTTATGATCAATGTTAAAAAGAAAGTATGTTTGAGCTGAACTCATAAGTATTTAAGTTAACATTTAATTTGAGAACACGTTGAGCACGTGCTCATCCAAAGCTGCGCCTATAATACTCAGTACGCCCATGATGGTATCACTTATTCTTATTTATTTTTGTTTATAATAATATTATTATTTATTACAATATTATATATAAGCGACTGACGACAGAAGAGAAGTATATAAGAAGCCATCCAACAGTGGCTGCGGGCAGTGCCTCTTAGTCACCAATTAGTCAGCCAATTTTGACGTCAGCTCATTCGTTAAAGGGACCGTATCGTCGCGTCCAGCCTTTCACCATTAAATGAAATATAATATATAAAGGAGTAATCGGTTAGAGAAAATAATATATATTAATATGGATTTTAATTAAATACAGTTCCTTAAAATAGATATTAGTCGTCTAAAATAATTTTAAAAAGCATTATGACATACGTCACGGTTTTAGATTAAAAGAAAATTATGAATTAAATTGGTTTTGGATTTTTAAATGTAATTTTTAAAAAAAAGAAAAGAAGTTTGTGAAGTAAATATATATTTTATTATCCCATCTAATGGAGTTATAATAGAACCATTTCATCTCTATATCGATTTTTTTTTTTAACCATCATATTTTTATTCGCATCTGTCACATATGGTAAAGGACGCCATGTCACATTTTTGTGTTTGTTCAGGGGTGCCAATATTCCATAACTTTGAACTATTAAAATTTGTTTCTTTGTTGCTAAATTATTTAATTAAAAAAATGGACACGGTGCCCTTTACCTCCGGGGTACAGATTTTTTTTTTTTTATAATTTTACATTAATTGTTTAATTTTAGAAAAATTACACTGTAATTATACACCTATATTATTGATAGGGGATTAAGAGTTGCAGAATTATATAAGTGTACTTTCTTTCTTTTATTCTTTCAATAAAGTATGTGGTGACCTCTGGTGATTAAAAATTAAAGTAATTAGATAAGTACTGTTTCTAGCTTCAAAGCTTTGATTTAAGAAACTTGTCAGAGTAAAATGACCTTAATACATTTAATTATAATTTTTAAAAAATGCTTTAGATGCTTATTTAACACTAAAAAAATAATAACTTTTGTTAAAATTACAATGAGGTTGAAAATTTTTCAAAATATGAAATTTCGATACATCGATTTTTTTTGTATCAGACTCCATGTTCGATGCATAGAGGTTTAAATGTACATAAGTGACAATATGGAGTAAAGTAATGCTCCAATAATTATTACTCCCAGATATAAAGAGATACAAATATTGAGGTAGCAGAGATAAGGGGATTACTTTAAAGCCTGCGGCGTACTAATACACTAACACAGTGATACAGTGACAGTAATGGCGTTACTAAGATAAGTGTCACCAGAAAGACACGGAGCAGTGTGGAGCAGTTTCTCGACAGGCCAAGGCCGCCCCGTCCTCCTAGCCTCTTACGGAATTCAGCCTTCGGGCTCTTTCCTCTTTATCGAAATATGGTCGAAGCTGTGTGTATCGGCTCGCTTAGTAATCGATTGGGAAAGACAATAGGTTATGCTTTAACAAATTTAACAAAGGATGTAAATATCGATATATATATAACATCAAATCAAAGGCTTGATACGGGGGGCTTTCGGGCTGAAGCTCCCCTCCCCTCCAAAATGCCAAAATATAACCAGAAAAAATATAACTATCTCTTAAAGTATTCTTGTTCGTTTAACTACATTTAATAGGACATTAGGAACCACTTAAACACCATTTCATATAGCTAGTTTATTTCTTTATTTTATTTTTTCAAATAATTTTTATGAAGATTTATGAAAAAAAAATCTTTCGGGCTGAAGTCTCCTCCCTAAAAATTAAATCCTGGATCCGCTAATGCATCAAATATATATGGATAAAGTTATTCGATGCATCGAACAATATCTATATCGATTTTTCATTTTCTTTTATTAACTTTATTTATTCACTCACACCTGTCAGAAGTAACAACAATCAGCGAGTGTGATGTGGGGATGTAGATGATTAGAATAGGTCTTGGAATAGGCATGAGGGAGAGGATTTCCCAGCGGTGTCCTTTCTGTCTTGATTTTAATATTTGTAGTTCGTGGAGGAGATCTCTAATCCAATTCCTTTTGAGACTCTTAGTGGTACTATCAGACATGTTAGTCGTGGCCATGCCTCTAAGTACTGTGTTGGTATGTCCGTGTAAATTATTGTGAAATCTTTTGTAGTATAAAGGAAGGAGATGGTTCGGGGTGGCGGTCATAAATAGACTAAACAGTGACAAAACTATTTTGTTAAAAGCCAACGTTTCGACCCGACTTTGCAGGTCTTCTTCAGAGAGGTATTCAGCTAGAAGTTTCACTTAAAACTGACAGTTCTCAAGGCAAAAACTCAAAAACTTTTGTAGTATGTTCGTATGTGGTCGTTTGCTATCTTTTTCAACTATTTCTTGCTATTATTACTTTCTTATTCAACTATTGTCATCTGTAAGTCCTTATGTAAAGTAATGTTACTGACGTACGAGGGAGCCTGGTGATAAGTTTTTGATTGAAACGACTGTAGTTAATGTACGTGATTCGTTTTTGGTTGTCCTGTATATTTGTGAAGCGTAGGTCCAAATGGGCTTAGACAGGTAAGTATAAGTGTTCAAGCTCTGTCTGAGTTTTAGTTTGGAATGTCTTGAAAGGAGTCAGTATAATAGTCGTAGTCTTAGGTTTAGATTTTTGTTTTGATCTTGATATGTGGGCCCCATGTTATTCTTCTATCAAATGTCATATTTTTTTTTTAATTATATGATATTTACAACTGTATAAAAAAAATACATCTAGTAAATTCGCACATGGATATAATGACATGAAACACGTGTTGAGAAACTACCCATTGGTGGCACTCTAATAATACGTCTATATTAGGAGATCACGAACCCATCTTCTTTTCAGACGCCTCGGAGGGTTATCAGGAATTGAATAGGAAGCAAGGCTAGAAACAAGAGGGTTGGGATGGTTATGAAGTTTATTATGGAAGGACAGATATCTGGATTGGGCCAAATGTGATAGATAAGGAACATTAAGGTCATTGTGGATGATTTTATTTGTAATAAGCATTGAGGATTTTACGAAGGATTTTGGATTGTAAGGATTGGATACGAGAAGAATTTGAAGGTTTGGTGGAGCCCCATAACTGAACTCCGTAAGTCCAAATAGGCCTAATTATAGTCATGTAAATGAGTCTTTTGTAATTAATTGGAAGTTTAGAGCGTTTGTCTAGTAAGTGTTGAAGTCGGAAACGTCGAGCTGCTTCTTGTCGTTTCAGTCTGGTATGAGGATTCCAAGTTAGACGTTTGTCCAGGTGGAGTCCTAGGTAAAAATGTCATATTTAATCTTTAAAAATCGTAGAGTTGTAAATATTGAAAAACTACATATACAAGGGTCATTTTAAAAATAAATATACTAACTGAGTATTTAATAGTAGTAGGTCGCGATAAAATTTAATGAGGAAAATTCATGAGTATTTTGTTTATCTGAACTGTCTGAAAAATTATTTTCTGGGTGCCCAAAAAATTGCATCGTTTAAAGCCTGTCATATTCTCAGTGCATAATTTCAACTGTAAAACAAGATTTAGATTCGGTGCTTTTGTGAAAGAAGATGTTTCACAAGGTTTAGAAAAGGAGATCTTGTACAAATTATGAGAATACTAAACAAAGAGGATTATAAAAAACATTTTGAAGGACAATGCAAATTTTTCTGGTTTAATTTTAGTCAGCTCTGGTTATATTATGCAGCATGATAATGATCAGAATATTTGCAACAAAAAGAAAATGGAGCTAATTCATAAAACATAGCTTAAGCCTCCGGACCTCCATCAGATCGAGATGGGTGGGGAGGGCTTCTCAAAGTTCTGTGATTACACTAAAACACACAGTGGTATTAAAACTTAACAAAAATGGCTTGTGTACTCAAAGACGTTTAAAAAATAAAGCAAGTGGAAATAGTTTCAAAACTGCCTCCAAAATATAATTTATTTTTTTTATAAGATTTTATTGTAATACAGTATTGTATTTATTGTAATAATATATATTTGTTTCATTTAATAAATAATTTTACTTTCTTTGATTCGATAATACTCTACATTGGGTGATTATCCCAACCCTTCGAGAGCCTATCGTCGGAACAACTCTCCCTCCCTCCCTCTCTCAGATTATTTAAATCCATCCCTTTAGGAAGAGTGCCCAGAAGATATTCTCCTATCATGGGTTATTTCAGGAAAAGTGTCCCTGAGGTGAGTACTGTATGTGATGGTTAATTTATAAAGTATTAAGTGGTGAGCACTGTTATATTGTGTTATGTGTAGAATATACCAGAGGCGCTGTCTTTCCATTCTGGTTGCAAGTTTGATGGATCTTCCCCCAAAGGTTTGGGAATTAATATTACGTATAGAAATTATGAGTGATAATTAACATAATTATGATATATTTCGAAAATATGTTAACAAAGCAATAGAATATATTACATTTTTTAATTTGTATTTAAAGGTTTGAGGCAGTGAAATGAACTCTTAATTCTATGATGCTTTAAATTTGACCGCAGGATGAATGAATCATAAAATCCAAGGATGTGTTCATTCATATAATTATATTTGAATATAAACTAAAATTTTAAAGATAGGTACGAAGGGCGTGAAAAAATACTTGCTTATCTGCTTTCAGACTTTTTCTATTCTATTAATTGATTTTAGTTTATATATTTTATTCATTCATGTAGATTTTGTTATTTTTTAAAATTTTATTTCTGTTCATTGAAATATTGGGAAGGAGGCGAAACGATATCCTCGCCCCCTCTCTATTTTTATTGGGAGGAGGGGCGACCACCCAAATCTGTGCCTATGTATCTGTTAGCCATGCAAATAAGCTAACCCTTGTGGCATTTATTACAAAATTGATCACAATTTTTCAAAAAAAGTGGATAGTAGACTATCTAATCCTGTTTCATAGAGATAGGACAAGTTCCTAAACTCATCGCTAATACCTTCGATGGAAGCTAATTATGTTGAGTTTAGTTACGACCCAAATGGGCTCCAGCGGAAGGTTGACAATCCTAGAAGGTTACAAACCACATGAAAAATAAATAAAAAACATGTAAGAAAATAAGTACCAACTATATTGTTCAAAACAGAAATAAATAAAGATAAGAACTAACTGAATAGATAGATAAAATTCTGTATTCTGTATATAACAATTACAGGAGGACTGACTGGCTATTTTATATTTAACACAGTACCAACTCATTACTAATATTATTCACTAAAAATACACTAGATATTAAAGCAATAAAGAAGATACAGATAACATTTTAAAATAAAACATCAATAACATCACTGGTAATGCGTACAACAAGAATAGATAATAATATGTTTACATTACTGGCTTACTTTAATATGTTCATATAATAAGAAACCTTATCTTGAGAGTCTCTCCAATAAACCGAAAGAGTTCCAATATTATATCATCATTAGACGATGAAAGTAATAGTGACAGTCTCCCTGTTCGTTATTTTGATGTTCTGAAGGAAACCAATGCGGGCAGGCTTGTACATGGGACATTCGACATGGATACACTAGCGGATCCAGGATTTAATTTTGGGGGGGGGCTTCAGCCCGAAATATTTTTTTCATATATATAACGATAATTAATTTGACAAAAAAAAAAAAAATAAAGAAATGAACAAACTATATGAAATGGTGTTTTAAGTGATTCTTTCAGTACTATTAAATGTAATTACACGAACAATAATACTTTAAGAGATAGTTTTTCAATATTTTTTTCCTATAAAACATGGTTATATTTTACCGTTTTGGGGGAGGAGGCTTCAGCCCGAAAGCCCCCCTCCTGTAAATCCGCCTGTGCAAGGATTTGAGCAAGCGTTTCAGGTCTTATCAAGTTGCAATTGCGGCAATCGAGCTCAGTGTTCATTCCATACGAGACAAGACACCATTAGAAGATACATCCCAGAGAGTCTGAGCTGCATGAAAGCTCTCTTACATTGTATAGGCAAATCTAATTTAATATATTCTTCGTCAACACCTAAGGAACTTAGATAATGGTACATTGGGTTGTAAACAGAACCAAGTACGCGCTATACATCGACAAAAACGAGATCACTGTAATATCTCTCAAGATATCACTTTAATTGTTTAGCAACCAACTGTTGGTAGCATTTTGGAAGACATCACCATATACAAGAATAATTCTGTAGAGAGAGGCAAACCACGAATCGTGGAGAATATAAACATATAAAGTTGAGCAATAATAATAAGGTTATAATGGGGTTACAAACAGCTGATCCAATAAAGCCGAGGGAGTCGCTGAGCCATCAGTGATTCAATCGATGAATAAAGGAGCGCGCTGGATTCCATCTGTAGTTTCCATCGATGAGTTTAGGAACATTTCCGTGTTGATTACAAGACCAAGTTTATATTATTAACTGCATTAATTGAAAGAAAGTGCTTTCATTCTTAGATTGCTTTATACTAACGTATGTTTTATACGAACACGATATTTTATAAACTACTTTGCTTTTACTTCATTTTGCAGAAAAGGTATTTATGTAATGATCTTGTCTTTCAGTGACATTTTTAATAACAACCAAATACGAACTGAACAAGAATCTAATACATAATTGAATGTGGTTAAGTAAATTTCCTCACAAAATTCTCTGAACAATGCTGAAAATATCCTTTAGTAGTTAGATGTTACAAATGAAAAAGAGGCTCTTCTTTTAAATAATTGTTAAATGTATTTTATAGAAAAATTTAAAAAGGAACATTATTCTTCACAACTAAATATGCTTGGTCGAGTATAGGAATACTTGATCTGTAGTGATAGCGAATACCGGGATCACCAAGGCAGTGAACCCTAAAGGAAGAGTTGGCTCAGCTCTTTTCTCTTTCGCTTACTGTGTCAGAACCAGAACGGGCGTCTTTAGTGCAAAACTTTGATTTCTCGCTTTCAGCTGAGCAAGTAGCAGGTTGTTGGGCAAAATGATTCCTCGGGAGGGAATTATATTTCGCCATCACAACAAAACTAAATGCCTACTGTATCATGAAATAAAGAAGTACGAATGTAGTAAGATTCAGATGTCATTGGACAGTACGAGGAAAACGTAATAATGAATATGTATGTATATATTGTAATTGTACAATAAGATCTCTGGAGGGTGAGAAGAAAGTGTTTCCTAAACCTCAAAGTAGCAACCTTGAAAGTAAGTGTATTACTTAAACGTCTTTATATCATTTACGCTTTAATTACTAATAATACAATCTTTGTAGGACATGAAGTTATCCAAAATGTATCCTGAACAAAAAATTAGTATATATGTACTATAGAGGTAAAGAGTGGTTGAGCTGGAAATTCATCAATCTACTTCGTATTACATAATCTCCAAATAATTTTAAACTGAACTTAGGACGTGAAGAGACACCGACCATAGTCAAATTTTATTTGAATAGCAAACAAATAAAAATATGTTATCTTTTAGATAATTGTCAATCTATTTATTATTCATTGAAGAACATCTAATTATCGTTCATCATGTTTATTGTTCAACCAACACGTTATGTGTTCAACTAGAGAAAGTTCCTAAACTCAACGCTGAGTTCATCGATGACATCAGAAATCTATCAGTATATTAAATAAGTATGAATGTGTTTTTATGAATTTTATTTAATGTTGTCTCTGCTGCAAAAATGGCGATATTGCTGATGATATCGATATAGAAGGTAATATGTTTGAACAGGTAGAGAAGTTTAGGTACCTAGGGTCTACGATAACTAGAATAAACGAAGTTGAAGAGGAGATTAAGGTTAGGCTGAAGGCGGGAAATGCTTGTTATTTTTCTCTGACAAGACTACTTAGCTCGCGCCTCATGTCCCGGAACTTATGGATGCGAAACGTGGACGCTTAAATTAAGGGATGAGCAACGTCTTAAGGTTTTTTAAAATAAAATCTTGCGTAGAATATTCCGACCGAATAAGGATGAGTTAACCGGAGAGTTCAGACGGTTACACAACGCCGAATTGCGTGAACTGTACGCGGTAGATATAATTGAGGTGATTTCATCGCTGCGAATCAAATGGGCTTGTAAAATTGTTGGGCTCAGTAACGAAAGAATTCCTAAAAGGTTAATATTTGCTCTACCGAATGATAAACGTCCGAGGGGTAGACCGAAGCGAAGGTGGAAAGATTGCGTTAAAGCCGATCTGAAGGGCGATTGCTGGTGTCAACATCGAACCTTCGGGTTCGATAAGCCTTTTATTATTATTATTTATTTAATGATGTCTCAAGTTTCATTTCTTTTGTTTTTATTGTTTTCTTTTTCTTTTGTAGATGAGGCAAAATGTATTATTTCTTAATAAATAAAATTAAAAAAAAATCTATTAAAACGTTCCTAAACTCATCGATGAAATTCGGCGTGTCCCTTAATATATCAATTAAATCACTAATGAATCATCAGCTGCATCGACTTTTAAGGTGGATGGATCAGCTGGATGCAGCCTCATAGAGTAGGCAAGGACGTTTCTAGAAGGGGAGGGAGGGTAATTTTCAATATGGAGGCTGGTAATTTAAGGGCGAGGTAAATTATTCTTTATTTTTTATTTCGTAATTAGTTTCTTCAGAATGTTTAAATAAAAATACGAATATATATATATATATATATATATATATATATATATATATATATATATATATATATATATATATATATCCAACCAGGTGCTGTTAATAAATTTGTTTGTTTTTTTATATTTATTGCTATTTTATTTAAAATGTTTTCCTCGTTGGAAAGGTGGAGAGAGAGCAGCTGCTCCAATAACCCTACTTCCTCTCTGGATACGCCAATGTGAGTAGATATTTAAAAATTCATTGTATGACTTAGTTAATTAAAATAAAATAAGTCATCAAAAAATCTGAATGTGGAAATTCAGGTAGTGATAAAAATAACTAGATATACATCTGCACCTTAATCTTCAAGAACATTGGCGTTGTCAGGTACCTGCAGAGGGCTGGTGATTATCTATAATCGATTTAGCCTAAGGGTACATCATTTTCACTCGTGTATGAACTAACTATTATTACTTTACTGTTTCAAGATAATGATATCTTCACTACATATAATACGATATTACCAACCCGATTTCCGCCTAACAGGAGCGATAAATATCACGGATTCAAATATTAATGTCAATGACCGAATCTACGGGGGGGAAGGGGGAGGTTTGAAAGCTGAAGGCCCTCCGCCCAAAATGGTAAAATATTACCATGAAAAAAATTATCTTTAAAAGTATTATTGTTCGTGAAATTACATTTAATAGGACTTCAGGAATCACTTAAAAAACATTTCATATAATTAGTAATTAGTTTGTTTCTTTTTTATCCAAAGTAAATTACCTTTATATAGAAAAAAAAAGCTTTCGGGGTGGAAGTCCCCCAAAATTAAATCCTGGATCAGCTAGTGTCAATGACATGTCCTTTCAATTAATAATGATCCATCAATTGCATCCCAAACTCTTCAATCACACATCATAAATCTTGAAGAATGGTGACATAACTGAATGATTAAAATAAATTCCAATAAATCCCATCAAATCACCTTTACCATTCGTCGTAAACTTATGAATACCTGTCCAACAGTATCCTCTAACAATACCCCACTTATCCCAGTGAACAAATCCGACACCTATGACTCCACCAGGACAAACATCTAACTTGGAATCCTCATACCAGACTGAAACGACAAGAAACCGCTCGACGTTTCCGACCACTTCTTCAGCACTTACTAGACAAACATCCTAAGCTGTCAGTTAATTACAAAGACTAATATAAATGACTATAATAAGTCTTATTTGGAGTTGAGCTTTGGAGCTCCACTAAGCCATCGAATGCCTGTCTTATCCAATCCTTACATTCCAAAACCCTCAATATTTCTTACTTTGTTACAAATAAAATCATATATAATGACCTTAATGTTCCTCATGTTTCCCATATGGTCCAATCCAAATATCTATCCTTCCATAACAAATACCATCCAAACCCTCACGTTTCTAACCTTGTAGCCCAGAAGCCAGGGCCCAAAAATCGACCGAATCGCTAAGGTTTGATTGTAAATTACGAAAGTGTATGTTATCTTAAGTAAAGAAGCTTGCCTGTCGTTCCAGAGCCCTAACTTCCAAAAATGGTGGCTGATTTAAGAAACAGGAAATCCATTACGAAAAATGTGAGAGGTTTTATTTTTTTAATTTGTATATATGGTTTTAGACATGTAGAAAAAATATTGCTAACGCGAGCCACCAAGGGGATTTTTTTACAGCCAAAAATGATTTTTTCGGTAGTTTTTTTTGTTTTTTCATCTATAAATCCTAAACGATGCATCAAAAAATGCATTCTTTAATAAATTAAATAACGTTAAATTGTGCGTCGAATGAGTACATAAACTTTATAATTTGATTACGTGATAAGGTATAAAACCACGGTCAACCAAAGCTGATTTTCACCAAATATGTCAAAAACTGATACAAATAACTATAAATGGCCCTGAGTTCCCTAAGAGGAAAAACCCGTAGAATCAAAGTTGTAGAGCATCAAATTTTGCGTCTACTTAGTACTGAAATTTTTATTGTACGCCAATTATATACCTCGAATCCGGATTCGTTATTTCATTATGAAATTCGGTATCATTCGACAAACCGTTTATCAAAATCCTTCGCTGCTGAGAAGTGGAAAAGAGGCTTTTGGAGATGCTGCATGTAACAGACTCTAAACAAAAATAACTCAGTAGAATAGACACCCATGCTGCTGAAATGTTGGAAATCACGTTTACCTTCATTACCCATTTCTAACCACGGGGAGATTATCGATTTTGTTCGGAGTAAGTGACCTACATTAAATTAGTTGGTACTCACTGGATGCAAAATTGGATTCTGCACAACTTTGATTTTATCGGTTTTTTCTCTTAGGGAACTCATTTCAAAGTTACAGTTGGACAGTTAGTTATTGGTTGCTCTTCAATTCCTGATGACCCTATTATATATTCATTTGTTCACATTTACTAAATATATTTTTATATAATTACATTTATAAATATCCTGAATATTATTTTTTTTAAACTAAACCAAATAATGTTTTGGAATTTATATTTGTTGTAGATTTTTTATAAAATAGCTGGAAAATCTGTAAATGGTTTTATTAATTACTAGCTGATGTACCCCTCGTTGACAGCTGTATAGTTAAAATTGAGAGGGGCCGGTCCAAAATCAATTTCATAAAATTGGATATCGGGGGGAGGGGAGGGGGTTATTTTGAAATATTTTATGGCGGGGCTTAAAGAAGTCATGTTTTCGCAATAGTCATAAGAAAAACTTTGTTATTTGGCTATTTTTTAGATATCACACATCTAAACCGACCACCACCGATCCATTAAAATTTGTTAGGTGTTTAATTTTCAGTTATGATAAAGCGAGGAGATTGTGGAGTCGATTAGTTAATCAAATAGAGTTCTAGTCTCTCCACTTCTTTAAACTCTGCTGACTTTATTGCTGGTAAAATAACCAAAATAACATTGGACATTGAGTCACCTGCATCCGTGTAAAATTAGAACTTGATCTGAATGTTGTGGCTAGCGGATGAAATTTTTGGAGTTTTTTTTTCCTGATTTCCGGCTAATCCGTTTGGTTAATTCTAAAAATGTATAAAACATTTGTTAGGCTCGGGAAGTTGAATTGAATAACACCTCGAACGGGAAGATCGGACTAAAATGAAAATGAGTGCGTTTTACCCGTTTTATGTTCAGTATTACGGATTTTTCAGGAGTTGTAATAATTTTTTCCATCAGTTGAGTAATACAACTTTAATATGTTGCAAGCGATAGAGTAGGTTGGGATGAGAATCGAAGTAGTAACTGCCAAACCGGGATTACTCAAGACTTTATAACATTGGTTCTACTAAATATTTTGTTTTTATTTAAAGCCTATATTTTCAGTCAAACAAACCTAAATGTAATGTAAAAAATTCAAAAGTCTACCACTAGCCATTGCCGAGCTTACCCCTGACGAAATTTCGTTGGACAATTTGGACATCCAGACAGACAAAAAAATATTTAAAAATGGATTTGGTGTCTGCAATGTATAAAACTAAAAGATATCATGAAACGGGTTGATTCTATTCAATGTACAGACAAAACATTTATTTTATTTATATAGATTTTCTTTAACCTATAAACATATGTTTATTATTAACATTAACCGATATCTCTAGACAAATTACTCAAGAATTCATAACTTTGGTTCTACTCAATATTTTGTCTTCATTTAAAGTCTATGTTTTAAGTCAAGCAAACCTTAATATTATGTCAAAATTTCAAAGTCTGCAATAAGCCATTGCTGAGCTTACCTCTGACAAAATTCCGTTGCAATGCGGAACAGACAGACAAAAAGATTTTTACTTTCACTTACGTATATATGTTATTACATATATATAGTAATATTACATATATATAGTAATATTACATATATATATAGTAAGGGTAAGTATTGCGATCGTGAAAATTTTCGAATCTCAGTTTTCAACGGAAATACATGTTTTGAGGTCCCCTGAGTTGAAATAACCAAGTGTCCCAAAATGGTGTGTGTGTGTCTGTCTGTCTGTGTGTCTTAACAGTCTAGCTCATAAACGAAAAGTAGTAAGAAACTGATATTACGTATTTAAGGTTTGTATACGGGCCGGATGTGACAGCAACTTTTTCGTTAAAATCGGCTAACCGCAAGTGCCACTTTATATGAACGCTGAAACACATTTTTACAATTTTCTCAAAAACGACTCTAACGATTTTGATCAAACTCGGTTTTATCATTGAATAATTAAGTGGTCTTTAATATCATTTAAGTCTTATCCCCGTTGATATCACTTTACAGGGCTTAAATGCCCAATGTTCATATATGTCTTCCTCTAAAGTACCTTTAATATGGTTTATTTTAAAAAGTTAACCATTTCTCATTATTCAGAGTTACGAAAAAATGCTACATATAACTTTTGAAAGAATTTGATAAGTTAATAAAGGAGAAAAAAAATAAAAACGCAGAAAAACCTGCGTTCCTTCAGACTGTAGCGCCTAAACGAATGTACCGATTTCAATGAAACTAGAAAAAGCTAAAGTCATTTTCTCGATAGATACCCTTTAAATTTATCTATATAACAAACTTCAACGAAAAGAAGCTGGAAAAGTACCTAAATTTATACCCTTATTGTCAGTTCTATATTTCAACACTGCAATCACCACCTCTGGAATCAACTTACTCACTGTCTGTACAGAAATAACTTTTCTAACTAGAAATATCACTAAAATGACATCACTCAAAAATGTTGAAATTGGAGTTAGTCATTCTGTGGTTTATAAAATCAAAGAAAGTTGTGTGGTTTATAAAAGCAGATAGAGTGAATAGATTTTTATTGCCTACCGTGGATATATTAAATAGACATTTTGTAATTACAATGGTCTTAATGATTTCTTCTCTATAAGTGAAAGTTGTGTGTTGCGCGCACCAGATTTTTAAAAGTGGATTTGGCGTCTGCAATGTGTGAAACGGAAAGATATCATAAAACGGTTTGATTCTATTCAAAGTACAGACAAAACCTTTGTTTTATTTATATAGATATCGTCATATTATATATTATACGTTATGGCAGAAGAGGTTACATTGTGGTTGCGAATGGATTGTTCCATTTACCAAAGGGGAGTAGGCGAGTTGGCCAGGCCCTGAGGTTGGCACAACTAGTTTATAAAAACATCTGGTCCCCAGCCATCCTCTTCCCTCTATATCTGGTCCAGGCTTTTGGCTCCTCTTCTCTCTGTCTTGGCTGCTTCCTTCTTCTCTGTCTTCATCCCCGTCTTTAGATATATCTTCTCTCTCAGCTTAAAGAGGAAAATGCCTCGAAACAGAAATATCACGTAACCAGGAAAGGGGGAAAAAGAGGTGTGTCCAATCTTTTTGCCATAGCCTAATTTTGTCAAACAATAATTTCTGTTAAAATTATACTTGACCCGATCGCAATACTTTCTTTACCTAGTATAGGTAGGAAATAAATAAAATTAAAATAGAAAATAGAATAAACTGTATCATCGCTAATACTGGTTCGATTCCGAAGATTTTTTTTTTTTTGTTTTGTTGGTAATTTAATTACCTTTCAAAATTATTATTATAAATTTTACCATAGAACATATATTTAGCGAGTTTGGATCCAAAACATGTTTGTTTTTTTATAACTTTTTTCCTGATTTTTTTTCGAGAATTTAGTCTATGTATGAAAAATGAAAGAAAAATTATAAGAACATTATACCAAAGTTTCATCAAAATCGTTAAAGCCGTTTTCGCGCTACAGTAAATAGAAAAACATGTTTTTCATTTATCGCGCAGCAGCACTCAATTTGTGTCACAGGCATCACAGTAGTCAAAACCCTACAAAATAAAAAAGCAAAAAAATCAGTTCACTTGTTCCTGAGAAAATCTTGGCATAGACACACAGACCAATGGCTAAAAAATCGGAAATTTGACACGATCGCAATACTTTTCTCACCTAGTATAGGTAGGAAAGTAAAAACAACATAAAATAGTAGCATTTATTATAGCTAGTATACCTCTAGAATTCTTACATTAGATTATTCATTATGATATTATTATTATTGATATTATCGGCTTCACACAATTGATAAAGATTCAAACATTACAGTCCGTGGTAACCTAAAAATTTTTGATTAAGGCAAACTTTGTCTATTTAATTAGGTACTAAAACATCATGAACACCCATTTAATTTCCACTTGAATCCTAATATATAGGTAATATGATCAAAAATTCGAGAAAAAAAAAAGTGGCCTATTAAAATATTGGGCTTTCACTTCCAAAATGTCAACATAACGAGGTTATGTAGACCAAACGGCCCAATATTTTTGTAGACCACTTTCTTTTTTTCTATTTTCTGATCACATTATCTTACGATGCAACTAGGTATTGGTGAAGTTTTAATACCTCATTAAATAGACAAAATTCGCTCGTCTCCAGATTGAAAACGACCCAATTTCGAAATTTTAGAAAATAAAATAACCTATATAAAATATGTTACGATAAGATGAAGCTATTCACTAAGTTTTAAGCGGATCTTAATAATTTGATAAAAAGGTGATGGTACCAGGGACTTATTAGTATATAAAAGCTTATTTGTAGAATTAAAACATAAATACTTCGGACACATATAGATGTATATGGATGAATTAAAAATCGATTCTGAAGCAAGATATGCAGTAATAATCAAAGATGAGTGCAGTAACAATAAAATTCAATTTCCCCCAATAAACAGTGTTTTCACAGGTGAACTATTCGCCATGAACCAGACCTTGCTATGACTAAAAAAATGAATAAATAAATAAAGCATGCCATCTCAGTTTACAGGCTTATTTAAGTTTACTGTGGGCCATTGCTGAAGGAAACTCCGGCAATGCTATTTTCAGAAAAATTAAAACTGTCTCTGGAAGATTAAGGGAGTCATTGGACAGAGACATAGTGCTCACATGGGCATTCTCACATTGTGGCATATCTGGAAATTAAGCTGCTTCAAACCTCGCCAGAAGGAAAACAAAGGGGACCACAATGATCGATCTAACCAACATTGCTGACTGGAGATGGTGGTGAAAAAAAAACTGAAAAATAGGAAATCAAGTGGAACCAATCTACAAAAAATCTGCACGAAATTAAAAAATACATTCAACCAAGGATAAACTCGTTCAGAAAGTCTTGTTCAGAGGAAATAATTTTAACATGGCTGAAAATCGGACATGCAGTCATCCTTCACGGCTACCTAATGAGAGGCCTGGAACCGCCATTTTGTGATAGAGGTAACACATCACTTACACTGAAACACATTTTGTAACAACTTGCTGACTATAATCTAAGACAAGAAAAAAACACAACATATCTTCCACCATGTCTAAAGCACTTGCAGATGTTGAAGAGAAAATACTAATGTAAGTATAATTGAGTTTATAAAATACTTAAAATTTGTTCATCTAATTTAATGAGGAATGTAAAATAAATTAATAAGTTAATAAATGATTGGCTTGTCAAACTGGAAAATATCTCTTTAGTTTAATAGTTAATAAATTAGGCACAGCTGTTCCTGAACTTATGCTAATCCATTATTTTACTCGCTATTTGTTGGTTTGTAGTTCTCATACTTACAGTATAGAAGTATATTACTGAAAGTATACAAAGGCGTACTTGATCCTTCATCTACTTTTTCAAAAGATTTCTAGTTCGTTAAAGATAACATACAACAGAAATATTTTTAAAACAGAACCACGTGATAAAAATCTCTATTCTTCTACCTAATGCATTCGATGTATAAGCGATAGTAGCAAAACATTTTTTTTTTTTTTTTTACATTCTTTCACAATATGGACAAGGGCTATATTGAGGAAAGAATACATTCACTCCATAGCGAAATATTTAAATTAATAATTTACTTAATACGTGATACGACTAGTTGGCCAAATATTAAAACAATATGGAAATAAGTAGATCCTATGTATTATGTGAGAAAGGAAGTAATATTTTTTTCTTGGTCGATTACAATATTCCATTTAACATAATAGACCAAAATATTTGTACAAATTGCTTTGCTAGGACCTATTTTTAAACGCTGACTGAAAAGATAATAAAACCAAATGATACCCCGATCATGGGATTTTCTAAATTATTAAAAAAAAAATAATATAAGAATAAACAAATACCTTTAAGGAATAATATAGTTAATATATCAGCCAGGTAAAAAACACGTATTAGACTATTCTACTCCTAAATGTAACATCTTGGAAGACATTATTAAGTGTACCAAAACTAATAGACTGTATCATTGTTAATAATTGTCCGATTTTTTTTTATTTTGAAGGAAATTTTGTTCTTTCTAATTATCATAGGTACAATCGAGAAAAACATGCATACTTTTTGAGATATTCGCGAATAAAGTTTCTTTTCCTTCATAACTTTTCCCCAGAAATTTCGGGAGAATATCTTCAAAATGATTGAATCAATCATTGGATTTTATGAAGAATTGACAAAGTTATGGCGTACCGACAAAAATACACCTTTTAGAAATAATATATAGGATTAGATAGATTGCACAATTGGAAAATAACCTCAATTTAATAGACAATAAGACGCACCTTGGTGCAGAACGTTGTTCTCTCAAATTCGAAGAATAAAGAAATCTGTTAAGTGAGAAAATAAAAACCATACCAGGATATTTTTTAATTATTCCAATTCGTTCAGTCCACAGTCCTCCGAACAATAGTTGATGCTCCGTTTTATGTAACCAACAAAACCCTACATCAGGACCTTAATATCCCACTTGTCCTCGACGGACTTGAAGGTTGAAGCGGCAGTGGCCCAGAGATCTCTTGTAGTATACATCTTGGAGTTCTGGCAATGGCCAGATTCTCCACTCAAGACATGAGTGTATGTGGCTAAAGCACTCTCGCTCAAACTCCATTGGCTTTAGCACCTGTGACGCT
This sequence comes from Nezara viridula, assembly GCA_928085145.1. Classification (NCBI taxonomy): domain Eukaryota; kingdom Metazoa; phylum Arthropoda; class Insecta; order Hemiptera; family Pentatomidae; genus Nezara; species Nezara viridula. The sequence continues at coordinate 19,371,448 of OV725077.1, forward strand.
CAGGGATCTCTTGGAGTTCTGCTTTTCCTTCTATAGATGGAGGGAGAAGCCTGGCTTGGAGTTCCCTACCTGATTGTATATATTGTATATAGGTATGACAATGTTTTTATGTTTTTAATTTACTTATCTTCAGATTATTTTATTTTTTATTGTATATAGTTTTTTATCATTATTTAGTTATTATTTTACTTTTGTTAATATTATATTTAATTATATATATGGTGTGAATGTGTTCATGTATCACTATAATTATTGTCCACGTGACAGATTATTATATTTCTAAATAAATAAAAAATGAATAAATTATTTTAAAAAAATAAAAAAAAGATCCATTTTATATTATCCGAAAAGATATTCTTTACTCCAATAAAAAAAAAGGTAAATTAAACCTGAACCCACTACAACCCATGAAGGGTCTTGGATCCAGTACTGTTCTGGAAAGTACTAACTGTTAGCAACAACGAGGTGATTTGGACATGATCACGCTCAACCTCCAGGTTTTCCCCCTTTATTAAATAAGAGTACCCGCTTTATAGAGGACGGATGTGCCCAAAAAGGGTTTCCTCACCCCAAGATCTATCCACGGCCAATGAAACAGAGTAAATAATTCTACTATCAGCCGGATTCGAACCCGAGACATTGGGCTTTCGAAGTCAGTGCTCACCCACTAAGCTACCAAGCTCCTAATAGAAAAGTACAAAACGAAAATTACTTTTTGTATTAGTATGAGAAGTTAAAAAGAAAAAAAAAATCAGTGCTCACAATAAAAAATGTCCACCTGTTTTTTTTTTTTTTCATTTTATGTATCAAGGAACAAATCTAGTCAGTTTCTATCTAATTAAATTCATGTGACAGATATAGGACAAATAACTGAACTCAGCTTTAAACTCATAAGGAATTCAGCGCGTTCCATTGTTCATCGATTATGACGACTTTTGAAGCCCATGAATCCTTATTATAAGCTCAGTATTATAAGTGAAAACTTCTAAAAATTCTCTGTGGAGTGAATTAGAATGGGCCGTCAGATCTCCGATGTGTACTGCTCGGAAAAAGTCGGCTGGAGTCGACAAATTGAAGTGTTTTTGCATCTGGATTAAAATAATTCTAAATCTAAAAATCTGCATATTGTTCAGCATTTCATCCTTTCTGTAATGGGTTATTATTCAAAGATATATCTTAACGCAATGCCGTGTTAGAGAGTAGGAAAATAAAATATAGTGTCGAAAAAAAAATGATAACGAGTTTTATGGAAGATATGGATTACAATATCACAGAAACTAAAAATCGGACCTGCATACTGTAAGCGAGAGAAATGTTCAACATTCCATGTTCTTTATAATGAGCTATTATTTATAATTTATATCTTATTTTATTAATCTCGCCTTGTTGATGTTTTCATTTATATCTTGTGGTCTAAAGCACACACCTTAGTAAAGTGGGATAAAAAATTATGAAAACTATCTTATAAACTATTCACACGTTTTAGTAATCAAACATAAACTTTATAGGATTAACTACAACGTAAAAATGTAAAACAAAACCAGAGATATTATATCACATCTAATAATTTATTGAATTTCGACCACTAAAAGAAAAAATAGATTGTATAGTATCTAAAGAAACATATGTTCGAGAATATAAACTGAATTTTACCAGAAGAGTTTTTCTTCGATAGGAGCAGAACGCAGAGAGAGAGGGAAGGCCATGCTGATAACAGCTGCTTGGAGATAAGGGGACTGACTGCTCCCTGGGAACAAGAGGCGTCGTTTCTCTCATGTCTTGTTTGAACTAGAACAGAGAGGTATTTCTGCGAAAGATATCGAGCAAGATAGTTTGCGATCCATTTCGAAATGCACTTGAAGCAGGGATTTATAAATTTTACAAATAACAGAAACACAAACCATGAAAAACAAGAAACATGGTGCTTAAATACTTCTGTATTTCCAGAGAAACAAACATGGCGGACGTTGGGAACCGTATTTGTCCTAACCTATTATCTGCACTTTATACAATACGGTAGAACAGATTCCTAGCACGTGGTACAAACAACTTTTTATCAAATTATTAACACATCAGCCTAAAATCTTATGAATGGCTTCTTCTTATTGTAACCTATAATTGTTTTATTTACGAACATTCTCGAAATTGGGACGTTTATAATCTGGAGACAGGCAAACTTTGTCTATTTAATAAAAAGGTACTAAAAACTAATGAAAACGCATTTGGTTTCCACTTGAATCGTACGATAATTTGAAGACAAAATGGCCTACAAAAAATATTGGGCCGCTTTTCCTGAACTCTACTCCCAAATAACGACACTATATTACCCAAAAGGCCTTAATATTTCTGTAGGCCACCTTTTTTCATCAATTGTCTTATGATTCAAGTGGATAGCAAATGGGTATTCATGAGCTTTTAGTAGCTAATTAAATAGACAGATCGAAAGCGGGCCAATTCAATTTAAAAAGTCGTAGGCCACGACGAGATAAAGCCCATTCACGAAGTTTTATGTTAATAATTTGATGATAAAAAGGAGTCTGTACCACGGGCTGTCCTTTTCAGATGAATGAAGTATCAAACTAAACGTAATTTCATGAAGAATTGGCGAATCATAATCTTAAAATTACGATTACAATAAAAATGATTAAAAAGTTAAGAGGTTCAACATTAATCCTACGCCCCCTCCCCTGGCTCGGTAAAAATTCTGTATTGGCTGTAGGACGATTTTCGGCACAATGCGAGATAGAGGAGAAAAAAAAAAAACTCATGGACCTAATATTATCTTAACGATAGATAATATTGATGCCACAGTTGCCATGGATTCATAATGATATAAAAATTAAGACAAACTGCTATATATTATTCCTCAAAGATTTTTTTATTCATTACGCCATATCTGCGTTAATTCTTCATCAAATCCAATAATTGAGCCATAATTTTTAAGATTATCTTCTCCATCAGTTGGGAAACAATTATCAAATCCCGACAAAATTTCAGAGAAAAAGTTAAGAAGAAAAATAAGCTTTAATTCAAAAAGCAAAAAAAAATCAAATCGACGAAATCGGACGATACTGTTGAAGAGCTACCTAATGTTTCAAACATAAGACGCTGACGTCATCACGAACTATGGTAACACTGAAAAGCCAACACAAGCGTGTTTTAAATGTTCATGTTGGATATATTAACACTTTTACTTGAAAATAAACTTTTTCTTGTTTTTATCATACTGGTGTATTCAATTGACTATCTCAAAAGATACAGCCTACAGTAATTTGTACAAGTTTTGACTTATTATTAATGAACTATTATAATTCAACCGAACAAAAGAAAAGTAATTTTTCCATCATATGATACATGAAACCAATAACATCTCTCAAGCCATGAAAACAGACTTGCCCGCATGCCCCGCAAATCTTAACCTCCTTGCCTTCATATCATGAGATATTGATTGACCAGTTCCTGTAAGCAGCTCTTTATTAGTCTTTCTTCTCCATGTGTTAGTACTCTTATTCTAGATAGCTAAGATTATGGTGAGGAGAATTTTCATATCAAATCCTTCAAGCTCAGCTTGCTTGAGTGTCCAGTGCTTGCTGCCATATATTAGACCTGAATTAATCATACCATTATTTCATAACCCATATCTTTGCTAAAAATGGTCCGATTTCGATTGTTTTTTTTTCCATTTCATAACTTACATAAACTTTTCTAAGGAAATATGGTTTTGTTTTACTCCCGAGAAAGAAGATACCTTCTAAATGAAGGCTCCATCGATTTTATGAAGAATTAACGACGACATGGGAAATGCGTGTTGAATTGGTTCTCATCACAGTGAGATTCCAATACGATATTTTGTCATTTACAGAAATAAAAGTAACATTAAATAGAAAAAAAAAAAAAAGGAATGCAAAATATTTAATATTAAGTTAAATTACCATTTGATTAAATGGTAAATAAAATTACCTTTTAATTTAATTTAATTAAGTAGCCATTTAAAGTACAAAGTAGTAAAATATGAACAATAAGGTTGCTTCAGTTAGAGGACAAAGAGGAGTCAATAAAACTGATTGGTCCTTTGGCTGGATGATAATTGAAGTTAATGATAATTTAAATGTATTATTATTATTATTACATCTACAATATCTGCATGGTTGAATAAGTTTAAAATCAAGGAGATAAAAATACAAAATTTGGTTTGTTCGAAGACTTTTTCACACCAAATGTACACGTATATATATATATATCTTCGAAATTCCCACAATCGTATCAGAGGAAAAACCAACTAAGACCACAGATAAGCAACCATCTCGTGGCAATTGTGACAAATATATTCTTTTGAAATGGTATATTTATAGAAACAACCTTCTTTTGGAAATTATCTCTACCTATTACTCTCAAAAAACCTATTCTTTAGCAACTACACCAAGTTAAACTCTTCCAATATCCATATATTCCTCTCATTAGTATTTTAAAAAAATACATAAATTAATAAATTATAAATATATAAATTAATTTATATATTTTTACTGTATTTTAAATTTTTACTGTTAGCCCTTCCATCTATGTTACCTTTCATTAAACTCAATTAATTCTAATTTTACTTACTATTTGTCATTTTTCACCCCGTACAATACAATTACAAGTAATATCTGATATCCTGAAGTGAACCAATTAACATTTTGATGTGAAAACTTCCTTCGGCGGGTTTTGCATTTTTTTGGGAAGAGTGAATTAGATTGAGTCGTCAGATTTCCGCTGTGTAACGCACGTGTAAAGTCGGCTGGAGCCGATTAATTGAAGTGTTTTTGCATTGGATTTAAATATCTTAGAAAAATAAAAATCGGACCTACATACTTTAAGCGAGGTAAATTTTCAGTTTTTCATCCATTCTGTAATTGGCCACTATTTATAATTTATATTTCATATTATTAATCTCACTCACTTTGTAGATGTTTTCACTTTTATCGTGTTTACACATAACAAAAAACAATAAAAGAACAGTAAACTATAAAACAGATACAAAACATTTAGGTACACACTATTCGGACATAATATCCAATATTGAAATTCAAAAAACAATAATAGACAAAAAAAAAAAACCAACAACAAACAGCCATAATAAGAAATAAGAGGACAGGTACAAAGTATAGAAATAAAACTAAAGATAGCCAGATGTTGATTAGTGTATCAATGAATATGAAAAGATGTGTAAAACCAAAAAATAGTTTTAAAAAATGTGACAATTTTTTGATTTTTGACAAATGGTGCCACATCAAAAAAAGAAAGGTAAATAATTGTACAATAGATGAAGTAGAATGATATTGTTAAAAAAAAGTTAATATAAATTGTGCATAATTCCAGTAAAGATAAAGATTGCTCTGATGATGGGAAGATTGTCCCGAAACGTTAGAGATAATAAATGTAATTAAAAGAATTTGAAGGAAATTGAAAAAAATAAGAAGATAACTAAGTTTTTTTGTTTTGTCGTAACTTTTGTTTGTATCTTTTTATTTAAGCCCTTATGAAGGCCTACAACGGGGGTAGAAACGTTGGCGAATGAAATAAAACACTATTAAAATATACCGCTACTGTTAGTGCAAAAGGTCGTATGTAAAAAATTGAGTTTTTTACAGAGAGGCATAAAAACCTGTTATTTCTTTATAATTTATTAGTATAATTTCATATTTTATTTCCCTCTGCTGTTTTTCTATTTATCAGACTACTTACGCATCCTCCTCCTTCCCGACCAACTTCTTACATTTGAATTACGATCCAGAGGGGCCCAGAAATAAGTTTTGTTATCAAGATTTTGAGAGAGTCATGTCAGACGGATTTTTTTAATGTTTGAAAGGAACACATTTGAAATAAAATTAAATGAAAAATAATTTTTATTCTGGGACTAAAGTTTCCCTAGAATAATAGCAGAGTTAAAAAAATATATACATCGGTCTGGCATGTAGATATAATACAAATATATACAAAAAATACTAACAAAAATACAACTATACACAAAAATACTAAGAAGTAAATTGAGTGTGTAATAGTTGGTGGAATAGGTGTTGTTTGAAGGACTTTGTGGACGTGGTTTGACGAAAAAGGATAGATAAAGAGTTCCAAAAGGAGGTAGCACAAATGTCGAAGGATTTACAGAAGGAAGTGGTTTTATGGAGTTGAGAGGGTGAACAGAGTAAAATAAGGAGTTCTAGGATGTAGGGAGGATTTTGGGTTCTGAAGACTTGGAAAAGGAAAATACCACGAAGGAATTGCCGTCGGGAAGTAGGATAGACCCAGTTCAACCCTGTACATAAGCTGCAAACATCAAAAATCCTGCAAATTTCTGTTTTATATTCTTAGGTATGCAGTGGGTATAAAAAATTCCACGTTTTCGCCTTTGAAAGCATTGTGGGTTCGCTGCAATGATCAAAAAACCATTGAAATTTCGAACTTTCTTTGGTTTATTCTTAATATCTTCATTGATAGATAAAAAATGGTTATTTTCAATCTTAAACATCTTAAAATTATCTGACATTTTTGTACATAACATTTTTTTGTAAACCCAACAGGAAACGAACTATCGAGATATTAAAATGTATAAAGTTTAAAAAAAAATAAAAACAATTCAATTATTGTATTAATATTTGTTCGCTAATACGATCATTATAGCACTATAACTATGTCACTTATGAGTACTAAATGATGTGGCAGAGAATGTTAAAAGTAATTTTATTAATATCGATCATATGTTATATCGATTATATGAATTTAAAAAAAAGAAAATACATAAAACACATGTTTTAAGTTATAACCCTGTTCTTTCTACGAAGTTGTGTTGTTAGTTTAATAAAGATTGATTTCGCTTATTTTAAAAAAAGGCTTGTGGTTTATTCAATGTTATACACTTAATAAGAAAACCCATTAACCATTAATAAAATCAACAGAGAACTCTCAGACGCCTATACCAGTGTCGCTTTTCCGCCGATTAAGTGTATTTTCTAAATAACTGCTTTAAATATTTTAAAAAGATCAGCGTTTTAATAAAAAAAAATGTATTTCCAAATGTTTTATTTCACAGAGTTTTTCGTTATTGTTTACCGTTTATTTAAAAAAAAACGATCAATTTTAAACTTTAGTTTGAACGAATTAAAAAACTTGATTTTACTGGTGTGTTTTATCGCCAAGGCAAATCATTTTGATTTTTTAAATGTTTTATTATTTTCTAACTATTTAAACTTAATAAAAGGTTAATTATGACGAAATTAAACCAAATACCGAATCTCTGTGATCGAAAAACTAACTCAAAGTCAATGACGTCAATCTGCCTTGTTTGAACGCCATTTTGAGTCAGTGCGCCTACTTTTTTTCATGGGTACACCGGCTTTTTTTTATTAAATAGTTACAACGAACACAACTATATACAATATATTGGGATGTAGGGGAATGCGTGTAACATACTTATCAAAACACCTCCCGACTACTGTCTACCATTCCAGTCCATGGTCCATTACCTTCAAGAAAAATATCCTAATTCCCTGGATCAGATTCAAAATGGAGTTACAGAATTCTTCTGTTCAAAACTGAAACAGGAGTATTGTGAAGAAATCGAAATGGGTAAATTTTGAAAGCTCGATAGTTCGCTTCCTGTTGGGTTTAGAAAAAAAATCTTATGTACAAAAATGTTAAGTAATTTTTAAGTCGTTCAAGATTGAATATAACCATTTTTTTATCTACGTTGCACTAAAAAGCAGATATTAAGCGTAAACTAAAAAAAAAATTAGAAATTTCAATGGGTTTTGGAGTACTGCAGCAAACCCACCCACAAGGCTTTTAACGGCGAAAACTTGGAGTTTTTATATTCACTGCATACCTAACCATATAAAAAAGATAAAAAAGTGTAAGTGTTTATGATCTGCAATTTTTCTTATTCTAATATCGCTTGCTCTGTTTTTAAGAAGAGGAGAGAGATAAAATATCTTACGAATGATGTTATATATTCAAACTATAAGTACTAGTAGATATATTTTATACAGGCTTTATTTTATTCTATTTATTTTTTCAGCGGTAATATTGATAAGAGAATTCGCCATTGACTGAAATCCATGCGAGGAAGGTGGAATTAAAAAAAAATACTAGAAACCATGAATAATACAATTAAATGTTCGATGTCTAAGAATAAAAATTAGTAATTAAGATAAGTCTATATCAATTAGTAAATATTTTAATGAAAGACTTAGGAAAACTAAACAAGATGAGATATCAATATGTCAACATGATTTATTTGTAGAATTAAGGGGTAGGGAACAACATCAAAGTAGGCGATAACAATGATTTAAAAATGTTTACGAAATATCATTATTAACAATTTATGAATTAAGAAATTATTTAAAAACATTTATCTCCTGCAACAACGTCATTACTCGACATTCAAGATATTTTAGAAAATGTATTTTAAATTATAAATATTGTATAAAATTTCTATGAAAGTATAATACAGAATAAAATAAAAATGGCACAATTAACCTTGAACGCTGAGAAATTATACTCTACTAGTTAAAAGTTTACATCATTCTAATCGTCACCTTATCATTGACTCAAAAATCACAATTTTCGAATTATGACGTTGCAGCAAACGTGCGATATGTATGTCGTATGTTAAATTCCTAACCTCACTTCATATTATCTTCAACAACAAACAGATTAATATTATATTATGATATTTGAACACTATTAAAACGGACGAAACATTGGATTAATTTATCAATAGTATAAATAAATATATAAATACATTTATTTATAAATCATTTTATAATACTTATCATGGATTTATTGCAAAATTCATTAATTGGCATTAATTTCATAACCTCAAATAACTAAGAACTTGGATGAATTTAAACTTTCTGAAATCAAAATGCTGTCCATTTGTTTTAGCTATATATTTTTTTTTTATTTAGAAAATAATTAATAATAATAATAATCGACATTTACGAAAATGTCTTAGTTCAGTTCCATCAAAAATGTACTTGGTGAGTTTTTGCAATACATCGATGATATTTTATACATATACAGTAAATATGGAATAATAACTTAATATATACATTTGCACTAGCATATCCAGGATTTCATTTTGGGGGGGCTTCAGCCCGAAAGCCCTTCTCCCCCTGTAGATCCGCTTATGTATATTTGTACATACGAGGGATTTAAACTAAGCTTTATCTAAACAATTTTTGGTGGAGGGGAGTGTAAATAAAAATTTCTCGAATTGTAAATAATTATAAATACATCCATTAATAGTTATAAGTCTTTTATTCATTTCTTGGAGCACCAATAATCCATAACCCCTCCCCCCCTCCTCCCAATGATAAACTTATTCATTGGTCCATATTTGTTATTGTGGGTGATAAATATTACAACAATAGCAATGTTTTTTATTATTTAAATTACAATACATGAACAGCTACTAAATAAAACATGTCTTATGAACATAAATATTAAAATTTATCTCTAAAATTACTATTGTCCGTATAATTAAATTTTTATAGAAAATTATCGTTATATAAATAAAAAATAGATTTTTTTTTTTATTTATAAAGTCCCTCTCCCTAAAAAAATATAATCTTCAATCTGTTACTGATTCTAAGGATAATTAAAGCAATGCAAGAAAAGATTATATTATATTGAAATCAGTTTTGAAATTAATTTAATGCTAAGAATTATTTAATGTAATATGAAATCACCACATTATTGTAAACATATTTTCCTAATAATTCTTATCAAAAGATTGAACTTTTATAAAACTTCTTATTAGCATTTCAGTAATGTAGTAAAAATTAATAATTTAGAAATATACATTAAAACATAGAAATACTTAAAAACCTTAAGATATAGAGATAAATTGAAAGAAAGATAGAAGGAAGAGCCGGCAGGGAAGTTGCATAGGTTATAGCGGAAGGAAGGTTAGCCATCCTTCAGCTCCCAGGTTTACCGCCCGATAATTCTGGTGTTTTCTTATCACTTCTTGAAACAGTTTGATATCGATCAAGAAGGAATAAGGTGACTTCTAATTTTCACTAAAATTTATTCAAGCAACACAAATAATCGATAGTTTAAATGGTGAAGATGGTATATAACAGAAAGTATCAGTGATGAACCGAATATACTGCTCTCAAAATAAGGTTCTTTATCTGTGTCACTACTCTTTGAATAAAACATTTTCCTTTGTATGCACTACGAGCTCTTTAATTTTTCTCAGAGGATATCGGAGGACATGTGCACGTGTGCGTATGGAACAATGAAATTACTCTAGTACAAAATAATTATTTATATTATTTTTTTTTATTAGTGCATTCGTAATAAGTGATGAAATGTGATCCTGTAATACTTTTAAAAATTAAATGAATAGTAATTAAGATCAAATTGATTAAAGATAACGTATCATAAAGGATCATGTATGTATATAAAAAGAATTATCGTATGGATTAACGAAGACGGTATGTTGACATTGATAACATAGTTTTTTCTTGTTTGATATATATAAGAACAGTAGTGAGGTTATAACTTGGGAAGAAGAGCTCGTGATAAAACGGAAGGGTTGCTAAGAGAATGGCAATCTATCTAGGCCATGCCCAGAGCCAGACTATTTCGAGCGCTGATGGCCGCCATGTTGCCGAAGAGTGCTATCTCTGTAGCTCCAAGCTAATTATGTAAGAGGAGGGCCGTCCTATCCGGGGGCCGCGGAGGCAGAAGAAAAGAAACTAAGACAAAGAGCTAATAGATAAGGTTAAGAACTAGTTGCTAATGAAGATGCGATTACCTGGAACCTCCTTGAGCGGAGAGCAGACAGAACCCTGCTACCTCTATGGAACACTACCACTCTGTACAGGCCGACCTCCTGAGCGCTACTGGCCCAGCCCGTCCCCCGCCACTTCTGTCTCCTCCTCCACCTCGCAGGCCGCTCCTCGTCGCTAAATATATCTTCCTCTTATCGCCTCTTCTTCGGGCATCCTCTGCTCGAGGTTTACGGCCAACGTCTCTTCATTCTTCAATAACCTCCTCCGGGATAAGTCCTCAATCTCTTCTGAATGTCTTATTACCATTCAGCCATTGTGAACGGAATGGCTCCCGAAGCGTGACCTCCGGAGAGGCGTAACCACTTCCAACGCATAGGAGTTAATAACGCCAAGGCGTTAACTTTGGGCGGTGAATGTCAAAGTATGTCGCAATATCTGAAATATAAAAATAATAATTTAAAGAGTACTGAACCTTTTTCTAATTGAAGCACACTCATTGGTTATTAGAAGTGTCCGTGAAATATGAAATAATAACAACGTTTTCAGATTAAAAAAATAAAATAAATAATAGAGGAAGGATTAAAAATTAAATAAAATTTTAGTTGTTTGGCAATAATAACTTCCAATTGGAAACAATTGAGTATATTTTTATTATCAACATTACATGTTAACAAGTTAGTTGACGTTTCGGGATATTTATTCCCATCTTCGGAACTGCAATCCCAATACTCTTGTGGATGCAAGGCTAAATTTTTTTTTGAGCTATATATTGTGCTTGTTACATTACATATTTGAATTTTGTTGTTACAATAAATTTGTAATTACCTTAAATTTAATAATAATAATGTGCTCCCTCTTCAAATTTCTAATTCATGTTCTAAAATGTATCATCTAGAGCAACATCCTCCTTTTGACTAATAATTGGGTATCAGCCATAGTGAAAAAATTGACCTTTGGATCTGACTGTTTTATCTGACTATTTTTATTGTTGTTGTTAATGTTTATTTTATGTGTCTGTGATTTCACTTCTATTAAATTTTAATTTTGTTCAATATGTCCGTGTAATGGGTTCCTAAATTTTTAGTGTCTGTTTTGTAGTTCACTGTTGTTCTGTTGTTTTTTGTAATGTGTATTGCTTCAAGTAATTTTCTATTGTTTTTTTTTGGTTCTGTGAATATTATCTGTGGTTTGTTAAAGTTAAATTTATGCTGTAGTTTTATACTGTTATGTGCTAAGGCTGTTATAATGAAACAAGCACAATACTATAACTAAAAAAAAAAAAAATAAAAAAAAATAAAAAATATTTAGCCTTGCATCCACAAGAGTATTGGGATTGCAGTTTCGAAGATGGGAATAAATATCCCGAAACGTCAACTAACTTGTTAACATGTAACGTTGATAATAAAAATATGCTCAATTGTTACCAATTGGAAGTTATTATTGCCAAACAACTAAAATAAATAGACAACTTCCCAGAAAAAAAGATTAAATAAAATTATCTATATTTATATTATTTTATAAACTAAAATAATATCCTTAAAATGCCCTCGGGCAGTGGAAGGAATTTATTACATGTATATATTGTATTATTGTATACTATATATGTAAATTGTTTCAATAAACATTTTGGAGGGTAACAAAAAAAAAAAAAAAATATTGCGAAACCATTTTTTTTTTAAACTAAAATAATTAGAACATAATGTGATAAATTATTATTTATTAGTTATACATATTCCTGGCTCATAATAAATTTGCCATCTACCTCAGTATTCAGCAAATATGATATCAAGGACAAGAATAAAATATTTTACAGCGAAATGCATAGGCTGAGGAAGAGGTGTGTAATGGATTGGTAACTTGGACTCTAGAATTATTTTACATAATTATCATTTAAGCTTATCTCTACAAATTCCAAAATTTTATTTTTTCCAGTTTGAACAGTCAATAAACAAATTAGAAGTAATTGAAAACGACATAAATGAATTGAAAAATCAAGCTGATCAGGTAAAATATTTGGATGTGTTTTCAAGGAAACAATTGTTTGTATTAGTTCTGAGTTTTATCTTTAAGTTGTATCAAATTGGATAGACATGCTGATTTAAAAACTGCAGATGGTTTTCTTCAAATGTGATAAATAAAAACGGAAAATAACAATTTATATTTATTAATTATTAAAAAGATTATATGAAATACTTTTTAAAGGCTAAAATATCAAAATATTATAAAGTTCCTCTTAGTAACAAATAAAATAGTTATAGGAAATTGTTTATAATAATATCGACAATATTTACTATAGTGCCATCTTTCAGTCTCCACATGACGTCGATTCCAGTGACGCGACTGGTAAGGAGGAGCTGGGATCTTCTGAAGTCTTGCTTCGTCTTTCGTAAGTGAAAGACAAATCCTGGCCTAGAGTCTCTTGGGCGAATGTAAATATATAGAAAAGTATGAATGAATTTTAGTTGTCTATTGTTTTTATTCATGTATATTTTTGGTTTATTATTTTCAATAACCAACCATTGTGATCGACCAAAAAATTCAAAAACTTAACCCTCTCTCAAAATTTGAGGTTTCACGTTTCAGGATGAGTAGAATTCGAAAAACGAATACATTTTTTTTTGTCAGAGGTCACCCGAGGATGATTCTCCTTCATAGGCATTACTATCCGCCTTTTACTTTCAAAATGGCGACCGAAAAATCTGCATTGCTATAGACTGTAGCGCCTAAACGAATGTACCGATTTCAATGAAACTTCGCTAGTCATTTTCTCTACGCCCTTTAAATTTATCTATATAACATACTTCAACGAAAAGAAGCTTGAAAAAAGTTACGAGGGATGGTAAAATTAAATGCCGAATAACTCGAAAAGTTTATACTTTTTTGTTGATATTGTACGTTTTTTTAAAAGTTTACGGAATTTCCCAAAAAAATCATTAAAATCGGACAATTATGAGCAAAGATATGGTCTCCGGTTTTTTAAATATGTTCTACTCCAAATGTTATATCCTTGGTTTAGTTTTTAAATTTTGAATGTGTTACTGAAGTAATGCTATTTTTTTTTAGCATATTACTAATGATTAAAAAAAGTTCAGTCCAATAATTGGAATCACCTTTTGTTTATTGAAGGTAATGTTACTTTAGATGTATAATTGTTTGGAAATAATAAACCATTGTGGAATAATTTGCAGCTTTTTTTATTTGCATTCAACTTTAATTTACTATGTTATCTATTGATCTTAATACATATTGTCCGTGGGTGTGGCAGAATGTATTGTTATTCAATAAAAAATATACATAGATTAAAACAAAAAGTTGATATTTAAAAAAAAAATGTTAAAAAATGAATATGAAGAAAAGTCAAAACAATTAGTTAATAACATAATGTGAAATGACAAGAAAACTTTTTTTTTTCTATTTCAATTCTTTATTGAGAAATATTATAATCTATCACATGTAAGGACAATAATAATGATAAAAGAGTAGCTCATTCACAATCTAGGTACAATGTATAAAAATAAATACAGCAAATTAACAATACTAAAAGTAAATGTTGCTTAGTAAATTAATAATTTAGTAAATATGCTTTTATAGAATATTTACAAAATTCATTCATTCAAGATCTCCGAGCCAAGCATTTCCTCCCAAATCGTTGTAGGAAAAACAGGACTCTAGGAGTTCCCATTGCACAATTGAGGCCATAGCTGATAAAATTCATTGAGCATAAGTTTAGATTGGGAATTCGTCACGAATAAGTACAATAAAACTTTTATAGTCGTAATTAAGTTAACATAATTTAAATTTAATTTAAAAAAAATTAAAATCGTAATTACTAACAATTAATAAAAAACTAAAAATAATATTAATAAAAAGAAAACCAGTACGGCAGTATTCAAATTTATTTATTCTATTTCCTCATCCTTTTAATCAACAGCTCACTCTCTGGCTTAAGTCTCTTATAATCGCTTCCTAACTGCAATTTAAATTTCCCATTTATTTGCTTAGCTTTTCTCTTTTCTTATCTACACAGTCTGAAAATATTTTCGTTCTTGAAAAATCGATAATCCGTGAAAAGGTGCTCCCTCAAAATTTTGTTGACCCAATTTGCACTATGCAGGCCCCTTCTGGGCCCCCCCTCCTATATTATATCATTTAATTTCCGCTCATTAGTTTTTTTAAGTAAACGAAAAACATTATTCGGTCTTCCTGTTTCCTCGAAAGCTCCAGAAGACTGGTAGTTGTTATCAGGTCTAGAAAATATGTTACAGCTGACACATCTCTAATAAAAAAAAAAAAAAAACCATTTCTGAGCATTTTTCCATAGCTCATTTATTTTTTATGTAAATAGTCTAATACATAATTCATTAAATAATAATTCATAACGTTTTCATAAGATTAAAAAAATTGTATTCCAAAACTTTTGTTTTCTGAAAGAATTAAATAAAAACTGTGTATAGGGCAAAGCTGAGCAAAATTTGTTGATTATTGCTTAAAAGAGTATAAAAAATGGGGGAGAAATATAAAAGTGACTATATAAGTGTTATTTATGTATTTCAAAGAATTGATCTCAGTATTTTTTTTTTTTTTTTTATGTAACCAATATCGAACTGGTTGAACCTAGATTATTCAGTGAAAAATAATGATAATTAATTAAATTATCAAAAGCTGTGTTAAGCAATAACGTAGACAGGCATTTATTTAGATTATAAATGAAGTAACGTTGGAATTATTTGTCAACTGGTGGGACTGAAGGCATGTTTGCTCAAACCTCTCTTTTCTTTACTCTACTGTGAGAGTCTAAACGAACTTTGAAACTTTACTAGGCCACTTTTTAAGTCACCAACTATCTATAAAAAGGACGATATATTGCATTTCTCTTATTTTGAAAGTTGTTTTAGTCCTCCTAGATCGGCCCTCAGCACTAGCAAATCCAAGATATAATTTTGGGGGGGGGGCTTCAGCCTGAAAGATTTTTTTTCATACACAAATAACGATAATTACTTTGAAAAAAAAAGAAAGAAATTAACTACCTATATGAGATAGTGTTTAAGTGGTTCTTGAAGTCCTATTCAATGTAATTACAAGAACAAGAATAAATTAAGAGATAGTTTTTAATATTTTTTTCCGTAAAACATGGTTATATTTTACCATTTTGGGGGGCTTCAGCCCGAAAGCTCTTCCCCCCCGTAGATCCGCCTGTGGCCCTGGGAAGAGTGAGTCAGGAGATGGCACAACAGAACATTGATTGTACATTCAAAAGAAAACTAACAATGTTTTTAACTAAACAAATTACTTGACTACATGAATAAAATAAATAAAATAACTATGTATTAGGAATTAGTAAGAGACTTGATCTGATCAAATTCAATAAATAAATTTCTAAATTCGTTTCTAAAAACCTAATCTTCTATCGGTTGATAATAATTTAAGAATATTTTTTAAAAGAAAATTATGTTTTTATTAAACAATAGACTTTGTTTCCATTAAAAATAGTTTACTTGTTTTCTATAGAAACTTGTTTTGAAGAACAGAAGTACGAAGTAACAATTATTTTATTGTTAACGGTTGATTAAAAATCCACCTACAATTGTATTGTATTATTTCATCTTTAATATTCCATTTCTCCCTGATCCTTGGAAAATATCTATTGTCAAAATGATCCACAAACCCAAAAAGCCACCAGAATATCCATCCTCTTACCGTCCCATCCCTCTGTTACCCATCATGGGAAAAATCCTTGAAAACTAATCTTAAAACGCCTGTACCCAATCCTAGATTCTAATCACATAATCCCAGATCACCAATTTGGATTCCGCTCCTCCCATTCCACTATACAGCAATGCCATCGTGTGGTAGACGTAGTATCCTCTGCATTGGAGCGCGGTATGTACTGTACGGGGGCCTTTCTCGATGTTGAACAGGCGTTTGATAGAGTTTGGCACCCGGGACTGCTGTACAAACTCCGAAAATTCCTACCATCTACCTACTTCCTCATTATCCGTTCCTACCTTACTGATAGATACTTTAAAGTAAATCACAACAATGTCTATACATCCCGTTTTTCCCAGTCTGCAGGTGTTCCTCAAGGTAGTATCCTAGGTCCTATCCTTTACACAGTTTATACAGCTGACATCCCAACCCATCCCAACACTGTCATCACCACATATGCTGATGACACATGTATCCTATCAGTCAATAACGACCCATCTATTGCATCCCAAACCCTTCAATTCCACATCACAAACCTGGAAGAATGGTGTCAGAACTGGAGAATTAAAATAAATTCCAATAAATCCCATCAAATTACCATCACTCTTCGTCGTAAACCAATGACTTCCTGTCCTTCAGTATCCTTTAACAACACCTCACTTATTCCTGTTGAACAAATCCGTTACCTAGGACTCCATCTGGACAAACGTCTAACTTGGAATCATCATACTAGACTGAAACGACAAGAAACAGCTCGACGTTTCCGACTACTTCAACACTTACTAGACAAACGCTCTAACCTTCCAATCAATTATAAAAGACTCATTTACATGACTACAATAAGGCCTATTTGGACTTACGGGGTTGAGCTATGGGGCTCCACCAAGCCTTCAAATTCCTCTCGCATACAGTCCTTGCAATCCAAAATCCTTCGTAAAATCCTCAATGCTCCTTACTTTGTCACTAATAAAATTATCCATAAAGATCTTAATGTTCCTTATGTTTCAGATCTGGCCCAATCCAGATACCTATCCTTCCATAATAAACTTCAGAATCATCCCAACCCTCTCGTTTCTAACCTTGCTTCCTATTCGATTCCTGATAACCCTCCGAGGCGTCTGAAAAGAAGATGGCCACGTGAGCTTCTAATATAGACATATTATTAGAGTGCTACCAATGGGTAGTTTCTCAACATGTGTTCCATGTCTTTATACCAATGTGCAAATTTACTAGATGTATTTTTTTGTATACAGTTGTAAATATCATTTAAAAAAAAAAAATATATATATATTCCATTTAATTATTTCTAATTATTATTATTTTTATTTTACATAACCACAATATTCAATTTTATGCATTTGTCATCTAATATCTAATAAGTAAAATAAAGGTTTTGTCTGTACATTGAATAGAATCGGTTTTATGATATTTTTCCGTTTCATACATTGCAGACACCAAATCCACTTTTAAATATTTTTTTGTCTGTCTGGATGTCCGCATTGTCCAGCGGAATTTTGTCATGGGTAAGCTCAGCAATGGCTTATAGTAGACTTTTTAAATTTTGACATTATATGAAGGCTTGCTTGACTTAGAACATAGGCTTTAAATGGAAAAAAAATATTGAGTAGAACCAAAATTATGAATTCTTGAATCATTTGTCTAGAGATATCGGTTGATGTTGATAATAAATGTTAATAATAAACATATGTTCATAGGTTAAAGACCATCTATATAAATAAAATAAAGGTTTTGTCTGTACATTGAATAGAATCAACTCGTTCCAAGATATCTTCCCGTTTTATACATTACAGGCGCCAAATCCACTTTTAAACATTTCTTTGTCTGTCTGGATGTCCGCATTATCCAACGGAATTTTGTCAGTGGTAAGCACGGCAATGGCTAATGGTATAATTTTGAAATTTTGACATTATATTTAGGTTTGCTTGACTTAAAACATAGGCTTTAAATGGAAACAAAATATTGAATAGAACCAAAGTTATGAATTCTTGTGTAATTTGTCTAGATATCTCGGTTAACGTTGATAATAAATGTTAATAATAAACATATGTTCATAGGTTAAAGATCATCTATATAAATAAAATAAAGGTTTTGTCTGTACATTGAATAGAATCCAAAAAAAAATCCCCCACCCGCCACAATATTCAGTCAACGACGGGTACATCAGCTGGTTCAATATAAAACTTGACTAACTGCATCTGGGTACACTGATTCGTTTAGACATTTGATCATCAGTTTAATTAAAAATCGCATACAAACAAACTATGCAATTGCATACAAATCAGGACCTTGATGATAACACTTGCGTATTGTTACAATTCGACACCAGGAGTTATAATAACACGGATATAATCTTTTCTAAACTGACACTTCAGAAAATAATGTTCTTAATTAATCCTAACCTATAGATGTTCTTATCTCTTCACAGGAGGGTTCGGAATCAAACGAAGACTGATAAGGATGGGCGTATCCTAGACAAAGTAAACATCAACCTCGAAAAATTGTTAACTTACAGTTTTGATGCGGCATTCCTGAACGACATTACTACTTTAATATCGATATTAAAAACAGTTTCAGGTGGATGTTAATAATTCGATAAAAAGGGGTCTGTACCACGGACTAGTAAACTTGTATTGTATGATACCGTAGGAAATAGTGCTGACAAATAATAATAATAATAATAATAGTAAAGACAAAATTATGGATGAAATATATGGTAATATTTAGGAAGCATTAAAACATTAAATATATAACAAAAAATTTACCTCAGAAGGAAGATTTAATTTGTTTGCACACCTTCAAGAAACTAATATTAACTAGTTGGCCTGTGCGAAAAATTCGCAGTAAATTTTATTTAGTAAAGAAGGAGTAAAACAATATGGAAATAAGTAGTTGCTATGTATTATGTAAGGAAGGAATTTATATTTTTTCATTAGTCGATTACAATATTCCATTAAACATAATAGACCAAAATATTTATACAAATTACTTTGCTGGGAACTATTTTTAAACTCTGACTGGAAAGATAATAAAGACAAAATAATGCCCCGATAATAGGATATTCTAAATTATTTAAAAAAAAAAATGAAATTTAAGAACAACAAAATGTCTTTAAGAAGTAATTAAACTTCTTTATTGAGATATTACAATCTGTCACATTCAAGGACAGTAGTAATAGTGATATAGAGTAGCTCATTCATAATATACAAAAAAAAAAAAAAAGATAAACGGCAATATAATAATATTAAGAAGTAATAAAGTTAATATAAAAGCCAGGAAAAAAATGTAGTAGACTATTCTATTCCTAAATGTAATATCTTTAAACAGGAAGACATTATTAAGTATAACAAAACTAATGGACTGTATATTTGTTAATAATTATTCGATTTTTACGACTCTTTTTTTTAGATAAGTTAGTAATCTTTTTAATTTTCATGGGTACAAGAAAGAAAAAATGCATTCTTTTTGAGTTATTCGCAAATAAAGTTTCTTTTCCTCCATAACTTTTTTTCCAGACATTTCGGGGAATAGGACTATTTTTTCATGTGAAGGAGAAGAATATCTTCAAAATTGACGATATTATTCCTCTGATGAGGAATTGACGAAGTTATGGCGTACCGACCAAAAAACACCTTTTAGAAATAATATATGGGATTATTTTATGAACGAGTAAGATAAAAAATAGTGTTGTTTTCAGTTGTAGATACTTTATAATAGATATAGTGCAGTGCATTATGCTTCATAAAGACGTGATTCATTGGAGTCGGAGTCCACTGCACATGCGTCATATCGTAACCCTCCTCGTGGCCGACATCAGAGACCAACCAACCTTTTCCACACTTCCTTGGACTTCCTAAAAAGGAAGAGTTTCTGAGCGGCATGAGATCATGGAGGCAGACTTTCCATTCTGGTTGGAGGTGAGATGGACTCTTCTCCCCCCCCCCCAAAAAAAAAAATTCTAGGTAATTTATATTATGTGTGATAATTAACATAATTATTGTAAAACGAACAATATTATACTATATATACATTTATTTATTGCCCTCTGCCTTCATTGTCTTTCGACAACACAGGATTTTATTTTGTTTGTATACAACAATAAAATTTATGTCTTCTCCTGTACTGTTATGTCTTTCCTCTCTGATTTATATCCTGGAGTCAACCCGGATTGAGATTTTATATACATATCTCATTATATATAGTGGTTCATTGGCCTATTGGTAATAAAAAAATTAGTTCAAAAATTAAAAATATCGATAACAAAATTTATTTGTATTTTTCGAGGAAACTCTGGCCCCCCTCAGCACTAGCGGATCCAGGATTTAATTTTGGGGGGGCTTCAGCCCGAAATTTATTTTTTTCATAAAAATAATGATAATTACTTTAGAAAAAAAGAAAGAAACTAACTACCTGTATGAAATGATGTTTGTGAAGTGATTCCTAAAGCCCGTTTAAATGTAATTACACGAACAATAATACTTTAAGAGATAGTTTTTTATATTTTTTTATTTTTTATATTTATATAAGACATGGTTAAATTTTACCATTTTGGGGGGGAGCTTCAGCCCGAAAGCTCTAACTTATGTATCTTATGTATGTCAAACCCATTTTCTTGGTTGAATAATAAGTTTATATTATTTTTAACAGTGTTATATACGTGAATTATTATATTTATTTATGAGATATTGTTTTTTAAGCATCATGTTATTTTTATTAATGATGACTGGATTCATGAATTAACCTAAACATATTTATTTATTGTAACAATTTAGATTGCTGAGGATAGAGTTTCCTTGAACCATACGATAAATACATTTTGCAATCAAATACTAATTTTCGATTAATTTATTTATGACTAATGAGCAAATGAACCGCTACAATAATAGAAAAAGATCAAACAAGCACAATGAAAAATATCATAATATATAAAAATGAATTTTTGCCAATGTATGTATATATATATATATATATATATATATATATATATATATATATATATATATATATATATATCGTTTTTATGTTTCTTTTTATATTTAAAGGTTGGAGGCAGTGATATGAACTCTCAATTCTCTTATGCTTTAAATTTGCCTCTAGAAATATGATAAAGGATGCATGTAAAAAAAGAAAGGTCTTTTTAATATGAATGAATTATAAACTCTTAGTATATGTTAAGTTGATACATATAATTATCTTTTATGAGACAGTGAGGCCGAGCTGGCAAACGTGTGTGTACAAAGCACGCGTTGCCCGGCAACCAACCACATTATTTTGCAATAATTACCTATTGTCAGAGTATTATAACATGATAATTTATTTGGTTTTAAACCAATTGAGATAAAAGAGGAAAATAATAATGTAACGATAGACTTCCCCCACTTTTTAGCATGCACCTTCGCTTGAGTCAGCATGTTTCTCATCGTGCCTATACCTGCTACATCTGTTATGTCGTCTCTTCTCAATGTCAGCTCTCATCTTCTTTTCGTATTTAATGGCAGTGGCGGGTTCAGGAATATTCTGAAAAGAAAAAAAAAGCCTCAGTTTAGTTATTTGTTTCAAAGAAGAAACATGGCAATGTCCTACAAAATTCTCGTAATACTCGAAAATTATTAAATATGAATGGGAAAGTGTCCTTAACAGCGTACTGCACTGGTTTGAAAATTTTAGCAGTAGAGATACGATGTTGGAAAGGAAGAAGGGCCATTAACGGATATTGATGAGGTTCTGCAGGAAGCTGTTGAGTCAAATCCGTCCACAAGTACTTGCGAACTTGCCAGGAAATGTGTTGTGTCGAAAGACACTGTTAGTCGAAAAAAGAGCAGTAGACTAATCCCTCACGAATTTTTCCCTCAGCAATCAGCTAAGAGGTTAGAAATTTGTGAAAATTTATTGAAAAACCCTTCTGATATGAGAATCCTTCCTCATCCACGATATAGTTCAGACCTCGCACCATCGGATAACTACTTATTTAGATCCATGACCCATTTTAATCAAGGGAAAAATTTTGCGGAAGTTGAAATTGCGCTGCAAGAGTTCTTTGACAGCCATCCCAAAGAATATCGAGCGTGGGATCGAGCAATTGGCCAGCAGATGGCTAATGGCGGTAGATAACAATGGAGTATACTTTGTCGATATTGAATATCAGTAATACTTTTACGTGATAAAAGTGCCTGTTGTTTGGTTCCTTTTTCTCACCTTCCAAGGAGCTGTAGTCAGTGGTACAGAACCCTTTTTATCGAATTGTTAACATCCGCCATAGCCTTCGTAAATAGTTTCATCCATAGTTGGGCATAATCATAATCAACGATTATGATTACGATTACGATTACGATATAAAAAAAATATTTTTGATTTTGATTATAGATTCACAGTAACGTAATCTGTAATCTAATCGCGTAATCGTAATAAAAAATCAAATAAACATGATTTTTCCTCTGTTATGGTTAGAATAAAAGGGAAACGAGTATCAAGCATTTTTCTATTTTTCTTTTGCTGTCGGCAGCACTACTATCGTCGGTTTAACATTTAAAATTTTTCTAATTTTCATGAATGGACGCTCGGTTTATCACCGTCTAAATGTTACCCACTATGTTGATTTTAGGCGCAAATGGGAAAATAGTGTAAAACTTTTGGAGCTTTTCATCGCATTCTCTTTTAGAACTCGTGGATGGATGCTCGGTTTTCACACGGCACAGCTCGTAATACATACGACTCTGCGTAGACGCAGCTTGTGATGTAGAAAGATTTAGGCGAAAATGGGAAATGGTGTAGAAAATTTTCGCATTTATATTCGCATTTCTCTATTTATATCGTTGAACGGAATGGCTCGATTTTTCACCGTTTCAAATAGTTTTCCAACATAAGATCTAGGCGAAAAAAGGAGAATTGATGAGGAATTTACCGATTATATCGCAGCTTAACTTCTCATGTTCATATTTCGGAAAACTGTTGAAACGTGAAAAACTGATCCTCTATTCCCGAGATAATACAGGAAAAGCGAATGAAAATTTGAAAAAAAATTGTACCACTTCTGTATCCCATGGCGAGTCCAGCCTCTACACAGTGAATAAAAAGGTGGAACGGTGAGAAACCATACTCCCATTTTACGAGTTAACAGTGAAAAGCTAGTATGAAAATTCGAATTTTTAACAACATATCCATTTTTGCTAACGTATCATAGCTGAGAAATTGATCCGAACTGTAATCCGTAAATCTATTCTTCAAATTAAAAGATAGAAAAAGCAAAAGAAAAATTCGGAAAATTGCACACACTCTCTGTTTTTTCTGCCAGCTGTACATAATTGGAACATTAACAAATCGCCCCTTCATCCCGATATAAACAAGAAAAAGCCGAAATTCGGAAAATTTTTAAACTCCTATTTCCATTGGCTTCATCTAGGCATCTATAAAATGTGAGACAGTAAAAAACATCCTTCATTCCGAGATAAAATAGTAAAGCGAAAAAAATTGAGATTTTTTTCACACTATTTTCTCTGTTTTCGTCTACCTCGACATAGCCGGAACACTCGTTGAATGGTAAAATCTGATTCTTCAATCGAATAAAAAGAGGAAAACCAAATGAAATTCAGAAAATTGTTACCACTCCTTTTTCCAATAGGCCTCCTATATATCACGAAAACTGATGGAACGGAGAAAACCGAGAAAAAAATTCATGCATCGATAAAAAAGGAAAAGCGTAAAGAAAATTCTGAAAATTTTCTACAATATTTCCCTATTTTATACACCTTACATACCGGAAAACAGTTGTACGGTAAAAAACGATCCTTCATTCGCGGATTAAAGAGGTAAAGCGAATGAAAATTCGGAAACTGTGCAATGGTTAAACCGACGGTATTATCATTAAACGAACTTCCAACAGCTAAAAGAAAATAGAAAATGTGAACACATGTATTTCTCGGGGCCTATCTCTAAACAGAGGAAAAGTCGGTGAATATTTGATTTTTTTATATTAGCGATAACGCGATTATGATACGTGATTACGATTACAGTGATTTTTGATTACGTGATTACGATTACAGAGAATATGATTACGTGATTACGATTACGCAATTACACGATTATAATTCGTAAAATCAGGTTTCTGATTACGATTGTAATCAGGTAATCGTTATCTTCTTTTACTATATTA
Organism: Nezara viridula; assembly: GCA_928085145.1. NCBI lineage: Eukaryota > Metazoa > Arthropoda > Insecta > Hemiptera > Pentatomidae > Nezara > Nezara viridula. Next base: position 19,396,102 of record OV725077.1, read on the forward strand.
ATATGCTATTGAATCATGTATAAAATTGGGGTGTCATTGAATTTTTTATTTTAATCGACAATCATGTAATCGTTGATTACGATTTTGCCCATCTCTGGTTTCATCTCATCGTAACCTAAAACTATTTTATTTACGAAAACTCTTGGAATTGGGGCTCTTTTCAATCTGTAGGAGGGCAAACATTGTTTATTTGATTAGGCATTTCGTAAATACCCATTTGCTTTCTACTTGTATCATAAGATAATTTGATCACAAAATCGAGAAAAAGGCGGCCTTCAAAAATACTGAGCCGTTTGTCCTATATAACCTCGTTATTTTGTATGACCTACACCACCAAACTTTTAAAATAACGAGGTTATACAGGGCAAACAGGCCAATATTTTTGTAGGCCACCTTTTTTATCGATTTTTTTTATCCAACTATCTTACGATCCAAATATAATGCAAATGGGTATTTACGAGTTTTTAGTACCTAATTAAATAGACAAAATTGGCCCCCCTCCAGATTGAAAACACCCCAATTTCAAGAGTTTTCGTAAATAAAGTTTTCAAACCAACGAATCTTCGAAATTGAAAGAAGCTCAGAAACAAAAAACAGGTTACCTAGAACTTAACAAGTATTCGTGAATCAAACCTTTTTTTTTTTTTTTTTGGTGTCCCTTCTTCGCCATTAAGTGTAGGCCGGGATTTAAAAGACTCCCCCGGCACCGGGACGCGAACTCGTGTCTATTTTTATATCTTTGAATCATAGATTAGGTTGCCAGGCAACGGCGGTGCAGTGCACACGCTTTAGGCCATTCGGCCACCCCGCCCACACAAAGTATTTATTCGTGAATCAAACCATGTCCATATGAAGTTGAGTACGTTAAAAACGAAACTTTTGTAGACTACTTCAAAATGAGGTACATCCACTCCTTTCGAGCCCCCTCCCCTCTACAGACAAACAAGTGAATTACCCGTGTGATCAAATATTCGCTTTCAGGCCAAGTGTTTTACAAATTTTCATTTGAAGTATCGTCTTTCTGCATTTTGGTAACTGAATTGGTTTACTGAAAAAATAGCAAAACAATATGGAAATAAGTAGTTCGTATGTATTATGTAAGGAAGGAGTTTATATTTTTTCCGTGGTCGATTACAATATTCCATTAAACATAATAGACCAAAATATTTGTACAAATTGCTTTGCTAGGACCTATTTTTAAACACTGACTGGAAAGATAATAAAAGTAATAAAGGGAAAATAATCCCCGATCATGGATATTCTAAATTATTAAAAAAAAATAAAATGTAAGAACAACCAAATGTCTTTAAGAAATAATAAAGTTAATATATCAGCCAGGAAAAAAATGTAGTAGACTATTCTACTCCTAAATGCAATATCTTTAAACAGGAAGACATTATAAAGTATACTAAAACTAATGGACTGCATCATTGTTAAAAATTGTCCGATTTTTATTTTTGTTTTGTAGGTAATTTAGTAATCTTTCTAATTATCATGAGTACAATCCAGAAAAAAAAGCATAACTTTTTGAGTTATTCGCAAATAAAGTTTCTTTTTCTCCATAATTTCTTTTCCACAAATTTCGGAGGGATGGGACTATTTTTCGCAGGTGAAGTAGAAGAATATCTTCAAAATGAATGGTCAATCATAGGATTTGATGAAGAATTGACAAAGTTATTCCGTACCGACAAAGGTGTTTTTAGAAATAATATATAGGATGTTATGGATGTTACTACAATAAATCTGATTGCTTTTACCTAACTAATATCTGTTTTTCAAAATAACTAAAAAGCTATAAGTTAGAAATAATGGCTCTAAAGATTGTGAGGCAGAAATACGATTAAGAAAAGTTACATAGAGCATTATATATTTATGTTAGGCCTGCAAAAATTTATTCGTTAGTTTTTCGTCTTTGAAATTTTTTTATTTTTTGTTCTTACAGGTTTTTCCTGTATGTCTGTCGATTTAGAGTATTTTATCTTCTTCTTAAGCATGCAATAAAAATTGAACGGAAAATTTACTTCATCAAATAAAAAAAAAAGCGGTTTACTTCGTATTATAAATAATTTTATGTTTTGCACTCACAGACTTTTGCAGCATGGCTGTCGAAATACTGATTATGGAATATTAATTATCGAACTGGCTTAAAATAAATATTGTGTAACGTTACGTAGGTACGTAGTTTCTTGTAGTTAAGGAGTCCGAGCTATAGATCGCCCCGCCCCAGCCCGCATCTTCGATATTAAGGAGGCTTCTTAGTGGCTGGGATGGTCCAATGGAGCGCCGTTCTCCAGCGTTTAGTGTTGCCCAAATGCAAGACCAATGCAAGACTTTGCTAGTCTTGGTCTTGGTCTTGCAGTGTTCACACCTGGTCTTGGTCTTGCACACTCAGCGTTGGTCTTGCATCAAGAGTCTCGCAGCTCTTGCAACTACCTATTAGCCTATTGCTGTTTATTAAACACGTTAATTTATGTCTTAGATCAACACAAAAGAATAGATACATTGGAGCCTATCTTTTGACCTAGACATAGCAAAGTCCAACCAAATTTACTTGAATATACCAAATTTACTTTAAAGACATTGTCAAGATAGATAGTATAGACCATCACCTTAGATGGAATGTAAGGGTTGTGGTATAAAGAAATTAAATATAATGTTAGCATTTATAGTTTATTTAAACAATAAACAATTTAAGCTCATATGCGATTCCACCGTCGTTAAATGGTTAATAAATATCTTACATTATGTTTTTTTAATTATTACTAATTATGTCTGATTTATGAAGAATTTTTTATTCATTTAATTTTTTTTCTTACGAATTCTGACTTTGACTTTTCGCTATGAGTCTTCTAGGAGCAAACTTCTAGAGTTTCTAGGAAATAGTATTTTAACTAATTTCATATTCATTTGCACAGGCGGATTTACGGGGGGAGGCTTTCGGGCTGAAGCCTCCCCCCTCTCCCCCCCAAAACGGTAAAATATAACCATGTTTTATAGAAAAAAATATTAAAAACTATCTCTTAAAGTATACTTGTTCGTGTAATTGTATTTAATAGGACTTCAAGAACCACTTAAATACCATTTCATATAGGTAATTAATTTCTTTATTTTTTTTTCAAATTGATTATAGTTATATGTATATGAAAAAAAAAATCTTTCGGGCTGAAGCCCCCCCCCCAAAATTAAATCCTGGATCCGCTAGTGTTCATTAGTCATTGTTTAACTTTTTTTACTGCATAAAAATCGGGCTGTGGTCATCATATTGGCCTAACCTTCCGAACACCTAGCCTTCTCAGATAGTCAAGGCTTCCGATCCGAGGGCGTCCTATACTTCTTTTGCCATCCGGCTTCTCATAGAGCATCCTCTTAGGCATTCTTTGGTCGGGCATTCTTTCCACCTGACCTATGCGCGCGGTTTTTATCAATGCCATAATATGGGGTTTCCCAAACAGTTTATGCAGCTTCTCGTCCCTTCTTCTTCTCCAAAACTACACAACATCCGTGAAAAACCTAAAGAGTTGAGAAAACAATACACAGAAACAGAATTTTACATGATAAAATAATTGAGAATTTGCGTCCCAGTCCGTGGAGAAGGGGAGGCTCTTAACTCTGCGTTCTCCCTTAGCCAGGGAAAAATTCTGTCAACCCTTAAAGGCGAGGAAACAGTGAACAAAAATAAGACATAAAATGAGAATTACATATTATATTATCAATCTATTTATTGAATGATATCACATTCTGCCACCATCTTGGATATTGGTTATAGGGAGATTAGATCACATTTTAGTATTATTTATTTATCGGGGTACAGGACAACAATGGACCACGCGTATATCACTTCTAGTTCTTTTCCTTTATATATACCCATAGATAGATACCCAAAGAAAAGAAAATAGCTACCCATATTCTTTTCATTTTTTCTCCCATCTCCCTTCTTCTCTCCCCTGTCCATTTCTCACTCTCTTGCTTCCTCTTATTCGCTACAAGAACCTTTATTTATTTCATTATTTTCCCGACTTTATCCCTATCTTGGAAGTCCTCCTCTTTGATACCTATTTTCTTCACTTCTTCTCTTATTTGTTCTAGGTAACCTTTTATGTTTTTTAGTTCCATTACTCGATCGAATATTTGTTTCATAATGTACTTTTTTTGATTACTCCGTATTTCCTCAGAATAAAAGTGTTTCTCTATCCACCGTAGGCTTTCTGGAAATTCACAAAAGATCTACATTCTCTACCATCTAACCATGTAGTATCTCAAAATTATTATTATTTTTTTTCTGTTGGCTCTACAGACCTTGTAGAGTTTGTGTTTTCCAGTTTGTGGCATGAAGCTCAGCTGTATCTTTGTTTATCCTATATATCCATCTGGTTTTTGGCCTCCCACGTGGCCTCTTGTCTACTACTCTGACATTCATTGTCGTGTAAAGGCGTCCTGATGGATTGCTACAAGCTACATGCCCTGCCCATCTTAACCTCCTTGCCACCATGTCATGAGATATTTACTGGCTCGTTTCTTTCCGCAGTTCTTTATTGTTCCTTCTTCTCCATGTGTCAAGGTTCTGGTCCCATATAGGTCCTGTTATCCGACGTAGAACTTTTCTTTCGAATCTCTCAATTCTCGCTTCTAGTGTGCAGGTTAGAGCCCAGGTTTCACAACCGTACAGCAGAACTGGCTTAATCACGGTGTTGTACACCCTTAATTTAAGATTTATGGAGATTTTTCTGGATTTCAGTACCCTTGAAAGAGAGAAGAAAGATCTGTTCGCACTTGTTATTCGCTGGTTTATCTCAGTTAGTTGACCATTTATTGAGATTATTGTGGAGCCGAGGTATTTGAATCTGTCTACTTTCGGGAATGTATATATAGATGTACAAACAAATAAAAGAAACAGAAACAAAAGAACAACTAAATAATAATCAAAATAATATTAAATGTTATTCTGTATATATTTGGGTAGAATGGATTTTTAAGTTCGTTCTGAGAGAAAAAATACAAAATCTGAATTCCAGAAAGAGAAATTATCTGGAAAGGGAAAACATGACGGAAACGCTGCAGCGAACACTTGCACCACCATATCCAGCACCGGAGCCGGAGGATACCAATCCCCCCCCCCTCCCTTCACTCCACCCTCCCAATGACTTAAGCTACTCATTTCTTGACGCTTCAGATTAGAGATGGAATTTACTTACCTGAGGCCTTGAAGTAACAGCGTGTTGGGGCGTTTTCCCCTTTAAAGTGCCCACTGAATTTTATACCATGAAGAATCCACGAAATAAATCTCAACTTTCCCACTCTGGATAGAATATGTTTGGTCGTACCTTTATAACAATCATCCTCCTCCCCCCCCCCCCAAAAAAAATATGAAATTAAAATTAAATTAAGTCAATTACTATTTTTTTAGAATGGTAGTACCGTTTTTGAAGCGTCAAAAACTAAAAAGGCTGCAAACATTTTTTTTTGGGGGGGAGAAATTTCCAAGTCGAAATTAAAATCCCCAAAAAACATAGAACCGTAGAGAAACCGAGTACCTATAGTCCGTGGTAGAGATCCCTTTTTATAGAATTATTAACATTTGCCTGAAACTTCGTATATAGTTTCATCTCATCGTAACCTAAAACTATTTTATTTACGAAAATTCTTGGAATTGGGGCGTTTTCAATCTGGAGGGGAGCATTATATTTGATTAGGTACTAAAAACTCGTTAATACCCATTTACTTTCTACTTGGATCGTAAGATGATTTGATCTCAAAATCGATAAAAAAGGTGGCCTACAAAAATATTGTACCTTTCGTCCTATATAACATCGTTATTTTGAAAATTTGAGGGTGTACGCCAAACGGCTCAATATTTTTGAAGGCCATTTTTTTTTTCGATTTGGTAGTCAAATTATCGAACCAAGTAGAAAGTAAATAAATATTTACGAGTTTTTAGTACCTAATTAAATAGACAAAGTTTGTCAGAATCCAGATTGAAAACGCTCCAATTCCAAGAATTTGCGAAAATGAAATAGTTGTAGGTTACGGTTAGATAAAGCTATTTACGAAGTTTCAGGCGGATGTTAATAATTCGATAAAAAGGGGTCTGTACCACGGACTACTACTTTAATTTTTTCGAAGTGCTACTCTCCGATTTGACTGGCACTGGCGTTCAAGGCTTGGACAAGAGCCGGGTCAAAGGTAAGATGGATATCTACCAACATCAGCTGATGCCTCATGTTTATCATGCATTCAATGTGATATCTATCTATGTATAACATTATATATATATATATATATATATATATATATATATATATATATATATATATATATATATATATATATATATATATAGTTTATTGTAAACCAAAGATGTTTATTAAATGTTTTCATTATATCAGTGGTAGCTCCGGAATAGATGTTAATACACTAACCTTCATTAATGTAAGCGAGCTCAATTGGACTAGAAGTAATGTACGAAAATAAAATATTATATTTTATACACACATTATACACTTTTCCGAAGAATTATAAAAATCTTATTTATAATATCAATCTTCTTTTTATATCAGGTATACTATTGAATCAGCATCTTATGAATTATAATTTATTGTTACTTTACTTTCCTTCTTTTTTTTTTATAGAAATTTACAACTGTATTAAATAAATACTAGTTGGTTCGTGCGAAAAATTCGCAGACAATTTTGGTTAGTTAAGAAATAGTAAAACAATATGGAAATAACTAGTTCCTATGTATTATGTAAAAAAAGAATTAATATTTTTTTCTTAGTTGATTACAATATACCATTAAACATAATAGACCAAAATATTTTGCTAAGACCTATATATAAACGCTGACTAGAAAGATAATAAAAGTAATAAAGACAAAATAATGCCCCGATAATAGGATATTCTAAATTATTAAAAAAAAATAAAATGCAAGAACAACCAGATGTCTTTAAGAAATAATAAAGTTAATATAAAATCCATGAAAAAATAGAATAGTAGACTATTCTACTCCTAAATGCAATATCTTTAAACAGGAAGACATTATTAAGTATACCAAAACAAATGGACTGTATCTTTGTTAATAATTGTCCGAATTTAGTAATATTTCTAATTATCATGAGTACAATCAAGAAAAAAAAATGCATACTTTTTGAGTTATTCGCAAATAAAGTTTCTTTTTCGCATTTTTCGCATGTGAAGGAGAAGAATATCTTCAAAATGAGTGGTCAATCATTGGATTTGATAAAGAAATGACGAAGTTATGGCGTACCGACAAAAAAATACTTTTTAGAAATAATATATAGGATAATTAGTAACTGTGTACAAGTTATAAATAATGACATGAACAGACTTGTCGATATACTACCCAGTCGAAGCACTGCCTATATAATTCTTGATAAGAAGATCTCGAGGCCGTCTTCTTTTCAGACGCCTAGGAGGATTATCAGGGATCGAGGAAGAAGCAAGAGTGGAAACAAGTGGATTCGGATGGGACTGTAGTGTGTCATGAAAGAATAGATATATCAGCGACATATGGGACATTAAGGTCTTTATGAATGGTTTTATTTGTGACAAAATATGGGGCATTAAGGATTTTACAAAGGATTTTGGATTGTAAGGATTGGATACGAGAGGAATTCGATGGTTTGGTAGAGCCCCAAAGCTCAACTCCGTATGTACATATAGGTCTTATTATGGTTAATTAGATAAGTCTTTTGTAATTAATTGAAATTTTAGAGCGTTTGTCTAGTAAATGTTGGAGCAGTCCGAGGAATTTCTTGTTGTTTCAGTCTAGAATGCGAATTCCAAGTAAGACGTTTGTTCAAGTGGGGTCCTAGGTAGCGAATTTTTTCAACAGGAATAAATGTAATATTATTGAAGGAGACTGTAAGATGAGAAGTCATAGTTTTACAATATATTGCTTTGATGTTGAAAATTCCTCTCACTATGTTCTCAATCTAGTAGACTCTTTCTATTGTTACATACGAAGTTAATTGGAAAACTATCAATTCCATTTCTGGCTGAAGCCCCATTAAATGTTAGGACATGTCAAGAAAAAATATTCTAAAAATTATCCCTAAAAGAATTATTATTGTAAACAGTCGTTTTTCTCACTTAAACATTATTTTATATAGTTTCTTCTTTGTTTTTCCAGTATAATTATCATTATATTGTAAAAACAAAAACTCGAGCTCCCTCCAAAAATTAAGTTCTGAATCAGCTATTTTATAGTTTTAGTCTGTGCTATTCCCTTATTAATTTTCCATGAATGAACTTCACAGGCTTCTTTCACGACGAACAGGCTTTTGATCGAGTCTGGAACTCAGGACTGCTTTACAAACTCTGTAAATTCTTACACTCTACATACTTTTTCATTATCTTTTAGCAAATCACAATAATGCCTATTCATCGCTCTTTTCTCAGTCTTCTGGTATTCCACAAGATAGTATCCTAGATCCTACAGTTTATACAGCTGACATTCCTATCCCTCACAAGACTGTCATTACCACGCATACCGATGACACATGTGTCATCTCAGTCAATAATGACTCATCGATTGCATCCCAAACTTTTCAATCACTCATCACAAGCCTTGAAGAATGGTGTCAAAAATGGAAGATTAAAATAAATTTCAATAAATCCGATCAAATCGACTTTAACATTTATCGTAATCCTATGACTTTCTGTTCTACAGAATCCTTATCCCTGTTCAACAAATCCAATATCTAGGAGCGCACCTGGATAAGCGTCTAACGTAGAATCTTCATGCTAGCCTGAGTCGACTCGAAAACGCTTGACGTTTCCGATTACTTCAGCACTTACTAGACAAATGCTCTAAGCTACCAATTAAACACAAAAGACTTATAAACACGACTATACTGAGCCCTATTTCAATATACGGAGTTGAGCCCCACACTAAACCATCGAAATCCTCTCATATCCAATCCTTACAATCCAAAATCCTTCGAAAAATCCTCTACGCTCCTCACTTTGTTACAAATAAAATCATCCAAAACGGCCTTAATATTAAATATGTTTCCGATTGGACACAACCCAGGTACCTATCCTTGCGTAATAAACTTCAGAACCATCATAATCCTCTTGTCTCTAACTTTGTTTCCTCTTCGATCCCGGGTAACTCCTCGAGACGTCTGAAAAGAAGATGACTTCGTGATCTCCTATTTTAGAAACTTTATTAGTGTGCTACCAATGTTTTTCTACAAGCCTTTTCAAGTTATATTATATCTCTGTATCACATTTACTGGATGTATATTTATTTTTATACAGTTGCAAATTCATGAATAATAGTTCTTAAAAAATCCAAGGGTGCAATTGAAGTTGTGGTATTTATTTTTATTTTTTTTAATTGACTGAAATCTGTGGGGGACAGCAAAATTTTCTAACATCAAATGTATTCAATCCTTTCAATCTAAAGTCCATCAAACAATAGTTGATGCTCCGTTCTATGTAACTAACAAAACCCTACACCATGAACTTAATATCCCATTTGTCCTAGACCTTATCCCAGAAAAATTCTCCAAATTTCACCAGAACCTTACCTATCATCCGAATCCCCTTGCAGAATCTCTATCCAGCACCACCCATCCTTACAATCTTCCTCGAAGGTTGAAGCGGCAGTGGCCCAGAGACCTTCAGTGATTATGTATATATTGGAGTTTTGGCAATATCCAGATCCTCTACTCAAGATGTGTGATTGTAGCGCCTCTCCTCAGCCTCTACTGGTCCTTAATACCAGTAATGCGGCTCAGTGCGAGGCGCTGGGATCTCCTAGAGTCCTGCTTTTCCTTCCACGAGTGAAGTGAAAAGCTTGGCTGGGATTTCTTCTGAGTGAATGAATTCTGTAAATATTTTATAGTATGCATGTGTTTTAGTTGTTATTTTGATTAGGTTAGTTCTTTTATTTACATTTATTTTTATTGTTTATTGTTATATACATTTATTTTAATTATAATGAGCTATGGGGCTCCACCAAACCTTCAATTTCCTCTCGAATCCAATCCTTACAATCCAAAATCCTTCGTAAAATCCTCAATGCTCCTTACTTTTTTACAAATAAAATCATCCATAATGACCTTAATATGTATCAGATTTGTCCCAATCCAGATATCTGTCCTTCCATAATAAACTTCATAACCATCCCAACCCTCTTGTTTCTAACCTTGCTTTCTATTCAATTCCTGATAACCCTCCGAGGCGTCTGAAAAGAAGATGGCCACGTGATCTCCTAATATAGACATGTTATTAGAGTGCTACCAATGGGTAGTTTCTGAACATGTGTTTCATGTCATTATATCCATGTGCGAATTTACCAGATGTATTTTTTGTATACAGTTGTAAATATCATATAAATAAATTTTAAAAAAATATATTTTTATTATTATTAGTTTCTGTATTATTTATTTTTATTTATTGTAAATAGAGTGTGAGTGTGCTCTCTGAACACTATTATAAATGTTCTTGATTGTGACAGAATGTAATATTTCTAAATAAACAAATTAAAAAAAAAAATTGACTGAAAAAAAATCCATATAAGCAACAAATGGTCTTGGTATGCCACTGTTGCCAAGCAAACACCAGTAGTGGTATTGATTGAACGAATAACTGTAGTAAACAAAGAAGTATATGTATTAAAGACGAACCATATACAGATTAATTTCAAAACACCACACAACAATTATAATATATAATTAAATATCACTTACAAACCAGGAAGGTAGCTAATATTACTTGATACATTTATTTACAAAAAATAAATGAAATTGAATTTATAACCTATTTCCCTAAGTACTAGATAAGACGCCATCGACCATAGGAATTATTCTTTCCCTCTGCAGAGAATGGCTGCCTACACCGGCAACAAGCTAAGCTTTCATCGACTGGACTAGGCGACCATCTGCTGCAACAGCCATCTGCCAGGACCCCAGGATCGACATCTGCTCCTCAGCTTCTTCAGCCAGTCATTTGCGTCAGAGGTTATAGGAGTTTATGTTAGCGTCACCCAGAGCACGCTATTCTTAAATTTCCGAAGAATGCCGAATGTGGTCGAGGATTAACGATCTAGTTAACACCCCAAAAGAGCGAACTTACGAACTTTTAGGTTAGATTAAGATATAACATATATACAAAAAATTATTCTCACTTTTTTCATACGTTAATCACGCTATTATATACAAAGTTTTGGTTTATTATTTTCAATAATCAACCATTGTGATCGACCAAAAAATTCAAAAACTTAACCCCTTCTCAAAATTTGAGATTTCACGTTTCAGGATACATAGAATTCGAAAAACGAATAAAAATTTTTTTGTCCGTCCGCCGTCCGCGCATTTTCTCCGAAACTACTGGACCGATTTTTTTAAATTTAGATATAAAATTAGAGGTCACCCGAGGATGATCCTCCTTCATCGACATTATTATCGGCCTTTTACTTCCAAAATGGCAGCCGAAAAACCTGCGTTGCTATAGACTGTAGCGCCTAAACGAATATACCGATTTCAATGAAACTTCGCTAAAGTCATTTTCTCTACGCCCTTTAAATTTATCTATATAACATACTTTAACGAAAAGAAGCTGGAAAAAAAGTTACGAGGGATGGTAAAATTAAATTCCGAATAACTCAATAAGTTTACACTTTTTTGTGGATAGTGTATAGGGTTTTTTAAAAGTTTACGAAATTTCCTAAAAACCAAAAAAAAATATTTAAAATCGGACAATTAGGAGCAAAGATATGGTATCCGGTTTTTTAAAAACATGTTTTACTCATAATGTTATAAATTTTGAATGTGTTACTGAAGTAATGCTATTTTTTTTAGCATATTACCAATGATTAAAAAAAAAAAATTTAGTCCAATAATTGGAATCACCTTTTATTTATTTTTCTTTGTAACTAGGAAGGTAATGTTACTTTAGAGATGTTACTTTTAAACCATTGTGGAATAATTTGCAGCGTTTTTTTTTTTTTCCGATTCCTCTGAAACGGAAAAAAACATGAAATCAGTATTATATCCGAACCATTACTCAGTTTTTCTTAAATATTTACCTTAACCTTTTTTCTACCTGTGGTATTTGAAGGTGCGTTGTATTGATAGAAAATGATATCTCTTCCTGTTTATTTACAGGTCCTATTGAAATGTTTGGAGTTGAGGGTAAAGTTTTTAGAGTCATATTTTATTTTACATATACAAAGCCCATATATTTGAAGAGATGATATCATTTAATGTTGGTGGAATGATACCTAATAAATTAAATTTAAAAATATTTTCTATTGTTGTTAACTCATCGTTAACTTAAATACTGGACAAGCATTAGTTAATGGAACAGGAATGAGAGTGAAGTACTAACGGAGGCTACTTTAAATTAAAGAATTCTAATTCAAAGAATTAATTTAACATATTTTTTGACACAATACTTACATTCGAATTTCAAAGAAGAATGTTCTTATTAATAGCTGCATTTGCTATGAACATAATCAAATCGCAGTGTAAAAGTTTTGGAAAAATGTGTGTGTTATACCGAAGTCCAGTAATTTCGCATGGACAATTATATGTGGCAGCAAGTAGAGCACGTTCATTTAAAATACTGAAATTTATATTTTCAATGGCAATGGGCAAGGCTATGTACTAAACAATAACAGAAAATTCAAAAAGAACATTGTTTACATAGAAGTTCTGAATAAAAATGGATTTAAATTGCTAATTTAAATTTATTTTTTACTTGCTTAATCATAACATTAATTTATTGTGATAATAACACACATAAATTAAAATGAAAATTAAATATTTTTGAATGAGTCTATTTTGTATTACTTATAAATAATATTAAGTGGTTTAAGCTCGATTTTTAATTGAAATTGAAATTTTGTTTCTATTAATAAATAAGGATTTTTGAATCGTGATTTACTCTTTATTTATTTATTTATTAATTATATGTTTTCCTCACATTTTAATGGCTATGGTCGAATTTCGACCACTGAGCGAACACACATTCTAATCAAGTTGTGGCGCAGTTTTCCTTGGCAGCATATCTTCTCTGTTTTTTCAATCCTACGTCCTGTAGGACGGGAGGGAGGATATGACTGCTGCGAAGAGAATTCTGGTCCACAGCTGATGTATTCTTGGAGGAGCGGGCATGACGTAACACGTCCTTGGGTAAAAGAGGACGAGGTTGGTAATCCTTGCAGCGAGCTACGAACTGGGCTCTTGTAGTAGTAGTTGAGAACTGAGCGAGCAATGGCCGCGGTCATCGCGCACTCTATTTGCAAATCAAGGAGTCTTATCAACAATTTGCAGTGCATCATCATGTGCTATTAAGGAAATGTTGTAATCATCATTCTAATCCTCAACACAATATTAATCTTCTCTATTTTATGAAGGGAAGCCAGTCCCTCCAATGTTCCGCAGTCATTTGCTTAAAATAACACCAACAATTCAGTAAACTATTATGACCAAAAAAAAAAAGGTTAAATAAAAAGATAATAAAACAATTTTTAATGAATATAATTTTCTGTCGGAATCTTTACTTGTTGGGCGCCTGGCTTTACCAACCTTTCATCTCTAACCAGATAATTATAGAGAATATAAGTTATGTACCTATTATTTGGCCATGATTAATCATTTATCCTACCATGCTAACTCAGGTGAGAAGGGGTTAGGTTGGATATTTTTATAAAGCAGCAAAAAAGGTTAACAGATCTATTTACGGAAAGAAATATTTACAGAATTAATACTATGTACAATAAAAAGAAATAATATGCAAGGAAAAAGAGAGAATATAAACATAATTACTATATAAAATTAAAGATAAATAGGACGATATTTAAGATAATAAAAATAACAAAAAAGATATGAGAAGGAGTTGATTAGGGGGTGCGGTCAAATTAATACTAAATTAAATAAGTAGAATTATTTAATTTTTGCCGACGTTTTGACCCACTTTGTAGGTCTTCATCAGGGCGTAGGATGTAGCACTGCGGGAGGCAGTTGAAACACTCAAAGCTCAACTTGAGTTACCAATGTTTTTCTACAAGCCTTTTCAAGTTATATTATATCTCTATATCACATTTACTGGATGTATATTTATTTTTATACAGTTGCAAATTCATGAATAATAGTTCTTAAAAAATCCAAGGGTGCAATTGAAGTTGTGGTATTTATTTTTATTTTAGTGAATGAAGTCTGTGAGGGACAGCGAAATTTTCTAACACCAAATGTATTCAATCCTTTCAATCTAAAGTCCTTCGAACAATAATTGATGCCCGGTTCTATGTAAATAACAAGACCCTACACCATGACCCCAATATCCCATTTGTCCTAGACTTTATCCCAGAAAAATTCGCCAAATTTCACCAGAATCTTACCTATCATCCAAATCCCCTTGCACAACCTCTATCCAGCACCACCCATCCTTACAATCCTCCTCGAAAGTTGAAGCGGCAGTGGCTCAGACACCTTTTGTGAATAAGCATATATTGGAGTTTTGGCAATGGCCAGATCCTCCACTCAAGCCAAGTATGTGTGATTATAGCGCCTCTCCTCAGCCTCTACTGGTCCTTAATACCAGTAATGCGGCTAAGTGTGAGGCGCTGGGATCTCCTAGAGTCCTGCCTTTCCTTCCTCGAGTGGCGTGAAAGGCTTGGCTGGGATTTCTTCTGAGTGAATGGATTCTGTAAATATTTTTTTCAACTGCCTCCCGCATGCTACATCCTACGCCCTGATGAAGACCTACAAAGTGCGTCAAAACGTCGGCAAAAATTAAATAATTCTACTTATTTAATTTAGTATTAATTTGACCGCACCCCCCCCCCCATCAACTCCTTCTCATATTATATCAACGGTCAACCATCTCTACATCATTATGAACAAAAAAGATACTTATTCTAAATACAATAGTATGGCATGCCACATCTAAACATCAAGAAAAGATAATCAAGATACAAGTGATATCAAATGTAAGAGCACATGCACATGCTAAAATATGAATTAGTAATCTGGCACAGGAAACAAAAGAGTCGAGTTTTTTTTTTTTTTTTTTTTTTCCAATGCTTCCCCAATCTGGGTTACACCATATAGATAATAATTATATAACTATTTGGTTTTAGCGAATAATTCCCATTGTACGTCAGTGAACAAATAATAATATAATATAGAAATAGATTAATTTAATGCAATATAAGCGGGAAGTATTATATTTTTATCCTTGGTCGATTAAAGAAGTTCGTTCCAAATAATAAACAAAAAAAACATGTGTACAAAATAGGGGTGCCCATCCTCTCCCCAGGTCGATGGCACATGAACTTTCCTCTCTTTCCCAAGAAAATTTTTTGCTCCCCTCTTTTTAAAGACAGTATAAGCGAAAAGAAAATTAGAAAAATCATAGACCATATATTCAATTACTAGAGTGAAATTTTTATTCTCAGAAAAATCATAATCCTGTCGACTATGGACTATGGACTATGTAATAGTAAGGAGGTAAATGTACTGAAAGTCCCCAACCACATCTGGTGAGCCAGATTTTGGAGGAGGAGCCTAGAAAGTCACTTTTTTCGGGTTTTCGCTTATATCTGGAAAACTATCCATCGCATGGACAAAGACGTTTTATGCTAAATTAAAGCTGATAAAATTTGCAAAATGATTGATAGTATAACTTTTTTCGCTAACTAGCGTAGTTTCCGAGCTATCCGTCCTCAATTACGCCCAATTTTGAAAAAATAAAATGTTCATGTTTGTTTTTGTATTTCAGGTGTTCGCTTGTATAAAAAAAAAACTATCCAACCATCAAATACGAGTATCTACCTAAAGATTTAGATGTATAGAGAGTTACAGCAATATAAATAACGCATATTTTAAAAATTTTCTATACATCTAAATCTCTACGTATTTTTTTTCTAAATCTCTGCAAATATATAATCAATCATATTTCAAATTTTATCAGCTTTAATATTTTATATTTTAATTTTTTCGATACAATGGATAGTTTTCCTGATATATGTGGAAACCCGAACTACAGCCATAAACATTAGTCTTTTTTTTTTTTCAAAATCAGCCATATTTGAGGACGAATAACTCGGAAACCAAGCGAGGTAGCGAAAAAATATATATAATCAACCATATTGCAAATTTTATCAACTTTAATTTTGTATAGAACGTCTTTGTCGATGCGATAAATAGTTTTCTTGATATAAGTGAAAACCGGAAAAAAGTGATCTTCTAAGCGCCCTCCTCTACCCAACATCTGGCTCACCACCTAGGAGTGGGGACTATTAGTATGTTTACCTCCTTACTAGACCAAGCAAAGTCGAAAATTGTATCCCCTTTTCGGGCATTCATTGACTATAAAGTAGGATCTGCTCTTCTAAAAGGAAACCTTCATGCATTACCAACGATTTTGAGTGGAGCTTACAGTACATGTAATTACAATTGCATACATTTTAAATGTTATCACTTTGTGAATATAGAACAAAAATAAAATTGTATTTCATATTATTAATTCCTCTTTGATGTTTTCACTTCTATAGTGTTCAGCACACAACGTAGTTTTTTTATTCTGATTTTTCTGGAAGATGTTATTATTTTTCCCACTTGAAGAAGATAATCTTCAAAATTATGGCACAATCGATTTGATGAAGAAAATATGACCGATAAAAAAACCTCCTTTGATACTTTAAAAATTTTAATTTCGTATTTTAGGGAAAAATACGAAAAAGATCGATATAGTCCAGTAAAATTAGAGACCCAACATTAAAAAAATAAAAATGAAACTTATACATTCAGTCAGAAATTGTTCATTAGCCTCCCCATAATAACTAGTAAAAAGTTCCAAAGAATCCCGCGACGGGTTTTACATATTTTTACTCGATTCGAGATGAATCTTGACTTAAAGTAATTGAATTTAATGTAAATTGATTCTAGTTTACTTTGAAGTAATAAGTTGTAATCTAAATAAAACATTTTTTAGTTATTGCGTTTTATTCAACAAAAAACGTGGTTGACAAAATCAAAATTTAAGTTTTCTGGTTCTCTGTATGTAATCAGACCATGGTTTATGGTAACTTTTTATAAGTTTTAAAGTCTTCTATCACATATTATCAATTATATGAAATTAATGTCAATCTAAACTTCATATCATTATCATGAAACTCCCCATTAGTTGATATCAAATATTCCAAGAAACTTTGAATTATAATTTGAACGATCGAAAATGTTAAAAAAAAACAATTAAACTTTAAAAGGGTATCTTCTAGCATGAACAAAATCGATTTCGTACTTTGGAGCAATTTTTGCTTTAAATGAAAAATCAATAAAAATATTTCTTCTGTTCATTTTTCAGATAAATTTTACAAATAAATTTGTAATTCTGTAGTGAATAAGTTGGTAAATAAAAAAATCATAACTTTTCAAGGGAGCAGTTTAACAGTTACTTTTATCTGTACTATTGTAATGAAGGCCTTAATCACTGAGAAGCAAAATGAAGTGGCTCATCTTATTTTTGTACTATTAGTTTCCATCTACTAATTATATACAACTAAAATCTTCTCAGACTATCAAAGTAAATAATGGCCATATTAAACAAATAAAAAATGAAATAAGTAGAAATGAAAAAAACTAGAAATATTAGGATGATTACATAGATAAATTTCATGATCTTGCATTTAATACTGTTTTCGTTTGACCTATTGACGATCCAATAAGGTTTCAAATAAATTCTTGAGGATTTTTTTTTTTTTTATTAGAGGATTTAATAAATCAATAAAAATAATCTCATAAATCATAAAGTTTTAATTTTTTAACTTGTATATATTTAACTTTTTACAGCCAAAAAAAATCAGACTTTTTCGATATAATTTTGTTTTTTCAGCTATAACTCCTAAACGATGCATGAAAACGAAAAATCTACTCATTATATAATTAAATATTGTTAAATTGTGCGTCGAAGTGGTAAGGTATAAAACCACGGTCAACCAACGCTGATTTTTACCAAATTTGTCAAAAATAATACTAATTACTGTTAATGAACACTGCAATTTGGAAATGAGTTACTTAAGAGGAAAAACCCAAACATCCTAAAACAAGTAAGTACTCGAAAAACGATGGGAAGTAGCTCATTTGTCCCTACTTGTCGATTTCAAAGCAGCCTATGATTCTGTGGACAGAAGCTGTCTTTGCAAAATCATAACTGAACTGTGAATTCCCGATAAGTTGGTGAGATTGACGAAGACGCGTACAAGAGACCCCAGATGTAGAGTCCTAATACAAGGAGAAGCCTTTCAAGTTCAATCGGGCTTACGGTAGGGAGATGGACTATCACCGATGTTGTTCAACTCTGCCCTGGAGAAGAAAATAAGAACAACATCAAAGGAAAATGAAGGGGTCCACGTCGGAATGAATCATAAAATCCTTGAACACGCAGATGATAAAGCTGTCCTTGGAAGTAATCAAGAAGACATTGAGAAATTCGCTACAACTCTGATAAGAGAGGCAGAGCAGAGCGGTCTACAAGTAAATAAAGACGAAACAAAAAATATGATAGTAGCCGAAAATTCTACAACAATAACAGGATCTGTGTAGAAGGAAAAATATTCCCGAGGGTAGAAACATTTAAATACCTCGGCTCCACAATAACCTCAATGAATGACCAACGAACAGAAATAGACCAGCATATAACTAGCGGAAACAGAGCTTTCTCCTCCCTCTCAAAGGTATCGAAATCCCGAAAAATCTCTAACTAAGGGTGTATAACGCTATGATAAGGCCAGTTCTAATATATGGCTGTGACATCTGGACACAAACCAGCATCCTAGAAAAAATTTTTGAAAGATTTGAGATGAAAATCCTCCACAAGATAACCGGAGCGATCTGGGGTCAGAGTACTAACTCGTGGAGAAGAAAGACCAATAAGGAGCTGCTTACAGAAACTGGTCAATTAATATCTATTGATATGAAGGTATGGAGGTCAAGATGGGCATGTAGCTCGTAGCAATCCAATGAATGCCTTAATAGAAGGCATAAGACCACGTGGAAGGCCAAAAAGCAGATGGATAGATAGAATCAACAAAGATGCAAAAGATCTGGGTGCAGATAACTCGAAAGAAATAGCCCAGGACAAGCAGAGATGGAGCAGGCTTGTTAAGGCGGCAAAAGATCTACATGATCTGTAATACCAACAGAAAAAAAAAATTATTATTTTAAATTTATAATTAGTGTATATATTTCATAAATGATGTTTCAGGATTAGAGGGATTATGGAATTAATGTTTTATAAATTTTATGATTTTTTTTTCATAGCAACCATCTGCCGATTTATTATTGCCTTACTTTGGAACTTAAAAGACCTGGAACCCTTTATTAGGGTGTTATGGTGCGTTTAAGCATTTAACAAACTATGGAAAACACAATTATCCTAACTAACAGCGACATTAACGCTAAACCAAACTGTTTTTTTATTTCTCTCGTAGAAAACAACACAAACAAGAAACAAAAATACTGCCAAAAGTATCGACCCTTTAGGTTAAATACAGGGTTTCCACTTTGCTGAAAAACTGCCCTTTTTAGGGAAATTCTAAGGCTGAGAGGGGAAGAAAAAGGAAACAATTTTTATCAGTAAAAAGTCTAATCTGAGAACAGTTTAATCTATTTTTTAATAATATAAATAAATCAGACATACAATGAGTAGTTACATGTAATATTCAGTATTATTTGGGCGGAAGGGATTTGTATGTTCGTTATGAGGAAGAAAAAAGGGAAAATGTAACTGACTAAAACGGAAATGAAAAAAAAAAAATATGGTGGAAACGCTGATTGTGAAGTACTGTTTCTTGGTCAACGCTTGTGCAAGGAGGTGGTTTGACCGACATCATGCTCAACCGCCATGTTTTCGTCTTAGTTAATAAAAAGAGACCGTTTCAATGAGGCAGGATGTGCCCTAGGGTCAGGTCAATCCATGGCTGGTGTAACAAAATAATTAATTATATCCTAATAATTATCTTCATCTAAAACGCCGTTATATATTAAAAATAGGTTTACTTATTTGTAGTCCAGTAAAATCGTTGTAAAAAGACATTTTGCACTAACAGTAGGGATTTGTGGAAGTACAATTTTCTTATAAGTCCTGCATTCTGACCAATAATAACTTTAAATTTTCAATCTCAACCAACCTTGAAAAAAAAAATGAAGAATGTGTGTTTTTTATTTTTCACCAATTAGGAAAACCAGAGAACAATTTGTTAAGGTGATCCATACTTCATTAAACTAATTTTGCAATAAAATGAACCAAATTTTCGAAAAGTACAAAGTAAGTAAATTTTATCTATTTCATTCAATTTTAAAATGATATTTTTATAGCAGGCTCTACTTTCTTCAAAATAATTAACATGACACTCCTAATTCATTTCCATTTCTGTGAACTTTTCCTTTTATTTACAAAAAGAATTATAGGAAAATAAAATTGTTGTCCACTATAACAAATTGTTGAGTGACACCAATCTTTTATTAAAATCGACTTTATAGTTTTATTTTTTAAACAGCAACTATTGTTCAAATATTTTACGAGCTAGTGTAATTAAACCTGTCATAGTTATTTAAAATATTATGTGAAATAATCTCATGAATTTTGGTGAGTCAAAAACCAGAATAATTTTAGAAACAAAAGATTTTCCATTGGTTTTTGACTTAATAAAAATGCAGATCCTACAGGAAATTACTTCACATAATATGAATAAATAACTAAAAACCATTGTTACTTAATCATTCGCAATGACTTAACAACTAACAGAACAAGAAAATAAATCGACTACTTCACAAATTATTATAAATGTAATAACCAATTGTAGTAAAGCTAAATATTTCTTATATAATCAAAGTTTACCACCGGACTCTGCACTTTTAGTACTTACATAAGAGCAATCAACAATCATATTTAGTTTCAAATATTCAATATATTTCAATTTTTCGATGATAAAAGAATTAACAATCTTATTTCAGAGGAAAGCCATTACTATGTATTTGTAAATTAATATAATTAAATCATCTCCCATCTGGTATCCTTCAGTGATAATTATGACTTTTTTTTACTGTTATTTTGTAATTATGTAAATATACAATTAAGTTTCCTGTTGAAATCATCAGTTATATAAAGATGGCAGCGTCTTTTGCTATTATCTTTCATCATAATAAAATAAATATTTAAAATGTTTTGTATACAATCAAGCATCATACTCTCATGTATAAAATACATGTGTTAATACAATAGTAAAATAATGAAAAGGCAAGTTTTTTTTTAAACTACAGCATCATAAATAATAGATAAGATTTTATTAATGAAATTAAAAAGGGGAAAAAGTTTTTTTGGTAATAATAAGATCAAAATAAATCAAATTTATTATCATTTTTTTGTTAAACAACTTCCTATTTTTCCCTCTATAAATATTTCAGACTGATTGCTTGAAAGGTGAACAAATTAAAATATTTGAGAGAGACACATAAATTTAAACAGGAGGCTAATAAAACTAACACATAAATTTAATACAGAGATGTATTAATAATAAATTAAATAAAACATTATTAAATATGCATTCTTTCTCACGTTAACATGTTTTCTTCAAAATTGACTATGTAGGGCACAGCAATAAAAATTAATATAAGTGGAATTATAATGTGGGACCACAAATTACAATAAAAAAATAAAATAAAATATAATGAAACTGGTTACCTTATTCTTACGAATAGAATTTTCAATATATTTATTAGTAGGAAATTTGATTAATTAAATTTATTAAACACAATTAATGTATACAAATATACACCACTTTTAATTGCAGAACGAAACTCAGTATTTAAAAAAACAAAAACATTTTCAATAGTAATGAATAATAAGATATCAAGTGACACGACAAATTACAAAATAATAATAAAAAATTGATAATATTAATATAATTTTCATAATCAACATGCATGTTGAAATGTTTTTATCCATAAAACAGTAGCAATTTGAATAGAGACCCTCCTTAAAACACCTTTAAAATTGATTAAACTGATTTGTGCATAAATTTGATGAAATTGTCTATATACAGACTTCAGTATGTATTTATGAATATAAATACACACAAAACATTAAATATCTGTTCCCTAAAAGTGAAAGGCCAGTTAAAAAATTTGTATAGTAGAAGACAAAGTATAATTCTTTCCTTGAAAGTGGCTTATATTTTTTTTTTATAATTGGTAGTGAAATAATTTAGTCATCAACAAAACAAATTATGAAGGAGAATGAAAGGAAGAGGTAATAATACTTATACTTTAACTATTAAAAGTTATGATTAAATTTATAAAGAATCGGAATGATAGTGCATAACTAATTATACGAATTTATTATTATTATGACGAATTAATACTAAAAAATTAATTATTTAAATTTAATTACAAACTTCTAAATCAAATTTCATTATTATAAAAACAACATTGTAGTCCATTAACCAGTATATAAGTGGAAAGGAGAGTTTTAGGAGTAATGCCACTAAAACAAAATTATAGTCAATATTTTAATAAAAAGTAGAACTTCATTATGTAACAAGTAAATTTATTACAACTATTTATTCAACCATTTAATTTTTATTTTATCAATAAATTAACTGTAAAACCAATTACTAAACCTATTTAAAGTAATCGGTTATTTTACAGCTCAAAAGATTATTTACACTTCATTAAACTAATAGCAACAATAAATGCACCAACGATAAATAAATAATGTATAATAGACTAAACACAACAGCAATAACGACTTAATTATTTTTCGAAACTCGATCAACACTAATAAATACTCAAGATTTTATTTTAACTTATCTAAATAAACACGTCAACTAATAGCCTAACAACATTACTAAGCAAAACCAAAACAGAAACTGGCGTAGTATCCAATGGTGGAGGGGAAGCTCTGAGGTAATGCGCGCATTCTATACGAGAGGATTGAAAGCTAACACCATCGGAATTAAACATTCAGTTGTCATAAATTATATTTTGCTTCATACAAAATTATTTAATGTAGCTTATGGTACGAATTAACTCCTTTATAAGCATTAATAATGTTCCTAATTATAACAGAATGTGATATAACTCAATAAATAATAACAAGTAGCAAACATTTCTAGGGTAATTGTTCATTATAACAGGCCTCTCTGTTCGTTTATTAAATACTAAGCAAAGATAATTTTTGGAGTGAAAACTACTTTAGGCGTGGTTGGCACTTTTTTTTTGTGAAGATTGAATTAGATTGAGCTGTCATATCGCCGGTGTGTAACGCTACGAGTTAAGTCTTTTGTTAATATTGTTAGCGAAGAAAATGTTCATCATTTCATTCTCATTGTAATGGGCTATTATTCAAAATTGTAACTTAACGTGTCGCCGTGTTTGAGGGGCGAAAGGGGAAAAATAGTGTTGAAAACCAAATGATAACGAGTTTTATGGAAGATATGGATTAAAATATCTCAGAAAATAAAAATCGGAACTACATACTGTAAGCGAAGGATATGTTCAGCATTTCATCATATTTATAATGAGCTATTATTTATAATTAATATTTTATATTATTAAACTCGTCCAGTTGGTGTTTTCACATTTGTCCTGTGTTCTAAAGCACACACCTCAGTTTTGTAGTTTTTTTTATTTCAGGAAGAGTTTATTTTAGACCTAAAAATTAATTAAAATTTTGTATTAAATTAATATAATTTTGTTAATTACTATTATTTGTCAGAACTTAAATAAATAAACCGATGGTATTTTCTTAATTATTTAAATATAAATATAATATGTAGGATCTAGAGTTATTAAACTACAGTATTTAAGGTTATAAATATATGTATGTTTTAATCATCAATGAAATATTTTTATATAGATCTTCTTCTTTCTAACAAATATAATAAAATAATTTTTTTTCTAAATCGTTGCCTCGATTCGGTGGATTATGTATACTTTTTCAAACTTAAAATTATTTTAGAAGGTTGAATGTAGTTAGAAAATTTCTTTTGCTGGTTTCCGTCAAATAATAATAGTTTTCACAAATTATTATTAACACGTTATTATTATTAAAACGTTATTATTTAATAACGTTTTCGGGCGAAGGCCAATAAGAGACGTTTTTATTGTATATATATTTATTTGCAAAAGTTTAATATGACAATAAAATTATATATAGTTTTTTCCTCTCTATCTATTTATTACCTTCTACGACTTTATATATTATCCGTACATATATCCGTACATATATTATTACAGTAAGGCTCGAAATCGGTTTTGTACCAAATATAAGCTCCTGTCATGCTCAAATACCACGAATGGGGTACCGTTGGATTCAGAATTTCACGGGGGGTTAGCGAATCGTATTCTCCACTTTTGTTTTTCTTTCTAAAATAAATAAAGTCGATACAAACATTTTGCTAGGCTTCGATACTGGAACGGTGGTAGGTCTGTAGATCGATACGGGACAAATTGGATCTTAAAGATTTTGATGCGTACAGCAAGACCGGATAGTTCCCGGAATATCGGATCCTGCGTTTTTAAGCCGAAAAACGTACTATTTTCGAGATAACGCAAGGCATAGGTTCGCATCCACACAACCTTACATTAATTGTAGTACTGTCATTGAATACATGTCTCATTTCGTCGACTTGAGGTCTCTATGATCGAGAGAGGGGAGTTGATATTATTCATCGATGGTGTTTTTGACCGGCAAGCCATATCATCGTTAATTTTTCACGAAATCTCAAGATTGAGCCACCAATTTCGAAGGCTTCCTTCTCTTTCAGGCTGGCAAAATAGTCCAATCACCCACAAAATTCTGGCAAACTAGTTATGAAAAAAAATAAACTTTATTTGCGAATAACTCAAAAATTAGTCACTTTTCTCTTGGTTATTTCCATGATTATATAAAAGATTACTAAATTCCCTACAAAAGGAAAAAAAAATCATCACAATCGGACAATTTTTAGCAAATATACAGCTTACTGAAATTTGTATACATGTTGGTTCCAAACAAAAATGAAGATTTAAATTAATTTTTGTTTCCTTTGTCGATTATATTTATCGATAAAGTAACATTTGATGTCTTAATCTTTTGATAAGTTGCATTTTCTTATTAATTTGGCATTTGATAACAATATGCTTGGTGAATTTTTCGCACGGGCCTACTAGTTTTAATAAATTCTTAACTTTTCGACGATGTATAAATACTAGGTTGTTACAAAAGTCCTTATGTTTAAGTATAGTTTTATTTCATATTACACATTTTAAACATTACTGAATACTGCTCTTCAAAGTATAGTCCATTGTTTTCAACTACTTTCACCCATCTTTCTGGCAGTGATTAGATTTGATACCGGTACCACTACTTTGGTTTTAAGGCAAAGAATTCTACACTTCCAAGTTTTACTCCTAGTAAGAGTATTAATGCACTTGTCAATGTTTAATGTGCTCTTATGCTAAGCAGTCAGTATCCAGGATTTTTTTTTTCAAGTTTATTTTCAGCCATTTTACACCAATTTTCAA
Organism: Nezara viridula; assembly: GCA_928085145.1. Taxonomy (NCBI): domain Eukaryota; kingdom Metazoa; phylum Arthropoda; class Insecta; order Hemiptera; family Pentatomidae; genus Nezara; species Nezara viridula. The sequence continues at coordinate 19,421,640 of OV725077.1, forward strand.
AATTGTTTGTCAACTTAATGACTACACATCTGATTATGACGTTTCGGCTCGTTGGGCCATTTTCAAGTCTAAAAAATGTTTACTAATAAATGTTTAATGAGATAGGCAGTGGATCAGCTGATGAGAAGGTTGTCTCCTCAACTCCTCTCTCAGTTTTTACCAATTTTATAGCGGAATCTCTCTGATTATTCACTTGATACAGTTAAAGTGTATATCAGAGCAGTTGATATTTACTGTTGGCATCTTTTTTTTTTTGTTATTTTAAGAAAAAAAAAAAATTTTTTTTTTTTGTATTTTATTTATTTATTTATTTTTCTCTTATGATATGCGGTATGATCAGCAAGTGATGGCCAGTAAGGTGCCCAAGAGGTCTCGGTCAGACGGAGTTAGCTCACCAGCCAAACAAAGGACTCGTCGCTGCCTACGAGAAATACCTCCAGTGACCAAAATGAACACTTCAGAACCAGAACCTCAGCCCCAACCAGGTACGTCTGCACAAGAAACGATTGAAGAATCACCTTTCTTTACTCCAAACCCCTACCAAGTGCTTCAAAATGACAGAGAAGTAATGGAGTCTGCAGCAATACCCAGAGAACCAAAGCCTCCTCCGATATTTGTGAAAAATATAAAAAATTTCCAGATGTTCTGCACCCAACTAAATAAAATTTGCTCTGGCAGTTATTCATGCCTTAACAGGACCAATGACACCAAAATAACACCTGATTCTGCAGAAGCCTACCGAAAAATAGTGAAGTACTTATCAGAAACAAATGCGAATTTTCACACTTACCAGCTGAGGCAGGAAAGAGCTTTACGAGTAGTGATAAGAAATTTACATTCCTCAACCCCCACTGAAGTTATTAAAGAAGAACTAACGACGCTTGGTTTCAATGTACGCCAGGTAACAAACGTTTTGAAGGAGGACAGGGAGCAGCCAGGATTACGAAATAGGATCCCACTACCATTGTTTTTCGTGGACTTGGAGCCATCACCAGGTATCGAAAAAATATATGATATCACAAGAATATACTACACAATGGTGAAAGTTGAGAAGCCATATCCCAAGAGAGACATCGTGCAGTGCCATAATTGTCAGACCTATGGCCACACGAAGACATATTGCCACCATCTGCCGCGTTGCGTGAAGTGCGGTGAACAGCACAAATCTGTAGAGTGCACCAAACCTATACAAGATCCAGCAGTATGTGCCCTATGCTTGGAGGGACACCCGGCCAACTACAAAGGCTGCCAAATTTACAAGAATCTCAAAACCAGACACCAGAAAAACCGGATTCAAGATGAAGCACTAAGAACAAGAAGAGAGAGAGAGCCTTCCAGAATTGTAAACAATGATGTATCATTCTCCCAACTACTTAGAGGTAAGACTTTAACCGATAAATGTCAAGCCCTGCCACAACAACAACCTCAACCAACCTCAAAATCCTCTTCATCCTAATATACCTAACCACCAACAACAAATTCCTCATATTCCTCCTCCTTCAAATGCAACAGATCTCACAAGTTTGTTAGCATCTTTCCTCACCGATTTCAAATCCCTTGTTACTCCACTCATATCACTCCTCACGAATCTCGTATCTCACCTCATCCCTCCTTTGAAAAATCCTTAAATGACTCGCATCCCTAAACCCATATCCATTCTCCTTTGGAATGCGAATGGTGTTAGAAATCATACAGACGAACTATCTACTTTACTACTTGACAAGAACATTGATGTGGCACTAATTACTGAAACTCGACTAACCACTAAACAGCACTTCAATATTTATTATTTTATTTTATTTACACCCTACCCTGCCGATAAGGCAATACGGGTGTTATGCAGTAGTGAGTAGCAACGCATGCGTTACAGTTCACTGCTGCATTCAGACCAATTACATTTTTTACAGCTGTGCACACAGCCTGCTCTTTTTTTTCTTTTTATCCAGCATCCTGTTCCACCCTCTCTGGCGGTCTTCCGTATACATGTTCATTTCTTCTTCCCAATGAAAAGTGGTTTGACCCAACCAGTTCCTTCCACCCGTATACGAATGCCTTGTAATACGGGTATTTTTCCTTTGTCATAAGTTGAGGGAGATCGCTCTCCGTCAGAGCGTAGAGCCCCGTCTCCCTCAACAACTTAGCCCTCAGTGCCTCAAAGGCGGTACAGACTAGGATGATATGCTCGGCGGTCTCCGGCACTCTGCAACTTGGGCATAGGGGATCGATGTTCTTGCCATATTCAACGAGCTTTGCTCGGAAACCCCCATGCCCTGTGAGGAACTGTGAGACCCAGTAGTCCGGGAGAACCCATGTCTGTTCCATTCTTGAACCAACAGTGGGGAAGTATTTTCTTAGCGTAGCCCCTTTTGGCGTCGTCACCCACCGCTGGTTCCATTCCTTTAATGTGTTCTCCCGAAGAATCCTCTTCCATCCATTAGGGTCTTCACTGATCCTCACACGAAGATTCGCCGGTAGATCCACCAGGCCTTCTCTCTTCATCTTATGCCGGAAGAATTCTTCTCGTAGGAGAAGATCAATAGGAGTAGTTCCGGCTAAGACTTGTACCGCCTCATGAGACACTGAACGGTACGCTCTAGTGACCCGCAGCAGAGCCATCCGCTGGATTGTTGCCAACCTTTTCTTCTGTTGGTGCGAGAGATGATGACTCCACGCAGGGGACGCATATCTCAGAATGCCCAGAATAACTCCTTTATAAATAGTCAACGTGGCTGGGTACCTGAGACCCCAAAAGGCGCCCCCGATGCGACTAAGTCCATTGAGAGCCAGGGCCACCCTACTTTTCATGTAGTCCAAGTGAGGCGTAACGTTGAAATTTCTCCCAATTCTTATGCCAAGGTATGTAACAGCCTCACTTGGACGTATCCTTTCTCCTTCTATTCTGAGAGTAATAGGGTGGGCCCTGTCAGTCTTACCTCTTAAAAGAATGGACTGGGTCTTAGCAGCCGCACAGCACTTCAATATACCACAATACCTGACATATCGTACTGACCACCCTGACGGAAAAGCACATGCCGGTACTGCTGTAATTGTACACCAATCCCTCTCCCATCACGTACTCCCATTACCAATACATGATTTCCTACAGTCTACCGCTATCGTGATAAAAACCTTCTCCTTTCCGGTCACTCTTGCATCAGCGTATTGCCCTCCTAACCGATCCATATCCAATGCCCAATTCAGTTCTCTCCTCGACTCCTTAGGACATCACTTCATCTTGGGTGCAGACCTAAATGCCAAGCACCAACAATGGGGTTCCAGAACCACGAATTCTCGTGGCCGAACCCTGCTGTCTGCACTCAATTCCCAACGTTTTCACCTCCTTTCCCCCAACTCTCCTACCTACTGGCCCACAGATCCCAACCGTAATCCTGATCTTCTTGATTTCTTTATCCACAGCGGCTTAAGTCCCCTCAATTGTTCCATTACACGTCTAAATGAACTTTCCTCTGACCATAGTCCTCTAATCCTTAATGTTTCACTTGAACCTGTTCCCAAACCTTCTCCACCGTCATTCATTAGGGGCCCAGTAAACTGGGACCTTTTCCGCCAAATAATCTCCGATAATATTGATCTCAACATATCCCTCAAAACTCCCGATGACCTTGATAGTGCCGTAAATTCCTTTACTACCACAATCCAACAAGCCGCCTGGACTGCCTCCTTTCCAAAAGACTCCTCCAGAATTCCTATAAAGACCATTCTACCCCAACACCTCCTTAACCTAATCCGCACCAAACGCCGTGCCAGATTATTATGGCAACGTACCCGACATCCTACCGACCGCTGCTCCTATAATTACTACTGCAAACAATTAAAACTGGAATTAGCCACCTTCAGATCACAATCCTTCAACTCCTACCTATCCTCCCTCTCTTCTCGCGACAATTCCCTTTGGAAAACCACAACAAAAATCCTAAATCCTCACCGCATTTCCCATCCTCTCCGACGAGGTGATGGCTCCTGGGCAGCATCTGACGAAGATAAAGCTGAGGAGTTCGCCATTCACCTATCCAATACATTTATTTCACATCCGGAATCCCATCCTGCCCACACCGTAACAGTAGAAGAACTCCTTACATCACCAATCCCACTTTCCTTGCCCCCAAAAGCTATTCATCCTTCCGAAGTAAAATTTCAATTAAAAAAACTAATCCTCCGTAAAGCTCCTGGACATGATCTCCTTACACCTCAAATCCTTCGACAACTTCCATCCAAAGCAGTCATATTCCTTACATATATCTACAATTGTATCCTACGCACCACCCACTTCCCTCTGTTATGGAAACACTCCACTATTATCCTTTTCCCAAAACCAGGAAAACCTCTCAATAGCTCAACATCCTATAGACCAATCAGCCTACTCCCAATCCTTTCAAAAATTTTTGAAAAGATCCTTTTGAAACGAATCCTACCCATTATAGAATCCCAAAATATCCCTTCCCATCAGTTTGGTTTTCGCTCTCAACATTCTACTGTTCAACAAGGACTCCGAGTTGTTGATCATATTTCCTCAGCCCTAGAAAACAAGGAATACTGTTCGGGTGCCTTTCTGGACATTGCACAGGCATTTGACCAGGTATGGCACTCCGGACTGCTCTCCAAGCTTAAAATCCATTTACCTCAGTCCTTGTACCTAGTCCTCCGATCCTACCTCTCTGACCGCTCCTTTCGAGTTCGCTGTGGAACAGAATTTTCCAATATCTACTCCGTTAAAGCCGGTGTTCCCCAAGGCAGCGTCTTGGGTCCCGTGCTTTACATCCTCTTTACTGCTGACATCCCTGTTCATCCCGATACTTTTCTTGCAACATTCGCTGACGACACCGCAATCTTATCATCCAACTCTAATCCCGAAATAGCATCCTTAAATCTCCAAAGTCACCTCACCTTGATTGAGCACTGGTGTAATAACTGGCGCATTAAAGTTAATGAATCTAAATGCCAACATATTACCTTTACACTCCGACGCAATTCCTGTCCACCAGTACTCTTTAATTCCATCCAGCTTCCTTATTCAGACACAGTCCGGTATCTTGGCTTTCATTTAGACCGAAGACTAACTTGGAACCCGCATACTAGACTCAAAAGACAAGAACTCAACCGACGATACGGCCAACTATACCGACTACTAAGCAGAAAATCTAAACTTTCCATTGAAAACAAGCTACTGATCTACAAGACAATACTGAAACCTATTTGGACTTACGGACTAGAACTGTGGGGATCAGCAAAATTTTCTAACATCAAGCGCATCCAATCCTTCCAGTCTAAAGTCCTTCGAACAATAGTCGATGCTCCTTTCTATGTATCCAACAAAACCCTACATCATGACCTTAACATCCCATTTGTCCTAGACCTTATCCCAGAAAAATTCTCCAAATTTCACCAGAACCTTACTTACCACCCAAATCCTCTTGCACAATCCCTATCAAGCATCTCCCATCCCTATAATCCTCCAAGAAGGTTGAAACGGCAGTGGCCTCGCGACCTTTTGTAGATTATATAAATTGGAGTTCTGGCAATGGCCAGATTCTTCACTCAAGACATGTGTGTATGTGGCTAAAGTGCTCTCGACCAATCTCCGCTGGCTTTAGTACCAGTGACGCGGTTGGAAGAGTAGCGCAGGGTTCTCCTGGAGTTCCCTCGCCTGATTGTATATAGGTATGCATGTTATTTTTTTTTTTTACTTAGTTTTAATTTTCTTATTTTTTAGGTTAGTTTATTTTATTGTCTATTGTATATACTTTTGATTATTATTTTGTTCTATTTATTTTTTTTTTTTTGTACATATGGTGTGAATGGCATCCTACCTCACTATAACCAATGTCCAACAGACAGATTGTTATAATACTCAATAAAGAAATTAAAAAAAAAAAAAGTTTGCTATGTGTTTATATTTAACTGATAATACATATATTTTCATTACCTTGTGTAATTTTTTCCCTTATGTTGAGCGAATGGTTGGGGAGTATCAGACGGGTTTTAGAAAAGGAAGGTCAACAATTGATGAAGTGTTCGCTTTGAGGATGATAATGGAAAAAGGAATCGAATACAGATTGCCAACCCACCATTTATTCCTGGATTTCAAGAATGCTTATGATAGCATTAACCGATTAAGTCTATGTAAAGCTCTGGTTGATCTGGCGATACCTCAAAAGCTGACCATGGAAGGAATCTGCAGTAACGAGCAAAGTACAGGGAGATCACTCTAGGGAGTTTTGGACAGGGAAAGGTCTACACCAAGGATATGGATTGGCATTCCTGCTGTTCATACTGGCCCTGGAGAAGGCAGTTCGAAATTCAGGAATACAGACCTCAGGAAACCGTAGTTCATCAAAGCGTACAGCTATTGGCCTTCACTGACGATCTGGACATAGTGGCGAGATCAAGGAAAGTTATGGAGAACGAGTTTCTTGCTCTTCAGTCGGCAGTGCTGAATATTGGACTATAAATTAACGAGACCAAGACCAAGCATATGCTGGTAAATGGTGAGAATAACCTAGTGAACGCCCAGGGACCTAGTGGACGCCCAGCTCTCATAATAGGAAATTTCTCTTTTGAAAGGGTCCCAAATCTTGTGTATCTGAGAATGCTCGGTGCTCTTTTGGGCTTACAAGGCAGATGAAGAGCCACTTTCTCACCAAATAAACCAAGGTAAAGCTGTACAAAACTAAAATAAGACCGGTTCTTATCTATGCTTCACAAACCTGGACACTAACTAAGGCAGATGAGAAAGGTCTCCTAATTTTTAAAAGAAAAATATTAATATACGGCCCTTTTAAAAAAGGTTAAATAGAGACATTGATGTAGTACAGTTCATCAAGGTGGGCAGGACTGAAGAGAGAATACCTAGTAAAGTTATGGAGGGCGTGTTGGACCGAACAAAGAAACGAGGAAGACCCAGGTCAAGATGGAGCGCCGATGTGGCCGCTGACTCAAGGACGATAATTCACCAACATAACTGGAAGGCAAAAGAGCGAGCTGGAGGAGGAAGCTCTTAGATGAGGACAAGACCCACCCTGGATTGTAGAAATCATCGAAGTAAGTAAGTGTAATTTATCCATCATTTTAAATTTAACCTTTGATAATCCAAACTGACCATGAAATCTAGGTATTTGGATTATCAAGACCATCCTGTGTAAGCATGCAAAATAAAGAAATAAATAATAATACATACTAAGTAATAATAAAGGTACTTAACAAAAACACAACAGTTATCAACATAGGGTATTTAATTTTTGAGTATGATGAAGCATTCAAATTGTTTTACAAAAAATAAATTGGTTTTCTAGAATATCTTGTTTCCTCCCTCCGTTTGTTAGAAAATGACAACAATAATAATAATAATAATAGATCTATATAACAATACTCAAAATTTGATAACCCACACTCGAATCTATTGTAATGTAGATAATAACAAGTTTAATGTAATATAATGAACAATATGAAAAAGAACTTATAAGATGGAATGTAATACAATGTTCAAATGTAGTATATTAGTTATATTTATCGTCTTACAAAAGGTTCACATCTGTGCATAGATAAAATCATATTAACTCGAGAAAGAGTGATAAATTAATTGATGATATACATTAATATTAAAAGGAACATAAGAATAATTCAATTTTTTTTTTTTTTTTAGATTAAGATATCAAGTAATTCCAAAATTCATAAAAGATATAAAAATATACATATTTCTAATGCTCTTTGAAGTTTGAGCCAAAATTCAATTAAATTTTTGTTCGCTTAGTCCATTATGAACTATTTAATAATAAAGGGAAAATAAACCAATTTTTAAAACATCAATCAGTATAATTCAACAAATTCAGCACAGCTTGTTCAACGCTGAATTCGGTTGAAAATATATTTTTAAAAAGTCAGTAACTGACCAATAAAAACACAATATTATATATTTCAAATTGTTTTAGGAGAATACATATAAACAATATAAAAAAAATACGCTAAGAACTTGAAAAATACAAACTTCAATAAAACCAACTGAGGCTTTTGAAAACTCAAATTTAGAGAAAAATAGAAAAAAAAAAAAAAGGGACTAAATAAATAACATACAATTGATCGATTACACAATTTAATAAATCATATTTAAAAATATTAAAATATCACTCTCCATCCCCCTCCAACTGCATAATTATCTGCAATATTAAATGAATATCTATAGAAAAAATATTTATTTAAAGAATTTTATATAGCAATTAAATTTATTGTATGATGTTACAAATATATATTAGTGAGAAAAATGATCAGAAAGAATGCAAAATGATGGCACTGTAACATCATAAAAAACATGTGGGAAACTAAACTTATTATTGAGAGTATATTCTTATATTCGTCAGATAAATAAAAAGAAATCAATATAAAAACCACAAATCCTACTTGACAAAAAAAAAAAAAAAAAAAAAAAAAAAAAAAAAAAAAAAAAAAAAAAAGAGTGAATAATTATCAAGGTATCCATTAGAAAATTAATTGTAAATTGACTAAACTGACACATGAGTAAATTGCAATTAGTACAACTGGAATCAAACACTTAAAGGGAACTTAGAGCTATTCGCTATTTACCAGGTACAAAACAAATTCAATATATTATATCATACAAAAAAAAAAGAAGGGAAAAATTAACTAAAACTCGCTGCATTAATAACGATATACCACTTCTTTGTCAAATAAACAGCCTGCATCGGTGAGCAGAAGTAATGCGCATGGGCCGGGGGAGGATCGTAGAATTACATGCTACAGAATTACAGATTTATGGCATACACCCTGAGTTTTGTAAGAAGTAGAGTGATGAATTAACCAAAAAAAGCATGTAATAATATTAATCACAGCATGACGGATTTATGAAATCGGTATTTCCTCATTAGAGAAACCAGCTCTCCAAAGAACCTACAATACAAACACAAATATTAATTAATAAAAAAAATATTCAATTATACAACATTATCCTAACTTCTGTTTTATTCCATTAAATGTAAAGGTTAGAAGAATAGTAGAGTCACTTTTGCTTCTTCTTCAGAAAATGAATGTTTTGTAAATGTATTTTAATGATCTATGCATGTTATAAATATATCATTAAGGAAGGTACCATTTCTATCTATAGTTAAATCCATATGACGGGCATATAAGCTATTACAGTTAATTTCATCGTATTCCACCCACTACATTCGATTAGGCAGTGTAAATCTGTTTTCTTGGAAAAGTTTCAATATTTGATCTCTCCACAAAGTATTTGACATTTTCCCTTATTTTTATCAGCCTCTGAGCTGAAATATATAGCATAATGAAAATCAAGTTACAAGTGATAGCTCAAGTTTAGGGAAGTAACTGGTTCTTTTTAGTTTTATTTTACTGCTAACAGATCGTCCAGCAATGATTTAATTTTTTAATAAAATTGATTTAAGAGATGAGGGAGGAATATTAAATAGTTCAGCCTGATACACCCTGAGGTATATGAAGATATGAACAGTGACATTTCTGGTTAATAAATGCTCTTGTAAAGAACACCACGGGTCGAACAAATGAGTGCTTGCCAGCCAGATCTTGACCTAGATGTATATATTACAAATAGTAAATAGTATTGGTATGCTTTTCTTTATAAAAAACACTGTTTTATTTCCATTTTCCTTAAATTTTATTCATTATCCTTGTTTTATTTCAATATAATGACCAACCTGCCATATAAATTTTATTTTCAATATCTTCATCAGCAAATGCTTTTTTTTTAGAAACGTAAGGATATTTATGCATATGTTCAATACTCATGGCGAACCCATACAGAATTGAATAAAAATAAGATATATCCAATCCAATGTAAAAAAGACGTAAACAAACATGATTCAGAAAATCAAAGAGGGAGTGGAATTTTTTTTTTTTGTTTTAGTGAGGAGTTAACAGGATTTTTAACATCCACTGGCAAACTTTAAGATGTGTAATTGATCTACAGTTTAAGAATTAACAAACTACTTATCATCATCATCCGTGGAGCTACAACTCCTATAGTCTTGTTAGCTCAGTATTCGTCCTTATACACCAGATTCCATTGGCGCAACTGGACCATAAATTCTTTCCTCAAACTTTAGGAGAAGGGCTTCCTGTGATCTGGGTAATGTCCAGCATTCGGAGGCGTGAGTGAAAAGACCACCAAGGGGACCAAATTATTATTGCTGTCATTATTTTACTAATACTGAATTTTTTTCTATAACAGCAGTTTTTTTTTTTCCAAATAATTGGACTTAGCAGGTCTACCGCAATATCTCTGTGTAAGGATCAATCAAGAGCCTGGTAGATGGAAGATCATGTGAGAGTACACCATTGACGAATGGAACCTGTGATAGTTATAAACTCCAAAATCAGTTACTCAGAGAAAATATCTTCCCACTATTGGTTACTGGCTAGCAGCGAAATGGGCAGAGGTACTTCAGAGCAACTTGGGAAGAATATCGATACCATATGCCCTAGTAGCTAAGACCTCCGAGCAAATTTTCTCAGCCTGTTATGCCTCTGAGGTTTTATTTCTAGTCTAAATAATTTTTTTTTTATTGATGATATTTATAACTGTATTTCAAATAAAAATACATTCAGTAAATATGAACAAAAGAATATAATAATATTCCATGTATAAACCACAAAAAATAATATTCTATAGATAAACTACTCACTGGTAGCACTCTAAAAATGTATTTACAAAAGGAGATCTCGAGGCCATCTTCTTTTCAGACGCCTCGGGGGGTTGTTAGGGATCGAAGAGGAAGCAAGGTTAGAAAGGTTCTGAAGTTTGTTATAGAAGGATAGGTATCTGGATTGGGCCAGGTCAGAAATATTAAGGTCGTTATGGATGATTTTATTATTGACAAAGTAAGGAGCAGTGAGGATTTTACGAAGGATTTTGGATTGTAATGATTGGATACGACAGGAATTCGATGGCTTCGTGGAGCCTCAGAGCTCAACTCTGTAAATCCAAATAGGTCTTATTGTAGTCATGTATATGAGTCTTTTGTAATTGACTGGAAGCTTTGAGCGTTTGTCTAGTAAGTGCTGGAGTAGTCGGAAACGTCGAGCGGTTTCTTGTCGTTTCAGTCTGGTATGAGGATTCCAAGTTAGACGTTTGTCTAAGTGGAGTCCAAGATATTGGATTTGTTTAACAGAGATAAGTGGGTTATTATTAAAGGATACTGCAGTAAAGGAGGACATAGGTTTAGTCTAAATAATTAAATATATTTTTGAAGGATAAAAGAACATTTCACGACTCTCATTTTTATTATTCTCATAAAGGAAATTCAACTATTGACACTGGTTTTTTCCAATTACCGATACTGACCATATTTCCATTGTTTACTTTCACAGTGAAAACCGACGAAGGAACGTGCAGCACTTAAATTTCACAAGAATTCAAAAACTGACTAATTTTCACATAAAAATCTCGATAAGAGAAAATCTCAGTTGCGAGTATAGTTAAGTTAATAACAGATAGAAAATTAAGACAAATGTCTTAAAAAAGCATCTGTCACTTACGATTATAGTTTATTGTTGGGCACATTGCAGGCCGGCCCTCATGCCTGGTCCATCGTCTTCATCATAGGCCTCCCCGCTTCCAGAGCCGCCGCTCGTGGCAGATCCTTGGGTTTCAGTATATTCATTTAGATCAGCATCTTCGGCATCTTTGGGAATCACAGTCTTAGGTCTCGGGGGTAGGAGAGACTCGATTAACTGAAATTAATATCAAACTGATAAGTGATGATGTAACATAAATAAAATTTATACATAGATTACTAAGCTGTTTCAAGAAAATTTGTCAATTTAGAACATAACTTATTAATCAGAATAAATAAATAAGAAAATTCAAATATATACTTCAGCTAAAAAAATTATTAATATATATATATATTTTTAGAGCATAACATGTCAGTTGAGAAAATAATGGGTACAAAACCAACTAATTTATGTAGAAGTAAGAATGTTTTGAACAGCTTGAAATAATATTTCTTATAGGAAATGTGGATTGGTCGAAGTGGAGAATGATGAATGCCTTCCATGGCCTATAGGGAAAAAACAAATTAATGTAAGAACAAACCAGCAATTGACATATGGAAACCATTCAATAGAAAGCATACCTGACAAGCCAAAACGATAAAATCTTGTTCTATGCTGTTGTAGGCATTTTCAACTCCAGCACACAATTTACATATCTTAAAGGAAAGAAATTGAAGAATAGTAATTAAAGCTGCAATCTGCCATTTATGCAATGTAATGCTACTACATCTTAGTAATTGAAATTATTGACTATTTTTTATCATATTTACATACACACCATAATAAACCGATCGAATAAATTAATGTACATTAGAAACTTCTGCTACTTTTCTACTTTACGAACATACACAGCTCTAGAATTATGACATATAATTTTTTTCATTCCAATACTCCCTTAATATTAAATAAAAAATAATGTTCATACTTTTGAATATTACTTTCGCAGCTAATACAGAAAAAAAAAAAAAAAAAATCCAATCATAAACACTATGAATTACTTGGAAATTTGTACAAAAGACTTAATTTTTAGCAATACAAAATTTGAAGTTTACATATCTATTTTTTTAGGCCTTTTCCATTACTGTGGTCATCTTTGACCTAATCACCTGAGTCAATATCTAGCAAGTTCCTGACTCCAGATCAGGTATGTCCTGGTCTGAACATTTCCTTCTATTAAGCCTTTTCTATTCATATGAACTCCAATGCCCATGACTTTGAACTTCAATTATGAGGTCAGTTCTTGTTAGTTTGAGATAAAACAAGAGTTGGTTGTCAGTTCAAGTCGTAATCTGTTAGGTGGCACCACTGGGGCATTGATTTGGAATGTAAACGTGTCATTATCTTCTTTTGAAAGTTGCATGTCATATGGTGCAGTAATAAATAGAGAAGCCGCCAACACAAAGTTTTTCTATCATACAATTTAAAAAAAATATATATGATTGATCTCAATTTGAACCCACTAAACCTTTTAATAGAACTGATCATGAGAACTTGAGTTCACATTACCACTTTAGCGAGAACTCTTCATGGGAACTACAGTATCTAAAATCAATAATCGCTTCTATAAATTTAAATATCCATTATTTCCAAATTAATAGATACATCATCAGATAGCCCCTCCCAAAAAAAAAATAAAAAAAATTGCTCAATGAAACTACTTAATTCAACAAATTCAGATTTAAGGATTAAGTAGGCCTAGATTTCTCTAGACCACCCGTGGGCTTAGCTGTCCTAGGGCTTTTTACTCTAGACTCTGCAAGGTTAAATTGTTAACCTAAAATCTAAATGTTGGTCCAGGCGTCTCTATTTCCGACATTTAAATCCATTTCCTAACTTGGTTAGTTTGCATAAAAAAAGTTCAGCATTAGAAATAGTTTCAGTCACCACGCTAACAATAAGTCCTACAGACATCTATTAACGAATGTCTGTAGCTCATTCTCCCTCCAGATTTCCAGACTTATCAGAGCTATGAGAATGCTTTTTGTGCTTTCCTTATCTGGCTCTTAACATTTTCACCAGCCTCCCCCAATCCTGATTCACCATACAAAGTGTGGCTATAAAGTAACAAGACCGATTCTGCAACAGATGAAGCACGGACTACCAAATGTCAACTACTAATTGCTTGTTCAACATGAAGCCTTCTCTTTCTTCTGTAAACAAATTTGTTTAGTAATCAATTTCGTTCATACTGAATTGTTTCTTGTTTTCGCCAGAAATATGATAAGTTCAAGAATTGAGCAACGAATAGTTGTTGTTGGGAAAACCGCTACTGTAACCTTTAATTTATTCAAAGTTTATGGCAATGAATGTCTACCCATGTCCGAGAGAAAAGTGCTCGAATGAGCAAGTTAAAATTCAAAGCAATAATGATATTTTTTTCAACGATGCTCATCGGATTCTGAACCTTCGCTGAGTTCTTGGCGGTCATGCTATTAATCAACAGTAATGCATTCACATTCTTACTGAACTATATGAAAGAACAAAAAAAAAAAAAAAAAAATTTCAGGAGGACCAGTCATAGAATTCACTGAGACAATGCGCCAGCTCATTTCATATTGTCTGTCAAGATGTTTTTAGTGAAGTACAGCTTGCTAGTGCTAAACTACCCATCTTATTAACTGGATCTTGTGCCGTGCGACTTCTATATGAGCGCCCTCATAACAAAGATGGTCATCTATAATTTTTAAAAAAAGTTGAGAAAAAGTCAATTTAACATGGCTTCAATTGATACCAACCCTAATGCTTGTTTTTCTTGATTCAACTTGAACATTTTTAAATAGAATAAAAAAAAGTAAGGTGTCAGTCTTTGATATGAAGTAACTCATATGATTTCTATGGTGAAATAACATGTTATCTACAAAATCCAGATCATCAAGTTTTTCCTTGAACCTTCACCAAAGTCCTCATTCTCTATGAAGAGCTCTTCTCATGAGCTCATCTCTATGAAGAGATGATGTCGAGTACCATAAGAAATAAGATAGAAGAAACAAAGCATCCCTATCTCAAACCCGAGAATTTCTCACGAAGATTTTTAATATAAAAATAGACAGCTCAGGAAAACACAAACCCATCAATGGGATTAATTGTTATACTGATGGGTCACTTATGGCATGCGGATCTGGTGCTGGTTTTTGGAGAAGGGACGGACCAGAGGCTGGCAGGTCAATACCACTTGGAAATTATGCAACAGTGTTCCAATCTGAAATACTGGCGATAACTCACTGTGCTTCAAAAATTTTGCTTGACGGGTTAGTTGGGAGGAGAATCGCGATATATACTAACAGCCAAGCGGCCATATGAGTACTAGACAACTATACAACTAGGTCTAAGGCTGTTGGGGATTGTGTCAGAATTCTCAATGACTTATCCAGACCTATCAAGGTAAACATTGAATAGGTTCCGGGTCACTCTGGAATACATGGCAATGAGATGGCGGATGAACTAGCTAGACTAGGCTCAATAAAGACAACTGTAGCTCCGGAATCCATCTGTGGAATTAGTCAGTGTCTAATAACAAACAGAATCGGGGAGATGTATGGTGCTGAAACTAAAAAGAACTGGTACTTGAAAAAACAGACCCACTCTTGACTGTTTCTGGAAGGAATCTGTCAAAAAGTTTCTGAGCAGGAGCTCACTTAAGAAAACTACAGCAGCATATACAGGGCACTGTAAACTGAATTATCATATGTTCAAACTCCGGCTCACAGAGTTGTCTCTTAGTAGGTACCGTGGCCGGGAGGATGAGACAGCTTACCATATTACTTGCTGGTGCGACAGGTTCGCTGGATTAAGATTCCAATTATTCGGCATTGATAAGGAGAAGGATCCCAAGGCAAACGAGTTTATCAATCCAACAAGCTTATTACAGTTCATTGAGGCTGCAGGAATTACACTCTAAACAGGAGCGACTTTAAATAAGGCGTACAATAGGCCTACATGACCGCAGTGCACTTGTGCAGATTAAAAAAAAAGAAGCGTCCCTGTCTAATACCAAATAATAAGGGGTTCCAACACTCTACCACAAAGGAAAACTAATAAGTTACTGGTTCATATGAAAAGGAAAAATTAAATTTGATTACTCAACAATCTATTGGGATTTTCAAAAGTTTTTGTTTTAAATTAAAGAAAACTATACACCAGTAATTACTTAAATTGGTTGTGCAATTATTTAATGATTTAGGAAAAATAAATTTTATTGAATTATAAACAAACGTGAATGCTGTAAAACAGTTTTGATAAATGATGAAAATAACTCTTTTAAAAATAATCTGTATCTACCTACTTGGGTCATTGATGGCCTAAAAAATTTAGCTGAAAGATATAAAAAATTATATAACATAGAAAATTTGTTAGGTTATTAATTGACCTTAATTTGTGGATCTGGAGCAAAGTAACTTTTAGGGAAATCAACGATAAACTGTATCAAAAGATCTCCTTTTTCAAAGCTTCTTTTAATCGGCATACCTTCGTTCGGGACTTCCATCACCATATCTGAATAAGATTATTACATTATAAATATGTGAAATTATATTATTAAAATTCATATTTAATAAGACAAAGTTATTACCAGGCTGTATGACAGTTCCTGGGGGATTTTTGACAAAGAGATTCCTGCCATCTAAATGCTTGATGACCAAGTTTACTCCACAAACTGCTTCAGTTAATGGAATTTGATATTTCATTAAGAGGTCATTCCCTGATCTCCTGAAAGTAGGGTGAGTTCCTGTTTCTTGGAGAATGATGATGACGTCTCCTGGTTCAATGCCTGGCTAAGGAATTTAAAATGAACATTAAGTAACAAGGAATACAAGATGTATAATTTGTAAAAGGCTAAGTAATAATAAGTGAACAGTTTAACATAATGGCAGACTTCTTGGTGATTATTAAAGAGCTCATGTTATTATATCTACAATAAGTATAAATTATATATATTAATATGTAACACTGAAAAGTTTGTTTAGAAATATTAATTTTAAAACTAACAGCCCAATTTGAAAATTATTAATCAGATATACAGTTAATTAAGGAAGGGAACACCATGTTACGATCAGTAAGACTGAAACAATAACTATAACCAACACGCAATCTGGAAAACTGTAGAAAATTACACTCGACCATCATCCATTAAATATAGTCTGTAGTTCCTCCAAATAAGAGCCAGGACAAACATATAAGCATAGTGGAGTTCACATAAGAAAATACTGGGTTTGCTATGGATAAATATACAGCGCAACTGTTTTCTGTGGGAGAAAACACCTTTGGAAACTCTTGTGAAGCTTAAAACAGCATATGGGGACAATTTTCGTAAGAAAAATACTTACTTAGTGGTTTTCATGTTTCGAGAATGGAGAGATGTTGATTGAAGACCAATCTTTTTCTGGATACTGCTCAACTTCAAGAAACGACACCGTTTAAAAAAATTAGCGCTTGAAATTGTTTGGATGTTTTGAAAAGGTTGAAAGAAAATATATAGAACAAAAAGGGCGGAACTTTGGTGTAAAAGGGACATAACGTAGTCTGTAAAGCGTTAGCCCATATTCACCTGTGACTCAAGATAGATCAGAACAATCTAATATATAACTAGTAGTTCCATTATTTTTTAAAATTTAAATTAAAAAAATAATAAGAAGTTTGAGGTATTACATATATAACACTAATATAAATATGGCTTTTACAAACTAAATAAATTATGCTCATATCTGTATACCTGCCTATCACCTTCCCCATGGAATACAATCCTATCCCCATCATGAGCACCTTTCTCAACCTCCACCTGAAGAACTTTAAGCTCTTCGATGATCTTTTTCCCTTGGCATTGTGGGCATCTGTCTTTTTTGTTTATTACCTGTCCTGTAACAAAAAATCTAACATTAATACTAATACAATTATTAAGCATTACCCATGTAATAAATAAAGATTTTTTTTCCTTAAAGTTTTATTAAATATTAATACATTCTGCCACATTGAGGGCATTAATATTAATAATAATAAGGGTACATTAATCATTCACAACAATATGTACATACAAATAATAACTTTGATAGAAATAATAAAGAAAATGAAATAAGTAAATTAATAAGCCTATGTGCAAAAAATGAAATAATGGACAGAAACTAAATGAAATAAAACACATTGACACCTATATACAATATTTACATTTGTCCAGGGGACTCTGAGTCATGCTTTGTTCCCCAAATATGGAAGCCAATTTCTCTAGAGATCTCGTTTAACGTTGATAATAAATGTTAATAATAAACATAGGTTAAAGAACATCTATAAAAATAAAGGTTTTGTCTGTACATTGAATAGAATCAACCCGTTTCATGATATCTTTCTTTTTTATACATTACAGAAACCAAATCTACTTTTAAAAATTTTTTGTCTGTCTGGATGTCCGCATTGTCCAACAAAATTTTGTCAGAGGTAAGCACGGTAGTGGCTAATGGTATAATTTTAAAATTTTAATGTTATATTTAGGTTTGCTTAACTTAAAATATAGGCTTTAAATGAAAACAAAATATTGAGAAGAACCAAAGTTATGAATTCTTGAGTAATTTGTCTAGAGATCTCGGTTAGGCAGTTACTTACTTCGATTCCCATCCCAACCTACTCTATCGCGAGCTATATTTAAAAGTTGTGTTACTCAACTGATGGAAAAAATTATCACAACTCAACGGAAAAAATCTGGAATACTGAACATCTGTAACGCGTTGTTACAGTATTCGAGATAATCGTAAAAATGAGTTTAGTCCATTATGTAAAGTGCCACTTCCGGTTAGTTGATTATGACGGAAAAGATGCTGTAACATCCCTAGCATATAAAAACCTTACATATGCTATTTCACTTCATTAAGACTTTTGGTTTTTGAACTAGACTGTTAACATAAACGACCATTTTGCGGGACTTGGTTATTTGGACTCAGAGAACCTTTTTTTTTTTTTTATTTAATGGAATTTACAACTGTATACAAATACAACAAGTAAATATACGCAAATATAAATAATGGCATGTACAGGCTTGAAGAGTTACTAGCCAGTGGTAACACTCTCTAAATAATTTTAAGTAAGAAGATCATGAGGCCATCTCCTTTTCAGACGCCTAGGAGGATTAGCAGGAATCGAGAAAGAAGCATGAGTGGAAACAAGCGGATTTGGATGGGACTGAAGTTTATCATGAAAGGATAGATATCTGGCTCGAGCTAAATCAGCGACATATGGTACATTAAGGTCTTTATGAATGGTTTTATTTGTGACAAAGTATGGAGCATTAAGGATTTTGGATTGTAAGGATTGGAAGGGAACCTTAAAACGTGTATTTCCGTTGTAAACTTGTATTAAAAAATTTAAGTGATCATCGCAATACTTAGCCTTACTATATATTACATATAAAGGTAAGTGAAAAAAAAGATATTTAGTATCATGTGACATCAAAATATAGTTTATAGGACTATTACTTAATTAATCTTAATTTTTTTTAAAAATATAATACCATTATTCAGTACTATTTTTTTTTTTAAATTAAGTGAAGAAAAAAAACTCAAGAACACTTTATGACCCTTCTTCATAAAATAAGAATTGTACTTATTTTTATTTTTCATTTCATTAGTTTTCAATAAAAAATATTATAATAAATACTACTCAGTGACTAAGTCGGCATGAAAAAATGTCAAAATAACTTATATAAATACAACATGAATACAGTAAGCAGGATAATACATCATGTTACCTACCTTCTCCATTGCAATCACCACATTTCATTTGAAATTCTTGTGTCATTCTAGGTGATATTTGATGATGGGCAACTTTATAACCACGACCATTACATCCTTTACATGTTAAAAGCATTCCAGACTTCGATCCCTTACTAAAACAAAACTACAGTCACTAAAAATACTAATAATGTTTTATAACTAACAAATAATAATAACTGTATAAATACCCATTACAAGTCCTGCAAGGCACATTTCTACGTAATTGAAGTTTAGTGGTCTTGCCATTGTACAAATCATCTAAAGTAACTCTGAAAATCAAACAACAAATTGTTATGTAATGGCTTTATATGGAAAAAAAAAAAATTGAATGTTACAGCAATGGAGTGAATGAGGAACTTATAAACAAATCTGTTTAAGTACTAAAGGGTATCAAAGAGGTATTACTGTTCTTCTGAGGCCATTGTTGTTCTTACAACCAACAAAATGTCCAAGTATGTAATAGCAAGATAAAAAATGAAACTAACCTGTTTTTCACTTGACTTTTATATATAAAAGACCCAAATTTAAATGTTTACTTAAAATAAAAATAGTAAGTATATTCACACATATAAAAAAAAAAAAATAATAATGACTATCTCTACAATACCATTTATTAAATAAGGTTTAAAAATTTTGCCTGATTGGATGCAACTTGTGTTAAGAAACATTAGAAAAATCAGCAATACTGAATATTGAACACCTGATTAATAAATATCAAATTTTGTACTGCTGATGTAATAGACCAATCATACTAAAGCTGTTGTATTTAAATTGCTGAGTAATAAACTTAAGATGAATTCATCCATCTTTATATTGCTCATACTTGGCAAAAATTAAAGCAATATTAGACTGCATACATTTTACCTTTTGTATTCTTTGTAAGTTAATAAAAATAAAAATGAAATAATGATCTGCAATAAGTTACACATCTGATTTAAGTTACACTTTATATATGTGATTATTTAAGAACTTTAAATAGTGGCAAACATTAGATTTCCGTAAGTAAATATATTCCTTAGCCTTACCTAAGAGGGTGAATTGTATCTTCTCCTTTTCTTGGTCCTCTCTGAGAACCACCACACATATTAAATAATTGAGACAAAATATCATAACCCATTGTGCTCCCTCCGCCACCTCCTTGTAATGCTTCTAAACCATATCGATCATACATATCCCTTTTCCTATCATCAGAGAGGATCTCATAAGCGAATGAAATCTCTTTAAATCTATCTCCTGCATGTGGATTTTTGTCAGGGTGAAATTCTTTAGCAAGCTTTCGGTAGGCCTGTGGAAAACAACATTAGATTTTTTTTTTATTTAAAACAATCAATAACTGATGCTTTGTTAAAAATAAAGAGTAAACAAAAACGTGTATGTGAAAGGAAGAACAAAGACAAATCTAACAAGGAGCCTCAGTTTTCAAGTTTTAAACGAAATAAATACATTTGAACGAATTAGAAACCATAATATAACTAAAAATAATAAACACTCGCCTTTTTAATTTCATTTTCGGATGCAGTTCTGCTAACACCTAAAACATCATATAACTCTGTGTGTGCCATAATTACGAACTCTGGAAGAAAAAGAAAAACTTCACATCACATGATCGACTACATATATCGCGTATTCATTGTAAGAATCGATTACACAGATAGCAAGAGATGTTGTTATTTATAAATTCTTATATAAATATATTTCGATTACTTTATTAAATAAATCTATAATAGTTTTTGTACTGGGAATATGAAAATTTTATTATTTGATTATTTATTATTAACAACAATTCTTTGAACAATGATCTAAGAGGCATTAAGTTTTGGTAATACGGCTCTTGGGCTCTTGTAGGTAGTTGTTGAAGCGGTATTCGTCAGTCGGCTTTCTGTGGCGGTAGGATTGTTTATATTTATCGAAGTGAATAGTTATTGTCGTTTTTTTCAAAATGAGCATTGAAGAAGACGTCATGCGTATTCAAAAGAAGCTCACGAAAATTACTACAGGGGATGGTGTAGGTTAAATTGTTTAAATACATTGTTATAAATTTAAACTGATTTGTCTCTTGTGATAAATGTATTTTCCTCAGGTTTTTATTTTAAATGTTTTATCAAAATTACCTATTAATGTTTTGGTGCATTGATGTCTTGATTGTTGATTAATTTCTTGTAACTATGTATGTTTGCCGAAGTTCAAGTTTTGATGTTAGTTTTTAAAAATTCTTTTTTTCATTGAAGGCTTTCAATTACACCACCCCTTTATAAAATTGTCCATTTGTCCACTTCTAACAATGTCTCTTAGTGGGATATGCATGCCTTCGGTTACCGTGTTATATCATTCGATTACTTCTGTCATAGAATTAATATATTGTTAAGGCTATATATTTTACTTTCTGATTGAATAAAGTATATCTCCAGTATTGATAGAATTTCCATGTTATGTATATCCCTTTTGAATATTTACATTAGTTATGCACCTAATATAGCATTAATACTATTTTATCTATCAAAGATGGAACACTCCGTTACAAATATTGTAGCCAAGTGTTTTTATTTGAATTTTAGTTATTGAAAACCAATTTAAAATGGTTTTTTTTCCAGTATTTGTTTTCAATGTACAATTTTTGAGGAAATAGAAATATTCATTTGTGGTTGTTAATTCGATCAAATTTGTGATTTAGTTAATACTAATTTCAAATGTTATGGAATTTATAATTTAAGATTGTTCTTAGTAAAGTTTCAAAACTATATGAACGGAAGTAATTTATTTTAAATATGATTCCGTTCCTACTCATTTTGAGAACTTTTATTTTATTATTATTCCTGCTATTCATTTGATTTGGTTTATAATTTTTATTTTTAAAATACACGTTTATTATTGTTCTAAAAATATTCCAAAATTTACTATATGTTAATGTACATTTTCATTATTCGATTCATGTATTCATTTAGGTGCCTCTTGATTTATTCCTTAAATTAATATGTCCATTCTTATATCCCACATATCTCTACATAACCCAACAAAATGTTTATAAACAACTACACATCTTTAATGCAGTAAAAAGATTTGGTTTAATTTTAATTGAATCCTTGCTTACCTTATTCTATTTTAATTAAAATCTTGTGATTAATGTTTTCAAAACTTGATTATTCCAATGATGCATCTAAGTTTGATATCTCTTATCATAGTCTACAGATGCATTTTTTAGTTCTTGCATAGAGTCAATTCATTTTCCGAGAGAATTTAAAAACATGAAGATTATCTTTGTGATTAAAAAAGTTGTTAACTCTAATTAAATTTAACATATATCAACTAATGGAGACCTAGTACTTCAAAACATCTAATTTTGTTTATTTATATTCAATTCTTAATTTGGTAAAGAAATACAAAGCAATGACAAAAATATTTATGAAACAAATTCTTCTTATATTTTATATATGTAGAAGTATTCCAGGATTATCATTAAATAATTGGTGCTGTTATAGATTTCTTTAGATGTCAATACTTATATTGACAATCAAATGTTAAACATTAAAATGATTTGGAACACTCCTCAACATTAGAATAAACACTCTCTTGGTTATTTATTCATACTTATTGTCATTTATCCATAATTGATTTCTTCATATTTTATCTAGCACCAATCATCCCTTCCTATCTTTTCACAAACTTAGTTATTCCGTAGTTCTTCGTATTCTTATAAGAAAATAGCTTAGTTTATGATAATATATTGGGGAATGAGCACAAAATTATGTTATAAAAATGATTGTCATAATTATGTATAAACATTTAAAGATCTGAATTCAAAATACTATCAACTATCCAATATTATGACTTTTACATTATGCTTAGATCATCCATAAGTTTTGAATACAATTAAATATTGGTTATCATTTATAATGTAAAGTTTGTTTGTTATTCGTTTAATTAATAATAATAAAAAAATCTAAAAGTTTCACATTATTTTAGGGCCAAGAACAAGCTTTAGAGCTGCTCAAAACTCTCCAAAATCTACCTGTCAATCTTGAGATTCTCACTAAGACTAGAATCGGAATGACAGTCAATGCCCTGAGAAAGTCGAGCACTGATGATGAAGTTATAAGCTTGTCCAAAACACTTATCAAGCACTGGAAGAAATTTTTAGGTAATTATGACATTACTATATTTCTCTTCTTTTTTTTTTTATAGTTATATAATGAGATAAGTTAATACTTCAACAACTACTTCAGTTGTTAGGATGAATAAAGTAGTCAGGATTTGATCGATGACTTTCTAGGGGACCACGGATAGCTTAGTAACTTATTAGACTAATTTATTATAGCATAAAAAAATAAAACATTTAGGTAGGTATAATTTAATTGCACAAATGATCATCTAATAGTATTCACAAAGTAATTTTCCTTTTTATTTGTTTTACTGGACTTAGTTTATAGTTTTTACTCTGACTTACCTATATATGAATTATATATCAAGGGAAAGTATTGCGATCGTGAAAATTTTTGAAAAGCTGAATTTTGAACTGAAATACACGTTTCTCTAAAGTACCTGTAACTTTTGAAGTTAAAACTTCTTAAGGCGCGTTTTGCACTTTTTTTGTTGAAAGTGGATTAGATTAAGCCATCAGATCTCCGATGTTTAACACTCAAGTAAAGTCGACTTATCGTGTTTTTGTATATGGATTAAGATATCTCAAAAACTGAAAATTGGACCTGCATATTCTTAGCAAGAGAAATGTTCATCATTTCATCCTCTTTGTAATGAATTATTATTCAAAAGTGTATCTTAACGATGCTGTGTTAGAGAGGCAAAAAGGGAAAAAATAGTATCGAAAACCAAGTGATAACAACGAGTTTTATTGAAGAGATTGTAATATTTCTTATGTTTTAACTAATAATATAACCTCGGGAGAACACTTCATACTGTATCAATACTTCCAAAATAAATAAGAGATTGTTAAATAATAAATAAAATTATAAGAATATTAATATATTAAATTGAAATTTATAATTATTTTATCTCAGGTATGGATTGGCTCTATCCTTTTTTCTACATATTACTGTTTCTTCCTTCGTGGCACTGAGTTTATTTGTCTTTAAATACTTTCTGGGTTATGCGAAATATACAGTGATGGAAAAAAGTATTAGCACAACACGTTTTTATGAATAAAGTAGTTCAAGGAAACAAAAATCTTTGCTTTCCTTTGCAAAAATGAAAAGTAAATTTATTAAAAATCTTATTACAAAAAAATAAAATCACTTCATAATCAAACAAAATAATTAAAACAATAAAAGTGCTTGGAAAAAAGTATTTGCACCCTTCCGCATTTACAAGCTTATTTTAAATTTTAATAGTTTTAATATTTTGTAAATAGACCATTTGCGTCAATAATTGTTGTAGACGTCTGGGCATTGAATGCACTAGGTTTTTAATTAAATCTACGTGTATTTGTTCCCATTCTTGAACAAGAAGTTGTTTAAGGTGATGTCCACTAGTGATATGGTGTTTTCTTACATTTTGGTCAAAAGTGTGCCTTAAATTTTCAATGATATTTATATCTGGTTACTGAGGAGGAGTGTGGAGTTGTCTTGGAACATGAAATATTAACCATTCCTTTGTTCTCCTCTCAGTATGTTTTGGATCGTTGTCCTGCTGGAAATAGTATTGATCCTGGATTCCCATTTTTTCGGCACTAACACGCAAATTATGTCGCAAAATGTTCACATAGCCTTCTGCATTTAAAATGCCTTCGATGCTCACAAGGTTTCCCACGCCATGGTAGGAAACACACCCCCAAACCATAACATGTCCTCCACCATGCTTTACAGTTGTTAAAACATTTTGTTTCTTTAGGGCTTCATTACTATGTCGCCATATCGTCCTTCGACCATCTGGCCCAAACAAATTAAATCTGCTTTTGTCAGAAAAGATGATTTTTTCCCAAAAGCTTAAGGGTTTCTGTACATACTCCCTAGCAAAAGCAAGGCGTTTTTTGCGATTCGTTTCACTGATGTATAGTTTCTTTCTTGGAACTCTACCATGGAGCCCTTCCGAATTCAGGGCATATCTAATTGTTCTGCTAGTAATCTGAACTCCAGACGTTGATTGGACCATGGTAGTAGCCAGCTTCCGAGAACTTATCATAGGATTTTTAAGAGCTTCTTTTCTGATTTTCCTCTTCAGTCTGGGAGTTAACTTTTTTGGGCGCCCTTTACACTCACTGTTTTCAGTTGAACCACGTTTTTCATACCTTTTTATGATGTATCTCACTGTAGAAAAATACAACCCTAAGAAATCGGCAATTTGGCGTTGTGTTTTTTGCTGACTCCTCAGTAAAATAATTTTTTCGTGAGTTACGCCACACAGTTAACTCGTCTTTGGCATGATAATTGTCTATTGACTAAAGGAAACTGATTGAAAGACTAGAGAATACTGGTAATAAACGATTAGAGATAAATTAGTAAACAAACCTATGACCTATGCACACAGGAGGATTAATGCCAAAGTAAACAGAGCTTGTGAGTCATAGGGTGCAAATACTTTTTTCCAAGCACTTTTATTGTTTTAATTTTTTTGTTTCATTATGGAGTGTTGTCATTTTTTTCCAAAAGGTTTTTCTCAGGTTTTAACAAATGTACTTTTCATTTTTGCAGAGGAAAGCGAAGTTTTTTGGTTCGTTGAACTCATTTATTCCTAAAAACATGACGTGCAGATACTTTTTTCCATCACTGTACCTTCCAAAATGGTAACACTTTCTTCTACTCAACTCAAGCTCCCTGGGAGATCCTCTCTGGTAACTCCAAACAACTAATGCCCCAGCCAAAAAACAACTGCTTGCCAAAACAAAAATCTTTTGTCCCTCCCCTCTTTGGGATTTTCCTATTTGGGGAAACTACAGAGCAGCCAAGTTCCTTTTCCTGAACTAGTAGAACTATTTTTCAAATTTAAACACCCCCTGACATAAGCAGAATTAGATCAGCTTGCCTTTTAACTGTTCAACATTAATTTATTAAACCATTTTTACCAACTTCCAATAAAGACATATATTACAATATGGATTAAAATATCTCAGAAACCAAAAATCGGACCTGCATACTGTAAGCAAGAGAAATGTTTCTTTGTAATTTGCTATTATTCTAAGTTGTATATTAATGTGATGCCGTGTCAGAGAAGTTAAAAGGAACAGGTAGTGTTGAAAAACAAGTGTTGAAAAACAAATGATAACGAGTTTTATGCAAGATATGCATTAAAATATTCCAGAAACAAACTCAGATCTGCATGTATTTTTTTCTATTGTTTGAAAGGGGAACATTGAGCATTTCATCCTCTTTATAATGGGCTATTATTTATAATTTATATTTCATATTATTAATCTCGTCTTGTTGATGTTTTCACTTCTATTGTGTGGTCTGGAGCACCCTTTAGTTTTTTGTTAATTTGAAGTAGTTATCCATTTCACATTGTAACATACTATAAAAAAATGTTTAAATATAAAATATGAAAGAATTTGATAATTTACTAAAGGAGAAATAAGGGATCGTACTAAAGAACTGAAGAGACTGAAGCTTGACCAAATGGTTAGAATAAGCTTTCTTATGTAACACTTGCTTAATAAAATACGGGCTCTGATAATATTATATACATATGTATATATTATATACATGTGTGGTTTTCTTAAATGCTAGTGTTGTCATTATTTAATATTTAATTAATATAGATTGCAGCAATATAAAAATTAAAATGTGTTTATATACCAGTGAAAATAAATAAAAATCTGGTGTGTCCACTCACACTACTTTCCTGAGAAGTTTTTAAATCTTTAAATATGTCCATCAAGAAACAAAAAAAAAAAATTGAATTAGATTTATTTTCCTGAAAATTGATCAAAGAAAAGATTTGAGTATAATTTGTTTGATAAACTAAATAAAGCAATGTAAACCAGCTTAAGGTAGATCAGTGTAAAAATTTCAACCTCTTATCTTCTTCTATCTATTTATCTTCTATATATATAAAAATGAATGTATGTTTGTCTGTCTGTTTGTCCATAGGAAGTTGTTCCGTACACTCCTGCGAAGCTTTCTGGCATAGTACTTCTGTCTTGCAATAATTTTATATATGTAAAAAAAATTAAAATGTAAATGTTTTTTTGTCCAAAGCTGCAAAAAAATGTGTCGTTATACACTGCATTACTGAACCATTCATCCGATTGTCATGAAACTTTAGGAAGTTGTTCCGTACACTTCTGCGAAGCTTTCTGGCATAGTACTTCTGTCTTAGAATAATTTTGTATATGTAAAAAAAATTAAAATGTAAATGTTTTTTTGTCCAAAGCTGCAAAAAATGTGTCGTTATACACTGAGGCGCCAAAACAGCTTTAATGATTTTAACGAAACTTGGCTAAAGTCTTCCCCTTGAAACACTTTTAATTTATGTGTATAACATACTTTCCCGAAAAGAAGCTGAAAATTTTTTACGATGAATTCAATATTTTATTTGCCGATAACTAAAAAAGGACACAATTTTTTATTGATAATACCCATATTTATTTGAAAGATTCCGGAATTGCCGACAAAATAAAAAAAATGTCATCGAAATGAGACGATTCGTTGCAGAGTTATAGAGTTTTAAACATTTACTGCTTTCTATTCAGAAAATGACATTTCCCTTCTTTTTTTTCTGTTATTGATTAATCGGAAATTTTATAATTACTACAGTAATTGAAATTATCATTTGAAGAAGTTATATGATTCTCCTTACGTAGGTCAATACTACTATACGCTCTTTATATTCATTTTTTGTATTCCTCCCAATGTATTCTGGAAGTAGTATGATACATTTCAAATATTTGATTTGCTATTATTTAACTCTTGAGTAATACTTCTCACCATTTATGTTCCTTTTAGAAATCAGTTTTTTATTGATTTCAGTTTATTTTATTTTTTAATAAATTATTTTCTCTAACATTTTGTTGAAATAAGTTTGTGCCGTTTACCGTAGGATTTCTTTCATGAGTATGGGTTATTTTTCCACTACAATTTTTGCAACTATATTTAATCAAGTTTTTATTAAGAAGAAGCTCCTAAGATCAACTATCTTAGGAGGGGTATGTGAAATCTTTTGAGGAAGGTGGAAGGTAGTTCTAATGCACATGAAATGAACGCTATGATAAATGGTGTAGCGCAATTTCAATGCATTGCCATGATGGATATTGGATATTCACTTTAGATTTTATAATAGTTGATATATTAAACCACGCGCGTATTTAAATGCAACGTTAAGCCAAAATATCAAGGCAATGGGTGAAGAAATTTCTAAGGTTTAAGAGTTTAAACAACCAAACATTTACATTTTTACTTGCCATAAAATGATCAACACAAAGTTGAAGATTAAACAATACATTAAATATTTTAAAAAATTTGAGAAAGAGTTTGTCGGGGGTGCGGTCCTTCTTATGCTCTAGGTATGGAAAGACAAAAAATTTAGAATATATAATCATCGCTATTTTATTTTGGTATCTACAAAATCCTTATTATCTATTTTTTTTTTTTAAATACAAAATAATAAATAGCAGAGCAGAGGTTTCAGGATCATGTGAGAATAAATTGTAAAAAGCTACTAAATAACAAATTTATTTGTCATTTAAATACAAAAATATTCAAATAACGCCCAAAACTGCAATGAAACTAGCAACATAACTATGCGAGCTTATAAGGAAAAAGAAACAGAACAACTTCAGAGAACAGAAAAACATTTCCCAGGTGGTTTATTTTAAAAAAGTACATAAATAATTTAATCATGGTTATTTTCGCTAACTCATAATAATTAGAAGTATTTTTATTTTGTATTGTTATCTTGGAATACATATCCCCTGGGAGGAAACAGATAAGATAAAAAATCCTCATGAAAAAGTTCAACATTCCAATTGGAAACTTGGATGGGAAAAAAAATGTTTTTTGGTTATTTTCTTCTCGTAGTTTTGGTGTCTGTGCTATATTGTAAATCTTGTAACATCCCACAAGTTGTCGGTTTTTAAAAATCTGTCTGCATATGTTGATAATACTAATCTCTACAATTGAATTGTATTTACACATTTTATTCATTATAGCATTACATACTCATCTATTTATCATGTTTTTGTTGGAGAAGGTTAGTTTTTCGGGGCTTAAATTACTTTTAATCTTACCAACAACCACTCATGCCAAGTTATGCATAGAAAATGCTGCTTCAACTTATTGGAAACTTGGAGAAATATAGGGGGAAAACGTCATAAGTAAACAACAGTGGTTGAGTCGTGGAGAAACACTGAGAACAGAAGCGAGAGAAGGACTTTATTTGAAAAAAAGTAACAATGTCTGTTTAGTGACATATGGAAGAAATCCTTTATAATGAATTCCTTTATTTTGACTAAACTACCAGCAAAGATCTCTATTGTGATCAGCTGGATTGAGTAAAGCTAGTAATTGAGGAAAAAAGTCCGTTACTCATCAACAAATGAGGTATTTCATCCACCGATGACAATGTGAGACTCCATGCTGCAAAGCAAAAATTGAAGGACTTTGAATGGGAAATTATTCCTCACCCACCATATTCTGACTTGGCGCTTTTTTTTGCTGTCTCCAAAACTATTTAAGTGGCAGGAATATGTATTCAATTGAAGTGAAAAACAAGGTGTTTGCTTCCTTTAAATCAAAACTAAAGGATTTTTTCAGAAAAGGTACACAACATAACGTTTCAAGATGATAAATACATCTGAGATTGAACTGTTTCATTAATTTTATCCTAATCCTTATATCACACAACTAAATACTGACATTACTTAAGGAATGACCTGATATATTGATTTTCTCTTTCACAATATTGGATTTGTAAATTTTGAATAGCTTATTGTCTGTTTTTTTTTTTGTGAAAATAAGTGGGGCGATTCTCACCAACACTGATGATATAGATATCACATAGCTAGACCACAGAGGAACTTAGAAAGGACCTTGGCTATTAGCTATAGAGGCAGCAGGAGAGGTAATGGGTCTAAGTATTAACCAGGCTAAGACCAAATATATGATTGCTAACTCACCAAGGCCACCATCACCACATACAGTTACGTTTGGAGGAAACACATTTGAAAGCGTAAATCATTTCGTCTATCTAGGATCCTTAGTTTGAGAAGAAAATATGCCTAGTCAAGAGTTACAGAGAAGAATCACATCAGCTAAAAGATGTAACTTTTAAAATATTAAGAAGTCATTTGCTGACTAGATCCACTAAGATCACTCAGTACAAATCCCTTATTACACCTGCATTAGCATATGGCTTGGAGACATGGCCATTATCACGAACAGAAGCCATCAGATTGCAGGTTTTCGAGAGAAAAATCCTGAGAAGTATGTTTGGCCCTGTAAAAGTAGATAACCAGCATAGGCTAAGGCATAATGTAGAATTGTACCAAATTTACCAGGGACTGGACGTGGTTCAATTTTTACAGTTCTGAAGGCTAAGATGGGCTGGGCACAAGGATGGAATGTAATCTGGAAAAACCTGAAATTTATGACCCTGAAACGAAGCACCATTCAATGCACTAGATGAGCCCAACTTCACCTAGAGCCAATGAGCTTGAATGAGTAATAAAAATTCAAAGCAATGTTTCTTTCCTTTTTTATATTCATATGGTTGGGATTCTAGATCCCTCAAGATCAAACTATTAATCACCATTAGTACATTCACACTTGCTAAATTCCATGAAGATATAAGAAAGAAATGTCTGCCAAGTGAGACCGACTAGTATACTTCCTCACCATTTTCACTGGTCCCGCACTTATCTGTATCTCAACTCAAGGTCAATAATTTTTTCTTTCGTGAATAAATTTAATTATCAATCCATAACTTCTCTTCGAATTTGTGGCCAATCAAACGTGCTGTTTTGAAATAAAGAACTTTCAAGAAAATACTTGTTTGCATATATAAGAGAAAGTAGAGAACAGAATTCAATAAAATCATTACAGCATCATTATTTAACCAAAACCCACCTTTTTTTGAACCAAATCGAATAAACTGTTTCTAAAATATTAGAATATCTACAAAAAATGCATTTGCGTGTGCGCAAGTGAAAGTACTGTATGGAATTTGATGAAACTATGCTATAATGTTCTAGTAATTGTCCTTTCAATTTTCGTACATGGACTAAATCGCCGAGAAAATTCAGGGTCGAAACGTCGGCAAAATAAAAATAAAATAATTACTATATTTAGTATGTAAGTATTCAAGCCACAGCAGCACGTAACCATCTGAGTTAATATGCCGTCATTCCTAATCATCAGAAACAGTCTGAGTTGAACTTATAAAACTGAAATTGACTTTATCTCCGCTTTCTGAAAATGGCAGAAATCCGTCCTTTGATATTAAGCCACTCATATTTTTTCTGTGCCAAGATTTTATTAGATATTTTTTCATATTTAATTTTATTATTAAATTTTTTTTTTAATGATGTAGAGATGGTTGACCGTTGATATAACTTGCAGTGTTTCAACTGCCTCCCGCAGTGCTACATCCTACGCCCTGAAGACGACCTGCAAAGTGGGTTGAAACGTCGGCAAAATTAAAATAAAATAATTACTATATTTTAATTTAGTATGCAAGTATTCAAGCCGCAGCAGCGCGTGGCCGGGTAAAGCTAGTATCTAATAAAATCTTGGCACAGAAAAAATATGAGTGGCTTAATATCAAAGGACGGATTTCTGCCATTTTCAGAAAGCGGAAATAAAGTCAATTTCAGTTTTGTAAGTTCAACTCAGACTGTTTCTGATGATTAGGAATGACGGCATATTCACTCAGATGATTACGAATGTTCAAGTTGAATCATGAAAAAAATCATTAAAATAAGTTTTAATTGAAGCTATGTTGCAGACAAATTTCTTTCCCAACTTTTTAAAAATGACAGATATCCTTTGCTATTAGTCCACTCATATGTGCTTTCTATTTTCTTTCTTTTTCATTTTGCCAAGCTAAGCCACAGCAGCGCGTTGCCGGGTAAAGCTAGTATCTAATAAAATCTTGGCACAGACAGACAGACCAATGGCTAAAAATGTGTTTTTCGGATCCGTCAAAAACCAATAATTGGAAATTTGACCCAATCACAATAATTTCCTTACCTAATATAGGTTGGAAAGTAATAAATTAAAACATATGTATAAAATAGAATAAGCTGTATCATCGCTAATACTGGTTCGATTCCGATGAACATTTCTCTTTTCTTTATAACTTTTTTTCCTGAATTTTCTCGGCGATTTAGTCCATGTACAAAAATTGAAAGGACAATTACTAGAACATTATAGCATAGTTTCATCAAATTCCATACAGTACTTTCACTTGCGCACACACAAATGCATTTTTTGTAGATTTTCTAATATTTTAGAAACAGTTTATTCGATTTGGTTCAAAAAAAGGTGGGTTTTGGTTAAATAATGATGCTGTAATGATTTTATTGAATTCTGTTCTCTACTTTCTCTTATATATGCAAACAAGTATTTTCTTGAAAGTCTTTTATTTCAAAACAGCACGTTTGATTGGCCACAAATTCGAAGAGAAGTTATGGATTGATAATTAAATTTATTCACGAAAGAAAAAAGTTATTGACCTTGAGTTGAGATACAGATAAGTGCGGGACCAGTGAAAATGGTGAGGAAGTATACTGGTCGGTCTCACTTGGCAGACATTTCTTTCTTGTATCTTCATGGAATTTAGCAAGTGTGAATGTACTAATGGTGATTAATAGTTTGATCTTGAGGGATCTAGAATCCCAACCATATGAATATAAAAAAGAAAAGAAACATTGCTTTGAATTTTTATTTGCTCATTCAAGCAAGCTCTTTGGCTCTAGGTGAGTGAAGTTGGGCTCATCTAGTGCATTAAATGGTGCTTCGTTTCAAGGTCATAAATTTCAGGTTTTTCCAGATTACATTCCATCCTTGTGCCCAGCCCATCTTAGCCTTCAGAACTGTAAAAATTGAACCACGTCCAGTCCCTGGTAAATTTGGTACAATTCTACATTATGCCTTAGCCTATGCTGGTTATCTACTTTTACAGGGCCAAACATACTTCTCAGGATTTTTCTCTCGAAAACTGCAATCTGATGGCTTCTGTTCGTGATAATGGCCATGTCTCCAAGCCATATGCTAATGCGGGTATAATAAGGGATTTGTACTGAGTGATCTTAGTGGATCTAGCCAGCAAATGACTTCTTAATATTGTTTATATTTTTTAAAAGTTACATCTTTTAGCTGATGTGATTCTTCTCTGTAATTCTTGACTAGGCATATTTTCTTCTCAAACTAAGGATCCTAGATAGACGAAATGATTTATGCTTTCAAATGTGTTTCCTCCAAACGTAACTGTATGTGGTGATGGTGGCCTTGGTGAGTTAGCAATCATATATTTGGTCTTAGCCTGGTTAATACTTAGACCCATTACCTCTCCTGCTGCCTCTATAGCTAATAGCCAAGGTCCTTTCTAAGTTCCTCTGTGGTCTAGCTATGTGATATCTATATCATCAGTGTTGGTGAGAATCGCCCCATTTATTTTCACAAAAAAAAAAAAAACAGGCAATAAGCTATTCAAAATTTACAAATCCAATATTGTGAAAGAGAAAATCAATATATCAGGTCATTCCTTAAGTAATGTCAGTATTTAGTTGTGTGATATAAGGATTAGGATAAAATTAATGAAACAGTTCAATCTCAGATGTATTTATCATCTTGAAACGTTATGTTGTGTACCTTTTCTGAAAAAATCCTTTAGTTTTGATTTAAAGGAAGCAAACACCTTGTTTTTCACTTCAATTGAATACATATTCCTGCCACTTAAATAGTTTTGGAGACAGCAAAAAAAAGCGCCAAGTCAGAATATGGTGGGTGAGGAATAATTTCCCATTCAAAGTCCTTCAATTTTTGCTTTGCAGCATGGAGTCTCACATTGTCATCGGTGGATGAAATACCTCATTTGTTGATGAGTAACGGACTTTTTTCCTCAATTACTAGCTTTACTCAATCCAGCTGATCACAATAGAGATCTTTGCTGGTAGTTTAGTCAAAATCAAGGAATTCATTATAAAGGATTCCTTCCATATCGTCACTAAACAGACATTGTTACTTTTTTTCACATAAAGTCCTTCTCTCGCTTCTGTTCTCGGTGTTTCTCCACGACTTAACCACTGTTGTTTACTAATGACGTTTTCCCACTATATTTCTCCAAGTTTCCGATAAGTTGAAGCAGCATTTTCTATGCATAACTTGGCATGAGTGGTTGTTGGTAAGATTAAAAGTAATTTAAGCCCCGAAAAACTAACCTTCTCCAACAAAAACATGATAAATAGATGAGTATGTAATGCTATAATGAATAAAATGTGTAAATACAATTCAATTGTAGAGATTAGTATTATCAACATATGCAGACAGATTTTTAAAAACCGACAACTTGTGGGATGTTACAAGATTTACAATATAGCACAGACACCAAAACTACGAGAAGAAAATAACCAAAAAACATTTTTTTTCCCATCCAAGTTTCCAATAGGAATGTTGAACTTTTTCATGAGGATTTTTTATCTTATCTGTTTCCTCCCAGGATATGTATTCCAAGATAACAATACAAAATAAAAATACTTCTAATTATTATGAGTTAGCGAAAATAACCATGATTAAATTATTCATGTACTTTTTTAAAATAAACCACCTGGGAAATGTTTTTCTGTTCTCTGAAGTTGTTCTGTTTCTTTTTCCTTATAAGCTCGCATAGTTATGTTGCTAGTTTCATTGCAGTTTTGGGCGTTATTTGAATATTTTTGTACTAAAATAACAAATAAATTTGTTATTTAGTAGCTTTTTACAATTTATTCTCACATGATCCTGAAACCTCTGCTCTGCTATTTATTATTTTGTATTTAAAAAAAAAATAGATAATAAGGATTTTGTAGATACCAAACTAAAATAGCGATGATTATATATTCTAAATTTTTTGTCTTTCCATACCTAGAGTATAAGAAGGAAGTAAAGTAATTTTTAAAAAATCATGAAAATTAACATAAAATAGGACATTTACCTCTGTTAAGGTGTAATAATGAAAAGAATCTCACATTTGATTTTTATTTCGTCTACAGTTCTATCAGTATAATACATGCTGAAGAAATTTCAATCTTAAAACCTTGTCCTTTTATTAATATAATTTTTTCAGATATGGCCAAGTTGTTATGACGATTTTAGAATATTAATTTCACAAAAGGAACAGAATGAAAAATATAAAACTGACAGAAATGTATGGCATGAAGTTGATGAATGTGACTCAACTAGTTCTATTAGTATTGAAATAAATATAATTTGTAGGATTCTAATCAGATGAATGAACTTTTAACTACGAATAACAATGATTACGACTTCTATTTAATCATATTTTATTATGCTTATTTTTCTATACATGTTATTTAAATTGAAATTAAATTTTTAATAAGCTTATTTTAATTACCCATTTTTCTATACCTATATTATTATTATTGGTATTTTCTCCGAATCTATTGCGTTAAGGCTATTGCCTGAAGTTCCACTTTGTATATGCTGCTTAGTTTATGTAGTTTTATTTTTTGTGTCTAGTTATGGGTAAGAAATGAACAAGCTGTAGCATCATCGGATTTCGAACCATCTGAGGGTGTCCCAGTTTTTAATGGCTAAACTCTAGGGGTGATTCTAGACAAAATTTCCTACAAAAAAGTTCATTTGATGCATGGGCCGATTCCAAAACGGAAAAAGAGTTAAGACCAATTTTTTTTTTTCTTAATATGGTTAGGTTTTCAATTGAATAAGAAGTAATTGCGCAAAAACTGTTCAAGATAACTAAATTTACAAATAAGTATTCTTCCAATTTTTTTCTTTTTTCACTTCACTAAATTCTACATCGTGTTCTTTTAAAAAAAATTTTAATCTTCTTAATTTTCTCTATATTTAAGTTTTTTAGTAATGTCAAGTCATCCCCTGGTGCTAATTCGAATTATCTTTCTTTGCTGTATTTTTTACGTTTAAACAGCATGTACCGTGGGTCTTCTGGAACTTTACAATGTTAAACGATTTCGGTCCACTTCAGTTTTCATAAAGTTGAGAAATTTCTTCATAGGTAGTCTCTCCCTTCTATTTGTGACTCCAATTCATACGTATCTTGCCATTCCTTTATTGCTTCTTTCTTTAGTGATCTTAAGACATCCATCATGGGTACCATGATGTTTTTTTTTTTCACAGTTTGTATCATCCCTATAGCTCTGTCAGTAGCTTCATATCTGGACGAGCCTACTCTCAACAACTCTTCTAGGTCAAGCCAGCTGTTTCAGATATAAACAAGATTGTCAATACTCAGCTACTTTAAGCATTATTGGGAAAATAGAAATATCATGTTGTGGGTGATCTTGAAACCAGATTGGTATAGAAAAAGGGAACTACTACCTTCTTCTATTCTTTACATGTTTTTCGTCATACAATACATAATGGTTTTTAAGATAAAATTTATTACTCAAGTTTTCAGAGTCAATCAGGTGCAATGATATTTAAATCGGACAGCTTTGATTGTTGACTTCAATAGTTTTTAACTTCATATGAATGTGATATATTAAAATTTTGTATGAAATATTTTTTAAAACATTCTACTATTCCAGGAGGCTCAAATGTAAGTAAGGATAATAACTCTACTCCTCCCAGTTCTTCTAATAAAAATAAGACAAATAATAAGCCAAAGGAGGATAGGAAAGATGAAGAAAAAAAAGAGAAGCCTAAACAGACTACTTTCCCAGCAGTGAACACAACCGACGCCGTGAGGCTAAAATGTCGTGAACTTCTTCTGGGAGCACTTAAAATTGATGGAGGTAAGTAAACCATTAGGTAAATATTTTTTTTTAACCCAGGAAAAAAAAAAAAATGTTTCTTCCGACCTATTATCTAATATTACTTTCATATCTAACGGATAAACATTTTGTAGTAAAAGTAGGGACAGAACGGTCTGACATTGAACCTATTAAAGCAGGAAGGAGTACCTCAGGGTAGTGTCCTTGGACCAATATTATTTAATATATATATGTCTGACCTACCGGAACACAATGACACAATACTTGCTACTTTTGCAGACGATACCGCAATCCTAAGCTCAGATAATAACCCTGTTCGAGCATCTACCACTGTTCAAAATCATCTGAACGATATTGCAGATTGGGCCACAAGGTGGAATATTAAGATGAATGAAAAAAAAACTTTGCATGTGGTATTCACTCTTAACCATAAACCTTCACCTGAAATATATTTTAATAACATTAAAATTACAACATCAGACGTAATAAGGTATTTAGGTTTTTACCTGGACAAAAGACTTACTTGGAGGACTCACATCAGACAAAAACGAATAGAATTAAACAGACGATACGGTCTTTTATCCAGATTACTTGACAGACGTTCAAAATTATCTTTAACTAACAAACTAACCCTTTATAAAGTTTTACTTAAACCTATTTGGATTTACGGCATAGAACTGTGGGGTTCTGCTAAAACTTCCAACATTAAAAAAGTTCAGTCCTTTCAGTCAAAAATGTTGCGAAGGATAGTTGACACACCGTTTTATGTCGCAAATGATACACTACATAAAGACTTAAACGTACCTACAATTTTAGATACTGCAAAGGAGAGATACAATAACTTTCACCAAAGACTGACGTCCAACATGAATCCCCTGACAGAAATTCTTCATCGTACAAGAAACCCGTACAGCCCACTACGAAGATTACGTAGGCGTTGGCCAAGAGACCTGCTGATCTGATTTATATCCCGGACGTGATGGGAAACTGTAAAGCTGCCAAAAAATTTGCTCATTGCAAAGAAATTTGCAGATTGAAAATTTAATCAAATGTTCTACATTTTTGTTTCGTTAATAAATAAAAAAAAAAAGCCCAGGAAAGGTAGCTTCTGATAAAGTGATGAGTTTAGATAGCACTTTATCAATATGGCGGAGTAACTTTATTTTGCTTTAATATAGGCACATTACAATTTATGGTAATATTTATTTATTTGTATAAAATTTCAGTTGTTGTTTTTTTTTCTCTCTCTCTCTTTCGGGCCTCTACCCTCAAGGGTCATTGGTGTTTGACTATGATTTATGTTCTTTTGTGATATTGTATCAACTTCAAAAATTCAAATAAAGTATTGACTGTTTCTTCAGTATCTTGAAGGATTTCTGTTAATGTTCTGGCTAAGCCCGTTTTTCGTCTATAACTTTCAAATTTAGAACATTCTTCCAATAAGTGTTTTACTGTTTGTGGAACGTTATTACATTTTTCACATGTGGGCGCTTTAGAGTCCTCTCAGAAGGTCGCCATGTGTAAACAGGCAGTGTCCTATCCTTAGTCAGCAAAGCATAACTTCTCTCCTTGAACTTCTGTAGCTAGTGAGCCATTTGTTTCAATTAGGTTTTATTTCTGTCATTTTATATTCTTTCTCCCATTCTGTTAGTAGTCTTTTTTTTGCTTGGTGTATTCAGTCTTCTAAGGTAACTTTCTTTAAACTTATCTCCGCTGTTTCTTCTTCACTTCTTGCTAAATGGGCTGATACCCAAACGAATACTATTGGCATGCCTTTGTTTTTTACGTTTTAACTTCAGATTTTAAAATAATATAAAAAAAAACTTTCAATTGAAATTTTGTTTAAAAAAAAATTAATTAATTGAAGAAAATATATGATTTATTTATTATTATTTTTCTTTTATGGCATATTGCAATATAGTCTTATCAGGCCTGTTGTGTGCCATAATCTATCAACTTTTTACTATAAAACTTTTATTTGATAGCGTTAAGAAACTGCAGAAGACTTGTTGGATTGATAAGCTCGCAGTTCATTGGACCTATCAGTTGGTCTACTGCGAATTACCTAACCCTAAGCCCTCTGAACCTGTCATGCTAACTGGTGATGTGTGAGGCATATTCATTCCATTGAGGTTATACCGACAACCTGAATTCGAACATAAAGTAATTCAGTTTGTAGTGACTTGTATAGATTGCTGTAACTTTGTTACTAAGGGAAGCCCTGTTCATTTTGTGTAAAATAGTACTGCATGTATGTTTACAATCTAGCTCAAAAACAAAAGTATGAACTGGGAAAACCAGAAACTGCGTATATCAATGTATAATTAAATGGTCCTTAATATCAAGACAGTTTAATTCTCATTAATTTCACTAACCTGGCTTAAATGCTACATTTTCAAATTTTCTTCCTCTTAAATACCTTTAATTTGGTTTTTTCCCACATATATTATTACAGTAAAGCTCAAAATCGGTTTTGTACCAGATATAAGCTCCTTTCATTCTCAAATACCATGAATGGGATACCGTTGGGTTTAGAATTTCACGGGGGTTAGCGAATCGTATTCTCTCCGATTTTTTTTTTTTTTTTTTTTTTTTTCTAAAATAAATAAAATCGATACAAACATTGTGCTAGACTTCAATACTGGAAAGTGTTATGTGTAGATCGATACGGGGCAAATTGGGCTTTGAAGATTTTGATGCGTACAGCAAGACCTTCGGAACTATCGCATCCTACGTTCTTAAGCCCAAAAATGTACTATTTTCGAGATAACGCCAGGCAAAGAGTTCGCATCCATACAACCTTATGTTAATTGTAATACTGTGTCATTAAATTCATGTCTTATTTCGTCGATTTGAGGTCCCTATGATCGAGAGAGGAGGAGTTTATATTATTTATCGAAGGTGCTTTTTGTCGGTAAGTCACATCATCGTTAATTCTTCACCAAATCCCAAGATTAAGCCACCAATTTTGAAGGCCTCCTTTTCCTTCAGGCGGGCAAAATAGTCCAATCTCCCTGAAAATTTAGCCAAAAATATTATGAAAGAAAAGAAACTTTATTTGCGAATAACTCAAATATTACACACTTTTCTCTTGGTTATGTCCATGATTATATAAAAGATTACTAAATTCCCTACAAAAGGAAAAAAAAATCATCGAAATCGGACAATTTTTAGCAATTGAAATTTGTTAACATGTTGGTTCCAAACATTAATGAAGTTTATTTTTGTTTCCTTTCTCAATTATATTTATCGAGAAAGTAACAATTGATTTCATTATCTTATGATACGTTGCATTATTTTATTAATTGTCATTTGATCACTTAATAATATGCTGTGCGAATTTTTCACTCGGGCATACTAGTTTTAAATAATTAACTGTGTCTCATGACACTAGCAATAAAAAATGGCTGAATATAAACTATGAAAGAATTTGATAATTGACTAAAGGAGGAAAAAATGAAAAATGTTTAATGAAATAATATTCAGAATATATATGTATAATATATTGTTAAAAAGCTGAGGATTTTAGAAAAATAATATCTAACATTCAAAGTCATAAAAAGTAATGAAGGGTAATGAAAAAATTTTAAATAATAATTTCTGAAAACTAAACTATTTAACAGAGACGAGATGTTTCTATGGAAGTTAAATAAAATTTCTTAATTAGATGTAAACTTTAAAAAAATATATATAATTTGTAAAAAGTATATATAGTCCATCTAATCAAGGCAATGACATTGATTAAAAACTATTTTAATGTACTTGTGTGAAATATAAAAATATTTTATGGACGAGTTCATATTTTATTTTTATAACCTTAAATAATACACATGCTGTAGTTTTATAAATTTAGATCCGATATTATATACAAATAATTACGCATATATACATCGCCTGTTTATTCCGAAAAATCATTATGTAACATTATAGAAAATCAAATTAGTGAGTAAATTAATGAATTTTCCCTTTGTGAAATCACAATATTATTCACTTACAATTTCTGTGACAATTTTTGACCTATCGATAGTAGGCAATGAAATCCTCGTAACCACATTTTAGTAAATTTTACAATAGAAAGATAATTTTATAACATGTATAATGCTTTTCAGATTTATTTGCTATAAGTTTTACTATGTAGTACAATCCTTACTCGTTTATAGATTAACTATGTACTTTGATGAGATTGATGAGATGTACTTTCAAATCTCTCTTTACATATAGAGCTCAGAAACTGGAGTTACGTGGTCTAAAGAAACGGAAGGAGTTACGAGGTTTTTATTGCTTACCATCAATATTGTAAACAGGTTTTGTGTTATTTTAATGGTCTTAATGAGTTTTTACAGGTTTGATTTAAGGTTTAATCCCATTAAAAATGTACTTCAAAAACTTTTTAATAGCCCAACTTTGTTAGAAAATAATTTATATGTTGAAAGTAGGGCGGTAAGTGAAAGTTGTGTGATGCGCGCACCAGATTTTTTTTATCATAAATTTCCATAGAGCTATTCTACAGACTAGTTCAACAGTAATGGGAGTACAGACAGAGTCTTAACTCGCTTTTTCATGAGCCTTATTATTGCCCACAACGCCAGAATGTCCTGAAACCCACTCAGCAGTTACGTTATTGTGCTGAGCAAGGTTATTTAGGATTGTACGGCAATCTTTGATCTATTATCGTAATTGCTGAATATTCATTTAGCGTCGAATAGATTGTTAGAACTTCCAACAGAAATAATGTTGTCTATTTGCCAAAAGAAATATATGAGCCTTTATTAGATCTCTCTTTCCTTTGTGGACCCTAATATCAATTAAATCCAAAAACTTCATACGTAGTTGCGCTCTTTCTTAAATCTGACAGTATTTTCACAAAAAGCTCCCCCGACAACATAATAGTGGACCCTAATATTGATTAAGTGGGTCTTACATAACTCCAATATGGACACCATTATTTAAGGAATTAAAAGAAAATACTTATATCCATAATAATGATATAGTAGTTGAAAAATAAAAAGTACTCAGAGGAATTTGCCTGAGTAGGTTCTGTAATCGGATATAACACCACGAATACTTTCTGTACTTAAATTACTATGATTAATGCAGCCTGAGTACTCTTAGTACTCGCAAAGGTCGAGTTGAATACAGAAACTACTTTTTACTTTTTCTTAATAAAAGTACTCATCATGAAAGTAAGTGAGTACTGCCCATATCTATTATGCATTATTTTTAATAGAGTCTTGTTTAACTCAGAAATTTTCTAGAGAACTCTTTTCTTTTTAAATTTTAATTTAATTTAACTCTTATGTTCGAACAGTCCTTTCCTGTTAAAACATGAAAATTTGTGCTGATTAAGTGTGTAAATTGAAATTTAAATCATTGTCATCAGAAATTGAATTGATAACTGTTATAGACAAGTGTTGGTATCACAGAAGTAAATTTATTACAGGAAAAACAAATAGGTACAAATTAAAATTATATAAAAATCAAGAGAAGTAAATATGTAAATTATTTATATAAACTATTTCTTATTTACAAACATTAAATTTCAAAATTAAATGCTATTTTGGTGATTATATATTATGAATATTTATTCATCCAAACCTTCGTTCATAGATTATGTTTATATTTGGCATATTTTTAAATGAAAAAGTAATCCAAATTAAAACAATGAGCCTATTAGGTAGAGAAGGGTAGTAAAAAAAATCCCACTTAGCTCAATTTTTCTTCTTTTTTTTAAATATAACAAGGAAGGTATCATTCGTGTTAGTTAGGGTTTGACTGTATGCATAATTTTATGATTTAAATGAATCATTTTTATTATATTTCTATTAAGAACTTTATTTTATGATTCAAGCTGAACAGGAAGGCTGTGCTCCCGTGGAAGATTTGGCTGAAGAGTTGGAAGAAGCCATTTTCCAAGAGTTCAAAAACACTGACTCAAGATACAAAAACAGGGTGAGGTCTCGAGTAGCTAACCTGAAGGACGGTAAAAACCCCCAGTTACGGTCCAATTTCCTTGCTGGAGCTATATCTGCACAAAAACTTGCTGTAATGACTGCAGAGGTAACCTTTTTTTTGATATATATAAAATAGTTTATTATTTTATATCTGAAGATAAAAATGTCAATTCAATTATATATTCTTATGGACAGTTTTAATAGTTACACGATGCCAGCTTTAGGTCATCCCTTGCATTTGATGTGATGATTTACCTTCAGGATCATTATATGTATAATATCTAATATCAATTTTAAACGATAGATAGAAATTAAGATAATATATATAAATTATGTTTATTTTTCCAATTTACAAATATGGAAACTCAAATATGTAATAATAAAATGCTACATTAATAAAAATAGGAATAATAGAAAGAAAACGCTGAAATTTATTTTACAATGGTTTATTATTTCCAAACAATTATACATCTAAAGTGACATTACCTTCCTAGCGACAAAGAAAAATAAATAAAAAGTGATTCCTATTATTGGCCTAAACATTTTTTTTTTTCATCATTAATAATTTGCTAAAAAAAAACAAAATAGCATTACTTCAGTAACACTTTCAAAAATCAAAAACTAAAAGACAGAATATAACCTTTGCAGTAGAACATATAAAAAATATTTAGAGACGATATCTTTGCTCCTTCAAATTGTCCGATTTTAACATTTTTTTTTTGTTTTTAGGAAATTTCATAAACTTTTAAATAATCATACAATATTAACAAAGAAGTGTATATTCAAATTATATTTGATTTATTCGAAAATCTAATTTTACCATCCCTCGTAATTTTTTTTCCAGCTTATTTTCATTGAAATATATTTTATAGATAAATTTAAAAAGCATCGAGAAGGTGCATTCGTCTATAGCAACACAGGTTTCTCGACCGCCATCTGGATAGGAAAGGGCGAGTAGTAATGTTGAGGTAGGAGGGTCATCCTTGGGTGACCTCTGACTTTGATTCCAAATTTGAAAAAAAATCGATCCAGTAGTCTAGGAGACAATGCGCGGACGCCGGACAGACAATATTTTTTTTTTTCAATTTTTGAGTTCTATGTATCCTGAAACGTAAAACCTCAAATTTTGAGGGGAGGGAGTTAAGTTTTTGGATTTTTTGGACGATTACAATAGTTCATTATTGAAAATAATAAACCAAAACTTGATGAACTTAATGTGGTATATCTTTCATAATGAGTCAATAAATTTGAAGGATTATTTTAAGTTTAAAGAATATTATTTTCCGTGTTCAAAATAAATGTGGAAACATAAATGGCTAATTATAACTGGAAAATTTTATTTCCACTACATTACAACTTTTTAAATTTATTTTTCGTTTATTGTTTCCATGTTCTCAATTTAAAATGTTAAAAATCAGAAATTTTACTGTATAAAGCAATTTTCTTTAATAAAGATAGTATTTTTAAAATGGGTGTCTGTGAAAGTTTTTTGTTTTATTCTGATTTCTTGCAATAGATGTCCTATTATTATCGTAATTAATTTCTTTAAAAATGTTAAAATACAAACAATCAGTCAGTTTTCCCCTTAGGATTTGTTGTTTGCATATAAAGCTACTTTATTTTTACTTCAAGGTTGGCCATAAAAACTTAAATTATTGTATGTCAAAGTTATATTTCACATTACATACTGTCATATTAGTACAGTGAAAATGGTTAGATTTCAATGAGAAACATAAAATCGCTGCCACCAGGATGAAGAGTTAATGCTCATTCTCAAACCTATAGAT
Organism: Nezara viridula; assembly: GCA_928085145.1. Lineage (NCBI taxonomy): Eukaryota > Metazoa > Arthropoda > Insecta > Hemiptera > Pentatomidae > Nezara > Nezara viridula. The sequence goes on from OV725077.1 coordinate 19,466,545, forward strand.
AAAATGAGGATAACTCTATAAAGGATACACTTTAAATAAAATTATCTTTATTTACACCAATAAACCTTCCTATTTTTAATCTATGCTGAATTTCCTCTAGTTTGATATAACTGCTAGAGGTCATGTCCAAAGAGCTGATTCTCACCGGGAACCCCTATTCTTATGTTGTATCAAAAGAATTACAATTAAAAGAGTGATTGAAGTGAGGTTACAAGAATATTGGAATAATATTTACAATGTGTTTGAGATGGTTGTTGTAGAGAGCTGCCATAGTCTATGTGACTAGAATTGAACTACTCCGGATATTTTATGGATAGATATTTGAAAGAGACTCGATGATATCAAAGGAAGAAGGGAATATTCTTATGGTTCTGAGGGAATCAGTCATTTGGGAAAGTAAATGGAAAGAGAGAAGATTTAAAAGGCCAATGATTATATATGGTGGTACTTCATTGTCTATTCATCTGAGAAATCTCAATCTTTATCTTAAACAAATTATTTCTAAAATTCTGAGGGAATCAATACTGTGAACACACTGTGCGAACAATCTTTTTCAAGCATGAACATTATCAAGAGTAAACTGAGAAGTCGTCTTATTTATGAGCACTTGGAATCATGCTTAAAATTAAAAACAACATACGAACCTGACTTACTCAAACTTTCCAGGGAGATGCAAGCACATTGTTCGCATTAATAAATATTTATTAAGTATGGAATTTAGTTTTATTTAGTGTACTACTTATTTGGTGTAATAAAAGTTTACTAAACAAGCAGATTTGGCTAATAAGTTTGCCAACCGCTGCCTTAGTGGATACAGTCAATGCAGTCTTGATACTATATAGATACTATGGTATACAATACAGTCTTACGAGAAGGAGTTAGTCGGGGGTGCGGTCAGATAAATACTAAATTAAAATATAGTAATTATTTTATTTTAATTTTGCCGACGTTTCTACCCACTTTGCAGGTCGTCTTCAGGGCTACAAAAGATACAAAACATGTTGAGAATAAAAATTAAATATAAGTAGATATAAAATAAGAAGAAGTTGTCAGATACAGAAATAAAAGATGATATCAGAGATATAGTGGGTGACTATATCACCCACTATATCTCTGATATCATCTCCTTCTCATATTATATCAACGGTCAACCATCTCTACATCAATACAGTCTTACATTTGTTGCTTATAGCTGTAGAGTACCTTAGTGGATATACATTACTTCACTAAAAATTAGTTTGCATTAAGTACAATTTATTTATTTTTTTAGTTTTAGTACTTATTAAAGCTATTCCGTTGCTATTTTTCTATTAATGCTAATCTTGTGCTAACTATCCCGATCACTTTCATTACATATTAGAGAAATTTTGTCCAGAATATAACAAAGAAATTTAGGTGAGTTTGTAAAATTACTTTTATATATATATTTTTTAATTTATTTATTATTACCAGTGACCCTCAAGATTGATCATCAAATCCTATCTGCTCAATATACATTTTTAAAGAAATATGTGTACACATATAAATAAAAGATTTCTTCAGATTTCTACTTCACTAAATAATACACTGTGTATTTTTGAAGAAAAAAATAAATAATTTTCTTGATATTTTCTGTATTTAAGTTGTTAGCAATATTAAATAGTTATCTCCCGGTGCTAATTCATATTCTGTTTTATATTTTCTGCAACTAAACAGTAAGTGCTATAGGTCTTCTGGAGCTTTAAAAACTTCGTAATGGCCGTTCTTTCCAATTTTAATAATATTAAGATATATTGCTTGGGTGCACCTATGATTCGTTTACAGTCTTACATTTGTACTATATTTTGTTGCTTATGTCGCTGATTCATAACAAACCACAGAACAAGATTTACAGTTGACTGTACTTGATAATGGTTTCTCCAATTCATATTAAATATTTTAATGATAAACCTTCTTTAGGTTATCCATATTTTTTGTGAGATTTAATCTATATTATTATATTTAATCTATATATTATTAATGTTTTATAAAAATTCTTTTTTTAATCACATTCTTTTATTACATTTTTAAAGCATTGACTTAGGTAAAGTTGGCTGGAGTCGACTAATTAACGTGTTTTTGGATATGGATTAAAAATCTCATAAACTAAAAATTAGACCTGCATATTGTTAGTGAGGGAAATGTTCATCATTTCATCCTTTTCGTAATGAGCTATTATTCAAAATTGTATCGTAATGCAGCATCGCGTTTAAGAGGCGAAAAGGGAAAAAATATTGTCAAAAACCAAATGATAACGAGTTTTGTTGAGGATATGAATTAAAATATCTTAGAAACTAAAAATCAGACCTGCATACTGTAAGCAAGGGATATGTTACGCATTTCATCTTCTTTATAATGAGCTGTTTGTAATTTATATTTCATATTATTAATTTTGTCTTTTTGATGTTTTCACTTCTACCGTGTAGTTTAAAACACACACCTTGGTTTGTTGTTTTTTAAAAATTATTATTACTATTTTAGGAAATGGCCAGTGATGAAATGAAAGCACTTAGGAACAAGTTTGTGAAAGAATCCATTGATGACGCTCAGTTGGCAACGGTACAGGGTACTAAGACAGACTTGCTCAAGTGTGCCAAATGTAAGAAGAGGAATTGTACCTATAACCAGGTAAGTTTCTATGCTAATTCATATCTCTTTGGATTTATTATTTTAGTTTAGCAGCATTGGTTTATGTGATGTTACTTTCTTTTATTAAACCTTCATTAGATTAACTTTTAAAATAGAGACTGAAGATTGTAGTATTGAATTTTAAAGCTGTTATTTTTTTACATAAATTAAAATTAAATTCAAGTTATTAATTTAATAATTTTTGACAATATTTTAAAAATTAGCTAATTTTTCATTCATTGGTTTTTAAATTTGAAACAGAAATTTTCATTTAAAAAATACAGATTTATGGCATAGAAATGTTTAAAAACATCTCTACATTTCCCCCATCCATCTTGCACTTTCTGAATGTCAAATTAACTTTTTGTAATTTTTTGTGAACAAGTCATTGAGTCAATTTTCATAAGATGTAAAGCATCTACATTATCAACTAGCGTCATCTATGGACGACTTGGGATTTCATATTCATACCCCTGGTAAATAATAAATAAAAATTGATTGAGAGATTACTGTTTTGAATTTAGAGAGCTTACAGAAAGTGCCACATAAACGCTGATATTCCTCGAAATTTCAACAGATATTTGGATTTATACTCTGCTTTGTTATTGCTTTTTATTTATTCTTTTATGTACAAATAAATCATATTTTCAACATTTTAAACCAAAATATTTCTCTATAACAAACAAAGTTTCATGCCACCACATTTGTTTTTTTTTTTTTTACTACGGTATTATTTTTTTCCATTTGGGAAATATGTAAAGCCGCCTTTTGGGTAGTCTTAATTTATTTGTTTTGAGTTATTATGTTTTATTTTCATTTTGAAGTTAATTTTTTTTTTTTTTTCCAGGTACAAACAAGAAGTGCTGATGAACCTATGACAACATTCGTACTGTGTAATGAGTGTGGTAATAGGTGGAAATTCTGTTAAGCTTTTCCATTACCACTTTTACTGTATTTTATATAATTGTAAATATTTCATTGTCTTTTGTTGGTGCAAATCTTATGATGAATGCGTGTGTTTTGACGGTATGGATGTCTTCTTCAAGTCTGCCTTTTTTTGTTTTCTTATTTGTAATATATTTTGGTGTTTCTCCAAAAATTTACTAATGTTATTCGTCTAAAAATTCTTATAGTTTCATTTTTATTATTATTTTTTCTTTTGGTTTTAAAATTTTTAATTCTATGAATTGACTATTCGATAAATTATATTTTAATATTGAATAAATCTGAATTTTGTTTTCTAATTATTTATATGTATAAATATGTACGTAATTGGCTCAATATAACTGTTATATCATTAAATTCTTTTGTTTTTTACAAGTATGGAAAATGTATGATTTTTTAAAAAATTAAAATAACTAGTTCGATACAGTTATATAATCATATATATAAATATATATATATATTTTTAATTGATTCAGTTGTACACGTGAGATCTCAAGATATTTTAGGTTAACCTATTTATGTGTAGTTAAAACAAAATGATTATTTTAATTGATGTCATAAATATCCATCTTGGAAAAAAATAAATAATTGTTGAACGATTATTTTTTAGTCACCTTTTTCATAATATAGTATAATTATATAATATGATTATAAGTATAATTATTATTTTAAGTATAAACATTAAGTTATGATAATCCTTTATGTATCAGTTACAATGTCATGGAGACCGCAGAACTCATATTTTTATATATATATATATATATATATACACACATAGCTTTGCTTATTAGCTCAATTCACATATTTTAAAAGTTCTTTTCATTTTTTTTTTCTTTTAATATAATATGTCAAGAAGTAAAATGAGTTTAAATTTAGGATTATTTATTTATAAAACTAAATAAATATTAAAACAATTTGTTAAAAATCATGTTAACGATTTTAATTTTGCTTTTTAATAATAACACACTTAAAAATAAAATTGTAAAACAAATGTAAACTTTATTTATAAAAATATAATTGCAAAAGTTTGTGTTATATAATTGCCAGGTCCTTTTTATATCGATAATTTTTATTATTTATATACTTCATTTTGATTCTTGTCAATATTTAATACACAGTACTATTTCGTAATTTATACAGTTTAAACTATTTACTATTAAATTTATTAAGATGTGTTTAGACATTTAACAAACTATGTGAAACATAATTATCTAACTTAACTAACAGCGACATTAGTGCTTAACCAAACTTTTTTTTATTTTTCTTGTTACCAACAACAGATGAAAAACATCAAAAACAAAACACTAGCATAGGTAAACAACCATTTAGATATCAGTTTTTCACATAGTTAGTGAAATTTCAAAACACACCTTTACGTATTAAAATTTGAATTAAAAAATAAAATTCCATTCATAAATAAAGACAGTGAAGAAACAGATGTATTTTAATATCAAATTAGTTCGTTTTTTGCTTAACTCCTGTTAAATAAATATATAGTACAGACTATAAATATGTAGTATCGATAAAAATAGCCATGGGCAATAAAAGGAAATAGTAAATTTATGTATATATACATTTATATATATATATATATATATATATATATATATATATATATATATATATATATATATATATATATATATATATATATTGTATTTTGTAATCAAGAAATTCCTGGAGGGTAGGAAAAAAAAAAATAGCCATGAGCTTAAAAAAAAATCTTTATGATTCATTGATAAAATATCCTCCCAACTGAAATTCATTCATGGTTTGAAGGCTGGCATGCAAATATCTCATGATTTCAATCTTTGATTATTTCTTTTATAGTACTACCTGAAAACAAGAAAATTTGAGGTCTCGAAACTATGTAACTCTTCAAACAATGTGTTCAAGAGAAGATTAGAGCAATATTTCCATCAATATATTATCGTAGATCATACGGTCATACAAAAGGTAGGAATCCACTTTAGGACCTTTTTTTGATTGGTGAAGGATACTTTTTTGGGGGAGAAGGGGAGTTGAACCTCCTCCCCCCAAAAAAATTTTAAAAGATAAAGTGGCAATATGTTTGGGTAGATGGGGTGATACTTTTTTGGTATAGGGAAAGGAAATACCCTCCCCCCCCCTCCTTAATTTAAAAACAAAAACAAAATGGCAATATTTTATGACATTTAATTATTTCGAAATTTGATTTTTTTTTTTTTTTTTATATATAAAATTTACTACTTTTTGACCTGTGTATTTCTTTATCATCTTTTTTTCTCTTATTTTTTAATAAGCCAAGACAATTAAAGTTATAGGAAATTCATTAATATTCATTTTCACAAAAAAGAAAGATTACCTCCTTGGAAACCTTTAGTGGAAGCAAAATTTTAACTTATATAATATAGACTCAATATAATGAACCCTCCCTCCATGAGTGATATAAAACCCTTTCAATAATATTGACCAGATATTTTATTCTTCTCTTATTCTTAAAAACAGTGGAATCGAAAGTAGAATTTAAATATTCGTAGATTATATAAAATTACACATCTTGTTCCATGCTTCCAGTCACAGGCGGATTTACGGGGAGGGGGGCTTTCGGGCTGAAGCCCCCCCCAAAATGGTAAAATGTAACCATGTTTTATGGTAAAAAATATTAAAAAATTATGTCTTAAAGTATTATTGCTCGTTTAATTACATTTAGTAGGGCTTCAAGAATCACTTAAACACCATTTCATATAGGTAGTTAGTATCTCTGTTTTTCCAACGTAATTATCGTTATATATATGAAAAAAAAAGCTTCCGGGCTGAAGCCCCCCCCCCCAAAAAAAATTAAATCCTGGATCCGCTAGTGCTTCTAGTTGTCTTTTGATTTGAATCTTTTCATTTTGAAAATGCATAACCCCATCGAAATGTGCCCCCTCATAAATTTTGATAGCGGAAGTTGCGCCATTAAGCAGACCCTACACGGTAATTCATGAATGAACGTCACAAGAAGTTCCAAGATTGCCCGCTATCGCTTTGATCATGAAGACCCTTACACGTTCAATCATTACTGATCATTACTTATGTGAAGTTTCCACTTTTTTTTTCTTTCCAATTTATTGCCTACTTGACTATTTAAAGAAAAAATAGTTGAAAATGGTTAATAATAATATAGACTAGGGATATAAACAACTATTTACTTTTATGAAATTATTTACTTAATAACGAGACCTAGGTAAACTAATCTATCCAGTAGTAAGGTTAGTCTCCCCAATACTTTTACCTCTGTCCCCCCCCCCACTTCTCGTGAATGAACCTTTGATTTCCGGATGTTCGGAAATCCGCAGCGCACCACCATCAGTACTTCATTCACTACCTTACACGACAATTCGGAACGTCATTAGTGCAATTCCCATTGACCGTGTAGGGTCCCCTTTAAACCTTCTGATGTATCCCAGATTACGAACTAATAAAATTACATATGAGAGATCTCAGATGATTTTGGTTAAGTTGGACTAACCTAAAATAAACCACAAACATCAGATTAGATTTCTTTTTTTTAATATCATATATGACAAGTCCATTATGATATAGATAAATTCTTAGTCATACTGTTTTGATTGAATTTAAGATGGAAAATCTTCTTCGCTTGGAAGAAAGTAATAAATTAAATATCCCTTATCATTTTAAGTGTCTTCTAGAAAATGTTATTGCAGAAAGGGAAAATTTTTTAAAAGTCGACAAAAATATTTTGGAAATTTTCAACTTGGAAAATGATTACATTTTGTGCGTGTTACTCACTGTGGCTTTAGAATGCGGTTTTCGTCTGGATCGTTCGGATTCTACGAATTTTGACATTCGGGCTTCCAGAGAATTGAATTACGCGCCTAAATGGAGGGATATATCTAGAAGGCTGTACACAGTTGACCTGTTCTTAGCAAATTTAAAAAATGAACGATTCGTTCTCTTGGTTGTACCCGTTCTTGGGAACGTTCTTTTAGTGAATCTCGTTACTTTGAGAAAGAACGAGGTTCTTAGGTCTACTACCGCTGAACCAATCGTACCACAGCAGTGGTTATTCCCATTCCAGTTTTCTCTTTCTGAACGATTTAACAACTTGCCTCTACTAGCAAAGATTGTCCGGAGGTTCTTTCAGAAGGAAAAGGATTTGGTCCTGAATGCGGCCAACGAGTTCAATCCAAGCCTCTTGGGTATACCTGACGAACTTAAAAGGGTACTATTTAGATTCGTTTCAGCAAAAGACTTCGTCCATTTAACTGCCACTTGCCACAGGTTGCATATGTACAAAAAGGATCCAGCGGTTTGGAAGCATTTTCTCAAGAGGGACTACAAGATGGAGTCAGAAGATCCTTACGACCAATATATAAATAAGTTCTGCATAAGCAAGGTAATCTTACCCAGTTATACGGAATTTGCTGACCTCGTATTTCCTCTCATGTTGCACCAAACGACTTCCAGCACTTCACTTCAAGATTACATGCTTTAATTGAGCAACCTATACCTTTGTTTAACTTCAACTGTCGAATCTGTAAAATAAATGTATTTTTCGTTCATTAAAACGGTTATTGTTCCTAAATTTTATTAGTGTAAAATAAATGTAAAGGTTTCCTATATTCAGTACTGAATAAACAAATATTCAGTTATGGATAAATAAGAAAACAAAATAAAAGCTGATAAAAAATTAAAATATAGTTCAACTATGACGACAAGTATTAATATAATAAGTTGAATGAGCAATCATAAAAACATTGAAGATTAACAATAATCGATATGTTAATTATTTTAACTCCATAAAATAAATCCCATCAAATCACCTTTACCCTTCGTCGTAAACCAATGACTTGCTGCCCTATAGTATCCTTTAATAATACCCCACTTATCCCTGTAGAACAAATCCGATACCTTGGACTCCAGCTGGACAAACGTCTCACTTGGAATCCTCATACAAGACTGAAACGACAAGAAACTCCTCGACGTTTCCGCTTACTCCAACACTTACTAGACAAACACTCTAAACTTCCCATTAATTACAAACGACTCATATACATGACTGTAACAAGACCTATTTGGACTTATGGAGTTGAACTGTGGGGCTCCACTAAACCATCGAATTCCTCTCGTATCCAATCCTTACAATCCAAAATCCTTCGTAAAATCCTCAATGCTCCTTACTTTGTCACAAATAAAATTATCCATAAAGACCTCAATGTTCCATATGTTTCCGATTTGGACGAATCCAGATACCTATCCTTCCATAACTGAGTGGAAGAAGTTTTATGGAGTTTTTTTTTTTAACTTTTATTATGATATTTACAACTGTATTAGTATGAATACATCAAGTAAATGTGTACAGAGGAATAAAATAACATGAAACACGCTTGTTGAGAAACTACCCATTGGTAGCACTCTAATAATTTGTCTACATGAGGAGATCACGAGGCCATCTTCTTTTCAGACGCCTCAGAGGGTTATCAGGAATCGAAGAGGAAGCAAGGTTAGAAACAAGAGGATTCGGATGGTTATGAAGTTTATTATGGAAGGATAGGTATCTGGATTCGTCCAAATCGGAAACATATGGAACATTGAGGTCTTTATGGATAATTTTATTTGTGACAAAGTAAGGAGCATTGAGGATTTTACGAAGGATTTTGGATTGTAAAGATTGGGTACGAGAGGAATTTGATGGTTTAGTGGAGCCCCACAGTTCAACTCCATAAGTCCAAATAGGTCTTATTATAGTCATGTATATGAGTCGTTTGTAATTAATGGGAAGTTTAGAGCGTTTGTCTAGTAAGTGTTGGAGTAAGCGGAAACGTCGAGGAGTTTCTTGTCGTTTCAGTCTTGTATGAGGATTCCAAGTGAGACGTTTGTCCAGCTGGAGTCCAAGGTATCGGATTTGTTCTACAGGGATAAGTGGGGTATTATTAAAGGATACTATAGCAAGTCATTGGTTTACGACGAAGGGTTAAGGTGATTTGATGGGATTTATTTTATGGAGTTAGAATAATTAACATATCGATTATTGTTAATCTTCAATGTTTTTATGATTGCTCATTCAACTTATTATATTAATACTTACTTGTCGTCATAGTTGAACTATATTTTAATTTTTTATCAGCTTTTATTTCGTTTTCATATTTAACCATAATTGAAGATTAGCTTATTCAGTACTGAATATAGGAAACCTTTACATTTGCAAGCGAGAGGTTAATAACAAATTATGCTCTGATCGAAAATTTCCACTCTTCATTTACGTCTTGTTAAGTTCATTTGGAAGAAAGAGATTCGTGAAAAATTGTAGAATTAATTTTAGATGGTCTCACCTAAATTTTAATAAATTCTACTTCATCATATTGCCCGCTCCGGATGCTAAAACATAGAGATGGGTGATAGTCGATAGTTCTTATCCATCCCTACTCAAACGTACTAAGATTCTCTCTTATGCAAGGTAGAGGCAGACGTTTCTGCTGCTTTTGAAAAACGCAAATGAACTGTTTGTTAGTCAAAATCACGGGCGGGTCTACGGGGAGGGGGGCTTTCGGACTGAAGCCCTCCCCCCCCTAAAATGGCAAAATATAACCATGTTTTATCGAAAAAAATACTAAAAAAGTATCTCTTAAAGTATTATTGTTCGTGTAATTACATTTAAAAGGGCTTTAGGAATCACTTAAACACCATTTCATACAGGTAGTTAGTTTCTTTCTTATTTTCCAAAGTAATTATCGTTATTTTATGATAAAAAAAGCTTTCGGGCTGAAGCCCCCCCAAAATTAAATCCTGGATCCGCTAGTGGTCAAAATCAACAGTTCTCAAGAACTGTTGACAAAAAATAGTTCATAGAACAACGCAACGATTCATGGAGTAATACTTATTGGTTTAATAACAAGTCTGGAAATGAATGAATCGTTTTATGCATGAAGTTCGGCATTGTTCTAGCTTGACAATGATAACATTTGAATTTATTTGTAATATTACGTGAATGTTTAATCTTAAAAATTTCTTTTCAACTAATTAAAACTAAAAATTATTGTTTACACATAGAAAATTTTTTATTTTAATAATATTTTGACTTTCTTGTATGTTCGAAGTTTGAAATTATGCTGCTTGGTCATCATGAGTCTTTTAATTTTAATTTAAACAATTTTTCAATTGTTTGCCTTTTTCAATTTTTATAGAACACAATAGTGTTTAATTTTATATATGCAATTAAATTGATTTATGTGGCTATGTCCAATCATAAAAATTATTTTGGTCTGCAAGACACTAATATAGATAGATACATCTAAAAACATGAACTAATTTTGCCTAGAAATATGCTTAAGTTAATTTAGTAATGTAATAACTATAATGAAAGTTTTTATTCATTTCTAGCCTTCATTAATAATAGGAGCTAAAAATTACATCCATAAACTTGACTGTTGAAACATGTCTAATAAAAAAACCTGTGCTGGCCTCATTCGGCGCCTCCCCCCCCATCGTGCAATGACGTCATCTCCCTCCTAAAAAAAAATAAATTCATTTCTTAAGCGGTTTTATATTATGGAATATTTGAATTTTATTTCATTCAACATTTCTCTTACGTAAACATTTCAATACGTTTAATTTTTTTTTTTTATTTCTTACAAGAAATAATTTTTACAAGAATTTTATAGAAGTGTTCCTGAAGATGGATGGCCCACAGTGAACTGTCTGAGCAATCTAGCAGGACCAAAGTTGGTACAATATATATATATATATATATATATATATATATATATATATATATATATAGAAAACATTCCTAAAATTAAATTTCCTCTTTATAATTAACTATATATAATTTTGAACAAAAAAAAAGTTAACTCCTTTTTACCAACTTTGGTCCTGCCAGATTACTCAGACAGTTCACTGTGAGCCGTCGATCTTCAGGAACACTTCTATAAAATTCTTGTAAAAATTATTTTTTGTAAGAAAAAAAAAAAAAATATATATATATATATATATACACCCCCAATGGGTGCCCCTCCAGTCAGCGCCCCCAATCCTAAGGCCAGCTCCTAGTATTATAGTGCCACTTAGGCTGTCACTAGATGAGATCACTGCAAGATCGCTTCTCTGTTTCAGATGTTATAGGCAATAAAAAACAGATACAACAATAAAATAATATTTATTACAAAGCATGGCTTGTTTTTAAAATGCAAATAAATTTAATAAGAGATTTGTTTATTTTTTTGTTATATTATTTGATTGATGATGAAGAGAAGAAGAAAAAGTAAATTAAATATTAGCTACAGGTCTTTTCTGAATCCAGTCTTTGACTCCTGGAAGAGAATGTATTTTTTTCGTGAGGGCTTTAAATGAAGGATATTTTTCAAATAACTCAAACCCCACCAAGCCTGGAATTGACTCAAAATAACCAACAGCATACATATCAACCCATGAAAGCTGCAAAAAACAAATGAATAAATAAAAAACAAGTTGTAAAAAAATATTACTTGTAAATTTATAATACTAACATACAATTGTAACTAGATGCATAAAGATATCTTTTGATCATTTTTAAAATTGTGCAGACAACACCCATTTTATTAGATGGCTACGAAAGATAGAAATGGATTGTTGATTTTTCGTGGGTTGGCATATCAGATTAATTTGTTAGCAATTTGATGATTAAGCTGATCAGTGATAAATAAAATTACTTATACTGAATAGAGCATAAAAAAATCATGATTTATAATAAAAAAAAAAAAGTCCTATTCATTGAAATTTTTAACATATTTTGAAGTAAAAACTTGGTATAATAAGTTTGAATCATTTACCTTTCCATTTGCTAAATAACCTTCTTTAGCAATAAGAGTTTCAAATTTGTCCATATAAAATGGGATAATTTCCTTAACAAGGCATTCTTTGATGTAATCTTTTTCAGCAGGTTCTTTTGCCTTAATATACCTCTGGATTTCTTTAAAGAACAAAATAAATATTAAACAAAAAATCTTTAAAGTTATTAAAAGAATTGCACTTACAAGGAAAATTCACAAATTCCAACAAAATTGTTTTTAGTAATCCTACTTAGCCTCCACTGGCTTCTAATGCTAGTGATGCGACTGGAAAAGTGGCACTGGGATCTCTGGAGTCCTGCTTTGCCTTCCACATGTGGGGAGAAAAGCCTGGCTCGGAGATTCCTGGGCGAATGTATGTATTGTATATAGGTATGAATGTGTTTAGAAGTTTTTATTTATTTATTTTTTTCCTATTGATTTACATTTTTTTATCAGTATTATTTATTTACTTTTTATATTTATAGTTATTTCTTTATTATTTGTACATACTGTATGAATGAGAACTTCTAGCCTTAATACTTATAGCCCTCCAACAGTGGCTGATTGTATTATTATTCAATAAAAAAAAAAAATGTAATCCTACTTAGAAAAATATTTAACTCGTATTCCCACCTTCATTCCAATGAGTCTTAGGAGTTGGAAAAAATATTTATATAATAATATTAAATAAATTTTTTGTTTTTGCTTTCTAAGTATTTCTAAGATTCTGGATTTCTATATTATATAACCATATATTTTTTTTTTACATCAGAAAGATGTATTTGTATTAATATTAAATGAGCTCAAATATATTAGAAATTAAAAATAAAACAAAAGACGTTTGAAGAAATGTAAGCCAAGTAAATTTGTGTTATACAAAAACAAGTTAGATTATATTTTAATGTAATTTTAAATCATGAATTTTATAGAAATTAAAAAAATATAAATCTTAGTATTTATAATCTTAGGCTAAAAAAATTATTATGAAATTATATAAAATAATTTTTTTTATCGGTTTCTTTTAATTTCGGTCTCTTTGGAATGAACACCAGGATAGGTGTCAAATATTGTTCGATGAAGTAAAATTAATAAAATTCTGATTGAAATGGGTTACGTACTGACTATCACTTCATTAGTAAATCTATCATTAGGTTAATGATAGATTAGAAATGTTGAGTACATACATATCCTAAATCAGTAGAAATATTTATTTAAAATATAAATGTAAATTAGGTACATATTAAATATTTAAGTTAACTTTATACATTTATTGTACCTGTAATGAAATCTCCAACAGTCCCGGCAATCATATCAATATTTAAATTTTCCTTATTATTACTCCCATTCAAACCAGCTTCAATTGCTAAGAAACGTAATATAGCAGTTGTCTGGTACATGACAGCTCCATCTATTTCCAAATAAGGAACTCTCCCATAGGGTACTTCAGGCACTAGTATTAAGGAAAAATATTTAAGCTTTTTTTTTATATTACACAGCTAAATAAAAATACTGTATAAAAAATATAAATGTATCTATCCAAAGAATGTGAAACCTTAAGGCATGACCAGATTTCATGCACTCCTTATAATGTAGAAAATTAAACTGGAAATAGTGAAGGAGGTATGAATTTTCCCTGTGATAATGATTTGAATATTCAGACATGCCTCGAAATATAAATTATTCAAAATTTAACAGCAAAATGGCAATGAAGAGGATGGATTCTTAGCAACATTAAATATGCTGAAGATGAGATAAAAACGTGAAACATTGATCAACTTATGTATACTGAAAAATTGATAAAATTTTTAATGTAAGGTCCATTTCTCAAGTTCATTATAAAAAGAATAATTAATCTTTCTAAAATAATCAAACATATGTATGGTAAATAGCGTATGATCTCTTTAAGAAGAACACTAAGGGCTTTATATTTATAACTAGATATTAAAGTGAATTATAAAGGCTGACAAAATTAGTCTATTCACATTTCATATTTTCAACCTCTTTGGAACTTAATCTCCCAACATTTTATATTAATTTGTCCTAATTTAATTTTTGGACACATACATTTTCAATATTTAAAAAAACGCAGATTGCATGGTTTAGGATACAGCTGTATGAATGAGGAAAAGATATGGTAAGATTGGATGGCAAAATATTTCTATATTTTTATTTATCACAACTAAATTATTTAAATTTTTATTATTTTTTAATTCAGGTCTTGCAACACTCCTAATTACCCAGGTTGCCATGGTGTTATTTATGTGTATATGTTATTATGTCTGATGAACAATGAGGATACCTCCTCATTTTGATTCAACTGGTGAAACAATAATAATCACCTTTTCTTTGTTTAAGCACAGTTTTTGCTGTATAACATCTCTTAAAACACATTTTAAATTATTTAAATATTTAAAAAAAAATTAATTGTGTTTCAAAATCTCTGGCCAAGACTATAAGTTGGTTGTTTGCATTAAATAAATATATTTATGTTAATTTCATAAAACATTACTGAGAATATAGGAAAATAGCAATGATTAGTTGTTAGATCAATGTCTTATTAAAAACTCAGATAACTGTTTTAAAAACTGGACATTAAAGAATTATAAGTGTTTAGCAATACTTTGATAATAACAGTTGTTGTTTTTTTTATAGGAGATTCTAGAAAAAAAAATTGAAATGTAAAATAAAATAAACAGACATTTTTATAAAACTTAAGAAAGAAATTTAAATGAGAATGCTACTCCATTTCAGTCCATGGTTATGTATTTTCATCAGGGAAAATTTGATACCAATTGTAGCAATGATTTAATTGAATATGAACATATCACTAATTTTTATCAGTTTATATAATTTCTTTTTTTAAACTTACTTTTCCTAAGCTGCGATAATATTTCGAATGGAAGGCGGATATCTTCAAATTCCTTTTCCAAATAACTGAGAATGAATCTTATGGATTCTCCCAAGCCTTTGGCATCTAAATAAGTAAGTTTATACAAAGTCATTTTTTTTTCTGAAAGAAACAAAATAAATATTTAAATTAATGAAATCCATTATTAATATTTATATAATGAAGTTAGTAGAATATTATACAATAGCTAATTTGGTGAAATAAACCAACTTTACATGAATGATGAAAATAGAAATATATTAATGGTTGAAATAAGTTTTAATAATCTTGATCACAATAAAAAGTATGTACTAATGATTCATAATTGGGAATTATGTATTTTAATTCTTTTTAAATTAAATTAAAATTTAGGTATTTATATTCTATTATCAGCTCCCAACTGAATAATAATACTATCAAAGTTTTGAAAATTTAAAAAAAAATAATGACAAAAATAAATTAATATTGAAATTGATAAGGGTAAGTATTTTAAGAAATATTCTTTACTGTCGTTCCCTTTATCAATAATCTTATTCCTTAGGTAACGAGGTCTTAATAGAATTAATATCAGACCATAAATGTCTCGATTTTTATCTTATTTATAACATATAAAACCATCATGAAATATGAGTAATCTGTTGTAATATCAGTTATATAATGAATTTTATTCTATAATATCATATTTTAGGTATTGTGTAAATATAAATATAATTATAATAAATATAAATAAAAATATATAAAAGTAAAAGAAAATGAAATACATAATGGGTTGAAATAACTTTCACCTATCAACAGGCCTGTGGAAAATATGTTGTTTGTAAACAAAGAGATTACAGAATCATGAATATTTTTATTCATAATTAGATAGTATAAAACTTTTGAAAATTAAAAAAATAAATTTTAAAATTACAAAGAGGAAAAATTAAAATTACAAAAAGAATATTCTTTAATAGTGCTCCCATTATTTCGTAGGTTTTATTTAATTTGTATCATAAACATCGATAACAAATTTTTGAAAAGATTCTGGTAAGAAAACAAATTTTTATTATGTAAGATTGAAATTTTTCAGAATATGTGGTAGGGAGTTTCTCTTTTTTTTCTGATTGTTAAACTAATCTCTTTTTTCATTTCTTTTTTTTTTTTTCAACATTTGATAATTCTTACATTTGTATTCAGGCACAGAATTGTTTTTAGTAATTTTAATGAAATGGACATTTCAGAAATCAATAAGTGGCACTAAAGTGATTGAAACGATATAAAATAATTTATTACGTTTTTCCACTCTACATTTCCTTCCGGATATAAACGTAATTATTTTTTAATGATATGTTTTTGATTCATCATATTATTTCCTTAATATAAAACTAAAATATAAACTAGATAATAGAGACAAACTCAATCATTTATATGACACAATAAGTATACGCTACACAAAAATAATAAAAGTAAATAAATTTACAAACGTTAACAAACCTTAATTTACCAGAAGACGAAGAGGAATCAACAAACACTGATGTAATGTGAGAGAGTGACAACAGATCGCGCCAATGTTTGGAGTTGCATTTGGAATTCTCATGATACATCTCAAGGTCACGTTAAGAGTTAGGGAAATTCTATTACGTCTTTTAATTTAAAACTTGTACAATTCTATGTCTTTTTCTGCATATATTTTCTTCAAAAACAAGGTATTCTTAATTGTATAGTAAAAAGACAGTAATCATAAGAAGGTTTTAATATCTTAAGGCGTGCTTAGACATTTCACAAACTATGGGTAACCCAAATATTTAAATGTTTTTTCTCTAAGCTAGTGTCTTTAATGCGTTCCATCTGCTGTCAGTAACAAGAGAAATAAGAAAAAAGTTTGGCTTAGCACTAATTTCGCTATTAATTAAGTTAGATAATTGTATTTTCCATACTAGGTGAAATGAACAAACGCACCTTAAGGTATACTTATTTTTTGGATGTTAATACAATTTTTGGACCATTTGTGGTAAAAAAATTGCCATTCACAAAGTTTCGTATTTTATCGTCTCTCATGACAGTATATTAATATGACAGTATATAAACACTATTGCATTTACGATTGAGGACAAGGCCCTTTTTTTATAGTTTTGACCTTATTTTTTTTCCTACTTTTTTAAATAAATGTTTTCATTTTCGGATTTTATAATTATATTTTACAATGAGTCAATATTTCACCAATTTAGAAGTTAAATGTTAATTAAATAATTTAAATTTTAACTATAAGTTTTTCCCTAAATTCAGATTGTAGGTTATAGATTTTTAAAAAATTTAAATTAGTTTTCTAACCATGCGTCAAAATCATTCATTTCATTAAAGTATACAGCCATAGAGACAAAAAAATTAACTTTTAGTTGATACATAAGCGGCGACTTTCCATTCTGGTTGGCAGTGTTGCCCAAATGCGAGACCGAGATATCTTGGTCATGGTCTTTGTCTTGCGCAGTCTTGCAGTTACTTATTAGCTTATTACTATAGAGATATTACTGTATTTTTTTTAGATATGAGAAACCTAATTAAGCCCGAATGAAAAATTAAAGCAGTTAAATGCAAAAGTATATATAACCAATGACTAACATATAATAACGAAGATTGTCAAGTATTAGTTACTATTTTGCCTTAATTTTTATTTAAAAAATCGATTTTTTTCATCAGTCCTGGTCTTGGTCTTGCAACAGTTAGGCGGCCTTGGTCTCGATCTTGCAAAGTGCAAGACCAAGACCGATTTTGGGCAACACCACTGGTTGGGGAAGGCGATGGACTCTCACCCTCTCCCTACAAAAAAAATAAAAAAAAGCCTCGAGAGTCATATATAAAAATTATGAATGATTATTTACATAATTACCGTAAAACAAACGAACATTATAATACCATACACTTTTTGAAGTGAAAACTTCTTTCAGGTGCGTTTTGCACTTTTTTGTGGGAGAGTGAATTAGATTGAGCCGTCAGATTTTCTATGTGTAACACTCGGGTAAGTCGACTAATTGAAGTGTTATTGCATATGGATTAAAAAATCTCAGAAACTAGAAATCGGATCTGCATAATCTAAGCGAAGAAAATGTTGAGCATTTCATCCTCTTTGTAATGGACTATTAATCAAAATTTTAACTTAACGAGAAGCCTAGTTAAAGAGGCGAAAAAGAAAAAAGTAGTGTAATAACCATAATAAACCAAATAATAACGAGTTTTATGGAAGATATGGATTAAAAAATCTCAGAAACTAAAAATCAGATCTGCATGATCTAAGCGAAGAAAATGTTCAGCATTTCATCCTCTTTGTAATGAGCTATTATTAATAATTTACCCTATATATTATTTCTAAAAGGTGTTTTTTTGTCGGTACGCCATAACTTCGTCAATTCTTCATCAAATCCTAATGATTGACCACTCATTTTGAAGATATTCTTCTCCTTCACATGCGAAAAATAGTCCCATCTCCCCGAAATTTCTGGAAAAAAAGTTATGGAGGAAAAGAAACTTTATTTGCGAATAACTCAAAAAGTATGCATTTTTTCTTGATTGTACCAATGATAATTAGAAAGATTACTAAATTACCTACAAAAAGAAAAAAAATATCGGACAATTATTAACAAAGATACAGTCCATTAGTTTTGGTATACTTAATAATGTCTTCCTCTTTAAATATATTGCATTTAGGAGTAGAATAGTCTACTACACTTTTTTTCCTGGCTGATATATTAACTTTATTATTTCTTAAAGGCATTTATTTGTTCTTACATTTTATTTTTTTAATAATTTAGAAAATCCCATGATCGTGGAATTATTTTCCTTTTATTACTTTTATTATCTTTCCAGTCAGTGTTTAAAAATAGGTCCTAGCAAAGCAATTTGTACAAATATTTTGGTCTATTATGTTTAATGGAATATTGTAATCGACAAAGAAAAAATATTAACTCCTTCCTTACATAATGCATACGAACTACTTATTTCCATATTGTTTTGCTATTTCTTCATTAAACAAAATTTTCTGCGAATTTTTCGCACGGATGTGATACAATTTTAAGATAGAAGGGTGCACATGAATAAATCTTAATATCGTAGGATATGTTGCTATATCTAATTATCTTTATATATAAACTAAAATTTCAATAATAGGAACATTGGGCGTAGTAAAATACTTCTGTTTCTACATCTAGTCGATTTTTCCTATTTTCTTAATTAATTTTAGTTTACATGTGTATGTTATTCATTCCTGTAGATTAATTGTTATTAATTTTGATTTTAATTTTGTTCTTTGAAATATTGGGGTGGGGCGCAGGGTTCGCCACCCAAGTATGCGCCTATGCGAGTAGAGGCAATACTACATAAATAAAATAGTTTTATTTATATAAAATCCAATCACATTATTATTTATTTAGCCGATCCATTCAAAACAAAATTATGAACTAATACGAGAACACAATACAAAAACTTATGTATTTTAATAATTGAAATATGACAATGATAAAAATCAGAGAGAAATTCTTGTGAAAATATAAATACAGGACAATCAATTTTTCGTTTATTCTTCTGTATTCTGGTTGCTACGAAACTGGACAAGAACTATGAGGTAAGTGATTCCACCTGAGATAAGCTGTTAACAGAAAATAAAGGTTAGTTTTTTAAATCAAAATAAATAAACTATTAAAAATTAATGTACTGTTTGCTAGGAAATATTTCACTTGTTTTAAATTAAACCCTTAAACTTCTTTGGAGCACCTTCATATAAAAATCAAAAACTTTCCTTAGTGGCTTATTTTCAAGATAACTTGCAACAAGCAGTTAATGAATCGAAAGTGGAACCAAATAGAAAAGCAATGATCATGCGTGCAAGATAAAGTAAAATCATCTGATACTAGATGAAATAAACGCAAGTGTAACCTTCAACTTAGAATACAATATAGTCCAGTAAAGAAGTTAGGGAAAAAACAGCCTTAATCCAACATTTAAAAAAATAAAGATAAATCTTTTCAGAAACTGTTTATTACCCTCTCCATAATAACTGATAAAAAGTCTCAAAGAATCCTGCGTCGAGTTTTGATTGGGGGAGGGAGGAAGGACAGAAAACTGATATTTTGTTATTTTTTTTTAGAATATCTCAAAAACTATCAGATTTTTCCCAAAGACTGTTCAGTGCACTAGCGGATCCAGGATTTATTTTTTGGGGGGCTTAAGCCCGAAAGTTGTTTTTTTCATAAAAATAACGATAATTACTTTGGAAAAAAAGAAAGAAACTAACTACCTATATGAAATGGTGTTTAAGTGATTCCTAAAGCCCTTTTAAATGTAATTACACAAAAAATAATACTTTAAGAGATACTTTTTAAATATTTTTTTCGATAAAACATGCTTATATTTTACCATTTTGGGTGGGGGAAGCTTCAGCCCGAAAGCTTTTTTTTTTCATATAAGTAACTAACTACCTATATGAAATGGTGTTTAAGTGATTCCTAAGGCCCTTTTAAATGTAATTACACGAAAAATAATACTTTAAGAGATACTTTTTTAATATTTTTTTCGATAAAACATGCTTATATTTTACCATTTTGGGTGGGGGGGGGGGCTTCAGCCCGAAAGCCCTCCCCCCGTAGATCCGCCCGTGGTTCAGTGCAATAATAAAGTACTTCAAAAATTTCTATAAAAATGATTCTATTAATTTTTTTTTATAATACCAATGGTTATGGATATATTTATGAGATTATATTCATTGTATATCAATTTTAAACAAAAATTCTTCAAACCACAAAATTGATGTTGTCCATATAGTAGACCTTTTATTTAGTATACCTTTTTGAAGTTTAATTAATTTTTTAACATTCCCGACCGTTGAAATTATTATTCAAAGTTTCTTTTTCTTTGCGAATTTTAAATGGCATTGACAACAGAATTATATAAATCCATTCATTTTTAAGCCAACCACGTTTTATGTTGAATAAAAAGTAATAACTCAAAAAATGTTTAGTTTAGGGTACAACTAATTACTTCATAGTAAACTAGATTAAATTTACATTAAATTCTAGTAAATTTTGTGGGTTTTTTAAAACCATTTAAACGGAACTTTCAAGAAGTTAAACTACGGTAAGTTTGGGTTTTCATAAAATCAATGATTCTCTGTGATTTATTTTGTAAACGCCAAAGTGGACTGAAGATACCACACTTTCAGAAAAAAAATCCTTGCTCGATGAGATTTAAGTCTATATTAATTAAGTTGTGGTTTGTTACAGAATACGTTGAGATTCATCCCTAATCGAGTTTAACAGATGTAAAAATATTTGGGCCGATTCTCAATTTTACCGTGCTAATAATATTTTTACTCAATTAGAGAAAATGTAAACTCAACTTAATTATTATAGACTTAAAGTTCATCAATCAATGACGTTTTTCTGAAAGTGTGATATCTTCAGTACAGTTGGAGGAATCATAAAAAAATCGCGAAGATCCTTTATTTTATGAAAAATTAAACTTACCGTAGTTTAATTGTTAAAAAGTCTCCTTTGAATGGTTTAAAAAAATACAAAATTTACTGGAATTTAATGTAAATTTAATCTATTTTACTATGAAGTAATTAGTTGTAACCTAAATTAAACATTTTTTTAGTTATTGCTTTTTAATCAACATAAAACATGGTTGACTAAAAAATTACAAAATTTCCAGGTTTTCTGTATGTAATCAGACCATGGTTTATGATAACTTTTTATAAGTATTAATGCCTTCTATCACATATTACCAATTATATAAAATTTATGTCAATATAAACTTCATACCATTATCAAGAAATTCCCCATTGATTGATATCGAATATAATTCTGTTGCCAATGACTTTTTAGAATCATTAAAGAAAGAGCCTTTGAATAATAATTTGAACGGTCGAAAATGTTAAAAACTAATTAAACTTCAAAAAGATATCGTCTACTATGAACAACATCAAATATGTGGTTTGAAGCAATTTTTGCTTAAAATGGAAATATAACCTTATTAATATCTCCGTAACCGTTGATTTAAAAAAAAAAAAAATGAATAAGGTCATTTTTATAGAGATTTTAAAGTACTTTAATATTGTATTGCTTAATCTTTGCGAAAAAAAATTATAGTTTTTTAAATATTCTCAAAAACTAAAAAAATATCAGT
The DNA here is from genome assembly GCA_928085145.1 of Nezara viridula. Classification (NCBI taxonomy): domain Eukaryota; kingdom Metazoa; phylum Arthropoda; class Insecta; order Hemiptera; family Pentatomidae; genus Nezara; species Nezara viridula. Next base: position 19,488,967 of record OV725077.1, read on the forward strand.
TTTCTGTCCTTCTTCCCCTCCCCAAATCAAAACCTGACGTGGGATTCTTTGGGACTTTTTGCCAGTTATTATGGGGAGGGTAATAAACGATTTCTGATAAATTTCATTTTTAATTTTTTGAATGTTGAGGTCAATCTCTAATTTTACTGGACTAATAATGTAAACTATCAGAGAGCGAGAGAGGGAATTGTGCTTGACTGTAAGCAGATATGGAAGAGTCGTACATGAAGCAGGATTAGAAAAACCAATCTGGCATCATCAAATCAGTCATATAATAAGGAAAAAAGATGATCTGTATGGTGGTGGATGCAGACATCAATTGGTGGTATCGCCATAGAACCTTCCAGTTTCTATAAACCACTAAGCTTTATCACGGGCGGATCTACGGGGGAGAGGGGGGCTTTCGGGCTGAAGCCCCCCTCCCCCCCAAAATGGCAAGATATAACCATGTTTTATCGAAAAAAATATGAAAAAAGTATCTCTTAAAGTATTATTGTTCATATGATTAATATTAAAAGGGCTTTAGGAATCACTTAAACACCATTTCATACAGGTAGTTAGTTTCTTTCTTTTTTTCCAAAGTAATTATCGTTATTTTTATTTTAAAATATCTTTCGGGCTGAAGCCCCCCCTCCCAAAATTAAATCCTGTATCCGCTAGTGAGCTTTATTATTATTACCTGGAAGGACATGGAGGACAGAGAGGGAAGTCAGTAAAACAGATGAAAAATATAACGTGGTTGTAGACGAATGGAAATGGTATGCTGAGGCACTGGCTGTAAGTCTGATTCATGAGAATCTAGGAAGAGAAGAAAAAGAATGAGTACTTGGAAGAATCCAGAATAATGTTTTTCGAATAAATGGTTTTTAATCCTGCATGAGTGTGGGTTTTGAAAGGGCAAAAAGTGATTGTTGGAAAATTATATATATATAACCAATTAATATGGAGGTAAGCCCTCGACTAGTTATGAGGGTAAAATAAATAATAAATAACTAGACACATATTATTATATGTGTTATAATTTACAATTAATTACTTATTTACAATATAAAAAATTATTATATTCTAATACTTACGGAAACCAAATATTGTCGGTTGAGAGTGATAAAACCACAAAGCACAAAATTCGGAAACCGGAAATGTATTGTTTGGATAAATAAATTAACCTAAATATAAAAGTGGAAGAGTATTTAGTAAGGACACAATTAAACAATGTAATTATTCTTAAGATAGATTTTTTTTATTAATATACATGTAAATAAATTGCATAATAAAATACCCAGAAAGATGAAGATTTTTGAAACATGAAATTTCTTTAAAATATGATAAATGATAATTACAAAAAAAAGTATTGAATATTTAAAACAAATATATTATTACCTCTTGATGAAATTCTTTGTCCCTTCCTGTAAAGCTCAAACGTAGAAGTTCTTGTTGTACTTTAGTTCCCACCTGAAATAGTAATATTCATTTATGATTGTATGATAAAAATATTATTAACGATAGGTCCATGTATTTTTTCGTTAAACATATATTACTTCAGTAAGGCTCGAAATCGGTTTTGTACCAAATATAAGCTCCTGTCACTCTCAAATTCCTCCGGAACTATCGGATCCTGCGTTTTCAAGCCCCAAAACGTACTATTTTCGAGATAATGCAAGGCATAGGGTTCGCATCCACACAACCTTACATTAATTATAGTACTGTCATTGAATACATATCTCATTTCGTCGACTTGAGGTCTCTATGATCGAGAGAGTAGGAGTTTATATTATTTATCGATGATGTATTTGATCGGCAAGCCTTTTCATCGTGAATTCTTCACCAACTCTCAAGATTGAGCCACCAATTTCGATGGCAACCTTCTCCTTCAGGCAATCAAAATAGTCTAATCATCCCGAAAATTCAGGCAAACAAGTTATGAAAGAAAACTTTATTTGCGAATAACTAAAAAATTACACACTTTTCCCTTGGTTATGCCTATAATAATATAAAAGATTAACTAAATTCCCTACAAAAAGAAAAAAAAAATCATCGAAATCGGACAATTTTTAACAAAGATATAGCTTATTGAAATTTGTAAACATGTTGGTTCCAAACATTAATGAAGATTTAAAATAATTTTTGTTTCCTTTGTCGTTTATATTTATCGATAAAGCAACAATTGATTTTTTTATCTTTTGATACATTGCATTATTTTTTTTTTTCTTAATAATTAAGCATCAGAAAACAAGATGCTGTGAGATTTTTTCGCACGTGCCTACTAGTATTTATTAAGGACTGAAGGGATTACTGTTATAAATCGATATTTTGGCTAATAATTTTTATATGAATATATCTAAATTAAAAACTATACACCAAGATTAGTATAACACGTTAGCTCACTCAGAGAAAAAGTGGATCGTAGGAATCGACCTGTGGCGTAGAAATAGACCTCTTTTCACCTCCTGCCCTTAATTCTGAAGTTTTAAAGATTATTATTTACTTTGGTACATTAAACCATTTTGATATGTATATATTAGGATAATTACTTCGCAAGACAGGCAGGCGGATATGCGGGGGGGGGGAGAGAGGGAAGGCGTTCAGGCTGAAGCTTCCCTCATCTCCTCCCCCCCCCACCAAAATGGTAAAATATAACAATGTTTTATGAAAAAAATTATCTCTAAAAGTATTGTGGGCGGGGTAGCCGAATGGGCTAAAGCGTGTGCACTGCACCGCCGTTGCCTGGCAACCTGACATATGAATCGAAGATAAAAATAGTCACGAGTTCGCGTCCCGGTGCCGGGGGAGTCTTTTAAATCCCCGCCCACACTCCCTGGCCCGGGAAAATCCCGTATAGCCTTAACGGCGAGGAAGGGAAGGACCAAAAAAAAAAAAAAAAAAAAAAAAAAAAATCTCTAAAAGTATTATTGTTCGTTTAATTACATTTAATAGGACTTAAAGAATCACTTAAACACCGTTTCATATAGGTAATTAGTTTCTTTCTTTCTTCCCAAGTAATTATGTGTAAGTAATGTGTAAAAAATAATTTTTAGTTTAATTAGTTAAAAAGAATTTTTTAAGATTAATCATTCATGTAATATCTATATCTCTATATATATATATATATATATATATATATATATATATATATATATATATATATATATATATATATATATGTATATATATAAAAATGAATGTATGTCTGTCTGTCTGTCTGTTTGTCCTTTGTGCATTACTAAACCATTCATCCGATCGCCATGAAACTTTGGGAAGTTGTTCCGTACACTTCTGGGAAGATTTCTGGCATAGTACTTCTGTCTTACGATAATTTTATATATGTAAAAAAAATAAAAATGTAAATGTGTCGCTATAAACTGTAGTACCAAAACGGCTTTACCGATTTTAACGAAACTTGGCTAAAGTCTTCTCCTTGAAATCCTTTTAATTTATGTGCATAACATACTTTCCCGAAATCAAGCTGAAAAATGTTACGATGAATTCAATATTTTATTTGACGATAACTAAAAAAGTACAGCATTTTTGATTGATAATACCCACATTTATTTGAAAAATTCTTGATTTGGCGACAAAATAAAAAAAAAAATCATCGGAATCGGACGGTTCGTTGCAGAGTTATAGAGTTTTAAACATTTACTGCTTTCTTTTTAAAAAAAAAGGCCATTTCCTTTTGCTTCCTCAACCGAAGGTAGGCAAGTATTTTATTTTTTTATTGATTAATGAAAAAATTTTATAATTACTACAGTAATTGAAATTATCATTTGAAGAAGTTATATGATTCTCCTTATGTAGGTCAATACTATTATACGTTCTTTTTATTAATTTTTTATTTTAGTTTTATAAGTTCAACTCAGACTGTTTCAGATGATTATGAATGTTCAATTTGAATCATGAGAAAAAAAAAATCATTAGAATTAGTTTAAATTGAAGCCATTTTACAAATTTGTTTCCCAACCTTTTAAAAATGGCAAATGTCCTTTGCTACTAATCTGCTCATATGTGCTTTCTATTTTCTTTTTTTTTTTCATTTTGCCAGGCTAAGCCACAGCAGCGCGTGGCCGGGTAAAGCTAGTCTTAATACATAAATACAAAAAAAAAAAAAAATCGTTCGGGCTAAAGCCCTCCAAAATTAAATTCTTGATCCGTTAGTGCTTAGGAAGAAAGAAACTAACTACCTATATGAAATGGCGTTTAAATAATTCTTTAAGTCCTATTAAATATAATTAGACGAACAGTAATATTTTTAGAGATAATTTTTTTCATAAAACATAGTTATATTTTATCATTTTTTGGGGGAGGATGAGGCTTCAGCTCGAAAGCCCCCCCTCCTCACCCTCCTTAGTATAGTTTATAATATTTACTCAGTCATCATAGTTATAATGAATTTAATAAAAGTCTTTGGAACCGTTTTTGAGAACATTCAATAAGTGTAAATTCGATGATGTTAACTGAGTGGCCTGTTAGTTGATTTTAACGAAAAATGTGCTCTTAATAGACAAGTGAAAATTAAAAAGGATTATGAAAAATACTCAATTGGGTCATGACATTTTTCATAAGTTTGTAGATACTCTAATCCCAAGACGCTACAGACCGATGTGGTCCTTGGGCTCAATGTGTCTTCTTGTCAAATCGCACTAGCGCCCCCCCCCCCCCCGTCCCCTGGAGGCTGGAAATTTTTTCTTTTAAAAAGTTCCAAAAACAGTTATTCAAAGAAAATATAAATAGAAGGAAAATTCATCCTCATAGATGAATTTTCTAATGTAATATAAAAAAAAATATTATCGTGACCAGCACTAGCGAATTCTGCCAGAGGGTCTGTCCTCCCTTGGATGGTGGAAAATAATATCAATAAAAGTGACACAAAAACACCTATTTAAAGAAATGATAAATGTAGAGAAAATTTATCCTCATACAATAATTTCTGAATGTAATATTAAAAAAAAAATTACTACGGTGACCAGCACTAGCAAAATCTGCCTTCCCTTGGATGGTGTTTTTTTTTTTTTTTTTTCAAATAACCCTATTTAAAGAAAAGAGAAATATAGGAAACATTCATCCTCATAGATGAATTTTCTAATGTAATATAAAAAAAATATTATCGTGAACAGCACTAGCGAATTCTGCCAGGAGTCACGTCCTCCCTTGGATGGTGGAAAAAATATCGAAAAAAGTTACAAAAACACCTGTTTATAGAAAAGAGTAATGTAGGATAAATTTATCCCCACACAAATTTCAAAATGTAATATAAAAAAAAATTAATATCGTGACCAGTAATGGGGTGTGACAGAGATTTTCTGTCACAGCTCCGACAGTGACAGCTCCGGGACAATCACTGTGATTTGTTACTACAGTGATTTTTTTTCCGGTGTCAAATATACAATGGCTCCTTGGCGAAAGCGTCACTGTGAAATTATTACATTTTTTAACTTAAATATATATATATATATATATATATATATATATATATATATATATATATATATATATATTTTGTTCTTCCCTACCTCGCCTTTTAGACTATATTTCCCGGGCCGGGGGGTGAGGGCGGGGAATTTAAAATCCCCTCCGGCACCGGGACCCGAAATTGTACTTTTTAAATCTTCTCAAATCTGTAATCCGGTTGCCAGGCAACTCGCGGTGCTCTGCACACGCCCATTCGGCCACCCCGCCCCTGTTTAAACTTATATTAAATTTTTTTTTTCCGTGATAAATTTTATATTTGATGGGGGGAAATATCTCTGGGATTCTTTGGTTTCTTTATATTTATATTTCAACAGTTAAATGAAAAACTCCCTGTTAATTATTTCAGACATAACTCATTCAGAAATATATGGCAATGAATGCTCAATTCATCTGAAGTTCAAAAAGTATTTTTTTATAAAATTTGACGAATAACTATTATTTTAGAAATAATTATTTCATGATTATTTATTATTTATTAAATTATTGCTAGAACGAAAAAGAAGTGATAGAGCGGAGTAGTCAGAGCTGATTTCACAGCGCTAATAGTGATCGTCACTGTTGGGAGAACAGTGATTTCAGCGCCTACCGTGACTGTCACTGTGATTTCGGTGCACCTGTCACTGGGATCACCAGCTCCGGCCCAGTCACAGTGACAGAATCACAGCTCCGGCCATATGGCCCCATCACTAATCGTGTCCAGCACTAGCGAAATCTGCCAGGGGGCGCGCCCTCCCTTGGATGGTGAATTTTTTTTTCAAATAACCCTATTTAAAGAAAAGAGAAATATAGGAAGCATGCACCCTTATAGACGAATTTTCTAATGTAATTCAGAGGACTCATCCCCCTCTGGATGTTAGAAAAATAATTCCAAAAAAAAAAGATCCAGAAAAACATCTTTTTAAAGAAAAGAGTGATGTAGTTTTTGGGCTGCCGTGAGATGCGAAGGCTTGCGCTCCTTTCCCAGTTTCTTCCTATTGACTCCGAACTGAGTCTCGTAGGTGAAATAGAGGATGGAGTAAAATGATGGCACAAATACATGTGCGGTTTTCATAAATAATATCGTTGGAATTATTAATAAATTACAGCGATATAAATATTAAAATTTGTATAGATATAAGGGTACTTAAACAAATAAAAATACCCACGATGAAATATAAATAAATATAGCGTCTATAATTTTTACTTTTACTATCCCTTTGTCTGGAAATACTTATATCTGCTGAGAAGAGGGTGGTAAGTGAAAGTTGTGTGTTGCGCGCACCGCACCAGATTATTTTGTTTTGTGTTAAATCAATTTTTTTACTGTCCTTGCCGTGTATAACTCAAAAAAAAAAAAAAAAACCTGTGCCACTACAACCTAGGAAGGGTCTGTCTGGGGTTCAGTACTATTTAGGGAAAGCACTGTTTCTAGGTCAACGGTTGTGCAAGGAGGTGATTTGACCGAGATCACGCTTAACCGCCAGGTTTTTCCCTTTATTTTATTTTATTTTTTTTATTGTTCTTTCCTAACTCGCCATTTAGGCTATACGGGATTTCCCCGGGCCGGAGGGTGAGGGCGGGGCATTTAAAATCTGGTTGCCGGGCAACTCGCGGTGCTATGCACACGCTTTAGCCCATTCGGCCACCCCGCCCCCTGAGTTTTCCCCCTTAATTAATTATTTAATTAAGCGTTTAAGGTTTAATTAATAAACATTATTATAATAGCGGTAACTTACAGAAGAAGTGCGTCTGTTCCCAAACTCGCAAAGAAAGATCAATAAGATAGAGCTCATAACCAGAAAGAAAACCCCTGAGTTGATCTCGCTTTGATCGATGGCATTGTGCGCTGCGATGTCATAAAGAAGATAGATCAAGGAGTAACAGCTGATGATTACTGCAATACTGCCGATGAGTAGCCATTCCATCATCGTCGGACCAAGAACGTTGCCTATTTCGGTGGTCAAGTGGGCGAGCTTAACCCATAGTTTTCTGTACGCAGCAATGTCCTGAGCTCGTTGGCTGTCCTTTATACGCTTTTTTAGGCCGATCGCTGTAGATAGACTGAGCAATCCTAAAAAGAACACTAGTGAAAATGTAAGTGAAATGGTAGCATGGACGATGATAACAGCGGGCAAGTCTATTATCCTTCCATAGACTTTCGTTTCAAAATAAGACGCTGTGAGCACGTAAATGAAAGATATCAGCATGAGGCCATAGATCCATTTTTTCAGACTGGTATCCAAAACGATACTGTATGCATTCAGTTCTGCCTGCAATAAAAATAATTTTATTTATTTTTATTATTGAAATTTAATACTGTATAATGTATAACATGAGGAGAAACTACCCATTGGTAGCACTCCAATTATATTTCTATATTAGAAGGAGCCAAGGCCATCTTCTTTTCAGACTCCTCGGGGGGTTATCAGGAATAGAAGAGGAAGCAAGGCTGGAAACAAGAGGATTCGAACGGTTCAGAAGTTTATTATGGAAGGATAGGTATCTGGAAAAAATAAATCTAAAATTTAAAAACAACACAAATTTAAATGATTTAAAAGTATGTGAAAATAAAACATGATTTTTGAAATATCTGGCTTACTTGAACAAAATTTCACTGATGTTTCACTACATAATGATTTTTAAAAACGTAAAAATTTGTTTGTATAATGGGGTCATTTTTGTTAAAATTTTGTGCAAACTCTTCGTAACAAATAACAGGGATGCCCATCCCCTCAAGGTCTATGGCGCATGAACCTTACTCCCTCCTTCTTCCAAAGTATTATATTGCTCTCATCTACGAAACAGTGCCAGCTAAAGATGAATTTTAAAAACAATAAGTAATCCTTTCATAATAAACTTCAGAAACATCCGAATCCTCTCGTCTCTAACCTTACTTCCTCTTCTATCCCTGATAACCCTCCGAGGTTTCTGAAAAGAAGATGGACTCGAGATCTCTTATTGTAAATAAATTTTGTTTTTAGAGTGCTACCAGTGGATAGTTAGTTTCTCAACAAGTGATTTCATGTTATTATTTTCTGTTATCAAATTTACTAAATGTATTTTATTTATTAATACAGTTCTAAATACCATAAATAAAAAAAATAAATAAATAAACAATAAGACACATACAATGACACGTCTGTACTTTGCTTTCCTATTGTTCTCTGGTTTGAAACTTTTCATTTAAAAAAAATCATAACCCCGTAGAAATGTGTCCTCCACCACCAAAAATATTCAAAACCTATCAAAATGTGCCCCTCTCAAATATTTTTACTGTGTAACTTGCTCCATGAAACCCACTTCTGGGCACCCCTGACAAAGGATAATCTTCTAAATTCCTTCAAACTTGGAGAATTAAGACAAAGTTCAGTGGAAATTTACAACGCTCTTTAATGCTATATATTTATTATTTACCTGAAAAGTATTCCATTTGGAGAGGTACTTGACGACACCTGCCACTTCGAACCAAAGTGTTATTGGACCAAAAGCATGAAACATAGTGAGGAAGACATTAATTTGGGAACGAAGTCTGATGTCGAAAATATTTGTATCTTTACTAAATAATAACTTCACTGTACGTAACTGCAACAATATTATCTCGACAGCCATAAATATTACTGAATACAAAGTCCAACACGAAAACAGTTTGAAGTGTGGAATGCCTGTAAAAAAAAATATATATATATTTTTCAATAATAAATAGTAAGTAATACCCAATACGAAAAAAACAAAACAATTAATTTTAATTCGTAAACGTTCATAGACATCGATCCTTATTGGAACGTTATCACTTCTCTTAACCTCTCTCTCTCCCCAATGTTTAAAACGGTCTCATGCGTCACCAGCAATGTTTTAAATTGTCCATATGTTTATGGTCTTAAAATCTTGCATATTTTATTAACAAATCCATAAGAAGAAATAAGTTCACTATTATTATTTGAGCCTGGTACACACTAGTAGACATTGTTCCGCGATTTGTCTATGGACTGTCTAGGGAAGCACTTGAGACACGGACTAGAGACACCGTTCTTTGTATCGTCTAGCGTTCCATTTTCGCAGCCCACAATGTAGGACATAGTTTTGTATGGAATGAGTTCCTACTTAGTGCTAATTACAAGCGAAAGAACGCGAAAATGTAAACTTTGGCGGATGCGCAAAGTGCTCGTAGAAGGGCCTAGGTTCAGTAATACATTATTAAATAAATTTGGACTGAGAGACGCTACGGAAATCTTCGATTAAGTTTTAAGACTTTCTCGTTAGACCACATCTTTTCAGTAGAACCGTAAAACTTTTCAAAAGAACTGTAAACAGCCGAACCAACCACTCGATAGCTGGAGTCAGACTGGGGCGTGTCGCATCTAGAAGTCGAGTGAAGTCTACACTGTCAAAATGTTGCGCAACATGTCTAAGTTGTATAATGTCTCCCATTCCGACCGGGAGACTTTTGAACCGTGCGATTTTTGGTCACCCAACAGGCCTGCAGACGGGGATTGGTCTACAGACATGTTTCAGAAACCAAAATCGCACATATCTACTAGTGTGGATTAGGATTTAGACCCGTAGTATTTCTTTGTCTAAAATCAATTCCTGCTTCACATTATCCAAACCACGGGCGGATCTACGGGGGGCTTTCGGGCTGAAGCCCCCCCAAAATGGAAAAATATAACCATGTTTTATGGGAAAATTTTTTTAAAAATACCTCTTAAAGTATTATTGTTAGTGTAATTACATTTAAAAGTACTTAAGGAATAACTTAAACACCATTTCATATAGGTAGTTAGTTTCTTTCTGTTTTTCCAAAGTAATTATCGTTATTTTTATGAAAAAAAAGTTTTCGGGCTGAAGCCCCCCCCCAAAATTAAATCCTGGATCCGCTAGTGATCCAAACCATAGCGAGTACGAGCGTTTAAAAATATTATTTTACTTGGCTCCCGCATGTTTTGCTGTGTGACTCAAATTTGAGGAATGTTATTTGACCTCAATGGTAAGATCTGATGTTATAGAAAATTGCCTTTTTTTTCATTGAATTGTCTCATTCCTGTATTTTTTAATTTTTAATTGACTAGCTGATTCGTGAACACTAAGTTTTTTACGAGCACTTAACTTAAATGGACTCAAAAAACATGATATTTTGTCAATTAATTCTGTAAGAGAACTAACAACGAAAGATTAAACTTATAATCTCTAATACACATATAATTGAACTATGCTATTATAAATATAAGAATATTATGAGAATATGAGCATCGCAGGTTTCCTGCACTTCGTTATGGAGAAATTTATCAACCAAAATATTGGATTGGCAAAAAAGTCCTTTCGGTTTTTCTGTTTATTTTTATGACACAATGATACACTTCTTATCTGATGAATTATTTCCTAAGGTGGATTGTTTATCCTGTTTGTAATATGTCAACAACTATATCTGTTAACTCTTGTTGAAACTAGCTTAGTAATGTGTTTGCTATTGCACTGCGAATATGGAAGAAAATATCATTCATTATTGGCATATTTTGTTGTATTATTTTATATTAAGTTAGCGTGCTGCTGAAGCTATAAAAAAATTTGCAGTGTTTATGCGGATTATGGCTTAACCGAACGCACCTGTCAAAATTGGTTTGCCACATTTGGAAATTTTGACACCAATGATGCTCAACGGTCTGGTCGCCCACATGAAATTGAATCGAGCAATGTTATAAGCCCATTGTTGATCAAAATCCCATCCATTCAGTGCGACAGATTGCTATGGCCCTAAAAAGATTTTGGTAACATCGAATATCAGTGACGCGGCTGGGAGAGAAGCACTGGGATCATCTGGTGTCCTGCTTTGGTTTCCACAGTTGGGGGACAAAGCTTGATTCGGAGTCCCCTGGGCCAATGTAAATATTGTACATAGGTGTGAATGTGTTTTATTTGTTTTGTTATTAGTCGGCTGGTCTGTTGTTTTAATTATCTTGTATATTACTTTATCTTTTTATTTATATATATATATATATATATATATATATATATATATATATATATATATATACATATATATACTTTTTTTTCCCTTTCTTATGTACATATTGTGTGAATGAATACTATAGCACTAGTACCAATGCCCTTCAGTGTGGCAGACTGTATTAATACTCAATAAAAGTTTAAAAAAGGTAACATCGAATTTGGAGAACATCCTGAAGAGTTATGAATGATCGGAAGGGAGTTGTGTTCCACCAAGGCGCTACCTCCTTATTCACCAGACCTAGCTCCAAGTGACTACCACTTACTTCGGTCTCTGCAGAACTCCATGAATGGAAAGAAATTCCAAAAGGAAGAGGACATAAACAATCACTTGGATTCAATGAACATGGCAGTATGGAGTTAGTGAAAAGATGGGAAAAAGTCATATTAAATAATGATCAATATATTGTAGATTAAAATAAATTTTATAAAACATTGAGTTTTATTTCACTCTGAAAACCGAAAGAATTTATTTGCCAACCCAATACTTACAGCAAGCCCAACAGTGTTATAGAGGGCGTCCGGAATGCGGAAAACCTCAATTCTATTAAATGATTTCACTTTTTATGAGGTATATGAAAATTGTCCGCTATAGAGAAGTGTCCGCTAAGAGAAGTTTCATTATATAGCGTGGTCCCTGCCCCCGTTAACAATTTAAACATAATGACGCCCATGTAAAAGTTAAAAAAAAATTTAATAAAACAATCCAAATACATGCGTTTTATGTAAATAGATAAGTGCGTTGAATAGATAAATTGTGTAAATAAATTATGTACCTTTATGTTCAAAATAAGGAAAGCCACCAACGAGGCGTAAGTAATATATTAAGGGTTTGATTACTTTGAAGAAGGCTGATTCTGGTTTCGCAGGAGTATGGCCCATTTTCTTTTTCGAAGTCATTTCTCGCCAATTGTTATATTCCTTCATAATCCCTGAAATGATAAAAATATTCTAATGATGAATATGTTTAAATTCTTCATGACATCACGACTGTTTTAGAAACGAAAGGATAAAGGAAATCCCTGTAGATTTTTTTATAAAATTCGCATGTGCTTAAATAAGCTGATAGTTCTCGTATCAATAAATTTGGGATAGCTTCAAGTTTGTCCTGGAACCTTAGTGTTTAAATCTTGGTGTCAGTTTTTGTTATTGATAGAATTGTAGCTTCTAATAAGTCAATATTAAGAAGATCGTTGTAGGTAGATAAATTTATTTATGTTCTTGCTTCATCATCAATCTGTATAAGGATTACAAAACCATAGTGGACTGCGATTCGTATATTGATATATAGTCAATAACTGGCGGATGGTATAAAAGGTTTTATTTTGATGCCATAAATAATTACTTATTATTACCTTCAATATAATAATAATAATAATAATAATAATAATAATAATAATAATAAACCAGATCCTACTGGCGACACGTCTTGAAGCAACAGAATGTATCGGACAAATGTAGGCTCTGTGCAAGCACATATGAATCCATTCAACACATAACTGGAGGCTGCGGAGCTCATGCAGATACAGAATACCTAAAAAGACATGACGATGTTGCCAAAGTTTATCACCAGACGATTGGTCTAAAAATTAAATTATTAAACGACCCGATGCCCTACTATAAATATTGCCCTAAAGGTATTTGCCAGAAAGATGGCTTAAAATTATATTGGAATCAATCGTTCATAACAGATCATCTCGTGATCCACAACAGACCTGATATTGTGTTAATTGACGGTAATATTAAGGTGGCTGAAATTATAGATATTGCTGTGCCAAATGACGGAAACATTAACTCAATCTGTGCAGAAAAAATTCGGAAATATCAAGGTCTAGCAGCTGAGTTAAAAAGTTTGTATAAACTTAATAAAGTAACCGTTAGGGGCATCGTGATCTCCAGCAATGGCCTGGTACCTGTGTCTACTGTGGAAGCTACTGACAGGCTGGGCCTCCCAACTCATGTAATAAAGGAAGCTCAGAAAGCGGTGCTGCTGAATACTGCCAGAATTGTAAGAAGCTTTCTCAACATTCAATAGTAATTAAAATTGAACATACCTGAGGTGGTTGGAGTTGATTCTCCCCCTCTCAAGTAAACAAAAAAAAAAACCTTTTGTAAAAGTGTTGACAAATAAAATAATAATAATAATAATAATACTTTATTTATTCTGGGACGAGTCCCTTTAGAATAACACAGAAGGACAGAAATGTGGACTAAGGAGCCTTAGAGATACATAAAAAAAAATGATCAGTAATTAAATAAGTTAATAATAAAAAATTGAAAACAAAGTAAAAACAATGAAGAACGATCTAATAATGTATATACATATTAACAGTGGTATCTTTTTACAATTTTATGGGGACTGGATGCACAGGCGGATCTACGGAGGGAGAGGGCTTTCGGGCTGAAGCTCCCCCCAAAATGGTAAAATATAACTATGCTTTACAGAAAAAAATATTAAAAACTAAATTATTCTTCTCCTAAAGTATTCTTGTTAGTGTAGTTACATTTAATAGGACTTCAAGAACCACTTAATGACCTTTTCATACAGGTAGTTCATTTCTTTCTTTTTTTTCTAATTAATTATTATTATACGTATATGAAAAAAAATCCTTCTGGCTGATTAATTAAATCCTGGATCCGCTAGTGACTGGATAGATAAGAAATGATTGCACAGGCGGAATTTAAAGTTAGGAAGGGTATTGGATTGACGGGTGTGGGAAGAGTTTCATTGGGATGAGGATTGGATAATGAACGATCTGTCGAAAGTAGCGGTTCGGTGGGCCATTATATATAAATCAGAAGACCTGGAACGAATATTGCGGGAGCGATAGAGAGAATTTAAATTGGAGGAGCTCGGAGATGTATGAAGGGCGTTGGGATTGGATGACTTGAAAGAGGAAGGATGCCAGGAAATACTTACGACGGTAGGAAGTGTAAAGCCACTTCAACTCTGCATAAAAACGGGAAACAGAGGCGTCCCTTGGGATCCCGAAGATGAATCGTACAAAGCAATTAATCAAGCGTTTTAGTTTCGCCTCGAGATCCCCAGAGACGTCCCCATATACCGTACAGCAATAGTCAAAGTGGGGGAAAATTGAGAAGTGACTAGGAGCCTTCGGATTTCAAGGAGAAATAGGTGACGAGAGTAATTTAGACGTTTTAAGGTGGAAATGGTACGGGGGGAGATGTTGGATACATGGTTTTTCCAGGAAAGCGTTTGATCGAGGTTTATTCTAAGGTTTTTGATTGAGGGGTAAAATATGATGGGATTATCATGTAGGAATATGTGGAACAGTTTTAAGGAGGTGATTGGAGCCAATTAAGATTGCCTTTGTCTTTTCCACATTCAACTGCAACTTGTTGGCTCCCGCCCAGTTACAAATCTTATCCAAGTCTTCTTGAAGTTTTCCTGTGGCTGATAATAGGTCGGAGGGCGTACGCCCCTCCTTTATCACTACATCGGTTCTTACGAATCTTCCAACGTTTGAGACAATCCTGGACGTCTTCTTCTGTCAGCTCCTTCATTATTGTTACACTGAATTATTTGAACTAACTTTTAAAACTGACTCTGTTTAATAAGTCGTTACATAATTTTTTAGCGGATTGACTAAGTACCTTTTGGGTCCAAACTGTTTCAAAACACTTAGGAGATGTCACTGAAAAATTTAGACCGGTTCTACATTTAATTGATTGATTAAATACGTTTTATTCATGAGTCAGTGTTTTAGTTCCAATTGTTTCAAAACACTAACTGGATTTCACTGAATAATTTAATTATTTGAACATCAAAATCGATCCTGTTGTTCGCTAACAAAATCGTTACATACCTTATTGCAGATTAGTAATAGCTAATAATAAGAATGGCTACTGCTAACATGCCTGATAACACCACGAGGAGACTGAAAAGTTTGTGGATGAGAGATCTGTAAATTCTATTTGCCTTGCCATGGAAAAGATACCGCTGAGTATTTATTTTATTCCACATGCCTGACATGCCATTATTATTATTTTGTAACTAATCTTGCCAGACAATTCACTTATTGTCAATGATGTATATGACAGATGTGGATGTAAAAATAAAGCTTAAAAAAAACAACAACTAAGGTGTGCGCTGTAAACCACACGATAGAAGTGAAAACATCAACGAGGCGAAATTAATGATATGAAATATAAATTATAAATAATAGTTCATTACAAAGAGGATGAAATGCTGAACATTTCCCTCGCTTACACTATGCAGGTCCGATTATTAGTTTCTGAGATAGTTTAAAACATATCTTCAATAAAACTCGTTATCATTTAGTTTTCGACACTATTTTTTTTCTTGTCGCCTCCCTAACACGGCGTCGCGTTAAGATACAATTTTGAATAATAGGTAAAAAAAAAAAACAGGATGAAATGATGAACATTTCTCTCGCTAACAATATGCGGGTTCAATTTTTTTTTTTTTTTTTTTTTTTGAGATATTTTAATTCGTATAACAAAACACTTCAATCAGTCGATTTTATCCGAGCGTTACATACCGGAGATCTGACGGCTCAATGTAATTCACTCTTCACAAAAAAAAAAAAATAGCAAAACGCGCGTAAAGAAGCATTCACTTAAAAAAAAAAATGGTTTCAAAATAATCAGGGATCTCACTTAATTAGTAAATACATCAAACTTAAAAATCGATCCACTCGTTCACTAAAAAAATCGTTTCTTACAGAGCCGTCGCGTCGGTTTCAGGTGCCCTGACGAAATTTTACTAGGGCGCCCACCCTCTCCCTCACTCTGTTCTTAATCGACCGGTAGCCTATTTTCTAATGGTGGTTATACCTTTGAACCCAACCACTTCACTATTTTCGAGTACTTCAGATATTTGTTGTGAATTTAAAAAAGTACCATATTTGTTGTAAATAATTGATTCTGTAGGATTCATATTCTCATATAACAGTTATCTGCAGCACTGAGGATTTTTATCACCTATCTATCTTTAATATACTACCTGTCGTGTCAGTAAACAACTTAAGCAATAATTCTGTATAATTTCCTTTATCTTAATAATATCAAAAATAAATGGTCCGCCATTATGCTTATCTAGGATCACATATTCACGATACCTGTATCTGAATTCATAACACTCCCAAAAATTACAGTTGACATCATTTAATTTTGTAGTAAAGGTAAAAAATTACTGTAATAACCAAATATGATTTCTGAAAATTCGCAATGTAGCTTACTTATTGCCAAGGCCTGAATTTTATCTGATTGGATGTCTTGTTTGCATGCACCTATTTAACTAGTGGCCAAGTTTCTTTATGAATCAATATACCCAGATGCGATTAGTCAAATTTTACATTGCATATTTTATGTTAAATGCATATAATTTCATATTTTGATTATTTCACAGGCAGAATACTTTGACTGAAAGAAGAGGAGTTGGAACAAGTCAGGGACTTCAGGTAATTAGGGGTTCACCTCAACGCTAGCGGATCCAGGATTGAATTTTGGGGGGCTTCAGCCTGAAGGATTTTTTTTTTTTTCATATATATAACAATAATTAATTTGGAAAAAAAAGAAACAAACTAACTACCCATATGACATGGTGTATTAGTGATTCTTGAAGTCTTATTAAATGTAATTAAACGAACAATAATAGTTTAAGAGATAGTTTTTAATATTTTTTTCTATAAAACATGGTTGTATTTTACCATTTTGGGGGAGGGCTTCATCCCGAAAGCCTCCCCTCCCCCGTAGATCCGCCTGTGCCCATGATTGATGTATTATTAAGTGATTTTTATTGTAAGATAGGTTTTATCCTTGTCAATGCGGCTTGACAGGGCTTAAATGGCAAATTTTCAAAATTTCTTCTTTTACAGTAACTTACGTTTTGTTTATTTGAAATAATGAACTATTTCATATGGTTACTAGTAATAAAAAAAATGTAAAATATAAACTATGAACGAATTTTATGATTAACTGAAGGAGAAATAAGGGGTAAGGTGGGACCGATAACAACCGGAAATACCCGAGCGCATTCGGCTAGGCTGCTAGATTAAAATAGTCCCTAAACGTTCCTAACCGTTCCCCAACTGGAGCGGTTCCTCTTTCTGTTTCCCTACAAGAACGGTTCCTCGTTCCGTTTCTCTGTAAGAACGGTTCCTCGTTCTTTTTCCCTTCAAGAAAGGTTCTTCGTTTCGTTTTACTGCAAGAACGGTTACTCACTCCGTTCCACGAGGAACTGTGCATCCTTAAACACGTGAACAACGTTGGGACTCCAATATACATAAACATGAGCGATTTTCATAAATTATTTCAATTTATAGTTAATTACATATGTTATGTTTAATGCAAGATTTAAATTAAATATAAAGTTTCTTTTTCTTTTTACAGTTCTTTCTTCTTTTGTTTCCTTTTTTTTCGTTGATTTAACTGCTGATAGTTTAGAATTAATAAAAATGGAGCCGTTTTACGAGGGAACAATATTTTTTTAATTGTTAAAAATATTTTTAAAATAATGAAAATCTTGCGGACACAGTTCAAAAATTTCTTACAAAATAAGGTCGGAATTGTGATTCAACTTCATTAACTGTGAATAGAGTAATTGAGAAATTCAAGCAGACTGGATGAATTGGTGATGTTAAATACTCAGTGAGGTTGACCAATATTTAAAAATAATGAAAGTTTAGCGGCCATTTATCTTGCTTCGATATTGACACTTACTTGTTTTTGGCCGACCTGTGTTTTTTAACATCACCAATTATTTCAGTCTGCTTGACTTTCTCAACCACTTTCTTCACAGTTGATAAAGTTAAATCACTATTTCGACCATATTTTGTACGACGAATTTTCAACTGTTATCGCAAGACTTTCATTATTTTAAAAATATTTGTCAAAAATGAAAACACATTGTTCGCTCGTATAATGCTCCATTTTTATTAACCCTATACGATCAGTTGTTAAATTGAAAAATAAAAAATAAACAAAAGAAGAAAGAACTGTTTTTTGTATTTAATTTAAATCTTGCGTTAATTTTGGGCTACCCTATATAGATAAGGCGAAAAGTATAGAGTATAGCGCCAAAACGGCTATCACGATTTTAATGAAACTTGACTAAACTCTTCTCTTTGAAGCCCTTTTAATTTATGTATACATTATACTTCCCCAAAAAATAATTTGAGAATAACTAAAAATATACATTTTTCATTCATTAAACCTACGAATAATTAAAAGCTTCCTGAATCGCCTACAAAAAAAAAATCATCGAAATCGAAAAGAATCATGCCCGATAAATATTTTATTTTACATTTTTGTCGGTTTATATTTTTTAGGAGAGATCTATTATGACAAATTTATATTTGCCATATTGCTTCAGTAAGAATATACTCTTGAAATGAAACAATTCGTACCCATGGAAGGAGCGAAGTGGGTTCAATTTTTTTTAAATAACAATGGGTTCAGAATTTTATTTCGAATAACTCATAAAGTACAGAAATGGTAGGTAAAATTTTTGCATTTAAAACGAGCTAAAGCTTAAAGCTTACAGCTTTTAATCATTAATACCATTAAAATAACGAAAATCCTATTTATTATATCAATGGTTGATTATGGATTGATTGTACGACTATTAGTTATTACACTGTTATTTTCCATTGCAAAGTTTACTAAAATGAAATTACAAGATTCGCATTGCCTGTTATAGACAGATCAAAAGTTGTCACAATAATTTAAGTGGATATTGTTGGAATATCACAAAGAGAAAATTCATCAAATTATTCATTAATTTAATTTTCTAAAAGATTACATGATGATTTTTCGGAATAAACAGACGTTCATACCTAATTATTTAAATATGATATCAGATCTAGAGTTACTAAACTACAGTAAATATATTCAAGGTTATAAACATATCTCTGAAATATTTTTATATTTGACTTTTTCTTCCACACAAGTACAATGAAATAGTACTTTTTTTATTGAGAAAAAATACATTTTGCCTCAATCAAGGGCATTGAGTATTTGAGATACAAGAAACTCATTCATACAGTATATATATATAATTACAAAAATAATATAAATTATAACAAAAATAAGAAAAAGAAAGCTACATCACAAATTAAAAAAAAAAAATTAATAAATAAGCAAAAAAAAAAAAAACATTCATGCTTATTTACAATATTTACAGTCACTCAAGGGAGCTCAAATTCGGGCCCTTTCCTCCCCCGTGTGGAAGGAAAGGCAAGACTAAAAGATCGCTTCTCTCTCAGCCGAATCACTGAGATGTACTTAAAACAATGTTATTCGGTACGTTTTAAATGCTTATTTTAAAACTTAAAAATACTTTAAAAGTTTACATTTAGTAAGTAAATTTCATTTAATTTTGTTAAAACACGTGGTTTACGTTAAGTAATATTAGTTTTCAGAAATTATTATTTATATTTTTTTCGTCATTCTCCGTTTCTTTCTACAACTTTATTTATTATAATACTATTCATTTCTAAAATTCTCCGCATTTCAACCATCTATTATACGTATGCCTTCTAAATATTATTTCCGGAGATAAATATTATACCTGGATAAGCATCTTTTTTTTTTGTCTCCTTTATTAAATTATCAAATCCTTTCAAAAATTATATTTAGCCTCTTTTCATAACTCCAAACAATGAGAAATATTTAAAATAAACCAAATTAATGGTACTTAAGAGGAAGACGTAACAATGGACATTTAAGCCATGTAAAATTACATTAATGGAGATAAGACCTAAATGATATCAAAGCCCACTTAATTATACAATGATACTCTGAGTTTAATCAAAATCGTTAGAGCCGTTTTTGAGAAGGTTGTAAAAATGTGTTTCAGCGTTGAAATAAAGTTGCACATCCAGTTAGCCGATTTTGACGAGAGAAAGCGGCGGCACAGGAATATAATGAGAGAGAAGTGGAAAGAAAGGAAAAACAAGAAAGAAGCCAAATGTCATGATATTCGCGTGGTGTCTATGGCCGTTCAGTGAAAAAAAAAAAACTTTTGAAACTATTTAATTTACTAATTAACAAATAAAATAGTTTTTGCTAAGAAGAAAAGTTCGAGAAAGGGAGTCGCGTGGACGGAGGAGAGAAAGCGGCGGCACGGGGAGATAATGAGAGAGAAGCGGAAAGAAAGGAAAAACAAGAAAGAAGCCAAATGTCATGATATTCGCTTGGTCTCTATGGCCGTTCCGTGAAAAAAAAAAATAGTTTTGTCACTATTTAATTTACTAATTAATAAATAAAATAGTTTTTGCTAAGAAGAAAGGTTCGAGAAAGGGAGTCGCGTGGACGGAGGAGAGAAAGCGGCGGCACGGGAAGATAATGAGAGAGAAGCGGAAAGAAAGGAAAAACAAGAAAGAAGCCAAATGTCATGATATTCGCGTGGTCTCTATGGCCGTTCCGTGAAAAAAAAAATAGTTTTGTCACTATTTAATTTACTAATTAATAAATAAAATAGTTTTTGCTAAGAAGAAAAGTTCGAGAAAGGGAGTCGCGTGGACGGAGGAGAGAAAGCGGCGGCACGGGAAGATAATGAGAGAGAAGCGGAAAGAAAGGAAAAACAAGAAAGAAGCCAAATGTCATGATATTCGCGTGGTCTCTATGGCCGTTCCGTGAAAAAAAAATAGTTTTGTCACTATTTAATTTACTAATTATTAAATAAAATAGTTTTTGTTAAGAAGAAAGGTTCGAGAAAGGGAGTCGCGTGGACGGAGGAGAGAAAGCGGCGGCACGGGAAGATAATGAGAGAGAAGCGGAAAGAAAGGAAAAACAAGAAAGAAGCCAAATGTCATGATATTCGCGTGGTCTCTATGGCCGTTCCGTGAAAAAAAAAATAGTTTTGTCACTATTTAATTTACTAATTAATAAATAAAATAGTTTTTGCTAAGAAGAAAGGTTCGAGAAAGGGAGTCGCGTGGACGGAGGAGAGAAAGCGGCGGCACGGGAAGATAATGAGAGAGAAGCGGAAAGAAAGGAAAAACAAGAAAGAAGCCAAATGTCATGATATTCGCGTGGTCTCTATGGCCGTTCCGTGAAAAAAAAAATAGTTTTGTCACTATTTAATTTACTAATTAATAAATAAAATAGTTCTTGCTAAGAAGAAAGGTTCGAGAAAGGGAGTCGCGTGGACGGAGGAGAGAAAGCGGCGGCACGGGAAGATAATGAGAGAGAAGCGGAAAGAAAGGAAAAACAAGAAAGAAGCCAAATGCCATGATATTCGCGTGGTCTCTATGGCCGTTCCGTGAAAAAAAAAATAGTTTTGTCACTATTTAATTTACTAATTAATAAATAAAATAGTTTTTGCTAAGAAGAAAGGTTCGAGAAAGGGAGTCGCGTGGACGGAGGAGAGAAAGCGGCGGCACGGGAAGATAATGAGAGAGAAGCGGAAAGAAAGGAAAAACAAGAAAGAAGCCAAATGTCATGATATTCGCGTGGTCTCTATGGCCGTTCCGTGAAAAAAAAATAGTTTTGTCACTATTTAATTTACTAATTATTAAATAAAATAGTTTTTGCTAAGAAGAAAGTTCGAGAAAGGGAGTCGCGTGGACGGAGGAGAGAAAGCGGCGGCACGGGAAGATAATGAGAGAGAAGCGGAAAGAAAGGAAAAACAAGAAAGAAGCCAAATGTCATGATATTCGCGTGGTCTCTATGGCCGTTCGTGAAAAAAAAAATAGTTTTGTCACTATTTAATTTACTAATTAATAAATAAAATAGTTCTTGTTAAGAAGAAGAGTTCGAGAAAGGGAGTCGCGTGGACGGAGGAGAGAAAGCGGCGGCACGGGGAGATAATGAGAGAGAAGCGGAAAGAAAGGAAAAACAAGAAAGAAGCCAAATGTCATGATATTCGCGTGGTCTCTATGGCCGTTCGGTGAAAAAAAAAATAGTTTTGTCACTATTTAATTTACTAATTATTAAATAAAATAGTTTTTGTTAAGAAGAAAGGTTCGAGAAAGGGAGTCGCGTGGACGGAGGAGAGAAAGCGGCGGCACGGGAAGATAATGAGAGAGAAGCGGAAAGAAAGGAAAAACAAGAAAGAAGCCAAATGTCATGATATTCGCGTGGTCTCTATGGCCGTTCCGTGAAAAAAAAATAGTTTTGTCACTATTTAATTTACTAATTAATAAATAAAATAGTTCTTGTTAAGAAGAAAAGTTCGGGAAAGGGATTCGCGTGGACGGAGGAGAGAAAGCGGCGGCACGGGGAGATAATGAGAGAGAAGCGGAAAGAAAGGAAAAACAAGAAAGAAGCCAAATGTCATGATATTCGCGTGGTCTCTATGGCCGTTCCGTGAAAAAAAAAATAGTTTTGTCACTATTTAATTTACTAATTAATAAATAAAATAGTTTTTGTTAAGAAGAAAAGTTCGAGAAAGGGAGTCGCGTGGACGGAGGAGAGAAAGCGGCGGCACGGGGAGATAATCAGAGAGAAGCGGAAAGAAAGGAAAAACAAGAAAGAAGCCAAATGTCATGATATTCGCGTGGTCTCTATGGCCGTTCCGTGAAAAAAAAATAGTTTTGTCACTATTTAATTTACTAATTAATAAATAAAATAGTTTTTGCTAAGAAGAAAGGTTCGAGAAAGGGAGTCGCGTGGACGGAGGAGAGAAAGCGGCGGCACGGGAAGATAATGAGAGAGAAGCGGAAAGAAAGGAAAAACAAGAAAGAAGCCAAATGCCATGATATTCGCGTGGTCTCTATGGCCGTTTAGTGAAAAAAAAAATAGTTTTGTCACTATTTAATTTACTAATTAATAAATAAAATAGTTTTTGCTAAGAAGAAAGGTTCGAGAAAGGGAGTCGCGTGGACGGAGGAGAGAAAGCGGCGGCACGGGAAGATAATGAGAGAGAAGCGGAAAGAAAGGAAAAACAAGAAAGAAGCCAAATGTCATGATATTCGCGTGGTCTCTATGGCCGTTCCGTGAAAAAAAAAATAGTTTTGTCACTATTTAATTTACTAATTAATAAATAAAATAGTTCTTGTTAAGAAGAAAAGTTCGAGAAAGGGAGTCGCGTGGACGGAGGAGAGAAAGCGGCGGCACGGGAAGATAATGAGAGAGAAGCGGAAAGAAAGGAAAAACAAGAAAGAAGCCAAATGTCATGATATTCGCGTGGTCTCTATGGCCGTTCCGTGAAAAAAAAATAGTTTTGTCACTATTTAATTTACTAATTAATAAATAAAATAGTTCTTGTTAAGAAGAAAAGTTCGGGAAAGGGATTCGCGTGGACGGAGGAGAGAAAGCGGCGGCACGGGGAGATAATGAGAGAGAAGCGGAAAGAAAGGAAAAACAAGAAAGAAGCCAAATGTCATGATATTCGCGTGGTCTCTATGGCCGTTCCGTGAAAAAAAAAATAGTTTTGTCACTATTTAATTTACTAATTAATAAATAAAATAGTTCTTGTTAAGAAGAAAAGTTCGAGAAAGGGAGTCGCGTGGACGGAGGAGAGAAAGCGGCGGCACGGGGAGATAATGAGAGAGAAGCGGAAAGAAAGGAAAAACAAGAAAGAAGCCAAATGTCATGATATTCGCGTGGTCTCTATGGCCGTTCCGTGAAAAAAAAATAGTTTTGTTACTATTTAATTTACTAATTAATAAATAAAATAGTTCTTGTTAAGAAGAAAAGTTCGAGAAAGGGAGTCGCGTGGACGGAGGAGAGAAAGCGGCGGCACGGGGAGATAATGAGAGAGAAGCGGAAAGAAAGGAAAAACAAGAAAGAAGCCAAATGTCATGATATTCGCGTGGTCTCTATGGCCGTTCCGTGAAAAAAAAAATAGTTTTGTCACTATTTAATTTACTAATTAATAAATAAAATAGTTCTTGTTAAGAAGAAAAGTTCGGGAAAGGAATTCGCGTGGACGGAGGAGAGAAAGCGGCGGCACGGGGAGATAATCAGAGAGAAGCGGAAAGAAAGGAAAAACAAGAAAGAAGCCAAATGTCATGATATTCGCGTGGTCTCTATGGCCGTTCCGTGAAAAAAAAAATAGTTTTGTCACTATTTAATTTACTAATTAATAAATAAAATAGTTTTTGTTAAGAAGAAAAGTTCGAGAAAGGGAGTCGCGTGGACGGAGGAGAGAAAGCGGCGGCACGGGAAGATAATGAGAGAGAAGCGGAAAGAAAGGAAAAACAAGAAAGAAGCCAAATGTCATGATATTCGCGTGGTCTCTATGGCCGTTCCGTGAAAAAAAAATAGTTTTGTCACTATTTAATTTACTAATTAATAAATAAAATAGTTCTTGTTAAGAAGAAAAGTTCGAGAAAGGGAGTCGCGTGGACGGAGGAGAGAAAGCGGCGGCACGGGGAGATAATCAGAGAGAAGCGGAAAGAAAGGAAAAACAAGAAAGAAGCCAAATGTCATGATATTCGCGTGGTCTCTATGGCCGTTCCGTGAAAAAAAAAATAGTTTTGTCACTATTTAATTTACTAATTAATAAATAAAATAGTTTTTGTTAAGAAGAAAAGTTCGAGAAAGGGAGTCGCGTGGACGGAGGAGAGAAAGCGGCGGCACGGGAAGATAATGAGAGAGAAGCGGAAAGAAAGGAAAAACAAGAAAGAAGCCAAATGTCATGATATTCGCGTGGTCTCTATGGCCGTTCCGTGAAAAAAAAAATAGTTTTGTCACTATTTAATTTACTAATTAATAAATAAAATAGTTTTTGCTAAGAAGAAAAGTTCGAGAAAGGGAGTCGCGTGGACGGAGGAGAGAAAGCGGCGGCACGGGAAGATAATGAGAGAGAAGCGGAAAGAAAGGAAAAACAAGAAAGAAGCCAAATGTCATGATATTCGCGTGGTCTCTATGGCCGTTCCGTGAAAAAAAAAATAGTTTTGTCACTATTTAATTTACTAATTAATAAATAAAATAGTTCTTGTTAAGAAGAAAAGTTCGAGAAAGGGAGTCGCGTGGACGGAGGAGAGAAAGCGGCGGCACGGGAAGATAATCAGAGAGAAGCGGAAAGAAAGGAAAAACAAGAAAGAAGCCAAATGTCATGATATTCGCGTGGTCTCTATGGCCGTTCCGTGAAAAAAAAAATAGTTTTGTCACTATTTAATTTACTAATTAATAAATAAAATAGTTTTTGTTAAGAAGAAAAGTTCGAGAAAGGGAGTCGCGTGGACGGAGGAGAGAAAGCGGCGGCACGGGAAGATAATGAGAGAGAAGCGGAAAGAAAGGAAAAACAAGAAAGAAGCCAAATGTCATGATATTCGCGTGGTCTCTATGGCCGTTCCGTGAAAAAAAAAATAGTTTTGTCACTATTTAATTTACTAATTAATAAATAAAATAGTTCTTGTTAAGAAGAAAAGTTCGAGAAAGGGAGTCGCGTGGACGGAGGAGAGAAAGCGGCGGCACGGGAAGATAATGAGAGAGAAGCGGAAAGAAAGGAAAAACAAGAAAGAAGCCAAATGTCATGATATTCGCGTGGTCTCTATGGCCGTTCGGTGAAAAAAAAAATAGTTTTGTCACTATTTAATTTACTAATTAATAAATAAAATAGTTTTTGCTAAGAAGAAAAGTTCGAGAAAGGGAGTCGCGTGGACGGAGGAGAGAAAGCGGCGGCACGGGAAGATAATGAGAGAGAAGCGGAAAGAAAGGAAAAACAAGAAAGAAGCCAAATGTCATGATATTCGCGTGGTCTCTATGGCCGTTCCGTGAAAAAAAAATAGTTTTGTCACTATTTAATTTACTAATTAATAAATAAAATAGTTTTTGCTAAGAAGAAAAGTTCGAGAAAGGGAGTCGCGTGGACGGAGGAGAGAAAGCGGCGGCACGGGAAGATAATGAGAGAGAAGCGGAAAGAAAGGAAAAACAAGAAAGAAGCCAAATGTCATGATATTCGCGTGGTCTCTATGGCCGTTCCGTGAAAAAAAAAATAGTTTTGTCACTATTTAATTTACTAATTAATAAATAAAATAGTTTTTGCTAAGAAGAAAAGTTCGAGAAAGGGAGTCGCGTGGACGGAGGAGAGAAAGCGGCGGCACGGGAAGATAATGAGAGAGAAGCGGAAAGAAAGGAAAAACAAGAAAGAAGCCAAATGCCATGATATTCGCGTGGTCTCTATGGCCGTTCCGTGAAAAAAAAAATAGTTTTGTCACTATTTAATTTACTAATTAATAAATAAAATAGTTTTTGCTAAGAAGAAAGGTTCGAGAAAGGGAGTCGCGTGGACGGAGGAGAGAAAGCGGCGGCACGGGGAGATAATGAGAGAGAAGCGGAAAGAAAGGAAAAACAAGAAAGAAGCCAAATGTAATGATATTCGCGTGGTCTCTATGGCCGTTCGGTGAAAAAAAAAATAGTTTTGTCACTATTTAATTTACTAATTAATAAATAAAATTGTTTTTGCTAAGAAGAAAAGTTCGAGAAAGGGAGTCGCGTGGACGGAGGAGAGAAAGCGGCGGCACGGGAAGATAATGAGAGAGAAGCGGAAAGAAAGGAAAAACAAGAAAGAAGCCAAATGTCATGATATTCGCGTGGTCTTTATGGCCGTTCCGTGAAAAAAAAATAGTTTTGTCACTATTTAATTTACTAATTAATGTATAAAATAGTTTTTGCTAAGAAGAAAAGTTCGAGAAAGGGAGTCGCGTGGAAGGAGGAGAGAAAGCGGCGGCACGGCAAGATAATGAGAGAGAAGCGGAAAGAAAGGAAAAACAAGAAAGAAGCCAAATGTCATGATATTCGCGTGGTCTCCATTACCGTTCCGTGAAAAAAAAAATAGTTTTGTCACTATTTAATTTACTAATTAATAAATAAAATTGTTTTTGCTAAGAAGAAAAGTTCGAGAAAGGGAGTCGCGTGGACGGAGGAGAGAAAGCGGCGGCACGGGAAGATAATGAGAGAGAAGCGGAAAGAAAGGAAAAACAAGAAAGAAGCCAAATGTCATGATATTCGCGTGGTCTCTATGGCCGTTCCGTGAAAAAAAAATAGTTTTGTCACTATTTAATTTACTAATTAATGTATAAAATAGTTTTTGCTAAGAAGAAAAGTTCGAGAAAGGGAGTCGCGTGGACGGAGGAGAGAAAGCGGCGGCACGGCAAGATAATGAGAGAGAAGCGGAAAGAAAGGAAAAACAAGAAAGAAGCCAAATGTCATGATATCGGCGTGGTCTCTCTATGGCCGTTCCGTGAAAAAAAAAATAGTTTTGTCACTATTTAATTTACCAATTAATAAATAAAATAGTTTTTGCTAAGAAGAAAAGTTCGAGAAAGGGAGTCGCGTGGACGGAGGAGAGAAAGCGGCGGCACGGGAAGATAATGAGAGAGAAGCGGAAAGAAAGGAAAAACAAGAAAGAAGCCAAATGTCATGATATCGGCGTGGTCTCTCTATGGCCGTTCCGTGAAAAAAAAAATAGTTTTGTCACTATTTAATTTACCAATTAATAAATAAAATAGTTTTTGCTAAGAAGAAAAGTTCGAGAAAGGGAGTCGCGTGGACGGAGGAGAGAAAGCGGCGGCACGGGAAGATAATGAGAGAGAAGCGGAAAGAAAGGAAAAACAAGAAAGAAGCCAAATGTCATGATATTCGCGTGGTCTTTATGGCCGTTCCGTGAAAAAAAAATAGTTTTGTCACTATTTAATTTACTAATTAATGTATAAAATAGTTTTTGCTAAGAAGAAAAGTTCGAGAAAGGGAGTCGCGTGGAAGGAGGAGAGAAAGCGGCGGCACGGCAAGATAATGAGAGAGAAGCGGAAAGAAAGGAAAAACAAGAAAGAAGCCAAATGTCATGATATTCGCGTGGTCTCTATGGCCGTTCCGTGAAAAAAAAATAGTTTTGTCACTATTTAATTTACTAATTAATGTATAAAATAGTTTTTGCTAAGAAGAAAAGTTCGAGAAATGGAGTCGCGTGGAAGGAGGAGAGAAAGCGGCGGCACGGCAAGATAATGAGAGAGAAGCGGAAAGAAAGGAAAAACAAGAAAGAAGCCAAATGTCATGATATTCGCGTGGTCTCTATGGCCGGTCGGCCAAAAAAAGAAATAGTTTTGTCACTATTTAATTTACTAATTAATAAATAAAATAGTTTTTGCTAAGAAGAAAAGTTCGAGAAAGGGAGTCGCGTGGACGGAGGAGAGAAAGCGGCGGCACGGGAAGATAATGAGAGAGAAGCGGAAAGAAAGGAAAAACAAGAAAGAAGCCAAATGTCATGATATTCGCGTGGTCTTTATGGCCGTTCCGTGAAAAAAAAATAGTTTTGTCACTATTTAATTTACTAATTAATGTATAAAATAGTTTTTGCTAAGAAGAAAAGTTCGAGAAAGGGAGTCGCGTGGAAGGAGGAGAGAAAGCGGCGGCACGGCAAGATAATGAGAGAGAAGCGGAAAGAAAGGAAAAACAAGAAAGAAGCCAAATGTCATGATATTCGCGTGGTCTCTATGGCCGTTCCGTGAAAAAGAAATAGTTTTGTCACTATTTAATTTACTAATTAATGTATAAAATAGTTTTTGCTAAGAAGAAAAGTTCGAGAAATGGAGTCGCGTGGAAGGAGGAGAGAAAGCGGCGGCACGGCAAGATAATGAGAGAGAAGCGGAAAGAAAGGAAAAACAAGAAAGAAGCCAAATGTCATGATATTCGCGTGGTCTCTATGGCCGGTCGGCCAAAAAAAGAAATAGTTTTGTCACTATTTAATTTACTAATTAATAAATAAAATAGTTTTTGCTAAGAAAAAAAGTTCGAGAAAGGGAGTCGCGTGGACGGAGGAGAGAAAGCGGCGGCACGGGGAGATAATGAGAGAGAAGCGGAAAGAAAGGAAAACAAGAAAGAAGCCAAATGTAATGATATTCGCGGGGTCTCCAGTACCGTTCCCTGAAAAAAAAAATAGTTTTGTCACTATTTAATTTACTAATTAATAAATAAAATTGTTTTTGATAAGAAGAAAAGTTCGAGAAAGGGAGTCGCGTGGACGGAGGAGAGAAAGCGGCGGCACGGGAAGATAATGAGAGAGAAGCGGAAAGAAAGGAAAAACAAGAAAGAAGCCAAATGTCATGATATTCGCGTGGTCTTTATGGCCGTTCCGTGAAAAAAAAATAGTTTTGTCACTATTTAATTTACTAATTAATGTATAAAATAGTTTTTGCTAAGAAGAAAAGTTCGAGAAAGGGAGTCGCGTGGACGGAGGAGAGAAAGCGGCGGCACGGGAAATTAATCAGAGAGAAGGGGAAAGAAAGGAAAAACAAGAAAGAAGCCAAATGTCATGATATTCGCGTGGTCTCCATTACCGTTCCGTTAAAAAAAAAAAATAGTTTTGTCACTATTTAATTTACTAATTAATAAAAAAAATTGTTTTTGCTAAGAAGAAAGGTTCGAGAAAGGGAGTCGCGTGGACGGAGGAGAGAAAGGGGCGGCACGGGGAGATAAAGAGAGAGAAGCGGAAAGAAAGGAAAAACAAGAAAAAAGCCAAATGTCATGATATTCGCGTGGTGTCTATGGCCGTTCGGTGAAAGAAAAAATAGTTTTGTCACTATTTAATTTACTAATTAATAAATAAAATAGTTTAAGCTAAGAAAAAGAGTTCGAGAAAGGGAGTCGCGTGGACTGAGGTGAGAAAGCGGCGGCACGGGAAGATAATGAGAGAGAAGCGGAAAGAAAGGAAAAACAAGAAAGAAGCCAAATGAAATGGTATTCGCGTGGTCTCTATGGCAGGTCGGCGAAAAAAAAATTGTTTTGTCACTAATTAATTTACTAATTAATAAATAAAATTGTTTTTGCTAAGAAGAAAAGTTCGAGAAAGGGAGTCGCGTGGACGGAGGAGAGAAAGCGGCGGCACGGCAAGATAATGAGAGAGAAGCGGAAAGAAAGGAAAAACAAGAAAGAAGCCAAATGTCATGATATTCGCGTGGTCTCTATGGCCGTTCCGTGAAAAAAAAATAGTTTTGTCACTATTTAATTTACTAATTAATGTATAAAATAGTTTTTGCTAAGAAGAAAAGTTCGAGAAAGGGAGTCGCGTGGACGGAGGAGAGAAAGCGGCGGCACGGCAAGATAATGAGAGAGAAGCGGAAAGAAAGGAAAAACAAGAAAGAAGCCAAATGTCATGATATTCGCGTGGTCTCTATGGCCGTTCCGTGAAAAAAAAAATAGTTTTGTCACTATTTAATTTACTAATTATTGTATAAAATAGTTTTTGCTAAGAAGAAAAGTTCGAGAAAGGGAGTCGCGTGGACGGAGGAGAGAAAGCGGCGGCACGGGAAGATAATGAGAGAGAAGCGGAAAGAAAGGAAAAACAAGAAAGAAGCCAAATGTCATGATATCGGCGTGGTCTCTCTATGGCCGTTCCGTGAAAAAAAAAATAGTTTTGTCACTATTTAATTTACCAATTAATAAATAAAATAGTTTTTGCTAAGAAGAAAAGTTCGAGAAAGGGAGTCGCGTGGACGGAGGAGAGAAAGCGGCGGCACGGGAAATTGATGAGAGAGAAGGGGAAAGAAAGGAAAAACAAGAAAGAAGCCAAATGTCATGATATTCGCGTGGTCTCCGTTACCGTTCCGTGAAAAAAAAATAGTTTTGTCACTATTTAATTTACTAATTAATGTATAAAATAGTTTTTGCTAAGAAGAAAAGTTCGAGAAAGGGAGTCGCGTGGACGGAGGAGAGAAAGCGGCGGCACGGGAAATTAATCAGAGAGAAGGGGAAAGAAAGGAAAAACAAGAAAGAAGCCAAATGTCATGATATCCGCGTGGTCTCCATTACCGTTCCGTTAAAAAAAAAAAATAGTTTTGTCACTATTTAATTTACTAATTAATAAATAAAATTGTTTTTGCTAAGAAGAAAGGTTCGAGAAAGGGAGTCGCGTGGACGGAGGAGAGAAAGGGGCGGCACGGGGAGATAAAGAGAGAGAAGCGGAAAGAAAGGGAAAACAAGAAAGAAGCCAAATGTAATGATATTCGCGTGGTGTCTATGGCCGTTCGGTGAAAAAAAAAATAGTTTTGTCACTATTTAATTTACTAATTAATAAATAAAATTGTTTTTGCTAAGAAGAAAAGTTCGAGAAAGGGAGTCGCGTGGACGGAGGAGAGAAAGCGGCGGCACGGGAAGATAATGAGAGAGAAGCGGAAAGAAAGGAAAAACAAGAAAGAAGCCAAATGTCATGATATTCGCGTGGTCTTTATGGCCGTTCCGTGAAAAAAAAATAGTTTTGTCACTATTTAATTTACTAATTAATGTATAAAATAGTTTTTGCTAAGAAGAAAAGTTCGAGAAAGGGAGTCGCGTGGAAGGAGGAGAGAAAGCGGCGGCACGGCAAGATAATGAGAGAGAAGCGGAAAGAAAGGAAAAACAAGAAAGAAGCCAAATGTCATGATATTCGCGTGGTCTCCATTACCGTTCCGTGAAAAAAAAAATAGTTTTGTCACTATTTAATTTACTAATTAATAAATAAAATTGTTTTTGCTAAGAAGAAAAGTTCGAGAAAGGGAGTCGCGTGGACGGAGGAGAGAAAGCGGCGGCACGGGAAGATAATGAGAGAGAAGCGGAAAGAAAGGAAAAACAAGAAAGAAGCCAAATGTCATGATATTCGCGTGGTCTCTATGGCCGTTCCGTGAAAAAAAAATAGTTTTGTCACTATTTAATTTACTAATTAATGTATAAAATAGTTTTTGCTAAGAAGAAAAGTTCGAGAAAGGGAGTCGCGTGGACGGAGGAGAGAAAGCGGCGGCACGGCAAGATAATGAGAGAGAAGCGGAAAGAAAGGAAAAACAAGAAAGAAGCCAAATGTCATGATATTCGCGTGGTCTCTCATGGCCGTTCCGTGAAAAAAAAAATAGTTTTGTCACTATTTAATTTACTAATTAATAAATAAAATAGTTTTTGCTAAGAAGAAAAGTTCGAGAAAGGGAGTCGCGTGGACGGAGGAGAGAAAGCGGCGGCACGGGGAGATAATGAGAGAGAAGCGGAAAGAAAGGAAAAACAAGAAAGAAGCCAAATGTCATGATATTCGCGTGGTCTCTCTATGGCCGTTCCGTGAAAAAAAAAATAGTTTTGTCACTATTTAATTTACTAATTAATAAATAAAATAGTTCTTGTTAAGAAGAAAAGTTCGAGAAAGGGAGTCGCGTGGACGGAGGAGAGAAAGCGGCGGCACGGGAAGATAATGAGAGAGAAGCGGAAAGAAAGGAAAAACAAGAAAGAAGCCAAATGTCATGATATTCGCGTGGTCTCTATGGCCGTTCCGTGAAAAAAAAATAGTTTTGTCACTATTTAATTTACTAATTAATGAATAAAATAGTTTTTGCTAAGAAGAAAAGTTCGAGAAAGGGAGTCGCGTGGACGGAGGAGAGAAAGCGGCGGCACGGCAAGATAATGAGAGAGAAGCGGAAAGAAAGGAAAAACAAGAAAGAAGCCAAATGTAATGATATTCGCGTGGTGTCTATGGCCGTTCGGTGAAAAAAAAATAGTTTTGTCACTATTTAATTTACTAATTAATAAATAAAATAGTTTTTGCTAAGAAGAAAAGTTCGAGAAAGGGAGTCGCGTGGACGGAGGAGAGAAAGCGGCGGCACGGCAAGATAATGAGAGAGAAGCGGAAAGAAAGGAAAAACAAGAAAGAAGCCAAATGTCATGATATTCGCGTGGTCTCTATGGCCGGTCGGCGAAAAAAAAAATAGTTTTGTCACTATTTAATTTACTAATTAATAAATAAAATAGTTTTTGCTAAGAAAAAAAGTTCGAGAAAGGGAGTCGCGTGGACGGAGGAGAGAAAGCGGCGGCACGGGGAGATAATGAGAGAGAAGCGGAAAGAAAGGAAAACAAGAAAGAAGCCAAATGTAATGATATTCGCGGGGTCTCCATTACCGTTCCCTGAAAAAAAAAATAGTTTTGTCACTATTTAATTTACTAATTAATAAATAAAATTGTTTTTGCTAAGAAGAAAAGTTCGAGAAAGGGAGTCGCGTGGACGGAGGAGAGAAAGCGGCGGCACGGGAAGATAATGAGAGAGAAGCGGAAAGAAAGGAAAAACAAGAAAGAAGCCAAATGTCATGATATTCGCGTGGTCTTTATGGCCGTTCCGTGAAAAAAAAATAGTTTTGTCACTATTTAATTTACTAATTAATGTATAAAATAGTTTTTGCTAAGAAGAAAAGTTCGAGAAAGGGAGTCGCGTGGACGGAGGAGAGAAAGCGGCGGCACGGGAAATTAATGAGAGAGAAGGGGAAAGAAAGGAAAAACAAGAAAGAAGCCAAATGTCATGATATTCGCGTGGTCTCCATTACCGTTCCGTGAAAAAAAAAAATAGTTTTGTCACTATTTAATTTACTAATTAATAAATAAAATTGTTTTTGCTAAGAAGAAAAGTTCGAGAAAGGGAGTCGCGTGGACGGAGGAGAGAAAGGGGCGGCACGGGGAGATAAAGAGAGAGAAGCGGAAAGAAAGGAAAAACAAGAAAGAAGCCAAATGTAATGATATTCGCGTGGTGTCTATGGCCGTTCGGTGAAAAAAAAAATAGTTTTGTCACTATTTAATTTACTAATTAATAAATAAAATAGTTTTAACTAAGAAAAAAAGTTCGAGAAAGGGAGTCGCGTGGACGGAGGAGAGAAAGCGGCGGCACGGGGAGATAATGAGAGAGAAGCAGAAAGAAAGGAAAAACAAGAAAGAAGCTAAATGTAATGATATTCGCGTGGTGTCTATGGCCGTTCGGTGAAAAAAAAATAGTTTTGTCACTATTTAATTTACTAATTAATAAATAAAATAGTTTTTGCTAAGAAAAAAAGTTCGAGAAAGGGAGTCGCGTGGACGGAGGAGAGAAAGCGGCGGCACGGCAAGATAATGAGAGAGAAGCGGAAAGAAAGGAAAAACAAGAAAGAAGCCAAATGTCATGATATTCGCGTGGTCTCTATGGCCGTTCCGTGAAAAAAAAATAGTTTTGTCACTATTTAATTTACTAATTAATGAATAAAATAGTTTTTGCTAAGAAGAAAAGTTCGAGAAAGGGAGTCGCGTGGACGGAGGAGAGAAAGCGGCGGCACGGGAAGATAATGAGAGAGAAGCGGAAAGAAAGGAAAAACAAGAAAGAAGCCAAATGTCATGATATTCGCGTGGTCTCTATGGCCGTTCCGTGAAAAAAAAAATAGTTTTGTCACTATTTAATTTACTAATTAATGTATAAAATAGTTTTTGCTAAGAAGAAAAGTTCGAGAAAGGGAGTCGCGTGGACGGAGGAGAGAAAGCGGCGGCACGGGAAGATAATGAGAGAGAAGCGGAAAGAAAGGAAAAACAAGAAAGAAGCCAAATGTCATGATATTCGCGTGGTCTCTCTATGGCCGTTCCGTGAAAAAAAAAATAGTTTTGTCACTATTTAATTTACCAATTAATAAATAAAATAGTTTTTGCTAAGAAGAAAAGTTCGAGAAAGGGAGTCGCGTGGACGGAGGAGAGAAAGCGGCGGCACGGGAAGATTAATGAGAGAGAAGCGGAAAGAAAGGAAAAACAAGAAAGAAGCCAAATGTCATGATATTCGCGTGGTCTCCTTACCGTTCCGTGAAAAAAAAATAGTTTTGTCACTATTTAATTTACTAATTAATAAATAAAATAGTTTTTGCTAAGAAGAAAAGTTCGAGAAAGGGAGTCGCGTGGACGGAGGAGAGAAAGCGGCGGCACGGGAAGATAATGAGAGAGAAGCGGAAAGAAAGGAAAAACAAGAAAGAAGCCAAATGTCATGATATTCGCGTGGTCTCCATTACCGTTCCGTGAAAAAAAAAATAGTTTTGTCACTATTTAATTTACCAATTAATAAATAAAATAGTTTTTGCTAAGAAGAAAAGTTCGAGAAAGGGAGTCGCGTGGACGGAGGAGAGAAAGCGGCGGCACGGGAAGATAATGAGAGAGAAGCGGAAAGAAAGGAAAAACAAGAAAGAAGCCAAATGTCATGATATTCGCGTGGTCTCTATGGCCGTTCGGTGAAAAAAAAAATAGTTTTGTCACTATTTAATTTACCAATTAATAAATAAAATAGTTCTTGCTAAGAAGAAAAGTTCGAGAAAGAGAGTCGCGTGGACGGAGGAGAGAAAGCGGCGGCACGGCAAGATAATGAGAGAGAAGCGGAAAGAAAGGAAAAACAAGAAAGAAGCCAAATGTCATGATATTCGCGTGGTCTCTATGGCCGTTCGGTGAAAAAAAAATAGTTTTGTCACTATTTAATTTACTAATTAATAAATAAAATTGTTTTTGCTAAGAAGAAAAGTTCGAGAAAGGGAGTCGCGTGGACGGAGGAGAGAAAGCGGCGGCACGGGAAGATAATGAGAGAGAAGCGGAAAGAAAGGAAAAACAAGAAAGAAGCCAAATGTCATGATATTCGCGTGGTCTCCATTACCGTTCCGTGAAAAAAAAAATAGTTTTGTCACTATTTAATTTACTAATTAATAAATAAAATAGTTTTTGCTAAGAAGAAAAGTTCGAGAAAGGGAGTCGCGTGGACGGAGGAGAGAAAGCGGCGGCACGGGAAGATAATGAGAGAGAAGCGGAAAGAAAGGAAAAACAAGAAAGAAGCCAAATGTCATGATATTCGCGTGGTCTCCATTACCGTTCCGTGAAAAAAAAATAGTTTTGTCACTATTTAATTTACCAATTAATAAATAAAATAGTTCTTGCTAAGAAGAAAAGTTCGAGAAAGAGAGTCGCGTGGACGGAGGAGAGAAAGCGGCGGCACGGGAAATTGATGAGAGAGAAGGGGAAAGAAAGGAAAAACAAGAAAGAAGCCAAATGTCATGATATTCGCGTGGTCTCTCTATGGCCGTTCCGTGAAAAAAAAAATAGTTTTGTCACTTTTTAATTTACTATTAATAAATAAAATAGTTCTTGCTAAGAAGAAAAGTTCGAGAAAGAGAGTCGCGTGGACGGAGGAGAGAAAGCGGCGGCACCGGAAATTGATGAGAGAGAAAGGGAAAGAAAGGAAAAACAAGAAAGAAGCCAAATGTCATGATATTCGCGTGGTCTCCATTACCGTTCCGTGAAAAAAAAAATAGTTTTGTCACTATTTAATTTACTAATTAATAAATAAAATAGTTTTTGCTATGAAGAAAAGTTCGAGAAAGGGAGTCGCGTGGACGGAGGAGAGAAAGCGGCGGCACGGGAAGATAATGAGAGAGAAGCGGAAAGAAAGGAAAAACAAGAAAGAAGCCAAATGTCATGATATCCGCGTGGTCTCTCTATGGCCGTTCCGTGAAAAAAAAAATAGTTTTGTCACTATTTAATTTACTAATTAATAAATAAAATAGTTCTTGCTAAGAAGAAAAGTTCGAGAAAGGGAGTCGCGTGGACGGAGGAGAGAAAGCGGCGGCACGGGAAATTGATGAGAGAGAAGGGGAAAGAAAGGAAAAACAAGAAAGAAGCCAAATGTCATGATATTCGCAAGGTCTCCATTACCGTTCCGTGAAAAAAAAAATAGTTTTGTCACTATTTAATTTACTAATTAATAAATAAAATAGTTTTTGCTATGAAGAAAAGTTCGAGAGAGGGAGTCGCGTGGACGGAGGAGTGAAAGCGGCGGCACTGGAAGATAATGAGAGAGAAGCGGAAAGAAAGGAAAAACAAGAAAGAAGCCAAATGTCATGATATCCGCGTGGTCTCTCTATGGCCGTTCCGTGAAAAAAAAAAATAGTTTTGTCACTTTTTAATTTACTATTAATAAATAAAATAGTTTTTGCTAAGAAGAAAAGTTCGAGAAAGGGAGTCGCGTGGACGGAGGAGAAAAAGCGGCGGCACGGCAAGATAATGAGAGAGAAGCGGAAAGAAAGGAAAAACAAGAAAGAATCCAAATGTCATGATATTCGCGTGGTCTCTATGGCCGTTCCGTGAAAAAAAAATAGTTTTGTCACTATTTAATTTACTAATTAATGTATAAAATAGTTTTTGCTAAGAAGAAAAGTTCGAGAAAGGGAGTCGCGTGGAAGGAGGAGAGAAAGCGGCGGCACTACAAGATAATGAGAGAGAAGCGGAAAGAAAGGAAAAACAAGAAAGAAGCCAAATGTCATGATATTCGCGTGGTCTCTATGGCCGGTCGGCGAAAAAAAAATAGTTTTGCCACTATTTGATTTACTAATTAATGAATAAATAGTTTTTGCTAAGAAGAAAAGTTCGAGAAAGGGAGTCACGTGGACGGAGGAGAGAAAGCTGCGGCACGAGAAGTTAATGAGAGAGAAGGGGAAAGAAAGGAAAAACAATAAAGAAGCCAAATGTAATGATATTCGCGTGGTCTCCATTACCGTTCCGTGAAAAAAAAAAATAGTTTTGTCACTATTTAATTTACCAATTAATAAGTAAAATAGTTCTTGCTAAGAAGAAAAGTTCGAGAATGGGAGTCGCGTGGACGGAGGAGAGAAAGCGGCGGCACGGCAAGATAATGAGAGAGAAGCGGAAAGAAAGGAAAAACAAGAAAGAAGCCAAATGTCATGATATTCGCGTGGTCTCTATGGCCGTTTAGTGAAAAAAAAAAATAGTTTTGTCACTATGTTATTTAATAATTAGTAAATAAAATAGTTTTTGCTAAGAAGAAAGGATCCAGAAAGGGAGTCGCGTGGACGGAGGAGAGAAAGCGGCGGCACGCGGAGATAATACTTACTCTTCAGATAAAAGCAACATTGAAGACATGAGAATAAGTTTCATTTTAGGGCAATGGTAACAAAACAGCCGTCGATTTTATCGCTTTGAATTCGTTGAAAGGTGCAAGCAGTCCAAGGTCATGACAAACCCCTGGTTCTTATTCTGTCAGGTTTATTGCAAGATCCTACCCTCCTAGTGCAATTAAGTACCAGTTCTTCGCACTTTCAGGTAAATGAAGGACATATTCCATTCCAAGTTTTCCTCCAATAAAAGTCGGCCTTAAAATGATTAAGTGGGTTGTTAAGGTTTATTTATACCTGAGAGCTTGCAAATATTTCTTGAGAAAAGCCCCTAAACTTCCCTGTCTACTTTAAATTATAACCGTCAGTTTTGTCTCCCCTCAGCATACTTAATACCAAAACATCTGCTTAGCAAAAACTATTTTATTTATTAATTATTAAATTAAATAGTGACAAAACTATTTTTTTTTTCACGGAACGGCCATAGAGACCACGCGAATATCATTACATTTGGCTTCTTTCTTGTTCTTCCTTTCTTTCCGCTTCTCTCTCATTATCTCCCCGTGCCGCCGCTTTCTCTCCTCCGTCCACGCGACTCCTTTTTCGAACTTTTCTTCATAGCAAAAACTATTTTATTTAATAATTAGTAAATTAAATAGAGACAAAACTATTTCTTTTTCACCGAACGGCCGTAGAGACCACGCGAATATCATGACATTTGGCTTCTTTCTTGTTTTTCCTTTCTTTTCACTTCTCTCTCATTATCTTCCCGTGCCGCCGCTTTCTCTCCTCCGTCCACGCGACTCCCTTTCTGGAACTTTTCTTCTTAGCAAAAACTATTTTATTTAATAATTAGTTAATTAAATGGTGACCAAACTTATTTTTTTTTTTACGGAACGGCCATCGAGACCACGCGAATATCATGACATTTGGCTTCTTTCTTGTTTTTCCTTTCTTTCCGCTTCTCTCTCATTATCTTCCCGTGCCGCCGTTTTCTCTCCTCCGTCCACGCGACTCCCTTTTTCGAACCTTTCTTCTTAGCAAAAACTATTTTATTTAATAATTAGTAAATTAAATAGAGACAAAACTATTTTTTTTTCACGGAACGGCCATAGAGACCACGCGAATATCATGACAATTGGCTTCTTTCTTTTTTTTCCTTTCTTTCCGCTTCTCTCTCAATTATCTCCCCGTGCCGCCGCTTTCTCTCCTCCGTCCACGCGACTCCCTTTCTGGAACTTTTCTTCTTAGCAAAAACTATTTTATTTAATAATTAGTAAATTAAATGGTGACAAAACTATTTGTTTTTTTATGGAACGGCCATCGAGACCACGCGAATATCATGACATTTGGCTTCTTTCTTTTTTTTCCTTTCTTTCCGCTTCTCTCTCAATTATCTCCCCGTGCCGCCGCTTTCTCTCCTCCGTCCACGCGACTCCCTTTCTGGAACCTTTCTTCTTAGCAAAAACTATTTTATTTACTAATTATTAAATAACATAGTGACAAAACTATTTTTTTTTCACGGAACGGCCATAGAGACCACGCGAATATCATTACATTTGGCTTCTTTCTTGTTCTTCCTTTCTTTCCGCTTCTCTCTCATTATCTCCCCGTGCCGCCGCTTTCTTTCCACAATCCACGCGACTCCCTTTCTGGAACCTTTCTTCTTAGCAAAAACTATTTTATTTACTAATTATTAAATAACATAGTGACAAAACTATTTTTTTTTCACCGAACGGCCGTAGAGACCACTCGAATATCATGACATTTGGCTTCTTTCTTGTTTTTCCTTTCTGTCTACTTCTCTCTCATTATTTTCCCGTGCCGCCGTTTTCTCTCCTCCGTCCACGCGACTCCCTTTCTCGAACCTTTCTTCTTAGCAAAAACTATTTTATTTAATAATTAGTAAATTAAATAGTGACAAAACTATTTTTTTTTTCATCGAACTGTCATAGAGACAACGTGAATATCATTACATTTGGCTTCTTTCTTGTTCTTCCTTTCTTTCCGCTTCTCTCTCATTATCTCCCCGTGCCGCCGCTTTCTTTCCACAATCCACGCGACTCCCTTTCTGGAACCTTTCTTCTTAGCAAAAACTATTTTATTTACTAATTATTAAATAACATAGTGACAAAACTATTTTTTTTTCACCGAACGGCCGTAGAGACCACTCGAATATCATGACATTTGGCTTCTTTCTTGTTTTTCCTTTCTGTCTACTTCTCTCTCATTATCTCCCCGTGCCGCCACTTTCTCTCCTCCGTCCACGCGACTCCCTTTTTCGAACCTTTCTTCTTAGCAAAAACTATTTTATTTAATAATTAGTAAATTAAATAGTGACAAAACTTTTTTTTTTCATCGAACGGCCATAGAGACCACGCGAATATCATGACATTTGGCTTCTTTCTTGTTTTTCCTTTCTTTCCGCTTCTCTCTCAATTATCTCCCCGTGACACCGCTTTCTCTCCTGCGTCCACGCGACTCCCTTTCTCGAACTTTTCTTCTTAACAAGAACTATTTTATTTATTAATTAGTAAATTAAATACTGACAAAACTATTTTTTTTTTTACGGAACGGCCATAGAGACCACGCGAATATCATGACATTTGGCTTCTTTCTTGTTTTTCCTTTCTTTTCAAAATAAGATTGATATTCCGTTTTCCCACCTCAAAAATTGGAGTAAACAATTTTTTATTCGAAAATTCCAAAAATTAAGATAAATTCAAGAAGAACGCCCCATACGGAAATAACTAAACGAAATGGTACAGATCCCACTCTCCTTAACAAATTAGAACCAAATATAATAAAATAAAAACGTTTAAAAGTTGTTCTTTTCGATATCAGTATTTAGGCAGTGAAAGGATCTTTTTGTTTGTATATATTTGTATTTGTTATACTTATATATGAATTTGTAATCAAATAAACTTTCTGGGGTTTCGGAAGAAATAAAAAGGAAGGAGATGGCCCGGGGTGGCGGTCATAAATATGCTAAATAGTGGCAAAACTATTTTATTAAAAGGCAACCTTTCTACACGACTTTGCAGGTCTTCTTCAGTGAGGTGTGTTAAGCAAGGAGTTTCACTTACTGCTGAACATCAGTTCTAATCGCCTGCAAAGTCGGTTCGAAACGTTGGCTTTTAATAAAATAGTTTCGCCACTATTTAGCCTATTTATGACCGCCACCCCGGACTCCTTCCTTTATAATGCAACGGTCAACTATTAAATATTAAAAAAAAAAATTATTCTTTTTAGAGAGCCAGTCTCTCGTAGCTCAAAGCACTTACGGATCCAGAATTTAATATTGGGGGGGCTTCAGCCCGAAAGATTTTTTTGTATGTGTATATTAGGATAATTACTTCGGAAGAAAGATCTTACCTATATGAAATGGTGTTTAAGTAATTATTTAAGTCCTATTAAATGTAATTAGATGAATAACAATAGTTTTAGAGATAATTTTTTCAATAAAAAATGGTTATATTCTACCATTTTGCGAGGGGGGAGTCATCAGCCCGAAAGCCCTCCCGTAGATCCGCCTGTGACTCAAAGTAAATAATGCCATCGAGCGGTACAAGAAAAAAGTATCAAAAAAATGTATGTATACTAGTTGGCTCGTGCGAATAATTCACAGAAAATTTTGTTAAGTGAAGGAATAGTAATAAGTAGATTCTATGTATTATAAGAAGAAGAAATTAATTATTTTTCCTTGTTCGATAAAATATTCCATTTAACATATTACACAAAAATATTTCTACAAATTGTTTTGTTAGGCTCTATTTTTAAATGGCAAGGTATATTTAAAATAAAGCCTCAATCATGGGATGTGACCACTAATGGATCCAGGATTTAATTTTTGGGGGAGCTTCAGTCCGAGAGATATTTTTTTGTATGTATATATTAGGATAATTACTTCGGAAGAAAGGAACTAACTACCTCTATCAAATGGTGTTTAACTGATTCTTTAATTCTTATTAAACGAAATTAGACGAACAATAAAACTTTTAGAGATAATTTTTTTCATAAAACATGGTTATATTTCACCATTTTGGTGGGAGGGTTTCAGTCCGGATGTGTCCCATATCTTATGGGAAAAAAGGGCAATAGAACTTTGTTTTGGAGAGAAAAATGGTGTATGGTTTGTGGAGAAAGTTATAAAAATTGTGCTTTATAAGATTAACTTTTTGTTTATAATAATATTTCAATAAAATAAATTTATTTTAAATTTTCATTGGAATAATACGTTTTAAAAAAGCTTTTGATGATTTTTTTTTTTCTTCTTATGAGAACTAATAAGAATTCTTAAGAAATGAAAATTTCATTACAGTCCATGAACAAAAAGGTCAGTTTAGGAAATAAACTTATTTTTAGAACACATTTTTAAGATTTTGAAAACAATGCCAGAGATGGGCG
Organism: Nezara viridula; assembly: GCA_928085145.1. Classification (NCBI taxonomy): domain Eukaryota; kingdom Metazoa; phylum Arthropoda; class Insecta; order Hemiptera; family Pentatomidae; genus Nezara; species Nezara viridula. Next base: position 19,531,368 of record OV725077.1, read on the forward strand.
TATTTATATTCAAAAATATAAATACGAATACCATTTATATTTATGGTACAAATGAATATAAATACGAATATATTCGTATTCATAAAAAGTAATATGAATACAGAAGATACGTATTCACGGCTGTAAATATGAATACGGCCGTATTCACAATTGTAGAAGTGAATACGGCTGTATTTACACCTGTAAAAGTGAATACTAAAATGAATATGCTTAAATTTACAGAAGTGAATGGAAATATTTTCACAAAATCTTATTAATGAATACACTTATTTATTAAAAAAAATGTATTTGTTTAAAGAAACATATTTATTATATATATATATATATATACATCATTTTATTTTTATATATAGTATTATATTCTTCCTTTTACAATATTATGTTATGTTGATTATGTTACAATGTATTATATCATATTAATTATCCCTTGTAATGTTTGTACATAAAATAAATTCTGGAACCTTTGTATTTATACTAGTAAAAGTGAATGCGGCAGTATTCATGTTTATTAAAATGAATACGCTTAAATTTACAGAAGTGAATGCAAATATTTTTACACAACCGTATTAATGAATAATCTTATTTATTAAAAAAAATGTATTTATTTAATTATTTATTTAAAAAAATATATTTACTATATATATCATTTTATTTTACATATAGTATTATATTCATCCTTTTACAATATGTTATTTTAATTATGTTACAAGGTATTATGTTATGTTAATTATCACTTGTAATGTTTGTACGTATTATAAATTCCCGAGCCTTTGTATTTACACTAGTAAAAGTGAATACTGCATTATTAACGTTTATTAAAATGAACACGCTTAAATTTACGGAAGCGAATGCAAATATTTTCACACAATCTTATTAATGAATGAATACTCTTATTTATAAAAAAAATATATATTTATTAAATTATTTATTTAAAAAAAAAATTATTTAAAAAATATATTTACTATATATCTCATTTTATTTGTATATATAGTATTATATTCTTCCTTTTACAATATGTTTTGTTAATTATGTTACAAGGTATTATGTTATGTTAATTATCACTTGTAATGTTTGTACGTATTATAAATTCCCGAGCCTTTGTATTTACACTAGTAAAAATGAATACTGCATTATTAACGTTTATTAAAATGAATACGCTTAAATTTACGGAAGCGAATGCAAATATTTTCACACAATCTTATTAATGAATACTCTTATTTATAAAAAAAAATGTATTTATCAAATTATTTATTTTAAAAAAATGTCTATATAAACCAGTTTTTTTTTTAGATATACTATTATATTCTTCGGGCATCGCCTTTCTCCTTTCCCCCAATAAAATTTCTGAGTAGGTGAGAATATTGGAAAATTCTTAAAGAGCAGGTACTCTCGTGAAAAAAAAAATCTCTGTCATCCAGATTACAAGAGCCTGCTAAACAAACATACTCAGTTTCGCTATCAACTTCATACATTGTTTTATATGCAAAACTACATTAACTACATTAACAAATATATTCACACATTACACACTGAACGGCAGGTCCGGAAAGGTCACTATTCAAATTTGACAGCTCTTGCCCCTTTCCTTGCTTCAACTCTGTCGTGTACACGTACTTCCCGATGGGATTTCCAGGTATCGTTCCGAGTGTTGTACCTACCCTGGCCGTCTATTAAACTTATCTTTATTACCATTAGGAGCCAATAAGTAAACAGTTCACCGAAAAGTCTGTACGTCTAGGACAATAAACGTAGGCTTTCCATTCTGGTACGGGAGAGACCCCACCCTCTGGACCCAATAAAAAAAAATGCTTGTGAATTTATATTACGTACAAACATTCCGAGTGATAACTAAGATAATATATTGTAAAACGAAGAATATAATACTATAAATAAAAATAAAATGGAATATATAGTAAATATATTTTTTTTATATAAACAATTTAATAAATATATTTTTTTTGATAACTGAGATTTTGTAAAAATAGCTGCATTCACTTCTATAAATTTAAGCTTATTCACTTTTGCTATAAATACAGAGGCTCGGCAATTTATATTACGTACAAACATTAAGAATGATAATTAACATAACATATTTATTTTTTTTTTATTAATTTATTTTTCCATTACACCACAAGTATCCTAAGATTTTATTTTATCTTAGTGTCTGTATATTATTATATAAACCACTGTAGATATTATTACATTTTGTATTAAGTTAGTTTTCTATTAGATAGCCTATTGTTTATAAATTGTGTAGTTATGTATATATAAATATGTAATTTCTCTTCTTTTTTTTTTCATCACAATTAAGTAATTATGAGAAGATTTTGTGTTCATTTGTATATATATTTTATTTTTTACTGGTTACATACTTTTTAAAAAATGTATATAATATTAAAATTTTTATAAGTTAGTTTTTGGCCAGATTTGTATTTTACTTTGTATTAACTCATCATTGTTATTCTAAAGGGACTTAGTCCCAGAATAAAGTTTAATTTTCTATTCTTTTCTATTCTATTGTATAAGGTAGAATATAATACTATATATACAAATAAAATGAGATATATAGTAAATATATTTTTAAAATAATTTTTTTTTAAATAAATAAGAGTATTCATTTTTTAAAAATAAATAAGAGTATTCATTAATAAAGTTGTTTGGAAATATTTCCATTCGCCTCTGTAAATTTAAGGCTATTTATTTTAGTAAATGTGAATACAGCCGTATTCACTTTTACAATCGTAAATACGGCCATATTTATATTTACAGTCGTGAATATGTGATAATTAACATTACATAATACATTGCAACATAATTAACAAAACATATTGTAAAAGGGAGAATAATAGTACTATTTATAAAAAACAAATGATATATATTGTAAATCTTTTTTTTTTAATAAATACATTTTTTTTTAATAAATAAGAGTATTCATTACTAAGATTTTGTGAAAATATTTCCATTCACTTCTGTAAATTTAAGCGTATTCATTTTAGTAAACGTGAATACTGCCGTATTCACTTTTATATGTGTAAATACAGCCGTATTCACTTCTACAATCATGAATACGGCCGTATTCATATTTACAGCCGTGAATACGTATCTTCTGTATTCATATTACTTTTTATGAATACGAATATATTCGTATTTATATTCATTTGTACCATAAATATAAATGGTATTCGTATTTATATTTTTGAATACAAATATGCCCATACATGGGCCATGTGTGTATACTCATTTTGAGACTAACAATCAGTTCCGCTCACCTTGAAGAACTTATAACTTCGCCCTTTCCATCCTTCTTTGTGCAGAGAGAATAATGCATTAAATATTAAAATTTCCTATTGTTTTTTTATATGGTTCAACTTCCGAACAATATAAAGGAAATACAAATCTTTTTTTTTTACTAGTGATATGTGAGTTTTACTAAACAAGCCGGCAACTATTCATATGTAGTTCAAATTAGGTATATATTGTTTTAGTTTATAAATAAAACAGGTATTAATATGACCACTAGTGGATCCATGATTTAATTTTTTTTTGGGGGGGGGCTTCAGCCCGAAAGATTTTTTTTTCGTATGCATATAACGATAATTAATTAGAAAAAAAAAAGAAAGGAATTAACTACCTATATGAAATGGTGTTTTAGTGGTTCTTGAAGTCCTATTAAATGTAATTACACGAACAAGAATACTTAAAGAGATAGTTTTAATTATTTTTTTCTATAAAACATGGTAATATTTTACCATTTTGAGGGGGGGGGGGGAGCTTCAGTGCATTTTCTACGGAACTGCTTCAAATATTTTAAAAAGTAATCAGTGTTTTAGAAAGAGAAATATATTCTTCAGATGTTTTATTTAAGCAGGGTTTGCGTTATTTTTTGCCGTTTAATTACAAACGACGCTTCATTTTCAACTTGAAAATCTTTTTGTTAAACAAATTTATTTTACTGTTTTTTTTTTAGTGCCTAAGCCAATTATATTTTAATAGTTTTGCGTGTTTTATTATTCTATGACTATCCACCTTTAATAAAAGACCAACTATGACGAAATTAAGCCAAATGCTGATTCTCAGTGACCAAAAAACTAACTAAACTTCAAATGACGATTTTAACTTTAGTTAGTTTTTAACCGACGGGTCCGCCATGTTTGAATGCCATTTTAGGGCAGTGCGTTCACTTTTTTTTTGTGGGAACACTGGTTTTTTTTTTTAAATAAATAGTTACGAGGAACACAATGATATGCAATTTAGAGGAATGTAGGGAGGGGAGGGGGAGAGAGTCTGGTTCGCAGATAAATAATTCTTTTTGTAAGGGTGTTGGTCACCCCCAGGAAAAAAAAAGATAAAATAGTAATATGTTTGGGTAGGCTGGTTATACTTTTATTTTTTTGTGGGGGAGAGAGGAGTTTAACCCCCCTACGAAAATTTGGGAGTTTAGGTCACGCCAAACGGGTCAATATTTTAGAAAGCCACTTTTTTAATCGATTTTATGAACAAATTAGCCTACGATCCAAGTAGAAAGAGCAAATGGGTATTTATTAGTTTTTAGTACTTAATTAAATAGACAAAGTTGGTCTCCCTCCCGATTGAAAACGCCCCAATTCCAATTGTTTTCCTAAATAAAATAGTTGTAAGTTACGATGAGATGAAGCTATTGACGAAGTTTCAGGCAGATGTTAATAATTTGATAAAAAGGGGTTTGTACCATGGACTACAGTAGGGATGGGTACCTCTGCATTTGAATGACTTTCGCCTCTTTTTATAAACAATAAACCTCCTGGTTTGTTAGTCTCCTCCAGATTTCACACACCAATACTCTGCCAAATATCCTCCTAAGTTTTATCAGCTCGAACACTAAGAGAATCTGTTCGTTGCGCTCAGTTACAGTCCAAGTTTCTGAGCCCTATGTCTGCACAGGGCAGATTAGTTTTGTTTGGACCTTAAGAAGAGTGTGACCCTATATAAATAATTCTCTTCTAATATCTGCTGCTGCATTGTTGTCCTTGATCTCTAAATAAATAAATTTGATGACAACCAAATCGGTAATCCCTGAATGCCACCATCTCCAAAATATTACATTTAAATAAAATTAAAATAAACGCATGCATACAAAACAATAAATAAACCAGCAGTTCAGTGAATGAAAAGTTCAACCAGTTTGATATTTGTTTTAGCAGCTCGTTTTATAGCAGAAATATGTAAATTAAAAAAACATTAAATTTCTATATTTCAGGATTTTAAAAAATATCTACTAATTAAAAGAAAATTATTTATTAAGAATTAAATAAAAACTTGTTCATTTTTTTCTGTTTTTATTTCTTATATATATATTTCTTTACCATAATAAAATAAGAACCGAAGAGGAAAAAATAAATAATACATAATTGAATATTTGTTCACAATTAATTTATTATTAATTAATTAATATTTTTTTTATTTACTAACAATTATTTCTTAAATAAAATATGACATTCAAGAAGATAAGTTTAACATAAACTTAGCCACATCTATAAACTTCTCTTTGGTTTATTCATAATGACACAATAGCACCAAATCTATGAGATTTAAAGTCATTATCTTAAATAATTAAAACAAATGCAGATTGTTCGACAGTCAATGAAAAAGGAAGATATTATTCACTCCAATAATAAATCAGTTCTTTAAAAACAAAATTAAAGAAAAATGGAGTTTAAAATCAATTCAAGAAAAAAAAAATACTGATAAACAAACATATCATTCTTACATTTATATCTTAAAAGTTAAAAATGACACTTGAGTAAATTTTAAAATTGATCCTAAATACAATATCTTTATAAATTTTAAAATCTAATTTTCCTTTATATCTAAAAAGCCCTACTCCTTTTTAATATGGTCCTCACTAGCTGCTAACATCTTTTTTTTCTTCAATGGATTGCTCTTGCACTCCTTATACAAATTATTTAAATCAAATGCAGCTTTTACGTTATCCTGAAAAATAAAAGTTATATTTATATTTATTAAAGTTAAGATCTTCATTTAAACGAGTAGAAATTCACAAAGAAAAATAAATCAATGTGATATTATAATTAGAAAAATTCTAACCACACATCCTTATGTCCTTAAAACGCAGGTAAGGAATAAAATAAGCTGTCAACTTTTTGCCAATTAATCAGGACAGAAAAGAAACCTAAGATCACTTCACTCCATGACATCCAACACACAAAAAAAAAAAAAAACTTAGCTAAAACAAGACGTCTCATACCATGTAATATAGTGGATTAATAATTGATTTGTTATCTTAAGAATAAAATTACCCATCAGCATTTTGCCAATTTTTCTGAAATGGGTAGGAAAGTCGTGTGAGTGGAAACACCAGATTTTTTGTTTATGAATTTAATAAAATCTAGCATATAGTAAAAGTAAACGTGGCTTAAATCAGTCCCGTAGAAGTATTAAGATTGACTGAGTGCCTGTTAGTTTTTTAGCTCCACTTGTTTCTTGAATCTGATAAATCTCTTTAAATATGATTAAGCGTAATTCTTCCTAAAATATCAGTGTTGGTTTTGATCTGGGTACGTAATATCAACCAACACTTTAACAACTATCGTACGGTTCAATGTACTGATACGTTATTTTTTTTCTTGCTTTTGAATAAAAATGATTTAAGCTTGGTAATTACTATCTATGGAAGAAAATGTAATCAAGTTTTATTCAACTCAGATGTCAAGTCGATGATATAGGCAAAAAAAAACATCTATATGAATTTTGTCCAATGAGATTAAAATTTCTATAGTGATGAAATGAATTAGTCAGGTTTGAACATTTGTTCAGCTATCCAATAGTAATTTTATAATCACTACAATAAAAAAAACGAAGCATATAAATTTACTTTTCAGTTTTTTTCAATAAGAATCTTTTAATTCATTTTCATCATAAATAAAAAAAATATATTTGAATATTCTACATAAATAATATACTCTACATTGAATGTTGTATAAAAAATATGACAGGGTAATTGGAACAAATTGTTTCAACTGTAAAATTAAATAGTAAAAATAAGGGTTTTTTTTTATTGAAGAAAGTTAGTCGACTGTTCTACATATCATGGGTGATAAATATTCAGGACGCAATCTTTTTTTTTTTTTAATTTAATTTTTTATTTATGCCAACGTAGCTCAACGAAGATGACCCACATGTTTGGGTTGAAACGTTGGCATAAATAAACAATTAAATTTTTTTTTTAAACATACTGCGTCCTGAATATTTATCACCCAAGGGTTTTTTTTTTTCTTATGAAAATGATGTCAAAGGGCTGAAACGGTGAAAGAAAAAAATTAAGCAAGACTAATGGATAAAATGTTTTGTTTTATTATCAGAAGATAAATGATAAATGAGCAAATGTGAACATAAAATAAATAACAGGATGGTAGGGCATATGATAACAGACAAATAATTAGAGATCTGGCTAAAGTCAATTTTTTAAATTAAGTTCCTTTGACACCATTTCTTTAATGTTTTGTATTTTTTTTTTTCATAATAAGAACAATCCAAGAATTTAAGCTTGTTTGTCACTGTTCTTGAATCCAAGTAGGAGGATTATTTGTACAGTTCATATATGTTCTTAAAAAAAAACTTGTTTTACATTTAAGCAAGTAATTAACGCTTCAAAATACACTCTCTCTGAGACACAAACTACCTCTAATAGTCACTTACACTTATTTGCTTGTTGACTTAAATAAATAACAAATACATACCTCAGTAAAAAAAAATTTAACCAACTTTCCTTTAGAGTCAACCATTGGCCGGCGCACTGCCTCCTTTCCATCTTTAAATAAAATTATAGTAGGTAATTGTTTGCTCAACGAAGAATCATTAACATGGTATTTAACTGCTGCTTCAGGATAACGACCAACGTCTATCTTACCAAACTTCAAATTATCCAAATCATAACTAAAAAGTACATTCAAATATGAAAATTACTACATAAAAATTTGTATTTTTGTTTCAATATATTATTATGCATAAATAATTTATAGGACCTAACATTATATATTGTCCACTAGGTAATTTGTTGAATTTTCTCTTTATTAAATCAAGACATAGTATACTTAATGAAACTATTTTTGACATAATAGATTTAGTGTTAATTTGATGGGTATTATTTTACAATTATTTCTCCAAAATGATGGATGGGCACTTGATTACATGAGCATGCTGAAAATATAATTCTAGAACTGAGCAATTGCCTCCATTTGTAGAATGAGGCCACCGAACCTCCTGATAGAGTCCTGATCTCAACTAAAAAAGATTCCTTAAGGATTTGGTTATTTCTTTGGAGCAAGCAAAACAACCAGAAGTTAGAACTGAGGAAAGTAGCGATCTAAATGGACTCATTGTTGGTTTGTTTATATCTTTTGAGTGTGTGGAAGCAGATAATAATCAGACATTTAAGAAATTTCATCTATGGTATGATCTTGTACCCATCCGCCTTGTCGGAATGACACTGAAGCGGTAGCTTTTGATGCACATTAGTTGTTTATTTGAAAAATATACTTAAAATCCACAAATATGCAGTTTAAAATTTAGCTTCATCGTAAGTGTTTTTAGTGACTTTTTGTAATAAACCGACAATATAATCAAACTATATACTCACTCAGCGGAGAGTTGGGCAAAAACAGGAGCGAAATTCACACATGAAGGGTTCCAAGCAGTGTAAAAAGCAACAATCCAAACAACTCTTTTGTCATTGTTTATTTCATCATCTAGGCCATTGGCAGTTCGAAAATATGTTACTTTGTCAGGACCACTATATGTTGGTTCCGGAACTAATAAACCAATGACTGAAAATAAAGATACATATGTATGATACGGTTAATAAAAAATAATAATATATTAGTAAAGCCAGATATATGTTTATTTGCACTCATGCGAGGATGTGATATATTTAGTAAATTTATAGACTTACGAACAAACAAGACTCCATAAACCAAACCCATCCTAATATCAGAATAGAACCATAGTATTAAATTCGCAATTTTTGTATAAACAAAGCTAGAGGTAAGATAATTTAACATAGTAACACTGCCTGTTTTTCGAGATCTTATCATTACTACAACTGCCAGGAAAAATAAAATTTCTGTTTCTCTCTGAAAAATAAAAGTCAATAAACAAATACTGACTCACCCAGGAGACATGAAAACTCATACTTTAGCTATAAATAAGTATAGGTAAATAAGAATATATTAACTTACAGAGTCAAGTTCACAAACAGGTTTGGAGGAAGGAAATAGAATATTGCAAACCCCTGGCATTTTTTTTGCCATAAGGTAACCTAAGGACATAAGTAAGTTTATGATATAATAAGGTTTTAAGAGCAGCTTCAAATCCCTTTTTAGAGACATCTTGAATAATAATAATATATGTGTTGAAATGACTAGTAAATCAAATTTTAATGTAAAAAATATTTTTAAACAAAGACAGCGTCAGAAAAAACACGATAATTTCTTCTTCTGACCATTATACCAAGTCTTAATCTTTTAATTAAGCCAATAAACCAATTTTTTAACACACATAAACACAGAGGAAGATAGTGCGTTCATGAATGAAATGTCTTTTTGAAAAGTCAAGGAGGTGTGAATCATAAGAAGAAATATGAAATCAAATTCCTTTATTATCAGCCTATCCCTACCTATCAGGGTAGGACCGCACAATAGTTTTTTGCAGTATTTCAAATCAAGTATTTCACATTTTTTGTAATTTATATTTTATTTAGAAGGTAAATTGTCAATAACTGTGTTTTATTTTGTATTTTAAATAGTAAAAATAAATTTACCAAACACATATTTTTTTTTTGGTTTATTATTGTTTAAGTTTCATTCAACATTATATAATATAATAATAGAAGTATTTTGAATATAAAATATATTTTCCCCAGATCTGCTTGAACATTAAAAGAAGTGTATAAATATATATATTTAATATTGTTGATAGCTGTATTTTAAATACTCAAAAAAATGCGTATATCTAGTGCAGAGTTTTCTTCTTCCTTTCAAAGCTATTTAAATCCCGAAAAATCTGAAATCAAGGGTGTACAATGCTATGATAAAACCAGTTATAATATACGACTGTGTGACCTGGACACTAACCAGCATCCTAGAAAAAAGTATTAAAAGATTTCAGAGAAAAATCCTCTGTACGATAACCGGAGCGCTCTGGGATTTTATTACTAACACATGGAGAATTAAAGCCGATAAAGAGCTGTTTACAGAAACTGGTCAATAAATATCTCATGATATGAAGGCACGGAGATTAAGATGGGCGGGACATATAGCACGTAGCAATCCATCTGAAAGCCTCTATGTAACAATAAGTGTCTCAATAGAAGGAAAAAGACCACGTGGAAAGCCAAAAAGCAAATAGATAGGTAGAACCAACAAAGATGCAACAGAGTGGCTTGCTAACGCGGCAAAAGATCTACATGGTCTATAATTCCAACGAATGAATTTCGACCTTCTCACTCTAGCTAAAACTGGTTTCGTTATATCTATAGTACAATCTCCCCTCTCTCTCCTCTGTTTGTTAGAAATGGAAAGTTTGTGGGAAAGCGGAAAAAAAACTCCCTGGCGAAGTAAGCAAAAAAAAATTCAAAGTATAAAAGTAGTTGCATGACATAGTCCTCTTGTCTACTTACACAGTGTGCTGTTGATGAGATCTATTTTTTTTTTTTTTTTTTCAATCTTTTGTAGTATTTCAGAAAATATAGTTCTTTAAGTATCACTGCGAAAACCATCTGCGATTGCAGTTTGTATAAGAACTGTTCCAAATATTTGACTAAAATAACTAATTGATATTGTTCAGGTATATTAATTAAGTCCTTTCTGACCAAAGTGGCAAATGAATGTTTTTATGTTCCTATTTCTATCACTAGGCATGCATTACAAAATATTTATGCGAATACAAGAGATTTCTATGATAATAGGTTCAAAATATATTAATTTTTAAATTCGCGATATCAGACCTACCGATAAAAGCGTCATGTTTGACGGCTGAGGCTGGTAAGACGTCAGATTATCCAGATGTTTTTCTTCGCTTCTTTTTATGCGTCGGAAATAATTTTATATTAAAATAATGGGCAAGATCCTAAACCAAGCACAATTCTATAGATGGATTTTATTAATCGAATGAATTCAGCAGGGATGAACAGATATTTAAGCTAAATTTAGAAACGATCTGCTGGAATTTGATGTTTTTGTAAAAAGAAAGTACAATAAACAGGAAACTAGATAGCAAAATCCCACCTTTCCTTGTAGTGATTTGAAATGTGACCTATCATAATCATCATCATATGTGGCACGACATCCCGTTACCGAGACTGGGTCTCCTCCAGTTGGCTCTGTCTTCTGCTGCAGCTCTCCAGTTCCGTACACCAAGCAGGGTTCTCGCATCATAGGCCACGTTGTCCAAAAATCTCGTCCTCGGCCTTCCTACCCGTCTTACGAGATGCAGCTCCTCCATCATTATTTTCTTTGGTATTTCAACGGTGCTCATTCTGGCCACATGCCCTGCCCACCTTAGTCTGGCCAGTTTAATATACGTGACTACGTCGATGTCTGTATAGAGAGAACTGAGCTCCCTATTTTTTCTTTTCCTCCAGACATCACCCTCCTTTACTGGACCATAAATCCTTCTGAGGACTCCTCGCTCAAACACACTCAGCTTCATCTCATCGTTTTTAGTCATTGTCCAAGCCTGTCTGAGCCATATGTCAAAACAGGCCGAACAAGGGTCTTGTATATGATCAGCTTGGTCTTCTTTGAGAGGTATCTACTTCTTAAGTGTCGGCCAAGTCCAAAGACACATCTATTGGCAGCCGTGATCCTTCTTTGTATTTCTTGAGCCATGTCATTTTTGCTATTAATTTCAGACCCAAGGTATATACAACTTTTCACTCTCTCAAACTTAAAAGAACCTACCTCAAATGAAGAGTTCAGATCCACCTCACCACCAACTCTCATATACTTAGTTTTCCTCTCGTTGACTTCTAGACCAAGTGGTCTTGCAGCTGCTTCAAGGCCTATAAACGCTTCTCTGAGAGCCTGTTCAGACCTACCTATTATGTCAATATCATCAGCAAAACCAAGAAGCTGTGTCAGGCGATTGAAGATTATATCGTTGGTCTGAATACCGGAGTCTCTTACAGCTTTCTCCTCTGCCAAGTTGAACAATAGACAGGCGAGGGCATCCCCTTGCCTAACCCCACTGCTCACTTTAAACTCTTCGGAGTCGTCAGAACCGACGCGTATTCTACATATCGAGCTGACCATGGTCATCTTCATTAGGCGTACGAGCTTCTGAGGGATGCTTAGCTCCTCCAAGGCACAGTATAGTTGCGTTCTATCAACGCTGTCGTATGCTGCTTTAAAGTCTAGGAATAAATGGTGGGTGACTACCTTACGCTCCATAGTCTTTTCTAGGATCATCCTCAGAGAGAACAGTTGATCAGTGGTTGAGCGTCCCAGTTCCTTTTCAGAATACGGGAGAATCCTGTCAAAAAGAATGTTAGAGAGCAGCTTATATGTGACCTATATGTGGACTAAAGATTGGGAACAGCGTGACAAAAAGGGGAAAATTGCGCCATCCAAATTTTTGAGGGGGCACGTTTTAAGGGGTTGATGAACTTTTGGAGGGAATAATATTTTTAATTTTTTCATAAAGTTTAGACTATTATTTTCCACCAATATTGTATAGCTTTTTACAATATCCTGTGTCGACCATTTTTATCTTGGGGAATTTTGAAGTCTTAATCAGTTTTCTCTCGTTAAAAACATAGTCACAATTTACTATTTTCTTTAGTCAGGGAATTACATTCGAAAGGAATAAAGGCAATTGCACTTCCTCAGCTAAAGAAAAGAAAAAATAGTAATAGTGACTATGTATTAGAGAAGAAAAAACTGATTAGTCTTGAAAATGACCCAAGTACTGGCTGAAACGCCATCACATGGTATATTATAAGACGCAACAACATTGGTGGAAAATAATGGCCTTAACTTTATTACAAGGGTACTTTATGACACCAAAAATAAGTAAAATGAAGGGAACTGAATGAATGAAAACTTTTATTCAAGCCCAAGAATTTTTTAGAAGAACCAAGAACACCAATTAATTTTCTTGGAAGGAGAGGTTAAGTACCATCACTCCTTGGGGTGGGGAAGAATACCCCTTAAAGGTGCATCCAAGTGAAAAAATACAAAAAACTGAAAACTCATTTCCCTTAGTATAGGCAGGTCTATAAAGAGGAGCTTTCGGACTGAAGCAATCTCAAAATTAAACCCTGGATCCACTAGTGCATATTAATACTTTATTTGAACCCATATGCACAAGTTAATAAAGCAAAAACTTGTCCCACATTTTTTGCAATATATTTTCTGTTTTGATTCTCAATTTACTGGCCTAATATTCTATTAAATAGCTGCCAATTTTGAAAGCAGCAGCTCTAGAATGACAGACAAGGTTCATTTTATTTAGAATAAAATATGCTTCCACAATTTATATTCAAAAGCTTCTCCTGATTTAAGTATTATTTTAAGATTTTCTGGCTCCAGGGCTATTTAGTTATGAGTTCCCATTAGCTTGTTATGCAGAAGAGGAAGAGCCAGCCATTATGATGGAAGTTTGAAAAAAATCCAATACCACTTTGTTTTACCTGAATGAAAAAGAATTTTTGTCTTATCAACCCCGGAATTCATCCATTCAACTGAGAAATTCGCAGCTGGTTGAACTGGCTATAAAGTGACTAACAATGACTAAATTGGTGTAAATAATTTCATTGACACTAAGACCATCTTTCACAATTTGATTTAGTATATGCTCAAAACATTATCAGTGAATGATTCCTTCATTCTGTACAATTTCCATCCAGTTTTGTATGTTCAAGAACTCTCTTACATAATTGGCTACACTATCTATCCATCACTGATTTGGTCTTCAACTCCAATAAGATTTCGATTTACATTAGGTTATTTATATTAGGGAAAGGTATAATAAAAATTATGAGGAATATAAAAACGAAAATGTGTTTTATGAAAAAGAAATTATAATTAAAAAAAGCACAACACAGAAATGTAATCACAATTCAGCATATTTATAACACTACTGTTCCAATATTATTTGATTATCAATAAACATAATAAGCAAAAACATATAAATACATTTAGAGTAAATACATGAATAAATACAAAAGTGACTTAGATTAGACAGCGGTAGCTATGAAAGCTGTTGAAATTTAACAGTTGTCCGAGGTAAATATATGTAACCTGATTAAGTCTATAGGCCTTTCTTACTTCTCTGTACCCTCTACACCAGCTTGAGTCATCAGGTCAGAGATGTTCTTCTCAAGGTCATCGATTCTGTTTCCCATGTCATCTAGTAAAATGAACCATTAAGGATGTTCACAGTATTCAAGTACAATTGCTTTCAAGACATAAAAAGAAATTTCAAAATGAAAAAAATAAAGGAATGGAAATTCAGGACATTGTACATTCCTCTTCCACATGAACCAATTTTCCATTAAACTTAATTCTAATCCTGTAATAGGTAAAAAATCTACTTTCACCTCACCTCTTGAAGTTTATTGTCCAAACAAAATATCGGTCATTTATTGCAAGAAGTCATTAAGTGCATTTTTGATCGTTAGGTTTCAATTACGTTTTTGTTAATTTCAACTTCATTTATTGATGCAAAAACTCAGTAAGTGCATGTAAATCACAAAAAAAAAAAAATTATTTATCACATATAATTACACAACGGGAAAATTCAGCAAAGTTCTTAATTATTTGAGGTTATGAAAATATAGCAATACAAATAACAGGTGATACTGTGTACATGAAGGAAATTCAACACATTTCAAAAACTTAAAAAATAGTTTCCAAATGAATTAATACCAAAATTGTGGAATAAACGAAAGACTTTATCTATGACAAGATAATGAAAGATCAAACCAACAATACAACGAATCAGAGTTGTCTAACAGGAAATATGCCACTGTTTTTTAATTTTTCAATCTCAAAATCTTTGCATCTACCAGAACATTCCAGATGCTCACTTGAAATGTCTAAAAAGCTAAACTAAATTATTAAACTCAACTTCCTGAACAATTTATAAAAAAAAAATCTTGAAAATACAGCAAACAATTATGTAATGGACACCTTAAAGGCTCTGTTAAATGGTCAATATTATTGAGTCAATATCGAATTTTGTCAATATAATGACCATGTAAGGACTACACTTGGCATTCAAACTAGTTGATATCAATTTTTTTTATTTTTTTATTCAAGCTCCTTCAATATTAGTGAGTGTCAATATAATTGCAATGTTGATCAATATTATACTATATATATCTTGAGAAGCTATGGGCGATACCAAATTTCCAGCGCTGCTTTTGAACAAAACAGGGGTACTACCCATGTCAGGGTAAATAATTTTTTTTTTTTTGAAGTGAGTGTTAACCCCTCTAATCATGTCAACTATTTTTTTTAAAAAGACAAAATGGTAATATGTTTGGGTAGATGGATTGATACTTTGTTTTACTTTTTTAGGGAGGAAGGAGTTTTAAACCCCCTCTACCGAATTTTTTTTAAGAGATAAAAAGGCAATATATTTGGGTAAGTGGAGGATACTTTTTTGAGAAAGGAAAGGAAGCACCCCCCATAATTTTTTTTAAATTCAAAATGGCAGTATTTTATGCCATTTAACTGTTTGTGGAAGTTACTTTTTATTTGTTGTTCTTTTTTAATGATAAAGCCAAGGGAATTAAAGTAATAGGAAATTCATTATTATTCATTTCCACAAAAAAGAAAGATTACCTCTTTGGAAACCTCCTTCTTTAGTGGAAGCAACAAGATCTTAACTGATATAATAGTGACTCGATATAATTGACCGTGGAAGGGGCCGTTGACAGTACGGAATGTCATGTTAGTGAACACATGAATATTCCAGAATACAATAAAAAATAAATAAATAAAAAACTTCCAATTAAGCATTATTAGCAGCACTGAATTAACCTAAAGGGGGAAAAAATCTGCGACCATCCAACCAGCAATAATTAAAGTATAAAAAAATATAACCATACAACAAATACCATTTAATAAGATTTCCTGTAGGGTCAGCACTTACTTCAACTCAATTATACAAAGCGCTACCAGAAGCAACCAAGTAGGCGCTGTGCTTAATAATTACATTGATAAACAATGAATAATACTATTATTTATCCATCGAGGAAGTAGAAACTAAAAATATAATCATTTTGAAAGTAGCATAAAGATAGTATAAAAGGATATTCCTTGTGATGATTTGATCAGACATCGTTTGAAACTTCTCCTGAGTCTGTTGAAGCAAGGTTTGAATCTAGACAAAAAAAAAAAAAAAATGAAAAATCTTAATTAACAAAAAACAGTAATACTTTAGATTAACAGCTCCTAACCCACAATACACCATAATTCATGCTTAATTAATTACGTACCAACTTCAATATTTATATTATATTCAGTTGTATGATTTGTTTTCAGAATCAAATTATTCTCTTATCAAAAATTTTTAATTTTAAATGGGTTTTATTTATTTTCATGGGCAATGTCAAAAATATAAGATCTATACACTTCACCAAAGCTACTTTACTAAAACAAAGTTAGTGCTTCCATTTTGTGAATAAATACAGTCTGACAATTATAAAGGTGGAGTAATTCAGGGCGTGATCAGATGTTCTGAATTATTATCTAATATAGTATAGTTGTAGTCATTAATAATTTATAGCCAACTGAATAATGAATTTATAATTAAAATACCAGGGGGATCGAAATGTAATGTCATTTTCTTAAACAAATTTAAACATATAGATACTTAAAAAGTTATTTTTAATCCATGATAAAATCACTGTTATTGTCAACAACATTTTGCCATACGGTGTGCAAATTTTCAACACCGGATCGATAAAATTCAATTGTTTTTCGGAACAAAGTAAAAAGACGGCATTTTGGATATCATTCAAATTGGCAAATATTTTGCCACGTAGAAAGTGTCACAGCAATTGAAATTCGATCGTGCAACATCGGGTTTGTAAAGTGGGCGAGGCAGCACATCCCACCCCAATTCATTACTTTTTTCAGTGTTAATTTTGTGCGGTGCAGTCTTGCATTATAGAGTAATGCCTTTTCTGTTGACAATTGCTGGCCTCTTTACAATTAAAGATTGATTTACACGATCCAAATGTTCACAGTGAAGGTCTGCATTCACAGTTCGTCCAAGTTTCAGCACTTCAACATGAACAATGCTGTGAATGCCCCACCAAACCCACAAAAGGACCTTTGAGGTGTAAACCTGGCATAGCAGAATTTAGTGGTAATTCATTTGGATACAGCCACTGCCTTTTGGATTTTCTACTATCTCTGGTGGTTAAGCAATCATAAAACGCTTCTGTGTTCTGCTGTTGAAGCAAGAAGTTGTATGTAGTGGTTTCTCAATATGCTGTAAATGAACTTAGATTGTAAGACTGTTTGACAATTCCTTGATTGTTTGACACGGATTTGCTTAGACTTCTGCCCTATAACACGTCATTGTTAGTCTTCGCATTTGAACTTCGAAAGCCACCTTCACATTTATGAATGGCTAATGAATATGGATAAACATCGCAAATGTTTTTAGTAGAAACTATTGCGATACTGCCCTTGCAGAACTCAAAAAGCATGGAATGTCAGATATGTGCCTCTTCTGGTATTATGCTGGCCATTTCACCAAAACTAGCATAACAATTGTAAATCTAATTATTTACAACTGAACAAGTCACTACAACCTTTGAATGTCTATGCCATGACTTAGACATAAAAATAAGCTGAAAAATGACAATCAAGTAGTGATATGCACAGAAACGAAAATACTTTCCGGTCCTCTTAATAGTTGTTGTTGTTCATGAGCTCAATTTAATTTCATTTTTTTGAGATAAATATAAGAAATAATAAAATTAACATGGATGAAAAACATCTTATTAAATAATATTTCAGAAATTATAATAAAGAAAATCTGTTACTAGTTCATGCACATTGTGAACACTCAGCTACATCTGGAATTACATCTATAGTATGATGTTATCGTAACAAACTAGATGTGACATTTATAAATGAGTACCAAAAATTTTACTCAAAATAAATTGTAAAAATAAAAATTAGTGTACTAGTCAACAAGTGTCACATCTAGTTGACAGGTGGATCCACATAATATCAATGTCACTATACATGAAATCCCAAAAGTAGTCGGGTGTGTCTTGCAGTATACAGAGTGAGTGATTTCCACACCTCTTTTGTTAATGGACCATAGTAGGTTTGTTTACACTTAAAAGGACCTCTGCTAGACAAGTCACAGACCTAATCTGAAAAGAACTCACTGGGGATTATATTATCCCTTGATCAAGCCCATCCCATAACGTAGTTGTCAACACAGCAACTTTAAGAATTACATGAACTGTATGATCATTTGATATTGAACCACCTGTCAACTAGATGTGACATTTGTGAACTAGTATCAAAATTAATATTAACTGTCATAAAATAAAGAATGATTGATAAAAAACAAGTAAAACATGGCCGATAAATAGATAACAACTAAATTGATAAACAAACCAATGAAAGATCTCATGAAATATAAATATCATAAGATCATACATATAATCATAGCAGCATTACCAAGAATACTTCAATTAATTAAATACTGATTGTTATGGAAATGACAGATGATTGTCACAGAGTTCAAACCACCATAAATATAAGGGATATTCAAAATAATTAATATCGATACTTACATACTGAGTTAATTCCTGTAAATTTTTAGGATCACTATTGTTACCTACTGAAAAATTTTGTTGTTCATCATTTTTAATATCAGGTTTAACGTCCGCCATAATAACTGAGTCAGTTATTCTGTGCTTCTATGATTACTGAAGTAACAGATGACCTGTAAATGAGTTGAGGAATGAAAAGTAACGCAGTCCTTATTTACACTAAGAAAATAAGAATAAATTAAATCTTAAAAGAAGACTTAAGGAATGAGTTCAAAAGTCAATAAAAAGCTCTGGTGGTGCCAGGCTGTGGTTAACACTGCCTGGTAGTGGCTCAGGAACTATTGATAAGAACTTGAGCTAATTTTGAATCAATTTTTAAATTTGTGTTTGTTTAATCATATAATTGTTATTTGACAATCTCTTTAGTATTTTAGCCGACTACGAAGTTAAAGAAAACGATATCCTTCATTAAGGATTACTACTTCAAATATTAAACATCAAATAAACCGGATATTGATTTATCGTGATAAATATTTTTATTTACTACTACTTGATAAGATATCAAATGATAACAGCACCTAATAAAAGGAATCAGAGTTCTTTTCCATGTATTTTGATTTTGAAGTACTACTGATAATAAAACTGAGTTAGTTATTTCAATTAATATCTGCAATATTTTCGAAATAATATGAAAACCTCATTACAATTAATAATAATTTTTATTGGATCATTTATTGTTTTCTCTCAAGAATCCAAAGATGTCAAAAAACTACCACCTGTTATTTTTGGTATGATAATGTTTATATATTATAATTATTATTTTAAAATTATTTAATGATGGTTTTTAATTGTAAGCTGCACAGTGCCAGGTGATGGAGGAAGTCAGCTTGAGGCCAAATTGAACAAAACTACAACTGTTCACTATGTTTGTGATAAAACTACAAAAGACTTTTTTACACTGTGGTTGGATGTTAATCATTTAATTCCTATTGCTATTGACTGCTGGGTAGGCCTTATCTTTGTCAATGGATTTATAAAATGAGTTTATTATTTTATGAGAATCATTTCATGAATAAAAAAAATAATGTTCAACATTACAATGATCCATTTTTAATACATAATGAATTTTCAGGTCGATAATATTAAGTTGAATTTTGATGAAGCAACTAAAAAAACTTTTAACCAACCTGGTGTTGAGACGAGGATTCCTGATTTCGGTGACCCCTCGAGAGTTGAATACTTAGATCCAAGTAGGCTTGCTATAGCAGGAGATTACTTCAGTCATATCAGTGATACTCTTGTTTCTCTGGGATACATAAGGGGGGAGAATCTCCATGGTGCACCTTTTGATTTTAGGAAAGGCCCAAGTAAGAAAAATATATAATATTATTTTATTATTATAGTAATTATCAATACTGTATTGATAACTATATGTTTATAAAATATTTTTATTTCTGTTTAAAAAAAATCGTATATTATATTACTTTAAATTAATTAATAAATTATATTTTATTATTAATTGTGGGTTTATGGTTGACTGTAGTGAATAATTAAAAAGAAGGATGGTTGGGGTGATCAGTCAAATTTAAATGGTAAAAATAAATAATTTTATTTATTTTTACATTCGGCGTTTCGGCCCAAAGTTATTATTATAATAATAAGCCCGAAGTATTTTATTATTATATTAATTATCAATATCAATTATCAATCAATGTATTGATAACTATATTTTTATAAAATGTTTTTATTTCTGTTAAAAAAAAATTGTTTATTATATTATTTTAAATGAATTTATAAATCTTAATAAAGGTTTGCTTGTGATTAGAGAATCATTTTTTTTATTCTTTAAGAATTTTATGTATTTATTAGTCAATTACCTCATGAGCAATGAATGTAATTCAATATATGTTATTATTTTATATAATAGATTACCTATTATGTAATCTCAAACATAAATATTTTAAAGAAAACAAAATCTACGTTCAAAATAATCAAATAGTTTCATCTATGACAGCAGTCTATAAAAACAAATAAATATTTGTTTTTTAAAATATTCCCATTATTTCATGGATGCTAGGCTTTCAAAGTTATTATTAATAAAGACTATAAATCAAAATGGTTCTTCATTAATTATTAGTAAGTTTTATTTATAGTTATTAGTTTTATTTTTTATAAAAACTAAGATTTATACAATACATAAATTCATTCACTTTTAGGTGAACTTGATATATTTTTTCAAAATCTTACTAATTTAATCGAATCTACTTATGTCAAAAATGGGAACTCGCCAGTTGTACTAATAGCGCACAGTATGGGAGGACCATTGTCTTTGATATTGTTGAATAATAAACCTCAATCATGGAAAGATAAGTACATTAGAGCTCTTCTAACTTTATCAGGTGCTTATGGTGGAAGTGTTAAAGCATTGAAAGTTTTTGCTACAGGTAAAGTAATACTTTTATGGTTTGTATTGTTAGATACCTTATCAATTTTCAGATACAGTAATATTTTATTTTTCCTTTTTGATTGATTAATGGTGATCAAGAGCATTGATTCTCAAATTTTTTGTGCGACAGCATATTAATATTATGAAATAAAATTGATAACACCCCTGTTATAATTTATGATGAATGATTATGACCATTGCTGGCCTTATGCTGGGCAATTGCGCCGGAGCGCTGACCTGGAGAAGGGCCCTTTTTAGGAATAAAATAAAAATTATAAAGTTTATGAGAATGATTAATTTTAACCTATTAATAAAGAAACTGAATTAGAGATAAATTGAATGAAATAAAATTCAAATATGGTCTAGAGATGGTTGACCGTGATTACAATTTAAAAAAGAGTTTGTCAGAGGTATATATTACTATATATTGTAACAGTGTTTAATTGGATTTGCTGATGCTTTTGATATTATGTGATAATTCATTTATTAGTTTATCTTGTACCAATTAACATTTATAATTAATGTATCTCTGATTAAGATCTGCAATGTAGGTCGAAACATTGGCATATCCAATTAAATACTATTATAATATATAGTTATATTATATTATTATATTTTGACCACACCCCCGACCAACTCATTTTCAAATTTAAAATTCAAATATTACTTAATGTAAAATAAATTAAATTAGGATGAAATCATTTTGCCCGGGGACCGCCAAATGTCTAATGAGGGTACTGAGTATGACAAATAATTAGGATTTGCAGCCCTTTATATGGTTTATAAAATAAAATATGATCATAAAATGGTAAGATTTTTACAACATAGAATAGTAATAAAACCAATAATTATTATTTTTTTTTTTTAAAGGACATTCCCACTACTGTAGTTGTTCTTGACCTAAATATCCCTTAAAATATTTTTCCATTCTTCTCTATCCAAGGCTTCTTCTTCACTGATGTCACGACCTGCCAGGTTTTCTTCCACCACATCTTTCCAATTTACCCTTGGTCTTCCCTTTTTCCTTCTCCCTTCTACTTCCAACTCCATACATATCTTTGGCAATCTTTCAGGCATTCTTTTCACATGTCAAAACCAGCATAACCTTTTCTTTTCAATATTTGCTATAATGTTTTTTTCACCTCCGTCATTTCCAAAATTCTTTAATTTTTGATTCTTTCCATTCTGGATTTTTTTTGCTGCTCTTCTCCAAAAGTCCATCTCAACTGCTATCAGTTTGTTTCTGTGTCTTGCATTGATGACCCAAGTCTCAGAGGCATATTTCGTAATTGGCTGGAATATAGCCATATATATTAGCCTCTTTGTACTGGGCTATGTCTTCGAGCTCCAAAGGATACTGTTGAGTATTGCTGTGACCATTCTTCCTTCACCAATTCTTCTGTCGATATAATTGGAGGATGTGCCTTCTCTATTAAATATTGATCCTAGGTATTTAAATTTCTCTACAGTTTTTATATCTCTTTCAATTGGCGTTTCTTAGGATGAAGTGCCAAGGTGCTCTGTTTTCATGAAGTTGATAGTCAAATCCCACTTTTTGTAACTCTCGAAAACCTTTCTTTACATATAATTACTTGTTATCATTACTTGTTCATCAGCAAACATTATTAATTTTTATTATTGTTTTAATTACTTATTTTACTTATTATTTAAAAATTTTGTGACACCCACTTTAAGAAACATTAGCATTAGGTAATTTTAGACTATTTTTATGTTCTTATGAGTTCAGGATATTTTTACCATTGACAGCCTTTTTTTTTATTTAAAGAGAAGCTCTCGGTGTCCATGCACCATATTCATCTCTATAATTATAATATCCAATTAGTATAAATTAACAGTTAATTAATAACATTAACAATATACGTATTACATAATTATTTGCAATATCATGCAATTATTATCAGATCATGCCATACCTTTTATTAGTTTTGTCTATTTAACTTAAACTCATAAGAACCATCAGCCTTGAGGGCTCTGTTGACAACATTGAAATTCATCAGACATTGTAAAAAAATATTTTAATGAAATAAATACTAATGAAAAAATACTGCAACCCATGGAGGCTCTTGTCTTGTCTTCTGTACTTTTAAGAAAGTACTGTTTTTTGTCCAATGGCAGTGTAAGGAAGTTATTTATCTAGGATCACTCTTAACTACCAGTTTTCCCTCAATTAAGAATACTTAATAGAGACTGAATATGCCCCAGGAAGGTCTTCCGATTTCAGGATTGCTCCTTCCTGGTATAACCGAATAAATAATTATTTACCACAGCTGGAATGAAACCCAGACCAGTAAGATACCTTACTCACCGAGTTACCCCACTCCCATTCCATGTATAAATGTTTTCAAATATATAATGTTGACATTTTCAATATTATTTTTCAATTTAATTATGTTATTCCTTTATTTGTCATAAAAATATTATATTATTCATTAAATTTTAATTCTAACCAAAACTTCTTCATTTTAGATAAGATTATTTGAACTGTATTATTTCTTAACACATTTCTTAACTGGATTTTTAATCTCTGTTAAAACTGACCTGGATCAACAAATGTTTGGTTGGTTTGTTCACAATCAAACAGGTCAAGTATTCCCTAAGATTTGTTAATTGATTATCTACCTAACCCAATTTAGTTTTACAACTAATTTATTTAAAACTTTAATATTATCAAATCAAAATCATGAGAAATTTTGTTTGCAAGGGTAGTTGTCAATGGATGAAGAATATATAACAGAAGCTCTTTAAAAGGCTTATTCTATACTGCAACTTACCTAAAACTTTTGGGACAAAAAAACATCAAAAATTTCAAAATAAATACCAAGAACAATTGTACATCTAAAGTAACATTACCTTTCTAGTGACAAATTAAAAGGAATAAAAAGTTAATTCCAATTATTTGCCTAAATATTTTTTTTTCATTAGTAATTTGCTAAAAAAAAAAAAAAAAATTGCATTACTTCAGTAACATATTCAAAAATCAAAATTCAAAACATAGGATTTGAAGTAGAACATAAAAAAATCTAGAGACATATCTTTGCTCCTGATTGTCTGATTTTAACGATTTTTTTTTTAGGAAATTCTGTAAACTTTTAAAAAACCATACAATATCATAAAAAAAAGTTTTTGCTTTTTGAGTTATTCGGAATCTAATTTTACCATCCCTCATAACTTTTTTTCCAGTTTCTTTTCGTTGAAGTATGTTATATAGATAAATTTAAAAGGCGTCAAGAAGAAGACTTTAGCCAAGTTTCATTAAAATCGGTGCATTCGTTTAGGAGCTATAGTCTTAGTAGTAGAAGGAAGATCATCCTTGGGTGACCTCTGATTTTTAATCCAAATTTGAAAAAAATCGGTCCAGTAGTTTGGGAGGAAATACACGGACGGTGGACGGACAAATAAATTTTTTCAAATTCTACGTATCCTGGAATGTAAAACCTCAAATTTTGAGGGGGGTTAAGTTTTTGAATTTTTTGTTCGATCACAATGGTTCATTATTGAAAATAATAAACCAAAATGAGTTGTTACTTTTTGTTACAAAATCAAAAAAGATTATCAGAAATATAGTGACAGCAGTAAGTTGTGATATGATAAAACAGAAAAAAAAATTTTCCAGATGAATTTTACCGAAAAGTAAAACCAGTGGTGGATTATAACCAAAATACATGACTTGAGAAAATTATTTTTAGTCTAGACGGGTTTGAAATCAAAGTCCTCCCTGACTACTGTATTTCACAATTCCTTGTATGGCCTGTGGCCTTTTAAATAAGCTTCATATTTTAAGAAAGACTCCAGTGAATCAGAAGGAAGTTATGTTTCAATTGGAAAATTCTAAGATATATATCAAACACATATATCAAGATATATTATCTACCGTATCAAGAATGACATATTGGAAAATAATAAACTATAAGGGATAGTGTAATTACCACATTCTGTTAATAGTCTTTATTTATTTTCTTTCTTTATTTTTTCTGTGAATATAACCTTAAATAAATTTCATAACCTTAATCACAGATCATCCATCTTAAACTAATTCCTTTCATAGAAAGGGATTAGTTTTAGATAAATGACCACTTTATTACCTAAGGGTATGTCAAATGGAGTATTAATCCTGAAGATAAACTTCATCTAACCTTAATTAGCTAACATGTTTGTTTATTGAATTTTATTTATATCGTAGTTATTATATTAATATTTTAAGTTTCACTAGAAATTATTTTTTATTTCAAGAAACTTTTTTTTTTTAATTCCAAATAGTTATATTTTAATTTTTATCTATCAAACGTTAAATACAAATTTTTCTGTTTTTTTGTATATATATTTATTTTATAGAGTGAGTACTTATTTAATAAATAAATAAAAATAATCACATTTTAATAATGTATTAATATAAGTTACGCATCAGTGGATTAAACTAGTAAAAACTGGATCAAACTGGTAAAAAAAAACAACAACAAAAAACGGAATAGGTTGATGAAATGGCAAGCTGAAAATCAGAAACAAGGCTGCTGTATTCCTTCATGTAATCCTATATTTATACATTCTGGGTGATGTAGACGTCCATGAATTTGTATTAAAGCTAATTCTGTTGTTCTCTGGCCTTTAATTTATGATCTGCATTATATTAATGTAATAAAATCAGTCGAATCAATTTAATTTAATTGACATTAAAGTAGTTATATTTTCTCCTGTTTTCTTTCAATTTTTATGTCAAACATTATACAAAGTTTCACAGCGACTGTTTTCTGAATATTTTATATAAATTTAAATAAATAACAAATTAATAATGTTTATTTTAAGTAAAGTAGACTTCATTTGTTATAAGATTTAAAAACAAAAGTCAACACTTAGATTAAAAGTTGTTATTATAAAGGACAAATAAGAGAACTAACTATAGATATATGTGTCTCGGTCAGATCAATTTAATTTAATTAACTATATTTTCTTATTAAATATTTCTTATGTTATACTTGTTTAAAGAATACCGATTGTAAATTGTCTTTAAGATTTTTCAAAGTTTAACAAAATTTAGACAGACGAGATTATTTTTTAAATAAACTAATTCAAATAAAGATGAAATTTTAAAGAAAGTATTTATTTATGTGAATTAAAATTCAATTATTATTATCAAAATGATTTTTGAAAGTAATAAAAATATTATTGTATTCATACAAGAAATTTTCTTAGAAGTGGCTATAAAAAAAAAATCAATTCAGAAGCTCAACTGTTAGCACTTAAGAGATATTTGCATTCAGGAACATTTATTAATAAAGTATTAAATCATAATGTTTGTCAAGTAAAACACTAATCGCACTTACAGATTTATTGATATATTTTGATTAATCTAAAAACTTTTTTATCTATTTTTTAAAATTTAAAATTAAACTAGAATATTTTAAAAGATCAATTTTCTAAATAAAGTATAATTTTATAAAAACTCTTTCATAACTGTTATCCTTTAACTTGATAAAAGTATTAAGTATGCAGTAACAGTTATTGTGATTATTTTTGAAAAAGTTAATAATGATTTCGGACCCTGTTTTTAGGAGATGACCTTGGTGTCTACTTATTGAATGAGTCTGTTCTTAAGCAGGTACAAACTACGCTGCCTAGCAGTGCCTTCCTCATGCCGAACTATCTTCTTTGGGATGATGAAGTTCTTGTGTCTACTCCTGATAAAAACTACACCATTAAAGACCTGGAAAGTTTCTTCAAGTATGTATGGTTATGGTTAAGATAAGGAAGTTAAATTAATCTTATTTTGATTATTCAGTTTTATTAGTGAGATTTTGTTTTAATTAATATATTTAATCAATGATTGATTAGGGTTTTACAAATACCAAATTGCTCCCATAATTTTATTTCAACAATAAAAAAATCTTTTTAGAAAGATGTTTTTACCATCATCAAAGAATTTAAAATAAAAATCAACGATCATGCAAAAACATCTTTAAAAATAATTATTAGGTTGTACGGAAATTAATGTTAATGCAAAAACATCTTTAAAAATAATTATTAGGTTGTACAGAAATTAATGTAGGTTTATGGTTTTAAAACAAAATCAATCAGTCAGGTTGGTTTTCTTTTTCTTTCTTATTTCAGCCTTCTCAGTTTCTTTCCTCCTTCCTTTCATTCCTTTTCTCTGTTTTGACTCTTTATTATATTATGCGTTGTCTGTACATCTTGATAGACTTTACAACATCTCAATTTTCTATCTAACTATTCTATTCACTATATCTTAATTTTACTATTTATTTCCATTTCTTATATAACTTCATATTTTTCTGTTTTATATTTTATTCTAAGATTCCTATTTTAATACTTATGTCACCTTTTTTGATTATGTTTACTTCATCATTCCACACTTTGTACCGGTTATTATCATTTATCTCTTAGTTCTTACTATTGTCATTATTCTAACAATTGCATTTTAATTTAATTTTTTTTTTTACCTAAACTACTTATGTTTCTCATACCTTGTTATCTGGTTCTTTTCTTAGCCCTGATGATGGCCTGAACTTCAGGTCGAAGCGTCGGCAAATGTCAAAATAAATATTATCATTTATTTTTGCCTTCTTATTTGACTGATCACCCCAACTATTCATCTCTTTATTATAATTGACATTTGACTATGGTTTGTAGCAAGTCAGTTAGAATACTATTCACACAGCGGTTTTGGCTGAATAAAATAAATGAAAATGTCATTACCAAATTGTAAAATTGTGTCATTCCCACAACCGACTTATTAGCTTTATTTACTTTAATTACTGAGAAAAAAGCACTTTTGATCTTGGCCATTTGCTCAGATAAAGCTAGTGGCAATAGAAGGTGTAGGTATAGTAGGTTAATATCAAGAGGGCATAAAGTTCTGCATTATTTTCTGGACAACCCAATATATAGTATATTATTCCTTGCTAGTACTAGTTATGGTGCTATTTATTACATTTATTTTGCTTTTTATGTATTCCAGTAAAAACAGCTTTCCTTATTTTCATTTTCTTTGTTAGTTTATTTTCAAGTAAATTTTCATTATTCTTCCTGAATCAACTGCTTTCTGTTTTGAACATGTCATTTAGAAATACATTAGAGAATATTTTAACTATTTCATACAAATTCTGATTTTTTTTATTTTTCAGTGATATAAATAACCCAACTGGTTGGAAAATGTATTTAAACGAGAAAAAATTCACTGAGAAACTGACACCTCCAGGAGTAGAGGTCCATTGCCTTTATGGTTTAGGCGTTAGTACAATCCAGCAGTAAGTACACAAAAATTAGCTAATTAAGCTCATACTATACAAAATAAAATTATGCATTTAAATAATATAAGTACTTAATGTTTCGTTGAGCATCTCTAATAGTATAAGTACATTAAACATAATTTCCTTCTATGCTTTTTCTAATATTGAAGCCATGTTACATTGCAACTGCCTCATTCTTGATATCGTTATTTTATTTTCTAGACTTGTTTATAAAACTAACAAGTTCCCTGATCAGCCGTTGTTCACCTACGAAGATGGAGATGGGACTGTCAATATACGTAGCCTCGAGTTTTGCAAGAAATGGATTACTAAACAGAAGCAGGAAGTACATACACAGGGATTTGTAGGGTCAGACCACATGGCTATTCTTAAAGATTCGAGGGTCATGAACTATATAAAAGACAGAATTTCGATTTGGTCTAATCTTAACTTATAAACAATTTTTTTTACGATTAGCTAGTGGAGCTGAAACATTTAATGTATAGACATATAAATTATTTTATTATTATTAAATAGTAGAAATATAATATTCAATGTATAGATATATAAATTATTTTTTAATAATTAAATATTGGAGATGAAATATTTAATGTATAGATTTATAATTTAAGTTATTGTGATACAGGGATTTGTCTTGAATACAATTCGAAATCTATGTTATACATTTTATGGCTAAAAGATCTAACCTTGAGACACCCATTTAATTTAAAATAACACTTTAAAAAATATTTTGATTTTAATTTTTCTGAATATGTACATATCATGTATACATGTGTGGATGTATTTATTATATACTCTTTTTAGTCTTCCATTGTGTTGGTATAGGTGTTAGATGCCCTTAGAGGCTTAAAATCGCTCTCTAGTAATTTTAAATTGAGCCTAAAAAGCAAATGATGTATTAAATTCTTATCAGTTTTAAAAATGAAAACCTATGTAATTTATTTTTAGATTTAGTTGTCGAAATTTAGATTTATATATTCACACCATTCCCAAACTGTACCATTTTCTTCATAAAATATAGCTATTTGATATAAGGTGAAATTGCTCTCTTGTAATTTTAAATGGAACCTATAAATCAAATTCATATCAGCTTTAAAAATGAAAGCACTTGTAATTTATGTTTAAGTTCATTACTGAACTATACATTTATATAATGCACCATTCCTTAACTGTATCATTTTATTTATAAAATATAGTTATTGTTATCAAGTTTCAGTTTTCTTAATATTCTGTTACCATCCTTCGGCTCTAAATGTATTCATCAAATATGGTATAATTAAAAAAAAAAATTACTAAGAAAACAACCCTAGTTTATAAGCATATAAGATATATACCATACCCTAATGGATGGAATGTTCTTGCATATCTACTTAAACACATCGGTAGGTTATGAGTGAAATTGACATTTTTGAATATCAAAACTTGGGGTAATAGTCGGTTGCCTTCTACCCTCGAACAAAACTTAGGACTTTTGAAAATACATTAACGTACTTTCTGCACGTTGACTTGTTGAGATTGAATGGACATAGAAGGCATCCAACTACTACACTCTTGTAATAATTAATGAAGTCAACTTCACTTACATGGGATGGGGTGGGGAGCGGACTAATGCGTGTGCACAGCGCTGTGCGTTGCCTGACAACCCGCATCCAAGACAATTAGATAAAATAACTATCGGTTCAGGTCCCAGTGCCCAGGAGGGCTTTTAACTCAGGAATTAATCTACCTCATCACCTGGTCCTGGAAAACCCCATATAGCCTAAAAGGCGAGAACCTAAAAAATAAACAAGAAACTTCACTTACGAGCATTCCTAACCATTGTATTCAAGTTGATATGAAGTGCGTTCTATCTCTTTGTCTATCTTAAAATATATAACATATCTATATGTCATATAGTCCGTTTTCTTCGGTCAGATTAAAACCCAGAACCTTGAGCTAAAGAAGTCAGTGCCAAACAGTAAATAAAACCATTTGATTTTATTTCATTTATTTTTTTTCTTTGTATAAATGTAAACCATCTTAAATGTACTAGTATTACTTTGTTTACTGTAGTGTTCAAATATGATTCCAATAGCAATTGAAATAAACATTCAAATAACATTGAACTGTTTGTACTTTACCAATGTTCTGTACTATGTGATTATTCTTGGGGTCTTTAGGCCCAGAATAAAATTATTTTTTGATTAATTTCATCATCAGGGCTGAAAAATGTATCACATCATAGATATAATATTATCTAACAGATAATAGTTAATAATAATAAATAATAATGTTTGATTAATTATAATAAAAAAATAACTAAAATATAACGATGTAAATACATGATGAGGTAGCCAAATGGAATACGTAATAAGCTATACAAACTACCTCGCTCCTTAAGAAAAAAATCCTGAATAATTTTATAAGCTAATATACCCAGAGTTACATACCGATGCTACTACCAGCTGTATGATGAAAAGCGATAAAAGGTTATTTTTTTTTTTTTTCAATACAACTATATACATAGTAAGATAATTAATTTATTTATGCTTTAACAAACAGAAGAGATTAACAAACAATAAAAAATAAAATTAAACTGTCAGAAGTTCAAACAAGCTATTTTATTCTATATTTGTACAATCTTACAAACCTAATGGTAACTATAAAAGTTTACAATTACATGTTATTGCATACATCACCGCAAAAGCATATTGAACATAAAAAAATAAACGGATCAGAAACTTGAGAACATAAGTATATTAGTGCAAACAGATCATTATTTTTTTTTAATGAAGTGAATATAAAGTTCAATGAAGTGAACAAACACAATTAGGAAATTAATTAATTTTACACTGGATAAATAGTATGTAAGTTTAAACAAAGAACATACAATTTAGTTTTAATGCTTTAAGCGGTTATCATTTACAAAATATTACTAGAGATGTAATAAGGCTATAGATTAATAATATTGGTATTTTTAAAAAATATTTATATCATTAGGGCAACAATCACTTTACCAAGTGAATATATTAGAAAATGTTCACATTAAAACCTTTCAATTAATTCTACACCTTATACTTTTTATAGTTTATACGCATATATAACATTTCACAATGTTCCTCCAATCACCCTCACTCATAATTACAAATACATTTTTAAATGGAATGATTTTCCAACCACAATACATGATTGAACTTCAGTGATAAAAAATTCACTTATTATAAATAAACACAATGAGCTGTTATAATTAATATTTTCTTGAATAGATTATTTAATACAATTTAGTTTTAATTACTTCATACCATAATATAATTTAAAATTAAATTAATTTTCATTTAATGACATAATATAATAGAAGACTAGAAATGACAAATATAAAAAAATTGAAAACATTTTGGTAATGTATCTTATGTTTTAAAAATTAAGGTGAAAAAAAATTCATATTTTTTTTTATAAAATTTTTGAAAAGATTTCTTGCTTGTCACTTCCAGTCTATAGTTATATAAATACAAATAAATTTCACTGATGTAAATATAGAATATCTATTGGTTTTTTGCATTGGCAATATTATACCACTGGTATCATCTAAAATAAGTATAAATGTTTTTAAAATACAACATAAGGATGATACAACTAAGAAATATTTTATAAAATTAAAAAAAAAAAAAAAAAAAAAAAAAAAAAAAGAATGGTGCCTAAACTCACGACTTCCAACTCATAATCATAATATCTGAAATATATTAATATTAAAAAAAATGGTTGAGTTAATCTTTGATATTAATGAATAAAATCATTTTTGTAACTAGTTTAGATAAGGCACAGTGGTAATGACTACAACTAAGTAACTGCATAATAATGGTTAAGCAAATTTAACATAATTGATAACATTAAATAAAACATAACAGAAGCATTTGTCAATTATTTGATAGCATAATCTATTTTCAAATGGAGTAAACATACTTATACATATTTTTGTTGTCTGTCATGATAATGTAATAGGTATCAAACATTCGCTAAGATCAAATATAAATTAATTAATTTAATGGAAATCTAAATTTAAAAAATAAGTTACCTATAGTGCTGAAACTTTCTTTGCATAAAAGGACTCAATTCAAATCCTAGCTAGATAAAACATATTCTTCAGAAAGATGATTACTGTGCTTCACAGGCGGATCTACGGGTAGGGCTTTCGGGATGAAGCCCACCCCCAAAATGGTAAAATATAACTATGTTTTACAGAAAAAAATATTAAAAACTATCTCTTAAAGTATTCTTGTTCGTGTAATTACATTTAAGAGGACTTCAAGAACCACTTAAACATCATTTCATATAGGTAGTTAATTTCTTTTATTTTTTTTCTAATTAATTATTGTTATATGTATATGAAAAAAAATCTTTCGGGCTGAAGCCCCCCCCCCAAAATTAAATCCTGGATCCGCCAGTGCTGTGCTTCAAAGTGAAACTGTGGTTTAAAAAATCTTTTATCTTTTCTGCTCAATTCAAAAATCAGTACCAGACTAGATAAGTAATTTATCATAGTTGAGTGCTGATCATTTTGAGAACCATAACAATCATAAGGTCACAAATTAAGTACCTCTAGCTGACAAGAGGAGGTTATTTAATTAGAAAGTTATTTTATTCCTTTATTTAAGTTATTTAATTTTTTTGCATGAAATTTCTGCTTAGGCTGAACCCTTCAAAATTTTATTACCAACCGCAAAAATTGGGATAACTTCAGAAAATCTCTACCGAATTATTAGAAACTCAGGGATCTGTATGCTACACAAAATGATTTAAACTTGACCTCGGTAAACAACTTAGAACCAAAGATATAAAATAAAAATGCTTGATAAGTTTTTCTAAATTCATAGCTTAAAAAGGAATTAATTCCAACTTCTACTGATGTGGGTCGGATGAGCAGTAATTCAGCTTTCCAACGGTTGTACAAACATTGAATTTGGAGAAAATCTTGAAAATTTATGCTTTAGTTGATGGCCAGAAAAACAAGCCTCATGAAAGTCATGTACTAAAATTTAAAATTTTTGAATATATAAAAATTCATATTTATGAGTTTTAAAGAACACTAAAAACAAATGTTACTCTCTTTTTGATAACAAAACTTTGCACAACTTACTTTACTGGAAGCACTTTTTGGTTTTGTTTTGTAAGATACTTAATAACTCGATTAATACCAGAACCAATATTTTTTTCTTATTCTGCACAAAAAAAGAAATCAATTGGTTTAAAATAAAAATCTGATCAAAGCAAAGGGAAAAAATGAATTACATTACTTTTGTTTGAAATTACATAAAATATATATATTTTTTTTTCAGGCTCCTAGGGCACATTGGCAAGCAACCTTTGGGCTTTCTTTTCGATCTAGCATCGCCAAATAAAGTTTCACTGAAATCGGTGAACCCACATCCATCCCTAAACCTCCCCTTGTAAGGACTCCAAGGTTTGTTGCAAGACTGTTTTTAATCACAAAAAAAAATTCTTATAGTATCAACAGCAAACTACTTAACAAATTGAATGAATAGGCTAAACAAAATACAAGTTATGAATATTAAATATAATTCTGTGTCATAACCATAAAGTATTTTCTATCCTCTGTTTAATTTTCATAAAAAACTCAGACTTTGCTTAAATGATATATAGCATATAAAAGTTATAACATTTTCAGGAATTAAAATAAAATCTCCAATTTTTGTTGTATACGTTTGATCTGGAAATGTGGCCTTTAATACTTAAAGAGACAAAGAGATTTGCTATAATCTAACCTCAGACTATGGGCTCAGATAATATCCCAATCAAATAACTTAACATCACTCCTTTTTATAGAAAACAGCCAAATAGTCTGTGTTGACAAGATTTTGGGATCATATTTATCATTTAGCATTATTTATGCTCATCATAAAATCTTTGAGATTTTTTTGCACCATCTCTTTTGAACAGCTCAAATGACAAAACGCCATAACAGAAAAAAAGATTTTTTTCCAAATATTCAATCTCTTGCAGACAGCCCATCGAAATTTGGCAGCAATCTGTTTCAAAAAACGATTCAGAATAACAGATTTAAAAGAAATAAAAATAAGATACAAGATGTTTTTTAAGCCTTTGTTTAAAATTGATGAAAATTGAAATTATTAATAAAAAAATATTAAATGAAGAAATCAACAAATATTTTTTATAATAATATTAAACTATATAATTAATAGGAATAACAAAATATTTTAACACATACCAACTATCTATTCTTCCATTTTGACTAACGTAATGGAGTTCCAGGATTCTTAACATGCAAACCAACATAACGATTTAAAATTTGCCACACTTCTTCAAAGAATAACATTGAAAGAGAAGAGATTCCTTGAATCTTTTTGAAAAAATTGAGTCGCGCATCCTGCAGTGCTTTACTCGGTTAAGGATTAAGTTGAATAATTTAATATAATATGATTGATATATTATAATATTAATGAGTGAAAATGTTACTTCTACTTTTAATAAGTTTATATAATATTACAAATGAAATTAAAAAAAAAAAAAAAAGTCTAACAGCATTCCTAACATAACCATTCTTTTTCACCTTATTCTAAACCGATTCGAAGAATCAAACTACATTAACGAAAAATCTGTAACTATGAAACTATATTAAATAAGGTAAAACATCTAATATATTACTTTTATATAACTAAAAGCTGTTATCTTATATACTTTTATAAAATATAATGGGTAGGCTCTCTCAAGTCTAAAAGCATCTCACATTTTTTTGCATCCCATTTTTAGTTTTCCTGCTTAATAATATCTGTCGGCTACCTGGTCCTAATATCTAAACGAGGACGTTATTGCCATGTTTCATGGTCTGCGAAAGGACAATGTAGTAATTACCACTCTTAACAGAAATGTAGGAATGGAGGAAACAATGTTGACAGATATTGTCCTATTTACCAGAAAAATTGAATAATCCAAAAGTAATAAGATTAAATATAACGAGTCCATGGGGGATACTGATGAAATAGACCAAAACATATTACCTTAACAATATTCTCGAAAGAAATCTTGAAGGCCGATTTAACATTTATTCCAAAAATCATAAAAGCAAAAAATTAGAAACGTCAGAAAATTTAATAAACATGATTATTAACTGGGCATTCTGATTAGTTTTCATCCTTCCAATTAAATTTTACATATGATTTGATCATGACATATTTGATGAAATATCATCCTAGAAGAAATGGTAACTGACGACAGTCAAAATCAATTGACGCTTCAACTTTAAGGGTATCGGTCATTAGATATGAAGGGAACCATATTGTGCAGTGAAGGGGGATAAAATAAAAAAATAAGTTATAATATTTAATAAAAGTAAAAATATTCACCTCAGTGAGTTTGTTCAAATTTTGTCTATTTTACAATAATTTATCAAAAGCTTTTTTTATTTTTATTTTAGGAGTGTTTTTCATCCGATGCATTTGAATTTGTTTACTTAAGGATAATACAACCAAAACTTTATTCACTAAAATCGTAATACATTTGAGATCAGATTTTTCCCTCCCCTCCTTATATAATTAGTTCAGTTCAAACTATCGACCAGAAAGTCATTGAAACTGTACTAATGCTGCAATAGTGCTGGAAAACATTAACAATATTTTTTTACTAAGACTCACTGCCAATAACATTCAATAAATAAATATTCAATCGTTCAGCCAAATGGCTTCAAAAGATAATCACAAAAAAAAAAAAATAATTTATAGGGTAGAAACAAACAACCAATTTACTCCCATAAATTGGAAAAAAGAAAGAAAATTAAGCACATTGTCATAAATTGACCCAAGGGATT
The DNA here is from genome assembly GCA_928085145.1 of Nezara viridula. Lineage (NCBI taxonomy): Eukaryota > Metazoa > Arthropoda > Insecta > Hemiptera > Pentatomidae > Nezara > Nezara viridula. Next base: position 19,567,721 of record OV725077.1, read on the forward strand.
TAGACAATAATTAAAATTCATTGAGGGTCATCAAACTAAATATCTCAGTAACATATAACTAAACCTTCCCTTCAAACCGATTACGTAAATAAGATTTCCATAGCAAACACAATGGAAATGAAATTAAAAAAAACCGACATTGTTACCCAAGAAATATTTATAATATACTGAACTAAATTTATTTAGAGTTGACACACCTCTTAAGATAACAAATAAACCTCAGGTTGTAATAAAAAATAATTAATGAAGTAGATGTATTTGACTGCATTTTTCTTAATAAGCTCTTCAGCGTAGTGAAGTAACAACGGGTACAATGTTGTACCTAGCGAATGTGAGAGCGAGACGTGGCGGTACGCCAGCTAGCTGGTGCTATCTGATCGCAGGAGGTCCACCGTTACCCCGCAGGTAAGCGTAAAACCCGATCGCTATACTGAATGCAAGAAGTAGCAACTGTGCCCTCGAACTGGGTATTATTCGCTCCAGCTGGGTCTTTATGCTGTTTCCGCCTCGCTTTACGGCCCCACGACGCCTCTTCCGTGCATTTTCTTCTTCTTTCTTCTGTGCTTCCTTCCTACAAAATAAATCAAAGATTCAAATAAAAATATTAAGTAACATTAGATGTTTTATATTTATTAAATACTCAGGTTGTTTCTTTAAATACCAAATGAGTTTCTTTTTTAAATTAATTTAATTTACATCTTAAAATTTGAGCTGTCGGTGTCTATCACAGTATTCAATCCAATAAAAAATGAAATAAGTTGTTCTTGGGTAATTTAAGTTGCAACCATTTCAAACTATCAACAATAGTATTTTATAACCTTAATAATTACAATCTACAAATAATTTTAGATATGATGAAACTAAACAAAGAATATTGTTCAAATTATTTATTTTTTAAACAGAAACAGTTAAGATTAAAGGTAAGCAATGATATTAATTTGCATGGCAATTGCAGAACTATGTAATAGAAATAAATTGTTAATGTAATAATTTAATATTGTTCTTGAAATTTATAGATGTAATTAAATTAAATAATTTAAAAGAATAGATTGTCGTATGATTAAAAAATTCAACCATTTAAAAAATACATCAATCGAGTGGCCTCATATCAAAGGTGGACATCTGTCATTTTCCAAAATTTGAGAAAAAAAACAATTTTTGTTATACAACTTCAATTTAAACCAATGATATTTTTTTTTCAGGATTCAAATTAAATATTGTTTATTAATGGTGCAAAGGATGTTATATCAATATAATGTTAGAAGTTAGTAGAATTCACCTTTGAAAATACAGATGTCCGAGAAATATACAGGAAATTGAAAATACTTAAAATATAATAAAATATTTTTACAGTATATTATTGCATGTTTAACTATGGTTTTATGGCGCAATGTATTTTTTGTCGACATATTTAATAATAGCTTTCATAATTTTTTATTATATTAACTTTTGGGATTTTTATTAAATTAATTAGTTCATAATTAGTGTTTATGTCCATCCAAAATATTTAGATAATTATATTAACATAAAATAAATTAATCTCTGTTAACAGAATTAATATTCACTTATCCAATTCATACCGTTTTCCTAGCACTACAATATTTCCAATCTGTGGTTGAGAAATCAAAAGTTTTTATCAGTCATGTAAATATTGGCTTGTCCGGAAAATAATGTAGGATTTTGAGGGTTTTTTTAAATTCCTTTATGTATAACAAACTGTTTACGTTTACTGGATTATTCATTTGTATGAATGTCAACACTTATTAATCTATAGCATTTTTTGCTGCTTAGAAATAATTCAGTCTTTACTAAGGTGTCAATGCATGATTTTTGTACAATATGTTATATTTGAAATAATTCAAATATGTCTCTAAAATATTGGTAAAACGATAGGTGGAGAAAAGGCTCTTTTTTTATATAACCTTTCTCTGTATTTTTCTCAGGGAAGTATTATATCAAAAATTTAAAAAGCTTTGAGGATTAGACTTCAGGAAAGTTTCATCAAAATTTTTTGAACTGTATTGGCATTACATTCAGTCAATAGATAAACATGTTTAACTATATAGAGAGTGTACATGATTTAGTGCATAGGCAACAAAAAATTCAACAAAATTGATCCACTCATTCAAAACGGAGAGCATGATACACACACGCACGCACAGACTCGAGAGGATTCGGAAACTTAAATCCGTTAGAAGGTGATAAGATTTTTACCCGATTTTAATACTTTCTTTTCCGAGTAGTAGTAGAAAAGTAAATATTTTAAAATTAAAAAAGATCTGAAAAAAGAAGAAGGTACAAATTGAAAAATTAAGATTTTAAAATGTTTATAAACATTTTTGAATTTACTTTGAATATTTAGATACTTTGTTTCAAAAATAAAGTAAGCAAAAATAAAATAAATCATTAAAACTTAAAGCACAGAAAATGTTGAACAGGGTATTAATGATATATCTACCAATGAGATTCAATATTGAAAGTAAGATAATTATAAACCATAAAATTAAATTATCTGATGTAATAATCATGATATAATATAAATACTGACTCTAATCTTGTCCTTTCTTTTACTTCAGCTTCGATACTCTCAGGAGGAAACTTGGCATATAATTCAACTGATTCTGTAACAAGCCGGTCAAAAGGTAGGTCATCAGGCAACTGTAATGAAAATGAAGCAAATATTACCAATAGTGAAAGATAATATAATAATATTATAAATAACAAAAAGGCTTAGTGAACTCACTAAGATGATTTGCTATCCTACGGTATCCTTTAATAATACCAAGGTATCTGATTTGTTCTACAGGTATAAGTGGGGTATTATTAAAGGATACAATACTGGTGGCAATGACCTGATCTTGAATGGCGACTACAAAGCCTTCTGTTTTAGAGAATAGCCTTCCTGCCGCTAACCATTCCACAGATCTTTCTTTGTCTATGGAGGCTGCATTCAATTGGCTTTATTATCTGCCATGTAGCGCCTTGCTTTTCTATTCTGACAGCCTTTCATTTTCGGACACAATTGTGAAATCTTCGACTTTGTTCACATTGAGTGCCGTTAGACCTGAATCCATATTGATTATAGCAAGGTAAATCCCTGTTGTTTTAGAAAGAAAATCTCGTCATAGTGCCAGCTCTTGCTTTTGACATGCTTCCTCTATATTTAGAAGTCCGCGACCTCCTTCCTTTCTAGATAAATACAGGCGGGCTTTGGAGGATTTTGGATGGTCAGACTGTTCTTGTATGAGTGTCTTCTTACTAGACGATCAATCTCCTGTAGACCGGTATTGGACCACTGTACTATACCAAAGCTACAGCTCAGAGCTGGTATGACCCAGGTGCTAATGGGCTTAATTTTGTGCTTCCCAGATAACTGAGTCCTGAGTACTTGTCGCAATCTCTTTCTGAACAGTCAGAAGCTGTTATTGCACGTCCCTTCGGGCAATTTTAAGGCTTTGTTGCATGCCTAAATATTTATATAATTGATGTGCTTCTAGCTCTCTAATGTGATCTTTGTTTATCAGAATATTCTGGGTATTAACTTTTCTTCCTTTTTTTACATGAAGCACTGTACATTTATCAAGTCCGAATGACATACCTATTATTATTATCAAATAAAAGTAAGACTGAACAGTTTAAGCTGCTAATAAAGTTTTATGGTAAAAAAAAAAAATGTTTAATGTACAACATACCTGAGAAAGGAAACAATGGACCGTGGCCATGTCAGGCTCCAACTGCAGAAGTTCTGAGGCTCTGTAGTTGACAATGACTGCAGTGAGGTAGAGAGGCACTAGCGGAGCAGTGGCCAGGAAGGCGTCGTACAGCCTCACCACGTCCTTGTAGTGGTTGAGGCTGTGTCCGAACCACGTTAAGAACCAGGGGAGGCAGAACATAGTCCCAGCTCCTGACCTGTAACACAAACATCATCAAGTTCTGAAAGGTCTTAAATACATTTGTTGCAATTAAGATCCAGATTTTTTTATGCAAATGCACTTTTTTTTGTACGATTCTTTCAAAAACATGAGTCAATTTTAATATGAAACAAATCATTGTAAATTTTTATGTTGCATATTTAGGCTTGGAAGGCATTTCTTATACCACTTAAATTGAAATCATTTTAGGCCTAGAAAATTGTTTAATTAATAAAATAAGATGTTAATTTTTACCTCTCTTGTGGGGTATTATCAGTCACTATTATTGGGATATTTCATATATACTGTCCGTTTTTAGGGTATTTCAGAAATTCAAAGTGGAATTAGTGGATTTTTGTTGTTTACTATGTTTATCTTTACAGGTTATAAACTGTTATTAACCCTCTTTTTTTTTTCCATTGATTGTAAATTGTTTAGTATGACGTCAAATATGATCATAGAAACACGTGATTTTTGAGTAATTTTTATTTATGAGTTTAAACTTGGACACACAATGCCCTAAGCTGAAAGAAACATTACCAAGGTGTTTGAGGAAAAGTATAACAAACGGATCATTCACCGGTGGGTGAATTGAAAAAAATTATTGGTTTCTATGAGGTGGTCAATGCCAAAAATAATTCATTTCTCCCTTTAACCCAGAGGTGAAACCATCACATACACATCTAAATGCAGTGATATTGACATAATGCATCAATAACATCAAAAAAACAACCTGCATTGGTTAATCAGAAGGGATCTATACTCTTATATGACAACACCAAACGTCAAGTTTCACGACAGACAGTGAAAAAACTAAACAAGCTATGTTAGGTAAGTCCTTTCACACCCACCTTAATCACCAGACGTATCTCCAACAGATTTCCATTTGTCCAGAAACGATTCTCAGGTCAAAAACGAGTTTTCTGACTTAATTTCTTCACAAAACCTGAATTTTTCGGTTCAAGGATTGAAAAGTTGACATTTTGGAGGAAAATGAGAATAAATATTTTGAATAAAAATGTTTCTAGAAACAACTAATAGCAGTTAAAATAATATAGGGGACGGGGTGACTGAATAGGCTAACATGTGTGCACAGCACCATGCGTTGCCTGGCAACCTGATAACCAAAATTGGAGACAGTAAATTTAATCGCGTAAAAAGGCGAGGTAAAAGAGAACATAAAAAAAAAAAGTTAAAATAATATAAAAATTGTAAATATGAAAAATGTAAGTAATGAAAAAATAATTTATTGTGAAATGCATTTTTTTAAAAATGTATTTATGGCTCAATACTTCATCTTTATATATACCTTCATTCACTGTTTCATGGCATATGATCATACTTCTGATGGCATATTATATCGTATCTCTTTAAAACATATTTTATGGCATATTCCAATGGTTTTTGTTGCATATAGATCCAGGTCTTAGTTATAATTAATAACTTCTAATTAGCCTTAATAATAGACGGTATAAAGAAAATTTATAATTTTGTCAAATGCATGAATCCCTTTATGAATTTATTGTATACCAACAATGTATTATCTCTTTAGAACACTAATATAACATTATTTATTAACAACAGATTGGTTCGATAAAGTGTTAGTTCAAAAATTTGTATTGAAGATGGCAACACGACAGTGTTTTATGAAATTCTAGTTATTTTAAGACACTATTGGTAAATTATTCAATGTGTAGGATCAAATCCATCTACAAGTACTCGTGATCTTGCCAAGGAGAATAGAGTGTTAAAAGACACTTTATATCACCATCTACACGCCATGGGTAAGGTAACAACAGTTTTTTTTTTAAATTTTATACTGCCTATTAGTTCAATACTATATAGCAATGCAGTCTGCCTTAATTTCTTGATAGCTTTGAAAATTCACCTTTCTAAATGAGAATAAAGATCAGGATTGAGTCTTTTTATGAGAGGAAATATATAATTCAGTAAAAGAGAAGTCTTCTCCATTGTTGGTTCCATGCATTCCCGAAGGTGATTGGTGGACAATTTCTCCATTATCCGCAAAGCTAATTCTTCCCCGACGACCAGCAGAAATGTAATAGCCACATCATGATAGCCCTAACAAAGAGAAGTTTATTAAAATAATATTACATTAAACTAATTAACAAAATTATATAACAGTAAAACGAACCCCTTTAACTTAACAAAGATTACTTGGATGCATTATGTAAAATAAATAAACATGATTGAATAATTGTTAACGTTTTTTTATTGTGAACAATAAAAATAGAATAACAGACAAAAATATAAATAAAAGACAATTTTTTTTTTAACTTGTCTTAAAATTTTTAATAATTTTATTTCAAAATATTTACATCTCATTAGCTTGAATCACCTTTAAAATATATTATAATATATAAATATAAAATGAACAGTAATTATCTTAATTATTTACTTATTTATTCTATAATTTTAATCCACATTTATAATCACAATTCTTTTTATGATTGAAAAGATTTGTAATATAGAATATAAAACTAATATTAATTATTTAAACTGCATAATAAAAAAAAAAATATAGTTGAATGGAGAAACATTTTAATTGATATGTTTATTTCCAAAGTGAACCCTTAACATCTATGACAATTTTTCAGAAAACACAAAAAATTATATTTTCGTATAATTTATGTATATGATTTATATTTATATTATGAATATATTATAATAGGTTATATTATATATTTATATTAGCTCAGTTAAAAATGCAATTAAAAAATTTTATAATAGCCCAACATGGCCAGAAAATAATTTTTATTCAAAGTTGAGTGGTAAGTGAAATTTGTGTGTTGTGCGCACCAGATTTTTAACTAATATAAAACTTGCATAATCAAAGCTCGTTTTCTATAAATCTATTGTATATGTTATGAATGTTCCCAAGAAAAGTTCCTAAAAGAATGTAAAGGATAAAAAGATTAAAATCAACTTAGGTATTAAGCTGTAAGTTGAATTATTTTAGATTATATTTATCTAATTTAGAAATTTATAACTTTCAGAGTGATTTTTTTATCTTTGAAGATCTCTAAGAACCATTTTACTCCATAAAGCCTTTTCATTATAGAGTAACACTCTGAGCAAAATGCCATTTTCAAAATTAAAAAAAAGAAAACTACTATTAAGAAAACTGACAATCGATACTCAAGTTTATTATCTAGGACATCCATACTAATATTTAAGATCAACTGAAAAAAGCTGATATTTTTAAAAATCTAAATTGCTAGATCCAGAAATGCTAAATAGTCAAATAATATAAAAACGACCCTAATTAAAATTTCATACATAGGTAGGTGAAATAATAAATAAAATAAATAATATAGGCAAGTGAAAGTGAAAATAAATAAGCAAGTATTTGAATAGGATAAATACTGCGAGACTTATTGAGGGTACAATGTAAAGGTGATGCAAGCCAATAAATGTCTATATTTTTTCAGAGATTGCTCCACAGTAAGTGTTTTAAATATAGTTAATAAAAATTATGGAAGACGATGAAAAAAAAAAATTGTATCTTTTATTTATACTATTTGAGTCTAAAGGGCCCTTCAATATCGAGTTTTGTCAATATATTGACTGTGTAAGGGCTACATTGGCATCAATTATATTGACGTCAATCAAACTGGTTGATATAATTTTTTTTTGTTTTTTATTGAAGCTCCTTTGAAACAGCGTCGATAGAAGTGCACGCGTAAGGGCTATATTGAGCAATATTAAGCCATATACACGGATTTTAAAAAGCTCTGGGGGTGATATCAAATTTCTGATACCTCTCTTGGCAATATGTTTGAGTAGGGAGGTTACATTTTACTAAATTTTTTGGGAGGGTGGAAAGGGGTGGTTTAACTCCCCCTCCTATTTTTTTTTTCTAAAACATAAAATGGCAATATGCTTGGTTAGGTGGGTGATTCTTTTATTATTATTTACTCTTATTATTATTTTTATTTTTTTGGGTGGAGGAGGTTTAAAACTCCCTCTCCCTCCCCTCCAATTTTTATTCCAAAAGATAAAATGGCAATATGTTTAGGTAGGTGGGTGATACTTTGTTTTACTTATATTATTTTTTGGGGGGGAGGAGGGGAGGGGAGGAATTAATCCTTCTCCCTCCGAATTTTTTTTTCTAATAGATAAATTGACAATATTTTTGAGTAGGTGGAGGAATCTCCCTCCTCCCCGAATTTTTTTAAAATAATGTTATGGCAATATGTTTTAAAAATTAAATAATTAGAACACAAGAACAGAACTAATATGAAACAAGAAACGTTTTAATATCTAGGAACAAAATAAACATTACATAGAACAAATATATATATATATTTTATAATGATAAAGCCTAAGCAATTAAAGTAATGTGGAATTCATTTCCACATAAAAGAAAGATTACCTCTTTGGAAACCTCCTTTAATGAAAGCAAGATCTTAACTGACATAATATTGACTCAATATAATTGAACCGTGAGGTACCCCTTCAATGTATTGCCTTCAATAATAATAACCCTGTAAGAGGTCGTTAAACCCAACCAAATTACATATTAACAAAAATAATGAGTGTAAATAAGCTTTTCAATAAAAGTACCTGATAGTAACGAAGGTGAGGATACTTTGTAATGACCCTAAGGATGAGATTTGTGAGCTGGTCTTGGAGGGCTAGGCGCTGCTCGATCGGGATCCCGGGAGGAAATCTCTTCAAAGATCGGTTCACATCCAGTACTACCTGCGAATACTCAGGATGTTCTTTAAGGTTTTCCTCTGAAATCATTTCCTCACAGGCCTCAGGGTTCAATCCGAGAAGGATCGGCCATCCCAGCTTTCGAATTTGATCTAAAGAATAAAACTAACTAGTAAGAATCAAAGGGAAGTAAAGATAAGAAAATACTAAAAGGCCAATCATACCATTGACCAATCCACCAGGAGACAAAGCAAAATCTTTCCACTTGTCAATAGTAATTCCTAATTTCATGTGTTTTTCTATTTCATCAGCTTTGTCTCTTAAAAAGGGTGTCAGAGGACCTGGAATGAAAAGAATCATTTTTAAAATATTATATTCATAAAATAAATATAAATATTAATAAGCTATTATACACCCCTTTTTGTTTAGGTGATTTCCCTCTGATATCTAATAGAACACACTCCTTAAAGATAAGAAGATAATAGGTCACAAAGCTTAACCTTAACATTTTACCCAATTAATTAATGGGTAACATCTTACCAATGCACAAAAACCATTTTCAGAACAAATGAAAGGATCAGAATATGAGAGGTCTAACTCGTTTTTTTTTTTTTTTTTTTTTAGAACAGCTTAAATAAAGAAATTAACCATAAATATTCTCTCAAATACAGGTCAAGCTCACATTTTCAGAATTTCAAAATAATTTTCAGAGAAAAATATGAAAAAGGAAAAATTAAACCATAAGAAATCATTATCCAAATTGCTATATTGGTATCAAAACTGCTTAAATTGTATACTTCACAAATAAACATCATCATAATATACACAAATATTATGATGAAACTTTGTAATTAGAACACAGATTTCTAATTGAAATAAAAACACTAATGATTTTATTTATCTGTTTCTGTGAAATGATGGTTTGTATTTCAATAATTTTTAAAATAATGTTTCAAATAGTTTAAATCAAAAGCTTAATTGTAAATAGAATTGAAATGATAACTAATCTGTTGAATTTGTTTTGGTTGGTTTCTAACTCTGATAAAAGTTGGTCGAACATTTCCTGTTAATAAGTACACATCCTCGAGATCCTGTGATCTAACATTTATTTTAAGTATAATGGAGTTTTGATATTCTGAGTTGGATGGGACCGAGTCACCCTTGGATCGACTAAATTTTCGAATTATTGGAATATTATCAGGAAATAAAATAAATCTTTGAATTAAATTATATCAAGATGAAATTTGGTGCAATATATACATAATTTAAAAATATATACACAGATGAATTTATACCTTATGTGTAACATATATAATTAAATGTAAAAATAATCCTATATATTCCTCTAATTTGTAAGGCACTTTTTTTTTTTGTAGGCCCACTCCATTTATTTAAAAAAGAATATTGAAAGTATAATTCTTTCTTGTTCCACATAGAATTTCACAATCCTACGTGGATGTGTAAGTGTATCGAAGTGTATCTTCATTTCCATTGCTGTCTCGATGGACAATTTGTTGATTAGTAAAATAGTAAATAATTCAACAACCACTTTGGCAGAGTTTCTCACTATTGTCGCTCACAAGGCAATGACATTCTCAGTTCATCTGCACGAGTCAAAATTGTCTATTTCATTTTAATAAAAAATTCTATATACACTTTCAAAACTTGCAGATGAACAAAATAGATCTCTTATATGGATTATATTCACCCCTATTTACTAGTTAATACTTTAGAAAAAAATAATGGAGTGTAGAAAAAAAGTTCTCAGTACAGTGTTAGCTTTCTTTATGATAACAGTGAATGTTTTGGTTTTATTTTAATAGTTTTTATTATAAAAAATGTATATACTCTAATTTTTTAAATTCAAAATGACAAAGGTAAAAGAATTGACTGAGACTGAACGGGCAAAGATAGTTTTTATAACGTCAGAAGGTTGTACCCAATCCAAGATATAAAACTATGAAGTGCTCTCGTTTTGCTCTTATTCAATATATGCTTATTCGATACCGGAAGTTAGCACATGTTCCTCACTACCTAGAACAGAAAGAAGGATAATCGGAGTAAGTTAGAAAATGTTTTGGAGAGAAAGAAAACTAGTGAATTATAGGCTGGTTAATTATATTTGATGGACAACTAAATAGATAATTTAAGGTTTACTGCAAAAAAGAGATAGCTTTATCATGGAAAAGTTTTAACTTATGTGTACTATTTTGTGGCAAGAAAAAATTATTCTTTTTATTTTTGTCAGAAATTTGAAGTTCGTTGCGTATGAAGCTTTGTTTTGTACACGAATAACTGAAAAATATCATGGAATAGCATATAAATACGCTATGCAAAAATGATGATAAGTAATTTTATGGTCTCAAACGAAACAATGCAGCAGATGAGCCAGATGTTACAGAAGGAAAACATAAATATAAACAAACAATTACTTTATTATTTTCTTTAGTTGTAATTCTCTTAGAATTTTGAAAAACATATATATTATATGGTATTTTTTTTTTCTGAAAATATAATAATTTCAGGATATATAATAAACATATTTCATAAGACGGAACATCTACAATGTAACTAATCAAGATAGCTGCAACAATAAAACTTAAAGCCATGTTTTGGAAAGAAAATAAAGCCCTAATATACGGGTATGATTTTGAAAATTGGTCAAAAATAATTTTAGTACCTGTTCACAAGTGTCACAGCTGGATGACACATCGGCCAAAAACAAATGATTCTCTGTATATATGGAATGTCGAAAATTGACTGAGTTTATACAAAGAGAATGGAGATGATCAATCTCATGACAAATAATATACCGTGATTAAAGGAGGCATAATTATCACTAATTACTTTCATTTCTTCTGATTAATAATCATAAATTTTAAACATAACTTAGAATTTGGAATTTTCAAATAATCCTAAACAGATTTCCATAAAATTTAAAAATAGACATGTAATATTCATTTAAAAAATACAGAAAACTGAATACAGCATAGATAATTTAAAAAATAAATTAACCTACACGTCATTAAAAACAGAAAAAAGGAAGTGTATCAAAAGTATGTTTGATTTTAAATATATATTTTTTAATGAATGGTAGATTTATAAAACAATGTATTACACAATTCAGTGTGTAATACACTGCACCATGTCATACACATAATACAGTGCAAGGGTTAAAAATAGTCTTGAATAAACTATGAAATAAATTATATGACTTTAAAACCAATTAGAGACATTTACTTTGCAATTTTCAGCAACTTAAGAAAAATGTTCAATAATTTCTCATGTAGAGGAACATTATATTAATTATAAATAAACAAACTAATGACTTATTCTTAATAAAAAAGAAGTTTTATAAATGACACAATAAGCTAAACATACAAACATGATGCAAACAAATAGTAGAACATTCTTTTAAAAGAGATGAAAAGAGGGAATAAATATTTACCTTCCTTGAAGTTGAGTTCTATAATATTTTCATCTTCATTCAAAATTACAAAAGAATCATCGTCCACCACACCATTACTTATTTTTTCAATATCTCTTGGACAACTTATTTTGACACTTGATTCACTATTTTCCATTATAATTTGTTGATTATTACAAGTACACGAAATTTACCGCAACTACTAAACATATAAGTATTTATGTATTTTAGATTCAGGCTGTTACCGTGAAAAAGAAAATTTACCATCACAGAAAATTATACCTACACAACAAATTAAGAAACAATACAAGTGACGAATGACAGATTTTTAAACGCACCGTTTGATTTCGATATATAAATCGATATACACTCGAAGAGCTATAAATGTGTTTTAGAATGAAAACTAGAACAAAGTTAAATCTGGAATAATTCTGATTTTCTACAGAAGCAAATAGAGCCTCCTGGAAGCAACAACGTTATTCCTATATCTTCTACTCAATTGACTAGATATATTTATTATCAATTAATTTCATGTTTAAATTTACCTCAATCAGACAAAAATCCTATCAATCTTAGATTATATAACATGTGTACGAGAATGATAGTCTGAATCAGATTTTTTCATAGGGGAAGGATAAAACGGCACTGCCATGGTCTTTCTTCATCTTCTTATTCAGTGATCTCTTCTACTTTACAGTGTATAGAGATTTGCACGAGGAGTGTTATCTCTCTCTGTCGAGAGTTGACGGCTTCTGGACATCCAATCCCAATCAAAAAAAGAATATTTTCGAGGATATCCTCCAAAGTAATTCTCGGCCTTCCTTTGAGTTGTCCGATAGCTTCCATAGCTTTCTTCACTGAACGGCAGTCATCCATCCTCATTACATGACCGAACCATCGAAGCTGCCCTTTGAAATGATTTGATTGAGGGATTCACTTTGAGTGTAGGTCCGTACTCAATGTCAATAAAATTACCAGGTTCGCTCACTCAGAAGGGAAATGGTGGCGAGGAAATGGTGGCGAGCACTGACGTAACCACTAGACCGATAATAACCACTAGACCTCCGGCCCTTGTTTCTGGACGTTTTAAGATTATTATTTACCTTTCTACATGAAATCAATACTTTAAAGTATAATGTACTAGTAATTTACTAATATTAATAATTTTAAAAAAATGAGAAGTTGATGTGTGTTTTTTTTTCCGAAATGCAAAATATCAGAATTTTTTAAATATTTGAAATAAATACAACAAATAATATAAAAGAATATCACTATTTTTTAAAAATAGTATTCAATCCAAAATTAAATATACGCGTTTCCTTTCTACGAAAGTTTGTAAATTTGACATTTTTATGTCATAAGTAATCCTAATATTAACCCCTCTCTCAAAAAAATTAAAGTAAAAGTTAAATAAAGAATCACCCATCTACCCAAACATATTGTCATTTTATCTTTAAAAAAATATACGGAGGGGAGTTATTCTCCCCCCCCCCCAAAAAAAAAAAAATAAATAAAAGTAAAACAAAGTACTATTTCCCAATTCAAACATATTGACAAGAGGGGCACCAGAAATTTGGTATCGCCCAGTGATTTTCATAATCCGTATATATTGTTTAATTGCTCAATATAGCCCTTAAACGGTTAATATATTGATGAAACTCAATATTGACAGAGTAATGGGCCTTTTAGGTCTTCTTAATTGGTGTAATATAAAATATTTGTAATATGTAATATAAAATTATAGGAATGAAAAAAAAAATCAGGATTTGCAGTAAAAATTCCTGTATTTTTTTTATTTAAAGAAATTTTAACTGCGAATTCTGACAATTATTTTCAACCTTGTAATATTATTATAGTATCGTTATATCATTAAAAGAAATAATCGCGATTTCCATAAACAAAATTAAACAAAAATTGTGCAACAATCTTGTTTTGTTTCTCTAAATAAATATAGATCTTCGTTTTTTCTGGTTATATATTATAATTGGAGATTTTTTACAGTATATGAGACGCAGGGAGTTGGCGACCACATCACCCGGTCATTTCACCGCAATTAGCCACTGGCCCTCCAGGTTGGGAAAACAATTACACTAACACCTACACAGTACACTACCACAGCACACAAACACAAAGGACATTTACAGTACACACCATGCTGCTATAGGGGATTTCCTCCTCACCTGAACCTAGTGTCAGGCGAGGTACGCGCCTGCCTAGGTTAGCAATTGGAGGAGCACTGCTCACTACCGCACCTAATAACAGAACATAACTCACAGAAGCCACTCATGTTGCCCTATGCTCCTTCTCTGCCTGAATGGTTGAGCCCGCCCGGGCGAGATGTTTCAGAGGGTACAGATGGAAACGAGGGATGGCACACCTCGGCCGCTGGGATAGTATAAGAGCCCGTACCTTCTAACCAGGAAGGAGTGGCTGCTCCATCAGTGTTCGGACGAGGTATTAGTGCCAGTTAGTGACTGGATGGGACCCTGATGCACGGACCGGAGCTGCTCCTCCGAGGCCACTGGACTCTACTCTCGAGCGACACGTTCTTCCATAAGGGGGATTGGGGCTGGGAAGGCAGCATACATACACTTACACCATATATTTAACATAAGACACAATTTTTTACTTAAAAACTACCTATGGAAACGATAGAAGACGAGCAGCCTGAAGTGCCAGCTGCAATGGAATTAGAGGAGAGGCAGTCCCCCCAGGCTGCACAAGATTCATTAGAAACGGAAGGAGGGAGCTGGCAGGAAGTTAAACACAGACATGACAGAGTGGTGCAGCCATACCAGCTCCCATCTAGTCCTTGAAGCAAAGACTACGTCGACCGAGGCAGATCAGGGAGGGACGCAAAGCCAGTCCTACCCTGGAAGTGTTTCAAAGGAAGAGGCCGAGAAAATAAAATAGGTCAAATTAGAAAAGAAGCTCTCCCGAAAAAAGAAAAGGTGAGCGGAGGCAATCAAAAGTCAAGCCGAATGGGTGGCCATTAGGGAGGTGCGTCAAACGCCTATCTCTGATCCGGCTACCCATAGGCAGCCTCATTCATTAGGAAGTACCATGGATCGTTCCGCTCTAGTTAGACAAGAGAGGAACTTCCAATCAACTTCAATATATTTTATTCAAGTAGATCGCTTCAATAATATTATTCGTGTAAGGGGTCCTTTAGACGTGCATTTTTCATTGGCAACGTGATACTTTATGGGGCGTTGTTGCCAATGAAAAATGCACGTCTAAAGGACCCCTTACACGATTAATATTATTGAAGCAATCTACTTGAATAAAATATATTGAAGGCCACCTCACACCTGTCAATTGTATAGTGTCAATATTATGTCAGATGCAATCTTTCTTTTTCCTAAGGAGGAGTTAGTTATTCAGTTGAATTTCATATTATTCTAATTCACTTAGCTATTGTATTAAAAAATGTGATTTTATTATAAAATTATCATAGGTTTATTTCAAAAAATCAATAAGTACATTTTTGATGTAGCTGGACTTTTGAGAACGATTCAGTGAATTTCGACCTTATTTATCGTTTTAAAAAAAGCACAGTTAATGCATTAAAATTACTCAAAACTAAAGTTACAAACCCAAAATTTTATGAAAGTTCTTAGTGATTTAAGGTTATAAAATGTCACTTAATGATAAAATGAGGATATCTTTCTGATTTTGTATTTAAAAAACTACATTTGATTTAGAAGGATTTATGGTCCAGTAAAGGAGGGTGATGTCTGGAGGAAAAGGAAAAATAGGGAGCTCAGTTCTCTTTATACAGACATCGACGTAGTCACGTATATTAAACTGGCCAGACTAAGGTGGGCAGGACATGTGGCCAGAATGAGCACCGTTGAAATACCAAAGAAAATAATGATGGAGGAGCTGCACCTCGTAAGACGGGTAGGAAGGCCGAGGACGAGATGGCTGGACAACGTGGCCTATGATGCGAGAGCCCTGCTTGGTGTACGGAACTGGAGAGCTGCAGCAGAAGACAGAGCCAACTGGCGGAGGCTCTTGGAGGAGGCCCAGTCTCGTTAACGGGATGTCGTGCCACATATGATGATGACATTTGATTATAAGTCAATATATTAATAATAATTTCCATAAAACTAGTAATTAATTATTTATCAATTGTTTATTTCAAAATTACATTGTTATGAGAATGTATAGAAATTGAATGTTTCCATAATTTATTTTATTGACTATATGAAGTAACCTTAATATTAGTGTAATACATAAAGTTTATCTTGCCTCTCCACATTAAATATTTCTCCTTCCACATTGATTATTTTCTTATTCTGCAATTGTTTTATATTTAAAAATAAAATAATTGTTATTAAATAATATATAAAAACAAACTTTTGAAGAAATAATAATATTAAAATAGTTCATCTAATGTCATAAAATATTACTATTTTTCTTTTTAAAAAATGGGGAGGAGTGGAGAGTGTTGACCGCTTCAACCGAATAATTAAAGCCAATAAAATATTGTCATTTTGTCTTAAAGAGAAAATGGGGAAGAGAAGTGTGGGAGGGGGCCATCTCCCTATCCACACAAACACACACAGTCGTCCCCCACTCTAACCAAGAGGGATCCTGAAATATATCGCCATGAGCCTCTCAAGCATTATATTTGTTTTCAGGTATTCAAGACATTTGTATCACCGAGTGATTTCTTTTGCCAGAAATAATTTAATTACAGTATGTACGGCAAGGAGAGTTGGTCATTTAAAAAAAAAAATTCTTTGCTTGTTCCAAATTGTTAAAATAGTTTTAATCTTCATAATCCGTGAAGTGATAATGAAAGATTCAAGCACGGCTGGGAAAAACGTAGGTCCCGAGCACAGAAGCAGACTTTTCATTCTGGTTTGGGGGCGATGGACTCCCAAGATATTTGATTGCTCACCATTTCCTAAAAACAGAGTAAGCTAAGGTAGAATTAGAAAAATTGTAGATCATATAAATTTTTTCCCCTTGTTTCTTACTCCCAAAATTCATAACTCCGTCAAAATCCTCCCCTCAAAAATTAATAAACCCGTCAATATATGACCCCCCTCAAAAATTTTGATGGCGCAACTAGAGCCATCAAAACATTTTATGGACACACCTGCTCCTGTCCTCCGACCCCCAAAAAAATCTTGGGAGTATATATCCTGTATGAAAATCATGTGTGATATTTATGTTTATGTTATCATAAATATTGTAAAACCTACTATATATATATATATATATATATATATATATATATATATATATACAATATATATATATATATTTACCATACCATATAATTTTTTTTCCCGCAAGCATAGTTCAATAATTGGTAACATACAATTAGGTCCATTTGCTTTTAATATCACAGAAAATTTCAAATCACTGGGTGTTTTGCTGGACCGGAAACTGCTGTGGCGTAATCATATTAATTTCTTATGCAATTCATGGGAAAAAGTGTTGAATATAATAAGATATGTCTCAAAAGTTCGATTTGAGCCCATCCAAGTATATCCCTTCTCTTTTATAAGGCGTTAATCTTATCAAGATTGGATTATAGTTCTCAATTATATGGTGATGCAGCAAAATCTTATTTAGATAAACTATATAAGATACAATATAAATCACTTAGGGTTTGTATAGGAGCAATGCGGCGTACCCCAACAAACGCCCTTCAGATAGAAGCTAGAGAAGCCTCGCTGAAATTTCGTGGGAAACTAATTTCAGGAAGATTTTCTTTATCGAGAATTAATATCATCCAACAGTCTGGCATATCAAGCAACTAGCTGAGCAGGTAAATTTCCATAGATTTTGGCAAAAAAAGAAACCATTTCTAATAGTCAGCAATTATACAAGACTTGCTCTTTTAATCCTTTCTATTAATTTATCTCTTTCTCATCCCAGATTACTTACTAATGTTTTTCTATCCTCAGTCATACTAATTTTGCTATTCCAGATTCCAATAAAGTATCAAACTGGTCAGTTTTCTCTTCCTATTTAAAAGAAGCGGCCTTCATTGGGTATTGTGAACAAGCGTTGACATTATAGACTGATGGCCCCAAGCAAGGATTTGAAGTTGGTTCAGTTTTGTATAACTCGTTAGAAGATACATCAGAGTACTTAAAGCTACCGCGGGTAGCTTCCACATTTATCGTTGAGGCTGTAGCAATACTCGAGGCTATAAAGTGTGCCCTATCTGCAGAACCTTCTCGTGTGATTATTTTCTCTGATAGCCAAAGTGTTTCCTCTATCAAGAATGTTCACAGCTCCTCTCATGCTATTATATCTGAAATATTTAATTTACTATGCCAGTTAGATAATAGGAGCATAAATGGACATAATGGTAATATATAGTGACATAGTGGCTATAGACATATTGTATATATGCATAGTGGCTATAGACATAGTGTGGCTATAGACATATATTTATAGACATAGTGGTAATTAATGACAAGATTGACAAGCTTGCTAGAGAAGCGGCTTTTACCGGTAATCGCCGACTGTATGTATCAGCGAGAGATACTAAGGCTCACTTAAATAGATACTGGCAACAGAAATGGCAAAAAGAATATTCTACCAGCGCGAAAGAGCGTTATTATATAGCTTCCCAAACTCAAATCTCACGATTTCCTTTATTCTGACCCTATAGAGCTTCCAGAAAATTCCTAACTTCCATATCATGCCTTCGCCTCAACCACAATAGCTTACCGTCCCATCTCTTTAAAATAAAAATCTTGGACTCTCACTGTTGCTCCTGCGACCACTCCTCAATAGCCGATGAAAACTATGTCCTCCTTTCCTGTCCAAATACATCCACAAACCATCTTTCTACCTTTTTCTCATCAAAAACAATATCTCCCAACCTACAACAATTCCTACAATCCTTACACTAACTCATAGACCAACAATTATTTACGCCTTATATAACCTTATTACTTCTAATAACAAAAAAATGTTAATAAGCATATGAATTGGTATGAAATATGAATTGGTATATTGGCTAATATGCCCATTCATAAAGCCACAAAAAAAAAAAGAAAAAAAAAACTGAGGAGAGTGAATGCTACCTCATCGTTTCACTGTTTATCAGATTAAATTTTTACATTAAACTTTAAGACACTTCAATTGATCACTAACGATTTATCTTCAATAGTCTCTTAACACATTTTAGTGCTCATAACTTAAAGGGGAGAATAGTTAAGAAGGTAGGCTAGAAATTTAATTTTGGGAAAATAATTATTTATTTCGTAATTAATTTCTTTCAAAATTTATTTACACTAACAACCAATCTGTTAATATTTTTTCTAGAAATTTGTTGCTGTTTTATTCCGAATTTGAAAGGAGCTGTTGCTCCCTCGCCCCCCTCGTTACGCCCAAGTTTTCAAAATTTTGTTAACTAACTAATATATTAATAAATATATTATATACATTTTTTAGGTTATATACAGTAGCTCTATGGAAACTGCACCAATGCTTTGGTAAGGTAGGTAGGTTACACCGGCAGTAAGACTTCAAGTCGTTCTAGTACGGTTTTTTTTTCATGGATCTAGACGTTTTAGATGGTGTAACTTTCATCCAGTGAGTGACATTGTTTTTATTTTACATTTGGTATTTACGTTAAATATTTATTAAAAGTATTTGTTGATAGATACCCATTGGATGAGGCAACCTTAAGGAAAGTAGTTGAAGAATGGCCAGTATCAGTAGAATTTACTAAATTAGTGGAATGGTTAACTAAAGAGCTTCAGTACTTCTGTAAGCTAGATGAACATGTAAATGCTATTACTACCTCAGATGATACCAGTTCCTTTTTATTAGAGTTGAGCAGTTTCTTAAAAGAACTAGGTAGCAAGTTTTATTAATTTGATGTACCAATAAGATTTATTTAATCTCTATTTATTAAAATTTATTTATTTTAAGGTTGCACTTACAAAAATCTTACTGAGGGAAACATTGATAACAGATTGAAAACTAGTAATGATAGGTATTTACTCCTTGACTTCCTGATATCAGAGGTCCTTGCTGCAAGAATTACAAATGCAAAAAAGCCATCTAGTAATGATATTGAACTAACCCTAGTAAGTATATTAGCTTAGAACAATGAAATATAAATTAATTAATTTTATCATTTAAGATTATTTGTGATTGATATTTTTATTCTTTATAACTACTTAATGTTTTTGTTTTTATATATTAGTGGACAGAAGTTTTAATTTCAGCTTTATCTTCTGCAATATTTACTCTAGGCTTGCAATTTGATCATATAGTTATCACTTATTTTACCGAGACATAAAGTTTTTTTATTAATTGTTAAATGAGTGTAAGATAAATTAAGTGCTCTAGAACTATTGACTCATGGTCCGTAACATATATGACTTAGCTTACAATAAATCTTGCTTGGTGCTTAGATAGCCAAAAGTATATTTATTAGAGGTAAAGTGTTTCATATGTCTTGCTCTCTG
Organism: Nezara viridula; assembly: GCA_928085145.1. Classification (NCBI taxonomy): domain Eukaryota; kingdom Metazoa; phylum Arthropoda; class Insecta; order Hemiptera; family Pentatomidae; genus Nezara; species Nezara viridula. Next base: position 19,588,195 of record OV725077.1, read on the forward strand.
GATAGTAACTTAATGTATTTGTAGTATTGTTTCTTCTTAGGCATTGTTTTAATTAATAACAAAAATTAGCCTTAAATTAAAACAATTATTCCATGTATCTATTAGATGGAGTGCTTATCAATTACTTTAAGGGCTCTCAAATCTTATATCACTTTATGCCATTTCTAGTTTTTAGATAACTGTGTGCACCTCCGGGGATCTTAAATTAGTATTTAAAGATCACCATTAAAAAAAAAATCCATTTTATTCCAATTTATTTGACAAAATGAAACATATTGATTACAGTATATTTTCTTAAGTTCATACTTAACTTAGCTGTACATAACTTCAAAATAAGGTATAAAATTCCTACATTAATTTACATGACAATCGCAAAAGTAAAAAAATTGAAAATGCACCAAAAGTTCTGCAAATAAAAGTATATTCTGCAAAAGTAAGAAATTTGGACAATGTGAAGGAATGAATCTATATTTTTGTGATGATAACATTATTTGCTATCATAGCATAAATGATTGATGAAGCTCAACTTGATTTTTTTTTTTTTTTTTTTAAATGATATTGTATAAATCCATACGTCTAAAAATATATGTTAAAGTTATTAGGTCATTTTAAACTAAGTATATTTTTTAATTGCTTTAAAATATTTTATTACGCTGATTATCTGCTCTCTACTGCTCAATGACAGTATTATATTGCTATTGATTAGGGATTGGACAAGATTTCTTCTCAAAAATTCATAAACCTCACATTTCATAACAATATGATTTAGTGTTTCACGATTTTACAGTCTCACCTGTGTGTACAGCCTCTTTTGCCAAATTGTCTACTTTTTCATTTTTTGGTATCCCTGTGTGTGCTTTAACCTATATGAAAACAAACTTCATTTCTAGGTCCCCTTTAACACTTAGTGTTTTTTTCTTTATTACCATCAGCTTTGTATATTATTATTAATATTAAGTTGGTTCATATTATAATGGTTTATTTATACATTTAAAAAGTTATCGCACATTGAAAGCTTTAAAAAAATTTTTATGCCTTTTTTTTGCTAATTCATTTACCACGTGAAACATTCTTGCTTACGACCAGTCACACACTTACAGTAGCTTGGGAACCTTTTAATTAGTTAGTTTCTTACAAGGAGTTGGAAAATGAAAATTAACATTAGATATTGTTTATTAAATTTCTTTTTTAGTATTCCAACTCTGGAAGAATGCATTCAGCTTTTATACATATGATTAGATTAAAAAAAAAAAAAATAGTGACACGTGTATTACTCTTCTTACCATTCAATTGTTTTCATGCGGGCAATACAGTCAAGATAGAGAAAGTCTAGTAAAGAATTAAAAGCACAGAGGTATATGCTATAAAATAAAAGACGGTCTCGATAATCTGAACTCCTATTAATCCGAAGAAAAAAAAGTTAATGTTGACCGATGAGAGATGGAATGGAAATGGTTCTGTTTCTTAGTACATATTACTGAAATTGCTTCATGTGGTAGTTTCAATATCGGAATGTTGTGTATCTAAAAGAAAAACATTAAAACTAGGTGGTCATCCAAAACTTAAGGAATCTCTTTACGTGGTTTTTCCAGCAGAGATCACGAGGGTGTCCAATTTTCAAGAACATATTAGCTGCAAAGCCAAAGATTTGCTTTAAACATTTTTTTAAGTAGGATGACAAAGCAGATTTTAATGCCAGTAAGGTTATCTTGATAATTTCAAAACAGGTATTTTTTATTTCTTTAAACCCATTTTATTTTTCATTATATACAACCAATAGAAACAACCTAAAGTCATTTATTACTTGCTTGGAGTAGGCAAATGGATAAAACATCCTGATACTTTTAAGAAATTTGTGAGACCAAGTGTTTTCATTAGCAACAAAATCAGAGGCTCAACATACACTATATGATCATTTTCAGAAATAATGTTTTTGTTTGCAATGTTTTCATGTTAAACTGATAATATATACATATATTTTCTTTACCTTGTGCAATTTTTCGATCATTTTAAATTAAACCTTTGATCAACTGAACACTTTGATAATCTAAACAAGCGATGCAATCTACGGGTTCAGATCATCTAGACCATCTTGTATTTAGTCAAAGTGATTCTGTATTACTTCTTTAATAGTAGAATAAAAAAATCACCTTGGTTGTTTGTCCGTTTTTTAAAATTGAGGTTTATGTAAAAAGATATGAATCGTAAACATTTTTTATTTTTCAATCAGTGCCTGTTAATTACATTTCTCAACAATCAGCAGATGTGTTGGCTAAATAATGAGATGAAAAAAAAAAAAGATAAAATTAAGAAAAATCAGTACCCAGAGGTACCTCTTCCACGGTTTTAATTTGCTTACAGAATTATGTAAGTAGGTCTCTCACCCAGACCCTTTTCAGACGTCTTCTGGTATTTTCCTCTATAAGAATTGTGGCCATTTTTTTAAATTTCTTAATTAAATAATTTCTTTTAATAGCTAGTTAGTATTCCTTCAACTTATCATGAAATTGTTGTGATGTTTGTATTCTTTGACAATCAGAATGCATAAGTCAGTGTGTAAAGTATTGTTATTCATGTGCCAAGGTGCTTGGAAAATTTGTCTCAGTATCTTAGATACAATTTATTTAAATTTTCAGAATGAAAGTAACAGTGCAGCATCAATGAGAAAAATGCTCATGGCACTGAGTTTTCCTAAACCTCCTTCTAACATTACTGCTCAAATGCTCTTCACGAAAGTTCAGAACAAGGTATGTATGTTTTGATTTTTTAATTGTTTTTGCACTTCTCAAGAATTGAGGTTATCGTTTCTGTTTTGTCATACAATACTTTCAGTTATTAATTTATTGCATGTGGTGGTAAATAATAATATAAAATAGTTGTGGCAACTATTTATCAAACCCAAAACTCACATCTTATGTCTTCTTCAGGGCTGAAACAAGATGTTGGTGCCTTCTTGTCTCCTTTTTTTTTGATAAATAAATTCCTACTACTATTTTATGTATTTCCTGACCACCACACTGATCACCCCTTTATTAACCATATGGTCGACCACCAATACGTAACATAATTATTTATCCTTTACAGGTGAAAGAATTGTCTGATAAATGTATCAATGACCCTTTGTTCTGTGGTCTATTATCACCGAAGCAGTGGAATGTCCTCTCTCAATTGCAAGATGATCTTAAGGAGGAATATCGGATTAGAAGGCAAATGTTGTTAAAAAGGCTTGATGTTACTATTCAATCTTTCCAAGTAAAAAAATATTTATTTTTTCATTAAGTTGAATAAATTTATTTAATTTTTTTATTACAATCTCAGTTCATTTGATGATGTAAAATTCTTCTTATTGAATTTTACTCTATTCTTAAATTACTGCTACCTATATTTTTTCCCCATAAGCATATTACTTTCTCTTATCTACATGTGAAATAACGGAAAGTATTGTGATCGTGAAAATTTTTGATTGTTTTAATGCTTATCATGTTAATCTTTTAATAACTTTACCATATTCCAACTTATTTAGTTTTTTGGAAGTTAATAAATGTCTTGGGGGTGAATCAGAAGAAAAAATATTGCTTGAATTTGCCAATCATTTTATCAATGATTTTAAATTACTAATTTATTCAAATATAATTATTTGCATGGGTGAGGATTTTTGACTTGTTTGCAAGTATTTGAGCAGTGTAAATTCATTTTTAGTAATTAAAATATTTTGAAAGATGTTTTTAAAACAGTGAAGACTTAAATTCCAAAGAAGCTTCTCATTGAACAGGTATTCACTGGACTAATTGGAAGACCCAAACTCTGGGTTTGGCTGACACAAGATCCATCCTTCATATCCAAGACTGGAAATCGGCTCCTTGGAACAAAAACGCCTAGTGACTAATATTACAGGAGACCTTGACCCCACATGGGTTGTAGCTCCAAAAATGCTGGTGGAGTTCCATAATAATATAATTGCCTAGTTCTCTGGGATCATTCATCCTGATTTGTCCATTTGAATCCATCCACATTTGTCCCAGCCATTTGTACTGCTGAATTTATACGAATCTGAAAGTACAGAGATTGTTGTATAGGTCGTAGATCTCTTTGTCTCTTCTCAAGTGGTAGGCCACATTGTTTCTTACAGGCGCTTCGATTTGTCTTCAACTTTTCTCTCAAACCTGTCAATATTTTGAGTTTTGCGTATGGTCAAGTTGCTTAGACCTAGATCAGACTGGGGGAGGGGTCAGTTGATTGTTTTGTACAGGATCATTTTGGTACCCTAACTTAAGATTTTACTGCAGAAAAAACTTCTTAAGCCAAAATATGCTATGTCAACCTCCATTGTACAGTTTTAGATTGCCTTCTCTTCGATCATTAACCATGGAGCCGAGATATATGAGAATGCTCACACACTGGAACGTTTGGTTTGCCATAATGTGATTAATTACTGCTTTGGCGAGTTCAGAGAAGTTTTCTTCCCGAGTGCCATAATTTTGGTTTTATTTTTATTAGTGGACTGCCCCATCCTTTCTGCTTCTCTTCACAGCTCTTGAACACTTGATTCATGATGAAAAAAAAAATAATGTGTCAATATGTACATGTACATTTTTGCAATAAAAAAAAAATATATGATTTTCCAATTTTTGCTAGACTAATAGTTTTTAAATTTTTTTGTTTTTATAGTGGTCTGAAAGGATGAAAGGAAAAGAGAATGAAATAGCGAAGCTATATTTGGACAAAAGGAAAGCACTTGTGGACGAGCCATCCGTATTACTGTCAGATCTATTGGCTTCCAGGGCACACCTTGCTATATTGGAGAAGACATCAAATTCAAATGTTAGAAAGAATACTCAGTCGTCGTTAAACAAAGTTATAATTGGAAGGGTAAGTAAACGTTTTGGGGTATTTTAAATATGAATTTTATCACTTTCACTTATCTCTCTCTCTCTCTCTCTCTCTCTCTCTCTATATATATATATATATATATATATATATATATATATATATATATATATATATATATATATATATGTATGTATGTATGTATATATATGTATATACATACATATATATATGCATACATATATAATAGAGGAAGTTAAATTTTAAAAAATAAATAATAATGAATAAAAAAAATAATAATAAATTTTTTTAATAAATTGTCACAAGGAACACAACGATATGCAATTTATAGGGATGTGGAGGGGGCGGGGGTGCATGGTAAGGGGGTCTGGCCCACAGACTAAGAGAAAAGTATGCTCTTTTGGCAGCCATTATTCTAGCTCCTGTATCATCCTCTTCGTTATTGCTATTGTTAATTATGGACTCAAGGTAGGTGAAGCTTGATACAGCTTGAAAAGTATGGTTTCCCAAGACATAGTGCTGTAGTGGATGGACAAGCTTTTTCTTCCTTAAAACAAGGACCTTGGGTTTATTTTTGTTGATGCGTAGCCCCATTTTCCCTGCCTCATTCTCCAACCTACTGAATGCACTCTTCACTGATGGAAGTGGATCACCCTGCAATGACCATATCGTCAACATACGCGAGCAGTTGGGTTATTCTGTGGAATATTGTTTCTCTGTTATTTAATCTCACTCTTCTAATGATGTTCTCTAGGGCAATATTAAAGAGATGTGGGGCTAATGAGTCACCTGAGGCATGAACAAACTGCAAAGAAGTCGCCAATTCTTCCTTTTACCTTAACTCTACTGACGGTGCCTTCCATTGTTAAATGAATCAGCTTTGCTGGTATGCCCAATTTATACATTGCATAACAAAGCTCCTCTCTAACCTCCGTGTCGTACGCCGCCTTAAAATCAATGAAGAGCATCCACATGAGTTATTATACTCTTTCATTTTTTTTATGATCTGTCTAAGTGCAAGAATTTGATTGATTTGTTCTAAAACCACCCTGGTAATCAAATAAGTAATCCCTGGTAAGGGAATTAAAATATACAGTTGTAAAATAAAATACTTAGTGACGAAAAAACGCATACATTTAATAGATTAGACATTGTACCATCAATAATTTTTAATTTCAGTTCCTACCAGCTAAATATTTTAACAGTAGTATTAGTTTATTCATTGGGTGGTAAGGACATAGATGTTTTGAGCCTAAAACATCAAATGATGAAAATACCTATTTTAACTCAAATAGGGTGGTAAGTGAAAGTTGTGTGATGCGCGCACCACACTAGATTTTTAAAAAAATAAGATTGAAGAACTCCATTCAAAATATTTAGTTATCCTAAAAAAATATATATATACAGCAAAATGTAGATTATCCAAACCTTAATCATCCAGATCAATCTTGTTTTTTGTTTTTAAAATTTTTTTTTATTATTACTTTCACTTACCCTTATATGAAATATATAGTAAGGGAAAGAATTACAATCATTGAAAAATTTTCAAAGGAAATACACGTTTTGAAATTCCTGAGTCCAAATAACTAAATCTCACACAAGTCTATGTATTTGTGAAAAGTTTAGTTTAAAACTGGAAAATCACATTTAAAAGGCTTGTATATGCCTGGGATGTTACACTTTGACTTTTTCACTAAAATCGGCTAACTGGAAGCAATAGTTCATGTCATCAATTTTATTCGTATTTTACAATTTTAAATTATATAAAATGAAAAAACAGGAAAATTAAAAGAATAAATAAGCGGAGGTTGCTGAATATGGTTAATCACTGAAACGTTAGTTTGTAAGTGTTTGGAAATAAAAATTGTGGAAAGGGCAATGAAAAAATTTATCTAATATTCATACTTTTTCGAGTCTCAACCAAGCTACACCTATAACAAGTTTAAAATAAAAAATCTGGTGCGCAGAACACACAACTTTCACTTATCTCTCTACTTTGAATAGAAATTATTTTCTGGCAATGTTGAGCAATTATAAAATTTTTGAAGTGCACTTTCAACGGAACTGTAGCTATTACAGCTAACAAATTGTTAAGACAAGTATAATAATAAAAACCCTATTAATTATATCAATGGTAGACAATAAAAACCTCGTTACTCTATTTGTACTAATTGTATCCGTTTACTAAAATGAATTTACGAGATTTTCATTGCCTGCCATAGATAGGTCAAAAGTTGTCACACTAATTTTAAGTGGTTAATGTTTTGGATGAAAATTCATTAAATTATTAACTTATTTAATTTTCTAAAAGGTTACATGACGATTTTTTGGAATAAATGGTTGATTCCTAATTATTTAAAAGTAATATCAGATCTAGAAATATTAAACTACAGTAAACGTATTTAAGGTTATAAACATATGCTTTATACATCCATGAAATATTTTTATATTTCACTTCATCTTTGACATAATTACTATGAAATAGTTTTTTAAACCATGCCTTTGCCTTGATTAGGTGGATTTTAAATACTTTTTCTTAAATAACTTAAAAAAAAGTTTATATTTAGTTGGTAAATGTCATGTAGTTTCCTTGAACACATGTGATTTCTGTTAAATAATATTAGTTTTAACAAATTATTATTTATAATTTTTCGTCACTCTCCATTACCTTCTACGACTTTCCATATTAGATATTGTTTTTTCTAAAATTCTCCGCTTTCCAATGATGTATTATACCTATTCCTTCTTACTAGTATTTCCAGAAATTCATTTTTGACCTGGATAAGCATTTTTCTTTTTTTCTTCTTTATTCGAATATAAATTTTTTTCAAAACTTATATTTATCATTTTTTCATAATTCTTAATAATGAGAGATAGTTAATTATTTAAAATAAACCAAATTAAAGCTACTTCAGAGGAAGACATGTTGAGCATTTAAGCCCTTTAAAGTGTCATTGTTTGGAATAAGACCTCAATGATATTAAAGACCTCTTAATTATGCAATGATACGCCGAGTATAACCATATCGTTGGAGCCGTTTTTGAGAAAATTGTAAAAATGTGTATCACCATTGATATAAAGTGCCACTTCTGGTAAATCTATTTTAACGATAAAGTTGCTGTCACATCCAAGGCATATACCTATCTTAAATACCTAATATCAGTTTCGTACGACTTTTCGTTTCTGAGCTAGATTTACCACATGCATACACACACACTAATAGACTCAGAGGACCTCCAAAACTTGTATTTCCGTTGAAAACTCAGATTCAAAAATTTTCAAGATCGCAATACTTTCCCTTACTATATATTACATACATCATAGGTAAGAGAAAGTAAAAAGATGAATTAAGTTTGTGAAAGTATAAATCACTTAAATTTACACCAATAAGAAGGCTTAGTGCCCTTTTTTTCACATGGAAATTAATAATTATTTATATATTTATTTATTATTATAATTAGAGGAAGGAGATTGTGCAGGATGGTGGTTATAAATAGACTAAAATAGTGTAAAAACCATTTTATTTTAAGTCAATGTTTCGACCCGACTTTGTAGGTCTTCACGAAGGTGTGTTCAGCAAGGAGTTTCACATAGAAAACTGTTTCAGTGAAACTCCTTGCTGAACACACCTCCCTGTAGAAGATCTACAAAGTCGGGTTGAAGCGTTGGCTTGAAAAATAGTTTTTCCACTATTTTGGTCTATTTATAACCACCATCCTGGGCCATCTCCTTCCTCTAAAATACAAAATACTATTAAGAATTCAATATTATTAGTTATTTATACTTAATTATGAAATTGATAAACGTAGGTTCCGGATCGGGGTGGAAGGCCACAGGACCAGCAGCCGCCTCCTCCAGAGATGCCAAGCTGGGCACCTCGAGCGAACCAACCGCAAGGTAATCTTCCCATACTTAAATATTTTGTTGTGTTTTCATTTTTCTCCGCTCGATTATTTATTATAAATATTTATTTTTATTAAAAATAATTATATATTAGTAAATGATAATAATGGGAAAGAGACTTTTATTTAGTAAATGTAGAAAGTAGGCCTTTATAGTCTCAATTAATAAAATAATTTATTGTAAAATTATCCAAATTTTCATCTGAAAAATAATATTGGATTCTGGTCCCCATTTTTTTTTTTTTTTTTTTTTGTGTGTATTATATCTGGACAGTTCCTCGTTCTGGGACTTTGCCACAAAATACATTTTTGAAATTATACATACAGTCTTCACATTTATTCTCTAGTCAAAATTTTACTGATTCATGTCCATAGGTGGATTTGGTGGTGGTGGATTTGGCGGTGGAGGAGGTGGAGGTGGACGAGGCGGCGGCCGTGGTGGAGGTCGTGTCCAAGGTGGATGGAATTCCGGTGGTGATGGATACCAAGGAGGTAGAGGCCATCAAGACAGCTACCAAGGAGGCAGGGGTCACCAGGACAGCTACCAAGGAGGTAGAGGCCATCAAGACAGCTACCAAGGAGGCAGGGGTCACCAGGACAGCTACCAAGGAGGCAGGGGCCATCAGGACAACTATCATGGAGGTGGGAGAGGCTATCAGGATAACTATCAAGGAACCGGTGGCAATTACTATCAAGGAGGTGGAGGAAATAGGGGCAGAGGCGGAAGGGGTCGAGACAGAGAAAGATACTAGAGGAAGTGAAAAAGGGGTTGCTAACCAACAGAGGAATTACTAATCTCGGGACTTCTCTCTATTTAAGTGATTGCTGGATCTGATCTAAATGCAGTTCGAATTGGATGAGAAGCGAAATTGTGATGTATATTTCTTGTCCATATATTTATATATATATTTTATATATTTGTCAGACAAATACTGGCATATCTATATAAAAATTCCAAGTTTATAAATTTAAATAGAATTTATTTAAATTGTATTTATAAATATATTCACAAACTGCAGAATCATTATATAATGGATTAAACCTGTATAAAATTTAATTTAAAAAAAAATTTACATTTATTAAACATTGCATAGCAAATTCAAGAATTTTTTTATTTGCTTTTCCTAGATCATCTTCCTTTTTTCCATTCAGAAAGTGGGCGTACAGTGTCCTATAAGTAATGGGAAATATTTAAAAAGTTATACCTCAAGGGGTATAAAAAGTTCAAATAAACAGTGGTCCAATTTTACTCATAAAAGCATAAATTTTAATTATGTCACTTTTTTGTTGAATAGGAAGTGATAACTAAAAAAATAAACATTTAATTGGATAATTATCAATTGCATCAAAAGCTCTTGTTTTAAGAAAATAGTGGATTATTTACAATTATTTTCAACAGTTATTCTAACAATGCAGATTCCTCATCTAGATAAACTTACTTGTTTAATAAGCTTTAATTCTATATTAATTAATTAGAGGTTTGTTACAGTATAAACAAAAATTTGTCTTTAGTTTTGTAAACAAAATATGTGATATGAAATTCTGTCTTTAAAGTGTCGGTATAAGTTATAATATATTGAATTTTTCATGTTGATAGAAGGTACTATTTTTTTTTTATATTATGTACATCCAGGGATGTTACACATTTCTTTGGTTCATTATAGAAATCCTACTTTACAACGAAAAAAATTAATCCATTTTTTTTTTAATGGACATATTTAAAAATTTTTAAATTTGCCTAAGAATTGTAGGAAAGTTATGTCAGTGGACACACCAGATATTTGTTTATGTAGCCTCCGATAAATTGTGATATATTCATTATGAAAATACATTTTTTAATGAGAAAAAAAATTATGTTTTAAAAAAAATAAATTTTTATTGTTATCCTCTAGCAATAAAAAATTGCTACATTATTTTCATGAAAATATAAATGTTAAAATTAGGATCAGCAGATAGGATATCTAGTTGGTCCTGTAGGTACTTGTGACTTAGCTGGTTGCCAAAAACCTACCTTCTTGTCTCCTATAATGTTATTATCACTTGTCTCTACTAGTTACTTGTGCGTTCTTCAATTGTTTTTTGTTAACTTTGTTATTTTATATTTAAAAATGATACATTAACACTTTGCCAGAAAAGCAACAACTAAAACAATTTTACGACCTGGAAAGTGCTCCCAGAACAATGGATGTGGCGGAGAAACAGACGAGTGTTTCATTGTAAAAATAAAAGACAGAAAAACAACTCTATTAGAATGTATTAAAAATAACATAGAAGAGAGAACCACTTTATATTCTGACTGTTGGAAAGAATACAACCATTTCCAGGTGAATCACCAATATAGCTTTGTTGATCCTTCAAGTGGGGCCCAATACTCAACATGTAGAATGATTGATTATTGGGCTCAGCTAAGGGGAAAAATAAAAAACATCGAGGAACTGCAAGGCAATTCATATTTGTTTGTTAATACCAGGTTCACAGAAGAGATGGCCCATTTCATACTATTTTAAATAGCATTAAGCTATTTTGTTTCCCAAAATAAATGAAATGTAAAGTAAAAGTGTTTTGTGATTATTACATTATCAGTGTTCAGGTTATAAAAAATGGCGGGGAGCAGACCGTGGCGACCGGTGAACTCAACTAAGGAACAAGACCTATAATTAAGATCTCTGTAAAAAGTACTATTATACTATACTTTGAATACTTTTTTTTTAATATTTATGATTTGAAAAAACAGAATTTTTTAAATTAAAAATTATATCTCCATAATTAATGTATCATAACTCATTCCAGGTTATATTAAAATAAATAAAAGCTCTTTATAATTATTTTTGCTGAAAGCAGCTGTACTTCGAGGAGACCAAATTTTTTCGACACCACCATATATGAATGTCTTATACTATGCCAAAGCTCTATTTTTTAATATTGAATTAAAGCTTGTTAAACAAGGAAGTTTTTCTTAAAGTGGAGAACCTGTGGTCCAGTAGAAAGCCATAGGAAACAATTGGGAATAAGCTACAATTTCATAAAATATAGAACTTAACACATCGTTACCAGAAATACCAGAGTGACCTGATACTCATTCAATAAAGAATGTTATGCATTGAAAGGTTGTTGAGGACTGAACAACCATCCCTAAAAATTTAATATGTTGTAGTGAAATTGCTTAGTGCTTGTATTTCCGCCTGTCGGTAAAGATAAAGATCTTCCATCCCACCCAGGGTGACTACCAGACAGTTTAAGTAAAATTCCCTGTCATTTCTCTATTTAGTGTTAGTTTTCCCTGACTAATATATCGGGGGAACACAAATATTAAAAATGCATAATTTATAACTAAATTTATTTATCATGGGTGATAAATATTCAGGACTCTGTCATTATAAGGTTTTTATTAGTGGCGACGTTTTTATTTATACGATTTATACAACATAATTTGAGAAAAAAAAAAATCAATCTCTTAAATAACAAATATAATGTTTTTGAGGAAGCATTTTTTAAGCTTGATCAGGATTTTTTATTTTAGAAAATTAAACTTAGATAAATAATTTATTTTTATCGCTTTTATTTTGTTTTCATAAACTGAGAGGAGGTAAAAGTTGATACTTGACATATAAAGCTCTGATTTTCTTCATTATAAAATATAGTGAGTTACGGGGGGATTCTAATATTAATGTAGTTTCTCATAAGTAATTTAGTTCCATTATTACTATAATGAGTATAATAATTATCCATATGAAACCAGCTGTGTAATTTCTGGTTAATAAATGCTCTTTTAAGGAGCACCATGGGTCGAAGGAATGAATGCTTGTCAGTTCAATATTGACCCAGATGTATACATTACAAATAGTAGACAGTATTGGTATATTTTCTTTTCAAAAAAGTACTGTTTTAAGACCATTATGCTTAAATTTTATTCATTACCAGTGCAGTTATTGATAGTCAAAGCTGGATGAACATAACGGCCATAATCATTATAACGACAGAGTTTATCCCTTCAAGTTCATTATAAACGATATCCACTGTATATTTATTTCCAATTTGAAAAAAAATATTTGCATACTAAAAAAATTCCATGCCACCGTCGTCCCACCAACCCATCGAGTAACAGCTTTGTACAGTAAGATATCGCCAATAGTATATACATGCTATCATCTAGTGTTTCCTTCCTCCTCAACCACAGATCATATATGAGCTATCATTACTTATAAAAACTACACGGCTTATTTAAAAAAAAAAAAAAACTTGAAATTATTGAATCGGGTCATTGTTTTTGTGTACTGTTTAGTTTCTCTTCACATCTACTATCATCTCTTCAATTATTTACAGGGCACCCTTTATATATATGTTATGGAAGAAAGAGATAATATTTGCTTAAAAATATTTTAAAGCTGATGGAGTGTTACCTGATAAGTCCTATCCTCGCAATAAAATATAACATTGAAGGACTTCTTGATTGTTGTTAGTCAACTGTACTATACAGTGCCATCCCTATATGGTAAGCAAAAGATGCAACTCTGGCATCGAAGTACCATTACTTGTGTATATTAATACACACATAATTATATTATGTGTTGGTCAAAATATCTGTTAACTTGTTACATGGGGATTCAATTTTTTCACTTGTTAATTTTAAAATTATTAGTCATACAATGGTTAGATAAAGTGGCGGATTAACAGACAGGCAAATCAGGTTGTTAACTTTTGAGTGTTACAGTCAAAGTTGATATACATTGTGTTTCGATGTTCGATTTTAAACATGTAAATGTGGACTAAATTTATAATATATGTTACTTGTTTGTAGCAGAGTACCTAGTATCAACTTTATATAAAGACCTATAGATGCCAACAGTTAACTACATATGAACACACTACAAAAGATTTCATATTAACTTACATGTACATACCAACTTAATGATTGAAGGCATGGCCACAACCAACATGCCCGATAACACCCATGGGAGGTTAAAAAAAGCTCAACAAGGGATCTCTTGTATAAATATTAAAATTCAAGATAAGAAGGGATGCTGCTGGGCACTCCTCTCCCTCATACCTACCAATTTCTTACTCCATATTCTATTTCCCCTCAGCACATTCACTGTTTGTTTGTATCTCTGACAGGTATGAGTTGAAAAATAAACTTAAAAAAAGTTTATTGTTGTCCAGTTAAATTTAAATTTAGTTTGGAGTTTGAAACTTTGTTGGTGCAACATGTGATAATAGATATATAATCTATACCTGGGCAGAATTTATTTGAAATAATATTTCTGAAATAAATTGTTAAATAACCTTCTCCAGTTATTTCAGAAATAATTTATTTCATGAAATAACTTGAGAATTATTCCCAAAAGTAATTATTTCAGGATTAATGACATAATTATTTCAGAAATAATGTTCTGAAATAATCATTCTGATAGATGCGAAACAGAATGAAATAACAATAATAGAAATCCTATTTTTCACTCTAAATTTAGTTTTCGTTTACGACTCTGTTTTGTTTCCTGCAATTCGACAGACTTGAGGCATTAGATTTACTGCTGTTTGAGACACTTTAGTCTATATAGAGACTGAGTGTACCCAACAGAAATTAAATTTTTTCTTATGTTCCTTTTTGTTTTTTACAATGAGGCGGACTTGATGAATTATATTTACTGCTGTTTGAGACACTTAGTCTTTATAGAGGCTGAATGTGTCCGACAGAAATTAAATTTTTTCTTATGTTCCTTTTTGTTTTTTACAATGAGGCGGACTTGATGAATTATATTTACTGCTGTTTGAGACACTTAGTCTTTATAGAGGCTGAATGTGTCCGACAGAAATTAAATTTTTTCTTATGTTCCTTTTTGTTTTTTACAATGAGGCGGACTTGATGAATTATATTTACTGCTGTTTGAGACACTTAGTCTTTATAGAGGCTGAATGTGTCCGACAGAAATTTCATATTTTCATTTGCCCCTTGTCATTTTTTACAATTAGACAGACTTGATGAATTATATTTACTGCTGTTTGAGACACTTTAATGTTTGTAGGGGCTGAGTGTGCCCAAAATTCTATTTTTGTTTTCCAACTCATCCCAAGGCTTAAATCCGTCTAACTACAAAAAAAAAAAAAAAAAAAAAATAGTAATGTAAAAGTGTCTCAAACAGCAGTAAGTATAACGCCTTAACTCAGTCTAATTGTCAAAAACGAAAGAGGCATGAGAAAAATGAAATTTCTTTCGGACACACTCAGTCTTTACAAAAGTTTAAGTTTCTCAAACGGCAGTAAATATAATGCCTCAAGTTCATATCTAATTATAAAAAACAAAAAAGTGCATTACAAAAATGTAATTATCGGGTACACTCAGTCTTTACAAAAGTTAAAGTGTCTCAAACAGGAGTAAATATAATAATTCCTTAAGTCCATCGAATTGTAAAAAACGAAAAGGAGTATAAGAAAAATGAAATTGCTGTTTGGCATACAGCCTCTATAAAGGATAAAGTGTCTCAAACAGGGGAAAATATATTGAGTAAATATAATATTAAGGTGGTCTTGCACAGTCAGCCCATTTGAGCTGGATATCTGTAGATATTGGGCAAAATATGCACCCTATAGTCATTGTCACCGGCAGATTAAAGGTTGTTCGGGTGGGCTTATACTATATATTTGTTATATTGTTGTTCTTTATGTTATTTCAGTAAAGAGTTATTTTGGAAATAATTATTTCATAGTTTTTTGTAATAATTTATTTATGAAATTATTAAATCTGAAATAATAATTATTTATGAAATAACCCATTTCGAAATAAATTACTTTATTTAAACAAATGTTAAAATATTGAAATAATTATTTCAGAAATAACCATTAATTTGGAAATAATTCATTCATGAAATAATCATATGGTTTATTTGAGAAATAAAATATTTCAAGAGTACTCAGGTCTAATATAATCAATATATATATATATATATATATATATATATATATATATATATATATATAACATTTTATCTTTTTATTTTCTTGTCATAGTTGTTATACTTTTACATCTAACTACAACTCTGCATGTAGTGTGTATTAGTCATAATTCAATAAATATATGCCTATAGGAGAACCAATCTTTATTTAATTAATATTATCTAATCATAATTTGTATAATTTTTCTAACCTAAAAGAATTATGAATTTTTGGGTTTTATTTAACAAATGAAAAATCTATAGAAGTTGAAGCATAATTCCATTTGGTAACAAAATTAAATTTTCTATTAGTTATTTCGTAATGTTATAATCTATTTAGAGTGGAATAGCTCAGTAGGTACTGTACTGACTTCCAAAGCACAAGATCCTGGGTTTGAGTCTGGCTGTGGCTGGTATTATTTATTCTGTTAAATCAGCCATGGATCGGGAGACCCTCCTAGGGCATACACAGCCTCTACGAAGTAGACACACTTAGTTCAATAATAGTCTGTGACAGACATCTTTTTGTAAAATTATTAACATCCGCCTAAAACTTAATGAATAGCTTCATCTCATTGTAACCTACAACTTTTATATTTACAGAAATTCTCAGAATTTTAATCTTGCGTTTTTAATCTTGAGATCAGCAAACTTTGTCTATTTAATTAGGTACTAAAAACTCATGAACACCCATTTACTTTTCACTTGAATCGTTAGTTAATTTGACCACAAAATCAATTAAAAGGGTGACCTACAATAATATTGGGTTGTTTAGCGTGACCTCCATCCCTAACATGTCAAAATGATGAGGTTATACGTGGGAGGATCCAAAAGTAACAGGAATTGGGCTGCGGTGGGAAAGGAGAGTAGGAAAAACTATTGTAATGCTTAAAACTGCTTATGGGGATGCTGCTCTAAGTAAAACCACTCGTAGAGTGGTTTTCAAGTTTTAAAAATGGAGAAATGTCAATTGAAGACCAACCCCATGCAGGACACCCCTCAACATCAAGAAGTGACGAAAATGTTGACAAAATCAAAGCTGTCGTTCGTGATGACTGTTACTGAACCATTGATTAACTTAGTGAGATCTCAGTAATATCATGGAGTTCAATCCAGAGGATTTTATCCGAAGATTTACACATGAGAAGAGTTGCAGAGAAGTTTATCCCTCGCTCTCTCACAGGGAGCGTTGACTTCAGGAATGTTTTGAACTCCAAAATCAACTCAGAGGATCCTGCATTTTTTTCAAGGCAGATGCTGGTGATAAATCGTGGTGCTATGGATACGACCCTGAAACAAAGCAGCAGTCAAGCCAGTGGAAGACAGTTGGCTCTTCTCATCCCTAAAAAGCTCGCCACGTGAAGTTCATTCTGCTACGTCAAACTATAAACCAGAAGTTCTACTTGGAGGTTTCAAAAAGATTGAGGGAGAGAATCCGGAAGAAAAGGACAGATCTTTGGAACTCAGACGATTCTTCCATCATGACAATGCGCTGGCCCACACCGCTCTCTCTCCGTAAAGCAGTTTTTGACCAAAAACAGCATGACAGGGATTGTTCACCCTCCCCCCCCTTACTCATCGGATCTAGCCCCCCTGTGATTTCTTTTTGTTTCCAAGACCCAAAAATAGCTCAAAATATGCATAAAGAACATCCCGATAAGTGAATTTAAAAATGTTTTGAACTATGGAAGGATCATTTGGAGAGCTGCATTGTGGTCAACGGAGAAGGCGATCAACATTTGGTGTAAAAACATTAAAAATTAAAGCAGTTATGACAAAATTCCTGTGTTTTTTTTGGTCCTCCCTCGTATAGGTCAAGCAAATATTTTTGTAGACCACCTTTTTATCAATTTAGTGATCAAATTATCTCACTATTCAAATGGAAAGCAAATGGGTTAATTAAATGAGAAAACGCTCTATGTCTGAGAATTTCCATAGATAAAAAATTTGTAGGTTGCGATAAAGATAAAGCCATTTACTAAGATTCAGGCAGATGTTAATAATTGGATAAAAATGGATCTGTACCATGGACTAGAAGGGTAAAAATGTGGCAGTTGAGCATGATCTTGCCCCAAACACCTCCCACCACAACCATTGGCCTTCAAACCTTACTTCTTTTCAATGTACTCAACCCAAGATCTTTTATTGGTTGAAGTGATTTACAGATTAGGTTAGGTACCCACAATAAATTTGGTTACAGGCTATCTATATTGAATACTGTTAGTCTGTTTAAATATTTCACTAGAATATAGAATAGTTCAGAAAAATATTTAAGATGAAGAGTTTAAGAGAACGAGAAACCTTTTCAAAAGTGTCAGAACTTGATTTCATGAATGAGTGGTATGAGTCCACAATGAAGACTCAAAATTATCCAAACCACTCATGTCAATTGATTCTTATTTTACAAGTCCATACTCTTTTTTACTTTCAGTTACCTCTATATGTAATATATATTATGGGTAAGTATTGCGATCATAAAAATTTTCGAATCTGAGTTTTTAACGGAAATACATGTTTTGAGGTCTCCTGAGTCCAAATAACGAAGTCCCACAAAATGATCTGTGAGGGTGCGTGTATATGTATAATAAAGTGAAATTGCATAATTAAGGATTTTATATGCCTCAGATGTTACAGCAACTTTTTTCTTAAAATGGCTCTAACAATTTTGATTAAACTCGGTGTATCATTGTATTATTAAGTGGTCTTTAATATCATTTAGATGTTATCCCCATTGATGTCATTTTACAGGACTTAAATGACCAAAGTCTTCCTCTTAAGGATTTGTAATATAGTTTATTTAAAAAAAAAATAAATTTATCAAAATCATTTGATAAATTTTCCTTTTGTGAAATCCGAACATTATCCACTTACAATTAGTGTGACAACTTTTAAACTATCCTTGGCAGACAATGAAAATCTCATAATTTCATTTTAATACACTTTACTATGGAAAATAACAGTTTAATAACTAATAGTTCTACAATCCATAATCATTAATATAGATGTGTTATCTGTAACCTTTAAGCATTACCTCCGTTTAAAATGCACTTCGAACATTTTATAATAGCCCAACATTGTCCGAAAATAATTTCGATTCGAAGTAGAGAGGTAAGTGAAAGTTGTGTAATGCGGACATTAGATTTTTTAAACATAAATAACAAGCTTCTGATAGATTTTCCTTACCAATTTTTATGAGTATGTAAGTAGGTTACTATGATATAACTACTTTTTTTTTAAATCTAGATCACAGTGGCTACCAGAAAGTTAAAATGAAATTACCTGACATTTCCCTATTTAATGATAGTTTTACCTGAGCAATATGTCTGGGTACACAAATATTAAAAATGTATAATGTTTAATTCTCTTCAATATATTTATGACACTCAACTATCAAAACTAAATTTATTTACTATACATGAATGAAAATAGACTACAAAAAGATTGGGGTAAAAAACATTCAGTCTTTTAAATAAAAAATATAATGTTTTATTTTTATTTTGAAAAACTAAAGTTTTAGTAATTTATTTTTGTCGCCTTTATTTTATTGTGATAAACTAAGAGGAAGTTTAACTAATAGTGAAAATTCCCTGACTTTTAATTTTCCCAGGTCAGTTGCCACCCTGTAGATTATTCTAAAGTCCAAAAAAAAAAAAAACTAATTCGCTCATTTTTTTAATAGAATCTGAAAAAATGTCTGCAGAAAGTGAGATAAATATGAATTCCTCAGTAAAAACACGCAATGAATCTGATTCCAAAAACAAACCTTCACACTAAAAAAAAAAAAAGTTTGAAAATAATATTACTTCATCAACACTAGCCTTGAAGGAGTGTGATACAAGTATTTTTAAAAAACAATTCATTTTAAATTTTTTAAACCTTTTTATTCATATGAAAATTAAAAACAAATTTATTTTATTGTAAAGAAAAGTTTATTCTTTATAGTACAATTTTAATTCCTTATTTAATCATGATTAGGGTTCACTCTGGAAATAACCAAATTAATTTAAAATACGTAGTTAATTAATTTAAGTACTTTTAAAACACCATAAGAGAATAAGGTTTATTACTTCAAGTGCGGAAAGCAAAATTTTAATGATATAATTAAAAAGAAGTAATTCTGCTCTGATCATGTGTGATTGTATGTATAATTGAGCCTTTCAGTCGACGGAATGTCCATTATTATTAATTTTGTTGATATTTTTAGTGAGTAAATTGATACCTTTATTCACAATTCTATATTTTAAAACTGCAATCACCTACTTTGGAATCAACTTGCTCACTGTCTGTACAGATATTACTAATTGTCCCTACTAGAAACAATATCGCTAAAATGACCACTCAAAAATATAGATATTGGAGTTCTGTCAACTGAAAGGCTCAATTAATAAAAACACATCTTTAATAGTATAAATATGGTATATGGACTCTTTTTCATTCTTAAGCTTTAATTTATCAAAGGAAATTAGGTAAACAAAAAATGACAAAAATGCGATAGGAGAGGAGAGTTTTTATTCAATAATAAGAATTACAAATACATATATACAATTAATAAGATATACAACTTTCAAAATAATATAAAAAGTAAATTTGCAATAAACTAACAGAAAAGAAATTTAAAAAAACAAACAAAATAATAATAAAATGATCGATTAAAAAATTACACGTAATAATTATCATTAATAAACATTTACAGTTCGGAATGTTTTTCTTAAATGAAATTGTTAAATGTTCAGTTTTAAGAAGAATCTTTTCAAATTCAAAAATTAAATTCCATACAAAAAAGAAAACAAATATTTGAATAATGTAATATTCTGATAATTTTGGTGCGGAATCGTTATCTAAACTCCAAACAAGTAATAAATTACAATAGGTAAGCTTAATTTCGTACACCTAGCAAAGTCGAATAGTTCAAAAAAATTTTTTTTGGGTCCTCTCAAATATCAGGCAATTTTTTTTTATTTTGAAAACCAATTATATACAATTAATAAAAAATAATACATAAAAATTATTAATTTAGTAAAGTGGGTCAAAAGGTAAGTAGGCCGGGGTTTGAGTCTGTGGTTAATGAAAGGGAACGATACAATAACTTCATTACAAGAATTGTTTGGTTTCAAAGAAGCTGCGGTTTCGTTAAAACAATAAATTTAAAGGTAAAATTATCAAAAAACAATAAAATTCGTTATCGATAAAAACAATAAGAATATAAAAAAAAAGAAACAAGAGAGTAATACAAAAGTTTCTTAAACCTAACCCAAATAAGAAATAAATAAATACTGCTAACTATTTAAGAGTATATATTTCTTTATACAATGGTGTTGATATTTACAAAATTAAGTCACTATATCGGCTAGAGACACACACTGGTCGTCGCCTTAACAGTCTTCATTACCCTTCAACTTGGAAACAAAAAAACAAACAAAACAAAACAAATACAAAGCAATGATAAGTCATCACTCAAGTGTTACTTTAAAACAATTTTTCCAAGACATAAATTATTATCCAAATACAGAGGGTTCTGAATTTTGCATAGATAAAAATTGTAAAGTCCAACTTCGCACTATGAATATATATATATATAATATATAAATATATTTATATATTATATACATACATATTACAAAAAGGAAAAAAAAAGTATGAAACATTATAATATTGAAATCGTCCACGGCCTTCCATTTTCAGAACCCCAACGTACTTACCGTCACTTACAGATTAAGATCTGAGCGACCCTTCACCTCACCAGGTACAGAGGTAGCATTATCTATATATAAAAGATACATATATAGATCCCCGAGTGGTGTAACCACCTCAGTCAATCTGAAACAACCAAAGATCGAATGAATTTAAGAAAAAAAAAAAACTTTTATTTTACTATATGACTTACTAAAACTAGTTAAAAACATGACATAATTTAAAAAATCTGGTGCGGTACATGCATCACACAACTTTCACTTGCCACACTCTTCTTAGCAGAAATAGGTATTTTCAGACAAAGGCAAAGTGAAAGTAAAAATTATAAACGCTATATTGATTTATATTTCATTGTGGGTATTTTTATAAGTAACCTTATATATACAAATTTGAATATTTATATCGCTGTAATCTATACAATTAAATATTAAATAATAGCATCTATGAAAACCACATATGCATATTTACATAATATTGTTCTAATCTTTCGGGCGAGCTCGGATTCCTTTGGTTGCTCAATTACAACTATTCTCCGTTACGATTTCTTATTTCTCTTTTAGTTAATTATCAACTTGTTCCATAGTTTATAATAGAGATTAATGTGAAATGATCAAATGTTTCAAATAAAAAAAAAATAAAGGTACTTTAGGGGAAGCTAATATTGAAAGCTTTCAGTTATATAATAATATAGAACCAAAGGAATCAAGCCATAATCCTAGACATTAAAGAAAATGTTCGTACTTATCAAATGCAAATTTAACATGAGTGAAGCCACAAGGCTAACAGAATAAGCACGGAAAATGCAATATACTACCAGAGTTGCAACACTGTTGTAGAGAAGCTAGAGGTAGCTAAGGACTATCTACCTAATTTTGATCGGTGTACCTGTCGCTACATTCATACAGAGCTGAAAGCTGGATATTGACTGACAGGCAGGAGAGCAAAATCACCGCGGTTGAAATGAAATTTTTGCAAAGAAGAGCTGGAAAGGATAGGAGAGACCATGGACGCAACAAGAGGATACGATATGAACTTGAACCCATTGAAGAAGATGGACTATGTTACTGATGGCAGAAGATCTCAAGGATATCGGAGAATATCATAATATTTGGAATATATCTATAGACTTAGCAGATGGAGAGGCAAAGATCTCCATCAGGTCAGGAATCTAGCAGGAAACAGAGAAGTGTGGAATTTGTGGTTGTCCACTCTCCTATGCCGAGAGGCACAAAAGAGTGAAGTGAAAGAAGAAGAAACCAACCGCAAGGCTTAGTTAGTTTGAATATAATATACTTAAGAATTAAAATAGCCTTCATAATAATTATAATCAAGCATATGCATTTTGGCAGCATATCTAACTAGACAATATTTTAAGTAAATATAATATTTACAAGATTTAAACAGTAAATATACACTTACGTTATTCTGATTCCGCATATTTTTATCATAAACAGATAACCTCTTCTTGCATATTGTTAGCTTTCTTATTCTGAAAAAAATTATTATAAAATGTAATTGCTCATATATTATTTTATATATTGTTTATGAGGAAGAGTTATAATGGTAGTAGGTTTTCTAATGGAAAAGCATCTCTTTCATAGGTCTCACGTTTCGGGTAAATGACCCATCATCAAAGACAATTTAATCTGGTAGTTGATATCTCATCCATCTCTTTGTCCTACAATGTATATTGCAACATTTGTCAATGTTCTAATCTTTCGGGTGCGCTCGTATTCCTATGGTTCCTCAATTACAACTATTCTCCGTTACTATCTCTTATTTCTCCTATAGTATTAACTATAAAATTCTTTCATATTTTATATTTAACTATCTCTTTTATAATAGAGATTAATGTGATATGGTCAAATGTTTCAAATAAAAAAAATTAAAGGTACTTTAGGGGAAGCTAATATTGAAAATAAGCCATTAAAGCACCGTTATAGAACATCAATAAGAAAAAAACCTACATAATATTAAAATATGCTTAACTCTACACTGATATAATGAATTTAATCAAAATCGTAGAAGCCGTATTTGAGAAAATAGTAAAAATGTGTTTCATCGATGACCTGTGTAACATCTCAGGTATATAAAAACCTTAAATATGGAATTTAACTTTCATAAAACTTTTTGTTTTTGAGCTGCACTTGGTTACTTGGACTCAGGAGATTTTAAAATGTGTATTTCCGTTTAAAACTCAGATTCGAAAATGTTTACGATCACAATACTGTCCCTTACAATATATTGCATATATATGTAAGTGAAAGTAAAAAATTACCCGTGGAAGAGATGCTTTTCAATTAAAAAACCTGTAAAATGTAAGTGAATAAATATAGTTAAATAATATAAATATAAATAAAAAGTATATAATATAAAGAGGAATAGTTTATAACAAGATAATAACCTCTAAAGTTGTTTTACTTGAGTCAAGTATTTCATGGTGACGATTATGCTCCTCAGCAGATAGTGAGGAATTAGAATCTTCACCGCAAGAAACAACAATCCTGTTCATAGGTGTATCCCCATCCTGGAAAATGAGATTAATTAAAACCATCATTTACACATCATATTTTTACAACCTAAACACTAAATATCATACAATAATTTATAGACTATATTTTTTAAATAAGAAATATATTGATAATCCAGAATGAAAGAGGTATAATTCTAAACTAAAATTTAAATAGAATAAAACGGCATAATTAAAAATTTTAACAGGAATTGTAATGATTAGTCCTCGATACTCACCATTAAAGAGTACGAGTATAAGAGTATGACCATATAGTTGAGATCTACCAGTAAATGTATATAACATTTGTTTCAGGAAAAAAAAAAAAAAATGCTGTAAATTATTTCACAATGTTTTTTTTTGCCAAACAATTATAAATCTAAAGTGACATTACCTTCCTAGTGACAAAGAAAAACAAATCAAAGGTGCTTCCAATTATTAGCCTAAACATTTTTTTTTTCATCATTAGGAATTCGCTAAACAAAAAATAGCATTACCTCAGTAATACATTAAAAAATCCAAAACAAAGGATATAACCTTTGCAGTATAACATATAAAAAAGATCTTGAGACCATATCTTTGCTCTAAATTGTCCGATTTTAAACATTTTTTTAGGATTTCGAAAACCTTTTAATAACCATATACAATATCAACAAAAAAGTGCATATTGTTGAAGTATTTTATATAGATAAATTTAAAGGGCATTGAGAAGAAGACTTTAGCCAAGTTTCACTGAAATAGGTATATTCGTTTTGGCGCTACAGTCTCTAGCAACGCAGGTTTTTCAGCTGTAATCTTGAAAGTTAATAGTAAAAACACTAAGAAGAAATTGTCATTGGCAAGTAGGATAAAGCCACTTTAACTCAATGTACCAACAAGAAACATGAGAATAACAAAGATTAATCTTATGAAGCAATTCATAAGTTTTATGTGGGCGGGGTGGTTACCTCGGTGAACCAAGTGTTGAGAATTTTTTCAAACATAAAAAAAAAATTCTGAGCCGAATATTGGCAACTATTTTACTTTGTATTTACACATGAAAATCCTTTAATTCATAATTAAAATTAATTCCTTTTCCCTGTCAAACTCTGTTACAGAATGTTATTTTTAGCCAATAAAATAACCTATTTGAACTTTGCAAGTTTTATTTCCCTATAATTAGTATTACTAAGGTTTAAGTTAAAATATATTTTTTTATCAAACCAAATATATACTTATATATTTTTTTGTGTCATTATATATTATTAACATAACATTAAATATCAATTAATAAGATCAAAGTTTTAGTATTTGGCTAGTAGATATTTAAGTTTAATATAAAATATCTACCGACTATTTTAGTTTTATAGATCACAAAAATCAACTTCTTTATCCACATAACTCTAAATCAACCCTGATATGTTTGGGATTTCGCTCTTATGAAACTGAACTAGTGTGAAGTTGGTTTCACTATTTTAATTCTATTTAACTATTTTACCACAGATGTATTGATAAATTAAAAATTTGATTATATTTCTACAACTGATACAGGTGAGAATTATTAATATGTATAATTTGTTTTTAAAAGATAATAATAATTTGTTTCATTTTATTATAACATTTAATTTATTAAAATAATGATTTTGGATATCAAAAATTATAAAATAGTGTTAGAAAGATTTAGATGGCGCTGGGTCGAGTTGATTCTTGATCAATTCTAAAAAGTTGAGGCAAGATGAGTGATTTACATAAAGGAAGTGTTCTTAAGGAAGTTAGCATTTTACGAAGAAGGTATCTTAGCTGAGAAGGGTGTACCTGTTATCAGTGTTACTTATTACAGTTACATTGTATTGGTGAAAACAACAATAACGCTGGTAAGGATTATATATTGTAAATTATTGATTGTATTAATTAATAATTGTTAAACTTATTTTGGTTGTTACTTTATTTAAAAGTGCCTGAAAAATGTAATAATTCCTAAACAGTATATACTAATAAATCATAGTTATGAAGTAGCCATACACCAGTTAGATATTAGCTCTCAAATTTTATAAAACTAAATTTTTAAAACATAAAATAACTCAAATATTTTTTGACACACATTATAATAATAATAATATGAAAGACCAAAAGTCCAAAAAGAGGTCGCTGAGTTGAAAAAGAAAGAGTGCCAAAATACGGAAATATTCATTTTTACTTTGCTTAAAAGCCATCTATTCACCTATATATCTTTAGAAAAAAAAAAGATTTTTTTTTTTTTTAATATTTACTATAATAATAATAATTTATTTTAATTCTTGATGAGAATCTGCTACAATTCATAATAAAATTATCAAAAAATGAAGTTTAACTTATTCAAACAAAAAAAGTGATTTAATGTGAGATAGGGGCAGCTTCTTCTTTAAAATTCTATTTCTTCATATTGCAGCACTCTTCTTCCAAGCTAGCAATATATTAATTGTTCGCATATAATAGAAAATTTTCAACACAAAGTCTCTAAAATAACTGTAAACAACAAACCTTTCAATATTTTGCCGATTCAGGCATCATCAGAGCAGGAAAAAACTATTATCACATGTGAGCAGGCAAAATACGACAAATGTCAAAAGTTAGAAAAAGACACATCAATTACATGTTTATTTAAATATTTTTTTACTGTTAATGTAAACGATAGCTGTATTTAGTCTGCAAGTAGGTCTCAGTAAGGTTAGTGGTTCAACAGTATTAAAGATTTGAAGCTTTGTGTTTGCAATTTTCCTACTACATACCTAGTCGGCTGCATATTCTTTGTATAAAAAAAATAAAATAAAATAAAAATAAAAAATGTCATATCTGACTGAAATTCCAGGTTTCATTGAAGTCACCACTGGATTTTATATGGTACAAGAGAACAGACAGTAGGTGTTGTAAGTAACTTCTATTAAAAGTTAATGGACAATGATGACCGATAATCAATTCATTATTTTCAGTTAAATGACGTTAATGCAACATAATTTATGTTATTTAAATTAATTGAAGAAAGAGTCTAATATTGATATAATTATCATTCTCAAATTAAAAAAGATATACTTATATATGAACTAATTACACCAATCCTCCATGAGTATACTGACACCTACTGCCATGCATCTCTATTTAAAAATAATAAAAACACATATTTAGTGCAATGACTTTGAATGAAACAGGGCTATATGATTTTCACTTAAGAGTTTATTATCAGGTAATTAAGGATCACATGCCATTTCAGGAAGTGTTTGGTCTAACTTTTGTTTCTTCTGCAACAAGTCGAGGGATGAATCAGAATGACGCTTTTTAGTAGCATCAAAAATAACCGGCGGAGGCGGTTGAGCTGTCACACCATTTTTACGGATCGGAGGAGATGTACTGTTTCTGGATGCTCCTGCTACCTGTTCATTAATACGCAACTTATAAGTAAAAAATAGACTCATATCAATATCATTTATTATATATAACTAAACTACTAAACTATATTAACCGCGCTACCTAATACAGATTAAATAACTAATTATTTATAACAAAGAAAAAAAATTGTACTCAGAATGAAATTTAAGTTTATTTAAGCAGAATAAATGAAATATAACAAGATTAACTGTGTAAACGATAACTTTATAACAATTGTCTAACTCATAATTTAAGTAAAAACAGTAGTTAATTTCGATAAGGGATTGAATAACTTAAATCAAACTTGTTACAAAACCAAGCCTGAATCCCCTAAATGTAAATTCCATCAAATTAAGATTACAGATTAATTCTCCCAATCAAAATATTAAGCAAAGGGGCAATGATTTATTTAAATATAAGTAGTAACATTTTTTTTTAAAAAGAAGCTAAATATATTTTCAACTGTTAAGTGCAATGGGGATGTTGCTTTCACAGATATTCTTATTGGAACCGGTGAGATTGAATAAGCACTTATCGCTATCATCGCCATCCTGAAACAGGCTGATATTAGGCGATGCAATAGCAAGTGCACGACATAGCTCGCTCATCGCGCGGCGCAACAGCGGCTGACCAATGCTTGTTTTAATCATCGCTTGTGACTGAGATAATTCAGCAACAAGCTCTTCAGTGTTCTCTGTACAAACCTTTTTCTCTCGCTTCAGTACATGAGCCGGCAGGTAAGCACTAAGCTGTTTTCTGAAATTTAGGAAATACTTAATTTAGTATTAGCAGAAAATATACATTATACATTATATAATACAAAATTATTTTATGAGTCATTAATAATAAGCAATTGCAATCCCTTAAATCATAGTTTCTCAATCTTTTATACCACATAAAAATGATTGGTGAACCATCGGGTTTGGAATAAATAATTAATATTTATTTAATTGATTTGTTTAATATCAAAGACTTACATCTGTAATCGTTAAAATGTTAAGAAAAAACCAATTTTCTGAAGTATAGTTTTAATTTAAACCAATTCTAATGATTTTTTTTTATTCAAATACAACATACTTAAATAAAATCATTAGAAACAGTTTGAGTTGAATCTATAAAACAAAAATTGACTTTTTAAATCAAAATAAATACATTTTGAATAATAGAATGCAGTATACTAATATAAAAAATAACTTAAAGTAAATTTTCTTAAAATAAACACAACACTATTGTACTAAAATTAAAACGCGGACCACAGATTGGGAAATTATGCTTTAAACAATTATTTATACTATAATCTGATTTCATTCATCCATTTCACTGCAATTTAAAAAGTTTTATACATAGTCCCTTTTTTTTTAAAGGTACAGATGCATATTAGGGCCGATGAAAACACAGAGAGTGTTTCCACAATACATATATAAAATTCAGGAAAGAGTGTAAAACCATCACAGCCATTTCTTTTAAATATACACTAGGCAGCTGACATTACAAATTGGTTATAAAATAAAGGATTCATATTTTAATCCACATTAATTGAACAGTTGTTTCATAGACAGTACATGTGTAATTTTTTTAATAATCTTTCTTAAGTTGAAATTTTTCGGAACATTGTTAATGGAAACATCTTTTAATGCAAGAAAATACACAATATATAATGTAAAGATTGATTGATTATGTTATACATTTTTAATAGATCTTTATCAATTAACATAAATTTATGTTTAAAATATTTTATTAATTGTGTGTGGTTTTCAAAACTGTTAAAATGTACTGTTTCTGAAATAACTGATTCAATAATTTCATAAAGATCAAAATATAAAATTTAAAAAATAGATGCAGATATTAAAAGCTTAGAAGTATCATGCAAGTCTTATTAATTTTCATGAAACATAAAAAATAAAACGTATTGAATTCTGTGGAAACAATAGCAGTATTCTGAAAAAAAAATCATTTAAATAAAATTTACTTGTGCAAACGAGTTGACAGTTTTTTAAAAGTATTTATGAATTTGAATTTAAAAACCATATTTTCTTAAGTTTTTATGGTCATATTATTTTATTTTTAAGTAGATGAAAAGATAAGATCAGGTGGACAGAGATCCGAATTCTTATAAAGTTTAGAATTGCAAACTGCTTAGTTCGCATTTAATAAATTGATCTATTTGAACGAAATTTGATAACTTGAAATCTTTCATGTGTTTTAGTTATTTAAATAAAAATAGAGTGATAGTTACATTGCCACAAAAAAAAATATAAAAAAAAAAAATAAATGTTTGGCCATAATAAAAACAGCAATAGAACATAGAGAATGACATAATGTTATAATAATCCTAAAACAACTATAATAAGAAACTTATTGATAAAAAACTTACCTCTTAACATGTCTAGCTTCTATCTTCATCGAGTCCTTAATCATCTTGATCGCTGAAGCCTGTCGATGTACTGAAAATAATACTAATATCCTATTAGATTAGAGGAGGCAGAAAAATTTGTGGATATTATATATAAATTATGGGTTGATGGTTGACTGTAGATAATAATTGAAAAGAAGGATGGTTGATAAAAAATGGCAAAAATAAATAATAATATTTATTTTTGCCATTTTTTATTTTACTGGTCACACCAACCATCCTTCTCTCCAATAAATTATGAATATTAAATTTAATTTAATTATTTATTTAATTAAATTAACCCATCATGTACAATTAAACTTTAATTAATTCTCTTAAACTTAATCGTGTATATCATAGTTTAGTCCATTACTTTTGTAAAATTAACTGCTATTAATATATCATAGAAATCACTCAATATTTTCAAAAATCTTAAAATAATAATAATTTTAAGTTATTTTTTCTTTTTAATAAGAAGTTGTATTCCTAAACCCATCCTTCAACGCTCTTAA
Organism: Nezara viridula; assembly: GCA_928085145.1. Lineage (NCBI taxonomy): Eukaryota > Metazoa > Arthropoda > Insecta > Hemiptera > Pentatomidae > Nezara > Nezara viridula. Next base: position 19,618,359 of record OV725077.1, read on the forward strand.
TAATAACAATAAATTTGATGTCAAAAATGCTACGGGATTGAGAAAGAAATAATTAAAAATATCCAATATAATATAAAAGATGTAGAAATTATAAGTTTAGATGCTGAATCACTTTTTACTAATATACGATTAGATGAATGTATAAAAATTATAGATAACAATTGGGATAGCGTAAAAAATGAAACCAAAATTAAAGATAAAAGAATATTCATCAAAGGAATAAATCAATGAACAAGAAATAACAATTTCAAATATAATAATAAATTTTATAAACAACTTTGGGGAGTCGGGATGGAAAGTCAGCGAATTTAAGTGGCATATTTTTAAACAAACTGATCACAACACAACTATCTAACTTAGAACAAAAACAATTGTTAATCAAAAAATACATAGATGACTTGCTACTTATAATAAAAAAAGATTCGGAAAATGAAATACTGGAAAGCTTCAACCAATATAACAAAAGAATCAGATTTACAACAGAAAAAGCCACAAACAACAGACTCAGATTTTTGGACATGGACATTATTTTGGACAAAGGACAGATACTTACTTACTAAACGGACAAAAAAAGAGAAAACCAGTAATAGAATCGTTAACTTTAGCTCAAACCATCCCAAATATCAAATAATTAATACAGCCAAGAACCTAATAAATAAAGCAATAGAACTTACTGACAAATCTTTCATTCCACAAATAAAAACAGAAATATACAAAATACTTATTGACAATTTTTACCCTGTAAACTTAATCAACAAGCTTTGGTACAGTCGATTACATACAACACTAAACCATAATGATAATAAAACCAAAAAACACCAAAAGAAAACATTATAATAAAGAACCCTACACAACAATTCATCACCCAATTTTTAAAAAACAAAACAAATTCAACAAACAAGGAACAATCAGGACAACATGTCACAAACAATCAAAATGGACTTTGACTACAACTAAAAAATGACATACATACCTGAACTTACTAACAAAATTAAAAACGTGTTTAAAAATTATGACATAACAGAAATCCAACTTGGGCAATATAATAATAGTAAACTGAGCAGACACATCACCGATACAAAGGTAAAATAGACTTAATAAACGAGAAAAATGTAATTTATAAATAAAATTGTCAAAACTGCCCCAAAACCTATATTGGTGAAACATCCAAACACTTAGGGACCAGAATTTCACAACACATTACTAACTGTAAAAATACAAAAAACATAAACACAACAGCTTTAGCACATAACCAAAAAACAACAATAGAAAATTACTTGAACCCATACACATCACAAAAAACAATAGAACAGTAAATTATAAAACAGACACCAAACATTTAGGGACACATTATGCAGACATATTAAACAAAATTAAAATATAAATTGCAGCTACATAAAAAATAAATGTTTAACAACAATAGTATAAAAATAAATAGTCATATCCAAAGGTCTTGTATTCACCATGGCAGATGGTGACCAGAAATAAATGGTCTAAAGGCATGATGATGCTCTGGATATTATATACTTTACTTTATTATAACATGAATTTAGAACCTGACAATGGAGCACATTAGATTCAAGATAACAACTCAATTCTGACATGTATTGTAACATGCATTATATTTCAACTCAATTTTTAGCCATGAATCAAAGAAAAACATTGGGATTGTAGTTCTGAAGATGGGAATAAATATCCCAAAACATTAACATGTAATGCGGAAATACAACAAATAAATCAATTGTTGTTTAATGGAAGTCATTATTGCCAAAAACAAAAAATAATTTTAAGCTGCTGGTAACATAATACAAAATAAGATTAATGAATTTGCTTGAAAGCACTATATTTCACAGAGCAAATGATTACTAGGCCAAAAAAAGCAGCAAATCAATTACTACAATAAACATCAGAAAAACTTTGTTTATCCGTAACTTTTTAACCAAGGAGAAGAGTAAAAACTGAAAAAAGTTGGATTTTTATCCCATGATATTGACTATTTCAAATAAGAAAAAAACAAAAAATATAAAAATGATAACTATTCACTAAATGATTTCTAAGAAAATTTTTAACTAATAAATTCCAATGAAATGCAAACACACTGACATCCCCTGCGTCAAAAGGGGAATGAACGCAATCCGATGCAGACCCTACTGCCCTGCAAGATCCGGAATATTGCTGCGCTTAAAGCTCGTATCCAAAAGAGACGAAAATAAAAGTTTATTTTCATTTCAGTTTAATACCACTCATATATCACTCAAATACAAGTTTTCTAATGTAAATTCTTTTTCAAAAAACTGTTTTTATAGTTTAAACAAATTTAGTTAATGTTTATACAAAAATTCGTCTATTCGCTATTACTAAAGTTTTATTGTACTTTCGAAAAATATCGATATGGAGTATAATAAAATCAAATTTAAAAATTCAACTTATGTATCTTGGGAGTAAATTAGTATATAAAGGGTTAAAATTATAAACTATAATAATTCTATAAAACGATTTTTAAGAATGCATGACGCTAATGACATAATAATTAAATGTCAATAAAAAAATAGTAAAATCAATAAAAAAAATTGGAGTCATGCTTCAGGATCTTGACTCTGAATTTTAAAATGCATTCTTTATGACCGACTAAATTAAAATGCATTCTTTATGACCGACTAAATAATGCATTGACAAAAATAAAAAATTCTCAATGCAATTTAAGTATAATTTTAGCTGCCTTTTATTATCACCCAAATCTTGTACTAATCACATCTATAAAAGGATAAAAAATGTGCTAAGTGATTGGTATGATTTTTTCTTTTCAACTGCTTTATATTTATGATTGTTAAATTTTAAATTATATATACAATACAGAATTTTTTAATGATAATATTGAATAATATTATCAGTATTCTTTAATATTATCGTATTAAATCATCCTTAAACGAGGGGGCCGAGGAGATTTTGAAGACAACACAGATAAAGGCGAGCAAGGAATGGTACGATGAGGAATGCGACCGGACACTTCGGGACAGAAAAGAAGAGAGATTGAGAATGCTTACTGTGGGTACAAGAAGAAGTAGGCAGGAGTATATCTCAATGAGAAGGATCGCAAAGAAGATACATATACATGTAGGCAGAAGAAGAGAAATTTTGAAAAAAGTAAACTCGAAATACTTTATTAAAGCGATTTTGATTCAAAACTAAAATCGCAGAAAATTCTACAAAGGGGTGAAGGAATTCAAGAATAGTTTTCAACCCAAAATGACAATATACAATAATAAGAAAGGTGAACTTATTAGCGGTCCATCAAAAATCTTGGAGATGTGGCGAGTATATTTTAATGATTTGTTAAATGTTGAGCAACCAATCCCAAGCAGTGTAGTGCGAAAATGCCCTAGAGTAGGACAGGAGGAAGTTAACAACAGTGATGTAGAGCCTCCAGATTATGAAGATATTTTAGATGTAATAGCCGCATTGAAGAATAATAGATGTCCTGTTCTGGTTAGTATAGATGCAGAGATAAGAAAGAATTGCGGAGAGCCTTTGTTAAGAGAGATCTACAACCTGATGATGGAAGTCTGGATAATGGAACACTGCTATCATATGCCCTGTTTTCAAAAAAAGAGAAAAAACAAACTGCGACAATTATAGAGGCATTTCATTGTTAAATACAGTATACAAAGTATTTGCAGTTCTTTTGAATAAAAAAGTTCAATTTTGGTACCAGAAGGTTTTAGGTAAATACCAGTGTGGTTTTAGACCTGGTAAATCAACTACAGATCACATTTTCTCGATAAGGCAAATGTTAGAAAAAACATGCGAATACCAAATGGACTTACATCATGTTTTCATAGATTTTAAACAGGCATATGAAAGTATAAGCAGAGAAAAATTACTGAAGGCAATGAAAAAATTAGGGAATCCACAAAACTGGTCAGTTTGACAAGAATGACCCCTAAGCGGTAGTAGATCAGTTGTGAAAATTAATGGCCAATTGTTGGAGGATTTCGAGGTTACTTTAAAAGATGGGCTTAGGCAAGGAGATCCTTTATCCCCTATCCTATTTAATATTGCTTTGGAGTATGCAATAAGGGCGATCCGGACATATCCTGGTTGCACGATTTATAATAGAATGACAGTATCTGGCTTATCCTGATGATGTTGTAATAACGGCAAAAAATAAAACATTAGCAGGGATATTAGAAGAATTAAAAACTGCAACTAAAGAACTAGGGCTTCAAATAAACAAACAGAAGACTGTTTACATGCAAACGTCAAAAAAGCTAAGTGAAACAGTCGAATGTGTCACAATTGGTAATCACACCCTAAAATTGGCCGAAAATTTTAAATATTTGGGAGCACTAGTCACAGAAAACAATGAAATGGTAGAAGAATTAAAAGCAAGGATGTCTGCCGGGAATAAGTGCTGTTTTGCATTGCGAAAAATATTGAATTACAGATCTCTTTCTCACAGAACAAAGATCACGGTGTATGAGAGAGTCATCAGACCCATCGTCACCTATGGCTCTGAGACTTGGGTGATCTCTAAAGCATCGGAAAAAAGGCTACTCGCATGGGAGAGAAGGGTTCTCAGCAGGATCTATGGCCCAGTGTGCGAACAAGAACAATGGAGAATTTGCACTAATAAAGAACTATATGAAAAGTATGTGAGGCCGGATTTGGTCTCAATTGTGAGGGAAAACCAGATCAGATGGTTGGGCCATGTGGCGCTTATGCACCAAGACGCGATTCCCAAACGCTTGCTAGAGGATCGGCCTGCTGCAAAACGTGGAAGGGGAAGATCACGCCTGAGATGAGTGGACCAGGTAGAGGACAGCCTGAAAAGGATAGAATTCGAAGATGGAGAATGCTCACTCGGGATAGAGGAGAGTGGCGAAGGATAATAAGAGAGGCCCAGGTTCTTACGGGACCGTAGCACCAAGAATAAATAAATAAACTATTACATTCTGTCTCAATCAAAAGTAATGGTTATAGTAGAGACCGGATTTCCATGTTATTGCACATTTTAATGGCTTCTGTCTAGCAATTCCGGACCCGAATATCTATCCGTTTCAGGATATCCAGAATAACCTATTTAAATTTTGTATTGCACATTTTGCTGTTTTTGGCACAAATTGCACATTTTTGCACTTAGTTGATTTATAAATACAGAGTATATGAGCGAGTTAATGTTTTTATTTTAATATATTTTTAAAATTAAATTTATTACTTTTATTATCTCATAAAAAAATATGATGAAGGTAAATAATTCTGTGACAAGCAAAAATTGAATTTAATACTACAAAAGAAAGAAGTAAACACTAGTGAAAAATATTCTTGGTATAGAACTTTCCTGAAGTATTGGATGATAAAAAGCTCATTTCCTACAATAAGCTGTTTTGTTAGTAAGACATTTATTATTATTGTTTTGACTTGAAATCTGACTCATTCGTTCAGCCCTTCAGTATCCCTTCTGGCTTTGAATTAGTTTGTAGTAACTTCATTATTATAAAAAATAATAATAATAATAATAATACTGAAAGTAAAATCTAGTTTCTTAAAAATTGTTTAAATTTTAATTAAAAAGTTATGTGCTGTATGTTAGAAATTTTACTTGTTTAAAAAATAAAGTTTTCATTATTATTTTTAATAAAAATTAAATATCTAAAATTGGTCTGTAATTAATTCCTCCCATCATTCTTTTCTTCAAACCTTCAATTTTCTACATTACATTATTTTATTCCTTGTATGTCATACGATAGACAAAAAAACCAATTTCAGGACAATTCAAACAAATATATTCGATTATTTGTCTGTTAATTATTGAGACCTTATTCTGTAGGGAGAAAAATTAATTTTTCATCCCTTTCATCCAAGTGTTTTGCTTTTTATCTTGAATTTTTTGTTGTTAAATGATAGAAAAGTGTATTGAGTCAATCTAAATTTATATAATCCTTATTATTGTTTAAATTTCTCTTTCTTTAAGGTTTAGCTTAATTGTAATTTATGTCATATATTGTTGTAATTTGTTGATTATAATCCAGAATTTCATTTTCCATGTTACATTTCATTTTTTTTTTTATAAATCTTTAATCTCTCGTTAACACAAGATCTTATAAAATTTTAACATATTAATATTATAAATTAAACAATATTGATGATTTTGTGTGTTCTAAGGTGTTAATTACACAATTACGTATTTTGGGTTTGTTGAGGAGAGGGGGAGAGAACCACTGCATGATTTTGCACTTTTTCCGGTTTTTGCTGCACGTTTTTCAGATTTTATTTGCATGAACATTCGGTCTCTATTTATAGTGGTAGAACACATCCACACCAATATTACAGAAAATTTAAATAAATTTAGTAATAGCAATTGAATGAATAAGAATATGCACAAATAAACACAAAATGAATAACAAGTATGTTAAACTCTTGCATACTTAAACATATTGTTTAAAATCAGCCAAGAGAACAACCAATCATGCTTGTTGCCCCACCTGTGGAAAGAAAAGCAGTACTCCACAAGATTCCAAAGCTTTATTAACTAAATCACTGGTCTTAAAAGCCAGGAGGTTGAGCGAGGGTACTATAGAAACTACATTTACAGCAATAGATACTCATAACTTGAGGCGAGGATCTGGCTATTTCCACAACTCCAATATAGTAACGATATGATTTTAAAAAAATAAATAAATAATATGAGGAGTTGATGGGGGGAGGGGTGCGGTCAAATAAATACTAAATTATAGAAACAGTAGTATTATCAGACCTAACCACATACGCTCCTTTCCTTCTTCCCGTGACCTTATTCTTCTTAAAATCCATTTTAATCAATACATCAGAAACCTCTTACACTCTAAACAAATCATCTCAATACCCTACTTATAGAAACCTCATATCTTTTAACTCCGTGGCTCCCCATTTCTATGGTCTTCCAAAAATTCACAAACCTGGCACTTCCCTCCGTCCTATCACTTCTAATATTAACTCTCCCTTTTTAAAACTAAGCGAATTTCTACTTCCATCCATGCAAATCCTTAGTCATCGCAACCTATATGATATCCACAACTTTTATCTACGTAATCTGTTATTATCTCTAGCCATTCCTGAGATAATAACAGGAAACTACATTCTAGTCTCCTTCGAAGTTAAAAGCCTCTTCACAAACATCCCTATAGATAAAGCCCTTCTTATAGTAGAAAAAAACTGGTCATCCTTAGAGTCTTATACCTCTCTCAACCGTTCCTTATTTATTGAATCCCTACAACTTTGTTGCAAATCCGGTTATCTCATGTTCCGTGGACAAGTTTACAACCAAATTGCAGAACTAGCTATAGGTAACATGCTCGCACCAAACTTATCTAACATCATTCTAAGTGATCTCCTTAACACCATAGCTCCTCAGTTTCCTAATGACATATTCCTCATAAAAAAATATGTCGATCTTCTCCTTCTCAATCCTGATACTATTCCTGAAATCCTTTCCGTCTTTAACTCGTATCATCCCCACCTCTGTTTTACAGTCGAATATGAAAATAACAATTCCCTCCGTTTCCTTGATCTTCTCATTTAAAGACATCCCAACAATACTTTATCCACGGATTGGTACACAAAACTGACATACTCTGGCAGATTACTTAACTACTATTCTTAACACCCCTTTCACCAAAAACCTTATTCACCAATGTTTTTCTCTATCTGATCCTTGCCTACATGAAACAAACACAAGACGCATACAACAGATACTACTTTCTAACAACTTCCCCTTTAACACCATTAAAAAATGATAAACGATAAATGATAAAAAAAAAAATGATTACAAAAATCTGTCTCTCATCCTTCATCCCCTTCTCTAGTTCTCAAAATCTGCCCTCCATTCCTTTATTACTTTCTGATAAAATAAAAAAATCCTTACATTCCTCTATCCCCAACCTGCGGGTTGCTTATAAAAACTACAACAAACTCGCCAATATTTACTTCAACCTAAAAGACCCCATCCCTCTGCAGCATCGCTCAAATATCATATACCGCATTCCTTGCTGTACCCCCAAATGTAACTCTGCTTATATTGGAGAAACCAAAAACTAGCTTAACGAACAGGTTTTTACACTGCTAGTGTTTCAACTGCCAGACACAATGCCAAATCCCACGCCCTGACCTGCAAGGTGGGTCAAAACATCAGCATTATAATTAAATAATACTATTTCTATAATTTAGTATTTATTTTCATATCAGACTTAAACGACAAGAAGCCGCTCTAAACTTCCAATTAATTACAAAAGACTCATATTCATGACTATAATAAGGCCTATTTAGACTTACGGAATTGAGCTATGGAGCTCCACTAAACCATCAAATTCCTTTCAAAAGAATATGGTCCCGTGATCTCTTAATGTAGACATATCATTAGAGTGCTACCATTGGGTAGTTACTCAGCAAATGTTTTCACTTCATTATATCCATATGTTCAAATTTACTAGATGTATTTCTTTAATACATCTGTAAATATCATTAAGAAATAATAAAAAAAAAAAGTATTTATTTAACCGCACCCCCCGATCAACTCCTTCTCATATTATATCACAGTCAACCATCTTTGAATCATTATAAATAAATAATAATTATAATAGAAAAAGGCAATAGGTACTCACCAGAAGTGGTGAAGGACTGTATATCATAAGTGAGATCAACATTAAGGTTTTCTTGCTTCCTGAATACGATGCCAATGAACCACATCGACGTGGGCCCTTGAGATTCCCCAGGGGGTGGTGGTGGTCCAGGAAAGCACTCAGGGTTGACGTGGGCCAGGCTGATGTACTGGTTACGCTCCAGGTTGCCGACAAGGTGACGAACCTTCGACTCGATCAGCCCACACCATTCTAGCTGTTCCTCTTGGCTCCCAGACTTAGCCAGTAACACAATAAAGTGCCTGAAAGAAGTGATGGTACGTTATTTAAAAAAAAAAATTTAATTATAATTTAAAAGCACTAAATAAAAAAAAATTGTGCGGTTCACGCATTACATAACTTTCAGTTACCGCCCTATCTTCAATAGAAAAAGTAGATTGTGTGTAGAAAGTCATATGTAGAAATGTAAAAACTACAGAAAATATGACATACTCATTTGAAATAATTAATTACCATACAAAACATTGTGGCCGTGTTCAAAATATATTATTAAACAGAATGTAGATTAAAGAAATTAAGACTAATGTTAAAAAATGCTTGCCTGCCACTAGATAAATAAAAAAACATTGTAAATTAATAAGAAGTAAAAGTGAATCCTGTTAAAATAGGATAGGATTTTGTTTAAAATATTAACTTCATAAAAAAAAAAAAAAAAAAAGTTAAAGTGCATCTTTAGTCAAAATTCTGAGCTGTATCCAAAAAATTTGTTTTTCAAAAGAGTTAATATAGTAGATACATAGCCTCAACATTTAACATGAAAACCTTTTTGAAACTAATTTTATAAATAAACAACAAAATAACTGTGTACAGACAGGCGTGATTAGTTAAGTGGAGGAGGATTGGGCAAAGTCAAGTGTGCTAGGCTAATTCCGCTTTGACAGTTTCTATCCCGTCCGTCTATCCTTGAGTACTAACCCTTATTTCTCTGTTAGATATGTATCAAATTCGTTCATAATTTGTATTTATCTGTCTTATATTAGATGTTACAATCTGAAATTATTAATTACTTTAAATAAATAAAGTTAAAGGTACTTTAGATGAAGAAATTTTGGAAATTTGGTATTTAAGCTCTGTTAGAGAACATCAAAGAGAATAAAATCTACCTTTAACTAAAAATCACTTTATAATACATTGATATAATGAGTTTAATCAAAATCGTAAAGAGCCATTTTCGAGAAAATTATAAAAATGTGTAAAATCGATTATATAAAGTGCCACATCCGTTTAGACAATTTTGAAGAAAAAGTTGCTGTAAACATACCAGGCATATAAAACCTTAAATACGGAATATCAGTTTTCATTTTGTGGGACTTGGGTTATTTGGACTATATTACATATATTACCTCCTTAAAATGTTTATTTCCATTGAAAACTGTGATTCGAAAAATTTTCACGATCACAATAATTTTTCTTACTATATATTACATTTATATGTAAGTGAAAGTAAAAAATTATTTATAAGATCTAGACAGCAGTGAACAGAAAAGGTCCTATAACCCGGCACTGCCTAGACCATTCACAACTTAATATAACATAAGGAATGGTTTTTCCAGAACCCCGATGAAGCTGTTTATATATATATATATATATATATATATATATATATATATTTGATTTGTTATAAAAAGGCATTTAGTACACTTTTGATTAAAATTGGAAAAACTTGGCAAGTGCATAAAAATAACACAAACCCTCCATTACAAGCCAAAAATATTTATCTATTATTGAGTGTACAATGTTCTCATTTCACAGATAAAAAAATTATTATATTACTTGTGGAAATTTTCTAAAATGGTACTAAATAACTTAGCAATAAATTGACAATATGTAATATAAATATCCAGAAGAACACTGTTGGACTTACTTGTACTTCAGGAAAAAATTCGGCGCTTCAAATAATTTGTCCCATGAAGCCTTTCCGTTGAAAATTTCATCAGTAATCGCTAAGCCATTATTAAAAGATTCCTGGAGAATAATTCTTGTAGATGCAGAAACATTGAATGTTGAATTCTGCTGAGGGTATACAGGAGTGATAATAGGCATGAGATGGTACCTATCAGATACTGTAACCTACAATAAATATGGCAGCTTAGTAAAATATAATACGATCTCCAGATGTAAACAGATATGATCCTAAAGCATTATAGATAGATACAAAAAATTGAATTTTATTAAAACTTGTAAATAAAATAACTGTTTATTAATTTAGACAACAAAAAAATATAGACTTTTTAGCAAAATCTACAGAACTTTTAAATAAAGTTTTTAAAAAGTAAAAGTTCTTTACTGGAAAAGTTGCAAGAGAAAAAGTTTTAATTCCAAAAGAACTGAAAACTATCGAAAATAGAAGTTTTAATTCCAAAAGAACTGAAAACTATCGAAAATAGAAGTTCCAGTGATACTAAAACTTTTTATAAATAATAGTTTTTTTCCCGTTTCAAGCCCTGCGCAAAATTATTGAAGAAAATTGGAATTGATTGAAAACATCTTTTTAATTTGTTTATTTCTGTGAGACTAGTTTTAATTATTATTATTATTAATTATAGTTTTTAAATTATCGATGGTTTAAAAAAAAAAATTAAAAATTCATTAAGGTTTGTTCAGTTTCATAAAGGATTCATAAAGTTTTAATTAAACTAGATTATACATTATCTGTTGGTAATTCCAGTTATCCATTTATACTTCTTTGGTTTTGCTTAAACTTACTTAATTATTATTCACATAAGTATGCTTAGATATTAGTTTCTAATATAACATTTATGCGAGTTATTCTTCTGTTATGCTTTAATTTATTCATTTTTAGAACATACAATTTACTTTGAACTCCTATAACAATTCTTAAGTTATTTGAACAATTTTTCTTTATATGTGAGAAAGTTTCATCATTTATTATTAATGTAAACTGTTTTACCCAAAAGTCTTGCTTCATTACGAAAATAAACTACAAACTGATTTAAAATTCCTTGATCTATCCCTATAGCAAGTCAATTTCTTATATGAGGTGAAATCTTATTTTAGAAGAGAAATAAAAAAATAAAAAACCCTCAACGCACATTCCGGCAAGTAAAGTAAAAATAACTGAATCATAATTAGGTATAGATTAAAAGTAATATAAAACTAACTTACCCTGGGATCCCAAACAGGAAATCCAAGATTGACCTGATCCGGTTGTTTCAGCAGAACAGGCTGTGGCCACTTCCATTGGGAAAAAACTAAAAAAAATTTGTGAACTAACGTGGCTGCAACAGCGTTAGGATATAACTGGCATGTTCGAGCTACGAGCATCGCCCAGCTCACTCCACCCAAGTAACCCATCACGTTACTATAAACGCCATGTTCTATAAAAAATTTAAAAAATAAAATAAATCAATAAGATTCTAAGAGTGGCCAAAGAGAGTGAGAGTTAATTTTGATAACTTACTTTTAGCCCACAGCTTTATAGTTCTAAGGGTGAGACGAAAATTTTCTATATCAGGTACTAACCGCAGGATCTCGTCAGTAACCCTGCAACCATTTAGGCTTCTAACACATTTCTGATCAAGATTTTTGAGCAACAAATCATCTTTCAGGTCCTGAAATTATAATTTTGTTCAATTTATCTATTTTATTAACTAAAATAATGAATTAAAAGTTAAGTCGTGATAGGTACCATTGAATCCGGAATTTCTTTAAGAGCCAGCCTGGCAAACAGCATATCAATTTCGATCCCGTCGAAATTCATTTTTATCACAGGAACAAACGCTTCTTCCACAGCCTGAAAATGAATTACAGTCAATTTTGAACAGTCTTAAGGCTGGTTTACAAGGTTAGGTTTTATAACATAATAATTGCAGTTAAAACTGTTTTATCATAATTAATGTAAAGGCCTATTCATATTTTTATTTATTTTATATTTGCAATGATGTACTTTACATTTTAAATAACAAAATTATCACTTGTAAAGATTTTTTTTTTTCATATTAGCATAGCATCATATTATTATATTAATATGAATTATCATATATCACAATTGGTATATCAAACACCTTTTTCTGTAATTGTGTAGTATTATTATAAGGCTAACAATAATTGTAAATTGTTCTACATTTTGTTGTGCGCACCAATTATTTGTTATTCATTACAATAACACTACGCTCAATTTCAATTCCAGTTTCATTGCATACTTTCTTTACAATTACTCATTAATTGTAAGTTTGTAATTATTAATGTAAATTTGTAATTATATTTGGTAAAATATTTAAAAAATGCATTAAAACAAAATATGGCATTACAAAATAGTGCTAACAAATGTGCGCTTTGCTTTTAATTAATCACTTAAGCCTTGTTTCCATAACAATGTTTGAAATGGTAGTGCTGTCAAAACAACAAATTAATGCCCTTGTCTAGATATTAATAGTTGGGAGTTGGGTTAATGGTGGGTATAGAACCACTGATGACTATTTTAGTAATAGCATCTTATTTATAAAAAAATTAAAGATTTATGTAATAAACAAATTTATATGGAAACTTAGTTGATAATAAATGCTAAAAACGTTTAATATAATCAATTTGAATTACAAAAGTAATAGAAACACAATGTATAAAATGTTTTTCCCGCAAAATCATAGTAGATTAGGAAAGATAAAATGAGACAGTTCATTGATATTTGAGACATGGCAGTTAAAGGGACAATAGTTATAAACCTCCATAACAGATACTGTCAACCTAAATCTCTAAAACCTAACGTAGTACTACTGAGAAAATAAACATCGTTGTTGTATGTACATGATGGAAATAACTATGACAGTTGCAGTCATAGCTTAATTAAAATACATGCAAAATTGAATACCATAGTAACCACAAACATTTTAAATAATTTAAAATGAACAGAACTTGATTCATTACATGTTTATACATAGGATAAATTTGATTTAATAATTAATTAATAAGGATAAAAAAAAACTCACCCTCAAGTCTGTTACTTCAGGATGTGACTTAAGTATTTCGAAGAATGTTGTGAAATAATCAGACCTGTCGATATGCCTAGGTGCAACACAGAGAGCATCAATATCAGCACCCTTATGATGGACGCCGAGGCGGTAAGAGCCAAAGGTGTAGATCTTGCCACCGACGGAATTAGCGACACTTTCGGGCATGTTTCGGCTAATGCTAACCTCTCGAATCCATTCTTTAACTAGGCTGTTTAATTTGCTCAATATTTCCATTCTGAAAAAATTCCATATTTATTAATCTCTTAATAATCATTCATACAAGAGTAAATAAAAAAACATATATGAATTAAGATGTGGAATGGGGAAGATTTGTCTTATACTAAAGAAACAGAATTTATTAAGATAAATATGAAGCCAAAAACTAAGATAAATATGATGTAATGTTTTATGGTTATAACAAGCTAATCACAAGGGATGAGTTTGTTGGGTACACTTTTCAGCAAGATTTCATAGACACTTTCAAATGTAAGATGACAAAACTTATATATTTTAAAGTGAAAACTTTTTTAGGCATGTTTTTTGTGGAGAGTAAATTAGATTGAGTCGTCAGATCTCCGATGTGTAAAGCTCGGGTAAAGCCAGCTGGAGTCGACTAATTGAAGTGTTTTTGCATGTATGTAGATTAAAATATTTCAGAAACTAAAAACCGGACCTGCATATTGTTATCAAGGGAAATGTTCATCATTTCATCCTCTTTGTAATAAGCTATTATTCAAAATTGCATCTGTGACGCGGTTTATTAGGGAGGCAAAAAAGAAAACATTGTGCCAAAAACCAAATGTTAACGAGTTTTATTGAAGATATGGATTAAAATATCTCAGAAACTAAAAATCAGACCTGCGTACTTTAAGCAAAGGAATTGTTCAGCATTCGATCCTCTCTGTAATGAGTTATTATTCAAAATCGTATCTTAACTCGATGCTGTGTTAGAGAGGCAAACAGGAAAAAATTGTGTTAATAAATGAATTAATAAACCAAATGATGTTTTATGGAAAATATGGATTAAAATATCTAAGAAACTAAAAATCAGACCTGCATACTGTAAGCTAAGGAAATATTCAGCATTTAATCCTCTTTGTAATGAGCTATTATTTATAATTGATATTTCATATTATTAATCTCACCTTGTTCATGTTTTCACTTCTATCGTGTGGTCTAAAGCACACACCTTAGTTTTTTAATTTCACTTATTTATATATGTAATATATAGTAAGTGTAAGTATTGCAATCGTGAAAATTTTTGTATCTGAATTTTCAACAGAAATACACGTTTTGAGGTTCCCTGAGTCCAAAGAACCAAGTCCCAAAAAATGGTCTGTGTGTCTTTGAACACTCCAGCTCGAAACCGAAAAGTCGTAAGAAACTGATATTACATATTTAATAAGATAGATATATGCCTTAGATGTGACGGCAACCTTTTCCTTAAAATTGGCTAACCAGAAGTGCCACTTTATATCAACACTAAAACACATTTTCACAATTTTCTCAAAAATGGCTCTAACGATTTTGATTAAACTCGGTGTATCATTGTATAATTAAGTGGTCTTTAATATCAATCAGGTCTTATCCCCATTTATGTCACTCGACAGAGCTTAGATGCCCAATGTTCATATATGTCTTCCTCTAAAGTACCTTTAATATGGTTTATTTTATTAACATCTATAATAAAAATCATGAAATCTATGTAAATAAATTAAAAGACATACAATTGAACATATATAATGATGTTAATAAACTAATTTCGAATTACAAAAATAGTTATGTTAATTTCCATAGATTGAGATTAGAAGCGAAAAGTAAAAGACCATATAAAGCGCCCTTATTAAAAAACCATACGCTGATGTTAAATATAATAATACAGTATCCATCACCACTAAGAATTTGGACAATAGAGTCATAAATAAACATCGTATAAACCGTAATAACATAATTAAATCCTACGAAGAATTTCACACTAAAGTTTGGGTGGTTAATACTACTGAAACAAATATTGCAACAAACATATTAAACGTATTATCACTAGGGGACAAATTCAACATTATACCTAATAAATACAACCTGGAAATAGTTAATATAATTGTGGATGTCGAAAATATAATTAGAACAATTAACACACCAGATAATCATAAAAATATAATAAGAAATAGAGTAAATAACCACATAAATGATTTCATGGACAAAAATAATAATAAATAGAATATCTCAAATCAACCCATACACAATAAAATTAACAAAGACATAATAGAAACAATTTTTTTTTTTTTTAAACCATCCAGAATTAATAATCATAAAGTCAGATAAAACTAAGAAAACTGTGATTCTCACTAAGACTGAGTACGATAAAAAAATGCATAAACTACTGGATGAACACCTAATATATTAATATATGGATGTCTTAGGAAAGATCTTTCAAGTGAAATCCAGGATAAAACCTTGACTTATATAAATAAGTTAATGAAAATGAAATTTATAAATGAAAAAGTTAAAGAAAAACTTATAACTAGGCATTACACAATACCACGAATACATGGACTCAGTAAATTACATAAAAATGACAGACCCCTTAGACCAATTGTAAACAATATAAATGGCATAACAGAAAAATTAGTGAAATTCTTAAACTCAGCCTTAAACAATAATAATAGGTATGATGTGCATAATGCAATGCAAGTAAAAGAGAACATTAATAATATAAATAAGATAGATGAAAACAAAAAAATTAGTAAGCTATGACGACGAATCCTTATTTACGAATGTTCTACTTAATGAAATATACAAAATATTGGAAAAACAATGGGATGAAATAGAACCTTACACAGATATAAAAGATAAAAATGTTTTTATGGAAGGAATTAAATTAATTTCCGAAAATGGCTATTTCTTCTATAATAATAAATATTACAAAATGAAAAATGGTCTACCGATGGGCGGATGTATGTCAATCAATCTTTCGGGCATATATCTGAATAATCTAACAGATAAAGCTATAAGTAAATTGAAAAAAAAAAACCGAAGCTTATTATAAAATAAGTTGACGATATACTTGCAATAATAAATAAAAATGAATCTGTTATTTTTCTTGATAAACTAAATGATATATCTGATAAACTTAAATTTACGATGGAAATTGAAAATAATAACAAAATAAGATATCTCGACATGTATATTGACAGAAACGAAAGTGGCGATCTTAGCACGTCATGGTGCAAAAAAACAATAACCAGTAATAGAATCCTAAATTGGCACATTAACCACAAAAAAACATATAATAATTAATAGAGCTAAAATTTAATAGACAAGACAAAATTAATAACTGATAAAAATTATATGAAAGAAATCAAAGCACAAATATATGAAATTCTATTAGAAAACTGGTACCCCATTCGATTAATAAATAAATTGTGGTATAACAATAAAAAGTTAGTTATAAATGACAATAGTAGCAAACAGATAATAGATATAAACGACGATAAGAGCAAGAAAGTGAACCAAAATATTAAAATTAATAAAGAACCGAATTTAATAACAAACTATTTTGAAACGGAAAATGCAATAAAACAGAAACCTTCGATGAATGACATGCATGACATTAAGACGCAAAATGAAAAATATAATGAAAGCAGACAAGCACCAAAAATTATTTTAGCGCCTCATATATTAGAAATTTAACGGATAAAATAGAAAGAACATTTAAACAATACGATGTAAATGAAATGAAATTTGCAAGCAAGCCAATCAATAAAATAGATACAATTTATTCAAAAACTAAAGATAAGGTACCGACCGATAAATTAACGAATATTATTTATAAAATAAATAGTAAAAATTGCAACAACAAATCAGATTTTGGACAGACATCACAATGGTTTGAAAAAAGACTTAAACAACATAAACAAAATTGTAGTTCAAAAAACACAAAAATTAAATTAGCTACTGGACTCTCTCTACATACTTTGCAAACAAAGCATGAATTTGATTTCAAAAACGCCAAAATCCTACATAATGAAAGAAATACGAATAAACGTAGAATAAAGGAAGCAATATACATAACTAAAAACTTAAAAAACTCGGTAAATAATCATACGCACTTGGATACTATGAATACATTTTACGCGAGTTCAATTAAAAAATCAAAATTTGAAATAAATTAGGTTACCTAAAATAGTCCACATATAAGATTGGGAAACATCATTATATATGTTTATAATAAACAGTCTTCCTCTACTCCTATAAGAATAACGAGTCACTGAATAGAAATGAGATGAACATGTGGGTGACACATGAAAAAGGTAATTTTTAACTTATTTGAATCATTTAATAGGAAAAAAATTGAGTTATAATAATGTTGTAAAATAATTAAAGGTGGACGTGACATGAATAATACATTTTATTATGAGTAGACGCAAGCAATTCGTGTAAAGAAAAAGGACAGGTACATGATGGTTATTTTAAGTATATAAAAAGAACCTTTATATTTTGAAATATGTAAAGTTAATATATGACTGTAAATTAAAAAAAATTTTAGACTTAAAAATGGCTCGACGAGCCGAAACGTCGTAATTGTGATGTGTAATCATTAAGTTGAGAAAATTTAAAAATTGGAGTAAATTGGCTGATAATAAATAAACTTGAAGCTAAATATAACTTTCGAAAAAATTTAATAATTGAATAAAGGAGAAAAAAATAAAAATGCTTAAACAGATCGAAAATGAATCTCCTGAAATACAAGTCAGAAGTATACTTATAATATATCGTTGAAAAGCAGAGAATTGAAGAAAAAACACTATCTGATATAGAAAGTTATAGAAGGTAACGGAGAGCGGAAAACAAATTATAAATAAGAATTTTTGAAAACTGATAATATTTAACGTAAATTACATGTTTTCAAGAAAATTAAATGAAATTTACAAACTAAATGTAAACTTTACAAAATATTTTTGTTTGTAGAAAGTATTTAAATCCACCTAATCAAGGCAATGGCATTGTTAAAAAAACTATTTCATTGTACTTGCGTGAAAGAAGGAGTAAAATATAAAATCATTTCATGGATTTATAAAGCATTTGTTTATAACCTTAAATACATTTACTGTAGTTTAATGATTATAGATCTGATATTATATTTAAATAATTAGGTATCAATGTTTATTCCAAAAAATTGTCATGTAACTTTTTAGAAAATTAAATTAGTGAATAATTTGATGAATCTCCCCTTTGTGATATTCCAACAGTATCCACTACTATCACTACTATTTCATCGTACTTGTGTGAAAGTAGAAGTGAAATATAAAAATATTTCATAGATATGTTTATATCCTTAAATATATTTACTGTAGTTTAATAACTCTAGATCTGATAATATATTTAAATATTTAAGTATCTATTGTCTGTTTATTCCGAAAAACCATCGTGTAACCTTTTAGAAAATTAAATTAGTGAATAATTTGATAAATTTTTCCTTTGCGATATTCCAACAGAATCCACTTACAATTTGTGTGACAACTTTTGACCTGTCTATGACAGACAATGCAAATCTCTTAATTCCGTTTTAATAAACTTTGCAATGGAAAATAACAGTTTAATAACTAATAGTCGTACAATCCCTAATCAAAAGATCGAACAATTCATAATCAACGAATCGTAAAATCCATAATCAACCAGTGATATAATAAATAGGACTTATGATATTTTAGTAATAGTATTTATGATTTGTTAGCTGCAATCTTTTAGCTTTAGCTGAATTTAAAAAAAATTATAATAGCCCAAAATGGCCAGAAAATAATTTATATTTAAAGTTCAGAAAAGGTCAAAGAGTAAGTGAAAGTTATGTTTTGCGTGCATCAGATTTTTTTTTTATTATTAACAATATTGAATTTTCTTAAATAATTATTTCATGTTGTATATAAAGGATTAAGTAAATACAACATCCTGTTTTTTGTTTTTATACCAATAGTAGGTGAGAAATAAACTTTTTTATAAACACAAATTATTCTAAATGGCAAGCAAGAATATTAAAGATTCTTACGATGAGCATCAATGAACTAACATCTGCTGTTTAGCACTGTTACAAAACTAACTGGTACTTCATAACTATAAAAGAAGTAATGACATTTACAATATATACAATTACAGTTGTGTATAAATAAAACTGATAAAACTGACTCATCGACATCAGTATCCTACTCTCAAAATGAAACAATAGGTTTGGTTTGTTGGCGGTATCTTTTTCCCTTATTGACTACTTGACTCGGGTTTGCGGCAAGATACTAAGAGGATGAAATGTTTAACATTTCCCTTGTTTAGATTTGCAGGTTTTTAGTTTCTGAGATATTTTAATCCGAATGCAAAGATTAGTCAAAAATCAAACCGCCTATACTCGAATGAGGATTACATAGGCGAGTGTGACGGCCCAATATCATTCAATACTCATAAAACAAAATGCTAAGCCCAAAATAAAGAAGTTTTCACTTAAAAAGTAAATAAAAAAATTTAGTTAACATCTACGCTAAGTGATTATCAAAACTCTAGGCTTTATCTATTGATAAACAACTGATTTTCAATTTGATAAACAAACTGAAACTTTAGATTACCAGGTAAGAATCTATAGAATATTAAAATAGAACCATAAAACACAACAGGTTTATATGATAGGATTAAAAATTCTTTAGCAATTCACAAAAGTTTTCCCACTGGTACCAAGACCCATTTGTAATAATGGAATACACGTTTATAACAACGATAGATGTCATATGGTTTAATTCTTATTCTAGTTTATAACCAGAAAGTATAAATTTTACTTCCGTATGAATAATCAAGATCATTTTATTTATTTTAAAAATATTTTTATGTTCCTTAAAATACCTATGTTGAGTTAAAAAAAAAAAAAACTTATGTAGAGAATGAAGTGAATATATGTTGATCCACATCATTTTCTATATTAGTTATTATGTATCCATTACTATACATTATTGTTTATTATTATCTCTTCTATTATAATTATGATAATTAAATAACATAATTTTTTTTTCTGTTGGCATTACAGACCTCGTAGATCTTTTGCCGCCTTAACAAGAAAACATAATTATATCTATGTCATAAAAATTTTTCAGCTCTGATGAACTACAAGTTCGGATTGAAACTTTAGCAAAAAACAAAAAATTTACAGTCTCTTGACTATCTACCACCCATAAAAAAATATTAATGAACTAACTAATAAAACCAAATTATAATAATTAAAATAAATTAAAAACTGGTTAAGGACACTACCTGTGATTGAGTTCTTCCTCGGTTTCCATAACATTGTACGGCTTAAGCGTCTCTACAAGTTCATTAGTTTTTTGATAGTCAATGGGCTTGGGACCAGCGAGTGTAATGGCCGACGTCAGCCCTAGAGTGCGCTGTTGCTGCTGGTTCTGCTGTTGTGGAGCAGGTTGCGCTGTACCCTGCGAAGACCACATACCTTTCCTGTAAAATAATTAAATAGTATAAGTATAAATATTGATAACAATCTAATCTTAACCCTTTTTTTGTGGAGAGTTAATTAGATTAAGCCTTCAGATCTCCGATGTGTAATCAGCTATTATTCAAAATTTTATCTTAACATGACACCGTGTTAGGTGTGAGGCAAAAAGAGAAAAAATAGTGTCGAAAACACCAAATGATACCAAGTTTTATCAAAGATATAGATATCTCAGAAATTAAAAATCAGATGTAGATACTGTAATAGGAGAATTGTTGAGCATTTCATCATCTCTGTAATGGGCTATTATTCAAAATTGTATCCTAAAGTGATGCTGTGTTAGAGAGGTGAAAAAGGAAAAAATAGTGTCAAAAACTAAATTTTTGAGTTTCATTAAAGATATGGGATAACATATTTTAAACTAAAAATCGGACCTGCATTCTACAACTAAGAGAAATGTTCAGCATTTTATCTTCTTTATAATGAGATAATATTAATAATTTATATTATTAATCTCACCTTGTTCATGTTTTCACTTCTACCGTGTGGTCTAAAGCACACACCTTATTTTTTTTTATGAATGATTTAGGCGAGTTTAACAACATTTATTACACATAATACTTGCGAGATCAACTAATAATGGTTTAATTATAGAATATGAAAAAGGTTCCACAAAACATAAAATTCAAATAAATGCCACTAAATTAATCCAATAGTTTTTACTTCAGTATCAAAACATGTCTGCCTACAACAATCAACCTACGACGGTAAAATAAACTATCAACAATCAACTCCATTGAAGTTTCTTATCAACTAACAAAACTAAAAACCAATCTTAACTCACCGAGACCTATTTCGATATACAAAAAAGAGCTTTGGAGTTCAGCAAAACATGTCCAAACAATACAAAATTCTTTGAAAAATTATTACATTATAATTAATTTCAAATAACGTCATACACACTTTGAATATTTTATTCTTTAACTGATTATTGATAGAGATGAGACTAAAACTGATATATCAGAAAATGAAAATACTAAAATGTGCCAAAAAAGTAAAAATAAACTGCACAAAATACTGTTACAATAATATGAAATCAAATCTCTAAAACTTACTTCTTGATAGGTTGTTGTTCTTTACCCCTGTTGTCGAGTTTGTATCGACTCCAATTACTGCTGCCTGACATGATTAAAATCAGAGAAGAGGTTCCAAAGGACTGAGATGTGTCACTGTCAAGATGTACCAGAGTACTGGAAGACCTCCAGTCCTCCAGGTTACCAGGGGTAAGGGCAGGAGTAGGGGAAGGAGTAGGGGCAGGGGTAGGGGCAGGGGTAGGAGTATGGGACCTACCACCAGGTAATAAGGTAAAAAGTAATAAAATGTAGGCCTACCACCAGGTAATAAGTACTAAGGTAATAAAATTTAGGTAAGGGAAGGCAAAGTAAGGGACAAGGAATTGATAATAGAAGATATTAAAAGAAAATGAAAAAAAAAATATATATATATATATATATATTAAATTTGGAAAATTAAATACATTGTGTAAACAGGAAAAATATACATGAGTAGTTAAGAGAGGTATCAATAAAATATTTTTGATAATATTTTAAACAAAGTCAAAATAAAACTAAATATGGTGCTGGACTAAAATAGGATTGAAAGTTTTATCCCTTATGGCAACGAAAAAAAACCTACCAAAACATGCTCAGTGAATTGAAAAAAAAAACAAAAAAACTGAGGCTCTAAAAAAGTAAAGAAATATTACCACAACAAATGTTCTAAAAATGAATATGTTATTACATAGAAAAAGGATTTACTTAACAGGAGGCAGAACAAATAAATTTTTAAAATGTCTTTAAAATTAAATATTGTTAATTTTCAAATAAGTTTTTTTTTAAAAACCCTACCTTCAACCTGACAGAGATACTGACAACATGTGTGTCTGCTGTGTTGAAAAATAATAGTAGTAACATTGATCGGTGTGAGGGAGAGATGCGAGTGCCCAAGTGGCATCCCTTCATATCTCGATTATTTTTATTGAATATTTAATAGTTGACCGTTGCATCATTCAGGAAGGAGATGGACCGGATTGGTGGTCAGTAGCAAAACTATTTTATTAAAAGCCAACGTTTCAACCCAACAAGATACAAAAAGATATAGAGAATTGTGGAAGTTACATCATATTTAGAAAAAAAATTATAACCAATGTGAATAAACTTATTAAAATTATGAACAGTAAGTACATTAGAATATTAAGAACAATAAGTTGTATAAACAGAGTAATCTAAGTGATCTTAAACCGAAGAAAATAGATGGTAACAATTGTTGTAATATAATATATGCAATTGTGAATATACTTCTACAGATCTACAGAAGAGATTGGAAGAAAAGAAAAAAGGATATAATATGAAATAGTGGACATAAAGAGATGTGGAGAAAGAGAAGACAAATTCTTCCAATCTCTCCTGTAGATCTGTAGGAGTATATTCACAATTGCATATATTATGTTTTATTATACTACAACAATTAGTACCATCTACTTACTTCAGCTTAGGATCTTGTTAATTAGCTTACTCTGTTTATACAACTTATTGTTCTTAATATTTTAATGTACTTACTGTTTATAATTTTAATAAGTTCATTCACATTGTTTATAATTTTTATCTAAATATGATGTAACTTTCACAATTCTCTATATCTTTTTGTATCTTGTCCATTCCAGCCCTGAAGAAGGCCAGCAAAGTCGGGTCGAAACTTTGGCTTTTAATAAAATAGTTTAGCCACTATTTAGCCTATTTATGAACGCCACTCCGGACCATCATCTTCCTTGATTATTTTTAGAAAGGAGATTTCTCATCCAGCAGGTAAGTATTTCAAATGAAATATTTAGAACACAAAATGTACAGTTTTTTTTTTATTGTACATTTTAAGAAGTCAAATATAAAATAAATTGTTTGTAACTGTATTTTCTATTGAATATAAAAAATGTATTTGCATTTTCCTTTTACATATATATATTGTTTTAATAATGAACAAAATACAAACATATTTTTTTATATTTTCACCAGAAAATACAGTTAAATAATATATTATACTTTTCTTCTTAAAATGTAGAGTATAAGAAAAATAAATGGAAATTTTGTATTAAAAAGCTGTATGGATTTAAAATAACAACTAGGTGATGTTATAGAGGAATAAACATTTTTTTTTTAATAAAGGAATATTCCTAACATTCAAAAATTTAATAACAACAGTTTTAGAAGTTCAATTATGTAGAAAAGGTTCCCAAAGTAATAATAAAACAAGGGACAATCAGGTAGGCAAAACTGAAACAGGATTTAACAGGTCATTCCTGGAATACCTACTTCCTTCAACACCAGCTTATTTAAATGTCAGCTAGAACTTATTTAATAATATTTATATTTATTTTTAATATTTTATATAAAATGAAATATATAATCGATGACTAAGTGAGGTTATAAAGAAATACCAATTTTCATGATGGATAAAGGAATATATGCAACGCATACAATGATTACATACTAAGATATGACATGATTAAATGATTAGATACTAAAACACTATGATTTTGTTAATACAATATATTTGAACAGCTTATTTCAATACATTTCTATGTTCATGGTGTGTTTCTATGAATGATAGATATTAAACCTTATTATTTTCTATTTACTTCTTTGTAAAATTCTTCAACTTAATACTCTATATCTATGCTTATAGATATATAGTTAGCCTGTGTGAATAAATCGTAAATAATATTAGTCAGTGAACAAATGACAATATTATAAATAAATAAATAATTTGTCATAGTTTAAGAAGAAGGAATCATCTCATATTTTTTTCGATAAATGTAATCAACCAAGGAGAAAAAATATATAAAACTCCCTTCATGTTTTAAATCAAAATGGTTTTTAAGTACAATAGAATTAATTTTTTTTTTTTTTTTGGAAATCTTTCAAATAATTGTGGGTGCAATCAAGTTTACGAGGCCCTAAATCCCTGCTAATTTTTGTGTGGATAGGTGGAAGTATGTTGAAGTTATCACACTTTGTAAAAAAAAAAAAAAATACAATCCTAGGAGTGCTATGGCTCCGATTCAGATTTGGAAATTTTCTTCCAAGGAAAACTGTTTGCTCTTTCATATTCTTATAACAGAAATATGACTTTAATGCTAAGAGTAGGGAGTGACAGTATTAGCAAACGATAGATGCCTATTTATTGTTTAAATTTTATTTTTCATTATATTTTTAGTTAATGTGGGTGAAATTCATTGGCTAACGAGCATTCATTTATTTTTGTATTTATTCATTTAAATAAATTGTATTTAATTTCGTTATAAAAAATAAAATATTTAATTAAAATATATCTTTAGTTTATTGCAAAAAGTCACTGAGTATATTTTTGCATTGAAACATATTTTTGCAATATAAAAATAAAAAAATAAATTATGACAAAAAAAATAGAGTGTGAATATGAGATAAACAAAATCTTCTTTCTTACAGTTTATCAAGTTACATAAATTAACTGAATGTTTTCTTGGTAATACCATAGCGTAAGATGATATAAAGAGTTCAGTACTTGATGGAGTCCTTAAATTGTCCATAACTTTAAATCTGACCTGGGCCCAATATTTGGGTTTAATTACATTATTAATTGAATATTTTATTCTCTCACAACACTAAAACGTACGAATGAGAAATCATAATAAAGAATACTTTACCAAAAGAACATCTTTTTATTAGCTTATACATTAGGTTTAGTTTAGATTGTACATTAGGTAAATAAATTGATAAAAAAAATCAACATGTGTTGTCAAACTAATTTTTTTCTCCATTCATTCAAATTATTAGTGCTTTTAGTCATAAGAAACTCATGAATGCATTTAGCAGTAGTACTTATAAATCCATAAGCCCACAAAAAAAATAAATAAATTAAAATTCAACATATAAAAACTTTAAAAACAATTGTACCCTACATCACAGAAAACTATAAATTTATCTTCTTATTTTTCTTTTTTTTATTAGGAAGCTTACGTTTATAATTTTTTCATATTTTAGGCAATAAAACTTCCAATTTTCTTCATATTTTTTTATTTATGTTTATTGTCTCTTACGTTTCGGGACAATTTTCCCATCATCAGAGTAATATTTCATTTTTACTTTCTTTTTTTGATGTGTCACCATTTGTCAAAAATTAAATATTTGTCACATTTTTTAAAAATTATTTGGTGTTACACATATTCATTGATCATTAATCAACTAGAATATAGATATAGATAGCCAGATGTTGATTAGTGATCAATGAATATGTGTAACACCAAATAATTTTTAAAAAATGTAAAAAATATTTAATTTTTGACAAACGATGCCACATCAAAAAAAGAAAGTAAAAATAAAATATTACTCTGATGATGGGAAAATTGTCCTGAAACTTAAGATACAACAAAAATAAATAAAAAAATATGAAGGAAATTGGAAGTTTTATTGGCTAAAATATGAAAAAATTGTAAATAAATAAAATAATCAAACAGTGAAAGGAAATAGAGATAGAATTATCAAAACAATCGGAGAAGGTACATAAATTACCATAAGTGTTAAAGTAACAATTAACATATTAAGTGATTACCTTGTCCCAATGTAAAATATCCTTCCAGATATAACATAACTATCTCTGAACTATAATAATGCATTATTATACTATATATATATTTCTATTATACTTTGTCCAAGACTATCATAATTAGCAATATTTTAATTTTTAAAATCTAAATATCTGATAAGGATCCCATGGCACCTAAAAAGCTTTTGGCAATAATTATGTTTTATCTAGACATCAGTACATTTAAGGGATTTAAAATGCAGAAGCCATTTTGCAATCTTCTAAATTTTCAATATTTATACTAATTTAGTGTTATCACTTTTATAAAAAATTTTAAATTTTTATCATATTGAGATTTTTTTTTTTTAATTGAGTGTGGATCTAGCAAGTGACATATTATAAAGTAGAAAAGGTAAATAAATTAATATAATTTGATACAATCAACAAGCTAATATATGAATTTTCTTATAATTTTTATCATATTAAATATTTTCTAAGAAAAAAAAAAAAAAAAAATACTACAATAGTAGAAGGAAACAGAGTTCAAGAGAGGTCAACGACTGGCCCATAAACCTTAAGAAATTGTAAACACTCTAAATTTCATAAAGATCAAAGGCGGGTAGGTAATAAAACTAGCAGTCAGGTACACAAAAGTGAAACTGGGACCTACCAGGTAATTTCTGCAATACCAATTCCATGCCTGTCCAGTAAATATTGTGATATTTGTGATGGAATACAAGTACATATGTATTTCTTTCCACAAATCTTTCTTTTTTTTATATGTAATATATATAAATATAAAAGAAAAGAGAAAATTTTGAAAAAAAAAAAAAATCAAAAGTGTAAAATGAAGTAATCTTTAAAAACCCCACCCATGGTCAAAACCGATCATGATTTATAATAAAACCTAAGGTTGGTTACAAATACAGCCAGTATGAATATTTGAATAACTTATTTTATAATTAACTATGCATAATTATTTTTCATTGAAATTATGTTTTTCAATGAAAATTATCTTAGGTTCATACTGCTCATCTCATATTTTACTTATGTAAAGAATTTGTATATTATGTTTGTTATAACAATGTTATTTTTTTTTCTTTTTTTTTTTTTTTATTAAAACATCCATTTCCTTTTTTAAATTAATCATGTTTTGGAGATGTTTCCTGTTATAAGTGTTTTTGTTTTCCAATTGATGTCTGAATTTAATCTAGTTTATAATTGGAATTTCTTTTAAAAAATGTGGAAATTATTTTAATAGTCCTCCTCTTATATTATTTTCTTAAAAGTTCATATGTATTTGTTCTCACTGTTTCTGTTTATAGCACCGAATTGATGTCATTATAGTCCAATATTGATCGTCAGAGATTAATCTCCCTTCTATATAAAAAAGTTTTTTTAGTGACCGTGTCATATTTTATCATACATATAGAAAGCGGGACAGACCGTAACAAAGACAACACACTTCTCACCCCCAGAATTATTTCTTCCTTTTTATGGTTACAAATAGGCAATTAGAATAATTATAATTATATAATAATAGAAATTAGCAATTTATAGTATACATTTTTAGAAGAAAAAAAGTTAATTTTTTACTAGTTTATACCAGCGAGAAATCTCGGATTACATAACTATTATTAAACTATTATTTACCATACAAATTATTATTTAACTATGCTAGTCTTTTTGTTCCTTGTTTTTGATATTCCAAAAATTAATGTAATCAACAAAATATTAATAAGAATATACTAATAAATGTTTTACTATACTAAATATTCTCCTAGCAAAAAATACATAAGTAGAATAAGGAAACAGACCAAAAGAGTTCAACTGCATGCCCATAAATCTTAGACTGGAAATTTCCAAAAGATAAAAGGCGGGTGGGTAATAAAACTGACAGCCAGGTATACTAAACTGAAACTGAAATTTTAAGGGATTTATCAGGTAATTTCTGTAACACTCTTATACATTGCCAATATATAGAATTCTTTTTACATAGATTGAAACCTAACAATATTAAATATATCATAGTTAAACATGAGATTTGTGTTAATATATTTAAATGGATATTGCAGGGGATCATTCATAACTTTTTATTTATTTTTACTTATACATGTATATACAGAGGATTTATCAAGTAATTTCTGCAATACCTCTATCCCCAGCAATATCCATTTAAATATATTAACACAAATCTCATGTTTAACTATGATATATTTAATATTGTTAGGTTTCAATCTATGTAAAAAGAATTCTATATATTGGCAATGTATAAGAGTGTTACAGAAATTACCTGATAAATCCCTTAAAATTTCAGTTTCAGTTTAGTATACCTGGCTGTCAGTTTTATTACCCACCCGCCTTTTATCTTTTGGAAATTTCCAGTCTAAGATTTATGGGCATGCAGTTGAACTCTTTTGGTCTGTTTCCTTATTCTACTTATGTATTTTTTGCTAGGAGAATATTTAGTATAGTAAAACATTTATTAGTATATTCTTATTAATATTTTGTTGATTACATTAATTTTTGGAATATCAAAAACAAGGAACAAAAAGACTAGCATAGTTAAATAATAATTTGTATGGTAAATAATAGTTTAATAATAGTTATGTAATCCGAGATTTCTCGCTGGTATAAACTAGTAAAAAATTAACTTTTTTTCTTCTAAAAATGTATACTATAAATTGCTAATTTCTATTATTATATAATTATAATTATTCTAATTGCCTATTTGTAACCATAAAAAGGAAGAAATAATTCTGGGGGTGAGAAGTGTGTTGTCTTTGTTACGGTCTGTCCCGCTTTCTATATGTATGATAAAATATGACACGGTCACTAAAAAAACTTTTTTATATAGAAGGGAGATTAATCTCTGACGATCAATATTGGACTATAATGACATCAATTCGGTGCTATAAACAGAAACAGTGAGAACAAATACATATGAACTTTTAAGAAAATAATATAAGAGGAGGACCATTAAAATAATTTCCACATTTTTTAAAAGAAATTCCAATTATAAACTAGATTAAATTCAGACATAAATTGGAAAACAAAAACACTTATAACAGGAAACATCTCCAAAACATGATTAATTTAAAAAAGGAAATAGATGTTTTAATAAAAAAAAAAAAAAAGAAAAAAAAATAACATTGTTATAACAAACATAATATACAAATTCTTTACATAAGTAAAACATGAGATGAGCAGTATGAACCTAAGATAATTTTCATTGAAAAACATAATTTCAATGAAAAATAATTATGCATAGTTAATTATAAAATAAGTTATTCAAATATTCATACTGGCTGTATTTGTAACCAACCTTAGGTTTTATTATAAATCATGATCGGTTTTGACCATGGGTGGGGTTTTTAAAGATTACTTCATTTTACACTTTTGATTTTTTTTTTTTTTCAAAATTTTCTCTTTTCTTTTATATTTATACATATTACATATAAAAAAAAGAAAGATTTGTGGAAAGAAATACATATGTACTTGTATTCCATCACAAATATCACAATATTTACTGAACAGGCATGGAATTGGTATTGCAGAAATTACCTGGTAGGTCCCAGTTTCACTTTTGTGTACCTGACTGCTAGTTTTATTACCTACCCGCCTTTGATCTTTATGAAATTTAGAGTGTTTACAATTTCTTAAGGTTTATGGGCCAGTCGTTGACCTCTCTTGAACTCTGTTTCCTTCTACTATTGTAGTATTTTTTTTTTTTTTTTTTCTTAGAAAATATTTAATATGATAAAAATTATAAGAAAATTCATATATTAGCTTGTTGATTGTATCAAATTATATTAATTTATTTACCTTTTCTACTTTATAATATGTCACTTGCTAGATCCACACTCAATTAAAAAAAAAAAATCTCAATATGATAAAAATTTAAAATTTTTTATAAAAGTGATAACACTAAATTAGTATAAATATTGAAAATTTAGAAGATTGCAAAATGGCTTCTGCATTTTAAATCCCTTAAATGTACTGATGTCTAGATAAAACATAATTATTGCCAAAAGCTTTTTAGGTGCCATGGGATCCTTATCAGATATTTAGATTTTAAAAATTAAAATATTGCTAATTATGATAGTCTTGGACAAAGTATAATAGAAATATATATATATATATATATATATATATATATATATATATATATATATATATATATATAGTATAATAATGCATTATTATAGTTCAGAGATAGTTATGTTATATCTGGAAGGATATTTTACATTGGGACAAGGTAATCACTTAATATGTTAATTGTTACTTTAACACTTATGGTAATTTATGTACCTTCTCTGATTGTTTTGATAATTGTATCTCTATTTCCTTTCACTGTTTGATTCTTTTATTTATTTACAATTTTTTCATATTATAGCCAATAAAACTTCCAATTTCCTTCATATTTTTTTATTTATTTTTGTTGTATCTTACGTTTCAGGACAATTTTACTCTCTTTTTTTGATGTGGCATCGTTTGTCAAAAATTAAATATTTTTTACATTTAAAAATTATTTGGTGTTACACATATTCATTGATCACTAATCAACATCTGGCTATCTATATCTATATTCTAGTTGATTAATGATCAATGAATATGTGTAACACCAAATAATTTTTAAAAAATGTGACAAATATTTAATTTTTGACAAATGGTGACACATCAAAAAAAGAAAGTAAAAATGAAATATTACTCTGATGATGGGAAAATTGTCCCGAAACGTAAGAGACAATAAACATAAATAAAAAAATATGAAGAAAATTGGAAGTTTTATTGCCTAAAATATGAAAAAATTATAAACGTAAGCTTCCTAATAAAAAAAAGAAAAATAAGAAGATAAATTTATAGTTTTCTGTGATGTAGGGTGCAATTGTTTTTAAAGTTTTTATATGTTGAATTTTAATTTTTTTTTTTTTTTTTTGTGGGCTTATGGATTTATAAGTACTACTGCTAAATGCATTCATGAGTTTCTTATGACTAAAAGCACTAATAATTTGAATGAATGGAGAAAAAAATTAGTTTGACAACACATGTTGATTTTTTTTATCAATTTATTTACCTAATGTACAATCTAAACTAAACCTAATGTATAAGCTAATAAAAAGATGTTCTTTTGGTAAAGTATTCTTTATTATGATTTCTCATTCGTACGTTTTAGTGTTGTGAGAGAATAAAATATTCAATTAATAATGTAATTAAACCCAAATATTGGGCCCAGGTCAGATTTAAAGTTATGGACAATTTAAGGACTCCATCAAGTACTGAACTCTTTATATCATCTTACGCTATGGTATTACCAAGAAAACATTCAGTTAATTTATGTAACTTGATAAACTGTAAGAAAGAAGATTTTGTTTATCTCATATTCACACTCTATTTTTTTTGTCATAATTTATTTTTTTATTTTTATATTGCAAAAATATGTTTCAATGCAAAAATATACTCAGTGACTTTTTGCAATAAACTAAAGATATATTTTAATTAAATATTTTATTTTTTATAACGAAATTAAATACAATTTATTTAAATGAATAAATACAAAAATAAATGAATGCTCGTTAGCCAATGAATTTCACCCACATTAACTAAAAATATAATGAAAAATAAAATTTAAACAATAAATAGGCATCTATCGTTTGCTAATACTGTCACTCCCTACTCTTAGCATTAAAGTCATATTTCTGTTATAAGAATATGAAAGAGCAAACAGTTTTCCTTGGAAGAAAATTTCCAAATCTGAATCGGAGCCATAGCACTCCTAGGATTGTATTTTTTTTTTTTTTTACAAAGTGTGATAACTTCAACATACTTCCACCTATCCACACAAAAATAAAATTAGTAGGGATTTAGGGAAACTTGATTGCACCCACAATTATTTGAAAGATTTCTAAAAAAAAAAAAAAAAAAAAAATTAATTCTATTGTACTTAAAAACCATTTTGATTTAAAACATGAAGGGAGTTTTATATATTTTTTCTCCTTGGTTGATTACATTTATCGAAAAAAATATGAAATGATTCCTTCTTCTTAAACTATGACAAATTATTTATTTATTTATAATATTGTCATTTGTTCACTGACTAATATTATTTACGATTTATTCACACAGGCTAACTATATATCTATAAGCATAGATATAGAATATTAAGTTGAAGAATTTTACAAAGAAGTAAATAGAAAATAATAAGGTGTAATATCTATCATTCATAGAAACACACCATGAACAAAGAAATGAATTGAAATATTAAGTTGTAAAAATTAAGATAAGCCATCAAATATACTTCTAGAATAGTTGCTCACTAATTCACAGAGAATTTTTAGGATCTAAGATGCAGTGAAATTCATCTATCTTCTAAAAATCAATTTCTAAAAACTCACCAATTAAAAAAAAATTAAACATTTAATATGCTAAGTTGTTAAATCTTTTAATAAAAAAACATGTAAATCGGAGAAATAGAGACCAAATGAAATGACGTAAATATTTCAATTGACTTTTATATCAATCCATATATTGAGCTTAATATAAGTTATTAATACAAAACATACAATAAGATGATAAGTAATAAATTAATAACAATACCTCAATACAGCGGCCAGTAAGCATGTTCAATGGCTAGGTTTCATTAGAGAAGTCTTTTCATGTCCATTAGGTGTCCTGTTCTTTAATTCCCCATCTACCAATCGATAACAAAAAATCTCTTATTTTACATTATCATGTCATTCATTAAAGTCAATAATAGTTTATAAAATGTAAGAATATTTTCATAACACTGTGATAGAAATTAAGGAAAAATATATACAGCTAACGTTAATTAAAATGTCATTATACAAATAATCAAAGGCAAAACAGTTCATTTCCTTTATCTCCTCTGTTTCACAACTGATTTTCTTTTAATTTTTTTTTTAAATAGCTATTGATGAGCTTTTTAGTGTTGATATGTTAACTGATAAAATAAAATTGGAAACAGGGTATATAAATTTAAATGTAAATGACATTTTGATCAAAACCATTTATCTCTGAAAGTTCTTCACCAATTGCTATGAAATTTAGATACAACGCTACAATAAAATTAAGAAATGTTTTTATATACATATCATTACCATCCTACCTTTCATTTGAAATGGTGGCTGAAAAATGTGAGTTGCTACAGGCTACAGTGTCAAACCGGCTATAATGATTTTAATGAGACTTAGCTAAAGTCTTCTTTAATTTTAATTTATATATACAGCACACTTTCTAGAAAAGAGGACGAAAAAAGTAATGAAGGGATTCAGAATTGTATTTGCAAATAACACAAAAAGTACGCAACTTTTAGTTCATTTAACCTATGAGTATTTGAAAGCTACAAAACACAGAAAAAAAAAAATCATCGAAATCAAAAGGAATCATGTCCACGTCTGATAAGATATTTTTATATCTTTTTCAGTTTATATTTTTTAGGGGAGAGCTCTTTTATGATAAATTTATATTTGGCATATTGCTATAGTATAAGTACATCATACCTAGAAAAACGCTCAAATTTTTATAGCAATTGAAAAATAAAAATAGTTTACCTCAAATTTTCACCGAATTAGCAAAGTGGGTTCAAATATTCTTTTGAATGGTATTTCAAAGTAACGATGGATTCACATTTTTATTTGCTAATAATTAAAAAAGTAGACATATGGTACTGCACTATTTTCTTACTCAAGTATACATAAAAGTGAATGTGCGAATATATAATAGTAGAAAAGAAAAAAGTTGGAGACATACAAATTAATTTATGTTTTTCTCAAATATTCAATAATGATGATTATGGTCGAATTTTGATACTTGGGAAACACTAATGTATGTTAACATGTGACTTTCAGTAGCATTTCTTAATATAAGCAAGTGGTCTTCTATACAGTTTTGTCATGAATTGAAAGCTTGAATATTCCTTGTTCATAAAAAAACTGAAGGTTGTCAGCCAGCTCCGCACAAACTGCTTCATATCTTCACTGCATTTCAAATCATTCTCCTCGTATAGGGGATTTTTTGGAACAACATTGTCACATATTATGAGGTGTGGGTCTCCATTAAGCGAGAAATGGGTGACAAAGAAAAGATGATTTTCTTCACAATCATAAACTAATAGCTTCATTCTTCTCCTCCATGGCAATACCAGGCCTCATACCACAATCTTTACTAAGAAGAAGAAACGGGTCCAAAAACCATTTCCTTATACCCCAGATTTTTCTCCTTAAACTATCTTTTGTTAAGCCCTTGAAAGAATCACTTTGAGCACGAACAGAAAGTTATGCAAAATAGGCTGACAACTAATACTAAAACTGTTTACGAACAAGGAATATCTGAAGTCGTGTCTACTTATTACCCAAACCATGGCAAACACGGGTTTGTAAAAGGAGGCATTGGTGTCCTGGTATTCTGTCAATATTAGGAGACAAATCTAAGAGAGTTAAGCAGAAAGTGCCACATGAGCACTAGTATTACTTGAGATTTCAAATGATGTGATCTCTACTGTTTTTTTTTTTAAATAAAAAAAAAAACAGTATAAACTAAATATTTCTCAAACACACAAGAAGGTTAAAATCTTTCCAGAACAATTTTTATTTTTTTCTGGCATTTGGGAAATGTGAAAAGCCCGCCTTAAGCTTCCAAATCTGCTGAAAGTATGGCTATTATCTAAATTAATCGATAAGTTAATTCATTTATTAAAAGGTTTATATTTTATTCACCCTTATTCATTGTTAATATTAATTCTTCATTTTCATAAACATAACGTTTTAATATTACAATGAAAATAAATAATGAAGATAAAAAGGATTTTTACAGTAATTACAAAGGAACTTCCTATGAAAGAATATTAATTTATAAATAAAAGTGTTGAAACGATTATTCCAAAATTATCATGTCAGGTCATTTCAGAGAGTACCATTGATAAAATATAAGGGAATCTAATACTAATTACATAATAATTAGTAAATTAATTGAGTAATGAAATTTCAGTATGTCTTGTCCATCTTTTATTTTTAAATCTATGAGGTTTATAGATGTTTTTTTCATTTCAACATATCAAAACCTATTAAAAATTTAATTATAAAATATTTTTTTTTTAAAAAAGAGAAATGGTTTTTTAAATATTATTTAAAGATTTTGTAAAATAGATAAGATTACTTTTAAAACAAAACTTTGCGTAACCAATGATAGAGAAGAACTTTGATGAAACTTCCATAATTTTCTTATACAATTCCTTTTTATATCCAATTCTAATAAGAGTATTAAAAGTTTGAAAATAACTGTAAAATAATATATATTAAAACTGAAAAATATGATTGAAAGTGAAAAGTTTTTCTTTTTTTTTTTTTTTTTTAGTTAATTAATGTGTTGAGAAAAAATATTGGAGTGATCAGCAGGAGGAGAATTTATGATTTTTTTCTTATAAATTTAATCAATTGAGCAGTAGATCAAACAATAAACATGGAAAGAAAAGCAGCAACTGAAATATCAAAAGATAAAATCTTAAATTTACTTCAACACTAAATTATGCAGTAAAATAATCAGACATTTATCAGCATCAAACAAAACAAACCATAGTTATTTATAGAGGTGCAAAGAAGGGAGTTTCATGGCGCAAGTTGCGCTATCAAAGTTTTTAAGGGGGGAAAATTTCAAACAGGCTATGAATTTTTGGACTAAGGGACAACAATAAAACATGGAACAGACCGCATCAAGTGTAATTGTGTATGATCTACGATTTTTCTAATTCTACCTTAGCTTGCTTTGTTTTTAAGAAAAGGCGACTAATAAATTATCTTAGAAGGAAGGAAGGAGGGTAGGTTCTTGAGCCATTGAAGTTGGGAGGTGAGGGAGGATGGGCACCCCTGGTTCTTTATCTTACGATAAAAACAAAAATAATTACATATATTACAAACAAATAATTTAAACTTTCAGAAGATTTTAAGAGTTTCATACAAGTTATATAAGAATTCTAATTAAAAAAAAAAAAAATTATATAACAAGATGCCTAAATTCCTAAGATTTTGAAAAAGAATAACATGAGGTGGACGATAACATAAGAGAGGACACAGCTTTTAATCTTTTAGTGACAATGAGCGGTAAGGATAGAGCATTTTTCAAGATGGAATACTTTTTACCACCTGTATTGACCCACTTACATGATTTTATTTAAAACATCATTCGAAAATGCCTATAATCTCCAGTCACAGAAAGATTACCCATTGCCCCATGAGAATGCTTTAAGATAGTTTAAAAGTAAAATTGATCACTTAGCACCCCACCGTTTAACAAAGAAGGAGCCTGACTGGCTCCCGTCTCATATATGAGTCCACTATTGCCCGAGTCCTGATTCTGCTCGACTAATCTATTTCTACTGCCATTAAAGGGTTGAAGTTTCCTTATATTGACAATAATCACACTAAAAAAAAAGAAATAAAAAGGAGTGAACTATGAATGTCTACATAAGAAGACAAACTATTTGGTTGTCAGAAACTTCATGATGCAATTACAAAACAGATTGTGACGATTCATTTTTTGAAATATCAAAGCTATTCACATCTATAACCTATATAGTCATTTAGCATTTGATAACATCAGATTCGTTTAAAATAATAATAAGAACATAAATAAATGATCGATCCTTTTCCATATTTACAATTTTGTAAATCTCACAGGTTGAACATGGAAGACTACTCGATATATATATATTTTTTTCAAAAGGAATATACACCAAGTTTGTGAAAAGCAAAACAAAACTTTATCTTGACAATGTTACACACAAATGCCAATGCCAATGAAGAAAATACATGAAATTCTGCGCTTGTAAGTTTTATATCAAAGATAACTCTGACTTGATTGAAGCGGTTGATGACTGTACGGGAGAAGGTGATTATTTGCAATCGGGTGGTGCAAAAACCAGCCTTAGTATATGCGCATTAATCTGCTACAAACATTAAAAGAAGATTATGCTCTCGGTATGAGATTTACAAGCCCTCATGTTCTTCAAAACTCTACCAAAGGAACCAAAATATTGATTCAGAAGAGAACTATCAGATTTAGAACACTTTGAACAAAACCATTATCAAGAAACATCCAATACTTGCTAATTGTATTGCAGTTACAGATACACAAGTTTGATGACCCACCGAAAACATATTTGAGCTTGGAGGGGATGTTGTTGCCACAACCACCATACTCGCCTGACCTTGTACCCTCTGATTTCCGCTTGTTTTACACTCTTCAAAACTTCTTGTCTAATATGATGTTCAATTCAGATGAGGTAAATCGCTACCTTGTTCAGCGTTTCGTCAATAAGAGAAAGGTCCTTCAATGAACGAGGAATTACGAAGCTCCCTGAAAGATGGAAAAAGGTTATCGAGAAAATGGGAAACATATCATTGCATGGTCTTTATTTTATATAAAATAAATAAACTTTTTAGAACTTAGAAAAAAAAAATGCATCATGATTTTTTTGACAACCCTCTATCTCAAAAACTAATAGCTATGTGAGATACAAGTAATTATATTAGAAAGCCGTGTAATAATAAATAACATTTTCTAGGGATCAATATTAATAGAAGCCGATAAGTAAATGACAACACACTAAAATCTTCACAGAATATACAGAAAAAACAAGCATTAGGTATTGTTGAAAAATATACAGAAAAAACAAGCATTAAGTATTGTTGGGTGAAGAAGGAAGGTGTGCAAATATCACACCAGTACCATCAGCCACTTATAGAATGAGTTGAAAGGGTTTAATTTATAGGATCTAATGTTCTCAGAATGATCACAATACTCAGAGAAGCTCTCTGGACTACTATCAAGAGATATTATGTCATCATTATGAAGGCATTGCAATCATTTTTAGGATAAAACTGGACTTTTTAGCTTCAAGTTGAATTGAATCATAACCATAACCATCTTGGCTTTGTATCAAAGACTATAACATTCGATCATGAAATGTTTAAAGGTTATACAGACAAGAAGTCAGTTAATAGCCATACAAGAGTTAAGATGGGTGGAAGATGGTTAAGCCAATCTTTATACACTATTTTATAGCAGGAGAAACGATAAGGAAACAAAAATATGGAACGGCCCATAGTTGTTTTATAGTTAGTCCAAAAGCAAGAAAATCAATCATAAACTTTACTGTGATTATCAATGTGCATGTGCCCACTAAAGATAATGATGATAGTATGAAGAATAACTTCTAATATGAGAAAATGTTGTGAATCAAGCTCATAAATACAATATAAAATTAGTAATAAATGGTACTGATGCCAAAGTAGGACGAGAACCCCAATTTCGGCCTAAAATTTGAGGACAAAACCTTCACAAAACAAGCTGTAAGACCTATGCTCAGCCCTCAACCGGAAGATATGATGTAAGAGCAATGACAATGGATCTAATCGTCAGTAGTATGATGTTCCCACACAAAGACATCAACAATTACACTAGAGTACAACATAAATAATATAATATTACATAATAGTATAAAGCCCTAAAGGTGTGAAAAACCAAATTGATGATATGCTGGTAGACAAGAAACTTCAGGGCTTCATAAAAGATATAGTGTCTTATAGTGGATGGAGCAGATTGTGATTCAGGTCAAACTCTGATCAGAATCAAAGCATGTCAGGGATTGAAGCGAATCTAAAAAGCAGGAGATTAAGTATAAATAAGGAGGTACGAAGTCCATAATTTGAAAAATTCTGAAGTAAAAACCAAATTCAAAATTGAGAGAGAACCCTTGGACTTAAGAGGGATTCACAGTGGACCAATACTACTCAAAGGCATAAGAGAAAGGGCTAAAAGTAACAGATAAGGTTATAAGTAATATGTATTCAGGAGAAACGAAAAGCCAAGAAGTGGATCACAGAATCATGCAAAAATGGGGCCAAGCAAGCTAACGCATGTGCACAGCATTGCCCACAATTATCTTCTGACAGCCTGAAGGAAGAAAATTAGATGAAATAATTACAACTTCGCATCCCGGTGCCTGGGAGACTTTTAACTCTGGTATTAACCCCCCCCCCCTCACCCTCTGGCCGGGGAAAACCCTGTATAGCCTTAAAGGCGAGGAAGGAGAGAGAAAAAATAAATAAAGAAGCATGCAAAAAGATAGTGAAAGAAAGGTGAAAATTGAAAGTCCTCTGCATAGCGAAAAGTGAGTTAACTACTTTGGACAATTGTACTGAATCTAAATAACAGGATCTGCTTGGAAGGGAAATTATACCTGCGAATAGAGATTCAAATATCTCACCTCCATAATAACCTCAATAAATGACAAAAGATTCAAAATAGACCAACATATTATAAACACAATAACTTCCATAAATGAGTAATGGTCAAAAATAGACCAGCACATCCAAAGCTTTCTTCTCCCTTTCATAAGTATTTAAATCATCAAAAATCACAACTTAAGGGGATTATAACGCAATGATAAAGCCAGTTCTGATATACTTTAGTACCTGAATAGTAGTAGTAATACTGCAATAGTACAGGTCATCAGATATTAGCCTACTACAAATCAAACTATCCAACATCCAAGCAAAACGAATAATTCAACTAAAAATTATTACAAAAATCTACAATGATATTTTGAGAATAAAATGCAAAATTAGATTTTCAATTATACTAAACCAAAAACCAAAATCAGTACATGCCGTTATGGAAGAAATCCGAACTAAATGATTTGATAATATGAGCAGGATGAAAAATGAAAGGCTGGATGGTCTACCATGCAAAGTCATGGAAATATTAGATATGAATTAAATAAGACAAGTATATTTATCAACAGTTACTATTAATATTCAATTATAAGTTTATATGTCATTTGAATCTCTTAAGGTACAAGAATATTTTCATGAGAAACACACATTCAAATTGGGACCACTTTTGATTCTATGAATCTGAAAAACAGGTTAATGTAATGGTACTATGAAATACCAACAGGCCAGGAGTGCCCATCACCCTCCCCCCTCCCCCGCAAGAACCTACCTGCCCTCCTCCTCCCAAGATATTTTATTGCAACTTTTCTTAAAAACAGGAGAAACTAAGGTAGAATCAGAAAAATCGTAGATCATATACAATTACTTTTGCTGCGGTCTTTTCTATGTTTCCTCCTTGTCCTTTAGTTCGAAAATTCATAACCCTACGAAATTTGTCCCCCTTAAAAATTCAAAAAACCGTCAAAATATGCCCTCCTCAAAAATTTTGATGTCACTACTTGCATCATAAAACTCCCTTTTGGGCACCCTTGCAACATGCAATAGAAAGTTTTCATTGACTGCACCTCCAATCAACATATACTATTTATTTATTTCCAATCTTTTTTTTTTCAATTCCTAAAATGTTAACTAAACTTTCCAAAATTTAAATAAACATTATTTCTCTGGGGGTACAAAAAAAAAAAAAAAACTAGACATATAACTTAAATTCATATCCGTGTCAACAAGATTTTTTAAAAAAGTCCCTCCAATTTTTTTTGTTAGTTAATTAACTACCTTTAATTACTATTGAAAATGACATTATAAATACTATCCGTAGGCTAGGAATGTGTCATAATGTCTTAGTAACCAAATAAAACCTAAACAAGATTAACTGTTATTTTTGTAACAATTAAAATTAGCTTTTCATTTATGTTAATAGATTAATAATGCTGTGGATTAGTCATGAAAAAAGTTTTAAATAATTTAGGGCTTGAGGATGCCTATCAAGATTTTGACAACTTCACTGAAAAACAAAGACATGATAATCAATGAGAGTTTTAACAAATTCTTATTACTATTCTTTATATGAAAAAAAAAAAAAAAAAAAAAAAAAGAATTCAAGGTTCTGGTATTCTGAATTACTAATAGACTATAAGACTAAATAATGGTAGATAGAAAATTGAAAATATTTTTTACAGATTTAACAAAATAACTAAGTATTTTTTATGCTGTTGTCAAAATTTTGGGACTTTAGCCCATCTTCAGGACTAGGTTTCTATTTGAGAACAATGAAATTAGCATAAACAATATTTATTTCAACTTAAGAATAATTATAAAGATTCTTAATAATTAGCCAATTCTAAATAAATCAAAGGCATTCAATCAAAAAGGTAAAGCTATAGAAGTGTCACATTAGATTGATAGGAGGGCGAAGATCACTTGATTAAAACCGTTCAAGAAAAGTAATCAAGTATGTCAAAAAGTATATGGAGATCATTGATCTCTAAATTTATCCTCGATAAAAAAATTTGATTTATCCAAAATGCTTAGGTTAGGTTACACAGAATATCTAATATAACCACTATTTCATATTTCTAACCGACAATAATCACAACTCCTTAACTTACATTATCGTAATATTACAGCCTATATAGGGAAATAAACTTAATTTTTATATTTTTAACTGACGATAATTAAACCCACTAGTAATTTTTAGATTATTGAGCACAACTATGAATAACAATAATTATAAAGCTAAGGATTTAATAAAATCAATAGACACTACATTAAAAAAACAAATGAAAAGCTAAAAAAGTACTAAAAGACCAACTTAAAAATGCACCAATGATTAAGATCACACTATAATAATAAACAAAATCCATGTCTTATTTACAAGTATAATATTATTATTGAACATTTTGTGTATTTCAAAGATTTTTCAAATTGTATTATGCTAGTTAGGATACAGATGTACCTTACTGTTAAGGATGATTTGAGCATACACATTTACGTAACTGTTTTATATTTGATAACATCAATTAATGAATTCTTGTATCTCACTATATATGTATCAACAAGTCAATTTCTTTAACCTACTTGATTAAGTTGTTTATGTATGAAATTTAAGCTAACCTGACAAAACACCGACCTGCTCAGATAGCTTCGGCATTCCAGGAACAGAGTGATCAAGTGATCTCGGCACACCTTTCAACCCAATGTTACACTTCTACAGCTGTACCAGTATAACTGCAATATTTTACAATTATTTTCATTTTAGAGAACCACTGAATGATGTTGAACACAAATTCATGGCCACAACAGTTAAAATTTCAAAAAAATTTCTTAATGTAAGTACTTTGTGGCAACAAAATGACAGAATTAATATAAACAAAAGTTAAAAAAAAAAAAAAACTTAATGAGGACTCAAGCATGTTTACTTAAAACCAACAAAACAAGAATAAATTAACCTATTTGAGAAGCGCAGTAAGCACCTCAGTTTAATCTTTTGTACAGTGAAAATTCACGCACACACTCCTTAATGTCTTTGTACTGATGACACAAGTTTAAAATCCCAATCATACATAGAAAACATAACTTAACCCTAGAAAGGATGTGGTTATCGACAAATTTCATACTGACAGCAATGTTTGCATATATGCTAAGTCATTACTGAAAATACTTTCCAATTCCTACCCAATCAAACACCCATTAAGTTTTTAAATCACTTAGGACCAAAAACATTTAACACATCCAGTTTTAAGCACAAATCATGAAAGTAATATACTTGGTTTCAATTGCATAAAAAGTAATTAGTAATAACTTATATAGGATACTTAAAGAATAATATAGTAAAGCCACACTTACTTGAAATGAAATATCACAACCTTAGAAATAATAACAAGATAACTAATTAATAACAAAAATTCTCCCAAGATTCTCTAGTTTAGGAAGCACCAGCAAAGACCCAGGAATAGTTTTAAGATATCAAACTACAATCCACACTAAAGCAGTTATAAAATAGCTTTGTCTACAGTTTTGAATTATGTTGTTGACAATCCTACAGCTTACCAGACATATGTCACATATGTATTTTAAAAAATTTCTTACCTTAACCTTAAAATTTAGGTATATGTGGAATTTTAGCAAGAAAATTTACCAATTAATTTATGAAAAATCAAAACAACAGAAATACGTCTATAACCAAACCCCCATTATGTTTTCTTCCAATATGGCCTCCAAAATACTACTTACATGATATAAGCGTTAAGTTAATAATTCTTTAACAAAATATATCTTTCAATAAATATTGCTCTTTGGATAATTGATACCTAACTTATTTCTTGGTTCTTAAAGATAAACAAAATATGAACCAATATAAACAACAATGTGAAAAAAAACTCCAAGTCAACTTAATTTTAGGATAAATATGGTTTTTTTAAAACATGAATAGTGAATAAAAGCAGATTCTTCGGTTAAATTGAATTAGATATTATATTAAGAAAAATAAAAGGTAAAAAAACACGGATGTAAAAGATTTAATAGAGTGTATGTAAATTAGGAAGGGGGGGGGGAGAATTGGCAAACGTTTCCGTCCTCTGATTTACATACATGTTTTACAATCTTTTTTTTACAAAATATGAAAATACAAAAATCGAAATTTATAAACAAATATTCAGAAGCAAACGGAACACGTAATGGAGATGTTTTATTCCACGCATTCTTGGAAACGAATGAAACCAAAGTCTATAAAACAAACTAATACATAAACTAATAGGTAGTGTTATAGACCTCAGAATGAAACCACTAATATCAGTTTATTTCATTGTTACAATAGAATGCCTTTTATTCTAAATAAGGCTGTTCTGGATGACCCGAAGTTCAAGATAAGAGGTAGAATAATCATTAAATTAA
This sequence comes from Nezara viridula, assembly GCA_928085145.1. NCBI lineage: Eukaryota > Metazoa > Arthropoda > Insecta > Hemiptera > Pentatomidae > Nezara > Nezara viridula. The sequence continues at coordinate 19,662,736 of OV725077.1, forward strand.
AAAGTTCAAGTTACTTACTTTTATTAATTTATGAGAAACATTTATGAAAAGTAAAATACTAAAACACAAATCTAGCCGTAGGAAGACATCTTCCAAATGTTTAGAGAGCGCCGATCCCAACGACAGACGAGGGGACAGTATGCGGGGGTACTAGTGACAAAGTACAACCGCATAACTGAGAAAATGCGCGAAACAATGAGTGTGGGAGAGGTCGAAGCCAGGATGGAGTTCCTTTCGACGATACTCAAGGTCCAGCTGGCTAAGGAAACGGGGAGGAGAGACGGACTGCACAGAGAGAGATCATTCCTCGAGTGTGCCCAGAAAATGATCGATCTGAGCGCAAGAGAGGAAGAGACTCGGATGGATGTGGAAGAACCAGGGTGGATCCGGGTGAATGACAGACGACCCCGGACAGCCCCGATGGGTTGGAAGAAGAGGGAAACGAGAGAACCGAATGGAGAAAAGGCCATGACGGGCGAAAGAAGATCCGGACAGTCGAGGCCGAGGAATGGATCCCGGAGGGAAGATAGAAAATGTCATGGGTGTGGAAAGCCAGGACATCTGGTAGCACAATGTCCGCGCACTAGATGTTTCGAGTGCGGGGCCGAAGGGCATATTGCGAGGCAGTGCCCATACATGTTACGGAGGAGAGAGAGACCTCAAGACGAGCCGATGGAGGTAAACGTGCAAAAGTTGACAAGACGGGCTAGGATGCAGCGGAGGGACGGATCTTCGGAGGAGGCAACCGAGGAGTCGGGAACTTCGGGAACGGAGACGGACGAACCAGGCAGCAGTGGAGGCGAAGGAGGCAGGAGCAGCCAACGGAGCGAGCAGCGACGAGCGGCGGCGGTAAGGAGGAAGCGGGGCGGCATCTGAGGAGTGTGGCAGCAGAGAGGCGACCGCACAGCAACATGCAACAATATTCGAGGTAAGCCATGCTGGTTGCCAATTATCGAGGTAGACGGGGGAGTAAAGTGCCTCGTGGACACCGGGAGCTCGAGTACTATTATGACCAGAGCGGCGTTAGGGAAAGTGTGCGGGAGCGAGAGGGTACTCCGGATACAAAAATGCGACTGCCAGCTAATCACTCTGGGTGGTCCCTGTAGTGTAGAGGGGGAAGCGACAATTAGGCTTGATCGGTGGGCAGAAAAAGAGGGCGAACTAAAGGTACACGTAGTAGAAAACATGACTCGGGAATACCAGGTCATAGTAGGGTGCGATTTGTTAGGGCAGGTAGGGGCGAGCATTAGAAACCGTAGAGGAGCCTGGAGTATTAGGCTGGGAAAGAGGAAGTTCGGATGTATAGGGGTCGCGAGAGAAAGAAGGGTGCGAATAGGAGCGGTGAACAGAGTGGAGGACTGGAGGAAGTTGCTACAGGAGGAGTTTGGAGATATTTTCTTCAGGGAGGGTGAGGTATTGGGGGTAACAGGGAGGACGGTGCATGAAATCCCACTGAAGCAGGATAGGGTAACTTACTATTATTATTATTAAAACACTTTATTCAGAAATATTACAATTTGTCACAGTTTAAGGACACTTATAATAGAGTTCAGAGATTGCATTCATACCGTATATACAAAAATATAAATAAATAAAGTAATAACAAAAGAATAAGAAAAGAGAACAAAAGAGTAAAGAAAAAAAAAATATATATATATACACATAAGTAAATAAAAATAGAAATAAAAGTAAAACAAACACCTTATATAAAACATACCTATATACATTATTTACAATTTGCCAGGTGATCTCCGAACCAATCCTGTCCTCTCCACATGTGGAGGGAAAAGGGAGGCTTAGGAGATCCCTACGCTTCTCCCTCAGCCACTTCACTGGTATTTTAAACCAGCGGAGGATGGGTAAGAGCGCTACAGCCACAGACACTCATGACTTGAGTGGAGAATCTGGCCATTGCTAGAACTCCAAAATATCCATATTTACAAAAGGTCTCGTGGCCACTGCCGCTTTAACCTACGAAGGGGATTGTAGGGATGGGTGGTGCTTGATAGGGATTGTACAACGGGATTTGGGTGATGAGAAAGGTTCTGGTGAAATTTGGAAAATTTGGCTGGGATAAGATCAAGAATAAATGGGATATTAAGGTCATGGTGTAGGGTTTTATTGGTTACATAGAAGGGAGCATTGACTATTGTACGGAGGACTTTAGACTGAAAGGATTGAATGCGTTTGATGTTAGAAAATTTGGCTGTTCCCCATAGTTCTAGTCCGTAAGTCCAGATGGGTTTCAGTATTGTCTTATAGATCAGTAATTTGTTTTCACCAGAAAGTTTAGATTTTCTATTCAGTAGTCTATATAGCTGGCCATATCGTCTGTTAAGTTCCTGTCTTTTAAGTCTAGTATGTGGATTCCATGTTAGTCGTCTGTCTAAGAGAAAGCCAAGATACCGGACTGTATCTGAGAAAGGAAGCTGGATGGAGTTAAAATAAACTGGTGGGCAGGTATTACGCCGAAGGGTGAAGGTAATGTGTTTACATTTAGATTCGTTTACCTTAATGCGCCATTTCTTACACCAGTGTTCAATCAGGAAGAGGTGCCTTTGTAAGTTTGCGGACGCTGTTTCAGGATCTGAGTTGGAAGAAAGGATAGCAGTGTCATCAGCGAAAGTTGCCAGGAGGGTATCGGGATGGACAGGAATATCAGCGGTAAAGAGAATGTAAAGGATGGGGCCCAAGACGCTGCCTTGAGGAACGCCAGCCTCAATTGAGTAACAGTCGGAGAATTCGGTGCCACAGCGAACTCGGAAGGAGCGGTCGGAAAGATAGGATCGGAGTACTAGGTATAAGGACTGTGGTAGGTGGATTTTAAGCTTGAAGAGTAATCCGGCGTGCCATACCCGGTCAAAAGCTTGCGCTATGTCCAGAAATGCACCCGAGCAATACTGCTTGCTTTCTAGGGTTGAGGAAATATGGTCAACAACTCGGAGTCCTTGTTGGACAGTGGAATGTTGGGAACGAAATCCGAATTGATGAGTAGGAAGGTTATAGGATTCAATTATAGGTAGGATTCGTTTCAGTAGGATCTTTTCAAAAATTTTTGAGAGGATTGGGAGTAGGCTAATTGGTCTATAGGATGCTGTATTGTTGGAAGGTTTGCCTGGTTTCAAGAAGAGGACGATGGTGGAATGTTTCCATAAAAGAGGGAAGTGGGTAGTTCGTAGGATGCAATTGTATATATATGTAAGAAATATGATGGCTTTAGATGGAAGTTGTCGAAGGATCTGTGGGGTTAGAAGGTCATATCCAGGAGATTTGCGAGGAGTGATTTTCCGTAAAAGGTATTTGACCTCAGAGGGATTAACAGCTTTAGGTGGTAAGGAGAGTGGGATAGGTATTGAGAGGGATTCTTCTACTTTTACTGTGTGGCTGGGATGGGATTCTGGATGAGGAGCGAAAGTATAGGAAAGGTGTTTGGCAAATTCCTCGGCTTTATCTTCATCAGATGCTGCCCAGGAGCCATCATCTCGTCGAAGAGGGTGGGAAATATGATGGGATTTGAGGATTTTTCTGGTGATATTCCAAAGGGAATTATCATGAGCAGAGAGTCTGGTGAGGTAGGAATTGAATGATTGGGATCTGAAGGTGGCTAATTCTTGTTTTAATTTTTTACAGTGATAATTGTAGGAGTGGCGGTCGGCTGGATGTCTGGTACGTTGCCATAATAATCTGGCACGGCGTTTTATGTGGATTAGGTCAAGGAGGTGTTGAGGTAAATTATGTTTCTTAAGGATTTTTGAGGAGTGATCAGGGGAGGAAGCAGTCCAGACTGCTTCTTGAATTTTGTTAGTGAAGGAATGTACTGCATTGTCCAGGTCTTCAGGGGTTTTCAGGGTTACTCTGAGGTCAATTTTATCGGAGAGGATTTGATGAAAGAGTTTCCAGTTAACTGGGCCTCTGATGAAGGACGGAGGAGAGGGTTTAGGAATAGGAGCTAGTGATACTTGGAGTATTAATGGGCTGTGGTCTGAGGAAAGCACGTCAAGACGGGCAACGGAATGGTTGAGAGCACCTAAACCATTATGGATAAAGAAATCGAGGATATCGGGATTACGGTTAGGATCAGTGGGCCAGTAGGTAGGTGAGTTGGGTGGAAGAAGGGTAAAATTTTGGGAATTGAGTACAGACAGCAATGTTCGACCACGAGAATTCGTGGTTCTTGAACCCCATTGTTGATGCTTGGCGTTTAAGTCTGCACCCAAGATGAAATGATGTCCTAAGGAAATGAGGAAGGAACTAAATTGGATATTGGAGATGGATTGGTTTGGAGGGCAATACGCTGATGCAACGGTAATAGGAAAGGAGAAGGTTTTGATTACGACTGCGGTGGATTGTAGGAAATCGTGTGTAGGCAGTGGGAGTAGGTGGTGGGAGAGGGATTGGTGCACAATGACTGCAGTACCGGCATGTGCTATACCGTCAGGATGGTCGGTACGGTAAGTTATGTATTGTGGTATTTTTAGGAGCTGTTTTTTAGTCAGTCGAGTTTCCGTTATTAGGGCTACGTCTACGTTCTTGTCTTGTAGTAAGGCTGTTAGTTCGTGTATGTGATTTCTAACACCATTCGAGTCAGTTGAGACACAGATACTTGAGTGTTCGCTGGAGGAGTTCCGGGGGGTGTTAATCGCTTACTACGACGTGTTTTCTGTTTAGGCGGTGAATTACGTGGGGTAGAGCCAACTGAATGGAACCTCTTAGTTGACATTACTTGGTGGTAATATCGCATATAAAAAAAAAAGAAAGGGAAAAAAAATACATAAATAAATCTACGTCTGCGTGTTATTACAATGGATGAACCGCCGTCTGTAAACCAGCCAGTTACGTGGCGAGGCCACAACTAGAGTGGGGAGCCGTCAGCTGTTATGGCTATAGAGATTAAGCCTATAGACGCTAAACCACTAGATTCACTGTCTGTAATAGTACACAGTAAATAACAACACTACTCACTGTGGTGTTAGTCCATTGTTGTTGTTTTGATGTCTGCTTAACTAGTTTTTTTTAAAAAAAGTAAAACTGAACACTTATTCTACTAAAAAATAGTAAAACTGTGGGACACGACGTGAAATGTGGGTATTCAAATCAAGCGCATGCGCAGAACTAGGGTAACTTACGTGAAAGAAAGAAGATACCCGCAGGCGCTCAGGCAGCATATTCGGGAGGAGTTAGACAGTCTAAAGGAACAAGGGATCATAGTTGATAGCACCTCACCATTCAATAGTCCCCTGTGGCGGTGAAAAAGAAGGCAGTACCGGGGGATAATAAGGAAAAATACAGGGTGGTAGTAGACTATCGTAAATTAAACGACAACACGGTAGATGAGAAGTACCCGATCCCCAGATTCGAAGATATACTCGATAGGTTGAGTGGGGCCGTGGTCTTTAGCACGTTGAACTTCAAGGCGGGATATCACCAAATACGGATGCACCCGGACGACCAACACAAAACATGCGTTTACATTTGAAAGGGGGCATTATGAATTCACCAGAATGCCGTTTGGTCTGAAGAATGCGCCCATAACGTTTCAGCGTCTGATGGACGAATTTTTGAGGGGTATCGATGACTCGGTATGTCAGGTATACATGGATGACCTGCTGATTTTTAGTAGAACGGAAACCGAACACGTGGGGCATCTGAGGTCAGTATTCGAAAGGCTCCGGCAATTCGGGCTGAAATTGTCAAGCGAGAAGTCCCTGCTGGAACAAACGCGGATCAATTTTTTAGGCCACACTATCTCTAGCGAGGGGTCAGACCGGATGCGGCAAAGGTGGAGGCAATCACACGGATGGCGGTACCACGGGACGTTAAGGGGATCCGTAGGCTTCTCGGGACGCTGAACTATTACCGGAGATTCGTACCTGAGATGGCAGAGTATTTGGTACCTATCAACAATTTGCTGAAGAAAGGCGCGAAGGTTGTGGTGACACCAGAGATGGAGAACAATATCCGGAAATGCATGAATAGGTTGCAGACAGAGCCTGTGTTGGCGTTCCCGGATTTTGAGAAGCAATTTAATATAACCACCGATGCGAGCGAATACGCGTTAGGGGCCGTTTTGTCCCAGGGAGGAAGCGAGGGTGAACGACCGATAGCATACGCGAGCCGTCGGCTTACGGGTGCGAAATCGCGATACAGCGCTTTGGAGAGGGAGCTACTCGCGATAGTGTGGGCTATCGACCATTTCAGGCCATACGTATTTGGGAGGAAGTTTCGAGTCCACACCGACCACAAACCCCTTCAGTGGGTAGGGAAACTCAAGGAAACCTCAGCTAGGGTCACGAGATGGAAGGAAGTCCTTAGCCAATACAATATAGAGGTGGTGTATAAGTCGAGAAAGGAAAACGTGGTGGCAGACTGGCTCTCTAGGGCCATCATGATCAACGCGGTAGAAGAGGACGGGGGAGGACCATCGCGGGACGTACCGCAATTTTTGAGTGAGTGGACTCCCGATGGCAAAGGGGCAGATGATACCGTCGGTATAGAGGACAGGGAAGAGTCCCCGGAAGAGGAGAGCTCAGCGGAGGAAAGAGCAGCGGAGATGGAGGAGATAGACGACATCATCAATGACAAGCATCGTCAGGTAATCTGGAAAACGAGAGTAGCAGGGATGATGAAAATAGATAACCAAAGATATGGGAAAAGTAAGATTCGCGTCATCTGGTCGCAACCTGGGGTGAGTGAAGAGCAAATCCGTACGGCACTGAAGGACGCCACGTAAGCGGGAACGCACCATCTATATGTTGGAAATAACACGGTATGGGATAAAATAAAGCGGATGTGGAGATCCGAGCGAATAGGCGTGGACAGAACACTCATCCGTTGCAAGTATGCGGTGGAAACTATACAGGACGAGGAGCAACAACAGGCAGTCACATTGGCTTATCACCAGGGGAAAACCAATCACCGAGGCGTGAACGAGACGTTGCAGGCATTACGTCGAAAGTATTTCTGGTGGGGCATGAAAAAGTCCATCCAAGAGACCATAGGGAAATGCGAGGTGTGTATGCGCACGAAATATGATCGACACCCCCCCCCCAGAGGAGTTCAGGAAGAGACACCTACAGGGAATATGCCACTACAGGACCTTCAGATTGATACATTTACTTGAAGAGGGTTCAAGTGGGTCACGGTCATCGACGTCTTTAGCAAGGTAGCTATGGTACACCAGGTCATGGACAAGTCTGCCAACGCAGTTGCGGAAGCCCTACAAACCTGGATGCAGTTCTACGGGGTCCCCGAGAGGATCACATCGGACGGTGGTAGGGAGTTTGACAATGCCGCGATTAGGGAGGAGGTGAAACGACTAGAGATTCGTTGGCATTATAACACCCCGGGACATCCTAAAAGTAGAGGCGGCATTGAGCGGTTGCACAGCACGTTGAGTGACCACATCCGGGTGTATCAGGGGGAAAAAGGGTTGGAGCCAGATGTTGCAATGAAGAAAGCGGTAACAGCCTGTAACCACTCGATTCACTCCGTCACGGGGTTTTCGCCCGTGGAAGTACTATTCGGGATGCGCAGGCCAAGGCGTGATTGCGGGGAAACAACGATCAACGAACCGTTAGTCGAGCAAATCCAGAGTAATAGGGTAGAGGTAGAAAAGACGTGGGGAAAAGTAACGGGGAAAATTAAGCGGGAAAAGGAGAAGCGGGTAGAGAGGCAAAATGTTCACGTACGTGACCAAATGGATGACCTAAAGATCGGGACAATAGTGTACCGTAGAGTAGGAACCAACAGAGGGAAACAATTGTTACGGTACGAGGGTCCATTCAGAGTGGTTGCTATTAGGGAGCATAATCTGCTAACTATCGAAAGCGTCAATGAACCTAGAAAGAGGAGAACTGTTCACATTGAACAATTGAAGCTCCCAATAATAGAACCGGAACATAGACCAACGGATTCGTAGTACCCTCACCGCTGTATATAAGAAATATGTTTTTTTTTTGGCTGTCAAAACATAAATATGGTGTAATTTCTTTTTATGTGTAAATAGAATTAGAGCAATTCAGGAGAGGAAGTTGTACTATTTTTTTTTAGGTTATTAAGAGTTCTGTTCTTGGGAGCAAGTGTTTTAATTTCTGTGTTTTTTTTTATTATTATTGTATTTCTCGGAGTGGGAGTGAGTTTTAGTTTCTTTCAAGTATATACTGTTAAGAACAATTGTAAGGTGTTAAGGCTGATAACCGTCGACTCCGATCTAGGAATATCTAAGTTTCCGAAAATCCTATTCGTAAACTGGTGGGGGGGAGATAAAGACCGGAGACTGGCGATATCAGCCTTAATGCCATCCTGAATGAAAATAAACATAAGAAATGTATATAAGGAGGATTACTAAATGAATAAAGCAGTGTCTATTCAGAAGCCGTGATTGTTGCATCTCAACCCCTTTCCTTTCTTTTTTTTTTATTGTTATAGTCCGCCGACGCTTAACTTTATATATATATATATATATATATATATATATATATAGCATTTCCAAGTCAATTTCAACCTTTTCCAAGTCAAATTCAACCTTTTCCAAATCAAATTAAACTTTTTCCAAGTCAAATTCAACCTTTTCCATTTCAAATTAAACCATTTCCATTTCAAATTCAACCTTTTTTTATTTATTTAATTATCTGTACTTTTTCGATGCGTGGGTCTGTTATCGTATGAGTAGTTTTTTAAAATAACCTCCTTTTTAAGATTACATGACTGCGTTTCGAATTATTTAAGTTTTTTTGACTTATTCGATATAAGGGTGTATTTTTATGTTTCCCGATCAGTAAATTTTTAAAATAACCTCCTTTTTAAGATTACATGACTGCGTTTCGAATTATTTAAGTTTTTTTGACTTATTCGATATAAGGGTGTATTTTTATGTTTCCCGATCAGTAAATTTTTAAAATGACATCTATTTTATGTTTACGCCACTGTGTTTTGATTTATTTAAGTTTTTAAAATTTATCCAATATAAAGGTCTACTTTTTTGTTTCCGGAGCCGTAGATTTTGAAAACGACCTCCATTTTAAGATTAGGCCACCGCGTTTCGACTTATTTGAGTTTTTCGGATATTTTTCATATGAGGGTGTATTTTTATGTATCCGGAGCTGTAGATTTTGAAAATGACCTCCATTTTAAGATTAGGCCACCGCGTTTCGACTTATTTGAGTTTTTCGGATATTTTTCATATGAGGGTGTATTTTTATGTATCCGGAGCTGTAGATTTTGAAAATGACCTCCATTTTAAGATTAGGCCACCGCGTTTCGACTTATTTGAGTTTTTCGGATATTTTTCATATGAGGGTGTATTTTTATGTATCCGGAGCTGTAGATTTTGAAAATGACCTCCATTTTAAGATTAGGCCACCGCGTTTCGACTTATTTGAGTTTTTCGGATATTTTTCATATGAGGGTGTATTTTTATGTTTCCGGAGCTGTAGATTTTGAAAATGACCTCCATTTAATGATGACGCCATTGCATTTTGACTTATTTAAGTTTTTCGAATTTATCCAATTTAAAGGTCTACTTTTATGTTTTCGGAACCGTAGATTCTGAAAATGACCTCTATTTTATGATTACGCAACTGCGTTTCAACTTATTTAAATTTTTAGAATTTAACAAGTATAAAGGTCTACTTTTATGTTTTCGGAACCGTAGATTCTGAAAATGACCTCTATTTTATGATTACGCAACTGCGTTTCAACTTATTTAAATTTTTAGAATTTAACAAGTATAAAGGTCTAATTTTATGTTTCTGGAGCAGTAGATTTCCCCCATTTTGTAAATGACCCAATTTAAAGTTTATTCCACTGTTTTGGATTATAAAAGTTTTTTTTTTTTACTTTTTCGGTATAAGGATCTACTTATATGTTACCCGAGACGTATTGAATATTTTTCTAATCTTTAATATTTAAATTTATCTAATATTTAAGCTCCATTTTATGATTAAGCCGCTGCATCTTGATTAATTAGGCTTCATTTTGGATTTTTTCAATACAAAGTTTCATCAATATGTTTTCGAGTATGAATAAATAAATAAATATTATGAAGCTAAAGTAAAATTAACCACAGAATACAAACTAAAAAGCCGAAAAGCAACTGGTAATAAATTTAACCTTCCGTATTCAGATTTTTCAGCTAATTGTTCGAAATCTTATAATTTTGTGATAGGAGACCACAACATTAAAAAAGATAACTAAAATTAAATTAAAAATGAGACAATACATATTTTATTTATTTTGATTAGATATTTTTATTTATTTATTGAAAAATAAATTAATCCTTCGTATTATGTTTTTTATTCGAAGGAAAAATCAAAAACACTTAACAAAACCGAAACACAGTGGCCTAATCTTAAAATGTAAGTCGTTTTAAAAACTAAGGCTCCGGCATCATAAAAGTAGACCTTTAAATTGGATAAATTCGAAAAACTTGAATAAGCCGAAACGCAGTGGCGTAATCTTAAAATGGAGGTCATTTTCAAAATCTACGACTCCGGAAACATAAGAATACACTCTTTTATGATAAAAATTCGAAACACTTAAAGAAATCGAAATGCGGTGGCCTAATCTTAAAATGGAGGTCGTTTTCAAAATCTACGGCTCCGGAAACATAAGAATACATCCTCATATGAAAAAAATCCGAAAAACTCAAAGAAATTGAAACGCGGTGGCCTAATCTTAAAATGGAGGTCATTTTCAAAATCTACAGCTCCGGAAACATAAAAATACACCCTCATATGAAAAATATCCGAAAAACTCAAATAAGTCGAAACGCGGTGGCCTAATCTTAAAATGAAGGTCGTTTTCAAAATCTACGGCTCCGGAAACATAAAAGTAGACCTTTATATTGGATAAATTCTAAAAACTTAAATAAGTCAAAACACAGTGGCGTAAACATAAAATGGATGTCATTTTCAAAATTTACTGATCGAGAAACATAAAAATACACCCACATATCGAATTTGTCAAAAAAACTTAAATGATTCGAAACGCAGTCACGTAATCTTAAAATGGAGGTTATTTTCAAAACTAGGTACAGGACAGCATAATACTAGTCCCTAAGAAATCCGAATAGGTACAATAAATCGATATCCGTAAGTGAAAATTCTAAAGGCCTTAGGAGAGAATAATAATAGACTTTCATATTGGAGGGGGGAAGGGGATGGCCATTATTTAAAAAAAAATATATAATTTACAAAAACTTAAAACATTAATTTGAAATGAAAACGGTTCAATTTCAATTGGAAAAGGTTTAATTTGAAATGGAAATGGTTGAATTGACTTGGAAAAAGTTTGATTTTATCTGGAAAAGGTTGAATTTGACTTGGAAAAGGTTGAATTTGACTTGGAAATAATTGAATATCACATAGAAATATCACACTGAAAAAATCTAAAATGTTAAAATAAATGGATATGCAAAAAATGGAGGTCATTTTCAAAATCTACGACTCCGGAAACATAAGAATACACTCTTTTATGATAAAAATTCGAAACACTTAAAGAAATCGAAATGCGGTGGCCTAATCTTAAAATGGTGGTCGTTTTCAAAATCTACGGCTCCGGAAACATAAGAATACATCCTCATATGAAAAAAATCCGAAAAACTCAAAGAAATTGAAACGCGGTGGCCTAATCTTAAAATGGAGGTCATTTTCAAAATCTACAGCTCCGGAAACATAAAAATACACCCTCATATGAAAAATATCCGAAAAACTCAAATAAGTCGAAACGCGGTGGCCTAATCTTAAAATGAAGGTCGTTTTCAAAATCTACGGCTCCGGAAACATAAAAGTAGACCTTTATATTGGATAAATTCTAAAAACTTAAATAAGTCAAAACACAGTGACGTAAACATAAAATGGATGTCATTTTCAAAATTTACTGATAAAAATACATAAAAATACACCCACATATCGAATTTGTCAAAAAAACTTAAATGATTCGAAACGCAGTCACGTAATCTTAAAATGGAGGTTATTTTCAAAACTAGGTACAGGACAGCATAATACTAGTCCCTAAGAAATCCGAATAGGTACAATAAATCGATATCCGTAAGTGAAAATTCTAAAGGCCTTAGGAGAGAATAATAATAGACTTTCATATTGGAGGGGGGAAGGGGATGGCCATTATTTAAAAAAAAATATATAATTTACAAAAACTTAAAACATTAATTTGAAATGAAAACGGTTGAATTTGAATTGGAAAAGGTTTAATTTGAAATGGAAATGGTTGAATTGACTTGGAAAAAGTTTGATTTGATCTGGAAAAGGTTGAATTTGACTTGGAAAAGGTTGAATTTGACTTGGAAATAATTGAATATCACATAGAAATATCACACTGAAAAAATCTAAAATGTTAAAATAAATGGATATGCAACTGCGTAATCAAATGTTTTTTTTTTTGTATTTTTTAAAAGCTATGCCGTCGATAATATAGTAAGTGGCCTTCATTTCGAAAAAAATCGAAAATTGACAAAAATTCTAAAGTTGAATTTGAAATGGAAAAGGTTGAATATGACTTGGAAAAGGTTGAATTTGAAATGGAAAAGGTTTAATTTGACTTGGAAAAGGTTGAATTTGATTTGGAAAAGGTTGAAATTGACTTGGAAATGCTATATATATATATATATATATATAATTATATAATTACTATATATATATACACTGACAAGCAAAAAATTCCACCCACTTGTTAACCATTAAGGAATCACGTTGGAAAGGTTGGCTCTGGAAAAAATTACAGGCTGCATATCTTTAGTTTCTTCTTCTTCACACCCTTTCACGCCCGTCTGGAGATCGAAGAGCGAATCTTGACTCATCTGTAAAAAGTACAGCACTCCATTCGTCCATTGTCCAATGGCTGTGTCCTCGAGCAAAAGCCAGCCGTGTTAGATAGATAGATAGATAGAAAAAAAAACTTTATTCTGGGACCAAGTCCCTTCACAATAACAATAATATACAAAATAATAGACTATTACTGGCCTAAACGTTTGAAACAATAAATAAAATTGATAAAATAAAATAAAAAGTAAAGAAAACCTTAGGTGCACAAGCTGTATACAATACAGATAAAACTATGTAAAGAGCATTTAAAATTATGAACAAAACAATTAAAACTATGAACGAATCGCTTGAACTATGAACCACTAGCGGATCCAGGATTTAATTTTGGGGGGGGGCTTCAGCCCGGAATTTTTTTTTCATATATATAACGATAATTACTTTGAAAAACAAAAAGATACTAACTACCTATATGAAATGGTATTTAAGTGATTATTGAAGTCCTATTATATGTAATTAAACGAGCAATAATACTTTAAGACATAATTGTTTTATATTTTTTACCATAAAACATGGTTACATTTTTCCATTTTGGGGGAGCTTCAGCCCGAAATCCCCCCTCTCCCCGTAAATCCGCCTGTGCTATGAACAAAACTATATATAAGGGTTGAACAACTTAAACATACACTTTGAGAAATGAAGAACGAAAAAGAGATAGAATGAGTTCATTTCATTAAAAAAAAAAAAAAACTTTACTTGAATATATATATATAATATATATATATATATATATATATAAACAGTTAATTGTGATTGAATAAAAAAAAAAGAAAATGTATGTATTGAAATTCCTACGTCAATAGTAGGAAATGCATGTACTATCTCTTACCAAGTACTATGATTGCTACACAATACATATATAATATTAATAGTTTGCTGGTATCTGACTGTTTTTGGAACAGGAATTGGAATAGGAGGTTTTCGAATGTGTATAGGGAAGGGGCATGTCGAATTTTGATCGGGAGGGAATTCCAAAAGTTGACAGAGCGGGCTATAAAGGAATTTTGGAATGAGGCAGATCTATGAGAAGGGATGTATAGGTCAGAGGGTCGGGATCTTGCAGTGAGGGAATGGATTGAGGACTTAAATTGGAGAAGGTTGTAGGCATAAGAAGGACGATGATCGGTAATGATTTGATAAAGGATAGTTCCTAGGAAATATTGTCTTCTTAAGGAGGGGAAGAGCCACCCTAACTCAGTGTAGTGGTGGGAGACACGGGAGCGTCTTGGGGCCCCGATTACAAATCTTACGAAGCTATTCATAAGTCTTTTGAGTCTATCACGGAGTTCCACCGAGAGGTCATCGTACACCACACAGCTGTAGTCAAAGTGGGGAAAGATGAGAGAGGAAACTAGGAGTCTACGGGTATTTTGGGGTAGAAGATGGCGGAAGTGATGGAATAGTTTGAGGGTAGAAATTGCACATCGGGATATATTAGAGATATGGTGATTCCAGGAAAGGGTTTGATCTATGAGAAAGCCTAAATTTTTAACAAAGGGATAGAAGGTGATGGGGTGGTTGTTTAGATAGAGTGAGGGAAAGTTGGTGTGGGATCTAAGGAGGGTCTTTGAACCAATGAGAATGGCCTGAGTTTTGGCAGCATTTAGTATTAATCCATTTAAGTTGGCCCAGGCACTAGTTCGATCTAAACCTTCTTGAATTTTGGCAAATGCCACCAATAACTCAGCGGGAGAAAAGGATAAATAGATTTGAGAATCGTCGGAATAAGGTGGTGGGAACAATGGATAATTGAATCATTTAGGTCATTAATATAAGAGCTGAAAAGAAGAGAAGACATGCTTGAACCCTGTGCAACTCCAGAGGATAAAGGAAGGTAGGCAGATAGAGGTTGATTAAGTATGGAAACTGCTTGGGTTCGTTGTGAGAGGAAAGACTGGAACCAAGAGATGGAACTATTGGAGAAGGATAATGATTTTAGTTTGTTGAAAAGGATGGAATGGATAATGGAATCGAAAGCTTTGGAGAAATCAAGAAGTATAAGTATGGTTAGTTTTTTGTCATCTATTGCAGTCTGAATATCACTAGTAATTTTAATCAGAGCAGATTGTGTAGAGTAGCCAGGACGGAAGCCAGATTGGAGAGGATCGAGTTGGTTGGATTGTTCAAGGAAGTTGGAAACTTGGGATTGCACTAACTTTTCTAGAGGTTTAGAAAGATTGGAAAGGATTGATATTGGGCGGAAATCTTCGGGAGAGGATGGATTAGGCTTTTTGTTTAAAGGAAGGACAATGGCTTTTTTCCAAGAGGTCGGGAATATTGAATTCTGCAGGGAGAAATTGTAGATGAAAAGGAGTGGTGGGAGGATTTCAGGGAGACATAATTTTATTAGTTTGATAGGAATGCCATCTGGGCCTACGGAATTGGAACGGGATTTCATTATAACGGTAATAAGGTCTGTGGGAGAAATGTCGGAAAAATAAAAATTATTGTCGTTAAAAGGTACCTCTGGAGAAAAGCCGGAAGGGGATGGTAAAGAAGAGGTGGAAACCGATATAAAGTGGGAGTTTAGGTCATCAGGTGATATTGGGAAAACTGAGGAAGGGGATCTAGAAGGTTCACAGAGGGAAAGCTTACGAAGTAGAAGCCATTTTGATTTGATATCAGGAGCTGAGGAAAGGGCTTCGTGAAAGTAGTTCGCTTTCGCTTGTCGGATCCTTGTCTGTGTCGTGTTACGAAGCACTCTGAATATTTGATAATCATCTGCAAGCCTAGTCCGTCTGAAGCGTCTGCGTGCAGCGTCGCGTCTCTTCTGCAGATCCTTAATTTCCTGACACATCCAAGGAGCAGGGCGATGACGGAAAGTGGAGGTTTTGAGAGGAGCGTGGGTATTGAGTATATTGAGAAGATTAGTGGTGAGAATATCAACCATGGTGTCGACAGAGGAGCAATGATATATTCCATTCAAATCCAATGTTACTAGATCAGGTAATATTTTTTCTCGAGTAAGGGTATCCAGTTGGCGGAAAGTGATAGTTCGAGGATGGATTGGAGGAGTGCGGATATTATACGTTATTTGTATCAGATCATGAGATGAAAGAAAGGATACTGGCAATTGAGAGGCGGAGAGGAGGTTTTGTGCTGAGTCGATGATGTAGAAGTCTAGCCAAGTGTCAGATCTGCTGGTGTGGTGGGTGGAGGAAAAAGGAACGATGAATAGGTGAAGTGAGAAAAACAGATTTTCTAAATAGGATTTGTCATTGGAGTTTGAGAGGAAATTGGTATTGAGGTCACCGGAGATAATTATTCTGGGATAGAGGGGAACGAAGTTGAATAGAGTTGATTCGAAGGACGGGTCAAATGGCACGAGAGGAGGGCGATATACCACGGCGTAAAGGATAGGAGAAATATTACTGAGAATTTCTACTAAGAGGTATTCTACATGAGGATGATCGGAAGATGGGGAGCAATCGAGGATTCGGGTCTTTAGGCTATTGTGGACAAACATGGCTACTCCACCGCCAGTCCGGTTTACCCGGTATGACGGAGCTGGATGTAATTAGGCAAGGATACTGAAGATGATGGAATAAAAGGTTTGAGCCAGGTTTCGGGATATTGCTATGATATGATAAAAGTTTTGGGTAAATTATTGCAGGAATTCCTCATAATGGGCAGAAAGTGATTGAGAGTTAACTTGACATGTGATTAGGGAACTAGACATACAGTGGATTTGGAGAGAAACAGTCAGTGTTTGGTAGCGAGAAGACAAAACGAGTAGAAAGTACAGAAAAGCGATTATCGTACATGAAACTAAGTGAAGAAAAAGTAATATTAACATTAAAAATAAATAAAGAGAATGTACTTAAAAATAAATAGATTGGTGAGTGACGGTGTAGAGATAGCACTAAGAGAAGAAGTAAGACTATTTTAATGAGGCTAAGGGGTTGACGGCTTCTAGGTAGTCAGTCAAATACATCTAGATCCGAGGCCTGTTCTATCAGGATGACTCTATGTCCGTCCTCTTTTCGACACCGCACCTTTCCGGAAGCAAACCACGTATATTTGATTTTTCCCGCCGCTCTCTTCTGCCGGGCTAGCCAATAGAGGTGTCTGTTTGTGCGAGTCATCTCTTCACCCAGATAAATTCGGTGGCAGTCATTTTCCTGCCAACCGATATCCCGCGTGGAGAAATCCCTCTTCACTTTCCTTTTCGTAATTAAATCATCTCTAATTGATTGCCTGACAAAGCGTGCGATAACAGGCGGTGGTCGCGAGTCATCTTTTCGGCTTCTGCGGCGATGTACGTTGTCCAGGTCCTCCACACTAAGCCTGATCCCCAAGCTTGCTCCTATACTGGTCACCAAAGCAGCGGGCGTTTCGCCCGGTCGCTCCGGTATACCGCGGATCTCCAGTGATCTACTCAATAGTCCTTGCTCTGCGTTATTCAAGCGAACCTCTAATTCGCCCACTCGGGATTTGAGTGCTTTATTTTCTAATATTATCTCCTCAAACTTTTTAGCTTGACCTTCCAGATGTTTTTCAATCTTCGTCAGTCTTTCGTTTAGTTCAAAACTGAGCTCTCCGTATTTATCTAGTGCTGTTTTCATGTTTTTTATATCTTCGTTCACGGTAGCGTCTAAACGATTTACTGCCGCAAGTATTTCTGAGGGGGACGGCTCGGTATTTTGTTTTTTCACCTGTTCGCAGTTAGAGCAAACCCATGTTTTTTTAATTATTTTTAATGCTTCGGTGTCTTTATCAGTAAGGTTGACGCACCTACCATGAAAAATTATTTTACACTTAACGCAGTGTATATTGTTCTTATCTTCGCGTGCGATAGAGTTGTTGCAAATATTACACTGCACCATTTTTTAAATTTATTAATGAGAATTACTTCGCAATTAAAATATAAATAAATACCAGGACTGTTGACAGTAGTAAACAAGCTAAGCGGTCTAATGCTGTTAGGATTAGTAGACGACTCCCAGCTCGTTGCTCCCAGAACTCTATCAATCTCACTGCACTTTCTTTACTCCGATTATTGTAGAGATCCGACACTTAATAGCGTGATTATTAATAGTGTTTTTTTGAAAAAGAGAAGAAAAAAAACTGAACTTAACTGAACTGAAAATTAAATTAAAGTAAACTGAGTCTATTATATGAACGAATTACACCGATGTACACACTAGGGCGTCTCAGGCCAGACTGAGATGTTACTCTGTGAGTTCTGGTCAACTCTGGTCCTCTTACTGGACGAAAAGCCATTAATCCATGCTCATTTATTCTTCTCCGAGCGGTACGTTCAGAAATTTGCACACCTCGAACTTCTTGCTTTGAGCTGATGAATCGCTTGAACAACGGTAAGCTGCCGGTTTCGTAAAATTCTCAAAGTCAAAAACCGGTCATCCCATGGTTCTTTAACCATAGGCCGTCCAGAACCGAGCCTTCTATTGTAAGAACCAGTTTCCCGAAAACGCCTGATGGCGTCTCGTAAAGTTTCATATGGAACTCCGATGGCATTCGCTGCATATCTAATGGAACGTCCATCATCAATAAGTGCCACACCACGCGCTACATCCTCAGCACTAAGAGGAATTTTTAAACTTAATATTGAAAAAATTAAAAGCCGGAGACTAAGAAATGTGCTGCAAGAAACGGCACTGAACTAATGATACTGAATAAACATTTTGATTCCATAGAAAGTAAACATTGGAATCTAGAATCATTTCATTGAATTAAGGATTATTGTCCTCTATATTAACATTCCTAATTGAAAACAAACAAAAAGATTACCTATTTATTCATTAAAAACAATAGACCAATCCAAATCAGAAATATTTTTTAGGTGAAAACATGAACAAATCAAGTGGGTAGAATTTTTTGCCTGTCAGTGTATATACACACACATATACAAATTGATCTCCAACCAGTCTACAGTTACAGCTATTTTTTTTAAACTTTTTCAAAAAAGGTTTTCATTTTTAGACTAGGTTGTTTTATCATAATTTTGAACCACAACTTTTGTTAATTTGTCTAATAATATATGTGGCTACATTTTAATTCAGAGGTGCCCAGAATGGGGTTTGATGGCGCAAATTTCGTTTTTGTAAGTAAGTTTTTGAGGGAGGCATATTTTGAGTTTTTGAGGGGAAAAAACTCAACAGGGTTATGAATTTTCAGACAAGTGGAAGCATGGAACAGGCCGCAGCAATTGAAATTGTATACGTTCTATGCTTTTTATAATTATACCTTAACTTGCTCTGTTTCTAAAAAGGTGAGCAATAAAATATTTTGGAAGGAGGGGAGAGGTAACTTCTTGCGGCATGGAACTTAAGGAAGATGGGCACCCCTGCTTTAGTTTCAGTTATTAAATAAAGTAGAAGAGAATCATAATTTTATTCTATTTCGTAACATTAAATACATACAATTATTAATCTATTATAAAATTATTCTTAACTATGTACTTTGGGGAGGAGCAATATTTTAATGAAAACAAAATAGCCAATATATAATGCTTTGGTTGAAAACATAATGCTATCTGGTTCGGAGACATGGCCCCTTAGAAGGACCCAGGGAAAAGAAATTCATTTAAGTTGAAATGGATTTTTGGAGGAGAGCAGCTAGGATATCGAGGATCGAAAGAATAAGAAATACCACCACAAGGAATAGATTGGAAATAAAACAAAATATCCTAGAGGTGATGGAAGGAAGAAAAATCAGACGGTATGGTCATGTGAGAGGAATGGGCGACGATAGGATACCAAAAATTGGAATGGATTGAGAGGCAGAGAGAAAAAGAAGAGGAAAGCCCCATTTAGATGGTAGGATAGAGTGGTGTAAAGTATGACTGGTAGGAGACTGTCGGAGTAGGATGAGATGGACCAGCAGAGATGGAGGGATTTGCTGTGACAGGAGTTTGTTTGAGGAAAGTTTGGAATTGAAAAAATTCCTAAGAGAAAAATAATACAAATCTCATTCTTATCACTGTCATCAATAACTTCTTTATATTACACTCAAATATTTATATGGATTCAGTTTTCATCCTTTTTGGATGTAAGGGTACTAGGAAGGGTTATTCGTCCATGGCATTTTCACCCTCAGTAAGAGGTGGTTCTTGCTGAATGGGTTCTTAGCGTTGTCGTCCTCGGCATGCTGCAGAACAGGTCAGCATTCCTTTTCCGCATCCGTATTTGCCATGCAAATTAACGAACTCGTACAACAGTGAAGATTTTGAAATATACTTTTATTGTGAAATATAAAGTTATATTGACATAATCTTATTGAACTTCTTACAAACTAGCCTTGTGAGGCCTAAAGTAATATTACATAAGTTACATCTAGTAAAATATTTACAGATGGAATGATGGAATTGAATGGAATGAATTTGTGTAATATTAAGGGCGGTAATATAGCCCAACTCTGGAGTGGGAATAGGATTGGTCGGAGGAGGAGAGGGGGTGATGGGCGTTATCTTGGTTTCTAGGAACCAATTAGGGGTAGGTGCCGGTAGGGATACTGGACAAAGGATATTCAGAAGTAAAGTAATAAAACTTCTCTAAGGGCGGAAGCCTTGACAGTTCAAAAGGAATCCGATGGACAACTGCCTCATTTTCGGGGT
Organism: Nezara viridula; assembly: GCA_928085145.1. Lineage (NCBI taxonomy): Eukaryota > Metazoa > Arthropoda > Insecta > Hemiptera > Pentatomidae > Nezara > Nezara viridula. Next base: position 19,683,148 of record OV725077.1, read on the forward strand.
TGTGACATTGACAGCTTTTAGAATCAGGGCGGATGCACGTCACATAAATATACCACATGGTCAAGATGCCCACTTCCAAACGGACTTATTCCCACGGACAAGGGTCACAGGATATTATAACTCAGTGGTCAAAGCGAGCGTGCTTAATTGGAACAAGATGTGCCTTGACCAAGGATATAGCAATATTCAAAGAATTGTATTTACAAAGGCTATTGTCTTTTATCTTGCACACAATCCATGGTGCTGCCTTGGTGATACGGAGGTCCTTGGTCTACTATCCCAATAATGGCATTTTCCAGTGTTACAGGTATCTCTACAATGAGTACCACTTAGCCTATCAACGTCTGTGAGGACAATGAATCGGAAATACTGAGCTTTATTAAAGCGAGTAAATTGAATTTGGGGGTTGAGACGGCCCTGCCTCTTTCTAAGATGTGAATGCTTCCCTCCACATTTTTTTAAATTGTATCAGTTCGGGTGTAAATTTTAGACCACACCAAGACAACTGGTATGAATCAAAAGGGATGTCAAACCACGAAAACTTCGGTGCTTGTCGTCTTTCCGTTCCTTTTTTGGTTTAATAAGGCCTGGTTTCACCTTTTCTTTGACATTACAGACGTTGCTATTTTCTTTAATGAAATCTTCAAGACACACTTAGTGGTACTCATTGTAGGGAAATGCCATTATTTGGATGGCAGACCAAAGACGTTCATATCACGTTATTTCCTTTAACGACGTCTTCAAGACACAGAAGACATTTAGTGGTGCTCATTGTAGTGATATCTGTAATACTGTGTGAGATATCTGTAATAAAAATGTGGATGCAGAAAAGCAATGCTGACCTGTTCTGCAGAGTGCCTCCACTACCAAAGAAATGCCTCAACAGCGTGCCTGTTGCCGAGGACGACGATGAAGACGACGTAAAGCCCATTAAGCCAGAGCCACCCACTACTGAGTGTGAAGACGCCATGGACGAACAGCCTTACCAGAATCCTCACGTCGAAAGAGGATGAAAACGTGAATCCATACAAAGGTGTGAGTGTTATATTAAGAAGTTTTGAAAAACAGTGCTAACAATCAGCTTTATAATTTCATGTATTTATTGTAACGAAATAGAATAAAATTATCATGAGACATTATTAAATTTGTCAAGTAATATGATTCTGTTCTACTTTATTTAATAACTGGTTTTGAAGTTTGGCCACACGTATTATTAGACAAATGAACAAAAGTTATTTGTCAAGAATATGAAAATGACATCATTTTGAAATAACTGAAAGTGTAGACTTGTTGAAGATTAATTTTCAAATGTATATATATTCCAATAGGGAATTTATGTTTCTACAACTTCTTTCGCAGATGAATTGCTTAGACGATATGAAGGAATGTTTGTTGAAAAATGTGACTTAAAATGATTTTTTTTCGAAAATGTCAACTTTTTCCGTGCGTGTAGTTCGTAAACGATTGAGAATTCGAAGAAAACTTGTGGAATAAAAGTTTTAAGTATTTTATAAACTTTCATTTATTATAAGAAAAGTTTTCCCGCGATGTACCATTTTTGAGAAAAAAGCGAAAACCCAAAAATTGTGGCCTTTCCTTTTCCCCTCCCCTGAAGCTCCCTCCCTCCCCAAAATTATATCCTGGATCAGCTAGTGAGAAGGTGTGGCGAACCTGTAGCGCGGAATCTCAATCAGACAAATAATTTAATTCTTGCAGAGTTCATCAAGAGTTTAAAGGTCGATTAAACTCGGCACAACTTAATTATAGCCATTTAAATTTTAGGAAGCTGGCGTGGTTTAGCTGCTCGCGTAGATCAGTACCATTGTAAGAAAAATAGGTAAGGTGGGTTAGATGAAAGAGGAAGAGCTATGAAAGGAAGAGGCCATGGTGGTCTGACATATTAAAGTGTTGCTTAACATTCTTGAGTCTAGCGGCTCCAGTTCGAACCCGGCCTAAAAATGTAGAAATTCGTGTTAAGCCCACGGATTGAATCTCGGGTGAAGGGCTTTAATATTTCTCCCACATCCGTGGCATTATGTTCGCCTAACCCACTCCAAGGGAATGGTTTAATTTCAAACAAAACCCTCCGATTTGTTTGCAATCTCCCATTTCATGTTGCAAATTCTCTCTTCCTCGGATTTATATAGAAAAAAGTTACTACTTTATTACCGTAGATCTTGCGAATAACATTAGATACCAAAAAAGACTGAGAGAAAATTGTATTGATGATAATGAGTGGAGAGGCACTATCAATATATATTAGATAGTTTTTATTATATGGATATTGTGAGTGAACATTTAATAAAAGAATTTATAGTCTACCAATGCGACGGAATTGTGTTTGAGCTGATGTAATGGTCTGATCCATAAGTTAAATTAGAAAACTATAATTTCGAACGTAAATAAATCCTATATTTAGGATATATTTTAACACCTGGCCGTAGCGGATTCAGGATTTAATTTTGGAAGGGGCTTTAGCCCAAAAGCTTTTTTTTTTTATATGTATTACGATAATTACTTTAGAAAAAAAGAATGAAATTAAATACCTATTTGAAATGGTGTTTAAGTGATACTTGAAGTCCTATTAAATGTAATTACACGAACAATAATACTTTAAGAGATCATTTTTATCCTATAAAACATGGTTGTTTTACGATTTTGGGGGGAGGGGAGGGACCTTCAGCTGGAAAGCCCTTCCTGTAGATCTACTTGGGACTCCTAATGGAGTATATATTATAAATGGAAATGTATGCTCAGTCCTTTAAATACATCTTAGTTTCAATGATCCTTTTACACAGACTACAGATTCGTCTTAGAGAAATACTTATTGATAATGTTTTTTATTATTAATGGGCCATTAATAATAGCTTAGAAATATTGGAAGTGGTCTCATTAGAATGGTAAGTTATATATGGTTTTGTTAAGTCATGTTTGATATTTATTTTGTTTTGTTCTTTCTGAAAACTTTTTTTTATGATATATTTATTGAAACTTTGGCATCTTATATTCACTCCCAATGTTTTCTATATAGATCCGGCAACTATACAGGATTTTTCATAAATTTAAGACAGTTCAGGCTGCTTGGGAGCTTAATCCTGATATTAGCGGAAGTTGTCTCAAATTACTGAAATTTCAATTGTGCAAGCAAATTTTTGTAATATGTGGATCCCATGCCATTCTTCTATCAAAAGTTAGTCCTAGGTATTGTACTCTTTGCAAATAAATAGGAACCATATTTTTAGTCTAAGAATAATCATGAAGGATCTTTTGACAAGTATCTCGAGACTTCTTAAATTTGCATTTTAATAAGTGAACAAGTATGAAAGTAACATCAAGTCAAAACTAATGTTTTTATTACTCTCTAATATTATTTACAAATATTACAACATCTAATCTATTAGTTAATATAATATTGGAGGGTAAATAAAAAAAAGAAAAGTCACTGTTTAAACTCTGTGACCCTTGAGTTCACTCGGCCAGCAATTAATTTAGGTGAGCTGTTATCACTAATTGGCACTAAAACCAACGTTGCGTCCTGATCTCCTCATGTAACTTTCACCAATTCATTCGATAAAGTGCAGCTGTTCTTCATTCTCAAATGTCAAACAAGTTCTTTGAATCTTATTTTAGATCATCAACTTTAACCACAATTTAGGCCAGCTTCTCAGTAGCATTCCACATCCTCCTGAAGGAGTTTCCTTGGATCGGGAGTATTTATCCTGGTTATATGGCCTGCCTCTATAGGTGCTTTCCAAGTATTGTCATTTTAATACCTATACAAACTGCCGAGACCAGCAGTAAGTAATCAGGCACACAGCTCTGTTGCATCTTTGTCAATTTGATCTATCCATGTGGTCTTTTGCCAGCTATTGAGGCTTTCATTGTTCTCTACACAATTAGCTTTATAGACCATGTAGATCTTTTGCCATTTTAACCAGCCTTCTCCGCTTCTGCCTATCTTTGACTATTTCTTTACAGTTAACAGCATGTAGTATATATCTTTCTTGATCCTTTCGATCCACCTGGTTTTTGTCTTTTTCTTTCTATTCATTATTATGTACAGGCTTCATGATGGATTACTCCGAGCTATATACCCCGTTCGTCTAAAATTCCTTACCTTTATATCATGAGATATTGATTGACCAGTTTTTAAGCAGTTCTTTATTGGCCTTTCTCCTCTATGTGTTAGTACTTTGATTACAGATATTGATACATAGTATTTTGATTACGATACAGGTTATCGTGCAAATGATTTTGCTATCAAATCTTTCAATATTTGTTTCTAGGGTGCTGGATGTCAGGTCTCGTAGCTATATATCAGAACTAGCTTTATAATAGCATTTACACTCTTAATTTGAAATCTCTTGAGATTTTTAATACCTTTGAAAGAGATAAAAAAGCCCTGAGCTCATTATCGACTGGTCAATTTATTGGGGTTATTGTGGAACCGAAGTGTTTGAATTTGTCTGCTTTTGTGAATGATTTCCCTTCTTTGCAGATCTTGTCATTGAAGTGAAATTTTGGCTTATTATATTTTTTGTTTTATCTTTATTTACTTGAGCTCAAATTTGCTTCAAAGGACAGTTATATCATTAATACATAATGACTTATATATTCTTATTTTTGTAGCTCTTGAAAATAAATTGATCCCTAGTCGACAAAGTTCAAAATATTATTATTTTTGTTTATTTCAGAGCCCTTATAGATATATACATACATTAACATGTTCAAATGTGTAGGGCTCAAATTGATCGGTGACTGCACCAGGAGGGAGGTCACTTCTTTAGCAACTATGAATTTGGTTTTATTAGAATTCACAAGGCCCATTATTCAAACAGATTGACTATCAATGGTAATGGACGAGGTACAAATTAATAAAAAAAGAAATAAATAAATTGGACTTTATAATAAGATAAAGCAAACAATTTTTGTATTACACTTCCCATCGAGATAAGGAAAGTTGTGTAACTCTGATATTAGAAATTTAAGTATTGTATTACATACAATCATAAACTAACAAAATATATTATCTTGAAACAAACATAAGGTTGTGAAATTTAATAAAATATTTGTTAAAAATCAGTTAAAACACTTCCTCGACAAATCTTTACCTACTACCTATGGACAGACAGACTTATTTAATGCAATAATTCCTTAATATTTTGAGCTCGATTTGTATGAACAGTAATTCAAAGAATCTTGCTTACTAATTTGAGCCATCAAACTCGAAAATCGATTGAGCCATTCACTCAAAAAATCATTATTTACTTACTAATGTAAATAATGAGCAAATAATAAGCATAACGCATTATCATACTGATGACTACACTGTGGTAAGGTAAAGCTTTTAAATTACATACATATGTTTACAATCACTCACTCGTATATTATAAACATTTGTAAATATTTCAATAAGAGAACTATTCAATACATTTTGCAAATTATCTTAACAAATGACAATGCTGAGAATTTTTCACTCAGAGAGATCATATTTTAATCCGGGAACAGCCCGGGCTAAATTATTTCGGATAGATGGGATTCTGTTGTGAGTTTACCTGGTTCCTCAATACTATAGAATACTTAAGTTCTCTGATTAAGTCATCCAATTAGAGAGTGATCTTTTCCTTAAATATTTCCTGATTAGCGGAATAGGAAATTATTATTTTACTTACTTAAAAAAGTCCAATAATATTTAAAAAACACATAAGACTATTGAACACACCACTTTAGAAATATTATTTATTTTTCACTTCTAGAAAGATAAAATAGAAACAATATAAGTATAATGTAATAATGTTCTTTATATAAAGTGATCAAGCAGATGTATCCATCGATTCTACTTCAGTTTTCTTTATTTCTTCTGATTCTGTCACCAAAGGGATTATTCTAGTTGAAAGAACTCCTGTAGTGCCTCGACGGAAGCGATAATTATTTTGCCTATAAAATATTAAAAATTAAGAAAAATAAAACTATTGATTTCCTTGATATAATTGTATATTTAGCTATATACAGACTAGGATAAAAAATCAGCATTTATCCAATCAACTAGCAACATAAAATAAACTGAATAAAACAGTTAGGAGAAACTTTTAATTTCTTTAAAAATCTATATTATATATTGCGCCTTATTGCAAATTTATATTATTATATAATTATAATTATTCGTATTCCCAATTTGTAAAGATAATATATATTCAATTTTTCTAGCTTCATATAAGCCCAACAATAACTTAAGCCTTTTATTTCTAATATTTTCGTTGTTCGTTATATTGTGCTTTCTTTTTTATTTCATAATAATTATAGCACAACATAATGTAAATATTATATATAATTAATATATTGTGCTGAAGAGGAAATGTCTAGATCGAAAAATAACTGTTGTCACATAGGTAAAATCAAACTTCCATCTACAGATGAATAAATACCATTTTCCATACAAATTTTTAGTTTACATTAGGAGGGTATTAGGTAACAGGTGCTCAAGACATATGTAATTAAATGAATAGCTGCTTAATTAGTGTTAATTAAAGAGCTCCTGTAACCTCCTACACTCCTAATACAAAAATAAAATAAAAAATGATATACACTAAAAACATTTTTATATAATTGAGAATTTTTTTTTTTTAATTTGACCAATTTTAGCTAAGTAACAGGGCATTGAATTTTATAATTCAGGGCATTTTAATGATGGTTCATTGCTTTAGTTCATCAAAGAAATCTTATCTTATAATTCTTATAAGATCTTATAATTCTCTGACCGGTTTTCAGGAAAACTACTCTAGTTCAATATTATTTTTTTATAATGAAAATATTTCAAGCGTTATAAATTTGTCTAAAATCGGAAGGAAAGTTATTTGAGTGGACATCACAGATTTTTAAATTTGAAATTATTTTCAAAATTTGAGTAATATGAAAATAACTTACTTCTGTCCTTTTAGATTAGCGATATCAAAGGGGCGAATATAATCAACAGAACCTTTGCGGATGATGCAAACGTCCACGTTGCTTCCAGAACCAAGGTCATTGAATATACCAGCAGCAATGGCATTACGGACAATTACTTTACCTTCTTCTTCCTAGCAATAAAAATAAATAATTAATAAATGTTTAAAAATTATCATTGCCACTATGAAACCTCTTATCTGATAAATACAAAAAAATATTATTTTCGATGAATTTTAATGTTATGATTTTTTTTTTTAAACACATTAGTGCTTTTTACGAGTTATAAGAGATAAAATATTGTTAATAACTAAATCCAAAACATATGACTGACTTAAGATAGCACAAGAGGCTTCATAGCAACAATGATGAAATGCTATAAAAAATATGGAAGATACCTTACCATTACGAAAAGATTAATTTAAAAAATATACAATAATGGAAATATTGTTGAACATAGATGTTATCAAGGAGAAATTGGTTTTGTGGCTGTGGTTAAGACACACAGTGAGTACAATATTGCTTCATTGTGTACTGACTTTTCAGCCCAATTCATGAGCCTTAATCAGGACTAAGTAAGAAAAAAAAGAAAAATCGAATGCTCTTTGAGCGACACTAAAAACAACCAAGACTCTTCCACATTTAACAATTTTATCTACTAACTTGAATGGCGACTGGGAAAGAAAGCCATCTAAAAAAATATATTGCTATTTGAAGGAATAATATGTATAATCAGACCCTTACAGATATTTTCTCACCGTAAATACATTAGTTATTTCAGTGTGCTTGAAGAAGCAAACAGACAACTGAGAGGAATTAATCTTTTCGATTTATCAGATGACTGTAATAAATTTAAATATGATGTTTGAATTAAAATTAATATTATTCAGTAGATAAGCACTTACCGTCAAATCGGGCTTCCATGATGATTCGAGTACCGTCATAGCAGCAAGAGATCCCGAGCCCATAGTTGTAAACGGTAAGCACTCAGAGGAGCCATGAGGATGTATAGAATAAAGAAGAGGTCCGGTTACGTCAACACCACCAACTACAAGAGCTGCTCCAATGTGCCCCTGATGAAAATTTAAGTACTATATTTTTACACATGTACAAGGACTAATACACTATATAAAATATATATATATATATATATATATTTTAGCATGGCAACCCTTACTTTAGTCCAAGGTTCCTGTAATTTATTAAATAGATGTTTATCACAAAGCATTTGTTTTTCAAAGCATTGTGAATAATTACGATAATAAATGCCTAAGAAAGCGACTGAGAAGTACAAGAACATTTATTAAACCTGCTCTGGCTGGATTGAAACTGGTTCCGCTAGACTAGCAAATTTTTATTTGATTTTGCTCCTGGATTTCCAAATTTTCAATATTATAAAATAGGAAAATCAAAGATCACCAAAGTTTATGATTATTTCTCCTTTTGCAATCCAATTTATGATTTTCATTTTTTCTTCAATAAAAAACATTAGTTCAAAGTAATTTTTAATTAATGCAGTTTTAAATTGTAAGGGTCCCTATGGAGACAAAGGAAAGACTATTCTAATACCATTAATATTAATAACTAGAAAGGAAAAAGGAAATTCTAAGAAAATTTGGCAAAGGGTAACAGAATGATTTGTAGAGTTGGCACCATTGTTATGGCTTTAATTTAGAAAAATCGTTTCCACAACAAAGTTGCCGGATGCTCAGTGGAGACGGCAGGGTTCGAAAAAAAAAAAAAAAAAAAAAAAAATCAAGAGACAATTAATATTGCCATTCTATTTAATTTGTTGAATTTGGAAAACAGCAAAAACCATAAAAATAAATTAAATAAATTTAATTAATAAAAAAAAAAGATTAGGACGCTGAGTGAGCTACGAACTCGGAACCTTTGGGTTTAAAAAAACATATGTTAATTAACCTTGTAACCTATCAAACCTGATTACTTGGTTAATAATGACTTTCCCTAATCCCTCGAATAGGGTTTTACAATTCCTAATTGAACCTTAAAAAAAGAAAAACAATATAATATATACATAAAACATGAAAAAAAAACTGAAGAAAAATAAGAAAATAAAACTGGATATTATTAATACTAATGATGAATTTACTTATTTCTATTAATTTAAAGAACTGTTAAAGAAAAAAAAAAAAATAGGTTCATGGATAGGAAAAGAAAATCCAGTGTACACCATAAAACTAAATTATTTAGCACAACCAAATCCTTAGAGTGCCTCAACACTCGTGGGGTTCTGCCATCTCTCTCTAAACTGTCTTTTGTTTTTCCTTCCAATCAGCTGTTGGTTATTCCAATCCGAAATAAAATGAATACTTAAAACTAAGACTTATTATAAACTAATACTTATTATTAAAACCAATACTAATTAATTAATTTTATCTAAGCCTCTTTGAAGTAATAAAAAAACTAACAATTATTTTACGAACTAATTTTTTTTTGTATTTTATTTTTCATCACACCATATTTAGAACTCTTTTTTAAAATGTTCATATTTTTGATCTGTTCATAACTGATGTACTGCATTATGAATTTACATCCATACATAGATTGTTATATACGAAACAAATAAACTACTTATTTTAAAGATATAGATCTTATATGCAGAATACTATAGTATGTAGCATTGTTTTATTCAGATTCATTTCTTCATTTTCAAATAATGCGCCAAACTAAATACAGGTTTTACATCACCATATCAGGAATTGTTATAAATAATTTCGCTGTTTCATTATATATAAATTTACTTGTGCATAATTACCTGATACCTGAAGAGAAGTTGTTTCAAAAGCTGCTTGGCAGTAGAAACTCTGACTGGGCGCCCAGTATTAAGGCGATGTAATTCCAATTGTGACATTATTGTCATAGTGGTCATTTCAGTGTCGGCAGCAGTACCAGCACCACAGCAACTAAAAATACAGTGACTAATCAAACACTGCAGAAAATACAATACTATATTTCAAAAGGGACTCGTCCCAGAATAAATAAAGCATTATTATTATTATTATTATTATATTCTATGATTAGGCCATGTAAGAATACTTGAAGTAGTATTGCCCCAGAAAATGAAGAAAGTAAAAAACAATCGCAGATCTATCTTATAACACATGAAATTGACAGATCTCTTAAAAACTTCATCCCGGAAACTTAATTAAGAAGGATTAATTATTTCATCTTAATGTTATTTTATTATGATTTAATAACTTACTAGATGTTGTCAGCAAGGAAATGTATTTTGGAGCAATTCTTATCAGCAACTGTGCTACCTTCTGTTGCTCTCGTATCAGCTCCAAGGATAACACCATCTCTGTATACGATTCCAACAATAGTTGTACCAGTCTTCTGGGCAGTAGGAGGTTTAAATCCTTGTTGCAATAGGGTGGAGTTCCTAGGGGAAAAACAACAAAACTTATTAACCTATTACTTCCTGGAAGAGCAGTTAACAAAATAAATAATAATCTATGTCAGTTCTAACATAAATAAGTAGTTGTAAAACAGAATAGTACTTATAACCACAATCTTACTACTCCAATGAACAAATCTCAAATCGTGTAAAAGTATCAAGATAATAATCTACAGGATGTATGGCAAAATCAAAAGGAATAATAGTAAAACAAATTCATTAATTATGTAAAACAATAAGTATAGCATTTAAATAAATATACAATTATGTCCTAGTAGAAATTGGTAGGCGACCCAGTCAGAGATAAAATTACACACAAATAAAAAGTCTTTAATTGAGAGCCCAAGTTTCAGGCTTCCACCAGGGTTAAGCAAAACAAGGTTTTTCATTTAATTTATTTCTTTAAAATGTTAGTTACAGTTTTCTTCATACTGTAACCCTCAATCATTCTTATTAGTTGTAATCTTGTTTTTTGTTTAAACCTGACGAATGCCTAAAATATATGATACATAATGTTGGCACACAACAAAATAAATCTTCTTGTTAGTGTGTTATTTCATTTCTGACTACCTATTTCTCCTACTGTTTGATCAACATTCAGCACGTCTCTACTATAATTGTCTTATATAATATGTAAAATTGTTGAGGAATAAACAAAAAAATTTTAACTTATCAATTTTTGGCTGATAACTAAATAATATTCAGGCGTGGAAAATTAAATAACTGAGCTTTAATGAGTAAACCCCAACATTTTACAACACAATTTTTTGTCCAGTCATGTTGGGGTCTACATGATTCTAAGAGCACTAAAATATAATTAAATAATCATTATTGGGCCTGATTATGCATAATAACATGTCAGGTAAACATTTTGTAACTGAATTTAAACAGACAGAAATAAACAAATACGTACGTTTATGGACAACTCGGAAATAATAGTCAATTCATAAAATATTCGAACTGTATTGTATTTATAATAAAAAGTATTTTAAAAATAAGTTATAATTCAATACCTTTTACAATTTTCGAAAGAAAAGCCAGGAAGAGTTCTCTCAGTTGCTAAAACGCCAGCCATGATTACCTGACAAAATTCAACTTTATCCCGCTACTATAACCTGCCCTCTTGTAAATAGGGTCAACATATCATTATTGTTATTTTTGATACATATATCGATATGTTTCATTAGATATTAATAATCTTTGCAATAAATGGAAAATAAAATTGATATTTAATTTCTGATAAGTTCTCTTAAATACCGGTAATTATTTTTAGATATGACCGATTATAAATTTAAAAATGGGGTCATTCCATATCAAATCATTCAACAAAAGTTCAACTAGACACTCATCCCCCCCTCAGATCCTAATGAAAATTAGTAACTATTAAGTAAATACCAATCGTCGGAATATAAACATCTTCCCTTCCTACCTTTGCGTTCGCGTCACCTACAATTATTTTCATGTAGTTTAGCGGGAGTTTATCATAAACCCATTCGAGTTTATCGTAAAATTCACTTTTGACTTCATCGTCACTGTCTTCGGTCGGACAATGTATGTTTATTAATGCGATTTTAAACCAACGTCCCTGAAATATAGCTACCGAAATTCTATCACTAAAGAATTGTACGTCCCTCAAAGCGGGTAGTAATCTACTCCTAATTAGAAACCCGGTACCTAAACAATGATTCCCGCTTCCTCCGTACCAAATAGTGTACTTTCCTTCCCTCATCGAGCCCTCCCCTGGCCAGCGAATCTCTTGCAGAGCCACGACATCCAAATTGTACCCATTTACCTCATTCGCGACCGATTTTAGCCCCCCTGCTGTGTTTAAACTCCTTACGTTCCACGTACCAATATTTAAATCCCTATACTTCAACTTGCGCCATGAATCCCCTAAAGCAGTCCCCACCCGGAGATCCGAACGGGGGACTAGTTTACCTCCGGATAATGAGCGTTTTACCTTACGGAGATCCATGACTATTTGTGGTGTTTGGTGAACTAAAGATATATGAGTAGGGCGTTCAATCCTACGTCACACCCTCCAGCAAGTCTGGTGGGCCCCTACCTCCAGCAAGTCTGGAGGGCCCCTCTCATTGTTGGTCAGCAAGTCCATCAGACTTAGCCGGGAGGAACTTCCAAGGAATTTTCACCAACCATCCCCACATCCGCCACCCGTGGGGCGCTCCCCATACGCGGTAATGAGCCCGCGCGAGGAATGCTTGTTATTTTTCTGTGACAAAACTACTTAGTTCGCGCCTCTTGTCCCGGAACTTAAAAATTAGAATCTATAAAACAATTATCTTGCCTATAGTTCTTTATGGATGCGAAACTTGGCCGCTTACATTACGGGATGAGCAGCGTCTTAAGGTTTTTGAAAATAAAGTATTGCGCAATATTCGGACCGAAGAAGGATGAGTTAACCGGAGAGTTCAGACGGTTACACAACGCCGAACTGCGTGAGCTGTATCCGGGTAATATAATTGAGGTAATTTCATCGCGGCGAATCAAATGGGCTTGTAAAGTTGTTGGGCTTAGTAACGAGAGAATTCCTAAAAGGTTAATATGTGCGGTGCCGAATGGTAAGCGTCCGAGGGGTAGACCGAAGCGAAGGTGGAAAGATTGCATTAAAGCCGAATTGAAGGGAGTGGGTTTGGACGGCGAACGGTGGAGGGAGGTGTGTAATAAGCGATTGGTGGTGTCGGCATCGAACCCTCGGGTTCGCTAAGCCTTTTATTATTATTATTAATTTTATTTGTCAACACTTTTACAAAAGGTTTTTTTTTTTTTTTGTTTACTTGAGAGGGGGAGAATCAACTCCAACCACCTCAGGTATGTTCAATTTTAATTACTATTGAATGTTGAGAAAGCTTCTTACAATTCTGGCAGTATTCAGCAGCACCGCTTTCTGAGCTTCCTTTATTACATGAGTTGGGAGGCCCAGCCTGTCAGTAGCTTCCACAGTAGACACCGGTATCAGGCCATTTAGTCTGTGGGCCAGACCCCCTTACCGTGCACCCCCCCCCCACATCCCTATAAATTGCATATCGTTGTGTTCCTTGTGACAATTTATTTAAAAAAAGCCAATGTTCCCACAAAAAAAAGTGAACGAACTGCCCCAAAATGGCGTCCAAACATGGCGGATTGACGACTTTGACTTTAGTTAGTTTTTTTGTTACTGAGAATCAGCATATGGCTTAATTTCATTATAGTTGGTCTTTTATTAAAGCTGGATAGTCAGAGAATAATAAAACATGAAAAAATATTAAAAACTAATTGGCTTAGGCATTAAAAAAAATCGGTAAAGTCAATTTTTTTTACAAAAAAAATTTCAAGTTGAAAATCAAGCGTCGTTTGTAATTAAACGGTCAACAATAATGCAAAACGTGTTGAAATAAAACATCTGGAGAATACATTTCTCTTTCTAAAACACTGATTATTTTTTAAAATATTTGAAGTAGTTCCGTATAAAATGTATTTAAGCGGCAGAAAAGCGCTACTGGCGTGGGTGCCTACAGGCCTCTACCACACCACTCAGTACTCATAAATGGCTTAGTTATAATGCTATAATAACGTTTTTGTTATATTTTATTGATTGTATTAACGAACTAATATTAATACAATAATTTAATTTAAATTTTTTTTTTTTAAATTTATTATTTGTGTTTTTATTTTTCTTTATTATTTTTTTTTAAATTTAACTTCATTTATTCTATACGGAGATCGCTTAAGAACGCCTCTATTATAAAAATTATAAAATTACAATAATAAAACTTAATTCAAAAATACTTTGCAGAATATCTTGATTTTTTTATTTAATATTTGCAATTTAACATTTTGTTTTATATATTTACTGATTCTTAGAGGTAATTTAAATTGTATATACTTCCCTGGAAATGAGTCATATTAATATCTGTTTTATAAACTAAAGTAATATATACCTAATCTGAACTACTTTTAATGAATAGGTGATGGATTGTTTAGTAAAATTCATATATCGCTATTAAAAAAAACATTTTTATTTCCTTTATTTTATTCGGAAGTTGGACCATATCATAAAAAATAGGAACTTTTAATATTAAAGTGCATTATTCCCTCTGCACAAATGAAATATGGAAAGGGCGAAGCTCTTCCAAAGTTCTTCTATGTAACTGGAACTGATTGTTAGTATTTGGTTAGGGGTGGTATTACCTTTACAGGAAATGAGATACTAGGAAATGTTATTCGAGATTCCTTATTGTTTATAGTACCAAAGAAAGCCTACTCAAGAATTGTAGAAGCTAAAATTAGAAATATTGTCGAATGCCTGAGCGATATGGATTGAGAAACTCAACTTGCACATTTGAACATAAGTTGCAAATTGGGACTGTCTTCACTTTAAGGTAGGTTATAGAGAAGTCCATAGAGAAAGAAAAATGGTTCTCTATCTGCTTAGTGCCTCACACTTTGGATTGATCGAATATCTACTAGTCTTTCACAAAAGCTCGTTTTCCTTTCAGATTCATAAAAAAACTTTTGCAATTGCACTAAAGAGGAGCAGATCTATTTCCTTTTATCAATAGACCTCTGTATAACCTGCTTCAAAGTGAAGATAGTCCCAATGTACAACTTCAATAGCAATCTAAAATAAAGTGGTTTACACTATTATCAACCTCGTTTACTTCCTCCAGACCTGCTTGCCAATTGCTTAGAACAAATCTTTCTTGCTGTTGAAATGGTCTTCACCATAATAAACCTGCTTAATATCACCCAAACTGATCAAGCATTTTTACCTCCATTTAGCAGAATCTTGAAATATTCTGTTCATTTGTCTACTATATATTCGTTTAGCCATATAATGGATACTAATCCTTGTTTTCTTTTCCGAATATTTGGGTTCAATTTCGGGTTTTCCCTCATTTTGAGACCAAATACTAACAATCAGTTCATTGGGACTATCTTCACTTTGAAGCAGGTTATAGAGAGGTCTATTGATAAAAGGAAATAGCTCTGCTCCTCTTTAGTGCAATTGCAAAAGTTTTTTTAATGAATCTGAAAGGAAAACGAGCTTTTGTGAAAGACTAGTAGATATTCGGTCAATCCAAAGTGTGAGGCACTAAGCAGATAGAGAACCATTTTTCTTTCTCTGTGGACTTCTCTATAACCTACCTTAAAGTGAAGACAGTCCCAATTTGCAACTTATGTTCAAATGTGCAACTTGAGTTTCTCAATCCATATCGCTCAGGCATTCGACAATATTTCTAATTTTAGCTTTTACTATTCTTGAGTAGACTTTCTTTGGTACTATAAACAATAAGGAATCTCGAATAACATTTCCTAGTATCTCATTTCCTGTAAAGGGACAAAACTACAGTCCTTTCATATCATTTTCTAATACATTTGTAGCCTTTATAAGCACAGCATTTCGGGTTACTTCCTCCAGACCTGCTTGCCAATTGCTTAGAACAAATCTTTCTTGCTGATGAAATGGTCGTCACCACAATAAACCTGCTTAATATCATCCAAACTGATCAAGCATTTTTACCTCCATTTAGCAGAATCTTGAAATATTCTGTTCATTTGTCTACTATATATTCGTTTAGCCATATAATGGATACTAATCCTTGTTTTCTTTTCCGAAATTTTGGCACTGTCGTTTGCTTAATGTATTTTTCCAATGTTTGGGTTCAATTTCGCGTTTTCCCTCATTTTGAGACCAAATACTAACAATCAGTTTCAGTTACATAGAAGAACTTATAGCTTCGCCCTTTCCATATTTCATTTGTGCAGAGGGAATAATGCACTTTAATATTAAAAGTTTTTTATTTATGATATGATATCTATTTTTTATGATATGGTCCAACTTCCGAATAAAATAAAGGAAATAAAAATGTTTTTTTTTAATAGCGATATATTAATTTTACTAAACAATCCATCACCTATTCATTAAAAGTAGTTCAGATTAGGTATATATTACTTTAGTTTATAAAACAGATATTAATATGACTCATTTCCAGGGAAGTATATACAATTTAAATTACCTCTAAGAATCAGTAAATATATAAAACAAAATGTTAAATTGCAAATATTAAATAAAAAAATCAAGATATTCTGCAAAGTATTTTTGAATTAAGTTTTATTATTATAATTTTATAATTTTTATAATAGAGGCCTTCTTAAGCGATCTCCGTATAGAATAAATGAAGTTAAATTAAAAAAAAAATAATAAAGAAAAATAAAAACAAAAATAATAAATTTAAAAAAAAATAATTTTTTACAATTAAATTATTGTATTAATATTAGTTCGTTAATACAATCAATAAAATATAACAAAAACGTTATTATAGCATTATAACTAAGCCATTTATGAGTACTGAGTGGTGTGGTAGAGGCCTGTAGGCACCCACGCCAGTAGCGCTTTTCTGCCGCTTAAGTACATTTTATACGGAACTACTTCAAATATTTTAAAAAATAATCAGTGTTTTAGAAAGAGAAATGTATTCTCCAGATGTTTTATTTCAGCACGTTTTGCATTATTGTTGACCGTTTAATTACAAACGACGCTTGATTTTCAACTTGAAATTTTTTTTGTAAAAAAAATTGACTTTACCGATTTTTTTTAATGCCTAAGCCAATTAGTTTTTAATATTTTTTCATGTTTTATTATTCTCTGACTATCCAGCTTTAATAAAAGACCAACTATAATGAAATTAAGCCATATGCTGATTCTCAGTAACAAAAAAACTAACTAAAGTCAAAGTCGTCAATCCGCCATGTTTGGACGCCATTTTGGGGCAGTTCGTTCACTTTTTTTTGTGGGAACATTGGCTTTTTTTTAAATAAATTGTCACAAGGAACACAACGATATGCAATTTATAGGGATGTGGGGGGGGGGTGCACGGTAAGGGGGTCTGGCCCACCGTGTAATTGCTGGAGATCACAATGCCCCTAACGGTTACTTTATTAAGTTTATACAAACTTTTTAACTCAGCTGCTGGACCTTGATATTTCGGAATTTTTTCTGCACAGACTGAGTTAATGTTTCCGTCATTTGGCACAGCGATATCTATAATTTCAGCCACCTTAATATTACCGTCAATTAATACAATATCAGGTCTGTTGTGGATCACGAGATGGTCTGTTATGAACGATTGGTTCCAATATAATTTTAAGTCATCTTTCTGGCAAATACTTTTAGGGCAATATTTATAGTAGGGCTTCGAGTCGTTTAATAATTTAATTTTTAGACCAATCGCCTGGTGATAGACTTTGGCAACATCGTCATGTCTTTTTAGGTATTCTGTACCTGCAAGAGCTCCGCAGCCTCCAGTTATGTGTTGAATGGATTCATATGTGCTTGCACAGAGCCTACATTTGTCCGATACATTCTGTTGCTTCAAGACGTGTCGCCAGTAGGATCTGGTAGCTATAACCTGGTCCTGGATTGCAGTTAAAAAAACCTTCAGTCTCGGGGAACAGACTTCCTCCTACCAGCCAGCTAACAGACAAAGATTTATCTATTTCAGTCTGCTGAAGCTGGTGAAAAAACCTTCCATGTAATGCTTTTGACTTCATTCTTCCATGCGGTCTTTGTCGGTAACAAAGATTGGCGCAGTTTCATGAGAGGCTAATTGTAGAGCAGTGTGCCCGCGATCGAGATTGCAGATTATCTTATGGCACGGCACTGCGCTTTGTTTAAAGTACTCCCTTAGGTTCTTTTCTTGGTTTCGACAAGACTCTTCAATATTTGTTAGACCTCTCCCTCCTTCCTTTCTTGGCAGGTAAAGCCTTGCCATAGATGTAGTCGGGTGGTGCATTCTGGAACCCGTCATACTTGTTCTTATTAACCTATCCAATTCCTGGAGCGATGTTGTGGACCATTTTAGAATTCCAAAGCTGTAAGATAAGGAAGGAATAACCCATGTATTTATAGCTTTTATCATTAAACCTGAAGAAAGATGTGTTCTAAGGATGATCTTTAGTCTTTTTTTTAAATGAACCTATCAATTTACATTTTACATCCTTTCTAGCTATTTTTAAATGCTGTTCTATTCCTAGATATTTATACATATCTTCTTTCTGAAGGTTCTTAATATGATATTCTTCATTAAACAAGTTTTCGGAATTATTCGGTTTTCCTTTTATAACGTGAAGAACTGCGCATTTCTCAGTCCCAAGGGACATCTGTATGGAGTCACTAAAGTGGCTGACTGTCTTTAGCATAGACTGGAGCTGGGATTTATTCTTTGCGTAGAGTTTAAATCGTCCATATAAAAGCTATGACTGATCATTGCACTTAATTCATTAAATTTTACTTTGTATCCATTTTCTTCACGATTTAATAAAATTGACAATGGAGCCATCGCAAGACAAAACCAAAGGGGGCTGAGGCAGTCTCCCTGGTATATACCTCTTGAAATGGTAATGTATTCAGGTGATTGCTTATCTCCTATTCTCAGTCTTGTTTTCCAGTTGTCCATCAATTTCCTCAGAAATTCTTTAACATAAGGCTGGATTTTATATAAATCCAGAACTTTTATAAGCCAACTATGAGAAACTGAGTCAAATGCTTTTTTGTAATCAACCCAGGCTATTGACAAATTTCTTTTATTCATGGTCGTCTGGCCTACAACGAATGAATCGATGAGCAAAAGTTCTTTACACCCTTGGGCTCCTTTTCTACAGCCAAGTTGCTCGAGTGGAATCAAATTATTGGTTGGAAGTGAAATTCAATTTTACTTGTGAAAATGGATGTTAAAATCTTATACACACCGTTGAGGCAAGTGATTGGCCGAAAATCTTGGGGGTCCAATCGATCTCCTACTTTTTTGGGAATCAGCACAGTAACGCCCTCACAAAACGTTTTGGGAATGTCTATCTGCCCTGTTATCATTTTTTTATAATTCATTGCAAGTGTTTCATGCAGGCAGGATAGATTCTTTAACCAGTAATTCTGAATTCTATCACTACCCGGCGCTTTCCAGTTTTTCATTTTCTTTGTAGCGATGATTACATCCTCTTTCGAGATGTCGAATTCTGGCATTTGAGGTTTCTCCTGAAGTTCAGTATTTACTAATTTTAACCATTCGTTTTCATTATTATGCTCTACATTGTGCTCCCAAAGCTCTTTCCAATACTCTATAATATTGTCAGTTAATGAACAATTTGCACCTCCCTTATTATCATTACCTAAGCTCCGATAAAACTGCTGCTCACTGTTTTTGAACATTTTGTTCTGCTGTTTTCGAAGTAACGACTTTTTATATCTTCGTATTCTGTTTGCATAAACTGCAAGTTTTTGCTTCAGTATATCAGCATGTAAAGCCAGTTTTTCGGTGAGCTCAGATTCTAACACCACCCCTATTTGTAGTACAACTATTTCGTCGATTTTTTGTTTTACTTTTGTACTTGCTCCAACGGGGTTCCTGATATAACTCGTTATGACTCCAATATTTGCCCTGAGCGACGCTATTTTATTTTCCAATCTTCTCTGCCAGCGTGGATGTTTTGTATGATTTTTATCTTTCTTTTTTCCTTGTTTTTCCAAGCCAAGTTCAATAATAATGACACTAGCTGCAACATAGGCCCAATGACAAACAGCTTCGACAGTCATTTCTGGGTAATCTACAATAATTCTACTCAGAGCCTCATTAACCCGATTCACAGTCAAACGTGATTTGAAGCTATAGGGAATCTTTGAGAGGATTGGTCTATTATTATTATTATTATTATTATTAAGTAAATACACAAGTAAGTAAAAATATCCAAATTTTACCCAATTCTAACGATTAGTTTCAGAATTATGGGTATTTAAACTTTTAAGATATTTGAAGTTGAAAAAACATTTTGAGCACAACACCATGGTACAATAAATGACCTTTTAAAGTTGTTCTAGGCTTTGTTAATATCTCTCCGAAAATCTGGTTCAACAAGCCTACAAATTCAGAAACAGTACTTCAGGAAGTCTTATTAAACTAGATGAACTGATGGTACAGGACATTTTGAGGCCAAAAACGTTTCAGTTGGACCAGAGGGATAAAACAAGCAATGCAAAATCTGTGTGTGATACAATTGGGAACACAGTTAACATAACTATAAATAAGAAAATATTCATAATTCAAAGCAACATGAGCAGATCATAAATGCAAGATTTTTTTTTTCAAAAATAAAATTATTCTTTTTAGCGTACAAGATATTGAAATAATTTTTTTTTAAAAATCTATTTATTGAATAATAATACAATCAGCCACTGCTGGAGGGCTATAAGCATTAGGGCTAAAAGTTCTCATTCATACAATATATACAAATAATAAAGAAATAAATATAAATATAAGAAGTAAATAAATAATACTGATGAAGAAGGTAAATAAAAAGAAAAGAAAAAATAATAATAATAAACAAATAAAATAAAATAAAAACTTCTAAACACAATCATAACTATATACAATATATACATTCGCCCAAGAATCTCCGAACCAGGCCTTTTCCCCCACACGTGGAAGGCAAAGCAAGACTCCGGAAGATCCCAGCGCCACTTTTCCAGCCACGTCACTAGTATTAGAAACCAGTGGAGACTGAAAGAGGGCACTAGAGCCACAGACGCTCAGGACATGAGTGGAGAAGCTGGCCATTGCCAGGACTCCAAAGGCATATTTACAAGATCTCGAGGCCACTGCCGTTTCAACCTTCGAGGGGGATGGTATGGATGCTCGGAGCTGGATAGGGATTGGGATGATGAATGAGGTTCTGGTGAAAGTTGGAGAATCTGGATGGGATGATGGGACATATGGGATGTTAAGGTCATGGTGTAGGGTCATGTTCGTGACATAATATGGAGCATTGACTATTGTTCGAAGGACTTTAGACTGGAAGGATTGGATGCGTTTGATATTCGATGATTTAGTTGTCCCCCACAGCTCAAGTCCGTAGGTCCAGATAGGTTTTAGTATGGTCTTGTAGATTAATAATTTGTTTTCTGTTGAGAGATGAGATGTTCTGTTTAGTAGTCTATATAACTGACCAAATCGTCGGTTAAGCTCTTGTCTTTTAAGTCTCGTATGTGGGTTCCAAGTCAGTCTTTTGTCCAGAAGGAAGCCAAGGTATCGGACTGTGTCTGAGTAGGGAAGAGGAATTGAATTAAAAAAGGATTGGCGGACAGGATCTGCGTCGCACAGTGAAAGTAATATGTTTACATTTTGCTTCATTGATTTTAATGCGCCAGTCGTTGCACCACTGCTCAATCAAGGAGAGGTGAGATTGTAGGTTTTGAGATGCTATTTGAGGATCTGAGTGGGAGGATAGAATTGCAGTATCATCGGCAAATGTAGCTAGGAAGGTATCGGGATTTGGAGGGATATCGGCAGTGAAAAGGATGTAGAGAACTGGACCCAAAACACTGCCTTGTGGAACACCAGCCTCAACTGGATAGTAAGTGGAGAATTCGGTACCGCAACGGACTTGGAATGAACGATTTGAGAGATAGGATTTGAGGACTAGGTATAAGGATTGGGGTAAATGGGTTTTGAGCTTGAAAAGCAAGCCATCGTGCCACACCCGGTCGAAAGCTTGAGCTACGTCCAGAAAGGCACCAGTGCAATATTGCTTGTTTTCAAGTGCAGAGGATATGTGGTCCATAACGCGAAGACCTTGTTGGACAGTGGAGTGTCTTGAGCGGAATCCAAACTGATGGGAAGGAATATTGTGGGATTCGAGTATGGGTAGGATGCGTTTGAGAAGGATTTTCTCAAAGATTTTGGAAAGGATCGGAAGTAAGCTTATCGGTCTATAGGATGATGTACAATTAACAGGTTTACCTGGTTTAGGAAAGAGGATAATTATGGAGTATTTCCACACCAGAGGAAAGTGGGTTGTGCGGAGGATACAGTTGAATAGGTATGTAAGGAATATAATTGCTTTTTTGGGAAGTTGTCTGAGGATCTGGGAAGTAAGGAGATCGTATCCTGGAGATTTGCGAGGTTTTAGGTTCTTTAAATGGAATTTGACCTCAGAGGGGTTGACGGCTGTAGGAGGTAAGGAGAGAGGAATCGGTAAAGAGAGGAATTCTTTAACTTCAGCAGTATGGGAGGGATGGAGTTCAGGATGGGGAGTGAATGTGTACGATAGATGTTTAGCAAACTGTTCTGCTCTATTCTCATCTGACGAAGCCCAGGAACCATCATCACGGCGGAGGGGGTGGGAAATGGATTGGAATTTAAGGATTTTTTTAGTTTCATTCCAGAGGGAGTTATCAGTTGCAGATAGTGAGGAAAGATAGGAATTATAGGATTGGGATCTAAACGTAGCCAGTTTTTGTTTTACCTGCTTGGAATAATACTTAAATGATTTCCGATCATCAGGATGCCTGGTTCTTTGCCAGATGGTCCTAGAGCATCGTTTTCTATTAATAAGGTCCAGTAGGTCTTGGGGTAGAGGATTTATTTTGCGGTATTTTTTAGAAGGATCAGGTGAAGATGCAGTCCAAACTGCTTGTTGGATCAAGGTAGTCATGGAATATACTGCTTCATCTAGGTCTGCAGGTGTTTTTAAGGAAACTCTGAGGTCAATATTATCATCCAGTATTTGACGGAAGAGGTTCCAATTAACTGGCCCCATGATAAATGAAGGTGGAGGTGGTATGGGAATTGGTGATGTGGAGACCGTTAGGATTAGGGGACTATGGTCTGAGGAAAGATCATCAAGTCTTGAGATGCAATAATTAAGGGACCCTAGATCTTTGTGGATGAAAAAATCTAGGAGATCGGGATTGCGGTTAGGATCTGTTGACCAGTATGTGGGAGAATTGGGTGAGAGGATGTTGCTGTGATGGGAATTTAAGTGCAGATAGCAATGTTCGTCCTCGGGAATTTGTGGTTCTGGCTCACCATTGCTGGTGTTTAGCATTTAAGTCTGCACCTAGAAGGAAGTGGTGTCCTAAGGAGTTAAGGAAGGAAGTTAATTGGGATTCTGAGATGGGTATTTTAGGCGGGGAGTATGCTGCGACTACTGCTATTGGGTAAAGGGAAGTTTGGATTATCACGGCAGTGGATTGTAGGAAATTATGGGTTAGCAAAGGAAATAGATGATGGGAAAGGGATTGATGGATAATTATGGCAGTGCCAGCATGTGCTGTTCCATCAGGATGGTCGGTTCGATAGATATGATAGTTGGAGATGTTAAGTGGTCGTTTGTTGGTAAGTCGAGTTTCAGTTATTAATGCTATATCAATGTTTTTGTCCTGTAATAAGATTGTTAGTTCGTTGACGTGATTTCGAATACCATTCGCATTCCAAAGGAGAACGGAGAGGGATTTGATTGGGGACATTTAAGGATTTATCGACAGTGGGATGAGGTTGGATACAACATTGGTAAGTAAGGAAATGAGAGGAGTGATGAGTGACCTGAATTCAGAGAGGAAAGAAGTCAATAGGCTTGTGAGGTCAGTGGCATTGGGAGGAGGAGGAATGAATGTCTGGTTATTAGGCCTAGGTTCAGAGATGGGATAAGGGTCTTGTGGTTGAGATGTGAATACTCGAGGTTGAGGTTCTTGTGGCAGGGCCTGAGTTTGTGTGGGTGCAGTGTCTCCTTTGAACATCTGAGCATAGGACACTCTTGTATTTACAGTTCTAGAGGGTTTTCTTGGTGGCCTGGATGGCCGTTCTTCTCTTGGAGCTGCATAAATTCTTGCTTTCAGTTTCTTATATGTTTGGCAACTCTTGTAGTTCGCTGGGTGCCCTTGATGGCATAAAGCGCATACTGCTGGTGTTCTTCTAGACTTCTGGCAGTCCTCTGTTTTATGTTGATCACCGCACCTGACACATCTAGGAATGTGGTGGCAATAGCGTTTCGTATGACCATAAGCCTGGCAGTTATGGCATTGTACAATGTCGCACTTAGTGTAGGCCTTTTCTACAACAACGCTAGTGTAATAAAGGCGTGTGACCTTGTAGATTTCTTCGACCTGGGGCGTTCGGTCAAGGTCAATGAAGAATAGTGGGAGCGTTTTTTTATTTTTTGTACCAGGCTGTTCTCTATCTTCCTTGAATATATTCACTATTTGTCGAACAAGGAACCCCATCTCAGTTAGTTCTTCTTTAATGGCATCCAGTGGCCTTGATGGGTGTAATCTCCTGATCACCACCCTGAGCGCTCTCTCTTGGCGCAGTTGATATGTGTGATAATCCGCCTTAGTGTCAGATAAATACTTGACAATTTTTCTGTACGTATCTGGGGTGTCAGGCATTAATTTCGTGTCATTAGTGTGGCTTTGGCATAAGTATTTACCTTAGCCCACAATATTACTTAATTGTTGACACATTAATTGGAAATTTTTTATATTTCTAACGAATATTGGTGGAGGTTTAGGTTCACTAGGGATGGGTACTGCTTCCATTTGTCAACCATGAAATGTCAACCCAATTCCAAAATACTAACTGCTTTGCTCATCGGAAATTCAGCATATCAATCCCAAGACATGAGATGTTTAATATAAACAATACTGAGAGGTAGATAATAAAAATAATACAAAAATTGTAAATTTTATTTAATATAGATTAAATGTAAACACATATATATGTATTTATTTATTTTTTATTTTTTTGTTTTACAATTAAATACATCACATTTTATTTTATATTATTTTTTTATTTTATTATTTTTTGTTTCTAAACAGGAAAAATTATATTTACATAAAAATTTCAATTTAATCTCTTCAATTTACAATTAGAATTGGAATAAAAACAATTAAATGAGAATAAAATTAAATACAAATTAAAGATACTGCTTTAAATTCTTCACCAAGCCAATAGTATCTAAAATCTGATTCGATATCAAATCGCATATTTTAATTTTACCACATAGATTGAAGTGTAGGCCGTGTTTTGTGAATAAATCTCTATCTTTCAACTTATACAGATTAATCAAGTGAGCCCATTTAGAGAAATTAGCAACTTCTTGATAAAACAGATTGAAATATATCATGTTTTCCTGGATTACAGAATGAGGAGGTTCTAGGTAATTATGTGGAACATTGCACAACAATAAATTTGTATGCCTAGCATCTATCACTGCATTGTATACAATACTCTTTGACTCTTCTAAAGTCCCATTCCACATATCATTTGTTCCGCATATTGTAACTATAAAATCATTTTCACCCATATACAGTAAAACATTTTTAAGGCTTGATAGAGTCTGTTTTGATTTAGCGCCTGGCTTTACATAAGCCTCAATTTTAAAGCCAGGCAATATTTCAGTAATGATGTCAGCCAGATGTCTCGTATGACTGTCTCCTAGTAGATACATTTTCGGCTGATGAATTTTCACCCAGTCTTTTGATTCAATCGCACGTTCCTTAATTGTACTCATTATTTCATTATAATAAACATTACCATATTTCCAATTAGCATCAATAGTTGGTGGCATATTGAAGTACTTCATCTTAGGTATATTAGAAACTCTGTTGTAATCATATCTTGGATAAAAGCCTGTTTTATTCATTTCATACATCTGATCTAGATTTATTTCTATAGATAGTGAAGTTGGTGGCTGGTCCTAACTTAAGCTAGTGGTGGGAGAGTAAGTAAGCTATAACATTTAACGGAAAATGAAGTAGTGGGGGTAAGAATAGGAATGAGTTTGATGGTGGGGGGTAGCGCATGCGCAAGCAGCCTAAATTTACTATCTTTTAATACTCTCTACCGCCTGACTACCAAAGGATTCACTTTATAACTAGTATTCACTCGGAACAGATCTTCTTCTCAACCACCATGAATTCGTAAGTATATTTATTGCTCTAATTATTATTATTATTATTATTTTAAATAAACCTGCTTTACTTTGTTGTTGTTGTTTATTTTTTTTATTTATTTTTTTTAACAATGTAACTCTCCTTTCTTTATTTTAGTTGGGATAGAGATTTTAAGACTCTCTTCAACCGATTTAACGAGAGCTCTCCGCCTATCAATAAGTTAACTGATATCCAAATCGGGAGACCATACATCATAAGAGAGTTGGAACAGGTCAAAACAAAATTGGGATTAGTATTGGTCGCTACACTAAAAGATTATATGAGCAATATACGAGTGTATCTTCCTAAACGCTTTAAGATGTTAGCTGAAGACATCGAAGCTTTTAACAACAACAAAGATATAATTTCATTAATCTATAATGGGAGAATTGGTTATAAAGACAATCTTTCATTTATTTGAATGTTTTCGAAGGTATGTAAATCAGTTCCTTATGAATTAGTAAACAGATTTATGTTTTCTTAAGCTGTACACTTACTTTTTTTTTTTTGTTTCTTTCAGTTTTATTCGCAGGCAAGGATTCCCTAAAGAAAACGGTTCTTCCGTTAATTAAAGAAAACTGAAGAAGTGTAGTGCATATTTCATATTTTGTATCAATATTATGACGAAATAAACTTTTTTTTTGTTGTAAAAGTTGTCCATTTATTTATTTTAATGAAATAATTATACTCCCATATCACTGTTTATATTTTAATACACAAAACGCCCTATTTCATACATACCAACTCCAGGAAGAAAAATGTTTTCGTATAGTTATTAGAAATCTCCACCCTACAACTCCAACTGAAGACATTACAGTTGAACTTAATGATCAGAGATATAAAGTTAAAAATATAACCAACGCACAACATCCTAAAACGAAATTTCCTTTGCCGATATTCTTTATTGACCTGGAACAACACCCGAAAAATCAGGAGATATTCAAACCTGAATATTTGTGTTATACAAAAATAAAAATAGAAGAGCCATACATGCGAAAAGAACCACCACAATGCCAAAGATGCCAGGCCTATGGCCATACAAAAGGCTACTGTAGCCTTCCTGCCAAATGTGTCAAGTGCGCAGGACCACATCTTACAGCATTCTGCACAAAACTAAGAGAAACTCCTGCCACTTGTGCCAACTGCAATGGTGAACACCCGACAAACTTCAAAGGATGCACTGTCTTTAAAACTTTAAAACAACTTCGAAACAAGCAATTAACCAATTATATATCCCCAGAAACTAGAACAGATGAACAACCTTCCTCTACTCGAACCGAAAATCGTTCTGAATCCACTAATGCCAATTCATTACAACGCCAAACGAATGATGAAATTACTCCATTAGAACAAGAAATGATGAGGGATATTCCTCCATCGGAGCCATTTCGTGAACCAGCTGCCAAAGTAACAGGGAGTTATTCTTCCGTACTATCTTCTAATCCTCCTTCCTCGTCACTTAATATCTCATCGGCTATAAAATCTTCAATTGAACCTTTTTTATCTGACCTAAAATCCCTTCTTTCACCAATTCTGGAATTTCTCACTAAATTACTCTCTGCTCTCATCTCAAACTCTTTCAATGATTAATCCAACACAACCTTCTCTTAAAATACTCCTGTGGAACTCTAATGGTCTGCTCTTACGCAAAAACGAACTAGAAATCTGTCTAAAAGAACACAACATCAATATTGCAATAATAACAGAAACTCATTTAACTGACAAACAAACATTCAAGATACAAGGTTACGAAACTTACAGGACCGATCATCCAGACCATACGGCTCATGGGGGTACAGCAATCATTGTGGACAAATCTTTAAACCATCATATACTTCCTGCGACCCCAACTAATACCATTCAGTATACCAATATTTCTCTCAACTCACCAAAACTGCAGCTTTTGGTCTCTGCAGTATATATTGCTCCCAACAAAGTTGTCTCTGCTGATAAAATGAAGAATCTTTTCTTACCAATGGGGAAACATTTCTTAGTAGGTGGAGACTTCAATGCTAAGAACTTAAAGTGGGGCTCTAGACTATCAAGCTCTCGAGGTAAAAGATTACTAAAATGCATTGAGGATCTTAAACTATCTATTATTTCCCCATCACAACCTACTTACTGGCCAACTTCTCTATCAAAATATCCCGATCTTCTCGGCTTCTTTGTTACACGCTCCTTATCACTCCCACACTCCAACATTTTCGATTTATCATCTGATCATAGCCCAATTTTACTAGAACTGTCAAAACACCCTTTCGCAAAATCTAAACCACCGACTTTAATTAATGGATTCATAAACTGGGACGACTTTCAAAATTATTTGAACAACAAAATTATACTAAATACTTGCCTCAATACAGCAGACGAACTTGACGACGCAGTCAACGACTTTACAGAATGCATACACAATGCGATCTGGCATTCGACTACACCAAGGAGGTCACTAACCAAAACAGATTCTTACCTGCCTCAGGGTATACGCAATCTTATAAAAGAAAAACGCAGAACTAGAGCTCTGTGGCAAAGAAGCAGATATCCATCACACAAAACAGCTCTTAACAGACTAACCCGAAAACTCCAACAAGAACTGTCAGCATTTAAAAATAACAGATACAAGGACTACCTAAATTCAATGAACAATAGAAACGAATCAATATGGACAGCAACAAGACGTATACTTAAGACAAAAGATGTTCAATATTCTCTCCGACGGACGGACAATAACAATACCTAGGCGAAGAAAAAACTAATGAATTCGCAAAAATCTTGCTCAGGTTTTTGGGACGAATAATATTCAGGACAACATGCACAATACTAAGATTGAAGACGATTTGACAACCCCACTACCCTTATCACCACCTCCGCCAGCATTTCACCCAAAAGACATTTACAAGGAACTCAACCGATTTTCAAACAAAAAAGCTCCTGGCTATGATCTTATCACTCCCTTCATCCTTCGCCACCTACCCCGAAAAGCCATTATCTTTCTTACTCACATCTATAATGCTATCTTACGCACAACTTACTTCCCTCTCCTTTGGAAACTTTCTACAATAAAAATGATACCTAAGCCTTCTAAACCTACCAGTAACCCTTCTTCTTATTGTCCGATTGCACTCTTACCCATAATGGGCAAAATATTTGAAAAATTATTTCTTCTTGGAATAAAGCCAATCCTAGAAAGTCGGGAAGTTATTCCGAATCATCAATTTGGCTTTCTTTCTTACCATTCCACTGTACAACAGTGTCATCGTAAAGTAGATGCTATCTCAGTCGCCTTCGAAAAAAAAAGAATTCTGCTCAGCGATATTCCTGGATATCGAGAAAGCATTTGATAGCGTCTGGCACAAAGGTTTACTGTGGAAAATAAAACCACACCTTCCTTCAACTTACTTTCTGATTCTTCAAGCTTTCTTTCTTGACAGGTTCTTCTGTATTACTATTGATTCCTCTACTTCTCCCTTCTTTCCTCAACTTACGGGCGTACCACAAGGTAGTGTTAGAAAGGTAGACAATAAACCAGTTCTTTCAGGGGGGCGGGGTGGCCGAATAGGCTAAAGTGTGTGCACAGCACCGCTAGTTGCCTGGCAACCGGATAACAGAGATTTGAGATGATATAAAAAGTAGGAGTTCGCGTCCCGGTGCCGGAGGGGATTTTAAATTCCCCGCCCTCACCCTCCGGCCCGGGAAATCCCGTATAGCCTAAAAGGCGAGGTAGGGAAGAAAAAAAAAAAAAAAAAAAAAAACTAGTTCCCTCAAAAAAACATGTACGGTATCTCGGACTATACTTGGACAAAAAACTCACCTGGAACATTCCCACTAAATTAAAAAAACAAGAACTGACCAGACGATACAAACAACTGTCACATCTTTTAGACTACAGATCTCCACTCAACTTACTAAACAAGCGACTAATCTACACCACTATACTAAGACCTACCTTGGACATACGGAGCAGAACTTTGGGGTTCCGCAAAACACACACACATCAACAAAATACTCCGTAAAATTGTCAATGCTCCTTGGTTTATTTCAAATCACACCATACACAAAGACATGAACATACCAAAAGTAAAATCCTACATACACAACATTTCACACTTCTACTCTCAATCATCCAAATCCACTCGTTCTATCTCTATCTTCCTCCCTCTGTTACCTGGTGAGCCTCAAAGACGACTAAAAAGGCAGTGGCCTAGAGATCTGCTGAAAAGTTAAGAAGATATCAGGAATTCAAGAAGATATAATTAACGCCAACACATTTGCTTGATGCGTTCCAACGCAGTGGCAAATTTAAAATAACAAAAAAAAAATATATATATATTAAAAACTATCTCTTAAAGTATTATTGTTCGTGTAATTACATTTTATAGGACTTCAAGAATCACTTAAACACCATTTCATAAAGGTAGTTCATTTCTTTCTTTGTTTTTTTCAAATTAATTATCGTTATATATATGAAAAAAAATTTCGGGCTGAAGTCCTCCCTAAAATTAAATCCTGGATCCGCTAGTGCATATAGGTAGTTCATTTCTTTCTTCTTTTTTATTTCAAAGTAATTTTCGTTATATATATGAAAAAGAATCTTTCAGGCTGAAGCATCCCCCAAAATTAAATTCTGGATCCACTAGTGAATCTGAGTACCCCTAAAAATCCACAATACTTCATTTCTTTTTCCTGAGTTAGTGAATTTTGAAAACAGCCCGAAATTTCCTGTTAGATAAGAATATCCTCATAGCCTCCAAAATAAATCTAAAAAAATTCTTCTAGCTTAGAAATATAATAAGATATTGAATGATATAAGTTATTTAATTTTTATATTTTGGTTTGAGAATTTATGATCATGTATGTTTTGTAATTGTTTCTATTTAATATTGTACATGCAGTGCCGTATTTATATTTGATAAGGACCCATCAGTTAACACTGTCCACCTTATCTGTAAGGTTAAAGTTAGCCGAGATAAGAATTTCTATACCTGTAGTAATTGTGTTTACTGAGTATTTTTCGTGAATTCACTTAAAATGACAGATTACTCAAAAATAACTTACTTTTGTATTTTTGTCTATTTATCTGTTTGCTGCTACAAAGATTTATGCGTGCAAACTTCAGGAGAGAAGCAAATCCCGATTACTAAAGTTGGTTTAAATACAAATATCGGACCGACCCTTAAATTTTTATATTGGTTTGTTATTCATTATTCATTAACTTTAAAGACACCTTAAAATTTTGTTAGGTTAATTGCAATTTATCATTATAGTTATTCCTGTGGATATAGAAAAGCATTTGAAGATTATTCCAACATTATCCGACACAAATATCCTGAAATAAGCATTACAGGGGGTAACTATGAACCTTCAGCATTTCATTTGCTTATTGCCAGAAGTTTGGTAAATGATTAATTTACATTTATTTGAACTTAATATCTGAAGTGCCTTGAATTATGATTATTGATATTTTATTTTAGGGATTTCTTAAAATGGCCATAATTGTTTCCATTTTGTTTGGAATTAATTTATTCACCTATCTTGGCACTGAACAACCTAATTGGTGGTCTTGGTGTACTTCTAATAAAATATATTCCTGCTTACTTATTTTTTTCGTGTGTAATGCAATTGAAGGTCATTTCATTTCAACAGGAGCATTTGAAATTTCAATTAATGGTAAGATTATCTTGTTTTCTAATATATAAAAACATTTATGGTTATAATCTATTCTGCTTGACAAAATTAATGCATTGATATATATTAGTAACAATTAATCTATTTATGTAATCTCAAAAAGTGTCATATTATGGTTAAGGAAATCAGGTGATAAGCATTGCATAACTATGAATAAGACTATTAGCTAGCATTTAATATTAATAATATGCGTATTATCTCTGTTTAATTATTTTAGTCTTTATAATATTAAAGTGTCAAAAGATTTCTTAAGTATCATTTTTAATTTGGTCATCTACTGATTTAGTGTATCATTTCTCTCTTAAGAGAATTAAAAAGAAATGCTACTGTGCATGTGTTGCTCTACTTTGAAAGCAGCACAAAGTCAAGTGGCACAAGATCTCACGATCACAATATAAATTGAATCCTAATAATGGCTGAGGATGTCGGAAAGAGATGACCAAACTGCCTGATAAGGCCCTGACTTCAACTGAAAAGAGCCAGTTATAGTTCGCTTATCACTTTAGAGCATGAAGTTGAAAGCAGGAATGTTATCAAAGCTAATTAGGGCCCCGATTTTAACTGATAAGAACTAGGTGTTAGTAGAAGACGTCAATCGTGATGTACATAAAGAGAGTTAACATATCAACATTCGACCATTCTCAGAATCCCATTTGTAACGTTATTATTAATGAAATAAGTGTCTAGTTGCCTGGAAGCTCCATATTCATCACAAAATTCTTTAGAATTTATGATGCATTAAAGCTCACACTTTTGAAGGTGCGATCAAAGGCGTTTGAGCTGCACTAGCCATTTGAATGACAGGTTTATTCTTATTCAAGCTTTTAAAATCTAGTTTATTATGTCATTTGAAATCAATTAGGCCTAGTAAATAAAATTGTCAAGGTATCGGTTTCCATTTGGTTAATGAGGAGTAGATTTAGTATAACAAATGTAAGTGCTATTAATCTTGCATTTTCTTTTTAATTTTTTTTTTTTAAGTTCTCTTCTTAACACGTTAGCTGCGGTTACGGTCCCTGGGGTCCAATAATTGTCTCGACTACCAAACAGCCAGGATTATTGTTTCAAATTGTGTCTATCTTTCAAGGTATCTAAAATGGTAATTTTTAAAAATATTTGACTGGGAGTTGAATAGATGTAAAGATACGAGTGTAAATAATCATTGTTTTCGGACACTGGGGACCAATACTGTACCAAACTGATAAAAAATGATTTCCTTACGGTATAACTCCCTGCCGTCCGATACATCTTTCTGCGAGGCAGTACAGTACACATGCACGGTCTTGTCTTCTTCAGGCATCTGTCGCACAGTAGCTCTTGAGAGTTCATCTTATACTGTTCCCCTTGCTTATTTAACATATATAAATTATATCTTAAAAATTATAATTACATGTAATAAATAAATTTTTTCTCATTTCATTTTCAATATTTAAGATTTATATCCCTAAAAATAACACTTATTTACTGAAATAAAGAGAAATAATAAAAACTAGTCATGTAAACAGCATCGGACGACGGAGTCCACTCCTACGATTCCTGGTCATTAATGAGGACATAATCTACAGATAGAGACTCTGAATAGGGGATTTAGTTCACTTTTGTTGTAAAATAATAGCGGTATACCTCGAAACTAATGCATGTCTCCGGCGTCTGATGTTGTTAGGAACTTCATAACTATTGTCAGTCGCCAGAGACCGATATCGTCAGGAAAGGCATTTAAGAGATATCATGCTCAGCAGCTAACGTGTTAACTACTAAAATAGTTTTTCTTTTAAGGTTAGCAAAATAAAATCTTCCTGTATATTTATTCATTTATTATTTAATGTTTTGGGGCTGAATCTCCATTATCAAAACTTACTGAATTCACAATAAAAGTATATCACAATAATATTATATTGTATCTCTTTTTGGTATTATACAACATAAAAATGATAAAAGTAACTTCTGAAGACATTTATTATTATTGTGTCCTTAGCTATAATAAATTTTAGTTGTAAATTATCTTAAACATATACCAGTTATGTAAATATTAAACCAGTATCTTTTTTATAAAAAATTCATGTTTATTACATAAAAAAAAGGTAAAAAAAATATTTTATTTTAAATATTGTCCTTTGCCAGCTATACATTTTCCTCATCCCTCTGCCAATTTATGAATGTCCATACCAGAAATACTTGCTCTTTTTTAGGGACGAATCATCAAGTAATTTTTGTACATATTTTCATAAAAAGTGAAGCGCTGCTGAGCAAATAGTTACTCCATCGATTCAAGTAAATAATAGTTGGGTGGAGCCAAGTCTGATGAGTAAGCTGCATGTGCTAATATTTCCCAATCGAACGTCTTAATTATTTCCTTCACTGATTTTGCTCTGTGTTATGGTTCGTTGTCATGGAACAAAATCACTTTGTGTTTTTTTTTTTTTGATATTCTGGTAATTTTTACATTTGTTGTCTATAGTGTTCATTATTAACGATTTCGCCAGGTTGTAACTGTTCATCACTATCTACAATTTTTTCCAGTGGTCTCTTATTTCTCATGTCAAAAACAACATTTTTGAATATTTTAAACTACTTAAAACAGTGTGGTTTATCAATTGTATGCTCACTATAGGTTTCATGACAGAAAACTAATGCTGTTCGTAAATGGTAGTTGGTAGAAACTTAACTACATTTGTAATACCATTAAAACAATGCTATTATTTGAAACTTGTATTTAGTCCGTGGTACAGATCCCCCTTTATCAAGCAACTTCGTGAATGGCTTCATCTTGCCGTAACCTACAAATTTGTTATCTATCAAAATTCTCAGAAATAAGGCTTTTTCTAATTAAATTAATTAGTTTAATTAGGTACTAAATACTCATAAATACCTATTTACTTTTCACTTGAGATTATAATTGATCACGAAATCAAGAAAAAGAAAAAAAAAAAGGTTGCTTACAAAAACATTAGGCGATTTTGCCTATAATAGAACCTTGTTACTTTGACGTGTTGATGTGGAGGTCATGCCAAATGGCCCAATATTTTTGTAGGCCACCTTTATTCTTGATTTTGTGATCAAATCATCTTATTATACAAGTGAGAAGCTAACGGGCCTTCATGAGTTTTTAGTAGCTCATTCAATTAACATGTTAAGCGATCTCCAGATTGAAAATGCTCCGATTCCGAGAATTTTTGTAAATAAAAAAGTTGTATGTTACGATGAGAAGCTATTCACGAATTTTTAGGCAGATGTTAATAATTTGATAAAAAGGGTTCTATACCACGGACTTTTGCTGCGAGTTTGAAAATGTTTGTCAGCCGTCGAAGAAACTAAATGGTGCAAACAAAGATGTTTAACTGTCACTACATTACTATTGGAACCATCTATGGACGAATTCTGGTATCATACTTACACATCTGGTATCAATACACCAGTGATTTAAGATTAATTTTTACTTATTAACTCTCCCACTTTCCGATGAAGTTTCCGTTTTGACTAGGACAGCAAAGCATAGTTATTCCGTAATTTTTTTCATTTTTTTTTTTTTTCTTTTGATACAGTTTACTTATCATAAATGTATATAAAAATAATTGGTCATTAAGGAATTTGTTATTAAATATATCAAGATAATTTTTTTATGATTATAGATATTCCTGTCTGGTCAAAGCTGGAGACTGGAAGGATACCTCAGCCTCCCGAACTGTTTCAGATAATAGAGAATCATATGAGGCTAGACGATTCGATTGATCTAAAGCAGAATGGTTTTCCAAAATAACAACCTATAAGCTACTTCCTCAACGGATGATATTAAATGTGAAATGTATAAATCCATTCCAGTTGTCTCACAGATATTTAAAAAAATATATACGACACCCAGATGCTAAATTCCCAGGTGTTTGATGTTAAATATATAAATATGCTTTTGGTACAAAGTGAATCCATATGTAGGGAGTATGACATCAAAGCTGGAACACTTATTTAGTGATCATTCCAATTGTCGATCTTAAGATGGCTACAGTTTTTAGAGGTGTTCTGTTTTTGTGTTTTGTTTTTTTTATTCATTCCAGTGAACAGTTCATGATGGTTGTAATGTTAGCTTTAATTAAAAATAGTCAACTGTGTCGTAGTACTTCTTAGAAAAGTGTTTGATTTTGCCCCTGATTTTACAAAGTGGTTTTATTTATACACTACATTATAACATTCTGTTTTAATGTTAGTTTTAATCATAAATAATCAGGTATGTTTTATTGAATATGCCTTTTTCTGAAGTATATTCAATTTTATTATTGGTTATAAATATTTGGTTATTTCTTTTCTGAAAGAAATATCCTGAGACCATATATATATATTTTTCGCTGTTTCCAGATTTAATTTTTCCGAGCATTACACATTAACTGTTATAATGTTCTGAATTATCATTATTTAAGTCTTTGATTTAATGTCTGTAAGATTAGCCCATAATATATTGTACAATTAAAGTATTATTTATATACATCAATGAAACTTTTTATCCTTTGAACTTTTTATTTTTCCTATCTTCAGTTTATCCTGCCATAGCTAGACAATGTAGAAACTAGTTTTAATGATTGAGGGTGGTAAGGTTAAACAATGTAACCCTTAAAACAAAATTGTGTTTTTATATAGAAGCCTAAAAGATCATGGTTACAACATTGTAACGTCAGTTAATGTATCCCAGTAGTTACAGTATTGCTTCAACATACTAATCAGTGATCTTTCAGAGTTTGATAATGCAAGAATCCAATGGGTATTAATTATGAAATGTCATTTGTGCATGATGCGTAAATTCATTTATATAAAGTGCTACTTCCTGTTAGGTGATTTTAATGAAAAAGTTGCTTTACACAGCCTTAAATACATATTTTAAGTTTCGTGTGACTTTTCATTTTTGAGCTAGACTGTTCACAGACACACTTTGTGTGGGACTTGGTTGTTTTGACTCAGGGGACCTCAAGACATCTATTTACGTTGAAAACTCAGATTCGAAAATTTTCACGACCACAGTACTTTCCCTTACTATATATTGGATATATAGGGTAAGTGAAAGTAAAAAAAAAATGTATTGATAATGGCTAATTAAAGTAAAAGTAAAATTTTTATTTTTATTTAGAATCAACCTATTTTAAAGGCAATAAATAAATTTAATGATGAAAATAATGGACAAATACTAATTAGTATTTAATTAGATTGGTCAAAATCTAATAAGATAGGAAAATAAGTTGCTAAAACCGTTCATTGAGTTTACTGCATAGCTGTTGCAAGGGGTGCGATGGCCGGTGTTTCATTGAAACAGCTATCAAAACAGTTTTATGCACAGTAGAGCTAGCTTTTTATTTTAATACAGCTATTGTGTCTGTATCTGTTTCAAGAAGCTGTTTTTTAATCAAACAGATTCAGTGTTTCCTTCTTTTCCCAAAATGTTATCAATATCGTAATCTCAACCTATTGATCTGTACTGTGAGATATGTTGTGTAAGTTCCTAAACTCAGTGCTGAGTTCATCAATGGCTTCATTGTGCTCAGAGAAATCGAGATGCCATTGATGTGTTCAGCGCTGATTTTAGAACTTTCCATTTTCACCAATTTGTATCTGTTTAATCTCGAGTGAAATAGTTTAAATTAAACAGATTGCTACTTAATCCCCACCAATACTTCGGAGTCAGTTACTCCTTGTCCTTCGATTTGACAAGTTCAGTTAGTTTGTGCCTGGATTTTGTCCAGACAAGATCACTCCATTGGTTCCCGACTGTTGATTAGCACAGTCCACCTTACAGTTACTTGTTTGAGAAGAAATACCAGTTCCATATTTATGCAGTATAATTGATTTATTTCAACCAACAGCAAACATAATCAACATTGAAATAATCAAAAACTATTCACCTTTTGGCATATTGCAGTTATTAATTATAATGATTTTTCAATTGTCTAATATAGCTCTGCTAAAGACTGTAAGAGTAAAAAATATCAATAAAATATTTCTAATTTCTTATCAATTTCGATGCCTTTTTTTTTATTTTTTTTTATAAGGAAATTAAGTAACCTTTCAAATAATCTTGTGTGTAATGAATCATAAATTGTGTGCTATTGAGTTATAAATATTTAAAGATTCTTTTCCTCCATAACCGTTTTCCTGAAATTTCAGAAAAATACAACTATTTTTCTCTCCTGGGGGAGAAGATAATCTTCAAAATAATGTCTCAATCATTAAGTTTAGTGAGGAAATAACAAAGATGTGGCAAATAAATACGAATGAGAGATAATATATAAAGATAATTATGAACCTATTCCCTGGTAGTAAACGTAAAAGGATAACAAATATAGAAAAATGTAAACAAAAAAATTTGAATTTATATTTTGAAAATTAAAAAAATGTATATATAAATTAAAATAATCCTACAAATAGCTGATTGTCTTGAATTATATTGAAAGAAAATATTTACAAATTAAATTACGTGATTTGTGTATTTTTTAAATTACTGACTGATTCATGAACAAAATTGGTGTAGATAAACAGTTGTAACTAGTGAATAGAAGCATATAATTCTTTTTTTAAATACATTTTTTTTTTAATAACGTATATTTTTATTCAGTTTATAAATAATTGTTTCACATCAACAAAAATGTAACTAATATGAGCTATAATTTATAGTATACAAATCAATGGCACATAAGTTTAATATTATCACATTTATTTCTAGATATATTTAATATTTAAAAAAACAAATTTATTATTTACAGACAGCCAAACAAACCTATTAAAAGCAGTTGGTGACATGAGCGAATGAAGATGTTATTTTACAAATTTAAGTATAAGTAAACCTTAAGTATTAATTAATCAAATTTTACTACATCAATCAAAATAGTTTAAACTAATAATAAAATGTCTCTTCTGTAAACTTCCAAACATTTATTAAATGCATTTTATAAAAAGCATTATGGTAACTTTCTATTTCCAAAATTTTCCAGATTATTGAATAAAACATTTGGTTAAATTTTATAGAAGTAATTTTCGTA
This sequence comes from Nezara viridula, assembly GCA_928085145.1. NCBI lineage: Eukaryota > Metazoa > Arthropoda > Insecta > Hemiptera > Pentatomidae > Nezara > Nezara viridula. Next base: position 19,721,966 of record OV725077.1, read on the forward strand.
ACATAAACATAAAACTATAGGTATATACAAATTCTTTAGGAAACTCGATAGTAGGTCGTAGAAAAGTAGAAAAAATTGCTTCATATATTTACATATGCTAAGGCGACCTACGAATAGGTCTACTTCTGATACAAACAACGCATCTACTGATTCTGGTCTCAAGCATTCCACGCTTGAGAGTTTGTTGATTAGGTCTCCTGAACATGTTCCTTTGATCAACGGTAGCCAGCCAATAAGAGAAGGCAGACGGAAAATAGTTGCACTTTCCATCACCATGACACTCGATGAATGGTGATGAACGGAACTCCCTCAAGCATGACCCAGGGCTTACTAGCGACTGACCTCCTCCTTCAGCTCCAGCATCAGTATGCTGAAGAAAAGATGAATAAAATGTAAACATATTCATTAACTATTGCACTCAAGTTATTAATTCATGTATAGTATATATATATGTATATAGTTAGAAAGAAGAGGCTTTTAGTAAAAATATTGTATATTTATAACCATGGGTCGACCCAAATCTGATGTAACAAGAGTAAATAATTACCTGCCACAGCCAGACTCCTGTGGCTAATTTTGATTTTGTCGTTTTAGACCTGCAATTTTGTTAACTAATAAAATTGAAAAAACTTTTAAAAAGTATGATATAAATGAAATCAGATTTGGGAAAAAACCTATGAATAAATTATATAGTAGAACTAAGGATATTATTCCAAAAGAAAAATTAACTAATATTATTTATATAATACAATGCGAGGATTGTGAAAATAAAGCATATTACGGACAAACCTCACAATGGTTTGAACATAGGATACAGCAACATAAACAAAATTGCAGGTCGAAAAAAAAAAAAAAAATTAAAATTAGCCACAGGATTATTGCAGCATACCACAAAAAATGGACATAAATTTGATTTCAGTAATACTTCTGTGTTGCATAGAGAACAGAATATTGGGAAAGGTAGAAAAATTGAATCCATTTTTATTAATAAAAACCTCAAACATTCGGTGAATCAACAGACAGATGTAGATAACTTATATACTTCTTGCGCTAGCTCAATAGATAAAATTAAAATATAATATACTGATATAAAACAGCTGATCCCTAACCCCTCCACCCCACTCATTTTTTAAATAAATCCAGTCCTGTATGAATGCCCTAGTGAGGAGCAACAATTTTCTTGATATCGTCTGCGAAAGAGGTATATAAATCGAAAATTAATAATATTCTTTTTAAAAGTAATATTAACAATCTATTTTAATTTATTATTTATGTATACATTTTTTTAGAAATGAAAAAACGACATTCTTTGAAATAAAAGAATGACTAAAGGACGAATCATATTGCAATGATAGATTTTAAAAATTTTATGGCGCGGTGCATGGTAGGTGGATGATATAAATTTATTCAAAATTAAAAATAAATTTTTGACTATTTGTGTTACTGATGGTTGTTAAATAATATGTATCTGATAAGGATGTATTTGAATTGTAAAAACTAAATTAAAATTAGTTTTGCAGGATCTTGAAAATGGCTTCTGAAGCCGAAACGTTGAATAAAGAATACAGGAGATAAAAAAAACTGTGTATATTTGGTGACCTTTGACCTAAAATATATATAAAAAAATTATGAGAAAATGGCACCAAACCTGAAGGATGTGACTAGAAAAAAAAAAAATTTATTATTTTTTTTGTCACTGTTTTCTGATTTTGATTGAATTTATAAGTTATTATATATATCAATTGATTTTTTTTTTGTGTGTAAAATAAGAAAAACATATTGTGTACTGTATTAAATGAATTCTTATATATAATCTATATATATAAAAATGAATGTATGTCTGTCTGTCCTTAGTGCATTACTAAACCATTCAACCGATCGCCATGAAACTTTGGGAAGTTGTTCCGTCCACTCCTGTGAAGGTTTCTGACATAGTACTTCTGTCTTACGATAATTTTATACTTTGTACTCTCCCAGGAGGTATCGAGGATTAGGATTAATCCGCTGCCAATGGGAGGCTCCTCTACAACATTGGTCCATTACTCAGCGACTGTCCAATGTGCCCGATGCCCTTTTTCAGTCGATCTTTGATTATTCGGCTGAGGTTGATGAATGTGCCGAGAGATTGGGGGTTGATCGGGGTATTCGGAATATGAGAGCTCTACGGCAGTCGCTTCGAGAAAATTCGTTTGAGGAATGGACCAATTGCAGGTGGCAGGGCATTGGAGTTCGCCATTTTAAAGAGACCCCGAAAGCCAATAAATACATGTATGATAAGCAAATACTTTCTGGGTCTGAATGGTCAAATGCCCTGAAACTAAATATTAATTATGCTCCCCTGCGTGGAGTCCCAGGTGTCAGCGGACAGGTAAGAGAAGTTGGGTCCCTCTGTCGCAAATGCGACAGAGAGCCAGAAACACCAGCACATGTGCTTGGAAAATGCCCCAACAACTCCCTCCTTATAACACGACGTCACCACAGAGTCAAGCATGAACTGATGAGGCTCCTTGAAGAGAGAGAATACGCCTGTTTCGAGGAAGTATATTGTATAGATACGGATGGATCCACCCGATATGCCGACATTGTAGCATTCCCTAAGACGGGAAAGTCGGCGATGATTTTGGATCCGACCGTGAGATATGGGACCAACGACCTCGATCAGGCAGAAAAAGTGGAAAGGGAGAAAAAACAGATATATGAAAAATGCATCCCTTTCCTTAGTGAAAAGTTCCGCGAGAGTTTCGGGCCGAGAGAGTTCCACGTGAGAGGCCTTTGGTTCGGAGCTCGCGGAACGATACCAGACTCAACAAGGAGCTTCATGGAGGGCCTTGGTGTCGACATGGACGTGGCAAGGTTGGCAGAGAACATAATCCTCGACTCCCTGGGAATTATCCATCACCATGTGCATGGGAGCGGATAGGGGGAGGGTTTGCTCGCGGGGGGGAGTGTGTTACAGCATTTTTTATATTATTATTTATTGAACACGTCCACTGTACTTTATGAATTTTTTATGTATTAGGTTAGAAAGAGAGAGGAGAGAATGTGAGTGGGAACATGTATAGGGGGAGAGAAGGAAGAGAAAGGGTACAGAATGATAATAAATGAATGAAAGAAATAGTAAAAATTATAAAAAAAAAAAAGGAAAAAAAAAAATATATATATATATATATACGTATAAAATATTGTATACTATGCTCATACATATTGTTAATCCTATAATTGTATAATAATTTTAAATAATGTCTGTAGTGATTAATAAGTATGCTGTGTTGTTAGCAACCCAATGTAATTGGGCAGCACCATTTTATTTTATTTTATGATAATAAAGTGATTCTCTCTGTAAAAAAAATAAAAATGTAAATGTTTTTCTGTTCAAAGCCGCAAAAAATGTGTCGCTATAAACTGTAGTGCCAAAACGGCTTTATCGATTTTAATGAAACTTGGCTAAAGTCTTCCCCTTGAAACCCTTTTAATTTATGTGTATAACATGACTTTCCCGAAAACAAGCTGAAAAATGTTACGATGAATTCAATATTTTATTTGACGATAGCTAAAAAAGTAAAAAGAAAAAATCATCGAAATCGGACGGTTCGTTGCAGAGTTATTGAGTTTTAAATATTTACTGCTTTCTCTTCAGAAAAGGCCGCTTCCTTTTGCTTCCTCACTACCGAACGTCGGCAAGCATTTTTTTATTTTTTTTTTAATGATCAATCGAAAATTTTATAATTACTACAGTAATTGAAATTATCATTTGAAGAATTTATATGATTCTCCTTATGTAGGTCAATACTTTTATACGTTTTTTAAATTAATTTTTTAATTAAGTTCAACTCAGACTGTTTCTGATGATTATGAATGACGGCGTATTTACTCAGATGATTATGAATGTTCAGTTTGAATCATGAGAAGAAAACGAATTAGAATTAGTTTCAATTGAAGCCATTTTGCAGACAAATTTGTTTCCCAACTTTTTAAAAATGACAAATGTCCTTTGCTACTAATCTACTCATATGTGCTTTCTATTTTGTTTCTTTTTCATTTTGCCAGGCTAAGCCACAGCAGCGCGTGGCCGGGTAAAGCTACTATATTATAAAAATCCATAGATATTTCCAGTAAAGTGGGCCACGTAAATTTTTGTCATGAAAAAACTATTCAGATTTGTTTTTAGGTTTCATTAAAACTAAAAATTTACTTGGCCTACGTTACTGGAAGTGTCTATGAGCTTTTGTAATTTATTATATATAAGAATTCATTTAATACTGTAAGCAATATGTTTTTCTTATTTTACATAAAAAAACAAACAAATCGATTGATATATAATAACTTATAAATTCATTCAGAGCAAAGTCAGAAAACAGAAACATGAAAAAATAATAAAATTTTATAAAATATTTTTTTCTCGGCTCCTAAGGCACATTGACAAGAAGAACCCTCGGACATGGGTGTAATATTTTTCAACCTAGTATCACCAAAAAAAGTTTCATTGAAATCGATGACCCCATGTCCGTAACCTCCTCTTGTCAGTCGTTTTAATCTAGGAGTAAACATGTTTTGACATTATTTAAAATTTTTACAATATAAAAATACATTTTTGCTTCCTCACTACCGAAGGTAGGGAAGCATTGTGTTCGTGCGAGAGATTAAAAAAAAATTTTGCTCAGAATCGAAAATTTTCACTCGCGTTTTACGTTTCAGACATCAAGGATCAAATTTGGTTCGGTGTCTGTCTGTCCGTCTGTCTGTCTGTCTGTCTGTAGTCAAATCGATGTGACGGGCATATCACCTAGTACCGTTCATCCTATCTTCATGAAATTTTCAGGGATTATGCTGATTGGTGCCTAGATGGTCCCATATCAATTTTATCAAATTCCATCCGGCACTTCCGCTTACGCACGCGCAAACGTATATTTTTAGATATGCCAATATTTCAGAAAGGGCTCGTTCGATTTGGCTCAAATTTAGATAAGAGGTAGACTTTGGTGAAAAAATAACGTAGCGTCAATTTTATTGAATTCTGTCCACCACTTTCTCTAATATATGCACTACTAGTCCGCTGTCCGCCGTCCGCACATTTTTTCCGAAACTACTGGACCGATTTTTTTCGAATTTGGACACAAAATCAGAGGTCATCAGAGGATGATCCTCCTTCAACGACATTACTGTTCGCTTTCTTGTTTCAAAATGGCGGCCGAAAAAACTGCGTTGCTATAGACTGTAGCGCCTAAACGAATGTACCGATTTTAATGAAACTTTGCTAAACTAATTTTCTCTACGCCCTTTAAATTTATCTATATAACATACTTCAATGAAAAGAAGCTCAAAAAATAGTTACGAGGGATGGTAAAATTAAATTCCGAATAACTCAAGAAGTATACACATTTTTGTGAATATTGTATATGGTTTTTTAAAAGTTTGCGGAATTTCCTAAAAAACAAAAAAATATTCGTTAAAATCGGACTATTAGGAGCAAAGATATGGTCTCTAGTTTCTTTTTAGATATGCTATTGCAAAAGGTTTATCTTTCGTTTTGATTTTTTAATGTGTGACTGAAGTAATGCTATTTTTTAGCGTATTGCTAATGATTAAAAAAAAGTTTAGTCCAATAATTGGAATCACCTTTTATTTATTTTTCTTCATAACTAGGAATTTACTGTTACTTTATATGTATCATTGTTTGGAAATAATATACCACAGTGAAATAATTTGCAGTGGATTTTTTTTCAAATTAATTATCTATATATATAAAATCTTTCGGGCTGGAGCCCCTCTCCCAAAATTAAATCTGGATCCAGTAGTGTATATCACTATTATCAGAGCAAAAGTTCGAATGTAAAAATTTTCAACTTTAATTCTATGTGTATTAATGGTGGCATTTTGTAGGCTGCAACTAATATAAGTAGTCTGCTAATATGGAAAATAGCAGGTGACAATAATATATGAAATTATTCTAATAAAGCATAAAGAAATAATGAGTTTTTATACACTCTTGCAAAACAATAAATACATTTTTACGTAAGACCTTTTGCACTAACAGTATTGAAGTTCATGTTCAGTATGCATTTTGTTTTTGTTTCTTTTATTAAGCATAATCAAGTATGGAATCTTTAAATACGACATTCTTTTGTTGAATGTTGAAGGGTAACTGTAATTGGCTATTCCGATTCTGCTTCTCTCAGAAATTTTATTCTCATACGAAAAATTGTATACTTTGTAATATCAACGGAAATGGTGAGGAAGCTATACTGACCTTACTTGGCAGATGTTTTTAGTCTGTAAAGTTGCTCAATTTTCACAGTCACATTGCATCTCTATTAATATAACCCAGAAAAAAAGTTAACAAACAAAAACCAAGATCAATTCTTTACTCTTCCCCATAAAATAATAAGTGGATACATTTAAATCATTTAATTGTGAATTTTTGGACAAAGTGACCAACCTATTCTAAACAGAATGAGAAATTAAGATTCGTTCCGTGGATCCGTCATGAAATAAATTTCAACCTGCCCAGGATTGAACTGACCACAAGACTCGAGGTTGCTAAGGTGATACCTTAACACTCTGAGCCATCATGATCTCACACTTAATTTACTCTAGTAGTTTATTAAGATTATTTATTCTTAATTAATGCACAAAACATTACCATAAGAAAACTGTAGCCAACCCAGAGCTCTTCCCATTGCCTGGGGCAAGCTGGAACAGACATGGACTGGCTGTGCATGGCTATCACTCGTGTCGCAGACTCACAAACGGAACATCTAGGCACAGGAAAATTTAGATTAGTAAAACAGCTATATAATAGAATCATTAACATTGTACTTGCTAATACTTCTGTTAATCCATTAATTAATCTATAAAATTATGTTTATATATTTATTTCCTTCCTCTCTTGCCTCTCTGTATAACTATATATAATAGGCAACACAGATTTTTGGTAGGAGAATTCCACTATTTCTACAACTTATTCTCTAGTTCTATCCTCTAATTCACTGTAGGTGGTCGAAATAATCAACCCCCACTAACTCTTTCCACCAGCACACAAAGGCTAGATAATACAGGTAGTTATCCTTGTTTACTAACTGAGGGAAATTGTCCTCCCTGATGGTGAAGAGTCCAGTTTCCCTCAGAAGATAGGCCCTTGTTGATTCTATAGCAGTAGTAAAAATGAAAATAGTTACTTTTTTAGTTCAAACTTTTAGTGCTGCTTTTGAATTTGAAATATTTTAAAACTGTTGCGAGCATTTGGAAAACTGAAAGAAAATCCATAAGATTGTGTTTATATCAATTGAACTTTGAAAATAAAGCAACAAACATTGAACTAACACTTTATTAAGGGGTATTCATGAACCAGTACTGTGGTAAACCTACTGGATGTGATAGTAGCAATATAATTCCAGGTGTCCGACTTTTGGTAGAACAGTCCTACAATTGAATCTATGAGTGCAGAAATCACTTCAGTCAAAAGAATGCGAAAAATCGTTTTCGATGAAAAGAAGCTTAGAACAGCAAGATGCATGCTGATTGCAAGAACCATGTTAGTCTGTTGAATAGTTCCGTAATTACATGACATCTTTTTCGATCGTTGAGCGCAGAAATAACATGAGTCAGTGACTGACGTGGTTTCCGCACCCACAGCTGGATCGCATGACAGATACCATTTATATTTATGGTACTTACGAATATAAATATAAATGAAAACTTCAAAGTTTTTTATGATGAACTATTCACCTGGCCAATAACAGCATGTGACAGTGATACAATCGTTGAGAATGATCTTTAAGAGCATTTAACTTTGTTATATTCCTGTTTTATGATAACTTTGTTATACTGGAACTTCATTTTTGGTATAATATGAAAAATATAAATTTTTAAAATTGTAAAATTAATATATATTGTTGTAAAATAAATTGTCAATTAAAAAATATAAACTTTAAATGAATGGATACCTTTTTCCAAGTTCTCAGCTGTCTGTAAAAAACCGCTAAGTGCAGAAACAGCATAGGTCTGAATCAAATTTTAAATTTTCCTGAATCTAATTTATGTCGAAATTAGATAATTTTTGCACGACAGCAACATAAATGCATGTTATGACAGAGGGGGTGGGAGTTCAAATAATTGAAAATTTGGAAGAGTTGTGACATTTTTTCTCTCTTCTGAAAAATTTGAAATTTGTGACTGAAGTGGTATCAGCACTCACTGATTCAATTGGTGTAGTGTTCTTCCTCCTACTTTAGTTACGACGAGTCTTACTTTTTTTAGCAGTGTGTTTTATATTTTAAGCTAGCCCTAATTTCAAATTATGTGGTTCTGATAATTAAGTTTCTGACAGAAAAAATATCTGTGACAGTAATTGAGACACTAAAATACTTATTAATTCTCAAATGTTGGTAAAACTTATAAATATCAACTCTTATCTTCTCATAATTTCAAAAGTTATATGTGGTTATGGCTTATAATCTATAAATAATTCTGAACCCAAATAATTGAAAAAATCTTTTGTCTCAGTGGTTTCATTGATACAGACTACTAGAACTTAACTGAATCCCTGAGGACTTGAGGCAAACTAACTGCTATGTATGGCACTGTTCCTCACGATCATCTCCCTTTGCTTCAAAATTTCTTAATCGATCAAGAATTGATTCGAACTTCAATGTAATTTTTTAAAGTTAAAAGTTGTTTTTAAAAAATAACTTTCACTATTTTTATAAGCTCTAATGTGTAAAAAGATAATCACTAATTTATTTTTTTTTTAAATTAGCATATTATGATTGTTATACTAAAGTGAATAATCAATTTTCAATAAATACCAGCAAAACACTGCGATATACAGAAATTTTAAATAAAAATTCAAGGTTCCTAAACATTTAGATAATATAATATTATGTTTTTCAGTTTATCCGCCAAATATATTGTTTTTCAATTTATTCCTGTTTGGGTCATCAAATTTTATATTTTATCAGATGATTTTTATTACATACAAAAACAGATAAATTGAACAATTTATTGATTATTGTTATTAATATTGGGTTGTCCAGAAAATAATGTAGGATTTTCTTTAAAATATCCCTTTATATAAAAAATTGAATTATTCCTTTGTATGAATGTCAAAACTCATTAATCCTCTTCCAAATGATAATGCTCATTTACCTCTGTAGCACTTTGCTGCTTAGAAATAATTCAGTCTTTACTAAGATGTCAACGCGTGATTTTTGTATAATTTTGTTTTACGAGTTTAAGTTTAAACTCCTAAAGGCCGGTATGAGTGCCCAGATGGCCAGAACATCAATCAAGTCTGGGGCAAGAGTTGTATTAATTAGTGCACTGTTCAATTGAGGTTTAAAAAATTTTGGGAGGGAGATTTCAGCCTTGAAGACAACCAAGGTCGTGGAAAGATGCCCTCTCTTGATGATGATGTTCTGCAGGCTTTGGTGCAAGAAAAACCCAGAACAACTGTTCCAGGACTTGCAGGGAAACTTAACTTTAGCAAATCGACCATCTCAAGGTGATTGGAAAGGTAAAAAAGCTTGTAAGTTGGGTTCCACATACATTAAATTACTGCAAAAAAACAAAAAAAAAAACAACCCTTTTCTGTCCGAAATTGTTACTTGTGATGAAAAGTGGATACTTTACAATAACAGTAGATGTTCTGGACACTGGCTCGATAAAGAAGAAGCAGCAGAACATTTTTGAAAGCCCCAACTCATTAAAAAAAAAAATGATAGTTTCTATTTGGCGGGCTTCATTTGGCTCGATACACTATAGTTTCTTAAATCCTGGAGAAACCAGCAACGCTGAATCGTATTGTAACCAAATTAATGCAATGCACCAGAAATTTGGGAATCGGAAGGGGCCCATTTTGTTGCAAGACAATGCTGTTGTTGGAGCTTGGATATGAAACTACCACATCCACCCTACTCTCCGGACCTCTTACCTAAGGATTATCATTTTTTTAGACACCTGGACCACTAGTGACAAAAAATATAATGGACAAAGAGAATTAGAAAATGCGTTTTTTAGAGTTTATCAATTCTAAAGATGGGAAATTCTATTTCGAGGGAATGGAAAAGTTGCCAACCATTGAGAGAAATGTATTGATAGTAGTGGAGACTATTTTGATTAAATAAAACAGTTGTAAATCTTTCTTGTTAAACCAAAATCCTGCATTATTTTCCAGGCAATCCAATAATTTACCATTTAAATTATTTTAAAATATTGAAGAGAAGGATAGTTGGGGTGATTAGTCAAAAATAAAATGGCAAAAACAAATAATAATATTTATTTTAACATTTGGCGACGTTTTGACCTGAAGTTCAGGCCTTCATCGGGCTGATCGCTATTGATCGAAGAGATGACTGTTGATAGAATGATGATTATATTTTAAAATATAATCCGAATCAGAGACTTTGTATACAAAAATACAATTGATATAACAATGGAACCTTAACACTTGATAAGTCACTGTTCACAACTAACAATCCCACTGATACGCACACTTACTCCTATTTATAGCAAATTTTAGACAGTCTCTCCAACAACTACTATCCAACTAATTGAACTGTAAGCCTGGATGAGTCCCTTGAAACTCATTGGTTAAAACAAGTAGACTATCCAAAACTGTTAACGCCACAGCGTTCATTTATTTTATTTTTACAGTTAAAAACGGCACAGCGTTAATTCAATTTATTTTACACTTAACTAGTTTGATTAATTGTTGATTTGTTTTATTTTAGCAAAGTGAAATCAATTAATAATATGTATAGTTATGTATAAGATATGTGTATATTAAGTATTATAGGCCCATAGCTTATATGGTTTATATTAAATAGATCAATAGATTATACTTGGATTACTTTGTTATGGATTGTAGCACTAGCTATAAACAAGTGCTAGGTTCAAGTGATAAGGCGGTAGAATTGACAATAGACAGTCTGACTCTGCCCGCCACTGAGCTGAGTACTGGCAACTTCTACACTGCCCACTCTAGTTCTACTGTGAAGAGACGTACTTCTTTCATCGTGCTCGCCGCTGCCAATTTGCAGTTCGTTTTGAGCACGCTCATTGAAGAGTTACAATTGGTTTCTGCATAGAGACAGAGGTTTACGAACGTCCTGCTCATCCACGTAACGTTGTACAATCTAATTATTTGTTATATATATAAATTTCATATTGGGACTCTAGAGAAGTTGTTTTTTTAAATTTTATTTTTATTGTAATTTGGGTCATAGAAATAGTTTTTATTTATGATCAAGCATGAAAATATTTCATTAATATCGTCACAATTGTTTGTTCAGCTGGTCTTTATTTTATGCTAGAAGTTTGTTCTTTTTTTTTACCTATCTAACAAGTGTAAAATTGATTCATTTTGTTTTTATTTTTTCAATATTAGATTTCGTAAATGTTCCAAAATAAATGTTTGAAGAAACAGTCCACCTTATTTCTTTTTCTTTTTTTTCTTTTATTAAATCGCAATTAAATAGTTAGGCTTCATTTGAAGTTTGACATAAACTAAGAGTGAGCTAACACAAACTATTTAGAATGGATCTATACTTCAGTGCTATCTAGATCTTTTGAATAACAATTTTTCATAAAACATGTAAAATAATTACAAAATCTAGGATTTGCAATAAATGGAAGTTGACCTGTAGTTTATAATATGTGAAAGCAAAAAAATAAAACAGGACAATTAAAAAAAATATACATAAGAATATTTTCTCACCTTGAAATGTATTTCTCTATATTCTGAGCTTTGATTGGCGCCATCGTGATAGGCATTTCCTCTGTTGTGCTGAGCCAGTAGCTGTAATCGCTCCTGGAAGCGTAATTACAAACATTGTTCATCGAACAGAACAGGAATGGCATTGTGCTGAAATACCTCAGACAACTTCCCGGAGCACCTGTAACAAAAAGTTGATTTTTACTTTTAGTTGTTTCATATTTCACTAATTGGCCTGAGCGAATAATTCGCATTGTATATTGGTCAGTGAACAAAGGATAATATAATATAGAAATAAGTTCGAGGACATTAGATATGAGATAGATTAAATTATTATCTTTTTCTCGGTGGAATAATGTTATTGCATTCATGATAATAAACAAGAATGTGTATTCGTATAAAGATTAGTATTTGAGGTTTTTTAAAGTTGCGAAATACAAATCTGTAGGAGATCTTCAAAGCGAAGGCTATCGGAGATATGGTATACTGACACAAAAACACTTTTGGGAAATAATATATAAAGATTATAAGAACAAGGGATTCTCAATCTTTCAAATTTTATTCTTTCAGGTTTTTATTTATTATAAGCTGATTTTTAGCAGAGAGAGAGAGATACTTTATTGAAAGTACTGTTGCCCTACTACAAAGGGTTGCTTTATACACAGCATACTGATCAATCCATATGGACATAGCTACTACATTACATTATTCCAACATTATAGAAACCTATCACTTTTTTTTTCTCTCCCTTCTCATTATACTAGTCATATACACTAATATACCAAATTAAACTATTATCCTTACTACATTATCCTAAAAAAAAAGTATTAAGTCCTAAAGACCGAATCGCACAAAACACTGAAATCAATTGGTCTGGTATACATAATACATAATTATCCTTCACACCTTTAATCTTTCAAGTTCCCCTACATTACTTCATTATTTGTATGTGCCAGTCAATTAGCCAGTTTAAGAGAAATTTAAACAAATATATTTAATTATTTGTCGGTTAATTATTGAGACCTTTTTATATTTATTTTGTGAATTATCTTTAAATTTTCTATTATTTATGTTAGCCCTGATTTTTTTTTATTAATTTCTCTTTCTTTAAGATTAAGGTAAATTGTGATTTATTGTTGCATTAGATTATGTACTGTTGTTGTTAGTTGATTGTAATATGGATTTTAATTTTCAATGTTCCATTTTTTTTTTTTTTTTTTTTTTTTGGCACAATATTTTAATTCAGAAGCTGAACATAAGGTTTGTTAGGATTTCAATGTATAGATATTATAAATTAAACAAAATAGATGATTATTGCATGTTTTAGGTATAAATTAGACAATTTTAAATATTTGGGTTTTTACTGGACGATTTTGCAGCAGTTTTTCAGATTTTTACTGCACGAAGATCCGGTCTCTAGTTATAACAAATGGTTTAAATGTCTGACAACATAAAATAAAGGTAAAATAGAAGATATTTTACTATAAACGTTTTGAAGATGGGAAAACGTTAAGTTATAATGAAAAAAAAGAAGTATTTATTTAATGAATACTTGATGGTTGATTGTTAATGGCAATATTTTTCTGTTCATAATTGATATCTAAATACGGCTGCATTATATTATAAAAATGATGATACTTTTATTTAATACAGACGTTTGACAAAACAATTGAATCTTAATACTTGATAAGGCAGTGCTCATAACTAACGACCTCTTTTGGCAGTGATGTCGTACTGACCGACAAATTCTTGTACTTGAGTATTTTTAGCATCTTTTGATCAGTATATTGATATTACTACAAAATAAATAAATACTAACTAACTGAACTACCAGCCTGACAAGCTTTTTATAACCAAACAGATATTTAAGGCGAGACTTCTCTAGTATCTTATTGGTTAATAATGATAATATCCAACCATCTAGATCTTTCGGATAATGGTCACTATTTTTATACCTGTTGATATCCGGGAGTGGGGTGGCCGAGTGGGCTAATGGATGTGCAAAACTCAGCACCTGATAAACAGAATTTTACATAATAAAATAATTAAGAGTTCACCATGGTGGCAGGGGGGGGAGGGAGAGGAAGAAAGCGGAAGAGACTTTTAACTCTGGCATTAATCCTCTAATGAAAAAGTCGTTATAGATTGTAGAGTTAAAGTCTTGTTCTAGAAGCCCTTTAAATTTATGTATTGTATTTAACATACTCCCTCAAAAACAGGCTGGATAAAAGATATTATGGATTTAGATTTTTATTTGTGGATTACTCAAAACATACATAATTTTTGTTTTTTTTTACTCATAAGTATTTGAAAGCTTTCCGAACAAAATGAAAAAATATTCATCGACATTGGACGATTTGGTGCAGAGATATAGCGTTATGAACATTTAGAACTTGTTCTCGTGCAAAGACAATTTCCTTTGTTTTTGCTTTGTATTAATATCAAATAGTGAACCATTTGATGATAATTATCAGCATTTATGATTTTATATTTATTTAACATCATCAAAGTATTGTGAAATTAGATATATTAAAAAAAACATGTGCTTTCTGTTTTCTTTCTTTTCCATTTCATTAGACCGAGCCAGAGCAATGAGTGGCTGGGTAAAGCTAGTCTTAGATAATATTATATTACTTACCCAGATCTTGTCCGTGAGCTTTTGCATCTCCCATAAAATGCAGTAAAGAATAGCCAGTCCACATTTGCGTGGAACCCTGAGGACATTGAGGAATCATATCACTCTGTGAATGAATAGTGTAGAAGAATCCTCTGTGAGGAGGACCTATGGAGTTGGGGGCAGGCTGTCCTTGGTTACCAGGCAATCCTGAAAAAGAAAAACTGGACTGTAAACAGATAAAAAGATAAAATCTGATGCAGTGCTCACATTACACATTTTTCACGTAACATCCTACTTAGAAATTTAATTCCTGTATATATACGGTTATAATTCGTAAATAAGAAGATTAAAATATCATCTTTCAATATCTGTATACAGGGTGTTCCATAAGTAGAGGGAAATTTTTAAAAGAGTGATAGCAGACTTCAAGAGATACAAAAACTTTCATATAAACAATCGGCCAATTTTCAGCAAAAAAGTAGCAAAACCAAGTTTTATGGTTTTTTAAGAGAGTCATGTTTATTATTAAATCGAAAGCAATAACTAAAGAAATATTTAATTAAAGAAATTAACAATTGCTGTATTATAAACAAAATGACATTTACTTTTAGTGAACATAGAGTTCGTCACTGTTAAAACCATTTACAGAGGACTTTTGAGCGAGTAAACTAAGCTAAATTCTTAAGTGTGGGATGATCAGTCAAAATAAAAATAGTAAAAATAAGTAGTTATATTTATTTTCACATTGGCCGACATTTCGACTCGAAGTTCAGGGCTAAGAAAAGAAGAAAATAAGTATGAGAAACTATAAACATTAAATAATAATGAATTAAAATTAAGAAAGGTGAAAGGTATAGACTAAAAAATGTAGGTAGAAAAAACTTAAAGTAAAATGAAGTAGATAGAGTGAACATTAAAGTAAAATAAAGTAAAATAAAGTAGAATAATAACAATAACAGACAACTAAGAAATAAATAATAATAACAGCAACAAAGCATGGGCCAATGAAATAGACATAATCAAAATAAGGTAACAGAAAAGAAAAATGG
The DNA here is from genome assembly GCA_928085145.1 of Nezara viridula. Lineage (NCBI taxonomy): Eukaryota > Metazoa > Arthropoda > Insecta > Hemiptera > Pentatomidae > Nezara > Nezara viridula. The sequence goes on from OV725077.1 coordinate 19,737,342, forward strand.
TAATCTTAGAATAAAAAGTAAAATGCAGAATAGGAATATGAAGTTATATAAGGAAATAATAGATATAAATAGAAAATTAAGATATTGTAAAATCTATAAAAAATACTGACTACGTATAAGAGAATAAAAAGTTAAAATAATATAAAAAAGATGAATTAGTGAATGTATCAATATATACAAAATAGATATGGAGATGTGGAAAATAAAGTGACGGGAAGGAGAAAAAAAGGAGAAAACTAAGACAAGAAAGATAAACAAACCTGTTTAAGGCGAGTTAGTAAGCTAAGTTCTGTTTTAAGAAAAATCATAAATTATTCGCGATTTTTTCTTATCATTATCCAACAATACTACAGGTTCCCTACTTTTACAAAAACTTCTTCATTTAATTAGGTTGAAGTATTTCTGGATGTCACCCACGCGTTTGACAAAGATGGCATCAGGGGCTTCTCTTCAAGGTTAAGACCATACTTCCACATACCTACTACTTAATCCTTCATTCCTTTCTCTCAGACAGATTTTTCTCTGTTTGACATGGTTAAGATCTATCCCCAATTCGACCAATTTCAGTTGGTGTACCTCAGGACTCAATCCTAGCCCTATTACTGTACATCACATACACACACAACATTCCTCAAAGTATCCACACTCTTATAGCAACCTACACAGACGACACTGCTGTCATTATTAGACACGAAAATCCTACACAGGAATCACTTAACCTACAAAATCACTTACAAATCATACTCGATTGGTGGAAACTTTGGAAAACTCAAATAAATTATCAAAAGTCACAATACATCACATTTACTCTAACAACAGAAACATGCCCTCCTGTATACTTAGACAACATACCCATTCCAAAAACAGACAGAGTACAATACCTAGGCCTAACGTTCGATAGGAGAATGCCATGGGGTGCAAATGTAAAGAAAAAATGAATCACATTAAATCTAGGACTAAAATTGTTACATCCACTATTAAGACGACATTCCACATTAAAAGCAATACAGAAACTAAGTATTTACATATAAATATCTAATAAAACCTCTTTGGACTTATGGACTATAAATATACGGAATTGCAAAACCAATACACATAAAAAAACTTCAAACTTTTCAGTCTAAGATACTACGACTAATCACTCAAGTACCATGGTACGTGAACAACCACACTTTACATGTTCTGACAGTCAACGAACACATACGAACTTACTACAAACAATTTCATAATATGTTAAATGGACACTCCAACCAGCTGGTAGTAGAAATGGCCACGACTAGTATGCCCGAGAACTCCAGAAGACTTATGTGTTAGTAACTAAAAGCCATGGAAGGGGTACTGCTGGGTATTGCTTTTCTTCATGCCTATCAAGCCTTTTTATTTTATTATTATTGTTTTTATTTTTTGTTCTCACGACTATGCCAGAACATCTGCTGATTGTCGATAGTTGTAATTGACTGGTGCTGATAAATAAATGAAAGTGCAAACAAATAATAATTTTTTTTTATAAACAAAAAGTATGGTTAGGCAATTGGGTTTATTAAAATACATTCCAGATCATGGAAAATAAGAAATAAAAGACCTCAGAGTTTGAATAGGTAGCAGAAACAATACAGCAAATGAAGGACCTGATGGATTGCCAATGGAAATCTTCAAGTATGGAGGTGAGCAGCTCCGTAGGGCACTGTATGATTTTATGTCATAAATGTCGAGCAGGATAGATGAGCCAAGCCAGTGGAAAAGTGCAATGATATGTCCTTCGCACGAAAATGGGACCACCTGGAATGGACAAATTATCGTTGAGACCCCTCTCCTATCTTGCCTCTACTGGTTCTCTCTGACATTCTTTTTAAGAGACTTACTTAATTTTTTTTATTCAACTACACCTTATCTTGCCATTTCTGGCATTCGGAGGGGGGAGGAAGAGAATATTGATCTAAAGGTACAATCAAACCTATTCTAATTGAAGTGGGAAGGTCGAGATTAATTTCCAGGCCTCCCATGATAGACTTACTTCATTTGTGGAACAAGATATAGGGAGTTAACAGGCTGGCTTCCGGAGGGGTAAATCAACTGTTGACTGAGTTTTTATTTAAATTATCCTGATGCCAGATCACGAGTATAAACTGCCTACCTACATTACTCCCTGTTCATTAAGTTTAAAAGTACATCTAATAGCATCAAAGGCTCCATGTTTTACCAGAGATTATTAGAGAACAATATACCAAGAAAAATTTATAAGCGCCTTGTAAATTGACAATGAAGAAAGTCCGGATGCAGTCAGATTGTTCTGCTGATTTTTCGTTTGAAAAGGGATCAGGAACTGGAAGGCAGCTGCACTGGAGTTGAATGGTGGAGCCTCATTGAAGAGTTCAAAACACCCTGAGTTATAGTGTCATGGAGGTAGATATAAACTTGAGGATAGACATACAAAAGTGGATAATTATATGCAAATACTGCAACACAAAAGTTTTTACCTTTAATGCCAACGGTGCCATCTCTTCCAGGAATGCCTGGCTTGCCAGGTATGCCACCATCCCCTCGGTCACCAGGACGCCCTGGCCTGCCTGCTTGACCACCATCACCTGGCGGACCGGGCCTCCCTTCTGCACCTCGGATTCCTGGGACACCATCCATTCCAGGCATACCTACCAATAGAACATATGGTAATCAAATATTCTAGCAAAACAACTTTTGCAAGTAAGTAAGATCTTAAATGTTTACCTGGTTCCCCTGTTCGACCTATTTCTCCAGCATCTCCCTTTGAGCCATCATAAGGTGAATAACCTGGAGTACCTGCCGGACCCTATAAATCACCAATAATTAAAAGGCTTTAAACTTGAACTTTAATAGAAAAATATATAAACTTGGAGAACTCGTCTGCCTTTGTAGTTGAAGAATTCATGAGAGAAAAGGGAAGAGATACCCAAAATGCATTTTGAGAAAATTGATTTAAAATTTAATCAATTATAGAATAAGGTTCAAAGAACTACAATACTCCCACTAATACATTTCAATAATAATTTTCTTTTTATGTTTCAATGTTACTAAACCATCTTCAACTAATTCTAATTTAAAAACTAAAATAGCAGCCAAAAATTCTTAAAATACTACTCGGCAGCACAAGTTTAATATAACAATTAAATTAATGTTTTTATGAAGTATAGTTGTTTTAATACTTTCTCTTTATTTCATAGTTTCTTTACCAGTTATTTATTTTGGTAAACAGTATTTCTGAAACTATACATGTTAATATTTTATTAAAAAAAGATTTATTTTTATCTCCACATATATTATTAAAGTAAGGCTCGAAATCGGTTTTGTACCAAATATAAGATCCTGTCATGCTCAAATACCATAAATGGAGTACCGTTGGATTCAGAATTTCACTGGGGGTTGGCGAATCGTACTCTCCGCTTTTGTTTTTCTTTCTAAAATAAATAAAGTCGATATTCATTTTGTTAGGCTTCTATACTGGCATCATTAAATTTTGAAAGGTTAGAATATAAAGATGAGTGAAGACTATTTTTAAAAAAATCTAATAGAACAATAGGTGCCACTTATTCTTTTTCTCCACCTTCCTGGCATTTTTGCTTTATTTGCAACATAGATATCATAATGACTCTGGCTGGAACAGATTAGACTTCACCTTGCCTTATTATTAACTGCACCAGAAGCCAATTTACTAGCTCCGAGGACAAGATCTTGAAGTTTCTATCTTGTCCTTGTTTATCATGCTTTATTGTTCTTGTTACTCGATGCACATACGTTATAGAAAAATAATCTGTTCTTGTCTTCTTTTTTTTTTTCATTATTATAACTTGGTTAATTTCTGTTGGTTCATAGGAAATTAAAATAATAATAATATTCAAAATCAAATTAAAATATCCTCATACTAGCCTGAAACGACAAGAAACCGCTCGACGTTTCCGATTACTTCAGCACTTACTAGACAAACGCTCTAAACTTCCAATTAATTACAAAAGACTCATATACTTGAATATAATAAGGCCTATTTGGGCTTAAGGAGTTGAGCTATGGGGCTCCACTAAACCATCGAATTCCTCTCGTATCCAATCCTTACAATCCATAATCCTTCGTAAAATCCTCAATGCTCCCTACTTTGTTACAAATAAAACCATCCATAATGACCTTAATGTTTCTTTTGTTTCAGATCTGACCCAATCCAGATACCTATCCTTCCATAATAAACTTCAGAATCATCCCAACCCTCTCATTTCTAACCTTGCTTCCTCTTCAATTCCTGATAACTCTCTGAGGTGTCTGAAAAGAAGATGGCCCCGTGATCTCCTAATGTAGACATATCATTAGAGTGCTACCATTGGGTGGTTACTCAGCAAGTGTCTTCATGTCGATATATCCATTATGTTCAAATTCACTGGATGTATTTATTTAATACAGTTGTAAATGTCTTTAAGAAATAAAAAAAAAAACTTAAAATCATATCTATTTTTTTTTTATTTGACAAAAAAATGTCAAATGTTTAGGTATGTAAATATGAAACCGGAATTCCTTCATAGATGGCTCTAGTTGTTAATGTAGTTACCATTAAATCGCAATTTTGTCACCATTTTATTCCTTCAACAGCTGGCTAAGATTTTCAACTCACAACAATACTAGTTTCCACTAGCGGATCCAAGATTGGGGGGGGGGGTTCAGCCCGAAATATATTTTTTTTCATAAATCTTAAGAAAAATAATTTGTAAAAAAAAAGAAAGAAATTAACCAGCTATATGAAATGGTGTTTAAGTGGTTCCTGAAGTCCTATTAAATGTAATTAAACGTACAAGAATACTTTAAAAGATAGTTTTTGATATTTTTTTCTCTAAAACATGGTTATATTTTACCATTTTGGGGGGAGGGGCTTCAGCCCGAATCCCTCCCCCCCCTCCCCCCGTAGATCCGCCTGTGCTAGTTTCATATAACAGCATCATTTTAATAGTGTTGAACATGTCGAGTATTATACCTACAAAACTAAGATTGGTAGATCTAACATATGAATGTAAGATCAATGGTTTCATTCATGAAATAGAAATTTGATCTGCTAAATTTTATTTTCTTAAATTTTTGCCTTCGACTTTTTCAACGGACTTCTTTCTATAGCAGACAAAATTCAGTTTCCTGTAAGTGTTCATTTTATTTGAATTTTTTGAATTGAAGTTTTACTTGAATTTGAATAAAAGCAAAAATTAGGAGGATGTATAGTTAATATTAATATTATTGTAATGTCAATATTATTTCATGGGCTCCCGTTAATGACAATGCAGATCCCCACAGGTCCGAGACCACAGTTTAAGAATCTATCTGCTAGAGTATCATTGTCCTATAATGTTTTAATTCTTCATTAACGTAGATAGATAATAATGGGTCTACAGAATCTACAATTCTCTATTAACAACAGTGATAATAAAATATTCATTTTAGTGTTGACAGGTTATAAATTAAAAGCTTAGTTTCTATAAAACCTAATTTAAACTGTTAACAATACCTTGTCGCCTTCATCTCCAGGCATACCTGGCATGCCACCCATACCAGGAGGCCCAGGTGGACCTTCCATGCCAACAATCCCTTTTTGTCCAGGAAATCCTGATATTCCTTCATCGCCTTTAATCCCTTTTTGTCCTGGTAATCCAGGCAAACCTCTTTCTCCCTTTCGGCCAGGTGGGCTGGACAAAAAAATAAAAGTAAATAATATTTATATTAATAATACCTATGATAATGCAAGAAAAATTAAAATTAAAATAAATCAAAATACTTGAAATAATGTCAATCAAATTGACATATAAATGTTTGTATCAAATTGAAATAGAAGTCTTAATACTGATATAAGCATATTGAGTATTTACTAGAAGCTGGTAAAGATTCTTTATAAATTCTGGATTTATAACGATGGACAGATAAACCATTTTCACATACGATGTGGATCCTTTTTTTTTTTTTTTTTTTTTTAGAAAAATTACATCAATATGGAAAATGATAAAACACGCATTTGAGCCAAGAAAATAAAATAAAAACATTTTTAATAGTGAAAATATTTTTTTACTGTACACAAAATAGTAGGAAAAGTTGACATTTACTATAGGAATTTCTTCCTGATGAAGGCTTTTAATCTAGGGTTATAAAAACGAGCTATGACTCGAGTCCTTTTTTTTTTTTTTTTTTTTTGGCTTCAAGACTTGTAAAAGCAAGTCCTATTTCGCCAGTAAAACACTTTAATTGCCACAGCAAGATGAAATTAAACTGGATTCATATTAACTATTTATAGTTAGATGATCACTGAATTTTATAACTGAGGTTTATAACGAAAGAAGCCACACCTGAAAGCATGTTTTATTCATATAATAAAACATATCGTCGACTTATTGCAAACAGTCATCAAGGGAAATTTCATAACTCTAAATCGCTAACCAAATGAGAAAATTGTGCATCTGTAACTATGACATAGGAGTAAAACGGTTTGTGTTATTTTGCTGTGTTTTTTTATCAATAAATAAGATCGAAATTCACAAAAAGTTCTTAAAAGTTCAGCATCATCAAAAATGTAATCAGTGTCTTCATACAATAAACCTATGTTTATACTATTATATAACTGGGATGCACAGAAGAGAATGATTAATACAATAGACTTTATTTCAGTTAAAACTATGATTCAAGTAACTGCCAAAGATGTAATACTACTAACAAACATCATATAGAACAGTTTTAACTCTTTTATAATATTGGTTAAATAGTTGACTGTCGTGAATAATGAGGGGAAGAATAGTTGGGATGGTCAGTCAAATAAGAAGGCAAAAATAAATGATAATATTTATTTTGTCATTTGCCGACGTTTCGACCTGAAGTTCAGGCCATCATCAGGGCTGACTGCTTTAAGATAGAAGAAGCAATGGCTTGCCAGTCTAAAACGTTAGGACATAAGGAAATAAAGTTATGTATTTGTGTATACATGTATCGTTGACCAAACCCCAAAACCAACTTCTTCTTTCTGCCTTTAAAACATTTTTATTTATTTAAATATATAAATAATAAATTATTAAAACAAACTCACTTAATGACGAAAGGTCCTGGTGCACCATCCTCACCCTTTTCTCCCTTTCTACCAGTAAATCCAGGTGGACCTGGGATCCCATTGACACCGTCTTTACCATGGATTGTGATTCCTGTACCATAATGATACTAATGTCAATTCATCATTTCATATCATTATACATAAACACAAGAGTAACTACTTAACCAAAAAGATCAATACAATTATGCTTAGACACACCTTTTAAGCTCAAAGGATCCAAGTTCAGGATCTTTGGGTACTACAAAATGAGTGAATATAAATTTTGAGATCATTATTTTTGGTATTTAATGTATATATAAGAGAGTTAAAATCAAAATGATGTTGATTGCATGTTGGTTGAAATTAAATTGATGAAGTTTTTTTTTTTTTTTTTTTTTTTTTTTTTTTTTTTTTTAAATGAATGTTTTGTAAATGATGTATGTATGCAATAAAAATGTATACTATGTTCTTAAATAATCTTGAAATTCCCTGTTATGGGGTAACTGATTATTACTCATGTTTTAGACAAATAAATACTGTAAATTTAAAAGGTTGGTAAGTTAACATCTTCTGGATAAATAAAAACATGGGCTTGTTTTGGCTCTCTATCTATATTCACCTGCCATTTTGTATTTCAGCAGCCATAAGATGGCTGAGATGTATTTTTCTTTCTAGGTCAGTGAACATGGTCAACTTATATGAACAAACATGGTCTTAGTATAAAATAAGTCACATTTTTTGCCAGGATGTCCTGACTATATAGATGATTCAAGGAGGCCATTAAATTGAAATTAGAACTTCATCATAAACTTTTTTGATTGCTAAGTTTATTTTCTTAAAATACTATTAAAGACTAAATGATGATTAAAAAACTACCTGGCTCTCCTTTCATTCCTTTGATTCCAGGAATAGACAGCCCAGATTCTCCAGTAGGTCCTTTAAGACCGTTCTCTCCATACTCTCCAGGAGCCCCTTTCGGACCTGGCAGTCCGGGATATCCATCAGGCGCATCTAAGCCAGTAATGCCACCATCACCCGGACCACCTTTGATTCCTGCCATTCCTAGAGAATAAAATATACTATTAAAGTATTTATAAGAAAATTAAATTAATCCTCTGACAGGGCTTATGCTGTAGTTGACTTTTTGTAATCAAATTATTCTACCTGCAATTCATCCCTTACAATAAAAGAAACTGTCTCTACCTGAATAATTCAGTAATTAACAGTAAATAAAAGAGAAAACTTCAGACTTAAGATATAGCTTAAAATCCCCTCTATATACCTTTCTATGACCACAACACTTATAAAGTAGACCAACCACTATACAACGGTACCTGTAAAGTGCTATAGGTTAGATTAGGTTACGGTTGTCTTAGGCGATCAACTACTTGGTTATTACGCCCTAAAGTGCTATATGATCGAGCAAAGTGCTATTGCGAATGCAACAATTAAAAGCATCTGGGTTTACAAAATAGCTTTAATATTAAATTTAATGCTATTATGTGTGATCATTATCGCTAATTTAGTGTTACAAAAATTATGCTTTTTTAAAGTTAGTGCATGATTATTATTAGTTAAAAATAAATAATTTTCAGCGAATACATGTAAAATCATTGTAGTATAGATAGGTAATTAGTAACAAGATGAATTAAAAAAAATATTCAGAAAAGATTACCTGGAAGTCCTCGAGGACCAGAATCTCCCTTTGGACCTGGCATCCCTGGAAGACCAAATGCTCCTGGATCCCCTCTTTCACCTGTTTCTCCTTCCTCACCCTAAATGGCAAAAGTAATTTCATTAAAAAACTGATAATGAATTTTTTTTTTGACACAGTAAATGCCAAAATTTTTTATGCTACAATTCTAGACAAAAACCATTCAAAATAAATTTTTAAAAATAAAATAAAACAGGAGTAAACATATAAAATTAACAGTTTTTGAGGAACAAATACAGAAAGATAAAAAAAGTTCATCGTTCATCTAGCAATATCCTAGTTGTGTAGCTGATTCTGTATTAGGTTTATTATTTTCATTAATACAGCCTTCTCAAAATTCGAGATTTTTTCTTTTCAAGACAATGTTTTTACACAGAATAAAAAAACAAGAAATCTGTGCCAAGGTTTTTTCAAATACTAATGTCGGTTTTTTTAGATGGCCAAGAAAGCCATGATTCTTGAAACTGGACCATTTTGTTTCAAAATGGAGGTTGTTAACATGAGGTATCACATGCCCATAAAATCATTTATAAAGATAGAAGATGAAAATTAAGTATTATTATAAATTAAGTATTATCTATTTTAGTATCATTATTCCAAAGCCTACAGATAATTTAATCTTAATTAAAACAGTTATAGACATACATAAAAATTATAAACTGTTGTTTTTTTTTGTAGATTTTTTTTAATAAACCAATTCTTAAACTAAACAATTTAATATATATATATATATATAATGTTTCAGAACTAATAAGTTGATATTGACTGAAATAATGAGCCATGTTATTTAGCATTAGTCCAGTCAATGAATGCTCAAAAAAGGGGTATAGAAGGAAATGCCGGGGGTACAATTTTTTACTTTGGGAGATTATTTGGACTAGTGAGGAGGTAAAAATACTAAAAGTTCTCAGTCCTACAAAGCCACTTTTTTAGGGTTTTTGCTTATATCAGGAAAACTATTCATCGCATCGACAAAGACGTTCTATAATATTATAACTTAATATGTGAATTCCCATAATTTGTAGAATAAAATAATTTTTATGATATATGTTTTTATGATATATTATATTGCTCTAACTCTCTATAGACTTATCTCCTTCCAAACCACTGTTAAAAACCTTGGTGTTATCTTTGATCAAATCCTTTTCTGGAAACCACACATCTACCAAATTTCCCATCGTACTATTTCCATTCTGAATAGTTCAACTGTCTACGCTATCTCCTTCCATTCAGAACCCATCAACTCCTTGTTGTCCTCAATTTCCTCTCTTGTTGTCCGGATTCTCGTGAGAACTTGAAGCTTAAACAAATGAATTGCTCAATACTCTTTGTTTTCGGGATCTCAAGAGATAAGCATATTACCCAGTATTACACCGAGTTGGAGTGGCTCTATCCATCCCACCACCATCAGTACTTCCTTGCTATCTTCCTATACCAGGTTTGCAACCATCCTATATTCTACAGAGCCAACAGTTTAAATTCTCCATTCAATCCCATCCTACCAGATCCTGCATGTCTGACCTCTATCCTCCTCCTCACTGATCTGTTGAATCCTTTGTGATTCAAGTCATCTCCCTCTGGAACACTGGCATTTGCACTTTCCTTTCAAAATATACACAAAGTTATGTAAGAACACTATATACAAAACAACAAACAAAAAAAAAATCTTCTTCCCGGAGACGAGGGCACTCCAGTTCTAAGGTTGCTGTGACTCTGTAATCGGAAATTTTAATTGTTCTATGTGAACCGTCCTTCGTTTTTTTGGTTCGTTAACACTCTCAATCGTCACCACATTATGCTCTCAAATGACTATAACCCTGAATGGACCCTCATATCTCTGCACTTCCTTTCCCCTATTCGAGCCTAATTTGCGATACACTATGGACCCGATTTTCAACCCCCCTGTTACTTCCTTCACTTTGAGATTTTCCCGTGCCACCCTTTTTCGCTTTTTCCCCTCTATTTTTTTCTTAACCTTCCCCCAGAGATTACCCAGTTCCATTTTATCACTAACCATTCTTTCTGTCATTTGCTCATCTGCAGCTGTACCTCCCCAGTCCCGTTGCCGCCCTCGTAATCCGAAGAGAATTTCGAATGGAGAGAACCCTGTTGTCGTATGTATAGAATGGTTGTACGCTGCCACCGCCTTCCGCATTGCCACATCCGGTTCCAACCCTTTTTCCACCTGATACACCTTAAGATGGTCACTAAGAGTGCTGTGCAATCTCTCTATACTTCCTCTGCTCTTGGGGTGCCCTGGAGTATTAAGATGCCACCTGACACCTACGTTCTTCATTTCCGTTCTGATTTTGGCGTTGTCGAACTCTCTGCCCCCGTCGGATGTTATGCGATCGGGTACTCCGTAACATTGGAACCACGTCTGGAGGGCTCCTAAGACTGCCTCTGCTGATCACTCCTGTACCAGGTACGCCATTGCCGTTTTGCTAAAGAGGTCTATGAGCGTGACCCACTTATACCCTCTCCACGTGAACGTATCGTTCTTATCGTTGACGATTTTCTCCCGTTCTTCCATGTCCACTGGCCTCTCTTCCGCTGGACTCTCTTCTTGTTGGATATCAACTCCATCCACATTTTCTTCCACCGCTTGTACCCCCTCTCCCTCTGGCGTCCAGTCCCTCAGGAATCGTCTCACGCCTCCCGATGATTCCGCTGTATCCTCCTCTATGGCATTCATAGTTAGCGCTCTCGATAGCCAATCCGCCACCACATTCTCTCTTCCGGGCTTGTACACAATGTCCATGTTGTACTGGTTAAGAATCTCCTTCCAGCGTGTGACTCTAGCCGAGGATTCCTTTAGTTTGCCTACCCATTGTAGGGGTCTATGGTCCGTCTGCACGCGGAATTTCCTCCCAAAAACATATGGTCTAAAATGGTCGATAGCCCATACGATCGCTAACAGCTCCCTCTCCAGGGCACTGTATCGCGACTTTGCATCCGTAAGTCGCCTGCTGGCATATGCTACGGGGCGATCCCCCCCATTCCCATCCTGGGATAACACAGCCCACACTTTCGTAAAATCCGGAAATGCTAATACTGGCTCCTCTTGCAGCCTCGCCATGCATTTTCGAATGTTGTCTTCCATTATGGGGGTTACTATCACCTTGCTGCCTTTCTTTAATAAATTGTTGAGGGGTACGAGGTATTCCGCCATTTCGGGCACAAATCATCGATAATAATTAAGGGTTCCCAACAATCTGCGGATCCCTTTTACATCCCGAGGTATTGCCATCTTCTTAATCGCCTCCACTTTCCGCGCGTCAGGTTTGACTCCTTCACTCGATATCGTGTGCCCTGAAAAATTTATGTGGTCCTGCCCTAACAAACATTTATCGCTTGACAGTTGTCTGACTCTCTCAAATACCCTACGTAGATGCTCTACGTGTTCCGCCTCGTTTTTACTAAATACCAACAGGTCGTCCATGTAAATTTGGCACATCCCTTCGTCAATTCCCCTTAGGAACTAGTCCATTAGCCGCTGGAATGTTATAGGGGCATTCTTGAGACCAAACGGCATTCTCGTAAATTCGTAATGCCCCCTCTCGAACGTGAATGCTGTCTTCAACTGATCTTCCGGAAGCATCCTAATCTGATGATATCCCGCTTTCAAGTCAAGAGTACTGAATACCGTTGCCCCGCTTAACCGATCTACAATGTCCTCAAACTTCGGGATGGGGTATTTTTCATCCACAGTATTCTCATTAAGTTTGCGGTAATCGATTACCACGCGGTATTTCTCCTTATCCTCTCCGGGCGCGCTTTTCTTCTTAACTGCCCATAGCGGGCTATTATATGGCGACGTGCTGTCAACAATTATCCCCTGCGCCTTTAGACTCTCCAACTCTTCCCTAATGTATTGGCGAAGGGCCTGCGGATACCTCCTCTCTTTCACGTAGCTCACCTTTTCGTGCTTCAGCGGGATCTCTTGCACCGTTTTGCCCGTCACCCCCAACGTATCTCTCTCCTTGAAGAAGATGTCTTCGAATTCCCTTCTCACGACTACTCTCCAATCCTCCGCCCGACTTATAGTTCCCACACGTGCTCTCCGGTCCTCATCCCCCTCTATTGCCATCGTAGTCGTATACCTGATTCTCCCCATCCTTATTTTCCACTCCTCCCTTCTATATGCGATTCGCACGCCCACCTTCCAACATGTCACATCCTATAATTACCTGGTATTCCCGCGGCATTTCTCCCACTACATGCACCGTAAGTTTACCTCCCTTGGCTGCCCACCGCCTCAAACCTATCTCCACTTCCCCTTCTACTCCACACGGGCCACCCAGGGTGATTAGCTTACAATTACATACCTTGACTTGGAGTGTCCTCTCTCCATCGTACAGCTTCTCCAACACTCCCCGCGTCGTGATGGTATTGGAACTCCCGGTATCTACCAGGCATCGCACTCCTCCCACCTCTATTATAGGTAACCAGCAGCTTTTACCTCTGATGTTATAACTTACTAGCGTGCGGTCACCCATCGCCTGACACTCTCCTCAGATCCTCTCCACGGTTTGCCGGCGTCCACTCCTTCCGCTGCTTCTTCCTCGACTCCTCTCGTTCTCCCGGCCTACTGGGTCCTCTATCTCTTCTTCTGTCTCCGTGGCCATTCATTCCTCCGACGAGTCTCTTGATGACTCACTCCTCCTTGCGTGTATTTTTCTTCTCCTCAATTCCTGGGCATTTACCTCCATCGGCTCAACCCTTTGTGAGCCTCTTCTGGAATATATGTACGGACATTGCCTTGCGATGTGTCCCTCAGTCCCGCACTCAAAACATTTCGTGCGGGGACACTGTGCCACCAGGTGTCCGCTCTTTCCACAACCGTGGCATTTCCTGTCCTCTCTCCGTTGGCTACCTCTTGCTCTACCCTGTCCTGGTCTTCGTTCAGCTCCGGTGGCCTTTTCTCTCCCATTGTATGCGGGCTGTCTCCTTCTCCAGGTCGTTGGTGAACTTCCAGGTCTCCTATAGATCGCTCTGTTCCATCCTGGTTCCTCCACCTCTAACCGGGCTTCCTCATCTCAAGCACTGGAATCTACCATTTCTTGGGCGCATTCAATAAACGAACGTTCCCGGGGTATGCCATCTTTCTTTCCAGTTTCTTTCGCCAGTTGCACCTTCAGTATGATGGACAAAAAGGCCATCTTCGCTTCCACCTCCGGAGCGCCAGCTGTCTCCCGCATCTTCTCGGTGATCCGGTTGTAGTGAGCTACGAGTGTTGCCGCATACTGTCCGTTGGACTGCCGTGATGACTTCACCTCGCGGAACATCTGATAGATGTCTTCTTCTGTAGTCCATCTGCCACCGCCGTAGGCTTTCTTCAATCTTTCCTTGACCGTTTCCCACGGCGTCTCTTTATCTGCCTGGATGTGGTTCAGGATACTCCGTTTTACCCTGCACACAAGAGCCGCCTTAAGGGCCTCCGCATCCCCAGCGTTGACGAGGTTCTCATCGATCTTTGCGTTTATTCTTGCCACGAGTCGATCTCCACCCTTTAAAAAATGATTTAGCTCACCTATTTCTCCAGTGAAGCGCTCGAGATCGGATATAGCCTCCCTAAGGTCCTGTGACGTGGCTACCCTGATCTTCATCCATTCTATCGCATTCGCATGCGCCGCGGCAAAGGTTCCCTGCGGTAACGGAGGGATCTCTGCCACGTTCATGGGAGCCGGCTGCCTTAAGTCAAATTCAGGCATCCTCGTAACGGTTCTCCTCTGGTTTTTAAAAAAACGTACCTCTGCCCTCTCACCGTCTCGGGTTTCGGCACCAGTTAAACGTCGCGGACTTTAAACACTTAAAAAAAAGAGTAAAGGTTCAACAAATAACACGCATGAAGTCGGAAACAAGACTGCTTTATTGCTCCTTATAATCGTCTATATATAAGTTAAGGTACGGAGCGGGACAGTATTAGCTTTAATACCAAAAGCATTTATGTAAACAACTCAGAATGTATATATAGAGGATTATAAGGAGCAATAAAGCAGTCTTGTTTCCGACTTCATGCGTGTAATTTGTTGAACCTTTACTCTTTTTTTTAAGTGTTTAAATTCCGGGACGTTTAACTTATACATTCTGAGTTGATAACATAAATGCTTTTGGTATCAAAGCTAATACTGTCCCGCTCCGTACCTTAACTTATATATATATATATATATATATATATATATATAATATATATATATATATATATATATATATATATATATATATATATACACGTAGAGATTTTGATGTAATGAAAAAAAAATGAAAATACCTTTATTATTCTGGCACTAGTGTCCCTGTAGGAGAAATTATAAATGCAGAATAAAAATAAACATAATAGTGTGTTCTTAACTTAACTTAAATATACATATATTTTATATATAGCATTTCCAAGTCAATTTCAACCTTTTCCAAGTCAAATTCAACCTTTTCCAAATCAAATTAAACTTTTTCCAAGCCAAATTCAACCTTTTCCATTTCAAATTCAACCTTTTTTTATTTATTTAATTATCTTTAATTTTTGCATGTGTGGGTCTGTTATCGTATGAGTAGTTTTTGAAAATAACCTCCTTTTAAAAATTACGTGACTGCGTTTCGAATTATTTAAGTTTTTTTGACTTATTGGATATAAGGGTGTATTTTTATGTTTCCCGATCAGTAAATTTTGAAAATGACATCCATTTTATGTTTACGCCACTGTGTTTTGACTTATTTAAGTTTTTAGAATTCATCCAAACATAAAGGTCTACTTTTATGTTTCCGGAGCCGTAAATTTTGAAAACGACCTCCATTTTAAGATTAGGCCACCGCATTTCGACTTATTTGAGTTTTTCGGATTTTTTTCATATGAGGGTGTATTCTTATGTTTGCAGAGCCGTAGATTTTGAAAACGACCTCCATTTTAAGATTAGGCCACCGCGTTTCGATTTCTTTGAGTTTTTCGGATTTTTTTCATATGAGGATGTATTCTTATGTTTCCGTAGCCATAGATTTTGAAAACGGCCTCCATTTAAGATTAGGCCACCGCATTTCGATTTCTTTAAGTTTTGTTTCAGAAGAAAAAATAAATAAAAGCATTTTTTTCACTTTATAACGGTAGCAATAACAATAAGGTTGAAATAGCGAGCATGGTAATGAGAGATACATAACTTATTTTTGAATCTGTTCAATAGATCTGAGATAATACTAAGAGAACATTTTTATAGAAAAGGGTGTTGATTTAAATTACTAAAATCTATATTTAAATTGTACTTCTTTATTTTTCTCTCATTACTAAGCCAGCATATCTGCTGATTGTCAATAATAATTGACAGGTGCGGATAAATATATGTAAGTGCAAAAAAAAATTGTACTTACCTCTAATCCAATACCTCCGATTGGTCCGACATCACCAATAAAACCTTTTGGTCCTCTAGCTCCACGCATACCTGGAACACCTTGGTCACCAATGTCAACTACAGGAAAATCTCCTGGAGGGCCAATGTCACCTGCATAACCTTTCTCTCCTGGGTAGCCATCAACTCCAGGTATGCCACGCCTACCCTGATCTCCTACGTCTCCTGAAGAATGATGGAAAAAAAAAATTGATAAAATCCGTAAGATTATATTATAAAGATAATAATAAGTTTATATTTATGATGAAGATGATGATGAATTGAAATTCCATTGACTTTTCTTTATTAGAAAAAAAAAAACCATTTGCATTTTTACTGATGTTTTGGTGGTTTCTTCCCCATTTTCAGAAAATGAGAATGCTTAAAAAATATATACATAAAATTTCCTTTCTCTCTCATCATATGTGTCTTTCAGTTGACAGAATGACTAACTCCATTTTCAATTATTAATTTTAGTGATATTTCTAGTGGGAAATTTATACCTTTATTCACAGTTCTATAATTCAACACTGCAACCACCTACTATGGAATCAAGTTAATCTCTGTACAGATATTATAAATTTTCCAACTAGAAATTTATTATTAGAAATTTAGAATAAAATGTCTCAAAAATGTTAAAATTGGAGTCAGTCATTATGTCAACTGAAAACCTCATATGTCCATATTAATTTGTTTCTAAATTCTGCTGAGATAAGCAAAAAGGGAGTAACTGACATATTTGGGTGAATTGCACTGATGTTTAACATATCTAATACTAGAATATTATACTGTTACTGCATAGGAAATATTTACAAAAAAATTATTTTGATAGTCTTAACCGCATCTTGTATCTTTTACTAAGACATTTAAGCTGTAATTAAGAATTATTTAAAATTCTTAACATTTATATCTTATGTTAGGCATAACTAAGGTGATCAGACGTCCCGCTTTTTAACAATTTGTCCCGTGTCATTTTTAAAAAGTCTCAATTTTCAGAAAGAATGTACAAGCTAGGGAATGAGCAGATAATAAATGATTTTCGGAGGCCACATTGATATTTTTCCAAGATATGAACTTTATATTATTTTTGTAAATATTATAATGTTAAACTTCAATAATAACAAATAATTGTTAAGAAACTGTTTATCGAGTACTGCTTAACTTACCAAAGCGAGCATTGGCGGTCAGTTGTAAGAATTTGATGACCATTGTTTGGACTTAATGATAATTAATGATAATCAACACAAAAATGATATTTTTAATGAGATATCGTTATTAAAAAAATATTTCGATAAGTAAAAGGTTAGATGTTGGCAATTTCAATAAGTTTTTAACATTTTGAAAAAGAGCTACTTGATTGTGTATAAACTGCTGGCACAAAACATTAAAGTCATAAAAACTATGTTATTACTGATGTCATAAATTAGACATCAAATACAGCATTAAATTATTCATTCTAAAAAATATGGGTTTAATACTAAATTCTCAACCTTCTTTCAGCTAAATACTATGTCACATGATTAATATTTGCACCAGATTATCATTATGAGAAATTAATTATTGTAACAACAAATTTGAACTATTGTTTGGACTTAATGAACCAAATTTTTAATCAAGACCCTCTCTCTCTCCTCTCCCTCTTCCCAGTCAATGGTGTCCCGCTTTACCAATGTTAAAATCTGGCCACCTTAAATGTAACGCTTGTGTTACATAACAACACAATAGTTTTATCTTTTTGCTTTAGAATAATAGCAATAAGTTTATAATCTCCCAATTAATGAACTTGTACTTAAAGTGAGTAGCTAAAGGGGAGTTGCGTAGATCAGTGGGTGAGCACTGACTTCCGCAGCTCAAGGTTCTAGGTTCGAATCCGACTGATGCCTAGTAATTTTTCATCAGTCGTTGGTCGACCTTCCTGGGACAAACGAAGCTTCTATAAAGTGGGTACTCTTAATGAGATAATAAATCATGGGGGAAAACCTTGCAGTTGAGTGTGATATTAGCCCGTCACCTCCCTGCAAAACCATTGGCCTTGTAACAGTGCTTGCTCACATTGTACTAAACCCAAGACCCTTCATGGGTTGTTTGTGGTACAGGTCTTTTTAAAAAAATAATTAAGTTTGTCTTCCGTGACACCGTGATAAGTAACACACTCTTCTAATTACTTACACTACTTTAGAATACCATATTTACCATCTTTTTTGTTTATAATACCAATAAAAACTACTCTTTTCCAATATGAAAAAAAAAAATTACTGTGCCCTGCCATCCCTGCATTGTCACCTTAACATCCTATTGTTACCATTTCTTTAAGTGTTGAATAAAATAACCTTACCAAGTTAGTCACTGCTAATTTTCAAAATATCTAAATTTACGTGATTAGAAAAAATTTGAAATTAGAATCCTTACTAATGAGAGAATTCGGGACAAATTTTGACCATGTTTATAACATAGAGTTTCATCAACAATCAAAACTTATGTTCACAGGTTTTGATCTTTCTTTTGATAACACTGATTTATATTGCCTACAAAACAACAAAATTGTGTGGACTCTCTACTCATTTCTATGTCGTAAGAATGATCAAAATAATTTGTTTCTTTAGGGTGTCAGTTTATCACAGAAAATGTGATAAAATCTTCACATAAAATTGCTCATGCGTGAATCACCAAATCCTAGAATATGTTGCTATATTTAAAATTAGTTTTGAATAAAAACTAAAATTTCAATAATAAGAACATAGAATTTGATAAAATACTTGAGGACTTCTAGGCCTTAGCTTAGCCATCTAATCGACTTTTCTTATGTTCTTAATAATTTTTGGTTTGAATATTTTATTCATTCATGTAGATTAATTGTTATTAATTTTAATTTTATTTTTGTCCTTCAGAATATTGGGGGAGGAGGGTCAAAAACAATATTCTTCTCTCCCTCTATTTTTATTGGGGGGAAGGCATGAGCTATTTACAGAAAAATACAAATTATTTCGGGCCAAAAGTCCAAAACATATTGAATAAATAAAAAGAGAAAAAAACCCATTAGATTATCTGCTACATTTACAGCAGATGCAGAATGTTAAAGAAAAATAAAATTCAATATAATAAGTTTCCTTTAATAGGTTGGCTAAACTTCTTAATAGAAAAAAAAGAGAAATAAATAATAAAAATTGAAAAATACTTCTGTTATTTAAAAATATTCAAATAATCGTACATTAAAATACAGAAACAAACAGAAGAATAAATAAATTAATGATTTTTTAATTTATTTGTTTCTAACCTGTTTCTACAAGAAGATAATCAACATAATGGGAGTAATGGTTTAACTTCCGTTCCCATGGGGACCAGCTGTACTGGGAAGTAGAGAGAGGGATTTGATCCTATGATCTT
This sequence comes from Nezara viridula, assembly GCA_928085145.1. Taxonomy (NCBI): domain Eukaryota; kingdom Metazoa; phylum Arthropoda; class Insecta; order Hemiptera; family Pentatomidae; genus Nezara; species Nezara viridula. The sequence continues at coordinate 19,756,885 of OV725077.1, forward strand.
CACTTTAATATTATAGCTCACTAATCACTAACTGTTCTGCTATACCGATCCCCACTTTTCAAGGTAATGCATGAAAAACAAAAACAAAACTAATTGTATTACGTAATACATGGTTATGCAGTGTCTAACTGTTCCTGTGAAGAGGAAGTGGAATAAGAATAAGAAACGACTGATGAAAAATTACTAGGCATCAGTCGGATTTGAACCTAGAACCTTGAGCTTTAAATGTGGATAAGGAAGGGGTATGTCAGATTAGACGAGGAAGGGAATTCCAAAATGTGGTGCAGTTTGCAACAAAGGAGTATTGAAATGAGATAGATCTGTGAAAAGGATTGTAATGGTCAGAAGGTCGTGATCTTGTGGTATGGGAGTCAATAAAGAATTTGAATTCGAGGAAATCGTAGGCATAGGAAGGTCGATGAATGTTGAAAGCCTAGTGCCTAGCAAATATTGTCAATATTGTTGTAAAAACAGCTTTTAAACAGCTCCACCGATCCCCAAAACAATTATTATGGATTAAGGCCTCTAAGGCGCTACATGAAATGGTACCAACCCAATCTCCATAAACAAATTAGAACCAAAGATATAAATTAAAAATGATTGACAAGTTTTTCATAATTTGTAGTTTGTAGTTTGTAGAGCAGTAATTCAGTTTTCCAATGGTTGTACTACTGTTGAATTTGGAGCAAATACTGAGAAGTCATGAATGCTTTACTTATCGGCCTGAAAAAAAATCCTCTAAGAAAAATCAAGTATTAAATTTTGCAATTTTTTATTTATATAAAAACTCGTATTAAGAGATTCAAATGATACTAAAAACAAATCTAACTTGGTTTTTCATAACAAAAATTTACTTGGGCTACTTTACTGGAAATACCTTTTGGTTTTTGTAATCTATAATATACTAAAATTTATACAATACCCAATATTTTTTTCTTATTCTGCAAAAAAAAAAAAAGAAAGAAATCGATTGATATATAATAACCTAAAAATCCCAGCAAAAATAAATAACATAAATGATGTTTTTTTTCCCTTCCCTCCTAAGGTCCATTGGACGAATGCCGGGATATATGTCCAATATTTTTCAATGCAGTATCACCGAAAAAAATTTGGATGAAATAGGTGACCCACTGGCTATAGCCTCCCATTGTCAGTGTAATAGTGGGAGACAGAAGAGTGTCTTAAGATCCAACAGATAAACATTTTACAGAGCAATTAAAATAGAACTTATGTAAAAAGACTTTTGTAACAACCTAATAAAATTGAAAACATTAATAAAATAAAATATTAAATAGAAGAAAAGTTACCAGGTCTGCCCATCTCCCCTGGGTCTCCACTCATTCCTGGTTCTCCTTTGTTTCCTCTCCATCCAGGAGCGCCAGGAAGCCCATTCATTCCTTTAAGACCATCCCTTCCTCTTAATCCTGGAAAGCCTGGCAATCCTAACTCACCTACCAATCCTTCAGGGCCCACATTTCCTGCCTCTCCTATCGAGCCTTTAACACCCTAAAAAAAATCGAAAAGGGAATTTTTATTAAAATAAATAACTTTCCTTATCAAAAGTATCCATTTTCATAATTCATAATTTCTATCTCAAACCATCTTGGAAATATAGCTGACTATAAATCTTTTATATCTTGTTTGAAAGTCATCAGGAATTTTAAGAAGTGAGCTGATGAATGAGGTATCAAACAAAAGGTAATTTCAAGAAGTGACAAATTCCAATTGATCCTTAAATTCTTGCAACATTAATAAAAGTCATTGAAAAACTTGGAAGATTTCAAAAGTTGACCAAACAAGATCTCAACATCGAGAACTTTGTCTGTCATTCCAGAGCCGCTGCTTTTAAAAATGGTGGCCGACTTTAAGAACATGAGGCCAGTAACTTGAGGATCGAAACAAGAGGAAATGACTTGATGACTGTGACAAAATCTTTAAAACACAATTATATTAATTATATAGTATAGATGTGAATAGCTGAAATTATGAAACCTGTAATTTATGAAAATTAAAGTTTAGAAATAATAACTAATATCTGAACTTTTGCAAAATTAACTGTGAATTCCTGAATTTCCAAATTGCTAGACACCCTGCATTATTCCGACATTTTCCTCTTAACTTGAAGGCTTTTGTCTAGAAGATTCATGTATATTTATATTCATTTATACAAGGCATCATGAGGAAACATCGATGGTGAAAATCTATCGATACTTTATCAATCATTATGAGAGAAAGTTTCCATGAAGAGTTACAACTTTTACTCCTATCTTCTTCTTTCTCTTTGAGACAATTGCCGGTCACTGGACACTCTGACTTATATTATTATTATTATTATTATTAATTTTATACATTATTTTAGAAAATATAAATTCGCTTATAATACTTCCGTTAAGATTATATTAGTCTAATTTTAACTACTGTATAATTTACATGTATCTTATATGATTTATTTCTATTGTCATTCATTTATATAAATATATATTTCTTTTTTTTTTTCATTATAATTAAATTTAAATCAGCTGAAACTCTATAGGTCTATTTGACAAGGTCTATCTCTCTCTTCCTTTGTTACAACTGAGCTGATGAATACAATTTGTCCTTAGTAATTATCATAAGTCTAGTATCCTCCATATCCATGTTAGCTTTTTAATTTCTTAATCTGTATGATTATTTATAATTACAAGTTACTGTTTCTTTTAATTTCCCATAAACAGATTTAATAATGGCTTCTTGTTTATATATTTATATCATTTTTTAGACAAAGTTTTTCGTATCTGTTTTGAAATTTACAATTTACTTTGTATTATTTGTTCAGTTGAATTGTTTCAATGGTCCTTCTATTTCTAACATATTCCTCATTATCTAGAATTTTTCTATTTTTACAATCAAATTTGATTTAAATTTATACTAACTCAGTATAATTTTAAATCAAATTTATACTGACTCAGACTATAAAATGTAGCCTAACTGAGGCTAGTGGGGTTGTTTTTTTTATATGGTTTACAATTACTGATTTGCTATACTATTCTAGTCTTTAGATGTTTCTAAAATGTAAATTCTTTCACAATTTAGCTTATATATTATGTTTGGTCTTTTAAATTTGTAATATAATTTTGAATTTTGTCATTAATAAAAACCCCTATGTGTTTGTTATCGTGATCATACTCCCTAAATATTTTCCTTTACTTTTTTTCTGTCAAGGCAATGCTCTTTTTCTTTTTTAATATTATCTATGCTAGTTTCATTAGTGTTTCTATTGTTAAAAAGATCAGTAATCTCAATAACGGTAATTGTCTTTTATATTTGTAATGTAATTTCAAATTTCGTTACTATTATATACTCCTATATATATATATATATATATATTGTGATCATATTCCCTAATTTTTTTAGTACTTCTGTGGTTCCCAATATGAATACACTTATGTTAAAAAATTCAGTTATCACTTTTTATTTTCCTATTAAATATATTTGGTTATCAGTCGATTGGACGTTAAGAAACAAATCCAGTAAGCTACATAACTCGTTTACATCACAAATCAAGTTAGACAGTATTAAAACTTATATCAAAATATGGTGATTCTTAACAGAAAAAAAAAAGTTAAAGTTATACAATCATGAATTTTAAAGACCTACTTTAAATCCATCACGTCCTGGAAGTCCATCTATCCCTGGCTCTCCATCATCACCAACTATTCCTGGAGGGGCATTGAAAGACATTCCTGGGTCACCATGGCGACCAGGAATTCCATCCATACCAGGGTTACCTGGCCCTCCAATCGGACCAATGGGGCCTGGAACAAAAGAAAAAGATATAATTTTTAAATATTAGATCTCATCTAGAGAAGATCCAGGAGGCATATAAAAAGGAACCTAAAATAGTAAAAACTAAGTCAGAAAGATATATTACTTGCCTGGGTATCCCATATCTCCTGGGTATCCTTTAATGGAGGGAATACCAGGAAAGCCTCTAGGTCCAACATCTCCTAATGGTCCGATAGAACCCTAAAAAAAAAAAAAGGTAATACATAAGTAAAAAGCACAATTTTATGTTTATAATTAGTAAAATATCTTATAATTATAACTGTTACTTTATGGCTAGATAACTATACTATTGAACAATAAAACAAAGCTTTCTGAAAAGTAGTGCAAAGCTGTACCCCAGACACCCTAAGAACTCTATTCTAGAAGAAGAACAGAGAAGCAGCTCCAACAAAAGAAGAAAAGGAATCAAATGAATAAATGAATGTAGTGTTGAAGAAAATAAATAAAAGAAAGCTGTTAGTTAATCCAAAAAGTTAACAATTTATCAATATTACCAAGTTATCAATGTGGCAACTGGAGTATTTCTGGTTGACAAACTCTGGAACCAGAGGCTTCTCTTCAAGCTTAAGATCATACACACTATCTAATTCTTCATTATTTTCTCTCAGACAGATTTTTCTCTGTACGACATGGTTCAGATCTGGTGTACCTCAGGGATCAATCCTAGTCCCATTACTATACTATACATCACATACACATACACGATATTGCTCAAAGTACTCATTGTCTTACAGCAACCTACGCAGACGATACTGTTATCATTACCAGACATCAAAAATTCTACACAGGCATCAGCTAACTTATAATATCTCTTACAAACAATACAAGTGCAAACTGTGGAAGACTCAAATAAAATATCAAAAGTGGAAACATATCACATTTATTCTAAGACTAGAAAGATGCCCTCCAGTATACTTAGATAACACACCGATTCCACAAATGGACTGAATATAATACCTAGGACTGATGTTCGATAGGAGAATGATAAGTGGCCCACATGTTAGGAAAAAACATGGCACTTAAAATCTATAACTTAAATTATTGCACTCATTCTTAAGACGACATTCTAAATTAAAAGCAATACAAAAATTAAATATTTACACATACTTATTAAAACCTCTCTGGACTTACGGATTACAAATATACAGAATTGCAAAGTTGACACATAAACAAACTTAAAACTTTTCAGTTTGAAATATTATGACTAATTACCCAAGCATCTTGGTACGTGAATAATAACACCTACATACTGACTTACATATCCTAATTGTCTAAGAATACATACGAACATGCTACAAACGATTCAATGATAAGTTGAAAGGACACTCCAACCAGTTGACTCTTATACTGGAGAATAGGAAGACGACTGAAAAGGGTCTAGATGAGGGACCTACTTATGTAATTAGGTAAGTAAAGTAAAGCTGCGGAAGGGGCACTGCTGGGTACTGATTTTCCTCGTGCCTATCAAGCCTCTTTATTTTATTTATTATTATTTTTTATTCCTTCTCATTATATAGCCAACACATGTGCCGATTGTTAATAAATGTAATTAAGAGGTGTGGATAGAAAAATAAAAGTGAAAAAAATTCAATGAATAATAAATACATATTGTATTCTTTAAAGCTCTAAATTAGTCTACTTAATGATCTTTACACTCATTCAAAAACACATAATGTAATAGTACAGCAACCGAGATAATACCTTTCTTCCAACAGCTCCTTCATAACCCTGTGGGCCAGGTAATCCCTTTGGTCCTATCGGTCCTTTATCACCCAACGGACCAATGGCCCCAAAGGGACCAGGATCTCCCTTCCTTCCTGTAATCAATTAAAACTATGAAGTAAGATGTTAATTATATAATAAAGAAGTAATTATATTTAATGAAAAGTATTATATTGACAGCAAAATTATTAGTTAATGTAAATATAATTACAGAAATAAACAAACTAAAATAAATGCAATAAACAAACTATTTAAAAGTTCAAAACAAATGTTTGTTCTTTGTTTTGTACTAGAGATGAGGCGTTTTATTATTGTGTTGACTGATCAAATTTATGTTTGATTAGAACACTTCCTTTCAAGGTACATGTTAGTTCGATTAGATATTCGATCCAGCCATATTGTTTCTGTTTGATTTTTTTATTCACCAATTAGGCCTCAATTGCCTGCCCAGTTAATACAAAGGATTAAGGTTATATTGTTTTGTCAAGTGTCAGTTATATTTGTATTTGTTTAGTGTGATGAGGGGCGAGCAATAAATATTATGTAGCCTTTTTAATTTGAATGTATATCACTATATCGCTGTTTGTCGATTTTACAAGAATATGGAGTTAAGTATTTTAAGAGAAAAATGATAAACCGTAATGAATTGCAGACTAACTGAATGGTAAGGATTGGAACAGTTTATTTATGTATCCTATATCTGTTAATTGAACACAACTCCCTCTTCCCTGTAGGATTAGTCATTTGGGAAGATTAGACTATCATTTCCTTTTTGGGAAGGCCTATGCAGAGATAAACTAGAATAACTTATATATTAATTAATAAATAATGTATAAAGTATTGATAAATAATTAATAGTAAAAAAGGTTCTGTTTGATTATATGTTTATATCACATGCACATCGCGTAATAAAAGGCTACTTTATTGTTATATCTGCTTATAAATTTAGAATGTTATTAGTTAAGGAATAAAATACATGAAATTCTCCAGTTATATGTAAACAAAAGAAAAACAAGTATAAATTTAGGCATATTCAACAAACATTATTTATTTATTATTGTTTTGTAAGTTTAAAGTTTATTTAGATTATATAAATGTATCATTAATAAAAGGTTGTTTTATGAATTCAAAGTTTGTTGTTTTTCATTGTATATACTTTATGAGCAAATCTTGGCAGATGGTTCTATACCATGCCAATAAAAGTTTTATTTTTTTTTTTTAGGAAATAAAATGTAAAATTTATTTGAAATGAAGTTTCCTATATACCTATTTGTATTGTTTATATGAGCACTTCAGTTGATAGAATGATCAACTGAAATTTCAACATTTTCGATTATTATGTTTAGAGATATTTTTAGTAGAAAAATTAATACCTTTACTCACAGTTCTATATTTTAAAACTGCAATCACCTACTCTGGAATCAACTTACTCACTGTCTGTACAGATATTATAAATTTTTCAATTAGAAATATCACTAAAATGACATTACTCAAAAATGTTGAAATTGGAGTTAGTCATTCTGTCAACTTGAAGGCTTATATAAGCCTTCCAGAAGGGATTGTACATTGAAATAATAAATTGTAATTCATCAATAACAATAATCAATTAAGGTACTAAGGTACTAAGCTACCTTTTGCTACTCCAAGATGATAGCTGTTTACGATCACCCAGAGCAAGCTACTCTCAAATTCCTATTGAAAGGCGAAAGTAGCTGAGCACTGACATTCCTATTTACATTTCACATAGCTGCCTTGACTTATAAGAGTTATCAAGGTTAAGTTATGCTAGTTATAAATATATAGTTATAAGTTATAAATAGAAAATGTTTTATAATTGTTTTCCTTTTAACCTGTCTCACCCTCTGAGGCGTCTGAAAAGAAGATGGCCTCGAGATCTCCTTTTGTAAATAATTTTTAGAGTGCTACCAGTGGGTAGTTTCTCAACAAGTGATTTCATGTTATTATATTCTTTTGTTCACATTTACTGAATGTATTTTTACTTTTAATACAGTTGTAAATATCATCAATAAAAAATAAAAAACACCTGTCTCTAAACAGAGAAAAATTTGATTTTTTTATTACGATTATGCGAATATGATTACATGATTACAATTACAGTGATTTTGATTACTTGATTACGATTACAGTGAATTTGGTTACTTGATTATGATTACAGTGATTTTGATTATGTGATTAAATGATTGTAATCAGGTAATCATTTCATACTTTTGCTATATTTATAGTGCTATTGTATCTAGTATAAAATTGGCTTGGTTTTAAGTTTTATTTTCAGTTGTAATCACGTAATCATTGATTACGATTTTGCCTATCTCTGCCTAAGCTCTATCCTAGTCAAGGGTGATAATAATTATAATTGAGTAAAATTTTCCTCTTCCCACATCACCATATGGCGAAACTAAAGGTGGAAGTCGGCTAGAATACTGCAGAAAAGAAAGTGATTGTGATGATTTCAATAGACTGTACTGAGGGGCTTGATACTCAGTGTCTCTTGGACATCTATGGAAGACAGTGCAGGACAACGATTTCCCTGAGCAGCAATCAATCAGGATAAGAGTTGGAAATGCGCTATCCAAAGATGTGGCATTCACACGCGGTGTTCCCCAAGGGTCTGTGTTATCCTTATTACTATTCTCAGTGTACTTGGCTGAAACTGTTGGAGAAAATTATAAGAAAGTTACTGTACCTGTATATGCAGATGAAATTGCAATTTAAACAGTAGTTCCTTAAATGCAACAAAAGCCTTACAGAACTTGGAGAAGGCTTGTGAAGAAATCACAAAAAAGCTGGAAGGACTTAATAATACAGTTAATCTTAAGAAGACTGACTGTATAACTTTCTTCTTCCAGAAGAATAAATTCCCACTTCTTAAGATATATAGGGTAGCGGGCAAAACAAATAGGTCAGCAGAGAGCATAGTGTAGTTGGATGTCACCCACACCTAACACTGTTCCGCCGCTTCCAGAAAAAGGATAAGCTGGTGAAGACCAAGTTTTACAGGCTAAATCATCTGTCAGCCTCACCAAAATATATTCCTCCCCCTCAAATCATTAATTTATAAAAACGTTTTAAGACCGTCCCTTCTTCATGGAGCACTGATATTACCAAATATATCAGTCAGAAATATGCGACTAACCCGCTTTTTAAGACACTATCTCAGACGGGACGAACACAGAGCTGGCAGACGCTTACAAAAAGTCTCAGACTTAACTATTCTGAGGACTACTAATTAGACTAATGACTCAGCACTTAACAATTTTTAAAACCTTTAAACTCCTCAAAATTCTCTTAAAATGCATACGATCTATGCAGTACAAAGGACTCGATCTCATAAAGAAAAATGTGAAAATCTTAACTAATGATCTTCTGATGGGGAAAAGAGAGTTATGGCGGACCTACAAAAAAACACCTTTTAGAAATAATATAAATCCTCAATGCTCCTTACTTTGTCACTAATAAAATTATCCATAAAGATCTTAATGTTCCTTATGTTTCAAATCTGGCCCAATCCAGATGCCTATCCTTCCATAATAAACTTCAGAATCATCCCAACCTTCTTGTTTCTAACCTTGCTTCCTCTTCAATTCCTGATAACCCTCCGAGGCATCTGAAAAGAAGATGGCCCCGAGATCTCCTAATGTAGTCATATCAGTAGAGTGCTACCATTGGGTAGTTACTCAGCAAGTGTATTCATGTCATTATATCTATTATGTCCAAATTTACTAAATGTATTTATGTAATACAGTTGTAAATGTCATTAAGAAACAAAAAACAAAAAAAATTAATACAAAAAAAAAAAATAATAATATATACGATAATTGAGTGAAAGAGAATATTGTTCAAACATTTTTTTTTTTTAATGATGTAGCGATGGTTGACTGTTGATATAATATGAGAATATATATATTCTTCTTTATTTTTATTTTTATTCATACTTATTTTCCATTTCTTTGTATTTTCCACATATATAATACTTGATATTTTAACTACATAGTCACCCACTATATCTCTGATATCATCTTTTTATTTCTGTATCTGACAACTTCTTCCTATTTTATATCTACTTATATTCATTTTTTTATTTTCACCATTTTTTGTATCTTTTGTAGCCCTGAAGACGACCTGCAAAGTGGGCAAAAATTAAATAATTACTATATTTTAGTTTAGTATTTATTTGACCGTCCCCCCCCCCATTAACTCCTTCTCATTTTTTTTTTTTAGCAGATTTAACTTAAAATAGAAAAAAATATCGTAAAACAAAAAGGTGTTTTTAGAAATATTTCAGGTTTTATATATCAATAATGAATATAGCTGTAAAAACTTATAAAGGATTATAAATTGAATTATTGTTTCTTTAAAATAAATAGAAAAAAAAATATATAACCTGGTGGTCCCATGAGACCAGTATCTCCTTCCGTTCCATTATAGCCAGGATTGCCGGAGTGCCCAGGCCTCCCGATGAATCCTTGGGGACCAATATCTCCTTCCAGGCCACGTAGGCCTTGCGCGCCAGCATCTCCCCTCAACCCTCTCTCTCCTTTGCTTCCCTTAATTCCATCTCTACCTATAATTTTGAGTAATTAATGAATAACTTAAAATAACTAATACCTTATATTATAAAAAATCATTTTCAGATCAGTAACTAACTTTTCTGTCGAAAAATTCTGCGTAAGACAAAATGAGTATCTATTGAAACAACAAACAAATTGGTACAAAAAAAAGTAGGGATTAGCAAATTACAAAAAATTCTGCTCCTGGGTTTCATTTTTTCCAAGGGGTTATTAAAACATATATGGATGTAAAATAATTACTTAATCTTATATAGGGTCTCTTCAAGGATTGAATTGCCCTTATAATTTTAACATTTATTTAAATCATAACAACGGTTTGGACCAATTGGATCATTTTCAAGTTATCTATAACAAGTCACAAAACATTGCTAATAATTCTGATCATTGATTTTCTAGTGACAATTCAATTTATAATTCCAATACTATTGTGAGAACTTGGCAAAAATCTATGATCTTTCCTACATATTTCCATATTATTATTACTTATATTAATAATATAAGGACAACACAGTTCCTCACATCATTTAATCTAATACATGTCAATTCTTAAAACTTAAAAAAGATTTGTATGTGCCATTATTTTAAATTAAAATATTTATATTTTGGATTCTTAATTATATTTTATTTAACCTTTTAGTTGCATAAAAATATATTGGTCTTTCTAGAGCCACTACATTGGTATTGAGTTCTGGCTTCACAGCCGGGCCACTATATTGGCTTATGCATAAAAAAGGGTTAACAAGTCACAAAACATTGCTAATAATTCTGACCATTGCTTATCTAGTGACTATTCAATTTATAATGCTAATACTATTGTGAGGACTCACCAAAAATCTCTTTCCAATATATTTCTATTTTAATATATTTTGCTAATTTCTACAGGGACATACATCCCTAGAGAGCTCAAATGTTACAGTTTATTTTAAACAATAGAAGGAAGAGGTACTACTGGACTTTGGGCTGAGTGTACAAATTAACCCTTTAGATGCATAAGCTTAGGGAGGTGGCGGTCCCATCGCCCGGTCACTGTACCGCAACCAGCCACTGGCCCTCCAGGTTGGGGGAACACTTACACGAACACTCACACACCAAGTACACTTTATACAGCACACTACAACACCTAAACACTACAGACAAAGGTCACCTACAGTACACACCCTAGGGTCACCTTCCCTAGGTAGCCGCCCCGGATGGGGGAGCTAGTCAGGATGCTCGGAGGAGGCAGCCCCTCTACCTGACTCGGGGGCAGTGGGCTGATAACCCACCCCCCCTAAAGTAGCTTATTGCGAAACCTCAAAGAGAAGAAGCCGGACTGAATTACGGTAACAGACCCAGGAAACACCTAAATGACCTAAGAATTGGATTTTGGAACATTTTATCATTACATAGACTAGGAGCACTTCGTGCGCTCCTTGCAGAAGTGGACACATACAGAATCAACACAGCAGCTATCCAAGAGGTCCGATGGACAGGACAGGGAATTATGGAGAAGAAGTACCATACACTCTACTATAGCTGCCATGAAAAGCATCACATCTTCGGTACCGGATTTGTTGTGAGAGGCAGAGCTCGACAGCTAGTGATGAGATTTACTCCCATTAACCAAAGGTTATGCTACATTCGGCTTAGAGAAAATTTTTATAATTTCTCTCTAATCAACTGCCATGCCCCAACAGAGGTGTCACCTGAGGAGGATAAGGAAACATTTTATGAAGAACTTGGACGCGTGATAGAAAGCTGCCCCAAAAATGATGTTAAAATCATTCTTGGTGACTGTAACACCCAAGTTGGTAAGGAGGTGGCACTCATGCCGACCATAGGAACCCACAGCTTGCATGAGACCAGTAATGATAATGGGCTATGGATGGTGAACTTTGCTACATTGCACGGACTGGTTGTTGGAACAACTCTTTTTCCTCGAAAGAATATCCACAAAGCAACATGGACCTCTCCAAATGGGCAAACAACATCACAGATAGACCATGTACTCATTAGTGCCCGTCACAAGACCAACATGATAAATGCAAGATCTTATAGAGGTGCAAATATGGACACGGATCACTATTTGAGCATTGCCGAGGTCAGATCACGAATTTCGCTGATTAAAAACCACCACCAACGACCAAAGAAGAAGATTGATGTAGCCAAACTTAAGGACTCAGACCACCAAAATTCGTATCAACAAGCTGTGGAGACGAAACTTAATGAAGATTTAATTAATGACAGCTCTATGGTCGATGAACAGTGGCAGAGATGCAGCAACGCAATGAAACAGGCAGCAGAAGAATCTCTTGGCTACGAGATTAAATCTAGAAGGCCTCCATGGTTTGATGCTGAGTGCCTTCAAGCAGTAAGAGTGAAAAATGAAGCCTACAGAAAGAAGGTTCAGCGTCCCACAAGGCTCTCCCAAGAAACATATAGAAGAAAAAGATGCGAAGAAAAGAGATTATTCTGCGGAAAGAGAAGAGCTTGGGAAAACAAGAACATGGAGGATACAGAGGCATTGCGCGGCCAAAATGAAAGTCGGCTGTTCTTTCAGAGAATAAACGAGGGTAGGGCAGCTTTCAGGCCCAGAGTGACGGCATGTAAAGACACGAATGGATCTCTTTTAAGCCACAAAGATGAAGTCCTAAGGAGATGGGCACAACATTTCAAAGACGCATTAAACAGAGGAACGGTGCCTGGAGAAGTAGGAGTAATGAAGGAAGACTCCCTGAATTCTATTGAACCCCCGGATGAGGAGGAAATGGAAAACGCCCTGAGGAAATTGAAAAATGGAAAGGGGCCAGGCCCGGACAGAATCCAGTCAGAGCTGTTGAAATGTGGAGGTGAAGAACTCAAGAAAGCTCTGCATGATTTAATGCTGACCATCTGGGAGAGGGAAGCTATGCCTACGGAATGGGCAACAGCCATTATCTGCCCTATACATAAGAAAGGAGATCAAACAGAATGCGCTAACTATCGAGGAATCTCACTCCTTTCGTGTGCTTATAAGCTGCTCTCTAACATTCTTTTTGAGAGGATTCTCCCGTATTCTGAAAAGGAACTGAGGAAATATCAGGCTGGATTTCGAAGAGGACGCTCAACCACTGATCAACTGTTCTCTCTGAGGATGATCCTAGAAAAGACTATGGAGCATAAGGTAGTCACCCACCATTTATTTCTAGACTTTAAAGCAGCATACGACAGCGTTGATAGAACGCAACTATACTGTGCCTTGGAGGAGCTAAGCATCCCTCAGAAGCTCGTACGCCTAATAAAGATGACAATGGACAGCTCGAGATGTAGAATATGCGTCGGTTCTGATGACTCCGAAGAGTTTAAAGTGAGCAGTGGGGTTAGGCAAGGGGATGCCCTCGCCTGTCTATTGTTCAACTTGGCAGAGGAGAAAGCTGTAAGAGACTCCGGTATTCAGACCAACGATATAATCTTCAATCGCCTGACACAGCTTCTTGGTTTTGCTGATGATATTGACATAATAGGTAGGTCTGAACGAGCTCTCAGAGAAGCGTTTATAGGCCTTGAAGCAGCTGCAAGACCACTTGGTCTAGAAGTCAACGAGAGGAAAACTAAGTATATGAGAGTTGGTGGTGAGGTGGATCTGAACTCTCAATTTGAGGTAGGTTCTTTTAAGTTTGAGAGAGTGAAAAGTTTTATATACCTTGGGTCTGAAATTAATAGCAAAAATGACATGGCTCAAGAAATACAAAGAAGGATCACGGCTGCCAATAAATGTGTCTTTGGACTTGGCCGACACTTAAGAAGTAGGTACCTCTCAAAGAAGACCAAGCTGATCATATACAAGACCCTTGTTCGGCCTGTTTTGACATATGGCTCAGAGGCTTGGACGATGACTAAAAACGATGAGATGAAGCTGAGTGTGTTTGAGCGAGGAGTCCTCAGAAGGATTTATGGTCCAGTAAAGGACGGTGATGTCTGGAGGAAAAGAAAAAATAGGGAGCTCAGTTCTCTCTATACAGACATCGACGTAGTCACGTATATTAAACTGGCCAGACTAAGGTGGGCAGGGCATGTGGCCAGAATGAGCACCGTTGAAATACCAAAGAAAATAATGATGGAGGAGCTGCATCTCGTAAGACAGGTAGGAAGGCCGAGGACGAGATGGTTGGACAACGTGGCCTATGATGCGAGAATCCTGCTTGGTGTACGGAACTGGAGAGCTGCAGCAGAAGACAGAGACAACCGGCGGAGGCTCTTGGAGGAGGCCCAGTCTTGGTAGCTGGATGTCGTGCCACATATGATGATGATGCATAAGCCAATATAGTGGCCTGGCTGTGAAGCCAGTACGCAATACCAATGTAGTGGCTCCGGAAAGACCATGCCCCTGGCGCGCTGAGCTCTTTATCTATCTAGTAAAAAATTTCAAATGAAGAATAAAAAAAATAATGACACTATATGCACCTAAAAAAATATTAGAATATATCAAAAAATAATGTAAATGTTGCAGAATAATGTAAGACAATTAATAAATTATAAAGTTAAAAAAAAAATTAACTGTTTATTTACATCATATTAAAGAAAAATATATAGGTCAGTTATAAAAAACAAGTATATTTTGATGGGGAACAGTTCAGTGAATAAATCTTGCACACAGAGGGTTGGCACCTGACCTTGATTAAGGCTTCATGCAACTAGAAGGTTAAATAAAATAGAAATAAGAATCCAAAATGTAAATATTTTAATTTTAAAATAATGCCACCTACAAATCTTTTTTAAGTTTTTAGAATTGACATGTATTAGATTAAATGCGAATAAAATGTGAGGAACTGTGTTGTTCTTATATTATTGGACTAAAAATGAACAGTAATAGAATTATATAATATGGAAATATGTAAGAAAGATCATAGATTTTTGCCAAGTTCTCACAATAGTATTGGAATTATAAATTGAATTGTCACTAGAAAATGAATTATCAGAATAATTAGAAATGTTTTGACTTGTTATAGATAACTTGAAAATCATCCAATTGGTCCAAAATGTTGTTATGACTTAAATAAATATTAAAATTATAAGGGCAATTCAATCCTTGAAGACATTGTATATAATTACATTAAGTGCCCTTGAAAAACATAGTGCTGAAAAGTAACTAAACATACATAAAATAATTACTTAATTAATCACATTTATTTAAATAAATTAATCAAGGAATCATGTCAAAATTACCTTTTGGTCCTTTATCACCGAAAATACCGGGCATTCCAGGCATCCCATAATCCCCTGGCATACCTGGTGAGCCAACCACAATTGGACCAATCATTCCTTTATCTCCCTGGAGAAAATGAAAAAAATAAAACAAATTAATAAAAGTATATTAATATGAGAATCCTGATGTTTAGTATTTATTTATATAATTTTATGACTCCTCAATCAATTTTCACCCTTTATAAAATTTATAAAAGAAAAATTAATGCATAACAAGCATTAATTTCGTACTGCTAAGTGGAGGCAGAAAAACTAAATACAAATGTCGATTAAATCGGGTAAAGAACTAGTTCTCAAAATGAATACTGATAAAATAAAATATATAGTGAATGGCAGAAACGATGATTACGGTAAAATTTTCTGTAGCGGACACTTCCTTATAGCAGAAAAATTTATAATCTCCATCTGATTTCAATAATTTTATAATGAACGGATGCGGACAGGCTTGATGTAAAGATTTTGATTTAAAATTTTCTGTATAATGGACAAGAGTAATCTAGTGAGACCCACAACCTGAGAACATTTATCTAAACTAAAATAGTTTGCTTCAATTATTAATTGTGAAAGTTTCAAAGTATGGGTTACAGTTTTAACCTTTTGTTGTTTTCAATTCTATATAATTGAATTGATTGGTTGGTTGGAATTGATATAGTTTCAACAGATTTATAAGGCAGGATTATAATGAAATGTATAGACCACTCCTAAATCTGGTTGTGACGTTGTATAAAAATTTCAAAGAAATCAGTAAAGAACTTTTGGAGATTAGCTGTTTTGAACTACCATTTATGTTGTAACATCTCTTATATTTTAAACTAGTAAGATAACCTCGGAAGATTACTTCATACTGTTGGAATACTTCCAAATTAAATAAGAGGTTGTTCAATAATAAACAAAATTATAAGAATATTGATATATTAAACTAAACTTTATGATAGGTATGGGTTACTGACAATCAGATCAAAACACTCAGACAAACAACTACTCTAAGCACTGTTAGATTTTTAAATAAAGTCAAGTATGAATTGGCAAGCTAATCTTTTTTCTATATACACTGTTTCTTTCTTTGTGGCACTGAATTCATTTGTCTTCAAACACTTTCCAAAGTTTTGTCAAACACACCTTCCAAAATGGTGACACTTTCATCTACTCAACTCAAGCTCCCTGGGAGATCCTCTCTCTTGTAACTCTAAACAAGTAATTCCACACAAAATTCCTTTGTCCCTCTCTTTTTTAGGATTTAGCTTTTTGGAGAAATTATAGGGAAGCCATTTTCTTTTCCCTGAATTAGTGAAACTATTTTACAAATTTCAACATCCCGTGACATCAGCAGAACTAGATTAGCTTGCCTTTTAACTGTTTCAACATTAATTTATTAAATCATTTTTACCAACTTCCAAAAAAGACGTATATTACAATATTTTTATTTATATACACTATTTCATATTTTTAGTTATTGATAACATAAAAGCTCATCAATAGCTATTAAACAGAAAAATAAGGAAGAAAATTGGTTCAATAATAGAGCAGAAAAAGGGGCTGAACTGTTTTGTGTTTGCCTATTTATATAATACTTTATTAGAGTTATATTGTAATTTGTTAATGTTTTAGAACAATGAAGGTTGATTTGACTGTGATTAATTTAACAAATATTGTATCATATTACCTTTCTACCCTCGTCACCTTGGAACCCAGGGGCGCCCTTTTCCCCTTTTAGGCCCCAAACACCAGGGATACCATCTAGTCCTTTAAAGCCAGGTCTTCCAGGTAATCCTATAGGTCCTTTCGATCCAGGAGCGCCAGGTGGTCCCTTAGGTCCTTCAAGTAAGGGATACCCAGGATCACCCCTATCTCCCTTTTGTCCAGGTATACCCTTCAAAAAGACAACAAGTCAAAATAAATATTAAAAATAGAGATCTTAAAATTACTTATGAACAGCCATAATGCTATAATTACCTGGGAGCCAGGGTAACCAGGTATACCAGGTTTTCCTGGTTGCCCCCTGAAACCAGCATCTCCATGAATTCCGGGGAAACCTTTGAGGCCAACACTCCCTTGTGTAGTTGGTCCAGGTGGTCCACGCATACCTGGCAGGCCCTCAAGACCATTATTTCCTTTGTCACCAGTGATTCCTTTTCTTCCCTCATCACCTGTAAATGTATTGGTCCAAAAAATTCTCAAATTGTATTAAAGTGAAATATAAAATATAGCCAAAGCTCCCCAGTTTAGAAAACTGTGATCAATTATTGAATTTGTGACTGCTGTGCGAATCGCTTTGCGAGAATCACATCCGATCCGGATAAAAGAGGAGTCCGGATAAAAGAGGAGGGTTGTGCGAAGGGGGTAACAATCTTAGCTAGAGGCTAACATTCCCTTTGACACAGAAAAACCTACAGTTATGAAAACATAATAAAACAATCATGGATTATGGACTGCAACGACAATGACTCGGGCAAATGTCAAATGGACACATCTCAAATTTACAAATTATTCATGAAGAATGTGATGTGACACTCTTTAGACCTGGAGCCTTTGATGAACTTAGTAGGCTAGATTGAACTGATGGTTAGGAGTGGGCATGCTTAAGGAGAAGGACTAAATGCTATACTACAGTGGTAGTAAAGATTGGCATGCGTTTGGCTGTGTTTTCGTAGTGAAAACAAGATGGAGTAGTGAAATAATGGATTTAGAGGCAACAGACAACCGAATCTGTAAAATAAGACTGTGTGGGAGGATTTTTAATGTAAGCATCATTAATGTACATGCACCACCAGAAGACAAAGATGATAACACAAAGGAAAAATACTAAGCAAAGCTGGAGAGAGTTAATGACTCTTGTCCTCGTTATGACATCAAGATCATAGCAGGTGATTTTAGCTTCAAAATCGGGAAAGAAAAAGTTTATAAGCCAACAACAGAAATGCATAGTCTACACAATATCACCAATGACAATGCAGAAAGATTAATCCAGTTCACAGCTTCAAAGATGTCTACAATAATGACCACTGTATTCCCGCACAAGAATATTCACAAAAAGAAATGGAAAACTCCTGATGGGAAAAATGCTAAAAAAATAAACCATTTCTGTATTAATAGTTATCACAGCTGTATAAGGGATGTTAGAAGCTATAGTGGATCTTGCATTCATTCAGATCATTACCCAGTAAATGAAATTTAAACTAAGAATAAGAACTGTAAAGATATCTCACTATCTAGCTAAAACGAAGTGGGATACAGAAAAGTTAAAGAATGAAGAAACGACCATACAGTTTAAGGGAAATATAGATAAGAAAATGCATGAGTATCATCTAGAAATGGATGAAGGCTTAACTTTTGATTATAAGTGGAACAAAATGGAGAGGATAATCTCAACCTTAGCTGCAGAAACTCTTGGAAGCATAGAACTTAAAAGAAGAAATGGATGGTTCGATGATGAATGCATGGAAGCTTTAAAAAAAAGGGAATGTTGCTCGACGTAAGTGCTTGCAGCAACTCCAAGACAACAGTAAATGGAAATGGAATATCGCGAAGCAAGAAGACAAGAAGAAGAAGGCAAAGAAGACAATCAAGAAGAAGAAAAAATAGTATGGTGAAGGAGTTGGAGAATGAAAACAGGAAGTTTTACAAGAAAATAGGAGCCATCAAGAAAGGATACTCACCAATGAATAATTGGGTAAAAAGCAAAGAAGGTCAACTGCTGAATTTGAATAATGAGGTTCTTCAAAGATGGGAGGAACACTTCCAAGAGTTATTGACTGGTGACCAAGGCAACGTAAATGGAATAGCAATGATCCCACATAGTGAAACAGAATATGGATGGGAAGAAGAAATACCTCCAACACTGGAAGAATTGGAAGAAGTGATTGGTAAACTGAAGAAAAACAAATCACCAGGCATGGACAATATAAACGCCAAACTTTTAAAATACATGGGCTCCAACATGCTGAGAGAGCTACACAGACTCATAGAAAGGATACAGTAAGTTGTGGAATAATCACAATGGTACCCAAGAAAGGTGATTTAACAGAATGCAGCAACTACAGAGGTATCACACTGCTTAACGTTGCATATAAAACTTTTGTGGCATTACTATACAATCGACTTGTACCATATTATGAAAGGGCAGCTAGTAGTATACCAATGTGGTTTTTGAAGAACCAGATCAACCATTGACCAAACCTTTGCACTCAAGCAGATTGATGAAAAGATGTGGGAGTACAATATCGTTACATTGTGATTGCTTGTTGATTTTAGAGCAACATATGATGCAAGCTACAGATCCATAGTGCATGAGGCTATGGAAGAACCAAGATCCCTCCTAAACTAATAGTTTTAACAAAGATGACAATGAAGCACACCAATTGTCAAATAAGAGTGAATGAGGAATAGTCAAAACCATAGAAAATAAGAAATAGATTGAGACAAGGAGATGCACTGGCCCCTTTACTGTTCAACTTAGTTCTTGATAAGATTGATAAGAAAGTAAGGATAGAGGGTAATAGCTAGTGTTGTAAAACAAAGCTTCGACTAGTAAAGGCTTGAGCTGTGAAGAGTTGGCTCTAGAGCCTTTAGACCTCGAACATCCAAAGCTCGAGTTGAAAGCTCATAGAGTTCTAACCTTGATGAATTAAAAAAAAAAATTGAATTATTGTACATTTTCAGATACAAACATATTTTTTCTGTTTGATGTAACAATGTGAATATATTTCTGAAATATAATATAAATAAATAGATAGAGAAAAAAAAGTAAGATTCCATCTGCGATTCAAGCCTTTTACTATCAAGCTCTTAAGAATCGAGCCTTGTCCGAAAGTCGAGAAAGCTCGAGCCTTTTCGGCTCAAGCCTTATAGCCTTCTCACCGAGCTTTTTTACAACACTAGTAATAGCACAGTCATCAATAAATCACTGTGATTAATGGCCTACGCAGATGACATATTGATTGTGGGAAGAAGGAGGGAAACAATCGAAGAGACATATGTCATCTTAAAAAGGGAGGCAGGAAGAATTGGCCTCGAAATAAATGTCAGCAAAACCAAACTGATGATTATAGAGAGAATGAGGCAGCAACAGATAACTTAAGAGGAGAAAAACTGGGATCATTGATAAGTAATGAATCCAATGAAACAGAAAAGGTCAAAAGAAGGATTCTGGAAGGAAATATGATGTATTATACACTTCCACACCTAATAAGAAGTAACCTAATCTCTCGTCTATCAGAATATACAAGACCCTAATCAGACCAGTTGTTAGTTACGGCAGTGAATGTTGGGTAATGAATAAAATAGGCTTGACAGATTCGAGATGAGGGTACTGCGAGAAAGGTTTGGTGGAGTGTGGTGAAGCAGAAAGAATAAAGAAGTATATAATATCTGCAACAATCTGTCTTTGTCAAAGTTTATACAAATAAGCAGGCTGAAATGGTTTGGCTATGTCAACTGTATGAGTGATGAGAGACAGATGAGGAAGCTATATAAAGGAAAAATCTTCGCCTCAAGAACTAAGGGTCGACCAAGAGTACGGTGGAAGGAGAAGGTGGAAGAAGATATGCGCGAGGCGGGTATCCGTTTGGTGGAGGACAGAGCAGCACATGTTGAAGCAAGCCAAGGAACACTTTAGTCTGTAGGGCCAGAAGAAGAATAAGATTGGATTTGTAGCTTAGAAATTACTCATTAAGGAAAAAAAAATTCATACAGATTCGTTCAACAAGCTATGAAATCAGCTATAGCAAATCCGCTGTTGTCAAAAACTTCAATTCATATAAAATACCAAAAAAAAATTTTCATGACCAAATGCCTCAAGTAAATTTAATAATTAACATATTTACAGTTCTATGAAAATTTAAATAAAAATTAGACACAAGTATATTTGTTAAAGAAAGGTGATATATAATTACTACTTGTTATTGAAATGGTGGAAAAAGCTTTGAATTTTTATGATAAAAAATTAAATATTCCTCAACAGAAGAGAGGTGATGAAGAAAAACAAAGTTATCCATCTACAAGTCAACATTCTTGCCCATCTTATCTTATTATGCATATCTTACTCCTTGATGTCAAGGACCCTTATCTGTAAACACAAGGCGCAGACCCAGACAATGGAGATGAGATACCTGAGAAAGGTTGAAGGAAATACCAGGAAAGATTGCATCCGCAACAAAAGTTGTGCACCTCCTTAGGATGGGGATGGAGACATATGAGGATAACATATGGGACATCAATGCAAGGAGGAAGACCACAGATCACCTGGGAGGAGCACTTTATATTGAAATCTTCAACAGAATGATCACTGAATAATAATAGTGACTCGAATAATAAAGAGGAAACTTGTCTATTGCTGAAAAAGGTGAAAGTGGACTTATCATCTTTAACCATTAGAGAGAGGGTAGACCAGTATCATCAATTAACACAATCAACTCAGTTCTAAGTCAACTATTGAATTTATTTGACAAGAAGGAGGAAATATTGAAAATCTATTTCTTCATACCTTTTGGGGGGAAAGTTGGCCAAGCGGGCTAATGCATGTGCACAGCATCACATTGCCCTGCAACCAGAAGGAAGATATGATAAAATAAATTAGGAGTTCGTGTCCCCGTGCTGGGGGAGGGAGGACTTTTTAACACTTTGGCATTAATCTCCTGCCTTCATTACCGACCCGGAAAAACCCCATTTAGCCTAAAAGATGAGGAAAGGGAGAAAAACAAAACAAAAAAAGCTTAATACCTTTATAAAGGAAGGAGATGGTCCGGGGTGGCGGTCATAGATAGGGTAAAACTATTTTTATTAAAAGCCAACGTTAGTATAGTGTTGAGAGTGAAACAACTCCTAGCTGAACACACCTGTAAGTCTCTAATTTTATTTACTTACTTATTTAATTTTTTGATTTTCTTTTCTTTCTCTACATTCCTTTATGTCTATTATTTCATATTATATCCTTTTTCCTTTTCTTTCAATCTCTTCTGTAGATCAGTAGAAGTATATTCACATTTGCATTTATTATATATTACACTACAACAATTTTCAGCATCTATTTACTTCAGTTTAGGATTTTGTTACTTAGCTTACTCTGTTCATATTTTAATGTACTTACTATTTATAATTTTAATAAGCTTATTCACATTGTTTATAATTTCTTGTCTAAATATTATGTAACTTACACAATTCTCTATCTTTTTGTATCTTGTCCATTCCAGCCCTGAAGAAGACCTGCAAAGTTGGGTCGAAACGTTGGCTTTTAATAAAAATAGTTTTACCCCTATTTATCCTATCTATGACCGCCACCCCGGACCATCTCCTTCATTTATAATGCAACTGTCAACTATTAAATATTCAATTAATACCTTTATCTATTTTAATAATTTAATTTTTTCAAAAATGTTATTTGTAAGCTTTATTCATTTGATCCTTCAATTGCATTTATTAATAATTTTATTTAATAACCTTGGGATATATATCCTATAATCCTCAGTAAATTACCATTCCATATTCATGGTGTCTAAATTTGTGGGATAAAATTACGGAATGCATCTTTTGAAAAGAAGGAGCTTTGACTGATAAACAATGTTTTAAAATCATATATTTTATTTCAGGAAGATAGAAATAGTTTACATTACCAGGTTCACCAGGTTGGCCTTGTTCCCCTCTTTCAGGATAAATCTTTTCAATTATTTGCTGAAGTATTTCTCCTCTTTCTCCCTGGTCTCCAGGTGATCCGGGCTCTCCCGAATCTCCCACGAAACCCCTATGTCCTTTATCCCCAACTAAAATCTCTTTAGGAATAAAGCTGCCTTCACCACGCTCACCATCTATTCCATCTAAACCTTTTTGACCATTTCTTCCAGAATATCCAGGTTCTCCATCACCACCCTATAATACAAAATATTAAAAAATATACTTTTAATCTATACATTTACAAGTAATTAGTCATGGAAACTGAATGACACAATATTTGGCAAAAGACCTAAAAGTAAACAAATAGATAGAATCAATAAAGATTCTGTAGAGCTAAATGAGACAAACTAGAAAGCAATTGCTCAAGATAAGTAGGGTTGGAGAAGGCTAGTTCAGACAGCTAAAGATATTATTACTTTCACTTACCTACATATGAAATATATAGTAAGGGTAAGTATTGCAATCGTGAAAATTTTCGAATCTGAATTTTCAACAGAAATACATGTTTTGAGGTCTCCTGAGTCCAAATAACCAAGTCCCGCAAAATGATCTGTTTATGTAAGTTAACAGCTCAAAAACGAAAAGTTGTACGAAACTGATATGTATTTAAAATAGGTATATGCCTTAGATGTTACAGCAACTTTTTCCTTAAAATTGACTGACCAGAAGTGCCACTTTACATCAACGGTGAAACACATTTCTACAATTTTCTCAAAAACGGCTAAAACGATTTTGATTAAACTCAGTGTATCATTGTATAATTAAATGATCTTTAATATCATTTAGGTCTTATCCCCATTGATGTCACTTTACAGGGTTTAAATGCCCAATGTTCATAAACGTCGTCCTCTAAAGTACTTCAATTTCACGTCAATGAAATACTTTGTAAATTAAGGCTAAGAGGGAAGAAATGTCATGTGATGATCATAACTGTTCACACAGCTAAGGAGTAGGTTGAGGAAGAAAAAGACATTTTCTATGATGAGTTAGACAGAGCTTTGATAGCTAGTCCATTCTCGGATATGAAAATAGTCCTGGGAGACTTTATGGTCAGGTTGGGAAAGAAAGAATTTGTATGCCTACAACAGGAAAAAATAGTTTGCACAGCAAAAGAAATAAAAATAGAATGTGAATGATAAATTTTTCTGCATTTAAAAGCTTGGTAGTAATGAGTACAATATTTCTCCACAAAGACGAGCACTCAACAAGTAGAATATTTATCCGAATTGATTACGTTCTAGTCTCTAGTAGGCATCTTAACCAAGTCAATGATGTTAGATCATACCGAGGAGCAAATGTGAACTCTGATCATTTCCTTGTCATAGCAAAGATTATCTCCAAGATAATCTACACATCCCACAGACACATC
Organism: Nezara viridula; assembly: GCA_928085145.1. NCBI lineage: Eukaryota > Metazoa > Arthropoda > Insecta > Hemiptera > Pentatomidae > Nezara > Nezara viridula. Next base: position 19,781,278 of record OV725077.1, read on the forward strand.
AATAAACCAAGTAAGTGGACATGAGACAAATTAAGGAAGGAGGAGACAATATAATGAAAAACTGTAAGAAAACATAAGGAACATTCCGGAAGTGAGTGGTGACAAAGAGGTGGAAGGAGTTGAAAACTTCTATCAAGGGAGCAGCAGAACAATATTGAAGAGAGAAAATCTCCAAATTAGATTCTGGTTTGATGCCGGCTGTAGTGAAACGATTAAGGAACACAATAGGCTAAAAACCAAGTGGTTGGGAAAGGATACACGACAGAATAAAAAAGATTTCCATGATGCAGGGCACAGGCTAAAAGAATCATCAAGACTAAGAAAAGAAAAAATGGATGAATGATAAGCTTCAGGAAATAGAAGATGCCAAAAGCAACAATGAGACCAGAAAGTTCTACAAAGAGGTCCAGCAGCTGAAAACAGATATTAGAAATAATAACCTGCTAATAAGGAATGAAGATGGGCATCTAGTGATTACAGAAACAAAGCTGCTAGAACACTGGTAGAAATACTTTCAGACACTCCTGAAATCTGAACATAATATTGGAATCATGAGCCCAGTAAATTATGAGTTTTAGCAATGGAGATGAAGATATTCCACCAGGAAAAAAGGATATTGAAGCTATTGTAAAGAAGCTAAAATGCAACGAGGCTTTTGGACCAGATGGGACACATGCAGAATTTTTAAAAAAGGCAAATGACGCATTAGCCAGTGTGGCCTAATCTGACACATTTGGCCAGTAGAAAGGATACCAAAACAGTGGTCAGAAGCATTAGTCCTTCCACTCTATAAAAACAAGGGGGGCAGAACAGATTGTAAGAAATATTGAGGAATAAGTCTTCTACATACATCATACAAAATTTTTTCTATAGCCCTCCACAATCACCTACTGCCATATATGGAGAGCAAGCTGGGAGATTATTAAGGAGGTTTTAAGCCCAATGGATCTACTATCGATCAAATTGTCTGAACTGTTCCAGGCAATGAAGGAAATGATTTTCCTGAGATGAAATAATCGATTTTTTGTGAGATGATATAAAGTGCCACTTCCGGTTCACAGATTTTCACAAAAAAGTTGCTATTACATCCTGGGCATATACAAACCTTAAATACCCAATTTCAGTTCCGTATGACTTTTGTTTTTGAGCTAGACTGTTCACAAACCATTTTGCAAGACTTGGTTATTTGGACTCAGGGGACCTCAAAATGTGTATTTCCGTTGAAAACTCAGATTTGAAAATTTTCACGATTGTGATACTTACCCTTACTATATATTTCATATAAGTAAATGAAAGTAAAAACAGTATTTTTTTTCATGAAATAATTGACAAAATTACTACATGTGTTATGCTCCTTTAGGAGACCATAAAAACCTTTGGATCTTAAAATTATCATAATATATATTAGGACCATAAATTAGTTCTGACTATTTCCTAACAGATGACAGAAGCAGTACTAAGTGAGTTTCATTTGGTAAGCTTGAGCTTGGACTTGAGGGTATATTAGTTGGAATTGAAATGCTGTCAGAAAGGTAGGAGAAAATAGTGGCTGGTGATCACCAGTACTTTGAATTACTTTTTTACTGGTTACTTTAAACAAAGCATTAATTATCACAAAAAGCAGTGACAAGTTATTCGATCCTAATAGTACTGACAAATATACCACTAGAGTCAAACTTTTTTATATAAGGGGATTTCTTTAATGACTAATTTTATAACCTTTTCTCCTTTTGGACCAAGTTCTCCCATGAATCCAGTATCACCATACACGCCCTTAATTCCTTCTGGCCCATCATCCCCTCGTATTCCCTTCTCTCCTTTATCACCTTCTTCTACTCTTGGTGGGAATCCTATCAAATCACCTCTGTCTCCTTTATCTCCTTCCTCACCTTTCAGACCTAAAACAGGTATAGAAATATTAATTATGTCATAGGTGAAACTATAAAACGATAAAAAATAATTTATCGTGAATAAAAAAGAAAATATCTTCATACACAGAGAGGACTATAAGTAGAGAGAGATGTGTAAGGAGGTGATGGTAGACCTTGAGAACTCCTATTAAGTTTATATAAGCCATGGTCTGATTTTCCTCAGAAAAACAAAAAATTTCAGTTTTCTGTTTTGTAAAACTAAGTTGTGTTTTTTGGTCAAAAGAAAGGAATAATTTAATTTAGGTTATTAAAAATTCCTTTATAGCAAACTACTTGAAATGAAATAGAGTTTATTATAGCTAAACTCATTTAAAGAGGTGTTTTAAGTTTCCAAACTACTCCAACTTCTTTTTTTCATAAAATCATTGATCCTTATTGTATTGAGTGACCACCTAAACCTAATATTTATGTTTTCCTGAAAATAATTCAGGAAATTGGTGAGTTAATCATTTTCATAAACGTTAATTAATAGTAATAATAATCTATCAATTTAAATTGATAATGATGTCCTGTAGGCCTAAAGGTAGGAATGGCGAATCCAAATGATCTTGCTGACCACATATAAAATTATATATCCCAATAATAAATTTAGACCCACTATAGACATTTTTATGGAGTGTGAAAATTGAAACATAATGAGTTATTATTATTGTGTTTACTTTAATGTAGCACAGATCATGAGTTTGCAGAATATAATTTAATTATTCTGCCAACTCATAACTGTAAAACCCTAACTGAAATCGGCAATATCTGTCATATATTTGTGAGAATTTTTGAGTCAAAGTTAATTATTGAACATATGGTTGCACAAATAATGTATTTTAATCATACATTGATCTTCATTATTTTGGCCATTATAAAATAAATATAAATATAAAATAAATTATTTAAAAGTGTGATGAATCTCATGGTCCAGAATAATTTTCAAGGCGGTCTGTGGGTTGGCCACCTTCTGTTTGAAAGTAATAGCTCATTATTATAAATTAAGATTTATAAAAAAAATTCAGCCACTGCTTAAACTATTTTCATGAAAACATAAATATTAGGATTAGGAACATTTAGTTGGTCACTTAATGCAATAAAGATAATAGAGATATATGTAAAAAAAACTGGTACATAATCACTTTAGATAATAGGTTTTAGAGTATAGGGCATGTTGGCTTGAATCCGACCATGGGTCGGATAAAATTTATTTTGTGGTTGTCCCACAGAATGAATTTCAACCTGATTAGACTGGGCTTGCTTTTACATTTAAAACAAATTAGTATATCATAAATAGCAAGGTAGAGAATAATTTAGAAAAAAAAGATGATAAATTTTAGAAAAAAGAAATTATTTTATAACATTTTTTAAAAATAAATTAAAAGTGTATTTTTGTAATGAATTTATTATAATACATCCCAATCATAAATTAAAACCTTTTAACAATTTATTGTATCATTTTTACTGAAAACACAAGTACTTTTGGGAGAAAGAATATGAAATCATATAGATGTTTTAAGCGATTAGAGATTAATTTCAACTTACTCTGAAAAAAATTACAACTTAATTAATATGAACCTTAAAGCTTATTAAACAAGCAAATTTTCCTAAAAGTTTCTATATCTGTACTCCAAGAGGATAATAAAAACAAATTAACAAACATAATTTTGTGAAAATCAGAACTTAGGAGTAATTTAGCAAACTCAAAATGCCCTTTTAAATGTTTTTAACAATAATAAACTCTAGTTGATTTTTAAGTAAATATTTTTCAATTATTACTCCCTTTATATATAACCGAAAAATGCAACTTACTATGGGAAGCAACGGGTGGCCGCAGACTGCAATAAAACTTTTCTTGTGATACTTGGTTGAAAAATATTGAAACCATGTCCGAACGACAGTTCTAGGCAATGTCCCATAGGAACCAAGAAAAAAAAATTTGATAAAATTTAATATTTTTGATATAATTAATATTGTATTTTTTTTGTCTTTGATGTGCACGGATCTTTAGGTTATAATATAGGAATCAATTTTTTTTGTGTAAAAATATCGCTAATTTTAATTTATTAAACAAATCCAAATGTTTAATAAATTAAAAAAATCAAGAGATACTTCCAGTAAAGTAGGTCAAGTAAATTTTTTCCATGAAAAAGCGATCCAGATTCGTTATTAGCGTCTTTTAAAATTCTTAAATGCAACTTGTTTTGAATTAAAATTTCGTGGTTCTAAGGATCGGCAAGAACACTTATTTGAAATTGGGGATCCCATATTCACTAAATTCATCTTTTTAGTTTAAAACGAACAAAATAAAACACCCGGAATTTCCTGATTTTATGAAGAAAATCAGAACATGGTTTATATAAACTTTTTTGTATCACATGATGTCTCCAGCCACATTTTCAAATATTTCTGTTTACTTATCGGACTGTATATAAGCATATTTACAAATGTGCATTTATATTTAGCTAATTTAATTTAAGAATGTTGGTAATTTCTTATAAATTTTTGTATGAAGGTAGGAGTAAAGTAGATTATATTTTAAAATTATGTTTAGTTTATTGTATGACAGGGGTCCTCTACATCAAACATGCTGAGTTGGAAGAAAAGTAAGGAAGATGGCTGGATGGAGTGGCAGCAGATTCTTGACTGTTTCTTGAAAACTGAAATTGAACAGCTGCAGCATAAGGTAGAATCTACTGGTAGAGGCATGAATTTAGCAATAAGTTGTTACGACATCAAGTAATAGTAGTAGCAATTATAATGAAAATTAAAGGTCATTTAAAATCAATTTAAAATTATTTTTATATTTATATATTGTTATAATTTAATTTATTAATATGTTTTAAATAAGTAAAACTTTGAACATTAAACTAAATAAAATAGAAAAGCATGGAACAAATACAACCAATCCTGGAACAATTACCTTGTAGAAGGAAAATGAAATTTTTTTAAATTATTAAATTGAAACTGGATTTCCAAACAAAAACAGACAAGAGTGTATATTTGAAAAGAACATAAAAAAGAAAAAGAAAGAAAGAATAAAGAAAAGACTAGTTTTGATTGTAATTTTTAATTTTGATAAAATAATCTTTCATTAATAAATTACAGTGTTTTTTGAATTTTAATCTTATTTGGCATGCAATAAATAACCAAAATTATTGTTTAATACATATAAATATTTAAAGATGAAAAAAATATATATAAAATAATAAAAATCTTTATATATTTTTTTCTTTTATTTCTTCTGAGTATTTTCTTCAATTGAGGAAAAAAACAACTATTCTTTGATACAAAGAAAAATAAATATATTTTTCGGCTAAATGCGTTTGTAAAGTTTCTAAAATTATAAATGAAAACTCACCACGAATGCCTGGTACACCATATTTTCCAGGAAAACCAGGCTGTCCGCTGAAACCCTTTAATCCTCGTCTACCTTTGGGCCCTGGTGGTCCGACCGCTCCAGGGTTTCCAGGGTGCCCATGACGAGCTTGATCTCCAGGTAGTCCTTTAACCCCTTTCAAACCTTCAAGCATAACATTTCCATTATCAGTCTTTTGATTCAAACTTATTTTATTTATTAATGTACTAAGGGGGCAGCTTATGTTTGCCTGACGGCAAACCAATCCCCATTTTACCAATGATACAACTGTTCATTTAATTGTACGACTTGTTGCTCAAATAGTATAACTTTAATTTACCTGTATTCTTAAATTCAGATTGTATTATTTTTTATCAACTTAAAAAAAAAAATTCACACAAATTTTTAGTCTAAAATCTTTATTTTGTATTAGGTGAGTAGGAGGTAAAACAAGAGCTTAATCCATATGTAATTAAATGAACAGCTGTATAACTTGTAAAATAATTGCCAAGATTATGTTATCTCTTATACTAAAATAAAATATGAAAGTAGCTAACAACTTTTTTATATAATAGAGAGAAATGAATAACAACTCACCAAGAGATAGAAATTAAATGTTAGGTTATAACTGGAAAAATTCCAATCAGACAGCCTTAGGTCTCTAAAATGCAGGTAAATAAGAAAATAACCCATCAACATTTCGCTAATTCAGGAATCATCAGAACAGAAAATAAAATAAACCTAACATCCAATCATCGCTGAGCATCCACCAATCCATTATGCTATTGGATATTATGGAAAGAATTTTGTCATATAAATTCCAACATTTTACTCATATTATAACTGTATGTCAAATACATATTTCTTCTTAAGCCCAATGGTTACCAAAAGTAGAATTACATGCACAAAATTTGTTATTTCGTCAAGATTAGAAGAATAAAGCATGTATTGTACATATCATACACAGATTATACCATCAAATATATTTTTTGGGGATAAAAAGAGATGATATTCGTTTTTTGTACCGTTAAAAACCATTAAATAAAACTTTTCGTTGCAATCGAAAAATCTAAATTTTTTGCTCAATATGCAGACTTTTATTAATTAATCATCTTATGAGATCCATCTATGTTAATAGTAGATATTAGTAAAGCAAAATACACTTATTTTTCCATTGAAATTAAAATTTATTTAATATTTAAAATTTTAATATCTATTATAAAGCTTTAAACATAGATGGATCTCATAAGATCTATGAATAAAAGTCCAAATATTGAGCAAAAAATTTAGATTTTTCGTTTACAACGAAAATTGTTATTTAAGGGTTTTTAAAGGTGTAAAAAACAAATATCATACCAGAAATGGCATGGTAGGAGGTTATGGCAAAAAAAAAAAAAAAAGGTCTGAAAGAGCAATGAAACAGTATTGTAATCAATTTATTGAAAATTGAGGTAATAATAAATCATTATATAAATATGCAAACACAAAATGGTTCAGCCCCTTTTTCTCCTCTATTATTCAACCGATTTTCTTCCTTCTTTTTTTGTTTAATAATTATTGAAGAGCTTTAGTGTTATCACAATACTTCCATTCGAATTTCAAAGAAAAATGTTCTTATTAATAGCTGCATTTGCTATGATCATAATCAAATCGCGGAGTCAAAGTTTTGGAAAAATTTGTGCATTATTGCGGCATCCAGTAATTTTGCATGGACAATTATATGTGGCAGCAATTAGAGCACGTTCATTTAAAATTTTGAAATTTATATTTCCAATGGCAATGGGCAAGACTATGTACTAAACAATAACAGAACATTCAAAAAGAACATTTGTTACAGAGAAGTTCTGCATAAAAATGGATTTAAACTGAATTGAAATTGCAAATTTAAATTTATTTTTTACTTGCTTAATCATAACATTAATTTATTGTGATAATAACACACATAAATTAAAATAGAAATTAAATATTTTTAAATGAATCTATTTTGTATTACTTATAAATAATTGTAAGTAGTTTAAGATCGATTTTTATTTGAAATTGAAATTTTGTTTATATTAATAAATGAGGATTTTTGAATCGTGACATACTCTTTATTTATTGAATTTATTTTTTATTTAATTATATGTTTTCCTCAAATTTGTAATAGCTATGGTCGAATCCGGACCACTGGGCGAACACTAGTTACATTAAATGTGCTTCGTAAGAAATATACCATTTCTAAGGGCTCTGTTCAACAAATATATCTCATCACTCAATATAATAATTAAAATAATTTTTACTAATGAGATAACTTCATTTCATACAAAAATAACCTCCTTTGTAACATATATTAATTTTATTTGTCACATAGCATTACAAAGTTGACGCTTCGGGAACATTTTTTTCCATCATCAGAACTGTCTGGAGTTTTTGTCAAAATTCTTTTTGGAGTGATCTCCTTCGTCAATAACATTTTTATTTTTTTAATTTAACGTCATCAGGATGTCTTATATCTTGAAGATATATGTTGCCTCTCGTAATGTTAAATTAAAAATAAAATAAAAATGCTATTGACAAAGGGAGCATAACAACAAAATAAAAAAGAATTCTGAAAAACCTCTACACAAATATGAAGTGTCAACTTTGTAATGCTATGTGACAAATAAAATTAATATTTGTCACAAAGGAAGTTATTTTTGCCAAGCTCTAAAGTATTAATTTAAAATTTCCCACCAAAAAAAAGGAAATCAAAATAGTAATAACAAAAGGAAAAATAGCAAATAAATTTAAAGATATACTCACCAGGAGGACAAACCCCACAATCATCTCCACGTCGACCTTTTTCACCCCACCTGCCATCTCGGCCATTATCACCAGGTTCGCCTGGCTCTCCTGGAGGACCTGGAAGACCTTTTTCACCTGGAGGGCCCATGGGTGGTGTCACTCCAGGTATTCCTGGGCTTCCTTTCTCACCTAAAATATTATTTCATCAATTATATAGTAGTAATTTATTAATAAATTCTTTAACAAAACAATTTATTTTAAAAATACATCATCAATCCTTTATCCTTTGAAACCATTGTGTCATCTACTAGTAATGATTTTATGATTTATTGAATAGCAAGACATTAACTGACTGGACAAAAATGTAAAAAGTACAAGGTATGGTAAAAATTATATCCGGTTATAACATGACAACTGTTATATAATAAAAATATATAATAAATATATAATAAAACTATTATACACCCAACAATAGATCAAATAGTGTCATGGATCTTCAAAATGTAATTTATTTAATTGAAGAGAAGGATGGTTGGGATGATCAGTCAAATTGAAATGGTAAAAAATAAATAATAATTGTATTTTTTACCATTTCAATTTGATTGATCACCCCAACCATCTTTCTCTTCAATTATTCACTTCAATCAACCATAAATCCACAATTAAGTAATTTATTTAATTCTTCGTCTTGAATTTTTTTCAGTGCACCCAGAGCATTCTTAATCTCCAAGAGTAAAAACATTATTTTTCAAGCATCAAAACCAGTCTCTACATGTCGTTTCCGACAGGGCATGCTCTCTGTAAGTCTCAACTGGAATTATAAGTGTTAATTAATTATAAATTATTAATTATGGGCATTATAAGTGTTAGTTAAATAATTATAATCACTGAAAGCTTCTTAAAAGCTGATGTATCCAAGTGAAATAGTAGCTTGCTCCTTTTCTTTTTTTTTTTTTGTCCAAGCTTACTGACAGTAGTTCGTGGAAAAAGGGAGAACTTATTATAGGTATAATATTTAGGAAAACTGGTGATTATTTAGTTCCTGAGCTACTAAATTGTTGATATAATACTCTTAACCTTTTTTAAAAACAAACTTACCTATTGGTCCACGTTCCCCTATATCTCCGTGAAGACCAGGAGAACCAGTATATCCTGGTCTTCCTGAGGGCCCTTTAGGACCGATCATAGTTTCGCCTGCTTTGCCTTTAAAACCTGGAGCACCCATAGGTCCAGGGAGACCTTCTTGTCCAACTGGTCCAGTAGGGCCTTGGACACCTGAATCAACAAAAATGTAAGATGATGAAATTTCAGAAAATTTCTATATTATTTTTATAAGATTGGGCAAGGAGTAATAACAAAAAACTTTCAACTATATATAACTTTGAGAATTTTAATGTTGTTACGATTACTAAGTAGATAGTCATAATTTAAGCGTTGCCCACTTTAACATTCTCGAATCTAGCGGCTAGAAATTGTTCTAGACAGATTGAGATTTATTTTGTGATGGATCCACGAAATGAATTTCAAAATTCCCCTTATTAGAACAGGTTTGGTAGTAAATTGTTTAAATAATTAAATTGTTGTTGAAATAATTTGAAAAACAATTAAAAATAGAAACCAGTTCACCATCGAACTACATATATTATATCTTAAGGGTCAGTTGCTCCATCACAATAAACCTTAGATTAAGCGTTATCTAAGATTAGATCGATGTTCACATGTCGCTCCACATGACGAAGCTGAGGTCCAAAATTGAGTTTAAACTTAATCGGTCGAGCATGGGCGCTAAAGTTTTACTTTGAAAGATAAACTTAGACTGTAAGTAACCTTCCATTGTATTTTTGCTATCATTTGTATTTAACTTTTCTATTTAAAAAAGTGGAAATGATCGATATTAATAACTTGATAACTGGCGAGGGTTTCCTTAAATTAGTTGTACTTTCACTGATGGGAAAAGAAGTGTTTCGTCCTGGAATGAATAATTTACTACATTGGTTGAATGAAGAATTTTTTAATAGATTTTGGCTTTCTAAAGGAACTGTTCTTTATATTTTGTGCCGAAAAAAAAAACCAGTCATTTCAAATGCTATAGAGAGAAACCTTAACATTTCTTTCATTATCTTATGCATAGCTAAATTAAAGGAAATTAAATTATTCCCATTTTGGAACCTTAAATTGATCATTGCCTTGTAACAGCTACAGTTCTTAACATAATGTTAACATTCTATTACTGATCTATTTTTCTTATTTTCATATTATCTTATTTAATGAAGAGAAGAATAGTTGGGGTGGTCAGTCAAAAAGGAAGGCAAATATAAATGATGATATTTATTTTTTACATATGCCGACGTTTCGACCTGAAGTTCAGGCCTTCATCAGGGCTAAGAAAATAACCAGATAACATTTTATGTTTTACATTTTATTCTAAGATTCCCATTGTAACACTTTTGTCACCCCTTTTTGATTATGCTTACTTCATCGTTCCACACTTTGTAACGGTTTTTATTATTTATCTCTTATTTCTTAGTCATTATTCTAACAATTTCATTTTACTTTATATTTATCTATTTTATTTTTCTAATTTTTTTATTTTATTTCATATCTCATATCTTGTTATCTGGTTATTTTCTTAGCCCTGATGAAGGCCTGAACTTCAGGTCGAAACGTCGGCATATGTAAAAAATAAATATCATCCTTTATTTTTGCCTTCCTTTTTGACTGACCACCCCAACTATTCTTCTCTTCATTATCCACGACAGTCAACCAATTACCAATTATGTATCTTATTTAATGTATTTGTAACAGTACTTTATCAATATTGTCTGTGATATTTCTTTCAGATTTTATGCAACTGGGTAATTCTTAAATGTTAGTGAAAATTTCAGTTGCTTTCACTAATCATCTGTCTGCAGGATTATAATGGAAGTTTCAAGATCCATAGCCTCTTAAAAAAAATAACTATAATTTGAGATATTTTGAGGGTTTTTACTGTTTTGGGAATTCGGGAACCTAATGCTATTATTACACTTTGTGACAAGAAATAATAAGAATATATATTTATCTGAAATGTGGGACTGAGTAAACTCACTTTGAATGAATTAAATCACCTGGTTTATCGTTCTTCAATTGAGAGACCTCTAGGACAATTAAATAAAAGAATTATTCACTCATATATAACGAAATATTTTATTTTGGCAACTGCAATAAATGAATCTATTAAAGTCTTATAACTGTAGGCTTGATCTTGTTAATCTTGAGTGGAGTGGGCTTCTCCCCTCTGGTAACCTCCTTCCTTCTTCCTGTCAGGTGTTTTCTTCGTTCTTTTCTAGCTGCTGCTACCTGCCAATACTTTTCCAGGCTTTTTCCTTTCTTTGTTCTGTACCTATTTCGTCGATTGTTTATCAATTTGATACTTTTCAATAAACAACTTATCCACTGCACAATTGAGTCCAATTCATAGTGCAACCCTACATTCCTATACACTCTTTTTTATTCCCTCACTCAATGTCACATTAAGGAGTAAATACTAGAGGCCACTAACGGATCCAGGATTTAATTTTGGGAGGAGGCTTCAGCCCGAAAGATTTTTTTTTCTATACATATATTACACTAATTACTTCGGAAGAAAGAAAGAAACTAACTACCTACATGAAATGGTGTTTAAGTGATTCTTTAAGATCTATTAAATGTAATTAGATGAACAATAATACTTTTAGAGATAATTTTTTTCATAAAATATAGTTATATTTTACCATTTGGGCAGGAGGTGCTTCAGCCCGAAAACCTCCCCCCCTCCGCCGTAGATCCACCTATGCTAGAGGCCATCTACTACATATCCCTACTGTTAAACTTTTAAATTTTGTGTTCGAGAGAGAACAACAAAATTTAAGAAAATATGGCCATAATGAAATGAACTTTTTGTGAATAATGGAAATTTGAAATTTTCATGTGCATACTTAAAATTATTTCTAAATGCACTCATGCATCGGCAAAAGAAAAAAAGTTTATTTAAATGAATATATAAAAAATACACGACATAAAAATACATAATATATTAAAACGCCTGTATCCTATCCTAGACTCTAAACAAATTATCCCAGATCACCATTTTGGATTCCGCACATCCGACTCCACTATACCATGCTATCGTGTGGTAGATGTAGTCTCCTCTGCATTGGAGTATGTAATGTACTGCACGGGAGTCTTTCTCGACGTTGTTTAAGATTTACATCTAAATCCTATTATCGCTAGTTAAATGTGAATACAAAATTCAACAAAGAAAATGGATTATATCTTCCATGGAAATAAATTTATGAGTAATCCCTATTATTTATTATTAAACCAGTTTGTGTATTACTATTATTTATATATTTTTTAATTTTATATCCATAAGAGAATGTCTGTGTTTGTAACCATAAATTTTCAAAAATATTATTTTAGCATTCTCCTAACCTGGGTCTATAGCACCAAGTTTTTGTTTTATCCGGGAAAGTTCTCCTATCAGCTTTAATTTCTTTTGAATCCCTGATGTCTATAACTTTGTCCTTAGGTTTAGGAGGTCTATCATTAGTTATGATGTCTGTTAAAGTTTCTCCTTTTTCAGCTTCACTTATATTGTCAACATCAGTCTCTTCTACTACTGGCAAATCAGGGTTGATGTTATCAGACCTAAACTCATCTTCCTTCAATTCTTCAAGATGGGGAATCACTAGGAAGTAGTGATGATGAAAGTACTAAGAAGAGTAAACATGGTGAGGATCCTATAAATGTACGAAGTACTGAAAACATTGTAGTTGATGATAATGAACATTTAGATGGAAGTCCTACTAATGAAGAAATAAAGGAAACCACTGATGATGGAAAGGATTGTGGGAATACTGTTATTTCAGAAGAATCCATGGCTGAAATAGTCAATGAAAGTGAGCCAGCCGGGGCTGAGAAAGAGAAGAAAATTGATGAAGAAAAAGAAATATTAATTGAAAAAGAATTACTGAAGGAAAATGGTTTCCTTTATTTGTACAGAACAAAGAAAGGAAAAAGCCTGGAAAAGTAACTGCAGATGGCAGCAGCTGGAGAAGGACACGGGAGAACAAAGAAAACACTTGAGGCTGTGACAGGAAGAAGGAAGGAGGTTACCAGAGGAGAGAAGCCCACAAGATTAAGAAGACCAAGCCTACAGTTGTAAGATTGTAAGTTGTAATAGATTCATTTATTGCAGTAATCAAAATAAATATAAATAAAACATCAAAATAAAATATTTTGTTATACAGAAGTGAATAGTCCTTTTATTTAGTTGTACTATAGGCCTCACAATTGAAGAACAATAAACCAGGTGAGTCATTTCATTCAAAGTGTCAGTCCCACATTTCATATATATATATATATGAAGCCAATCATGAATGGCTTAGTAAGATTTGTCAATGGAACCCCGAGACGTTCTCGTGTATCTCACTACTACGCCAAGTTAGGATGGCTCTTCCCCTCTTTCAGAATACAATATTTCCTAGGTGCATTCCTTTACCAAATAATCTATAATCATTGTCCGTCCTATGCATTCAATCTCCTTCAATTCTAGTCATCTATCCACTCCTTCTCCACAAGATATCGTCCTTCTGACCTTTATACCCCTTTCCACAAATCTGCCTCATTTCAACACTCCTTTACAATCACTTGGGTATACTACTTTTAGTACAATCCTTTGTTTCACGAAATGATAATTTATAAATACACTAATCTGACTTTAATTCACTCACATGTACAAATTGTTATAGTTGTAACATATATCTTACCATCTCTTCCTGGTTCTCCTTTGATTGAAAAGCCTTTAAGTCCCTTTGTTCCATCTCGTCCAGGGTTACCTGGACGTCCAGTTGGTCCCCTAACTCCAGGTTTGCCAGGAGGCCCTTTATAGCCTCTTTCTCCTTTAGGACCATCATATCCTACAAGAAAAATCAGAATGTCATGAAATAGAAACCTTTTGTATTCATAACATCAAAACATTTAATAACCAAGGACAACTAACCTGGTGGACCTTGTTTTCCAGGAGGTCCTTTGACAACTCCAGTATCCAGGCTTGGGTCATAAACACCAGGTAGACCTTGATTTCCCTGGGGTCCAGGCCGACCTGGCCAACCATCATCTCCACTCTCACCCTGTTGGAAAAAGAGGCGAAAGGTAAATTAGTTCTGTATATAGTAACAAAAGATTAATACAATTACAAACACAGTCAAGTCTACTTTGCAAAATTATCTGGGAGCATGCAAATGTTTACAATATATAATAATAATCTTTATTTATTCTGGGACAGGTCTCTTTAGAATAAACTATGATGGAAGAATTGAGGGCTTTAGAGCCTCAGATGTAAATAGTAAAAAAAGGAACAAAATAAATTATAAGCTAGTTTCTAAAATAATAAATAAATGGTAGACTAAAAACATGGATAATAACTGCTTGGATAGAGAAATTTTTGGAAAAAAAACTAAAAGAGGCTGGTATTCTTGTGGGGAGGAAGGAGAGACAAGGAAGAAAATGGACTAAGAAAGAGCGAAAGGAACAGTCCAGGAGGATTGAAAGACTATTGGAGTGGAAGAAAGATGGAAGGTGGCTGATTTGTATTTAAAAAAATAAAAATAAAATAAATGTAAAATAAAAATATTTGAAAATTAAATAATTTGCAAACATATTTGCAGGAACGCCTAATTACAATCTTTTGGGAACTGGAGAGGAAGTGGTTGAATAGGCAGGATCTATAGGTGGAGAGGGTATTGGAGTGCTTGTTGTAGGAAGGGATTGAGCTTCATAGAAAGGATTAGATAATGAAAGTCTGTCAGAAGGTGCAATTCGGTATGTAAATCTGAAAACCAGGAACGAGTATTGTGGGACTGAACAGAGGAATTGAATTGAAGAAACTTGGAAATGCAGAAGGGGTGGTGGGATCGGGTGATTTGGAAGAGGAAGGATGCCAGGAAATACTTACTTCAACTCTTTATATTAACAGGAGGTAGGGGCTATTTTATAACTTTTGTCATCCAAAACAATTATTATATTAAATTTAACAAATTAGACTATTACTTAAAAATTTACAATGAGTACCCTTTAAATAAAGGGGCATAAGTGCATTTTGGGAAAAAATAGTTCTAAGTGCAAGGCTGATCAGGAAATTTGTCAATTTACTTAGTAGTTGAAGATATACATGAGTTGTCCTTCCAGTGCTCAAATGCCGATCACTTAACTTTCAAACACTGAATTTGAAAATATTACCAGTTTTAAGATAGCATGTTTTGCTAGAGGCATCAGCAGTGAAGATGGAATTTGAGGTCAAAGATGTAGTGGATGGGCTACTTTAAGTGGCATAGAGTGAGAGAATGATGATAAAACGAAAGGGATGGATTGAGCGCACAATTAGTTAGACACAACTGTGCAGTAAAAAAGTTGTGTGGAAATTGCTAAATGTGTATGTATATGCAATTGGTGAACAAAAAACAAGGAACAAAGAAGCTTTAAACAGTGTACCGCATAGAAAAGCAAGCATTAGCAAGCAAATAGATAGACACTAGTGTAAGAGAGAAGAGTGGGGATAAAAGCCTTAGCTGGGATGTGGATATAAGAGGTCCTTGTGACAGCATGAGAAAGCCACTACTCTACTGAAGTGTTTGTCAAGTATAGAAGAGGAAGCTCTGAGAAGACTTTTAATTATTATCCATTATGTGACTATTTCGTTAAAATAAATTACTTGCGTTGGTCAGGAGTGAATACGTTTCTTTTTATTTAGTTTTCTTACATGCCTCAACATCTTTTGTTTAGACAGCTCAATATCGATGAAACAAAGTGAGTCCAATTCATTCCAAGTGTATTCACCCATTCTAAACTTTCATATGTACTTATTATTCTTGCCATTAAAGGATTAGTTACCCTAATTCCCAATGGCAGTAGACACCATCAAAAAGTTTTATCTAGAGGTTTAGTTTTAAAATTAAAGAAAAAATTCAAAACTTTCTAAAGAAGCTTTTTATCACCGATGGAATATAAATACATCGAGAGCTAAATGAATGAACAATGAAGCTACTATACTAACCTTATCTCCGTAATCACCATCCCTGCCAGCATAGCCAGGCGCTCCCTTCTGCCCCTTCAGTCCTGAAGGTCCAGGTGACCCTATCCTGCCAGGTTTACCGATCGGCCCCACTTTACCCTGGCCACCCTTATCACCCTTGACACCAGCACGGCCAATTTTCCCCTAGAACAAAAATTAAAACAATCTCTCCTTTTTGATTCTGTTAACAGTTGTAAACATTTATGTCTTAAAACTAATATGAGTCATATTTAAATAAAAATAAATTTTATTAACGCCAAGGTTACATTTAATAAATTTCAACTTCTAAAATAAATAATTTGATAACAAAATAATTGGAGTATAATATATTATAGTAATTGTTTCTAGAAAATAAATACTTGTAATAGTGCAGTTACCAGAATTGGGTGGAAATTATCCGATTGACTAATGAAAAATAAATTTTAATTTATAAAAAAATAAACAATCAATGAATTTTTTTTAATTCGCTTGTCGCAAATAACAAAGGACGAATAAGGATTTTCCTTATTCTTAGAGTCTTATAGAGGTTTTTAATTTTTCGAAAACTGTTTTGGTTATAATTATTTTTAATTTTTAAAATAATTCTTTTTAAAGAACTAGAAACATATCATTAGAAATATCCTCTTTCTCTATTCAACCAGACTGAGCCCCAGCAATGTGTGGCCTGGTAAAGCCAGTAAGTATATAAAAAGTAAAAATAAATCAACTAAATGATAAGTACAAATAAATAAATAAGTATGCAAAAAACAACAGAGCTAAGAATAACTGATTTGAATTTTTTGGAATTATAATTACAATTACTTTTTATAATTAAAAAAACTCAACCCACTTATTCTTAGTTACTTTTATTAAAAAATAAAAATAAATTAACTGATTGATAAATACAAATAAATAAATAAGTAAAGACTATGAAAAAAACAACAGAGAAAAGAATAATTGAGATGAATTTTTCGGAATAATAATTCCAATTACTTTTATAACTAAAAAAATTCATCTCACTTATTTTTAGTTACTTTTAATAAAAAATAAAAATTAATTAATTGAATGATAAATACAAATAAATAAATAAGACAGAAGTATGCAAAAAATAAGAGAGCTAAGAATAACCAAGATTTTTTTTAATTATAAAAATAAATGGAATTATAATTCAAAAACTTCACTTCTATTATTCTTAGCTGCTGTTGTTTGTTGCTTACTTTTTCTTTTGCTTTCACTAATGACCACTAACACCAGATGGCTTCTAGGTGTTTTAATTTCAATAATATAGATAGGTTATAGGTTAAATACTTTTTGGTGAAATAAAAAATATTAACCTAAAGTAATTTTATTTTAAAACAAGATTTAAAGAAAGTTTTATTTAATAAATTTGTATTTACTTGAAAACCAGGCTCTCCGCCATCACCATGCATGCCCTTCTCTCCCTTTTCACCTTTGGGTCCTTTCTTGACTTCTTTGCTTATGAGGTAACCGTTACCTTTACTCATACGTCCAGGAGGTCCCTTCTCCCCTTTCTCTCCTTTTGATCCTTTAGGGGCCCTGACTGAGTCACCATCTTCTCCTTTTTCTCCTGCATCACCTGGTATCCCCAGAGGTCCCTGATTAAAATTATTTCATTGAATAAAAAAAGTCTATCAATAAACAATTAAAATGAGGATTGAAAGGATAAACCATTCAATAAATTATAATCATGGCGTTAAAATATTTAAGCGCTGATTACTAATACATACATATCAACATTTCGGTCAAATTTTTGTAACTGGATAATGATAGTGTCAAATAACAGCTAAAACAAGTTAATTTTTTTTTTAAGTTGGTCATCATTACCACTCTTTTGAAATTTTTGTTTCAATTTCCCTAGATGACAAAATTCATGATCTTGCTGAGATTAACAGCTGGGTATCAATAGAAAGTATAGGTAACTTTTTTTGTTGTTGTGATTCTAGTAGAAATTAATAAAATCCGTCTATAATCAACCTTGTCTGGTACAAAAGCACAGCATTACATGGTCTCAAATGATAAGTTTTTGCTAACATGTTTTACTTTTATATAACAATAGTTTTAATAAATTTTC
Organism: Nezara viridula; assembly: GCA_928085145.1. Taxonomy (NCBI): domain Eukaryota; kingdom Metazoa; phylum Arthropoda; class Insecta; order Hemiptera; family Pentatomidae; genus Nezara; species Nezara viridula. The sequence continues at coordinate 19,799,475 of OV725077.1, forward strand.
AATTTCAAGCTTATTAGCTATTTGAGATAGATAAATTAAGATAAATACCTCATCACCTAATATTCCCTGTTCACCAGAAAGACCAGGATATCCTCTGTAACCAATTCCTCCCTGAAAGAGAAAAAAAAATTGTTTAATTAAAGATTGCTGCCTTGGTGTAAAGGGTTGCTACAACATACCACATTTCATAGATCGTCAAAGAAATAACTAATATTTTTTTTTCCTACGCCTATTGACTTCGAGGGGACATACAAGTTTAAGACATACAAACAAGTTATGACACAACAACATAATATAAATAAAATTATTTGAAATAATAATAAAAAAAAAATTAAGAAGTTTCTAATATTTAATTTTTCTGACTTAAAAATTTTCTTCTTAAGGCGCTCACTTGTCCGCTGATTTTTGTAAAAGTGAATTTGACTAAATAGGTACTATTAAATGTAATCCATAATATGTGTAATGAATATAAAATATTATCAGAAATAATATATGAAAATACAAAGATAAATAACACTATGGTATATAATGTGAGATAATTTAGTATAAAATTCAATATTTTTTCTTTCGAGCATTGGAAATTATTTTTTTAGATTCTAAAGACATTATTTATTCATGACTATCAAGATAAGAAAATATTTACCGATTTTAGATAAAAGAGCAGTAGCTATATAAAATTATTGAAAAATATTTTGTAATATCTCTCTTATATTTTTAACTAGTTACAATAATATAACCTCGTGGCAGATCACTTTATACTTTCGGGATACTTTCTAAATAAATAAGAGGTTATTAAATAATAAACACAATTATAAGAGTATTAATATATTAAATTGAACTTTATAATTATTTTATCTCAGGTATGGATTACTGACAATCAGAACAAAATATTCAGACAGACTAACATTAACTACATTAAACACTGTTTTAACTGTTCAATATTAATTTATTAAACCCTTTTTACCCACTTCCAAGAAAGGTGTTCATTACAATTTATTTATTTTTATGTATTTATATATACTAGTGTTCGCCAAGTGATCCAAATTCCACCATAATTATTCTTAGACATATGAGAAAAACATAAATGAATTTGCATGCTTTCAATTTTTTTATTTCTATCTGATTAAACACGAATGAATGAAACATTGAAATGTCAAATTTCTTTAAGCAATTTCTGGAATGCCACTACTGATGCCTCAGGGTTGATAATGTTTCCGAGGCTGTGCAACTTGGGACAAATGCCCCAAATGTCCTGTCAGGAATTAATGGATATAATATTTATGTTGGATTCATCTGGCAGCTATTCTTGACTTGACAATGGGGAAGTCCTTCTTTAGGATAGGTCCTTTGGCTCAAAATTTTGAAATTTTGACATTTTTTTACCCAAAACAAAAATTTGACATAAAATAGTGCCTGATAGAGATTTTCTGCCTTTGGATTCGTAATAAGCATATCTCAAAACATAATAAAACAACATTTATATTAAAGGAATGATTTTGATGCAGAACAGTGTAATAGACATATCTATTTCATTTCTAATGATGAAATAATTTTAGAATAAGTACCTTACTTTAAATATTAATTTGATTATATTACAAAAATAACATACGAGATAAATTTAAAATAAATAGTAAATATTTATTATGTCTTCCTCCTCCTTTATGATGTTTAATAAAATTGAAAATTTCTTCTGGAATACGTCAATCTTGCAATAGTTAATGAATGCCTTCTTGAATGGCTTGGGCTAAAGCCCAGTTAAAAACCCAAGTTGGACAGTTTGGACATAACTTATAACTGGAAATTATTCATATTAAAAACGATAGATTGTTCTCAGTGTTTAAAAGTGTAACTCGAAGTATACCTGTATTGACAAAATGTTTGAATTAATTATCAAGAACTTTAACACACAAATTGTCAAATATTTGCAACTTATATTATTAGGTTCATGAAATTATTGATGTTGGTCAAACAAACTAACTGAGATTCATATGAAAATACATATAATGCCATACGGGTATCACCTACTGGGATTCCTTTTCTTCCGCCCATTCCAACCTCTCCTTTAGTGCCCTCACTGTTGGATCCTCCTTGACCTGGGGGTCCCGGCGATCCAGGGAATCCTGTAGGACCCTCCATGCCTCTTGGTCCTGGTGGTCCGTCACTTCCTGGTGCACCTTGGAGACCATCTGTGCCATTGCAGCCATCAATACCTAATGGTCCAGGGAGCCCAGCTAATCCAGGATAGCCCTTGAAAAACATTTAGGAGTTGTACTGAAGTGTTATCTCGTTGACAAAGCCTAGTATACATATAATATATATATACATATATATATATATATATATATATATATATATATATTATAATATATATAATTTTTATTTTGCCAAGACAGGATTTTAACTCAGTTCATTCATTATAGAAATCCAACACTGAACAAATCAGGATACCAAAATCCTGTATAATTATAATGAAAATGAGAACATTTAAAAATGTGAAAAATTACTTTTAAAAGCCATATTAAAGTTAACACAAACTTTTGCTTTTGCCACTTTGAATAAAATTTTGTTTATATTACAGTTGGAAATCAGAATATAGTATGAATATACATTTGATTTATGAACACATATTCGTCCTCATGATAAAAATTTGTCATTTCACAAATTATAAACAACAACCTAATGACGAAAATTCATCATTTGTATATTCCAGAAAATGATTGATTCTTGTTTGTTTGTTTGGGCTTTAAGGCATAAAAATTCAAAGCTATCAATGCCTGTAAATTACTTTTTTTTTTATCTCTGATTCTGATAATTTTAAATAAATTAAATTTCAATTTTTACCAAACAGAGATAAATAGATGCCAGAATTTTGTAAATGGCAGTGCAAAAAATTACTGTACAAATATGTGTTCATACCTTTTATTTGATGTCAAAAACAAAGTGGATGAATTAATAAATGAACTTTAAATTAAAACTATAGAGATGTAATTACGTGTAATCCTGGAGGCCCTGTTCTACCCTGTGGTCCAGGTTCTCCCTGCAAAAGAAAAAATAATATGTATATATTTATAATTCTATATATTTAGGTAGAAGTCTGTCTAAATAAAGCTATTTACTATATTCCAAATCTTAAGTTCACAAAATTAATAATTAATAATCCACAAATTTTAATAAGAAGTGAAATTATACAATAAAATAGTTTTAATAAACTACTCTTAATTAGTAAGTATGTAATATATTATATCTGTAATCTAATATGATTCCTATATATATTTCATCTACTCATTCAACCATTTTCTGCCACCTCAAAGTATTGTTTTTAATATATATGTTAAAAATATGAACATCAATTATAAAAATTACATATAATTTTAAAAATTATAGATATATAATCTATTAAAGAATAATAATCCAATCAGCCAAGGCAATAGATATTAGTCCTATAAGTTTTCATTCACACAATATAAAATAATAAATACAGACTAAAATAAAATAAATTAATATTAAAAAATGGTATTTAAAAAGTATATATAAATAAATTAAAGAAATAACAGCAATAACTTAATGTTACTTTGACACACCAAAAAAAAAGGTTTTAAATTACATCAATTATAAAAATGATGGATATAATTCACAATTTATAAAATAGGTACCAATATAATTACTAACAAGGGGAGGTTATATAGGTGGGGTCACAGATTTCAATGAAAATTTTTTTGATGGATGAATCTGGACCTTCAAACTTTGATTAGAATAGGTTTGGTTTGTACCTCTAATACAACCTATCCGTTTGCCAGAAATGGTGAGTTGGGAGATAACCAATAAAATTATTAATTTCAGCCTTACTGGAAGCTAATACAATACTTATTGTGATGTTTCATTAATTAACTTAGGAGTAACTTTCAATATAAATATATGAATTAGTTAAAAGAGCAAAACAAAAAAAAATATATCTTAACCTGTGGTTACTTGAACCTAGAGCAAAAAAAAGAAATGTGGTGTGCGCAGAAATAAGTATTTTCAGAAAAAAGGGAAATGAAAATAACAATTTTAAACGCTATAGTGGTTAATATTTCATTGGTATAAGTTCTTATGTATACAATAACCTTAAATATACAAATTTTAATATTTATATCGCTGTAATCAATACAATTAAATATTAAATAATTAAAACAATAGCATTTATTAAAACCGCATATTACATAATGTTGTCACAGTCCTTATTATATTGAGCTCAAGTTAGTATGGAAGCCTGTTCTAATTCTTCCAGTGCACTTGTATTCCTTTGGTTCCTCAATTACAACTATTCCTGTTACAATCTCTTATTTCTCCTTTAGTTAATTATCAAATTCTTTCATATTATATATTTAACTATCTTTTGTATTAGACATTAATGTAAAATGGTCAATTGTTTCAAATAAAAATAATATTTAAGATACTTTATTAGAGAAGCTAATATTGAAAATTAGCTATTTAAGCCCTGTTAGAGAACATCAATCAGAACAAAACCTACATTTTATTTCAAACTGCTTAATTTTACTCTCATATAATGAATTTAATCAAAATTGTTAGAGCAGTTTTCGAGAAAATTGTAAAAATGTGTTTAGACCATGATATAAAATGCCACTTCCGATAAGCCGATTTTGACGAAAAAGTTGTTGTAACATCCCAAGCATATAAAATCCTTAAATATGCAATTTCATTCTCGTACAACTTTTCGTTTTAGAGCTAAACTGTTAACACACACAGACAATTTTGAGGGACTCAGGGGACCCCAAAACATGTATTTCCGTTGAAAACTCATTCGAAAATTTTCACGATCGCAATACTTTCTCTTACTATATATTTCATATATACGTAAGTGAAAGTAATAATAAAATTTTATAAAATATTTTTTTTCTCTGCTCTTATGGCATGGGTCTAATATTTTTCGATCTCGTATCACCAAAAATAGTTTCATTGAAATTGTTTACCCATGTCCATAACCTCGCCTTGTAAGTTCTGAGGCATTTAACCATGTTTCTATCACTTTTTATTTTCACTCTAGGTTCAAGTAACCACAAGTTAAGATTTTTTTTTTTTGTTTTGATCTTTTTAACTAAGTACTAAATTTATATTGAAAGTTACTCTGAAGTTGATTAATGAAACCTCACAATAAGTATTGTATTAGTTTAGCTAAGGATGAAATTAATAATTCTTTTGGCCACCTCTTAACTCACCATTTCTGTCAAACAGTGGGGTTGTTTTACAACTAAACCTATTCCAACCAAAGTTGGAAGGTCAAGATTCATTCTATGTGTCCACCACAAAATAAATCTAAACCTGCTCTGGCTGGATTCAAACCAGGACCGCTGCTAGACTTGAGAATGTTATAGTTTACAATGCTTTAACAAACTCGGCCATCACAGCCTCAATCACTAATAGCTTAACAAATACATTATAAAAACTTACCCTAAGGCCCATTGGTCCTATTCCCCCAAAATCTCCAGCATTTCCTTTTGGACCCTTCGGACCTGGGGGACCATCGGGACCAGGTGGCCCAGGTGGACCTTCCTCTCCTTGATATCCTGGTAAACCATAATCGCCAGGATCACCTTTAATTCCAGTGCAATCACATGTGAATGGATTAGTACACCCTTGGCAAGCCTATAATAAAAAAAAAATAAGAATATATTTATTACTTTAATTAAAATATCTTGATAAATTCAATATTTAAGAATAATTCTTTATTAATAAAATAAAACTATTTTGTAGTTTATTTTTTTATGTTAGATAACATGTTTTGGGTTTGACCTTTGCTCACAATTTATTATCAAGGAGACCTCATTACTTCCGCATCCCATTGTGCTATCATTAATAATGATTGGTTTATTTCTCAATATGTTATGCCAGAATTTTTACTAATAAAAAAATGAATAATAATAATGAAATGAATAATTAATTTCAATAGCGCTGGTATAATTATTAATATGTCCAAATAATTACAATTTCTAACAGTCCTAGATAGTTTGAAGTGTTTTTATTCTAACTTTAACAGTTAAACAATTGTATCTAACAGGAAAAAGTGTAATAACTTTACATAACATTAAGCACATACACATACAAAACACTGGATATTAAGCAATATATTATTTTATAATGTTGGAAGGTGTAAGCCATATTATTAAATATAAATTGTATTGTGTAAAATGTTATTTAAAAACTAATTACAGTGGAAAAAGTATTATAATGTAGTGAGCTAAAATATTCAAAATTATTGTAGATGTTAGTTATTTATTTCTGCATATGTTAATGCTTTAAACAATTAAAATATATCATTAATGATTGAAAGAACTTTAGTTTGATAAGAATATTATACAAATATATGCTTAAATTTATCTATAAAAGTGTTGCACTTATTTCTTAATTAGAAACTTTGTAAAACGTTCAAAACACTTGACACAATTTACGATTGCAAAGACTACAAAAAATGAAAAATGAATGAATAAAAATGCTATACAAGTACAAATACATTGCATATTACTGAACTTTCAGGCACGGGCGGATCTACGGGGGGGGGGGCTTTCGGGCTGAAGCCACCCCCCCAAAATGGAAAAATATAACCATGTTTTATGGAAAAAAAATATTTAAAAATACCTCTTAAAGTATTATTGTTCGTGTAATTACATTTAAAAGTACTTAAGGAATAACTTAAACACCATTTCATATAGGTAGTTAGTTTCTTTCTGTTTTTCAAAAGTAATTATCGTTATTTTTATGAAAAAAAAAAGGTTTCGGGCTGAAGCCCCCCCCCAAAATTAAATCCTGGATCCGCTAGTGCTTTCAGGTGAAAAGTGGAATAAAAGAATATCTTTTACTTGCAGAGCAACAAGTACTCAGTCATGCCAACTTAAATATTGAAATATTTACGTGCCTGGAGTCACGGGCGGATCTACGGGGACGGGTTTTCGTGCTGAAGCCCCCCCCCCCTCCAAATGGAAAAATATAACCATGTTTTATGGGAAAAAATTTTAAAAAAACCTCTTAAAGTATTATTGTTCGTGTAATTACATTTAGAAGTACTTAAGGAATAACTTAAACACCATTTCATATAGGTAGTTAGTTTCTTTCTGTTTTTCCAAAGTAATTATCGTTATTTTTATGAAAAAAAAGGTTTCGGGCTGAAGCCCCCCCTCCCCCAAAATTAAATCCTGGATCCGCTAGTGACTGGAGTTAATTTGGAATATTAATTCTGAAGAAGGTTGCTTCAGGATCATAGGCGTAGATGGTTCCTACATCTTTTTTTTTTTGGAGGACAGGCTGAGTAACTTAAAATTTTCATGCAAAATTATGCATCATATCATGAATAAAAATTGTGTTAGGGTTGCAGACTTAATCAGAATCTTCAGTTTCAGTTCGAAAACGAGGAAGAAAAACAGTTGTCTACTTTTTCTTAGAGTTGGATTTCTAGAGATTTAGTGGCTTTCAGTAAAGTCTCGCTTGGGGCAGGTTCCCTTCCCCCCCCTACTACAACACTGCCACAAGTTCACATGATGACACTGTAGATGGAATCCCGAGTATTTCCAAGTGTGAATGGGCATGATTTTTGTGGTGACCTTGATTTTTTAACTCCGCCACATGAATTGACACTCAGCGCTGAGTTCATTGATGGCGTCGTTCAGCCCAGTTTAGAGAGAGCAAGGTCCTAAACTCATCGCTGAGATTACTTATGGAATCTATCAGACCGTTCCTAAACTCATCGATGCACTCAGTAGTGGAATCAGAATTGGCTTTCTCTTAGACAGACGACTAACGTGGAACCCTCATACTAGAATTAAAAGACAGGAACTTAACCGACGATACGACCAACTGTACATACTACTAAATAGAAAATCTAAACTCTCTATTGAAAATAAAATACTTATCTACATGAAAATACTGAAACCTACTTGGACTTACGGACTTGAACTGTGGCGAACATCAAAATTTTCTAACATCAAACGTATCCAATCCTTCCAATCCAAAGTCCTTCTAACAACAGTCGATGCTCCTTTCTATGTAACCAACAAAACCCTACACCATGACCTTAATATCCCATTTGTCCTAGACCTTATCCCAGTAAAATTCTCCAAATTTCACCAGAACCTTACCCATCATCCAAATCCATTTGCACAATCCCTATCCAGCACCATCCATCCATATAATCCTCCAAGAAGATTAAAATGGCAGTGGCCCCGCGATCTTTTATAGTTTGGTAAATATTGGAGTTCTGGGAATGGCCAGATTCTCAACTCACGACATGAGTGTATGTGGCTAAAGCACTCTTGCTAAATCTCCACTGGGTTTAGCCCCAGTGACGCGGTTGAGACGGAAGTGCAGGGATTTTCTGGAGTCATACTTTTCCCTCCACAGTTAGAGGGACAAGTCTGGTTTGGAGATCTCTCGCCAGATTGTAAATATTGTAATTATATATTTCAATAAATAAGTTAAGGAAAAAAAAAAACTTTGAGGCGTGCTTGGATTTTTTAATATTTATTTTTTAAGACGGTAATTATTTATTTATTGACATCACTACCGTGCCTGATGGACAACACTAGTTTTGTCAGCAGTGAGATGTTAACGCGTGCCTGCGTAACAACACACTGCTGCTATAAAAACAGTATTACAATTTGAAGAAGAGCGCCCACAGCTTAGTTTTACGCACTAATTAGCTGAGGTAAATCGCCTCGAATTTCGTTATTTTGTATTTTTCTAGTACTCTGGTATGTTAGTCCTCCAAAATATTTGGGTTGTATTCGTTTATTTTTGAATTTTTATGTGGCTTCTCCGCTAGGCACTGAATATATATATTTTAAATTTTATCGGACCCTCTTAGGGCCCCCAATATCATCATTTTTTAGTTTTCTAGTACCGGTTATCCTTGGCTCCAAAAATAATTGTTTTTTATTTAAATGGTACAGTGGTAAGTTTGACCCCTAAATTATCGATTTTAATTCGTTTATTTCCGCAATTTTTCGGGTCTCCAACATAAATGTTATGTACTTTTTTGATGATTGCGGAAACTTCCTCTCGGGGCACCGAATATCGTTGTTTTATATCTATCTAGTGCCTTAGTATGTTTGGCCTCCAAAATAATTGTTTTATAGTCGTTTATTTCTACAATTTTTTGTAACCCTCTGATGAGGCACCAACATAAATGTTTTGTACATATTTATGGCCGAAGAATTATTGTGAGGCCTCCTATAAAAGCCCCGAATATCGTTGTTTTGTATATATCTAGAACCGTGATATGTTTGACCCATAAATTATTTTGTTTTGTTTTGTCTTCGGAGCCTCTCCGATGGGCCCTCGACTTAAATAAACTTTATATATATGTATATTTTTATATATAATATATATATATTTTTTTTTGTTCTTCCCTACCTCGCCGTTTAGGCTATACGGGATTTTCCCGGGCCGGAGGGTGGGCGCGGGTAGTTTAAAATACCCTCTGGCACCGGGATGCGAACTCGTACTTTTCTTGTCTCTCAAATCTTCATATATCTGGTTGCCAGGCGACTCGCGGTGCAGTGCACACGCTTTAGCCTATTCGGCCACCCCGCCCCATATATATATGGTGTGTGTGTTTTCCTGATGAGGGAGCCCCACTTCAGACTACAAATGAGGGCCCCAAACGGAGCCAGGCCAGATCTGAGCACATAGTGTTCCATACACAAAATTTAATGTTAAAATTGGATATATGGAATATGGTCCGCTGCTAAGCGTACTCAAGAGCTAAAGAAACCTTCAAAGGGTTATTTTATATTTTATGTATAGATTAAATAAAATGAAAATAATATAAAATAAACGATATTGTATTTATAAATGATCGAAGTTACAACAAATAGATAAAATAATACTACAGTAATAATGACACAGGTAAAGTAAAAAATATTTTAGTTGTCAGCACTGGCGGACCTACGACAGAGCTTCCGAACTGAAGTTCCCTCAGTTTTTTTTTTTTTTTTTCTATGTTTCAAATTTGTTACATTGGATGATGTAGGCTGATACTAAAACGAAACCCACTTAGAATATAGTTTACATTTTTAATACTTTTAAACTCTGTTTTCCCGAGTTTGTAAATGATTAAATTTTAAATATTTTAGTTCATAAAAATGTTTTGACGCTTCTTGTCAATGTTGTATTTAAAATCATTTAAAGCATAAATACAATAACTATGAACACAAAAGATTCTAAAATCAGTTTACTTAAGTTTTTAATTAACTAATGCAATGTACAGAATGATCCAGAAAACGATTAGCTAGCAGTTCATCAAACGTTGGACTGCTTTCTCAAAATCGAGGGCATAGTAATTATAATTACACCACCGTATGGATCAAATGTTCAAATTGGTCAGAAAGATATAGATAGAAATTTCAACTGTTGATTCGTCTATTCTCAGGTTTGCTACTTCACGAGCTGTTTCTCAGTGACTTTGGCTAGCAGAGGAGATAAAGTTATAGGAAGTGCAGGGAGCAGCTATTGTGATAGTAAATGTTCTGAACGCCAGAGTACTTTAACGTAAATACATATATTTTTACTTTCACTTACGTATATATGTAATATATAGTAAGTGTAAGTATTGCGATCGAGAAAATTTTTGAATCTGAGTTTTCAACGGAAATAGACGTTTTGAGGTAACCTGAGTCGAAATGACCAAGTCCCGAAAAATGGTCTGTGTGTCTGTGTGTTTGTATGTTAGCAGTCTAGCTCAAAAACGAAAAGTCGTACGAAACTGATATTACGTATTTAAGATAGGTATATGCCTTAGATGTGACGGCAACATTTTCCTTAAAATCGGCTAACCGGAAGTGCCACTTTATATCAACGCTGAAACACGTTTTCACAATTTTCTCAAAAACGGCTCTAACGATTTTAATTAAACTCGGTGTATCATTGCATAATTAAGTGGTCTTTAATATCAATTTGGTCTTATCCCCATTGATGTCACTTTACAGGGCTTAAATGCCCAATGTTCATATACGTCTTCCTCTAAAGTACCTTTAATATGGTTTATTTTAAAAAGTTAATCATTTCACATTATTCAAAGTAATAAAAAAATGCTAAATATAACTTTTGAAAGAATTTGATAAGTTAATAAAGGAGAAAAAAAAATGCAGAAAAACCTGCGTTGCTGTAGACTGTAGCGCCTAAGCGGATTTACCGATTTCAATGAAACTTCGCTAAAGTCATTTTCTCGACACCCTTTAAATTTATCTATATAACATACTTCAACGAAAAGAAGCTGGAAAAAAAGTTACGAGCGATGGTAAAATTAAATTCCGAATAACTCAAAAAGTATACACTTTTTTGGGAATATTGTGATAAGATGTTTCAAAGGTATTTAAATTTCCTAAAAAACAAAAGAAGTTTCATCGAAATCGAAGCACTATTAGTAGAGATATCGCGATTTTTAAATATTTTTACTTTCACTTACGTATATATGTAATAAATAGTAAGTGTAAGTATTGTGATCGAGAAAATTTTTTATTAGAATTTCAATAAGTAAGATTTAATGTTAACATGGTGAAGGTAGCACCGAACAGAATAGAAACCTAAATATGGATTTAAATTATTATGTATCAAATCATTTGTATGAACTATCAAATAAATAAATAACTAGGCAACAGAACAAAAACGGTAGAGCTGAGTTATATGGAACAGCTTCTAAAGTCTACCAACACTTCTTTTAATATTTTCCCTCATCCAATGGACACTGTATATGAAGAATATTATAGAATATTTGGAAGTGAAAATCGATGGGTCCATATAATTTGGGGATCGCTATCGAATTAGATAAAGAGGGCAGTGGCCTTTGACTTCTCATGGGTTACTGGCAATCCTATCTTCCTTTTTATATCAGTAAAAATATTTGGGTCATCCTAACTTAAGATTCGCGAATACTGCTGCTAAAAATCTTATGCTCATGACCAAAACGATATTTTAACACATTTATTTTATCAATAAAACTATATTAAAACACAACTTGATTCTAAAAAGAAATTAAATTTTGCAACTGGTGATAAAAAAGAAAAAATCTGGTGCGCGCAACACACAACTTTCACTTACCGATCTAATTTGAAGAGAAATTATTTTCTGGCAATGCTGGGCTTTCATAAAATTTTTTGAAGTGCATTTTTAACGTGGCTAAAGCTTAAAGCTTACAGGTAACAAGTCATTAAGACCATTATAATTACAAAATGTCTATTTAATACATCGACGACAGGCAATAAAAATCTAGTCACTCCATCTGCTTTTATAAACCACACAACTTTCTTTGCTTTTATAAACCACAGAATGACTAACTCCAATTTCAACATTTTTGAGTGATGTCATTTTAGTGATATTTTTAGTTGAAAAAGTTATCTATGCAGACAATGAGTAAGTTGATTCCGGAGGTGGTGATTGCAGTGTTGAAATATAGAACTGAGAATAAAGGTATAAATTTAGGTACTTATTTCTTATGAAAGATGTTCTTAGGAAAGACATTTTATTAAATATCTGTAGAAAAAAGTTTTTTTTTGTCTCAACAATTAAAAAAATATATTTTAAATTTATCCAACTTTTCGCCTCTTCAGGGGGGGGGGAAACTAGAGACCATATCTGTCCTCCTAATTGTCCGATTTTAACGATTTTTTAAGCTAGTTCCATAAACTTTTAAAACACCATTTTATCACAATGTCCCCAAAAAAGCGTATACTTTTTGAGTTATTCGAAATTTAATTTTAACATCCCTCGTAACTTTTTTTCCAGCTTCTTTTCTTTGAAGTATGTTATATAGATAAATTTAAAGGGTATCGAGAAAATGACTTTAGCGAAGTTTCATTGAAATCGGTACATTCGTTTAGGCGCTACAGTCTATAGCAACGCAGGTTTTTCTGCATTTTTGTTTTTTTCTCCTTTATTATCTTATCAAATTCTTTCAAAAGTTATATGTAGCATTTTTTCGTAACTCTGAATAATGCGAAATGGTTAACTTTTTAAAATAAACCATATTAAAGGTACTTTAGAGGACGACGTTTATGAACATTGGGCATTTAAGCCCTGTAAAGTGACATCAACGGGGATAAGACCTAAATGATATTAAAGACCACTTAATTATACAATGATACACCGAGTTTAATTAAAATCGTTTGAGCCGTTTTTGAGAAAATTGTAAAAATGTGCTTCAGCGTTCATATAAAGTGGCACTTCCGGTTAGCCGATTTTAACGAAAAAGTTGCTGTCACATCCGGCCCATATACAAACCTTAAATACTTAATATCAGTTTCGTACTACTTTTCGTTTATGAGCTAGACTAGACTGTTAACACACACAGACCATTTTGAGGCACTTGGTTATTTGGACTCAGGGGACCTCAAAATACGTATTTCCGTTGAAAACTGAGTTTCGAAAATTTTCACGATCGCAATACTTACACTTACTATATATTACATATATACGTAAGTGAAAGTAAAAAATATAGAGATTGCATTTGGTATGGCCAAAAGTCCGGTTTAAAAAAAAGAACCCGGATATTTCCGTCAAAAAAACTTCTGTCAATTTGGGTGAGACGGGAGGAAGGGGCCAAACGCTGGCTATTGCTAACAGCAAAATATTTTTTTAAAAACTCTTGTGCGCGCAACACACAACTTTCACTTACCTCTCTACTTTGAATAGAAATTATTTTCTGACCATGTTGAGATTACGAATTTTTCATTACCAACCATAGATAGGTAAAAAGTTGTCACACTAATTTTATGCGGATAATTTTTGGATTTCACAAGGGGAAAATTCATCAAATTATTCTCCAATTCAATTTTCTATATTATATGACGATTTTTCGGAATAAACGGACGTTGATGCCTAATTATTTAAATATAATATCAGATATACAATTATTAAACTACTGTAAATGTATATAAAGTTATAAATATAAGCTTTATATATCCATGAAATATTTTTATATTCCACTACTTCCTTATGCCACTATGAAATAGATTTTTAAACAATTCCATTGCCTTGATTCACTGGATTCTAAATACTTTTTTTTGTTAACTTAAAAAATTATTATTTATAATTTTTCGGCACTCGCCATTACTTTCTACGACTTTCTATATTAGATATTGTTTATTCTAAAATTATCCGCTTTTCAACGTTATATTATACGTATACCTTCTGACGAGTATTTTCGGAATTTCATTTTCGACCTAAATATACACTTTTCCATTTTACTCCATTTTTTAGTTATCGAATTCTTTCAAAAGTTATATTTAGCATTTTTTCATAACTTTTAATAATGGGCTATAGTTAATTATTTAATATCACCAAATTAAATGTACTTTAGGGGAAGACATGTTGAACATTTAAGCATTTAAGTCCTGTAAAGTGACATTTATGGGGATAAGACCTCAATGACATTAAGGACCACTTAATTATACAATGATACGCTGAGTGTATTTATTCACAATGTGCCTTTTAAATATTATTATTATTAATTGCACAATTCTACATGTGCGTTGTAATCCTGAGATCTCTGCTATTTGTTTTGCTTGGTTGTGTTCTGCATGGTAAATTTTCTTTGTTATACATGTATTTTTATTCATTTATGATACTTATTCCATAAATATATTTATATATAGATAGTAAATATATTTATATATAGATAGTAAAAATATTTGAAATATAAAATATTTATGATGTTTGTTATATACATTTTTTTTTTTGTTTTTGTCTTCTTAAACTGTACCTATTTTCTTCTAATTGTAAAACCTATTTCTACTAACACTAAATGGGTCAGACTCCATGGCCAAGATGTATATTAAGCCAATAAAATGTTTCTATTCTATTCTACACTGAATTTAATCAAAATCGTTGGAGTTGTTTTTGGAAAAACTTTAAAAATGTATATATCCGTTGATATAAAGTGCCACTCCGGTTAGTCGATTTTAACGCACAACTTTCACTTACCCCTCTACTTTGAATATAAATTATTTTCTGGCCATGTTGGGCTATTATAACATTTTTAAAGTGCATTTTTAACCGAGCTAAAACTTAAAGCTTACAGTTTACAAATCATTAATACCACTAAAATAACAAAAATCCTATTTATTATATAGACGATTTATTATGGATTGCACGATCCGTTGATTATGGATTGTACGACTATCAATTATTAAACTGTTTTTTTTTTCATTGTAAAATTTACTAATATGGAATTACGAGATTTTCATTGCCTGCCATATATAGATCAAAAGATCTCACACTAATTTTAAGTGTATACTGTTGGCATATCGCAAAGGAAAAATTTATTAAATTATTCACAAACTTAATTTTCTAAAAGTTTACATGGTGATTTTCCTGAATAAACGAACTATAGTTACCTAATAATCTAAATATAATATCAGATCTAGAGTTATTAAACTACAGTAAATGTATTTAAGGTTATAAACGTATCAATGAAATATTTTTATATTTCACTTCTTCTTTCACACAAGTACAATGAAATGGTATCTTAAACAATGTCATTGCCTTGAATCCATGGATTTTAAATACTTTTTTAAACTTTAAAAAAAGTTTAAAAGTTTACATTTATTAAGAAAATTTCATTTAATAATCCTTAAAAACAACTGATTTACAATAAATAATGTTAGTTTTCAGAAATTGTTATATATATATATATATAAATATATATATATATATATATATATATAAATATATATATATATATATATATATATATATATATATATATATTATTTTCGCACACTCTCCGTTACCTTCTTCAACTTTATTTATTAGATATTATCCGTATACCTGCTGACTTATTTCCGGAGATTCATTTTCGACCTGGATAAGCGTTTTTCTTTTTTACTCCTTTATTCAATTATAAAATTCTTTAAACAATTATATTTAGCCATTGTTTATAGTGACTGTCAATAAGAGAGTTATTTTTTAAAAATAAACCAAATTAAAGGTACTTTAGTGGAAGTATGAAAGTACTTCCATAATATGGAAGTACTTTAGTATATATGAAAATTGGGCGTTTAAGTCCTGCGAATTGACACCAATGGGGGTAAGACTTAGCTGTTATTAGCTATTATCAAACAACTTAATAATACACTGATATACTGAGTTAAATCAAAATTGTTAGAGCCGTTTTCGAGAAAATCGTCAAAATGTGTTTCACTGCTGATATGAAGTGGCACATCCGGTCAGCTAATTTTAAGGAAAAAGTTGCTGTCACATAAAACCCTTAAATACGTAATATTCGTTTCGTACGATTTTTCGTTTTTGACCGAGACTGTTCACACAAAGAGATTATTTTGCTGGACATGGTTATTTGGACTCAGAGGACCTCGTGTAAAACGTGTCTTTCCGTTGAAAACCCAGATTCGAAAATTTTCACGATCGCACTACCTTCCCTTACTGTACATTACATATTCAGGTTAGTGAAAGTCATTGTCAATTCGGTCCAAACAACGAGAATGTTTTAATTTCCACTAATATCTGCTTTTATGAATGTTTGAAGAGTTTGTAATCGTTTAAAAATACTTTAAAAAATCGTTTAAGAATATTTAAACGTACTCCCAATATAAGAATAATTACTCCCAATATTTCTAGAATGCAAGATTGAAAAATGGCAATTTTTCAGATTCGATAGTTTGCAATTCTACCAGCGATCTTTAAAAGTCAATGATGGTATATATTTTCGAAAGACAACAAAAGTGTTAACAACCGGAAGGCTAATATGGTACAGTCCATGGTACAGACCCCTTTTTATCAAATTATTAACATCCGCCTGAAACTTCGTAAATAGCTTCGTCTCAGCGTAACATACAACTATTTCATTTACGAAAATTCTCGGAATTGGGGCGTTTTCATTCTGGAGATCGTTAAGCTTTGTTTATTTAATTAGATACTAAAAACTAGTAAATACCTATGTAATTGTTTTCGACTTGATCGTAAAATAATTTGAGCACAAATTCGAGAGAGAAGGTGGCCTTCAAAAATATTGAGTCGTTTGGCGTGTTCTCCACTCGAAAAATGTCAAAATAACGAGGTTGTATAGGCCAAACGGCCCATTATTTTTATAGGCTAGCCTTTTTTTCGATTTTGTGATCAAATTATCTTACGATCCAAGTGGAAAGCAAATAGGTATATATAGTTCCTAATTAAATAGGCAAAGTTTGTTGACCTCCAGATTGAAAATGCCCCAAAATTCGTTTTCAAAGAGTTTTCGTAAATAAAATAGTTGTAGGTTACGATGAGATGAAGCTATTCACGTATTTTGAGGGGGATGTTAATGTTTTGATAAAAAGGGTTCTGTACCAGGGACTTAAAATACATGTATGAAATATTGTTATTGAAAACTCGGATGGTTTCACGATCGCAATACTTTCCTAAACTGTGTATTTCATAAACTAATAAGTGAATGAAAAAAATAATTCTTCAGTGAACAAATAAGTGACACGTTTGAGATCGCTAGAATTAAGATGGATTTCAACAATTTATGTTTGTTACCCAGTTGGCGAAGTAAGAAAATACATAAATTAAAAAAAGAAAACAAAGAATACTTTGTTGGAATTTCGAAACCTTTATTGGATAAATTTATTTTCAAATAGCGTCACACAAGGAAAGGTCGCTAACATCTAACGATAAGGTGCACATACAATTCTTACGACCAACTAAAATAGAAACAGCTCCATTCATCACGGATTGGCTTATCTCGCTTCTAGATACCCTGGCCTCGATATCCTTATCTTGCTATAATAACAAGTAATTACATCCAACGTACGAAATAATCAATGAAGAAAAAATTTGAATTGACAAATATTTTTCTTTACTTAATTTATACTATTTAAGTTTTTTTTACAATTACTTCACAAAATAACAGATAAACTCAATTTTTTCAACAGATTATACATTTCAGCTTTGAGTAAAAAACAAAAATTGTATAATTTTTGGGCAAAATATGAAACATCTGGTGCGGTGTTCGCATCATACAACTTTTACTTACCACCCTACTTTGAGTAGAAATAGGCACTTTCATAGATATGGAAGTGAAAGAAAAAAACGAGTCGTTATTTCTAAGGAGAACCCTAATTATCATACACAATTTCTCAGGAAAGATGATAAAGTATTCAAATCTATATATATAAAAATGAATGTATGTCTGTCTGTCCGTCTGTTTGTCCTTTGTGCATTACTAAACCATTCATCCGAACGGCATGAAACTTTCGGAAGTTTGGGAAGTTCCGTACACTCCTGGGAAGGTTTCTGGCATAGTACTTCTGTCTTACGATAATTTTATATATGTAAAAAAAATAAAAATGTAAATGTTTTTTCTGTCCAAAGCCGCAAAAAAATGTGTCGCTATAAACTGTAGTGCCAAAACGGCTTTACCGATTTTAACGAAACTTGGCTAAAGTCTTCCCCTTGAAACCCTTTTAATCTATGTGTATAACATACTTTCCCGAAAACAAGCTGAAAAATGTTACGATGAATTCAATATTCTATTTGCCAATAACTAAAAAAGTGCAAAATTTTTATTGATAATACCCATATTTATATGAAAGATTTCTGAAATGCTGACAAAAAAAAAAATCATCGAAATCGGACGGTTCGTTGCAGAGTTATAGAGTTTTAAACATTTACTGCTTTCTCTTCAGAAAAGGCCGTTTCCTTTTGCTTCCTCACTACCGAACGTCGGCAAGCATTGTTTTTTTCTTTATTGATTAATCGAAAATTTTATAATTACTACAGTAATTGAAATTATCATTTGAAGAAGTTATATGATTCTCATTATTTAGGTCAATACTATTATACTTTTTTTTAAATTAATTTTTTAATTTAGTTTTATAAGTTAAACTTAGACTGTTTCTGATGATTATGAATGACGGCGTATTCACTCAGATGATTATGAATGTTCAATTTGAATCATGAGAAAAAAAATCATTAGAATTAGTTTAAATTGAAGCCATTTTACAGACAAATTTGTTTCCCAATTTTTAAAAAATGACACATGTCCTTTGCTACTAATCTACTCATATGTGCTTTCTATTTTATTTCTTTTTCATTTTGCCAGGCTAAGCCACAGCAGCGCTTGGCCGGGTAAAGCTAGTTGTACAATAATATCAAAATCAATATTTTTTAAAATAAGTTCAGAAATTCTATATTCATTAACACCACATTAACAAATCATTAACACCATTAAAATAACAAAAACCCTATTAATTAAATCAATGGCAGACAATAAAAACCTCGATACTCCATCTGTTTTTGTAAACCACATAACTCCAGTCTGTGAGCTATATATATGCCAAGAGAGATTTGAAAGTATTTCTCTATATTCAACATATAATTGATTATGGATTGTACGGGTATTAGTTATTAAACTGTTATTTTACACTGTAATGTTTACTAAAATTAAATTACGAAATTTTCATTGCCTACCATTGATAGGTCAAAAGTTTTTAAACTAATTTTAAGCGGATAATTTTTGGATTTCACAAAGGGAAAGTTCATCAAATTATTCACTAATTTAATTTTTTAAAAGGACAAAAGACCATTTTTTGGAATAAACGGAAGTTGATACCTAATTATTTAAATATAATACCAGATCTATAATCACTAAACTACAGTAAATGTATTTAAGGTTATAATCATATTCTTTATACTCCATGAAATATTTTTATATTTCACTTATATTTATATTTTTAGTATTTTAGACAATGGCATTGGCTTGATTCGGTGGATCTCAAATACTTTTTTCACAAGCTTAGAAAAAAATTTAAAAGTTTACATTTAGTAAGAAAATTTCGTTTAATTTTCTTGGAAAGATGTGATTTACGTTAAATAATGTCAGTTTTCTGAAATTATTATTTATATTTTTTTTGTCACTTTTCGTTATCTTCTACAACTTTATTTATCGGATATTATTTGTTTCTAAAATTCTCCGCTTTCCAACGACATATTATACGTATACATTAGGTTTTTTTACATAACATAAAGGGGACCCTACACGGTAATTCATGAATGAACGTCACAAGAAGTTCCAAGATTGCCCGCGATCGCTTTGATCATGAAGACCCTTACACGTTCAATCATTACTGATCATTACTTATGTGAAGTTTCCACTTTTTTTTCTCTCCAATTTATTGTCTACTTGACTTTTTAAAGAAAAAATATTTGAAAATGGTTAATAATAACATAGACTAGGGATATAAACAACTATTAACTTTTATGAAATTATTTACTTAATAACGAGACTTAGGTAAACTAACCTATCTAGTAGTAAGGTTAGTCTCATAGAAAATCGTTTTGACAAAAGTTAGTAAAATATAAGTCTACTACTTACAAAAATTAAGGAAAGGTATTGCGAAAATAATAAATTTGTTGAGGAAAATGGGAAAAGAACTGATAAATATACACAACGTTAAAGTTTTTTTTTTTCTTAAAGTAAATTGTGAAGTTTCCTCTTTTTTTTTTAATATGTTGCTCACTTGACTATTTAAAAGAAATAGTTGAAGATGGTTTAAAAATATAAACTAAGGATATGAAAAATTATTTAACTATTTACATATAATGAAAATTAGAAATTTATAATGGTTGTGAGGCCTAGGTAACCTAACCTATCACTTCTCGTGAATGAACCTTTGATTTCCGGATGTTCGGAAATCCGCAGCACACCACCATCAGTACTTCATTCACTACCTTACACGACGATTCGGAACGTCATTAGTGCAATTCCGATTGACCGTGTAGGGTCCCCTTTAGAATCGATTGAAACAATTAATTACCATTTGTTTTTTCCGCCAGTCTAAAAAATTTAATTTTTTAGTTTTTTATCACTAAAAATTTCCTTCTACGACTGTCTGTTTTAACTATTTATTTGATTACAATGAATACATACCACAATTTTAATCCATTTTCAGGTTGAAAAATCAATAATATATAGTCCACAAAATTTTCATAACTTATATTGTAGTAAGTTTTTATTGATAAATAAAGTAATATTTTATAAATTGCTCAACTCCTGGGAGGAAGTATTGAGAAGAATATGGGGCGGAATCTTTGAGAATGGAGTTTGGAGTAGAAGAAAGAATGAGGAGATGCGGGAACTCTATGGTGAACCTGATATTGTGGCATTGATAAAAAGAGCCAGAATCACATGGTTAGGTCATGTGGAAAGAATGCCAGACCAAAAAATGCCAAAGAAGACGCTGCATGAGAATCCGGATGATAAAAGAAGTATAGGGCGCCCTCGGATCAGATGGCTGGAGGATGTTGAGGACGATCTGAGATGAGGAAGATGGAGGGAAGTAGCGCAAGACTGTGGAGATTGGTTGGGGGTAGTAGAGGAAGCCCTGGTTCTTGCAGGACCATAGCGCCAATATAATAAATAATAAATAAAAAAAAGTAATATTTTTAAACTTGTACCACTACAAGCTATGAAGGGTCTTCGGTCAGTACTTTGTCAGGAAGTACTGTTTCTTGGTCGACAGTCGTGCAATGAGGTAATTTGACCGAGATCACGCTCAACCGTTAAATTTTCCCACTTGATTAATTATTTAATTGAGGGTTCCCATTTTAATGAGGTTGGGTGTGCCCCCAGGAGGTTCTCCCGACCCCAGAGCCGATCCACAACCGACGAAACACAATAAATAATTTATCTGCCATTAGTCGGACTCGAACCTAGGACATTGAGCATTGGAAGTCAGCACGCTACCCCACTCCCCGTATTATTCTTGAGGTTTAATAAATTGAAAAAAAAAAAAATCGTTTCTATTCCAAGTAGGGTGGTAAGGGCAAGTTATGTGATGAACCATACTAGACTTTTTAAAAAAAATATTTCATCATTAAATACTTTAGTAAATAACATTATTTTATCTATTTAAATGATTTTCTGACTATTATCTCTACCCATAACTTGTCAATATCCTCGTGGTCCTCGTCAGAAAACTCCAAAGCTTCAAACCTATTCTTAACATCTAGCTCAAATTGGGTTTTAATCGATGAATTTTTTAATTTTTCCAAATTAAAATTCTCAAAATCGGAACGGTTTTCTTTTCTCTGTTTTATATTAAGTTTATATCGAAGTTTCACGATTCACGTTTACATTTAGTAAGGGAATTCCATTAAATTTCCTAGGAAACATGTGACTTACGTAAAATTTATATTATTTTCGCCACTCTCCGTTACCTTCTTCAACTTTATTTATTAGATATTATTTTTTCTAAACTTCCTAGATTTCTAAAGATATATTATATGTATACCTGCTGACTTATTTCCGGAGATTCATTTCCGATGCAGATAAGCATTTTTCTTTTTTACTCCTTTATTCAATTATAAAATTCTTTAAAAAGTTATGTTTAGCCATTTTTTATAGTTACTATCAATAAGAGAGTTATTTTTTAAAAATAAATCAAATTAAAGGTACTTTAGAGGAAGTACGTATATGATCATTGGGCATTTAAGCCCTGTGAAGTGACATCAAAGTGGATAAGACTTATCTGTTATTAGCTATTATTAAACAACTTAATAATACACTGATATACTGAGTTTAGTCAAAATCGTTAGTTACAAAGGACCTCTTCTAAAACGCGTATTTCCGTTGAAGACCTAGATTCGAAAATGTTCACGATCGCACTACCTTCCCTTACTATATATTACATATATAGGTAAGTGAAAATAAAAAGTAAAAATAGACACTCGGGATGCACTAATTAAACGTATTGAAAATGCTGCAGGTGTCATTAAAAGAAGATATGAAACCAGAAGGAGGGCATCTGTCACCTTTGGAAGACGAAGTCGATATCGAGGAACCCGTCGCAGCAATCGAATAGCAAACAATCGAATCTTAAAATTACTATTAGGGTAGTCATTATCAATTAGCCCAAACAACGAGAATGTTTTAATTTCAACTAATATCTGCTTTTATGAATGTTTGAAGATTTTGTAATCGCTTAAAAATATTTTAAAATATCGTTTAAGAATATTTAATTACAATTACTCCCAATATTTCTAGAAACATAGAATAATATCAAAGAAATTTGAATATGAATAATTAAAATGAAATATTGTGTTGATTTTTCAAAAGTCGCTATAACATTTCCTAGTTACTGATTCTACAGGTAAATAATTCTGAGGTCATCCAAGAAATGGCTGAATCTCTGTTGACTGATTGGTAACATGAGGAGCGCCTATCCGATGACCAGTCCTACAACTCCTGGAGGATATCAGCCAAACCCAATCCACAAGAAACACATCAAGGGGAAAATCACATCACCTTTGTTCGCATCATTAGGTTAAGTGGTGGATTAGGTTATTTTAATTAGGTTATTCTTTGCCCCTCCGTATGTTTCAATAACACATCACTACCGCAAACAGACAACGGCAAGGAGTTAGAGAATGTTGACTGCTTGCATATTTCACAAGAAATGTCTGTTTTCGTCGGTTTTTCCATCGAAACTCGATAATATATCTCTCGAAGAAATTTATTACAATAAATTTTAAAGAAAATTAAATTTCCTATGTACGTCATGCATACACGTTAATATGTGAGAGGGTTAAGGGGCTGTTAAATCTCATAGAATCAAAGGCATATTTCACTCATAGTATCTTGAAGAATATTACTCAGACGGAAAACCGTAAGCATTATTTTTTTTAAAGTTAATTAAATTTCTTAATCTCAACTTTCAGTTGAGAACAAACTGTTTATCTACAAGACCATCCTGAAACCTATCTGGACCTACGGACTCGAACTGTGGGGTCAACAAAACTTTCTAACATCAATCGCATTCAATCCTTCCAGTCTAAAGTTCTTCGAACAAAAGCCGATGCTCCATTTTATGCAACCAATAAAACCCTACACAATGACCTTAATATACCATTTGTACTTGACCTAAACCCAGAAAATTTTTCCAAATTTCACCATAATCTTACTCATCATCCTAAGCCTGTAGCACAGTCTCTATCTACCTCCAGTCATCCCTACAATCCTCCTCGGAGGTTAAAACGGCAGTGGCCCCGCGACCTTTTGTAAAAATGTATATATTGGAGTACTCTCACTGGCCAGATTCCTCACTCATGTCCTGAACGTCTGTTGCTCTGGTGCCCTCCATCAGCCTCCATTGGCTTACTACACCGGTGACGCGGCTGGGAGAGAAGCACTAGGACCTCCTGGAGTCCTGCTTTGGCTTCCACAGTTGGGGGACAAAGCTTGATTCGGAGTCTCCTGGACCAATGTAAATATTGTACATAGGTCTGAATGTGTTTTATTTATTTTGTTATTATTCGGCTAATCTGTTATTTTAATTATCTTGTATATTGCTTTATCTTTATATATATATATATTTTATTTTTTCCTTTCTTATGTACATATTGTGTGAGTGAATACTATAGCCCTAGTACCAATGCCCTTCAGTGTGGCGGACTGTATTAATACTCAGTAAAAGTTTTAATAATTAAATTTCCTAACATTTGAGCTCTAGAAATTGAAAAAATAAACAACAATATAGATCACCATTTGTGTAAATTTATTTTAAGAAATAACATTTGTTACAACCATCCAACGGATATATTTATTACTAGCTGATATGTCCATCGTTAACGGGTGTATAGTTAAAATTTGAGAATCTTTTTTTGAGAAAGATATTGTATTATGGGGGGATTCAAATTTAATTTCATAATATTGGGTGGGAAAAGGGGGTAATTTTAATTTTGAGAAGTTTTTCTTCCGATTTTCGGCTAATCCGTTTGGTTAATACAAAAATTGTATACATTTGTTAGGCCAGAGAAAGTGAATCGAATGACACCTTGAAAGGGAAGATCGGACAAAGTTGAAAAATGAATGTGTTTTACACGTGTTTTAAGCGACAACGCGTTACCAGATGTTCGGGATTTTTCCTGTTGAGTTGTGATGAATTTTTCCATCAGTTGAATAGTACAACTTTTAAATGTGACTCGCGATAGAGAGGGTTGGAATGATAATCGAAGTAACTGCCTAACCGGGACGTCAAGACACATTACTCATGAATTCATAAGTATGGTTCTACTCAATATTTTGTTTTCATTTCAAGCTTATGTTTAAGGTCAAACAACCTTAAATATAGTGTCAAAAGTCAACCACTAGCTATTGCCGAGCTTACCCCTGACAAAATTTTTTATCTGTCTGTATGACCGCATTGTCATACAGACAGATAAAAAAACTTTTAAAAGTGGATTTGGTGTCTGTATAATGTAAGGAACGAAAAGAAATCATGGAATGGGTTGATTCTATTCAATATACAGACAAAACCTTTATTTTATTTATATAGATTATCTTTAACCTATAAACATATGTTTATTATTAACATTTATCATCAACGATGTAGAGATGGTTGACCGTTGATATAATATGAGAAGGAGTTAGTCGAGGGTGCGGTCAAATAAATAAAAAATTAAAATATATTAATTATTTTAATTTTTGCCGACGTTTCGACCCACTTTGCAGGTCGTCTTCAGGGCGTAGGATGTGGCACTGCGGGAGGCAGTTGTCAACTGCAGCAGTTGGCAAAAATTAAAATAATTAATATATTTTAATTTTTTATTTATTTGACCGCACCCTCGACTAATTCCTTCTCATATTTATTATCAACATTAACCGATATCTCCAGACAAATTACTCAAGAATTCATAACTTTGGTTCTACTCAATATTTTGTTTTCATTTAAAACCTATGTTTCAAGTCAAGTAAACCTAAATATAATGTCAAAATTTCAAAAGTCTACAATAAGCCATTGCTGAGCTTACCCCTGAGAAAATTTCGTTGCAATGCGGACATACAGACAGACAAACATTTTTTAAAAAGTGGATTTGGTATCTGCAATGTATGAAATGGTAGGATATCATAAAACAGGTTTATTCTATTCAATGTACAGATAAAACCTTTATTTTATTTATATCGATAATCTACGGTTTGTTGAATTTTAGCTTCACCATCTTTAAATTTAATTCTGATAGCTATCAAATCTTTATGTTCAATAGTTTCCGATAAATGGTCTTTTAACACACATGCTTTTTTTTTTTTTTTTAGATACGAGTAATAACCATATTGTGATTTTTTTTTTTAAAGAAAATATCATGGAAAATTCTATTTCAACGAAAATAATAATTATAAACTACTTTGCAATGAATTTATCATTTTAAATTTTCAGAGCTGTTCATATATTCAGTAGTTTTAAAGAAAAAGTTCATCGAACTACTAATTTTTTTTATCGATACAAGAAACATCTATTTTTAAAAATTGATTTCGTAATCCGTCGAATTGTATAGACACTGCTATTCCTAAAATGACATTGTTATTAAGTACTTTTTAGTGTATGTTGCTAGTTTTAATAATAAAGCTCTTTATGTTGAATATTTCCAAAGAAACAGTTTTTCAAAAAATATTCACGTTAAATTAAAAAAAAATAAATACAAATATAATCATTGGAATTTATATAAATATTTCTACACATACATAAAAAATGCTAACAAAAAACACTCGTTTCATCAGTTTCCTCTTAGCTCTTAACCGTCCAACTAAGAATAAAAAGAAAGTGGCCCAGAGATCTGCTTCATTAACAGTACAAAGCTCAACGCCAACGCTAATTTCCAGGTTAGTCGAAGAAAACCTGACAATGAAATTGCTAGATGCGTCACTGTACCACACAGTCTCAAATAAAAATAAAAAATCATAAAGAATTAATTTATTTTCAGAAGGCACCAATGATGAAAGTCTTTTCTCACAAAATATCCTTCAACGGAACATATAAAAAAAAATTAATGTCCGACTTTTAAAAAAAAAATATTTTTTTTCTGTCGTCCGAGTTTCTGTCTAAAGATAAGATTATCAAATGACGCAGAAGATACGGATGCTGTTATCAAGATGCCAGTGATCCAAACTTATAACGCCATTACATACTTAAAAGTAATTATGAAAGATCTGATTTGCTTTATCCTGTCTTCAAGCATTCATTACTTTAAGACATTATCAGGTAGGTACTTCAGTAACTAATAGTTAAGTCCATGAATGATCCATATGATTTGTTTTCTCTATTTCATCCCTCAAAAAGTTAAACTGTTCGGAGTTAAACGGAAGTTGAATTTCGGAAAGATAAAAATTTTGTAAAAAATATATAAGATAAAAACTGGAGCCCCACTTGGCAAGAGGGATACAGACTAAAATCCAATAAAGAAATATACAGAAATTTGGAAAATTTGGAAACAGTCGTTAGGACCAGAAGACTGAGGTTCTAAGGGCACATGGTCGAAAAAATAATAATGAAAAAAATAATTACGATGATAACATTGGATATCCGAAAACAAAAAAATTATTAACTATTAGTAATACTAAAGAACCTAAAAAATATTTTTAAAATCGGAAGATTTGGTAAAAGGATAAGTTGCTCCAAATATTTAACAAATGTTCTAAAGCTGATTGTTTTGTCTTAAAGAAACTCTATGACGGATCTTCGTAATTACTGGACGGATTTCGATGAAAGTTTTTTTTTATCGTTTACGAAATTCCAATGACTTCAAAATATGCCGTGAACCAAAAAAGGGAAAAGTGTTTGAGTTATTCACAAATGTAATTTTGAATTCATCAAAACTCCTTTTCAGTTCCTTTTTTTTCGAGGAAGTATGTTATAAACATAAATTTATAGTGTTTCATATTGAATACTTTAGGAAAGCTTTTAATAATACCGCTACAGCCGTTTTAGTGCTGTAGTTTGCAGAGAAACGGGATTTTCCGCCACCATCTTGAAACAAAATGGTGGCTGGTGATGAGACCCCTCAAAGGATCTCTCTAACACCAACTTGATATTTCAACCTTCCAGCTTTGTTAGGAGGATCTGTGGAAATGCGCAGTACTTAAAAGAATAGGTAAAAACGTGAAAAAACGTTCTCACATGCGGAAATTTTGATGAAACTTTTAAAGATTATTAGTATTGTTCAGCCTGGGAACCGACTCTGTTTACTAAATTTCAGCTTATTCGGTCAAATAGCGCCCGCTGGGGAAGCCGAAACATATATATATATATATATATATATATATATATATATATATATATATATATATATAATTGATACAAAAATTGAATATTTTATTTTAAAGAATAGTTATTCATATTTGAAATTATATACAGGTATAATTACAGGTATAATCAGAGCCCTCGATATGTTTTCGACTGCTCGAGCTGATTCTAAAGTCAACAATCAAATAACAATGTTATTTCCATTGGGAGCGTTAATATTAACAGTTTTATTTAAGTGTCTCTCCAGCAATAGGCTTTAAACATTTTTAAATCAAACAAATATGGATAGTGCCTCATGTTGTTAGTAATTAAATTATATGTTGTATGAAATCATATATATCATATATATTGATTATCAAGATGAGACAAATTTGTTAAAATTAATGCATTTAAATCAACTTTGAAAGAACAAACAAAAAGTTCGCCCCATACCACCTATGGCATTTTACGTTCTTCTTAAGCAGTATTTATCTGTCTATAGGGATAAGTACAAACTTATTCAAATTTTTATTGAAATGCAATGAACATCAGACTTTTCTTTTTAGCGGATCTATCTGATAGCGATTGTATTTTTATATCAAGAAGAGAATTGTAATGAGGGTGATAATTATAGACCAATATGTCTCTTTCAGGGCTTATATAAAATATATACCTTAATTTTAAAAAATAAGGTAAGGCCATTAGGTGAGGGAAAACTGGAAAATGAGCAAGCAGCTTTTCGCCCAAGACCATATCTTCGCTTTAAGGATGATAATCGAGAAAGCCTGGGATAGAAATAAAAGTTTATACCTTGCTTTTATGGATATTAAAGCTGCGTTTGACTCAGTAACAAAAGAAGAAATATGGAAAGCCCTGAGAGCAAAGAACGTGCCGAATGGCTTGCTACTAGCAATACAATCAACACAACAGGTACCAAAAGGTATTGTGAGAATTAATAGTCTGGAGTCGAAGAGCTTCCCGATGGAAAAAGGAGTAAAGCAGGGAGATAGTCTAAGTTCTCTACTGTTTATCATCTTTATTAAAGAAATAATAACAGTTCGTAAGAGAAAAGCAAGAGCTATAATTGGTCATTGGAACATGAGAACCATACTGGCACAAGTAATGGTATATGTCATTGTCCTCATCGCTAACACTACAAATAACCTCAAAAAGACTAACATGGAACCCACATACCAGACTTAAAAGGCAAGAACTTCACCGACGACTTGGTCAGTTATACAGACTACTTAACAGAAAATCTAACCTCTCAATTGAGAACAAACTATTAATATACAAGACCATACTGAAACCAATCTGGACCTGCGGACTTGAGCTGTGGGGGACAACTAAATTTTCGAACACCAAATCCTGTCAGTCTACAGTCCTCCGTATAATAGTCAATGCTCCTCATTATGTCACGAACAAAACCTTACATCATGACCTTAACATCCCTTATGTCCTTGAAGTTATTCCATTTCGATTCTCAAATTTTCATCTGAATCTAATCCACCATCCTAACTCCTTAGAACAATCCTTATCTAGCTCCAGTCATCCCTACAACCATCCTCGAAGTTTGAAACGGCAGTGGCCTCGAGACCTTTTGCAAAGACTGTCACTGGAGTTCTGGCAATGGCCAGCCTCTCCACTCAAGTCATGAGCGTCTGTTGCTTTATTGCCCTCTCTCAGTTTCCACTGGACTCCAATGACGGTGCCGCGGCTGAGAGAGAAGCACTAGGATCTCTTAGAGTATCGCTTTGTCGTTCAAACGTGGAGGAAAGGGTTGGACTCGGACCTCCCTTGCTGATTATAAATATTGTAATTAAGTATGAATGTTTTTCTTTTTTGTATATTTATTTGTTTTACTTATGACTTATTTAATTTGCTACCAATTTCTGTACTATTTTTAAATTTGATTTCAAGTTACATTTCTTTGGTTTTATAGTTTTTGCCTTTGTTATATAAATATATATTTTTATTTATTTTCATTATTTTATCAGCTTTAGTACTCAGTGCCCTTAAATGTGGCAAAATGTATTATCTAATCCAACAAGGAGGACGAGAGCTCCATCAAATACATATAACATGCAATAATGAGGAAGTCATGAATGAGTTCTCCTACCATGGAACTGTGATCACCGGAAATAGAAAAATCCAACCAGAAATATCCCAGAGGATAGGAAAAGCTAATAGTGTGCACTACTCCAGCTAAGTAATTTTGTCACAGAGAAATAACAACCATTGCCCGCCTTCAACATAACCTTAATCTCATCATGAATTTCTAGTTTAGTTTTTTTTCTAGTTATCGTAGACCCTTGATACCTAAACTTTTCTACATATTATCTTCTATATCGATGTAACCGAAATTTTTTTTTTTTGGTTTATTATTTTCAATAATCAACCATTGTGTTCGACCAAAAAATTCAAAAACTTAACCCCCTCTCAAAATTTGAGGTTTCACGTTTCAAGACGCGTAGAATTCGAAAAACGATTAAAATTTCTTTGTCGGTCCGCCGTTTTCTCCGAAACTACTGGACCGATTTTTTTTCAAATTTTGAGATAAAATCAGAGGTCACCCGAGGATGATCCTCCTTCATCGACATTACTATCCGCCTTTTACTTTCAAAATGGCGGCCGAAAAACCTGCGTTGCTATAGACTGTAGCTCCTAAACGAATGTACAGATTTCAATGAAACTTCGCTAAAGTCATTTTCTCGACGCCCTTTAAATTTATCTATATAACATACTTCAACGAAAAGAAGCTGGAAGAAAAGTTACGAGGTATGGTAAAATTAAATTCCGGATAACTCGAAAAGTTTGTACTTTTTTTTTGATATTGTGATAATCGGACAATTAGGAGCAAAGATATGGTATTCGGTTTTTTAAATGTGTTCTACTCCAAATGTTATATCCTTGGTTTGGTTTTTAAGTATTGAATGTGTTACTGAACTAATGCTATTTTTTTTAGCATATTACTAATGATTAAAAAAAAAAAAGTTTAGTCCAATAATTGGAATCACCTTTTGTTTATTTTTCTTTGTAACTCGGAAGGTAATGTTACTTTAGATGTGTAATTGTTTGGAAATAATAAACCATTGTGAAATAATTTGCAGCGTTTTTTTTTTTTCAGCTAACCATATGTTTTGTCTTATCTGAATTTATTTCGAGCCTACTTCTTTACCGGCTTTCATTAACGTTGTCGTATTAAGGTTTATAATTTCCGTGTTTTCGCTCAACAGGACTAAATCATCCACACAGATTCAAACCTTTTTAGGTACGCATTACCTCCCTAATGGTATGTTCTAATGCTAGATTAAACAGGACAGGTGAAAGGGTATGTTCCTGTTTGAACCCCGAACGAACCTCGAACTATTCCAAAAAATAATTACAAATTCTAACATGGAATCATAAACCTTTTTGAAATCGATATACAGTTGGTATCCTATAAAATACCGTTGTTCTCTAAGATTTGCTGTAAAGAAAATATTTAATCAAAAAAGAAGAGAAGAATAGCTGGGGTGATCAGTCAAATAAGAATGCAAAAATAAATGATAATATTTATTTTGACATTAGCCGACGTTTCGACCTGAAGTTCAGGCCATCATCAGGACTAAGAAAAGAACCAGATAACAAGGTATGAGAAACATAAGTAGTGTAGGTAAAAAAATTAAAGTAAAATGCAGTTATTAGAATAATGACAATATTAAGAACTAAGAGATAAATGATAAGCGGTACAAAGTGTGGAATGATGAAGTAAACATAATCAAAAAAGGTGAAATAAGTATTAAAAAGGAAATCTTAGAATAAAATGTAAAACAGAAAAATATGAAGTTATATAAGAAATGGAAATAAATAGTAAAATTAAGATATTGTGAATAGAATAGTTAGATAGAAAATTGAGATGTTGTAAAGTCTATCAAGATATAAGTTGTAAGGTCTTGATAGAAGAAGATATGCAGATGATTTAGTCTTGTTGAGCGAAAACACTTAATACGACAACATTAATGTAAGCCAGTAAAGAAGTGGGCTCGAAATAAATTCAGATAAGACAAAACATATGGTTAGCTGAAAAAAAAAAAAAAACGCTGCAAATTATTTCACAATGGTTTATTATTTCCAAACAATTATGCATCTAAAGTAACATTACCTTCCGAGTTACAAAGAAAAATAAACAAAAGGTGATTCCAATTATTGGTCGAAACTGTTTTTCTTTAATCATTAATTATATGCTGAAAAAAATAGCATTAGTTCAGTAACACATTCAAAATTTAAAAACCAAACCAAGGATATAACATTTGGAGTAGATCATATAAAAAAAACCGAAGACCATATCTTTGCTCCTAATTATCCGATTTTAACGATTTTTTTTTTTAGGAAATTTAAATACCTTTGTCTAAAGTCTATCAAGATATAAGTTGTAAGGTCTTGATAGACGTTACAACATCTCAATTTTCTATCTAACTATTCTATTCACAATATCTTTCCATTTCTTATATAATTCATTTTTTTCTGTTTTACATTTTATTCTAAGATTCCCATTTTAATACTTATGTCACTTTTTGATTAAATTTACTTCATCATTCCACACTTTGTACCACTTATTATCATTTATCTCTAAGTTCTTAATATTGTCATTATTCTAACAACTGCATTTTACTTTAATTTTTTTTTTCTTTACCTACACTACTTATGTTTATCATACCTTGTTATCTGGTTCTTTTCTTAGCCCTAATGATGGCCTGAACTTCAGGTCGAAACGTCGGCTAATGCCAAAATAAATATTATCATTTATTTTTGCCTTCTTATTTGACTGATCACCCCAACTATTCTTCTCTTCATTATTCGCGACAGTCAACGATTTACCAATTATGTATTCAATCAATAATTATTTCCGTCCATTATTTTAATAGTTGAAATGATTTTTTTTTTTTTACATTTGGAGTAAAAATATTTATTTTTTTAACGTTAAATGTAAGATTTTGGTTGGTGGTAATACTTTATATTATTATTTTTTCGGAATCTACACACCAAAGACAGGAAAATAAGGTAAAATTGTTTTTTTTACCGCCGGTCTGTGTGATCCATCAAGAGAGGACCGTAGGAAGAAATTACCGACTAGTTCCTACTAAGATGGTTACCCTCGCCCTGGAAGGAACAATAAACACAAGCCAGAACAGAACCTCCAGCGGGTGGGGCCAAATATAGCCGTGCTCTTGTCTCAACCGTTCTAGTCTGGCTCAACTAATAGGAGGCTGAATAGAATAGATCTTATATATTACGGACCTGGGGTCACATATTTCAATGAAACTTTTTTTTTGGTGATATTAGGTCGAAAAATATTAGAGCCATGTCTTATACATCCATATCTAATATTTTGTATATACACATCGCCAAAGGGATCATAGGAGCAGACTATCAGATCTAATCGGGGGGAGAGCTAGGGGGAGGGGGGAGGAGAGGACGATGGATCGCTACCAAGAAAGCCTCAGGTGTTTATATTATGTATAAAACTTATGAGTGATAATCAACATAATTATTTTTAAATGAACAATATATAAAATAAAATAAAATATATTTATAAAAATATATATATATATATATATATATATATATATATATATATATATATATATATATATATTATAACTTATTACATTATATATCACCTTGATATAATATAGTCTATATAAATTTCATTTTTCAAGCTCTACATGGTGCTATAAAAAAAAAAAGATTGGAAAATTAATTAATTACCATTATCATTAGTGTTGCCCAAAATCGGTCTTGGTCTTGCACTTCGCAAGACCAAGACGAAGGGCGCCTAACTGTTGCAAGACCAAGACCAGGACTGGTAAAAAAATCGATTATTTTAATAAAAATTGAGGCAAAATAGTTGCTAATACTTGACAATCTTGGTTGTTATATGTTAATATTTGGTAAAACCAATATATTTTTGTATTAAACTCCTCTAATTTTTCATTCGGGCGTAATTAGGTTTCTTCTATCTAAAAAATTACAGTAATATCTCTATAGTAATAAGCTAATAAGTAACTGCAAGACTGTTGCTAGAGTCTTGCGCAAGACCAAAACCATGACCAAGACTGAGTTTGCAAGACCAAGACTGGTCTCGGTCTCGCATTTAGGCAACACTAATTACCATGTCAAAAGAGGGAGAAAGTTTTGTTATATAACTAACAAATAAAAAAACTTTTTGATAGGATCATTAGTGAATTGAAGTTATAGCAAAATTAAATTTTAAAACCGAAAGCTCGAAAAGAGCATGAACCATATTTGTCAAGATACATAGTGATAAATCCTGACCTTCGAATGAAATAGTTATAGAGCAAAAACAATTTATACAATGTCACCAATTATTTAAATAAAAAATCTGGGGTGTCTAGTCATACGAATTCTGCAGATTTTAAACTATTTTGCCTTAATTATATTCACAAAAACTTTTGAGAAGGAGTTAATGGGGGGGGGGGGAGGGGTGCGGTCAAATAAATACTAAATTAAAATATAGCATTTATTCAGTTTTTGCCGACGTTTCGACCCACTTTGCAGGTCGTCTTCAGGGCTACAAGAGATACAAAACATGTTGAAAATAAAAAATAAATATAAATAGATATAAAATAAGAAGAAGTTGTCAGATACAGAAATAAAAAGATGACTACACTATAGCTACAATCAAATGTAACCTCCACTAGCTTGTTATCCACTGATATCTTATTATTAGTTTATCTTATTCTTATTTTAACTTTACTATAACAATACTTATCGCAGAAAATTTTGTTTAGTGAAGAAACAGTAAACGAATATGGAAATAAGTAGATCCTATGTATTATGTAAGGAAGGAATTAATATTTTTTCTTTCGTCGATTACAATATTCCATTAAACATAATAGACCAAAATATTTATACAAATTTCTTTCCTAGGACCTATTTTTAAACGCTGAATGAAAAGATAATAAAAGTAATAAAGAAAAAATAATGCCCCAATCATAGGATATTCTAAATTATTTTTAAAAAAATAAAATGTAAGAACAATCAAATGTCTTTAAGAAATAATATAAAAGCTAATATAAAAGCCAGGAAAAAAAAGTGTAGTAGACTATTCTACTCTTAAATACAATATCTTTAAACAGGAAGACATTATTAAGTATAACGAAACTAATGGACTGTATCTTTGTTAATAATTTGTCCGAATTTTACGATTTTTTTTTTTGTTTTGTAGGTAATTTAGAAGTCTTTCTAATTGTCATGGGTACAATGGGTACAAGATAAAAATGCATACTTTTTGAGTTATTCACAAATAAAGTTTCTTTTCCTACATAACTTTTAGAAACTAGAAGAATATCGTCAAAATGAGTGGTCAATCAGGGGTTTTGATGAAGAATTGACGAAGTTATGGCGTACCGACAAAAAAACACCTTTTAGAAATAATATATAGGATATATATTTATGTGTATTTATAAATTTGTTTTACTGTATTTTTGTGTATGGGTAGATTTGAAAATATGTCAACAAAGCAATTGAATATGTACTACATATTTTTATTTTACGGTTTGAGTCAGTAAGATGAACTCTCAATTATCCGATACTTAAAGGTTAACGCGAGAAATGTGATAAAATCTTCACGTAAAAATGGTCTGTGTGTTTGTATGTTAGCAGTCTAGCTCAAAAACGAAAAGGCCTACAAAACTGATATTACGTATTTAAAATAGGTATATGCCTTTGATGTGACGGCAACTGTTTCCTTAAAATCGGCTAACTGGAAGTGCCACTTTATATCAACGCTGAAACACATTTTCACAATTTTCTCAAAAACGGCTGAAACGATTTTGATCGAACTCGGTGTATCATTGTATAATTGAGTGATCTTTAATACCAATCATGTCTTATCCTCATTGATGTCACTTTACATGGCTTAAATGCCCAATGTTCTTATATGTCTTCCTCTAAAGTATCTTTAATATGGTTTATTTAAAAAAGTTAACCATTTCACACTATTCAAAGTTACGAAAAAATGCTAAATATAAATGTTGAAAGAATTTGATAAGTTAATAAAGGAGAAAAAAAAAATGCAGAAAAACCTGCGTTGCTATAGACTGTAGCGCCTAAACGAAAGTACCGATTTCAATGAAACTTCGCTAAAGTCATTTTCTCGATCTATATAACATACTTCAACGGAAAGAAGCTGGAAAAAAAGTTACGAGGAATGATAAAATTAAATTCCGAATAACTCAAAAAGTTATGTAATTTCCTAAAAAAAAAAAAAAAAAAATCGTTAAGTATGGACAATTTGGAGGAAAGATATGGTCTCTAGTTTTTTTCCCCGAAGAGGCGAAAATTTGGATAAATTTAAAATATACTTTTTTAATTGTTGAGACTAAAAAAACCTTTTTTCTACAGATATTTAATAAAGTATCTTTCCTAAGTACATTTTTCATAAAAGGTATGTACCTAAATTTATACCTTTATTCTCAGTTCTATATTTCAATACTGCAATCACCACCTCCGGAATCAACTTACACACTGTCTGCATAGATAACTTTTTCAACTAAAAATATCACTAAAATGGCATTATTCAAAAATGTTGAAATTGGAGTTAGTCATTCTGTGGTTTATAAAAGCAGAGAAAGTCGTGTGGTTTATAAAAGCAGATGGAGTGACTAGATTTTTATTGCCTGTCGTCGATATATTAAATAAACATTTTGTAATTATAATGGTCTTAATGACTTGTTATCTGTAAGCTTTAAGGTTTAGCTCCGTTTAAAATGCACTTCAAAAAATTGTATAATAGCCCAGCACTGTCAGAAAATAATTTCTATTCTTAGTAGATCAGTAAGTGAAAGTTGTGTGTTGCGCGCACCATATTTTTGTACATATATTTGTTTGGTCAGTATAACCGAACCAATCAGCAGAAGTATAGTAAAATACATCCTTTTCCTTACACCGAGTTGATACGAGTTTGTTGTAATGGAGAAAATGTTCAAATTTGTTGTTGATAGGAAATATGAGAATTTCCAAAGGAGACACGAGGCAATGACTTTAGACCAGCACGGCAGCGCCCCTGACATTCCACCCAACAAAAGCGTTCGGCCATTGTCCACTAAGGCTACAATGCCTCCCGTATCTACACACTTCGGATGTACAGGTAATCGCTTCCTTAGAACAACATCATAGCCACCTGGGCATTTCTTTATTTGGCTACCATTTCTCTAGAAATATTTTTCTTCGCTAAAATTATATATATAAGTGTTTAAGAATTAGTTAACTTACTCATTGGTCACTATATCTCAAATATCACAAAGCCCATGAAGCTGAAATTTCGAATGGTATGGTTAGACAGCTATCAGCTGTCAGACCGAGGGCGATCTCTTGCGGCACTAAATGTAAGTTGTAACTAGCAGTCGTACAGTGGAAGTCATGGACCAACAAATAAAAAAAAATTTAAAAAGTTGAAATTATCATATTGTTTTACTTTCCTTATGTCACTTTACAGGGCATAAATGCCCATTCTTCATATGCGTCTTCCTCTAAAGTACCTTTAATATGATTTATTTGAAATAATTAACTATCTCTCACTATTAAAAGTTATGAAAAAATGCTAAATATTACTTTTTAAAGAATTTGATAATTGAATAAAGGAAAACAAAATAAAAATGCTTATCCAGGTTGAAAATGAATCTCTGCAAATACTAGTCAGAAGGTATACGTATAATATATCATTGAAAAAAGAGAATTTTAGAAAAAATAATATCTAATATAAAAAGTTGTAGAAGGTAAATGAGAGTGGCAAAAAAATATAAATAATAATTTTTGAAAACTTACAGTCTTTAACGTAAATCACATGTTTTCTAGGAAATTAAATGAAATTTACTAACTAAATGTAAACGTTTAAAATATTTTTAAGTTTGAAAAAAGTATTTAAAATCCACCTAATCAAGGCAATGATATTGTTTAAAAAACTATTTCATTGTACTTGTGTGAAAGAAGAAGTGAAATATAAAATCATTTCATGGATGAAAAAAGCATATGTTTATAACCTTAAATACATTTACTGTAGTTTAATAATTCTATATCTGAACCTATTATGTTTAAATAATTAGGTATCAACGTCCGTTTAATCCGAAATATTGTCATGTAACTTTTTAGAACTAAATTAATGAATAATTTGACGAATTTCCCCTTTGTGATATTCCAAGAGTATCTGCTACTATTTCACTGCACTTGTGTGAAAGGAGAAGTGAAATATAAAAATATTTCATAGATATGTTTATAACCTTAAATATATTTACTGTCGTTTAATAATTCTAGATCTAATATTACATTTAGGTATTTATCGTCCGTTTATTCCGAAAAGTCATCATGTAACCTTTTAGAAAATGAAATTAGTGAATAGTTTTATGAAATTTCCTTTTGTGATATTCCAACAGTATCCACTTACAATTAGTGTGACAACTTTTCACCTGTCTATGACAGACAATGCAAATCTCTAAATTCCGTTTTAGTAAACTTTGCAATAGAAAATAACAGTTTAATAACCTATAGTCTTACAATCTCTTATCAACCGGTGATATAATAAATAGGACTTTTATTTTACTGGTATTTATGATTTGTTATCTGTAACATTTTAGCTTTAGATGTGTTAAAAATGCGATTCAAAAATTTTATAATAGCCCAACAAGGCCAGAAAATAATTTCTATTAAAACGTTAAGCGGTAAGTAAAAGTTGTGTGTGGCGCGCACCAGATTTTTTCTCTTAAGCCTCCGACATTACAAAATATCTACCAACATTCACAGCCGGATTTACGGGGGGAGGGCTTTCCGGCTGAAGCCCTCCCCCCAAATGGTAAAATTTAATCATGTTTTATGGTAAAAAATGTTAAAAAATTATGTCTTAAAGTATTATTGCTCGTTTAATTACATTTAATAGGACTTAAAGAATCACTTAAACACCATTTCATATAGGTAGTTAGTATCTTTCTGTTTTTCTAAAGTAATTATCGTTATATATATGAAAAAAAAGCTTCAGCCCGGAAGCCCCCCAAAATTAAATTCTGGATCCGCTAGTGCCAACATTTACTTAAATTAGAAGATTAATATATCATTTTTCAACATGTGCATATATTTTTAAATACTTCGCAAATAATATTGGAGGCTTAGGGAAAAACAAAATCGGTTTAACGATATCGTCAACACAATGTTAAAGTTACGAACGTGAGCCTGTTTAACGTTGCAAATTCGTTAGTTTAACAAGGTGCCGACGATATAGCGTTTTTAAAATATTCTTTGTTTATTATTGAGCCACTGTTACTAGACACTGAACTAAGCCTAATTTAGATAAAGAAGCATAGAGTTGTTAAGAAAAACAGATTTCTCCCAATTTGACTAAAATATGTTCCAAGATGACAAATTTTTCAAATAAATATTTATAGCGACTAAAAACGGTTAGGGAGCTATGCTTCGTTGTCGTTTATAGGTACTGATCCATAGATATGGATGGACCTATGGGCCATATCCTCATGTTACAAACCTTTCCTCAATACATCGCATAGTAACTCACATTAGCGTAAACAAATATTCGGCTTTATGTATTAGTATAGTTATCCATGAATACAAAAATAATCAGTGACATTTTTTTATAAATTTTTTTTTTAAAATAGAAGTAATTCGTCTGCATCCCTGGGCTTAAACATCATTGTTTACAATATCATGAAAGAAATTCGAAATAAGACAACATGGTGATTATGAAAAAGCCATATTGTCAATCGTATTAGCAGAGATATGAGGAAAAGCTATTAAAAAGGATTGGAAAAAAACGGTAAAGAAATGATACTATAACTGGAGTCAAACAATGAGTCAGGCACGAATGAGATCACATCTGCAACTTTATTTACAGTTTATACTTCCTCTGCCTATTTCTACCTCTTTGTAATGGCGGGTTATAGCTTTGCTCTGTTTGGCTTTAGCTTCTATTTCTGTAAGAGTCTTCGTTCTTAGTTATATTCTCGAATTCATCTATATTTTTTTTCTTCAAGAAAACTTATTGGTAGAACTCTGAAAACATTTTTATAAAAATTACAAAACAAAAAACACATAAATGTAAATCTTCTATTCTGATTGGATCATTTTTTTTTTTTTTTTTTTTAGAAACAAACCAAAGAAGATCAAGAGGAATGACACGTGTGGAAACGGATTAAAAAAACTATTTCTACAAGTAAAATTTAAATATTAAAATTTTGAAAGATACAGTATGAGTCTTTATTTTACTCCTAGTGAATCCTGAACATCGTTAACAACTTCCTAGAGAACGCCAAGGGTGCACAGAAGGGAGTTGTACCATCAAAATTAGTTAGGTTTCCCCTATCTGAAAAATTACAATAATATCTCTATTGACCAAGACCGAGATGTGAGTGTGCAAGACCAAGACTCGTCTTCAATACTAGTAAAATCGAACGTGCAGTTTTTAAACTATGGATGGGTCAAGTTTTTTTTTTTTTTCAGTAGTACATAGAATTTGATAAAATTCATACTCTACTTGATTATCTGTTTACTAATGGTTACCTTCTCTCCGGATTTGAGCCAAATCGAACGTGTGGTTTTAGGAGGGTAGACGTATCAAGAAAAACACGTTTCCTTATTTATAAAAGGAAGTAGTAAACAAAATTAAATAAAATTGACTCTACGTTAATTTTTCCTTCAATATCTACCTGTTATCCAACTTTGAGTCAAATATACCGTTTCTGAAATATTGGCATATCTACAAAATGCCTTTGAGAGTGCTGAAGCGGAAGTAAAAGATGGAATTTGATAAAATTGATATATGACCATCTAGACACCGACTAGCACAATCCATAAAAAAATCATGAACATTAGATCCTTGATATCTGGAACGTAAATGCAGGTGAGTGGAAATTTTCGATTCTGAGCACAAAATTTTTTTAACCTCTCTCACGAATCTAATGCTTCCCTACCTTCGGTAGTGAGGAAGCAAAAATTGAAGGTTACGATAAAATGCAGCCATTCACGATGTTTTAGGCGGATGTTAATACATTTTTTTTTTTAAATTTATTTATATGATATTTACAACTGTATATAAAAATACATCTGGTAAATTCGCACATAGATATAATGACATGGAACACATGTTGCGAAACTACCCATTGGTAGCACTCTAATAATATGTCTATATTAGAAGATCACGTGGCCATCTTCTTTTCAGACGCCTCGGAGGGTTATCAGGAATCGAATAGGAAGCAAGGTTAGAGACAAGAGGGTTGGGATGGTTATGAAGTTTATTATGGAAGGACAGATATCTGGATGGGGCCAAATCTGATACATAAGGAACATTAAGGTCATTATGGATAATTTTATTTGTAACAAAGTAAGGAGCATTGAGGATTTTACGAAGGATTTTGGATTGTAAGGATTGTATGCGAGAGGAATTTGAAGGTTTGGTGGAGCCCCATAGCTCAACTCTGTAAGTCCAAATAGGCCTTATTATAGTCATGTAAATGAGTCTTTTATAATTGATTGGAAGGTTAGAGCGTTTGTCTAGTAAGTGTTGAAGTAGTCGGAAACG
Organism: Nezara viridula; assembly: GCA_928085145.1. Lineage (NCBI taxonomy): Eukaryota > Metazoa > Arthropoda > Insecta > Hemiptera > Pentatomidae > Nezara > Nezara viridula. The sequence goes on from OV725077.1 coordinate 19,841,097, forward strand.
TCGAGCTGTTTCTTGTCGTTTCAGTCTGGTATGAGGATTCCAATTTAGACGTTTGTCCAGATGGAGTCCTAGGTAACGGATTTGTTCAACAGGAATAAGTGAGGTGTTGTTAAAGGATACTGAAGGACAGGAAGTCATTGTTTTACGACGAAGGGTGAAGGTAATTTGATGGGATTTATTGCAATTTATTTTAATATTCCAGTTCTGACACCATTCTTTAAGGTTTGTGATGTGGGATTGAAGGGTTTGGGATGCAATAGATGGGTCGTTATTAACTGATAGGATACATGTGTCATCAGCATATACCCTAACCACCTGCAGACTGTTAATAAATTTAAAAATGGAAATTTGGAATAAAATTTTATAGAGCTACCCGCAGGAGGTGTGGTATTTCCCTGGGGTGACATTTTTTGAGGAGCGGCAACATTTGAATAAAATGGTGTTTTTTTTATACTCAAACGAATTTGTCAGCCCAAAAATGACTTAAAATATAATGATTATCGATACAATATTTTCAATATTATTAAGATTACAGATATCGAATCGAATTGATAAGAATATTGTTATATTTTCGCGCCTTTGTAGGGTGACACAGACCGGCGATGTCGTTGCCCCAATGCCCTCCCACTATAGCATTAGATAACTTATCGGAAAGGAGATTAGACCCAAAGCTAGATCATTCCTTCCTTGCTAAATTTACATGCCCTCTATATAGGGCAGCATCACTTCGATGGCTAGTCCAAGATAAAAAATCTGGTGCGCGAAACACACAACTTTGAATAGAAATTATTTTCTATTCCTAGGGTTGGGATATTATAAAAAATTTTAATTTAATTTTCTAAAGGGTTACATGATGATTTTTTTTCGGAATAAACGGATGATATATACCTATATATTTAAATATAATATCAGATCTAGAGTTATTAAACTACAGTAAATATATTTAGGGTTATAAACGTATCTATGAAACATTTTTATATTTCACTTCTTCTTTCTTACTAGTACAATGAAATAGTAGTGGATATTGTTGGAATATCACAAAGGAAGATTTTTCTTTTTTTTAATAATGCCATTGCCATCATAAGGTGGATTTTAAATACTTTTTACAAACTTAAAAATATTTTTTATAGTTCACATTTAGTTAGTAAATTTGATTTAATTTCCTTGAAAACATGTGATTTATGTTAAATAATGTTAGTTTTAAGAGATTATTATTTATAATTTGATGGCCATTCTCCGTTACCTTATACAACTTTCTATATTAGATATTGGTTTTTCTAAAATTCCCCGCTTTCCAATGATATATTATACGTATACCTTCCGACTAGTATTTCCGGAAATTCATGTTGGATCTGGATAAGCATTTTTATTTTTTTCTCCTTTATTCAATTATCAAATTCTTTCAAAAGTAATATTTAGCATTTTTTCATAACTTTTAATAGTGAGAGATAGTTAATTATTTAAAATAAACCATATTAAAGGTACTTTAGAGGAAGAAGTAAATGGCAATTGGACATTTAAGCGCTGTAAAGTGACATAAACGGGGATAAGACCTAACTGATATTAAATATCACTTGATTATACAATGATACACCGAGTTTAATCAAAATCGTTAGAGCCGTTTTTGAGAAAATTGTAAAAATGTGTTTCAGCGTTGATATAAAGTGGCACTTCCGGTTAGCCGATTTTAAGGAAAAAGTTGCAACCCCATCTAAGGCATATACCTATCTTAAACATGCAATATCAGTGTCGTACCACTTTTCGTTTTCGAGCTAGTGTTCACATACACATAGACACACAGGCCATTTTTCGGGACTTGGTTATTTGGAGTCAGGGTACCTCAAAACGTGTATTTCCATTGGAAACTCAGACTCGAAAATGTTCACGATCGCAATACTTACACTTACTATATATTACATATATAGGTAAGTGAAAGTAAAAATATTACAGGAACTAAGAGAGTTACATTATTTTAGATATTGTATAGATAATGATTATATTCATAACTGATTTTTCTTCTTACAAGATGGTTAGAATCTAAGTAAAAACATTTCATTCAAATATTCTCGCTCTTTAAAGATTGGAAATCCCAGACAAACACCTCGTCTGCCTAAGCGCAATTCAGCTGAATTTGAATCCAAATTCTCAAAGATACAATAATATTCCCTGCTACAGCCTCCTTTTTATCAAATTATTAACATTCATCTAAAACTTCATCTTATCGTAACTTACAATTACTTATCAACAAAAAATATCAGAAGAGGGGCGTTTCCTAATTAAATAAATCAATTTGAGGAGATCTTAACACTCAAATTTGCTTTCCACTTGTATCTTAATTTGATAAAAAAAAAACCAAGAAAAAAGGTGGCCTAGAAAAATATTGGGCCGTTCCGCCTATATAATTTCTTAATTTTGACATGTTCGGGTTGTAGCTCACGTCAAACAGCACGTATAATTTTTTTTCTTGATTCTGTCCTCAAATTATCTCAAAATTCAGGTGGAAAGCAATATAATTTATTTTTCCATTGAATAGACAAAGTTTACCAATCTCCAAGCTGAAAATGCCCCATTTCAAATAATTTTTAAAAATAAAAAAGTTGTGTAACGAAAAAGTTGTAAGATGTATAATATATAAAAAGTGCATATATAATGTATATAGAACAATTGTAAGGCCATTCAGAAAGTTATAGATGTATCGCGGTCTGTTTTAGAGGTCTGTATCGCTGACTATAGAAATTTAAGTATCGAAAATTTTCGACATCCCTCACTTTTTCATGAAATTCCCTTTCGATCGAAACCTCATTCTACAATATTTTAGGCTCCTTAGAACCAGAAAAGTACTACTTTATTATAATAAAATCGGATTAATTAGAGAAAAAATAATTTTTTTTTGTCAACACCTTCCTCGTCTTATAGGCTTTACGGGGATTTACCGGGCGAAGGGAGAGGGCGGGGAATTAATCCCAGAGTTTAAAAAGTACCCTCGGCACCGGAACGCGAACTCGCAATTATTTTCTATCTTGTAACTTCGGTTTATCATGTGATTGGTGGCCCGGTAACGCGTTAGTCCGCTTGGCCAACTTCCAATATCTTCTTTAATGAATTATAAAATTCATAATGATGAAGAGATGGTCGACCGTTGATATAATATGAGAAGGAGTTGATCGGGGGGCGGGGGGGGAGGAGGGTGCGGTCAAATTAATACTAAATTAAACAAATAGAGTTATTTAATTTTTGCCGACGTTTCGACCCACTTTGCAGGTCTTCATCAGGGCGTAGGATGTAGCACTCAAGGTCGAAACGTCGGCAAAATTTAAATAATTCTACTTGTTTAATTTAGTATTAATTTGACCGCACCCCTCGATCAACTCTTTCTCAAATTATGAAATTCGTTCATAGTTTATATTTAATCATTTTGTGTTACTAGTTACAGTATGAAATGATTAAATATTTTATATCCGTTTATTATTCAATTATTTAATTAAAATCGTTGGAGCCGTTTTTGAGAAAATTGAAAAGAAATCGATGATGAATAGTGAAAATTTCGGTTAGCCGATTAAAGAGAAAAAGTTGCAGTAACATTCCGAGTATATACCTACCTTAGATACCTAATTTCAGTTTCTTACTACTATTCGTTTCTGAGCTAGGCTGTTCGTTTAAACACACACTATTTTGCGAAAATTGGTTATTTGGACTCAGGGGACCTCAAAATATTTATTTCCGATTGATAAATTGGATTACAAAATTTTCATATACAGATAAGTTAAAATAAAAATTATAGAGCAAACAGCCTGTATTTGTACAAACAGCGCCAGGAAGACCTCCAGATTCTGAAAGCTAGGCCGAAAGAAGAAGGAAGAAGATAAAACAGAAGAACTATATATGTGCATATCTAGTAGTAGTGTGTTATTAAGTATTCATGCCTAAAACACACTATTGCAAACACCCATATTGCCATTGTGGCATGGGAGGGTGGAAATAAATAAAATAAAATAAAAATAAAAACAGCCTGTATTCTTTACTTTTTGTTACGTACACTTTAAAAAAAAAAAAAATTAAAATAAGATTAATTCTAATTTTGGAGAGACACCTTGAAAATTAAGAGACTTCGCTCATGAAGATTGATCCAGGACTTCATCGTCCTAAGAAATATTTCATAATCAGTATGGATAAGAAATTTCTATACCAGAAAGTCGCGCTGGATCCAGACCTAAGAAATAAAACACGGAATGCCATCATAACAAAGAATGAGCTTGCAGATTTATTACAGGCCATAAAATGTATTCATAGCAATGCAAAAGGAGTCGAGAAGAATAATGGCGAAGGGTCTAAAGCATTTTCCTTCGATAGCGAAGTTAAACACTTACAGAAGGTTCGCTTAGCCAGAGAGAAGCAAAATGAAAGATTTAAAAACATTGAAAATCGTAAATGGACATTTCAGTCTAAAACAAACTCTCGATGGTTTCAATCAAAAACACATACCAATATTAAAAAAATGGAAAATACAAATTAGTCGCTTATTTTCAAAGTAAACCTTTATCGATTCCCTTGTAAAAACAACCAACGAATCCGATCATACACTTCTTTTTTTTTTCAAAAGCTAAGCTAAATATTAAAAAAACCCTGCAAATTATTCTACAATGGTTTATTATTCCCAAACAATTTAACATCAAAGTTACCATAACATTCCATGTAATAACATTAAGGAAAATAATTTTTTTTCTCTCCAAACCTAATAACAACCATATTTATTTTTTTTTCAAAAATGGGCTTAAAAGTTGAATTTCATTTTCCAGCAGAAAGAAACACATTGTATTGTAAGAAACACATTTTTAATATGGCTTGAAGAAACTACTCAAACATTATTTTATGCATTTTTTCTTTTTCTTTCAAAGTAATAACCGTTATAATAAAAATTAATAATTAACTAATTAGTAAATACACAATTTTTTAATAAGGAAGTTCCATAAAGGGAATACATTATATTTTTTTCAAAAATGCATGAAAAGGGATTGTATTATGGGGCAATAGCTGACGTCATAAAAGACGACAACATTCGGCTGTTTTCGGGATTCCATGAACAAGTGTGATCGAAGTGATTGTGAACCAGGCGTAATCCATGCGGAACTCTTGTGAACTAGTACCGTCCTATTCAAATTTCAACGTTTTAATCGTGTCATTCATCGACGAAACAATACAGTATAAATTAACTCTTTGATTAAAACCAAAGATTTTATAACCTCATAAAAATATTTATCAATCTAACTCCCACTCCATATGATCAATGCCTTCCACATTTCACAGCCATTAGCTGGCCATCAATTATTTATATTAATTTTAATTATTAAATGGAATTTTATGAAATTGATACTAGATAATTTCAATACTATTCTCTAATGTTCCTCCTGAATTAAGTTTAAGTCAAATTGAACGCGCATATTGAACAATTTTTGAAACTATAGGAGTGTCAAATAGTATATTTATTGATCTAAAAGCGGAAGTTTTTTTTTTTTTTTTTTTTTTTTTGGAGTAATACTGATAATTTGATAAAATTCATACATACTTGATTTTCTGTATGACAGGTATGTTACACCTCTAAATTTGAGCCAAATTGAACGTGCGGTTTTAGAGATATTGACGTATCAAGAAAAACACGTTTGCGTATATATAAGAGAAAATAATGGACAGAATTCAATAACATTGACACTGCATTATTTTTTCACCAATATCTACTTTATATCCAACTTTGAGTTAAATCAAACGAGCCGTTTCTGAAATATTGGCATATCTAAAAAATACATTTGCGCGAGCGTAAGAGAATATGCGGGATGGAATTTAATGAAATTGATAAGGGACCATCTAGGCACTGTAAATTTCAAAAAAATTTGACGAACGGCAGGGTAGAAGATATGCCCGTCACATCGATTTGACTACAGACAGACACCAAACCATATTTGAGGCTTGATGTCCGAAAAGTAAAACGCGAATGGATATTTTCGATTCAGACACATAATATTTTTTAACCTCTCACACGAATACGATTCTTCCCTACCTTCGCTAATGAGGAAGCTAAAATATTTAAATAGAAAATAAAATAGAATTCATAAGTAACCCATATGACATCCGGGCTTGAAATGAAATTTTAAGTCGATGGAACAGGAAAGTAGTATCCGAATATGTATATATATATATTTGTGTGCGTGTGTGTATTAATTTTTTTCAGAAAGAAATTTTCTGTTATTTAATACCATGCACGAATTTTATTATTAATGACTAAGGCTAAGTAAACCCTCAGATTTGTCTATAATCTGAATAAATATCAACAACGAGCTAAAAACTTCAAATCCCGTCTTTGTGTAGATGTTTCACTAATGATTTAGGTTTTTGATGTTATGTATTTCTTCTATACGAAATATTTACTATTTTACAGTTAAATGAAGTAAGAGCTAGAGTTTTTTTTTGGCAATGGGACGATGCTAGAGGTATAAGGGATCATTGTGTACAGATATGAGTAGATAGCCCAAGAAATAGCAAACAGGATCTAGATCATGAGTAAACAGGATCAAGCCAGACCAAAAAAAGATGTAAGGAAAAGATGTGAAGGTAACCAAACATAACCTATACAATACATTGATTATATCTAGCTTTCACTGTGGTTGGCAAACATAGAACAAGTTCTTAAACTCTGCGCTAAGCTCATCGGTGGAAACAATTGATAGATTCCTGTATATAGAATTGAATCACTGATGGTTCAACGGTTCCATCGCATTATAGGTTCGATAGATCCGCTAGATGAAATCTTAGTATTAATATTAATATTATTATTTAACCTTATTAATATTGTTATTTCTCAATTGCATCGTTTATTTCCAAAATGAGACCTAATCATCATTGAAAAATTTTCAGGAAACGCGAAAAATTATATTTTCTATTCCAATTTTAATATCACTACCAATAGTTTTTAAAAAATAAATTAAGAATTTGTATATTTAAACTATTTATTTCCGAAAAATCACTGATTATTTGAATAGTAATTAAAAAAAATTAAACTTAATTATGGCCACTTTTGAAAAGAATTTAACTTCAGATCCATTTTTGAACGAAAAAAAAACTTTGATGGGTTTGGTTTGTAGAGGGAAAATGGTGTATGGTTCGTGGAAGGACTTTTTCTTTTGAATCTTAATTATCTAAAAAACGGCTGTATGTGTGTGTACGTATGAACAGCGTAGCTCAAGAAACTAAAATCCGCAGGAAACTGAAATTACATATTTAAGGTGCCTGGAATGTTACTTTATATCATTGATTTTACAAATTTTTACAATTTACTCAAAAACAGCTATAATTGTGTAAAAGATGAAGTGGAACATAAAAATATTTCATAGTCCTGTAAAACGTATGTTTATAACCTTAGTACATTTACTAAACTTGAATTACTTTAGATCCGATAATCCAATCAAGTAATAAGTATTTATATATCTATATATATATATATATATATATATATATATATATATATATATAATGTCGATTTTTTCCATAACATCATTTAGTAGTATTTTAAAAAAGAAAATGAGAAAATATTTTCATTAATTTTCCCTCTTTGAAATCACAACTTTATGCTCTAACGAGCCTACAGCCTTTTGATCTATCGATGCTGTATTGAAGATCTCTTAAAAATATTGTAGTAATGTTTACAAAGGTAAAAGTAAAACTTTAATATATGTAAAAAGGTCTAGAAATTTAATTCCAATAATTTTTCTTATGTCGTTCAATCGCTACTTATTCATAGATTAAATACGTATTATTTATAATTATATTAAATAGATTAAATTATACTAGATTATAATCCGTACATATATTATTACAGTAAGGCTCGAAATCGGTTTTGTACCAAATATAAGCTCCTGTCATGCTCAAATACCAGAAATGGAATGGGGTACCGTTGGATTCAGAATTTCACTGGGGGTTAGCGAATCGTATTCTCCACTTTTGTTTTTCTTTCTAAAATAAATAAAGTCGATACAAACATTTTGCTAGGCTTCAATACTTGATCGGTGGTAGGTCTGTAGATCGATATGGGACAAATTGGATCTAGAAGATTTTGATGCGTACAGCAAGACCTGGATAGTTCCTGAGGAACTATCGGATCCTGCGTTTTTAAGCCAAAAACGTACTATTTTCGAGATAACGCAAGGCATAGGGTTCGCATCCACACAACCTTACATTAATTGTAGTACTGTCATTGAATACATGTCTCATTTCGTCGACTTGAGGTCTCTATGATCGAGAGAGGAGGAGTTTATATTATTTATCGATGGTGTTTTTGATCGGCAAGCCATATCATCGTTAATTTTTCACCAAATCTCAAGATTGAGCCACCAATTTCGAAGGCTTCCTTCTCCTTCAGGCGGCAAAATAGTCCAATCACCCGAAAATTCAGGCAAACAAGTTATGAAAGAAAACAAACTTTATTTGCGAATAACTAAAAAATTACACACTTTTCCCTTGGTTATGCCCATGATTATATAAAAGATTACTAAATTCCCTACAAAAGGAAAAAAAAAATCATTGAAATCGGACAATTTTTAGCAATGGTACAGCTTACTGAAATTTATAAACATGTTGGTTCCAAACAAAAATGAAGATTTAAATTAATTTTTTGAGAAGGAGTTTGTCGAGGGTGCGGTCAAATAAATAAAAAAATTAAAATATATAAATTATTTTAATTTTTGCCGACGTTTCGACCCACTTTGCAGGTCGTCTTCAGGGCTACAAAAGATACAAAACATGTTGAAAAAAAAAATAAATATAAGTATATATAAAATACGAAGAAGTTGTCAGATACAGAAATAAAAGATGGTATCAGAGATATAGTGGGTGACAATGTAGTTAAATATTAAGAATTATATATGTAGAAGATACAAATAAATGGAAAATAAGTAGGAATAAAAATAAAAATAAAGGAGAATATAGCATATTATTATAATATAGAATATTATTTTTATTTTTATTCCTACTTATTTTCCATTTATTTGTATCTTCTACATATATAATCTCTGATACCATCTTTTATTTCTGTATCTGACAACTTCTTCGTATTTTATATATACTTATATTTATTTTTTATTTATTTATTTTTTTTCAACATGTTTTGTATCTTTTGTAGCCCTGAGACGACCTGCAAAGTGGGTCGAAACGTCGGCAAAAATTAAAATAATTTATATATTTTAATTTTTTTATTTATTTGACCGCACCCTCGACTAACTCCTTCTCATATTATATCAACGGTCAACCATCTCTACATCATTATAAATTAATTTTTTTTTCCTTTGTCGATTATATTTATCGATAAAGTAACAATTGATGTCTTTATGTTTTGATACGTTGCATTATTTTATTTTCTTATTAATTTGACGTTTGATAACAATATGTTGAGCGAATTATTCGCACGGGCCTACTAGTTATAATTATTATAAAATAGAAAAGAAAGCACAGTATAACGAACGATGAAAATATTAGAAATAAATAGCTTATATAAAGCTGGACAATTTGAATATACCTTTATACTATGAATTGGCAATAAGGCGCGATGTATAATATAGGTTTTTAAAGAAATAAAAAAATTGTCCGAACTGAGGTTTCGTTTAATTTATTTTATTTTAATAAAAAATAATACTATCTGAACTACAGAATACATGTAAATTAAAGGAAATACAATTTGAGCAACGAGGAGTACAATTAAATGAACAGTTTTATAATTTGTAAAGTGGCCTGACGGCGGACAGAGCGTTTTCCCCTAGTAAATGTAAAAGATAAAATAAAGCATTCTTCGAAATATATTTCTATGATATATAGAAATACATTTCGAAGAATCCCCCTTTTAGATTATTATATCTAGAGAAGAATTACTGATCACTAGCTGGAAATGTGTAAGGTTAAATTGAAATAAAATATTTAATCGAAGCGGGAGACGTAACCCGAGCAGGGCAGCCACCTCCCTTTCGACCAACTCATCGAAATATTCGCACCATCAGCAGAGAACCTCCGACAGTCTACTTTCTGTCCGTCCTCTCACTCCCAATACTCTACTCTTTCCGGTTAGTTTTCAAACTATTTTATACAAATCTAGTGCACGCAATACACAACTTTCACTTACCGCTCTACTTTGAATAGGAATTATTTTCCGACAATGTTGTGTTATTACAAAATTTTATAACCTCATAAAAAAATTGTATTAACCTAACTCCCACGCCATATGATCAATGCCTTCCATATTTCACAGCCATTAGATGGCCATCAATTATTTATATTAATTTTAATTATTAAATTGCATTTAATGAAATTGATACTAGGTAATTTCAATACTATTCTCTAAATTTCCTCCAAGTTTAGGTCAAATTGAACGCGCAGTTTTCAAACTATAGGAGTGTCAAATAGTACATTTATTGATCTAAAAGCGGGAGTTTTTTATTTTTTTTATTTAAGTAATGCTGATAATTTTATAACATTCATAGTGTCATTCCAGTAACGTTTGGAATCGATGAAACAATACAGTATAAATTAACTCTTTGATTAAAACCTAAAATTTTATAACCTCATAAAAACATTGTATTAACCTAACCCCAATTACACATGATCAATGCCTTCCATATTTCACAGCCATCAATTATTTATATTAATTTTAATTATTAAATGGAATTTAATGAAATTGATAGTAGATAATTTCAATGATATTCTCTAAATTTCCTCCAAGTTTAGGTCAAATTGAACGGGCAGTTTTCAAACTATAGGAGTGTCAAATAGTACATTTATTGATCTAAAAGCGGGAGTTTTTTATTTTTTTTATTTAAGTAATGCTGATAATTTTATAACATTCATAGTGTCATTCCAGTAACGTTTGGAATCGATGAAACAATAAAGTATAAATTAACTCTTTGATTAAAACCTAAAATTTTATAACCTCATAAAAACATTGTATTAACCTAACCCCAATTACACATGATCAATGCCTTCCATATTTCACAGCCATCAATTATTTATATTAATTTTAATTATTAAATGGAATTTAATGAAATTGATAGTAGATAATTTCAATGATATTCTCTAAATTTCCTCCAAGTTTAGGTCAAATTGAACGGGCAGTTTTCAAACTATAGGAGTGTCAAATAGTACATTTATTGATCTAAAAGCGGGAGTTTTTTATTTTTTTTATTTAAGTAATGCTGATAATTTTATAACATTCATGAATACTTGATTATCTGTGTAACAGGTATGTAACACCTCCAAATTTGAGCCAAATCGAACTTGCGGTTTTAGAGATATTGACCTATCAAGAAAAACACGTTTGCGTATATATAAGAGAAAATAATGGACAGAATTCAATAACATTGACAATGCATTATTTTTTCACCAATATCTACTTTATATAAAACTTTGAGTTAAATCAAACGATCCGTTTTTAAAATAGCGTCATATCTAAAAGAATACATTTGAGCGTGCGTAAGGGAATGTGCGGGATGGAATTTAACGAAATTGATTAGGGACCATCTAGACACCAATCCGCAGATAAATTTTAATCTATCTATAAACTAAGTGCGGTTAGTTTTCAAACTATTTTATAAAAATCTAGTGCGCGCAACACACAACTTTCACTTAGCGCTCTACTTTGAATAGAAATTATTTTTGGAACAATGTTGTGCTATTATAAAATTTTTGAAGTGCATTTTTAATCGAGGTAAAGCTTAAATCTCACAGCTAACAAATCATTAATACAATTAAAATATTCTATTTATTATATGAACTGTTGATTATGTATTGTACGACTATAATTATTAAACTGTTATTTTCCATTGCAAAGTTTCCTAAAATGGAATTATGAGATTTATATTACCTGTCATAGATAGGTCAAAAGTTGTCACACTAATTGTAAGTGGGTACTATTGAGATATCAAAAAGGGAAAATTCATCGAACTATTCACTAATTTAATTTTCTAAAAGTTTTCATGATGATTTTCGATAGATCGATAGACACATAATTATTTAAATATAATCAGATCTAGAGTTATTGAACTATATTTGAGGTTATAAACATATCCAGGAAATATTTTTATATTTTTCATTTCTTCTTTCACACAAGTACAATGAAATAGTATTTTAAACAATGCCTTTGGTTTAATTTGATGGATTTTAAATACTTTTTCAAACTAAATTTAAAAGTTTACATTTAGTAGGAAAATTTCATTTAATTTCATTGGAAACATGTGATTTACGTTAAATAATGTTTTTTTTTCGCCACTCTCCGTTATCTTCTACAACTTTATTTATTTGATATTATTTTTTTTTTAATTATCCATTTTCCAAAGATATATTAAACGTATACCATATGAGTTTTATTTCCGGAAATTCATTTTCAACCTGGATAAGTATTTATCATTTTTTATAGTTACTGTCAATAAAAGAGAGTTATTTTTTTTTTTAAATAAACCATATTAAAAATACTTTAGAGGAAGCGTATATGAATATTGGTTATTTAAGCCATGTAAAGTGACATCAATGGGGATAACATCTAAATGATATTAAAGACTTTTTCAAACTAAATTTAAAAGTTTATATTTAGTCGGAAAATTTCATTTAATTTCATTGGAAACATATGATTTACATTAAATAATGTTAGTTCTCAGATATTATTATTTATCGTCAATCTCCGTTACATTCTACAAGTTTAATTATTAGATATTATTTTTCTAAAAGTTTCCGCATTCCAACGATATATTATACGTATACCTTCTGACTATTATTCCCAGAGATTCAAGCTCGACTTGGATGAGCAATTTTTTTTTTTTCTCCTTTATTCAAATATCAAAATCTTTTAAAAGTTATATTTAGCCTTTATTAATATCTCATAACAATGAGAGATAGTTAATTATTTATAATAAACCAAATTGAAGGCACTTTAGAGGAAGATATTTTGAACATTGCTGATTTAAACCTGTCAGGCGATATCAATAGGGATAAGACCTCAATGATATTAAAGATTGCTTAGTTATACATTGATGCACCGAATTTAATAAAAATCGTTGCAGGCGTTTTTATTTTTTTTTTTTTTGAATTTCGGATAAATGTCTAAAATCAATCACCTAAAGTGACACTTCCGGTTTACTGATTTTCACTCAACGACTCTATTCAAGCTAAGAGGATATTAGCTCAGTTGTTCAAATAGCAGTTTTGCATTGCAGTCCTACATAAGATGATCCAGAATTAAAGGTACATTGCAGAAAGAATTTTAATTAATTCTAAACTTTTGAATCAAAGATATTAATGCAGATTAATAGAAAAAAAATCTTCTAGTACAAGGCCTAAATCCATACTCAAAGATGGCAGCTAGTTTCACGATAACTTTGAGCACAATATAGATGAATGTTTACGTTAAATCAACTTAACTACCCATCTTGTTCATATCTTTATATGAATAAATAACAGCATGGAAAATTATACATAACCTAGAAAACAAATATAAAAAAAAATGTGTAATTTAAAAGCCTTTTCTTATCACCTAATATCATATAATCAATTAGGTATATATATATATATATATATATTATTTATAATAAAATATATTTTCCGCCATCATGACAAAAAAAAAAGTTTTTCCTTCATACATCCTTTTTCGTGCATTTCAATGAATATTGTTTCATTAGGACTCTTCAGCCATTTGCATAATACTTAACATAATACAATTATACATAATTTAATACAATAACATGATTGTCAATACTCGACTACGTCCAGCATTTCTTTGGATCCTCTTCATTGTGTTATCGAAGAGATCTTGAAACCAGCCGGCATATTGGAGTACTGATTTGGAATTAGTAATTTTCTTTTTTTATTCAGTTGAAATTAAACATGGAAATAAATTTATAGAATATATTTAATTAAAGAAGGATGTTTATAAAACATAATGTAATATGTTTAGAAAGGTTAGATAGAATGTTTAATATGTGATTAATTAGTTAGTTAGATAGTTTTTAAAAATTATTATTTAGTTATTATTTTACTTTTGTTAATTTTATATTTCTGTATATATGGTGTGAATTTCTTAATAAAAAAAAAAAAAAAAAATGTAATATAGCATATTACCATATTTACTAATATGGTAAACCGTATCACTAATAACTTTAAATATCTCATCTAACTTTTGATTTTTTGGATATATGTATAAATATAATGCTTTCATAAAAAATATTAGGTCGTTGTAATTATTTTTTAAAAATCTTCATGCAATAGAATTCCTATCATAGTCAACTCGCATGTGCGGTCAACTACAAAATAGAGAAACTAATGTAAGTATAAAAGAATTAAACTTAGACCGTATTTAATCTTAATTCACATTATCAAGTGAGTCGGATTAACTTAATGACATCCGAAGTGCGTATTGAAAAACAGAAATAATCACTAAAAAGTCACTTAATTGACGGAAAGCGTCTTCATGAAAAAGAAAACTCACAAAATTGAAGGAGGGCAAATTTATAAATTAGAGCATTGTTCAGTATTTGGATTTGTACCAATTCATCAGCTTTGCCAGACAGCCTTAGGTAGTAGATATCGCGCGAATGGACAATATTGTAACCCCAAAGATCATGAATGAACCGCTCTAACGAAACAGGTGAATGTTTCATTAAAATTTTTCAAAATTCTTACAATTCGCACTCATAAAAATATAATATCAAGAACTATTAATTTTATTATTTTTTTAAAACATTATAAAATTTCTCGTGGTCAAATACAATCTTATTTGTACTGATTTTCTATGTATTTTGTAATAAAAATCCTAGGAAAAATAAATCATACATAACAAACAATATGCCTATTCATTAGTGTTGCCCAAGTGCGAGACCGAGATGAGTCTTGGTCTTGCAAACTCATTCTTGGTCATGGTCTTTGTCTTGCGCAAGACTCTCATAACAATCTTGCTGTTACTTATTAGCTTATTACTATAGAGATATTACTGTAATTTTTTAGATAAAAGAAACCTAAGTAAGCCCGAATGAAAAATTAGAGCAGTTAAATGCAAAAGTATATTGGTTGTACCAATTATTAACATATACTAACTAAGATTGTCAAGTATTAGTAACTATTTTGCCTTCATTTTTATTTAAAAAATCGATTTTTTTTACCAGTCCTGGTCTTGGTCTTGCAAAGTGCAAGACCAAGAACGATTTTGGGCAACACTAATTAAAATCGTTAAACCAGGTTTAGCTCAATAGTCTAGAGCGACACACTTTTTTTTTCTCGCCATTTCGAAATGAAAAACCGGATGATAATGAAATACATTTGAAAACAATTCTGAATTTAATTGAAAAAATTGTAACAAAATTTCAAAGCAGTCCGTTAAGAACTTTAGGGGATCAGCAGTTTTAACCCTTTGACTGCGAACGGGATACATGCCTTCCCACCTGGACGTTCGTCAATCAAGCAGGTAGGAGCAAATCCCGCCTTCACCAATTGACTTGTGTCTAGGCCGGTGCATTCATTAGTCTCCTGTAGCTAACTCAGTGCAGTCATTTTGGTTCTAACACATTTGGAAGACATCAGTTGCAGGTTTATTCTGAACCCCGTGTGTATTTTCTCTGTTATTTGTGCCATATCCATGATTTTATTTATATTCGATTTATATGTTTTATACATAATATAAATGTTAATAATGATGTAGAGATGGTTGACCGTTGATATAATATGAGAAGGAGTTAATCGGGGGTGCCGTCCAATAAAGACTAAATTAAACAGATAGTAATTACTTAATTACCGACATTTCGACCCACTTTGCAGGTCGTCTTCAGTGCTACAAAATATACAAAGCATTGTGAAAATAAAATAAATAAATATAAGTAGATATAAAATAAGATTAAGTTGTCATATACAGAAATAAAAAGATGATATCAGAGATATAGTGGGTGGCAATGTAGTTAAAATATCAAATATTATATATATGTAGAAGATACAAACAAATGGAAAATAAGTATGAATAAAAATAGAAAATAAAGGAGAATATAGCATTTAAGTTAAAAGTAAACAGATTGCGATAAAAGATAAGGAATAAGTGTATAACAAACTAATAGAGATTACATTAGTTGTATCTTCTACGTATATAATACTTGATATTTTAACTATATTATCACCCACTATATCTCTGATATCATCTTTTTATTTCTGTATCTGACAACTTCTTCTTATTTTATATCTACTTATATTCATTTATTTTATTTTCACCATGCTTTGTATCTTTTGTAGCCCTGAAGACGACCTGCAAAGTGGGTCGAAACGTCGGCAAAAATTAAATAATTACCATCTGTTTAATTTAGTATTTATATGACCGCACCCACCCGATTAACTCCTTCTAATAAATGTCAATAAGCTAATTTTATCTTTTTTTCTTTTTAATTTTGGTTTTGACTGAATTCTGATTTTGGTACGCGTGAATCTCTGTCTACTAAACAAATAAATGTAAGTTTTCTACATTATATATATATATATATATATATATATATATATATGTAATTAAATTAAAATGTAATAATAAATATTAATAAATGTAATAATATACAAAATTATAATGATGCTTTAGTTTATTATTTTTCCATCCATTTAAAAACAATATATATATATATATATATATATATATATATATATATATTTATAAATAAAAAAATAAATAAATAAATATATATATATATATATATATATATATATATATATATATATATATATATATATATAATATATATATATATATATATATATAAAGTAAACTATCAATTATATTCGTAATTTAGTTAGGTAATATAATATCGGGTTACATTGTTAAATAGAAAAACATCTGTTTATTAATCGTATGGTGATTAATCAGTTAACTTAACTATCAGAACTGTGGAAAGAGACTTTTATTCTATTCTAATGTTTTAGTTAAATTTTTTAGTCGTTTTTCCCTATTTTGTTAATTGATTTTAGTTTACATATTTTATCAATTTAGAGGGCGAGGTGCCCGAGCGGGCTAACGCGTGTGCACTCCATCGCGCGTTGCCCGGCAACCTGCTAACCGAAATTTAGAGGAAAAAATGGCAATTTTTTCTTTTCTTTCTAACTTGCCTTTTTGTCTATTACGAGGGATCTCGGGCCAGGAGATGAGGGGCCAGTGATAAGTGATTAATGCCAGAGTTAAAAGACCCCCGGGCACCGAGACGCGAACTCATAATTTTATTGTCTCCAACTTCCGTTGTCAGGTTACCGTGCAACGCAGGGTGCTATGCACACATGTTAGCCCGCTCGGCCACCCGCCCCTAAAAATGGCTAACTTATCCATGTTAGAAGGGATACCTGTCCTTCGATGTCCAGATAAAAAGTTAACGGAAGTGCGTATGTCACTGCTGGCTTAAAGCTTCCCCTCCAGAGTGCGTGGGCAGTTTCCGCCTGATAGTGCCCTTTTGATAAACTGTTCCGGCTGCAGAACGTGGAGCGTGTCCTATGAGATCGATGGGAATGTTTCAGCAATTTAATTCTTTTTTAAATATTTTAAAATCTGTAATATACCATTATCAGTTATTACAGTTATTTGAATAGAATCAGTTGTTGTAGTTGACCACTAAATACAGCAACCAGGAAATTTAATATTTAAAAAAAAAATACTTTATCCTTTCCTGTATTTTACGCGAAAGTTTAATTTAAATTTTAGTTTAATTTAACCGACTCCGTTAGGTTGTAATTGTTTACCCATAAAATAAAATCTGGTACTAGATTTATTTTCAAGAGCGCTCTGGCAAATTACTTTGTCAACGTTTACACGTTATAGTTTCTGTATATTTTTAATCAGACAGAATTTATTGGTTAATAAGGATGGCGGAGGTTATTTATGTTTTCTATTTCTATAAGCTATAAATACTGAAAAACACAGAAATTAAATTGAACATTCGCACTCAAGAATATTATATCGTGCGCCCCTCAATCTAAAACGACTTTGAGTCACAAAAATATAAATAATTGGAGACATTCTAACATAACACTATAATTTTCATCAAAGAATGACTTGCAACACGTAGCCTCCTTCTTCCATCAAAACAGAGCCAAAATATGATACGACTAAGACCTCCGCAGCAGGGACGTATCAACCCAAGCTGCACAAAAGAAATAAAGAAAAGGAAAGAACTAATTCAAAGAAGTGATTTGAATAGTCAATGGTGGAAGAGGGAAATTTCTAATTACAACTGTGGTATTGATTTTTATTTCTTTATTTAAACAAATATATAACGCGGGCGTGCGTGATCATGGTCAAATCATCTCCTTGAACAGGTTTCTTGCGACCAAGAAACAGTGCTTTCACTAAATAGTAATGAACTCAAGACACTTCATGGGTTGTAGTGGTACAATTTATTTTTAATATACGAATCAATTTTTTTTTTTTTTGCTGATTAAGAAAATAATTTGACATTGGTGTTAAATGATTTATAATGTACCATAAATTATAAAATTCTAGTGAAGAAGGCAAAGCAAGTTTGTATTACGAAAAATCAAGTTTTCGGTGTCCTTTAAAACTTGTAAATACTAATTTTTAATTAAATTTAAAATTGCAAATTTTAGTACTTGATTTTGAAGTTAACTAAAGTATTAACATATTCTTTGGATTTTCTACAAATCCATGTAACGCCAGTTCAACCGTTGAGATGACTGCTCTTGAACCACCCCACATCAATAAGCTCTGTGTGCATTAACATCGATCGGCATACACCGGAATAGGTTATTTTTTTATTTTAATGAAATTTACAACTGTATTACATGGAAAATACAACAAGTAAATGTGACATTGGTAACATGACATGTACCAATGAATGAAGAGAAACTACCCATTGGTAGAACTCAAATTAAAGTGGCCATCTTTTTTTCAGACGCCTCGGAGGGTTATCAGGGATCGAGTAGGAAACAAGGTTTGAAACGAGAGGATTCGGATGGTTCTGCAGTTTGTTATGGAAGGATAGGTATCTGGATTGGGCCAAATCGGAAACATATGGAACATTAAGGTCTTTATGGATGATTTTATTTGTGAAAAAGTAAGGAGCGTTGAGGATTTTACGAAGGATTTTGGATTGGATACGAGAGGAAATCGATGGTTATTGGAGCCCCACAGCTCAATTCCGAAAGTCCAAACAGGCCTTATTGTAGTCATGTATATGAGTCGTTTGTAATTGATTGAAAGCTTAGAGCGTTTGTATAGTAATTGCAGCAGTAGTCGAAAACGTCGGGCGGTTTCTAGTCGTTTCAGTCTGGTATGGGGGTTCCAAGTGAGTCGTTTGTCAAGGGGGAGTCCTGAGTATCTGATTTGTTCGACAGGGATAAGAGGGCTATTGTTAAAGGATACTGTAGGATAGGAAGTCATAGGTTTACGACGAAGAGTGAAGGTAATTTGATGGGATTTATTGGAATTTATTTTAATCCTCCAGTTTTGACACCATTTTTCAATAGTTGTGATGTGTTATTGAAGAGTTTGGGATGCAATAGAGGGATCGTTATTAACTGATAGGATACACGTGTCATCGGCATAGGTGGTCACGACAGTGTTGGATTTATTCATCATATTTACAACTGTATTAAAATAAAAATATATCTAGTAAATATATTAAATATATCTAAGAATATAATCACATGAAAACGCGTGTTGAGAAACTACCTACTGGTAGCACTCTAAAATGTATTAAAAGTGATTAAATATTATTTACTAATCCTATTAATATTCTATTCTATTATATATTAAGTATTAACAGTGAATAGATATTAGATATTGCACTTCACTGTAATACAAGTTATTTTGGACGATTTTCTAGTCATGTGTTCTTTAAAAAAAAGAAAAAAAAAGGCTTTTCACTCAGTTGACTAAACATGCATCAGTGTCAGCGTATTTACATAGATGGAGCTATTTATAGAGAATAGCTGCGAGGCTCTTATAAACATGCGATTTACTTCTTTTTTTTTTCTTTTTTGTTCTAAGTAACTATGCAAGTGTTGTAAATTCATTTTACATTTATCCTAGATCAACTTTAAAATTTTTCTTAAAAATGTAAAAGATTCTAATGCATAAACTGAATGTATTTGACAAAACCTAGATTGTTTAGACGAATCATCTACCAAAAAATGTGGTGCACACATCAAACAACTTCCAATAACCACTCTGCTTTGAATATAATTACTTTCTAATAAAATTAGACTATTCATAAAGGTTTTTGTAGTTTATTTTTTATCAAGCTAGAACATAAAGAACACATTTTTCAATATCGGTCAATTTTATTGATGTAAAATTTCATAAAGACCATCAAAATAAGATGTTCATTATTTCCACGGAAGGGAATAAAAACTTCATATTTCCATCAGCCTACTTGAACCACATACATATAGTCTCCGAGTTTCATTGGCCAAAATGTGGGAAATTATTTTATGTTTTTAACTTGTATAACATGGCTTTAGCGTGGGATATATTGAAGCCCACAAAAATACGAATTATAAGTCCTGACTTATGGCTCTGATGGCTCAGATGTGCCCCCATTAAATGTTAAGAAGCTTCGAAACTACGTTTTGAAAGAAAAGTTCTCAGAGGATAAGGATAAAGGTAGAGCTGAAAGCAATGTACAAGGAGGCACTAGCGGATCCAGGATTTAATTTTTGGGGGAGGGCTTTTTTTTGGAGAGGCCCGAAACCTTTTTTTTCATAAAAATAACGATAATTAATTTGCATAAACAGAAAGAAACTAACTACCTATATGAAATGGTGTTTAAGTGATTCCTTAAGTCCTTTTAAATGTAATTAAACGAACAATAATAGTTTAAGAGGTTTTTTTTTTTTCTCCAAAAACATGGTTATACTTTACCATTTTGGGAGGGGAGAGCTTCAGCCCGAAAGCCCTCCTCCCCGTAAATCTGTCCGTGCAAGGAGGTTGATGCGATGCAGCGCATCAAACTAGGAAGGTTACCACACTGGAGCGGGCAAGTTATGAGAATGGGAGAGGAGATTACAGCCAAAATGTCCTGGGAGCAAATATCTGGAGTTCGTCGCAAATGCAGCCCAACCCTTCGGCGAGAGGAATGTGTGGGCTTCAGAGAGAAAGAGCGAAATAATTATGGCTTGTTTGGCTATAAAACAAGTTTTTTTTTTAATGTTTAAACCCACGGCAGTGGGCCCGTGACCTTTTATAATTCGTAAATTTTGTAGTTCTGGCAATAGTCAGATTCTGTACTCACGACATGAGTGCTACAGGGATCTCGTGGAGTCATGCTTTTCCCTCCACAGTTGGGGGACAAGTCTGGCACGGAGTTCTCTCGCCTGATTGTAAATAGTGTATATAGTATGTGTTCTTTTTTATTTATTTATTTTTAGGTTATTTTATTCTTATTTATTGTATCCTATATATTATTTCTAAAAGATCTTTTTTTTTTTTTTGGTACGCCATAACTTAGTCAATTCTTCATCAAATCCAATGATTGACCACTCATTTTGAAGATATTGTTCTTCTTCACATGCGAAAAATAGTCCTATTACCCCGAGATTTCTGGGGGAAAAGTTATGAAAGAAAAGAAAATTTATTTGAGAATAACTCAAAAAGTATGCATTTTTTCTTGATTGTACCCACGATAATTAGAAAGATTACTCAATTATCTACAAAACAAAATAAAAATCGGACAATTATTAACAAAGATACAGTCCATTAGTTTTGGTATACTTAATAATGCCTTCCTGTTTAAAGTTATTGCATTTAGGAGTAGAATAGTCTTCAACATTTTTTTCCTGGCTGATATATTACTTTATTATTTCTTAAAGATATTTGGTTGTTCTTACAGTTTATTTTTTTAAATAATTTAGAATATCCCATGATCGGGGCATTATTTTGTCTTTATTACTTTCATTATCTTTCCAGTCAGCGTTTAAAAATAGGTCCTAGCAAAGCAATTTGTACAAATATATTTGTCTAAACTAAATTTTCTGCGAATATTTCGCACGAGCCGACTAGTATATATTATTTTTCTGTATGTCATTTGAGACAGATTGTAATATTGTCTGAGTTTTCAATGGAAATAGACGTTTTGGGGTACCCTGAATCGAAATGACCAAGTCCCGAAAAATGGTCTGTGTGTTTGTATGTTAGCAGTCTAGCTCAAAAACGAAAAGTCCTACGAAACTGATATTACGTATTTAAGATAGGTATATGCCTTAGATGTGACGGCAACTTTTTCCTTAAAATCGGCTAACCGGAAGTGCCACTTTATATCAACGCTGAAACACATTTTCACAATTTTCTCAAAAACGGCTCAAACGATTTTAATTAAACTCGGTGTATCATTGTATAATCAAGTGGTCTTTAATATCAATTAGGTCTTATCCCATTGATGTCACATTACAGAGCTTAAATGCCCAATGTTCATATACGTCTTCCTCTAAAGTACCTTTAATATGGTTTATTTTAAAAAATTAATAATTTCACATTATTCAAAGTTACGAAAAAATGGTAAATATAATTTTTGAAAGAATTTGATAAGTTAATAAAGGAGAAAAAAAATAAAAATGCAGAAAAACCTGCGTTGCTATAGACTGTAGCGCCTAAACGAATGTACCGATTTCAATGAAACTTCGCCAAAGTCATTTTCTCGATACCCTTTAAATTTATCTATATAACATACTTCAACGAAAAGAAGCTGGAAAAAAGTTACGAGGGATGGTAAAATTAAATTCCCAATATCTCAAAAAGTATACACTTTTTGGGGGATATTCTATATGTTTTTTTTAAGAGTTTCTGTAACTTCCTAAAAAAAAAAAAATCGTTAACATCGGACAGCTAGGAGGAAAGATATGGCCTCACAAAGAAATTTGTGTTGTTTATAAATGCAGATGGAGTGACTAGATTTTTATTGCCTGTCGTCGATATATTAAATAGACATTTTGTAATTATAATGGTCTTAATGACTTGTTATCTGTAAGCTTTAAGCTTTAGCTCCGTTTGAAATGCACTTCAAAAAAATTTATAATAGCCCAAGATTGCCAGAAAATAATTTCTATTCATAGTAGATCGGTAAGTGAAAGTTGTGTGTTGCGCGCACCAGATTTTTTTCCGTTGGCCTGTGTAATTTTTAAAATATTCATTATTCCGCCATTTTAAATATTATCCTTAAATCCTCCATTGTTATAAGAATTGTTAGAAGTATTACTCCGCGACATGCCCAGCTGGCGTCCCACCAGAGTGATGTCAGCTACAGATCAGCCTCTTCTAATTGCACGGCATCTATACAGCTTCAGCCCTCGAATGGCTCATGATGGCTATAGGCTATTTGCATCCGTGATCTCATTCTGGACCCGGCTTCTGCTTGCTGAGCCACTAATGGCATAAACAGAATAATGTTCCAGCGCTTTGAACATAATCTAGATTCCAGCAGATAACCAGCGGCCTTTACTAATCCAAAGACCAGACTTCGAGTCCGGTCCATGCATACCGAAGGAGGGAAATAGGTTTTCCTTATTGCTCTGCCATGAAATAAACATAAACCTCAAGGGGGTTTGAGGGAAACCCGATAATCAAAGATTTCGTATACAACATATGTGAGGTGTTTTTGGTTTATTATTTTCAATAATCAACCATTGTCATCTACCAAAAAAATTCAAAAACTTGACCCCCTCTCAAAATTTGAGGTTTCACGTTTCAGGATGTATAGAATTCGAAAAACGAATAAAATTTTTTTGTCCGTCCGCCGTCCGCGCATTTTCTCCAAAACTACTGAACCGATTTTTTTTCGAATTTGGATATAAAATCAGTGGTCACCCGAGGATGATCCCCCTTCATCGACATTACTATCCGCTTTTTACTTATAAAATGGCGGCCGAAAAATGCTCGTTGCTATAGACTGCAGCTCCTAAACGAATGTACCGGTTTCAATGAAACTTCGCCAAAGTCATTTTCCCGACGCCCTTTAAATTTATTTATATAACATACTTCAACGAAAAGAAGCTGGAAAAAAGTTACGAGGGATGGTAAAATTAAATTCCGAATAACTCAAAAAGTTTACACTTTTTTGATGATATTGTATATTTTAAAAGCTTACGGAATTTCCTAAAAAAAAAAATCGTTAAAATCGGACAATTAGGAGCAAAGATATAGTCTTCAGTTCTTTTTAATATGTTCTGCCCCAAATGTTATATCGTTTGTTTGGTTTTTAAATTTTGAATGTGTTACTGAAGTAATCCTATTTTTTTTTTAGCATATTACTAATGATTAAAAATAAGAAAGGTTAGTCCAATAATTGGAATCACCTTTTATTTATTTTTCTTTGTGACTAGGAAGGTAATGTTACTTTATAGATGTATAATTGTTTAGAAATAATAAACCATTGTGAAATAATTTGTAGCATTCTTTTTTTTTGTTTTTTTTTTAATCCTATACATTATTTCTAAAAGGTTTTTATTTTTGTCGTTACGTCATAATTTCGTCTATTCTCCATCGAATCAAATGATTTACCACTCATTTTGAAGATATTCTCCTTCATCACATGTGAAAAATAGTCCTTTCTGCCAGAAATTTCTGGGAAAAGTTATGAAATAATAGAAACTTTATTTGCGAATAACTCACGAGTATGAATTTTTTTTTCTTGATAGTACCCACGATTATTAGAAAAATTACTAAATTACCTACAAAACATAAAAAAAGCAAAGCAATTTGGACAAATATTTTGGTCTACTGTATTAAATGGAATATTGTAATTAATTGATCAAGGAAAACAATTAATTCCTCACACACTTAATATTTCCATATTGTTTTGATATTTCTTTATTAAACAAAATCTTCTGCGAATTATTCGAAAGGGCCAACTAGTGTTTTTTTTTTTAAATTTCTTAATTCAATATTTATAACAATTAATTTTCACAGCAAAAACATTAAATCCATTCATATATTTTATACATTAAATTTTTTTTTTTCTAACCCCCAAAAAGTTTATTGAATTAAATTACATATATAAATATAACAATAATAATATATACAAATGACGAAGTCCTTCCACTGCCCGAGGGAATTTTAAGGATTGGAGATAGGTAAGGGTAACACATTAAATAATAAGGTATTTAATGATATTTAAGTTTGATGGCCGATTCAATGAGATCCTGTGAGTGTTTTGAAACAATTTTAGGCTCAAAATAAAATGATCATAGCCTAATTTTTTTTGTTTGTTTCTTATGATATCATATGTAATTTCGTAATCATTACAACTAATCCATTTCCTCAGCATTTTCGTATTGAGAATCGAAATACTGTCAGAGATTAGTTTATTAAAAAAAAAAAGAAATGGCCACATAGAGATAAGAATGATGTTATTTCCATCGTCACAGGCAGCCGCTGGAAACAATGGCTTATTGATTTAATCAGTAAATAAAGAAGCTAGTTGCTTTCCATCTATAAGGTTTGATAGTCTGATTTACGATGGCATCGGTGAGCTCATCGTTAAGATTAGACGTATAGTAATAGTTAAAGATAATTTTCTATCCATTCTATCGAAAAACATTTGAACTATTTATGTACTCTTTAAGCAATTTAAAAAAACGAATTGTTATTTTTTTAAATTTCAGTAAACATATCTATGAGAAAAAATAAGTACCTGATGGGCGAGGTGGAATTTTATTAATCTATATATATATTAAAAGAGTCGATAATATTCGTTTTTATTTTATCTTTTTATTATTATTAATGAAATTTACAACTGTATAAAAATAAATATACATCCACTAAATGTGATACAGAGAAATACAATGCCATGAAGAGACTTTTAGAGAAACTAACCATAGCTAGGACTCTAATATAGTTTGTAATAAAGATCACGACCCATCTTCCTTTCAGAAGCCTCGGGGAGTTATCAGAGGTCGAAGAGGAAGCAAGGTTTGGAACGAGATGATTTGGATGGTTCTGCAGTTGATTATAGAAGGATAAGTATTGGTCCAAATCGGAAACGTATGGAACATTAAGATCGTTATTAATGACTTTATTTGTAACAAAGTAAGGAGCATTGAGGATGACAAGTTGCATTGTAAGGATTGGATACCAGAGGAATGCGATGGTTTAGAAGAGATCCAAAGTTCAAACCATCAGTCCAAACAGGCCTTATTATAGTTATCTATTTGAGTATTTTGTAATTAATTCGTAGCTTAGACCGTTTGTCTATTAAGTGCTAAAATAGGTGGAAACGTCGAGCGGTATCTTATCGTTTCAGCCTGGTGTGAGCATTCCACGTAAGACGTTTGTCCAGGTGGAGTCCTAGGTGATTGTAATTAATAATAATAATTGCTATACAGAAGAATAAAAGAGTGTCTAGTGTCGCACAGTGTGGCCGCTTGCGGAACTAAAGTCTAGAAGCCATGTTATCTATATATATATATATATATATATATATATATATATAAATGAATGTATGTCTGTCTGTTTGTCCTTTGTGCATTACTAAACCATTCATCCGATCGCCATGAAACTTTGGGAAGTTATTCTCTACACTCCGAACTTTCTGGCATAGTACTTCTATCTTACGATAATTTTATATATGTAAAAAAAATAAAAATGTAAATGTTTTTCTGTTCAAAGCCGCAAAAAAATATGTCGCTATAAACTGTAGCGCCAAAACGGCTTTACCGATTTTAACGAAACTTGGCTAAAGTCTTCCCCTTGAAACCCTTTTAATTTATGTGCATAACATACTTTCCCGAAAACAAGCTGAAAAATGTTACGATGAATTCAATATTTTATTTGACGATAACTAAAAAAGTACACAATTTTTGACCTGATAATACCCACATTTATTTGAAAGATTTTTGAATTGCTGACAAAATAAAAAAAAAATCATATAAATCGGACGGTTCGTTGCAGAGTTTTAAACATTTACTGCTTTCTCTTCAGAAAAAGCCATTTCCTTTTGCTTCCTCACTACCGAAGGTAGGCAAGCATTTTTTTAATTTAGCAACTTTATAATTACTACAGTAATTGAAATTATCATTTGAAGAAGTTATATGATTCTCCTTATGTAGGTCAATACTATTCTCCTTATGTAGGTCAATACGTCTTTATATTAATTTTTTATTTTAGTCTTATAAGTTCAACTCAGACTGTTTCAGATGATTATAAATGTTCAATTTGAATCATGAGAAAAAAAAATCATTAGCATTAGTTTAAATTAATGCCATTTTACAGACAACTTGGTTTCCCAACCTTTTAAAAATGACAGATGTCCTTTGCTACTAATCTACTCACATGTGCTTTCTATTTTCTTTCTTTTTCATTTTGCCAGGCTAAGCCACAGCAGCGCGTGGCCGGGTAAAGCTAGTTGACAATAAAATATTTCCTTCTTATCCAGAATCTGCTTTTGTTAAAAAAAACTCATTGAATGATTTGCAGACCATTCACCAAAAGTCCTAAAACCTAAATTTACCTAAAACCGATATGGATTATTATATTTCTAGAAAATTTTGATATCCAGATAGATGTAAATAAAATTTCTATAACATCTATTTATTTTTCCTTGCCTGCTATTATATAGGCATATTCGCATTACAAGCAAATTCAGAACACTTACTAAACGCTGTACGTTTATCGTATAGTGGCCTGTAAAAAAGAATGAATTTTTTTTTCAAATCATAATACAATTTCTCTTTGTTTTTAATAAATAATATCATAACTAATAACGAAATTATTAAGTTTCATAACATCGGGATATATGAATAAACGCTTTACAGGTAATATGACGAGCGTTTGAAGTTTTATTTTAATGCATGGCGGATAAAAAAGGTAGACTGATAACAGTATTAGGATATTTCAATATTACCAACTAATATAAATTTCGGTTTAGTATATAATCTCAGGGCTTAATTGCCAAATATTTATCTGTTATTATTGACCAAAAAATCAATGTGTTTGAGTGATATTTTTTTTCTTTTCCACCTAAACATAATTATTATCACTGCTTTTAAACAGGTGAGGAAGGTTAAGTTTCACATATATGCTAATGTAAAATGTGGCTAGATCGCACACTGCTGTACGTAAAATGTTACAGAACAAAACGTGGAACAGTTTACTGGTTAGTTGAACGTTACCGATCGAAGGAGATTACCAGTGTGTAATATAGCATAAAGTGGGGGAAAAGGCATAATTAAATACTATTACTTTCACTAACCTATATATGAAATATATAGTAAAGGGAAGTATTGCGATAGTGAAAATTTTCGAATCTCAGTTTTCAACGGAAATACATGTTTTGAGGTCCCCTGAGTCGAAATAACCAAGTCTCGCAAAATGGTCTGTGTGTGTGTGTTTAGCTCATAAACGAAAAATAGTAGGAAACTGATATTAAGTATCTAAGGTTTGTTTATGGGCCAGATGTGACAGCAACTTTTTCGTTAAAATCGGCTAACCGGAAGTGCCACTTTATATGAACGCTGAAACACATTTTTACAATTTTCTCAAAACCGGCTCGAATGATTTTGATTAAACTCGGTGTATCATTGTATAATTAAGTATTCTTTAATATCATTTAGGTCTTATCCCCATTGATGTCACTTTACAGGGCTTAAATGCCCAATGTTCATATGCGTCTTCCTCTGAAGTACCTATAATATGATTTATTTTAAATAATTAATTATCTCTCATTGTTAGGAGTTGCTAACAAAATGTAAAAATGTAAAAATGCTAAATATAACTTTTGGAAATTTTTTATAATTGAATAAAGGAGAAAAAAAATGCCTATCCAGGTCGAAAATGAATCTTCGGAAATACTAGTCAGAAGCTATACATATAATATATCGTTGGAAAAGAGAGAATTTTAGAAAAAAACAATATCTAATATAGAAAGTTGTAGAAGGTAGAGGAGAGTGTCGAAAACATTATAAATAATAATGTTAGATAACTAACATTATTTAACTTAAATCACATGTTTCCAAGGAAATTAAATGAAATTTTCTTACTGTATGCAAAGTTTTAAATATTTTTCTAAAATTGGAAAAAAGTATTTAAAATCCACCGAATCGAGCCTTTGTTTAAAATACCATTTCATTGTACTTGTGTGAAAGAAGAAGTGAAATATAAAAATATTTCATGGATATATTTATAACCTCAAATATATTTACTACAAAATATTAACTCTAGATAAGATATTATATTTAAATAATAACGTATCCATCGGCCGTTTATTAAAAAAAAACTATCAAGGAGCCTTTTATAAAATTAAATTAGTGAATAATTTGATGAATTTTCCCTTTGTGAAATCTCAACATTATCCACTTACAAGTAGTGTGACAACTTTTGACCTATCCATAGCAAGGCATTGAAAATCTCTTAATTTTGTTTTAGTAAACTTTACAATGGAAAATAACAGGTTAATAACTAATAGTTTCATGATCCATAATCATTTAGAGGTTAAATATTCAGATATACTTTCAAACCTCTCTAGGCATATATCACCATTTCGGTTGATAGAATGACTAACTCTAATTTCAACATTCTTTATTATTAATTTTAGTGATGTTTCTAGTGGCAAACTTTTTCAACTAGAAATATCACTAAAATGACATTACTATAAAATGTTGAAATTGGAGTTAGTCATTCTGTCAACTGAAAGGCTCAGAGACTGAAGTTGTGTGGTTTATAAAAGTAGATGGAGTGACTAGATTTTTATTGCCTACCGTCGATATTATAAATAGGCTTTTTGTAATTATAATGGTCTTAATGATTTGATATCTGTAAGCTTTAAGCTTCAGCTCCGTTTAAAATGCACTTCAAACATTTCATAATAGTTCAACATTGCCAGAAAATAATTTCTATCCCAAGTAGAGCGGTAAGTGAAAGTTGTGTGTTGCGCGCACCAGATTTTTTTTATTGCACTACACGGTTAAATAGTAAAATAAATCATTATAATATCACTATACTGAATACTGTTCAATACTTGCTTTTTTTTTTTGCTTTTTTTTTTTTCTGTGTCTTAACATCTTACATAATGGTACAAACACGCTGCACATCATAATGTCGAACTTCATTTTTAGAGTTTTGTCCCACTACATTCGCATTCGGCCACGCTCTGCGTCGATTGATTAATCTAATCAAGCAGGCGCGTCAAAGTCTATTAAACTGCCTGCCGCTTCCTAATAATAGATCTGCAAAAACTCGCACGGGCCACGTCGCATTCCTATATTTATAATGTTTTTAATTGAGAAATATGGGTAGGATAATTATGTAATCTATGTTAACTGAGATAACTGATAACTGAGAGCCCGCAATCACATCAGTTTACTTAATAAACATAAACTTCTCCATTTTTTTTTTTTTTTTTTTGCATATGATAACTAGGTAGGTATATTACTTTCATTAACTTAAATATTAAACATAAAGTAACGGAAACTATTAGAATAGTGAAAAATTGCCAATCCTAATTTTCAACGGAAATACAAGTTTTCAAAGTACACTAAATCCAAATAACCTAATATAAACTAATGATATTTATTCTATTAATGACCGCCACACCTCACCATCTCCTTCCTTAATAATACAACGGTCAACTATTAAGTATTCAATATAAACAAATGGTTTTTGTGCATGTGAACATCATAGCTCAAAAAAGAAGATACCTACGGAAAAAAAATTACGTAAATATATAAGGTAGGCAGTTACTATTTCATTAAAATTGATTCACCGTGAATTTTTCACGTGATAATGAATTTATCGAGAGAAGACTATTTTTGTGACGTATAAATTAGTATGAACTCTTGAACTAAGGACCAGGGAAAAATACATGGAAGAGAATGTAGAAAATTTATTTATTATTATTTATTTGTTTTCATGCATAGACCCCATACAAATACAGCTTACCTCAATTAAATTTAATCAATTGAGAAGAAATTAAAATTACATTTAAAATACAATTTTTATAATTCAACATTCGGTTTGTAACTTTTCTTACAGCTTTTAAGAAAAGAAGAGTGAAATAAAATTTCTAGAGAAGGGGAAGAAAGGATAAAAAAGATAGGAAGTACTCATAAGATAATATTAATTTAAACTTAGTAATATAAAAACAATAGTCAGTAAACATAATGGTTATAAAACGTAATAATACGCCAAGAAAAAAATTAAAATAAATAAGTATAGTGGAATAAATAGTCGGACAATTGGCGAGTTTATCGGTTATTTGTTTTTTTATTCATTTATTTTTTATATGGAATATTTATTTATTTAATTAATTTATTTTATTTTTATTGATTCAATTTTATTCTTGACGAATTATTACGTTCCTATAATTATTTGGTTTACATTATTATTACGTTTGAATTACTATTATCTTGTGTTTGTTTTAAATATTTTTATCTCAGCTGTTTTATACATTTATACCTATAACTTATATTTCTGATATAGATTATTTTGTTTATTTTTAGCCATGATTATGATGCTTATAATTGGATCGAAACGTCGGTAACAGCAAATCATGATTTTTTATCATCCACATAATATTAAAATGGCTTTCAACCAATATATCCATCTCTAGATTAATATTTGATCACTTGGAAGTCGTCAATACTATTTTAAAGTAAATGAAATTAATCCAATTATGAAAATTCGTTGTTAAATGTTTACACCCCTGGATAGGAAATAGCTAACATGAAATTCCACATCACTCAAATGCTAAAAAAATAAAATGGTGAAGCCACGGAATAAAACTCAAAAAGAACGAAAAATTGAGCATTGGGCACAGCTAAATTTTGATATATTTTATTTTCTCAGTTTTAAAAAATTGTCATTTAATTATTAATCCATTGCCACTTTGAATTTAAATCATTAAACGATGAATTATTAATGATGATGATTAAAGTATGAAGAAGATAAAAAAGGCATAACAATATTGGTGACTTTAACGCATGGATAGAAGAGCAGAAGCATCACTAAAATAGTAACTGTGGTATTAGTGGGGGAATGATAGCCCTCGTAATCACATTATTGTTGATTGGTGATTATTTATCCTATGTTTCTAACCAGTTGAGGGTTTACGATATTGAAAATTATAGTCATGAATCCTAACGTGAGAGGTATCAGAAATCGCGCTATCAAATGCTACTTTTCTTTCTAGGTTACATACGATAATTAGATACGGAAAAGACATAGATAGTGTAAGGATGACATCAAACTTGTACAGACAACAATACAATGTCCCACTAACAATCCGATAGTGCATAAGTGTCAAATTAATTCGATAATTGTTTTAGATCCATTAATTTCAATTATAATTGCTCAACTATAATTGTTGAGTCCTCATTCAGAAGCCAGGGAAAATTGATCATGATGGCATATATCTTATACCATGTAACTAATAATATTTATTTATTATATATGATATTTAATATTTCAATTTTTAATAACCCATAAAACTTTAACTATGAAATATTTTTAACTATGTTCTCGTAGTTTTAGTTTTAACAAATATTCTCAGGCTCCTGTATTGGGGGTTCGGCAAGTTTCAATCTGGGGGTCCCGATCATGAAATCATTGTACAACTACTTGATTTTTTTAATTAATAACTGATAATTTAAATACTTAATAATACTCTTACTCTTTAAATATGGAAATAATTGAGCGTATTTATAATTTAAGGGTTACGTCAGACTGAGGGGACGGGCAACAGACATATTATATATGGACAGCCATACTGCAAAAGCAGGTATGAACAAAAACAAAAAAAATGTAAGACACGAAAAAAAAATCGGGTGAGTCCATTCACACGACTTTCCTACCTATTTCAAAACGTTTTTATATCCTTACATATGTTCATGAAGAAAAAAAAAAGAATTAGATTTATTTTTCTGAAAATTGATCAAAGAAAACATTTGATAAACTATTTTTTTATTTGATAAACTAAAGTGATGTAAACAGGCTTAAGGTAGATCAGTGTAAAAAAGCAGGCTCTGAAACGTATAGATCCGTCGAAAACCACATATCGGAAATCCTACCTAGTATAGGTAGGAAAGTAATAAATTAAAACATGTGTAGAAAATAGAATAAGCTGTATCATAGTTAATACTGCTTCGATTCCGATGATTTTTTTTTTTGTTTGGTTATTAATTTAATTACCTTTCAAAAGTTATTATAAATTTTATACACTAAGTGAGTTAGGCCCCAAAGCATTTTTCTTTTCTTAATAACTTTTTTTCCTGAATTTTCTCGGGAATTTAGTTTATATATGAAAATTGAAAGGACAATTATTAGAACATTAAAAGAAAGTTTCATCAAAATCGTTAGAGCCGTTTTCGCGCTACAGTCCATAGAAAAACATGTTTTTCATTTATTGCGCGCTAGCTATTCCGGATGGATCACCGAATTTCGGTTGAGTAGTTCCCGTGAAGATCTTGGCACAGACAGCCAGACAGATAGACAGACCAATGGCTAGAAATGTGTAAAAACAAGGGGCTCTGAAATTCCGTCGAATTATATAGATTAAATTATAGATCCGTCGAAAACCGCCTATCGGAAATTTGAACCGATCGCTATACTTTTCTTACCTAGTATAGGTACGAAAGTAAAAAATACAAACCGTATAAGAAAAATTAATTTTAGGCTATTAATAAAGCTAACTGATACCGTAATCTATGCGCAAACCGCTTAATACATTTTATATTTACATATATATATATACCACCTTTCATTGAACATACAACACAATCTCTGTAACCTTCACTTGATATCAAGATTTCCTGAATGAAATTGGCAAACCAATTTTGAAGTTAAGGTATCATCCCCATGAACACCGCAACTTTTTCTATGACCTTCTGCAGCACGCTTACCTTTTTTAAAATAATACAACAAAATATACCGATAATGAATGATATTTTCTTCCATATTCACAGTGCAATAGCAAACACAATACTAAGCTAGCTTCAACAAGAATTAACAGATATAGTTGTTGACATATTACAAACAGGATACACAATCCACCTTATGGATTAATTCATCAGATAATAAGTGTATCATAGTGACATAAAAATAAACAGGAATACTGAAAGGACTTATTTGCCAACCCAATATATTTATTATTATTTCTTGTAGTTTTTGTGATCTGACAAATATTTCTAGAGGAAGAAAAAAAAAAAAAAAGAAAAAACCTACAGAATCGTGGGTCTCTTGAGCCTCTGAGAGGTTTTCAAGGCCCTAAAAATGGTGGCCGACAAGTTATAATTTTTAATTTCAGTTCCAGTTGATATTAAAGAAATTACAAAGTGATTCGAAATTTACCGATCGGTGGAAATGAGTAGGTACAACTTGCTAACAAGATGATACGGAGTTAAAACATAGAAACGACCATCATTTTGAATCGGAATTGGAAAAGAAAAACTCTTACTGATTCTTTATTTTTCTAGACCAAAAGAGACAGTTATACCAAACATGAAGAAAATGGAAGAGAGCTGGATTCCATATTCTTTTGCAATATTACAAGAAGTGAATGGACATAAAGCAGTGATGTTAATGATACATTTTTTTATGCTACAGGTGGCACATGACAGATAACCCAGTGCGAACTTGGTGTAGGTGGAGCGGATTGTGTAGGCCGTGCACTATCTCTTCCTGTGCCTTCACTATCGGCCCTGCTTTCCGCTCCATTTCTGGCCGGCGAATTGCTCATTTAAAAGATTTCATCCATTTCAGGATGTTCCAAAAAGATGAATCAGTAATATAAATAAATCTGGTGAAAAATAATCAAAATCGTAAGCAATGCTACAATTATTTAACATAAAATCGTTTATTCTTACAGATTTATCATAAAGGCAGAAAAAGTTTTATGACACGTTGCTGGAAAAAAATAATCGATCATCTTATAGTGTAATAATAATTTAATTAGTATTAGTATGTCTGTGCGAAAAATTGGCACAGTAATATACTTTTTAATACTTAATATAACTTTTTGTTCAGTGATCAAATGACAAATTAATAAGAAAATAAAATAATGCAACGCACCATAAAATAAAGAAATCAATTGTATAATAATTATAGCTTTCTCGCTTAATATAATCGACAAACGAAATAAAAATTAATTTTAAACTTCATTAATTTTTGTTTCCAACATGTTTAATAATAATATATATGTTTAATATACATATTTGCTATGCCCCAGAGAAAAGTGAGTAATTTTTTACTTATTCGCAAATAAAGCTACATTTCTTTCATAGCTTATTTGCCTGAATTTTCGGAGATATTGGATTATTTTCTCCCTTGAAGGAGGGGGAAATCTTTAAAATTGGTATTTGATGAATAATTAACGATGATACGGCTTATTGGAAAAAATAACTTTGAGGAACAATATAAGCTCTTCGATCATCGAGTCCTCGACGAATGAGACATATATTCCATGACAGTACTACAATTAAGTTAAGGTTGTTTGGATACGAACCCTTTGCCTTGCATTATCTCGAAAATAGTACGTTTTTGGGCTTGGTGTACGCATCAAAATCTTCAAAGCCCAATTTGTCCCTTATCGATCAACAGACTTACCACCGTTCCAGCATTGAAGCTTACCATAATGTTTATATCGACTTTATTTATTTTAGAAAAGAAAACAAAAGCGGAGAGTACGATTCGCTAATTCCCCGTGAAATTCTGAATCAAACGGTGTCCCATTCATGGTATTTGAGCTCGACAGGAGCTTATATTTGGTACAAAACGTATTTCGAGCCTATGAAAAACGGTATAGGACTAAAAATGAAATTATATTAATAAATCATAAAGAAATAATCATTTTTTAATTAACCACTGATGCTGTTGTAAGAAAATCTGGTGCCGTGCGCACATCACATAAGTTTCACTTACCACCCTCTTCTTAGCAGAAATAAGTATTTTCAGACAAAGGAGAAGTGAAAGTAAAAATTATAGACGCTATAATTATTTATATTTCATTGTACGTATTTTTATTTGTATAAGTAACCTTATATATACAAATTTTAATATTTATATAGGTGTAATCTATACAATTAAATATTAAATAATAACAACAAGAGCATTTATGAAAACCGCATATGTATATTTATATAATATTGTTGGAGACCATATTATATTAAGCTCATGTTATATGGAAACGTGTTATAATCTTTCGGGCGAGCTAGGGTGCGATCAATTACAACAATTCTCCGCTATGATTTTTTATTTCTCCTTTAGTTAATTATCAAATTATTTCATATTTTGTATTTAACTATCTTTTATATTAGAGATTAATGTAAAATAGTCAACTGTTTCAAATAAAAACAAATTAAAGGTACTTTAGGGGTAGCTAATATTGAAAAATAGCTACTTAAGCCGTGTTAGAGAACATCAATCAGAATAAAAACTACTTTTTATTTAAAACTGCCTAATTTTACACTGATATGAATGAATTTAATCAAAATCGTTAGAGCCGTTTCCGAGAAATTTGGCGGGACTTGGTTATTTGGACTCAGGGGACCTCAAAACGTGTAATTCCGTTTAAAACTGAGTTTCAAAAATTTTCATGATCGCAATACTTTCCTTTACTATATATAGGTAAGTGAAAGTAAAAAAAAACAACTCGGTTTTTACATACCACCTTTTGCACTAACAGCAGTGATATTATTAATCCCCCCTTGTTGGCGTTTTGAGTTCTATCTGGTATTAAGCACTAGCGGATCCAGGATTTAATTTTGGGGAGGGGAGGGGGAGAAATAAACTAACTGCCTACATGAAATTGTGTTTAAGTGATTCCTAAAGTCCTTTTAAATGTGATTACACGAACAATAATGCTTTAAGAGATATTTTTTTCCATAAAACATGGTTACTTTTAACATTTTGGGGGAGGGGGGAGCTTTAGCCCGAAAGCCCTCCCCTCTTCGTAGATCCGTCCATGGTCTTTAGCACGCACCATAGTTTTGTTTTCTTATTCTATCGAAACAATACAATTTTTGCTCGGTCTGCTGAACACATGCCCGCATCTCTACCGACCACTAGTCCTTGGTCCGTACCTGGTGCATTCTAACGAACATCCAGCTTTCTTTGGGTCTTCGTCTCAGTGCGAGAAATTTTAGTCAGGACTCATGGTCATAATTAGTTTATAATAAGTCAATGTTATCCGGCTTGTATGATCAAAAATATGTTTTCCTATGTAAGTGTTGATGTAAATATTAAATGTCATTTGCAACTAAAAATATTTATTGGTAAAAAAATGGACAATAATAATAACGGTTGTTCTTATCTAAATAGTTTTAATCTATATTAATTCAGAAAGCCGGACTTGCAATACAACTTAAACCTGCAATAAAAAAAAAATTCAATGTTGACCTGGCACTTTTTGAGTTTTTCGGTCACTATTCTAGAGGTTCTGGAATTGATTTAAAATAAACCCCAACCTCCCTCCGATGAGCTTCGATGTGCAAAAATACATTATTTTGGCGAAATACTGGACTGAAAATAACCTAGTCCAGTACATAAACGAAATAGACGAGACGAAGTGGCTGGCAGTGGCAGGAAATGACATGCCACATCTGGTTGACCTCCCTTCCCAGAACTCCCATCCCAGCCATTCGTCTTGAGGGAGTAACAAGTCGGTCCATACCAAATTCTCTAAAAAAAAAAAAAAAGATAATAAACTTGATAGAAATTTTTTTTTTTAATCTTCAATCTATATGTAATTCGCTAGAAAAATGTATGTTCTATGTGAGCCGATTTTTTTTTTGTTTGTTTTTTTGGTAAAGTTAACATTTAAATGAATAGTATTTTTTGTAAAGTTAGAGATGGGAAGGCCCATCCCGAGAGCAGTTTTAGCCACAGAAAAATATAAAAAGACATAATATAATTTACATTAAAAAACATGGGACTCAGATTGAAGCAAACAAACTGTACCAACATAATTAAATACTTTTATACCAGTCCTTCAGCTGACAGAATGAATAATTCCAATTTCAACATTTTTAATGATAACCACCTACTCTGGAATCAACTTACTCAATGTATTTACAAATATTACAAGTTTTACAAATGGAAATATCACTAAAATGAGTTTACTTAAAAAAGTCATTCTGTCAACTGGGGATCTCATTTACATAAAATACTGATAATGAGTCGTTTATTTCGTAAGTGAAACCTAGTCATTATCGACATATTTCCAGGAAAAGCAAAACAAAATTTTCTATTCCTATCGCAATATCAAAACCTATACCTACATATATCTGGCGCGGTATTTTCATCATTTGATGTTTTTAAGGCTCAAGAGATCTAAGTCTTTAGCGATCGTAATAAAGTAATACTTCTATTAAAATATTTCGCTGATAGCAACTGAAAGTAAAAATCATAGATGGTACAATATATTATGCGAAACAATTAATTACTATACGTTTTACGTCGTTACCTAGGACTCCATCTGGACAAACGTTCAACTTGGAATCCTCATACCAGACTGAAACGACAAGAAACAGCTCGACGTTTCCGACTACTTCAACACTTACTAGACAAACGCTCTAACCTTCCAATCAATTATAAAAGACTCATTTACATGACTATGATAAGGCCTATTGGGACTTACGGAGCTGGGGCTCCAATAAACCTTCAAATTCCTCTCGCATCCAATCCTTACAATCCAAAATCCTTCGTAAAATCCTCAATTCTCCTTAGTTTGTTACAAATAAAACCATCCATAATGACCTTAATGTTCCTTATGTATCAGATTTGGCCCAATCCAGATACCTATCCTTCCATAATAAACTTCAGAATCATCCCAACCCTCTCGTTTCTAACCTTGCTTCCTCTTCAATTCCTGATAACCCTCCGGGGAGTCTGAAAAGAAGATGGCCACGTGATCTTCTAATATAGACATATTATTAGAGTGCTACCAATGGGTAGTTTCTCAACATGTGTTTCATGTCATTATATCCATGTGCGAATTTACCAGATGTATTTTTTGTATACAGTTGTAAATATCATATAAATAAATAAATGAAAAAAATGGTTTACGTCACTAACCCATTCCCTTTTACGACTGTATGTTTCAATTGTTAATTTAATTATAATAAATAATTAAGTGCCACGAATTCTTTTTAGTACGACAAGAATTTCAGTAAGGAGGTAATTTATTCATTTATGTTTTATTGTGAGTATATTTTT
This sequence comes from Nezara viridula, assembly GCA_928085145.1. Classification (NCBI taxonomy): domain Eukaryota; kingdom Metazoa; phylum Arthropoda; class Insecta; order Hemiptera; family Pentatomidae; genus Nezara; species Nezara viridula. The sequence continues at coordinate 19,880,269 of OV725077.1, forward strand.
TGTTTAAACACTGTTATATATATACATATTTTAGTTTTTATATTGGTGCAATCTATACATATAAGAGAGAGAAACACTTTATTTTCATATAAAATATAAAAGATTCCTGCCCAATTATATTGGGTTGCTATATACACAGCATACTCGTTAATCCGTAGGACAATAAATGAGCTTATGTATAAATATACGGGAGTGGTTATTTTATATGAGTATAATATATATATATATATATATATATATATATATATATATATATATATATATATATATATATATATATACTCATATAAGTTATATATATATATATATATATATATATATATATCCAATGCTAAGGTCTCAGGTCCGAACCCCGGATCATGGCAGAAAATTTGTTTATCTGTTTCATTGGCCGTGGGGCGACCCTGGATCGGAAGACCCTCCAGGGGCACACCCAGCCTCTATAAAGTGGGTACCTTTAATTAAATAATTAAACCTGACGGTTGAGCGTGATCTCGGTCAAATCACCTCCTTGCACAACCGTAGCACTGAACCCCAGACCCTTCATTGGGTGTATGGGTTGTAGTGGTGATGGTCAAATATATATATATATTTGGTGTATCCAAATATGGATTATATGATTTCCTGACAACCAGAGCTCATCAACCCGTGTAAGAAATTGCTTGAAAAAACATGAATTCGTTTGAAAAAATTATGAAATCGTTTGAAAAAAGATATGGAATCGGTTGGAAAAATTATGTAATTGGTTAAAATAAAAGATTAATTACAAAGCAAAAAGCTTTATTTCCATTGAATATTCAGATTCTAAAATTTTCACAATCGCTATACTTTATATATTACACATAAATAAGTAAAGTAAGTAAATAAAATTAAAAATTCTTTATTTTTAAAACATGCTTCAAAATCATTGATTCTTTTAACGATAATTAATAAACTTTGAAGCAGTGTGATACACGCCGCACCTTTTTTTTAGTGCATCAGAATAACACCAATAAAATCTAAATGAACAATAATATAAATATTTTAATTATTTATTTTTAACACGTTAATTTTAATTAGAACAAAAAAAATAAATAAATAAAATTAAAATTAAAGTATCCAACTTCTTGTTGAGTATTCATTGGCTCTGGCTTGCTAAGAACTTGCAGCTGCATCGTCAGTGTCAATTAGTAGCATTTCATGCTCCTTTTTATTCGAATGTTCTATTTCTATCCTAGGAAGGACTAGTAAGCTTCCTATAATTATATCTGATGGTAACAAAGCCTTTATGAGGAGTATCTTCATCCGATAAAATTCTGTTCCTGTATCAAGAATGAAATTCACGATATCGCCGTAAATATTTACTTATTTCGGCTCAAGTTGACCAAAAAGAAATATAGTAAAACCATAATTATTTAGGTTAATTTTAACTCCTTATCATTCACTAGTAATAAAAGATTAAGTTCTGAAATAGGGAAGCAATATAAATCAAATTAATTAACGTCACAATTTATTCATTAATCACTTGATTGAATCACCACCGATGGACAGCGATTTAAGCTGAGTTTAGGAACAACCTGCTGGATTCCAGGGGAAAACAATACTGGAAGGTTACGAAACCCAAGAAAAATAAAAAATAATATATTAAGGAAATACATATCTACCGAATTGTTCATTTTCACAACAGAAACAAGTAAACATAGAAATATATTTAGTTATATACATAGAGATCCATCGATCCCTAAAATCTATTGCAACCGTTAAATCATCGGTGATTCAATCGATGGATAAAGGGACATGCTGAGTTATATCAATATTATCCGTTGATGAAATCAGCGCTGAGCTTAGGAACTTGTAGAATTACCTACCGATGCTAGTCATTTCAAGGATCAATTTCAGGATGTTTAATAATACAATGTTGTCGTTTAGTAAAGGAGAAACAAATGCTATTGGAACAGCTTGGTATTGATGGAATTGATGAGTGGGTGTCACTTTTGAATTCACAGATTAGCAGTGACACTGCAGTAGATGGGAGAGTGGCAATGGCTAATCAGTGTAATTTTTCCCTCTAAAGGCACCTTCGTATCATCGTAGTAGTTTACTACTTAGTACTGTCGAAAAACAATACAAAATAGAATCGACAAGATATGCATTACAATAGATACTCGCCAACGCATATCTGAATTGGACCCCAACCAAGGTTCTGGGAAAAATCCCTTCTCAGATTTGAAAGGAAGATTCTACGACGTATATTCGGAGGTGTATAAGAAACGACAAAAATTGGAGAAGGGAGACCAATATAAAAATTAAGGCATTGCTTAACCATCTCGATTTGTTTCAATTCATCAGACTTGTAAGACAAAGTTGGGCAGGACATATTGCGAAAAAGACTAGTGGTGAGAGCATATTTGCTCTGGCAAGACTGTTTTTTACTTTCCTGCCTATACCAGGTGAGGAGAGTATTGCAATCGGGTCAAATTTCCGACATGCTGTTTTCGACGGATTTATACGTTTCACAGCCCCCTGAGTCCGAAAAACATATTTTTAGCCATTGGTCTGTCTGTCTGTCTGTGCCAAGATTTTCTTGGGAACTACTGAACCAATTTTGTTGCTTCTTTTTTTATTTTGTAGGGTTTTGACTACTGGTGCCTGTGACAGAAATTCGGTGCTCCATGCCGACTAGCTAGCGCGCAATAAATGAAAAACATGCTTTTCTATAGACTGTAGCGCGAAAACGGCTTTAACGATTTTGATGAAACTTTCCTATAATGTTCTAATAATTGTCCTTTAAATTTTCATATATAAACTAAATTCCCGAGAAAAAAGGTATAAAGAAAAGAAAAATGTTTTGGGGCCTAACTTGCTAAGTGTATATTATACGGTAAAATTTATAATAAAACTTTTGAAAGGTAATTAAATTACTGACCAAACAAAAAACAAATCATTGGAATCGAACGAGTATTAGCGATGATACAGCTTATTCTATTTTCTACTTTAATTTATTACTTTCCTACCTATATTAGGTAAGGAAAGTATTGCGATCGGGTCAAATTTCCGATATGTGGTTTTCGACGGATCTATACGTTTCAGAGCCTCCTTTTTTACACTGATCTACCTTAAGCCTGTTTACATCGCTTTAGTTTATCAAATAAATCGTACTCAAATCTTACAGAAAAATCAGTTCACAGAAAAATAAATATAATTCTTTTTTTTTTTTTTCTTCATGAACATATATAAAGGTATAAAAACTTTTTGAAACAAGTAAGAAAGTCGTGTGAGTGGACTCACCAGATTTTTTTTTCATGTCTTAAAATTTTTAGTTTTTGTTCATATATGCTTTTGCAGTGTGGCTGTCCACATAAAATATGTCTGTTGCTCGTCCCCTCAGTCTAACGTAACCCTTAAATTATAAATACGCTCAATTATTTCCATATTTAAAGAGTAAGAGTATTATTAAGTATTTAAATTATGAGTTATTAATTAAAAAATCAAGTTGTTGTACAATGATTTTATGATCGGGACCCCCAGATAGAAACTTGCCGAACCCACAATACAGGAGCCTGAGAATATTTGTTAAAACTGAAACTATGAGAACATAGTTAAAAATAAAATTATTTCATAATTAAAGTTTTATGGGTTATTAAAAATTGAAATATTAAATATCATAATAATAAATAAATATTATTAGTTACATGGTATAAGATATATGCCATCATTAACAGAAATTATTGTTTGACAATACTAAGCTATGGCAAAAAGTTTTTGATCAGCAATATTAGTGAGTATTGAAATTTTTACTGGTCTACCTAAAGCCAGTTTACATTGCTTTAGTTTATCAAATAAACCGTACTCAAAACATTTGTTTGATCAACTTTCAGGAAAATAAATTAGTTCAAGTCATTTTTTTTTCTTCATGAACATATGTAAAGATATAAAAACTTTCCTGAAATAGGTAGGAAAGTCGTGTGAGTGGACACACCAGATTTTTTGAAATAGCATTAATAAACAGAGAAAACAGTTAGTCTGTTTTTATCCTTGTCTAATAGAACCCAGCTCTCACTACCGTATAGTAAGGCGGGAAGGTTGAATGGGTAATATGTATTTATTTTAGTTATGTTTTCGACACCTCTCTTTCTCATGACCGTTCTGCAGATTTACTTGTAAATACAATTTGCTTTGTCGATACTTCCTGGTATATTCTACCATTTCTTCCAACAATTGCTCCAACGTATATGCATTCATCCACCAACTCTAGGATCTTTGCAGTTTATTTATTAATTTATTTTTTTGTTCCCCCATACCTCTCCTTTTTATGTTATACGAGAGTTTTCCCAGGCCAGGGAGTGAGGGCGGGGAATTTAAAAGATCCCCAGGCATCGGGACGCGAACTCGTAATTTTATTTTCTCCAAACTTTGGTTATAAGGTTGCCAGGCAACACGCGGTGCTGTGCACATACATTAGCCCTCTTTTTTGCAGTTTATTTGTACTACATTATTTTACTTTTTGTTAATGACCATCACTTTCATTTCAAGCTCAGCTTCCCATTCCACGATAGCTTACTGTAACGCTTGTGCTGAGTCTGCTATGAGGATAATATCGTCAGAGAATACAAGAGCTTGAACCCAAATATTGAGGGTATAATGTTATCCTCCACATATTCAAGGAAGGGTGCCCGAGTGAATAAGTACTATCACGGTCTATCTTAAGTAGTGTATGTACTGCGATACTTAAGCACTAAGATTGAGAAGAGGCAGCCTTCATACCTTCAAGACAAACCTAATATCATTAATCATATGTTTTACCTGAGGATAATCATATGAAATGCGTGAGAACGAGACAAAGTATATGTCTAGCCTCCTTAGATATAAAAACAGCATTTGATTCAGTATTAAGAGAAAAGATAAGGAAAGCACTTGAAAAGAACATCTCAGGAGACCTTATCTTAGCTATGCAATCGAAAAATAAAGATTCTAAGGGTACAGTAGGGATCAATGACAAAGAATCAATGAGCTTTCATGTGGACAGAGGGGTCAAGCAAGGAGACAGTCTCAGCCCACTCCTGTTTATCGCATTTACGGACGAGATCCTAAAAATCTCTAAGCGCAGAACTGGAAGAGCAATAATAGATAAACAATAATATAAGAACAACACTAGCCCAAGCTCTCGTTTACTCACAATTTTTTTTTTTTAAATTTATTTATTTAAACATATTATATTCTGTCACATTGACAATAATTATATTGATAAATTAACACATTCACACCGTATATACAAAAAAATAAAATAAAATTAACAAAAGTAAAATAATAACTAAGTAATAATAAATAAAAACTATATACAATAACAAAATAAAATAACCTAAATACAAGTAAATGAAAAACATAAAAACAGTCACACCTATATACAATATATACAATCAGGCGGGGAACCCAAATCCCCGCGTTACTCTCTGAACCGCCTCACCGGTGTTAAAGCCGGTGGAGTTTGAGCGAGAGCGCTTTAGCCACATACATTCATGTCTTGAGTGGAGAATCTGGCCATTGCCAGAACTCCAAAATAAATACTATGAAAGATCTCTAGGCCACTGCCGCTTCAACCTTCGAGGAGGGTTGTAGGGATGAGTGGAACTAGATAGGGATTGGGCTAGGAGATTTGGATGATTGATAAGATTCTGATGGAATTTTGAAAATTTTTCAGGGATAAGGTCAAGGACAAATGGGATATTAAGGTCATGATGTAGGGTTTTGTTGGTTACATAGAACGGAGCAACTACTATTGTTCGGAGGACTCTGGATTGAAAGGATTGGATGCGTTTGATGTTAGAGAATTTTGCTGTCCCCCAAAGTTCAAGTCTGTAGGTCCAAATAGGTTTCAGGATTGTCTTGTAGATCAGTAATTTGTTGTCAATTGAAAGTTGAGATTTTCTGGTCAGTAGTCTGTATAATTGGCCGTATCGTCGGTTAAGTTCTTGTCTTTTAAGTCTAGTATGTGGGTTCCACGTTAGTCTTCGGTCTAAGATAAAGCCAAGATACCGGACTGTGTCTGAAAAATGAAGCTGGATGGAATTAAAGTGGACTGATGGACAGGATCTGCGGCGGAGTGTGAAGGTAATGTGTTTGCATTTGGATTCGTTTACTTTGATTCGCCATTTAATACACCAGTGCTCAATCATGGAGAGGTGCCTTAGAAAATTCAAAGATGCTATTTCGGGATCTGAGTTGGATGATAGGATGGCGGTGTCATCAGCAAATGTTGCCAGGAAGGTATTGGGATGGACAGGGATATCGGCGGTAAAAAGGATATAAAGGACGGGGCCCAAGACGCTACCTTGAGGAACACCGGCTTCAACTGGGTAGGAGTCGGAAAATTCTGAACCACAGCGAACCCGAAAGGTACGATCAGAGAGGTAGGAGCGGAGGATTAGGTACAAGGACTGGGGCAGATAGGTTTTCAGCTTGGAAAGAAGCCGGGCGTGCCATAACTCGTAATAAATTAATGAATCTTTAATGGAACCTTTTGCCCCACCCTCCCTATTTACCAGACTCACAAATTTAAGGTTCTCAATTTTGATTTGCGCTTCTGTTAGGTGCCCACCACTTGAATCAATTTTATACATTTTCTTTAAGAACAGTAAATATGTTAAATTTCAATAAATAAAATTTTAAACTAATTTAGAAATGTGAAACAAAGTGACAGGTTTTGGACAGGTTCCTTTCTGAAGAGAGCACGTCCAAGATGAAGGTGCGCAGTCGCGAATTATTGAAGCCCCCGGGAGAGGAGAGGTGGCCGCGCCCAGACAAACCTAATGAACGTGGTCGGATCGTAAAATTTTAATAGCGGAACGTTGTTAGAATACCTCTCTTCTCTGGGCCCTTCGCGTACGAGCATCCAAGTATTCTCCTCTGTCGCCTCGGCAAATTATTAAATAAGCATTAATTTTGTGGCATAAACCCAAATATTAACCATAATTTACAATATACTATTGTCCCAAGCTAATTTGTTGTTCCAACTTCTCCCTATGAATGTCCCTCTCAAAAATGTTTTGTTATACAGTAAAAAATGTCTGCCAAGCAAGGCCAGTATAGCTTCCTCGCCGTTTTCATTTGCTAAAAAATATCAATATTAAAAGTTCTAAAATTGTCCTGATAGAATCCGTTTTCGGAAATTCAGTAATCCCTCAACATATACGGGCTTGATACCCACGAGTTTTGTTTATCAGCAAATACTAAAATGCGAAAAAGTCCCGAATTTGCAGATCGCCTATTATAATAGGTAATTAAAAAACAAATTGCAGTGCATACTGAATATATATGTATATATATTGCTACTGTTAGTGCAAATGACGTATGTAAAAACTGAGTGTTTTACAGGAGAGCAGAAACGAATAATTTCTGTATGATTTATTAGTATAATTTTATTATTGATTGCCTACTGCTATTTGTCATAGTAGAAGACGACATATATCAATCAACAGTAGTGATATATACTTAATAGGTATGTTTTCATTCGTAAAATGGATGGGACATAAAATCTTTACGAAAAATTCAAATTTTTGTTTGTTTAGAGTTAACGAAACCAATATTTTTCTTCAATCAGAACAAAACTAATTAAGCTCGAATATAAAATTATGTGTGAAGTTCACACAACTTTGATATTTAAGGAGAAAACCGAGAAAGGACAAGCTAGTTGAACTTTAATGGAAATTAACAGAATTACAAGTAGGACTTTTTTTTTATGAATTCAGAGTAAAAATTACTTTGAATATACCGATAATTACACGATCTAATTACAATCGAAGTAACGGATATAAGTGTCATACCAATAAAGTTTGGAATCGGACAAACAATGCAGTATAAATTATATTTTTTTAATAAAACCTAAAATTTTATAACCCTATAACAATATTGTAATAACCTAACTCCCACACTACATGATCAGTGCCTTAAACATTTCACAACCATTATATTTTTAACAAACATTTATATTAATTTTAATTATTAAATGGAATTCAATGAAATTTATACTAAGTAATTTCTATACTGTTCTCTAAGCTTAGGTCAAATCGAATGCGCCGTTTCTAAACTATAGGCATATCAATTAACACATTTGCTGATCTAAAAGCGTTTTTTTTTTTTTTTTTTTTTTTTTTTTTTTTTTTTTTTTTTTTTTTTTTTTTTTTTTTTTTTTTTTTTTTTTTTTTTTTAGTATTAGATAGATTTTGTAAAAATTGATGCCTATTTCATTTTACATCTAACAATTCCTAAATTCCCTCCAAATTTGAGCCAAACCGAACTTGCGGTTTAGAGATGTAGACGTATCAAGGAAACACGAAAACACGTTTGCGCATAATATAAGAGAAAGAAATGGACAGGATTCAATCAAATTTACTCTACATTATTTTTTCACAAATGATTGCCTTTTATCCAAAATTGAGCCAAATATACCGTTTCTGAAATATTCTACAAAAATACTTTTACGCTTGCGTAAGCGGAATTTAATAAAATTGATATGGAACCGTCTAGACACCAACCCGCACAATTCCTGAAAATTTCGGATAAACAGTAGTAGGTGATATGCCCGTTACATCGATTTGACTACAGAGAAGCAGACACCGAACTAAATTTGATCTTTTTTTTTTTTTTTTTTTTTTTTTTTTTTTTTTTTTTTTTTTTTTTTTTTTTTTGTTCTTCCTTACCTCGCCTTTTAGGCTATACGGGATTTTCTCGGGCCGAGGGGTGAGGGCGGGGAAATTTAAAATCCCCTCCGGCACCGGGACGCGAACTCATACTTTTTATATCATCTCAAATCTGTGCTATCCGGTTGTCAGGCAACTAGCGGTGCTGTTACACACGCTTTAGCCTATTCGGCCACCCCGCCCCCAAAAAATTTGATCCTTGAGGTCTGAAACGTAAAACGCCAGTGGAAATTTTCGATTCTCAGCATACAATTTTTTTTAACCTCTCGCACGAATACAATGCTTCCCTACCTTCCGTACTACTACCGTAATGAGGAAGAAAAAGGGTAAAAAAACATATTATACATGTTTAAAGTATTTGGCTCAGATCACACAGAAACAAATATGGACCCATGAAAAAAATATTATTTTGTGGAAGCTTCATCACCATTTTCATGGATTCGCCAGTGCCTTTTTATAGATCCCATTTTGATGAATGATGTATCAAACAAAAAGGAATTTCACTTGATAAGTGACGAATCCCAATTTCATAAGGTAAAACCTCAGTATAAATACTTAAAAATTCTTTGGAAAATCTGATGCCCGCATCACACAAATTTCATTCAGCGCTCTACTTTGAATAGACAATATTGTTGTTTTTTTTGGCGATGTTAAGCAATAGTAAAATTTTTGAAGGGTGCTTTTAACGGAGGTAAAGCTTTAATTTTATAGCTAAGAATTTAAAAGTACCATTAAAATAACACCAATTTATTATAAATATGGCAGTCCAATCGTTTGGTAGTTTGAACAGGAAAAATTTGCTGAATTTTTCTCGTCTCTATATGTTTTTTGGTTTGCTGAATCTTAAAATCGAGTTGTCAGTTGGCATCGAGTTGGCGTCACCATAAAAATGGCAAAAAAAAAACCATAGTGGCAAAAACAACTACGTTAAATAGTGGTAAAGTATCAAGCTTTACCAATTATATGTGTTGAATAAACTATGTTAAAAATATTATATTGGAAACATAAATAAAGGTGGTTGGCTCATGTCCTTTATAGGTCGAATGCATCAGGGAAAAGGATAGCTTATCTGATTTGAGAGTTTCACTGAGGTATATTAGTTGATATCATATGCCTAGTTTTATTCAGACATATTATAGCAGAATTTTATACATATTAGATACAATTTTATCTATCTAGAAATTACAATATTCATATTATAAGTTATGAGTATCGTTGGTAATAAATAAAAATGGTATGGGGTGAATCACAGATGATAAATGTTTGGAAATTTTAGAATATGGCGATGACCAGGTGGTTATAGTAAATGACGAAGAAGATTCATCCTTTATGATAAAGTTGTTGGAAGCCTTAGAACAAAAACTGAGTATTTGGCATTCAATAATAATGAAATTTCTTAATAAACGTTCGGCGTTTGGCATCTTACCCCAACTGAGCAATTTAAATATTTAGGCAGGTGCTAACAGCAAAAAATACGATGTGGCATTCTGATGACAAAGCAGAAAGATTATACGGATCTCAAGCTTCAAACGAAAAAAAGACCCTTCCATTCATTTGTTGAAGAGACTGTGTTGTATGCCTCAGCAGCCTGGACTATTCCAACAGACTCAGCAAGAACGATTTTATCAATAGAAATGGATTTTTTGAGACGTAGTTGTAAAATCTCTAGAATGCATCTCTTTCCAAAAAGCGCCATCAGGGGAAAAGTAAAAGAACTCCTTAACATCCTATACGCCGTAAAGGCAAATAAAAACTGAGTTCGTTTTGGCACGTCATGGGAATATCGGATGACCGATGGCTTAAAAGGATGTTTAAGCATGTATCATGTGAATGAAGAAATAAAGGCGATCGGAAAATAAATTGATGAATACATGAAGCAACGGTAACAATAGGATTCCAAGAGAGAAGTTTGCGATAAAAATGAATGGCGGTATGGTTTATCCGTCAAAGACATATTTCTACTATTAGTGCAAAAGGTCGTAAGTAAAGATTGAGTTTTCTCACAACGGAGCGTGCAAACTGATCATTCCTTTATGAATTATTTGTACAATTTCATATTTTATTTTTCTATAATATATTCCATAGTAGCAGGCTATTTATTGTGGTTGCAGACTAGAAAATGTTACCTTCAGCACAAATACAATTAACATAGAAAATTGTTACATAGGAAATCTATATATATAAAAACGAATGTATGTCTGTCTGTCTGTTTGTCCTTACTAAACCATTCATCCGATTGCCATGAAACTTTGGGAAGTTGTTCCGTACACTCCTGGGAAGTTTTCTGGCATAGTACTTCTGTCTTACGATAATTTTATATATGTAAAAAAAATAAAAATGTAAATGTTTTTCTGTTCAAAGCCACAAAAAAATGTGTCGCTATAAACTGTAGTGCCAAAACGGCTTTACCGATTTTAACGAAACTTGGCTAAAGTCTTCCCCTTGAAACCCTTTTAATTTATGTGTATAACATACTTTCCCCAAAACAAGCTGAAAAATGTTACGATGAATTCAATATTTTATTTGACGATAACTAAAAAAGTACAAAATTTTTGACCTGATAATCCCCACATTTATTTGAAAGATTTTTGAATTGCTGACAAAATAAAAAACAAATCATAGAAATCGGACAGTTCGTTGCAGAGTTTTAAACATTTACTGGTTTCTCTTCAGAAAAGGCCATTTCCTTTTTCTTCCTCACTACCGAAGGTAGGCAAGCATTTTTTTTTTATTGATTAATCGAAAATTTTATAATTACTACAGTAATTGAAATTATCATTTGAAGAATCTAAATGATGCTCCTTATGTAGGTCAATAATATTATTAATTTTTTATTTTGGTTTTATAAGTTCAACTTAGGCTGTTTCTGATGATTATGAATGACGGCGTATTCACTCAGATTATTCTGAATGTTCAATTTGAATCATGAGAAAAAAAAACAATTAGAATTAGTTTCAATTGAAGCCATTTTACGGACAAATTTCTTTCCCAAATTTTTAAAAATGACAGATGTCCTTCGCTACTAATCTACTCATATGTGCTTTCTATTTTCTTTCTTTTTCATTTTGCCAGGCTAAGCCACAGCAGCGCGTGGCCGGGTAAAGCTAGTATAATATAAAATAATGTATTAGCTAGTGTTCCAGTTGAATTAATATAAGGTGTCTTATTCTTGAAACTGAATTACTTAGTTTTTCTTATCCCCCTAATGTTTGACATTAATTAAATAGAAAAAATAAATAAATAAAAACCTGTACCACTGCAACCCATGGAGAGTCTTGGGTTCAGCAATTGGTAAAAGAAATGTTTCTTGGTCAACGGTTGAGCAAGGAGGTGATTTAACTGAGACCACGTTCGGCCTTCAGGGTCCCCCTTAATTAATTATTAAATTAAGGATACCCACTTTACAGTGGCAAGAGGGTGCCTCAGAAGAATCCTCCGACCCCAGGCCGAGAATAAATAATTTACCTGTCATCAGCTGGTCTTGAACCTGAGATCTTGAGCATTGGAAGTCAGCGCCCTACTATTGAGCTATCCCTCTGTCTAATGAAATAATAAAGAGAACAAATATCCTTATATGGTACTGCTGGTGCAGGAAGAAGACCGAGAAATCGGACCGTTCTTAAAGCACATAGCGTATTATCCAGTTCTTTTTAAAATCGATGGATAGACACGGTACCTGTCCTTTTAAAAAAATCATATTTAAATCAATGTATAGCTGTGGCAAAATCATTTGTAAGCTGTAAATAAATAAATAAAATAGAAGATATTTTATAATAAAATTTAATTTAAAGCTTAGTTGACACCTTAACCAATCCGAGATGGCTAATTCTTCGCCTTTACGTCACAACATAGATTGGTGCTAATCGGTCCAGCTGCCCTTGATCCAGCCAATAAATATCCATTCCAGCCTATTAGTTCTTAGGCGTCCCCGCTCTCCCGTTTGTTTTCTCTCATCAGCTGTCCCATGAAAATGTTCGTTAACCTCTCAAGCAGCGCCCTTCAGACGTCAAGTAATAATGACAGTTTATCGAAATAATTCTAGTTTTACTGATTGCTAAAAGTAAATACTGACTCAACAAGAATCATTCAAATATTCTCATTATTATCTCCCGTAAAAATACGGGGTAGCTAAATTGTTTTGAAGAATGTGTTCCCTGAACACAAGGAGCGCTACTATAATTTGGTCAACATATCCGACATATTAGATAAATTTGGTCCCGTTACCTAACGAAATCCTTTTACATGGTTACGTTTCTCTACCAAAGGTAGTTCATCCAGGAAAGTGGTCGAGAAACTTAACCGAGTACAAGGATCTTTATCGTCAATTTTTGCTCTCACTTACTTTTTTTCTTTTCGTAAATTTTTGGCCGCGCGATATGGTTTTTTTAACAGACTAGCGTTGCTAAAGTGAGATAACGTGAAAAGGGTCACCCAAATCTTATCTAGTGCAGTAGCAAGCCACCACCAACAGCTGCACGGTTAATTTAAGGCTTTGGTGGCCAAACGAGTAAGAAAAGCGTTACCCGCTTTAACATTCTCGAGTCTAGCAGTACTGGTTCGAATTAGGGACCAGGATGGGGGAGGGAACGGGGGAAAAAGAAAGAAAAAGCTGCACGATTAAAGAACTCCCACGCCCGGTCTGTGTTGTGTGTTTCCTCCACTAACGTAAATGATTTGAGCCTCACAAAGTTGGAGAAGTAGGCAGCAGATTTATTAAATATTTCCTTTTTTTAAATTTTTAATTATTCTCTTTGGAATTTGGACGCTGACTCATTATAAAATTTGTAAAAGGAATTGTATTGAAGTATTTCAATATCAATACAATTTTTTTGGATTTGAGCGAAAAGAAAACTGTTATGCAATAAGAATAAGCTTTTTTTAAAATATCGATGTTCCTCAAACTTTTGGGTCACTAATTTAAGTTTTAAATAAAAAAATAAAACTGAAACATTACATTTATAGTATTAAAAACAAATTCATCATATGTGTTTTTATTTGAATGAAAATTAAAAATATATTAATTTTATTATACCATTATTGTAAAAAGTATAAGCTTAATAGATTCTCCCGACCCCTTGAATTGTGCACGATGTTTTCTCTCTAAACCGAACCCCAATTAACCTTGTGTTCTAAAAAGGGCGTTGAAGTTTAATTCGTTCCAAAATGTTTTTTAATTACTAATAAAATAACAAATTATTTTTGGAAATATCTACTACAAATAAAGTAGTCTAAATCTACTACTATAAATAAATTAAATGTTGGTCATGATTTTAAGATTGGAATACAAAATATAGTTTTTTGGATTTACTGAAATTTTGTCAATCTTGATTAGGGTTTATCACTTAGGGGATAAATGATTCATTTTTTAACATTGATATGTATTTTTCTGTACATAATATGTCTGATCTGAACATCTAATTGGATCGATTATCTTCTTTACACATTATTCATACCAAATATTATTTTTAATTATCAAACTCCTCAATAGATGTATTCGGAAAACACATTGGTATAAATTGCTAACCGTTTCAACAACAATATACAAACAATATCTACACAAACCGGATTTGAACCAGCGCACGATAGGTCTTGTTCGTATTATAGGTAGACAAAAAAAAATCTGATTAGCTTATATTCAATATTTAATTTAGTCTGTGAGGCGATCTTTAGTACCAAGAACTGTCCGATTATGCTCAACTTACATCAGTCTATGATTTTAGGTTAGAATTTTTTGTTATGTGAATTATCATCGTTCCTTATCAAAACGGCCATCAGCTGTGAAGGTAAGATCCTTTTGGGACGTAAAAATTTCGGTACTCTCAATGGTCGCAAAAAATACTTTTGATTTGTACCCATTTTTATTTTTATTTTTTTATGGATGAATAGCTTTTTTGGTTATTTTCATAATATCGTAGGCCAATTTCCTCGCCTATATTTTTGTGCAAAAATATTATCAGAATTTGATTTTGTAGAAATATTAAGTAGAAATATCGTGCAGTGTTAGGGATGAGAATGTCTTAATTGTATACAGCCAATGTTTATTCGAAATTGTTAAGGTGACGCTTTAACATATTCGGCCACTATTATTTTGAATTTATGGAATGAATCTTTTATGAACGGTTAGCTGTAGGTAGATGAACGGATCATTCTCGAATGAAATTTGTTGTTAGTGGTTATGCCAGAAAATATATTTTTTAATTAAAAAAAACATTTAATTGAATGAAATCGAAATATCCAATTTTTGATAGAATCGCACATTACCGAAGCAGAACTTTGAACATAAATTGATCCAAACTGTGAAATAAACGGTGCGGTAATATTTAAAATAATCTTGAAACTGTGGACATTGTACTGAAGGGTGGTGTTTAGTTATGCCTATGGGATATCATCGCCTGCTGATCGTGTGCTGACAGCTACAATAATACAGTACCGTCTTTGCAGGTGCTATTGTTCTCAGTATTTCAGAATTCAGGCCTTATTCCGTTCGCAATATTTTATTTTAGTAATAATTATAAAGAAAAAAAGATACTCGTTGCTATTGCAAACTAGAGTAACCAAAGCTCTCTGTATAAATACGATGCTCAATTTAACTGGTTCCGACAATCAGTTACAAAACAAGGAACCAAACGGAACCACCAGATCAATTTCGTTCGAGAATGATCAGTTCATCTACCTACAGCTAACCGTTCATAAAAGATTCATTCCATAAATTAAAAATAATAATCAACCATATCCGCATAACTTTTTAAAATAAATTAGCAATAACTATAAGAGGTGGTGGCCGGGTATTTAAAGCCTTAACAATTTCGAGTAAAAATTGGCTATATACAATTAAAGCATTCTCATCCCTGACACTACAAAATCAAATTCTGATAATATTTTTGCATGAAAGAGAAAATTCGCCTATGATATTATGAAAATAACCAAAAAAATTATTCATCCATGAAAAAAAAAAGAAATTGGGTAGTAATCAAAAGTAATTTTTTCGACCATTGAAGAATCATACCTTCACAGCTGATGGCCGTTTTGATAAGGTAAGATAATAATTAGCATAAGAAAAAATTCTTAACTAAAATCATAGACTGATGTACGTTAAGCATAATCGGACAGTTCTTGGTACTAAAGATCGCTTCACAGACTAAATTAAATATTGAATATAAGCTAATCAGAATTTTTTTTGTATACCTATAATACGAACAAGACCTATCGTGCGCTGGTTCAAATCCGGTTTGTGTAGATAGAAATTTATTTCGTGATAGGCCCAAAGAATGTTTATTATAGCGCAGTGCTAATGCACTGGAACTCGCTTTGCAGAATTATTTTATTCAATGACTCTAATTCTTTTAATTAACATTTTCCAAGAAAGCTAAAGTCTAGTTGCCATGAAAATAATTATAGCATCGTATTAAATTTATAATAAATAAACAGGTATTACGTGATTCCAGTTTGCTTGTATATTGTTGTTGAAACCGTTAGCGATTTATACCAATGGGTTTTCCGAATACGTCTATTGAGGGGTTAGATAATTAAAAATAATATTTGGTATGAATAATGTCTAAAGAAGATAATCGATCCAATTAGATGTTCAGATCAGACATATTATGTACAGAAAAATACATATCAATGTTATAAATGAATCATTTATCCCCTAAGTGATAAACCCTAATCAAGATTGACAAATTTTCAGTAAATCCAAAAAACTATATTTTGTATTCCAATCTTAATATCATAACCAACATTTAATTTATTTGTAGTAGATATTTCCAAAAATAATTTGTCATTTTATTAGTAATTAAAAACATTTAACATTTTGGAACGAATTAACTTCAACGCCCTCTTTGGAACACAAGATTAATTGGGTTTCGGTTTAGAGAGAAAAAATGGTGCGTGATTCAAGGGGTCGGGAGAATTTATTAAGCTTATACTTTTTACAATAATGGTATAATAAAATTATTATATTCTTAATTTTCATTCGAATAAAAAGATATATGATGAATTTGTTTTTAATACAATATAAATGTGAGTACCATTAGAGTAAAAAAAAAAAATCGAAAATAAATTTATTACCACCCTACTTTTAAAAAAAAATGTTTCATTTTTTGAAAAATTAATAGAACCAGTACCTATTTCGAATTCCAAAAAAAAAAAAAAAAAATTAGGGTTCAATATGGAAATAATCGTACCAAGTAATTAATTAAACTTTTCGAAAAGAGTTTAAAGAGAATTAAATATTTAAAAAAACATGACCAATATTGAACATAAGATGAAAATTCAGTAGTTTATATATATATATATATATATATATATATATATATATATATATATATATATATATATATATATATATATATATATATAAATACATATATATATATATATATATATATATATATATATATATATATATATATATATATATATATATATATATTTATAAAAACAGATAAAATGAAATATGTAAAATTAAAAGTATTTGACGTCATCAAATCCATAAAAGTAACTTATATCCCATATTATCTTTCTATCACTAAAAAAAAAAAAATAAAAACTTATTTATTGCTCATAAGTCTATTCCAAGAGCTCTTATCAAGGGAGATGAGGTAACAGTTGGTCACCACACACTTATATTTATATAGGAAGTGTGACAATGTATTTCCCTTTCCCACTGCCTCGTGCTTTATAATTATCTCTTAGATATGAATATAATTGATAGAAAAAAAAATAAAAGAAAAAAAATATGTATATGTATATTAAAGGGCAAATTTACACTACTATCAAATCGTCAGCTCCAGGAGTATTCCTGGGCAGAAGATAATATAACGTCAAGATTAGGAATTTATTTATTCATTTTAGGGAAGTATACAACAATATATAACCATGAGATAAGCAGGTACACTGGCCTAAATTCTATATAACTTTTCACTTGAAAAAGCATTAAGAGAAGTAAGAATCTAAATTGGTGAGAAAATTATTTAATCGTTATGTTAAGATAGTATTTAATCCACATAGTTGATCATTTTCGGTCTTTGCCTAGCCCTGCCAGGCGAATGTTTTCCGATTCTGGTTGGAGAGGCGAAGTATGTTAAAAGTAATTTTATTAATATTAATTACAAAACGATCACATGTTATATCGATTATATGAATTTTTTTTTTTTATTGATGATATTTACAACTGTATTACAAGTAAAAATACATTCAGTAAATGTGAACAAAAGAATATAATAGCATGAAATCACTTGTTGAGAAACTACCCACTGGTACCACTGGAGATCTCGAGGCCATCTTCTTTTCAGAGGCCTTGGAGGGTTGACAGGAATTGAAAAGGAAGCAAGGTTAGAAACGAGAGGGTTAGGATAGTTCTGAAGTTTGTTATGGAAGGATAGGTATCTGGATTGGGCCAGGTCAAAAACATAAGGAACATTAAGGTCGTTATGGATGATTTTGTTTGTGACAAAGTAAGAAGCTGAGGATTTTACGAAGGATTTTGGATTGTAAGGATTGGATACGAGAGGAATTCGATGGCTTAGTGGAGCCCCAGAGCTCAATTCCATAAGTCCAAATAGGTCTTATTGTAGTCATGTATATGAGTCTTTTGTAATTGACTGAGAACTTAGAGCGTTTGTCTAGTAAGTGCTGGAGTAGTCGGAAACGTCGAGCTGTTTCTCGTCGTTTCAGTCTGGTATGAGGATTCCAAGTTAGACGTTTGTCTAAGTGGAGTCCAAGGTATCGAATTTGTTCGACAGAGATAAGTGTGGTATTACTAAAGGATACTGTAGGACAAGAGGACATAGTTTTACGACGAAGGGTAAAGGTGATTTGATGGGATTTATTGGAATTTATTTTGATCCTCCAGTTTTTAAACCATTCTTCAAGGTTTGTGATGTGTGATTGAAGGGTTTGGGATGCAATTGTTGGGTCGTTATTAACTGATAGGACGCATGTAGCATCGGCATACGTGCTAATGACAGTGTTAGGATGGGTTGGGATATCAGCTGTATAAACTGTGTAAAAGATAGGACCTAGGATACTACCTTGAGGAACACCAGCGGACTGGGAAAAAAGGGATGAATAGGCATTATTATGATTTACTTTGAAGGATCTACCAGTAAGATAGGAACGGATAATGAGGAAGTATGTAGGGTGTAGGAATTTACGGAGTTTATTATATGAATTTAAAAAAAAAAAATATATATACATAAAACACATGTTTTAGTTATAACCCTGTTCTTTCTATGAAGTTGTGTTGTTAGTTTAATAGAGATTGATTTTGCTTAGTTTAAAAAAAGGCTTGTGGTTTATTCAATGTTATACAACTTAATAAGAAAACCCATAAAACATTAATAAAATAAACAATAAATCCCTCCCCCTCCAAAAAAAAAAGTCTCGAGTATATTATATATAAAAATGATCAATGATAATGAACATAATTATTGTAAAACCAACAATATAATACTATATAAAAATAAACATAAATATATGTTTTTTGCGTCTGGATTATATTTGAAAATATCTGTAAACCATTTAGATACATTACATATTTTTATTTATGTTTTGAGGCGGGGAGATGAACTCTCATATCACCGATGAGTTAAATTTGCCGCGGGAAACGTAATAAAATCAAGTGTCAATAAAATAGGTACATACCAACCTATTCTAGCCAATTAATTGACTTTTCTTAATAGATTTTAGTGTAAACATTTTATTCATTTATGTAGCTTATTTATTCTTGATTTTAATATCTTGTTTCATAAAATTATTATGGGAAGTGGGAGGGAAACGATATTCTCGTCCCATCAACATATTTATTGGGAGAAAATACTTGTGTTTCCACTTAAAGGTCATACCTTAGATATCAAGTCGTCTCTTCTTAATTGATTTTAGTTTACATATTTTATTCATTCTTGTATATTAATTATTATCGATTTCCATATAATTTTTGCATTCCTTCCTCCCCTCTGCTCCACTCCAAGTTTGCCTCTATATCTGCAAGGACCCTAAGAGAAATGAAGGCGAGGGATTAATACCAGAATTAATAGTCTCCCCCCCCCTCCCTCCGACACAGGGATGCGAACTCTTTTTTTTTTTATCATGTATAATTCGGTTATCAAGTTGTTGGGCGGTGCTGTGCACTTAATAAGAAATTTCTCTTATAGTCCTTGCAGATAAAGAGGCAAACTTCGAGTGGAGGAGAGGGGAGGAAGGAATGCAAAAATGATATGAAAATCGATAATAATTAATACATAAGATATTCGCTATGTTTCCAAGTGCGTATTCCCGGCTGTTCTGATACTTCAGAAGTAGAGAGCACTATCGGGGAAAACAAATATCCAAACAGTTCTATTATATATATCATAGTCAACCTGGGCAACCTCTTAATTCATAGAGCATGGACATTTTTGAAAGGACAACTCTGGAATATCAGGAAGAACTTCAAGCTGGAGATGAGGAATTTCGGTCTTAAGAGAGGGTACAGTAAGGTGACAGGGACCGCCACTTGTTGGAATATATAAAAAGTTGCATAAGGATTCCATTTCAGCCTATTAATAAAGCAATGAAATCGTATACATACAATTCAGACATAAAGTAATGTACAACAAGTGAAGAAAATACTATTTATTTTGAAGGTACAGATTCAGAGGCACTATATGTCTCAGTAAATTAATGAAGCTGATATGAATGCTTTTGATGGTACCAATCAGGAATGATATAGTATATACAATCACTAGCGGATCGAGGATTTAATTTTGGGGGTGCTTCAGCCCGAAACCTTTTTTTTTCATAAAAATAACGATAATTACTTTAGAAAAACAGAAAGCAACTAACTAAATGAAATGGTGTTTAAGTTATTCCTTAAGTACTTTTAAATGTAATTACTCGAGCAATAATACTTTAAGAGGTATTTTTTAATTTTTTTTTTCCCATAAAACATGGTTATATTTTTCCATTTTGGGGGGAGCTTCAGTCCGAAAGCCCACCCCCGTAGATCCGCCCGTGTATACGATGAAATTTTGGGGGCAGAGTGGCCGAGCGGTAAAACGCGTGTGTTCTCAGCACCGCTCAACAACTTGATAACCGAATTATACATGATGAAAAAAACTAAAGAGTTCGCGTCCCGGTGTCGGAGGGAGAGGGGGGGAAGACTATTAACCCTGGCATTATTCCCTCGCCTTCACCCCCTGGCCTGGGAAAACAATTCCCATATAGGCTAAAACGCGAGGAAGGGAAGAGAAAAAATACAAAAAAATTGACGAAATAATATTGTTTAAACTAAATCCTCAGAGATGGATGGGCAACGAAATACCAGAACAGTACCTGAAGAGAACTAATCTAGAGTGAATGATGCGAGGTGGAAGACCGAAAGCAAGACGGTGGATGGCTCTGCTAATGATGCCCGAAGTATTCCACAATTGGATAGCTGTGGCTGCTAGAGGTCGTGACGTTTGGAGAAGGTCTAAGCAGGAGGCCATGACTCGGCAATCAGTTGTCGCTCCACTGTATGTGTGAGTATATATATATATATATATATTGAATATAAAACGAAAAGGATCGTCAGTATCAACAATAATCATAATTAACATACCTATTAATTATATATCACTGCACTACTATTAGTGCAAAAGGTCGTATGTAAAAATTTTCAACTTTTATTCTATTTTTGCTAAAGGTGACATTTTGTAGTCAACAACTGATATAAGTAGTCTGCTAGTATGTAAAATAGCAGATGACAATAAAATATGAAATTATACTAACAAAGCATAAAGAAATAATGAGTTTTTATGCACTCTTGCAAAACAATCAATTTTTACATAAGACTTTTGCACTAACAGTTTCAGTATGGATTTTTCCTTTCCTACCTATACTAGGTAAGGAAAGTATTGCAATCGGGTCAAATTTCCGACATGCGGTTTTCGACGGAAATATACGTTTCAGAGCCCACTGAGTCCGAAAAACACATTTTTAACCATTGGTCTGTCTGTCTGTCCCAAGATTTTCTCGGGAACTACTGAACCGATTTTGTTGCTCCTTTTTTTATTTTGCAGGGTTTTGACTACTGATGCCTGTGACAGAAATTCGGTGCTCCATGCCGACTAGCTTAGCGCGCAATAAATGAAAAACATACTTTTCTATAGACTGTAGCGCGAAAACGGCTTTAACGATTTTGATGAAACTTTGCTATAATGTTCTAATAATTGTCCTTTGAATTTTCATATATAAACTAAATTCCCGAGAAAATTCAGATAAAAAAGGTATAAAGAAAAGAAAAATGTTTTGGGGCCTAACTTGCTAAGTGTATATTATACGGTAAAATTTATAATAAAACTTTTGAAAGGTAATTAAATTACTAACCAAACAAAAAACAAATTATTGGAATCGAACGAGTATTAGCGATGATACAGCTTATTCTATTTTCTACACATGTTTTAATTTATTACTTTCCTACCTATATTAGGTAAGGAAAGTATTGCGATCGGGTCAAATTTCCGATATGCGGTTTTCGACGGATCTATACGTTTCAGAGCCTCCTTTTTTACACTGATCTACCTTAAGCCTGTTTACATCGTTTTAGTTTATCAAATAAATCTAAATCAAATCTTTTCTTTGATCAATTTTCAGAAAAATAAATATAATTCTTTTTTTTTTTTTCTTCATGAACATATGTAAAGATATAAAAACTTTTTGAAACAGGTAGGAAAGTCGTGTGAGTGGACTCAGCAGATTTTTTTTTCATGTCTTAAAATTTTTAGTTTTTGTTCATACATTCTTTTGCAGTGTGGCTGTCGGCATAAAATATGTCTGTTGCCCGTCCCCTCAGTCTAACGTAACCCTTAAATTATAAATACGCTCAATTATTTCCATAATTAAAGAGTAAGAGTATTATTAAGTATTTAAATTATGAGTTATTAATTAAAAAATCGGCTATTCAATTTCCAATGTAAGATTGCGTTTTCATATCCTGGTGTCAGAAAGGGGTGAATGAGAGAATAAAGATGACTAAGTGAATGTAAGAAAATCTGTTGCCCGCATCACACAATCTTCACTATTTCCTCTACTTTTAACAGAAATTAACTACCTTAAACCGTTTTACACTGCTTTAGTTTATCAAATAAATCGTACTCAAATCTCATGTTAGATCAATTTTCAGGAAAATTTATCTAGTTCAATTCTTTTTTGTTTCTTGATGAACATATGTAAAGATATAAAAACTTTTCTGAAATAGGTAGGAAAGTCGTGTGAGTGGATACATCAGATTTTTTTTTTTTTAATTAATATAGGATAATCAAATATATAATCTTCAAATAACGGCACTCTTTCGCATTTTAATATTAGCTGATAAACGAAATTTGTGGATATCAAACTCGCGAATGTTGAAGGGTAACTGTATTTCCGAATCAGCTTCTCCCAGAGATTTTATTCTCATACGAAAAATTGTAGACCTTGTAATATTTTAATATTTTAGCCAATGAAAACGGTGAGGAAGCTATACTGGACCTTACTTGGCAGACGTTTTTTAAAAGGTTTTCTCGCGAAATGTTGAGGATTTACTACGATAAACCTAATAATATGTTGTTATTTTTTAGGCGAGTTTAGTGATAAATGTTTCTGAAAAAGTCAGAATTTTTCCAAAAGATCCATTTTCTCTATAATCATTAGTATTTTTTTATACTATAAGCAGACGTAAAAGGGAATGTAATGTGATGCATAAAATGTATAAATTTAACAGATTCGATCTGCGGGAAAACCGTGGTAATTAATTGTTTTAAATTACGTTGTACTGTTGTTTACTTCGACTTCCTAAAAGAAAATACCTATCACCAGTAAGGTTAATAAGTAAAAGTTATGTGGTGCGCGAAATTGCATATTTTTGAATGAATTGATGGTTTTTTTTTTTTTTTTAATAGCATTTGACAAAGGATAATTCATAGTGGGTCGTACTTCAGACCCAAAATCTCAAATACGTGTTAAACGATACAGCCAACAAGTTGTAACATTCTCCTTAAACTCTTAATAGGAGATAATTTCATTACAGTTATGAATTAGTTTTTAGACCTCTCAACGCCCCTTACTTTGTCACAAATAAAATCATCCATAAAGACCTTAATGTTCCATATGTTTCCGATCTGGCCCAATCCAGATACCTTTCCTTCCATAACAAACTGCAGAACCATCCGAATCCTCTCGTTTCAAACCTTGCTTCCTCCTCGATCCCTGATAACCCTCCGAGGCGTCTGAAAAGAAGATGGCCTCGGGATCTTCTAATATAGAACTTTAATTTGAGTTCTACCAATGGGTAGTTTCTCTTCATGTTGTACATGCCATGTTACAAATTTCTCGTTTACTTATTGTATTCTCTATGTAATACAGTTGTAAATTCCATTAAAATAATAAATAAAAAAAAGAAAAAAGTTTTTAGACCTATTTTAAAGTTCAGTTTAGATTTTCTGTGTTTCCATATCATAGTTTGTAATAGGTTTTTTGTTACCTTTTATCTTTTCTATTCATAAGATTGTATTTGTTTTTTTAAGTGTATTTTATTTTATTTTTTACTTATCTTCTGCACTCTCCTCTCTATGTGTCTATGTATATATGTATGTATGTATATATATGTATATATATGGATGTATTTGTTTTTTCTTTTTCTGCTCGTAATCTATTGCGTCATAGGTAGATCACAATACTTGTCTACTTTTTCACAATATCTTCACATGTTTTCACTTAAACTTCTCAAGGAACATATATAAATCATTTATTTACTCTAGTCATTTTCTTTTATTATTTTTTTTTTATTATTATTATTTTGTAGCACTAAAATTGGTTACCTATAAAATTATAGAATTTCTTTCAAATTATATTTAGTTATTAGTATGTTTTTGTTTTTTTGTACCAATATTATAATATTGTAACCCTTGTATCCATCTGCTTTCCTTAATATACCCTCCAGAACTATGTATATACTTATTTTACAACTTAGATTTTAAATAACCTTTATTATAATAGGTCATCTGGCCAGATTTATTGTCAATTGGTTTAAACAATATTGTTATTCTTGAGAGACCTAGTCCCAGAATAAAGATGATTTTCTATTTCAATTTCTTTTTCTATGTGTGTTTCATGAAATATTAATGTTTTGTATAATTATAGATACAAGAGTTCACCCAGTGGTCGAAATTCGGCCATAGCCATTAAAAATTTGAGGAAAAAATATAATTAAATAAAAAATAAAGTAAATAAATAAAGAGTAAATCACGAATCAAAAATATTCATTTATTAATACAAACAAAATTTCAATTTCAATTAAAAATCGAGCAAAAGTCATTTAAAATTATTTATAAGTAATACAAAATAGACTCATTCAAAAATATTTAATTTTCATTTTAATTTATGTGTGTTATTATCACAATAAATTAAATGTTATGATTAAGCAAGTAAAAAATAAATTTAAATTCACTTTAAATCCATTTTTATTCAGAACTTCTATGTAAATAATGTTCTTTTTGAATGTCCTGTTATTGTTCAGTGCATAGGCCCAATTTATATATTCAATGGCCCATTGCCATTGAATATATAAATTTCAATATTTTAAATGAACGTGCTCTAATTGCTGCCACATATAATTGTCCATGCGAAATTACTCGACGTCACAATAATATACACATTTTTCCAAAACTTTTATCCTGCGATTTGATTATGGTCATAGAAAATGCAGCTATTAATAGGAACGTTGTTCTTTGAAAGCCGAATGTAAGTATAGTGTCAGAAAATGTTAAATTAATTCTTGGAATGAGTATAAACGAGTATAACTATAGAATATATTTTTAAATTTAATTTATTAGGTATCATTCCACTAACATAGACCCAATTACCTCAGTAAATGAAAAGTTTTCGATTTATCAAAAAACAAACTTGGAGGGGAAAGAAAACGTACTAAACGTTTAAAATGATATATCTCTGCAACAAATAGTCCGATTTCGATTTTTTTTTTTTCATTTTGTAGGGAAGTCAGGAAGCTTTCAAATAAATATTGGTATTATCGATAAAAAAAATACTGAATTCGTCATAAAAATGTATGCAGCTTGTTTACGGGAAAGTATGTTATATACATAAATTATAATGGTTTCAAGGGGAAGACTTTAGCCCAGTTTCATTGAAATCGTTAAAGTCTTCGGCCGCCATTTCGAAAGGAAAGGCCCGATGATAACGAAACGTATACAAAAAAAACTTCTAAATATTATTGCGACGTTGTGTCAAAATTAAAAAATAAAATCGGTGAAGAACTTTCGGGGATAAGCCGTTTTGAACAAACTACCATTTATATTTTTATTCACATAATATTTAATATTTTTATTTATTGATAACACTAAAGCTCGTCAATATCTATTAAACAAAAAAAAAGAAGGCAGAAAATCGGTTGAATAATAGAGCGGTTAAAGGGGCTGAACCGATTTGTGTTTGCCTATTTATATAATGATACATTGCTGTGAGAAAGGCTCAATATTTATTGATGCCATCAGACATAATTCGAAACCTTCGTTAAGCTACTAAGCCACTGCTGCTAAATTTATTGATGTAACACAATAAGAACTAAACAACTCTATATAAATTAATACAAATACAAGCATGATCATACCGGCAGGTTATAATGCTAGGAATAAAATGACTAAGACTCACTGAGGATAACGGGGTCAAACCGGACAGAGATGCCTTTGATGAAGATTAAGATCATATCTGGAGGACAACAACTCTTTGTCCGGGCTGTACGCGGCTGGTGAAGTTGAGGGGTGGAAATTGAACCAAAGAATAAAAAAATATTCCGAAGGGAATTAATCAATTGTTTCGATTTATTATTTCAACTTATATTACTATTTATAATATAGTAATCATTTTAAAATTTCAGTCACATTTTTACTTTCACTTACGTATATATGTAATATAAACTGAGGGTATATATCCTCTAAGGGTATCAGTTACCAACGGAAATACATGTTTTGAGATTCCCTGAGTACAAATAATCAAGTGTCACAAAATGGTCTGTGTGTTAACAGTCTAGCTCATAAACGAAAAGTAGTACGAAACTGGCATTAAGTATTTAAGGTTTGTATATGGGCCGGATGTGACAGCAACTTTTTTATGTTAAAATCTGCTACCCGGAAGTGCCACTTTATATGAACGCTGAAACACATTTTCTCAAAAACGGCTCTAACGATTTTGATTAAACTCGGTGTATCATTGTATAATTAAATGGTCTTTAATACCATTAGGTCTTATCCCCGTTGATGTCACCTTACAGAGTTTAAATACTCAATGTTCCTATATGTCTTCCTCTAAAGTACTTTTGATATGGTTTATTTTAAAAATTTAATCATTTCGGATTTATTCAGGGTTACGAAAAAATGCTCCATATAATTTTGAAAGAATTTAATAAGTTAATAAAGGAGAAAAAAAATAAAAAATGCAGAAAAACCTGCCTTGCTATAGACTGTAGCGCCTAAACGAATGTACCGATTTTAATGAAACTTCGCTAAAGTAACGGTTTTTTAAAAGTTTATAGAATTTCTTAAAAAATCAAAAAAAAAATCGTTAAAATCGGACAATTAAGAGGAAAGACATGGTCTCTAGTTTTTTCCCCTGAAGAGGGGAAAATTTGTATAAATTTAAAATATACTTTTTTAATTGTTGAGACTCAAAAATCCATTTTTCTACAGACATTTAATAAAGTATCTATCCTAAGAACATCTTTCATAAGAAATAAGTACCTAAATTTATACCTTCATTCTCAGTTCTATATTTCAACACTTCAATCCCCACCTCCGGAATCAACTTACTGTCTGCATAGATAACTTTTTCAACTAAAAATATCACTAAAATGATATCACAAAATATTTCTGCAATCAGCCGGATTCAAAGCTGGGACCTTGAGCATTGGAATTCAGCACCTTACCACTGAGCGACCTCACTTCCACGCTAATCACCGTGTTCCAATTAATAAAAATAAATCTTAATCAAACTTAGTATTCGCCTGGAGTTAGTACTTAAATAAGAAAATGTCGTGTGAATGGACGACGGTTATAATGTTGTTGTTTTTTTAAACCTTCTCCTCGCATGTATAAACGTCGATTGGAAAACAAATGAAACAATAAACTTAATTGTAGGTTTCATTGACTCGGAACGATCCCTCCAATCATATTCAGGTTTTATTATTTCTATTCAATTATAACTCTATTAAACAACTCTATGTGAGAGATCTATTAATGTCCTGATCTCTATTACTAATGTTCTTAATTGTGACAGAATATAAAACTATTCAATGAAGAAATAAAGAGAAGTAAATTGAACAACTCTTGTAAAAACTGAGGCATAACTAAATCTTATATTAATCATTGAGGTATTTTTCTTTACTTGATATGAGATTTAAATGACAACAGTGAAGTATGTTTGTCTCTGAATGCAATATGATATCATCAAATAATTCTATTCAACAGACAAAATTGGTGGAGATTCTCATACTTAACCACGACTATTGAAGGAACCAGGAATGATCCGAAATTGGTTTCATGACGCAAGATGCGGCATCAAAATTTTTGAGGCGGGCACATTTTGACGGTGTTATGAATTTTTGAAATGTTATCAATTATTGAAGATATAATTATTGAAGATTTTATTGAAATTTATTATTTCATACTTTGTACATATTGATAGTCTTTACAACATCTCAATTTTCTATCTAACTATTCTATTCACTATATCTTAATTTTACTATTTATTTCCATTTCCTATATAACTTCATATTTTTCTGTTTTACATTTTATTCTAAGATTCCCTTTACAATACTTATGTCACCTTTTGTGACTATGTTTACTTCATCATTCCACACTGTGTACCTATTATTATTATTTGTCTCTTGTTCTTACTATTGTCATATCTCTAACAACTTCATTTTACTATAATTTTTATATTTCTCATACCTTGTTATCTGGTTCTTTGCTTAGCCCTGATGATGGCCTGAACTTCATGTCGAAACGTCGGCATATGTAAAAATAAATATTATCATTTATTTTTGCCTTCTTTTTTGACTGACCACCCCAACTATTCTTATCTTCATTTTCCACGACAGTCAACCATTTACCAATTATGAAGTTATCAATAATTACTTTTAAAATTCTACTTTAGCTTCCACTGTTTTTAAGAAGAGAAGATTAATAAAATATCTTGGGAGGAGGGGAGGAGATGAACAATTTAGTAAATAAGTTCTTAGCGTGTTACATTATAAAATATCACTGTGAGATAGGCAATAAGGCACAGGTACCTCGAGTCCACTATTTTACTCGCTCAGGATCTATTGTTTTATTATTTTCAATAATGAACCATTGTAATCGAACAAAAAATTCAAAAAGTTAACCTCCTCTGAAAATTTGAGGTTTTACATTTCAGGATAAGTAGAATTCGAAAAACGAATAAAAATTTTCATGTCCGTACGCCGTCCGCCGTCCGCGCATTTTCTCCGAAAATACTGGACCGATTTTTTTCAAATTTGGATTTAAAATAAGAGGTTACCCGAGGATGATCCTCCTTCGTCGAAATTACTAAACGCCTTTTACTTTCAAAATGGCGGCCGAAAAACCTGTGTTGCTATAGACTGTAGCGCCTAAACAAATGTACCGATTTCAATGAAACTTGGTTAAAGTCTTCTTCTTAGTGCCCTTTAATTTTTTTATATAACATCTTCAACGAAAAGAAGATAGTAAAATTAGATTCCGAATAACTAAAAAAGTATACAATGTTTTGTTGATATTGTGATAAGTTAGTTTTTTAAAAGTTTACGGAATATAAAAAAAAAAATCGTTAAATTCCGATAATTAGGAGCACAGATATGATCTCTAGATGTTTTTTATGTTCTACTGCAAATCATTTATTTTGGATTTTTATTTTTAAATTTGTTACTGAAGTAATTTTATTTTATTTTGTTAACAAATTACTTTAACCAAATTAGGTTATTTGGAGGTACCCTGACTTCAAAACGTGTATTTCCGTTCAAAACTCAGATTCCAAAATTATCAAGATTGCAATACTTTCCCTTACTATATAAGTAAGTGAAAATAAAAAATCTATGTATTTATTGACATACATAAATTACATGATCAACATAATCTCCTCCTACTGCTATGCACTTAGTCCAGAACATTTGAATTCCTTCCTGAAAAAAGATTTTGGGCAGGTGTTCAGAAAATTTTTAATCGCTTCAATGGCCTCTTCTTCAGATGGATTATGATTCCCTCGCAACTCCTATTTTAATGGTCCAAAAAGATAAAAATTGCTTGTAGTCTAGTCGTGTGGTCAAGCAGCTGAAAACCGAGATTCTTGAACACGTGAATGTGTTTTTGGCCGCATGAGGAAGAGCATTATCCTCAAGCAAATAAAGCCTTTTGAAAGTCAACCATGTCTTTTGGATCTCATTAAACGCAGTAGCCCACAGTAGATATAACTATTTATTGTTTGACTGTTTCGAGTAATCCTATGCCCTGGTCTTTAAAGCGAACAACCCATTGGCAGATGTTGCTCCCACTTAACAACTACCTCCATTATTGGCGCAGTGTTCGACGAATACTCCCTGCTGGTTCCGCATCTTCTCAATTGAAGAAACGTGCCATTGCTCGCATTCTTCCTTAGTGCAATCAGACAATGAACTCATTTTCAACAGACATTTAAACGCAACCACAAGTAGCTAACACTAAAACAATACTTTCAATCAGGGATGCGTGATAATCGATAATATTACTGATATATCAATAGTTCAAAACAATCGATTGTCCTAGTGACTAGCCAGTTCGATCCTATCCCTAAAACGTATATTATTTTGCAATTGTATACACTTAAAGTAATATTTTTACTTTCCTGCCTATACTAGGTAAGGAAAGTATTGCAAAGGGGTCAAATTTCCGATATTCGACAGATCTATACGTTTCAGAGCCCCCTAAGTTCGAAAAACACATTTTTAGCCATTGGTCTGTCTGTCTGTCTTTGCCAAGATTTTCTCGTGAACTACTGAACCGATTTTGTTGCTTCTTTTTTTATTTTGTAGAATATTGATTACTGATGGCTGTGACAGAAAATCGGTGCTCCATGCGCAATAGCTTGCGCGCAATAAATGAAAAACACGCCGTTTAGCTTGTCGTTTGAAAGGTTATGATGTGTCTAGTTCAATTCTTTTTTGTTTCTTCATGAACATATGTAAAGATGTAAAAACTTGTCTGAAATAGGTAGGAAAGTCGTGTGAGTGGACACAGCAAATTTTTAATAACAAGTCTTCATACTATTTCTACTCATTTATTGATGTATGAGTTATAATAGAATAATGTAAAAGTGAATTGTTTGATAATGGAAAACTGTTCTGAAACTCCATTGACGAATTCATTGTTGCGTACAGGCTTCCAGATGGATTGCTACGAGCTACATGCCCCGCCCATCTTAACCGCTGCGCCTTCATATCATGGGATATTGATTGTCCAGTTTCTGTAAGCAGTTCTATATTGGTCTTTCTTCTATATGTGTTAGTACTCTGATCCCAGATCGCTCCGGTTATCGTGCGGAAGATTTTTCTCTCAAATCTTTCAAAACTTTTTTCTAGGGTGCTGGTTAGTGTCCAGGTCTCACAGCCATATATTAGAAGTGGATTTATCATAACATTGGACACCCTTAATTTGATATTTCTAAATTTAGAATATTATATCTTGGAAATTACGCATTTCTCAATTCTTTTTTTTACCAAATAATTAAAGCAATACCTTCTTGTTTGAAATGAAGCAATGGACAATCAAGGAATTTTTTTTTCTTTTAATAATTTCATCTACATCTGTCATAATCTTGACGATAAGCAGATGTGTTGTTATTGTTAAGAAAATTTGAGTTTTAGGCATGAGGAAGAATAGTGCCCGGCAACACCTCTTCCTGAGTCTTGGTTTGGTCCACTTCCTTGATTCAGGAAAGGAGATCTCTCATCCAGCTCCTCTTCAGTCGTCTCATTAAAGGAAATGGGCGTAATTTATTTTTCTATACTAACGTCAAGATTATCACGTCAATAAACGTTTAAATTGTTTATATAATAATTTTTATTAGTTCCTTAACATACATCATTAAGAATGTATCCAATATAAATGTTAATTATTATAAAGCTTATGTAGCATTTTAAAGTAAATTACTAAAGAATACAGAAGTAAATTCTCTTAAGTATTTGCCGAGAAGTTGCTGATCTATCAATACTGTCTATAGTTTTTCATCGAAGAATCGATTGTTGAAAACTATAGTCTATCGTTCATCCCTAGTTGCAGCAGAATAATCAGTGCTGCCGTAAACATGATCCGGAGAATAATCTAAATTTCTCTTTATTTTTTACATTCCTACCTATACTAGGTAAGGTAAGTATCGCAATCGGGTCAAATTTCCGATATGCAGCTTTTGACGGATCTTTACGTTTCAGAGCCCCTGATTCCGAAAAACACATTTTTAGCCATTGGTCTGTCTGTCTGTCTGTGCCTTTTTTCTCGGGAACTACTGAACAGATTTTGTTGTTTCTTCTTTTATTTTGTAGAGTTTTGACTACCGATGCCTGTGACAGAAATTAGGTGATCCATGCGCAATAGATAGCGCGCAATAAATGAAAAACATGCTTTTCTACAGACTGTAGCGCGAAAACGGCTCTAACGATTATAATGAAACTTTCCAATAATTTTCTAATAATTGTCCTTTCAATTTTCGTATATGGACTAAATTTCTGAGAAAATTCAGGGAAAAAAGTTATAAAGAAAAGAAAAATGTTATGGGACCTAACTCCCTAAGTATATATTATACGGTATAATTTATAATATAACTTTTGAAAGGCAATGAAATCCTCTACAAAACTATTTAAAAATCGTTCGTTTTGGACAACTATTAACGAAGTTGTAGCTATTCAATTTCAAGATTACTAAGTGATAGTAAGAAAATCTGTTGCCCGCATCACACAAGCTTCACTATTTCCTCTGCTTTTAACAGAAATTATTGTTTGACAAAATTAAGCTATGGCAAAAAGTTTTTGATCAGTAATGTTAGAGAGTATTGAAATATTTACACTGATCTACCTTAAGCCGGTTTACATTGCTTTAGTTTATCAAATAAATCGTACTCAAATCTTTTCTTTAAACAATTTTCAGGAAAATAAATCTAACTCAATTTTTTTTTTTTTTTGTTTCTTCATGAACATATATAAAGATATGAAAAAATTTCTGAAATAGGTAGGAAAGTCGTGTGAGTGGACACACCAGATATTATTATTTGCCTTCGTATTTCCCCCTACTTACGGGACAGCCTGTACAATGTAGATAGTGGAAAGCAGGTTCGACTTAATTAGCTGGGCAGTGTAGCTGGCTCGCCAGTGGCTGTCAGTGAAGAGATTGGAAGAGCATGAAGAATGGCTCCTGTTTACTGACCCCACCCTCTCCCCACGGAGCCACGACGCTTACGAGTCCCGAACTCAGGTCGACTTGAACGAGGCTAGGCGAGCTTAGCGATTCAAAACTCGGTATACGATCCCACGTATCTTCAATGGGCCGAATGTATTTGTATTTTATTACATTTTTTTATTTATTTACTTTCACTTATCTATAAATGAACTTTACACAGAGGAACATTATTGCAATCATAAACAAATTTTAAGTGTTATTATTTACAATTAGAGACCGGATTCTCGTGCAGTAAAAATTCGGAAAACGTGCAGTGAAAAACTCGAAATGTGCAAATCCAAAATACGTATAATTGTGTAATTAACTAACACCTAAATACGTGCAAAATCATAAATATTATTTAATTTATAACATAATTACATGGAAATCTTATCAGATCTTCAGTTAGCCGAGAGTTTTTAGAAAAAAAAATTGAAATTTTACATTGAAAAGGAAATTCCAGATTATAATCAACTATTATAATAACTATTACTACCAAATAATGCAGAGCATTGAAGGTTTGAAGGAATAAATGATGGCAGGGACTATAGGTACCTATATATTATATATACCAGACCTATTTTAGATATTTAACTTTTATTAAGAATAATAACGAAAATTCTATTTTTTAAAAAGGTTGAAATTTCGAATACTATACATTCCAAAATGCTTTTGTTAAAATTTAAAGAATTTTAAAGTAATGTTTGAAATTTTCAAGTATTCGAATATTAGTGTTGAAGTTGTTTTTCTATTTAACTAAAAAAAATATTTTGGATATTACGTTCTCAAACTCCTCAAAAAGTAAAAAAACATTTAATTCTTTGATAGGAATATTTTTTTCTTACATGTTCCACAATGATTTCCTATCACCTGGTTGATTTTTCCTAAGATCTGAAGAACTTTCTCATCAAATTCTTCGTCAAGCCAGAAAAGATATTGAAGAGTTGAACAGTGAGTGAGGATTCAAGCCAAAACAATAACTATAAATGCCTTACGAACAAAGCAG
The DNA here is from genome assembly GCA_928085145.1 of Nezara viridula. Lineage (NCBI taxonomy): Eukaryota > Metazoa > Arthropoda > Insecta > Hemiptera > Pentatomidae > Nezara > Nezara viridula. The sequence goes on from OV725077.1 coordinate 19,914,420, forward strand.
CTAACACTAGGAAAGCAGATTTTTATCATCCAATACTTTAGGCAAGTTCTATTCCAAGAATATATCTCACTTCTGTTTACCACAGACGAATCTACGGGGGGGGAGGGTAAAATATAACCATGTTTTAGAGAAAAAAATATTAAAAACTATCTCTTAAAGTATTCTTGTTCGTTTAATTACATTTATTAAACCAACGACTTCCTGTCCTACAGTTTCCTTTAACAATACTCCACTTATCCCTGTTGAGTAAATCCGATACCTAGAACTCCACCTGGACAAACGACTAACTTAGAATCCTCATACTAGACTGAAACGACAAGAAACCGCTCGACGTTTCCGATTACTTCAGCACTTACTAGACAAACGCTCTAAACTTCCCATTAATTACAAAAGACTCATATACTTGACTATAATAAGACCTATTTGGACTTACGGAGTTGAGCTATGGGGCTCCACTAAACCATCGAATTCCTCTCGCATCCAATCCTTACAATCCAAAATCCTTCGTAAAGTCCTCAATGCTCCTTACTTTGTCACTAATAAAATTAATCATAAAGATCTTAATGTTCCTTATGTTTCAGATCTGGCCCAATCCAGATACCTATCCTTCCATAATAAACTTCAGAATCATCCCAACCCTCTCGTTTCTAACCTTGCTTCCTCTTCAATTCCTGATAACCCTCCAAGGCGTCTGAAAAGAAGATGGCCCCGTGATCTCCTAATGTAGTCATATCATTAGAGTGCTACCATTGGGTAGTTAGTCAGCAAGTGTATTCATGTCATTATATCAATTATGTCCAAATTTACTTGATGTATTTATGTAATACAGTTGTAAATGTCATAAAGAAATAAAAAAAAAAAAATACATTTATGAGGACTTCAGGAACTACTTAATCAGCATTTCATATAGGTAGTTAATTCCTTTCTTTTTTTTTTCAAATTATTTTTATGAAGATTTATGAAAAAAAAAACTTTCGGGCTGAAGCCCCCCCAAAATTAAATCCAGGATCCGCTTCTTCCTTTTGTAAAGAATACGATTTTTGCTTCACACAGAATTATTTGCCTTCCTCATATTGTTATATTTTCAATAGTGAATTTAATTTGAACAATATAGTAAAATAAAAAGTAATAGTAAAAATAAATATTAACACACTCACTTATACATTTGTATTTATAAATCTTCTAATTTAGCACAAAACTGTGCAATTTAATGCAACAAAAAATCAAAATCGTGCAATTTAAGCCAAAAACGGCAAACACGTGCAGTTTCGTGCAATATTAAATTTTAATATGTTATTCTACTGGTTCTGGAAACGGATAGATATTCGAGTCCAGAGTTTTTACACGCAAGCGAATAAAAAGTGCAATAACATGGTAATCCAATCTCTATTTATAATATATAAGTTTTAAATTAGTTTAGCAATACCTAGAAATAAATTAATAATGTGATTTTTATAATGAAAAATGTAGTTTGAAATGAATTTTAAATAATAATATTTTAAATAAATCCGCATAACCTTATTAATGTAAGTTTTAGTGACTAACAATTTTATTATGACAAGGGCAATTAGCCACATATGAGTTTTATTTTATTTTAAAATAGGTATGGAAAGATAAAAGATAAAATAAAAAATGATTAATGACCAAATATAATTGAGCTGTGAGGATTGTTTTTTTGGTTGTTGAAGGTTTCTTCCCTTGAAAATAGCCTCTTCATACCAACAGAAACACAATTAGTGTTGCCCAAATGTGAGACCAAGACGAATCTTGGTCTTGCGTACTCAGTCTTGGTCTTGCGCACTCAGTCTTGGTCTAGTAAGGATTGGAATAATTGGATCGGGATTCATAGTAAATCGTACGGGAGAGCAAAGCCCATTTTGTACCGTTGTGGTGGCGAAGTAAATATAACCATGTTTCGCTGTTATCGATTATACATGGGAATGTATTACCAAGAAGGAGCAATGTGATGACAATCCAATGTCACATTTATCACTCTGTAATATCCAAACGTTATACCATAGCTGAATTTACACCCACGTTTCTACAACGCATAATCGTAATCACGATTTCAGCTAAAAGCAATTCGGTACAATGAATATTTTCCAACGCAGTCATTCTCTTCTCCATCATTTTACCCATGTTGCTATTTCATTCAATCCATTCGAAGGCAATTGACTTCTAAACTTAGGGATGATTCCAAGCAGCTTTTTCTAGTATCAAGTCATCGAGTGTATAAATATGCTATATTAAGGAAATAGGTTATGTTAGACTGTGTTTTTCCGAACTAACCTCTGTAATCTAACCCCTTTTTTATCCTGCTGCAATATTTATTTAAAAACTAGTTATCCAAGTATTTTATAAATAAGACGGATATATCCGAAATCGGAAGTCTTTTTTTTTTTAGAGTAGTGGACAGAACTTGATTAAATTGATACGTACTTTATTATCTGAAAACCAATCCATAATTTCTTTTTTTTTTTTTTTTTTTTAATTCTTTATTGAGAAATAATACATTTTTCCACGTTTAAGGGCACTGAGTACTAAGTGCTGAGTGAGGCCCATTCATACTATATATACAATGCAATAAATAAAAATAAATAAATAAAAATATATATCTATATAACAAAGTTTTATTTTTTTTATTTTATTTTTTTTCTTTATGACATTTACAACTGTATTACATAAATACATCAAGTAAATTTGGACATAATTGATATAATGACATGAATACACTTGCTGAGTAACTACCCAATGGTAGCACTCTAATGATATGACTACATTAGAAGATCACGGGGCCATCTTCTTTTCAGACGCCTCGGAGTGTTATCAGGAATGGAAGAGGAAGCAAGGTTAGAAACGAGAGGGTTGGGATGATTCTGAAGTTTATTATGGAAGGATAGGTATCTGGATTGGGCCAGATCTGAAACATAAGGAACATTAAGATCTTTATGGATAATTTTATTAGTGACAAAGTAAGGAGCATTGAGGATTTTACGAAGGATTTTGGATTGTAAGGATTGGATGCGAGAGGAATTCGATGGTTTAGTGGAGCCCCATAGCTCAACTCCATAAGTCCAAATAGGATTATTATAGTCAAGTATATGAGTCTTTTGTAATTAATGGGAAGTTTAGAGCGTTTGTCTAGTAAGTGCTGAAGTAATCGGAAACGTCGAGCGGTTTCTTGTCGTTTCAGTCTAGTATGAGGATTCCAAGTTAGTCGTTTGTCCAGGTGGAGTCCTAGTTATCGGATTTGCTCAACAGGGATAAGTGGAGTATTGTTAAAGGAAACTGTAGGACAGGAAGTCGTTGGTTTACGACGAATATAACAAAGTTAAAAACTATAAAACCAAGGAAATATAACTTGAAATCAAATTAAAAAAAAACAAAAAAAAGACAGAAATTAGTAGCAAATTAAATAAGTCATAAGTAAAACAAATAAATATATAAAAAGAAAAACATTCATACTTAATATATAAAAAAGAAAAACAAATTCATAACTTCCTTCCAATTTTGAGCCAAATCGAACAAGTGGTATCAGAGATATAGACGTTTAAAGAAAAACGCCTTTGCTCATATACAAGAGGAAGTAAATGACGGAATTCAATAAAATCGATACAGAATCATTATTTTACCAAAACCCACCTTTCATTTAACTTTGAGCCAAGTCGAACGAGCCCTTTCTGAAATATTGGCTTCTATATGAAAACACATTTATACGTGCGTAAGCGAAAGTACGGAATTTGATTAAATTGATATGGAACCACCTAGGCGTCAATCTGCAAAATCTCTGAAAATCGAATGAACGGTACTAGGTGATATGCCAGTTACATCGATTTGACTACAGTCAGAGATCGAAATAAATTTGATTCTTCATGCCGGAAAAGTAAAACGCTAGTGGAAATTTTCGATTCTGAGTACAAAATGAAGAAATAAACAATATAAATTTTCCACACGTGTTCTGCAGTACACATTTACATGGGTATAGATAGCTATTTCCAGCTCTCCCCCGGAAATTCTTTGAAAACAAATCCAAAAACACTGCAAATTATTTCACCATGGTTTATTATTTCCAAACAATTATACATCTAAAGTAACATTACCTTCCGAGTTACAAAGAAAAAAAAAAAAAAGGTGATTCTAATTATTGGACTGAACTTTTTTTTTAATCATTAGTAATATGCTAAAAAAAAAAATACCATTACTTCAGCAACACATTCAAAATTCAAAAACCAAACAAAGGATATAACATTAGAAGTAGAACATTCTAGAACCTGAAGACCATATCTTTGCTACTGATTGTCCGATTTTAATGATTTTTTTTTTTTTTAGGAAATTTCGTAAACTTTTAAAAAACTATTTTCGTTGAAGTATGTTATATAGATAGATAAATTTAAAGGTTGTCGAGAAAATGACTTTAGCGAAGTTTCATTGAAATCTGTACATTCGTTTAGGAGCTACAGTCTACAGCAACGCAGGTTTTTCGGCCGCCATTTTGAAAGTTAAAGGCAGAGAGTAATGTCGATGAAGGAGGATCATCCTCGGGTGACCACTGATTTTATATCAAAATTTGAAAAAAAAAAAATTGGTACAGTAGTTTTGGAGAAAATGCGCGGACGGCGGACGGACAAAAAATGTTTTATTCGTTTTTCGAATTCTACGCGTCCTGAAACGTGAAACCTCAAATTTTGAGAGGGGGTTAAGTTTTTGAATTTTTTGGACGATCACAATGGTTTATTATTGAAAATAACAAACCAAAAAATAAAAAAAAATTCTAAGTAGGGTGAGAGCAGCTTCCTCGACAGTACTATTGGCCAAGTCTGTGGTATGTTGATTGGAAATAAAATATACAGAAGAAGTCTTATCTGCCTGGTATAGTATAGTCTTATCAAGGAAAAACGTATGCCTAAGCGAAAGTAGGCAGACTTGGATAAGATCGGAATTAATACTCATCATCTTAATATTAATACCCACAATCCCGGAAAATTTCATCAAATCGAACTAACAGCTGTTATTTCTATCGTATAGATTAAACGGCGGAATACAGTTTAAAATCATAATACCGTATATAACTAATTATATTAGAAATATAACCTTCCTTTCTATATGGTCATTGCCTACCACATTTTATGGCCATTACATTATTAAAAATTATATTAAATTATGAAGTTAAATACAATTTTATTAATTGATATTAAATCATTTGTACATCCAACTTGTCAAAATAACTAGGTTGTATTCATTGTTTAGTACATCATTAAATTAATTAATTTAATGAAAAAACGCCACATTTCCGAGAATTTCCGTTGATAAAAAGGTTGTAGGTTAAGAAAAGATGAAACCATTCGCTAAGTTTCAGAGGAATGTTAATAATTTGTTAAAAAGGGGCTTCTACCGCGGACACTAAAACATAGTTAATTTATTTTTATACGTGAATATCATCAGTTTATTGCAAAAAGTCATTCAGTCACATTTCATAACCTCAAATAATTAACAACTTTGATGAGTTTTCCCTCGGTCAAATCAGAAAATTTTGCACTTAGTGTAATTATATATGATAAAATGTCATGTCATTGTCATACAATTGCGGTGTTCTAGTGTAAGGAAATGAGGTTTACACAAAAAATAAATTTGAAAGTAAATCGATACGATTATAAGGATTATAACGATTTTTTTTTTTTTTTTTTTTAGAAATTTCGTAAACTTTTAAAAAACTATTTTCGTTTAAGTATGTTATATAGATAAATTTAAAGGATGTCGAGAAAATGACTTTACGAAGTTTCATTGAAATCTGTACATTCGTTTAGGATCTACAGTCTATAGCAACGCAGGTTTTTCGGCCGCCATTTTGAAAGTTAAAGGCGGAGAGTAATGTCGATGAAGGAGGATCATCCTCGGGTGACCACTGATTTTATATCAAAATTTGAAAAAAAAAATCGGTACAGTAGTTCCGGAGAAAATTTGCAAGACCAAGACCAGGATTGGTAAAAAAAATCGATTTTTTAAATAAAGATTAAGGCAAAATAGTTACTAATACTTGACAATCTTAGTTACTATATGTAAATAATTGGTATAACCAATATAAATTTTTTTTCGTTTAATCCCATCTAATTTTTTATTCTGGCTTAGTTAGGTTTCTCCTGTCTAAAAAATTACAGTAATATCTCTATATACTTTTGATTATTATTTTGTTCTATTCATTTTATTTTTTTGTACATATAGAGTGAATGTCATCCTATCTCACTATAACCAATGTCCAAGAGACAGATTGTTATAGTACTCAATAAAGAAATAAAAAAAATATCTCTATAGTAATAAGAAAATAAGTAACTGTAAGACCGTTGTGAGACTCTTGCACAAGACCAAGACTGAGTTTGCAAGACCAAGACTCATCTCGATCTCGCACTTGGGCAACACTAATGAATAAGCATATTTTTTGTTATGTATGATTTATTTTTCCTAGGATTTTTATTATAAAACACATGGAAAATCAGTAAAAATAAGATTGTATTCGACCACGAAAAATTTTATAATGCTTTAAAAAATAATAAAATTAATAGTTCTTGATTTTTGTTTTTATGAGTACGAATTGTAATAATTTTGAAAAATTTAATAATTTGTGTAATGTCTTCTATTAGGTAAACTAACTCTTTGTAGCTATTGGGCACACTGTTTATAATGTCCCTCATTTCAAAAGGAATTTCGTATCATAAACATGACAATATGGCTCTCGGTTACTATTGGTTGACAAGCTGCAGGTGGTGGTCAAAAAGCCTTCTCTGTAGTGCATTCCATGTGTGCTCAAAAGGATTGAGAAGTGAAGACCATATGGGAAGGGACAGATATGAAATGTCCAGATGATCAAGTCATTGATGTAAAACCTTCACCTATGAAGTGGAGAATTGTCATCAAGAAAATAAAAATCTGTGCCGATTATGGCCTTGAGGAATGTACTCCTCTATAATTTCTTGAATACAATGAACTGCAATGATATTACTTTTCACAATATGGAGTATATGCCGGCCCATACAATCACACTCCCACCTCCAGATTATAGAGTTTAGAATGTATTCAAGAAAGCACAAACTGTTCTCGGAAGACTCTTCGGCCCCTATGATCGCTATAAATACGGAAACCCGAAACCCGGTCACACACTTTAGCTGCAGGTCGTCTCAAAGGGACATAATATATTAGACCAACTTCTCACAAACGATTATGAATGGTTTGAGTTGATATGGGCTTTGGTATAACATTAGACACTTCATTTAGGCCCTGTCGAGCTTTTTTTTCTCCCCTTTCCCGCCTTTTAGGCTATACGCGATTTTCCCAGGGGATGAGGCAGAGGAATTAATGCAAGAGTTAAAAATCTCCCTCGGCACCGGGACGCGAACTCGTAATTTTGTAATCGTTTAAATCTCGGTTACCAGGTCACACCGCTCGGCCACCCCGCCCATGCCCTGTCGGACCCTATAAAAAGGATTGCTTCTTGCAGTAATACCAATATTTCTGTCATCCCTTGGTGTCTGAGATCCACTAACAGGTCTCCTATTGGTACTTCTGGTTTCTATGAATCCAGCTATAGCATGGGAAATCATAATCGGGGAGACGCCAACTGCATCGGCGATATCCACTTACCGGTGTCCTTGACCGTCCAGTCTCACGACAATATTACCAACTTCTGGTTCAATATGATGTCTTCCCACCGTTAAAAGAATATAGCTGATTTTTTTTTTTTAACTTACTTATTGAAAAATATTACAATCTCTCTCAATGGACATTTATAATAGAGATCACATTCACACTCTATGTACAATAAATGAAATAAATTATACAGAAAATAATATATATACAATAAATAAGAATAAAATAAATAAATTTAAAAAAAAAACATACCTATATATAATATTTACAATCTGGCTAGGGAACTCCGAGCCAGACTTGTTCCCCCAGAGCATGACTCCAGGAGATCCCTGCACTTCTCTCTCAACCGCGTCACTGTGACTAAACCCAGTGGAGATTGAGCAAGAGTGCTAGCTGAATTAAACTTGAGAAAAGCCGAAAACAACTGTTGTTTTACACAATGAATATTCTTCATTTTGACTATCCTTTAGTTAATAATTTATTTAAAATAAAGAATATTTGGCGCTTGCTTTTTATGTTTACCAACAAATAGGAAAATCTCTAACAAACAAAAAAAAAAAATTGGGAACTTTAATTAATACAAATCAAATAGAAACATCCCTATTCATTTTTGAGCAGCATATATCAAAAATGCACTTAATGAATTTTTGCAATAAACCCACGAGATATTTTCCTGTCAATTAAATATTCAATTTTTATTTAACATTATTTTTTACGGTTTCCATCAGAATAAATCTCTTAGAATGTCGCGTACTGAACTATCGATAGTATTGAACTATCGACTCCCGCCCATAGCACTCATAGCAGCAGAGGGGTGGGGGGGGGAGAACAGAGGAGGTGGCACCCCCTGAGAACATTCGGCCGGCCTACGCCACAGAGGTGCACAGAGGCCAGCCCAGACGAACGCTCCCCAAATGACTTGTTACTACTAGCGACCTTGCTCATCAGCTGACCGGACCGTTACAATGCTCGCTGCCCCTTCGGTCGGTCCTGCAATCGGATTCGTAAGGTGGCAGTGCCCGCATGATGGCGGTCATTTTTAATTATTTAAATAAGCAAGTGAAGTATATATAAAACAAAAATAAATTATCAAACAAACATGCTAATTTGTAAATGTCACCACCTCCATTATGGAAATCTAAGGATCCTCGACAAAGTTTTTTTTTTTTTTTTTATCATTAGAACAGTCTATGGCTGTAATTATTGCAATTCGATATAACATTCATATATTATATTTTTGTGATTTAAGCCTACCCAGATTATAAAGGCATAATTTTTCCTAACGCATACCACGTATAAGCCACATCGGTGAAACATGTTGATAACATCGCCAATAGATAAGTGCAGAGTAGAGGTAGGCGTTTCTGCTACTTTTAAAAAACGTAAATGAACTGTTCGTTGACAAAAAACAATAGTTCTTGAGAACTGTTGAAAAAAAATAGTTCATAGAACAACGCAACGATTCATGGTGTAAGACCTATTCGTTTGATAACAGTCTTATTCGTTTTAAAACGGATTCAATTCGTTTAATGACAAGTCTGGAAATGAATGAAATGTTATATGTATAAAGTTTGGCATTTTTGGAGCTTAAAATTGATAACATTTTGATTTATTTTTAATATTAGCCGAATGGTTAATCTTAAAAATTACTTTTTAACTAATTAAAACTGAAAATTATTTTTTACTCATAGAACAATTTTTATTTTAATAATATTTTAACTTTCTTGTATTAATCTGGTGGATGTGATTTTGGACAAGTTTCTAAACTCTCAACGATGAGCTTATTGATGACATCCTTTCGCTAAGCGTAAAGGTGGATCCGGTGCTATCGATGAGCTCAGCGCTGAGCTTAGGAATTTTTCCTTTTTCAAACAAATTTGTTAAAAATGTTTTGAAATTACCCTGCTTGATCATTATAAGTCTTTTAACTGTAGTTCAAAAATGTTTTCAACTGTTTGCTTTTTTCAATTTTTATAGAACATAATAGTGTTTATAATTGTGGATTTATGATTGACTGCAGTGAATAATTGAAGATAACAATGTTTTTTGTTTTTTCTTACTGATCACCCCAACCATTCTTCCCTTCAATAATAGTATTTAATTTTATTTATGCACTTAAATTGATTTACGTGAATACGTTCAATCATAAAAATTATTTTCGATGTCACTAATATAGATAGATACATCTAAAAACATAAAGTATGCTTAAGGTAATTAAGTAATGTAGTAGCTATAATGAAAGTTTTTATTTATTCCTAGCCATCATTAATATTGGGAGATAAAAATTACATCCCTAAACATAACAGTTGAAACATGTCTTATAAAAAAAAAAACTGTTGGATTATTTTCATGATGAACTGATAGGATCGTTCGAAAACAGAAAGAGCTTCTCTTTCGTTAGAGAAAACCGAAACGAAAAACAGATCAAACAGCAACTCGACTAGTGGCAAACGGGTGAACTAAAAAAAAAACGACTATTGTAATCCGTTTGGAAGAATAGTTGATTCGTTTGAGATCAAGAACTGTTCTTTTCAAACGTTTAGCGTTTTCTCTCCCACCTATAGTGCAGAGGAGCCTTAGTTATTAGAAGTTTCATTTACTGAGACCACAAAGACTATTAATAACTTTATATGTTTTTATTTATTTATTAAAAATATATAAAGTTAGTTTCTATATTATCCGAAGTGGCCAAGGGATCACACAGCTATTCTTCTCCATTTACTTGCCCTGGAAATTCGGTCAAGACTAAGAGGCTTTCGGTAAGAATTATTTCTTTATCTCGAAAAGGGTACATTTTAGGGTTTTAAATTTTAGTGTTTGATTGTTCCAGGAGAACTCTAACAGGCACACCCATTCTTCTTCCTCACAATTATTAAAGTTAAAACGTTTAGTTTCAATATCAATTTTTGTTTTTCTTAATTTAAATTCGAATATCAAACTAAACTAATCTCAATTAACAATATTTCTTCTGTACAATAACAATAAAATAAAGTAATAATTAACTAAGAAAAGTTAGAATATTCCATATATTTCTAAAAAAAATATATAAAAATTATATAAGAAAAATGATAAACATAAAAGTATAGGCCTGATAATGACCCACAAGTTTATGTCGAAACGTTTGGGTAATTATTTTACTGCGCCTCCAGATTATTTAATACCTTATAAATCCAGCAGTCAAATGTTTACCCATCTCTAAATATTTCTAATTAGTGGTTTGTTACACCATGTTTGATTAGTCCTACCAGTTATAATGATAAAAACTAACTTTCTACCGGAAGAACAAGCAAATGTCGAAGTATTTTTCTTCTTTTTTTTTTTTAAATGGAAAACTGAGATCCCAAAGATCTATCCATATCTTGAGTAATAAATATAAAATACAAAATTCTATACAATCTTTTTTGATTTTGCACTAAAATGGAACTTGTTCGCCATTTTCCATAAAAAAAATTTGTTAGATGATTTGGGATAAAAAAAACTCTCTCCTGGGGTCTTCATTTAAAGTTTGATTCAATTGTGTACATTCTTGAATTATTACCACAATGAATTATAACCAGTGATCAACTAAAAATATATCTACAAGTTTAGAGTTTAATTTTCGTTCGAAGAAAAACTACTTTTATAATTGTTTTGTCCCTTTTTTTATCCTATTCAGATATCTTACACTATATGGTGCGCGCAACACACAACTTTCACTTGAATATAATTTTTTTCTGGAAATGTTGGGCTACTATGAAGTTTTTGAAGTACATTTTTAACGAAGCTACAGCTTGAAGGTTATAGCGAACAAATCATTAATTATAACAAAAACCCTACTAATTATATCAACTATAGACAATAAAATACAATTTTCCATTCTAAAACTTTACTAAAATAAAATTAAGAGATAGGATCAAAATTTGTGACACTAATTGTAAGTGGATAATATTGGGATTTCACAAAGGAAAAATTCATCTAATTATTCACTAATTTAATTTTCTAAAAGATTACTTGATGATTTTTCGGAATAAATGGACATTGATACGTAATTATTTAAATATAATATTAGATCTAGAATTATTAAACTTCAGTAAATGTATTTAAGATTATAAACATATGCTTTATAAATCCATGAAATATTTTTATATTTCACTTCTCCTTTTACACAAGTACAATGAAATAGGTCTTTAAACAACGTCATTGCCTTGATTAGATAGATTTTAAATACTTTTTTAAAACATTTTAAAGTTTATATTTATTTGGTAAATTTCATTTAATTTCCTCGAAAACATATGATTTCCGTTAAATAATATTAGTTATTACAATTTATTATTTATAATTTTTCGTCACTATCCATCTATGACCTTCTATATTAGATTTTTTTTTTCTAAAAATCTTCGCTTTCCATCGATATATCATACGTATACTATTATTTCCAGAGATTCATTTTCAACCTGGATAAGCATTTTTCTCCTTTATTAATAATCAAATTCTTTCTAAAGTTATATTTAGCATTTTTCCGTAACTCTTAATAATTAGAGATGGTTAATTATTTAAAATAAACCAAATTAAAGGTATTTTAGAGGAAGACGTATAAGAACATTGGCATTTAAGCTTTGTAAAATGGCGTCAATGGGGATCAGACCTCAATGATATTAAATATCACTTAAGTGTACAGTGATCCACCGAGTTTAATCAAAATCGTTAGAGTCGTTTTTGAGAATTTGTAAAAATGTGTTTATGCGATTATAAAAAGTGCCACTTCTGGTTTGCCGGTTTTGACAAGAAAGAGTCTGTAACATCTGAGGTATATGAAAATCTTAAATATACAATTCGTATTCCTTTCGTACGATTTTCGTTTTTGAGCTAGATTGATAACATACACAAAGACCATTTTGCAGGACCTCAAAACGAGCATTTTCATTAAAAACATTACATACATAGTTAAGTGAAAGTAAAAACTCATACAATGTTGTCAAATACTATAATTAAGTAAAGATAACCGCCATTCCTCCTTTCATGCAGTTAAGCTTCAGTTTGCGTTATTAACCGCGAGGATATGAATAAATTGTTATGATAATTAATTTATTCAAGAAATAATTGCAGAAACTTTAAATTAACATCCGTTTAAAAGTTCGTATATGGCTTTTCCTATTTTGTAGCCTACAGCTTTTTTTTCAACGATGGGGAATTTTGTTTCAGAAATTTAATTATTACATTAAATAAATTAACTAGAGGGTCCACCTAACGGCAGACCAATGAACTTAACGAAACCACGGTTCGGACAAATTTTTAATTTCTTTAAAAATATATATTATGCATCGTGCCTTATAGCCAATTTATATTCTTCTACAATTATAATTATTCTTATTACCAATTTGTATTGTAATTTTAATTGTCCAGATTCATAAAAGCCAAACAATAATTTAAACCTTTTATTTCTAAAATTTTCTTTGTTCGTTACATTGTGATTACTTTTCTATTTCATAATAATTATAATTATATCGCAATATATTATAATAATTAATATATTGTATTCAAGGGAAAATGTGTAGATCGAAAAATAACTGCAGTTGCATCGGTAAAATCAAACTACCACCTCCAGATGAATAGCTACGATTTGCCAAACAGATTTTTATTCTAAAATCTTCATTTTGTATGAGGAAGGTATTAGATAACAGGAGCTTAATACGCTAACGAAGACACCAGGGAGTAAATCTCTAGTTTATATTAGGGTAGTAGGAGCTTATAAGGAGCTTAACACATATGTAATTAAATTAATAGCTCTGTAATTAGTGTTAATTATAGAGCTAATAGGAGAGCTCCTGTAACCTCTTACTCTCCTAATACTAAAATTAAATATGACATAGACTAAAAAGTTTTCTATGAAACAGAGATGAATTAAAAAAATCTAATTTGCTTTTCACTTGAATCGTAATGTAATCAAATCAAAATCGGGAAACAAGGTGGTCTACAAAAATATTGTTTGGGCATATATAACCTCGTTATTTTGACATGAAGGGGGTGGAAGAACACGGCGAAGGGCACAACATTTTTGTAGACCACCTTTTTTCTCTGTTTTGTGTAAGTTTTAGATCTTATTCGGAGACTAAACTAACAGACACAACAGCTGATCAACTGGCAATGGTTGCTACAATGCAACTAGAATTCTGATAATGTAATTTTCTTTTTAACTTGAGGGGGCTTGAGCCTCCCCTCCCCCCAATGCTGAGGGGATGGGAGCTCAGCTACCCTCTCCCCCCTCCTCCTCCAACAAATTCCTATACTATGAACTTAATGAACATAATTATCGTGTACATTACAATTTTTATATAGTGGAATTTGTTTAACCGTGTCCTTTTTCGAATTCATAAATTCAACTAAACTGCAAAGGAAATCAACAATTAAAATACTGACCTGTTTTAGTTTAAAGTATTTTGTGTGACAACACTTTTTTCTCATGAGGAAGGGCTTGAACCAAGTTAATACCACCCTAAGATATTAATTGTTCATATAGGAATATTTCATATATTTCGTATGGGATATATTGCAAACAACATCATTACCCTTCATCAACATGCCTACTCCTTCATCTTTTAGTATGGTCCTTCCATTACTTTTCATAAATCTATGGACGACTTTGTTTGAGTTGTTTGCCCCCTTTCTGTTCTAGTCAGCTGTTTTTTGTACAGATACCTATATACTATAAAAACCTCCATATTAATTAAAGAAGACCGGGATGCTTCCTCCCACGCATGTTATCTTTAACCGGCGTTATTGCTTTCGAGTATATGAATAAAATTGTTTTAATAATTAATCAATTCAAGAAACAACACCAGAACATTTAAGGAAGGCTTTGATTCACTTCTAAAATAAACTTTAAAGGAAAAACATTAAATCATTGAACATGAAATAATTATAAATGAACTATAATTGATTTGAGGAGGTTACGCAGACTGTTAGTAGACAGTGTTACCAAAGAATTCTGTACTCACCGGTTGAGGGAGTTAGTGTCCTCACCGGGGTATACCCTTACTAATCTTACTAAATTTACTTAATCTTACGCATTTACAATATATCGATATGATCCCTAAGATATTGTTAGGGATAAATGGAACCATTTCGATCTTTGGTGGGAGGGGGGTATCGACATTTTAGGTAGTCCTCATATTGAGACCGCAATCTAACAAACACAACAGGTGATCGACTTAAAACATTCAAGGGTAATAACTAGTGACTTCAATACATCTAGAACTTGGAGTTTAATTTTCGTATGAGCAAAAAAAAAACATCATGTTTTTGGGTTGTTTGCACCCTGTTTTTATTGCAGTCAGTTGTCTCATAAGCATATGAGATGTACTATGTAACTCCATATTAACCGACATGGACCCTTCCAAAAATGCAACCTTTAGCCCTCACCATCGCTCCAGAGAATAGGAATAATATGTTGTACTCACCGCTTGAAGAGATACGTTAATACGACAGAGTAAGACGACGAGGAGGAAGCCGCCTCTAGGAACCATGGTCCAGATGGAAGTGCGCCCACCGCTCACCGCAGGCAGGGGCCCCCCCACCATCCCTAACTATCCCGGTACAGACCATTGGTACGCCAGCACCCGACCTCTTCGGACGGCATGTTGGCCCTCTTCCTTCTAACCAACGTCTTCGTCTTCCCGTCCACTGCCGACGCGGTAAGTAACCACCAACTTTAGTAAACAAAATGTATCCTTTTGATAGGAAATTCGATAGCTTGTCAAAGTTTCGGTTGTGTGATAGATAAATATTCAATTATGGCGCAGTGATTACATAGATAACCGATCGGGAATTTCTTAGAGCAGTGTATCAGGTAGATGGAATTTAGCTTCGTATTCTAGCTTTCAATAAATGCATTAGACTCGCTCGATAACTACAGCGTAACCTCGCTTATCCGTCCTAGCCGGGATCAAGGCATTGACTGTAAAACGCTAGAGCAAATAAATACGCAGTGTATAAAACAGATCTTAGCAAAAATTATTTCAAACATAAAAAAAATAAAAGTACTATTTATTTTAATTACCAAAAACCAAACAAATACAAAATACGTCTCATGAAATGGCGTTTTACAACTAATTTCTCGATATAATTTTTAATTAGAAATAAATTATTTTATTCAATTTATAATAAAAGTGACACTTTTACAAAAAGTGTAGT
This sequence comes from Nezara viridula, assembly GCA_928085145.1. Classification (NCBI taxonomy): domain Eukaryota; kingdom Metazoa; phylum Arthropoda; class Insecta; order Hemiptera; family Pentatomidae; genus Nezara; species Nezara viridula. Next base: position 19,930,227 of record OV725077.1, read on the forward strand.
GACACAAGGTATTAAATAAATTGAATCGTTTAAAAAAAGACGTTTTTTCATTACTAAAAATCTTTAACAAAATATATGCCCTTCCATCCTTGCCTATGATAAGACCCTGGAGATCTTAATAATATTTTTAACGCTGATAAATTTTATATTACCCAAAGATAATTGTATTATATATTTAGCGTAATCGACCTTTGAAAAATTTCAGAAGATTTTCAGATGGAACAGAAAATACAAAATAAATTACAGTTACAAACAATTTATTTTAGATTAAAATATTTCATTTAAAATACTACCTAGATTTGGTATAAAAGAAACAAAAACAATATATATTTAAAAATAAATAATTTAAAAAAAAATAAATTAGCAAACAAAAATTTCTAGTGCTATTAGTCATTTAAAAACTTGATATTTATTCATTTTAATTCCACACACTATTTTTGCTATTTATGGCCACCCTTTTGATATTAAGTTCGCAGAATGGCTATAGTGAAATTTCAGTTTGAATAATTTATTTATAATAATACCGCAAATGTTAAAACAAATCAACTTTTTAAAAATTATTATGTAATTTTCATTTCAATTTTACTTAATAGCATCGATCCGACAGAAAATAAATTTATTAAATTTCAATAAGTAATTACTACTAAATAAAAAAGATTTCAAAAGGATAAATGGATTAACTAATTCCTATCTAATTGACGTTCTAATATATATATTTGGAATAAATCAATTTATTTAAATTGTTTAAAAACAAGTTTTTAAACATAAAATATTAATTGTGTTTCAATTATTTTTAAAAAAATGGGAATGCAAATTCCATCTTATGAACTGGCGCTTTATAACTAATTCCTGGGTATACTTTTAAAATAATTTAATAATCGTGAATAAATTATTTTATTCAATTTGTAATTAAAGTTCCGCTGGGCCAAATGATTTAACTTTAAACATTGTCCGAATGAATTTCATCAATTCGAGTCGTTTATTCCCAAAGTGAGCTCTAATAATATTTGCCAATTTTTCGTCAATCGCGAAAAACTATATAGATTTTTTACTGGTTGCGCATAGTTACGAATTTCATTGGCATTTACAATAATAATTTTGATGAATTATTTTTTAAAGAATAATTGATAAGTTAAATTCCATTACATTCCTCAGAAAAAAACACACACACAAAATCAAATTCGGAAACGAAATTATTTTCGCACTACTTTTTTACTTTCACTTATCTATATATGAGATATATATAGTAAGAGGGAGTATTGCGATCGTGAAAATTTTCAAATCTGAGTTTTCAACGGAATTAAGATGTTTTGAGGTCTCCTGAGTCCAAATAACCAAGTCCCATAAAATGGTCTGTGTGTGCGTGTGTGTGTGCACTAACGGATCCAGGATTTAATTTTGGGGGGGGGGCTTCAGTCCGAATGATTTCTTTTGTATGTATATATTAGGATAATTACTTCGAAAGAAAGAAAGAAACTACCTGTATGAAATGGTGTTTAAGTGATTCTTTTAGTCTTATTAAATGTAATTAGACGAACAATAATACTTTTAGAGATATTTTTTTCTTTAAACATGGTTATATTTTACCATTTGGGGAGAGGGGAGGCTTCAGCCGGAAAGTCCCCGCCCCGTATATCCGCCTGTGTGTGTGTGTGTGTATGTGTGTGTGTGTGTGTGTGTGTGTGTGTGTGTGTGTGTGTGTGTGTGTGTGTGTGTGTGTGTGTGTCTCTGTTTGTGTGTGTGTGTGTGTGTCTGTTTGTGTGTGTGTGTGTGTGTGTGTGTGTGTGTGTGTGTATGTGAACAGGCTATCTAAAAAACGAAAAGTCGTGCGAAACTGATATTACGTATTTAAGATAGGTATATGCCTTAGATGTCACAGCAACTTTTTCATTGAAATCGGCTAACCGGAAGTGCAACTTTATATCAACGTTGAAATACATTTTTACAATTTTCTCAAAAACGGCTCTAACGATTTTGATTAAACTCGGTGTATAATTGTATAATTAAGTGGTCTTTAATATCATTTAGGACATATCCCCGTTGATGTCACTTTGCAGGGTTTAAATGCCCAATGTTCATATGCGTTTCCTCTAAAGTACCTTTAATATGGTTTATTAAAAAAAAAAAAAAACTCCCTTTTATTGACAGTAACTATAAAAAAAAGGCTATATATGAAGTTTGAAAGAATATGATAATTGGAAACTGGAGACAAAAAGAAAAATGCTTATTCTGGTTGAAAATGAATCTCCGGAAATAACAGAAGGTATACGTATCATAGGAAAGCAGAGAATTTTGTAAAAAATAGTATTAAATAAACAAAGTTGTACAAGATAACGCAGAGTGACGAAAAAAATATAAATAATTATTTCAAAAAATTAATATTTAACGTAAATCACATGTTACCAATAAAATTAAATGAAATTTTCTTAATGAGAACTTTTAATTTTTTTTAATTTTGAGAAAACATTACTTTAAATCCACCGAATTATGCCAATGCAATCATTTAAAATACTATTTCGTTGTACTTAAACCCACCGATTCAAGGCAATTGCATTGTTTAAACATCTATTTCATACTACTTATGTGAACGAAGAAATGAAATATAAAAATATTTTATGGATGTATAAAGCTTATGTTTATAACCTAAAATACATTTACTGAAGTTAAATAACTCTAGATATGATATTATATTTAGATAATTAGGTATCTATTGGCTGTTTTTTCAAAAAAATCATCAAGTAACCTTTTAGGAAATTAAATTAGTGAATAATTTGATGAATTTTCCCTTTGTGAAGTCCCAACATTATCCACTTACAATTAGTGTGACAACTCTTGACCCATCCATGGTAGGCAATGAAAATCTCGTAATATGATTTTAGTAAACTTTACAATGTAAAATAACAGTTCAATAACTAATAGTCCTAATCATTTATTTGTTAAATATTCAGATGTACTTTCAAACCTCTCTACGCATATATGAGCCTTTCGTTTGACATTGTGACTAACTCCAATTTCAAAATTCTTAATCTTATTATTAATTTTAGTGATGTTTCTTGTCGCAAAATTTATACCTTTATTCGCAGTTCTATATTTCAACACTGCAATCATTTACTCTGGAATCAACTTACTCACTGTCTGCATAGATAACCTTTTCAACTAAAATATCACTAAATTATCATTACTCAAAAATGTTGAAATTGGAGTTAGCCATTCTGTGATTTATAAAAGCAAAGAAAGTTGTGTGGTTTATAAAAGGAGATGGAATAACTAGATTTTTATTGCCTACCGTCGATATAACAAATAGACCTTTTGTAACTTTAATGGTCTTAATGATTTGTTATCTGTAAGATTTAAGCTTTAGCTCCGCTTAAAATGCACTTCAAAGATTTTATAATTGTCCAACATTGCCAGACAATAATTTATATTCAAAGTAGAGCAGTAAATGAAAGTTGTGTGTTTTTATACTAAGCGTCGTTTAAAAAAAAAAAAAAAAAAACTAAGGTGTGTGATTTAGACCACACGATAGAAGTAAAAAGATAAATAATATAAAATAGAAATTATAAATTGTAGCTCATTAAAAAGGGTGAAATACTGAACATTTCTCTCGCTTACAGTATGCAGGTCCGACATTTAGTTTTTGAGATATTTTAGCCCATATCTTCCATAAAACTCGTTAAAGTACAATTTTTAAATAATAGCTCATTACTAAGGAGATAAAATGCTGAACATTTCCTTCTCTTACAATATACAGGTCAGCTTTTTAGTATCTGAAATATTTTAATCCATATGTTCAACTAAACTAGTTATCATTTGGTTTTCGAAATTATTTTTCCTTTTCGCCTCCCTAACACAGCGTCGCGTTAAGATACAATTATAAATTATAGCTTATTACAGAGAGGATGAAATGCTGAACAATTTCTTCACTTGCCGTATTCAGGTCCGATAATTAGTTTCTGAGATATTTTAATCAATTAATTGTAAAAACATTTCAATTAGTCGACTCTAGCCGACTTTATCCGAGCGTTAATACTTCGGAAATCTGACGGATCAATCTAATTCACTCTCCACAAAAAAGTGCGAAAACTGCCTGAAGAAGTCTTTACTTCACAAAACTACCATCGGATTCATTCGGTAATTTAGGAATTGATAAAAACGACTATAGACTTCATTTTGGAAATAAGCGATTCATTTTGTGACTCAATATGCATTATAATTTAAAAAGAAAATATATTAGCTTAAATCACTCACAAAAACAAATATGCGTTGATTCATATTTGTTTTTGTGAGTGATTTAAGCTAATATATTTTCTTCAAATGGATCAATGAAAAGAAACAATATATATATATATATATATATATATATATATATATATATATATATATATAATATATATATATATATATATATATGTGTGGTGTGTGTGTGTGTGTGTGTGTGTGTGTGTGTGTGTGTGTGTGTGTGTGTGTGTGTGTGTGTGTGTGTGTGTGTGTGTGTGTGTGTGTGTGTGTTTGTGTGTGTACATGTATTTTTCCATTATGAGTAGTGTTGCCCAAATGTGAGACCGAGACGAGTCTTGGTCGTGCGCAAGAGTATCGCAACAGTCTTGCAGTTACTTATTAGCTTATTACTATGGAGATATTACTGTATTTTTTTAGATAGGAGAAACCTAAGTAAGCCCGAATGAAAAATTAAAGGAGTTAAATGCAAAACTATAGTGGTTATACCAATCATTAACATGTAGTAACTAAGATTGTCAAGTGTTAGTTGCCTTAATTTTTATTTAAAAACTAATTTTTTTTTACCATTCATGGTCTTGGTCTTGCAACATTCAGGCGGCCTTGATCATGGTCTTGCGAAGTGCAAGACCAAGACCGATTTTGGGCAACACTAATTATGAGGGACGCAAGCCCGAAATATTGCAAATTTGAAGTTCGAAGAATTGTTTTATTCTTTTTTAATTTAAAAAATATATACACGAACATAAAATATCTTAAACTCTGTTAGGTATATTACGCCATTGCAAAAAGTTAACCTATTTCATTCTTAAGAGAACTTTTAGAATTATCAATTTTAAATTTTCTTATTTAAATCAAATATAGTCCGTGGCACAGACCCCTTTTTATCAAATTATTAACATCCGGCTGAAACTTTATAAATAGCTTCTTCTCATCGTAATCTACAAATATTTTATTTACTAAAATTCTCGGAATTTTGGTGTTTTCAATCTGGAGTTCGGCAAAGTTTATCTATTTAATTAGGTACTAAAAACTCATAAGTACCCATTCGCTGCCCACTTGGATCGCAAGATACTTTGATCCAAAAATCAATAAAAAAGCCGTGGACTTCAAAAATATTGAGTCGTTTGTCGTGATCTACAAAATTGTCAAAATAGCGACGTTACATAAGCCAAACGCCCTAATATTTTTGAAGGCCTCCTTTTTCTATCGACTTTGTTATCAAAGTATCTTACGATCCTAGGCAAACTTTGCCGACCTCCAGATTGAAAACGCCACAATTCCGAGAATTTTCGTAAATAAAATATTTCTAGGCTACGATGATATGAAGCTATTTACGTAGTTTCAGCTGGACATTAATAATTAATGGGTCTGTACCATGGACAAATAAATATGTAAAGATATTAAGGGGTCTGTACCATGGACTAATAAATATGTAAAGATATTAAGGGGCCTGTACCATGGACTAATAAATATGTAAAGCTATTTTTCATACCCAAACATCTATGTTAACCACTCGAACAAAAAAAAAGTTCTTATACACAATTATAATTTAATTTGTTAGTATAAATAGCATGGCAAATATGAATTGAACTTGCAGTTCTCAGGATTTTTTAAAAAGATCTTTTTTTAGGGAGGAAATATCTTGTAAGTTATAATGTAATTCTTATTAGATTTTTAACACCTTTACATGGGAATCTCAGATATTATATTAATTAGAACTTGTAATTATGTTGTAAGTTTTTTCTATTTTATTTAGCTTATAGTATTAATATTATTTTTAAGAAAATACATACAAAATATTCTTAAACACCTTCGTCAAAATAGCAACAGTCCAGTTCCATATTTCCATCCCATATTCCAATTTCATTATTTTTTGGGTTAAATTTTAAATTTAAGTATAACCTGATTAGATTTTAAATTATTTATAAATTAATGTGTGAGATCATCCGTTTTAAATTTAAAAACATCACCTCAGTTTTAATTTTCTTCAATGCTAAATCTTAATGATTTGCTGATGAAATATGGAGACGTGAGTTCGTTCGAAAATTTCACATTATTTTTTTAATATAGTAAAGTATTATATAAGTAGTAGTAAAGTAATTTAGTTCACTTAGAAATAAACACTTTAGAAAACCATAACATTTTACAGTTAATGTTATCTCCTTAAATTATGATTAAGAATTGAAAAATATTTAAATAAAAAATGGACATCAAAAATAATTAAAAGTCTTTATTAATATTATGAAAATTCAATTATGACATATGATAATTTATTTCATCCTTTATTCGTGCTTACATAAATAAATCACATTAGTCAATACAGTTAAAAGATTTTAAGAACATAAAATATTGATAAATGTGACTTTAAAACGTTTGTTGTTTTGTTTTTTTCTAAATTTTTGAGCTACTGGTTGGTTTTCATCAGGATAAACAACGTTGTGTTTTATCGTTATTTATGGACGTTTATTCACGAAGAGCTCCTTAATTGGAATGATGTTCAAGATCCATTTTAATGCTAATTGATGGCATTTATTAAAAAACTTGTACGATTCATAAAAAAAAACCATCTTGAAATTGGTTTTAGTTAAAAAGAATAATAAAAAAAAAGATAAAACTAAAGAATAAAATAAAGAAAAAAACTATTGCTAATAAAGATCTCAATGTTTATGAACTACATCAACGGAGAATCCATTTAGTACCTCCTGCGCTATCTGTGGGCCTTTTTGTAAACTACCAATATTATAGGTCCAGTTATCAGAAGCCAGGGGAGGAACAAAATGGGAAAAAGGAAATGTTATAATTATTTTCCTTGACAAATTCCAAAAAGATAATCATTATTAAACTTTGATTAAAATATAAATTAAATGTTGCTTTTTTGTTTGATGATTGGGTTGTAAATAATATAGGATATACCAACCACACCACTCAGAAATTGGGTAAGCCAATGTCCATTTGATATTAAATTTATATTAAAAGGTCTAAAAATTTTCTTATGAGAATAAAATCTCTGTAAGAATCCGTTTTCGGAAATTCAGTAATCCCTCAACATATACCGGCTTGATATCTACGAGCTTTTTTCATCAACAAATACTAAAATGCGAAGTTCCGTATTTGCAGATTGCATATTTGATAATTCGCAATTAAAAAAATTATTAAAAACATACATACTGAATATGTATCTCACTACTGTTAGTGCAAAACACGTATGTAAAAATTGTGTGTTTTACAGGAGGGTATAAAAACTAATTATTTCTTTATGATTTATTAGCATAATTTTATATTTCATTGTTCTCTGCTATTTTTCTCAGTAGTAGACTACTTATATGAATTGCAGACTACATAATGTCAAAAATAGAATAAAAATTGAAAACGTTTACATACGACCTTTACACTAACAGTTGTGACATATACTTAATAGGCATGTTTTAACTCGTAAAATGCATGTAACATAAAATCTATACGAAAAATTCAACTTTTTGTTTGTTAGGAGTTAACGAGACCAATACTTTTCTTCATTCAGAACAAAACTAATTAATCTGTAATATAAAAATATGAGTGAAGTAGACACAATTTTGATATTTAAGGAGAAAATCGAGACAATGATGAGCTGGTTGAACTTCAATGGAAATAAACACAATCACAAATAATACTTTTTTTTTATGAATTCAGAGTAAAAATTACTTTAAATTACACGAAATCTAAGTAACCGCAGTAAGTGTCATGCCAGTAACGTTTGGAATCGGACAAACAATACAGTATAAATTATATTTTTTTAATAAAACCTAAAATTTTATAACCCCATAACAATATTGTAATAACCTAACTCTCACTCTCTATATGATCAGTACCTCAATGCAGCCATTATATCGTTAACAATCATCTATATTAATTTTAATTATTAAATTTAATTCAATAAAATTAATACTAAGTAATTTCTAGACTGTTATCCAAATTTCCCTTTTTCAAACTATAGGCATATCAAATAACACATTTCCTGATCTGAAAGCGGAAGAATTTTTTTTTTTTTGGATTATTAGATAGAATGTGATGAAAAATTTTATTCAGCTTTGAGCCAAATCGAACGAGCCATTTCTAAAATATTGGTATATCTACAAAAATGCATTTTCTCGTGCGTAAAATGAAGTTATGGTTAGAATTAAAAGAAATTGATATGGGGCCATCTAGAAACCAACCCGCACAATTCCTGAAAATTTCGTGAAAATTGGATAAGCGGTAGTGGGTGATATGCCCGTTACATCGATCACGAATGCAATGCTTACCTACCTTCGGTAGTGAGGAAGCAAAAGTAACACCATTTTGCAAAAAAAAAAAAAGAAATATTATTTAAATGTAAAGAAAACAGATAAAATAAAAAAATGTTATAAGCACTATGGGTTGACTTCTAAATATATTCTTAAATATATATATATATATATATATATATATATATATATATATATATATATATATATATATATATATATATATATATATATATTTTGCCAGCCTGAAGGAGAAGGAAATCTTCGAAATTCCTTCTCCTTCAGGCTGGCAAAATAGTCCAAACACCCTGAAAATTCAGGCAAACAAGTTATGAAAGAAAATAAATTTTATTTGCGAATAACTGAAAAAGTACACACTTTTTCCATGGTTGTGCCCATGATTATATAAAAGATTACTAAATTCCCTACAAAAGGGAAAAAAAAAATCATCGAAATGGGACATTTTTTAGCAAAGATTCAGCTTACTGAAATTTGGAAACATGTTGCTTCCAAACAAAAATGAAGATTTAAATTAATTTTTGTTTGCTTTATGGATTATATTTATCGATAAAGTAACATTTGATGTCTTAATCCTTTGATACATTGCATTTTTTATTTTCTTAATAATTTGGCATTTGATAACAATATGCTGTGCGAATTTTTCGCACGGGCCTACTAGTCGATAAAATGGATATAATTACCATTGTGTGTAATTTTTTTTTGTCTACTCCTTCCTTCGCCTTTTAGACTATACGAGGTTTCCCTGGGCCAGGAGAGAGGGCGGAGGATCAATGCCAGTGTTAAAATCCTCACCGGGACGTAATTATTTAACTCTTTAATTATAAATAGTACATTTTATCGCTAGAACGCATAGTTTCCCTGATATAAGCGAAAAACTGAAAAGTAATGGGTGCCTCCCCACCTCTCTTTAAACTAACCTATAAAAAGTGGACAATTACTATTAAAATCGAATTAGTTTTCGGTACATTGGTAATTTTTTTTTTTTACTGGATTACTTGTTTATTGATAAATATTACAATCTGTCTCAATAAAGGACATTTATAATAGAGCTCAGAGAGCACATCCACCCCATATTTACAAAATCAAAAAATAAATACGGGTAATTTCAAAATAATATACAGCGAAATAAGAAAAAAATAAAATATCATAGTGAAGGACGAAAATATAAATAATACTAATGATAAAATCAAAATAAATATCTTAGACGCAGGCATACCTATTTACAATCGGTCATGGGAACTCCGAACCAGACTTGTCTCCCCACTTGTGGAGGGAAAAGCGAGAGGCTTCAGGAGATCCCTGCGCTTCTCCCTCAACCACTTCACTGGTATTAAAAGCCAGCGGAGGCTGAGTAATGGCGCTACAAGCACAGGCACTCATGACTTGAGTGGAGAATCTGGTCATTGCCAAAACTCCAAGTTGGTAATTAATGAAATACGAAATATTCGTTTTCTATTTTTAATCTTTCTTGCAATTCAACTGTACTTTTTTTTTCATTACTTCATATCCAAATTATGCTATTCAATTCTAGTTATAATTGCTAGTTTAAACTCTATGAGTGTATAAATCGATAATGAAATGAAATGAAACGAAAATAATTTCATTATTCTGGGACTAGTATCCCTTTAGAACAAGTCACAAATACAGAATATATATCAATATTTTGGTGTGTCCATGAAATACTATTTAATATTTACAGGTTGATTCGGAGTACAATAAAGTTATAAATGATGAAAAGATATAAATACGTGTAAATATAAAATATACAAAGAAATCAATTAAGTGAACGAAATATCGATGAATTACAAAATAATCAGAGTATCTGGGTGAACTTTGAGGTTTTTAAGTGCATTTCGTGATCAATCGGATTGGGAATGGAGTAGGTGTTTGAAGAGGAGAGATTTGAAAAATATCGATTTTGCGTGTCGAATATCTGAAGGTATAGAGTTCCAGAGGGAGACAACTTTTATTAAAAAGGATTTATCAAATACAGCAGTTCGGTGAGGGGGAGGATAGAGGTCGGACGCACGGGATCTGGTGGGACGGGATTGAAAGGAGCGTTTGAATTGTAGGATCTGTAGAATATAGGCAGGTCGCTGTGTTGTAATGGCCTAGTATAAGAAGGTAACATGGAAATACTGACGGCAGTAGGACGGATAAAGCCACTTCAACTTGGTGTAGAACTGGGTAATATGCGTATCCCTTGAGATCCCGAAGATAAAGCGGATTGAGCAATTCATTAAACGATTAAGTTTGGCTTCGAGTTTTCTCGAGAGTCCACCATACACCATGCAGCCATAGTGGAAGTGGGAGAAAACAAGAGAGGAGACACGGAATTGACGGGTTTTGAACTTAATGGTCGTACTGATCGTATAATGATCGATACTTTTTTTTTCTTCTAACAATCAGATCAATTTTTCAAAAATTGAGAGAACCTAATTTGTTTCTGTAATCATGAGTACCTGTCTCACGCGGATCTTAATCTTTTGGAGAAATCTCCTCAAGGTGGCTTTTACACTGCGGCAACCGAACCGCTTGCGGCTCGGCCGGCTGCCGCAGTTGCCCAGACGTTTTTCATTGGAGCAACGCCACAAAGCTCTTGTGGCCATTTCCTATCCCAACAAGCAGCCGTTGCTGAAGAAAGCTTTTCCACTGAGGCAAACAGTAGTAATTGATTCACTTGCGGTCCGGGCCGCATGTTGCAGTTCCACGGAGCTTTTACACTGGAAACAACGGAGCAAGGCCCATGCGCCTGTTGCCTGTCTCTGTTTCCTAGGGACCAAGCAACCCATTGTCAATGGGTGCAGTCACGGGCGGATCTACGGGGGGGGGCTTTCGGGCTGAAGCCCCCCCCCCCCAAAATGGAAAAATATAACCATGTTTTATCGAACAAAATATTAAAAAAGTAACTCTTAAAGTATTATTGTTCGTGTGATTAATATTAAAAGGGCTTTAGGAATCACTTAAACACCATTTCATACAGGTAGTTAGTTTCTTTCTTTTTTTCCAAAGTAATTATCGTAATTTTTATGAAAAAAAAGCTTTCGGGCTGAAGCCCCCCCCAAAATTAAATCCTGGATCCGCTAGTGGGTGCAGTTAAACGATCGCTTGCGGCTTGTTAAAAAGTGTTTATGTACGAATAAAGAAGTTCTCTTTTAACGGCATAGTACTGTCAAATTAACCAAAACGGAATAAAAAAATCCGCAGGTTTGAAACATGGTGTAGATGCTCATTCAGCTTCCTGTACAATATATATCAAGTCACCGGTGACGGAGATCGAGATGAAATAGTACACTTTTACTTAAATATCGCGTTTAAACAAAATCAACCCCTACGCACAATTAAACGAGAGTACATTTTCTTCACAATAGGTTTTCTTATATATTTTTTTTTCCCATATAAATTATAATTTTGAGTATACGTTAGCAGAAAATTTAAAAAATAAAATAAAAATTGGGGCTTTGAGCTTAATTTTTAGAATTTCGGGTACAACTAATGTCGATTCCTATTATTCGACCGTAACATACATAAATTGTAAGTAATTAATTGTTATTATACAAATTACCTAAAAGGGGACTTTGTGAGGAAAAAATCGACTCTCGGATGTCTTGTCTTTATCATGTATTATCTTAAATCACGAGCGAATCTATGGGGGGGGAGGGGGCATTTCGGGCTGAAGCCCCCTCATCCCAAAATGTTAAAACATAACCATGTTTTATGGAAAAAAATATTAAAAAATTATCTCTCAAAGTATTATTGTTCGCGTAATTACATTTAAAAGGGCTTTAGGAATCACTTAAACACCATTTCATATAGGTAGTCGGTTTCTTTCTTTTTTTCTAAAATAATTATCGTTATTTTTATGAAAAAAAAAGCTATCGGGCTGAAGCCCTCCCCAAAATTAAATCCTGGACCCGCTAGTGTCTTAAATTACAAAATGTGGTGCGCGCAACACACAACTTTCACTTAACCCTCAACTTTGAATAGAAATTATTTTCTGGCCATGTTGGGCTATTATAAAATTTTTGAATTTCATTTTTAACTGAGCTAAAGCTAAACGATTGCAGCTAACAAATCATAAATATCATTAAAATAACAAAAGTCCTATTCATTATATCACCGGTTGATTATGGATTGTACGATCCGTTGATTATGGATGGTACGACTATTAGTTAACTGTTTGTTTGTTTTTTTTTCATTGAAAAGTTTACTAAAACGGAATTAAGAGATTTGCATTGTCTGTCATAGAAAGGTCAAAAGTTGTTACACTAATTGTAAGTGGATTTTGTTGGAATATCGCAAAGAGAAAATTTATCAAATTATTCACTAAATTAATTTTCTAAACGGTTACATAATGATTTATTCGGAATAAACGGACGATAAATACCTAATTATTTAAATATACAATATCAGATCTAGAGTTATTAAACTACAGTAAATATATTTAAGGTTATAAACGTATCCATGAAATATTTTTATATTTCACTTCTTTCAAATCACGGGTGGGTCTATGGAGGGGGGAGGGCTTTGGGACTGAAGCCCCCCTACCCCAAAAAGATAAAACATAACCATGTTAAATTTGAAAAAGTGGAAACGTACAAATATTTGGGATCAGTAGTGTCTGCGGATAATAAATGGCATGAAACAGGGGGTGAAGCAAAGACTTGTTGCAGCAAATTGATGTTATTATGGTCTCCTCGAGTACATGAAAAGCCATTCCACTACTACGATCAAACAAACTTCTCCTTTGCAAATGACGAAGGCCAGTGAGAGTAAAATATTAATTTTCCAAAGGAAGGCCCTTCGGAAGATACTTGGTCCAGTTAAGGACAATGGTGAATGGAGAATTAGACGCAATCAAGAACTAGCCAGCTTATAAAAGGAGCTGGATGTGGTGAAAAATATTCGGATAGCAAGGCTGAGATAGTCGGACCACGTTGTACGGATGGACAAGAGCTCAACCCCAAAGAAGCTGCTCAGCATGCAGTCGGGAGGTAGAAAAAGAATAGTAGGTAGACCAAAACCAAGATGGAAAGATGGAGTAAGTTCTGATGCCAGAATCCTTGGAACCAGGAACTGGTGAACGGCTACTACGGACAGGGGAGCATGGAGGAACTGGTGAACGGCTACTAAGGACAGGGGAGCATGGAGGAACTGGTGAACGGCTACTAAAGACAGGGGAGCATGGAGGAACTGGTGAACGGCTACTAAGGACAGGGGAGCATGGAGGAACTGGTGAACGGCTACTAAGGACAGGGGAGCATGGAGGAACTGGTGAACGGCTACTAAGGACAGGGGAGCATGGAGGAACTGGTGAACGGCTGCTAAGGACAGGGGAGCATGGAGGAACTGGTGAACGGCTGCTAAGGACAGGGGAGCATGGACGAACTGGTGAACGGCTGCTAAGGACAGGGGAGCATGGAGGAACTGGTGAACGGCTACTAAGGACAGGGGAGCATGGAGGAACTGGTGAACGGCTACTAAGGACAGGGGAGCATGCAGAAACTGGTGAACGGCTACTAATGAGAGGGGAGCATGGAGGAACTGGTGAACGGCTGCTAAGGACAGGGGAGCATGGAGGAACTGGTGAACGGCTACTAAGGACAGGGGAGCATGCAGAAACTGGTGAACGGCTACTAATGAGAGGGGAGCATGGAGGAACTGGTGAACGGCTGCTAAGGACAGGGGAACATGTAGAAACTCTTAAGGCAGCCAAGATCCAGTACTGGAGTATAGAGCTCGGGATGATGATGGGTTTATCTGTTTATCTGGTTGCCAAGCAGCGGCAGTGCTGTGTACACGCTCTGCCACCCCGCCCCAAAAAAATTAATTACTGAAATATAAATACACCTTATTTATTAAACATATATAAAAATTGCTGTTTTATTTTTTAAAGTTATCACCTTACTTGGAATCCTCATACCAGACTGAAACGACAAAAAACCGCTCGACGTTTCCGACTACTCCAACACTTACTAGACAAACGCTCTAAACTTCCCCTTAATTACAAAAGACTCATATACTTGACTATAATAAGACCTATTTGGACTTACGGAGTTGAGCTATGGGGCTCCACTAAACCATTGAATTCCTCTCGCATCCAATCCTTACAATCCAAAATCCTTCGTAAAATCCTCAATGCTCCTTACTTTGTCACTAATAAAATAATCCATAAAGACCTCAATGTTCCATATGTTTCCGATTTGGCCAAATCCAGACATACCTATCCTTCCATAATAAACTTCATAACCATCCGAATCCTCTTATTTCTAACCTTGCTTCCTCTTCGATTCCTGATAACCCTCCGAGGCGTCTGAAAAGAAAATGGCCTCGTGATCTTCTCATGTAGACAAATTATTAGAGTGCTACCAGTGGGTAGTTTCTCAACAAGCGTGTTTCATGTAATAATATTTCTCTGTACAAATTTACTTAATGTATTCATACTAATACAGTTCTAAATATCATAATAAAAGTTTAAAAAAAAAAAAAAAAGTTATCATCTCAAGTGATAGTACTCCCGTTCTTCAACTCGCCAAAACTCCCCTACATTCTACAGTTGGTGAGAGAGAACGTGGACCAGATAATATTGGCAATAGCAGCGCCATCAACAATAAGTTATAAAACCAACAACACTGGAATGAGAATGGCAAAAAATAGACTTTTAATTTTATCTTTATAATTTACTCGACTGTTACCAAACCCATAGGCAATAGGAAATAAATTAATCGATTATTTTGCGAAGAAAATTTACATTAGTTTAATTTTATATGTGTTGTTTCTGGAAAAAATCGTATATGCCGATATTTTTTAGAAAAAGTGTAAAATACGACTTTTATATAGACCCCTCCCCTCGCACTACAGCCCCACCCGGCTGAGATTAACTTCACAATTTTGTGGCTAAATTGACTAGGCCGGTATACTATTTCGAAAATTATAAAGTAATTACCCTTGTTATTTCCATTGATGTTCTCTAACAGGAGTTAAATGGCTAATTTTCAATATTATCTTCCTCTAAAGTACCTTCGTTTTTTTTTAATTTGAAATAATTAACCACTTCACATTTATCTCTGATATAAAAGATAGACAAATATGAAATATGAAAGAATTTGAAAATCAATTTAAGGAGAAATAAGAGATCGTAACGGGTAATAGTTGTAATGGAGGGACGAAAGGACTACAAGCCAGAGCTCACCCGAAAGGTTAGAACAGGCTTCCATAAGTGACATGAGCTTAATATAACAGATGCCGACAATATTATGTACATATACATATGCGCTTTTCATCAATGCTGTCGCTGATACTATATAATATTTAATTGTATAGAATACATTGATATAAAAATTAAAAATTTGTATATATAAGGGTACTTAAACAAATAAAAATAAATATAGTGTTTCTAAATTTTATTTTCACTTACCCTTGGCTGAAAATAGTTATTTCTGCTAAGAAGAGGGTGGTAAATGAAAGTCGTGTGATGTGCGCACCAGGTTTTTTTTTTAATTTCTAATAAATTAGAGTGCTTCCAATGGGTAGTATCTCTTCATGTAATACATGTGAAGTTATCAATTTCAAATTTACTTGTATTTGTTAACTAATACAGTTATAAATTTTAAAATTCTATTAAGTGGCCGACACTTTCAGCCCGGCGCCTTTCAGCAAATGCGCGGATTCACCTGCCCCGAGGCCGGCACTGCTTAATAGGTAAAATGGAACTAGGCAAAAGAAAAGAAGAGAATGGTAAGGAGGAATGGTAAGGCCGGCACTGCTTAATAGGTAAAATGGAAAAGAAAAGAAGAGAATGGTAAGGAGGAATGGTAAGGCCGGCACTGCTTAATAGGTAAAATGGAACTAGGCAAAAGAAAAGAAGAGAATGGTAAGGAGGAATGGTAAGGCCGGCACTGCTTAATAGGTAGAATGGAACTAGGCAAAAGAAAAGATGAGAATGGTAAGGAGGAATATAATAAGTAAAGGCGGAGTGGCCGAGCGGGAACCTCATAACCAAAGTTTCAGATAGAGAAACAATTACGAGTTCAAATCCTGATGCCCGATGGGACTTTTAACTTAACTTGGAATAATTCCTTCTCCCACCCCTCCGGTCTCTCCCCTGGCCTGGACTAAAACCCGTATAGCATAAAAGGCAAGGAAAGGGCGTCTTTCCTTCTGTCGTCTACGCATGTTCTGATTCCACAAAATGATATCTACGATGTTTCATTTCTTCTCTATGGCCTTTTGTAAAAACTTAAAAACCAGCAAATCTAATCTTAAAAAACTTTCAGTTACAGAGAATGTTATAGATATTGTATCGATGCTGAAAAAACGTAATGGAATTCTCTATGAAAGGTGATCATGTAAACTTAGAATATATAAAGCGTTTTGATCCTGTAACGCAGTAACAATTAGCTTTATTAAAAGGCTAAAATTAATTTTTCTCATACGCTTTTTTTTTTTTTTTTTTAATTTCTAATAAATAGAGACCGACTCTGTTTACCACGGAACTAGGCGAAGCATAGAAAAGAGTGTTCTAACAATCGAAATCTCCTGGCAACTGCAAAATGAGCTTTACTGAAAAAAAAAAAAAACACTTCAATTCCACCGAATTCCAGATAGCGAGAGACAGAGAATTGTTAAATTTTCCAACTAATGAAAATTTAACAAGAGACGAAAAAATAACTCTAGTTTCATGTTTTCAAACCAATGTATTTTCGAAGTCGCAACAAGTTCAGAGACTAAGTGATCAACACATCAACAAATTACCTAGAACTTACCAAACCTTGGTGAATCAAACCATATACATATGAAGTTGCTTACGTTAAAAACGAAACTTTAATAGACTACTCTATTCGAGCCGCCTTTATAGTGGGAGACAAAAAAAGTGCATAAAAAACTTGTGTGATGAAATGTTCCTTTTCCAGTTAGATGTTTTACATATTTTCATTTTAAGTATCGTTTCTCTACATTTTGGAAACTGACATGACTTCCTCTAATGATTTCATCATTATTAACAAAGTTATGGATGTTAGCACAATAAATTGTATAGCTTTTATTTAACTAATACCTGTTTTTCAAAGTGACTAAAAATCTATTAGTTAGAAGTATGTCTTTAAAAGATTATTTCGCAGAAATATGATCAATAAAGTTACATAGAGCATTACATCTTTGTCTTATGCCTGCAAAAAAAATTAAACCTTAAAATTTGTCGTCTCCTAAATTTTTTTTTTTCCTACCGGCTTATGTAGTGAGGCTGTCGATTTGCTATAAAAAAATGCATGCCCTAAAAATTCTGCCAATAATCAGAAAGTAGAAAGAATGTGGGGTTCTAGAAAGAATTGTCACGGGCGGATCTACGGGAAGAAGGGAGAGGCTTTCGGACTGAAGCCCTTCCCCCCCTCCCCTCTAAAAATGGTAAAATATAACCATGTTTATGGAAAAAAAAAATTAAAAATACCTCTTAAAGTATTATTGTTCGTGTAATTACATTTAAAAGGACTTAAGGAATCACTTAAACACCATTTCATATAGGTAGTTAGTTTCTTTTATGAAAAAAAAAGCATTCGGGCTGAAGCCCCTCTCCAAAATTAAATCCTGAATCCGCTAGTGGGCTCTGTGGAAAAATAAGAAAATTCCTGAAACCCATAGAACCTAACTAGATTCTTATTTAGCAGAAATTATGTGACGCCAAAAAATCTATTTTCCTCAATTATAAAATATATTCAATATTTTTAAAATGATTATCTTCTTGTGCAAACATGTTTTGCACCGCTGTTTTAATTATAATTTTTGAAAAAAAAAATATTTTTTTTTTACTGGTGAGGCAATAAAAGAAAAGTGCCATATATTAATATATCATTAACTGTCCATTATTCTAGGAGGGAGATAAAGATACATAAAATAAATGAGTACCTAACCTTAGACCTTGATGCAGTTGTAAAAAGAATAATTATTACTAGTTATAGTATGCCGTCGATTCATGACAGATAGATCATTAATAGCTAGCAGTCTTCATCGACGATTTGAGACCTTTTCTTAAACGCAAGAAACGATGGCAACACAAAAATCTGATGCGAAAACTTGACTTAAAGATAAACACAAATTGACTGTCTACTTTCGAGTGGTAATAGAAGCCATGTCGTTCGTCGATTGTCAAGAATGCCGCTCTACAACTCGATTGGGCCTGGCTGCATTAATCGGTGTTTTATTTCTTTATTCTTTCTCATAATTGGTAAATGGTTGACTGTCGTGGATAATGAAGAGAAGAATAGTTGGGTTGGTCAGTCAAAAAATCAGGCTACCTCACTTTCCAAGGACAATTTTTTAACCAAATCTCCGGGCTAGCAATGGGTAACCAACCCCCTCGCTCCCAACATCTCCAACATCGTTCTCAATGATCTTCTAGACTCCATTATCCCTCTTTACCCTGACGATATCATCTTTATTCGAAAATACGTTGACGACCTCCTCCTAATCATCAATCCAAATAAAATTCCCGATATCCTATCTAATTTTAACTCTTACTACCCCCCGCCTCAATTTTACAGTACAACGCCAACTCAATAATTCTCTCCCTTTTCTAGACCTTCTAATCATTAAAAATCCCAATAACACCATATCCACAGACTGGTACACAAAACCAACTTACACCGGTAGACTTCTTAATTTCCACTCTAAACATCCCTACCACCAAAAAATTAACGTTGCTAAAAATCTCATCCACCGTAGTCTCTCCCTCTCTGATCCCCAATTTCATGTTACCAATACCCAACGTATAAAACAGATCCTGTCAAACAATAATTTTCCTCTCCATGTCATTAACAAACTTATAACAGACCACAATAATCGCTCTTCCTTAATCTCGACTTCCATTAATTCTCCACAACCCATTTCAGCCCCTATATACAGATCTCTACCGTATATTCCTAACCTTTCGGACAACATCAACAAAGTTTTACGATCTACTAACCCAAACTTACGTCTTGCATTCAAATCTCACAACACACTCTCTAAATTATACACATCCTTAAAAGATCCTGTTCCTCTCTCACACCGCTCTCATATCGTTTACCGTATTCCATGTTCTACCTCCAATTGTTTTTCATCCTATATTGGTGAAACTGAAAATCTCCTAAAAGACCGCATCACCCAACATAAATACTCTGTATCCTCTCGTAATTCAACCGCATCCAAATTATCCGAACATTCTCTCTCCCTCAATCATACATTTGATTTCGACAAAACATCCATCCTTGCCACAGTTCTTAACCATGATAAACGACTCATTTCTGAAACCCTCCACATCCAGCTTCAACCAAAGACAGTAAATTTAAAAACGGACAAACAGAACTTATCTTTAGCCTATTCCCAAATTCTGAATTTATTAAAACATCCATAGTTATCCTTTCCTTTTCGCTGACAACTTTATCTATCTATCTATATATATATATATATATATATATATATATATATATATATATATATATATATATATATGTGTGTGAAAGTATAGGTGAGTGTGTATGTGTATGTATATATTTGTATGTATGTATGTGTGTATGTATGTGTATGTGTGTGTATATATATATATATATATATATATATGGTCTGTATTAATTTCAATTTTTCTCCATTATTACTCAACAGTTATTTTCTTCGTTTTATTGCCTCTCCAGAAGTTCTATCAACTATTTAAATGTATTACAATTTTTAGTTATAATTTATAAATTATTTATTTATAATTTATTTATTATAAATTTATTTTATTTTATACTATTTTATTGCCTCTTTCTATCAACTTTCGTTTTATTCCTTAATATTTATGAATAATATATCTCTCGTTCTTATTTACGCTTCCGATACGTTAGTTCAAACTTCGTCAGATAACCGTTGGAGATGACGCCACTATACATCCCTTCTATCCATCCTCCATCCTTCAATAACACGAGCATTGCATCTTAACCTTAGAGCAGTCAGGTTGTTACCATTTTTCTCTTTCTTATTTCAACCTTCTCAGTTTCTCTCCTCCTTCCTTTCATTCCTTTTCTCTGTTTCAACTCTTTATTATTTCATACTTTGTCTATACATATTGATAGACTTTACAATATCTCAATTTTCTATCTAAATATTCTATTCACTATACCTTAATCTTACTATTTATTTCCATTTCTTATATAGCTTCATATTTTTCTGTTTTACATTTTATTCTAAGATTCCCTTTACAATACTTATGTCACCTAATCTACCAGAGGAAATTTTACAGGGGACAAATCTTTATTCTGAAAGGTTGTCTCTTCATTCAAGTATAAACAAGCGAGGAAAACTACTGGTGGAAGCCATGGAATCTTCAGGTCTCATTTTATGCAATGGTCGCTCTCTTTCGGACAGACCGGGAAAGTATACCTTCATATCGAGTCTGGGGAGAAGTGCTATAGACCTGGTCTGGATAAATCATAACAGATAGATATATTTGGAGATATGAATTTAATGGTTGTCTCTGAATCTATTGACCACTTGGCTTGCAGTACTTCTTTACACTTGCCCTCTATATATGCCCCTCTGGATCCATCCCATGAACTAACGGATAAGACGTCAGATAATTTTAGAATTCGCATAAAATGGGAAGAATCTAAAGTGAATGGGTTCAAAAACTTGTTATTGAGCACTAATAGAATATACTTTAGCTCTAAAGAGATAAACCTATTATACGAGAAGTTCATTACTTGTATGCAGGAAAGTATGACTACAGCAGGGCTGTTTCATACAAAAATAACGAAGAGCCCTCAATATAAGGCTAAGCAGCCATGGTTTGATCAAGACTGTAGAAATTTGAAGAGAGAGCTAGGTCAAAAATATAGGACTATGATCAGGTTCAACTTTTCCAATGATAAAATAGAGGAATATATTCATTCCAGAAACTCATACAGGAAATTAATAGGACAAAAGAAAATTGGATTCCGATTACTCATACTAAATAATCTTAGGGAAGTTAGGAACAGCAAACAGTTTTGGACTACTATAAACTCTCTGAATCCACATAAAAGCCAAGTAAACGAAATATTAATAGAAGAATGGAGAAAATTTTATATATCACACTATGGCCAAAAAATGATAAGCGGAAATCAATTTTATTCTGTTACTCATCCATATCTTGAAAGTAACATAACATTAGAGGAGCTACAATATTGTATCTAACAATCCAAGAACCATAAAGCTCCTGGCTTCGACGATATTATAAACGAAACCTTCAAAAATCTCACGCCCGAGTGGGAGCATTATCTTCTCAACCTATTTAATTCAGTGATGGACTGTGAGAAACTTCCCCTACAGTGATATAAATCGAAACTTCATTTACTGTTTAAGAAGGGAGACAGGACTGATACAGATAATTGCAGAGGAATATCCCTCTTAAATACAATGCTGAAGTTATTTACCAGTATTCTGGCAAGCAGGATTATACAATGGGCTGAATCTGAAAGTCTTATACCTGAAGAACAAGCGGGGTTTAGAAGTCGTAGAGGATGCACAGACCACATTTTCACACTAATGTCACTAGTTGGTATTAAATTTAGATCCGAAGGCAGCTACTTATATGCTGCATTTATAGACTTCCGGAAAGCGATCGACTCCATCAACCATAACCTGCTATGGGAGAAACTCTTTTCTCTCGGACTTGGAGGAAAACTTATAAGGATAATGAAGATGCTGTATGACATTGCTACAACTCAAATTGCAATCAAAGGACAACTATCGGAAAGCATAGACATAACATCTGGCCTGTTACAGGGAGAAAGTCTTAGTTCAACACTTTTCGTCTTGTTCATATCAGATATAATCCAATTTTTTCAGCATAGTGGAGCCACAGGATATCCGCCTATGGTGGGTTGTTACCAGATTTTTTTTATCTAGATATAACTGATACGGGAAATTTTTGTATCTTACAAATGGGTCAGTAATTTGTCATTACCTTCCTATTACTTTTTATCTGATAGTTGTAACGGATGCTTTTTTTTTTTTTATATATATATTTGTATCGGATATTTTTATCAGATACCCGAGCGCTATGAATAATAGTATTGGATATTTATCCGACTATTCAACTGTAACTGTTTACTGATCGCGTTTGATATTTTATTTAATAATTTGATATTTAATACTTTTGTGATACCTAATAAAACATATACTAAATATCGGATATTTTTATCAGATACCCGAGCGGTATGCATACTGGCGTTTGGGCTTGATACCCCAATAATTGTATCGGATATTTTAATCCGACTATCAAACTGTAATTGATTACTGATCGGGTTTGATATTTTATTTAATAATTTGATATTTAATAATAATTATTATATTTAATACCTTTGTGATATTTAATAAAACATATATTAAATATGTAGCTGTGTATATATATATTTCTGAAATATAATAGTTCTAATGACTATGTAGTTATGCCAGGTACTATACAGATATGTACACAATTTTTAAACAAATGTAAAATATGCTTTATATTTGAAAGAGGAATGGAACATATTTAATTATAAATAAAAATTTAATAAATTCGTGCAGAGAATTTTTTTCCTAATAAAAGAATCTAAAGAATTTTGCAACAGTTAAAAAAACCCTTTATAACCAAGTTCAACATACACAGATATATATATATATATAATGTTTGCCTACCTCATTTTTAATTTTATTAAAACAATCAACTGAAAGATTTAATTTATTCCTACCACGTAAATGAATTACAGTACTCTAATGCTCTAAATACTCGTCAAAATATTCAATATTCAATTTGGATATTTTCAATTTAAATTAAAGCTACATAATTGGTTTAGAAGTAAAATAATGTTTTTGGATGTACATATTCTAAGAATAAACATTATGGGTTTATAGTAAAAGGAAGTATAACAAAACTATACCAAAATAGTAGATGTGAAAATGTATTTAATCAATTGAAGTGCGAGTATAAAATAGTAATTACAATATTATGTACAAACATAAAATCTAAAACAAATGAATTATCAACTTTAGAGAAAGTTTATACCGATTAACATTACTTAAAAAAAAAATAAGCGTGTATATATATAGTCGTTTAACTAAATTAAAATAACTGAATAGATAGTTCTAAAAAAATTGTGTATAACTAAAATTATAACTAAGCATATATAACATACCTCATATATCAATCTGGCAAGTCTGAACAACCATTTGTATCCAAGTGAGCATCTGTATCAGATACTTTTGGGTTGTATCAGATACTTTTAAGTATCAGGTACAAAGTATCTGATACATACAATCCGACCCATCGCTAATACTCTAATTCTTCTCACATCTAATTCAAGACTGGAGAACCCCAATTAATTCTCTCCATCCGTAAACGTTAGCTTTTTGGTTAAAATAATACTTGTGAGAACGAGCGTAGGTGAGCTCAAAGAAATTATAGGACTGCCCTACCGAAAGTAAGAGTCTGGCACACAGGCGGATCTACGGGGGGGGGGGGAGCTTTCGGACTGAATCCCTCTCCCCCAAAATGGTAAAATATAACCATGGTTTATAGAAAAAAATATTAAAAACTATCTCTTAAACTATTATTGTTCATGTAATTACATTTAATAGCACTTCAAGAATCACTAAGACACAATGTCATATGGGTAGTTAGTTTATTTCTTTTTTTTTTCAAATTAATTATTGTTATATATATGAAAAAAAATCCTTCGGGCTGAAGCCCTCCCAAAATTAAATCCTGGATCCGCTAGTGGTCTGGCATCCCTAATTTTAGCTCACCTCTTAAGATAGTTAATTTTGGGTTAAGAGCTTCGATTTTAAATTATTTGAAGTTTGAAATGTCAATAATAGTATTTTTTTTTTTTACCTCGATTTCTAATAACTTATTCAGATGATCAATCAATTACTGACCTATTCCAGGAACATAACTTTTTTCTTAAAGGTTACAGGAGGGTAGGGTTCTCACAATTCGAATGGTGAATACCTGAGGCTCCATGGTTGTCATCATTGCTGTTCTTCAGAAGTTCTGATTCAGTAATTTGGAATGCAAGATTTGTTCTAATTAATAATACCGTCAATTTTATTATTATAAATATTATTCAAGGTTTTAATTCTCCTTAATATAGCTTAAATGTTTTTGTAAATGTACTGTAATTGATACAAGAGTCATTTTTAATATTAAGGTGAACTACAGCTTTTGTTCTGATGGTGGGTCTATGCAAATGGGTTTATTTGTTAGCAAATTTAGTCTTTTATCAATTTTTGTTTGTTATCTGTACAGTCAATTATTCATGAAAAAAATTAAGAAATTCTGACAGAGTATATTGTACCAATAATACACACTCAGTTTTTGAGGTCTGTAGGTTTGTTATATAATTGAATTCAATTAATTCTACACAGTTTTAAATTAAGAAATGGCAAACTACAGATGAATTGCCAATGGGATTTGCATCACCAGATTATGTGGTATAACTGCAAATCTACTAATATTTGCAATCTCTTTTGGGCAAATAAAGCTTATTAGGCTGTTAATGGATTGAGAACTGTTTATTACTGGTATGTTTAGTTAACGTTATCCCATCACATTATAAATCACTTTTGTCATGTTTTGAATTGAAGTTAAACTATAAAACAGTAAACATTTTTCATAGCTTACTAATGTTAAGTATAGATTCAGCAATCCCCTTCCAATTTAGTAAACTAGTAAATGTTTCTGCTAGTTATTTAACTTTGTATTTTTTTTTTTTAGCAGCAGAATGGCTTCCCATGGTTTCGACCTAACATTTCCTCCAATGAGGTAATCAGAGATGCAGAAAGAAGGTATTCAAACTTTAAAATATACGACCAAGGAGGAAGCAGCAGCAATTGCATTCCTAAATGTTTTGCAGAGAAAGGAATTAGGGTAATAAATATATAAGAAATATCTTGCATTTATAAATGAAAACTTAAATTTTCATTATTTGCTCTACACAGAGATGGGTTAATGCTACTTTGAGTACTGAGTAACAAGTATTTTACTCTAATATTTACTGTTTTTGAGTACCAAAATATTGAATTATTACTTCATTTGAGGTAAAATGATTAACTGATGTAGTGATTCAATTTCATTAAAATACTTGCTACTCGGTATCTCAGAGCAGCATTTGCCCATCTCTGATTCAACATCATTTCGTGATTGTTTTGATTAAAATTGTGTTTAATCAGGGACCTCCAGGAGAGCAAGGTCTACCAGGACCGGTAGGATTACAAGGCTTTCAGGGAATGGAAGGACTGCCCGGCCCTTCAGGAGATAAAGGAGATCCAGGACCTATGGGGCCTCGGGGATCAAGAGGTTTTCAGGCAAGTTGGGATTGGCACATTTTCTTACTTTCTAGATTATTTATAAAGATTAAAGTTTAAGATTATGATGTAATGGCGTGAACCAGTTTGTTATATTTCTATTAGTGAAACCTCTGGATAGCGGACAGTCATGGTGACTCATTTTTTTGTTCTTCAACCCTGGATTACTACCCATAATAATAATTACACAAAGACTACACTGAGGTTCAGGTTTACTCGAAGAAAACACTTATTTTACTTTCTAACTAAAATTTTTATCATAACTTAGTTACATCCATTTTATGCATTACATAAAAAATAACAAAAATTAATTTTTCGTACATTGGGGACTTGACTCAGCTTTTTCTGTTTTACTGTTGTGGCAGAAATCACAACTTCCAGCTGAAGATACTTTATTAGATGTTGATTTCACTGATGAGTCAATGTCGAGGATTTCATTTAAGGAGACTGCAAAGTTGGACTATCTAGGCGGGCCAATAGGTGTTGCCTGATGAGCTTTCATGCTAGGCTTTTTATGAGAGATCGCCTATTTTTTATTTTTTGCTTGTTATTACTGTTGGACCAATTCAACATTAGGAATTCACACCAGCAATGTCCAATAGATTATAAAATAATCTAAGTGACATAGTTGGTCCGAAGTGTCCACTCCACCTTTGATTATAATATATAATTATATAATTTCTGGAAGCAAAACAAATAAGTTTATCTGAGTCAGTGTTTATATAATTAAAAAAATTAAGTTTCAATAAAAAAGGTAGTTTCGCACAAACTATACAGGGGTACAAGTATACCCCAACCCGAGTTTTTCAATTAACACAGAGAAATTAGCTATAACGCACTGACAGTCATGTAGGCCCCTGTGGGGCTGGGAACTAAAGAAACCTCCAGGAACACAGTCTGTGAATAATATAAAAATAATTCGTGACCTGGGGTACACCTGTATTCCAGTGTAGTATTCCAAGGTTAATGAGAGTTCTTACTAATGTAGAGGTTTTTTTACATTTTATATAATACATACAAATACAATATATGTAAATAAGAGGTAGAAAGCTATTATTTATTTAAATTAAATTGCAATCTGTTGGAAAATTAGTTGAAATTTCCATTCACAGTGAAAACACAAATAAAATATATATTTATTTAATTTTTTTTTTTTAGACTTTTCACTGTGACTGCAACCCTAAGTAACTTCACAACCATATTATCTACTGTTGACTATTTATCCACTATCATGTTTTAATCCACCACCATTTTAGATTCAGTTTTTTAGCAACAGCTGTGAACTGTGCTCTGCTTACTCTCTTTTATTGATGAACTGATCCAAAAAAATCACATCCAAGACTGAGATTTTTGAATAACAATAAAATCTTCAATCAAGTATATTTTTTATATCAGTAGGATCAAAACTTTTTACGGTAATGAACTTTTAAAATTTTGATAATGGTTTGATCCATTAGTTGGCATTTTGAAGTTGTTTGAGGAGATAAAAAAAAAAGAATATAGAAATTCTTCATTTCTTGGAAAAAATAAAATTTTTCTTTTCAATCTTTCCATTTTATTATCAAAATTACACTAAATTCATCAAAATAAATCTCCAAAACACACAATTTTCTTAGGAGATTTGTTTTTATTTGTGTTAGACTGATACATTCCTGAAAAAAACAATCAAACAAATCTAATGCTGTCCTTTATGAAGAGGTTTTAAAAACCATTACTGCCCCCTATCTAGAGTATCTCTTAAAAAAAAGTTTCAAAAGAATTGTTTTTGTATACTCCAATGCCACTACATTTAAAATTGTCCTATAAATAGAGGTGTACCTTAAAATGAGAGGGCCTTATCAGAAGGTTTCCACTGTACAAAGTTTGATGGTATAGTCGTGGTTATAGAAATTGCATCACCTATTTCATTTGATTCTTATATTGACAACGCTGATTCCATTGATTGCTTTTCTTTATCTTTACTTATTAAGGTTATAAGAAAACTTTAACAATGTTTTTCAGTTCAATTTTAACTAATATCAGGATAAAAACTGTAATTATGACCTGTATCAAAAACTGCCCTTATCAAAAAAAAAAAAAAAAAAAAAAATTAAAATTGTGATGTTACATGAAGTAAAGGAATTTTCATAGGAAATAGTAACGAGAATAGAGTATCATCAATCAACGGTAGTCATAGTTTAAAAAAAAAAAGGCACCATGGAGTGAAAGAAAAAAACTGGGAGGATAAAAAAACAAACGAACAATTTCAATGTTGCAATTGTTTTTAGAATATTGTTTCAAAACTGGCAAAGAAATATCCAGAGATCGTGCAGATAGCAATCTGTTAAAAAAAAAATGAAATTTCATAAAATGTTTATGGGGTGACACAATTTCTATGACCGTGACTGTATTTCTTCTGTTAAAGACTGTTTTCTGAAATTCTTTTAAAAAATGACTATTTTTCTATTGATTAGAATTAACTAATACTTATTATTAATATTCATCTTCCTATAGGGAAAAATGGGCATGCCTGGATTCCCTGGAGGTAATGGTGTACCTGGTCAAATAGGACCTCCAGGATTGCCTGGGTTTCCTGGAAAAGATGGTTGCAATGGTACTGATGTAAGTATTAAATTTTTATCTTTCAGCTATTCTATTCATCACATGTTTTATTTCGTTCATACTTCTACTAGTTAAGGTAAGAAAGTATTGAAATTGAGTCAAATTTCTGATGTGCAATTTTACTTATTAACAGATCTTCCATTTCAGAGCCCCCTCAGTCATTTTTACATTTTAGCCTGTGTTTGAAAGGTTATCAAATTTCTGACAAAACAATATTCTTTATTCCTGTCTATAAAATAAATATAATTATTCATATAAAATATTAAGTGCTTTGAGTTGTGGTAAATAAGTTTATATTATATAAGTTATTCATTTCCAAATTGGACTCTAATCATCGACAATTTTTCAGGAAACACAAAGAACTATATTTTCTATACCAATTGTAATATCAAAACCAATAATTTTTAAAAAATAAATTAAATAATTCTTTATTTATAGCTCATATTTTCAAAAATCACTGATTATTTCAGTAGTAATTAAAAACATTGAAACTTAAATAAGGTTGCTCTTGCAATAAATTAAACTTCAATGAGGTTGTTTGAATTCTAAGATTTTGGTGTCTAGAGAAAAAATGATGTAAGATTCAGGGAGAAAAGTTATTAAAATTGTATCATATAAAATTAACTTTTTTTTACAATGATAGTACAATAAAATTATTTTATTATTTTTCATTTGATTAAAATGTCAAAAAAAAAGTGTAATTTTTTTTTTCTTCCATTTTCAAGTTGCATTATATTTCTTGAAAAAAAAATGATTTCCGAAATAAACTTATTTTCACACTCCTTTTTTGAATATTTAGTTTGTTTGAAGAAAAAAAAATTGTACCATTGGATTCATTGGGTACTTTTACATGGGAATTGATACTTTTCTCGTTTTTCAAAGAAATATTTTATAAAGGATTGAAAAATATTTTAGGATCTAATTCAGACAATATACATTCTATGTTAAAATTTATATAGAATCTTTTGAAAGGTAATCAAATTCCGTACAAAACAAAAAAAAGTCATCAGAAATGAACCAGCATTAGCAATGGTATAGCGTATTTTATTTTCTGCACTGATTTTATTACTTTTGTACCTCTCCTAGGTAAAGAAAGTAATCCGATTGGATCAAATTTCTGATGTGCAGTTTTCAATGGAACTTTATATTTCAGAGCTCCCTCAATCATTTTCACCTAAATTTATAAGTTTTTAAATTTCCGATAAAAAAAAAAAAATTGTCTAAATCAGACCAGTTTCAGCAAAGTTACATTGTATTGAATATATTATACTGATTTTAATGATGGTTCACTTGCCCGTTTACATTGCTTTAGTTTATGAAACAAATCTTACTATTATCATTACTCTGACAGGTTTCCTGGAAAATTAATCTAATTCAATTGTTTCTTTTAATGGGCATATTTACACAGATTTTTTAAAATATTATTATTCATATTTTTGTTTCTTGATCATCAAAAAAAGAAACATATCCCTATTGATTGTTAAATATATTTTAAAAGTAGCAAGAAAATATTTTTATAATTAACAAAGTATTTTACTGTTAGGATGAATATTATTCATTTAATAATTTTTAACGATATGTTACAGGGTTGGCCAGGAGCTCCTGGCCTGCCTGGTCCATCTGGGCCAAGAGGATTTCCTGGCCAAAAGGGAGAATCAGGTCCAAAAGGAGAACCAGGCAATACTGGGAGGTACTCAAAGGGCGAGAAAGGAGAACCTGGGCCAGACGGTCCTCAGGGTGATCGGGGTCCTCAAGGGCCTCCTGGAACCATAGGTCAACTTGGGCAGAAAGGCGATCGTGGCCCGGAGGTGTTTTTATTGTTACTTATCTTATTTTATGAAATTTGCCTATATTTTTACAAGGTATGACTGTTAAATAATGAGCCTGGTCCTTTAAATTATTTTATTTTTTTCATACATATTTACTTATTATCACCTCCTCAATGCTCATTGAAAATCTTCCATTGTCTGAAACAGTGCTGGAAAACTTCTTAGGTCAGCTCCTCAAGATACATGCTGCTTTGTCTTTTAGCAAAAATAGTAATGTAGTAATGTTGATTAATAGTTTGACCTTAAGGAATCCAGTTAAGACACAAAATCCAATGATTATCGAAAAAAAAATCAATCATTGCTTTTAATTTTCTCATTGAACCTTTTTTGGCTCTTTGTAAAGTTGGACCAGTTCATGGATTGGTGCTTCATTTAAGGATCATAAGTAAGTAAGGAATCACAATTCATTAATCTATATTAACAAAAGATTATGTCCATTGAAGCTGTGAAAGAAAAAGTTGCCAGGTATCCAGAAGGAGCAGATAGAAGTTTCTCAGCACTATTTCGTACAATGACAGATTTGCATGGAATATTGTAGGAATAGAGGAAGGATCTGTGAGCAAACCCACCCAAACCCAGACTACCTCTATTTCAGCTGACATACTCAACACTTATTTTGTCTCCTGTTCATCCAATCCCTCTGTCCAAGCACCAGCTCCACCCCTCATACATTCCCCCTTTAATCCCAATCATTTTTTCTTTTCGCATATTACCCCTGACGACCTCCTTATATCCATTTGTAAATCCCAAACCAAAGATTTCAGACCAGATAATATTCCAGTTAAATTAATTAAATCCTCACTTCCATCCATTTTCCCAATCCTTTATCATATCTATAATTTTTCACAACAAAGTTCCACTTTTCGCAGCACCTGGAAAACTGCCCTTGTTCGTCCACTGAACAAAATCTGTAATCCCACAACCCCTAATGATTTCTGTCCAATTTCCCTGTTATCTAACCTTTCCAAACTTTTAGAACGAATAGTACAATCCCAACTATCCCAATATCTCGAACAAAATAATCATTTGAATTGTTTCCAGTCTGGTTTTAGACCAGACTACTCCACTCGTTCCGCCCTCATTAAAATCTCCCAAGATCTCCACACAGCCATAGACCAACAGAAACTCACCATCCTGATCCTTCTAGATTTCTCTAAAGCATTCGACTCAGTTGACCATAATATCCTCCTATCCAAACTTAAAAATATTTCCTTATCATCTAGTGCCCTTAAGTGATTCCAATCCTTTCTCACCAATCGCTCCCAGTATTGTAGTTCCTAATAACCCTCAATCAATGTCTCTACCTCTGTCCAGAGGTGTCCCACAAGGTTCCTCATTATCCCCCACCCTCTTTTCCATCTACATCAATGACCTCCCTTCCTCTATCATGCATTCTATACCCTATATGCCGATAACGTCCGAATCTATCTTTCCTTCAACCCAACGGATTCCTCTAATGCCATCCTGAAACTGCAACAAGACATCAATAGAATATGCAAACGGGTGAGTCTTTATAAGCTGACATTAAATTCAGAGAAGATAAAAGCCATCCTGATCGGATCCCTCTCACTCCTCAAATCCATTTCAGCACCTCCAAATCTTCTTCTGAAGAACTCACCTATCTCCTTCCATAGTACCGTTAAAAACCTTGGCGTTACCCTCGATCAAATCCTCTCCTGGAAACCACACATCTCCCAAATTTCCTGCCGAATTGTATCCATCCTGAAACAGTTTAACCATCTACGTCATCTTTTTCCGTTCAAAACCCGTCAACTCCTGGTCTCCTCTCTTGTTTTCCCCCACTTTGACTATGGCTGCATGGTGTATGGTGGACTCTCGGGAGAACTTGAAGCTAAACTTAAACTTCCAATGAATTGCTCAATCCGCTTTATCTTTGGAATATCAAGAGATATACATATTACACTAAGTTAAAGTGGCTTTATCTGTCCTACCGCTGTCAATATTTCCTTGCTACCTTCCTATACCAGACCATTAGAACACGGCGATCCACCTATATTCTACAGATCCTACAATTCAAACGCTCCTTTCAATCCCCTCACACCAGATCCTGTGCGTCTGACCTCTATCCTCACCGAAGTGGTACATTTGATAAATCCTTTTTAATTCAAGTTGTCTCTCTCTGGAACTCTATACCCTCAGATATTTGACACGCAATATCAATATCGTATTTCAAATCTCTCCTCTTCAAACACCTACTCCATTCCCAATCCGATTGATCACGAAACGCACTTAAAAACCTAAGCTGTAAGAATTTCGAAGTACACCCAGATACTCTGATTATTTTGTGATTCATTGATATCTTGTTTATTAAATTACTTTCTCTGTTTATTTCATATTTATACACGTTTTTATATCTTTTTATTATCTATAGTTTTATTTTAATTATCCTAATACTTAACTGTAGTTTGTGGACACACCAGAATATTAATATACTTTCTGTATTTGTAACTTGTTCCAAAGGGACACTAGTCCCAGAATAATAAAATTATTTTCATTCATTCATACTATGTGAGCAAGTACTGTTTCAAGGCCAATGGTTGTGCAGAAAGGTGATAAGTCCGAGATCACGGTCAACCAACAGGTTTTCCCTCTTAAATCATTATTTAATTAAGAGTACTCTCTTTATAGAGGCTGGGTATGCCCCAGGAGGGTCTCCCGTCCCAAGGGTCGATCCACGGTTAATGAAAAACTACTAGTCATCAGCCGGATTCGAACCTGAGATCTTGAACTCTGGAAGTCAGTGCTCACCTATTGAGCTACCCCATTCCTCATTGAAGATGATAATAAGTAAATATTTATGAATGACACTGAATGTTTCTGGAACAAGAAGGATTACAATATGCCTGCCAAGTGGCAAAAACTTTATTTAAGGATCATTATTTTACTAGCTTCTATGAAGACTGGCACAACTAAGCATTCTTATAAGTTTAAAATAATAAAGCATTGTTTTGATTACACAAAAGTGAAAAATCACTAGTTTTTGAACATTACTGTTTTTCTTTTAAAATGACGATTTATAAATTGTAATTATTTTGTTTTTGTTTATTGAAAATTGATTATTTGGAACATTTACTTTTAAGTAATAATCATAATTTTTGTAATTTTATGTCATAATTTTTATAGATGTACTAATGGGTACTACTCCCTGTCTGCCTAACGGCGGAGCAATCCCTATTTTACAAATTATATAACTGTTCATTTAATTGTACCACTCGTTGATATTACAAAATATGTTTATCCTTATGTTTTTCAGGCGGTTTTGATAAAAGTAACAAAAATAATTTTAACAATTTTTTTTTGGCACGAATTGGCCAGCAAAGCCCATGCGAATATCCCATTTTGTTCTTCTTCACACCCTCTGCCTTCCTTCCACTCTGATACTCTTTCATCCTTCTGGACTGTTCCTCTCGCTCTTCCTTAGTCCATTTTCTCCCTCGCCTTGTTAATAATTTAACAGTTTATTAATTATTGTTATTAATAATTTAAATTGTTATTTCGAATTACAATCCTTGCTGAAGACATTTAGCTTTCACAAATACAATTCATATCAAAGACACACTTCATATCAAAGACATCTGTCATTTTTAAAAAGTTGAGAAAAAGTCAATTTTTGTGATACAGCTTCAATTTAGACCAATTATAATTATTGGTTTTCATAATTCAACTATAACATTGTTAAATAAAAGTGTCAGAAACAGTTTGAATTGAACCTAAAAACAATATTTTCCTTTTCTTCACATTCTGAAAATGACAGAATGACAGAACCATCTTTGATATGAAGCCACTCAGTTATACTTGATGGTGTAAATTAAATTCATCTATAAAATAAAAACTTTCTGAAAATATGTATTCTTAATAATTATAAGCACAACCTAATTTTCTTCTTCTCAAAAACCTTCTTAAAGAACTAATTGAATTCACTAACCTTGGCAATGAAAACCTCCACCCACTGAAGAATTGTACTAACCCTTGCCTACATTTATAAACTGAAAAATAAACTGATTGGTCTATGAAAACATCTTATATAGACCCAGCTTCTGAATCTCCTGGAAGCTTTTTAAAATGTTCTCAATTCTGTGTCATGTAGATTTTATGAATAACTTTCACTATTTTGATACTTTTGATGTATAAAAGCATTATAATATTAAATTTAATGTTATAAGAAATACGTGATTGCTAATTTAATATTATAAATAATTATTAAATTTACCATTTCATGATTTATTTTTTATAGCTAAAAATAAATTTTATGACTAACCAATTTTCAATAAACACTGACGAAACCACAAAAATATATATACACTTACAAATATGCCAGTCTATTAAAATTTACGTTTTGAATTGTGCCGACCTTCTTACAAGCTGGGGATATGATTTTAGGATATTGCCTGTCCTGCTCAGAAAAAGATATATTTGAGGAATGGTCAATAAATGGCAAAGTGCTACGTAATTAAATTTTCCTGGCTTAGCAAGGAATGTTTTTAATGTATTGTATATCTAGAAATATAAGAATTTGAAACTTTAAATTTTACTCAGATTTACTTTAATATGGAAAGAGAAGGTGTTTAAATTTTTATTGTAATCAGACTTAAGATAGCCAAGGTATAACTATTCAAAAATATCATTTCCTAGACTGGTTTTCATATATATATATATATATATGCACACACAGAGCTATTTTTATGTCTTTTTTATCATTTGTACGAATTAGAAGTCTTGAAAGAATTATAAACATTTTTTTTCTCCCATATTTCAACCTATACAATTTTATTTATGAACCAATAGTAATGAAATTGCGTATGCTAATTTTTTTCTGATTGTTTTAAGATATATTGCATTGTTAATGTGGATTTGTCTAAGTGTTAAAAAAAAAAAAAGTAAACTAAGGGACCTTTCTTATGAAAGGTATATAAAATTACATTTTATATATTCTTGGTTTTAAATTCAACATTTCCTTTCTTCTTAACCTATCATCTAATCATAGCCCAGTTTTATCTAAACTATCAGATAACCCTTTTGCTAAACCTAAACCTCCTTTTTTTTTTTGGCACTTGAATCAGCAATCTCCAGGGTAAGGAGAAAGAGGAGGCAAAATTGGCAGTCATCTTGTCTGAGACCCTTGTGTGGCATGAAGCACTTAGAAATTTCTCCTTCTATATTCACCATACATTCTACCTTTTTCATAGTCGTTCTTACAAGCCGAACTATCTTCCTTGGAAAATCAAGCTCTACCATGCCCACATACAGTTCCTCTCATATTACACTGTCATAGGTTCCTCGAAAGTCTATGAAAAGGTGATGGGTCGGTATAGCATATCCGTTGGTCTTTTCCAGTAGTATCCTTTAAGAACAGATCAGGTCAGTGGTTGCTTCCCCTTTCTTATAACCAGCCTGGTATAGTCCAATTACATGCTGTGCAAAAGGAAGTAGCCTTTAGAACAGAATTAAAGACAGGATCTTCTATATGTGTAGAGGCTACTGGTGATACCACGAAAGTTACTGTGCTCCAGGTGTCCCTTTATTTTATGGATAAGACAAATTACTGTTCTGCACTATTCCTCCGGTAGTTCTTCCTTTTCCCTTATATCTAATGAGATTTTGGATATGTTTTGTTAATTCAGTTCCCCCATACTTAAATAGCTTAGCTGGTAAACAGTCAGATCATGGGGTCTTATGGTTCTTCAACCCCTCAATTGCTTCTTTTATCTTTTCTTCTTTCTCTATACACCTCCTTTCGGGATGTTCAGCTTATTGACTCCTTTCCATATTTTCCATCATTTAGCACATCATCAAAATGACTGCTCCACTGAATTATTTAATTAATCCTAAACCTTCTGACATTAATTGATTGCTATATAAACTATAACTATCTTAAAAAATTTCTGAACAACAACATTATGTTAAACAGTCACATTAGTAAAGCTGACGATCTTAAAAATGCAGTCAATGGCTGACAAAATTTATACAAGATGCTGTTTGACATGTGATGACACCAATGAGGACATTCAGTAAATCTATTTCTTATCTACCTCAGCCTATACATAATCTTTTAAAAGAATAACGTATGGTTTGAGCTATTTTGCAAAGAACTAGATTTCCATCATATAAAACAGTAGTGTACAAACTGACTCTGAAACTTATCATAGAATTATTAAGTCTTCCTTGAAATTGAATTAGCCTTTAATAGTGTCTAGCACAAGTGTGTATTTTGGAAACTAAAACTGCACTTATCTTCTACTTAGTTTCTGATTCTTCAATCCTTCCAAATTTCTTTAATACAATTGTAAAACATAAAAGTATACTAATAATTATTTTTTGCCACTTAGGGTGCTAAAGGTGCAAAAGGCTTTAAAGGCGATAAAGGACTACCAGGGATTGCTTTCGATGGTCCTTCAGGAGAGAAGGGAGACAGAGGTGAACCAGGGCCACCTGGACCACAATCAGCACCGTTTGAATCTAATGTAACCACCACTTGTGTTGGTCCTCCAGGAGAAAAGGTAATAGTAATATTTTTATTTTATTATTTTTACTAATTCCTAGTAAATTATGCTAATTATTTAATTTAATCTTGCAGGGAAATCCAGGTATGAAAGGTGACCAAGGAATACATGGAAAAACAGGTGACCCTGGGGCCGAGGGACTTCCAGGAATGAAAGGAGAAAAAGGGATAATTGGACCTCCAGGGTTTCCAGTATGTTCTTTATCTTACTATATTTCCTTCCTGATGATATAATAGAGAAAATTCATTTTATTTCTTTTTCTTAATTTTTTTATACCTTATATAAAATATTATTAATATTTCTTGCATTATTAATTTTATTATTTACATTTGAGAAAGTAAAAAATTTGAGTTTTACTTACGTAGTATCTATACCTTATTTAAGTACAATTAAAAGAACATTTACCATCCTGACCCTCTGAGTGATTTCATATGTAATATGAATTTTTTTGGAGCACCTACGTTGCTATCTGCGTTGTCCTTTTTCAATTTTCACATAAAATACAAGTAGGTCATCTTAAGATGAGCTGCTGATCGAACCCGTTGTCATTGGTAGCATTAAATGCTTCCGAAATCTTCATCCATGCACAATTTTTTTCTTTGATTTTAATATGTTGGTTTTTATTAGATAATTTTCCGCTGTTTATATGTTCATATAAGTTCAGGATTTTTTACCATTGACAGTCCCTATTATATTTTAAAACTTTATTTGTAGAGTAGCTTTCAGTGTCCGTGCACCATATTTACCTCTATAATTATAATACTTCAATCAGAATAAATTAATTGTTAATTAATGACATTAATAATACATACATTACATAATTTTGGTAATGTCCTGCAATTATTATCACATCATGCCATACCTTTTATTATTTTTGTCTATTTAAAAAACTTAAAGGATTAGAATAGTGTTTTTGTTCTTCATCTCGTGTCAATTCTGAAAGGATGTTTGGTTAAAATTTTTGTGTTTAAATAAATAAATAATTTAATAAAATTTGATATACTGACTTCTCCGACAATAGGACTCCTCTTTCTCGGACACCATCTTACTTAATGCTGAGGATTTACTGTTAGCACCCTCTATATTATCGTAACTATTTGGAAACTAAAGTTACCCTACCTTATTTAGTTCATCATC
The DNA here is from genome assembly GCA_928085145.1 of Nezara viridula. NCBI lineage: Eukaryota > Metazoa > Arthropoda > Insecta > Hemiptera > Pentatomidae > Nezara > Nezara viridula. The sequence continues at coordinate 19,968,171 of OV725077.1, forward strand.
ATCATGAATGGCTCTACAACTCTTGAAGAATCAAGGCCTCCCGTAATTTCAACTGCCAGTCCTCTCCAAGTAATGCTGCTGCCTTCCAGTTGCAGGATCCTAGGAGCTATATAGGATGCTATCATAAGCTCTCTCAAAGTCTACGAAGAGGTAGTGTGTGCGTACATTATACTCTCTTGCCCTTTCTAGGATTGTTCTAATAGCGAATATCTGGTCGACCGTGGATCTTCCTCGCATGAATCCAGCCTGATATATTCCTATTTCTCTCTCAGCGAACGGAAGTAGCTTCTAAAAGAAGATTCTTGAGTGAATTTTATACGCACACGATACCAGAGATATTCCATGATAGTTGTGACAATCCAAGATATTACCTTTCTTATGGATCGGGCAGATGATTGTCTTGTACCAATCATCTGGTAACACTTCTTCCGCCCATATTTCCATTATAACATTATGCATAAATCTTTTTTTTAAATTTATTAATTAATTTTTAAATTAAATTAACAATTAAATTATTGCATGAATATTTGTTTGTTAATACAATCAATTTAATGTACAAAAAACGTTATTACAGCACTCTAACTAAACCATTTATGAACACTGAATGGTGTGGTAGAGGCCTGAAGGCAGCTATGCCAGTACCGCTTTTCTGCCGCTTATGTGCATTTTCTATGGAACCGCTTCAAATATTTTAAAAAGTAATCAGTGTTTTAGAGAGAAAAATATATTTTCGAGATGTTTTATTTCAGCACGTTTTGCGTTATTGTTAGCCGTTTAAATAGAAACGACGCTTGATTTTCAACTTGAATATTTTTTTGTTAAAAAAATTAACTTTACTGGTGTTTTTTATTGCCTAAGCCAATTATGTTTTAATATTTTTTCATACACCGGGAAAGATTTAAATAAAATGGTCACAGATTATGTTAGTAAATTAGAAAAGTTCAAATTTATACTCTCAGCTCGTTGTTGGATTTAATGCTGTTTCTCCCTGAATATGCCACCTCCGAATGAGAGGTAAATTCTATAATTTCAGCATTATGAGCATCCATACACCAACATAGCCAACGGAGGAAGATGAAAAGGATCGTTTTTACCAAGATCTTGAAAGAAGCATTGATAGTTGTCCAAGAGCTGATGTCAAGATTGTGATTGGGGACATCAATGCCCAAATAGGAAAAGAACCTCAATACAGGCCAACAACAGGTCTGCACGGCATTCATAATATCACAAATGAAAATGGTCAGAGAACCATAAACTTTGCAGCCTCAAAAGATTTGGTGGTGGGAAGCAAGAGGTTACCCCATAAAAGGATTCATCTGGCAACTTGGCGGTGGTGTCACTTACAACCAAATAGACCATTTATTGATGTCCTTTAGATACATTTCAAGTCTACAGGATATCAGAGTTTACAGAGACAAACATTGACTCTGATCACTACCTCACAATCGCTCGGATCAGAGCATGAATTTCAATGGTGCCAGCGAAGAACGCAACAAATCAGGTTTAACGTGGAGGTATTCAAAGATTATGAGAAGAGAGAAAGCTTCTCTAGGCAAATCTTAAATACTTAATATCAGTTTCGTACTACTTTTCGTTTATGAGCTATACTGTTAACACACACACACACAGACCATTTTGCGACACTTGGTTATTTGAACTCAGGGGACCTCAAAACATGTATTTCCATTGAAAACTGAGATTCGAAAATTTTCACGATCGCAATACTTACCCTTACTATATATTATATATATACGTAAGTGAAAGTAAAAACTAGACTTAAACTGATAAACAATTACCACTAAACACTAAATATTCATGGTCTGATAAAAACACATAAAAAAGACGAACCATGTCGACCAATAGTAGATGCTACTAACGGCCCAAAGTACATGTCAAAATTCCTGACTCTAAGGTCGTGGTTACACTGGATCCATCACGACACGATACGACGGCTCTACTGTTCAACTCAAAAACTTATGATTTTCATTCATGTTTTAATGTTTTTCATCCATTTAATTGTATTATATTCATCTAATATACATAAAAATAATTGTTAATTCCTTTAAGATTGTTTAATAATTAATAGGTATTAATTATGGTATTATTTAGTCCGTAAATAATCCAAAAGTAATTAAAAATACAGTAGAAAATTACAACTATAGCTATTTTCACTTTATTGTTAACAAAAAATAATTATTATTGTTATTTAAATATCTAATACACTTTCATTATAGAGAAAAATAAGTTGTGACTTTAAATGGTCAATAGTACGCAAAATATAAAAATTAAAAATAACATCAAACATTCCTAATTTTATGTATTATATATATATTTTACATTTAAAAAATAAAGATAAAATATATTTTTTTATTTAGCTCATCATCACCTTTATTCTATAATACAATTAAATATTATTTGGATACTGCTTAGTACTTTAAGTAATTCATATTTAACAAATTAAAAATCAATTCTATTTAATTGCTATTTATTCTATTTAAAATCTTCATATTTAACAAATTAAAAATCAATTCTATTTAATTGCTATTTATTCTATTAAAAATCGTTACATTTTGATTAATGAATTTTTTTTTTATTATTCTGTCATTTGTATACGGAATTTGAATTAATTTTGGATTACCTATTGAATAAATAATATTGAAATTAATATTTAATAATTGGAAAACATGAAAAAACAATTTTATAAAATTAAACTATTAATTTGTTAAATATACTGAACAAGGTTAGAAATAATGAATGGATTAGAAATATCGAGACGTGACGTTGCCATGGTAAGTGTATGTTTTTTGAACAGAGCCACTTTTCCGTCGTGTCGTACAATTTACGTGTCCAGTGTAACCACGGCCTAAGCCTGAACCAGTTTTGTAGAAATAATCCTTTTGATGGATAGATTTCAAAAACAAAATAAAATCCCTAAATTATATAATAGATGGATATTTGATGCTCTGTTATGATGTAAAATAACTTTTTACAAGCACACCATTAAAAATGGTCTACAAAGTAATATCTGATAATTGGGATAAGATCGAACCACAAACCCCAATAAAAAGTAGGATGATGTTTCCTGAAGGAATCAGACTTTGTACTGAAAATGGATATTTTTCTTTTCAAAAACAGACCTACAAGCAAATTTTCGGTCTGCCGATGGATGATTCGTTATCTATAAATCTATCAGGTATAGTCTTGAATTATATTCTCGAAAAATAATGTATATTTTAATATTTTCTTTTATTATAAATTTTTTTTAATACTTCCAGGTCTTTCACTAATGGAATCAAACTAAGTATAACTCAATTAACAAATAGGATATTTTTCATCCATTATCAGTTAATAAAAATTAATATTTTCAATGTGTGGAATAGGGGCAACCAGGTTTGCCAGGACCACCGGGGCCAATTGGTCAGAAGGGAGATCAAGGACTAGAAGGACTTAAAGGACTGAAAGGACTGACTGGTCCAAAGGGAGAGAGAGGAAAGGATGGATTTCCAGGAGGTCCTGGTCTTCCAGGTCCACGAGGGCCTCCAGGGGTAAGCTGTCCAACAAACTTAATATTTTATTTCACCAAAGAAATAATGTGATTTCACTATACTTCTTAATTATTAAACATTTTTCAAATATAACAAAATTCAGACTAGTTCTAACTTTTATATTTCAAATATTCACAATTTAAAATACGTTATAATTTAAAATACGATTTAAAGTCGTGATCTCATTCCATCAAAACAAAGTAACAGATTGATTTTTCAATTAACATCTAATATTAAATGTATTAGAATTTAGTTCCAGAAAATTTAGCAAAATTTGAAACTTGCTAAAATTCAGAAAAGCCAGACAATATTATTTCTTTCTCTTAAACAAATTCATTTCTTATAACAAAATTTCAGGCCCTATAGATTCGGAATTTTTAAAAATTTGTTCCTTCTATTAGATTTCTGTAGTCTAACATTGGAAAACGTTATTTATTTCTCATAAACCAAAATATTACTAGTGGCAAAATACCAAGCTTTCTCAAATCTATGCATTTTGAACTTTACCCCGGCAAACTATCACTATTGTAACCTATGTTGAAGGTATCGCTTCGTCAAATGGAAAAAGCAGTACCTTCATAGGGATTGGTTGGTTCTTTTTTTCGTTCTTCTGATCTATAATTCTTATAGAACTGTTACTTAACCATTTTAAGATGTAATTATCTAAATCAATCAAAACAATTACTGTAAGAACATGATCAATTAAAGAAAAAAGTCAGTTTGCCAAAATGCATTATGAGAGAACTTTTTATAAGGAGTTATTGGAACAAAATATTCTTTAATGTTAAATAATTTTACTAATAAATTCAGCTCCCTAGAGTTTATACAAAGGTTCTTGATGTTAACAATAAAGAATAAAGACTGAAGTGGATAACAAAGTTGCGAAATTTAAACAATAAGTAAGCAATATTTAGCTCCTGAAAATAACATCAACACAACTGATTTTTCCCTTGGCTTGATTTTAATTGAATAAAAAGCTAATTTTAATTTATATTACATCTGCAATGTCAGCTAGGTTAAATCAGTTTACAATTTAGAAGATTAAAAAGTTTAAACATTTGTCATTTTTATAAAAATTTGATTTGTTTGAAGACTTTTTCACATTTCTGTGTATATATATTTTATTATATAGCAGTTTAAATATTTTTACAATTTTAAAATTTGAATTTTAACATGTAAAATATGATACTGTTAGGGAGGGAAAGGTCAACCTGGGCCCCCAGGTGAAGCAGGACCAAGAGGCTATCCTGGTCGCCCAGGCCTACCAGGTGACGTAGGATTAGAAGGACAACCTGGGGAACCTGGACCACAAGGTTACCAAGGTGGACCCGGAACTCCTGGCGCTCCTGGGCTTGAAGGGAATCCAGGGGATAAAGGCCAAAAAGGAGAACCTGGTCTCACTGGTAACGTTACTTCATACCTATATTTTATTTTATTATTCTAGCAAACTTTTTGACACAAGCAATTGTAGTTTATCATCAGAGCAAGTAAACTCTTTTAAGCAAGATTTAGATATTTCAAAAATACCGGAAACAAAAACAAGAAACAGAATGCTTAGACATTTTTGAATTTACAGAGGAACAAACATGGTGGACTTTGTGAATTGCATTTTCTCTAAACTATTATAATTTTTAAAAAGAAACCAAAGGAAGCATGAGAAGAATGGATAACTTTCGTTAATGGATATGCTGGATAACGAAAATTCATTTTAATCATACCAGGAACCATTAAATTTAACAATTTCTCTTAAGCAACACACACAGTAAACAAATGTCTGAAAGCAACACTAGCACTTACCCAAACTCCCTTTGATTTCTCTTGAAAAACCGACAGCAGATGGAATGAGCACAAACAAAAACATTAACCTTGAGAAACAAATGATTTAGACATAGCTCTACTTTAAATAGAAATTATTTTTTGGCAATTTTGGGCTAATCTTTGAAGTGCATTCTTAACGGAACTACAGATTAAAGCTTATAGCTAACAAATCATTAACTATAACAAAAACCCTATTAATCATATGTACAGTAGGCAATAAAAACCTCGTTACTCCATCTATTTTTGTAAACTATATAATTCTAGTCTCTGACCTATGTGCATATATATATATATATACACTTACAGGCGAAAAATTCCACCCACTTGATTTTTTCATGTTTTCATCTAAAAATATTTCTGCTTTGGATTTGCCTATTGTTTTTAATGAATAAATAGGTAATCTTTTTGTTTGTTTTCAATTAGGAATGTTAATATAGAGGACAATAACCCTTAATCCTTAATTCAATGAAATGATTCTAGATTCCAATGTTTACTTTCTATAGAATTAAAATGTTTATTCAGTATCATTAGTTCAGTGCCGTTTCTTCCAGAACATTTCTTAGTCTCTGGCTTTTAATTTTTTCAATATTAAGTTTAAAAATGCCTCTTAGTCCTGAGGATGTTGCGCATGGTGTGGCACTTATTGCAGATGGACGTTCCATTAGATATGCAGCTAATGCCATCGGAGTTCCATATGAAACTTTACGAGACGCCGTCAGGCGTTTTCGGGAAACTGGTTCTTACAGTAGAAGGCCCGGTTCTGGGCGGCCTAGGGTAACAGAACCACGGGATGACCGATTTTTTACTTTGAGAATTTTACAAAACCAGCACCTTACCGTTGTTCAAGCGATTCGTCAGCTCGAAGAAGTTCGAGGTGTGCAAATTTCTGAACGTACAGCTCGGAGAAGATTAAATGAGTATGGATTAATGGCTTTTCGTCCAGTAAGAGGACCAGAGTTGACCAGAACTCACAGAGTAACACGGCTGGCTTTTTCTCAAGAACACAGTCATTGGACTATGGACGAATGGAGTGCTGTACTTTTTACAGATGAGTCAAGATTCGCTCTTCGATCTCCAGACGGGCGTGAAAGGGTGTGGAGAAGAAGAAACGAAAGATATGCAGCCTGTAATTTTTCCCAGAGCCAACCTTTCCAACATGGTTCCTTAATGGTGTGGGCTGGGATTTCAATGGAGCGCAGAATTGGTTGTTGTTCGTGGAGGGTCTTTGACTGTCATTCGCTATGTAGATGAGATTTTGAAACCTCACGTGTTACCTATCCTCAACAAAATCAGCAACCGTTCTATTCTAATGCACGATAATGCACGCACACATGTCGCCCGCATAGTGCAGACGTTCCTTCAACAGAACAATATTGAGGTTTTAGCCTGGCCAGCACGTTCTCCAGATTTGAACCCCATTGAGCATTTATGGGATAACCTCGGAAGACAAATAAGAGCGCGTGCATCACTTCATGATACACTGCAGGACCTTGAAAGGGCTCTTCGGGAGGAATGGGCTATCCTCCAGCAAAGATATACTAAGAGGCATTTTAAAAATTAATATTGAAAAAATTAAAAGCCGGGGACTAAGAAATGTGCTGCAAGAAACGGCTCTGAACTAATGATACTGAATAAACATTTTGAATAGAAAGTAAACATAGAAATCAACCATAGAAAGTAAACATTGGAATCTAGAATCATTTCATTGAATTAAGGATTAAGGGTTATTGTCCTATATATTAACATTCCTAATTGAAAACAAACAAAAAGATTACCAATTTATTCATTAAAACAATAGACCAATCCAAAGCAGAAATATTTTTAGATGAAAACATGAAAAAATCAAGTGGGTGGAATTTTTCGCCTTATATGTATAAATTATATATATAAATGATAAATGATTATGGATTGTATGCCTTTTAGTTATTAAACTGTTATTTTCCATTGTAAAGTTTACTAAAATTAAATTACGAGATTTTCATTGCCCACCATAGATAGGTCAAAATGTCACACTAATTGTAAGTGGATAATGTTGGGATTTCACAAAGCAAAAATTGACATTGATACCTAATTATTTATATATAATATCAGATCTAGAATTATTAATCTACAGTAAATGAATTTAAGGTTATAAACATACGCCTTATACATCCATGAAATATTTTTATATTTCACACAAGTACAATGAAATAGTTTTTTTAACAATGCCATTGCCTTGATTAGGTGGAATTTAAATACTTTTTCAAACTTGAAAAAAAAATTTTAAAGTTTACATATAGTTAGTAAAGTTCATTTAATCTCTTTGAAAACATATGGTTTCTATTAAATAATATTAGTTTTCACAAATTATTATTTATAATTTTTTGTCACTCTCCATTACTTACGACTTTCTATATTAGATATTGCCTATATTATCTTCTGCCTTCTGGCTATTATTTCCTGAGATTCATTTTCGACCTGGATAAGCATTTTTCTTTTTTTCTCCTTTATTCAATAATCAAATTATTTCAAAAGTTAAATTTAGCGTTTTTTCATAACTCCTAACATGGAGAGATAATTAATCATTTAAAATAAACCAAATTAAAGGTACTTTAGAGGAAGGCATGTTGAACATTGGACATTCAAGACATGAGATAAGATCTAAATGATATTAAAGACCACTTAATTATACAATGATACACCATGTGTAATCAAAATCGTTAGATTCGTTTTTGAGAAAATCGTAAAAATGTGTAATATTGATTATATAAAGGTACTATTTCGCTGGCGCTGCTCAGCATTCTAGGTATGATGTCATATCTAAGCTGCTCCTATCTGACCGCTCTGGAAGCAGTGGAGCTGTTGGCGGCTCGGCGGTTGTAGGAAATATTGTTTAAAACTTAAACAATGCAATAGTAAATTATTTTTTTAAGGTTGAAGTAATAAGATTATTTATTTCACCAACAATATTTTATAGCGAAATTCATATATACCTAAATCTGAACGATATTAAATAAATTAAAGAATCTAACAAATTTTAACGTCAGGTAAATACTAAAATCCACTCATTGAAAAATCAATTTTTATTTCTTAATTAAAGTGGGGATTTACTGATTACTATTGATAAAACGATATAACTGCTGTGATTTAATTACAAATATATGATATTTATTACTTATCTGAGAAGGAGTTAGTCGAGGGTGCGGTCAAATAAATAAAAAAAATTAAAATATATAAATTATTTTAATTTTTTTTATTTATTTGAGCGCACCCTCAACTAACTCCTTCTCATATTATATCAACGGTCAACCATCTCTACATCTTTATTACTTATCAATTATGTAATAATTACCATTACTTTTCAAACTAATAATATCTAATATCAGAGGGACTATTGTTGTTAATACGGCGTTTTCCGCCTTTTTGTTCTTTTTTGTATGTTTCTCAATTTTTGGTTGTGGCATCTAGACAATAGCAAACAATGTCCAAGAAGGGATTTGATGGTGATCATTTCATTGAAATACTGATATTCCTACTCCTTATGAACAACCTACTCCTACTTCTTCTCCTCAAATAAAAAAGCGGTAGTCAGGGAAAGGATGTCCATTTTTTTATCTTCGAAGGTTATAGGCAGGTTATAGCAGCCCCAGTGAGCAGTTTCAGCGAAATAGCTACGCCAACAGCGGTTGGCAGCGTGGAAAAGCGGTTGCTGTCGTGGGCCGTGCCAGCGAAATAGTACCTTAAAGTGTCACTTCCGGTTATTCGATTTTGACAAAAAAGGTTTCTGTAACATCTCAGGCATATACAAACCTTAAATACACAATTTTACTTTCATAAGAATTTTCGTTTTTGAGCTAGACTGATAACATACACACAGACACTAGTGGATCCAGGATTTAATTTTGGGGGGAGCTTCAGCCCAAAGGATTTCTTTTTCATATATATAACGATAATTAATTTGAAAAAGAGAAAGAAAGAAACTAACTACCTATATGACATGGTGTCTTAGTCATTCTTGAAGTCCTATTAAATGTAAGCACACCAACAATAATAATTTAAGAGATAATTTTTAACATTTTTTTCTATAAAACATGGTTGTATTTTACCATTTTGAGGAGGGCTTCAGCCCGAAAGCTCCCCCGTAAATCCGCCTGTGCACACAGACCATTTTGCAGCACTTGGTTATTTGCACTCAGAGAACCTCAAAATGTGTATTTCTGTTGAAAACTCATATTCAAAAACTTTCACGATCGCAATACCTTCCCTTACTATGTATTACATATACAGATAAACGAAAGGAAAAAAGGAAAACGAAAGTTCCTGTAAGTAAATTTCTGTGTAAATGTTGCTGTAACATCCCAGGAATAAACCTACCTTAAATATGTAATTCCATTATTGTTCAACTTTTCGTTTTTGTGCTAGGCTGTTCATTTCATGAGGTGTGGTTATTTGGACTCCAGGGACTTCAAAACATGTTTATTTATTGAAAACTCTAATTTGAAATTATTCACAATAGCATTATTTTCCCTTTAGACCGATCAATAAATTCTCTAAAAGGAGTCATACAGGGAAACGGAAGGAATACAATTTTTTGCTTGGGGATTTTGTGTATAGTTAGGATGTAAACATACTGTTATTATAGGAATGGGTTTATAGGAAATATATAGGAGGTAGGTATTCACAGAGTTTGTATAGGAGACCTGCATACATGACATGGTCAAGAGCCTGTTCTTCATGAAGGAAAGCTCCCATGTAGTACATTCTGTTCTCCAACGTGGAAGAAATTAAATTTTTCATACAATGAGACTGCTCAATAGTGGAATGAGATGTCCAAAATCCAAACTGATGATCAGGAATCACTTGATTTAAATTTAGTATTGATTATTGAAAGAAGTTAGTCAAATTTTCTACATATCATAGGTGATAAATATTCAGGATGCAGTCATTTTAAGATTTTTATTTTAAAAATCTAATTAAAAAAATTAATTATAGGATTTTGCCCATATTGATGTGGTCATGACTTGAAGCTTGTTTGGAAGGTAATTTCTGATAGTGATGTGGTGTGACAGAGATTTTCTGTGACAGCTCCGAGAAAATCACTGTGACAAATCACAGTGATTTTTTTCCGGTGTCAAATATACAATGGCTCCTTGGCGAAAGCGTCACTGTGAAATTATGGTTTACATGTTTAAACTTATATATATATATATATATATATATATATATATATATATATATATATATATATATATATATATATATATATATATATATATATATATATATATATATATAATTGAAGTCCCTTGAGTCCAAATAACCACACCTCATGAAATTAACAGTCTATATATATATATATATATATATATATATATATATATATAGGAGACCTGTATATATATATACATTTTTTTTATTACTTTATTTTTTTTTTTTTTTTTGTTCTTCCCTACCTTGCCTTTTAGGCTATACGGGATTTTCCCGGGCCAGAGGGTGAGGGCGGGGAATTTAAAATCCCCTCCGGCACTAGGACGCGAACTCGTACTTTTTAAATCTTCTCAAATCTGTAATCCAGTTGCCAGGCAACTCGCAGTGATGTGCACACGCCTTAGCCCATTCGGCCACCCGCCCCTGTTTAAACTTATATTAAAATAATTTTTTTTTCTTGTGATAAATTTTATATTTGATGGGGGAAGATATCTCTGGGATCCTTTAGTTTCTGTGTACAGCCCTGCAGAGAATATTTGAATTTATTTAATTTTTTTATTTATATTTCAACAGTTAAATGAAAAACTTCCTGTTAATTATTTCAGATATAACTCATTCAGAAATATATTGCAATGAATGCTCAATTCATCTGAAGTTCAAAAAGTATTTTTAATAAAATTTGACTGATAACTATTATTTTAGAAATAATTATTTCATGATATTATTTCTTTAATTCATTTATTAAATTAATGAAGTCAACGATGCCCAGATAGCTAGAACGAAAAAGAAGTGATAGAGCAGAGTGGTCAGAGCTGTGATTTCACAGCGCCAACATTGACCATCACCAGCTCCGGCCCAGTCACAGTGACAGAATCACAGCTCCGCCCATATGGCTCCATCACTAATTTCTGAATGATGTGAATTATTTCAGAAGGATGGACCCTTTCATAGGAAGGAATATTTTGAGAGAAATAGTTCTGCTTCAACATGTTCAAGATGGATTAAGTGAAGGATATCTGGGTGTGGATTAAAAGTTTTGAAAAGGTGTCCACCAAATATCTGGGATGTTTCTTTGCTGATCATTCTTGACTAGATCTGTGATTCAGAGAGGAGTGTATGGTTAAGGGTTAAGAATTTCAGTACCTTTTTAGTTGCTATCCATTATATTATGATTTATCAGAATTTGTTAGGTTTTCTGTAAAGTTCTGACAGTTTTGAAGTTTTAATATTCTAATTTCAATTTTTAGTTTGTTCATCAGTTTTAGATTTAAACATTATTTTTGATTTTATGATATTTTATTTAATATAGCATTATAAGACCTTCACAATTCTTAACAAAATATATAGTCCATTTTTCTCAGAGTATCAAAGGAGTTTGGAATCTCTAAAAAGTGTTATCAGAATGACTGCCACTAATAAGGACTCCATATGTTTTTTGTTATTATTAAGGAGATATTACACAATGTGAAGTCTTGTTATGATTAAATTGTCTCTTAACCCTCTGGAAGAAATTGTGTACTGGAATTTATGGAGTGGGAACTAGTTTGTTGCTTATTGACAAAACAGTCTTAAGCCAAATAGATTCCAGTCTTTTGTATTTTATGAAAAAGCAGCTCAATAATTAATTAAATTATTATTATTATTTATGATTTCAGGTTTGCCGGGAGAACCGGGACCTCGTGGCTATCCAGGCTATCCAGGTTCACAAGGTACAACTGGTGATAAGGGAGACAAGGGACTTTCCATAGTGGTAATTTCTTATCACTTCTTCTTAATTTCTTTGAATTAATAATTGTAAAATGAAGTTTAACTGAATTTTATTTATTCCGTATTTAAAATTAATAGTTCACGAGTGTTTCATAATGTGTGTTTCACCTGGGCCAAGATCACTTTGATCACACCATATATAGAGTGAAATAACTGCACATTTCTGGTAACACTAATGGTACTTATCTAATAGTGGGTAGCGTCCGACTGCTATCTGCCAATGTTTATAACCTTAACACTGATAAGCTCTTCGTATTCATATTTATTGTATTGTATTGATATTATTGAAATTGTGAACAAAAACAGAAACAAATGTAATAATAACAAAATGCTTTTATTTTACAACGTATATATTAAAATAGACCAAAACATTATAATTATATAATTAAAAAACATTACGAAAACATTGCGACATATATATAAAAATAAATGAAATAATAAAAATAGGCAAAAAATAGATAAAAAAAGATGAAATAATAAAAAACTACTTAAACAGCATATGTATAAATAAAACAAACATTATAAAGAAACGATAGAAACAAAATATGAAAAATTTTATTTTGGTAGGGAAAATAATTTTATGGTATTTAAAACAGCGAGGAAGGGATCCTGATCTCTATGCGCCCACTGCCACAAAAACGCACATAAATAGGAATCCAGGTGTTGTCTGGCAGTTCCTCTGTGTTTTTTATTTCTCCACTTAGCTGAGCCCCATAATCGTTCAATGTGTTGAGTATGGACTCCACTTGATGGATCAACAAAATTATACCTGTGATTCACCTGAAAATGATTGTAGTTTGCTTCATCGAGTTGTTTGGTGTTGTATCCTTTCCAACAGTCAGAATAAATGGTGCTTCTCTCTTCTACATTGTTTTTAATCGCTTCTAATAAAGTTGTTGCTTTGTTTACACTTGGCACAAGAAAAAAAAACCAAACAACAGAATAACTTAAGGTACTATTTCGCTGGCGCGGTCCACGACCGCGACTGCTCGCGGTTGACCACTGCTTTAGTGGAATAGAAAGGAACCTATTTCGCTGGCGCTGCTCGGCAGTCTAGGTATGACGTCATATCTAAGCTGCTCGTATCGGACTCCTCTTGAAGCAGTGGAGCTGTTGGCGGTTCGGCGGTTGTAGGTTATATTATCATATCAGAGCATTGTTTTGATGATAACAGTCACTTCAATACATTTTATTTCCTATGTTTCTGTCAAGTCTGGCAAAATTATAACAAATATTGTTTAAAACTGAAACAATGCAATAGTAAATTATTTTTTTAAGGTTGAAGTAACAAGATTATTCATTTATTTATTCCACCAGCAATATTTTACAGCGAAATACAAACTATATTACATAAATTAAAGAATCCAACAAACTTTATCGTCAGATAAATACTAAAATCCACCCATTGAAAAAACGATTTGTATTTTTTAATTAAAGTGGTGATTTACTGATTACTATTGATAAAACTCTAAAACATTGCCTGCTGGGATTTAATTACAAATATATGATATTTATTATTAACCAATTATGTATTAATTGCTATTATTTTTCAAACTAATAATATGTAATATCAGAGGAACTCTGATGATGAGCATCACATCGAAATACTGATATTCCTTCTCTTTATGAACAACATTTTCTCTTCTTTTTCCAACTCAAATAAAAAAGCGATAGTCAGAGATGTTCATTATTATAGGAAGTTCATTTTTATTCTTATATTATGTCCATCTTTTTATTTTCGAAGATACAGCGAAATGTTCGAAGGTTATAGGCAGGTTATAACAACCCCAGTGAGCAGTTTCAGCGAAATAGCTACGCCAACAGCGGTTGGCAGGGGGGAATAGCGGTCACTGTCGTCGACCGCGCCAGCCAAATAGTACCTTTAGGTTAGATGAGATAAGGGAGGTTATCTGAAATGAGATTAGATAAGAAGGGAGGTTTTGAAGCTACCCTCTGCTGGATAAGTACCACACTAATTTGCTATGAGACCATTTATACCATTTGTTTAAGGACAATTTGATACTTCTGATATTTTGTGATTTCAATACTTTCTTCTGATAATAACACTAGTATCAATACTGTTCTACCTATATTCAACATTTTTAAAGACAAATATAGAATATCTATAATCACCCATATTTTTTATTAGGGATTTTACATCTATCCAGGACGACAGTTGTTTAGACATCTGTTTATCATTTCCCTACATTTTCTACAAATCATGTGGCTGATTTTTAAATAATTTAAATTTAATTAATTAATTATTATAAATAATTAAATAAATAATAATTTAAAATATTACAATAAATTATCACTTTGTAGAAAATGTAGCTTATAGGGTAACATTCTACAGTACAGACGTATCCTAGTCTTATTAATTAACCGATAACTAATACCATGCAAAATGGCATGTATTAATTAAATAAGATAAAAACTCTGCCACCATATCCATTTCTGTCATTGCAATATAAATAGAAAAACACTGCAAATTATTACACAATGATTTATTACTTTCCATGTAATATTAAGAAATAAATAAAAAGGAATTTCTAACATTGGTCTATATAATTCTCTATTTTATGATTGATAATTTGCTTTAAAAAACAGACCAAATTGCTATAGTTGATGTAAAACTTTTAAAAAATCAAGCAATAAAACATACAAAACATATTTAGAACACCATATCTTCACTCAAAATTGTCCAATTTTAAGGATTTTATTTTATTTTTTTAGTAAAAATCATAATATTTTAAATAACCATACACAAGATCGCCAAAAATGTGTATACTTCTTGAGTTATTCGAAAATCTAGTTATACAACCCCTCATAACTTTTTTTACAGCTTCTTTTTGTTGAAGTATGTTATATAGATAAATATAATTTTTTGGATGATCACATAATAATAAAACAACAATTAAATTTAAACCTAATGTTTTCATTTAAAAACATTTTAAACTACTATGTTTTAATGAGGCAGGAGTTGCCCTCTATAGTGAGCAGTTTCAACAAAATACACAATCAGTATACAATCAGTTGTTGCCATTTTCTGCAGTGGGTAGTAACACTGAAACAGTTATGATGTTTTTCCCCTACTTCATTAATTTATAAACAGATATTTTATGTATAATGAGATAATTGTTGAAAAAATTTATTTTATTAACATTAGAGATTTTTAATTTAAGCTCATCTATCAGCATTCGTATTTAATATTTTCTTAAAGAAATATTAACATTCTTTTCTTTTTTTTATAATAATTATTTTAACTGTAAGAGAGATACTTTTTCTCTGCTTAAACACTCATGTAGTCTGAGGTGTGGTTGTAAGATGTTGGATAATACTTCAACTATAACAGCATAAAAATGGTTTTTCATCAAGTTAAATATTATTTTTTACAATTAGGGGCCACGAGGAGATGATGGACTTCCAGGACTGCAAGGCGACAAAGGACAAAAAGGAGAAAGAGGTTTTCAAGGTCCTCGTGGATTTCCCGGTGATTCCAAAGGGGGTATTCCTGGGAGTCCAGGACCTTCAGGAGATAAGGGAGTCCAAGGTGTTAAAGGAGTCAGAGGACGAGATGGTCAACCAGGTACTAACTATATTTCAACTATATTTTATTCATCTTGAATTTGAGCGGGATAACTCAGTGGTAGGACACTAAGCTTCTGGTGCTCAAGGTCTCAGGTTCCAAATCCCGGCTCATGGCAGAAAAATTATTTATTCTGTTTCATAGGCCATGGGGTGACCCTGGGATAGAGAGACCCTCCTGGGCCACACCCAGCCTCTCTAAAGTGGATACCCTTAATTAAATAATTAATCAAGGGGAAAAACTTGGCGGTTGAGCATGATCCTGGCCGGATCTCCACCCTGCACAACCATAAGCCTTGAAACAGTACTTTCCTAAATAGTGTTGAACCCAAGACACTTCATGGGTTGTAGTGGTACATTTTCTTCTTTTTTTTTTTACTCATCTTGAATATATGCAGAAAGAAATGTGAGTTATCTTCATAAGTATTATGAAAAACAAATGGTTAAAAAATTTTCTTTTCTAATGATTGTATCAAAAAATGAAATTCAGAGAAAATTAATGTGGCTGTAGAGATGTTTAATGAAGCGCTTCCTCGAAACTGACAGACAACTTAGCATCATTATATATCATTATGTGAATCATTTTGAATAATATGTAAATTTACATAAAAGGTTACCAAGTGGTGTCTGACTGTTTTTGGAATAGAAATTGGAATAGGAGGGTTTTAAATGTAGCTAGGGAGGAAGAATGCCGAATTTTGATAGGAAGGGAATTCCAGAAATTAACAGAGCGAGCAATAAACGAGGCAGATCTGTGAGAAGCAATGTAAAGGTCGGAAGGTCGAGATCTTGTGAAAAGGGAGTGGACTGAGGACTTGAATTGGAGAAGGTTGTTGGCGTAAGAAGGACGATGATTTGATAAAGGAATGTACCTAGGAAATATTGTGTTCAAATGGAGGGGAAGAGCCACTTTAACTCAGTGTAGTGGTGAGACACTTGGGAATATCTCGGTGCACCAATTACAAATCTTATGCAGCTGTTCAAGTCTGTTCAGTCTATCACGGAGCTCCACCGAGAGTCCATCATACACCACACAGCTGTAGTCAAAGTGGGGGATGATGAGAGAGGAAACCAGGAGTCTATGTGTATGCTGAGGTAGGAGATGGCGGAAGCGATGGAATAGTTTGAGGGTAGAAATTGTCCGTCGGAAGATGTGAGAAATATGGTGATTCCAGGAAAGGGTTTGATCAATGAAAAATCCTAAATTTTTTACAGAGGAGTAGAAGGAGATTGGTTGGTCACCAAGGTTTAGTATGGGAAAGTTGGAACAGGATCTAAGAATCTATCGAATATCTTCGGGAGAGGACGGATTAGGCTTTTTATTTAAAGGGAGGGCAACGGCTTTTTTCCAAGAGATAGGGAATATTGCGTTCTGTAGAGAGAAATTGTAAATGAAAAGGAGAACTTTGAGGATTTCGGAAAGACATAATTTTATCAATTTGACAGGAATGCTATTTGGTCCTACGGAGTTGGTGTGGGATTTCATTACAGTGGTTAGTAGGTCTGTGGGGGAAATGTCGGAGAAATAAAAGTCATCATCCTTGAATGATGACTCAGCAGCAAAGTTGGAAGAGGAGGGTAGAGAAGAAGTAATGGAGGTAGAAATAAAATGTGAATTTAAGTCATCAGGTGAAACGGGAAAGACTAACGTGACAGGTGGTTAGGATACTAGACATGGGGAGGACTGATTTGATGGGAAACAGTCAGAAATTAGTATAGAGGGCATAGTTTTATAAAATTCTCCATACGTTACATAGATATAACTGAATCTTAAAAAATTTTCTTTCATTTTTATTTCTTAAATATAAATGTTGTATTCAACATTTATTATTTTATATATATATTATATAACAGTATATTATTTTTAAATGTATAAGTAAAATGTCAACTAATAAATGGGAACGAATCCAACACAGATATAAAGTATCAATTTATGATCTTATTTTTATTCCTGCTTCGTGCTTCTCAGCATGAAGATGCCATGACCCAAGCATACCAATTGTCCTGGTCCTTTGCCATTGCCATCATGGAATCCAGCTGCTTTCTCCTCTTCATTCCTAATCGAGCCACACCATCCAACCACGACAACTTCTTGGTCTAGGTTTGAAGAACTTACATGCTCTGTGATCTTAGGCCATGCAACACCCATGCCCAAACAACTTTAATTGCTGTTTTTCGAGGATCTCAATTAATGGTTTCCCCTTTAGCACCTCTCTTATCCTGTTATTTTTTACTAGTACCCCTCCGAGTTCAACTGGCTACTCATTTTAGATACTTCATTTATGAGGTGGTGATCTCCCATAAGTCTGTCAAAAATAATTTATTAGTTGTAAAAAAAAATTAAAAAACAGAAAATATATACAAAACATAAGTTTCCAACTAGCGATTTTTTTTCTGGTAATTCTAATTAATATTCTTATTCTTATAATGCTCTCTAGTATTAGAGTAGTATCTGCACATGTTAAAGGAGTTTTATTTTACACTTCTTCTTTCATTACATTTCCAACAGTTCTTTTTTCTTTTGTTTTTCTATACATTTGAGATTTCAAAATTTTGATACATCTCATTAAAAATCTACAAAATATTAACGAAATTATGGACTAATTAAAATAAATGTCTTGTAATCCCCACATATATTATTACAGTAAGGCTCGAAATCGGTTTTGTACCAAATATAAGCTCCTGTCATGCTCAAATACCATGAATGGGGTACCGTTGGATTAAAAATTTCACGGGGGGTTAGCGAATCGTATTCTCCACTTTTGTTCTTCTTTCTCAAATAAATAAAGTCGATACAAACATTTTGCTAGGCTTCAATACTGGAACGGTGGTAGGTCTGTAGATCGATACGGGACAAATTGGATCTTGAAGATTTTGATGCGTACAGCAAGACCCGGATAGTTCCTCCGGAAACCGGAGGAACTATCCGATCCTGTTTTTTTAAGCCCAAAAACATACTATTTTTGAGATAACGGAAGGCATAGGGTTCGCATCCACACAACCTTACATTAATTGTAGTACTGTCATTGAATTCATGTCTCATTTCGTCGACTTGAGGTCTCTATGATCGAGAGAGGAGGAGTTTATGTTATTTATCGATGGTGTTTTTGATCAGCAAGCCATATCATCATTAATTTTTCCTCAAATCTCAAGATTGAGCCACCAATTTCGAAGGCTTCCTTCTCCTTCAGGCGGGCAAAATAGTCCAATCACCCTGAAAATTCAGGCAAACAAGTTATGAAAGAAAACAAACTTTATTTGCGAATAACTGAAAAATTACACACTTTCCCCTTCGGTTATGCCCTTGATCATATAAAAGATTACTAAATTCCCTACAAAATGGAAAAAAAAAAATCATCGAAATCGGACAGTTTTTAGCAGATACAGCTTACTGAAATTTATAAACATGTTGGTTCCAAACAAAAATGAAGATTTAAATTAATTTTTGTTTTCTTTGTTGGTTATATTTATCGATAAAGTAACATTTGATTTCTTAATCTTTTGAAACGTTGCATTATTTTCTTTTCTTATTAATTTGGCATTTGATAACTATATGCTGTGCACTAGTTAACTAGCTTTCGCACGGGCCTACTGGTGGACAATTAGTTAACTTATGATGTTTAATTTAATAGGTATTGAAGGTGAAAAAGGAGATAAAGGAGGCCAGTGTTCTGGATGCTTGCCAGGTCGAAGAGGAGATAAGGGAGATCGAGGACTTGATGGGCTTCCAGGTCAGGATGGTCAGCGAGGTTCTCAAGGTCCAGTAGGAGATACTGGAGACCGAGGAGAGCCAGGAATCCCAGGGCCAGAAGGAATTCCGGGCATATCAGTCAGTTTAATTCCTATTATTTAAATTAAAACTCTTAGCACATTGTGATTGTTTGATCAGGCTGTCATTTGTATTTGAAAGATTTAAGTTTTAATCAAACGGTAGCTGTATGAAAATATGGGTAAGAGAAAAAAATGTATCTATAAACTCATAATTACACACAGAAAATTCTTAAATTTTTAGTTATGCTGGTGTTCTTCACAGCTGGAAATATTTTCAAAGGCTATAGAATAGTTTTAATTTTAAAGCTATTATCAATGAAAACCCTTAATGTTAAAAATCCTGATTAACACTTTAGTCGCCGCTCACAAACATGTGTGAACGGCCACTAAAGCGTTAAAGGCTAATTTTGCTGAGTTTCTTTATTTAAAAAAAAGGAGTTTTTAATAACATCAAGGTTTTTCATTGATAATGGTCCTAAGACTAATAAATAAAAGTTGAGACATAGGATTGATTTATCAATAAAATAAGGAAATTTATGTTTCAATAATTCTACTTTGTTATGTGTTTGCTAATAGTGAAAAGTTACAGGGCTTACAAGGACCTCAAGGCGATAGAGGCGACAAGGGTCAGAAAGGTGAACCAACAATCATACCCGATTTTTCAACGAAGGGCCCGCCTGGTCCAAGAGGTGACAGGGGCAGTAATGGATTTCCTGGACCTGCCGGTGAAAAGGGTGATAGAGGCCCTCCTGGTCCTTTTGGATTCCCAGGTGTCAAGGGTGATAAGGTAAGAACAAGTTTTAATAAGTATTAGTAGGATATTCATACAACCAGTGCTAACTATTGTAAACCTCTTAAATGTGTTAAAGTCAAGAAACTTATTTAAGAAATGTGTTTTAAATATGGCCACTAGCACAATCAATTTTAATGCAGTCCGTGGTCTTGTAAAGACCAGCATATACTTAAGCAAGCCAAAGTATTACCTATTTGCTGCTGCGGTTCTTCACTTAATTTTGGCAGAAATATTTGTTATATTGACCTTTGCTCTAAGGCATGTGAAGTCAGTGACTCTTTCAAATGATCCCCGATTGTCACCTTTTGCTCCCATGTTCCTGTGCCTACTCCTGTGAACATTCACTTAGTTTTATCCTCATTCACAATGAGCCCCATAGCTTGAGAAGCTCTCTGCAGATCAAGAAAACCTTTCTCTAGAACTGCAAAGGATCTTGCAATGATATCTAAGTCATCCGCATAGCCAAGCAATTGAACTAATCTAGAGAAGGCCGTGCCTGTTGTTTGAATGTCTGAGCCTCAGACAACTTTCTCCAAGGCCAAATTGAAGAGCAAGCATGCCAGCGCATCCCCTTGCCTTAATCCCTTGATAAAAAGAAATTCCCAAGAGCCAAATTGTGAGAACCAGATCGTACATAGCCTTATGAAGATCTTCGCCATCATATTTGAAAAGTTCTGCTTGTAATCCATCACCTCTGATAGCCTTATTGTTCTTTATTCTGCCGAGAGCGTCTTCAAGCTCCTTTAAGTCTGATGGTTCTGCATTTTCATCCTCATTTTCCAATCCTCGGTTTTACTTAGATCCATTAAGTTAGACCTATGGCGTGCTGTAATGAAGAGATGGTCAATTTGGTTAAATGTAGCACCATCCGGGGATTTCTACATATCCTTATAGATCTGTTTATTGGGAAATAGCCTGCTTCCAACAAAAATGCTTCAAGATGCAGCAAAGTTTATTAGGATTCTATTTTCGATACTTGCATTATGCAAGTTGTGCTGTTCTATAGTGGGTCGATAGACTTCTTCCCTTCTAATCCTTGCATTAAAGTCTCCCAATAGCCCTTTAATGTAGCAGCAATAGCACACCTGGAGCAGATATTGTAAGCCCTATGAGAGAGTCATAAAATCTTTCCTTATCCTCGTCATTAGCTGTCTTTGTTGGTGCGTGGCAATTCAAGATAATGTAATTGTAAAAAATACATTTGATTCTTACAGAGCCTAAGCATTCATCTATGGATGTAAATCCATTTGCAGACTGTCTCATCTTTCCTCTCACAGCAAAGCCAGTGCTGAAAGTATGGTTTTGCTGGTGGCAGCTTTAGTAGATACTATGAAGTTTCTTTCCAATTAGCCCATTGCCTATCCAGCAGCCCTCTTGGATAGCAGCCAGGTCAATTTGTATCTCT
The DNA here is from genome assembly GCA_928085145.1 of Nezara viridula. Classification (NCBI taxonomy): domain Eukaryota; kingdom Metazoa; phylum Arthropoda; class Insecta; order Hemiptera; family Pentatomidae; genus Nezara; species Nezara viridula. Next base: position 19,990,042 of record OV725077.1, read on the forward strand.
CCAGGTCATTGAGGAGAACTTGAAGTCCTCCTGGTCTATATAAGATTAAAACGTTTCAAAATCCTAGTTTGATATAAGTTTGGCGGGTTCTGTGTCTATTAAATTGAATCAGTCTGGGGTTTTCTTGTTGAATTCTCGTAAAATATAATTTTAAGGGGAGTGGATTTTTAGCCCACAGCCTCCGAGTCAAGGGGCTGCCCTCTTTGAGCTTCCTCACCAACTCCCTGTCCGGGATGGTTACCTAGGCCAGGTAGCCTGTTAGTTACCTTAGTCTGTATTGTGTGGGTATGTGTGTAGTGTGCTATATTAGTATACTGGATGAGTGTCAGTGTACTGTTCCCCCAACCTGGAGGGCCAGTGGCTATTTGAAGCCCTATGACTGAGCGATGGGACCGCCACCTCCCTACACATTAGCCCCATTACTCTGAACTAAATTGGACTTGAGCCCATCTGGATTAAACAGAATTTAGTTTAAAGTACACATGAAGAATTGTTTACAATAGTAAATTCTTTATTTATTTGGGGAGATATCTCTTTAGAATTTGAGGTAATAGTTTGTGGGCTTTGGAACCATAAATAAAAATATAAACATGAAGAAGAACCAACAACTCAACTTGAATTAAAAAAAAAATATATTCTAACTAAATAAAAAAAAAAATGAAAATACGAGAACCCTGATAACTGGACGTCATGTTATTTTGCTGAGGCGCACATAACATATTAAGAAAAGTGAAAATTTAGAATTCTTAGAACAAAATAATTTTAGAAAAAATTAGAGAAAATTGAAACAAAAATAGAAGAAAAAGTATTGTTACAAAAAAAAAAAAAATATTAGGAGTAAAAAAATATATTGGTTACCTGACAGTTTTAAACCTCAGACCTCTCGGGTGTGACTATTTCCTTCCATGACCTCCACTTAGAAGTGGGCCTCAATTTGCTCCTTCAATCTCTTTTTCAATTAATACGCAGATAAGTCTCTTAAAAAAACCCTTGGTTTTCGACATAAATGAGAAGGAGTAAAACCTGGCCAGTGATATACAAAAGTTATAATCAACATAGTAATAAAGTAACATAAACTGTTCACATATGGTGTCACAACTTCACTGCACTTTCCGGGTCACTTGTTCATTCACCTTGGTACCAATCAGGATGGATAAGTATGAGTCGGCTGTATTACAAACATATTGATAGATATTAGAAAGAATTTTCTAATCTAAAAGCTTTTATTAAAATATAAATATATAATCAATTTAATGTCTCAAAAATGGTTTCTGGTAATTGTTAGATTTTTAATCCTTGTCTAAATTAATCTCTCAAGTGAAATAATTAATTGATTACTTATTTATAATTGATTGATTATTGACTATATTAAACTTGAAATTTTATTCAGGGAAATCAAGGGTTCCCTGGTGCTGATGGAAGTGATGGTCCGGCTGGAACTCCTGGACGTAAAGGAGAAAAGGGCTATAGTATTAAGGGAGAACAAGGCCCTTTTGGTGACAAAGGAGACAAAGGTTTACCAGGATACCCAGGACTGAAGGGTATAAAAGGGGAACCAGGTCTGTAAGCAATCATTTTCGCTGTTAAATTCTTGTTAGCTTACTTTAATCTAAAAATATTTAAAAATCTAAATATTTGATCAGTAATGTCTCAGAAGCTGCTTCTGGTAATTGATAGATTTTTACTTTTTAGGTAGTTAATGTTTTATTTTTCTTTCTATTGTATTATTTGTTTATTTAAAACACTACCCTGCCTGTTAAGCAATGAGAGTGTTTGCCCTAGTGGATAGCTAAACAACCATGCATAATTACCCATTACTACAATCAAAATAATAGATTTCTTTTAATTTTACTTGGCTGTGCACACAGCTTGCTTGTGTTATATCTTGGGTTAGTTACTATTCTTCACTGTCTACCCGAGAAGAAGTGGGTTGGGCCAATTACTTCTTTCCAATTGTACACAAAGGCCTTGTAGTATGGGTAGTTTTCTTTGGTCATTAGCTGAGGAAGATCGCGCTCCGATAGAATGTAGAGCCTTACCTCTCTGAGCAATTTGGCCCTCAGTGCCTCATAGGCAGTATAGACAAGCATTACATGTTCAGTAGTTTCCGTTATCCCACAACTTAGGCATAGGGAAACTCCCATACCCTGTGTGACCCAATAGTCCATGAGGTTTCCATTCTGGAACTCACTGTAAATATTTTTTTTGTCTCATAATGTTTTGATCATCATCAGGAATTAGATTTTATTGCTCCTAAAATTGTCATATGATCTATATTATTTTATATCATATTTTTGTTTTCTAAAATTACTCAATTAGGAACATATAGTGGTACAAAAATATGAGAATTTAATATATTATTGATTATATGGCATCAGGTGTTATGTTATGACAAAACATTGATTATGTTACCTAAACCAAGAGAAAATAAAATTACTGCAATAGGAAGAAAAAGAAAACAATCCCAGCCTGAAAAGCAACTATATTTATCCTAAATAATATTGAATAATTTGTCAAAAAAGTTAGATTTTAAATGTCTTGTCGTTTCCTAACTATGTTAATGTATATTCATTAACCAAAATAGAGAAGACTTGGCATAGTCTCTAGTTATGTAATAAATGATATGATAAAAAAATAAACTAATGCAAACATAAGACTATGAAACGAAAGTTGACATCTTCATAATGAATCATAACCCTTTTCTTTTGTTAATACTTTCTACTATGGCAGTTCTTTTCTCTTAATCAATCATGAATTGATTCTGCTGAATGAGTGAGCCAATTATTATAGAAGATCCATTTCCTAAAACATACTCAACTTGTGGAAGCGAGAGGACTAATGTCTAGATTAGTTTGCTAGGCCACAGGAAACTCCACTCTTGGTAAGACCAATTCCAAAACATGTGAGGGAGGGGGTTAATACAAAACAGGATATTAGTCCTGGTAATCATATATAAGGACATTGAAAAATCAGGAAAAATTGGAAGCCTTAATGATGAGAATCAACTCAATTACTCGGAAAGGTATAAGGAAATCAATTACCAAATGATCAAACTCTTACCGGCTTCGATGAAACAGAGATTGCTTTCTGCTTATAATCAAATTTGGGAGGATGCCAAGGTTCTTCCTGACTGGCGAAATATACTCATATTCACAATATTAAAGCGTGGTAAAGATGCACTTCAGATCACTTCATACCGCCCTATTGCTCTCATCTCATGCTTAGTATTCAACAAAATTGTCAAAACGAGATTAGAATGGTTTATAGAATCAACAAATATCTTGAGTCCTCTCTGTTTTGGTTTTAGGAAAAACAGGTCAACAACTGATGCAATCTTGATTCTAATCAATGATATCCACAAAGCTTTCAGAGAAAGAAAGATCCTTGTGGCATTAACCATTGATATTGATAAAGTATATGACCATGTAAAAATACAAATCTTGCTATCTGAATTAAAAAATCTGCACATCCCTGCGAAATTAACTCACTGGATAATAAATTACTTAACTCATCGAACATATTTTCTGGATAATTGGGAAGGTCGAGTATCTTATGAAACCTACAGTGGTCTCCCTCAAGGAGATACTTTGAGTCCAACCCTCTTCAATCTTTACACGGAAAACATCAACAACAATACAATTGACAAGTGTAAAATCATTCAATTTGCAGATGACTTTTTAATTTATACAGTAGCGAAATCTGCAGAAGAAGGGAAAGACATAATCAGCTCAGCACTGGACAACCTAACACAAGCATTTTCAATAATAGACCTAAAAATTAATCCTAACAAATGCAGCATTACTCCTTTTACTAGAAAAAGAACAATTAACTTCAAAGATTTTGAGATTTCAAATGAAAAATACACAGTTAAAAGCGAAGAACAGTTAAAGTTTTTAGGCGTAACATTAGACACTAAATTAAATTTCAAAACGCACATAAAAAATGTTCACACACAGTCGCTGCCTGTGATAGTTCTGTCCCCAACTATCTTTCATTATTAACGAATTACAGCCTCTAATTAAATCACTACACATTTCGGAAGCTCCTCTAGAATACACAACCCTCATTCCCAAATCTTTAATTAATATCCACAGCTCCTCTAATCTAGCTGGTAAATTAGAGAAGAAAAGTTCATACCCACCAATTTATTTGAAACGATTAGCACAAAACTCAATCATGGACCGCTAACCAAATTATCTACAAATTTATACAGACGCATCAAAAACAAGTAACTGAACTTCTGTAGCTGTGTCTGATTCCCAAAAGAACCAGAAATTTTCACTATCAATACCAGTTGATTTCAGTATTTTCAGCGCCGAACTATATGCCATTCTTAATGCCATAATATACAGCGAAAACAAATACATCAACCAAAAAATATTTATTCTGACAGACTCAGCAACGGCATGTAAACACCTAAAATTAATCTACCAAAATAAAGCACTGACACACATTTCCTTTAAAATTATATCACTGATACACAACGCCAGCAACAATTACTTTTTCCAGTGGGTGCCGGGACACGTAGGAATATCAGGAAATGAAATGGCAGACAAAACGGCAAATCAAAACCAAATACATCGAATAAACGCGAAGGTCCCTTTACTGGATTTGATAAGAGTTGTGAGGGGGAAAATACTGAAAGACTGGCAGCATTTATACGACTGGGAATGTGCCTTGAAGGGTAAGGACCATCATGCAGTTCAACAGAAGATAGCACTGATTCCATGGTTTGCAACCCTTAAATCTCATCTCGACCGCTCCAGCTTAGTAAAGCTGACCAGGCTTAGGATAAACCATGGTAGAACAAATAAATATCTTCATCTAATGGGGCTAGCTAAGAGCTGTCAATGCCCAACATGCCACCAATGCTCTGAGGATCCAAGGCACATTCCAAGTGCAAAAGGTTCGAAAAGCGAAGAAGAATTAGTTTAGGGTCGCAAACTACGGATGATGGAGCTAACTTTCTTCGGTCGATGAACAAAGATAACGCCCGTGACTTGTTAAAGTTCATGAATGACATCAAAGCAGTCATATAATAAAAGTCGTCACTTATTCTCAGTTAATTGTAATTCTAATTTATCTCAGTTTTTAACCATTAGTCTTGCTAGTTTCCATAATATCTAATATCTAATAATATAATATCTAATATCCAAGTCCCATATAAGTCACTTTCAGCTATCATCTAACTGTAAATAATTACTATAAATCCAGTGTAATTTCCGTCTAAAAACCATAATTTCATCTCACTGTGACAAATAAAATATTTTACTGGCAAAATAGGACTTGCTTTTACAAGTCTTAAAGCAAAAAAAAAAAAAAAAAAAAGGAAAGGATTATTATCTTTCAGAAAATATGTTTTCATGTCTATTTTGTTGCTAGAGAGAGGCGAAGAGCCATAGGAGGGTTGATCCATTTCAGATTTACCTTATATCTAGAAAGAGAGGGAATAATTGTTAACATATTCAGAGGATTCCTACTACCGATAGGTGGCATTAAACTGTCTTATATATTCTTTATAAAATATTTTTTTTTTAATTTTATTGTTCTACATGGTACAATTTTTTTTATATATTTTTTTAATAGTTATATATTTTTCTTCTTGTGCGATTCACTGTATAATATGGCTGAATAATTGGCAATTATTATTCAAAAGATGAATTAAAACCCTAGAATGTAGTTGATTTTAAAAGAATGTCATATTTTAAAAATACAATAGCGATCTGAACATTTAAGTTGTCTACAGAGTGGATGGAAAAATCAACTTTTAGGTTTACAAAAGCTACTCTTGGAATAAAATAATATAAATTATAGATACTGTCATTTACAGTTTAAAATTACATTAAAAATAAAAGTGTAATTATTAATATTTTTCTGATTATATTGATGTTAATAAACTCTTTTTTGCATCATTTGTGATATTTTAACAATATCTATTTTAGAGTCATAGACTTAATTTCATATACCCTATCATTTTCACTCAAGCAATCTCCATACCCAATCAACCACTATCTGCCTTCCTTTCTTTATCCTCTGGAGTTGCCCATGGTTCAAGCATATCTCCTCTTCTTTTCAGCTCCTACATTAACAACCTACATAAATCAATTCTCCATTGTTCCCACTACCTGTTTCCAGTCGATTCTTAGATCTACCTATCCTTTTCCCCTCCTGAGTTATTGGTAGCATTTGCTAAGAGGTCAAGAAGACCTAGATCGAATCAGCACCTGGGCAAATGTGAACAGATTAAGGTTAAATGCTGCCAAAACTCATACTGACTTTCCCATACTAGGCCTTAATGACCAGCCAATCTCCTCCTACTCCTCTGTTAAAAATTAGAATTTTTCATTGATTGAAACCTCTTCTGGAACCACTATATTTCTCACATCTCACCACAGACAATTTCCACACTCAAACTATTCCATCACTTCTGCCATCTCCTACCTCAACATACGCTTAGACTCCTAGTTTCCTCTCCCATTTTCCCCCACTTTGACTACAGCTATGTGGTGTATGATGGCCTCTCTGTGGAGCTCCGCGATAGACTGAAAAGACTAATGAACAGCTGCATAAGATTTGTAATCGGGACCCCAAGATACTTGCATGTCTCTCACCACTACACTGAGTTAAGGTGGTATTTCCCCTCCTTCTAAAGGCAATATTTCCTCTATCAAATCATCGTCCTTTTTACGCCTGCAACCTTCTCCAATTCAAATCTTCAGTCTATTCCCTTTCCACAATATCTCAACCTTCTAACCTTTACATGTCTTCTCACCGATATGCCTCGTTCCAAAACTCCTTTTTTGCTCTCTCTGTCAATATCTAGAATTCCCTCCCTATCAAAATTTGGCATTCCCTCTCCATATCCACATTCAAAAGCCTCCTATTCCAATTCCTGTCCCCAAAACAGTCAGACAGTTGCTAACCACTCGACAACATATATTTATTTCATGCCATTCATTGTCAAATATCAATGCTGTTCTTTGCTAGGGATATTAATTTTCTTATAGGGTAAAGATTTTCTTACTCTTGATAAACCACTTAAACACCACTAAATTCTTTTATTATCGTTATGTTAAGAAATAATGATGATGTATTTACGTATTATTCAACATTCAAATGATAATGTATTTATATATTAATCAGGCACTTTCTATTGTCAGATTCAGCTTTCTCTTTTCTCAACAGAAACACAAAGCTTATTTTAATGAAGAATTTAATATATAGATATATTTTTTCTTTATTGTTTTCTTAAAAGTGTATACTGGTCTATCATTGCAAATAGTGATAAGTGTGTTGTCATAGTGTTAAGTGTTGTGTATATAGTTTTATTTGTTTTGTATGTAGAATGTTTACCTTATATTTTCTTCACATTATTTCTTTATTTCTATTATTTTTATTTAGGCCAGATGTAATCTTTTAAATTTTGTTCTATTTTTTTTATTCTCAAGGGACTTTGTCCCAGAATAAAGTTATTTTCTATCTATTAATGTTTTGTTTTGTTATCATATTACTGGCATCTGATATCCTGGAATCTTCTCGGCTTCAACAAAACAAGATTTCGAGTTGTTTTGTCCAATTTTACACCATTCCTCCAACAAAGTTTCCTTTAATTTTTTTTTCTTCTTCTTATTTTCAAATCCAACCGATACCACAGGTGTTCTATGGTATTAATGTCCGGAGACTGTGGTGGCCTTTTTAATTGTCTGGGAACATTGTATTATTTTATTTTATTTGTTGTGTGCATGTCGGCATTGTTCTGTCAAAAGATAAAAGCATCTTTGATCCTTATATTTCTGGCTTTACTTGTAAGAAAATCTAAGTATTTTCTTAGCCCTGATGAAGGCCTAAACTTGGAGCTGAAACGTTGAGGAATGTGAAAATAAATACAATTATTTATTTTTACTATTTTATTTTGACTGATCACCTCAACCATCCTTCTCTTCAATAATATTTATGAATTATATTTCTATTAGAAGGTGGTATTTGAAGTAGATGCAACTCTTCTCCAATCTCACCGGCTGATAAAGTGCAATTTTGCTCAACAATTCGATGGATATTCCTTTGTGCCATCTCATTAAATTTTGTTGGCCACTCTGAATGGGGTATGTTTAAAACTTTCTAAAATTTTGTACAATATTTGAGCACTGCTAAAACCAATTTCTAATTCATTCACTAGTTGTCGGTAGCTTAAGTCCATTAGAATATAATTTAACGATGTGTTTTTTTAAACTGACACAATATTGACTGGTTTTACCCATGTCGTTATTGCGAATATACAGAAAAGACTGATTTTGATTAATTTTATTGTATTATCGTCAATCCTTGTCTCTTGAAAGAATAAGGAATGATTGATGATGTAGCTAATAGTAAATATTTCAGACAATGCCAATACTTTTTTGACACTCAAAATTTACTCTTTGTGTTTACTTTTAACATAGCTTCTGTTTTATGAACATCATTGCTTCTAAAATATAATTCTCAAAGGCCAGTTTGTTATATAGATATTATTTCTGGAAAATATCTTATTGTGATTTACAGAAAAATTAGAGTGTGTCAATACTTTTTTGATCCACTGTACATAACTATACATAAAAAAAAAATAATCTTTTACTACTATTTCATAATTCACTATAATGGAAGATGGAACATCCTTAATGTTAGAAACATCATTCCCATTCCCATTTATGAATTTATTGATAGCCGAAATTCCAAAATCTATTGATTAAGAATGTGGAATACAAATTACTTTCAAAAGTAAGAAAAATAATTTTTTTATACAATTTAAGTATTTGAAAAAAGTTAGATTAATCCCTTTTAAAACATAATTGTTTAAAATATTGAGCATGACATGTTTTGAGTAGTTGAAGATTGGTTGGTTAATGTTTTCATTCCTGGTTCATTTAGTTCTTAAGGTACCATTATCATTCATAATGAATATTTCCAAAAAGCCAATCTTCTTTTCAGCTTCAAGCCCATAAGTAAACTCAATATTTCTCTAAAAATTATTCAAACCATTGAAAAAATCATAAATCTCATCTTCCATTATATCAACAGCCAATCATCAACATATTTCTTAATCAACCTAGGTTTAATATTAGTTGCATTAATTACACCTTTCAGCAACCTGTTGTTGATTACTATTTTACTGAAAAAACACGAGATGTAAAAAGAATTTTTTTTTTTAAACTTATTTATTGAAAAATATTACAATCTGTCTCTAGGACAGAAAAAAGAAATTAAAGCTGTATAATAATTTATTGTAATAGTTCAGCTGAAAACATTAGTACTTTGATGATACAGGATTTCATATCGCATAAAGTTTTTAGAAAACTGGAGACCAACCTTAACCTTATTAATATTCACTTAAGCTTATTAAACAAGAAAGTTTTCTTAAAAGTGTATAATCAGCAGCCTTTCAGGAGCCTGATGAAAATTGGAACTAATTATGATTTTATTAAAAATAGAACCCAGCTTAGTTAAGCCGTTGTCACTTTGTTTTCAACAGTAAATGTAACTTATTTTAAAAAAACACTAAACGTAAAGTTCCTTTTTTCTGCTTTTTTGCTGGGAAGCTAAATAATATTCTTTATTTTCAGCAATGAAAATTTCCAGGTATACAATTGGTTTATTTGTGGATTTACATGTCAATTCTGGAAAATTATCCTCATCCTCAAAACTTAAATTCCATACTTTCATAGCGATTTATGGCTTGAAAATAGTTAATTAAAAAAGAATGCATGTTACAATACATGATAAAATTGTGTTGTTTCATAAAATTTTATAATTACCTAAAGGCTGATGTGCTCCTTTGTCATGATTTGGAATTCATGTGTTATAAATACAATAAAAATATACTATCAGGAGCATCAACATTCCTAGGACTAATAATTGGGTAGCTTCTATGGGGGGGGGGGGCACAGTTAATTTTTGGATCTAATTCTTTATTCTTTTACTATTGTTATTCAATGACTGCTTGTTACATAGCTGCATGCCAGTTTTACTATAGTTTAATTTTATTTAAGATATCTGCGTAGTGTGTTCCCAAATGTTCGGTGTCTGTTTTGTAATTTACTGTTATTCTATTGTTTTTTGTGATGTGGATGGCTTCGGTAATTTTCTATTGTTGTTTTTTTGTTCTGTGCCTAATATTAGTGGTTTATTGAAATTGAATTTGTGTTGTAATTTTATGCTATGGTATGCTAAAGCTGTGGCATTTATGTTTTTTGTATTCTTGCAGTTGGTAATGTGCTGTGAAATTCTGGTCCTTAAGTGTTTGGATGTTTCCCCAATGTAAATTTTGGGGCAATTTTGAGTTTAATTTGTATATTATATTTTTCTTATCTAATTAGTCTATTATGTCTTTTGTATTGGTAATGTACCTGCCCAGTTTTTTATTATTGTATTGTTCAAGTTTAATTTCTGAAATGTCATAATTTTTTAATGCATCCTTAATTTTAGGTATGTATGTCATTTTGTAGCAGGTGTTATAGCTCATTTAGTTTCCTGAATAAAGTTCCTACTTTTTCCTGTGGAACCAAATCATGGTTTATATTTTATGTTAAAAATAAAGTGTGGAATCAGGTGTTATCATATGGCCCACAGGTTTTTTAACTTACACTTGTTTACATAAATAAACTATTATTGCACCTTTTCTTAAATCAGAACAGATTGGAGTTGAGGTATACTTGAACATTATTGAGATCTTTTGAAGACCATTTTAACTTATATATTTAAATGTGTAAGAAAATGAAGAGGAATTCATATTGTTTTACACCTGAACTCGGATTTTATAATATATAAAATCTTAATATATTAACAATCAAAATACAATTAGGCTTTATTTTTCTAAACATTTTGTCATTCTTAAATTTATTGTCAATTTACTCTAGATCAAGGGGTCTCAACGTTGTGCCCTTGAGCACACATACATTCTCTGAACTACTTACATGCAAAGTGTTGACATGATGTAAAAAAATAAATAAAAAGTTATTTTAGTTTTTAAAATATTGTTTGTAAGATATGTTGTACTGTTGTTACTACATGTTACAAATGGGTTGTTCTTTTTAAAAGTTTGATTTTATTTTGTATGCACTTTAACGAAGTCCTCTCATTAAAAACCGAAGTGTATTAATATTTTATATTTTAGATATTGTTCTTCTTGTAATTCAAATTTTATTATAAATATATAATATATTAAAGTAAATTTATGTTACAGTATTTGTGTTATATTAAATGGCAAAATATATTTTTAGATTTTAATCCTTTTGCTTCTGTGCCTGGTTTTTACAAATCGAAATTTGCTAGTTTCACAAAAAAGTTGAGAACTTATGGACTAGATCATAATTATTTTTTTGAAAATAAAATTTAATAATTTTACTATAGTAACTTTTACTTTTAATATTTTAGGTAATTGCTCATTTCCTTCTCCAATCAATATTACTCAAGTAAAAGGAGAACCAGGATTAAAAGGTGAAAAGGGAAATCTTGGTGTAAATGGTCCTAAGGGCGATAAGGGGGATGCAGGGATTTCGGTAAGTTAAAATTTTTATAAAAAATAAGATATTTAAATTAATTATTAGGCTATGGTTTATTATTTATATTATATATAAATATATACAGCCTATGATTCCGTCAACAGAAACTGGCTTTAGAAAATCATGACTAAACTGGGAATTTCCAGGAAGTTTGTGAAAATGATGAAGGTTTGTGCAAATAGCCTAAAATGTCAAGTTCTAAAACAAGGAGAAGTATTAGATTGTTTCATATCAAAAATTCCAAAATAAATCCCGATGCCATCTATAGGTTCTAGTTCAAACAGTTGGAAATCTGTTGGTGATAAGTCTGGCTAATAAGGTGGGTGTAGAAGGACTTTATAACACAGCTCGTTTAGTTTCTTCACTGTCTTGTCATGAAACATGAGATCTAGCGCTGTCATTTAAGAGTATAGGTGCCTTCCAATTAACCAATGCAAGTTGTTTTTTGACAAGTTTTTAATGTATTATGTCAATATCACTGCAGTACGATGAGGATATGATGGTTTCACCTATGGGTAAAAAGGAGAAAAGAATTATTTCTGCCATTGACCACAACAGACACCAATAATTTTTTGGATTCAATTTGTTTTCAAACCACCAGCGAATGGTCCGTTTATTACAACACTATTCTCTGAACGCCGTAGTGATGTTGTTCCTTACAGCTTGGACTGCCGGGTGAATTAAGTTTAAACCTATAAAAAAAAAAATTACTCGAAAATCGCATGTTTCCATGGCCACATTTGATGGCATACTAAACAATGAATTGGAATGATAAAAATATTACCAAAAAGAGAGGATTAATAACGGCTCATTATAATCTGTACTCATAAAAGTTGTAAACAACATAAGTCCACTAATCTCACTTTGGATTTTTAAAATAATAAAGACGGACATTTCATATAAATCATATATGAATCCTTAAAATTTCAAACTGGCTTACGACAGAGAGATGTACTCTCATCGATGTTCAACTGAGCACTGGAGAAGGTGATAAGAACATCATGTGAAAATGGAAGGGTACACGTCGGAATGAATCACACAATTCTTGAATCTGCAGATGATATATTTGTCCTTGGAAGCAACCAATTTCAAAGCTCGTTAAGACTCTGGTAAGAGAAGAACAGATCGGCCTACAAGTAAATGAAAATAGAATATATTTTAACATCTCTCTTGTATTTTAAACTAGTATTATACCTCGTGGGATATCACTTCAATTGTCGGGATACTTCCTAAATAAATAAGAGTTTGTTAAATAATAAAAAAAAATTATAAGAATATTAATATAATAAACTGAAATGTACAATTATTCTGTCTCAGTTGTGGGTTACTGACAATCAGATCAAAACTCTCAGACAAAATATTATTATTTACACTATTTATACTAAAATTAAACTCTGATTTTAAAATAAAGTCAAGTATGAATTGGCAAGTTAACATTTTTTCTATATATAATGTTTCTTTCTTTGTGGCATTGAATTAATTTGTCTTCAAACACTTTCCAAAATTCTGCCAAACACACATTCCAAAATGGTGACACTTTTATCTACTCAACTCAAGTTCCCGGGAGATCCTCTCTCTTGTATTTCCAAAGAATTAGTGGCTCTGTCAAACAACAACTTCCAAGATGGTAATACTATTACTGGGTTTTACCCACTGAAGCCAGGATCCAGTACTTGTGAGCAATATGGTCTCTATGGACTGCTATCTGCCAATGTTTATAACCTGAACACTGATAATTGTGATAAGGCATTGATAATCCCTATCTTCATATGAAATTATACTCTCATATAATAAGAAATATAAATAAATTTGGTGTTGCCTCTTTTTTGCCTGGGTACTTCTTCAATAGCAGGCTGGTAAGGACTGCTATCTGCCAATGTTTATAACCTGAGCTCTGATAATTCTGATAAGGCAGTGATAAGCCTTTTTGTAAGTCCTATCTTCCTATTATTGTATTATAGAAAGTATAAACAGAAACAAAAACAAATGTAATAACAAAAAAAATATTTATTAGAAAATATTTATTATTTATTATTTTACGACACATATATTAATGAAATAATAAAGAAACACTTAAAGAAGATATGTACACATAAAAGATCAAAATGAAATAATAAAAAAAACACTTAAAGAGCATATGTACGTAAAAGAAAAAATATCAACACTATAAACGACATATGTACAATTTCTTTTCACTTCATTTTATTTATTTTGGTAGGAAAAATAGTTTAATGCTATTTAAAATAGCGAGGAATGAGTCCTCTTCTTTGTGAACCCGCCGCCACAAAAATTCACATAAATATAAATGGAGGTGTTGTCTGGCAGTTCCTCTATGTATTTTATTTCTCCACTTAGCTGAGCCCCACAATCGTTATATGTGTTGAATATGAGTATTCAATAGCCTGTTCTTCTGAGGATGGTAAATCCCAGAATGTAACACAATTCATAATTTCACAAAAATAAACTTTAAAAAAAAATGAAAAATAAACACAAACGGGCCAAAAATAAAGAATTTAATAAGTGAACGTAATAAGGGAATAACTGAAAAATAAACAATGTAATAACTGAAAAGTTTGGGGAGTAAGAAGAGGAAGGTTATGCGACATGACGTTAGATAACATACATAAGAGGTTTCGACCTGGCCTGCTAGTGAAGTAGTACTTTTACCTGTTTCTTATTAATATATATATATATATATATATATATATATATATATATATATATATATATATATATATATATATATATATTAATAAGAAATATAAATATGATAATAATATAGTAATTTAATAATAAGAGAATATGTGGATTATACAATGTAGAAATGTAGAAATTTCCACTTAGCTGAGCCCCATGAACGTTCTATATATTGAGTATGGATCGCAGTCAATGGATCAACAAAGTTATAACGGTGATTCCCCTGGAAATGATTATAGCTTGAATCATTCAGTTTTTGGGTGTTGTATCCCTTCCAACAGTCCTAATAAATGGTGCTTCCCTCTTCTATATTATTTCTAATACATTCTAATAAAGTTCTTGCCTTTCAATCAAGTGTTAGCAAGTGGTTGTTTATTTCTTCTCTTGTTAAAATGTTGTTCATGATAGAATGAAATGGAATGGAAAACATTTTCTTATTGTATATATTCTCTCAGGGCCCAGCCGGACCAATTGGACAGCCTGGATTCCCAGGGCCTGTCGGACCTCGAGGTTTTCCAGGACCCAGAGGAGATAAAGGAGAAATGGGTCCAATGGGATTTGTGGGAGAACCAGGTAGAGATGGTAGCAAGGGTAGCCTCGGACCTAAAGGATATAGGGGTATGTATGATTATTTTATTTGCTTGTGTATTTTAACAAACAAATCACTTATTTTTATAAGGAATAAAATTATGAAAGGAAATAAATGGTGCTTTAAAATAGCATAGAAATGAGGAGCTGATAAGCCAAAAGATACAAATGACAATTTAATTTAATCATTTTGAAACAGTTAAAGTTAAAGCAGTTTGATAAATTTCCTTAAATGTTTAAGTTTGTATTATACTTATATTATGGGACCACTATGTTTCCTCTAATCCAAAATTTTCCTTGATAAAATTCATAATGCGAATAGGAATCAAGGGAGAACCTGGAATACCTGCAGTTGGACCTCCCGGACTCCCAGGAGATGCAGGGGCTAAAGGTGAAGGAGGCCTTCCAGGACCTCCTGGAAAACAAGGAACAAGAGGATCTCCAGGTATTTCTTTTCTCTTTAATTTTATCATTGTTCTTTATTAAACAGTTGAATAATAAAGTTAGTTTTACGTGAAATAGAAAGTCAAGTGCTCACATATTTAAAACTTTCTATTTTTTTTCTTATGCCTCTCTGTTTTGGCTTCCACCATTAGAGATTTTTTATATTGCATCACATTTTTTATGCCTACTAAGCAAGAGCATACATTTAATTGTGTTGCATCCATAACTGCTCTCGAGTTGCATAAATTGTAGAGTGGAGATTCTGTCACTCATGTTTTATATAGATTTTTATTAAGTAGTTGTCTTAATAAACTCTGCAACAGCTTCCTTTCTAGGCAGATATTCTGGTACCTGATCTTCGCTAAGCTATTCAGCTCATTACATTTTTTTTCTCCGTAGCAAAATGAACTACGGCTATGACAGGCCAATTCAACGTCCTAATTTCAACACTGTTTCTATTCTGAACATTTATTTAGCAATATCAACAAATTGACGTAGACATGGCAGGTTGGCAAGCTTATTGTTCTTGAGTTCTAATACTCTGTCATTCCCAAATAACAGAATCCTAATCCTGATGAACCTGTCGCACCAACAGGTGATGTGATAATCAGTTTCATCTTCTCAGTTATAGAATCCACAGAGAGGTGACTCCATTAGCACCAGTTTCAACATGTGATAATTCAGTTAACAATGACTTGTATAGATTGCTATAATTTTCTTAAGAGAATTCCTGCTTACGTTAATTAGCATGTTGCTTATCTTTGCACAGAATCTATTTGGGAACAGCCTGAAATGAATTTGTTTTTAGAATATCAATATTTTATCTTTCTTGTCTATGAACAGTTCATTTACATTTTTTTTTTTTAATTTCAGAAACGGCTACCACTAATTTTTATACTTAAAAAAAAAGTTTAATCTCTAAAAAAAATATATTTATCTTGAATGATTCTATATTTGATAATGTATTGTTACTTTTTCACTTTTCCATCAATTTCATTGAATCCTATGATTATCTTCAATGACCCAAAACGATGGTTTTTCAGGAAAAGATGGACTTCCAGGAGATAAGGGAGAGCCAGGAGTGGCGGGACTTACTGGACTTACCGGGCAGCCAGGGCAGAAAGGTGACGCTGGTCCCGAAGGCCCGCCTGGATCTAAGGGAATGGAAGGACACCCAGGAATTGATGGGCAAAAAGGTAATCTTACAGTTAACCAATTACAAATAACAATACCAATAATGCCTAATATTAGTGGATGTTAACTTAACAAATATTTTAGCCCAGTAACTGTAAAAAGTTTATATATATATATATATATATATATATACGGTTGAAATTTCTTTACATATATCAAACTTTTTTTGAAAACCTTAAAATTTTATTAGATAAAGATATTCTGTAAATCAAATAAGATATTTGTTTTTATATATATACTGTATTACAAATTTTCATGATCAAGAACGATCTGAAAAAAATCAAATGTTTTAAAACAATTATATTTAATTTATTCTTACCCCACAACAAATCAAAATATTCAGTAATAAAATTTCCTAAATCTCGGTGTGCACTGAGGTAGGAAACGGTCATGTTTCTTCTTTGAAACAAATAACTAAACCAGACTTTTAAAAAAAAAAAGTGGAATGTGATTAAACAAGTTTAGAGAATGCTCTAAAGGGATTATTAAGTATTGGTAAGCATTAAATAGGATTAAAAGATTTACAGTCCTTTGAAATATTGAATTTGATAAAACGATAATTTTTTTTTATATCCTTGCAAAGCAGAGAATTTTAGAAAAAAGCAATCTCTAATATAAAAGTCGTAGAAAGTAATGGAGAGTGACAAAAAATTATTAATAATAATTTGTGAAAACTAATATTATTTAACGGAAATCACATGTTTTAAAGGAAATTAAATGAAATTTACTAACTAAATGTAAACTTTTTTAAGTTTGAAAAAAAAGTATTTAAAATCCACCTGATCAAGGCAATGACATTGTTTATAAAACTGTTTATAGTACTTTTAAAGAAGAAGTGAAATATAAAAATATTTCTCCGATGTATAAAGCATATGTTTATAACCTTAAATACATTTACTGTTGTTTAATAATTCTAGATCTGATGATGTAGAGATGGTTGACCGTTGTATAATATGAGAAGGAGTTAGTCGAGGGTGCGGTCAAATAAATAAAAAATGAATGAAAAAAAATGTTGAACTTCAACTGCCTCCCGCAGTGCCACATCCTACGCCCTGAAGACGACCTGCAAAGTGGGTCAAAACGTCGGCAAAAATTAAAATAATTAATATATTTTAATTTTTTATTTATTTGACCGCACCCTCGACTAACTCTTTCTCAAATTCTAGATCTGATGTTATATTTAAATAATTAGGTATCAACGTCCATATATTCCAAAAAATTGTCTTGTAACCTTTTAGAAATTCAAATTAGTGAATAATTTGATGAATTTTCCCTTTGTGAAATCCAAACATTATCCGCTTAAAATTAGTGTGACAACTTTCGACTTGTCGAATGAAAATCACATAATTTCATTTTAGTAAACTTTATAATGGAAAATAACAATTTAAAAACTAATAGGTGTACAATCCATAATCATTGATGAGATGAATATAGATAGAGATATACTTTCAAATCTCTCTAGGCATATATATTTAGCTCAGAGTCTGGAGTTATATGGTTTACAAAAACAGATGGAGTTTTGAGGTTTATAGTGTATACCGTTGATATAATTAATAGAGTTTTTGTAATTTTAGTGGTCTTAATAATTTGTTATCTATAAGCTTTAAGCTATATCTCCGTGAAAATTATTATTGTATTCTTTCAGAGGTATTCTTTTCGGGAATTAGGATATAGCCATCCTTGTTCAAAATACCAGTGAGGTATGTGAGAGCTTCTGGGAACACCAAAAATAAATCTTATGAAAGAATTGATTAATCTTCTCGATCTCATCTCATGCTCTATAGACAGTCCTCCATACACTAGGCATTCATTTTCCAAGTGAGAGAGAGTTACAGAAAATGTCGGGTACCTCAGGGAAATGAATCGTTGATTGAAACTGATTTTTGGGTTATTTGGGAAATATGGTTATTTGAGTTTGGGTATTGATCAAAGGTAATTCTGAGGTTTACAAGAGCCCGTCTGAAGAATGAATAGGTATTTATACTTGACCAATGATCAGGATGAAGCAGGTGATTTTATTAACCCTGAGCTAAAATTTTGTGAAATGAATATAAATATGTTGAAGATAACAATGATGAAAATATATCTGCATAATGTTAACATTTGAGGCATCTGTATCAATTAATTATTAAAGAAGTGAATGCCAAAGGAAGATACTCAGTTTCTTCAAACTATCAAGTGTGTCTAGCATGGTCTATAAAGGTGTGCCTTAATTACCATGTTCTGGTTACAGGGCCTAATAATGTAATGTGTTATATATTTTTTATTAAACAGGATATTTAAAGTCAAGAACATTTTTCTCATTTCATAGATTATTATGTTTAATTCATTCGTACAAACTAAAGCCTTGTCATTGATATTCTATTATAAATGTATAAATAAATATTTTGTTGCTTCCACTTAACAGGAGAGCCGGGATTGATTGGTGACCCTGGAAGACCTGGATTGGTAGGTTTACCGGGAGAAAAGGGTGAAAAAGGAGAATACGGAATTGAAGGATTGAAAGGTTATGCTGGTAAAAGAGGACCACCAGGTGAGATTATAAAAACAAGATATTATTAAAATTATAATAGTCTTCTAAGCTATTTTTTTCTTTTGTAATAACTATTACAACTATAAATCAAATATAATCCACAAAAATTAATAATTAAATGAATCAGCTGCTTCATATTTATAATAATACAGCTTTACCCGGCCACGTGCTGCGAAGGCTCAGTATGGCAAAGTGGGAAAGAAAGAAAATAGAAAACACATATGAGCGGCTTAATATCAAAGGACATCAGTCATTTTTGAAAAGATAAGAAAAAAATTTGTCTGTGACATTAATTAATTAATTAAGCTTAAATTTAAATTAATTCTAATGATTTTTTTTTTTATGATTCAACTTGAATATTCTTAAATAAAATCACCAAAAACAGTTTGAATTGAACCCATAAACAAAAATTGATTTTTTCTTTGCTTTCTGAAAATGACAGAGATCCATCTTTAATACGAAGCCACTCATTATTTTCATGTTTAATTTTATTAATAATATTTTTTTAATTTAATATATTGTTTAATGTTCAACTTTGTTAGGATTTTCTATGGTAAATAAAAATCAATAAAGTTCATTTGTTCAAAATCTTAAATCTCAAAAAATTCTTTACCGATCGCCTTGAAATTTTGGCTTAAAGTTACATTTAAATATGCACGTGGTTTTATATACCTATATTTTAACATATAAGGTAAAACTATATATATTTATTAAAAACACTCTATCAGTTGGATTAAAAGCAACTCATGCTGTTCAAAATATTTTACGGTACCGTTTCAATGTTAAAGATTTTGAAATATCAAACGTAGCAATGCATACCATAGCATTCGTTTCGTGTGTATTAGAGCTGCCTTCCACCTCGTTCAAAAGATTTCTCATACCCCTCCTAAGATATTTGATGGCCTGCTTCTTCTTAACAACTTGATTAAATATAGAGTTATAAAAATTGTAGTGGAAAAATAAACCTTACTCGTAAAAGAAACCTTGCGGCAAACGTCACAGCCTTATTCAAATGTAATGTTAAAGAAAATAATTTAAAAAAAAATAAAATAAACTGAAATCTATGAAAAACTGCTTTCTAAAAGAAATAAAGAACATAAACGGTGATAATAATTACTCAAGGCTGAACTGTTTATAATTAATAGCATATCAAATATGTGATATGTATCAATATATGTATGTATAATGTATAATGTATCAACTTCCCGAATACATTGGGGGAGAAAAAAAAATTGAATTTAAAAAGCATATCATAATATTGACCCACGTAACGAGAATCATATCACTTCAAATGATAATCTTAATTAGTTCAGTAATTATAAAATTTTCTATTAATCAATAACCAAAAAAAAAGAGGTGAAATGGCCATCGCCGAAGAAACAGTAGTAAATATTTAAAACTCTATATATTTTCAACAATTTGAAACCTTTGGGTATCAGCCGTATGTTTTTGTATTGCACTATAAATAGATGTAATGAGATCATATCTGTATGTGGAAGACCTCGACCGGGCCGTTCCCTCGCTGTGAGCAGTTGCTGCTCGATCCAAAAGAAATCCCATTCGAAAACAACAAATTATGCCCAACATAATAAAAAGTGACCTTAGGATGGGTGCATTTCGAAGAATGACAGTACAAAGGTTAATCGCTTCCCTAAAAAAAATTAGAGCGGATAGATGCAAAGTGCTCCTTGGCCGCGCTACACCAATGGTCTTCATCGAAAGATTTTGTTTAGCGATGAGAAAATTTTTACAATTGAAGAAAAATTTAATCGCCTAAATGATCGTGTGTACGCACACAGCTCTAAAGAAGCCCAGGAAGTCATTGGAAGGGTGAAAAGAGGTCATCACCTTTCCTCAGTAATGGTTTGGCGGGGAGTTTGCTTTGATGGCACCACAAAGCTCCATTTTTATGAAAAAGGAGTTGAAACAGCCGCTAAAAACTATCAGGACGATATTTTGGAACCTGTTTTCAAGCCTCCAAATGATACTCTATTTGCTGGAAGGCATTGGACTTTACAGCAGGATTCCACTTCAGCTCACAAGGTCAGGTCAACTCAGCAGTGGCTGCAAAAGAACATTCCAGAGTTCATCTCTGCCTCAGATTGGCCCTCAGAAAGCCCTGATCTCAACCCACTAAAATATCGGCTTTGGTCCGAACTGGAGAGGATGGCATGCCGCAGAGCACACTCTTAACTTGGAAAACCTCAAACAATCTGGTCCGAGCAGTTGAGCGCTTTCCTCAAGAAGTGCTGCATGCTGCTATTGATGACTGGCTACAGAGATTAAATGCCTGTGTCAAGGCAAAAGGGGGACATTTTGAGTAATTTCTTTTTGTTTTACTATCTATAGATATACACTTTATTTTATAATAAAGTTTTTGAAAAAATTAATTTTTCTGTTGAAATCTGTATATATTTCCTTGTAACAATATTTATGACAGAACTAGGTATTCCGCCATGACAACGCCAGACACCACACTCTGCAGTAATCACACAGCAAAAGTTTGTACAACTTGGCTGGGACGTTTTATTACAACCAACTTATTCTCCGGGCCTTGCACCATCCAACTTCCAGTTATTCCACTCCCTCCAAAACTCCCTCAACGGGAAATCTTTCGCTGATGAGAAATATGTGAAAACGTATCTCAATCAGTTTTTCGTTTCTAAGCCCCAGATGTATTACGAGAGCAAAATAAAGAAATTTTAGGAAGATGGCAAGACGTCATTAATACAAATGGCAAATATATTGTTTAATATAATTTACTCTTTGTATAAAAAAAACTTGTTTTATTTCACCCTTCAAAATCAAACGAACTTATGGGTGCACCTAATATTATCTCTTTCACTATTATACAATGGTCTGGACCGTTCAGTCGGTCCAGACCGTTGTATATCTGGAATGGCAGTCACCAAAAAAACTTAAAATAGTTTCCACTATTTTATTAAGACTACATTTAGACCAACCTATGCAGGTCTTCATCAAATTGGTAGCAATAAATGCAGATAAGGAAATACTGAATAAAATAACAATAAAGTGCAGGGATGAACATTTCCATTCTTTTCTTCCACTTGTGTGTTTATCCATCCATAGTCTTTATTACATTCCATTTCTTTGGATGGCAAAGTAAAGAAGGATTTCCTGGAAAGAGGACTTCAATGGAATGAGAGAAGGCGTTTGATGGAAGACCGGCAGAGGTGGAGAGAGCTCTATAGACTTCCTCCTCACACTGCATAGGCAGTATTTGAGGAGAGAATATGATGATTACTTAAATTTGTCATACTGTATTAATTTTATTATTACTTGTATCAACCATCCACTTTATTTAGAGGATTTAAGACTCCCCCTGCACCAGGACGCGAAATCATGACTTTTTTTTATCAATTTATCATATATCAGGTTACCAGGCAACGGCGGTGCTGTATACACAAGATAGCCCGTTCCGCCACCCTGCCAACGTAATCTTTATTTACTCTGTTGATTATTTTCTTCATTTTTTTATCTTAATATCTTGTAACTTACAGTATTCTACAGCTTTGTATCTTGTTCTTCTGGCCCTGATGAATATCTGCATAGATTGGTCTAAATGTAGGCTTAATAAAATAGTTTTCACTATTAAATTTTTTTTTTTTTTATGACTGCCATATTTTTGATAATTATACAACAGTCAATTATTAGATATTAAATATGTGCATATTATTAGTTTTCTAGTCCCATCCTTCGGGTTTGGTGCCATTTTCTCATAATTTAACATATGTCTATTATAGGCCATATTAGACAATATTAGTTAGTTTTTCTTTTGTAATAATATCCTTAGTTCTACTATATAATTTATCTGATTTATTAATAGGTTTTTTCCCAAATCTGATTTCATTTATATCATATTTTTTAAAAGTTTTTTCAATTTTATCAGTTAAACCTCTAATATAAGTGACCGAAAAGTATTTTTTGGGGTTGGGGTCTGCGTTAATATTCTTATTTTTCTCATTCTGAAATTGTAGATCAGGATTTCCTTTGTTATGCTTATGTTTTTCAGTATTATCTACTTTAAAATAGTTTGTGATTAGATTTGCTTTTTTATTTTTGGTCTTGTTTCATCTGTCTGTTGATTCACTGAATGTTTAAGGTTACCAAAGGCTGGACTGTTAATGCCACTAACAGAAATATACCTGTGAATATCCTAAATGTATTATCGTTAAGAGAAAAATTCAACATAATACCCAATAAATATTGTTTATAAAATACGATGCGAGGATTGTGAAAATAAAGCACATTACGGACAAATCTCACAATGGTTTGAACGTAGGATACAGCAACATAGACAAAATTGCAGGTCTAAAACGACAAAATCAAAATTAGCCACAGGATTATCGCAGCATACCACAAAAAATGGTCATAAATTTGATTTCGGTACTGCTTCCGTGTTGCATAGAGAACAAAATATTGGGAAACGTAGAATCATTGAATCTATTTTTATCACTAAAAATCTAAAACATTCAGTGAACCAACAGACAGATGTTGATAATTTAAACACGTTTTATGCTAGCACAATTGACAAAATTAATATATAACATACTGATATAAAACAGCTGATCACTAATCCCTCCACCCCACTCCTTATGTAAGTAAATCCAGTCCTGTTTGAATGCCCTATTGAAGAACAATACTTTCTTGATACCGTCTGCAAATAGAGGTATATAAATCGAAAATTAAAAAAATTTTAAATTAATTATAGCAGTCTATTTTTAATTTATAATTATATATTATAATTTTTAGAAACGGAAAACGACATTCTTTGAAATAAAAGAATGAATTAGGACGAATCATATCGTAATAACAAATTTTAAAAATTTTATGGCGCGGTGCATGGTAGGTGAATGATACAAGTTTATTGTCTTTAGTGTACAGTACTTTTTTAATCATCCAAAATTCATTCTTCATTCCAAATAGTACGTTTTATCATAAACATAATAAGTATGACCTTTTTTATTCTGATTTTGTTTAAAATATAAAAAAGAGGATGCCTTGATTTTTTTCAGTTGATTGCCTTGAGATCCTTTAATAATGCTTGAATTCTTGCATTTCATATCACTCACTGGACATGATGTATAATTATTTTTAAGGACCACCTGGACCACGCGGTATTGACGGCCGTCCAGGTGACAAAGGTGAGAGAGGTTTAATTGGGCTTGAAGGATTCCCTGGACTTCCTGGAGACAGTGGGCTACCAGGACCTAAAGGACCAACTGGACTTCCAGGTGATAGAGGTTTCCCTGGCTCTCGTGGTCTTCCCGGACCTCCTGGTACATGGGGTCAACCTGGAGCTAAAGGAAACACCGGACCACAGGTCAACTATCCATTTACTTCTTTTTTTTATTTATTTTATTTTTACTTGAACTTATTGTCTTCTTATGTATTTCTCCAGTTATTGCTGTCAATTCAAGGTTTTAGTTTTATCGAATTCTTATTAGTGATCATCCCCTCCAGATAGCTAGAATGTTTAATTCAATATTTTTATTTTTTATTTGTATTTGTCTTTACCCTAGATGGTCATTGGCGGTAATTCTTGATTTTTATATTCTGTTATTGTGATTTGTTTCTAATAAATATTGAAAGAGAATGATGACATCTTCTTCCTTGTCTCCCAAAATATCTTTCAATGTCGTCGAATGCTTTAATTTTTGTTTCTTTTTTTTCATATTGGGGACACTCTAGTAATAGATGTTTAATTGTCTGAGGTGTGTTGTCACACTTTTGGCAGGTTGGTGCTTCGAGACCTCTAAGAAGGTATCCGTGTGTGAAAAGACAATGTCCAATTCGCATTCGGTACAATATTACTTCTTCTCTTCTTGATTTCCTGGAGCTTGTGGCCCATGCGTTGCACTCGGTTTTTATTTCTGTTAGTTTGTCTCATTGTGTTTTCCATTGGTGTTCCCAATTTTTTAATAGTTTTTTTTTGTTTCATTGAACAAAATCTTCAACGGTGATGCAATTTATTAGTGTTATGCCTGATATCTCTCCCTTCCTCGCCAATTGAGCAGTTTGGTCTGCTTTTTCATTGCCCATTATGCCACTATGGGATGGAACCCAGATAAAGACTACACTTACTGATCTTTTTCTCATTCCCCACCATACGTTTATTATTTCTCTAATGAGGGAGTTGCTTGTTCACGGGTTACCAATGGCTGCCACAATGCTTTTGGAGTCTGTTGCTATAATCCAGTTTTTATCTTTGGAATTCGATATCCAACAGAGGGCCTTCATTATCCCAATCACTTCTCCACTAAATATGGAGCTCTCTCCCGGTATGTTGAATAGTAGCTGATTTTCGGTTGTATAGACAGCGCAACCAACATTATTTTCTACTTTGGAGGCGTCGGTGTAAATGACCTTATAACCTTTATATCTTTCTAGTAATTGAAAGAAATAAGTTTGTATCATATAATGTTTGATAAACCGTTAATTTAAATTTGTTTCTCTCTATGTCTTTGAGCCTGCGCTTTTCGGATTCCTCAACAAACAGAATTCAATATTTAAATTAGTATTAAAGTTTAAGTTTAGTTAGTATTAAAATAATTGATGGCCTCGTATCAAAGACACATCTTTCATTTTTTAAAAATTGAAAAATAAGCCATTTTTTGTAATATAGCTTCAATTTAAACGAAATCTAATTATTTATTTTCATGATTCAACTTGAATATTCCTAAATAAAATAATCAAAAACAGTTTGACTTGGGCCTATTAAATATAATAAATATGTAATATTTCTTATATTTTTTAGCTAGTTATAAACCTCGTGGAAGATCACTTTATACTGTTGGAATACTTCCTAAATAAATAAGAGTTTATTAAATAATAAACAATATTATAAGAGTATTAACATATTAACTTGAAATTTATAATTATTTTATCTCAGGTGTGGTTTACTGACAATCAGATCAAAACACTCAGACAGACTAACATTAACTACATTAAACACTGTTTTATTTTAAAATGATGTCAAGTATGCATTGGCAAGTTAACCTTTTTTCTATATATACTGTTTCTTCCTTTGTGTCACTGGATTCATTTGTTTTTTAACATTTTCCAAAGTTCTGCCCAACACAACTTCCAAGATCTGACACTTTCTTCTACTCGACTTAAGCTCCCTGGGTGATCCTCTCTCTTGTGATTCCAAACAACTAGCCCCTCTGCTAAACAAAAACTTTCAAGATGTGACACTTTCTTCTACTCGACTCAAGCTCCCTGGGAGATCCTCTCTCTTGTGATTCCAAACAACTAGCCTCTCTGCTAAACAACAACTTCCAAGATGGTAAAATTATTACTGGGTTTTACCCAGTGGAGCCAGGATCCCTTCTCTTCGCCCCAGCCAAACACCAACTGCCTGTCTAAACAAAATCCTTTGTCCCCTCTCCTCTTTGTGATTTTCCTTTCTTGAAAAACTACAGAGCAGCCATTTTCTTTTCCCTGAACTAGAAGAACTAGATTAGCCAGCCTTTTAACAGTTGAACATTAATTTATTAAACCTGTTTTATCCCCTTTCTGAAAATTACAGATGTCCATCTTTGATGTGAAGCTACTCAATTAGATATTTTAAATGAAAAAGTATAGAATAATTAAGAACTTTAGAAATGAAAATGTTTTACAAAAAAAAAATGTTAACCATCTAATTATAGAAAAATACCATCTCTGAATTTAATCCTCATAATACCATTTTTTTAAACCAGACCTGGCCAAGCCAAATGACTTGACAGGCCACTTTGTTATCACGTAACGGCGCAGTGCACAGAACGTTAAGTTAACATAATTTTAAAAAATGTAATATTATTTAAAAAAATAGATAACGCTTTATTATTATAGTATGATTCGATATAATTAGTTCCCAATTTTTTATTGATAAGATATTGGTTAATCCTTTCACTTACTTTTTCAAATACTTTCAGTGATATTTGGTGTTAGTACTGAATTATAATGTATTTATAATGAAGAGTTGCACTTTATTATGAAGATTATTTATAATGATAAAATATGTCAATTTTCATTTATTTCATATCATTAGTATAAATACTAAAGGAAAGAAAAGTTTCAATAGAAATATAAAATTTCCCAGTGCAGCGCTGAGAGTAACATAACATATGGTTTGTTCAGACTTTTTTTAAACTATTTAAAGTGAACTTAGTGAAGACAGTCTTCTCTTAATTTGATAATATGCTAAGTAACTGGTAAATGATATTTATTTGAATTTTTTTCTATAAAAATAATATTTAAAATATGAAATTTTTCAGGGTCTTCCAGGAGAACCAGGTAGTGCTGCCGAAAAGGGTGACTCGGGATTACCAGGACCAAGAGGTCAGCCTGGACCCATGGGCCCACCTGGACGAGATGGAATAAATGGTGAGAAAGGAGAACCAGGACTTCCAGGCCAAGGAAGCCCGGGGATCAAGGGAGAAAAAGGAGTTCCTGGACGTCCCGGCTTACCTGGAAAAGATGGGTTCGATGGAGATAAAGGTGACCGAGGAGAACCAGGCTATCCAGGGCCAACAGGACCCAAAGTAACTATCTATCTATTTCTTTTTATTACTTGTTTTATACCTAACTTACAGACCTGGGCAAAAAGTAATTGTATTATTATATTAAAGTACAGTACTAATAATTTAATCAATTTCAAATACTTTTATAGGGTTCTAGTGGAGAAAGAGGGCCCCCAGGAACACCTGGTATGGATGGTACACCAGGTTTAGATGGTGAAATAGGTTTGCCTGGAGTTATTGGTGATACAGGAGAAAAGGGTGATAAAGGTGAAGCAGGATTTCCTGGACTTTCGGGGCTTAAAGGAATCGAAGGACCGGCAGGTAAAATTTAAGAATTAAATATAAAATATACAATTAATTACTTATAAAATTAAATATATGAAAATACACGTACTTTCTATTTTCTTTCTCTTCCAGACTGAGCCACAGCAAGGTGTGGCCAGGTAAAGGTAGTTTATTATATTCATTTATTTATTCTTTAGGAGTTGCTGGGTTCCCTGGGCTACCAGGTCCGAGAGGATCCAAGGGAGACAGAGGTTTGCCAGGAATAACAGTGTCAGTAAAGGGAGAAATGGGACTTCCTGGGCCGCCTGGACCACCTGGGCCATTTGGAGAAAAAGGAGATTGGGGACCAAGTGGACCTCTGGGCCCTCAGGGTCTCCCTGGTAGACCAGGTCCCAAGGGCCTGCCAGGATATGATGGTGTACCAGGATCTCCTGGCTCAAAGGGTATTTGCTTTTTTTATTTTATTTACTTAATTAATTAATGAATATATATTAGTTGGCGAGTTGAGAAGACAATATATCGATAAAACAATCCACCAAGGTGTTGATGGTAAATATGCAAGTATATTCCTATAGGACAGATAGGATTTCCCAATTTCTATAGTCTTTTTTTTTCTATTCAAATATTTTTTTATTGAATCATATACTCACTAGTTTCTAATAGTTAGTCTTTGTTTAAAATGAAACTATAAGACTGTTGTCTTGGATGATAAATGAAGTTTGATTATTAGGAGTTTTAGTAAAAAAAAAAAAAAGAAAGAGAGATTCATATATCAACACTAATGCAATAGAAATGTGGTGTTTCTACCATAATACTTTGATAATCCTCCTATCTTTGGCCCTATTCCTAATCCCAGAAAACGTCTCACCTCTGATTCCGTATTTATTTCTCTGGAAAAAAAACCCATAAATTTGATAAACAGATAATTTAGTCTACTTCTACATCTTTCATCTCCAAACATTATAGTTTCAGTTTTAATTACTATCAATAATCATAATTTATTATGCTACTCTGGCCAAATTATCCCATATAATGCCATGAGGCATGGTAAAGTGTAAATAAATAAATAAAAAAGTGTTAGTTATATGTCTCTCAAATGTACTTATTAAAGATCTAAAGAACAATCCAGAGGCATCTGTTTTATAAATATTATACCTGATCTAAGTTTATTATCTATTTGTAAGACATCTGCCTTACGGCAATATAGATTTTGGCGAGAGCAGCATTATAAATGAAACATCTATTAAACTTCCTCTGCCATTTACACTTTTTCAAGGGTTCAACTGAAATTCTGTCATTGTGGATTATTCCTTCTGCAGCCTCCTGCCTTTGCCTAGGAACACCAAGGTTGAAATGTTCTGGTTCCACTATCATCTTCCACCCGTACACGAACTCTTCAAAATATGGGTAGTTATGTTCTTTCAAAAGGAGGGGAAAATCACTTTCAGTGATAATATATGTTTCCTGTTTTCCTCCATAGCATGTTTCTTAGCCCTTCAAATACAGTACAGGTCATTATTAATTGTTTCTGGAACGCTGCATCTGGGACACACGAGGTCGACATCATTGCCAAATTAGTGCAGTTTAGCCCGAAAGCCCCCATGGCCCATGAGGACTTGTGAAACCCAGTAATCCAGAAATACCCATTTGGCTGTTCATCGTGAGTGCACGGTCAAAAGAACTTTCTTAATGTAGCCTCTTTCAGGGTTATCGACCATCATTGATTCTATTACTCAATGGTATGCTCTCGGATTATCTGTTTCTATCCTCACTGGGAGAATCTGCTAGACCCATGCCGAGCCTTCTCTTTTATAACTGTACATTGTAGCATCTTCGAGCAGGATAAGGTCCAGATGCCCCTCTCCTGCCAAGACCTGAACTGCCTCGTGTGATACAGTCCTATAGGCATTAGTTACCCACAGCAGAGCCATTCACTATATAGTCACCAACCTGTTTTTCTGCTTTTGTGAGAGATTAAGAAACCAGGCAGGTGACACATACCTCAGAATACTCTGCATTACTCCTTTATATATTGTCATTGTTGCCAGGTATCTGAGGCCCCAGAGAGTATTCCCGATTTGACTGAGACCATTCAGTGAGAGGTTGACCCTGCTAACCAAGTAGTCCCCAAATGGGGCATCATGTTGAAAGTTCTTCCAAATTTCACTCCAAGGTAAGTTATTACCTCACTTGGACAAAGTCTCTCCCCTTGGATCAGTAGGGTGATAGGATGGACTTCAGTTTCTCCTCTTGAGGAGTATGGTCTGTGTTTTGCAATGGCCATCTTCAGCTTTTTACTCCCACACCATCGTGTCACGTTGGCTCACGGCTTCATTGTCATCTTGTTGTTAGTGGATCGTTCTGCTTCTACCTTGAAGTCAGATTGTCCACCTAGGAAGTAGCTACGTATCATATCGATTGTATACATTCTATTAATTTATTTTAAATCTTAAATGTCCTCTTGGTTTTTTATCATTCTTATCTTGATCTTAATTTAATCCATAATTCTTAATTTGTATTTTTAGTTCCTAGTCTTTGCACTAGTAATTTCACCATTACATATTTGTCTCTGAAAAATTTGATCCTGATTATTTATTATCAAAGATAACCTTCAAAACAAAAATTCATTTCTATCTGTCGATTTTTTAAAAAGTTTCTTCTTTCAAAAAAAGTTTTTTTTTCAGGAGATATTGGATATCCTGGACCAACAGGGTATCCCGGTGCTTCAGGTGCTAAAGGAGAGAAAGGATTACCTGGACCACCAGGAAAGAAATGTCGAGATGGTAGCCCTGGGGTCGCTGGTCCAAAAGGTAACTTGCCATGATAAAAAGTTTTTATAACTTTCATGTTTCTTTTATCTTTTCAAAAGTAAAAACAAGAAGCCATTTTTATGTTGTTTATTCTTCCCTGAATATGCATGAAATTAATAACAATATTTTAAAATCATTTTAGGTGAGCAAGGTTTCCCAGGACTTCCAGGATTTAAAGGTTCAATGGGACCCCCAGGACCAGTTGGATTGTCTGGACCGAAAGGAGATCAAGGATTTCCTGGACTACCAGGTATGGATGGGCGCCCAGGAAATTCGGGAATACCAGGAATTGATGGATTACCAGGCCCACGTGGAGATAAAGGAGAGCCAGGCGTATCTCCAACACCTCAACCTGGGCTCCCTGGACAGAGGGGAGATCCAGGTAGTTTTAATTTTGATAATTGAAAATTACATCAGTCAAGAATCATTAAAATAATAAATGCTATTATCTTTTTATCTTGCTTTGTTATTCAAATTATTATTATTATCTAATATATGTTTTTAAGGATTTGATGGACCACCTGGAGAAAAAGGTGACATTGGGAACCCAGGTATTCCTGGTTACCCAGGTGAAAAGGGCAATATAGGACTGATGGGTCCACAGGGTTCTGATGGTTTCCCTGGTCTAAAAGGTGCAAAAGGTGATACAGGACCAAGAGGTGATCCTGGGCTACCGGGGAGAATAGCTGAAAAGGGAGATAAGGGAGAACCAGGATTAGAAGGTAAATTAAACTTCATTTTTAAGAGGTATTATCTATCTAAATGGAATCTGAATTATGCTGATTATTAACAGATAGAATAGTAATATTATTCGAATAATTCGATTTTCAGTTTAAATCAGTTATATTATTATGTGTCGTTTAAGTTTTTATTTTCTAAATGTACAAATTCTTGGAAGAACTCTAATTATTAGTTTATTAAAAAGTAAAAAAATAATGTTGTTAACCACAGTAAACATAATTGATAGACACAATATATAAGTGATACTCTGTAAAATTAGATATACAAGCAGTGTTAAAGAAATTACAGGAATTCTAGAAATTTTTCATTGTTAAATTGTCGTAAACCTACCTATTCACTGATATCCATATTAGATGATTAATCGCTCGTCAGTTCTCAAGAAGGTTATGTTTGTTTGCTTATAAGTGTCAATTTTTGATTTGTTGGAAAAAGGGATCAGATAATTTGCATTAAATTTTTATATAAAAACAGAATAAAATGTAATCATATTTTATGTTGAATGAAAAGGGTTTAAGTACGAGTAGTACAATTGTCACCAAAATGACTGTGAAGACGTTAATGACAACGAGGGTTTCGGTCAATCCAGTACCTGAACAATTGATGTAAAAGAAATAATTAGATGTAAAAGAAATAATTACAAATGATTGCCGAATCACAATCAGAGAATTTGCTGTTCCAGCTAGTATATAATTGGACTTATGCCATGAAACCACAATAATCAATTTACATACATTTCATTGCGTATTCCTAAATGTTTTATGACAAAAACACTGTAATGATGTCCCAGTCTACATATTCGTCTGATATGGTCCAGCATGACTTTCCTCTTTTCAAAAATAAAAATAACAGATTAAATGTTTTTCGGGGCTGGAAGAAGCGTTGGTCTAATTTTATAATATCTAAAGGCAACTAATTTGAAGGTGATAACATCAGTTGGCCTCTGACTTTCATAGAGTGCGGTTGTACTGTGGAGTTATTCAGACTGTTTCTATATTTCATTTATTCATTTTATTTTCATGTATTTTGTCTTCTTTTTTTTAAATGTAATTAATGAAACCCGGCGAAGAATTAAGTGATTCGCCCGGTGTTTCCCTCACTACTAAAACGAACGTAGACCAACTTACGGACGAATCATGTTCTAAGAAGAGAGTTCATGAAGCTATTGATTCACCTCAATCCCGATCACCAGTTAAAAAAATGGGCAAGTACTACCAGGAAATCGCTCCAATTAAAGTAAGCAATAGCTTTAATCATCTTACTGAAATTGACCTTTCATCTGATAAGCACACTACAGCAAGTACTAGTTATAAAAATAACCCAAATGTTCAATCCAATGATATTAGAATACCACCGATATTTTTACACAATGCTAACAATTACAGACTTCTATTAAATGACCTAAATGCATTATGTACCGGGCCATTTAATACGCAACTGGCCGGTAACAACACAAAAATAATGCTATCAACCATTGAAGACTACAGAACTATGACTAAATATTACGATGAAGAAAAAATTGAATATCACACATTTTCCTCAGATAAAAATAAATATTTAAATATTGTCATAAGGAAGGTCCCTTATAGCATAACCGAAGATGAATTAAAGGCCGAGTTAAATTCCAAACAGTTCGAAGTTGTTTACGTTTCCAGAATATTGAATAAAGATAAGAAACCTACTCCTCTCTGCTCAGTGTCTATTATAAACAATGAAACGGCTAATGACATTTTCAATCTTAACAATTTATTTTCTGCTTTAATTACAGTCGAACCTAAACACAAGAAAAATGATATCCCCATGTGTACCAACTGTCAGAGATATGGCCACACAAAAAATTATTGTCATTTAGAGCCCCAGTGCGTTAAGTGCAAAGAAAAACACCACTTCTCTAAATGCCCGTTAAAATTCACAGATAAGCCATTTTGTGTAAACTGTAAATTGGCCCATGCAGCTACCTACAAGGGTTGCGTCTATTATCAAAATATAAAAAATAGAGTAAATTCACCTCTAGAGCCAACTAGTCAAAAAACTGAGAATATTTCTTCTAGACCTGCCTCCAGAATTACTTCAAAACAGTCATTCGCAGACACCATTAGACCGATAACAAAACAATCGGAACGAAAACCTCAGCCCACAGTTAATCAAAACATTGAAATAAACGGCGATAATTTACTGTCAACAATAACTAAAATTATTATCGATGCTATCAAACCGTATTTACCACAAATTATGACACACCTATCTTCGCTCGTAGCTTCTTTATTTACTAATGGACCCTAAAGTAAACACTATCTTATCTGCTACTAACTCATTCGAGACTAACTGCGCATTATTCCAGATCACGTATTATTTCATTTATCTCCAAATATTAATTTTTTATATATGACTGCAGAACTAAAAAAATTAAATATTTTAAACTGGAATGCGCATGGCATATCATCTCAAAGAAATGAATTTAAAATTTTTCTTGAATCAAATTTCATCGACATAGCCTGCATAACCGAGACACATCTATCTCAAAACATCACATTTAGAATCCCAGGTTACAAAATCTTACGAAAGGATCGAGAATGTTCGACTGCTTCCGGCGGTGTAGCCTTAATAATTAAGAATAATATTAGCTTCA
Source organism: Nezara viridula (assembly GCA_928085145.1). Classification (NCBI taxonomy): domain Eukaryota; kingdom Metazoa; phylum Arthropoda; class Insecta; order Hemiptera; family Pentatomidae; genus Nezara; species Nezara viridula. The sequence continues at coordinate 20,024,022 of OV725077.1, forward strand.
CTGAAAACATTATTGATAATATTTTAAATATCGAAGTCATATCAGTTCATTTACATTCATTTCCCTCTACAGTCGTTACGGCAGTTTATAAACCTCCAAACAAAAAACTACTCCTAGATGAAATTTTAAAACTCTTGCCATCAGGAGACCATTCTTTAGTTCTAGGTGACATGAACAGTAAAAACATCTACTGGGGCTGTCGTAAATCAAATTCTAGCGGAAATATTTTGCTAGAAATTCGTTCTAGGCACAATATTCAAATCCATACGCCAAATGAACCTACTTTTTATAGACCAGGCTGTAATCCCGATATTTTGGATATTGCACTCACCAAAAATTGTAGGCTTCCTCTCTCATCTCACGTTATCACAGCCTTAAATTCGGACCACATCCCTGTATTAATTAATTTTTCAACTGAGCTAAATGTAGTGCCGAAGCGAAAATCACTCATTAATGGAACGATTGACTGGGAATTATACAAAATCTTAGTAGCTGAGAAAATAAATCTGAAAAATAATTTTTCTACTGCCCTTGAAATCGAAGAAAATATAAATAAACTAAATGAGTCTATCTCGAATAGTCTACAGGAAGCAACCGTACGACCTTTCCAGTTAGTGAGGAAAAATTTTTCAAGGAGTTGCCCAAAATCAATTCTGTCAAAAATTAAAGAAAAGAACCATGCAAGGAGACAGTGGATGCGCAACAGAGATCCTACTTATAAAAAGACATGGAACCACCTCAAACACGTAATTAAAAAAGAACTGGATGAATGGGTGTATTCCAAATACCAAAATTACGTAAAAGATTTAGACCCAAAGGACCAATCTCTGTGGAAGGCTACTCGGCGTGTACTAAGCAAATTTGAGAAAATTCCTAGTCTGGAAGAGAATGGTGGATACATCATCAGTGACGCAGAAAAAGCTGAAGCATTTGCAGATTACTTTGAGAAAACGTTCTCTAACCCAGAATGCGAAAGAAGTCCGCATTCACCAAATGTTGACGTTGAAGATTATTTAAAATTGCCCCTAACAACTGTACAGCTTCCGATTAAATTCACAACCCCTAAAGAAATTCAAGAACTAATTAGGAGTCTCAAAGTAAAAAAAAGTCCAGGACATGACCTTATACCAGTTATTGCGTTAAAAAATTTTCCTAGAAAAGCTCTCGTTTACATTACGTCTATATTTAATAGCTGTCTACGCACTGGATATTTTCCCGAAACGTGGAAGAAAGCTGAACTCGTAGTAATTCATAAGCATGGTAAAAATGCTAAACAAGTCAGTAGCTATAGACCGATAAGTTTATTACCCATAGTTGGAAAATTACTAGAGTCAGTCATAAAAAGACATCTTGCATCCTTTTTACAATGTAATAGCATTATTCCTGATTTTCAATTTGGTTTTCAGTATTGTCATTCCACTTCACACCAACTGGCAAGATTATCAGAATTCATAGTAAATGGATTTGAAATGAAAAAACATACTCTTGTCACGTTTTTAGACTTTCAACAAGCGTTTGATAAGGTTTGGCATTGTGGTCTATTGTACAAGCTAAAGAAAGTGGACACGCCCAAATATTTATATGACGTTCTGAGCTCATTCCTCAACGGCAGAATATTTACAGTTAGAATAAATAATATAAATTCAACCTTAAGACAAATCCATGCCGGCACCCCACAAGGTTCTGTTCTTTCTCCCATACTTTTTAACTTTTATGTTCACGACATTATCCAATCCACAAACACCTCCATAGCTATGTTTGCCGACGATACAGCTGTCTTTTCCCAACACAATGATATATTAATAGCCAGAAATACACTGCAGTCTTACCTAGTAAATCTAGAACAATATTTAAAAAAATGGATGATTTGTCTCAACACCGAAAAATGTACAGCAAAAATTTTTACTCTTAGACGTCCCTCAGACCCACCTGAACTGATTCTCAAAAATAAAGAACTAAAATGGAACCCAGCTAGTGAAGCAGTAAGATACCTCGGAGTTTATCTGGACCGCCGCCTTACGTGGAATTACCATATAAATAATAAACTGACCCAAACATACGCAAGGTTAGCAATGTTATATCCCATAGTAAATAGAAAATCTAGTTTAAAACCAGAGACAACTGCTCTTATTCATAAAACCATACTAAGACCCTTGCTAATGTACGGATGTGAAGTCTGGGGAGCAGCTTCAGCTACGAAAAGAAAAAACTACAATCCTTTCAAAACAAGGTATTAAGAATTGCAGTAGATGCCCCCTGGTTCATAAGAAACGCTCAACTACATCGAGAACTAAAAGTGGAAACAATAGATGAATTCATCAAAAAAGATTTAAAAAATTCCATACGCAGCTACCAGCAGTTAAAGGTGCAGTGGCCTACAACTTAGGAAACCCAACCTCATCTCGAAGACTGAAGCCCAGACTGATCCAAGACATCATGTTATGAACAATTAATAATTTTCTCTTTATTAATTGTAATTATTCAATAATTATAATGTATAAATAGTTAGGGGTGTCTTTTGCAAAGACTATACCCCACCAGAACAAATTGTTAAAAATCATCAAATTGTTACAACAACCATGTAAGGCCCACCAGGCCGATCTGGTAATAAATAAATTTAAAAAAAAAGGTGATAACATTGTTGTAGAAGAATAAATAAAATTGTTTTTAAAAAATTCCCATTCCCATTACTTTTTGATGATACCGAGTGGTAAGGAGATGTAAATTCAATTTACAGTAAATCATTGGTTTGTTTGTCCAGTGACTAAATTTGTTTATTATTTCTACAGATAAAGTGTCTGTCGAGAAGGGTCAGTAGAGCTTCCTTGCCATTTCCTATTTGGTACAGAATAACTTATATTTCAAGATCTATGATTTGTTTTTTGAGATTAAAATCTATAAAGGAAACCATTTTTGAAATATAGTCAAGATAAAACACATGACTAAGTGAAAGAAGTGAACGGAATTATTTGAAATCAATAGTAGACCATCTATACCATAGATCCGTAACCTTTTTATCATTACATATTGCAAAAGGGTTAGACAGAGCTAATAGAGGCCGCAACAATTCTTTATATTTTATTGTTGCTATTTGTATTTATCACTAAATACACATACCCATATATTCAACTTAATTATATTAATTTTCAAAGTTTCTAAACTTAAATAATTAAATATTAATTAATTCTAAATATCGTACCATATCGTTTGATGGCTGGAGCTACCTTCCCCAAATATGATCTATACAGTAGCCTCTCAGATGGATTAAACTACAGAAAGTGTGGGGTGCAACATCATGTTTCATACATATAAAAAAATATTAACTTTTCAAAATAAGATACTAAGAACTGCAGTAGATGTCTCTTGGTTTGAAAGAAATAGTCAATATCATTGTGTACTCTTACTGCAAGTAAAAACTATAGATAAATTTATTAATAAACGCTTTACAAAATTTCAATCTCAGTTACCAGCAATTAATTTTATTTTTGTTTTTTAATGACTGCATTATTTAATGAGGATAGCGGGAAAGATACTTATATAAGTATAGATAATAATTTAGGCCTTAGTAGCCTCAATTAATAAAATAATATTTTATAAAATTATCCAAATTTTTGTCGCTTCAGTCATTTCAGGGATACCATCTGATTTTAAAAACATTTTGCCAATTTTCATCTGAATAATATATAAAAAAATCTCTCAGACAACTTACTGGTGTAAATAACATGTTAAAAGTTAAATGTAAATAATTTGTTTTGGAGGGGCAATTGCGAATAGCCTTCCGCTTTTGTCGGGTAACTAGGTTATTTACACTCGTGAATATTAAAACAAAAGCCCAACACTGGATATAGACTTTTGAAGGTGTTTAACTGTTGTTGGTAATTCGGGAACCTAATACTTTTATGGCACTGAGTGAGAGGAAACAATAAGAATACATATATGAAATGTGGGACTTAGTAAATACACTTTGAATGAATTGACTCACCTGGTTTGTTATTCTTCAATTGTCAGGCATATATGACAACTAAATAAAATGACTTTTCACTCCTGTATAATAAAACAATTTATTTTGACAACTGTAATAAATGAATGTATAAAAGTCTTATAACTGTAGGCTTGATATTCTTAGTCTTCAATGTAGTAGGCTTCTCTTCTCAGGTAACCTCCTTTGGTCTTCATGTCCCAGCTTCAAGTGCCTTCTTCTCTCCCTGGCTTCCTTCTCCAGCTGTTGCTACCTGCTCCATCCTATTCCAACCTTCTTTCTTCATCAATTGTTTATCGAAATGAGACTTTTAAATAAATATAAAATTTAAAAAACTATGTTGTGTGCTTTATACCACATGATAGAAGTGAAAATATCAACAAGGTGAAATTAATAATATCAAATATAAATTTTTCTTTGTTCTGTATTCACAAATTAATAAAATTTACTAGATAAGATAACTATAGTTGGGTATAAACTATTTTTTGTTCTACATTTACAAAATAATATCATTTACAATTTATAGATCATTATAAAAAGAATGAAATGCTGAACATTTCTCTAACTTACAGTATGCAGGTCTGATTTTTAGTTTCTGAGACATTTTAATCCTTATGCAAAAACAGTTCAATTAGTCGACTCCTACCGACTTTACCTGAGCATTACACATCAGAAATCTGACGGCTCACTCTAATTCACCCTCCACAAAAAAAGTGCAAAACATGCCTCAAGAAGTTTATAAAATAATTTGATTTTTATTTTATTCCCTATTTATAACTATGCAAATATTGGGCTTTTCTTGATTGTAATACTGACCTTTAAAGCTCCATATTCAGTTTTGATATAAAATTCCTTTGGAGATTCGGATGCGCATTGTTCCCACTTGTCATAAAAAATAATTTTCTTAGAGTTTATTTCTCCAATATACAAATATCTCCTTCCTTTTCTTCTCCTAGCTCTTTAAGTACCACAACGTCAAGCCGCGGCCTTAGTCCACTGTTTCCACCTATTCCTCTTCATGGCCAATTTTTCATTCTATGAAATGTAAGAGTATTACATTATGGTGCTGTGTATATGTGGTTCCGGGTTTGTCCACTTGTCTTTTCCCTACAGGATAAGCTTCCATGCAATATTTTACTTTTCTGTTCTCCGGGAGTCTGCACACATGGCTAAATGAGAGCAGTTGGCGTTGTTCCTTTTTTCCCCTCAGTTACATGACTTTTAATTCTTCCCTGACAACTTCATTCCTTATACCGTTCCTTCTAGTTCATGTTTTGGAGCAATCGAGAATTCTGCCTATTACAGGAGGATTGGAAGGAAAATTGTTTTATACAAAACAAATTTGATGGCACTATTTATCTGTTGTTGTTTTTTTCAATCATATGGCTGATTTGGTGATATGCACAGTTTCCCTTCTGAATCCTGCTGTTTAGCTCATGTTCGACACTTCCATCTCTGCTTATTGTCATGCTCTGAATACTAATGGGCACTAGAACACACTCAAGAAATTAATCATTGCAGGTCAAATTTGCATTTATTCCATCTCGCCCTACTATCATGATTTTGCATTTACACCTTATATGTGTAACTTTTCTATATACTCCTCCCTCCGCTCTTCAACTACTTGTATCAAGTTCACTTCACAATCAGCTACTAGCACTCAGATTTCAGATTCAGCGACAGTGGCATCAGATTTCTGTAACCTATGAGAGATGTTGGTAAAGTATACATAACCAGTTTATTTAATATGTTGCCTACCATATTATTTTATTTCAATTTTTAACTACTTATAAAATCTTATTATTTTTACTTGCTCCTAGTATATTTGGTAGATTCTGGCAAGTTTAATAATTAATTGCTTTCGAATTCTATAATTGTTGATGTAAACTTCATGTTAAAAAAAAATTTGTCTCATAAGTGTATTGAATGTCATCATAAAAAATGTGCCAAAAATGACACCAAAAAATACTTTTATATTTAAAAATGTCCTAGCTATAATGCAGTTTATATTTAATTTGTTGTTGAAACAATAAATACTTGTTTATAAGCTATTTATAATTTGGGATAACAGGAATGCCTGGACCGCCTGGCTTCTCCGGTAAGGATGGACCTCCTGGGCCTCCTGGCTTCCCTGGTTTGAAGGGTCAATCCGGTCCACCGGGGATATCCGGATTACCAGGCCCCAAAGGATGGCCTGGAACAAGGGGATCCGATGGAGTTCCTGGTTTACCTGGTCTTTTGGTAATTATTGTTGGTTTATATTATGTCATAGTATATTTATTTATTTTAATATATTATAGATTTATATTAGTGATAATATATATATGTCTACTGGGGTTTAATTATTTGCAATATTATTTTTTAATTAACAATAATGATTTAATGAATCGTAATTTTTACTTTCACTTACCTATATATGAAATATATAGTAAGGATAAGTATTGCAATCGTGATAATTTTCATATCTGAGTTTTCAACGGAAATACTTGTTTTGAGGTCTCCTTAGTCCAAATAACCAAGTCCCACAACACTATGTGTGTCTGCGTGTATGTATGTGAACAGTCTAGCTCAAAAATGAAAAGTCGTAAGAAAGTAAAATTGCATATTTAAGCCTCAGATGTTACAGTAACTTTTTCCTTAAAATCAGCAAACTGGAAGTGCCACTTTATATCAATGATGAAACACATTTTTACAATTTTCTCAAAAATGGCTCCAACAATTTGGTTAAACTCGGTGTATCATTGTATAATTAAGTGATCTTTAATATCATTTAGGTCTTATCCCTATTGATCTCACTTTACAGGGCTTAAATGGCTAATGTTCATATACGTCTTCCTCTAAAGTACTTTTAATATGGTTTATTTAAAAAAATTAACTCTCTTTTACTGACAGTAACTATAAAAAATGGCTAAATATAAAGTTTAAAAGAACATGATAATTGGAAACGGTAGAAATAAAGAAAAATGCTTATCCAGGTTGAAAATGAATCTCCGGAAATAATAGTCAGAAGGTATACGTATAATATATATCGTTGGAAAGCGGAAAATTTTAGAAAAAATAATATAAATTCAATTAAGTTGTAGAAAGTAACGGAAAGTATTGAAAAAAATATAAATGATAATTTCAGAAAACTAACATTATTTAACATAAATCACATGTTTCAAATGAAATTAAATGAAATTTTCTTACTAAATGTAAACTTTTAATTTTTTTTGTAATTTTGAAATAAAAAAGTATTTAAAATCCACCGAATCATGACAATGCCATTGTTTAAAGTACTATTTAATTATACTTGTGTGAAAGAAGTGAAACATCAAAATATTTCATGGATATGTTTATAACCTTAAATACTTTTGTTGTAATTTAATAACTCCAGATAAGATATTATATTTAAATAATTAGGTATCTGTCGGCCATTTATTCCAAAAAATCATCAAGTAACCTTTTAGTAAATTAAATTAGTGAATAATTTGATGAATTTTCCCTTTGTGAAATTCTAACATTATTCACTTACAATTAGTGTGACAACTTTTGACCTGTCTGCTCACTGTCTGTATAGACATAACTTTTCCAACTAGAAGTATCACTAAAATGACATTACTCAAAAATGTTGAAATTGGAGTTAGTCATTCTGTCAACTGAAAGGCTCAGAGGCTGAAGTTATGTGGTTTATAAAACTAGATTTTTATTGCCCACCGTTGATATAATAAATAGATTGCACCAGATTTTTATAACATTAAAATCAATATTATAATTTTGTTTTCCTTTGTAAGTTATAAAAATAGCAATTGTAAACAATCCAATAATCTCGATAGCACCATATATCGAGTTCATTCTTGAACGATCTCCAAGGGTCTCTTAGGATCTGTAATTATGTAAAGAAAGAAATCTAATTTTTTCTTTAGTTCAGTTTAAAGTTAGTCCATATTCAGTCTGTTGTTTGAAGTAAGTTCTTTAAGAAGAAAGTTCGTGGTGAAACGTTATCAGTGTAAAAGTGACTGTGTTTATTCCACAAGTATCATAGGAATATTGTAAATTTATTTAACATATATTGTGAAGTGAACAGGTGTATTGTAACTAATTTAAACCACAAGGCCTATAGCAAGGATTTTAAACTTAAATTTATAAAAAAAATATAAATCAGTGATAGTAATAATTAATAAATTATTAAATAATTTATTGTTGTTTCTTTATCAAAATCATTTGATAAACATAGGAATGTGTAAATTGATGCCTATCTGTTAGGCTGCATTTCACGAGGAAAGAAGATATTCTTACTCAAGTTATCATAATATAATCCACTTAATTAATTAATTAATCCTTCAGCGACTCTTTGCTGATTTATCAGTTGATCCCAGAGCCATCTAATGGTTCTTTTGGCATTCTCTTGTTTCTTTCTTTTTTACTAAACTTCTTAGGAACCCATTTTATTTATTAAAGGGGATATTTATAGGTGGCATCAAAATAATCTTTTCAGTTGAAAGTGTTGCAGAGGATAGTTGATGCACCGTTCCATGTCAAAAATGAAATAATACACAAGGACTTAAGCAACCCAACAATTTTACACACTGCCAAAGATAATTACAACTGCCACCTAAGACAGACTTACAACATGAATCCACTGACAGAAATTCTTAAACGCACAGGAGATCCCTACAGTTCACCACTAGTATTATATAGATGGTGGCCAAGAGATCTGTTGAGATGATTTATAACCTGTGATAGGAAGCTATGAACCCATTAACAAAATTTGCTCATTGCAAAGCAATTTGCAGATTGCAAATTAAATTTTATGTCAGAATTTTACTTTTGTTTATAATAATATAAGAGGGTTTAATGCTCTCCATTTTTCAAAGTAGAAATGTAACTGGTAAAAATGAAGAGTATAGGCTAAATCTTAACTGCCTCTAATGTTGCTCCAAAAGTTAATTAGCAATAAATATGATAGTTCAATATATTGATAGCAAATATTGTGAGAAGCAGTGGCTGAATGTAGTGTTTGTTATATTAATATATATTCATTTGTTTTTGGGATTAGCCCCATACAAATAAAAATGGAGTGGATGCACACAATGTGATTATTACAATATGATATTAATAAATTAATTTGTTATGATCATAGTATTCTTTTGATAACAATTTTTTAGCTACACAAAACACTTTAATTAGAAAGAATATTACCATTAAAGAACATAATATAATATAACGTAATACAATATAATATAACAAAACATAACACAATAATATAATACAATATAACATGATGCTACAGAATACTTACTACTAAAACGCAAATCAAAATACTTATTGAATAAATAATATATAAGAGAAAAAAGTATTGATAAATTAAAACTTAAAATGCCTGTACATTTTGGATAAATTTTCTTAAATTGAGGCTATAAAGACTATAATATCCTATGAGATTTATAAATGAGGCAGGTTATGAAAAATTGGTATAAATCTTCCCTTTCATTCAAATTACACATGAAAATAATCTTTGTGTTTGAAGTTCTTATTTGCATTACAAACTTCATAAATCTGAATGGGATTGGAGGTTTAAGGACGGCCTGAGTTTCTAAATCTGGATCAAATATTAATTTATATGTAGTTTGAGTGGTTGGTAGAGGAGTCCATGTTTTGGATATTTCTTTGCCTTAACTTGCATTTAACTTTTTCCATAATAGTTTTTATTTGCACAGTTCTGGATGCATGACTTAGCTTACAAGGAACAGTGTCCCAAATTTTGTGCCTCCTGAGGAAGTGCCTCAACTGTAATATCCAATTATATTTCAATTCATTAGGATATTTCTCTGCCATCTCAATCGGCCTAAGTAAGCATTGTTTTGGATATCTTTTTTCATCTGTATTCCAAACTCTATCCTAGTTCCTCAGTCCCCAACCTAACTATGTAGTTTGTCGTGGAAGCAATAGATGATTATAAATGAGTGTTTATATTTATATATACATTTAATTTATTAAAGGCTCGATGACTTGATGAATTATTTATATCAAATATAAAGCTTTTAATATTTTCTTAATATGCTAATGCAATTTAACTAAGTATAAATAAGCAGGATTGTAATTTAACTGCTAATGTAAATATGATTTAGGGACCTCAAGGACCACCCGGAAATCCAGGGCCTCCTGGTGACCCCTGCTTTCCTGTGCCTGATTACATGACGGGTATATTGCTTGTGAAGCACAGCCAAACGTCTGCACCGCCCACCTGTGAGCCAGGCCACCATAAACTCTGGGATGGTTACAGTTTGCTTTATATTGAAGGAAATGAAAAGGCACACAATCAGGATTTAGGTAATCTGGTTTTATTTGAAAATTAACTAGTTTTATTTGTTATTTTCAAATATTTTGTTACAAATAAATCAATTCATAATAATAACATACTGGTATTAGTATTGTAAGGTTTCTCAATTGGGGCCTAAATTCCATTTCTGAAGGCTTCCCCCACTTTTTATATTTCATATATACACTTGTATTTAATCTGCTAACAAATTAACACCAACTACCCTTTTGGGATAACTGCTTAATAAAGTAGATAGATAGATAGATAGTTTATTTTATTTGTCTAAGGAAATTCCTGTACAAATAAATATAATGGTATAATTAACAATGTTAGATCTTGAGTCTAGTACTGCATTCAAACATAACATTAACAATGTCCACAGCATTAAGTATGACTAATATAATAACAGATTAGTAAACGATATATATATATATACATAACAATTAGTAAAACATTTTTTTATTTTATTTTTTTTTTTAAATATTCGAGAGGTATAAGACAAATGACAATATAAATAAGCATTAATATATGTTATATGATTAACTTTACCTCTTAACAGTTCAATGAACAGCCCTGTATGAAATAATACAGTTGGTTAATTTTTTTCGTAGTGTCTATTTTCAGTATCTCCTCCACATTAGCATCTTCTCTGGATTCAGTGATAAATGCCTTCAAGTACTTATTTCTTGGCTCGTTGAACTTGATACATTGGATCAGAAAATGAGTTACCGAGTCAGTTACAAGGCAGTTGCATGCACCACATACCTCACTGGATTTAATAGTGAAAGTAGCATCTTTTAAGTATATTTTCATAAAATCTTTACTTGCTACTCTGAGACGAGTAACGGCTCTTAATTTGTTTAAACTCAGAGCCCTGAACTGAAGATAATCCTCTGGTCTGGTAACATTAAAGGAGCAGATTTTTCTATATCTTGGGTTTGATTTAGAGTTTAACACTCTGTCGATGTCCTTGGATGCGTGATGATTTCTTATTTTTTCCATGATTTCATCTTTGAACCTCATCAGACCTTGAGAGAAAACACAAGAAAACAGCCCCTGACATCCAAGTTCGCCACAATCATCTTTACTTGGGTAACCCAGTTATAAGTTGGATCAGGTTTTCCAATGGATGAGTCTAGAGCTCTAAGCCTATTAAAGCATTGTCTAGGTAGTCTTTCATCACTCATTAAGCTTAGCTTTGTCCAATAGTTGATCACTTTTTTCAACACTTCAACACTTAATGGAGATTTCCCACTTTCAAGGCGAGCCACATAGTTCAGTGTATTTCTTGGCCAATGGAGCAATGATTTGATAAATTGAACTTGCGTCCTCTCCAAAACCTCCAGGTATCTCGTCCCCCAGATCTCTGCAGCATAGAGCAGTGTTGACGAGACCATCGAGTCAAAGAGGCTGGTTTTTGTCTCCCAAGAGTCGCTTTTTCCATTTCTTAGGATTGCCATCACTTTGGTCGCTGCAACAGATGATCTATGTAAGAAATGCTCCGTGGCTCTCTCAAATTTTCCAGAAGAAGCAAAGGGTACACCCAGATATGTGTAGTTTCTGGTATACTCCAAACTTGTGTCTCGCCAAGCCAAAGTCTCAAGTTTCTTCATCCTTGGAGATTTATGGAACACCAACACCTTAGACTTAGATGGATTTAGGGTCAAAGATTTGCTTCTACAATATTCGCTCAGTATATTGATGTTTCTTTGTGCACCATGCCACGAATTACTGAGGAGCACAATATCATCCGCGAAACAGAAGCATAACTACTTCATGGTTGTGGTCTATACTAATACCAACAGCTCCTCGGTCACGGAAGTACTCAACTATATCCAACACAAACAGGATAAACAATGCAGGACTAAGACTGTCCCCCTGAAGCAGGCCCAGACTGATACCAATCTCTTCTGACAGCTCATGTTTCAACTTTATCCGCATCAATGAAGCATCATATAGTTTCTTGAGAAGCCTAATTAGTTTTCCCCCCATTCCAAGAGAAAAGAGCCTTTCCCACAACAAATTTTGGTTGATAGACTCGAAGGCCTTCCTAAGGTCGACAAACACTGCGTAAACATAGCTGCCCTTTGATCTCAAATTAATGTTGACAACTGACATCAATGTGAATATGTGATCAATGCATCCCCTGCCCGTTCTAAAACCAGCCTTCTGTTCCTCCGGTATTAATTTTTCTAATTCAGCCCATTTCATGATTCTGTTCCTTAGAATGCTAGTGAACAACTTTGCTTAATAAAATATAAAAGATAAATTTTTGACTATTTTATTATCTTCTCAAAAAATATCTCGATAGATTACTTTTCATTGAAGAAAAATGGTCCCAGTATTGTACAATCATTATGTTTTTGAAACCGGGATGTATAATTCAAATTTGATGTGGGTGGTACTACAAGGCACAGATAGTATATTATATTTTTAATAAATAAACAATCATTATCATATTTTGCCTTAATATGAAATGTTCACTTTTACAGGTTTTGCTGGATCATGCATCAGAGTTTTTTCAACAATGCCATTTTTGTTCTGTGATGTGAACCAAGTATGTAACTACGCAAGTAGAAATGATAGGTCATATTGGTTAAGTACGAATGAGCCCATTCCAATGATGCCCGTTGAAGAAAGAGATATTGAAAAATACATTTCCAGGTTGGTTTAGAAATTTTTGAGATTTATAAGAGACTTGAAAACATAATATAATTTTTTTTTCCGTCTCAGGCATTGAAAGCACTTTGGTTTATGATGTTGTCAAGCACACGTTTTCTGCACAAGCGTTAGCCTGCTAAGTCACTTCACCCTCCCTCCCCCTGTCCGAGGCAAATATCATTTTCTACTGTAAAATTACACAGCGAGCATAATTTGTTTCCGTTATGAAATCTATTCTTATTAAAGAATAACAGTTCAACCTTCTTAACTTTGAATATTCTACTGATCGAAGTAGTCATTTTTGCTATCACTGACACAAGTAAGTCTGGTTAGAGCTAGATTTTGAAAATTGATATGATCAAAATTTTCTAATGAAATCTTGTATGTAGGACTTACCAAACATTTCACAATCTTTGTTAAAAAAATATTTTCCTTTTTATTTGAGAAGGAGTTAATCGGGAGGTGTGGTCAAATAAATACTAAATTGAAATATAGTAATTATTTAATTTTTGCCGACGTTTCGACCCACGTCTTCAGGGCTACAAAAGATACAAAACATTGTGAAAATAAAAAAATAAATATAATTAGATATAAAATAAGAAGAAGTTGTCAGATACAGAAATAAATAGATGATATCAGAGATATAGTGGGTGACAATGTAGTTAAAATATCAAGTATTATATATGTGGAAGATACAAAGAAATGGAAAATAAGTATGAATAAAAATAAAAAATAAAGGAGAATATAGCATGTAAGTTAAAAGTAAACATATTGCGATAAAAGATAAGGAATAAGTGTATAACAAACTAACAGAGATTACATTTGATAACTGTGGGTTAACAGATAAAGAAAATGAATTTTAACGAATAAATAGATTGAAAATTGAATGAGTATTGTTATCTTTCCTTTTTATTATTTCATTAACTGATATATTAGAATATCTGTACTGATAAGCTTAAAAACAGTACTATCCTTAAAAAAATATATATATATCAGGTCACTGTATCTATAAGGTAAATAGGTAAAAACTTTATTATCATAATCTACTGAAATATTAATCCTATTTTAATTTTAGGTGTGTTGTTTGTGAAGCTCCTTCGAACGTAATAGCGGTTCACAGCCAGTCAGTTGTAATCCCTAATTGTCCTCAAGGATGGACTGGTTTATGGATCGGTTACAGTTTTGTGATGGTAAGCCCATATTAGTGTTATTTATTTAGTCATCGATTGAAAAATATTTAATTTAAAGTTATTCCAATAAAATTAGCTCAAAGAACAGCAATGAGGTGAGTTCCCAATTAATAACCAACAGAGTTAACTCTAAGTTGGATACTGTTTTGATTACTTAATTTTATACCCTAATGAGAGAATTTGAAGTTTGTTCCTTTTTTCCAAGTGAATTTCAGATGTGACATCACAAAAACATAAAAACATTTGTATATTTTAAACTACAACAATTCTTTCCAGAGTAAAATATAAATACTAAATTGAAGACCTAAAAATTATTTCAAATATAGAACTAGCAATGCACCTTTAAGCAGAAGTCAGCCAAATAAAACATTTTATGGTTCTAATTTTGTTTTGAATTTATCCATTAAATTGATGAAAAGTGTCTTGAATTTTGAAGTTAAATGCCTTGATATACTTAAATTAGCATTAATTTTTTCCTGTCATGTCACTTTACATCATGTTTGTTCTCTTTTCAATAACATATGCAGCCTTGAATTCCTTAAAGATCAGGAAATCTGCTTGAAGTTTTTGCATTGGGAAAAAATCAGAAATTATGTTTAAAAAACTGCTGGCTATCGGAGATTTTTAGTCTAATAATTTCATTTTTCCATTAGTACTTGTTAGCAAGTGTATAAAATATTATGAAGAGGATCGATTTTGTAGTATATAAATGATTAAAATGAGCCCTTACTCATTGATGATTGCTCAATAAATGTAAAAATAAATATTAGCTTTTGCCAGATAAACTATTAGGCTTAACAAAGTTTCAGGGTGCAGTTTTTAATGGATCGTTGCAGATGTATTATTGCATAATAAAAAAAAATCTTGTAACAGAATTCAAGTGATAAAGAATGTAAGCCGGGTGTTCCGAAAGTAGAGGAAAATATTTGAATGAGTGATAACAGTCATCAAGAGTTACAAAAACATTTATGTAAATAATGGCTCTATTTTCAGCAGTACAGTTGAAAATCAATGTTTTATATTTTTTTGAGTGTCATGTTTTTTGTTGAATAGGAAACGATAACTAAAAAACTAGGGATGGGCGATAGTTGATAGTGCTATCGATAGCCCTTAGTCTTAGTGACTATCGATAATCGATCATCTCTTAGAGACAATTTATTTTCAAATTTTATACTTAAAGTAATAATTTTAATGAGACATCTTCATACTTCTACCTATTTATTGATGCACAAGCTATAGTGATGATATAACAATGTAAAAGAGAAATGTTTAATTATGGAAAACTGTTCTAAAACCTTACATTAAGAAAATAAATGGATAGAAGTGTGAAGGCTTGTTTAAAACTATTCTTATCAATATGTTAAACTGAAACAAAATTGAACAAGGAGCCTTCAAGGTTAAAAATAATACAATCTCAAATCATGTTGCTAACAATACTTTGTTAGCAAATTAAATTTAGAAATCTACAAACTTGGAAATTCTCAAAGACTTAAGCATTTCTTGCCCCCTATTTTTAAGATATATATATTTACTATACGATAGTTAAAATAATACTGTAGGATGTTTCTTTTATGAGTTTTACATTAATGGAAATGAACTTAATTTGTTTTTCTATATATGTAAATGTTTTAATTGTTTATTTAATACTTTTTATTAGTGCCTTAACATAAATCTTTCAGAATGTATCGAATATAAATGTTTATCATTGTTGTAACCCTTTGAAGAGGACATTCGAGCGGCTAAACTAAGTTCTTTTTTTTTTTAAATCATAAATTATTCACGATTTATTTTTTTTATCATCCTCCAATTATACTACATATATCCCACTTTTAGAAAAACTTCCTCATATGGTCAGCTTTAAGTCGGTATTAATTAAGTTAAGGTTTATTAGGGGCGGTTAGATTTATTGTGTTAAAAAAATGAAGTGATTTTATATCCTCTCATCTAAGAATGATCCCCGTGTTTTCAGCGAAAATGACTACAATAAATTATTACAAAGCTTTTATTTTTTTGTTTTTCCATGACCTGGGATGTATTATAATAAACATAATTTCCTAAATATACTATTCATTTATTACAAGTAAAAATGATGATTTTTCGATTATTGATCATCTAAAGTGTGTTTTTTACTAAGAGCTCTTTTATAAGAATTGATCGGCATTTATAAGTGACAAAATAAATGTTTCTAATCCTAGTATTTACATTTGAAATAAAGAAATCTGTTGATTGCTTTAATTATTTCATAAAAACATAATTATTAGGATCAGGAACAATTAATTTGTCACTCCTATATCTGGATGAAAAATACAGTTTCGTAATCACATGAAATACTAGTTATACACTTTATATGAAAAATTATTCTTTAAATAAATAAATAAAAAGTGTATTTAGGTGTACCTGGATTAGAAGCTTGTTAAACGAGGAAGTTTTTCTAAAAGTAGGGCATCTGAACTATAATTGGAGGATTGTAAAAAAAATTGAGAATAATTTTGACTTTTAAAACAGAACCTAGCTTAGTTTAGCCGCTTAAATGTCTTCTTCGAATGGTTTTAACAATGATAAACTCTACTTTCATTTCAAGTAAATTTGGTCTACTTTATTGTGAAGTAATTTTTAATTATCGCTTTCTGTTCAACAAAAAACATGACTTACTTAAAAAAAAAATATTAAATTTCCTACTTTTCTTCTGAGAATCAGGCCCAATGTTTATATAAACTTTTTTGTAGCTGTTGAGGTCTGCTATCACCCATTGAAATATTTCCCTCAACTTTTGAGACACCCTGTAACTAAGGTTCAGATTTCATTTTTTGAATAATTAAGCAAATTTCATATTTAGCTAAAAACTGGAAATATCTGTGCGGCTGGTTGTGGTGGGAACTGAAGGAGTAGTCAGGGTCAACCATAGGGTGATACATACTGCTGCCAAACACGATATTACTTAACTGCTCTCAGCTCCTAGCTTATTTTATTTATTTATAAAAGATAATAAAATACATTTTAAACTAAATTCTTTTATTCTGAAATGACAAGGTGAAAAAAAAAAAAACTAAGGTGTGTGCTTTAGACTACACAATAGAAGTGAAAACATCAAGAAGGCGAGATTAATAATATGAAATTAAAATTATAAATAATAGCTCATTATAAAGAGGATGAAATGCTGAAAATTTCTCTTACTTAAAGTATGCAGTTCCAATTTTTAATTATTCAGATATTTAATCCATATCTTCAATAAAACTCATTATCATTTGGTTTTTGACACTTTTTTTCCCTTTCCGCCTCTGTAACATGGCATCTAGTTAACATACAATTTTGAATAATAGCTCATTACAAAGAGGATGAAATGCTGAACAATTCCCTTGCTTACAGTATGTAGGTCCGATTTTTAGTTTCTGAGATATTTTAATTCATATGCAAAAACACTTCAATTAGTCAAGTCCAGAAGACTTTATCTGAGTGTTACACATCTGTCGGCTCAATCTAATTCACTCTCCACAAAAAAAGTGGAATACGCGCCTAAAGAAGTTTTCACTTAAAAAAAAAATGGAAAGATATTTTCTAGATGGAAGTTTTTAAGCTGCAAACACTAGTATAAGATATCCAATGGGCTAGACATTCACAGCCCCTGACGTCACTTCGCCTCTGCAACCACGTCATGTAGATCCATCTCCACTACTTTTCTTTAATGTCAATTATCTTTGCTAATATGCATAACACAAATTCTAGACTATTTGTGTTTTTATTGTTATAACCTAATATTTCCAAAAACGTTTTTATGATAAGTTATTAGTTATGAGGCATTATTAATTATTTGTTCTCCGCTAGCACACGGCTGCGGGAGCTGAAGGAGGCGGCCAATCATTGGCTAGCCCAGGATCCTGCCTCGAGGACTTCAGGGCGACGCCGTTCATAGAATGCAATGGAGAGAAGGGAACGTGCCATTATTTTGCCAACAAACTTTCCTTCTGGTTGGCTACAATTGAGCCTCAAAACCAATGGCAGCCACCACAACGAGAGACCATCAAAAATGGAAATATCAGGCAACGTATCAGTCGGTGTCAAGTTTGCATTAGGACATAGCTTCTCTGATTATAAAGGTAAATAATCTTTCATAAAATATTTCTCTAGATTAAAACAAAATTAGATATTTTAAGTTATTTGTTTATTGTGATGATCCGAGCATATATTTTTATGGAATTATTCGAATTTTGTATTTCATATTTGATGTTAAATGAATTTACTATTGCATATTTTGATTATTTCTATTCTAGTAAAATTTTAAATCCTTTTTATAAATAATTATCTATTGCTGTTATTCTTTTGTTACTAATTGCAAGCTTGAGTTAATTCAATATTTTAGTTTTTGAAAATTGTTTCATTTTATGTTTTTGAACATAAACAAATATACCTTTTATATCACTTTTATTATTTTTTGTCACATTAAATTGAAAAAAAATTAAATTAATTTCCATTTTATTTTTCATTTTTTAAGATGAATTCTAATAAGTAATAAAAAGATTTAGGCTTTATGCATTTCACCATTTCTTTATTAATTTTTATTATTCTGGCAATCTTTTGGCTTATAACACCATTTTCAAGTCGTCTATAAAGGCATATTTAATCATTAATATTCACAAAATCAACATTTAACTTAATTCAAGAGTGATGTTAATCGTAATTTCAATTTAATATTGAATAAATCTTATCCCAAGTGGGATTGAGTCAATACATTTTAAAATTACTTAATTTTTTTTTAAGTTGAATAACAATATTCCATCAATAAATTATGAAAAAATTTGTTATTTCATGTTGAAAGTTATTTATTTGATAATAATTATAATTTATAATTTGTTATAGTATTGATTGAACCACAGTCTCGATGAGCAAACTGTTCATCCATCTTCACTGCCATTAGATATGCTACATGTAAATGATGTTTCTTATTTCTTAGTGATTTTATATACATAGTCTAATAGTAATATATTTACTTGTTGAATAGATATGTTTTTTAATAATGAGAATGTTTAAATGTGATTAGTAAAATGTTGATATACAAAAATGATCTGTAAATAAAACTCGGTATATCAATATTTTTTTTTAATAATTGTTGTATATGTGCTGTCGTTACTACGGTGAGGAAAATATGTGCCATAAATTATAATCAGTGTATGACTTAAAATAAATATTTGTACAATTTTGTAATTTTATATGAAATTAGGTTATTCATTCTTGCTTATAGAGTTGAATTAATTTGTATATTTATTACAAATTATTAAAATAGATATAAGTGTGAATAAGACGAATTTGTGAACTAATTCTTATTTACTATGCCATCTGCTTTGTGCCGTGTTCTGTTTATATAATTTAATAAATTTTGTTTATTAATTATATCCTGTGTTACATGATTATATATATTATGTATCTTATGAGATCCTTTTATTTAACACTAATTATAATTATATACCTATCTTTTTGGGTTTACTCACGATGATCAAAAGTCTTGTTACTGATAGTCTCTTTAATTCATTTCTTAACAATCATATTCAGCATAATTTTGCTTCTGATTAATGGAATTAATATAAATCTTTTTTTTCTTTTTTTTTCATAAAACAAGAGGATTCTTAAGTTCCTTTCCATTTTTTAATTTCAAAGTTAGTTTCAGCCAGAACAATATTGAAGAACAAGCCTCTATTTCTGCTCTGGGCAGATAAACTTTAGCTGGCTCTCCTTCCCTTTTCAACCTCTTCTCCCTCCCCCTCCTCCAATCACAATGAATTTTACAAATTAAGTTTATTAATTATCACTATTATACACCTGGAATCAAAACCTAATTTTTTTTAAGACATGTTGTTTGTCTTTATTTTTATTTAATAAATGGTTGTCACTATTCTATAGAGCTATTATAACTAGGGCCTGGATCTGAAGATCTTAATTTACCAAGAAATAAATCATAAAAATCAATTTTTAGATCTAAAAAAGATCTTAAACCATTTAATAGCAATAGTATATCAGCCTTTCAGTTGACAGAATGACTAACTCCTTTTTCAACATTTTGGAGTAAAGTCATTTTAGTAATATTTCTAGTAGGAAAATTTATATCTGTACATACAATATGTTGATTCCATAGTAGATGATTACAGTTTTGAAATATACAACTGTGAATAAAGGTATAAATTTTCTCACTAGAAATATCACTAAAATTAATAATAAAAAATGTTGAGATTCCAGTTAGTTATTCTGTCAACTGAAAGGCTCTATAGTACTAAAATATAAAAGTATTACTGGAGCTTGAACATTGTTTTACCTAAATAAACATGGTAAAACTGAGTATGAACTCTAAACCATAATGTTTACAAAATTAGAATTTTAAGAATTAACATTACTTAACTACAAAAAGAGTCTGTTCCTAAACACAGCGCTAATTCCTTCCATGGATTCCATCAATTGATTAAATCCAGCAGTGATTTATACTCAGTTTAGAAACGATCTGGAGGGTTCCATAGGATGGGTAACATTCCTGAAAGGTAACTAAACACATGAACAATAAAAAAATTTTAAAGAAATATCCACCTACTGAATTGTTGAATTTCAAAACAAATAAATAGAACAATTAATGTCCTGAGCTCAGCACTGACTTGGGGAATTTGCCCATGTAGACAAAAAGTAAACATAAAACTATGTGAAGTAAATTGAGATATAACTACATTGAGGTTTCATCCAGCGGATGCATTGATTCCAAAAGCTTAGCCATTGGTGATTCAGTCGATGAATAAATTAACGGGCTTCATTCTGTTGATTAATTTAGGAACTTTCTCAAGTATTTAAACAGACCAATCGTGTCTGTTTAACTTAATAACATCTGAAATTTATGTTGATGAAACAAGTCAACATGGAATTTCAAAGTGTGCCTCTTCACTCTCTATGAAAACTGTGTTGTATACAAAATAAGTTGTTAGACAGTTCGCTACCAATCTTTAATATCGCTAGCATCATCCTGTTTCAGAATTTTGAGAAACGATTTCACAAATGTTTGTAAAAAACAAGTTTGAGTGAGTAATGTTCTGATTCCAAGGAACACACACTTAAATTTAAACACCAAACTATGTTAAGACTATTCTTAGCCAATGGTGAAAAGGTAATAAGGTCTGGTGTCAAAGAGTCATGTTTGCGTTAGTGCCACACCTTGTTTTATTTAGGGTAGTCTTAAAAATTAGCATGGTTTGTACTATAGAAATGTGACATATTGTTATCTTTGAGAAATGTCTTCTCTTAAATTGACCCCCCAATATGCTCAAAAGATTGTCCAGAGCTTTATTTATAGAGACTGAATACAATATTTACTAGAAGCTATGCAAACATGAGTGTCAACTTTTCCAGAGTGATTGAAGTTTATGGTTCTTGTTCTAAGCAAAAATGTATTTTACCATGGAAATAAAATCACACTTCAAGTAAGCCGATTTTTATGAAAAAGTTGATGTATGTACAAACCTTACTACTTTTCGTTTTTGAACTAGACTGTTCACATACATATACCCAGAGACCATTTTGTGGGACTTGGTTATTTGGATTCAGGAGACCTCAAAAAATGTATTTCCGTTGAAAACTCTGAGTCAAAAATTTTCACGATAGCAATACTGTCCCTTACTATATATTTCATATATAGGTATGTGAAAGTAAAAAAATCTTGAGATTTTATTATTGCTCAACCCTCTTAGCACTTTGATTGATTTTTGATGATCCAGCTAAAATTTATAGTCCATGGTACATACCCCTTTTTATCAAATTATTAACATCCGGCTTGAACTTCGTGAATAGCTTCATCTCATCGTTTTTATTATGATGATATCACATCGTTAAAACTTTTTTATGAAAATTCTCGGAATGAGGGTATTTTCAATCTGGAAATAGGCAAACTTTGTCTATTTAATTAGATAATAAAAACTCTTGAACACCTATTTGCTTTCCACTTAAATCGTTAGGTAATTTAATCATGAAATCGAGAATGAAGTTGGCCTACAAAAATATTGGGCCATTTGGCATCCACATTATCAAAATAACAAGATGATAAATGCCTAACAGCCCAATATTTTTTTAGTCCTTTTTTTCGATTTTTTTTTTTTTAAGTGATAACTTCTTTAGGCAGGTTTCACACTTTTTTTGTGGGGAGAGGATGAAACTGAGCCTTCAAGTTCAGACGTGTAATGCTTATTCAGGTAAAGTCGGCTCGAGTCTACTAATTAAAGTGTTTTTGCATATGTCTTAAAATATCTCATAAACTAAAAATCGGACCTGCATACTGTAAGTGAGAGAAATGTTTAGCATTTCATCCTCTTTATCATAAGCTATTATTCAAAAGTGAATTTTAACGCTGTGTTATAGAGGCAAAAGGGGAAAAAGTGTTGAAAACCAAATGATAACACGCTTTATTTAAGATATAGATTAAAATATCTCAGATACTAAAAATCGGACCTGCATACTGTAAGCAAAGGAAATGTTCTCATTCTCTTTGTAATGAGCTACAAATCAAGATTGTATTTTGATGTGAGGGCGAGTGAGAGTCGGAAAGGAAAAACGATAGCACCAAAAGATCAAATAAATACAACTGTTCTCAACATTTGGACTAAAATATCTCAAAATTTTAATACAATGGAGAATTCAGAAACTGATTTGCAGAAGTCAATATACATTTTTTTTTTTTAAATTAATCATCAGAATAAGAAATAATAACTTGTGTTTCTAATTGATTTTCTGTTGCATTGGTTTTGACAAATTACTGACCCCTGTTACAGAAGTTATATTTTAAAAAATGACAGAGTTTTTGTTAGACATTTAGCAAATAGATTTAAATCAAAAATACTCATCACATATTTTAATTGTGATAAACATACCGCATCATTTTTAGAGTGTGATACAAGTGACGATCGGTCAGAGCAAAGTTTACTAGAATAATTTATACACAATTATAGTTGTATATATTGTTAATGTTATCATTTTGAGAATATAGAAAAAAAAAAGTAGTTTATGCACAACTATAGTTTTATAAATTCTAAATGTTACTACTTTGTGAACTTAGAACAAAAAAATAATTTATATTTCATATTATCTATCTCATCCTGATGATGTTCTCACTTCTATCGTGTGGTCCAAAGCACACATCAGTTTTTTTTTCCATCTTTTTGACCAATCATCTTATTCAACTGGAAATCAAATGGGTAATTACGAGTTTTTAGAACTTAATTAAATTAATTAATGTAATGAAAACCGAATGAAAATTTTCGTAAATAAAAAATGTATAGGTTACGATGAGACGAAGCCATTCACAAAGGTTTTAGGCAGATGTTAATAATTTAATAAAAGAGGGTCTGTGTCACGAACAATTAGTAAAGATTGTTTCAGTAGTTATAAATGAAAACATGTTCTATCCTTATGATAGTATAATATATAGACAGAATAGGAAATAAAAATAAAATACATTTAATGTCTTAAGCACACTTATATTAAAGATTTTGTGATAACACAAAAGTTAAAGTTAATACAGAATATCAATTGAAATTTTTCAACAATCCTATTAAGTGACGGTGCTTAAAATGAACATTAAAAATCCTTTAAAACATACCATCTCATCAATCATAAACATAACTAAAATAAAAATTATGATTGAGAAATGATAAAAGGTCAACAATATCAAAACAAAAATAAATAACAATACATCTTGAAATAGCTGATAAAATATTCATGTCATTTGAATTAATAATATTTCAATAATTTAAGTATAATCATTCATAGGCAATAAATAACTTTTTATAACTTTTATGAACAGAGATAAAGAATTCATTAATTCAATAATAATACGTTTATACTTCTTTTATATATATTTTTTTTTTTAATATAATCTTAAATAATATTTTAACATGCTATGATTTGCAGACACAACATCAAAAGCTACAGCTTAAATATAAATTAAAAAGATTAACAGATTCCGAATAAAATATCACAAAAGGCCAATATCTTTATAGTTCATAAAAATATCATAAAATAATAAGATAAATTATATTAACTTGCAGGTAGCCATTTTAAAATTTTTTTTTTTAGAACTTAAAATAAAATTGTTCGATATTATTTTATGCATAAATAATAAATATACACTTCTTTAATGGTAACAAAAGTTGTTACAGTAAATCACAATTAAAATTGAACTAACTAGCACAATGAGGGAATGTTAACAGGGTAAAGGGAAAATAAATATGTACATCGACAAGGGAAAGAAAAAAAAAGAGGGGGGGTCCGTTACATTCTATCATATATCATATAATATCGGGTCGGATTAACATTAAATTTGTACTAAATTATAAGCCTTTTCATTCACAAGATTAGGTCATCTCACTGAACAGATATAGAATTAATAAAACAATAATAATATATGATAAAACTAAACAAGAAAAAAAAACATAAATATTAGTAATAACCTATATGATAAATATAAAATAATAACTAAGGTCTTTATTTCCTCGCTTGGTGGCCCATTTGGTTTGCATACACAACATATATAATATATTTATATATATATATATATATATATATATATATATATATATATATAAAACAGTTAAAGCTAACTCTCAGTCTAACAACACTGCACAACTAACAGGACTACAGGCGATGTTACAAACCTTATACGCTAAATAGATAAAGAGGAAACGTACAAAGTGTATATACGCTTGGGTTAGTAGCACGGGTTAATTATTCAATCCTTATAATGCTTATAGTGGCCACACTTTAAATAAATTACATTATTTTATTTGACTAGGACAACATCAAAAGTCACAAATCTTCTTTCAACTTAAACACCAACTTACAAATCCATCATTCCCCCTATTGTTTCTTTTTTTTTTTTTTCTTCTTCTTCTTCCCAGTCAACTTTTTTGGGTAAGTTCTTTAAATTGAGAAACGAAAAGTAACAAAACAAGAAAAATAAATTATATACATAAATAAAATATGCCAATAGGGGCAAGCTGATGAGCTACTAATACCATGTCTCATAATATTACAAAGACCCATAACTAGGACTACTAGAACCCTCACTAGGCCTAAATGCAATGTAAGACTAGCACGATACAATCTGATTTCAATCATTTATTTGTTTTTGTTTTGTTTTTTATTCAAAAATCTCACAAGCTAAAACCTTAGATTAAACTGCACACTACAAGTTTTCAATAAAAACTTACTTGGAATGTAAATGTAAAAATATTTCTATATTTTATCCGAAATTCTAACAAAGCCCATGGGCAATTAAAAAAAAAATATCACATTTTGGTACTTTTCACTTCAATTAAAAAAAAGTTTTTTCTTAATTTAAAAACCTAACTAATGCAAGGTCCATTTTTCTTTTCTTTTTTTTTTTGTTATAATTTTTAATAAAACACCTCAACAGGTGATAATTTATAAAAATTATTTCATATTGTAGAGACAGTTTACTAAACATATCAATAATTATTGTATTGTATGTATAAATGGTATCCTGAGTAATTCAAAAATGGTATATCTTAAATGTAAGCATTAAAATACTGAGAATATTGTAGTGTGCAAAGTAAAAGGTTTGAAGCCAGCCTTGAACAAAAACAACTTACACATGTAAATGTAAACCAACAAGTAATCAACAACTTATCTTTTAAAGGCAAAACTAAATAAAACATGCAAAGCATAGCTCTGCATTTCTCTGATCACATTTAACAATTATCAATATAACAAAAATAAAATATTAAAACTTCAATGTTAAACTCGCAAAAACAAAATCTCCTACTAAAAAATTACTGTTAGCATTCTAGGAATATCAACAAATATGCACAGTATATATGCAATAAGCAAAATATATATATATAAAAAAACTAATAAAATCAATAAACAATAACAATTATTATAACTTGATGTAAAATAAATATCATTTTTGCTTACATTCATTAAATTATATAATTGAAAACCAACCATATAATTTGTTAAAAATATTTGTATGGTTGAGAGACACAACACCGATGATATATACTATAATACTAGCAGATAAAAATAAATAAAACTAAATAAATAAAGAGAGGTGAAAGAGTCAAGTTGAGAGCTAAGAGCTATGGTATTAGGCAGTTCCAAAGCCGTAGACTTCGAGGACCCTGATTTCAAAGTCCCTTCCTTGGCAGAGAGGAGGGTTGTTGAAGGTCAAGCAGCGGTCAGTTTTTCCAAACCGAATGTTTTCATCCATCCAAATTGCTTGACCATCTCTGGAAAAAAAAAAGTGTTAATCTTAAAAATATTAGTTTATTTATACATTTTTTAAAATTTTAATTAATTCCTTTTGGGATAGTAATAACTGAAAGGTTGAACTCTAACAACTGTCACCTCACCATTCATAGACAGACACAAAAACAACTATTATAACTTTCTAAACTTTTATAAGAATGCCTAGGTTATAAACAAGTAATGATAAAACAAAACTGAATTAAAATAACGATTGTTTCCTCTAATCCTAAATTTATTAGCTAAACAAATAACTATAATACAAAAGTGCAAACTTTATACTATAATGATTTTTATTTATCGAATATTAAAATCCAAATAATACGTTAGAACGCAACCCCCACTCCTGCGCCTCACTCCAGTCTTGTTCTGGCCATTGGCCAGGATGGATGCAAAATCATCTTTCAGTTCCGGAATGCTTTTGAGGTAACATCTCTACAGTCATAGAAAAGTATATAGCGGATAAAGACCACCTTCAGTCGATGGAGCAGCCTAACTTTGGAGCTACCATAATGACAGTCCAATCAAACAGTACCTTACACATTATTTTATAATGAAAGATCATATAAACTTGAAGTTTATTTTATTATGTTCATAAATGTTTTGTTTATTAAATACAATATTAAGTGTACCGATGTCGTTTATTTGATCCTTAGCATTCACAGTCCATGAACCAATTAAGCCCTCAGCATCCATTAAATTTATAATAACAAATAATAATTCAATATTTTTAATTTAATTCACATTTTAAATATCACAACAATACATTTAATGTAAAGAATAATTTGCATCCAGATGTTATGATATAATTATATAATATTTAAAAAACCATGAATACGGAGTTGATTACAATGTAAATTTGCTATTACTAATTGGCTTTAATGATTTTCTTTAGAGAATCTCGAAGTCACAATTTGAGCATATTATTGGCAATATAACAATATTTATTTGTTTTGTCTACTCAAATTGAAATTATCTAAAATAAATGATATTTCCAAATAAATATTTTGTTAATACGTCTTACCCTCCTCCTATGGTGATCATCTTAGTGTCTGCAGCCATGAACAACTCCGCAGCATGGTGAACAGACTTTCCATCATCCATACCAACCCAAGGGTACTTGGCTCGCTCTGGATACAGTGAAAACAAAAAGGTTTCTCCGGTACCAAAGTACGCATTGCGATTTCCGCGCTCATCTTTCTGATTTCTCTCAACCCAGCGTGATGAACAGTAAGCTCCAAAAACCTGATAAAATAAAAACGATTAAAAATCTCACTTTCTGCTACTTAAATTAATTTTAATTTATAATTTTAGTTGGGTAAATTGTGAGATATTATTTTTGAAGGGGTCAAAGTAAGATATATTATTCAATTGGGAGTAATAAGAGGCGAGAGAGCTTGATGAGCCAGGAAAGAAAAAGTTTTCTAGAGTTGAGAGGAATTATGGATTAACGTTTCCTAAAACTTTATTACTAATATAATTATGCACTTGTAATCTTTAAATTTATCAAATAATGCAAAGGAAAGATATCAGAAGGCCTACAAAGGCTAAAAAAAACAGTAGTCAAAGGAAAAGAGACAGAACGAACAAAAAGATGTTTTGAGGGGCATACAGGATACAGACAAATGGCAAACATGGAAAATATAACACTGGTGATGGTAGTATTACAAAATATAAACGCGGAATAAGAATTAAAAGATATCTAGCAGGCTTGACATTCCTCTTCCTAACGCACTGGGATGGATCGAGTGCACAATGAATTAGACTCAATTGTGCAGTGATCAATTGCGTGTAAATTGCTGAATGTGCATTTTTAGACAAAGGAACGGAGAAAAAAGGAATGAAGGAGCTTGTCCATGGAACAGTGTCCAGCAGGTAGCAGCAATAAGAAAGGGGCACTGGCATCAGAGAGAAGACTTCAGCATTTATATTTTGTTAAAATAAATTAGTTGTGTTCCTCAGAAGTGAATATCTTCCCTTTTATTCATTTTTCTTACATGCCTCAACATTTTTCATTCTGACAACTGACGATCGACAGAACTAGATGAGTTTAAAAAAAAAAGGATTAACTATAATTGTTTAAGATTGTAAATACCTGGGGCACGAACAGGCCTTTGCCTATCTTAAAAGCACCTCAAGCTAACTTGGGACAGTTCATTCCTATGATAGATATCTGGAATAAAATTCTATTCCATCTTCTCCAGAGTGATTGCCTGGGCATCTTCTCTCCATTACTGAAACTAACAGCTTTGGACTCAACTTACAGAGGGTCACTCTGTAGAAAAGGATACCTCAGAGGTTCTTGGATGATTCCTCAACCCAAGACTTCCCCTTTCATGACCGAAATTTGTTTTGGTATGCTGTGGATGTACTCATTGTGAAATGTAATGTGCCTATTGTCACAACTACATTCTGGTAGGACCAAAACGCTTTGTTGTTTAAGGGCACCCTCAGTAGCATAAGACATATCAGTGATAGTGGACACTAAGGTGCAGGCCATGCAGGCCACTGCAAGCGTCTCTACTGCATCCCATTTACTGTCAACCACTTTCCCCTCAAACGT
Organism: Nezara viridula; assembly: GCA_928085145.1. Classification (NCBI taxonomy): domain Eukaryota; kingdom Metazoa; phylum Arthropoda; class Insecta; order Hemiptera; family Pentatomidae; genus Nezara; species Nezara viridula. Next base: position 20,052,995 of record OV725077.1, read on the forward strand.
AGACTACAAAGCTCTCCTATTTCCTCTTCCGAGTAATATAGTTCCTGTCAATTCCATGGAAACTTGTAAACGCCACATTTCCGATAATACAAAAAACAGTATTGATTAATGATTATCATTGGAAGAGGGCACCAAGTTTATTTGCCACAATGTATCATCGACCGACATTGAGTTGGAGTATGATGACCCTACTCAAGAAACTACTTTGGCAACCTCATTGGCCCACTTTACACACACATGGCATTCCTAACTTGTGCTTCCATTGGTTAGAAGATGCATTAGCCCACTCACAGTTTATACAGGATTGGTCAGCTAGATCTTTTTTTTTGGCTCTGATATTTAGTGCACTATAACAATTGAAGATCATCGACTGCCAACCTCCATATAAGTGTTGTATTTTTAGGAGTAGAAAATTTAGTTTAAGAATAACAAAAATCAGCAGGAAGTGTAATGATTATGATGAAAATTTAAGGAAGAGGTCATTACTTGAGATGCAAAACATTTTGAAATAAATTGCCATGAAAATTCATGAATTCAAAGCACAAAATAAAGTAATGGAGCCACTCTAGCATAGTCCATCCATAAAGGGAAATGAAGAATATTATGTCACAGTAGTCATTGCCAAGACAGTCCTCCAGGGTGAAAGTTTATTAACAGCATCATGGAGAAAGTTACAACAGAATTCAAAGCAAAAATAATAAGGAGGAGAGAAGGACGACGTTGAGAAGACTATATTGCAGAACGACAGGGCTCTGATGGAGCTGAAGACTTTCATATAAGGTGCAATATTCAAGTGGAGGAAATAGATGAGGTAGGCTACAAGCCCATACAGGGATTAGAAGAGCCTGGTTTAACGTCCAGCCTAGGAAGTCTAATATCTTGAGAAAGGGGATATTGGAGGCAGGCCCAATACCAGTGAAGGTGGAGGACTGAAGATCACAAGAGGAAAAAGTGAGACATCGCAAAAAAAAAAAAATTCAAATATGAGGAAGGTTTCAACCTATTTGAGTGTAAGAAGAATAGCTAACAAGTCCAACTTCTCTGGCATCCTTAATTAAAAGGGGGAACTGATGCGATTCCATATGAAATTACGACCTACATTTGGCATTTGTTTCATAATATTAATTAATAATAATAATGCTTTATTTATTCTGGGACGAATCCCTTTAGAATAATATAAAAAGACAATAATGTGGGCTCAGGAGCCTTAGAGATACATAAACAAAAATATAGATTAATTAAATAGTCAAAATAAAAAAAAATAATAGAAAAAATCATAAGTTACTTACTAATTTAGATCAGTTAAAAATAAAGAACAAAAAATTGAAAATAAACATGAAATAAAAATAATGAAGAACGCTCTAATAATTTATATACATATTTACAGTAGTAATTATTCACAATTTTACTTTTCTATACTATTACAATAGTAGGAAGGAATAATTGGGTAGGGAAATATGGGAGGAAGGGATAAAAGATTTTAACCAGGTTTCAGATATTGCTATTATGTGGTAAAAATTATCAAGGAAATGTTCCTGAAATTCATCATAGTGTGCAATAAGGGATTGTGCATTGATGTGACAGGAATTCAGGATATTAGCCATGACTGGAGAGTTGGGAAGTAGAATTTTGGAGAAAAAAAAATGATCGAGGATGGAGGATAGGATATAGCATTTAGGCGAAGAAAATAGCACAAAATCGAGGAAAACCTCTTTTGTAAGAGGATCTAAGAAAGTAGGGTTGCCTCCTGTTCAAAAGGTTTTTTTTTTTTTGTATACAAATTATAATTTTTAAAATTCTTTGATAAATGTGTTTAAATAATTAATTTTTTAGTCAGAAAATGCTTACTTCTTTCTCAGCAGACAGCTGAGAGCCAAGAAGAATTAAGGACCAAGTTATGGGTTACAAGTCGATTTTAAAACAAGATTAAAAGGCGAATTATATCCAGTAGAGTATTGTGGGGGCGAGATCTCAGAGGTGTGGCTTGGTGGCGGGCGGAGAGGATTGGGTAACTCACAACACCGGAGGGATTCAGGAGGAGTAGCTAATACAGAATTTAAAAAGTATTCAATAAATGTCGTCATTAAGAAAAACTAATCATTTCAGTTTAAGAGAATAACTAGCATTACTAATTAACATAAATTTATGTATACATATACACATTTATATATACATAATTTTGGCTTATAGAAACAGAAATTCATGAAACACAAAGGGAGTATTCATATTTTAATTTTTAAATATCAAAAACAAAAGGAGAAGTAAATATAAAAGAATAAAATAAATTTAAAAAGGAACAAAAATGTGCAACATAATACTAATTGTTTATTTTTAAGAGCTTAAATCATAATGCCACTTTACTCCACTGTGAAGACATTTCAGGCTATTCAACTATGTTCAAAATCTTTTATTATTACAACTTTATTTATGTAAAAAGTTCATTATCACATTTCATTAAAAGTGATGTTTCATATGAAACGACTTAACAAAAGAAAAGGTCTTGAAGATTGGCGATAAGTTCAAAATGTTGACCAGTGTAGAGTGAAGTTAAGGGTCAAACAGCTCTTCTAATAAATAAAAATTGATAAAAGTTTAATTAAATATATTGTTTATTACCTCATTGTTACAAGTCTTGATCATAAGTAGAGTTGGTTCATGTTGTTCAACCCTGATATAAAATGTCGTCAGTGAGCAACCATGTTCTTCCGTAGTATAAAGCAGCACAGGCTGGTACATGGTAATGCGCATTGGTAGCCAAGACCATAACGTGAATAGCTGTAATCCAATTTCATATTAGAATTATTTAATTAACATCAACATAAAACTGAAATATCAATCCTTTCTAGCAGGGTGACCATTAATGAAAATTATAGAAAAACCAAACGTTTTTATAATAGAAACCATCCTGCATTTCCCAATATTTATTTTTTAGTTATTATTAGTCCAATTTTATTGCGTCTTCCATCTTCAGGTAATTACTACACAATCAATATATTATTTTTCATTAATTTAAACATTTAAAGTTACTTTACTCTCATACATATCGTCAAATCTTATCTCAAACACCTTGGTGTACATGTTTTCTATATGTTAAAGGTTGTTTTGTACTGTACCATACTCTATTATGTTAAGGTTCGTTGAATGTTTGCAACTTCAATTCTAGATGAATGAAAAATAAAGACAAGGTAAAGACGAAATATAAAACTAGTTCTGAGATCAAGCAAAAATGGCATAATCAATCAAAATTGGTTCATAAACGAAAATTTCTAACAAAAAAAGTACAAAGTGAAGAGGTACCGTGGAATTAAGAAGATCTGCCAAATGGTCATTGAAGAAACTAACCAAAAGTGCATAGAAGTTAATAGCTACTTCCAAGCTATCAGGACTATAGTTCTGCTCCAATTGGAGACTTACACAGTACAGTTTTCCATTCCAAAGTTTGTATCCTGCATGAGTCAAAAAGTATTCAAACTACAAATTAAAAAAAACTACAACTACTTTTTAGTAGTTAGTAGCTGGCGAATACTACTACCAATCAAAGCAGTTGGAGCTCACAAATACAACTAATGTAATAGCGACAACTACAGTACTGTACTTGTGACAGCAGCTACTGTTGTTATTTCAGGCTTAGAGGCGCCTGAGGTCATCAATGCCTAAAGCAGCAGCTACCGTGATAGTAAAGTTGATTGGAAGAGTAGTTGTGATGACGACTAAAACTAGTTGCAACATAAATGACTTAATCACTTACTTTATTACTTTGAACACTTTATTTCAAATGAGAAACATCACATTCCTAATTTACCAACTTTAGTTACTTCTTCTTTTTTTACATAAAATAATTTGATATTTTTATAATAATAATAATGAAGTGTTTAAATAAATAATTTACACATGTTGTTGAATTATATGTTAAAAAGTAATTGTAGTTCTATGCATCATCACAACTTTTTTTCCTTCTTCTCCTTCTTTAGCTTCCCTCTTTAGTGCCTCTCAGCATAGAGGAGCATTCAGACAGGAATTCCATTCTTCTCTATTTCTAGCTAGGTTCCTCGCCTGTCGGAGGTCCTTTCCCCTCGCCGTACAGCTCAATGTAGTTGAGATAGGACATCCTAGGGCAGCCCCTAGGTCTTCTGCCATCTGGGACATATTCCATAGTCTTTAGAGGATCTCTGTGGTCGTCCATCCTGATAACATGATAACCCACTTGAGCTGATGAACTTCTGGGAACTCTTTCAGTTAGGCTATCTGCAGTTCCTGATGAATCCTTTCATGGTTTTTCAATCGTCCTTTACAGAAATTTTATCCAGGTTCCAGGATTTCTGTAAGATATTTCTAAAGAAGAAAATGCAGTTAGGGGTTTGGCGCTCGGGCCTGAACCCAGCTTGCTCTTCTCCTATTAGGTGCTCAACAAGTGGTCTGGTCTTAAATGGCCCACCAATATGGATGTATATAGCTTGTACGAAACTGGCGGGAGGCATATGGGTCTGAAGTTAGAGCATTCTGCTTGACATCCTTTCTTGTGAATTGGTATTACAATATTATATTCCCAATCCGTTGGAATCCTTTTTTTGTCCCAGGCTTTCTGGAAAAAAACTTGCAATGCTCGCACCTCCTCTTCCTCAATCACCTTATCATACTCTTCCTCATTCCAGTTTTCATTTCTGTTGGTTGAATAGTGATCATCAATACTAAACTGATTCATGTAATGGTGTCTCCAGACCTCCAAGTTAACTCTGTCTTCTGTGACCACTCTTCCTTCTTCACTCTTCATGTTTCTCACTGCTTTGCTTTTATGCCCTCATAGAGCTTTAATTTTTTCTTCTAGAACAACTTTTTTCCAACTATTGTAATTGTAGTTGTGAACTCTAACTCCTTAAAAAATAGTGGTTGTGCACTATCAATTACAAACTACCCAAGAAGTTGTCGACGTAGTTAACTACTGCCCAACTCTGGGCCTATAGGAACTTATAAGAAACCTGCAAAGTTCACCAAGAGTGAAAACTCATGTTGCAACAGACCTAATGGAAAATGAATAAAGAAATTTCAGCTAAAGAGCTGCCTAAACTACCTCTTTCAGGAGGAATCAAGAGATGATGTTAATAATGCAAAGACAATTTTTTCCACATATTAAATTTTTTAGAAATTAATAAGATTTATGTGTCTCTGCAGCCTGACACAGAATGTTGTACATCCAAAAAACCTATCTGATTAGGAGATTAGGAAATCAAAGACGTAGTCGCCGCTCCGCCTCAGAAGCCGTCAGCAATGCTTCACATCAATAATCAATAAACGGGGAAAAATGTTAAGACTTCTTGTTGACATAAAATTTTCACTCATTAATATACAAAAGCTCTGCAATTCCAGAGTGTTCTTCAACTTGCTCATATAATAATATTTCTTCATTAAACTTTCTTATATTGGGGTAGTTGCATATTCTGGTGAGATAGAACTTGCTGTTAATAATTAACAAATTACAACAATTGGATATTAGCAAAATGGCATTTTAAGATATGATATAATTTGAAGATATAGCGAGCAAGAAGGAAAAAAACAACAAACAAAATGTCTGGAAGAAAATTTTCCAATACATCTGCTGATGAGCTCAAAAGACATACAGACTAAGACAAATAATGGAAGGAGTATCTCATCTAGGTGTGATGCAATTGAGTGAATTTACCTCTTTCTGCATAAATAATATCCAAGAAGTTGTTACATTACCTTGTTTGTATGAGTTTTTTATTATTTTGAGCTACAAAAAGGTTTATGTTACTGTTTGATAAAAGTTTATGAAACAAATTATGGAAAAAAATATAGCTATAAAAAATAATATTTTAGTCATACTAATCAAAAATATAAATAAAACATTTTTATTAAGTTCAATAAGAAAAAACCCACAGCCTTTGCAAATTTATCATTCATTTCCACAATAGCAACTAACTATAAACTATGCTTTAGTAAACTCATACATGATATTAATATAAATTCTAGAGAAACTGGTTAAAAAATTAAATAGAACAAAAATGTTATTCTGTTATCTTTAATAGCAAAATGTTTTAAAAAATAAAGCAATTATATAATCTATTTTTGTTTCCGTCCTTAAATTACTTCCTAAAAGGCTATATTCAAATATCAAGTATGAATTTTACATTGATATTATACAATATTTTCAAGGCATATACTAACAAAAAATAAATATATATATACACATATATGTTTTTAAAAAATATAAGGACAGTAAATAAAAATTATCAAGTTTAATATTGTTTTAACAGACAGTAAATAATAAGAGTATACAGTAATTACTCTAAAAAGTTAAAAACATGCATTAAGAAAAAAAAAAAAAACATAAGCAGCATTAATAATATTTGAAGATTACTAGAAGAAATTTCAAAAGAAAATATAACAGTATAAACAACTTGCTAAAAAAACTACAAGAGAAGATATTTCAAAATTAATAAAAGAAAATTATAAAATGAAGGAAACACAAATTGGACACATCTTCACTTCAAATACTGACTTGCAGTATCAAATTTAGAATACTAACTAATAGCCTAACATAGACCTATCAGGCCTTAAAAGTCTCTGTCGAGTCCCAAACACAAAATTACATCAATATGATTTTGATCAGACAAGAAATATTATTTTTCATCTTGACTTTGAACTAAATGTGGCTCATTCTCCCATTCTGATCTAATTTTGAGATTCCAATTTATTAATAACAACAAAAAAAGGTGAAACATAATTTTTTTCTTCAATAACCACTTCAAAGAAAGCCTTATTATTAACAAAGATCAGTGTGAATTGAGAGGCATGATTATTATTATTATTATCAATTACAAGGGAATTATTAATGAGATCAATCATTTCAATTCAAAAATATTAATTAGTCAACAACTGATAAATGATAAAAAAATAAACAATTGGACCATTTTAAAATTTGATTGAAACTATAACTGCTTATTTGAAGTGTAGGGAATTTTTGATCTCAGCTTAATCAATTATCCTCAAAGACTGGAGCGGACCCAGAGAATAAGGGGGGGACGGACACAACTACCCAAAGCTTCATGGTATATTTTTTGAGATAGGAACGTTACAAAAATAAATAATGAAATTAAAAATGTCTACAAGAAAAGTCTCAGGCAACTTAAAAAAAAAAAAGATATTACTTTATGTATAACACAATACCTGAGAAATATAGGTGTAACTAGTGGATTATTTTTATAACTTTCAGTCATTATGAATTAATTTTTATTTTTAAAGGTTGAGAAATTAAATTCATAATTCTCTATTAATTTATTTTTTTATCCATTTTAATTTTTTTAAAATTATTTTTATCTATTTCATTATTTTTTTCTATTTACAGTCCTTGATTTCTATTTTCTAGAAATATGAATTAGTTTTCTTTATTGACAAATGTCTATAATTTGATTTTTTTTAGTTTTTTTACTTATTTTTATAAAATCAATAAATGAATATTTAATTGTTGCTATTAAAAATCTAAGAATTCAATTCAGTGTTAATCCTATTCTCCTTCTATTAAAAGTTAAAAACAACGAGGTTCAAAATACTGTACGAGCTGCATCACATTGTCTCCTTCAAAGTAACTACCTTGAGAAGCCACACAGCGCTGGAGACCATTCTTTCATTCCTCAGAGCAGTGCTGGAACTCGGATACTGGAATACTCTTCAGTTGGTTGGTAACGGCTATTTGAATATTCTCTAATGTCCAAAAATATTGTAAGTTAAGGTGATTTTTCAATCTTGGGAAAAGAAAAAAGTCAAATTGACTCGAGTCGGTTAAACAAGGAGACTGAGGAGCCATAGGAATATTTTTAATGGAAAAAAATTCATTGATAGAAATTGTAATGTGACAAGGAGCATTGTTGTGATGTAAGACCCACATGGTTTTGATGGTTGGTTTCACACACATGACCCTTTTTCGAAGTCTCTCGAGAACTTCTCGGTAAAAATGTTGCTTAACCATTAGGCCTTGAGACACAAACTCTTTGGTATCAAAAAAGCAAATCAGAATGCTCATGATTTTTGACTTTCTGATTCTTCCTCTTTTTGGCCTTGGAAAGGTTGAGGCGTGCCTCTCCATGCTATGGTGCATGGTCTCCAGTTCATATTATAAGGCTCTGATAAAACCAATTCTTACTTACACTTCCCAAACCTGGACTCTAACTAAGACAGATGACAAGGGTAACCATGAACTGTACAGCTTGCAAAGAGAAATCAACGTAGTACTGTCCATCGACGAAGGCAGGCTTAGCTGGACAGGACACGTGGCACACATGGCTGAGGAGAGAATACCTAAAAAGATTGTGGAGGGAGTGCTATACAACAAGGAGCAGAGGAAGACCCATGTTGAGATGGATCGATGATGTGGCCATAGACACGAGGACGATACTTCACCAATATATCTGTAAGACGGAGGTGAGAGGCTGAGCTGGATCGGCGAAAGCTCTTAATGGAGGCCAAGACCCACACTGGGTTTAGAACCTATCAACGCAAGTAGCAATTTGTAATGATTTGCAAGTAGAATAAATTTATAATGTTTAAATGGAATAAAATACTGCTGTTAGATCTTAAAATTTTCAAATGAATCTTAATTCTTCAACCTATGCAAGAAGATCACACAACATCGTGTTGCTCAGGGCTCTTTGAGGTCTGATATCTCATGATGCTCAAATGAAATCTATTTCCAACATTTTTAGTAGTTTGAAGGATATAGATATTGGTAGTTTAATTTAGATTAAATGTGTAAAGGAAATAGGAATTTCAATATATACATATAACAAATCGAAAATATCTTCTCAGAAGTTAATAATAGCAGAAATAGAAAATTAATTAACTTATTTAAGTTATGGTTATGGAATAACTTATTAAGTTATGGGACACGTGAGGGGAATAGATTTTGACAATTTGAATTAAAGAACAAAAAATTTTATTCAGAAGCCAACATCTCAGGATTTATTTAAAGTCTTCTCCTCCTAAGCCTTAAATTTATTATAAATTTATTTATAACATACTTCACCAGAAAAAAAAGTTATGAGGGGTGGTGAAATTAGATTTCCAAATAACTCAAAAAGTATAAACTCTGGTTTTAGAAGTGTGGTTATTTAAAAGTTTATGGAATTTCCTAAAAAACAAATAAAAAAATTGTTGAAATCGCACAATTTGGTGCTAAGATGTTCTAAATATTCTGCTGCAATCCTGATATCCTTCGTTTTGGTTTTTGATTTATGTAAAGGCTTACATCAAATAAATCAAACGATGTTGTCTATATTTCTTAGCAAATTTACTAATGGTGATAAAAAAAAAAATTATTTGAGCCAATATTAGGGGAATCGTTTTTTATTTATTTTCCTCTATGTGACAAGGAAAGTAGTGTTACATATTATAACTATTTGAAAATAATAAACCATTGTATTACAATTAGCAGTCTTTTTACTAGGAGTTCACTATTTTGAGTTAAGATATTTTAGTGATATTTCTAGTTGAAAAATTTATAATATCAGTACAGATAGTGAATAATTTGACTCCAGAATAAGTGGTTGCAGTGTTAAAATATAGAACTGTAAATAAGGGTATAAATTTTCCCACTAGAAATATCACTAAAATTAATAATCAAAAATGTTCAAACTGGAGTTAGTCATTCTGTCAATTGAAAGGCTCATATATATAATAGTCAGTTCAATAATCAGCTGGTATCTACATATATCTACTATAAAGCTAACATAACGGAAATAAAATTATCTAATTAAAAAAATAATCTTATCTTAAGATATGCACTTGAAAATGAAGGTTAAAGTATTTAAAAATGTATATTTATTTATACTTTTTTTTCTTAGAGAAAATTAATTGCCAAGTAACCAAAACAATTTGGTTTGCAGTAAATCATACTAATTACCAATAACAGTATATATTCAAAAAGACCTGAATGATATACAGCAAAAAAGAAGATATATATTATCGTATGATATCAAATAAATATAAGATTTTTTTTTCTTGGATGATGTAACTTGTCGTAGTCAAGTTAAAAAGTTAAACATAAATTAAAAATTAACATTATGGTAATTTAAATAGGATTTTCCTCAGTTATTAATTGAAATTATGAATAAATTGAAATAAAATATAGAATAGCATAAATGAAAAAAATTAAAAAAGAAACTGAAAAATTAAGCATTCCATTCAAGAAAAAGTAAAATTAATAACATCGATTATACCTTAAATTTAACATACAATAAAAAAATTACAAAGAATCATGCATTCATGTTCATGTTGTCTTCTCTTGCCATGATTTATTGTTCTGAAATGTTATTATATAAAATGTAAAAATAAAACTTAATTTTTTCAACAGTAATTATAATTTTAAAATTAATAAAAACAAATGAAGAAATAAAAAGGGGAAAGACTGAGATTGATATATTCCAAACAATCCGTATATATTTATACATCTATTAAAAACGATGTCTCGCAGCGGCTCATTACCGCGTATGGGGAGCGTCCCACGGGTGGCGGATGTGGGGATGGTCGGTGGAAATTCCTAAGTCCGATGGACTCGCTGACCAACAATGAGAGGGGCCCACCAGACTTGCTGGAGGGTGGGACGTAGGATTGAACGCCCTACTCACATATCTTTAGTTCACCAAACACCACAAATAGTCATGAATCTCCCTAAGATAAAACGCTCATTATCCGGAGGTAAACTAGTCCCCCGTTCGGGTCTCCGGGTGGGGACTGCTTTAGGGGATTCATGGCGCAAGTTGAAATATAGAGATTTAAATATTGGCTAGAGTGCTACCAGTGGGTAGTTTCTCAACAAGCGTGTTTCATGTAATAATATTTCTCTGTACAAATTTACTTGATGTATTCATACTAATACAGTTGTAAATATCATAATAAAAGTTTAAAAAAAAAAAAAATATTGGTACATGGAACGTAAGGAGTTTAAACACAGCAGAGGGGCTAAAATCGGTCGCGAATGAGGTAAATGGGTACGATTTGGATGTCGTGGCTCTGCAAGAGGTTCGCTGGCCAGGGGAGGGCTCGATGAGGGAAGGAAAGTACACTATTTGGTACGGAGGAAGCCGGAATCATTGTTTAGGTACCGGGTTTCTAATTAGGAGTAGATTACTATCCGCTTTGAGGGATGTACAATTCTTTAGTGATAGAATTTCGGTAGCTATATTTCAGGGATGTTGGTTTAAAATCGCATTAATAAACATACATTGCCCGACCGAAGACAGTGACGATGAAGTCAAAAGTGAATTTTACGATAAACTCGAATGGGTTTATGATTAACTACCGCGAAACTACATGAAAATAATTGTAGGTGACGCGAACGCAAAGGTAGGAAGGGAAGAAGTTTATATTCCGACGATTGGTAAAGAAAGTTTGCACGAATATAGTAATGATAATGGGATCCGTCTGATAAACTTTGCCATCTCGAAAAACCTAATAATTAAAAGTACGACGTTTAAACATAAGGATATTCATAAATATACTTGGACATCACCGGATTCGCAAACACGAAATCAAATCGACCATGTCTTGATACAACATAGCTGGCAAAGCAGTATAATTAATGTACGGTCTTATCGCGGAGCAGAATGTGGGTCGGATCATGAATAAGTAATCGCGAAACTTCGACAAAAACTTAATATAAAAAAGAGAAAAGAAAACCGTTTCGATTTTGAGAATTTTAATTTGGACTAATTAAAAAATCCATCAATTAGAAACCAATTCGAGTTAGATGTTAAGAATAGGTTTGAAGCTTTAGAGCTTCCTGACGAGGACCACGAGGATATCGACAAGTTATGGGTAGAGATCAGAGATAATATTAAAGCGGTCGGTAACTCGTGCCTAGGAAAAAAGGAAAATAAGAATAACAAACCGTGGTTTGATGAAGATTGCTTAAACATGTGCGAAAAAAGAAAAGCCGCTAAATTAAAAGCTCTAAATAATCCTAGCGAAGACAATCTGGAATACTTCCGAATCTCAAAGAACGAAACGACAAAATTGCTCAAAAATAAAAAAAGGGAGTATCTTAAAAATAAAATAATTGAAATAGAAACTAATAGAATCGAAAATAACGTAAGAGACATGTACAAAGGTATAAACAGATCACGTAAATGTGTAGGGCCCGTAACGTCTGGAATTAGGGATGATAATAACAATATTCTGACCGATCCGGTTGACATATTGAATAAGTTTAAGGACCACTTTGACAATATTTTAAATACGGGAAATTATGATCTGTGTCCTCCTTCTGAGTACCAGAGTGCTGAACCGTTAATAGAAGGACCAAGTAAAGAGGAAGTTGAAGTAGCTATCGGAAAATTAAAATCTTATAAAGCAGCGGGAACCGATAATATTCCTACTGAACTAATTAAGGCATGCGGGGAAGCTGGAGTTTCTAAAATACATCGGTTGGTTAAAAAGATCTGGGTGAACGAGAAATTACCTGAAGAATGGAAAGAATCTATTCTTATTCCGATTCACAAAAAGGGTCCGAGGACGGATTGTAATAACTATCGAGGAATTTCACTCCTTCCGGTATGTTATAAAATATTCACTTCAATCTTAACCAGTCGAATCACAGAATACGCCGAGGAAATTATCGGAGATTACCAATGCGGATTTAGACGGAATCGTTCGACAATTGATCAAATATTTTCTTTACGGCAAATATTAGAGAAAAAATTGGAGTATAACGGTATTGTTCACCAGCTGTATATAGATTTTAAAAAGGCTTACGATACTATTGACCGCCAGAAACTGTATAATATTCTAATCGAGCAGGGGATTCCAAAAAAACTAGTAAATCTAGTCAGGATGTGCTTGACGGAGACACTCAATAAAGTTAGAATCGGTAATAATTTGTCCGAAAAATTTGAGGTTCGTTCGGGCTTAAAACAGGGGGATTCTCTTTCGCCTGTCCTGTTCAATTTGGCATTAGAACATGCCATTAGGGAGGTAATGCGAACCGAGAAAGGGTTGGATCTGGGCGGGACAACATCCGTGCTGGGCTATGCTGATGATCTGGTACTGTTAAGCGAAGACGTTGAAACTATAAAACTAAATACGACAACGTTAATGAAAGCCGGTAAAGAACTAGGACTCGAAATAAACGTGGATAAAACAAAATATATGGTTAGCTGCAAAAATGGCGATACTACTGGTGATATCGATATAGATGGTAATATGTTTGAACAGGTAGAGAAATTTAGGTATCTAGGTTCTACGATAACTAGAAAAAACGAAATTGAAGAAGAGATTAAGGTTAGACTGAAGGCGGGAAATGCTTGTTATTTTTCTGTGACAAAACTACTCAGTTCGCGCCTCTTGTCCCGGAACTTAAAAATTAGAATCTATAAAACAATTATCTTGCCTACAGTTCTTTATGGATGCGAAACTTGGCCGCTTACATTAAGGGATGAGCAGCGTCTTAAGGTTTTAGAAAATAAAGTATTGCGTAGAATATTCGGACCGATGAAGGATGAGTTAACCGGAGAGTTCAGACGGTTACACAACGCCGAATTGCGTGAGCTGTATCCGGATAATATAATTGAGGTAATTTCATCGCGGCGAATCAAATGGGCTTGTAAAGTTGTTGGGCTTAGTAACGAGAGAATTCCTAAAAGGTTAATATGTGCGGTGCCGAATGGTAAGCGTCCTAGGGGTAGACCGAAGCGAAGGTGGGAAGATTGCATTAAAGCCGATCTGAAGGGACTGGGTTTGGACGGCGAACGGTGGAGGGAGGTGTGTAATAAGCGATTGGTGGTGTCGGCATCGAGCCTTCGGGTTCGCTAAGCCTTTTATTATTATTATTAAAAACGATGATATAGGAATCTAAATGTCTGATGCCTGACAGAATATTCCTTGCCAGTTATTTATCAGCAACAATTTTTGAACGATATCGGCTAACTTCGATATAATTTAATGGGCATATTTTATTTCTTACTATCTTATAAAGAATTCCTTTGAGATAAATAAGACTAGGCTCTTACTCAATAACTGAAAGCTCTTCAAACACTATTCTCTTTTAAGAAAATTTCCAACCATTCCGACTGATTTTGATGTTCCTTATAGAACGAAAAAAAAATCTTTTAATAAGAAATCAGTGGCAACTATCATCTTGACATTTGTGATGTAACTGGCATTGGCAAGAAGGTAACCATGTATGAGATTATATTATAGTTTGGTTTGTTGTTGTCAACTAATATGAAATTGTGATAAATAAAAAGAAAAGTGTTAAATCAATGTTTGAGGAACAGTTGGACTCAATTACCAAAAAGTTTGTAAAATATTTTTTGATATTTGTATTGAGATATTGGGCTGGCTGCAGACGTTTTTTATAGGGCTGTTTACAGTGTTGCTTTAACTGCCACTTCTTGGAATATTTTTCTTTAAACTTTAAGATCAATCAATCTTTTGGTACAGGGAGAGGTCTCTTCAATGGCCATTCAGTTATTCTCTACTTCTTTGTTGGTTTTTTTCTTTTCTTAGATCATCTCTTTAACATTCTTGGTTCACTAATCTTTTGGGGCCAGATCCAATGCTCTTTTGGTAGCAATTCGTTTTTGAGGCATCAAGGCAGATTTCACTACAAGTTGTGAAATACTCTTTTTAATGTAGTTCCAACCCGTAGCCTGTTAAGCCACAAATACAGTTGAGTTGAGCATTCGCCTAATCGGTTTGCCCTGTACTCATCTGAGCAAAACAGGGCTGTCAAAAACTTCTCTTGAATATTTATGGAACTATTCTAAGATTGTTCGCTAAACAGAAACCCAAGATAGTTTTCACTGCATATCCCCGAGGGGCAGGTGGCTAAGCGGGCTGACGTGTGTGTACAGCACCACGTTGCCCGGCAACCTGAAGTTAGTTTGATAAAATAATAATTGAGTTCGCGTCCCAGTGTTGGGGGAGAGGGGGCTTTTAACTCAGGCATTAATCTCCTGACCCGAATAAAAACCCTGTATAGCCTAAAAGGTGAGAAAGGAGAGGACTAAAAAAAATTTAAAATTCCTGATGCTGAGCCACCTCTCACAGTCAAAACCGATGCGACCATTCAGATTTCTTTTAACTATACATGAGCCTTCAGTCTTCCACTTCTCACCGTAGGTCACTAGAAAAGGAATCTCTTCTTTTACAACTAGCACTTCCATTCGCTAAATGTACTTTCTCTGCTTCCAGAATGGCTAGGTCAGCACCATGACTTGGCCACTCATAATTTCGAGGTCTTTATTACAGAAGCCAGGTTTGGCGCACTACTGTACAATAACCAGACCCTGCCAACTACCATTTCATTCAAGTTAACAACAGAATATAGATATAGATTTTTTAAGGATTTGTATTTAAATATGATAAAGAGACGCAATGTGCCCATAAGAATTAATTTATAAACTAAAAAAATACTATCGCTGCATAATTAATAAAGATGAAACTGGAACACTTCTTACCTTAACAGCTGAATCTGGTAACACGGGTGAACTATTTTGAGAAAATTGTTAACAAGAGAATTGATTACAGTGTTATTGATAACCAGGAAAAAGAAGAACAACTTGCAGCTCTTGATGAAGAAGATTTAGAAAAATCCACTCAAAAACTGAAAAATAACAAATCCCCTGCACAGATAATTTAGAGGTTGAATTATTAAATCAAGGAGAAGAAAGGCTGATAAAAGATATTAATGAGCTTTAACTTCTGATATGAAGTGAAGGCAAGGATTTAGGAATACATCCACTTTACAAAATTTCTGATAAAAACAACAAAAGATACCCTTATTTTTACCCAATTTAAACAACAAATCCTTGTTTTAATTTCTATTCACTATTACTCGAGACATTTCAATTATACGGGCAGAAATTTATTTCATTTTTAAAATTTAAAAAAAAAACATACAAAACTACTAAATACAACTAAGTACTCAGGCAGTGTAAAAAAGATTTAAATATGTTACAAAAACAAGACTTCATATCTATCCACTAATAATAAAAAAAAATATTCATCTTGTTCTTGATTTATATTCAATATTGTTTCTGAATTAAAAACATTAAAATAATCGTTTATAATAAAACAGTCTTGAAAAAAAGACATAACCTATTTAAATGAACTCCTAATCTCTTTTTTAATTCAAGACCACTACATCAGTTTCTTCATCCAGATTTAATTCGAACATGACCATGAGTGTTCATTTTAGTATGATCTCACCTTTGAGGTAAAATGTCAGGTCTTAAGTTCATCAGGTTCAACAACACAAATTACAGCAAGAGGAAAATGTTATTCAAGAGAATCCTAACATGTTCCAGCCAGATTTGGAATGACAAGATTTTAGCAATGGGTCTGCTAGGAAAAAAAAAATACGAGGTCTATGATGTTTGTGTCACAGAATACGCCTTCTTCTACATATTGTTGAGACATTTAATTGTTTGGTAACTTACATAAGATAATAACGGTAAAGGAGCCAATTTAAAACAAAAACGAACATGCATTAAATTCTATAAGCTGAGATGAATCGTTATAATAAGAGTAAATCATTATATTAAAAAAAAATTGCCCTTATCTCTAAACTGAGAATAATTTTTTCTTTGAAAGAACAATAGAATCATGTCAAAAAGAAGAAAAAGATTCAGTTTATGACAATGACTGATTACTCAAAAGGCAAGCAAATATACAATATATATTTACTTGATAATGCATAATTATTCAACACACTAATATACAATATATAATTATTATCTACAAAAGTGAAAATAGATAATTACAATCAAGTAAGTGCATACATACAATAATTAGGGATACTCAAGAAATAAAAGGGGGGGAAAAACATGCAACAGAGCATTTCAAGAAATACAACTAAAATTAAATAAAATACAAGAAGAGAAAAAAATATTTATTACAAAGGGTACAAATCAAGAGGCAATCGAAAGTGCGTATACAAAAGCTCGGACATCTAACCCACTAAGCGCTACCATTACATCCTAAACAAGCTACTTAAGACTATCTTGAAAAGGAAAAACAAACTAATAAGGATAAAAGATGTTGTGGTAGCGCTCGTCGGTAACGACTTACGTCATGCTGTTCTAGGATTTTCGATCGGATGTTGCAGATCGGGTAGGTTCCCATTGATGGTACCCTCGGTCCAGGAGAATGGTCTCCCTTCGTGTCAGCATTAACACACAATATAACACTCTCACATCTTCTTAAACTTTCCCTCCGCTACAACCCACGAGAGCGTCTCCGCTTTCATACATAGTACTTAGTTATATTGTAAAATAGATTATTATATTCAAGTGTATAAATTTATCAAAAATATTTATCTCATCACTACAGCTATCTCTTAGAAAAAATAAATAATTTTCAAATGATAAAATAATTACCTCTTAGCACATGCATTTTTTATAATTCCTCCATTGGTACAAATTAAGACAAAACTAACACACTTTATCCTGCAGTTACACCCACATATAATTAAGTTAATAACATAGCAAATTTATATATAAAAACCAAAGAACCAATCAATGAAAAAAAAATGACATCAGCGAATGTCTACATTTTTATTAATTTATCTCTTAGATGACGAACGTTTTTATCTTGAGATGTCCCAGGTAGATTAAGCAGTGCTAATGGAGGCCATGGCAATTCTTTGTATTTTATTGTTGTTATTTTTACTTGTCACTAAATACAAACACCCACATACATACTTCAACTTAATTCTATTATTTTCGAAATTTTTGTTGTTTTAATAAATAAATATTAATAAATTTTAGGGCTAGATTGATAAATATCCCGCCAAAACATTTGGAGGTCGCAACTATGTCACGGAGGCCTCCGATGACACAGTTCCCCACCTATGTATGGTTTATACCACCAACAAAGCTTTTGTGAATATTAAAATGGACTGTTTTAAACTATTTAAAGAAAATAAAAAGTATTTGAGCGTAAATGATATTTTAATACCTTTATCTCTGTGGTATAATTATATACTCGTTTCCTTAGCATCCTGATCAAGATAAGGCAATTTATAACAGCTTATGTCTGTTATAAAAAAAAATTGGGAAGCTGTGCGAACATAATTGCCTACAGTTTTCCAGATTGATGTTAAAACTGGAGGATTAAAATAAATTCCAATAAACCCCATCAAATAACCTTCACTCTTCGTCGTAAACCTACGACTTCCTGTCCTACAGTATCCTTCAACAATAGCCCTGTTATCCCTTTCAAACAAATCCGATACCTAGGACTCCACCTGGACAAACGACTCACTTGGAACCCCCATACCAGACTGAAACGACAAGAAACTGCCTTAACGTTTTCGACTACTGCAGCACTAACTAGACAAAATTGAGCTTTGGGGCTCCACTAAACCATCAAATTCCTCTCGTATCCAATCCTTACAATCCAAAATCCTTAACACTCCTTACTTTGTCACAAATAAAATCATCCATTAAGACCTTAATGTTCCATATGTTTCTGATTTGACCGAATCCAGATACCTATCCTTCCATAACAAACTGCAGAACGATCCGAACCCACTCTTTTCAAACCTTGCTTCCTCCTCGATCCCTGGTAAACTTCCGAGGCGTCTGAAAAGAAGATGGCCTCGGGACCTTCTAATATAGAACTTTAATTTGAGTTCTACCAATGGGTAGTTTCTCTTCATGTTGTACATGTTATGTTACCAATGTCACATTTACTTGTATTTTTCATGTGATACAGTTGTAAATTTCAATAAAAAAAAAATGTAAGAAAATTAAAAAGATATTTTTTTCCTTCTATTAGTAATTTTTTTTTTCTTTTCCTTAGGAATTTCTTCAATATGAAGCAAGTCTTTCCATCTCTGCTGATCCTTTTCCGAAAGTCCTCTACCAGCCATACTTTCCACCACTCTATCCTTCCATCTAACTGGGGGGTCTTCTCCTTCTATCCTCTGCCTCCCAATCTATAATTATCTTTAGTATCCTATTATCGCCCATTCGTCTCACATAGCAGTACCATCTCAGTCTCCTTTCTCCCATCACCTCGAGGATATTTTGTTTCATTTCCACTATCTCCCTTATTGTAACCCTTTCGATCCTCGATATCCTAGTTGCTGTTCTCCAAAAATCAATTTTAACTGAAAGCAATTTTTTTTTTTTTTTTTTTTTTTACTGAGGGGCCATGCCTCTGAATCGTACAACATTAAGCTTTGTATATTAGCTTTCTTGTTTTTATTAGAATATGGCAAGCTCCAGAGTAAAAAGTTAAGCATACCCCTTGCATTTTTACCAATTGTGGTCCTTTTTTGGATTTCTGCCTCTGTTCTACCATTGCATTCAATTATGGACCCAAATAACAAAATTGTTCTATTTAAGTTGCATTATGTTTGGTCAGTGCTCTCTTCTTTCTCCGTGCACATATATTTAGTTTTGTTTGTAATTTATTTGGAGACCTACTTGCTGATAATAATATATTATTTTTCTGAATAGATAGCTTATATCCTCTGCATCTTGCGCAATTAATACCTGGTCATCAGCAAAAAAGAGTAATGGTACAGGGGAATAAATGAAACCAGCAAGAAGTTCTTCAGGTCAGTTTTACCAACCCTGGCAGCTATCTACATATTTTAACAATATACCGACCAGAATTGGAGTATTGCACGGGAATGGGACTAAATAATAGTAACCGAAGGGAACCGAACCCACACACTTTAATAACAATAAGATACTAAGATTTGATTTCAGAAAAAAGATGCTTATTAGACCAAAATAAATATTAATATTGAAAAATTATACCATTAAGATCAATCAATAACTATTAATGTTCAATTTAAAAATAAGTGATTATAAACATGAAAAGATCTTAACTTCATATTTTCATACGAGTGATATTCATCTAGCTAAAATTTACTTTATAATAAAATGTTTTACAAAAATTGCATTTAAGAGGATTTTTAAATATCATTTGAAAATTATTTAAATACATTGGAGCAAGCTGTATAATGCAACAATATCAAAATGAAAATGTATACAACTTTATAATAAATAAATAATAATATAAACATAATACTAATTAAAATATGTATAATATATATAATAATAAAATATTAACCAGATTGGAAAAATTAATCAGCTAAGGATGGAATAAGGAATAAATTAGTCAATGATATTTCACATTATAGGTTGGAATACTTATAATAATGGAAGATAAAAAAAAAATAAAGTGAATAAATTATAAAGTTAACCTTATAAATAAATATATATATTTTTTTATAATTAGATTCAGAAATATACACTTGTAAAAAAATATGTACTTGAATGAAAATAAATATTGATTTACTGAATCTTATTATGGAAAAAAATGTAATATTTATATATAGTATTTAATATGGTATGGATATGTCTTATCTATTTTTTTAATATATGCATGTAATTAAATTTTACATACAAAAATGCGTCTAATAATTACGATTTTTATAAACAAAAACATTGAAAATAAAACTTCAGCATAGATAATAAAGGAATAAATTAATTTTAAAAATACAAATATGTAAAAGAAAATAGGCAAATATAAGCTCTGTAAAGTTATAAAGTGAAGCGCAAATGCAAATCGATGGGATATAATATACTTGAATAAATTAACATGTTCCAAATAATTGATGCCATCTTGTCTTTTAACACTTTTTCAAAATTTACTAGGATCATTTTACTTATGAAGAAAATTTAAAAAAGCAAGGACTTTCTGAATTTTTCCATTTTAGGAAATTTGAATTATTCAAAAATTTATATTAAAATAATCTTTCATCCGAACTCCTTCTCTTTTTAGTACAATGATCATAAACCGTACATTTTCAGACATCTGAATTATGATATTAATTATTAATAATTAAAGATTGCAAAATACAATGTAAGTTAGTCAACATTAACTAAATCAGTCAAGCATGTAACTTAACTTTATATAAATTGTGTTAATTCAATGAAAAAAATGTAGTAATATGCCATTGTTTGGTCTTAAAAAAATAAAAAATTGAAGAGGGTGATATAATTTTTTGTAAGATTATCTGGAGAGTCATTTTGTCTAGACATAGTATTTTTTTTAGGTAATGAAATGGTTCAACATCACTCAAAGCTTAGCTATGCAGAGATATTGCCTAATTTATCAGACAAGGCAGCCTCAATATATATGCCTATCCAGTTTGAAGTTTAAATAAGTCATAAAACTAAAGTTACTTTAATTTGATAACTTTAGGTTTTCATTGAGTATTGAAGTAGCCATTTGACATAATGATAATCAACATGTTCTAGGTGAAAATATAAGTAATAAGACAAACGTTATGACAGGTGCTTTACATAACTGATAAGCTTTACTAGATAGTGCCAAAATTTAAAGTTGCTTACAAGCTGGCGTACTTCTGTCGGTATGATCAGTTACTAATATATAAATATATAGATTGGAACAGACCATGAAGAACTATGGCTATGTTATTTTTTTACAGCATTTATTGAAAGCAGGAATGCAGAAAGCCTGTGAGGAGAGGAAGGAGAAGGCCTAAGAGATGTTTGATACTACTGAGTTTGGCAACGATATACAAAATGCCATGGTGGAATAGGGCCACGCCACCAATATCCACCATACCTCTAAGATGTACTGTTCTAGTTTTAAATATGAAACATTTTTATTATTTGAAGAGAGCAATCTCAATTTTATATACATTCTTTATAACTTTAATTCTATTGCAGCTAAAATTTTCATTTTTGTTTCTTTATTTAAGTACCCAATTGTATATTGATGAGTTATGCTTCATAATAAACATAAACCATACAATATTTTATATTTTATCATCCTAATTGAAAATCCATTGAATTTTAATTGACACATCTAAAAATTATAGGAATACAGTATTTATAAAAATTAATGGGGGCCCCGGTGGTCGAGCGAGTTAAGGCGCCTGCAAAAATTGTATACAAGTGTTGAAATCATGTTTGCAGAAATTAATAACACAGAAAAAAAAAATAATAAATTGAAACTAGTAAGTGCAGGCCCTACTCGTAATACTTGGACCACTATGGCGCAGGTTAGATTCCCACATGGAGATGGTAACGTCGCCACTCAGAGATTCATAGGGAAGTGAGCGACCCCTGTGTCTTACACCATAGCTCCTGGTCCTCCAGGTTAGGGGTTGGGTACAGGGCTGGTGATCTCCTATCCCATAAAAAACTGGAAGGATGATTGCTACAAAAGATATAACCATCCTTCAGGAAAGTTCCCGATAAAGAGGGAGAGAATTGTGTGAGTTAGTACACCATGTAATCCCTGGATATCTCGAAGAAGAGAGAACACCAAATGATCACTACTGTCGCCTATAACAGCCACAAAAAGCTGCTTGAGAAGACTCATGATGAAAAAGTCAAAGTCAACTGGCGTAATAAAAAAATTTATAAGCCTTTTATTTTATATTCCACTCTTTGCGACATCCGAAAACACATTTAGTGACGTAGATGTAATCTGGGAATAAATTAGTCAGGACGTTGGAGTACTGTACTTTTACAGTGTGGTCTGCAATAAGAATAATAAGTCAGGAATCTACACCGGTGCCTACATCAAGTTAAGGGTGATTCGGCTTTGATTTATTTTTCCATGTATGCTGAGGTACAATGATTTTGCACCATAAAAATATCAACTTTACAGAGTTAAAGGAAGTTTAATCAACTGGGGTGTTAAGCCCACCTCGCAGGCTATCAGAGATATGTATTATCTCGTCTAGTCTTATATAAAACCAATTACATGATATGCACAAAGCAGACTTGCTTTGGACCTGCTATTCGCTAATTGTTTAACATTAAATATATATTTTATTTCCTGATAAATATTGTACAATGTATTTATTAAAAAAAAAAAAAAATACAAACATAAAATTATAACCCATCTATAATTCTTCTTGTGATTATGAATCAATATTTCATAAAATAACTTTAAAGAATAAATAAACCATACGTGCATTACTTTCAGTTGTGCAGCATTTATTTTATTTTTTATAAAGCTGTTTAATTTAAGTTGCTTTATGTGCCAAGGCCTCCAAAATCTTAGTCATTCAAATTAGTAATTTCCTTTCAATTTTTCAGTTAGGTAAAGCAAAGTTAAAAAAAAATAAAATAAAAAAAGGTTAATGCTGTACCAATTGAAAACTCGGTACAAAAATTGTTTCACCACATGCATCAATGTTCTAATAAAATAAATTGTGCTTTGGAACTAAACAGCCGTTAGAGAACTAAATGCCTTCTCAACATTTGGTTGAATAAAAGATGAAATACAAAATTGTAGGCGTTCACCTGACAGTTTCAGTATACTTCCCAAACATATTCAAATAAAATGTTCAGCCATCATGTGCTTGAAATCAAGTATTGAGAAAAAAATGAGAACACTTCGAGAAAAAAAATGTTCAGTGGACTTGGCCAAAATAAAATGACATTTTTCTCAATTTCATTGATATTTATACAATACTCAATATTGAATTTAAACCATATTTTTAAAAAGTATGGAAGAATACAAAATTAAGACAAGAGCTTTAATGTGGGTTTGAACCTGGCTGATGGCAAATACTTATTTATTCTATTTTCTCAGTTATGGATCGACTGTGGGAGAACACCCAGCATTTATAAAGTGGGTGCCTTCTTTAATTATTTAATTGAGACAATTGGGATTACTCGTAAATATATTTTATTCCTTTGAACAATTTATAGAAACCAACAAAGTTTTACTTTTTTCTTATAACAAACAATGGAAAATTCTTTATAGTTTTCTCATTGAACAAATCATATGTAGTATGAAAAAACAATTAATCAAAACATTATAAGATCATGGCCAAGACCAAGGTGCTGTTTAATAGAAACATTCAAATTAGCGTATCGTGTACTTGAAGACAAGAAAAGACACATGGATAAACTTCTGCATCTCATTAGAATGTAAGGAAAGTGAATCAAAAAGGATTCGGATATATATCCTCTACTAAGCAAGCCATAATGTAGATCTTTTAAATAATGAATAGTTACCAATAATATTTTGTTTACAGCTGGAAACTTATGATAATCTCAGATAAAACTACAATAGCTAAGCTGTTTTGGAGAAGATATAAAACTTAACAGCGGAAGTGCTTTGTATTTTTAAAAATTAATCATTTCATATAGACATAAAATTAATGCCATTAAACCACAATTCTCCCCTAAACCTGTTATTTTGATCAAGTTCAATATTTTCCATCATCATTAAGTTCAATATTTTCCATCATCATTAAAAGAAAACAATGACATTTCACAATTTCATTGTAAATTAAAATACATTTGTATATTTCCTGTTAATATTGTGAGCAGACAATAACACAAGTCCTCTTATGAAATGATTATCATTGGAGCCAAAATGCAGCAACATGTAACCAAACGGTTTTAAGAAAGCTGTTGTTAGTATTGATCGTGACTAAACAAACACAAGACATAAGACGAACAAAAAAAAAATAAAAAAAATGAGCCCAACACATCAGAAAACAGACATACCATCTGACTGAGAGCACCTGGCATTGCAAGTATTCGAGCCCTTCGCTCAGCTTCCTGTAAACCAAACCATCACCATACGGAAACCCAACACCAATTCCCAATAAATTAAAATTTATCATAAATACAGATATCAAAAGGTGCTATAAAGTGAACTTTGATTTAATTATTTTTAAAATATATTCTATGGTTGAAATTAATTTTGTTTATGGTAAATTACAAACTGTACAGTTTGCTTTTAAATTATTAATAAAGACACATGTATTCCATATTTTATTTATTTATTTTTAAATTGGAAACATGTCCTGATAGTACAATCTCCCTACATTACCATTAGGTCCAACACCTAGCCTGCTACCTTTTGGGGCTACGGTTGGACTTATTTAATTTTTTTTTAACAGTAGGGCATGTGATAGTATATTTTCTTCAGGTATTTGATCAAATAGTGTTCAAGTTTCATGACAAAGTTCTGTTAATATAATGAACATTTGTCCAATATTTCAACGAGCAGGAGGAAATCATTGATAATAATATCAAATTAATCTCTAACATGAAAGTTGTAGGAACACAAGAGAACGTTGAAATCAACAGTTGAATTATTTTAGAATATATCCAGATCACAAACAAAGAAGGAATATACTAGCCGCTATTAGCTGAAATAAACCTAAACTTGCAAGAGGACCGGAAAGAATAAACATTCAAATTTATTTATTAATACAAATATATTTTAATATCACACACAGTCTTAACAATAAGTCTTCATTCATTTAAAGGAAAAATTGTCATCTATCGAAACCTATTTATACCATACATAATATGGTAGGATAGATCCCTTTTCTCAGGAGTGATGGACTTTGATGAATGAGGTATCACATAAAAGGGAAACATAATTTTAACCTTTTTAATTCTCTTCTATGTATTCAGTATTTGTGATAGATTATACAGTATCTTAATTTTTCTAAACTTTATATTATTTTTCAAGTGTTTTACACTTTATTCTATATCTCACTTCTTTTTAGTATACAAAGACATCATATTTTAGCAACTAGGTCCATTTACTCCATGTCTAACCTAATACATTTTATCTAATAATAATCCATTACATTTCTTTGTTAATTAATTGCATTCATTATGATTATTTTATCAATCCCCAACTTTGTTGCCGTTATTATTTATATCGTAAGTTCCTCTCTGTTACTGTTATTATATTATGTCATATTATATCTTCTTATTAATGTAAATAGTTTCTCATATCTATGTTATCTGATCTTTCCTTAGCCCTCATGAAGACCTGAACTTTGGGCCGAATCGTCAGCAAAAATAAATATAATTTATTTTTTATTTTTAACTGAACACCCCAACCAACTTCTCTTCAATTTTCACTACAGAATTATTTTTAATTCAGATTAATTTCTCCTAGAAATAAATACATGTTGTTTACTATAAGACTTATTCGCATAAGTAAAATAGTTAAAACAAAATTCCAAATAATTTTTATCTAATAAATTACGATGCTAACGTTATCAAATTATCCTTTGTATTACTGAATGTTAGGTATATATATTTTTTTATACTTTTCTGTGGATATTTTCTTTTGAAACTCTTACCAAATAAATTAGCTGCGGTAATTTAACAACTGGTAAACTGGCAAATAAAAGTTCCACTACTTCAAGCTTTTTTTTGGTCCAATCAAAGAGGAATTTCTTTCTGGTCTGCTTGCAGAAGCCTAAGGAGTAGCACTGATCCTTCTAATTATCTCGAGGAATATTTAAGTAACGGATAATTTTAGCTGCATATGAAATGGTTTTCTCCATTTCTTCTTAAATTTGTTGACAAGATCCAGCTTTTCTTTTCAGCATATCTTGGACTGATGTCCCTCACCACGAGAGATCAAAAAGCACATTCAGACTTACTAGGCACTGATGTCAAAGCCATATGCATACCCCAGCCCTGCAGCTGGTTTCTGCTTCAGAACAGACAAAAAAGAGCAACCATTTTGTCTGAAAAGTTGGGTGTCC
The DNA here is from genome assembly GCA_928085145.1 of Nezara viridula. Taxonomy (NCBI): domain Eukaryota; kingdom Metazoa; phylum Arthropoda; class Insecta; order Hemiptera; family Pentatomidae; genus Nezara; species Nezara viridula. The sequence continues at coordinate 20,079,543 of OV725077.1, forward strand.
TTCGATGGGTAAGTATGAACTCTTTATATATTTATCCTGATAGACTGATTTCTTTCATATTTTTATCTTAGGCCTGGACATCACCTTATGATTTGCAGTCATTCAACATAAAACTCAGTGTGGAAAGGCTTGTTCACGGCAGTTCTCCTACTCCCTGTCAATCTAATAAGTCTCTCAAAGGGGATTTTAGAAAGTAATTTATATGTTCATAGAAGGCGAATTACACAAAAAAACGTTTCAAGGCCTGCTTGATTACAATCCTTACGTTGTTTTTTTCTATGCCGCTATAACCTATGAAGGGTCTTAGGCTCAGTAATTTGTAAGGAAGTACTGTTTTAAGGCCAACGGATCAGCAGGGAGGTGATTTCATTGAGCCAAGATCACGCTCACCCATCAGGTTTTTCCTCTTAATTAACTATTTAATTGGGAGCCACTTTATATAGGCTGGGTATACCCCAAGAGGGTCTTCACAGCCCAGGGTTGATGTTACAGAATAAATAATCACCTGCCATCAGCCAGATATAAATCCAGCACCTTGAGCATCTTGAGGAACCTCCTCACACACTGAAGTACTCCGTCCTTACAATCCTAATATATTAGGTAGATAATTCCTCTAGTTTCTGATTTTGAAAGAGTAATTTGGCTAGTAAGTTTCATCAGTATCAGTTTCTTACATATGTATAGTCAAACCTATATAATACGTAAATCCAACGCAAATGTTCTTTTAAAAAAAAATTGATAAATCATCAGTGTTCAATACAAAATGACAAATTCACCACATTGATTATTTTCAACTTTTTAGATTCATGGGCATGTATAATTAATTACCCGTATGTAAAAACAGCAAATCTGCAACATCCAGATTTGAACACTATAATCTTAAAATTGAAACATATGTTTTGTTTTTTCTTATTAAATTTTAAATATTCTGATGAACATATACTGAAGAATTTTATATATCACTTTTTGTTCAATACATAGAAATTTCATTCAATATACAGAATACCTTTTTCTAATTAAAAATCATGATTTCTAAATAAATTTTAACGCATAGAGATTTTCTATTGATGGAAGTTCAATATACAGGAGTTGAAGGGTACAAATTATTTCAATGATTAGACAGTGAACACCTTTATTAATGTTTCATAATTCATTATTATTAGGTAGATGGATTAATGTAAGACTAGCACTTTACAGGACACACCTGCAACTGTAAAATGGGTGTGACATAGGAAACCTTTTTTGTAACAATCTCAACTTGCATTCCTCATAACACTAAATCCAGAAACGAAAACAAAACATAGATGTGCAGATATCACAAATAGCATAGCATTTATTAGAAAAAAAAAATTAACTCATTTTTTTTTTGTATATATTTATTTATTTTTTTTTAAGATAAATCAATCGAGATGAAGTAATAATTTGCAGATGGAAAAAGTACATTAGGGATCAATTGATTAATTTATTCAAGTCTAGGAGAACACGAAAACATAATTTTAGGAAACTTTAATATTTCAGTTTAATTAGTTTAAACTCAATGTGAAAATAACCATTTCAAATTTTAAAGATACATTCCACACAGAATAATTGAAAAATGTGATTAGCATTTCTCAGGCTATTCAACCACAGAATATAAAAACAAAATATGCACAATGTTCACTTTATTCACAACCCATTTCTGTTTTTTTTTTTTGTTTTTTTAGGAACAATAGTAACATGTAAGCACACACAGATTGATATAAGTATTAATACAAGAAAAACTATATATACAGAATATAATATATGTGTATGTGTGTGTGGGATTGTATGCATACATGTGGTGTACATACACACACACACAAATAAATTGTGTACCTTTATACCTCTAAACCTTTTAAGTAACAAGCCAACAGAAGCTGATAATACACTAAATTTACAACAAAAAAATTCCTATATATCAGTTTCAAAATACATTTATTTTTGGTAATTTATTAATTTTTTTAATAAAAACAATTTCAATTCAATCTTGATCTATGATATTAAAAAATTCAACCAAACTATTAAAAGAACATTAAAATTAACTTGAACAGAAGGTTGTGGAAATTTTTAAAATGCAGCAATTTCTTTACTTTTTTTTTTTTAATTTATTTTTATTTTTTTCAATCAGCACAATTGCTGGTTTGTGACTTATAACGGTTTCATCTCAGTTGAGTAAGTGTTTGATGTCACGCATTTATATTTCTAATTACGTAAACAGGTTAACTGTAATTATCAAATTTAATACTAGCTTAATCTCAACTGTCACTCTAAGCATCACTTATAAGTATGAAGTAAAATAAAATATTCAGAATTACTTAGGATTAATAATAAAAGTCTAACTGAAGGTTCATTCCATCAGTTTTAATCTAAAAGAAAGCATGTTCAGCTATGATATTTATTTATTGTACTTTTTAGGCTTAAAAATCTACATTAACATTTAATTTTAAACCATTCGTTCAGATTCAGTACATTGTTTAATTTAACCATCAAATATGATTAGATTTTTTTAAAGTGGGAAAGCAGTGTACTATAGATTCTTTTTCTGCCTTTGTTGAGGATTGATAGATTTTGACAAACAAGGTATAAAATGAAAGGGAATTTCATGAAGATGTGACAGATTCAAATTACAATCCTCAAATTCTGAGTTCAACTTTCATAAAAGTGATTGAAAAGTCTAAAGAAGGTAAAGTGACAGATCGAGATGGGACAAATAACATTTTTAAAATTTCAATGCGGACATCAAGCCCCAATAAATTTCTTCAGAACTTATTTTAAATTCCTAAACTTCTATTAATAATTCTAGCTAGAGCCTCCTAGATGTCACGGGTGCCAAGGAATATGTGATAATTACATATTTTTTAGTTTTTAAAAATTTTAAATTTATTATAGCCCCAAGAATGGGAAGGGAAAGGTAGAGGGGACCAAGGATAATGCAGTTGCTTTTTGAAATGAAAACTTCTTTAGGCACGTTTTGCACTTTTTTGGGGGAGAGTGAATCAGATTGAGCCGTCAGATATCCGATGTGTAACGTTCGGATAAAGTCGGCTGGAGTCGACTAATTGAAGTGTTTTTGCACATGGATTAAAATATCTCAGAAACTAAAAATCGGACCAGCATACTGTAAGCGAGGGAATTGTTCTGCATTCCATCCTCTTTATAATGAGCTATTATTTATAATTTATATTTCATATTATTAACCTTGTCTTGTTGATGTTTTCACTTTTAAAGCACACACCTTGTTTGCTTTTTCTTGTTAATAAAAATAAAGATGTTTTGTGGATATATTTTAATTTTTTTGGTTGTAATATATACTTCACAGGGAGTGGGATAGATCAGTGGTAGGTATTGAGCTTCCAATGCTAAAGGTCCCAGTTTCGAATCCCGGCTGATGTCAGAAAATTAATTATTCTGTTTCATTGGCCGTGGGGCGACCCTGAGTACATAGATCCTCCCTCCTGAGGCACACCCAGCTTCTATAATGTTGGGTATTCTTAATTATAGTAATTGATTAAGGGGAAAAACCTGGCAGTTGAGCGTGATCTCGGTCAAATCACCTCCTTGTACAACCGTAGACCAAGAAACAGTGCTTTCCCTAAATAGTACTGAACCCAAGACCCTTTAATGGTTGTAGTGGTACAGGTTTTTTTTTTTTTTTATATATACTTCACTCTTAATTGTTTAACGATGGTGGACTCATATGAGTCAATAGCCAGTCAAGCTCTTTATCAGGGATTCTCAGGGATGAATTCTATTTTTAAACTATCTTGCGACTTTCACATGAGGCAGTAGGTAATTTTTCAATGACTGGAGATTATGGAGATTCATTTTTGAACAATGCCATCAATAAAAATGTCTAAGAAGTCAATAGGTGTTATGAAAACTATTCCGCCCTAAAGGAAGTTCCACAGTTCCCGCTCATCATCGCTAAAAAGTTAATAAGTGAAAAGAACCAGAAACCAACGATCTGCCTTTTTTAAACCGACCCAATTGGTCTCAACGAGTAAATGCTAGGTTCGTAAATGTTTACAGATAGCTGAGTCTTTATTATCTTTCTGTTAAACTTCTGAAGGGTAAGCTAATCACTAATTAAGCAAACTTATTTATTTCAATATAATGTGATTGTAAAATATGGAGCCTGACAATTACATTCAAAATAGACTTTCTAGATAATCGCACATTACTTAAGCGAATAAAAATGTTTCCCTAATATTGTTTAAATTTCAAATTTATTCGGAGAAAAAAAGGGGAAAGATCGAAGGAGAGAGTCCTCACTCAGATATAACAGTTATTTAAAAAATTGTTAGAAAAACCGTTATGCATACAAATAATGTTATTCAACTCTTCATTCAAAATAAAAAGGAAATTAAGAAAGTAACACCAAAGCACAGAAATCTCCTTAAAATACAATCAATTAATTTTGATTTCATCAAAAAGATGATAAAAAAAATGTGCTAGTACCAGCTCTATAATTGCCACTTTTAAATTTAAAGCTAATTTCTCGCTTTATTTGAGATTTCAGAGAATTATTACAGCAATTATACTTACGATACTGTTAGTAAGCAGTTGTAAACATTAGCCCGGCCGTGGGCCAACCCAAATTGGTTTCATGGGACCACTTTGATGATTGATAATGTCACAGTATGCCCCATTTCAGGTAAATATGCTTTTAAAAAATTTAACAGAAATGAAAAAAAAAATTAATTGCTGTAAATACTATGATTCAATACTTAATTGAGTTGATTCTCTTGAATCTTGAATAAAATATATTTTTATCCTTTCTTTCATTACATTTTTCTAATACTTTACTAACATATGCCGAATGTGAATGCTAAATACAAAACTGGAATTCATTAGTATTCATAGTAGTGCTTGTACTTTATTATTATGCAAATATTCATATATTAAATTTTTTTTTTTATACAGACTTGGTGAGACAATGTTGCATTAGAAATATAATATTGTCTGGCATGAGGCATACTTTCATTTAACTAGCAACAGCAATTCGTGGACGGCGTATGAAAGTTACACAAAAAATACGAATTCCACTACAAGTAATTTCTACTGTATATAGTAAAGTATAAATTTTATAAAAATATTTTTACACTAGTTATTGTGGCATCTTGGTGGTAATAACGTCAAAGAACACAGCAGGAATAATACTGTATACAGTGATCTTCTAGATCAAGATAACTACTACAATTTTTTTTTCATCCCCTTAAGTATAAAAATCCAACATTGCTATCAGTGTGTATATGATTATTTTAAAATATTTAAACAATATTATTATTTAAAAGATTATTATAAAATAATGTGATTATTTTTAGTTTAATTAATTTCCAATTTTAGAAAATGAATTGGGTATTTCCCCCATGGCTCTTCACATATTAATGTCTACTTAATGAAGGATTTATGCCTTAAAAATAGACTTATACAATTAGAAACAGGAAAGTGCGATTAACTGAAGCCTTCAGGTACCTCCATCCCACAATTTCAGTTGATGAATGAATACTGGAAGAGGTATCTACTTCTCTTAGCTTTTAAGTCAGTTCACAAACGCTTTCTCTTTAATTCCACTTGTATTCCATGCCCAAAAGCTTACGGAAATAAACTACAGGCCCACCTTGGTGTGATTAACCATCAACATCCAAAACCCCAAGTACAATATCCATGGTCTCACCTAATCCTAAGACTCTTTATTTCAGAACCACTAGTCCCAGAACTTGGAACCTACATCCTTCCTTTCTACAGACTTAAATTTATAACTAGGCCTTGGATTTCAGACAAAATTTTTAATATACCTATGCCTATCTTAAGTAGTAGATTTAGAAGACGGAATGAGTAGAGGACTTAAAATAAATCCTATATGATCTTTTTTATTGTATAGAATTTCCACTAAAATAGGTCTTTTTTTTTACAATTTTCCAGTAAAATTACTATCCTGTCACCTCTCCATTACTAAATCTCCGACAATGTAGTTGTTTAGTTCAATACTTGTTTAATTAAAAACGCATACTATTCGTTAATTATTTTATGTAAAATCACGAATTCCATCATATTTATATTTTTAATGAAAAGGACATTAACAATGTTGCATTAATGGGATTAATTGTTATACTGATGGGTCACTTATGACAAGCGGATCTGGTGTTGGTTTTTTAAGAAAGGATAAACCAGACGCTGGCATGTCAATACCACTTGGTAACTATGCAACAGTGTTCGAATCTAAAATACTGGCGATAACTTACTGTGCTTCAAAAACGTTGCTAGACAGGTTAATCGGGAGAAGAATTGCAATATATACTGACAGTCAAGCGGCCATAGGAGCACCGGACAACTATACAACTAGATCTAAGGCTGTTAGGGATAGTATCAGAATTCTCAATGACTTATCCAGACTTAATAAGGGAAACATTGAATGGGTTCCGGTTCACTCTGGAATATATGATAATGAGATGGTGGATGACCTCGCCATACTAGGCTCACAAAGATTCCTATAGCTCCTGAACCCATCTGTGAAATTAGTCAGTGTCTAATAACAAACAGAATTGGGGAGATCTATGGTGCTGAAACTAAACAGAATTGATGCTTGAAAAAACAGACTCACTCTAGACTGTTTCTGGAAGGAATCTCAAAAAAAAGTGATCTACTAATTAATCTGAACAGGAGCTCATTTAAGAAAATTACAGCGGTATATACTGGGCACTGTAAACTGAATTATCACATATTCAATCTCCGGCTCACGGAGTCGTCTCTCTATAGGTACTATGGCCAGGACGATGAGACAGCTTATCACATTACTAGTTGGTGCGACAGGTTTGATGGACTAAGATTCCGACTATACAGCATTGATAGGGTGATTGATCCCAAGGCAAACGAGTTCATCAATCCAACAAGCTTATTACAGTTCATTGAGATCGCAGGAATTACGCTCTAAATAGGAGTGACTTTAATAGAGGTGCAATAGGCCTACATGGCTGCAGTGCACTCATGCCGCTTAAACAAAATAAAAAAATAAAATAAAAAAAACATTGTAACAATTGACTTTAGAAATACTTAAGATTTAAAAGAATTTGTCTGAATCCTGAGATAATAGTTTCAAAAAATTTAGCAAATATTATTTAACACCAACTTAAATATTTGATTCAAGTAAGTTTCTCAAATCATTGATGGGATCAGTCAGTGGAATTCATCGCTTTCAGTTTTGATCGCCCAGCGGTTCCATCGGGGTCTACGGATCTCCTCAATCAATTGGTGGAATCAACCAATAGAATCAGCACTGAGTTTAGGAGTCCTTTTTGATATTAAGTAATGTTTATTTTTAAAATTCTAATTTTTATAAACATTGCGGTTTAATGTTTCTATTCAATTTTACCATATTCATGGATATTTGTTATATTTAAACTCTAAAAGTAATGTTGCATACTACATTTTATGATGTATGTGATATTAAACCACTATGAGTGGTTTAAGATCTTTTTTAGATCTAAAAATTGATTGAATCTATTCCTTGGAAAATTTAGAGCTACAGATCCAGGCCTATTTATAACTTATGATATATATTTCTTAATTGACTCTATAAATCCTGCAGAATTATTTTGTGCTTAACATTCATTGAGCTACCCTCTTAAGAACGTAAAAATTCATAATTTTCCACCACTTTCTCTTTTTTATTTTAACCATATCTACAATAGTCCATTAGCATTTTAAATTCCCTTAAATTTAATTTAGTTTGAAAGAAAATCTAATATTTTGTATATTGATTTTATTTTAGATATTTTCTTCTCCCTACAGTATAGCAATAAAGAGGGAAGTGTGTTTTGATAGACTGTTCATCGGGTGTATAAAATTTTTGAACGGATTACTCAACTGATTTTCCTATTTTGATATTTCAAATCATTTGGTACGGCCTTGTGAGTGTTTAATTTGAGCTCATGATATTGATAAATTGCTGTATTAAATGTGTTTAATGTATCTGTTAGAAGATATTATGTAAAGATTATTATTTTTCACTAAAGTATATATCAGTTCATTAGATTACTGATACACATTTCTTTTATCAATTAATATAACACATACTATCATTTTTCCATCTTTAATATTTATTATTTCCTATTTTCATACATTCATATTTATGACTGTTATTCTATATATATTTTTTACTCCATCTTCCTTTGTTTCACTTTCTTTGCATCTTTCTTTTTAGCCCTGATAAAGAAATAGGATGTGGATCAAAAAATCAACACTGAATAAATATCAATTATTTAATTTTTTTTTAACGCCTCCAAGACCACACCCTTCTTGATCTATCATACAGTCAATCATCAATACATGTAAAAAAGAATTTAATTGAAAACCTGACTAAAGAATTCAACCTGTTATATTAAGAGACAGAATATACTTACATATCTATCTAATTAATTACATTAATAAGTTATCTGTCAAAATAATGTCTATGGATATTGAAGCTTGATATAGTAATAGAGTGCCTTCCACCACAAGTTAAACCTCATTGCAGATACGTTCCATCTCTTAGATCTGTACATGTCAAAATACAGAAAGCTTTGTGCATATGTGTGTGTGCGTGTATGTAAGCAAAAATAAAGTAAAGTGATGTGTCGTGAGAAGATACTTGAGTTTTGTTCGGGTGTGGAACATATCCTACTACTACACTTATTTTCAAAATCCATAGACATCAACTTCACAAACATTCCTTTAATGTGTTTAAGTAAACATGTAAGTATATTCTGTCCATTACGGTAACTTAAATTTATCTTTTCATTTATAGTTACATTTATAGAGGATATTTACACCAGAATAAGTATATTTCCCACTTTAGATTTATCTTCTTATTGTGAAATAAATATCTTTTAAACTAGTTGCATATTATAAAAGTGGTTTGTTGAATTAACATTGAATTGTTGTTTTGATGTGGTATTTGCTCTGTTGCTTATTAAATTTTTCATTTGGTCTGAATGTTTATAACCATTTTATAATGTGATAATTGTATTATTTAAAATCTCAATAACAACAGTTTGCATATATGTACACGTGAACAGCTTTCGGTTCTAAAATAAAACTGAAATTACAAATTTAAGGTAGATATACGCCTGAAATGTTACAGCATCTTTTTTCTAAAATCAACTGAATGGAAGTGCCATTTTATATTATCAATTTTTCTTAAAAATGACTTTAACAATTTGAATTCATCTATTATAGATACTATTATACTAAGTCACCAAATATGATAGTCCCCATGACATTGATTTTATTCCCATGAAAAAGGCGCTGGGTGCTGAAAGCTGCTATGTATGAGATATAAAATAAAACATTTATTAAAAGATTCATCAACGTCTTAAGATTTCAGAAAATAAAGTATTGCATAGAATATTCAGACCCAAGGGTGATTTAACCAGAGAATTTTGAGGGTTCCATAATGATGAATTGCATGAACTGTATCCGGTTCATACAATGGAGGTGATTATACGTCAGCATATAAATAGGTGTATACAATTGTTCAGAAAGAATTCTTATGAGGTTAATGTGCACTGTGCCGACTGGTAAACGTCTGAGGGATAGACAGAAGCGAAGGTGAAAGAATTGCGTTAAGGCTGATCTGGCAAGGCTAGATTTGAATGACGACCGGTGGAAGAAAGTGTGAAGAGAGCGATTGGTGGTGTCGGCAACGAACCTTTAGGTTCGCTAAGCCTTTTATTATTATTATTAATAATAAAAGATTCATAGAGGAAGTACGAATTTTACCAGACATCTAAGGAGGCTCTAGTTCTAGTTAGGACTTACCTTAAGATTTAAAAATGGCTCTAGCATAGCAATAATTAAATATATATATGTGTGTGTATATATATATATATATATATATATATATATATATATATATATATATATATATATATATATTTAAAAATCAATTTAGCTAAATTATGTAGATGATCACATTTGCTGACTTTAGCTAGTTTCTCTTTTTCAAGACAACATGAATAAAAACCAAAAGGTTAATAGAAAATAGAAGGTTTTTGGTATGTAGTAAGCTAACAAACAACCAGGGCAATGAGAGAACCAATAAGCGTGTGAGTGACAGAAGTAGGTTATAAACATTGACACAATTCTGTCTGAAACTTTTGGATAAATAAACAAGCCATTACGATGGCTTTCTTCTAAGAGAAGTGAATAATATAAGGGGAAGGCTATTAAGTAGGGAAATAAAAACTTGGGTGATTTTTTTTGTTTTTGTTTTTTACTTTCTTTAAAAAAATAAAATAAAAATTATTTGGGTGGTATAAAGCAGTTTATTTTTAAAAATCAAACTATACATCAGATACAACAATAAGTCTTATTTTACAAACACAGCCGAACATGCCATTTGTTCAAAAATAAATTCTTTGTAAAATTAAACTTGATTCCTAATAAGCAGTGTATGAAGCAACTAAATTGAAATGACAATAATCTAGAGAGAAAATGAATAAGAAATAGACCAGTCACCTCTCGTATCGTGAGCGTGTGTGACATCATCTGGATGTTGATCTGTGACTGGGAGGTCGGCAAATTCTCTGATGATCGCGATCGTAGAAGCTGCCGACTTCCGTTCAACACTTCCCTGCTTTTAAGAGTCATCTCAGTCTTGACAAATACCCTTCGGATGTACTTGGAGCTTAGGCCTCGGATACCAAACGCCACCCTTAGCAGTTTCCTTGGACTCACCTGATATAAAAAGAAAAATTAACTCCAAAAATAGATCATTATCCATCAATAGGATTCTTATCAACCAAACCAAATTAGTTATATTTGTTCTGGGAATTCATTAATTAAAATCTGCAAATCTGCTTATCAAATATAACATTTTCAAATTTATTATTTAAAAAAATTACTTATTATTATTAAAAAATTACAAGTTGTCTAATGAATAACATTTGGAATATTCCATGTCATTGAATAATAGTGGATATTCATGATTGCAGAAAGCCAATATACTGAGTTTCACACAAGTAAAAATCTATGAAAAAGTATATAATTAACCATGGTTTGATTTTCCGTAGATGAGCAGAACATTAAGATTTTGTTTTTTTTAAGTATCACATTTTTGTTGAATAGAAACTGACGAAAAAAATTTTAATTTAGTTAATGAACAATTGATTCATAGCATAGTAAACTAATTAAAATTTCCTTCAAATGTAAATAAACTATGCCAAGCTCATTTTTCATTAAAACATGAATTATTTGGGGATTTTTTTTTTTTTTATTATCCTCCAACTGGACTACGGCTACTCCATTTTATTAAAAACTTTCTTGTTTAATAAACTTAAAAACAAAATCAATCGAGTTGAGATTTGTAATTAAATAAGACGAGATTCAAATCTATTTGAATGAAAAAATTGTGATTTAATATTCTATAATATTCACCCTCGAGTACCACCTGTGTTTTAAGCAAAAATAATTACTGTAAATTATTACAAACATCCAATTTTTTTTCCCTCCTGTGATCTGGGATGTATTATAATAAATTAATCATAAAAATAAAATTTTTATTTATAAACTTAACAGCTAAATGTTCCCAATCCTAATATATAAATTTTTAAGACAACGGTTTATAAACAGGTTATGAGTATTGTACTTTAATATTTAGATCAATTATCCGTAATTCGATTATATCATAATATTCAATATTAAAGAAATAAAAAAAATTATAATACATAAACTATAATTAACTAGGGCAAAGAATATAATAAAATTACAGTCAACTTACTGGTATCTGTGAACAGAAACTGTGTAAGGCTGAATCAATACCATTCTCCTGTATCTCTTTGCTCCAGCGTGAATTTACATCTGAGGTATATTTCTGGAAAAGGACAAGGATCGCCATGGAAATCCTGTAGAACACCTTGATTCCTTCATGAAGGTAAGTGTCCATAACACGAACCTATAAGAACATATGATAAACTGATATCAGATAACTGGCTTACTTTTACAAATAAATAAACATCACAGCTCAATATCGCTAACATAAAATATCACTCCTTTATGTTATTTATATCAAAGGCGTCAATAGAGTGCGAACCCTCAGATGGTTCACTGACCACATAAAGAAACCTTTTTTATTGAATCCCCTAACTTCTCCAGATTTTCTCATGCCATATATAGGAAAACTTCAGGTCAGTGAAAATAGGTCTATGGTTGTGCGAGGAGGAGAGTTGACTGAGATTAGGCTCAACTGCCAGATTTATTTACCTTAATTAAGGATACAAACTTTATAGAGGCTGGGTGTGCCTCAGGGCCAACAAAGCAGAATAAATAATTTATCTTCCCATCAGCCGGATTCGTACCTGAGACCTTAAGCATTGGAAATAACCGCCCTACCAATATCTTCTTTGTCAATATCACCTTAGTGGAGTACTTAGCAAGTATAAGTTTCTGGATAGCTCTTTTATTTCTTAACTCAGGGTTCTTCAAACGTTATGGTCCACAGGCCACAATGTAACTTTCCTAAAGTCAAGCAGGCCATATTGAGACCACCACCAAGTCCTGCAGGCCACGGACTCATTATGACAAAAAAAAAAATTGTTCTACAAACGACACTTCATTTCTGAAATGACCTTCCTAAAATAATCAACTCATGTAATAATGTTTGTAGTAATCTTGTTTTCGAGTGATTTACTAAATTTCGTAAATTTTAACGTGTAATCAAAGAAATTTTTGAGGGGCATAGTTCGGAGATCCCTGGCTTAACTGAAGAGATATCTTGCTGTAGAGCAAGCCAATTACTTATGAAGTAAACTCATCTTTCAACAATCACTATACCTAGTTCTGTTACATTAGTTAAATAATACTGTTACAAAATACTGCCATAAATACTGTTACAAAAGTTGAACTTTGTTTACATCCTTGGGTATTATTTAGAAAATCCTTCTATGAGGTTATTTTCTTTACACGTCAGGATAATAATCGTCTTACACAAAGTTGGAAGATGGAGGTCAGAGATTTTCAACACTTTGAAACCTTTGGGTATCAGCCGTATGTTCATGAACCGCACTATAAATAGATATAATGAGACCCTATCTGTATGTGACAGACCTCGACCAGGCCGTCCCCGCACTGTGAGAAAAGCAAATGCAGTGAGAGCAGTGGCTGCTTGATTCAGAAGAAATCCCATTCGAAAAAAACAAATTATGTCTCGGGAAATGGGAATCTCTGTCAGATCAATGTCTCGCATAATAAAAAGTGGCCTTAGGATGGGTGCACTTCGAAGAATCATAGGACAAACACTAATCACTTTCCTAAAAAAATTAGAGTGGATAGGTGCAAAGTGCTCCTTGGCAGTTAATCCAATGGTCTTCATCGAAAGATTTTGTTTAGCGATGAGAAAATTTTTACAATTGAAGAAAAATTGAATCGCCAAAATGATTGTGTACACACACAGCTCTAAAGAAGCCCCAAAAATCATTGAAAGAGTGGAAAGAGGTCATCACCCTTCCTCAGTGACGGTTTGGTGGGGAGTTTGCTTTGATGGCACCACAAAGCTCCATTTTTGTGAAAAAGAAGTTAAAACAGGCACCAAAAATTATCAGGACAATATTTTAGAACCTGTTGTCTAGCTTCTAAATGATACTCTGTTTGCTGGAAGTCATTGAGTTTTCCAGCAGGATTCAGCTCCAGCTCACAAGGTCAGGTCAACTCAGCAGTGGCTGCAAAAGAACATTCCGGAGTTCATCTCTGCCTCGGATTGGCCATCAGAAAGCCCTGATCTCAACCAATTAGATTATCGGCTTCGGTCCGAACTGGAGAGGATGGCATGTCACAGAGCACACCCTAACTTGGAAAGCCTTAAACAATCTCTGATTCGAACAGTTCAGTGCTTTCCTCAAGAAGTGCTGCGTGCTACTATTGATGAGTGGCCACTGTGATTAAATGCCTGTGTCAAGGCAAAAGAGGAACATTTTGAGTAATTTCTTTTTTGTTTTACTCTCTGTAGATATACATTTTATTTTCTAATAAAGTTTTTGAATAAATTAATTTTTCTGTTGAAATCTGTATATATTTCCTTATAATAATATTTATGACAGGACCAAGTATAATAGTAGATATTCTTGATAATAGAATATTTTTTATACGAATAAAAATGTTTTACAAATATTCTTTCTACTTCAAATGAATTACAGAGATTTAAAATGAAAATTGTGACACAGGTTTACTTTTTTTTTATAAAATAGAATAAAATGAGCTTAAAACTGAAATTGATAAAAACACTTACCAGATGATTAAAAGGAAGACCTTGCAATACCCACCAAATCCAGTCCATGTAGATCCTTTCAGATCTAGAGTTTGGACATTGTCGGCTAAGGCTTACAGCAGCTGACTTCTGAAACACCAGTAAATTAAATTAACAATTATAGGCATCAATTAAACTCAGGGAGTTTACCCTGATCAGGAAAATCTGGAAAAGTCAGGAAAATTTATGAAAAAAATACTGAGTCAGGAAATTTCTCAATCTAAGGGACATAAGCACAAAATTGATGTTATGATTCAAAATCACTGGCATTAAGGAAAAAATTTACACAATTGTAATATATACACAAATATCCATATGATCACAGTGTGTGTATTCGCGTAATTTTAGTGATAAACAATTATTTTATTTCATTTTTCAGTAATTGTTTTTTTTTTTTGTTTTTTTTTTTCTAGTCCCATCCTTCGGGTTTGGTGCCATTTTCTCATAATTTAACATATGTCTATTTTAGGCCATAGGTCACCAAAAAAACTTGATACCGTCTGCAAATAGAGGTATATAAATCAAAAATTAAAAATTTTAAAATTAATTATAGCGGTCTATTTTTAATTTATAATTATATATTATAATTTTTAGAAACGGAAAACGACATTCTTTGAAATAAAAGAATGAATTAGGACGAATCATATCGTAATGACAAATTTTAAAAATTTTATGGCGCGGTGCATGGTAGGTGAATGATACAAGTTTATTGTCTGAGGCTATACTTGAATGGTAAAAAGTAAATTAAAATTTAGTTTGCAGGTTCTTGAAAATGGCTCCTGAAGCCGAAACGTTGAATAAACATACATGAAATAAATAAAAAAATTGTGTTTTTTTGGTGACCTATGGCCTAAAATAGACATATGTTAAATTAATTGTTTTTTGTTTCTAATTATACTCGTAATACTAATTATTAAGGGAAGAATATCATACTAAAAAAGGTAGTGTTTTATTTTTAATGCCCTAAAAGTCTAAGCCAGTTTTACAAATGATATTTCTACTTTTTATTATATCAAAAAGACTGCTTTGATATTATTATTTTTATTTATTAATTTTTTTTTTAGATTACTTGTAATATTTAATTTTATTAGTTAGATTTTTTACAGATATATTTCATATGAAATAAGTAAATAAAAAATATATAATTTTCTTATAATATCTCCAGCATTGTTGATTGCACTATTTAAAATTATAAATATTGTATCAATTATGTAAAATTATTATCAATAAACATCACTTTATACAAATTTAGATTTTTGATCAATGTTAATTTTTTCAAACATGACCTGTCAAAGTCAGGGAATTTCATAACAAGGTATCAATAGAAACCATGTAAATTGACAAGGAATTAATAAAATCAAGTATTACTAAAAATCAATTTTTTTTTTTGTCACTAAAGAGGTTCAATTTTTTTTTTTTCAAACTTTTATACCTTAAATTTAACAACTAATTGTAAAATTTGTCTTAGGTCAGACGGATTGAATAAAAAATATAAGTTTATTATTTGTAATGGTATTTGACAAAGCTGTAAAAGGACAATTTTATTTAGTTTAAAAATACACTTCATGTAAAATGTTAAACATTTTATTTTTTAATTTCCCATAAATTGTGTTTAGTGAAGAACTGTCTTATTAACATTTGGTGATTCCAACTTAACCATCGATACAACTTACAATATGTTTTCTAGAAATGTGCATGACTGTCCTCCAGGTAACTTCGTGTAGCTGCTTAGTCTGTGTGATGAACATGATATCCTTTGAGGAGACAATGCTAGCGAGGCAGTTGTAGCATTCCTCTTCTAAAATAGAAAATACACACTATGACTTCATTAGTATATTTTTTGGGAATAATTTTTAACTTCTACCTATACAAATTTATCTTAATCACTAATTAATAATCTTAACTTTTTTCTTTATATAAAATTAACAATCCACATTCAATTAATGTTTGAAAAAAAAAAATTGGAAGAAACAAGGACAACTTTGTTCCGAATAATGCTATAATAACACATAAAACATTAAACTTAAAGGTTTTCAGTTGGCTTTGACCTACGTAAGCCTACAACATTCACTACTTTGTGTAATATAAATTAAAATAATAAAAACCACAATCTTTCTAATCCTCTTTCCCTGCATTAAGAAGTGTAGAAGTCAATTAACTCCTAAAATATTTTTAGTTTGCCTTGTAGTTTCATGAAACTTGAACAAAAAAAGTTTATAATTTCTAAAAACAATACATCCTTCCCCCATTAGATTTCTCTACTCCAACAAAAAATGCCAGGTCAATATAAAATGTATCAAAGCACAACAATAGATGTTACAGAAAATAAGAGAAAAAAAGCTTCATATATATTTGTAAAGAGTGTGGATGAAAATAATAATAATTAATGACCATAAAGTTAAATTTTTTATTTAAACCTTCAATGAGTATTAAGATTTAAACTTATATAATTACTCAAATTACACAACAAGAACAAATTACTTTTTTCTTTCTCTTCCCAACCTAGCCTTTTTGGCTATACAGGGTTATTCTCCAAGGACGAGGGAAAGGGTGAGGAAACAATGCTAGAGTTAAAAGCACCAAGCACCGGGACTCGAACTTGTAATCTTCAGTTGATCAGGTAGCCAGGCAATTCGATTTCTGTAAACATGTTAGCCCGCTCGGCCACCACACGAACAAAGAACATAAACCACCATCTTACAACCTACCTCACTAACCTGAACCTATTTTCAGGGAAAATATTATATTCTACAGATCCTTTTGACTTCATGGATCAAAATCATATTCTTCTGCCTTTGTCTAGACTTAGTTCTCTTTATATTTTTATTTATAGCAGGGAGAGGTCATTATTAACCATTTAAGTTATTCAATAAACTATGAAAGATAACAATCAAAAAAACCTTATAAAATGGCACTGGTAAATATAGCTACAGTTTCTTATGAAATGTATGCACTATTTTCTTAAATAGAATTTGTTTCACCAAAAAAAAGGTTTTTCATATATTAAGAGGAAACTATATAGGGGTAGAGCAGATAAGCCAAAGAGGTGGGTGAAGATTCTTCAGAGTAAGTGGTGCGCTATGTCAAAAATGGCCATTTAGACCCATTAACAGTTTTTTTTTCTGGATTTTTTGAAGTGAAAACTTCTTAAGGCGCGTTTTGCACTTTTTTTGTGAAGAGTGAGTTAAATTGAGCCGTCAGATCTCCGATGTGTAACGCTCGGGTAAAGTCGGCAGGTGTCGACTTATTGAAGTGTTTTTGCATATGTATTAAAATATTTCAAAACCCAAAAATCGTACCTACATACTGTAAGCAAGGGAAATGTTTATCATTTCTCTCTAATGGGCTATTATTCAAAATTGTATCTTAACGTGATGCCATGTTAGAGAAGCGAAAAATAGTGTCGTAAACCAAATTACGAGTTTTATTTAAGATACGGGTTAAAATATCTCAGAAACTAAAAATCGGACCTACATACTGTAAGAAAGGGAATTGTTTAGCATTTTATACTCGTAACGGGCTATTATTCAAAACTGTATCTTAACGAGATGTCGTGTTAGAGAAGTAAAAAGGAAAACAATAGTGTGGAAAACCAAATTTTAAGGAGTTTTATTGAAGATACGGTGGATGTAAGATTGACTAAACACTGCAGGCTTTTATGCACAAGGATATGCGGATGACATCTTTATTCTTATTGGTGGAAAATATCAGAATGTTCTATCTGATCTGTTGAGAAAAGCGACAGGAGTCTTGGAGAGATGGTGCCAGTCTGGTGGACTAAGCGTCAACCCGGCCAAGATAAATGTTGTAACCAAGATTAAGAAAGCACTGGAAACAAAACAAACTCTACTCTCTTTTGTTTCCGATGCCAGATGACTAATGGATATTTTAGCGTGTGCATGTGCTCTTACATCTTAGATCACTTGTATCTTGACTACCTTTTCTAGATGTTTAGATGTTGCATGCCATAATATTGTATATAGAATAAGTATCTTTTTTTTGTTACTTGTATTATCTTTATGATCTTAAATATCTTCCTTTTTATCATTAATTGTATATAGTAATTATGTTTGAATTCCCTCTTTTTCCTTGTATTTTATTTCTTTTTATTGTCCATAGTATTAATTCTGTAAATATTTCTTTCTGTAAATAGATCTGTTAACCTTTTTTGCTGCTTTATAAAAAAATATCCAACCTAATCCTTCTCACCTGAGCTAGCATGGTAGAATAAATGATTTATCATGGCCAAATCATGGGTAAGTAACTTATATTCTCTATAATTATCTCTTAAGAGATGAAAGGCTAGTAAAGCCAGGCGCCCAACAAATAAAAATTCATTGTGGAAAATTATAGTTATTAAAAATTATTTTATTATCTTTTCATTTATCCTTTTTTTTGGTCACAATGTTTGCATCTTTACAAAGAAAAAAAAGGTAGAAGTAAGACTACCTAAAATAAATAACATCCAGCTAACAGAAAGTAAGGAGGTAAAACACCCAAGTGTTATGCTGGACAATGGAATGATGTGGAATAAACAAGTGAAGTACACAACTAATAAAGCTCTAAAATGCCTCGGGGCATGTAAGAATGCTGTAGGAAAGGCATGGAGACTTAAACATCGAATGGCCTACTGGCTGTATGTTACAGCAGTCAGACCTGTGATTTTATATTCAGCTGTTGCATGGTTAAGTTGTATGTTCATGGGGCAAGAGTGGACCACAACAGGATACAATTGGAAAATTACAGAGATTAGTCTGTTTAATGATAACAGCTGCAATGAAAACTACTCCGACTGCAGCTATGGAAGTAATGTTAGGCCTATTACCATTGCAACTGGAGATTGAAACAGGCTACAAAAATTTTAACAGGCTACAAAAATTAAACTTGTATTTAAAGATAAAAACCCTGGAGGGACATTGGGAAATAGTTCATACAATGCATTCTGACACTCAAACTCGAGAATTTCTCACAAAGATGTATAAAGTAAAAATAGACAGCTCAGGAAAACAAAAACCCGTTAATGGGATTAATTGTTATACTGATGGGTCACTTATGACATGCGGATCTGGTGCTGGTTTCTGGAGAAAGGATAAACCAGAGGCTGGCATATTAATACCACTTGGAAATTATGCAACAGCGTTCCAATCTGAAATACTGGCGATAACTTACTGTGCCTCAAAAATGCTGCTTGACGGGTTAGTTGGGAGGAGTATTTCAATATACACTGACAGTCAAGCGGCTATACGAGCACTGGACAATTATACAACCAGGTCTAAGGCTGTTGTGTCAGAATTCTCAATGACTTATCCAGACTTAATAAGGTAAACCGAAATAGGTTCTGCGTCACTCTGGAATACATGGTAATGAGATAGCGAATGAACTAGCTACACTGGCTCATAAATGATACCTACAGCTCCTGAACCCATCTGATGAATTAATCAGTGTCTAATAACAAACAGAATTGGGGAGATCTATGGTGCTGAAACTAAACAGAATTGATACTTGAAAAAACAGACTCAGTCTAGACTGTTTCTGGAAGGAATCTCAAAAAAAAGTAATCTACTAATTAATCTGAGCAGGAGCTCATTTAAGAAAATTACAGCGGTATATACTGGGCACTGTAAACTGAATTATCACATATTCAATCTCCGGCTCACGGAGTCGTCTCTTTGGTACTATGGCCAGAAGGATGAGACAGCTTATCACATAACTTGTTGGTGCGACAGGTTTGACGGACTAAAATTCCGATTATTTAGCATCGATAGGGTGACTGATCCCAAGGCAAATGAGTTAATTAATCCAACAAGCTTATTACAGTTCATTGAGACTGCAGGAATTACGCTCTAAACAGTTGTGAATTTAATAGGCCTACGTGGCAGCAGTGTATTCATACCACTTGAAAAAAAAAAAGATTGATTAAAATACGATAAGATAGGTTAAGATGTATCAGAAACTAAAAATCGGACCTGCATACTGTAAGCGAGAATAATGTTCGGTATTTCATCCTCTTTAAAATGAGCTATTATTTATAATCTATATTTCATATTATTTATTTCACCTTATTTATGTTTTCACTTCTATCGTGTGGGCAAAAGCACACATCTTAGTTTTTTTAAATTATTATTATTATTATTATGTTATTTTCCTTTTTTTTTATTATTTTTATTTTTTATTTTCCTCCATAGGAATTGTGGTATAAGTATTTTAAAAGATTCTCTGATATAAAAAATACAGGAAAACGGGATATACCAGTCATGAAGTGAAGCAGGAGAGCTGTTATAGGATAGACCATAGGCGAATATGTTATATCAGGGAGAGCAAAACCTAAGACACAGACGATTCTGTCGGCCACTTTGATTCCAGCTTTGGTCAAGTGATAGTAGTGTTTATGCTGATTCTCCACAAATTGTGGCAACAAGATTCCTTTATCAGGCAATTCTAAAATAAAAAAGCAAAAAAATATTAAAAAATGTTAAACATAAACATATTTCCATAACTTTATCATCCATTATCAGACTAAATTCATAAGCAAATAATTTGTATATTCAATATAGTAAAAATTAACCATATGCAGCAATGTTGCATGAAAAAATTTAATTCTAATTAAAGGATAAAAACCATTGAAATGTAAAATTCACTTATCATCAGTTAATCACAGAAAATTATATAAAAAAAAAAAATCTGGTGCGCACAACACACAACTTTTATTTACCACTCTACTTTGAATAGAAATTACTTTCTGGCAAAGCTGGGCAATCATAAAATTTTTGAAGTGCCTTTTTAATGAATCTACAGCTTAAAGCTAACAAATCATTAAGACCATTATAACAAAAACCCTATTACTTATATCAACAGTAGATGATAAAAACCTCGGTACTCCATTTGTTTTCGTAAATCACATAACTCCAGTCTCTGAGCTATATATCTACATATATACCTAGAGAGATTTGAAAGTGTATCTGTATATTTAACCTGCAAATGATTATGGATTGTAAGCCTGTTAGTTATTAAACGTTCTTTTCCCTTGTAAAGTTTACTGAAATGAAACATGATTTTCATTGCCTGCCATAGGTAGGCTAAAAATTGTCACACTAATTTTAAGTGTATAACGATGGGACATCACAAAGGGAAAATTCATCAAATTATTCACTGATTTAACTTAAGTTTTCAAATAAACTGAGGATAAATACCTAATTATTTGAATATATCAGATCAAGAGTTATTAAACTACAGTAAGGCTATAAACATCCATGAAATATTGTTATATTACATTTCTTCTTTCACCCAAGTACAATGAAACAGTTTTTTAAACAATGTCATTGCCTAGATTCCGTGGATTTTAAATACTTTTTCAAACTAAAAAAAATGTTAAAAGTTTAAATTTAATTTAATTTCCTTTAAAACATGTGATTTCGGTTAAATAATATTAGTTTTCAAAAATTATTATTTATAATTGTTTGTCACACTCCATTACTTTCTATATTGGATATTGTTTTTCTAAAATTCTCCGCTTTCCAATGATATATTATACATATATCTTCTGAATAATATTTTCAGAGATTCATTTTCGACCTGGATAAGCATTTTTCTTTTGTTCTCTTTTATTCAATATCAAATTCTTTCAAAAGTTATATTTAGCCTTTTCTCACAACTTTTAACAATGAGAAGTAATTAATTATTTAAAATAAACCAAATTAAAGGTACTTTAGAAGAAGACATGTTGAACATTTGGCATTTAAGCCCTGTTAAGTGACATCAATGGGTATAAGACCTAAAGGATATTAAATACCACTTAATTATACAATGATGCACAGAGTTAAATGAAAATTGTTTTTGAGAAAATTATGAAAATGTGTATCACCATTGATATAAAATGGCACTTCCGGTTAGCCAATTTTAAGGAAAAAGTTGCTGTCATCTCAGCCATATACAAACCTTAAATACATAATATCAGTTTTGTACGACTTTTCGTTTTTGAGTTAGAATGTTTCACATAGACTTGGACTCAGGAGACCTCAAAACATGTATTTCGGTTGAAAACTCAGATTTGAAAATTTTTATGATTGCAAATACTTTCCCTTACTATATATTTCATATATGTGTAAGTGAAAGTAAAATTAAGGAAAGGTTGAATAATGTAATAATACTTGAATATAGGGAAGCCACAAAGAGGGTAATGTATTTCAGTTGACAACTTAGGTAAAGATTTTTTGAGCAAATGGCTGGACAGATTGTTAAGTTTACTGGCTATAATTACCCAGTGAGTTCCTGCGAGTGTTTTAAAATAATTAGAGTTCAAAAAACTGATAAATTACTATATAAAATGTGTTTATTCGGTCCTTTAAAAAGTACGTAACAATTTTTTGGGCAAATAGCTCAAATTTATTAGTTTGATGGTTGATATTACAAAGGTAAGATTATGTGAATAATTTAAAACGATTTGAGAACAAAATAATGAAAAAAAAAAATCATAATATTTGAAATATTCTCAATGTTTTGTTGGCTTCATATCAGATTTGAGTTTCGTCTGGAGGTGGAAAGAGCCTGACTACTAAACTAATTTTAAATATTCATAGACCAATTTCCCTCATGATCTACCAATGTGTTCAAGTAGACATGAAAGTAAAGACCATCAGAATAAATAGAGTTACTTCTAGTGTTTTTTAAAATTTATAATAGTTAAAAGGTAACAAACAGTTTATCCAATTAAAATCATTTAAACTCCCAAAATCAAGCATGGTTTATTAATATTGTTTTTAATTCTGATGTTGGCTGTCCCCATAAGTTTATCTAAAATTTCATTGAATCTTATTTTTTATTAGACTATTTAAATTTTCTGATGATGTAGAGATGATTGACCATGATATAATATGAGAAGGAGTTGATCGGGGGGTGTGGTCAAATAAATACTAAATTATACAAATAGTATTATTTAATTTTTGCCGACGTTTCGACCCACTTTGCAGATCTTCATCAGGGCTACAAAAGATACAAAACATGGTGAAAATAAAATAAATGAATATAAGTAGATATAAAATAAGAAGAATTTGTCTGATAAAGAAATAAAAAGATGATATCAAATATCATCTCTGATATCATCTTTTTATTTCTTTATCAGACAACTTCTTCTTATTTTATATCTACTTATATTCATTTATTTTATTTTCACCATGTTTTGTATCTTTTGTAGCCCTGATGAAGATCTGTAAAGTGGGTCGAAACGTCGGCAAAAATTAAATAATACTAATAATTTATTATTTATTTGACCGGACCCCCCCGATCAACTTCTTCTTTTATTTTAATTTTCATAGATTTTTTCTTTTGTTATTTGCTTATTTATGTTATTATTTTTAATATGTTAATGTTATTGTACAATTTTTATTTTTAATATCTCTATTTTTGACTTTTTAAAGATCCTAACTTTAGTCAGTTATCTTGTCATTAAAATGTTATAAACTTATTAAGCTTAACTTTCAGCTCACTTAAATTGTTATCTTTAAAAACCTAACCTATACAAATTAGATTTTTTCTATTTATCGACACTTCATGACTTTAATGTTAACCCGAAACTACTGGTGCTTGGTCCTTAGGATCTCACAGTACCATTTCCGATCTCGCCGTCAATGGTCAAAATTTATTTCACAACTTATCAACGTAGTAGGTTTCCCTCAATTAGCAATCTATTCAAAGTGACTGAAGACAGTGGTTTGTTTTAATTTTCTTGAAAGATTTCAATGAGCATTTGTCCCAGAGACCAACCATTAATATTTGTAAAATTTGAAAAATCTGTTCAAAGGTAAAATTTTTGTCAAGCAATAATTCATATATATAACTCTGAGATTTAAAAAGAAAAAACTTTACTTATTTAATTTATAAACAAATTACATTTAAAAAAAGTGACATGGATGCGGGTATAAGAAAAATATATAAATACATACACACACACATATATATATTTGTGTAATTACTGTAAGAAATGTATTTGTTAAGAAAGAACTAAGTAAAACTCTGTTAATTGTACAGAGGGAAAAAAAAAGTTTTAGTACTTTTACTTTTAAATAATAGTTTTTGATTAGTTTTGTATAAAGATCGATGCATAATTTAATAACTTTTAACAAATAGGTAAGATTTTGATATATCGTCGGTCTCAATGTGAAGTCAAAAATGTATCAAATACATTTTCATTTTTATTATTTAATTCAACCTAAATTTTAAGAACAATTAATAGTTAATTCATTATACTTTATAGTATATCACTAGCTAGTACTTATAGATATAAAAATGAAAAAGCTAGCTATAACAAAAATTAAATTTTTTAAATTAAATACTTAAAGAAGTTTAAACCTGCTAAATTTATTAAATAGTGGAGCTTTCAACCAAATTAAATAAAGATTTCAAAATGATTGTTTTGGAGGGGGAAGAGGGAGGGGCCCTACTGAAAAGTTTGTATTATGTAGTTGGTGGTTAAATTTCATTTTAAATATTTTTTTTCTGGCTCAACTGAAAAGTTTGTACTTTTTTTTCTTCTTTTTTTTGCACTATCTGTTATTATAATTACTTATTAAAAAAACTAATTGAAAATATTTCAACAAATTATGGCTGCAGAACAATTCTAGAGGGTCAATATAAAATAATTAATATTATTCAAATGGTTTTATTTTGTTGTATTTACATAAATTTTAATTTGAGTGGTTTATGAGTTCTAACGTCAGCACTAATGACTAATCAAATGTCAGTGTTTAAGAGAAAGGTAAAATAAAAATTATAATCTGAATTATTATAATGATTACCTCATGAATATCCTTACAAAGCCAGAGAATGATAGAATAAATATATTTTAACTAAAAGTGAATTAATAAACAGGTATTTGCTCACAAATTTAGTTTATGTATATAAATTATTAGAAACAAAACAACTAAAATTTCATTTATTTTTCCCTTTTTTGATTTTATTATTATTTTTATATACATATATTTTTTGGAAGGGGAGAGGGAGGTTTTTCATTTATATTCTAATATAAAATAATATTTTTAGACAAATTTAAAATTCTTCAAGTTTTTTTTTTTTTTTTATCACTATTGCACCTAGGTCTCCTCTTGAGATAAGATTTTCCATTTTTAGATTTTTAATAGAAAAAATAATTTTTAACAGGAATATTTTTTAGAAGAAATATAGATTGTAATTGAAACTAATTGAAATGTATTAAAATAAACTTACATACTATTAACAAGTTACAAACAAATTCAAGCTTTTGAAAAAAAGAAAAATGATCTGTGGGGAGGAGAGAGAAAGGGAAAATAATTTGTAGTCCACAAGATAATTCCCCCTCCCCCCCCCCGACAGCAAAATAAAAAAAATTACCATAAACCATATATATAAAATAAATAATTATAAGCAAGAATTATTTTAATACAAACAAATTATTAGCATTAAATGGATTTTGAATTTTTGGGTAATCGTAATATATTAATTTTGAAAAGGAAATTATGCTAATTATTAAAATTTACCCCTAGAATCGTTATATGAGCACTATTAAAATTAAACCAATAATACACTCCATTATCTACTAAGCTAATGGATAAGAACATCTGAAAAGATAACAAAATAATTAGACCCCCTTATAAAACAAAATTGACACAGGAACCATTGTAACTGTTAGTAATAAAAATGTTTAAGAACATCACGGAAACCTAATACCCTTAAGTCAGCGTGGGCTCCGTTCATTAAACCACTTGTTGTCTTTAATAGGGATATCCTCTTAGCCAATGCTAAAACATCCCATGAATGTGAATCATAACATTGGCTAACTAAAAATGACAAATACAATTTAATGAAATATTAGTATCACAAATATTAGTAATTGTTATTTTGTAATAACAATACTCAAGGGAATAACGTATTTTTCTATACATTATCGGTATTCAAGATTTATTGTCCTACACATCTTTTAAAATTTCAAAATAATGTGATCAGTCAGTAACTAACATATTTAAGAATACAGTTGCTTCAATGAACTAAAAATAAATTAAAATTATGTCCTAACAACTAAACACTGCTTTAAATATTTATTTATGATCAATAAAAATTAAAATGAATTTATTTTTTTAAATAAATTAATCAAACTTTTTTAAATGGAATTTTTAGAGAAAAAAATAATCTTACAAAAAGAAAAAAAAAGAAAAATCAGAATAGTCTTGAAGAGAGGTATATTCACATAAATTAAACATTAACTTAATAATAAGTAAAATCAATTTGGAAGGTGCTTGGGAAAGAAACTAGGGTAAAAGAAATCCATCTGACATTGACAGGATTAAACTTGTTTAGGGAGGTTCTCAACCAAAGTTAAAATAGGATTGTCAATAAACATTACCAAATAAACAGGATGAGGATCGCACCAAATTAAAGATAAATTTATGAGGACCACTTTTACACTTATCTACAGCAATTTAGGAAATCTTTTACAAGCAATTTTTACTTTTTATTTATTTTCAACCATGAAAGCCAAATAAACTATAAAAGAATTATGATTGAATCGATTATAAAATTTATATGGCCATAAAAGAAATTAAATTAAAACTAAATGAAATTATTTCACTGAAAATAAAAAATAAATTAATTAATTAGATCAAGAGATTATCTATATAAAAATTGGAATGAATAATATGGAAAAACCATAATTTCAAAATAAAATCACTTCTAAAACTTACAGACAATTAATAGAGCTTACACAAATGATATTTTGGGGCATATTTAATTATAGAATGTACCAACCTGTGGTGCCAAATAGTTGATTTACTAAATCCCAGTAAAAACCTTCTTGCATGGATTTATCAGGAGCATGTTGATGGCATAAACGGGGCCAAAGCTGAGATCTTATGGTACTATGGGTCGGCCAACAGTTTTCTCTAAGAATTATTTTCACCTCTCGTTTCTTTCCACAATCTAAAAGGGTATCTATTTCTTCATAACTTTTCAGGGGTATCTTTCTACTACTAGGACTGTCCTGTTGACTAGGAATTTCGGATGTATCGACATGAGGAGGAAAAACCTCATATATATCACTTTCTTCTTCTAAAACTGACAGCATTTTTTTAGTTCAATCTTGTTTGCAACATGTTGCTATACTCCAAATTTAAAATTGAATGAATTTTCTTAGGTAAGATCTGGAAGATGAAGTTTTCTTTTGTCTTTAAGCATCTTGGAATATAAAAACCTGTAAGTTAGGAACTTTTTAAATGTAAGTTTAAAAAATTGCTAAGTGCCAAAATAATTTATCACTAATCAAGCTAACACATAAATGAATACATATGAAATATTGTTTGTGTATTTATATACTACGAATTGCACAATCAATACAGATTAAGTCCGAAATTTTTTACCTAAATTGATCGGTAAACCTTCATTAAATCATATATAAATCGTTCTTCATAAGCACTGAAAATTTCATGAGAAAAACACTACAATCGAAGGCCGGCCAACAAATACTGACAGAGCGCAAAGAAAAGATGTAAAAAAAAACTTCAACAGATTAGAGACATCGAACTGAAGTTAGCAGGGTGAATTTTGTTTACAAAATGGCTGAAACAAGTCAAAATTAGATAGTAGAGGGCAGCACTATTTAAGGTGTGTACACTGTCCTCAACTTTTTCTTCTATAAAGATACCTCAATTGTAAATATTTTTTATAACATAATTCATTTAAAAAAAAAAAACTTTTTTATTTTTTTCATAATTTCTTATATTCATCAAATATATGATATTTTAATATTAAGTAATTCCTGTTCAATAAGGTTATTAAAAAATTAAAAAGAATCTTTTTAAATTAATTTTAATTAAAAAACAAATATATACAAAACAATTCATTAACTTATGACAACTCACTTATTTATTTAAAGTAACAGTAGAACAATATGAACTAATGACAATATGAAACATTTTCATTACTAAATAACATAAAATAAAATTTTTCGATACATCACAACAAATAATATTTTTATTCAATTATTTATAACAAAATAAATAAAATAAAATGGGAGTATCACACAATCCAGTCTTGAAGATCTTGGCAATAAATAATTTTGATTTACAGTCAAACATGTTCAATGGTAAAACTTGATTTTCCAATTTGACGTTTCACTGAAATATTAATTTTTTAAATTAGAAATATTAATATCCATAAAATTTAAAATGAAGTATTAAAAAATACTTACGAGCTCTGCAAATCACATTTGAAGGTTCACTTGTCAAGCAATATCTAGCTTTATTTTCATTTAGACCAAAAATGAGACTTCTATTAATTTAATGATAGGAAAAATATAACAATTAATATTATGAGGCTAAATAAAATACTTTTATTTATACTGGTGTTATGAGTTATTATTTAAACAAGGAGATCATCATAACTTTAAAATTATTTTCAAGCTTATATTGACTTATTAGTAGGAAAAATTTAATATTGATAATTTAATACTTCCTATTTTTTTTTAAAGAAAAAATTGACTATATTTTATTGCAAAAAGTTAATTAAATTATGAAACTAATGAACTAATTGAAAATAATTTATATAAAATTTTTTAACATACTTATATATGTATATATACCCGATTACAATAATTATTTTAAATAATATATATAGAATAAGAGGTAAAGGATACAAATATATAACTTCATAAGGAGTCCTTAGAATGGATGTGTCTGATGTTTCACTTGATAAAATGACATTCTACAAAAAAAAAAAAAAAAATTGTAAAAAATATCTATAAAAATAAAAAAGACTTCCATTAATGGTATCACTAAACTACCTTTGACTTTCCTATAGTGTTAAGTAACTGTGACATGAATATGGTATTATTAAAAGTTGTGGAATCTCTGATCGCAGGACTGTAACAAATCTCAAAATATTTATGTTGTTCTATGAGAAGGTTGTAATGTTTTTTTGTAAGACTCCATTGTGGTTTACTTCTGCAATCAACTGCTATTATATCCACTTCGTTGGTATTGATAGCTTGCTAAAAAATATATATTTTCAAATAAAATATCACAAATTATTATTTTGTTTTTAAATTATAACTATATGAAGTATATATATATATATATATATATATATATATATATATATATATATATATATATATATATATATATATATATATATATATATAAATATTCAAATATAGTAATTAAGAGTTGGAAGATGATAGTTTAAAATCATTATGATTCCTATAACTCATTATGAATGCCTTCTCCACAAAGGGAAAATAATATCTCATTTTTATAATTAAACAAACAGAAAGAATAATACATGATGCATAGTGGAACCTTAGAAAAACTATTTGATTTGAAAAATCATAGTATAGCCAATCAACTTAAAGGAGATTACTATGGGCAAAGCTTAGACTGGTTGATTATGTTCATATCTTCTCCAATATACCATTCTGAATCTTTTCTTTACATTTTGATTTGTTATATATTCTTTCAATCACTTGCATTACTTCTTAAGTTGATTGTTATTTTAACAATGAAATGATACATGAGCGCTAAAAGGGTCTTCCTCAATTTTTTTACTTATAATTATAATGTATATCCAATAAACTTATATTGGAGAATATAAATCATTGGATCAATACGTTTTCTTTGAGTCTTCTTCTAACAACTAAAAATTAATAACTATTAATTTATTTTAAAATGAAAAAAATTATTTTTCATTTGAGTTTGACTATTTTTTTTATTAAATCATATAATAAATCAGAATGACATGAGGGGGAAGGAGAAAATGGAATATTATTATTCAGTTGAAACAACAAATTAATAAATTGACTAAATAAATTAACACCATGAAAAAACATAAGCAGATAGGATGAAAGAATTGAGATAATGCGTATTCGGATTATATGTTTAATACAGAAACACATTATATATCATAAGGAAATATAGGTTCCAACCCCGATATTCAGAGAAGCATGTGAAAGGAAACAGGCTTTTTGTGCAAATTAAATCATAGTTAGATGCAACAGAGATATTTATCAGACTATGTGAAAAATATCTCAAAGTGGATCCTACATGTTCGGTCATGAATGATGGTTATAAGACTGACAAGGATTGCTTCAATCATGATGAACCACATATCAGACTAGGCCATTTTAGCTCAATTGATGTTGAGATTACAGACGATTTGTATCTGGGTATTGTCCATTAATAATAATGTGTTTCATTTTAAAAAATACATTTGACTCTTATCCTTTATAGCATTGGACATGAAAAGAAAAATGGAAATATAATAATCACTACCTAGGGCCTGAAAATGGTTTTGACAAAAATTAGAAAACTATAAGTCAACTAATACAAAAATTAAGGAAAAATATTGCAAAAATTATAAATTTGTTGAAAAAAAGGAACTAACAAAAATACATAACAATTAAAGATTAATTTTTTCTATAAGTAAATTGTGTAGTTTTTCACATTTTTGTATTTAAATTTATTGCCTACTTGACTATTTTCAAGAATATTGGTCGAAGATTGTTTATAAAAATATAAACTAGAGATATAAAAAATTATTTATTTTAAATGAAAATCAGAAATATACATTTGTTGCGAGGCCTAAGTAAACTAACTTATCTAGTAGTAGAGTCAGTTTCCCCGCCATTTTTACCTCAGTCTCCTCTCCAATTTTTGTGATTGAAGCTGTGATTTCTGAATTTCTGAAAATCTGTCAGTCACGTCCATTAGTACATTAATCTAACCTTACACGATCAATCAGAACGTCAATAATTGATTGTAGACCTAGTTTCCGCTCTGAATGTTAAGGCAGGCTCAGGAATAAGAACTTATAGAGTCTTAATTTAGTTGGATGGGAAAAAAAACTGCATCTTGTGTGTACGAGAGACCGAAATAACATCTATTTGCTGAGACTTTTTTTTTCTCAAGGGGGCAGAGTGGCTGAGTGGGCTAACATGTGCAATTGATAACTGCAGTTATAGATGATAAAATAAACATGAGTTCGCGTCCCAAGGCAAGTGATGCTTTTAACTCTGGCATTAAGCCTTCACCCTCTACCCAGGAAAACCGCTAAAATGTCAGGAAGGGAAGAGAAAAAACAAACTATTTTTCAACATAATTACTAAGATCATTAATAAAGTTTGCTGCAGACCCCCAAAAGAAAAACGTACCCATTCATAAAAATTTGTATCCTCCTGCTTCCAAATATTCAGCCAGGTTTCTTCCACTACTATTCTACCTGTATTTAGTTTTTGCTTCATTTATATGTAATTTATAAGCTAATTTTTTTTATTTCTCTCTTTTCTTGCCTTTTCAGGAAGAGGGAGTTAGTGTCGGAGTAGAAAAAATTCCCCTCCCGGCACCAGGATTAACTAGTATTCTTTACACACGCATTAGTCCGCCCGGCTACCCCATCCCAACTACGCAGAATCTTCTGAATGATAACTAAAAGTTGATAAAGGCCTCCTGTGAAGGAATGTTCAGATCAAGCAATAATATAGCCACTTCTCATGTTAAGTTAAATAATACCCAACCCAATACATTGCCTTGTCTAATGATCGTCTCTTAAACACCTAAGGTCTTATCTATTATCTATTCACATAAGGCATTTCATGTTTATAGTCATTTTCACCAGCAGAAACAGCTTCTCGAGTATACCCAGCTTCAACAGGGGTGGAGTTCCTCCCTGTTAGTGTTATCATATGCTCCTTTAAAGTCAACGAAAATATAATGCGTGACTATCAGATACTCAAGAGTCTTCACCAATACCATTCTCACGGAGAAAATTTGATCTATGGTGGTACAGTCCTATCTAAAAGCAGGTAATTACAAAGTAGTCTCTCTGCCAATTATCTTGGTCATTGCCCAATGTATGAAGAGAATATTTGAACACTAGTCCCATCTTCCTCTCTTCAAATTCCGCACTCTTCTCTACTCATTCCTATATACTTCTAATTTTTTTTACTATTAGAAATTTCTTTTCTCAATTTTCTTATTATTTCTTTTACCAATTTTCGTTTGCTATGTCAAATTGGGTAAAGTGAAAATATCCACCCTCAGACCAAAGACGTAATTATGAACATAATAGAGTTTTGGGGAAGTGGAACTTGAGTGGGGGAAGACTGAGTGCACTCCCTTCCTCTACAGGCAAACTCATCCATTATACCTGGAAAATTTAAAAAAAGAGTTTAATCAACGACATCATTGTATGTCATATTAAATTTGCTGCTGATGACCATTCCAAATGGAATAATGGAGTTCAGTGACTGGAAGACTTGAAATTATGGTAATAACCATGTTATCATGTTCATAATTACATTTTTGGTCTGAGAGTGGATATTTTCACTTTACCCAGTTTATTTGACATAGCAAACGAAAATCGGTAAAAGAAATATCAAGAAAATTGAGAAAAGAAATTTCTAATAGTAAAAAAAAAAAATAGAAGTAGGTAGGAATGAGTAGAGAAGAGAGGGGAATTTGAAGAGAGAAAGATTGGCAGGAAAATGTTTTGCCACTGTGCATTTCTCTCCCCCTCTCATCACCGGCAAACTCATCTTAGATTCACTATAACTAACATTAATTTTTTACTTTTAAATACTATCACAATTTTCTAAGAAATACCTTTAAGCATGGAATATTATCAGGAATAACTGCTACTAAATGATATTGTTTTACTGCTGATGATTTAGCCTGAAACTGATAAGTTTTACTATAATAATTTATTCCAAATTAGAAGATTAAGCAATTGAAAATTTTACTTACAACTTTAGAAAAATGAGAAACCTCAGAAATTTTTATGGTCAAACGGTTCAAGATATTTATTTTTCCAGCTAAATCCTTAATTGACAGAAAAGAGTGTATCAGTACCAAAGAAAATAACATCTTTAAATTAATATAAAACAAAGAGAAAAAAATATAAAACTAACTGGAGGTAATTTACAATCCAAAGGTTTTGGAATGCATATATCTTGTTTTTCTCCTTTTTTTGTCTTATTTGATAGTCCTGCAGATAAGTTCAGTATCTGGTTAATGGCTATGGTTCTATAGCCACCTAAAATTATAAGAATAAGAAACTTTTCATCACTCAAAAAACAAATAAATTATAAAAACTTACGTTCAAACCAAATCTTAGAAAGCTTTTCAATATTGGAACCGTTAGGCAAGACATTCAAATCAAAAAATCCACTAAAATCCATTATAGTAATATAAGAAGATTATCGCAACATATAAGTAAAAATATAAAACAAATTATTACAAAAAAAAAAAATCGAAACCACCAAAATCAAACACAAAGTACAAATCCACGTGTTTACATTGACTGTTATTTTACCTTCTTACCCTTCCAAAGAGAATTTCATTTATTTTAAAAACCAAATCACAAAGTAGGGACGGAGTGAAAATATCTAAGTACGAAAACTTCTTTATTAACAATAAAACTTCCAGTAATTACCAATCCAAGAATAAACATTTTTTTTAAAAATCATTATACGTTTTAAACGCATTTTCATGAAATAAATGTATATTTTATAAAAATATTGACAATTTAAAGAACACAATTAAGCTATACATACTAACAAATAAGTGGAGCTTATGTACATACATCATTGTACATGGGATAATAAAAGAATTCATTTTTTGTCTAGTGGCACAACAGACCCATGAAGTTGTCCTTTCTGAATCATTATCCTAAGTGATTCTATCAGCAACGTGTGCTGTGTTCATTCCTGCCTAAGATCTATACATATACTTCGACGTAACTGAAAACCCAACTGTTTTTTCTCTCCTTACCTAGCCATTATTGCTATTTGATGTGGTTATGCTAAATGTAGCCAATCTGTTCTAACCATAACGGGAAGGTTGACGTTCATGCCGAGGAGGAATTTCAACCCGACCATCGAACCAACGTTTCTTTTGTTAAGATGACCTATTAACGCATTGGGCCTCACTGGAGACCACACTGAGGGTGAATGTGAGACTAGGAATAGAGAAAAGGAGGATGGGCAGCCTTCACATAGTTTACAAGCTGTAATATCCGTTCAGTGTGATAAGCCTCTGATCTCTCCTAGAGGTCGAATGGGCTAATGTGATTACAACAGACGTGTCCCTTCGTTACCTCGTATATGAAGATTTCGGGTTCGAGTATAAGTGCAGACGGCATATAAGTCTGGCTTCAATCCTCCACCCTCTCCCTTGGTCCGAAAAAAGTACGTATAGCAGATAAGGTGAGAAATCTGTGTTAGAGTGTTGCCCGCTTTAATTTATCGGCATCGGATCGAATCTGGGCTGGGCGTTGCTCTTTTTTTTTTTTTTTTTTTTTGCGGACCCATGAAATAAATCTTGTCCTTTCCACTCTGGTAGGGATAGGTTTGGTTGTACTACCAGTATCTCCTCCCCACCGCTTACCGAAATGGCGCGATAGGGGACAAACGAAAAAAAAAGAAGTTCACGTATTGAAGCGTTATGCAAACATTTAAATACTATTGTTGGCTCATCTATTAGACCGAAAATTCTACGCCATACTTTTTTTACATAAACCTTCAGACGTTGCTCAACTATTAATGTAAGCGGACGCGTTTCGCATCCATAAAGAACCATAGGAAGGATGATAGTTTTATAAATTATAATTTTTATGTTTCAGGAAAGCAGGCGCGAGCAATGTTTTTTACAACAGAAAAATAAAAAGCATTTCCCGCCTTTAACTTAGCCTCAATTTTCTCTTCAATTTCCTTCTGAAATAAATTGTAATGAAAGATGAAAATTAATCGTACAAATGGAAATGAGGGTATAGAACAATCCTCACTCATTGTATACTACGAATGCCGAAGTAGATAGTTAAGGAAAACAAAAAAATTAAAATCAGTCGGGAGTTGCAGTAAAAATGAATTTGACTACCAATTTCTGCTACTAAAGAACAAGTCTTTATAATCGATATTCTTTACCCTTTTATTACATTGATATGGCTATCGATCTATAAGTATATTATCTTTTGGCGCGGAAGGTTATAAGAGATTTGTATTTTTTTTAAATTGTGTACTCTTTTTATATAGCTTAGTTTAGTTTAATTCTTATAAAATGATGTCCAGCGCAATGAGACAGCTTGAGGAGAGGCATATGGCTTCAAAAATAGAACTTATGGTTTGGTCGAATAAAATGGATTTACTTGCATTATCTAACGTTAAAGGTAATGTTTATAATCTTCTGTAGCTGAGTTATTGTGAGAGAAAACTGATAATGATTATCATTGCCCATTACTTATGATTTGGTTTTGGAAAATTTTATTCAAACTGTAAACTCCTATATATTTCTTTAAGTGAATAATTTTGGAGAGGTAATCTGATTGTCATATAGTTCCTTTACTCAAGAATGAGGAATTCCATGATTGACCATTTTCTCCTGTACTTATGACAGTTCTTGATCATCTAGTTTATTAATACAGCAATACGAGAGATAGCCATAGGTAAGATGGCAGAACAATATCATACAGAAATAGTCATGATAGAAGAATATCCACTTTATCTCTTAATTGAAGTCCATTTTTTAACAGATGGTTTAATCAATCAGGGAGAGGGGTAGCCCAGCGGGTGAGCACTGACTTCCAGAGCTCAAGGTTCTAGGTTTGAATTTGGTTAATGACTAGTAATTTTTCATTAGTCGTGGATTGACCCTGTGTTAGGGAGACCCTCCTGGGGCACACCCAACCTCTATGAAGTGGTTTACCCTTAATTACAAAAACAATTAAGGAGGAAAACGTGGCGGTGAACGTGATATCGGCCCCATCACCTACCTTCACAACCGTTGGCCTTGTAACAGTACTTCCTCACATAGTACTACACCCAAGACCCTTTATGGGTTGTTAGTGTTACAGATCAGGTTTAATCTATCAAAGGGTACCAGTTTACTAGAATTTCGTATGGATCAGGCATGGTTCATTATCACTTCTGTCATATTTGTTCATGAAATGGCGAAAACAGTCTAAAGTTATTACACTAGCTCTTAAACAAGTTTTTGAAAAACTCATATTTCCACCTTAGAACTTTGTTGTTAGCAAGTTATTTATTTACTGATTTGTTAACCATCAATATAATTTCTTTTATAAGGTAATTATTCTGAAAAAAAATATATAAAATGATGTTAGAGTGGTTCTTGAAGGCCTGTCAAAAAAAAAAAAATGCTTTTACAGATTAAATTTCTATTGACACCTGCTTATAAGTATATACATTATATTTTAAGGTACTAGTTCACATGAGTTCAACACGGACTACCCGTGATTCACAATCACTTTGATCACACTTGTTCATAAAATAACGAAAACAGTCTAATGTTCTGAACCTTATGATATCAGCTGTTGTCCTAATCGCACATTTCCCATGAATAATGGAGATCATCAATAATTATATAGAAACCAAACTTTTTTTGGTATGAAACATTTCCATAAATTCTATTAGATGGTAGTTCTTCAATATTTTTTGATAACTTGCCAACATTATTAACAGTATTGTGAATTTCAACTTAAGAATATTGTGTAACTTTTAATTTTCTTTCTTCTATTCAGTTGGTAATCAAATGTTAAACTTTTCATCATATATTTTGAAAATAAAAATTGTCTGAAATGCTTGTAATGATATATCTTATAAAGTGAAATTCTTGTTACCAAAATTGCCTTTATATGTTAAAGAATTACCTAAGAATGTGATAAGCAAAATTTAGCGTTAGGATATTCCTGGCCATTCCTGTTCTATTAGATTCATATCTTTTGTGGTGTTATAATGACTCCGTAGTTAATCTTCATTTTTTAATCCTTGTAGTGGTCTTGATAGAAAGAGAAAAAAAAATTTCATTAAGGAATCTCGATCAAATGATCAATGGTTCCATAATGAATGCTGTGGTTTAACCATTTTTCTCTTACACCAATAACAATGAATTTACTGTGATGCTAATAATATTCTTGTACTTTTTTACAGGTGAAGTTACACTTCATAGACTTAGTTGGCAAAGAGTTTGGACTCTTTCTCCTCCTGGGGAGGATATTTCTGTTAATGGGATTGCATGGAGACCAGATGGCCAGGTGATTGCCATTGGATACAGCAATGGTAATTAAAAAAAAATCTGGTGCGCGCGACACAACTTTCACTTACTTTTGAATAGAAATTATTTTCTGGCCATGTTAGGCTATTATAAAATTTTTGAATTGTATTTTTAACTGAGCTAAGGCTAAAAGATTACAGCTAACAAATCATAAATACTATTAAAATAACATAAGTCCTATTTATTATATCACCGGTTGATTATGGATTGTACGATTCGTTGATTATGGATTTTACGATCTGTTAATTATGGATTGTACGATCCGTTAATTATGGGTTGTACAACTATTGGCTTCTAAACTGTTATTTTCCATTGCAAAGTTTACTAAAATGGAATTAAGAGATTTGCATTGTCTGTCATAGACAGGTCAAAAGTTGTCACTCTAATTGTAAGTGGATTCTGTTGGAAATCGTAAAGGGGAAATTTATCAAATTATTCACTAATTTAATTTTCTAAAAGGTTACATGATTTTTTGGAATAAACGGACGATAGGTACCTAATTATTTAAATATAATGTCATATCTAGAGTTATTAAACTACAGTAAATATATTTAAGGTTATAATTGTATCCATGAAATATTTTTAGGTACTTTTTGTCTAGAGGGCCGGACTGAAACCTCACTTCTTATCTATCTTATCTAACGTCATGTCACATAACCTCCCTCTTCTTATCCCGCCAAACCTTTGAGTTATTGCATTGCTTAGTTTTCAGTTATTCCCTTATTACGTCCACTTATTAAATTCTTTACTTTTGGTCCGTTTGTGTTTATTTTTCATTATTTTTAGTTTTTGGCCCATTTGTGTTTATTTTACATTTTTTTTAGTTTATGGCCCCTTTGTTTATTTTTCATTTTTTTTTTTCGTTTATTTTCGTCATATTATGTTCACTAACACGAATATTCTTAGAATATGGGATTTGCCGCCTTCAGAAGAACAGGCAATTCAATATTTTCAAAATGTTGGGGGTACTTGCCGACGTGAAATTGTGTGAACGAGGTCATCGAATGAAGTTAATCAGGAAGGCCAAATGGAGATGCTTTCGTAGGACTTGTGACACAAAACTTTCAATAAGGAAAGGAACATGGTTGGAGGGCTCGAGGATTTGGTTTCTAACAGCTTTAAAATTGATTTATGGGTGGTCCCATGGCTTGACAACTATGAAGTGGGGCAAAGAGCAGCTGAAACTATCCTACGGAGCTATGGTAACGTGGAACAATGTCTAAGAAAGGTTTGTGCCCATGACTTGTTACACAGGCCAAGAAAAAAAATTGGAGAACCTGGCAAAGTGGTTGAAGTAGACGAAAGTCTTTTTCCTAAACGAAAAAATCATGTGGGGAGAGTTTTACCTCAGCAGTGGATGTTTGGTGAAGTTTGCCTAGAAACAGATGAATGTTTTATCTTTTTATAAAACAGATTTTATAATTTTTCTTTTCTATGTAAATATGTTATTTTAATGTGTTTTTTTATTATTTCATTAATATATGTGTCGTCAAATAAAAGTATTTTTTTTGTTTTTGTATCTGTTTACACTTTCAATAATACGAATTCAATACAATAATACGAAGATATGAAGCAGGAGAAGGCTTATCACTGTGTTATGGGAGTTATCAGTGTTCAGGTTATAAACATTGACAGATAGCAGTAAGAAGGGCGGCCCCCTAGACGAAAAGTACCTATTTTTATATTTCACTTCTTTCACACAAGTACAATAAAATAGTATCTTAAACAATTTCATTGCCTTGAATCCATGCGTTTTAAATACTTTTTCAAACTTTAAACAAATTTTAAAAGTTTACATTTAGTAAAAAAATGTCATTTAATTTCCGTGAAAACATGTTATTATTTATATGTTTTTCGTCACTCTTTGTTACCTTCTAGAACTTTCTATATTAGATATTGTTTTTTCTAAAATTTTCCGCTTTCCAACGATATATAATGAGTATACCTTTTGACCAGTATTTTTGGAGATTCATTTACTCATTGAACCTGAATAAGTATTTTTATTTTTTTCTCCTTTATTTAATTATCAAATTCTTCTAAAAGTTATATTTAGCATTTTTCCATCACTACCAACAATGACAAATAGTTATTATTTATAATAAACCAAATTAAAGGTACTTTAGAGGAAGATATGGTAATGTTGAGATTTCACAAAGAGAAAATGCATCAAATTATTCACTAATTCAATTTTCTAAAAAGTTACATGACAACTTTTCAGAATAAACGTTGATACCTAATTATTATTAAGTTTATTAAACTTTGCAATAGAAAATAACAGTTTAATAACTGATAGTAGTAAAATCCATAATCAATGGATCCAACAATACATAATCAACGAAGCGTACAATCCATAATCAATAGGTGATATAATAAATAGGACTTTTGTTATTTTAATAGTATTTATGATTTGTTAGCTGCAATCTTTCAGCTTTAGCTCATCAAAGTTGAGCAAAGTTCAAAGAGTAAGTGAAAGTTGTGTGTTGTGCACACCAGATTTTCAAATTAATTATCGTTATATATATATAAAAAAAATCTTTCGGGCTGAAGCCCCTCCCCCCAAAATTAAATCTGGATCCGCTAGTGTATATCACTACTATTAGTGCAAAAAGTGGTATATAAAAATGTTCAACTTTTATCCTCTTTGTATTAAAGGTGACATTTTGTAGTCTGCAACTGATATAAGTAGTCTGCTACTATAAAATATGAAATTATACTAATAAAGCATAAATAAATAATGAGTTTTTATGCACTCATGTAAAACAATACATTTTTACATAAGATCTTTTGCACTAACAGTATTGAAATTCTTGTTCATTAAGATTTTTTTTTTTTTATTATTAAGTATAATCAAATATGGAATCCTCAAATACGGCACTCTTTTGTTGAATGTTGAAGGGTAACTGTATTTCCTTATCGGCTTCTCCCAGAGATTTTATTCTCATACGAAAAATTGTATACCTTGTAATATACAATGAAAATGGTGAGGAAGCTATACTGGTCTTATTTGGCAGACTTTTTTTTTTTTTATACAGTTGTAAATATTATATAAATAATAATAAAATAAAAAATTGCTAATAAGTTACATGACAATTTTTCGTAATAAACGTTGATACTTAATTATTTAAATATAATATCAGATCTTTAATCACTAAACTACAGTAAATGTATTTGAGGTTATAAACGTATGCTTTATACATCCATGAAATGATTTTATATTTTACTTCTTCTTTCACACAAGTACAATGAAATAGTTTTTTTAACAATACTGTTGCCTTGATTAATTGGATTTTAAATATTTTTTACAAACTTCTTATTTATTTATTTTGTTATTTTAAATTTGCCACTGCGTTGGAACGCATCAAGCAAATGTGTTGGCGTTAATTATATCTTCTTGATTCCTGATATCTTCTTAACTTTTCAACAGATCTCTAGGCCACTGCCTTTTTAGTCTTCTTTGAGGCTCACCAGGTAACAGGGAGGAAGATAGAGATAGAACGAGTGGATTTGGATGATTGAGAGTAGAAGTGTGAAATGTTGTGTATTTGTTGTGTATGTAGGATTTTACTTTTGGTATGTTCATGTCTTTGTGTATGGTGTGATTTGAAATAAACCAAGGAGCATTGACAATTTTACGGAGTATTTTGGATTGTGTGGTTTGAATTTTGTTGATGTGTGTGTGTTTTGCGGAACCCCAAAGTTCTGCTCCGTATGTCCAAATAGGTCTTAGTATAGTGGTGTAGATTAGTCGCTTGTTTAGTAAGTTGAGTGGAGATCTGTAGTCTAAAAGATGTGACAGTTGTTTATATCGTCTGGTCAGTTCTTGTTCTTTTAATTTAGTGTGAATGTTCCAGGTGAGTTTTTTGTCCAAGTATAGTCCGAGATACCGTACATGTGTTTTTGAGGGAACTGGTTTATTGTCTATTGTCACAGCAGGACACGAGATTTTCCTCAGGGAGAAACTAACATGAGTTGACTTGCTGGGATTGATGTTAATTCCCCATTTGTGAAACCATTTTTCAATGACGTGCAGGTGATTTTGAAGGGCTATTGAAGAGATAGTGGGATTTTTGTGAGAAGAAAGTATTGCCGTATCGTCAGCAAAGCTATAGAGAATGGTGCTAGGGTGCTCAGGGATATCAGATGTGTAGACAGAAAATAGAAGAGGACTTAAAACACTACCTTGTGGTACGCCCGCAATTTGAGGAAAGAAGGGAGAAGTAGAGGAATCAATAGTAATACAGAAGAACCTATCAAGAAAGAAAGATTGAAGAATCAGAAAGTAAGTTGAAGGAAGGTGTGGTTTTATTTTCCACAGTAAACCTTTGTGCCATACGCTATCAAACGCTTTCTCAATATCCA
Organism: Nezara viridula; assembly: GCA_928085145.1. Taxonomy (NCBI): domain Eukaryota; kingdom Metazoa; phylum Arthropoda; class Insecta; order Hemiptera; family Pentatomidae; genus Nezara; species Nezara viridula. The sequence continues at coordinate 20,121,276 of OV725077.1, forward strand.
GGAATATCGCTGAGCAGAATTCTTTTTTTTCGAAGGCGACTGAGATAGCATCTACTATACGATGACACTGTTGTACAGTGGAATGGTAAGAACGAAAGCCAAATTGATGATTCGGAATAACTTCCCGACTTTCTAGGATTGGCTTTATTCTAAGAAGAAATAATTTTTCAAATATTTTGCCCATTATGGGTAAGAGTGCAATCGGACGATAAGAAGAAGGGTTACTGGTAGGTTTAGAAGGCTTAGGTATCATTTTTATTGTAGAAAGTTTCCAAAGGAGAGGGAAGTAAGTTGTGCGTAAGATAGCATTATAGATGTGAGTAAGAAAGATAATGGCTTTTCGGGGTAGGTGGCGAAGGATGAAGGGAGTGATAAGATCATAGCCAGGAGCTTTTTTGTTTGAAAGTCGGTTGAGTTCCTTGTAAATGTCTTTTGGGTGAAATGCTGGCGGAAGTGGTGATAAGGGTAGTGGGGTTGTCAAATCGTCTTCAATCTTAGTATTGTGCGTGTTGTCCTGAATATTATTTGTCCCAAAAACCTGAGCAAGATGTTTTGCGAATTCATTAGCTTTTTCTTCGCCTGTTATGGCCCAGGTTTTGTCCGTCCGTCGGAGAGGATATTGAACATCTTTTGTCTTAAGTATACGTCTTGTTGCTGTCCATATTGATTCGTTTCTATTGTTCATTGAATTTAGGTAGTCCTTGTAACTGTTATTTTTAAATGCTGACAGTTCTTGTTGAAGTTTTCGGGTTAGTCTGTTAAGAGCTGTTTTGTGTGATGGATATCTGCTTCTTTGCCACAGAGCTCTAGTTCTGCGTTTTTCTTTTAGTTAATAAATTTCATTTAATTCCCTTGAAAACATGTGATTTACATTAAATATTATTAGTTTTCAAAAATTATTATTTATAATTTTTTCACCACTCTCCATTACCTTCAACAATTTTCTATATTAGATATTGTTTTTTTCTAAAGTTCTCCGCTTTTCAACGATATATTATACGCATACCTTCTGACTAGTATTTCCAAAGATTCATTTTCGACCTGAATAAGCATTTTAACTAATGAGAAATAGTTAATTATTTAAAATTAACCATATTAAAGATACTTTAGAGGCAGGCGTATATGAACATTGGGCATTTAAGCCATGTAAAGTTAGATCAATGGAGATAAGACATAAATGATATTAAAGATCTCTTATATAATGATACACCAACTTTAATCAAAATCGTAAGAGCCGTTTTTGAGAAAATTGTAAAAATGTGTTTCAGTATTGATAAAAAGTGGCACTTCCAGACTCGAAAATTTTCATGATTGCAATACTTACCCGTACTATATATTACATATATAAGTAATTGAAATTAAAAATGTTTTGTTTTTTTTGTCTAAAAATGTATTTGCGCCTGACAGCTTATTTTTAACAATCAGCAAATGTGATGCCGATACAGGAAATAATGTTGACAGGCATGGGGGTAAAAATAATTAATTTACTGGAATTGATTTAATAAATTTAGGTAAGATTAAAGAATATTTCTATAATTTGTCCTTAAATCAACGTATGGAAGTTATCACTGAGTTTAACAAAAGTTTCCATATTTTTATGTATTAAATAAATATTCAAATTAATTCTTGGGATTATTAATTACATATAATGGTTAAGAATAGAACCATAGTAGAAAGAATAGAAAGGCATAGTAGATTAAAGAATATATTAAATTGAAGAAGAAGAATCTGTACGAGATGGAAAAGGAACCTGTCTGGATTGTTGAAAGTATGAATTAAATGGAATTTGCTTTAAAATACACCTGATGAAATATTTTGGCGATTTTACTTTTTCTTCTCTTAACTACACCTTTTCATTTAGTTTAATTTATAAAATTATATTTAACTAGTTGGCTATTAGTTCAAATACCTTATAAATTTAATGTTTAGATGTAATTTCTTATTTATTCTTTTTCATCAGTTGTGGATTGACCCTGGGGCACACCCAACCTCTATGAAGTGGGTACTCTTAATTAATTAAGGGAAAAAAACCTGGCAGTCGAGCGTGATGTCAGTCAAATCACCTCCTTACACAATCGTTGGCCCAGAAACAGTACTTCCCTGTATAATACTAAATCCAAGATCCTTCATGGATTGTAGTGGCGCCGGTTTTTTTTTTTATAACCCTTTAACTAGCTTTGAAACATCAAGTATATATACTAGACTGCCTCTACGTACTGTAGTTTCTGGTTAATTTTGATAATATCTATCTATGTAATGGTATCACTTTTGATGGAGAAGAAGATTATCATGATGTGACAATTAACATTGGTTGAGGCCTTACGTTTATTAGATGCATAAAATATATGTTTATTGCTGCATGACGAATAGTTGCTACAAAGATTAATTTTATAGGAGTATGAATCCCTTTGGAAGCAATCAGTAGCCACGGTTGGTACAACCTTGTCTGTTATTTCACAATAAGCAGAAAAGAAAATATTTTTAGCTTAAGTTCAGTTTGTTTTTGTTTATTAAAAATTAAAACTTATAAGAGTGCTACCAATGGGTAGTTTCTCTACAAGTAATTTTTTTCTGTCATATTTATTAGAAGTATTTTTATTTTAATACAGTTGTAAATTTTATTAATAAAAAAAAAAAAATTAAAACTGTTTAAAATTATTGACTACATTGAACATTATTATGTTTGTTTGCTCAACTTCTTTGATAATGTCCTTTTTCTTTTTAGGCAAATCAGTTATTAGTATTATCAAATTTTAGGAATTGTGCTCATTGTTGATGTAGAAAATAAGGATATTGTTCATAAAAACAATTATTCAACCAGTGAGAATGAAAGTTGTTCAATATCTTCAATATGCTGGCTTGAAGAAAAGAGTTCACTTACGGGTACTAACTGCAGTAACCTCATACAGGTGATTAATTTTCTTTATCTTTGCTTTATGTAGTTACCAGATATAACTGTCCATGATTCCATTTACTGTTTGCCATAATTTTGTTTACAGAAACAATACAAAGATATCTTTAATAAATGCTTTATTAATTAGAATGCTTGAAATCAAAATTTTAACAGTTTTAAATTATAACAGTAAATAACTAAACTTATACGTAAAGTATTTGTATAATAATTGAATAAACTAAACAGCTTTTTGTTAGCTATTTAAAATATGTCAAACTACAGTACAGACTATGCTACAGAAAAACTTGGAATAGATGGATGACAGAAAAGCCATATCTTTACTTATAAATTGCAATCAATTGACTCTAATCTTAGTATAAACATATAACATACTATTATGCTTGAAAATAATTGATCATCTTATGTATGTATAGGATTGGAGCTTTCTGTTAAAAAATAATCCTAAGATCTTGAGTCTATGTTAAATTGACTTAACATAAAATGTATGTATTCTTATTAAAAAAAAAATAAACTCTTAAATTATGTTTATCAAATAAAATATGCTTCACATGTCATTAAATTTTTCTTTGCATTTCTATTTATTGCTTAATTATCTGTATACTTTTTGGTTAATATATTTTATTGAAATACTTTAACCATGTTTTGATATTTAAGACCAATCAAATTAGGACTAATAAGGGCAAATCAGGAAAAACTTAAAGTCGTAAATTTAACTAAGTTTATGCCACTGTTGGCAGTTTGGTCCCTTTCACAGTGAATGCTAGATTAAATTAGAAGACAATTCATCATAGAGAAAAACTTCATAAGTGTAAAATGTTTACAAATTTGTATATTGTGGTCATCTCAAAAAATAAAAAAACAATAGTTTCAGAGATATTGGTGAAAAATACAAAAAAAAATTATTGAGATTTTGTGATTTAGATTTTACTTTCCTTTCTAATTTCATTCAGTGATTATTATGCAATTATTTTAGTTCCAATATTGTAGTACTGAACCCCTATTACCCAACTGTCCTCGTTAATTTATCCTAAGAGCTTAATTAATACTTAATGTATTACATGTATTTTGTTATTATTCATTGTAATAAGTCTTTTGACCAGATTTATAGTTAATATATATGAACAATACTGTTATTCTAAAGGGACCTAGTCCCAGAATAAAGATGATTTTTCTATTTCTATTTCTATTTATTCACTGAGTGTGTATACAGTCTAGTTCTAAAACAAAAACTCGGAGTGAAATTAGGAGTCAGTTTATGTATGTATCATATTTTTTTTACTAATATGTTCTCATTACTTATCTTGTCTTATTGTTTTCTTTGCAGGAGAATGCTGCTGATTTCTTACCCCGCCTTCCTCCTATTTCAAGAACTTTTGGATCCATCAATGAAGAATCAAATGAAAATCTTGAAGATACTAAGAAGGTATCCTGCCAGAAGGAACTGAATTTTCTAGTTGTAGGATTTACTAGTGGTAAATTGTTTGTTACTGTATTTGGGTTGTTTGAGTGCGGTATTATTCATCTTCCCGATGATCTCAAGTCAAATGCCATTCCAGTTGCTGTGGAAATTTCTGCTGATTTAAAAAATATATTTGTGCTTGTTAGCAACGGAAACTGTTTAAAATTGATTGTCTATGATAGCTATGTTTTGAACTCATATTGTAAAGAAATATATGCCTTGGCTTACAAGCATGGTCAGATAATGAGCTTAATGGACTATCTAGATAATACCATGCATGCTGTCTGTGAAGCTTATGAAAATATTTTACTTCTTGATATGGAGTCGAAACTATCTCATTATGCTGACTCTATGCCTGAGGGCACTGTATCAGCAGATTTTTTGGAATTGCTTATGTTCGGCCACATGACAGATTCTTTGGAATCCTTCCTTTTGCACGATCTCACTGACAAAGGAATCAAGAAACTAAGACACTCTATAGAACTTAGCCATTCCAACATTCAAAAACTTGTACTGAAGCATGTTCAAGCAGTTGGACAAAGCATAGCGTTTCATCTTTCCGAATTAAAAGGTATGGCTCGTTATACAGAACGCTTCCAAGTTCTTGGTGTAGATGAGCCAATGGTCACAAAAAGCTTTTCAGAGGTCGGCTCTTTCCTGGTTAAAGCCAATGAGGTTCTCTTAGTTATCGATGAATCAATGAAGAAGTATAAAGCTTTATTTAAATGGTTATATGATGTAATCCTTAGAATATCTGATGACCGAATGCCCGACATGCAAGTGCCTGGTATAAATGAACAAGACACTAGGTTTATAGCGGATTACTTATATAATTTAGAAGGTTATAATGCCAAATCTAGTAAGAAGCATTGCTTTCTTGATCATCTAGGGCAGTACATCAATGATGAAGAGTTGACACATACTTTAAGCCCTGAACTAAACCTTTGGGAAGTATTTTTAAAAGATAACCCTTGCATTGCTGCCAATCAAGCAATCATTCCTCGACATGATAAATTATCTTTGACTCAACAGCACAACAAACTTAAGCAGGTTCTAAAAGATGCTTTTAGCAATCCACAAAAAGCGATTGGATCCAAAATTTCTGTAGCCTCTGTCACTAATTTAATGGGTGTATCTTGCCTTCCAAAAGTCTCTATTACTCATTTGTTTGAAAAGGATAAACTTATTCTTGTGTTTTTACCTCATTTAAATACAACTAGTTATGTATATATGGATATTATCGTTCAGGAAGGAAACATATCTAAATCAAGTATCTACTTCAAGTCTCAAGACATCAATACCGGTTATACAGTTGTCGATTTGCAGATTTACAACAAGGACACCATATCAGTGCTTCTACAACAGCCTGGTGAATCAAGAAATTCTGTCTTCGTACAGATGTCTATGAGGAAAATACAAGAGTCAGCGACTCCTGCTGATGTTGAAAACTTTGTGGATGGAATAACACTGGTAGAACCGGGAGCACTGAGAGTCATTGAAAATATGGTAGCCTGCAGGCTGGCTGTCAGCGGGACCCGGCGAGTCGCAGTCATGCTTTCAGAAAACATGCACAAAGTCAGGACTTACGAAATGGAAGTTGAAGAGGATGAAGAAGAGGAGGACATGGAAACAACAAGAGAAAGTGATAGCAGCTCGTTACATCAAAGTATTTAGTAACAAGTTTTCTCTTAGTTGTACATTGTGTATATATTTTCAGAAGTTATTTTTATTTATTTTTTTGTTTACTTTATCAGTGTTTTCTTTGTTATTTAATAATATAATGGAAATTTTTTTAAAATTTATTCAATGGTTTTATATTGGTATCATTTATTAAACCGTTGTGTTAGAGATCATAAATCTTTTTACAATCCTACTTCCTTCTAGCAAAGAATTACTTGATAGTAAATCTAGTTAGTTAAACAATATTTTAATAATGATCAGTTCAAAAGAATATAACATCAGGTGTTAAAATAATGTATAGAATAAATTATTTGTTTTTCTACCTAAATTAATTGGTCTTCATGAGAAGCAGTTGATTTGCCAACTTGATGTAGATGTATCAATTTCTGTTATTCAATCTACACTCAACAATATCTGCACCATTATAAGTGGTTTTATTTTGAATTAATATTTATTATATTTCACTATAGTTGTTATAAATATTTGCAAATAATTTTAATTTTTGCCGACGTTTCGACCCACTTTGCAGGTCGTCTTCAGGGCTACAAAAGATACAAACATGTTGAAAAAATAAAAATAAAATAAAAAATAAATATAAGTATATATAAATTACGAAGAAGTTGTCAGATACAGAAATAAAAGATAAAGAAAATAAATACATGATAAGAAAATAGATAAAAGAAAATAAATACATGAATGTTAACGAATAAATGAATGTTAACGAATAAATTGATTGAAAATTGAATAACTATTGTTACAGTAAAGTTAAAATATGGATAAGATAACATAATAATAAGATATCAGTGGATAACAAGCAAGTGGAGGTTACCTTTAATTGTAAATAAACAGATAACGGGACCAAAGGTTAAGAAGTGAAGAAATTGAAAGATTAATAGGGTAACATTAGTGTAATATTGTTGGGATAGATTATTAAGTATAAATAACTCTATAAGAAAACAATAATTTTAAAAGAATACTTTAAAATGTAAGAATAAATGTAAAAACAAGGTTATGATGATAAAGAAACAAAAAACAGGTTGTACTATATATAGATGACAATTGACATTTAGTTTTTTGAAAGCGGTAATGGAATGGTAGGCTATATGAAGATAATAATAAGGTGTATAGTTGAAGGATAGGTGTGTTAAGAAAGGAATCTCAATAAAAGTCAAAACATACCGTTGGATGTGGCACTGCGGGAGGCGGTTGAAACACTGGCAGTGTCAAAAACTCTAGTTAGCAGTGTCAAAAAAAAAGTTCTAGTAAAAATAACCATATATATAATAAATATATATATAATAAATTTATATATATATATATATATAATAAATTTTAATAAATATATTTTAATAAATATATATATATATAATAAATTAAATATATATATATATATATAATATAATAAATATATATATATATATAATATATATATATATATATAATATATATAATATATATATATATATATATATATATATATAAAAGGAGAAGTAAAAGAAAGTATAAATGGAAGTGAGAAGATTAAATAGAGGTTTATGATCGAGACTTTTTTAAAATGTTGATGATTTGGGAGTAGGCGAGTGATAGATTTTGCTTGTCGGTTTTTAAGTTAAGTGGTTTGTAGTCTAATTGAATGAAAACACTTTCCGTAAGTAGTCTTTTGTCGTGGTTAGGTACTGTGGCAAGAATGGAGGTATTGTCAAAGTCAAATGTGTGGTTTGAGGTTAAGGCGTGTTCAGAGAGTTTAGAAGCAGTAGAGTTCTTAGAAGTAATTGAGTATTTGTGTTGTTTGATGCGGTCTTTAAGTTGGTTTTTGGTTTCTCCAATATAGGCGGAGTTACAATTGGTGGTAGAGCAAGGAATGCGGTATACGATATTAGAGCGGTGTTGCGGAGCGATGGGGTCTTTTAGGTTGGAGTAAATATTGGCAAGTTTGTTATAGTTTTTAAAAGCAACTCGCAGGTTGGGAATAGAGGAACGTAAAGATTTTTGAATTATATCCGAAAGTAAAGGGATGTATGGTAGAGATCTATATAAAGGAATGGGGGGCTGATTTTGAGAACTAGAGAAAGGGATGGAGGATGAGGGGCGGGTTTTGTAGTCAGTAATAAGTTTTTTAATGGTGTTGGAGGGGAAGTTATTAGACAATAGTATCCGTTGTATGCGTCTAGTGTTTGTTTTCATGTAGGTAAGGGTCTAGACGCATACAACGGATACTATTGTCTAATAACTTCCCCTCCAACACCATTAAAAAACTTATTACTGACTACAAAACCCGCCCCTCATCCTCCATCCCTTTCTCTAGTTCTCAAAATCAGCCCCCCATTCCTTTATATAGATCTCTACCATACATCCCTTTACTTTCGGATATAATTCAAAAATCTTTACGTTCCTCTATTCCCAACCTGCGAGTTGCTTTTAAAAACTATAACAAACTTGCCAATATTTACTCCAACCTAAAAGACCCCATCGCTCCGCAACACCGCTCTAATATCGTATACCGCATTCCTTGCTCTACCACCAATTGTAACTCCGCCTATATTGGAGAAACCAAAAACCAACTTAAAGACCGCATCAAACAACACAAATACTCAATTACTTCTAAGAACTCTACTGCTTCTAAACTCTCTGAACACGCCTTAACCTCAAACCACACATTTGACTTTGACAATACCTCCATTCTTGCCACAGTACCTAACCACGACAAAAGACTACTTACGGAAAGTGTTTTCATTCAATTAGACTACAAACCACTTAACTTAAAAACCGACAAGCAAAATCTATCACTCGCCTACTCCCAAATCATCAACATTTTAAAAAAGTCTCGATCATAAACCTCTATTTAATCTTCTCACTTCCATTTATACTTTCTTTTACTTCTCCTTTTATATATATATATATATATATATATATATATATTATTATATATATTATATATATATATATATATATATATATATAAATTTATATTTATTATATATATATATATATATTTATTAAAATATATATATTTATTAAAATATATTTATTAAAATTTATTATATATATATATATATATAAATTTATTATATATATATTTATTATATATATGGTTATTTTTACTAGAACTTTTTTTTTGACACTGCTAACTAGAGTTTTTGACACTGCCAGTGTTTCAACCGCCTCCCGCAGTGCCACATCCAACGGTATGTTTTGACTTTTATTGAGATTCCTTTCTTAACACACCTATCCTTCAACTATACACCTTATTATTATCTTCATATAGCCTACCATTCCATTACCGCTTTCAAAAAACTAAATGTCAATTGTCATCTATATATAGTACAACCTGTTTTTTGTTTCTTTATCATCATAACCTTGTTTTTACATTTATTCTTACATTTTAAAGTATTCTTTTAAAATTATTGTTTTCTTATAGAGTTATTTATACTTAATAATCTATCCCAACAATATTACACTAATGTTACCCTATTAATCTTTCAATTTCTTCACTTCTTAACCTTTGGTCCCGTTATCTGTTTATTTACAATTAAAGGTAACCTCCACTTGCTTGTTATCCACTGATATCTTATTATTATGTTATCTTATCCATATTTTAACTTTACTGTAACAATAGTTATTCAATTTTCAATCAATTTATTCGTTAACATTCATTTATTCGTTAACATTCATGTATTTATTTTCTTTTATCTATTTTCTTATCATGTATTTATTTTCTTTATCTTTTATTTCTGTATCTGACAACTTCTTCGTAATTTATATATACTTATATTTATTTTTTATTTTATTTTTATTTTTTCAACATGTTTGTATCTTTTGTAGCCCTGAAGACGACCTGCAAAGTGGGTCGAAACGTCGGCAAAAATTAAAATTATTTATATATTTTAATTTTTTTTATTTTTTTGACCGCACCCTCGACTAATTCCTTCTCATATCATATCAACGGTCAACCAACTCTACATCATTTGCAAATAATAATAAGTTCATTTGTTTCATTCATATTTATAAATAATGATAACAAACATCTATTTTTTTTGAGAAGGAATTAGTCGAGGGTGCGGTCAAAAAAATAAAAAAATTAAAATATATAAATAATTTTAATTTTTGCCGACGTTTCGACCCACTTTGCAGGTCGTCTTCAGGGCTACAAAAGATACAAACATGTTGAAAAAATAAAAATAAAATAAAAAATAAATATAAGTATATAAATAAATAATAAATAAATTACGAAGAAGTTGTCAGATACAGAAATAAAAGATATAGAAAATAAATACATGATAAGAAAATAGATAAAAGAAAATAAATACATGAATGTTAACGAATAAATGAATGTTAACGAATAAATTGATTGAAAATTGAATAACTATTGTTACAGTAAAGTTAAAATATGGATAAGATAACATAATAATAAGATATCAGTGGATAACAAGCAAGTGGAGGTTACCTTTAATTGTAAATAAACAGATAACGGGACCAAAGGTTAAGAAGTGAAGAAATTGAAAGATTAATAGGGTAACATTAGTGTAATATTGTTGGGATAGATTATTAAGTATAAATAACTCTATAAGAAAACAATAATTTTAAAAGAATACTTTAAAATGTAAGAATAAATGTAAAAACAAGGTTATGATGATAAAGAAACAAAAACAGGTTGTACTATATATAGATGACAATTGACATTTAGTTTTTTGAAAGCGGTAATGGAATGGAATCTATTTTTTTTCTTTTAAGCTTCTTTATTGAAAAATATTACAATCTGTCTCAAGGACATTTATAATAGTGATTTTTTTATTATGATATACACTTTATTATGGTTATTCATTTTTAGTGGAATCATTATTTAATTTTTAACATCAATCAAAATTAGATTAGATAAGTTCTAAAATACAATAACATTCTCACAACTTTTTTTTTTTTTTTAAATCATTCATTTAACTTTGTAATCTTTTGTCCTTACTAGGTATATTCAAATCTTTTAGTGGGGTAGCTCATTGGTATGACACTGAGCTTCCAATGCTAAGGTCTCAGGTTCGAACCCTGGCTCATGGCAGACAATTTATTTATCTGTTTCATTGGCTATGGGGCGACCCTGGGTCGGGAGACCCTCCTGGGGCACACCCAGCCTCTATAAAGTGGGCACCCTTAATTAAATAATTGATTAAGGGGAAAAACCTGGCGGTTGAGCTTGATCTCGGTCAAATCACCTCCTTGCACAACCGTTGACCTAGAAACAGTGCTTTCCCTAAATAGTACTGAACCCCAGACCCTTCATGGGTTGTAGTGGTACAGGTTTAGCTTTCAAAACAATGGTTTAAAAAATAATAAGCAGATAATTTATGTTAATACGCTTAGTAAAGAGTGATCTATAGTATTAATGTATTCTAGTAATTTCATTAATATTAAAAATTTTATAAAATTGAAGAAGAAAAAAATAATAATGCCGAAATTAAGATCTGAAAATTAAAATATGGATATCAACTTATCCCGAGTTGAAATTTTATGAGAAAGTTATCTTCTGCAACCCCTCCTCCCCCTCCCCCTAAATCAATTAGGTAGACATCCATTATAGAACAAATCTATGCAATTATTAGAGTATTGAATGTTTTTTTAGCATCAAGACTAATATTTGAACGCTTGAAAATCTAAAATATTACTGTGCATTTTTTAAGTTTCCTAAAATTTGCAACATTGCAGTTTAATTTAATTTTATTTTTTTCATTAAAAATTATTTTAAATCAGAAGCTTCACACAAGGTTTGATCACATTTTGATCTTTTGATATAAAAAACTAAACAATATAGATCATTTTTGCAAGTTTTAGATGTTTATTTCAAATTTTAAATATTTTGAATTATTGATGTACGTTTTTCGGATTTTCATTGCAAGAACCAGTCTCTCTAGTTATTATGCATGCATGCTTAATAGTTTGCAACCATAAGTTGGCATGAGAGTGGGAGATAAATAAGAAGATAGACTACCCATCAATTTGTTTGAACCATTTAGCACTGAACACAATCACGGACTGTTACCCAAATTATCTACAAATTTATACAGACGCATCAAAAACAAGTAACTGAACGTCTATAGCTGTATATGATCCCCAAAAGAACCAGAAATTTTCATTATCAATACCAGTTGATTTCAGTATTTTTAGCGCCGAACTATATGCCATTCTTAACGCCATAATATACAGCGAAAAGAGATAGATCAACCAAGAAATAGTTATTCTGACATACTCAGCAACTGCATGTAAACACCTAAAATTAATCTATCAAAATAACACATTTCCTTTAGAATTATATCGCTAATATACAACGCCAGCAACAATTACTTTTTCCAGTGGGTACCGGGACACGCAGCAATATCAGGAAATGAAATGGCAGACAAAACGGCAAATAAAAACCAACTACATCGAATAAATGCGAAGGTCCCTTTACTGGATTTGATAAGAGTAGTGAGGGAGGAAATAATGAAAGACTGGCAGCATTTCTACGACTGGGAATGTGCCTCGAAGGGTAAGGACCATCATGCAGTTCAACAGAAGATAGCACTGGTTCCCATGGTTTGCTATTCTTAAATATCATCTCGACCCCTCCAGCTTAGTCAAGCTGACCAGGCTTAAGACAAACCACGGTAGAACCAATAAATATCTACATCTAATGGGTCTAGCTAAGAGCGGTCACTGCCCAACATGCCAATGCTTGAAGGATCCAAGACACATTGCCTTCAAGTGCAAAAGATTCGAGAAGCGAAGAATTAGCTTAGGATCGCAAACTGCGGATGATGACGGCGGAAGCTAACTTTCTTCGGTCGAAGAATAAACATAACGCCCGTGGCTTGATAAAGTTCATGAATGACATAAAAGCAGTTATATAATAAAAGTCGCCGCTTATTCTCAGTTAATTGTAATTCTAATTCATCTCAGTTTTTAATCATTAGTCTTTCTAGTTTCCATAATATCTAATATCCAAGTTCCATATAAGTTACTTTCAATGATCATCTAACTATAAATAATTAATATAAATCCAGTGTAATTTCCGTGTATAAACCGTAATTTCATCTCACAATGACAATTAAAATATTTTACTGGCAAAATAGGACTTGCTTTTACAAGCCTTAAAGCCAGAAATAAAAAAGAAAAAGAAAAAGATAGACATTAATTATCTCTGGTCAACTCTTCAAGGTGCTTCGGCACAAGTCAAACTCTGCTAAGGCAACGTTTTATGTAGTTGAAATACGTCAAGACATATCCCATCCCGATTCAGGAGTTAGTTCTCTTTCAAATCTTCTGTCCAATAAAGACCGATTCGATATACGGAAGTTCCCTTTCGACTTCAGAGGAACATGCAAAGCCAAGGGCCAACAGATCAAAATTCACATTGACCCAAAGGTCGCCATAGTTACACAGCATCATAACTGGATTCCATTCCACTTACTACCGATGTTAGAGGAAGAAATAGAGCCTAGAAAGGTTAGGGATCGTCGTCATTTGCCTATCATTGATGTTCTCGTCTTCTGCACTGGTTAAGGTGCAATCCTTTTTTCAAAGTCGAATCTCCAATCAAGGAATTAACAAATTTGAAATTTGTGAGTCCGTGCGAGTTATTACTACATTTTACTCTTAAAATGGTCTGTGGGGCCACAAGGGTTTTTTTTTTTTTTTCAAGATCACTTTGGTACCAGAGGTTTTCCATTCGTCAACTCACAATTAAAAACAAAACTTTAAGTTAGTCGTGAGGAGAGAAAGAACAATCAGCTTTTGACAATTTCACGGCGATTTCGAAAAAGAACTTGAACAACGAATACCTTGATTCAAACCACGCAACTGAAGACTAACGTTAGAAGAATATGATTTCGATATCGTGCATCGACAGGTTACTAGCCCATACTTCTCTCACCGTCCACCGTAACCATTACGGTATTCAAGATGTCTTCAAGAAAGTTTCTTAAACTTCCTCACCGAGGCGGTGATACCTCCTGCAGTTTCCAGTAAAACTCTTCCAAAGCACACAAGCAGAGACCTAGTGTTGAATTTGCTTAAATCTAGTTTGCAATTCCCAACTCAGTACAAACTTGATTCCCAAGCCCTTTAGCCATACTTGAAGCGAACTCTCAGGTTTTCTGGGATGAATTCCTTTGTGGAGACAAAGACAAATCATACTTGCCTTGTCTTACCATTACTCCAGCCAAGCAAAGGAACCTAATCCAACCCCTCCCCGGGTCTTTTGCAGATCCGCCAGTTATTTTTATACAAGAAAAGTATCAGCTATATTTGAATCAATGTTGTTATTTTTCTACTGTATAAACATCTGTTAAGATTCATACAAGATTAGTTAGCGAAATGATCTCATTTAGGTTATATTGCTGCTTGAATGACGAGAGAGACCCTTTAAGTATCATCAAGAAGCCGGAATCATCCATAAGGAGCACTTCCGTAATAAAGGACACCTAATGAAGCTCATAGTAAAAAATAGTGCTTATGATTGGTCTGATTTTTGGAGATCGTTCAGGAATACACAGATAATTCCAGGAATGCACAGCAAACACCTAGCCGTTAAACCATTTAGAGAATGGGCTACTGCAAACAGAAACAAGAATGAATGTGGCACAGCCAGAAATATGAAGGAATCATATCTAGATGACTTTGTTTGGCGGTGAAGCTATTACAAGGGAAGAGATTTCTTCAAGACAATATTAAGAAATATAAAAGACTTTTGGCATGTGAATAACATTTTATACAAAAGTGTGAATTCGGTTTATTATAATAAAAGCTTTCGATATCATGTATTTTTCTTTGATCATGTAAAATAACTAGCTACTATTTAAAAAAAGATATGGTGCGGTGTATCACACAACTTTCACTTACCACACTCTTCTTAGCAGAAATAATTTTTTTCATGCAATTGGGAAGTGAAACAAATTAGAGAAGCTATATTTATTTATATTTCATTATGGATATTTTTATTTGTATAAGTACCCTTACATATACAAATTTTAATATTATATCGCTGTACAGTTGTTGAATATTAACACCAATGTTAATATCTATACAATTAAATATTAAATGATACCAACAATAGCATTTATGAAAATCACTTATGTATATTTACATAATATTGCCAGAATCCATATTACCTTAAGCTCATGTTATGTATGGAAGTCTGTTCTAATCTTTCTGGTAAGCTCGGACGCACTCGTATTCCTTTGGTTCCTCAATTAGAATTTTTCTCCGTTACGATCTCTTATTTCTCCTTTAGTTAATTATTAAATTCTCTCATATTTAATATTTACCTGTCTTTGATATTAGAGATCAATGTAAAATGGTCAATTGTTTTAAATAAAAAAATTAAAAGATTCTTTAGGGAAAGCTAATATTGAAAATTAGCCTTTTAAGCCTTATTAGAGAAAATCAATCAGAATAAAACCTACATTTTATTTTAAACTGCTTAATTTGAAACTGATATAATGAATTTAATTAAAATCGTTTGAGCCGTTTTTGAGAAAATCATAAAAATTTGTTAATTCCATGATATGAAGTGCCACTTTCGGTTATCCGATTTTGACGAAAAAGTTGCTTTAACATTCCAAGCATGTAAATATCCAATTTAACTTTCGTATGACTTTTCGTTTTTGTGTTACTTTTAACAAATACACACAGACCATTTGCGGGACTTGGCTATTTGGACTCAGGGACCTCAAAATGTGTATTTCCGTTACAAACTGAGATTCGACAATTTTCACGATTGCAATACTTTTCTTTACTATTTATTTCATATATAGGTAAGTGATAGTAATATCTGGCGGGGCTGATGTGAATCGATCTCAATCGATCCTGCAGACCCATTTTCTGATGATAAATTTACTTTGGCGTATATAATAATATACGAGCATTGTCATTTCCCTTTGATGGAGGTTTCATCAATTTAAACCTCATCGACTTTGAAGCCATGGTTGAGGACGGATAACCCGGTAACTAAGCCAGGTAGCGAAAAAAGGTATATGGTTAATTGCAAATTTCATCAGCTTTAATTTTGTGTAGAACGTCTTTGTCGATGCGATAAATAGTTTATTGATATAAGTGAAAACCCGAAAAAAGTGATCTTCTAAGCGCCCTCTACCCAACATCTGGCTCACCACATAGGAATGGAGACTTTTAGTATGTTTACCTCCTTACTAGACCAAGCAATGTCCCAAAGTCAAAAATTGTGTCCCCCCCCCCCATTTCCTTCTATAACTCCTTTTCGAGGGTTCATTTACTGGGCTATTAGTTTAGTTCATCACTATGATTGTATTTTTAAGGATATTAAAAATATTCAACATTTATTTAACTCTTCACACACATATGTTATTTTTTTATAGATGAAGGAAATTAATGAAGTGTTTCATAGTAATGGTGTCATATGATATAAATGATAATATAATTTTAACTAATTATGCCAAGAACATGTTAAGACCCTTATATTTTGATTAAATTCATTTATAAATTGTGAATGTCCAAATTTTATACTGGTGTGTTCAACATATATTGGGATAGTACATATCCATCTTCCTAGACTTTGGCGTCTTTTTAAAAAAGTATGAAAAATGGATCCTAAAGAATCATCTGACAAAATCTATCTTATGAGAAATGTATGGCATAAAAGTGAAATGGAGAATTACTGAGTTTACAATATGAGAGTAGATGCTTCCCGGAGATGTCTGTATTAGAAGGCAGTAAGAGCATTCGACTAACCAATTTAGCGGGGGTCTCCAAACTGAGCACCGCAAATCCCGGCCCCCACAGTTTATTTTGATCACATTTTACAGTTTAATTCAAGTTAAAAATAATGTAAGTAAATTATATAAAATTTTAATCAGATGTTTATATTCAGAGACCAATTGAAGTTCTTGATTCTAACACCATTTAAGGGCAGAATCGCAAATTTTCGTTAGAAGCCATGTGATATTAATAAAATGATTAGTCTTATAATAAATCAGAAAATCCAGGATTAACCTTGTTTTTTCCTAAAGCTAATACGCATTCACTGACGTTGGTGTTAATAACAAACCATATATTAGTTCTGATCAAGCAAGTTTTTGCTTCAACTTATTACATAGTTCATTTATAGTCCAGTCAAGGAATGAGGTATATAGAGCGTGAGCAGGGACCTAAGCTATTCCTTCTATGTGGGAGGGGAGGAGTTGTTAATTGACGTCTAGGTGAGGAGAGGAGGGAGGAAAGGTCACAATTTTCAGATTTCCGCTGATATCTCGAAAACGGTGCTTAGCAAGAGAACATTGTCTAATAATAAACGAAAGCTTATACAATTATCTGAAACTTTTATTCTATAGTTTTTTTCCGAACTCTTAACCGTTTTCCAGCTGCATGCTGATTGATAATATCTTTTAGAAGAAAAAAAAAAAAACATTTTACCTTACATTTTTCTTCAAATCGTCTAAGCTACACATCGGCGGAAGAAGTTGTGGAGACATAAAATCCCTATTAAAATATTTATGGAACATATGCAAATTAATATATTCTATACTGTAACGTTTTAGACGGTCTCTATTGTAAAAAATATATATTATAATTATTTTATTTTTTTTATTAATGAAGAAGACAGTAGAAGCTTATAGAAAAATCAATTTTTTCGCCGATTAAGTGTTTTTTTTAAAGAAAGTTTCAAATATTTTACAAATTAATCACTAATTTAGAAAGAGAAATGTATTTTTCAGATGTTTATTTTCAAAACATTTTTTGTTATTGTTGGTCGTTTATCTATAATCGACGTTTGATTTTCAACTTTAGTTCGAACAAATTGACTTTACCATTGTATTTGGACCATTTATCGATTGGGCTATTATTTCTTCCTGCTTTGCCATTCCGGTTTTTCAGTGGCGCAATATAACACAACAGCATTTGTATGCCTACTACTAAAAATATAAACGATCTAGAGATGGTTGACCGTGATATAACATGAGAAGGAGTTGACCGGGGTTGCGGTCAAATAATTACTAAATTATAGAAATAGTATTATTTAATTATTATGCCGACGTTTCGACCCACCTTGCAGGTCTTCATCAGGGCTACAAAAGATACAAAATATAAAAGGTACATGGTGAAAATAAAATAAATGAATAATAAGTAGATATTAAATAAGAAGCTAGGTTCTCCTTTCGATCTTGGATACCGAAGCTGCAAACCCGGCTGCCCCTTCCCCTATCTCTTCAGACCTTCCTTGAGGCAATCTGCAAGTGTAATTTTTCTTAATTGTAGCCTTTCCTATTATCATATTCGAACCGATCATATTATTCAAAACGTGCAATATAAAGATTGCTGTAATAAATAAATTTAAATGTAATTTAATGTAAGCTACAAAGTTCGAAATAAATATCATCTCATAACATTAACTCATTTTATTGATTAAATTAAATTAAAACAACCAAAAAGTATAAACAAATATTTTTTACGTAAGTTGAATAAATAAAAGTCGAAATTCGCCGCCTCCTAAATTTTGCCATCCGGGACAAATATCGCCTCTACCCTGCCTACAATGTTCAGGCCCTGAATTTGGGAAACGAGGTAGGTTGTTTTTAATAATAATTTACTTTGCTTAATATGATATATATTGCTTAATATATAATTTAAACTGCAAAGAAGCATTTTCATCTTTCAATCTCAACTCTTTATCATATCTTCAGCCATTATAAGAAACTGCCTCATAAAAGGAATACCAAGTATTTAATATGATAAAACCTTTTTTTAAAACACCAGATGAAATTTCTTTTTTAAATGATGTTTTAATGAAATTAGATGTACCATTGAAAGAAGTTAGTCGACTGTTCTACATATCATAGGTGTATAAATAATCAACACGTAGTCTTTTTTTAATTTTTTATTTATGCCAACGTTTCAATCCAAACATGTGGGTCATCTTCAGTGCGTGGTTTGAGCACTGAGGGTGTTCAAGTACTTGAACTTACTGAGTAGTCTGGAGTCAAGAAGAGCAGCCTTTAATTCCAAATGAGGCACCAATTGGACCTCAAGTGGGGCCACCGTACTTCCTGCCCTTAACAAATGAATTTTGGTAGCTTCTCGTGGGCTCCCAACTCTCAGGTAGACCACACACATGTAACCTTTTCCAGAAGCCTCTGATTAGCTGCATGGATGATGCGTTCTGGCTGACAATACAACGAGGCAGGCAAAAATTTCTCAAGCTCGGAAATTCTTTAAAGAAAACCTTCCACAATGAAGACACACTAGACGGCAACTCATCATCCCAATCAACCTTAAGCAGCCACAAACATTGTAATATATATTTAACTGAAAAGATTACAGGACTGATGTATCCACTTACATCGAACATTTGGCAATGAAGGATACCTTGCTTAGTAAAATTAGGCTCACTTTCTTGTATTGCATACCAGAAATGATCAAATTTATGATCCCAAAACAAACCTAAAATCTTGACGGTCGAGAAATCTCCATCCAGGCACAACGGAACTTCTTGACTACACTCTGGTAGAACAGAAAGTATTTTTTTCTGAATTGCTGGAGGACTTTCTGAGTTCAAACCCACCTGCTCCAAATAAGGCCATTACTCATTATACAGTTCCAGAACCACGTCACTACTGCGAGCCCCAGCGATTACATTGTCTACATAAATCTGGTCATGACATTGGACAGCTATAGGAAAATTATGGCCTTCTTCCTGAAATAACTGTACAATGACT
Source organism: Nezara viridula (assembly GCA_928085145.1). Classification (NCBI taxonomy): domain Eukaryota; kingdom Metazoa; phylum Arthropoda; class Insecta; order Hemiptera; family Pentatomidae; genus Nezara; species Nezara viridula. The sequence goes on from OV725077.1 coordinate 20,141,041, forward strand.
CTGAGCAATAAAAGGAGAACATTTCAACCCAAATGGCAAGGTAACCAACTTATACTCCAGGATCGGCTGTAAAGATTTACTTCTCCAAAAAAAATGTAATAAATTTTGATTAGTTTCGGCAATACGAATACATCCAATCATCATTTTTATATCAAAAGTAAATCATTCAGTAGGTTCCCTCACACCATCTTCTCCAAACCGTTAAATACGATTCTAAGCTTTGTCCTAGAAGAATCTATGATGTATGTAGAAAGGTTTTTGGTGGGACAGACATCATCCAGTCTTATATATTCGTCCATCTGTGCAGCATAGGTAGACTTATACTACGGATCTCGAATAAACCTATTTTCCATATTTCTAAATCTGCGCAGAGCTATCTCTCTAGTGGAATCAAGGCCAATCGGCTGGTCAGAACGAAACGGAAGCGAAACAATGAATCTACTCTGGAGATCACAAGTGCATGTATTTATAAAGTGATTTTTCGCAAAATGCTTCTTCCGGATTTGGCGGATAGTTTCCTCAGTCTCCCAAAATCGCTTTAATTCCTCCTGTAAGGAAAGTGTGGTATGCGGGAAAAGAGACGTACTGAAGATTTAGGGCTTTCTGAGAGGGTGTTCCCAAATAATACCCATCCTAATAAGGTATGAATAGCCTTCAGTTCACCCTTTAAAAATAAAAGAGGGTTACTTAAAACCTCACCGTACATCTCAGCACCCAGAAGTAGATCAACTTAACCCGGCGTGTGAAATTGAGGGTCCACAAGTCCATAGCAAATCTACTCTGTAGTTCTTGGGACACGGCAAAAGAAGGCAAACTTTCACTGATGTAGGGAAATAATCTGGCTAAAAACTCATATATATATTGTTGTTTCTCATCTAACGCAACTTCACTTTATTGATGGATGTATTACCTAGTCCAGACACCACTAGAGGACTAACCCGGAAACGAAGGCGTTTTGTTATTAGATCAGTGGTAATTAAATTACTTTGGGAACCTGGATCTATCACCATTCTGTAGGAGCACCACTGACCTGAACTTGAACAAATTCTACTCAAGGCAGTACCCAGAAGTGCTTGAGAGTTGGTGGTAGCATGACACGATGAGAGATCAGTGTTTACAGCCTTATATAAAATCGTATGGTGACTCTTTTTACCATAAACTTGGCAACAACAATATATATACATATGCATATATACACACATTAGACATATATAACATCGGCCTTCAGAAACTGAGGGCAGCTAATAATTTTATGGCTTGATTTACAGACAGGGCATTAAAACTTAAATTTCTAATTATCCGGTTTATTGCTGGTTAAAATGTTTTTCGCTGAACTTTAGGCCGTGAAATTTTAGAGGTATAAGGCTCGGAACACATTTCTGCGACTCTTAGTTGTGACCTAACTAATTTGCAAAGCTAGGAACTGTCTCTCCGCCAAGACTATTATCAAACATTCTTCTCGTGTGGTGGTTTGAATTCTAAGAAACATCCTTTCGTTTTTATCATTAATAGCTTTAAGTCCCTCAGTACTCTTAGTCTTCGCCATCTTTACAGATGATAAAAAAATAAAATAAATTTTAATTGCTGAAGGCAATACCAAACTTCCTCAAAATAAATGCCAAGTTCAGCAAAACAGGCCAAAACAATCAAGGATTAACGAAAGTATTAACTAAATCACTTAATTTCAGTTAGTCACTCTGCATTCGTTCCTGAAAATTCCTGGAAACCTATCTGGAAACAGCTTGACTTCCCCAAATACGAAAAGAAAGCATAAGAAACGATATTTAAAAAAAAAATACAAATCAATAGGCGAAATACGAGTATTAGTCCGGAAACATACGATTTTTATATCAATTTTTAATACCCTGGCACCACCAAATACGAAGTAAAATAAGAAGCGACATAAGATATATTTAAAAAAAAAACGAATTAATAGGCGAAATACGAATAATAGCACGGAAATCGACTTTAAAACATTTCTAATATGGCAAAAAAAAAATTATAATCGTGCCCGGTGGACCAAAATGTTAAGGGCAACTTCCCAAATTTAATTAAAAAACGCAAATAACTTTAATGAGTTCTGCTTATTCAACATTCGACATTATTTTGGGCAGTGGACTGTATTTTTATTGAAAGGGGTAAGTTATATGAATTATGTCGGAAATTCACCCTTGTATGCTGGCAAAGATATCTTACATAACTGAGAGGGCCCTCCAGTCTGATCTAGGTGCCCTCTATGCAATGTTTCGGCCTGGAATGGGTTGAGGGAGTCTCATAACTGGAACGGATTAAATCTTATCTTTTAGATCTTTTATCAGATCTGTTTTCTCTACTCACAACAACGCGGCGTTCGGGTATTCATTCACACAAAACAATCATTATTTGACTCGCTAACTCTTTATTCATTTTACGAAAATTTCATGGCTTTTTCTTCATCCCTTTGGCTTCTAACCTTGAATAGACCGTAGAAAAGTATTTTTTCAAGGTAGAACCTTTATGAGTAGTTGCCCACCGTCGATTGCACTGTTCAGTCGTGTCTTTCAGTATTATTCTCTTTCATTTGATAAGAGTATACATAAGTCTTATCCTACTACATTAAGAATATACTTATTAGTATCTTAATCTGCAGGTAACTTCTGAATGTAAAGGAAATACAAGAGTACCTCGTGATAGAGAACTTTTTTCAATACATCACCAGGATTACGAAACCAGTATGGCCCTTATGCTAAAAAGTTTGGAGACCCCTAAATTAAAGGGTAGATTCCCCTTTTTATAACCTCATGTATCAGTAGTATTTTGGTACATACGTATTAGGCAGTCACCATATGTTCGTTTGTGACAAACATTAAAAATGTATCCTTTTCAGTCAAATCCTTTGCGTTATTGTTCCCCAATGACCAAAACACCACCTTGGGAACCACCCTCAGCAGAGAAGGATCTGTTGGGCGAACATATAGTAGAGCTTAATACGTAAATATTTTTTATTAAATTATAATTAAACAAAAAATGAAACGAGAAATGAGCATGAAGTATGAACTTCGTTTATTAAGTTTAATTCGATCTACTTTAATTAATACATTTTTTTATTTTACTTTGATAATTTTTGTTAATGACTCAATTGTTTTATAGGTGTGGTTGCTATAAATGATCCAAAGTGGCCCAACGCATTACTGGTTGTAAGTTGAAACACAATTTTAGGTATAATAATGTTAATTATGCCTGCATGCAACATTAAGAAATTGAGAGCAGAATAATTGCCTTCGAAATCTTTGGAAAAACGAACATATACGCTTACGCATACGTACATGTACATTTTCAACGTAATCTATTGAGAAATATTCTAATATTAGTGTTTTCAATTGTAAATAAAAATTTCTAAATTACAAAAGTTGATTTCTGATAGAGAATTTTCCTTACCCTTTCCCTGGCTGAGTGCGCGATCTGCCGCTCGATACTTGGCATTCTGTATCTCCTATTCGTTTCTCCTTTCTTGAGATTACTTGTACAGAGACTTGATGCTCCTCTCTTCTGTACACTCTCCCTTCGCGCGTTTCATAGAGGTCGCTATAAGTGTGAAGTGCCCATACTATCAAAGTCTAAGAGTGGCTCTCTCGCTTAGTCGAGGTTTGAGTGTTAGAGGTGGTACCCCTATCATTCTTGGCTCGATCTATCTAACCCCATTCTCTACTTTAAAAGGGGAAGATAGAGTTTCTTGGTAAGAAAGAGAGATAAAGATAATTAAAAGATTATATATATACATATAGATAAGCTTTTAAATTTTAATGATGTTTAGTTCTCTGTCTAATTAACAAACTCTTTGTTATATATATATATATATATATATATATATATATACAACGCCGACATTAGGGTGGAGCAACTAGGGGATTTCCAGGGGCGCTCGCCACTCGTTAGAAATTAAAAAATATACCAAACGGGTTAAACTAATTAATTTTAGCTTATCAATAGAGCAACTACATTCAATATTTTAAAAAAATTTGAATAAAATAAAAGTTCAAGAGGAGATGATGTCATTGCCCGGGGGCGCTGAATTTCTAAGACCGGCACTGTATATTTATATATATATATATAACCAGGGGGCGGGGTGGCCGCATGGGCTAAAGCGTGTGCACAGCACCGCGAGTTGCCTGGCAACCGGATTACAGATTTGAGAAGATTACGAGTTCGCGTCCCGGTGCCGGAGGGGATTTTAAATTCCCCGCCCTCACCCCCCGACCCGGGAAAATCCCGTATAGCCTAAAAAGGCAAGATAGGGAAGAACAAAAAAAAATATATATGTATATATATATATATATATATATATATATATATATATATAACCTTTTAAATTGTTCCTATTGACTGTAATGCATTTTTTCAAACATTTCTCCCACCGTTCATTTGTGTAAATGTAATTCAATTTCTGGGATGTCCTGCCCCTTCGGCAATTTTTGTTTTACCTCTTCCACAGTCTCAAAAAGTTTTCCTTTCATGTCCCTTTTGAGTCTACAGAACTGAAAGAAATCACGTGAATACGATAAGTGAACGATTTTTTCCAACTGCTTCAGTGTGAAAAGGAGCGTTGTCGAGTTGAAAGAACCAATCGCCTGTGTGGCAAACGTACGTCCTTTTTTCCGTGACATTATTTGTCATTCTCACAAACCCACAAGTACAATTGCTGATCAACCTTTAACCTAAGAGGAACTAACTCAGAGTGCACATTAAAGTTTCCAGGGACCTTTTTTTGTATCAGAAAACATCATTTCAGAATCGTATGTTGCACACGATCTCACGTTTTCGCCAAAATATAAAAAGATGTTTTACTAAAAAAATTTTCACAGACGAACAAATACAATCGACTGGTATTTAAAGGAGCAATGGTGGTTTTAGAAATATTTCTTTAATATTCTTTCTTGAGTTACATATAGTAGCTTTATATTTAAAAAATATAGCTTATTGATATTATTTACCTTAGATTACTCACAAAAAGAAATATAGATCAATAAAAAAAACTATTATTTCTCAATTTGAGGAGATTTCAGCCAGAAAACATAATAAATAGCCTAATGGATTTACTAGTTTTATTACAAAATAATCTTCAGTACTTTTTACCTTTTTGATTTATTAAAAATGTTCATGTACTTTTAGCGATTTTATAATGTTTCAAAATGGGACTCAACCTAGTGGTTTTTAAGACATTTAATAGTATTGGGTTGGCAAATAAGTCCTTTCGATTTTTCTGTTTATTTTTATGTCACTATAATACACTTCTTACCTGATGAATTAATCCCTAAGGTGGATTGTTTATCCTGTTTGAAACATGTCAACAACTACATCTGTTAACTCTTGTTGAATCCAGCTATTATGTTTGCTATTGTACTGTGAATCATATTCAATAAAAGTCAATATATTGTAGATTAAAATAAATTTTATTTCCATAGTACATTGAGTTTTAGTTCACCCTGAAAAACCGAATGGACTTATTTGCCAACCTAATATATAATGTAGAATAAGTAAATATGATTGTAATGATTTAAAAATGTTACTATAGGACGAGCACCACTTGGGATATATCATCAACTTATTAAATTCCCACAAAGAAGCAATTGATACCCAATGGGGTTATGAATATGTTAGAAACCACAGCAGAGCTATAATTGTCAAAGAAGAAGAGGGACGTACATCAAATATTCAAATGATGTCATACAAAGATTTATTAATTACGGAGGTATCAATATTGTTACCTTAGATTTGTCTTTTTTAAGTATTAATTTTTAATTTTGAAATTTGTCAATATTTCAGAATGATAACAAAAACAAAGCATACAGCTGTTGCTTGGAATGTTCATTGGGGTTCATCGATTACTCAAACCAACCTGATAACAACTACAACCAAGTCTTCGTCTTCCAAGATAACGTCACTAAGTTCACAATTCTGAAACCTCTGCAAAAAAAAGATAGAGACGAGATATCGCATTGTTTATTAGAAATTTTTTCATTAATTGGTGTACCAGCAAAAATATATACTAGTGAGAAGTCTTTAATAAAATCTGTTTTTAACAAAGATATTGGAAACTTTTGTCAAAACTTCTCAACCAAAATCAAACAACCTAAAAATGGAACTTTTCAGGAACATGTATGCAGCAGAATAGATGAAAATATAAAAGAATGGATGAAGTCTACAATGTCTACTAAATGGAGTCAAGGACTATATTTTGTCCAATTCCGAAATAATTGTTACTTCAACGAGATCATAAACGCCGCACCATTTTATGCTTTGTTGAAACCTAGTTATACTTATTCTAGGAGGAAATATACAAGATATTTATACCAGAAGAGAGATCGTGACGAAACTCCACGTCCTTCTTATATAAAGCATCCTGCATGTTATGGTACTGCATGTTTTGGTAATCGAGAAATAGAAGGAACAAGCCACTTATTAGAAAAATATTGTAGACAAGATATGAAAGAAAGTGGTTGTTCATCACTAAAGGCACAAGGTGGTGAAACGAACAATGACCGTGTCCTGGGAGTGGTACACGTAAAAGTTTTGGATAATGAATATCAACGGAACATTCGAGATGATGATCATGATCGAGCAAACAGCATTAATCTAGAATACGGAAGACAAATGGGAACGGTAAATAAAAGTTGTTCTTACAATAAGGACCATGAGGAGGGGGGTTGTAATAATGAAGTAAATACATACAAAACAAAACAACGAATCTGTGGTTCATTAAACAATGAATTCGACCAGGTTAAAGAATACAATCAAATTTTGGAAAATAAGCCGAGTCACCTTAACAATATATCGAATTGTTTAAATGAAGAATTGTGTAAAGAAGTAAAACATAACACCTTAATGGAACAAGAACCCGAATTCAACGTACTGAAAGATGATTATTTTGAAAATATTGAACCTGAAAAATATTATGATTCAATTAATCCTCGAAAAGAGTCATTGGAAGATAATAAAAAAAGAAAATATAGTATAGGAAACGATCGTTTAAATATGCCCGAGAAATCAGCTCATGTTCTCAGATTATCTAATGATCAGAACAATTATGTAGCTACGTCAAAGCTAAAACAAAATGATAAAGGTTTTGAAGTAGGAAAAGATTTATATAAAAAACGTAATGTTAGTAATTATGAATATAAACACCCTATTGAAAATAAGAATCCATTACGAAATGAAAACAGTAAAACGTACTTGGAACCTACTGGTTTTAACTCCAATAACGGTAATGCCATTGAAAACGTGGGAAAAAAACACCTCAATTTGAATGAAAACCTCACCCCCCAAGAAAATAGTGCAAAAGGCAATACGGTAAGATTCGCTCACGACTGCCGGGGAAAACAAGTGTGTTCGACCTGCAAGAAAAAAAAGAGGCATAAACCTGGCCTGAACTCTTTAAGCAAAACCAGTTTGGCAATTGGTTCAACCGTACGGGTAAGGGTACCTGTGGCGGAGCGACTGAAGGGCTACCCAAATTACATTTTAGCGACTATAATAGAAGAAAAGGACAGGATGTATAAAGTGGCTACCACTAGAGGGATTCTTAAGGAGATGTTCAAGAGGGACCAGCTAATCATTTGTAACATGTCTGTTTTGGACACTGGGGGATTGACAACTACGAAAGCATCTGAAACCGGTAAACCTCTCAAATGCAAAGTAAAAGGCCCATAAGAAAATAAGAAATAAATACCCATAAAGTAAATAAGAAACTGTACCAATAATACTTATGAAAGAAAAAATATTTTTTCCGAGCCTTATTCAATAACAGAAATCCGATGTTTTACTACTAATATTTATTAGTTCAATGTGTTTTGTTATTATGAAGATTTCGTAACGGAATTTATAAAGTTAACTTTGTCGCTGTGAATCCAAATACAATTTAATTGGTCGAATGCAGTAACATACTTCAAATATTCATATTTATGTATTTTTGTTGGATTAAAAATTTAATTTTGTGGAGAAGTACAATTAATCGATGAAAACAACCTGAATCAAAGCCAAGCCTGATTGTGAGATTTGTCTTATGGTTAGATTAGATTTACAGTTATGAAATATTATTCTTTAATTTAATTTGGTTTGTATTTCAGAGAAAGTTTCATTGTGGCTAAATTAAAAAAGTCTAAATGTTGAAAATTATTCTTATAATAGTAAAACTATGCTGTTTAAAAGAGAATATAAGTAAATGAAAGCTTAATTTAAATTAAGATTAATTTATGATACGAAAACATTTGTAATAAATAAATTAAAATATGTCTTTATTTTAATAACAATTATATTTGTTCATTAAACATTTGCGAATAAATAATGAATATCAATCATAAAATCAAATAATAAGTGTTTCCACATTTTCCTTATTTAATGCAACATGTCAGCAGATACAACATAATTTGTTAAAAATTTTCCAATATCTACTCCGTTAAAGCCGGTCTTCCCCAAGGCAGCGTCTTGGGTCCCGTGCTTTACATCCTCTTTACTGCTGACATCCCTGTTCATCCCGATACTTTTCTTGCAACATTCGCTGACGACAATTTTATCATCCAACTCTGATCCCGAAATAGCATCCTTAAATTTCCAAAGCCACCTCACCTTGATTGAGCATTGGTGTAATAACTGGCGCATTAAAGTTAATGAATCTGAATGCCAACATATTACCTTTACACTCCGACGCAGTTCCTGTCCACCAGTACACTTTAATTCCATCCAGCTTCCTTACTCAGACACAGTCCGGTATCTTGGCTTTCATTTAGACTGAAGACTAACGTGGAACCCACATACTAGACTCAAAAGACAAGAACTCAACCGACGATACGGCCAGCTATACAGGCTACTAAACAGAAAATCCAAACTTTCTATTGAAAACAAATTACTTATCTACAAGACAATACTGAAACCTATATGGACATACGGACTTGAACTGTGGGAGACAGCAACAGTTTCTAACATCAAACGTATTCAATCCTTTCAATCTAAAGTCCTTCGAACAATAATTGATGCTCCGTTCTATGTAACTAACAAAATCCTACACCATGACCTTAATATCCCATTTGTCCTAGACCTTATTTCAGAAAAATTCTCCAAATTTCACTAGAACCTTACCTATCATCCAAATCCCCTTGCACAATCTCTATCCAGCACCACCCATCCTTACAATCCTCCTCGAAGGTTGAAGCGGCAGTGGCCCAGAGACCTTCCGTGAATAAGCGTCTATTGGAGTTTTGGCAATGGCCAGATCCTCCACTCAAGCCCGAATGTGTATGATTACGTTAGTTTTTTTTTGTTTATATACATTTTTTTATTTTATTTTATTATTATTATTTATTATTATTAAGTTTCTGTATTATTTATTTTATTATTGTAAATAGAGTGTGAGTGTGCTCTCTGAACACTATTATAAATGTCCTTGATGTGACAGAATGTAATATTTCTAAACAAACAAATAACAAAAAAAAAATTATTATATATTAATATCTATCAATTTTATTTCATCTTGTCTTAATCTGATCTATGTTGTATGAAATTTCGATGCTCCAGTGCTACAGGAAGTTCACAATTTTATGATCGTCAGTATTTAATACAAAAAGTATCAGGTACTAATGAGATATAGGAAAGTACTAGTCACTTGTACTCACCAATGGCTTTCACCTGTAACGGGAAATTGACATCTACGAATATTTAAACTTGGTATAATAGTCGGATAGCTTTCGCTAAATATGATGGTTCAGGCAAATCGATTTCATCCCATATATCGGTGCATGTCAATATCTTTCAGTTATTAGGTCAACAAAGACTCGAGTTTTTTTCGGGAGTGAGACTATTACAGCAAATCTAAATAATTGTAGATGTCAACTTTCCGACCAATCTACCAAGATGTTTAAATAGATATATAGAAGTATATTCCCTGAAGGCATATAAAATTTCCCAATTTCAACATTGGTTTTTGCTTCCTTACTACCAAAGGTAGGGAAGCATTGTATTAGTGCGAGAGGTTAAAAAAAAATTTGTGCTCAGAATCGAAAATTTTCACTCGCGTTTTACATTTCAGGCATCAAGGATCAAATTTGGTTCAGTGTTTGACTGTAATCAAATCGACGGGCCTATTACATGCTACCATTTATCCGATTTTCATGAAATTTTCAGAAATTGTGCGGGTTAGCAACAGAAATTGTCTGTTGTAAATTGTAAGTGTCTGAAAATTGCAGTTTGCAATAAAATACGAAATTATACTAATAAAGCGTAAAGAAATAAGGAGTTTTTATGCATTATTACAAAACAATCAAATTTTAATACGACCTATTGCACTAACAGTAGTGAAATGCATGTTCAGTATGATTTTTTTTTCTTTTCCTTTTTTAGTTGAGGATAATCAAATATAGAATCTTCAAATAATGACACTCTTTTGCATTTTAATATTAGCTGATAAACGAAATTCGTGGATATCAAACCCGTGAATGTTGAAGGGTAACTGTATTTCCGAATCAGCTTCTCCCAGAGATTTTATTCTCATACGAAAAACCTTGTAATATTTTAGCCAATGAAAACGGTGAGGAAGCTATACTGATCTTACTTGGCAGACATTTTTTAAACATTACCAATTCAATTCATTTTAATAATACATGATCACATAATATCATTTCACATCAATTTATAATCGAGATACTTAAACTATAGTATGTTTTTCGGTAATTTGAACTCAAATTAATTCAAAACATTTACTTGATTTGACTGAGTAATTACAGCCGTCAAAGTTAAAAATCGATCATGCCATCCACTCAAAAAATCGCTACGTACCTTTTAACGGATTGATTAAACATAATTTACACAGTAATTTGCAAGAATTTTAGCTCAAATATGTTTCAAAACACTCAGAGCGTCTCATCGAATAATTTGAGCCATCAAACTTAAAAATCGTTCAAGGCGTACGCTCGAAAAATCTTTACATACCTCTTAGCAAATCAATTAAACACATATTATTTAATCATTGTAGCTTTTAGCGGAAGACCCCTACTGTAGCGAAGCGAAAAGAAGGTTATGTGTATGGGCCTTATACGTAATCTTCATTTTGCTTCGCTTAGTCGGGTAAAAAGATAACACATTGTGATTGCTTCTTCTGCTTAGATTACTCACAGAAACAAATAAGGATCAATTAAAAATTTATTTATTATTAAGGGGACGGCTTCACCTCAAAAACTATTACATTTGTAGCGATTATACTAAGCATCTTCAGTCACAACATCCCAAATCGTCTGTTTATTGTAAACTCTCATTAATTGTCAATTCATAACCCGAATCACTAACTACTTTGATGCATTTTATTTTTGTGAAATCAGAACATTATTCACTTTATATTAATATATTTGAAATATAGAAGTGTTTTTGTCGTTTTGATTCGTTTACTATGTATTTTTATCGCTAAATATTATATCGAAATTAACATAAACTCTCAAAAATTATTCTCATAATAATATAAATAATAATTAGAAATCATATTACTTAAACTCCTTATACATCTAGCGTATATTACAAACATTATTTTTTTCTGTAAATTCTCAGAATTGATATAAGAAGTTATAATTGATCTAACTTGTGAACCATCGAAGATAAACTTGATCATCTTGTATCTGCAAATTTTATCAGTTTTAAATTTGTATAAAAGGTATTTGTTGATGCCATGGATAGTTTTGATATAAGCGAAAACCCTAAAAACAGCAATAAACATGAAGCATTTTTTTTTTTTCTTCAAAATTAGCCACAGTTGACGACGGATATATCGGAAAATAAGTGATGTAGCGAAAAAGGTACATGATCAATCATATTGCAAATTTTATCAGCTTTAATTTTGTATAGAACGTCTATGCGACAGATAGTTTCCCTGATATAATTGAAAACCCGAAAAAGCTACTTTCTAGGCGTCTCCCCACATCTAGCTCACAACCTAGCACTGGGGACTTTTAGTATGTTTACCTCCTTACTTGTCTGAACAATGTCCCAAAGTCAAAACCGTATCCCCGCCATTTCCCTCTATAGTCCCTTTTCGAGCATTCATTGACTGGACTATCTGCTTTTTTGCCTTCCACCTGTTGCCTACTATTGAGGCATTCATTGTTACGTATAGGCTTCCAAATGAATTACTAAGACCTACATGCCCCGCCCATCTTAACCTCCGTGCCTTCATATCGTGAGATATTGATTGACCAGGGAGCACCCAGTTCAGTCCTGATTTTCCTATGACAGTTCCTGCCCACAGAATCATAGGCTGATTTCAAATCGACAAATAGGGCGTGGACGAGAAAAACTACTTTATTGTTTTGACAGAGATGACACAAATAATCCCGAAGTGTAAAGTCAAAATTCAAAATGACCTTTTAAGCAACTTTGAAGTAATACAAGGCTCGAGGCAGGGAGACCCTATATCGCCAGTATTTTTTAATGTAGAGCTGGAGTAGGCTATGAGAGCAACAAAGACCAATCCTGGAGAAACGATTTACAATAGACTGACACAATGCCTTGCATATGCGGACGATGTTCTTATCAGCGCTCGTACTTTGTCGGCCATGGCGGAATCGTTTGAGAAATTTGAAAGGACAGCCAAGAAACTTGGCCTGCGCATAAATAAAGATAAAAGCCTTTACATAAAATCCTCAAGGAATAATATAATAAGTAATGAATATGTTCAAATTAATTATCATCGTTTTCCAATGGGGATAGCATTTAAATACCTGGGAGTGATAGTGACAGACCAAAACAAAATATAGATTGAAACAAAAGCCAGAATTGCAGCAAATATGCTTTTGTCCTCTGGCAAAATGACTAAAATTAAAGGAACTGACATGGAATGATAAAATAACGATGCCAAAATTTATGAGGGGAACACATTTCGAAGGGATTATGAATTTTCATTGGAAAACATTGGAAAAACAGAAAGATACTAACTACCTATATGAAATGGTGTTTAAGTGATTCTTGAAGCCCTATTAAATGTAATTAAACGAGCAATAATACTTTAAGACATAATTTTTTTATATTTTTCACCATAAAACATAGTTAAAGTAAAGTTACATTTTACCATTTTTGGGGGGGGGAGCTTCAGTCCGAAAGCCCCTCCCCCCGTAAATCCGCCTGTGCATCTCGCCATCTACTTATGAGCATCTTTTTTTTCTGCTACTACGGAAATTTATTTTTACCATTGTCTTACATGGTCTGCCCATTTAATAATAGTACATATTTGCTTTGAGGAATCTATTTCATCATTCATTTTTCAGCTAATGTTGTTCTCTGCATTGCTTCTAATTCTTCACTGATTATTTACTGGTGTTTTATCGTTATTTCTTCTCATTATCTTAACTTTAAATATTATAAATTATAGCAATTTTCATATGAATAATATAAATATAATATTGTGGCCATTGAAAATATACATAGTTTTAAGCAGTATTTATTTTTTAAGAAAAAAAAAATTTATTATTGATAATTTAAAAAAATAAATATTCTTTTGCAAAATAATTATTTCTTATATATTAAAATAAGATTTAATGCGAATGATTTCTTTAAGTAACTCATTACAGTTTTTTTTTTTTTTTTATGTTATATGAATATATTTATATGCAATAGCAAGACAACACTGTTTCTCTAAGCTGATTAGTGCCATGTTGTTATATTATCAGTGGCCATGGTTCCTGCTCGAATTGATGAATTGGTCCAATCTGTTACGTTATACAAACTCAGGCCTGTAATCCTTCAGGGAACTATATGGCCCTTTATCATACCTTACTTTGCCGTCTGGTACTGTTGGTTCTTCATTTATGACAGTGAAGAATTCACCGAAGCAGGATTTGTTGGAACAGCGGTTATTGCCGTTGCTCAAATATTAAGTTGCCTCTGTTGTTACTGGTCTGTCCACGTCCAGAGCTTTCTTACCTGTAAAAAGGTCAGAAATTCACACACCTTACCTTTCTGTATAATTTAAATTATGAAAGTTTTTAAATATTTACTTTTAAGGGTTGAAGGTAGGTTACAAAATGTTCTTGTTTACATGTTTTTTATGGTATGAGTTCAGTAGAAAATTTTGGGTTTCTAAAAATATTTCATCTTCCCTTGATGACAAATTCTATTATATTTACACATAAATTTCTTTTGTAGAGCTTATCAATTTTTGATGTCTGAATATTTATGTGAAACTATCATTTGTGATAATTCAGTATATTTACTGTAAAGTATAATAATTCATTGATAAGTAAAATTAAAGGGCTGCATTCCTGCTATCCTATGTTTTATGATTATTCAATTTCAATAAAATTTTATTTCTCATATTAGAGGTGTTAGGATAATCTGGAAGATAAGATAATATTATTATGTTTAAAAACATTAATATTTATTAATTAGTATCACTATTAGTTTCCTTTTTGGAATGGTTTCCTTATCAGAATAATTTATATATGCTTGAGCAATTGTTTCATGAAGTTGTTAAATTTCAAATTTTTTATTTTTCTAGGTGAAATTTCCTGATCATGCTGAACTTGTTAAGGTTGTGCCAACAGAACATAATGGATCCTCAGAACTTGTCAGTTTGCACCATGCAAGGGTACTTATAATAATATAGATATATCTTTTTTTTAAAAGGATTCTTGGTTGCGTCTCATGATATTATATACAAAAGAGTTTGTAGTAACCATATAGATACTGTTAACAGTAATATTTCTTCAGGTATAATTTTTTTTTCATATGCCTTTTGATTTTCGGCTTCTACCATGAGTCTTCTGGCGGCTATGGGCTGTTATATGCAACAGCTGTGATCGTTTGGTTCTCTTCAAATGTTTAGTTCTCTTGAAGATATTCAGGAAGCACGTGGTTTACAACGTGACGCAATCGCAATCACTCCCTTTTCATCAGGCACTTTTCTGAAGGCTGGTTGCCAACCCTTTGTGAAAATCTCCATCCTGCTTAATGTACCTCCTGACGTCCTCGAATCTGTTTTGCCCTTTGCTATAGAAGAGGGCACTTCACTTGGTGCAGAATATCTTCTTTTTGCGCATTTTAGTATATTATTCATTCTTGGCAGTAAGCGGTACATTTCACTGTTATGTATTTCCTTTTTAAAAATAATTGAATATTTAATAATGACACTTATTTTATAACATATACTGCTCAGAATAGATACAGTGTTTTCTGTTTGATTTAGCTAAATTTTATTTGGATTTATTCATATTTGGTGTCTAATAAGTACTATTGTTTTATTGGAAAAACTAATGTTACCCCACATATATTATTACATTATGGCTCGAAATCGGTTTTGTACCAAATATAAGCTCCTGTCTTGCTCAAATACCATGAATGGGGTACCGTTTGATTCAGAATTTCACGAGAAGGGGATTAGCAATCATTCTGTCCGCTTTTGTTTTTCTTTCTAAAATAAATGAAGACGACACAAACATTTTGCTAAGCTTCAATATTGGAACGGTGGTAAGTCTGTAGATCGATACGGGACAAATTGGGCTTTGAAGATTTTGATGCATACGCCAAGACCCGAACCCTGTGTTCTTAAGCCCAAAACGTACTATTTCCGAGATAATGCAAGGCAAAAGGTTCACATCCACTCAACCATTTGTTAATTGTAGTACTGTCATGGAATACATGTCTCATTTCATCGACTTGAGGTCCCTATTATCAAGAGAGGAGGGATTTATATTGTTCATCAAAAGCGTTTTTTTGTAGGTAAGCCATATCATCATTAATTCTTCATCAAATCCCAAGATTGAGTCACCAATTTTGAAGATTTCCTTCTCCTTCAGGCAGGCAAAATAGTCCGATCACCCCAAAAATTCAGGCAAAAAAGTTATGAAAAAAAAGAAACTATTTGTGAATAACTCTTAAATTACATACTTTTCCCTTGCACACACTGTCAATGATTATATAAAAGATTACTAAATTACCTACAAAGGGGAAAAGAATCTATGAAATCAGGCAATAACTAAAGAAAATACAGCTTAATTAAATTTGTAAACATGTTGGTTCCAAACATTAATGAAATTTTTATTTCCTTTTTGATTATATTAAGCGAGAAAGTAGCAATTGATTTCTCTATGTTATGATTCGTTGCATTATTTTCTTTTGTAAATTAGTCATTTGATCACTGAACAATATAGTGTGCATTTTTTTTTTTGCACAGGCCTGCCAGTCATATACTATAACCTAAAACAACTTTAACTAATTATAACAACTAGCTCGATTATACTACACTCACTCAATATACTTGTTCACTTTATTTATTTTTAATCAATTCAGAAAATAAAAACAGAAAATTTTATACTTAATAAATTATTTTTCAGGATGAAAATGGACGATATGCTGGTTGGTTTATGTTTCAAAAAACAAAGTATGTTTGGGATGAAGAGCGGAGACAATTTCGGGGACTTGAGTTTCCAATTAGTCAAAGACTGTCTCATTACCTCCAGTGGAAGGGTTACTCTGATGAAGCCAATTTGACCAATGCTGAATCCAACTATGGCAAAAATATGTAGGTTAAGTTATCAAATATTACAATATTCCACCGTTTGTATGGTATTTTAAATGAAAGATAACTCAACGGTGAAATATAAAAAAAATTATGCTTATTTAATTTGTTAACCTGACTTGAAGCATTTATCTAAACAAATAAAACATCAATTTTTTATTAGTCCACCAAAAATCACACTGCGATAAATCCAATTCTGTTTTATAATTTAGAACTTGCTCAAATCTCATGATCTTTTTTAATTACAGAACACAGTATACAATGTCAAGTGTGGATTGTTAAAATATTTGTATGTGTGTTTGTAAATATGAGAAGCAACAATCTGCGGCAAAAAAATTGTGATAAAAAAACACCATTATAATTGTTGAAAATCATTTAAAGTGGGATTCTTCAGTCCACGAAATCAGGTTTCCGAGAATAGCTCTGTGCCTTATTATAACATGTAGACTTTTGAAGTTTGCAGACATATGATCTGTTAAATGTAGAGCCCCCATTGCATGGCTGAATGTCGTTAATATGATTCTCTGAGAAAAGTATGTTTTTCAGTTAATTACACTTGCGACATTCAGTCATTGGACCATTTCCACAGTTTACACGATAATATTACATAAAAGTCTACTAAATTTCAATGAAACTAAATAAATAACTATTACTAACTTTTTCTTTTTTCTATTAATAATTCACCTTACTTATTTAGTGATTATGCTTGGTTCATGCTTATGATGGATAGTTGACCAAGTACATCCAATGTATATGATTTTTTAGAAATTCTTTCAGCTTATATCAAATATATTTCTGTGATGTAGGATGTTTCTGACACATTCTATGAACACTGAGGTGTTCTTGATAATGCCACATTTTTGTTAATATACACACTTACTGCTACCTTTTAAACCCAAGTAGTTATAATATGTATCTTTAAACTATTCATTTCTCAAGAATTGTCAGCTTATATTGGAAACAATATTATGTTTTAGGCTTGATATGGTTGTTCCCGAATTCAAAGAACTGTTCATTGAGCGAGCGACTGCTCCATTTTTTGTTTTTCAAGTATTTTGTGTTGCGCTATGGTGCCTAGATAAGTATTGGTACTACTCCATCTTCACATTAGTTATGCTTGTGTTGTTTGAGTGTACCCTCGTTCAGCAGCAACTAAGGAATATGGCTGAGATCAGGAAGATGGGCAACAAACCTTACACGATTCAGGTGAAACCTATTTATGTTACTATTTTTTTATTACATTTAATATATATTATTAAGCATTTTTTCAATTTTCTATCAGTAAAATATACACATTTTAATTATATTTAATGATTTCCCAGTTACAACACTCTTTTTCTCTAGGCACCAGCAAAGGATTAATATGGGCTGAACTTTATTTAAATACTGAAATTATTATTTTTTTTAAGTTGATATAGCGACACCCACACTGCAAAAACCTGAAAGTGTAAAAAATTAAATTATTTATAAGAAAAAATAAACCGCGTATTTCTTGTTATATGAAGTAGATTTTCCATTCAATTTTTATTGCATGCTTAACACAAAGATATGATGTTCTAAATAACATTTTAGATTGTTTTTATGAATATATCCGAGGCCGAGATTAACCTAGAAAGCTCAAACAACACATTCTAATTAAATTGTGCTTACAGGCTTTTGAAGTATAGCTGTCGATATTTATTTCATCGTAATGGGTATCTTAAATTATAAACTATAAAAGTTTATTATCAATATAATTTTTGCAATTTTACTGCAGAATATCCATCTCACGATTTGAGGATAAAATGTATGTAATTAATTGTCTCAATTGCAATTAATATAATGCTAAGTATATGAATTATAAAATTACTGTTAAAGGTGTACCGAAATCGCAGGTGGAGAGGCATCATGTCTGACGAGCTGATCCCTGGTGATATTGTTTCAATCACTAGGTCTGAATCGAATCTTGTACCCTGTGACATTCTTCTCCTTAGGGGTCCCTGCATAGTTGATGAGAGTATGCTCACAGGTAATTTCGAATGATGATATTATTTACTTTAAGTAAATTCTGAGCTTTGTTATTAGTGTGGTGCCAAAAAAGTTTTACCCAACTACTTTGAAAGCAAATTGACAAGATAAGGTTTAATTTTCCCAAGCATTCACTACCTGTCCGATCTACTTGTGACCTTTCTTTCTTTATTTTTTTTTTCCTCGGCTTTAAGGCTATTTTTTCAGTTGAGAAGAGAGGAGGGGGGATTAATGCCAGAGTTAAAAGCGCCCCTCACACCAGGACTCCAACTTGTCTGTAATATCACAGGTTGAGCTGGCATACATGTTAGCCTGTCCCTATCTACTCTTGAATATCAATTCGTTAGGATCCTCTAATTTAGTTCAGAAGTCTCCAAACTTTTTGATCCTCGGGCGATGGTTTGTGAATAAATAAAAGAAGCTTTTTCTATAAAAGATCCTGGTGAATAAAAAAAAGCTTGTTCTATAAATGAAGTTTCTAAGAGAAACAACTCCTGCAATCAATGTTTTAGTAACCTCATGTTTGAGTAATTTACTAAATTTAATATTATTTTGGCTTTTTTATAAAATTCATTTTTATTAACAAAATTTATTGGTTAATAAGAAAATATTTACATGTGTAACCGTACAAAGTAATAAAATAAAACGAAACTATAAGTGTGGGAGGAATACTGGTAAAGCTCATTAATAACTATTGCACTTTCCACTCATAAATTGGTTTCCTTACAATACGGTGAAAATTGTGCTTTCTGAAAGTTTCTTTCTCATATCGTTAAAGATAAGACAGTAGCTAAGGAAATAAAGCATTTTATGTACTTTTACTTTTTTACTTAGCCTTTAATTCTGGGCTTTTTCAATAATCATATTCAAATTTTTCTTTGATAGAATGCACTGATTTTCCACAAATCTATGCTCTGACATCTCTAGAGTATTTTATAACTGTTATCCAAAGCATAGCATAATGATATTTCTATAAACAGAGTGTCCATTAACCTTGAATTCCTTAACACTTTGGATTTTTTTGTCTCTGGAAATTTCTTGTTTTATATATTGTGACTTATTTTTAATAAATTGATTTTATAGATTTTATAGATTTTAACATTTTACCATAATTTATTTTATATATTTAAACTTAATTTTAAGCAATAGAGTCTATAGATTTTAATTTCATTTTATATTTTAGCTTAGTTTTAAGATAGATTTTAACTTATTGATTAACTTTTTTAACTTGGGCTCTATTTATTTTACATTTTAACTACTTTTAAGCATTTTATATTATTAATCTGATATTTATGTGTGTATGTTGGCATATATGCATGTCTCTCCCGTTTAGTTTTTATTTATTTGTATACGGGTCCACTCTCCTTTAGATGGTTTGTTTTAACCAAGCGTGTAGTACGCATGGTCTCTAGGGGGGATATTGGATTTTGAGTGGACCTAAGGACAATGAATGAAGTCGAGATTGGCCAGAGGGTATGGGTTCTGAGAACTGGAGGACCTGCTCAGGAGGCTGTTGTTGCCTCTGTGATGTCTGTGGATGCCGCGGAGGGCGGCGAAAAGAAATTTGTAAAAGTCGAATGGCCAGACACAGAAGGTGTACTATTGGGAAAGACAGTTTCGATAGATGATGTCTTCCCAGCATTGCCAAATGTTCCACAGAATGTCGAGGAAGCGAACAGAGAGCAGGAGAAAGAAGTTCTACGCCCTAATAATAAAGTTTGTCCCATATGTGGGCTTTCTTTTAAGGGTGAAAGAGGTCTAGGAACCCATATTGCCAAGAAGCACCCCAGGGAGGCTAATACCAATACACTGAGGGGCATAGTGAAAAATGTTTTAGGGCCTAAAAATGGAGAGGGTGAGGTATCAAAAATAAAAGAGGACATTATCGGATGGTCTACTGTGTTCAAGAACCTCTCAAAAGAAAGCACGATAAATATTGCGGATTTTGATGAGGCCGTAGGCAGGTTCCTGAAATTTCTCAAGAATATCAATGCGGAACTGCCAGGTCCCCAGCACCCAGCCGTCAAATTTTACAGATTGAGGAAAAAAAATAAAACTAAAGTAACTGACAAGGGTGCTGGACAAGTCTCAAATCCGCAAAGAGCGAACAAAGTAGACAGGAGTCGTCGGCAAGAACAGTATCAATATGAGGTTGCACAATATAATTATTATAATAAAAGGAAAAAGGTCGTGCAAACCGTAATGAATGCCGACGCTCCTAAGCGGTGTCCTCTGAAGATGGCCGATATCGAAAAACATTATAGAGACCTCTTTGAGAGCGAAAATCTCCGCAAGCGTGCGGATTACGAACAGTGCGCCCCGATGCCAAATTTGGTGTCCATTGATCTAGAAGCCGTCAAGAGAGCCATTAAATCAACATCAATGGACACATCGCCGGGGCCTGATGGAGTTCTGATCCGCACGATTAAATATTTTGATGTAGCAAATATTATCAGAGTAATTGCGGAGATAATGCTGAAGGTGGCCTATGTCCCAGAACCACTTCGACAGGGGCGCACAATACTAATATATAAGGGGAAAGGTGATGTAAATAAAATCCCTTCCTGGAGGCCCATCACCATTTATTCTATTGTGCGCCGAATCATAGAGAAAGTTCTGGACCATGAACTAAGAAAGCAGGTCACCTTCCACAGGAATCAGAGAGGCTTTATAAAAGGCCTCCCGGGAACGCACGTCAACGCAAGGATTATCGACGCTATATTAAAAGATGCAAAAGTTATGAAAAATGATTGTGCGGTAGTCTTCCTTGACGTTGTCGGTGCTTTTGACAATGTTGGCCATAAACACATCATGAGCTCCTTAGAAGCAAGAGGTGTGTCACCGGATCTTAAACGTGTTATATCGGCTCTCCTCTGCACCAACACAATCAAAATTAGTAACGGTGTTCACGCAACTAGCCAAATCAAAGTGCTGCGCGGGGTACCCCAAGGCGGCCCCTTGTCGTCGTCGCTCTTCAACCTGGCCATCGATCATCTCTATCGCGACCTGTGCGATGAAGAATTTTCCAAAAAATTTGGATACAAGTTAAAAAGTGACCAAGGTTGTGTGGTCCTCACAGGTTTCGCGGATGACCAGGCCGTGTCAGCGCGTGACAAGGGGGCTGCAGAAAGAGTGATTGGCAGCGTTCAGAGGACTTTTGAGGAAATTGGTTTGGCTATTAATCCTCAAAAAAGCGTGGGCATCGTTCTAAATAAAGGAGAGCTGGAAACAGCGATGCTCTCCCTTGAGAACGGAGAGTACATCCAAACATTGCAGAATGGAGATACAATCAAGTATTTAGGATGTACATTCTCGGGAGAGCTACAGTTCAACGAAGATTCGGTGACCAAATTGAACGAAAATCTGAATAAACTGGTTACCTCTCCCTTGCTGAAGCCGGAGCAGAAGCTGAACATTGTCAACCAATATCTGTTCCCGGGTCTTACTTACCCTCTCCAAACTGCGCCCCTCACAAAGCTGCGTCCTGCCATACTTGACGGCATCGACACCATGATTCGCAGGAGTGTGAAGGCTATTGTTGGACTCCCTGCGAACACCTCCACGGCGATGTTGTACTCTCCCAGGAGGTATCGAGGATTAGGATTAATCCGCTGCCAATGGGAGGCTCCTCTACAACATTGGTCCATTGCTCAGCGACTGTCCAATGTGCCCGATGCCCTTTTTCAGTTGATCTTTGATTATTCGGCTGAGGTTGATGAATGTGCCGAGAGATTGGGGGTTGATCGGGGTATTCGGAATATGAGAGCTCTACGGCAGTCGCTTCGAGAAAATTCGTTTGAGGAATGGACCAATTGCAGGTGGCAGGGCATTGGAGTTCGCCATTTTAAAGAGACCCCGAAAGCCAACAAATACATGTATGATAAGCAAGTACTTTCTGGGTCTGAATGGTCAAATGCCCTGAAACTGAATATTAATTATGCACCCCTGCGTGGAGTCCCAGGTGTCAGCGGACAGGTAAGAGAAGTTGGGTCCCTCTGTCGCAAATGCGACAGAGAGCCAGAAACACCAGCACATGTGCTTGGAAAATGCCCCAACAACTCCCTCCTTATAACGCGCCGTCACCACAGAGTCAAACATGAACTGATGAGGCTCCTTATAGAGAGAGATTACGCCTGTTTCGAGGAAGTATATTGTATAGATACGGATGGATCCACCCGATATGCCGACATTGTGGCAATCCCTAAGACGGGAAAGTCGGCGATGATTTTGGATCCGACCGTGAGATATGAGACCAACGACCTCGATCAGGCAGGAAAAGTGGAAAGGGAGAAAAAACAGACATATGAGAAATGCATCCCTTTCCTTGGTGAAAAGTTCCGCGAGAGTTTCGGGCCGAGAGAGTTCCACGTGAGAGGCCTTTGGTTCGGAGCTCGCGGAACGATACCAGACTCAACAAGGAGCTTCATGGAGGGCCTTGGTGTCGACATAAAGGACGTGGCAAGGTTGGCAGAGAACATAATCCTTGACTCCCTGGGAATTATCCATCACCATGTGCATGGATAGAGAGTTTTTCATGGGGGGAGGCATGCGTGTTTTGCGGCATTTTTACATTATTTATTGACCACGTCCACTGCACTTTATGTATTTGTATGCATGTTATGAATTAGGTTAGGAAAAGAGAGGAGAAAAATGTATAGAGTGAGAGAAGGAACAGAAAGGGATGTATAGTGCTAATAAGTGAATTAAAGAAATAGTAAAAATAAAATAAATAAATAAATAAAATAAAATAAAAAAAATAAATAAAAATATAGGAAAAAAATTGTGATAAAAAAAAAATATATATATACATAAAAAAAAAAAAAAATGTATATTATGCTCATATATGTTGTTAATACTATATAATTGTATATTAGTTTTGGAAAATTGTCTGTAGCGATTAATAAGTATGCTGTGTTTAAAGCAACCCAATGTAATTGGGCAGCACCCTTTTATGATAATAAAGTGATTCTCTCTCTCTCTCTGATATTTCCATTTTCCCATTAGAACTAAACAAAAAGTGTATAAAATACAGGGAAGAGTGTTGATGTCATCGTTTGTTTCCATTACAATATACAACAGAAAAATAATAAAATCATGTTTATTATTTATAATTATCATACTCCACCATTATTTAGTAAATATGTGTTTAAAAAAACATAGTTAGTAAAATTTCTCAGTAGTGGACACCCACTGGGAATCAAATTTTGCCAGCTAAAGGAAGCATTCCATAAGCTCTTCTATCTATTTGATATGATTTTGTTTTTAATGTTCCCTAGTCTGTTTTATTTATCTAAATTTTTTTTTAAACAAAATAAAGAGATTCTTCAACTTAAAAATTTTGTTGTTTGAAGGTGAATCAGTGCCTCAAATGAAAGAGCCTATTGAATCATTGGATCCTAATATTGAACTAGAGATTGAAGGACCAAGCAAACTTCACATTCTTTTCGGGGGCACCAAAGTGGTCCAGCACACGCCTCCTAGTAAGACCTCCTCAGGTCTTAGGGGTAAGACAGCTTATTCCTATTACGTTTATCATGTTATAACTATACAATTTTAATTTTAATTTTTAATAATTTTTTTAACTATTTCCCTTTTTTTAATTCATTCTATTTACTATTCCTCTTAATCAGCACAGGACAACGGCTGCGTTGGTTACGTGCTCAGGACTGGATTCAATACCTCACAGGGTAAGCTGCTCAGAACGATCCTTTTCGGAGTGAAACGAGTGACGGCAAACAATTTAGAAACATTTGGATTCATCTTATTCCTGTTGATCTTTGCTGTAGCTGCTGCAGCCTATGTTTGGGTCAAAGGTGAGGATTGGATTATTTATTTAAGACCAAAACATTTACCATAAATTATAAATTTAATTTGCTTATTTTTTAAATGTACTATAACCGAGGAATTAGCAAGCCAGACCATGTTGTGTCCTTTCAAGATTTTACAGTTTTATGTTGAAATAATGAAATGTGTCCAGCTTTAACAAAAGTTAATGATGAAATTTTAATTGTGATTTAAAATATTCAATTAATTTTTTAAAAAGCCTGCACTGTGCTTTGGACCACACGATAGAGATGAAAGCATCTAATCCAAATTAATAATATGAAATATAGTTTTTTTTTTTTCTATATTCACAATTTAATAACATTTACAACTTATTTAAGTATAATTGTGTGTAAATTACTCTGGTAAACTTTGCTCTGACTGATCATCATTTGTGTCATACTCTATAAATGGAACAATAGGTTTATGATAACTAAAATATTCTCATTATTTTAGTTCGACTTCTCACGTTTAATATGATAATATATAGTATGGAATTTGTTGCCATTTGGTTTTTCACACTATCTTTTTCCCTTTTTGCGTCTCTTATACGGTGTTGCATCAAGATAAAGTTTTGAATAATAGCCCAGTACAAACAGCATGAAATACCAACAAATTTCTTCGCTTGCAGTGAGATATTTTAATCCAAATGCAAAAATTAGTCGACGCGAGCTAAATACTGGAATCAGCGTTACATATCCGAGTATGGCGCCTCAGTCTCATTCACACCCACAAAAAAAGTGCTAAGCTAAAGAACCTTTCACTTCTAAAAGTTCTTAGTTTGTTTTTTTCCTCACCATTTAATTTAAATGTTGGTACTATTCTGAATGAAAATAATTTAAAATAATCACCGATTGATTTAATGTTACAAAGTTGTGATATTTTTTTGGGGTTATTGGTGGAAATCTTAAAAAAGACCGGAATAGGCCAATACTTTTCCATATTCGTTATTGGTACTGACTAAAACCACCTTACTCTTGTTTCTTGTCCTCTAAAAGACAACTGTTAGGTATTACTTTATGTTATGCCTTATTCTATCCCCTGGCTTTACCTGCATTTTGCTTACTCCTCTGTCTTTTGATGACCTGCATTGGTGGACCTTGCAATCATTTTTACCTACCCCTGGCTTCCTCGAGGTTGCAGCCATGTACTTACCAGTGGGGGAATGTCAAGATTCATTTCCCTGGACCACCGAGAAATAAATATTAACCGGCCCATGTAGGAACGTTCAGAACCGAGCATTCTGGAATCCACACCTAGGCCATCATATCCTCTAAAGGGCTTCTGGTTGAAGACTAGAGGCTCATTTCATCAAAATTATTATATTTGATTTGATATTACAGCATATAGAATTATAGAATTTCACCTCCTATCCAGAGGTTTGCCAATTTGTTACAGAGGCATTAGGGGCTGAAAACCTACAAAACAAAAGGAAAACAATTTAAACTGCTGTGCACGAAATAATTGTATCACAGATAAATGGTTCTTTATGGACTTAAGTGGCCTCAAAACATGAAGATCTTTTTAAAACTGGAAATAGACAATATTATATTATTACAATATTTTCCATTCCTACCTGGTAAGAAAAATAAAATATTCTTGAGTGGGCAACCGGGTTTATGATTTCTTAAGAGATTTTTATCATATTTCATGTTTTGGTTAAGCAAGGTTTGTATTAATAATAATATTTCACTGAATATGTGTTGATAGGTTCGGAGGATCCTAACAGGAATAAATACCGCCTTTTCTTGGAATGTACCTTAATTCTGACATCAGTCATACCACCGGAACTGCCTATAGAATTGTCACTGGCTGTCAACAGTTCCCTTTTATCATTATTTAAGTTGTGTAAGTTGCTATAATTTAACATAATAATTAATGATATGTGCATTATAATGTATTTCAAATGAAGTACTCTATTTTTACAGCTGTATTCTGCACTGAGCCATTCAGGATTCCATTCGCAGGCAAGGTGGAAATATGCTGCTTTGATAAGACAGGAACTTTAACAAGTGATGATCTGGTTGTTGAAGGTGTTGCGGGAATCGGGTAAGATGTTCCGGTAAGACCGATAGGTCTTTTTTTTTATGTTTCTTTTAATCTTATTTTCGCTGAAAATGATAGACTTTTACACTGTAGCGAAAGTAGTAGGATTAATGTGGAGCTGGGACAGGGTTTTCAGGGATACATCTAGTGTTTCTTTTTCCCTGCTATGATTGTCCTCTTTATTTATTTCATAGGATTAGTGTGGGACTCAGACAGGGTTTTCAGGGATACATCTAGTGTTTCTTTTTTCCTGCTATGATTGTTCTCTTTATTTATTTCATAGGATCAGTGTGGGACTCGGACAGGGTTTTCAGGGATATCAGTTTTTGTCTCCTATTTCATTTGTGCTCTTACAGCAGCCTTTTTCAGATAAAATGAGTTGATATTCAGTTTATAAAATTGTTTTATTGAACTCATCATAGAAGTGGGGTTAATTTTTATTTCAGGCAAAATAGTGACCTGTCTAAATGTTTTTTTTTTACTACGTACCACAACAGCCCGAGGTGGGCCTTGGCTTTCCTGACAACATTGCACCAGTCCTATTTGCACAATGCTCTCTTCCTCCAGTTGCTTATACCAAGAGACTTTCCAGGTTTTTTTCCATATCTTGAATCCAATTTCTCCGAGAACGTCCTCTCCTTCTGGTACTATACATCTTTCCAAGATCAATCAATGCATTCTTGATTCATTCATCCATGCTACATGACCCAATCATTCAATTCTCCTTGCTCATATGAAGGGGATAATGTCACAAGACCATAGCTCATATAGTTTGCTGTTCTTCCAAATTCTCCATTCACCCTCTTTCAACACAGGTTCATACATTTTTTGGAGAATTTTCCTCTCGAAGATTTTCAAAGCATTTATTGTGGGTGTGCAAAGGGTCAGAATATGTCACTACTGGTCTTACTAATGTTTTGTACAACCTTATTTTTGTGGTTCATTAAAACAGCAATGAGCGGAAGAGTTTTATGTTTGCATAGTAGACTACCTGCCATAATCCGTCTATTCACTTCGGCTATTTCATTTTTGCAGTTAAGCTCCACACCAAGATGGGAGATGAATTTAACGTTTTTGAAAGAAAAACCTTTAACGCACAGATCTTCTCTTGAATCACTGCCTGAACTGCCAAACATGTACTTGGTTTTGCTTTCATTGACTTCTAAACAAAGCACCTATCCTTCCGCCTTCAACAGTTTGAATAAATCGATAAGAGATTGCTTATTCCTTGCCACTAAGCAAATATAATCAGCGTATGCACAGATTTGAGTGGATGAACGCAGTATATGCCCATTGGAGTTTAGCTTCCCAATCACACTATGTTGTGCAAGGTTAAATAGTGTAGCGCATCTCCTTGCCTAACTACAGCAGTGACTGGAAAACCACAATTATGGGTACCAATTATATATGTCCAAATGTTATTGTACAATAATGGGGGTCCTGGTACATTTAATATGATCAGGAGCTAGGGATGGCTATTGACTATCAATATTATCGAAATATCGATATTTTCTTTCTGTTATTCGATATTTTACCATCGATATAGCCCCTTTGATATTTTAATTTAAAAATTAAAATTAAAACTATCATTTTCGGAAAGTGTTAGAAATTATATATGAATCTGATATAAAAAAAAATTATACTCATCTTGCCTGTTTTGTATATAAGGTAGTGCCTAGCAGAGGAAAATATCAACTGTAGATGGTCATCCCTAAGCAGAGTTGAATAGCGCGACCTTTCTCATTTTCTTGTGGGACCTTTCTCACTCAGTAAAGTCAATTTGCCCAAATTCATTAGTTAGAACCTTCTCAAACCAAGGTCGCAAATTATCAAAGAAGTCTGTTTAGGATACAAATAAATTAGTATTTCACTGAATCCGATCTTGGATGAATGGAAATTACTAAAAAAAAAAAAAAAACTGAGGGTGAGGAAATGGATAGGAACTAGAAAATTAATTTTACTGAGGAGAGTAGAATTGATATTTTCATTAATTAATTCATAGAGGAAAATAACATATTTTTTTATGCTCTTATGTGCTAGAGAATCAATATTTATATTCACATTTCAAATATGTTGAAAATATCGACTATCAATATTTCAAGTCTGATATTTTGATGGTATCGATAGTTATAGGCCTATATTAACAACGATATTGGACCTTTAATGTCCCATCCCTGCCAGGAGCCCTTTTCTTATGTTAATATAATAAATTTCTTGAATTTTTGTAATTAAGATTTAAGGGTTCACACCTCTACATATGTGAATTGAGTTAGTAGTACCTTTTTGAAACCTCAACTTTTTTTCTTGCACTCCCTCCATTTTGATCCATGTGCTTGACAGGTGTAGATCAAAGTATGAAAGTTGAAAAATCTTAATATATACCAATTTTTTGGTCCCATATATGCTGCAATATTAATTACACTTGTCAGTGTGTTATTTGCATTGATCTAAAGTACGTATTTATTATGTCGTTTTTTTTTTTTTTTTTTTTTTGCAATCTGCATTATATATTTTTACGTGGTTTGAGTTGGTCTAAATCTAATAGCTAAGCAGTTAGCATGCTCTTTTAAAGGGATTTATTATTTAAATTTTTTTTTTAAATTAAATACCATGTCATCATTGAGAAGTTATTTATTTGCCTCAAATTAATGTTGTCAGCTAACTGAAATTGGGTTTGTTTTTATGTCAATATTGCTCAATTATATTTAAAACAGTCATTGCTAGGATGCAGATGCCTGCACCTAAGCCTGGATAGTGGAGGAATAGTCTTCTATAATATGTTAGTATATAATATCTTATATATTAATACAAGAATAGTTCTCCCTTCACAGCATAGAGGCTACACCAGGCCAGTCAAGTTTAGTTTGCTTTTTGAAGGTGTCGATGGGGTCTAGTTGTGCATCACAAATGCAAATTTTAATTTTAATTGAAGAAATTTGAAAATTCCTGTCCTATATGACCAAATCACTAGTACTTAAATTTTTAAAAAGGAAGGAGATGGTCCAGGGTGGCGGTCATAAAAAGGCTAAATAGTGATAAAACTATTTTTATTAAAAGCCGACATTTCTACCCGACTTAGCAGGTCTTCTTCAGGGCTAGAACGGACAAGATACAAAAAGATAGAGAATTTTGGCAGATACATAATATTTAGACAAAATTTATAAACAATGTGAATAAGCTTATTGAAATTATAAACAGTAAGTACATTAAAATATGAAGAAAGTAAGCTAGCTAAGTAACAAGATCCTAAACTGAAGTAAATAGATGTTAACAATTGTTGTAGTGTAATATATAATAAATGCAAATGTGAATATACTTCTACAGATCTACAGGAGAGGTTGAAAAAAAGGGATATAATATGAAATAATAGACATAAAGGAATGTGGAGAAAGAAAAGAAAGGGAACCAATAATTAAATAAATATGTAAATAAGATGGAAGAATAAAATAAGAGACTTACAGGTGTGTTCAGCTAGCGCTGAAGAAGACCTGCAAAGTCGGGTCGAAACGTTGGCTTTTAATAAAAATAGTTTTACCACTATTTAGCCTTTTTATGACCGCCACCCCCCTGGACCATCTCCTTCCTTTATAATGCAACAGTCAACTATTAAATATTCAATTAAATTTTTAAACATTTTGAATCATCCTTAAAAAATATTGTTAAAATTAAAACATAAACAAGATTGAAATATACAGTTAAATTAGGTTAGATCAACAAAAGGAGACCAGCAAAGGTGGTTTTGTACCATATGTGGTTTCATCGAGAACAAGCCCTATATATGGCCGAGGCCCTGGTCATGTTTGTCTTAAGTTTTACTTGTGGGAATTATGCATCTATACTGATTGGTTTTTATGGTTCTCTCTTCATAATCTATTTTTTTTTTTCAGTAAACAACCAGAAACAATTACATCTCTGAGTGACATACCTCAGGAAACAATGCATGTGCTAGCATCTTGCCATTCGCTGGCTCAGCTTGAGGATGGTATAGTTGGCGATCCTCTAGAAAAAGCTACACTTTCTGCAGTTGATTGGAGTCTTACAAAAGGTGATTATTTAGTCATTTGCTATCATAGTATAGATAATCTTAAAACCCAGTTGTTACAAAGGTTAACTGAATCCTAATCATTTAACCTATACCAGTTCAAATAGTTTATAACTAATTAGTGTGAAGAAATGATTTGACCCGAATTGAGCTCAATCATTAGGTTTTCCTCCTTAGTTTATAAATCTTTATAAGAGGTTAGGACGAATTCTTCCAACTTGAGAAGCAGTATTTAAAATACTCCTAAGAATTCTTATTTATCTGCTATAAGACTGTTAATAAGTTTGGTAATAATGGTATTTTTTTTTTAATATAGGAGTCACTGTTTTATGAATATAATCTTGTACTAAAGATCAGTTTTCATTATATTATAATTGCTGTTTTACTTTTGCACTAGTGTAAAATTATAGAAGATAGTTTTGAATGATGCTTATTCTTTGAATATGAATGCCATTCATTTTAAACAATGAAATCCATCCAGGACTAGAGATCACTTTTCAGTGTACTATCATTGCTGTTTAGCTTTTGCACTAGTGCAAAATAATAGAACATTCATTTGGTTAACAAAGGGAGTGGGGTAGCTCTGTGGTAGGGTACTGAGCATCGAATGCTAAAGGTCCGAGGCTCAAATCCCGGCTGCCATGAGGCAGAAAAATTATTTATTCTGTATCATTAGCCGTGGGGCGACCCTGGGTAGGTAGACCCTCCTGTGGCACACTCAGCCTCTATCAAGTGGCTACCCTTAATTTTTTTTTATTTTAATGAAATGTACAACTGTATTACTTGAAAAATACAACAAGTAAATGTGATATTGGTAACATGACATGTACAACATGAAGAGAAACTACCCATTGGTAGAACTCAAATTAAAGTTCTATATTAGAAGGTACCGTGGGCATCTTCTTTTCAGACGTGTCGGGGGGTTATCAGGGATAGAGGAGGAAGCAAGGTTTAAAACGAGAGGTTTCGGATGGTTCTGCAGTTTGTTATGGTAGGATAGGTATCTGGATTGGGCCAAATCGGAAACATACGGAACATTAAGGTCTTTTTGGATGATTTTATTTGTGACAAAGTAAGGAGCGTAAAGTATTTTATGAAGGATTTTGGATTGTAAGGATTGGATGCGAGAGGAATTTGGTGGTTTAGTGGAGCCCCGAAGCTCAATTCCGTAAGTCCAAATAGGTCTTATTATTGTCAAATATATGAGTCGTTTGTAATTGATTGAAAGCTTAGAGCGTTTGTCTAGTAAATGCTGCAGTAGTCGAAAACGTCGGGCGGTTTCTAGTCGTTTCAGTCTGGTATGGGGGTTCCAAGTAAGTAGTTTGTCCAGGTGGAGTCCTAGGTATCGGATTTGTTCGACAGGGATAAGAGGGTTATTGTTGAAGGATACTGTAGGACAGGAAGTCATAGGTTTACAACGAAGAGTGAAAATAATTTGATGGGATTTATTTGAGTTTATTTTAATCCTCCAGTTTTGACACCATTTTTCAAGACTTGTGATGACCCTTAATTAAAATAATTAATTATTAATTAAGGGGAAAAGCCTTGCAGTTGAGCGTGATCTCGGTTAAATCACCTCCTTGCACTACTGTAGACCAAGAAACAGTTCTTTCCCTAAATAATACTGAACCCAAGACCCTTCAAGGGTTATAGTGGTACAGAATTTTTTTTTTTTTAAACACATATTCTTTATTAAATAAACCTATCAAAAGTTCTTCAACATAATTATAATATTTTCTTTGAATATGAATGCCATTCATTTTAAAAATTAAATCCACCCAGCATTAGAGATCAGTTTTCAGTGTATTTTAATCGCTGTTTAACTTTTACACTAGTACAAAATTATAGAAGATAGTATTGAATGATGCTTATTCTTTTTTAATAAAATGTATTAACAGTTCTTCAACATAATTACAGCATTTTCTTTGATTATTAATGATATTCGTTTAAAAATGAAATCTGTCCAGCACTAGAGATCAGTTTTCAGTGTACTATCATTGCTGTTTAACTTTTGCACTAGTGCAAAATAATAGAAGATTCATTTGGTTAACGGTTATTCACTATTGATAAACCTATCAAAAGTTCTTCAACATAATTATAGTATTTTCTTTAAATATGAATGCCATTCATTTTAAAAATTAAATCCACCCAGCATTAGAGATCAGTTTTCAGTGTATTTTAATCGCTGTTTAACTTTTACACTAGTACAAAATTATAGAAGATAGTATTGAATGGTGCTTATTCTTTTTGAATAAAATGTATTAACAGTTCTTCAACATAATTACAGCATTTTCTTTGATTATTAATGATATTCGTTTAAAAATGAAATCTGTCCAGCACTAGAGATCAGTTTTCAGTGTACTATCATTGCTGTTTAACTTTTGTACTAGTGCAAAATTATAGAAGATTCGTTTGAATAATGCTTATTTAACTTAGATAAAACATATCAATTGTTCTTCAACATAATTATGGTATTTTTTGGTTCATTTGTTAGTGGTTACATACTATTTTCTAAATAATGTATATAATGTTAGAATTTTTATAAGTTAGTTTTTGGCCAGATTTGTATTAATTCATCAATGTTATTCTAAGGAGACTTAGTCCCAGAATAAAGTTCAATTTTCTTTTCTATTCTATTTTCTTTGAATATCAAAGCCAATCGTTTTATAATTGAAATCCACCCAACACTAGAGATCAGTTTTCAGTGTGCTATCATTGCTGTTTAACTTTTGCACTAATGCAAAATAATAGAAGATTCATTTGGTTAACGGTTATTCACTATTGATAAACCTATCAAAAGTTCTTCAACATAATTATAGTATTTTCTTTAAATATGAATGCCAATTGTTTTATAATTGAAATCCACCCTGCATTAGAGATCAGTTTTCAGTGTACTATCATTGCTGTTTAACTTTTGCACTAGTGCAAAATTATAGAAGATATTATTGAATGACGCTTGTTCTTTTTGAATAAAACGTATTAACAGTTCTTCAACATAAGTATAGTATTTTCTTTGAATATGAATGCCATTCATTTAAAAATGAAATCTTTCTAGCACTAGAGATCAGTTTTCAGTGTACTATCATTGCTGTTTAACTTTTGCACTAGTGCAAAATTATAGAAGATAGTATTGAATGATGCTTATTCTTTTTGAATAAAACGTATTAACAGTTCGTCAACATAAGTACAGTATTTTCTTTGAATATGAATGCCATTCATTTAAAAATGAAATCTGTCTAGCACTAGAGATCAGTTTTCAGTGTACTATCATTGCTGTTTAACTTTTGCACTAGTGCAAAATTAGAGAAGATATCTTTAGTTATTGCTTATTCACTATTTAATAAACCTATCAAAAGTTCTTCAAGATAATTATAGTATTTTCTTTGAATATAAATGCCAATCGTTTTATAAATGAAATCCACCCAGCACTAGAGATCAGTTTTCAGCGTATTATAATTGTTGTTTAACTTTTGAACAATAGAAGATAGTTTTGAATGATGCTCATTCATTTTTAATAGAACATACCTATAGTTCTTCAACATAGCCATAATATTTCTTTTTAATATGAATATTGCTCTTTTTTTAAATGAAAGCCAGTAGTACCGATTATTCGAATAAGATTTCTTGGCTGAATTCTGAGATAACATTTTCCATAAATGTATCAAATATTATTTTTCACAAATATATAAACCATATTGTTTTGTTGTTAATGTTAATTCTTAATATAGGATTTTTTTTAACATTATGGTGTAATATTTCTGCTAAGTTTTACAATGTTTGTTTATGTTCAACAATCAGGGTGGCGACCAATCTTAATAACCTGAAAAATGGGAATGGAGAAAAGTACATATTAAAACAGTTAGGGAATTGTTTTGTATGTAATTTTTTTTTTTCAAATTGGAAGTAAATGTACATGGGATGGAGTAAACTTTATCATTATAAACGATCACGGTCGCTTTATTCCTCCACCTCTTGACTGTCAATAACGGCACTGGTCATTATATTGAAATCAACCAAGGGTAATGAATGAAATTTAAGAAACATAGACTTAAAACAGT
Organism: Nezara viridula; assembly: GCA_928085145.1. NCBI lineage: Eukaryota > Metazoa > Arthropoda > Insecta > Hemiptera > Pentatomidae > Nezara > Nezara viridula. The sequence goes on from OV725077.1 coordinate 20,175,539, forward strand.
GTTTTTTCAAAAAGAAAAACATACCAATATTATTCGTGATATATAAATCTGGGTCAAGATCTAGTTGGCAAGCACTCATTCGTTTGACCTGTGGTGCTCCTTAAAAGAACATTTAATAAGCAGAAATTGCACAGTTGGTGTCATAGTGATAATTATTATGCTATTTATAGTAATAAAGAAACTAAATTACTTGTGAGGAAATACATTAATATTAGAATCCCATAACGCACTTTATTTTATAATGGAGAAAATCAGAGCTTTTTATGTGAAGGATCAACTTTGACCTTCTCTCAGTTTATGAAAATAAGATAAAAGTGATTAAAATAAATTACTAATAGTTTAGTTCTTTAAAATAAAAAATCTTAATCAAGCTTAAAAAATGTTTTAGAGGAAACATTTTTTTTTTTTTTTTACTCAAATTATTTTTTTTTTTTTTTTTTTAACTATAGTAAATAAATTTAGTTATAAATTATACATTTTTAATATTTGTTTCCCCAGACATATTCATCAGGGAAAACTATCATTAAATAGAGAAATGGCAGAGAATTTTACTTTAACTGTTTGGTAGCCTCCCTGACAATGATTTTCTTATTCTACATATTATCATACTTTATAAGTATGGTAGTTTATCTATTAGTGTGAAATTCAAGCTTTGAAATAAATACTTCACATTTAAATCAAGCAATTTGTTGCATAATAACTAAGGGCTATATCATATATACTTATCTTCATTAAAGTAATATCTTGTAATCTGTACATTTTAATATTGTTATTTAACTCATTAACCTTATAGGATTTAACCCATTCTCACCAGTGTTACTGTTTTTGTGGGTGAGTTGGGTCTATACTATTAGGTGTATATTAAAAATATATATATTTACATATATTTTTAAAAATATTTTTAATTAAATATTGAATGATTTTACTTTTTAAGGAGATGCTGTGATACCTAAGAGGTATAAATCACCTGGCTTAAAGATTTTTACTCGTCATCACTTCTCTTCCAGTCTCAAGAGAATGTCAGTCATCGCAGGATACACCCAACCGGGTGCCTCAGAGACCACCTACATCGCAGCTGTCAAAGGGGCTCCTGAAACTCTCAAACCAATGGTTCAAATTCTATTTGATTCTTATTTATTAAAAATATTAAATATTATATTTAATTTATAACTTTGAAAAGTCAGGAAATTCTACTATCCAAGCTAAGGGAAATGAGTTTCAATTAGCTATCATATATCAATATTCTTTACTAAATTAAGTTTTAAGTTATGTTCCAACAATGTTACACGTGACAGGTCAGATATATTTAATTTTGTTCATCAATTTTTCGATAAACAATAGTATATATTGTTATTAGAACTCATTCTTTTATGGTTTTACATAAATAAATCTATTAATCTTATAAAATTCACAAAATATAAGATTTTCAGATTGTTTTCTTATTATCTTTTGTTTTATTAATTGTACCAAATCCAATTATGAAAAATGCAATGTTATCAATGAATATAGGTTTTAAAATAGAGGTTTTAACTAGAATCAAGAAGGCCAATGGTGTGGTTTTTACTCCAGCTACATTACAATATTAGAAAAAACAAGAAATAAAAAAATAGCTTTGTTTAAAACAGTATTTTTGCCTGTCCTTTTGTATGGTGCAGATAGTTGGACAGTCTTAGACAAACATGTAAGCAAAGTAATGGCCATAGAAATGAGATATCTCAGGAGAGCTGTTGAGAAAATTCGAAGAGACTGCTCGAGTAATGGGAGGATAAGAGAAGAGTTGAATGTAAGGCTTGTAAAACAAGTCATAGAGGAGCACCAACTGAAGTGGTTTGGCTACGAGTACTGGGGATGGGCGTTGAGTGTGTGGAAAAGGCAAAATGGTTCCTAGAAGCAAAACCAGAGGGAAGGCGACCTAGAGGCAGGCCTAGGCAGTTGTACTGTAACTACATGAAGAGACTCGGGCGAGGTGGAAATCCACAAAAACGTTCTTAAAAGTTCAGCTCCATCAAAAATGTTCTTGCTGACTTTTTGCTATAACCTGATGGTATATAGTTTTGGGTAATGATCATTTATTGCCTAATGATATTTTAAAAGTAAAACGATTAATTAAATTTTATAATTATGCAGTCCAGTCTCAGTAATCCGAACTTCAATACTCTGTACGTGGTGGAATGAAGGAACAGTGGATAAAATTTTTCATTCAGAAAAAGAAAAGGGACCCACAAAGCAATACATGTATTTCTAAGGAAAGACGGAAAGGAATTTACAGGCATTTTCTTAACACAGACACTTGTACATGTCATGATTATTTTCCAAAAGCCTCTTCATCTTTTTTTTTTATAAAACAGAGACCATTAGAGAGTAGTGAGCAGTTTAAGTAAAATACACTAGCATTAACAGTTGGCAATAAGATATGGTGGTTTCTACCGTGGGCAGTACCAGCAAAATATTACCTTGTTTCTCAAAAATACGGATAAAAAACAATTATTGAGGAATGATCAGGACGGTATAGATGTTCTGTATTGGCAAAGCATAGATGGGTTAGTTAGTTTTTACCTGCATTATTGAGGCTCTAGGCTGTGTAGTTAGGCTCAGTGGGTGAGCACTGACTTCTTAAACGCAAGGTCCTAGGTTCGAATCCAGCTGATGACTAGTAATTTTTCATCGACCCTGGTGTCAGCAGACCCTCTGGGGCACACCAAGCCTCTATAAAGTGGGTACTCTTAATTAATTAATTAATTAAATGGGAAAACCTGGTGGTTGAGCATGATGTCGGCCCAATAACCTCCTTCCAACAGTGCTATATCACATAGTGCCGAACCCAAGACCCTTCATAGGTTTTGGTGGTACATCTGTTATTTATTTATTTTTTAAATAACAAAAATCACTGAATTCATTTAAAAAAACAAATTGCTTTTTAGACATATTAATTCTATGTATTAATTCTATGTATTTATTGAGTTTTAATCTTTTATTACAAGATTTAATTTTTTCCAAAAAATCTCTGTAATGTAAACATCTTCCTGCAAGAATTCATTTGAATAACTGAGATTGCAATGTATATTATAGGTTTATTGTATAAAATCACTAGTTAAATTTTTAATGAAGATTAACTTTCAAGTATGTTTTTTAAAAATTTCTATCTCATTTATTGATACAAAATCATTGTAAGGGCATGGAAACGACAAAAAACCTTTTACTAAACCTATATAGTTATGCTAAATTCACAGTGTTCTGATTTCAAATAAAGAAAATTCATCAGATTACATAGTGATTTAATTTTATGGAATGTTACTTTTTGCAATAAACCTATGATATATATTATGTCCTATCAGCAATGATGTGAAATTTGTCTAAAAATGACTCGGACGGGTTTGTGGAAATTCTTAAACAAAAGTTTTGGTGAATTTTATTTCTGTTTAATGTTTAATGAACTATGTAATATTTTATATTCTCTTAGCGTAACCGTCAGTTGATTTGTCTGTATTTATAGTTTGTAGATGCTCCAGAGAACTATGACAACATCTACCTATCCCTTTCCCGCAGAGGCGCAAGAGTGTTATCACTCGGTTGGCGACAGCTTGGACACCTCTCACACCAACAGCTTCGAGAGCTGACGAGAGATGATGTTGAGTCAGGTCTGAGCTTCGCTGGCTTCCTCATCATCACCTGCCCTCTTAAGACTGATTCCAAATCTGTCATTAAAGAAATCATCAGTTCTTCACACTTTGTGAGTACCTTGTTTCTATCTTTGTGTTTTTATCTTTGTCTGCTTTGCTCTTCTTTCTACTTTATTAATTCAGGTGCAATGCCATCTCTGCCTTTAGTCTTTTCGCAACTGCTTCCACCCATCTTTTTTTTTTACTAAAATTAATAATTTCGAGGAAATAACTTTATTAAACCCTTACACTATCTCTCCATGCTTCAATTCAGTTTTATTTTTTTCGATGATGTTTAAGGCAATTGCCCATTTTCAAGCTCGTTTTTTTTTTTTTTTTTTTTTTCTTCTTGGTTGATTTAAAAATTGATAAACCTTTGTAATTAAACCTATGATTGTAATAAATAAATAATTATAATATACTGAAAGGTTGTGTTTTACGTGGAAAAGTAAACAAACCATTTCTGAACAAATTTATTTCACTCAACAAATACTTTAAATTATTATAAAAAACTCTAAAATTTTAATCAGGTTGGGTTGTGACAATTAAACACACATTCCTTATTTACAAAGTTTGTATACTATTAAACCATACATTAATTTTATATGAAACAATTATGAATTTTCACCCTTTAATTTGTCTAGCTCTACGCTTGGCGCTTTGAATACTGTCACTATATATTTTGCACTCACCCTTTGGCCAGACAGTGAATTTAGTCGATCTTCTTCTGTAGTTTTTCTGCAGACATTACTGTATTAATCCAACTTGCCCCTCTCTCCAAATCAAACATCTACTAGTGGCTTCTCTCAATTTTCCACTTTACTGTCCTGGTCTAGATACTTATTCCTTGCTGGCCGGTTATTGTATCCCTCCAACATCTATGGCTTCTTCCTCTTCGTTCATTCCTTAAAATTAGTTCCTAACATCACTGCTTTCGCGCCACTATTTAAAACTATTGTTGACCCATTAATTTCAATATATAATATTTACATTACAATACTTTGTACGTAACCAAACTAAATAATTTAATTTGCTTTTTAAAAATTCTCTATTTAATTTGAAAATTGTTCTATGATAGGTCCCAATTGAAGTATTGCTTTACAATGTTAGTATACAACATTAGATACTAGGTAGTTTTCAGTATTATAAAGCCTGAAGTGAATTGTTTTCTTTTATACAAAGCCTTCTCTGTATTCATTTATGTATTTTCTTTGCTACAATATCTAAATTTATATTTATTTAGCTATGTTATTATACAAATTGTATTCTAAAACATGTTGAAGAAGCTTTGAAAAGGCCAAAAACGGCATAGATACCTTATGTTATATCCAAATTAACACCCATTTGAATAATTCTTTTGATTTTTTTTTTTTTTTTTTTATATAGGTTATGATGATTACTGGTGACAATCCTTTGACTGCCTGTCATGTCGCTAAAGAACTGAAGTTTGTATCTAAGCCAGGCGGTGTCCTTATTTTAAAAGAGAACAATGGAAGCTGGCATTGGGAAGATATAGAACAAAGAACTGAGATTTCACTTTCCAAAGGGATCAGTATTATTGAATCTTACGATCTTTGTATTACTGGTGAGGTATGTGAATATCTTATGTCCTTATATTATGTGATTTAATTTTATCAGTTCTATTACAGAAAATCTTGTTCCTAGTAAATGCACTCAATTTATATATTGTACGAGTGGCATTTTTACAGACATGACTACAGCTAAGTTATAAGTTTTCTTTGTGAATGTCAAATAATGAAAAAACAAAACACTCAGGTGTATTTTCAGTTACAAGAAAGCTTAAAAATCTCTCATATATGGATCAGTTTTGTTTCTAAAATGGTTAAGTCAAAAATACTGTGGTGAAAATGTTATTTAAGTGCAATCTACGAATTTTTTTACTTTTAGTTATAAATTATTTATGAAAAATGGTTTATTTTAGGCACTGACCTACTTACAAGAAAGCAACGAACGTCTTCTTATGGATCTCCTTCCGCACACAGCTGTGTTCGCTCGTGTGGCGCCCAAACAGAAGGAGTTCGTTATCGTCAGCCTTAAAGCTCTAGGTTTCACAACGCTTATGTGTGGCGATGGTACCAATGATGTAGGTGCCCTAAAGCATGCTGATTGTGGTATATAATTTATCATTATTCTGTTAAATTTATATTATTTACCTCATAATATTATCAATTCAAAAGCAATACCACTAATGGGCAAATTCTTAATTTTGAGAAAATGAGGTTTGAAGTTTTGTTTGGCTTTCAAAAATCAAATAAATCAATTTATGATATTTGAGTTATACAAAGACTTTTCAGATTCATTTGTCACCATTCATAGGTTAGTTTTTTTTTTTGTCCTCACCTTTCAGGGTATAGTGTCTTTTCTGGTCCTGGGATGAGTGGAAGGATGAATGCCAGAGTTAAAATGTCCATCGGCATTGGAACGTGAACTCGGTCATGATATCTTCAGTTAATCAAGTTGCCGGGCAACACGTGTTTTGCTCAATCTTTAGTCCATGGGGCTGCTCAGCCCCTATTCATAGGTTAACCTAAGAAAACAACAAAAATATAATTCTAAACTTTACATAAAATTGATATTTAAACTTTTTTTCTCATTGGTGGTTTTTCTTTTGGACTGTTAATATTTTACATGATTTTTGGATTAACCATTAGTTCTTTAATTGCACATAAACATTTTAGATTGTAACATACCTAACAATTATGAATATTAATAACTTTGTTGGCATGTTCCATTTTATATGAATTTGATAGTTTGCCTAATTTTAAGGTGTTGCTATTCTGGCCAATGCACCTGAACCAAAGTTTGATCGGAAGAAAATAGAAAAGGAAAAAGAAAAAGTAAGAAGCCTAACTGAAAAGTTAGCCATGCCTCAAAGGGGAAGTAATGAACAAAGAGCTGTGAGTTTACAAAAGATTTTATATTTTCAAAACAGTTTATATTTATTGTGTCAATAATTATCTGTATTCTTTAGAATTCTGTCAATTCAACACAGGAAAAAATTCAGCGGATGTTAAGAGAGATTGAAGAAAGTGAACAGGCTCCAATAGTAAAATTGGGCGATGCAAGCATAGCAGCTCCATTCACGAGCAAAAGATCTTCTATTCAATGCAGTAAGGTTTTTAGTGTATTGTAACATATTTCTTTTACTTGATGTTGTTCTTGTATAGATTGCATGGCAGCAGTGTTGGGCATTATTTAAATAAATTATTTGAAATTTTATCTAGATAACGAATAATAAATAAATTTTTATTCGTTATTTCTTATTCGACGATCTTTGGACAGATAATTATTTGTTATTTACAAATAATATGCATTATCTGTTATCTATTATTCGTTATTTAAGATGAAAATACGATTCGAATAATCTTTTTTACAATTTTAGAATTTCTTCGATATTTAGGTCTGTTTATATGTTTTAGGGGGCCCTTTTTATGAAAATACTGTCGTATTTGATAACATTTTGATTTGTTTTTTAACATAATCTTATCGTTAAAAAAATCTTTTGCAGTATGCCATGTGATAAAGCAGGGACGTTGCACCCTGGTGACCACATTACAAATGTTCAAGATCCTAGCACTGAACGCTCTAATACTCGCCTACAGCCAGTCTGTATTGTACATTGATGGGATCAAGTTCAGCGACATGCAGGCTACAGTCCAAGGATTATTATTGGCAGCTTGCTTCCTCTTTATATCCAGATCTAAGGTATATATTATAAAGTGATCTTTCTTCCTTTTATTATTGTATGTACACCTATTAAATGCGTAAAGCCAAGAAAATTCTTTACGGAATGTTTGTTATATCAAATTATGCCTCCATGAAATCCTTCTGGTGCTCCTTTTCATCTCTAATTTCTCCCTTCAAAATTCAGTATTCCCTACCTTGTGAAAAAAAAAAAAACATGTTCTGTAATTAAATAAAAATTCTAATCCGTCTTCCCCTGAAGATTTCCGGCCAATCTCAATCCTTTCTAACCTTTCCAAGCCCCTGGAGAGAATCGTGCAATCCCAAGTTTCCGTCTTCCTTCAACAGTCCAATCAACTTGACTTTTACCAATCTGGTTTCCGACTAGGTTACTCCACACTATCCCTAATCAAAATCATTAATGATGTTCAGTCCGCCATAGATGACAAAAAATAACTGTCCTTTTGCTCATTGACTTCCCCAAAGCCTTTGATACCATTAACCAATCCATTCTCTTTTCCAAATTAAAATCATTATCCTTTTCCGATAGTTCTACCTGGTAGTTCAATCTTTCCTCTCTCAATGCTCACAATCTGTCGCTATCCCTAATCAACCTTTGTCTGCCTATCTTACTCTGTCCTCAGGAGTAGCCTAGGGCTCAAGCATATCTCCACTTCTTTTTTGTTCTTATATCGACATCCATAAATCAATCCTTCACTGCTCCCATTACCTCTATGCCGATGATTCCCAAATTTATCTATCCTTCTTTTCCTCAGAGTTGCATGATGCGTTGCCAAAATTCAAGAAGACTTAAATCGGAACAGTGCCAGGGCAAACTTAAATGGATTAAGATTAAACGCTACCAAAACACAAGCCATTGTCATTGGTTCCAAACCCTTTCTCAGATCCAATACTAATATTCCTATCCTGTTACCTAAATGACGATCCCATCACCTTCACTTCCTCAGTAAAAAACCTAGGCATTTTCATAGACCAAACCCTCTCCTGGATCACCATATTGCTCACATCTCTCGATGGTCAATTGATAACTTGAAACAATTCCACATTCCCACACGTTGACTAGTATCTTCCGTCACCTTGATTACGGCTGCGTGGTGTACGGTGGCCTCTTAGCGGAACTCAGGGACAGACTGAATAGAATTATGAATGCCTTCATAAGATTGTTTTGAAGAATTAACAATTTTTTTATTGTTGATTAAATCATATAATTAATGTTTGTTTGTTTTGTTTGATTCATTGTTTTGAAATTTTTTATGGTGGGGCTTATGGAAGTCAAGCTTTCGCAATAGTCATAACTTAAAAGCTTTGTTATTTGGCTATTTGTTTAGGTGCCTCATAACTAAACCAAACACCACCGATCCATTAAAATTTTGTATGTGTTTAATTTTCATTTATGATGAAGTGAGGAGTCGATTGAAATAACCAAAAAGAGTTGTAGTCTCTCCACTTCTTTAAACTCTGCTGATTTTATCGGTGGCAAAATAACATTGGACATTGAGTCACCTACATCCGTGTAAAATTAGAACTTGATCTGAATATTGTGGCAGGGGGAAGGAGTGAAAATTTTTTTTCCAATTTCTGGCTAATCTGTTTGGTTAATCCTAAAAATGTATACAACAACATTTGTTAGGCTCGGTAAGTTGAATCGAATGACATCTTCAACGGGAAGATCAGCACAATATCATGGTGTGTAATTAAAATAAAATTATTGTATTTATGTAATCGTTTATATTATAAAATTATATTTACTTGTCAATGATGATTTCTTTTATTCATTTTTTTTTCAGCCATTAAAGGTACTTTCTAAACAAAGGCCACTTCCTAATATCTTCAACGTTTACACGATATTAACAGTACTGCTGCAGTTTGTTGTACATTTTATTTGCTTAGTCTACCTGGTCCAGCAGGCAAATCTTCGATCACCTGTGAAGTAAGGCTTTACTATTAAAGATGATAAGTTTTGAAAAAGAAAAGAAATTTAAGTTTCCTAAAGGCGGGTTTGCACAGTGCGAGTAGCTTTCTTAGTGAGTAGATAGTTACTGCATTGTTAACTTGTATTGTCAATTACTGCTTTCACTCTGCTGGTTACTATACTAGACATTTTTATTACCAGTTCCTTGCATGAAACAGCGAGCTCTGTGAACTAGATCAAAAATATTATCTTCTAACTAACTTGCTATAAGCAGTTCAAGAAGCAACAGCCGTTGAGACGAGAGGTGGTGAATTTACTAGTAGCATTATGGGCAGCCAAAACCAAATATATGGAAACAACTCACTTGCCAACTTCAATCATACGTTAACACAATAGCAGTAACTAAGTCCTACTACTCACGCTTGCTACTTAAAATTCATTATTAATTTTTAATTGTTCCATATTGCGACTGTTAGTGCCAAAGGAGGTTGTTTGTAAAAATTGAATTTTTTATACAAAAGATCATTTCTTTTAATAATCAAAAACTGATTATTTCTTTATGATTTATTAGTATAGTTTTATGTTTTATTTCCTTATACTATTTTCCATAGTAGCAGACTATTTATTGCAGTTACAGACCACAAAATGTCACTTTTAGCACAAATAGAATTAACATAGACAATCCCCACATATATTATTACAGTAAGGCTCGAAATCGGTTATGTACCAAATATAAGCTCCTGTTGTGCTCAAATACCATGAATGGGGTACCGTTAGATTCAGAATTTCACGGGGGGTTAGCGAATCGTATTCTCCGCTTTTGTTTTTCTTTCTAAAATAAATAAAGTCGATACAAACATTTTGCTAGGCTTTAATACTGGAACGGTGGTAAGTCCGTAGATCGATGCGGGACAAATTGGACCTTGAAGATTTTGATGCATACAGCAAGACCCGGATAGTTCCTCCGGAACTATTGGATCCTGCGTTTTTAAGCCAAAAAACGTACTATTTTCAATAACGCAAGGCATGGGGTTCGCATCCACAAAACCTGACGTTAATTGTAATACTGTCATTGGATACATGTCTCATTTCGTCGACTTGAGGTCTCTATGATCGAGAAAGGAGGAGTTTATATTATTTATCGCGATGGTGTTTTTGATCGGAAAGCTATATCATTGTTAATTCTTCACCAAATCTCAAGATTGAGCCACCAATTTAGAAGGCTTCCTTCTCCTTCAGGTGGGCGAAATAGTCTAATCACCCCGAAAATTCAGGCAAACAAGTTATAAAAGAAAAGAAACTTTATTTGCGAATAACTAAAAAATTACACACTTTTTCCTTGGTTATTCCCATGATTTTATAAAGCTAAATTGTCTACAAAAGGGAAAAAAAATCATTGAAATCGGACAATTTTTCGCAAAGATACAGCTTATTGAAATTTGTAAATATGTTGGTTCCAAACAAAAATGAAGATTTAAATTAATTTTTTTACCTTTGTCGATTATATTTATTGATAAAGTAGCAATTGATTCCTTCATCTTTTGATAGGTTGCATTATTTCATTTTCTTATTAATTTGGCATTTGATAACAATATGCTGTGCGAATTTTTCGCATGGGCCTACTAGTTTTTGAATAAGACCATTTGCACTAGCAGTAGCGATTTAGACATGACTAAACATAAGGCATGGATTTATTTGTAAATGCATGTTTAGGCTCTAAAAGCATGTGTTGTGCAGATTTTGATTATTGAATTTATTTTTAGTGTAGAAAATTGTTTAATTAATAAAACTAGAGTTTGGTCAGTTTTCGAATCGACCATAACTATTATTGGAAATTTGAAGAAAAACTATATGAAACTCTTAAACTTTCGTACATACACTTTTATATGTATTTAAATATAAACAGTTCTGTACCATTTATGTACTTTTTTTTGGAGTAGCAAGTTTTATTAACATTGTTACAGACGTTTTGGCACTACAGTCTTTAGCGACACATGCTTTTTTCGCCATTTCGGAAGGAAAGGCAAGATTTTAATTTTACATCTTGTAACATGAAATAATAAACTGATATTTTATTTTTATTTGTTATGCTTATTTTTGGCATGTGCCATATGCCAAGTACAATGTTAAAATGAAATAATTTGTACCAACCCAAGGAGCAAAGTGGATTCAAGTATTTTTTGAAGTATAAACGAAGTTGAGATTCCTATTTCACATTTTGGAAAATCTCCAACAACAAACTTTCATAGCAATCGAATAATAGAAAAAAATTACTCTCAATTCTTGTAAAGACTCCTTTAATTTTTTTTTTTTAATTCACAAAAAGTGTGAGAGGTCCAACACGGCTCGAATAGTGAAATGGTTCGTTTCTATGGTGACGAGATTAGGATTTTATCATCTATCTTCTTACCTTCTCTTCTCTTATATCCTTTTATTTTGATTGATGAATGAGGTATCAATTGAAAGGGAATATCGCATAGAATGCACAAATCGTAATTTTGATTCCTAATGCTATTCTAGGACTTAAATAAAACTGGGATGTTGCAAATCATATGATGGAGCCATCTATATCAATCAAGACGTTATGAACGAATTCATAAATGAGCCAAAATATGGCCCACAGGCAGATCCAGCCCACAAAATTTTTTTTTGATTATATGATAAAATTTAAAATATGAAATTTAACAAATTACTCGGACACGAGGAAATGAGGAGAAGCTCATTTCACAGCTGAAGTATCATATATAGAACGGGATTTTTTTTTTTTTTTTTCATCACAAATCTTGGTTCTTGGTGGTCGATGACCCCTGGTTACGAGTATTGAAAGATACTACTGAATTCTCTACAAAACGTTTTTTAAAAAATCATCGAAATTCGGTGCAGAGTTATAGCATTCTGTACATTTAGTTAATATTTATTGTACCACAAACATTCTGTTGCACATTGGGAATTTAAGATTTGCTAGGCTTCAATGCCCTTTTTTTTTCCAGCGCACAGTATATGATGTTTCAATTAGTAATTATTTTATTTTATTTCAAAACATTTTATTTTTTAAATTATTAATTTTATTTTCGTTTCTATAAATGCGTCTTCCAGTAAACACTTTTTGGAATGTTCTTTTTACTTTTAGATCTTTGTTATTGAAGTTTATCTTTTTGAAAATTCATTTTTTATTTTTTAATGATAAAGTAACAAACATTCTGCTAGGTCTAACTACTCCTTTCTGAGAATTTGAGACTTTTCTCTTTTTTCATCATCGGATATTTAAAGCAATGTTTAGAAGCTTCTATAAATTAATGATGAATGGTTAAACCGTGGCAGAGCGTAAATCATATTTATAAACTTATAGCTTATTAAATATATTTATTAAACATTATTGAATGGAAGTTGTGCTGAGTCCTTAATGTATTAAAATCAGATACAAATATTAGGTTTGTGCAAAGCATTTGCATGGGTCTAGTTAATATATTTTATTTTTTTTAATACTCAAACCACAATTGTAGTGTAGAAAATAGAATGTGATGTATAACTGTTATTATTTATTTTTGCTAAAAGGAATACTTTGTGAATTTGCCTGAAAACATTTTTGTTTTCATAATTATTTTTTTCTAGCATTTTCTCAGTATTTCACTGTCATATATGAAAATTGAAATAATTTTAAGTAGATAATTATAGGAAAGGTTCATAAAAGTTTTTAGCCATTTCTGAAAAAAATGTATATGCTTTTGCATTGAATGAAATTATCATATTATTAAGAAAAAATAAAACTTAATCCTTCTTGAGAGTCCTTATCAGCAAAGCTGCTATTTGAAATTATAATATTTTAAAAATAGTAAATATGATATTGAAAAGTGTAAATAGTGAAACTTTTATGGATTAATATTTTATATTTTTGCTACCTTACTTTCTTTCGCTATTTTGTTGGATGTTATATTGCATATTATCATACTTTTTAAAGAGTATTATATGACATATATCAATGGTTATTGTTGCTAATAAATCTGGGCTTTATATATATTTTTGAGTTTCATAATATTGTAAGACAATTGATTTTTGTTTTTTATAGAGATATAAAAAGTAACTCAACTGTTACGGCGGATGGGGAAGAAGATGAAGAAATATTCGAGCCTAACTTATTGAATAGCACCGTCTATATCATCTCGATATGTCTACAAGTCTCTACATTCGCGATTAACTACAGGGTGAGTATATTTTTAAAAATAAAAATTTTAGGTTTGGAATATTTTTAAATTTATTTATTATTAGTCTGTAAGTGCTCATTATTAGTGTGGGATGAAAATAAACTTTCTTCTTTTTTCATAATTATACTAAGGAAAACATACTAAAGAAACAGTTTTAAGGACTTAAACTTAAATTTCCATATCACATGCTGGCAGTTGACCACTGCATGAAGCTAGTTAATGAGGTGTCTCTTAAATTACATAAAGTGCTTAGGATTACGTAAAAACATTAATTTTTATTTGTCTATAAGTTCAAACTTATGTGGGGTGATAGAATTCGACTCAGGAAAATTTCACTTTTTTAAACCCAAAAAGATTAATTTGTTAATCATTTTTTTATAAGGTGAACTTCAATGAAATTCAAAACGAGCATCCTTGCCAATTATATTAGTAATTACAGAGTTCAAGAATGGTGGATTTTGACGGAGAAATGAGAAAAAACATAACATAATACAAAAAGTTCTATATGGCCATCTTTGACCCTCCATTTTGGATAGAAGCAGACATGGGATTTGAGGGGACTTTTCATGGTTTGTTCTGCATTTGATGAAGAACTAATCCCCACATTTATAGCCAATTATGAATTTTCTTGATATCAAATCCTAAATTTACTGGGCTATGAAGTCTTCATTCCAAAGTCAAGATTGTTTTACCAGAATTCAGCTTATTTCAAGGTCATTTATACTAAGTTTTTAGAAGAATATATTTTTTAAATTATCAAAATATATCTATGACGAAACTAGAACAGAGAAAATTGATGCGGGAAATGCTAGCTATTTTCCTGTCGCGAAACTTCTTTGCTCACACCTTCCGTTCCAAAATTTAATTTTAACCATTATCCTTCCTATAGTTCTTTATGGATTCAAAACGTGGTCCCTATTTTTAAGGGATGAGCAGCATCTTGAGATTTTTGAAAATAAATCTGCTACAGAATGTTGGATTGAATTGCATGAACTGTACCCGGTAAATATTATTGAGGTCATTATATTGTGGTGAATAAAATGGACATGCAAAATTTTTGGGCTTAGTAATGAAAGAATTCTTAAAAGATTAATATGCTCTGAGCCAACTGGTAAGTGTCTGAGGGTTATACCGAAGCGAAGATGGGAGGATTGAGTTATGACTGATCTTGCAGGATTGAATTTGGACGTCGGTTGTTAGATATAAGTTTGTAGATAGTGATCAGTGATATTAGCATAGAACCCTCAGGTTCACGAAGGTGTTTTTTTATTTTTATTATTTATTATTAACAAAAGGTATTGAGGATGTGCAAAGAACTGTATTTTAATAAAGTTTTACATGAACAAAAGAACTTGTAATTTTCTATCCTTGAGGCTTTAATATGTAACTTTTTTTTTTTAATATTTTGTACTTTCAGTTTATTGCTAAATTTAATTTCATCTGATGTAATATAAATATTTTGTAAAGGCTAAAATGACCCGTAAGATGTTGAGGAGCCCCCCATTGTTATAAATAAATAAATTAAATATTTTAAATCTGATTATTATTTTATTTAAATTTTTTTAGACATAATGTCTCATTCAGTTGATCTATATATATAGGGTCATCCATTTATGGAAAGTCTGTCGGAAAACCGGCCGCTCTTGTTTAGCATCGTCGGATCAACATTTGCTGTTTTCGCACTTGCTCTGGGTGCCTTCCCAGATGTGGCACACACTTTTGAAATTGTTGACTTTGACCCAGAGGTATTTATACTGTTTTATTTATAATATTAATTTTCTGTTTTATTTTATTTTGATAACATTGTTCTTTATTTTTACAGTTCAAGTTAATTTTGGTTGGAATATTATGTGCAGATTTCTTCTTTTCCTACGTCGTTGATAGGGTCTGCTTATTAATATTCGGAGAAGGAACACTAGCTCTAAACAAATAATGAAGACTAAGTTAGCTGATAGCTAAGCCATTTTGATCGTAGAACTGAAATAAGCATTTCGATGCTGTGTGCTTGAATGCACTGCTTCCAAAGGAAGTCTTAAGTTATTTCTTATTCTTTACCTCCTGAACCTGGTCTGATATTATGTAAAAGTATTCTTATAAATATTTAAGCATTTTCATTCCATTATTTATTTTTAATCCAAACATTCTGCATTAATATTTGTAAGATGGTAGGTGAAAACAGAAGACCATGGTGCCATCTGATTATACAACAATTAAAGTTTCATTGCATTTCTATATCATTTTTTGTTTTGTTTTGTAATCTTATAAATTCTTAACTTATATTTATGCTATACATTTTTGTATTTTTCTTTAAGTTGCATTGATTGATTTAAGAGCAATCAATGATTTGTTAATGATTATTATTATCATATTAAATAATAATGTGAACAATGAAATGTCAGCTGTTTTATATTTTTCTGAATCTTCCAGATTGGGAGAAACTTCTTAATATATGAATAATAAAATGTTTATACATCTAATTTGTGTGTTTAATTAATTTATATACTGTATATATTGTACTTGTTATTGGAATTAATAATTCATTATGTTATGATGAATGAAAAATGAGTCATATTTAATAACCTATACCCATCCACTTCTAAACTATCTGAATGTGCTCAAACCCTTAACTTGATAAAACATCTAACCTAACTACAGCTCCTATGGGTTTGTTCTAAGCTCTGTCAGATGGAGAAAAGCTTATCAAGGAGAGAAAATTGATGGTAAGGAAGCACAGGCTGATCTAGGGGAGGGGCTTTCAGGCTGAATGGTAAAATATAACCATATTTTACAAAAACAAATATTAAAAACTACCTCTTAAAGTATTCTTGTTCATTTAATTACATTTAATAGGACTTCAGGAACCACTTAAATACCATTTCATATAGGTAGTTAATTTATTTCTTTTCTTTTTTTAATTATTTTTATGAAAAAAAATCTTTCCTAGCTGAAGCCCCCCCCCAAAAATTAAATCCAGGATCCTCTAGTGTAAGGAAGTATATGTGTGATAATACCCTAAAAATGCTATTAATCATTCTTCTGTTATGTGAAACTGTAAATGTTAATGAGTTAGGTATTAAATGATTATCTTTAGTAGTCAAACAATGAAAAAAAAAAAATTGGAAGTAGCTCAGGACATCCACCTCCTATTTGATGATATCAAAGCAGCCTACAATTCTGTGGACAGGAACTGTCTTTAAAAAATGACTGAACTGGGGGCTCCTGGTAAGTTGGTGAGATTGAAAGGCATGTAAAAATGATCCTAAATGTAGAGTCCTAATACAAGGAAAAGTATCTAAAGCCCTCAAAGTTCGCACAGGATTATGGACGGGAGATAGATTACCAGCAATGCTGTTAAACTTAGTCCTGAAGAAGGTGAGAAGAACATCACTCGAAAATGGATGGGTCCACGTCGGAATGAATCATAAAATCCTTGGATACGCAGACGATATAGCTGTCCTTGGAAGTAATCAAGAAGACATTGAGAAACAAGATAAGACTATGATAAACTAGGCAGAGCAGATCGGCTTACAAGTGAATGAAGACAACAAAATATATTATAATAAGCCGAAAATTTCATCCCAATAACGGGATCTGCTTAGAGGGGAAATCATTCCTAAGAGTAGAAAAATTAAAATACCTCAGCTCCACAATAACATATATGAATGACCAACGGACAGAAATAGACCACTATATAACTAATGCAAACAGAGCTATCCTCTCCCTTTCAAAGGTATTAAAATTTCAAGAAATCTCAAATTAAGAGTGCACAATGCTAAAAAAAAAAAGAAGCCAGTTCTAAGATATAGCTGTGAGACCTGGACACTAACCAGCACCCTAGAAAAAATTATTGAAAGATTTGAGAGAAAAATCTTATGCACAATAAATGGAGCGATTTAGGATAAGAGTATAAAAAACTGATTACAGAAACTTGTCAATCTATATCCTACATGACATGAAGGCACAGAGGTTAAGATGGGCGAGGCATGTAGCTCTTAGCAATCCATCTGGAAGCATCTACGTAACAATGAATGCCTCAATAGAAGGCAAAAGACTATGTGGAAGGCCAAAAAGCAGATGGGTAGATAGAATCAACAACGATTTAATAGAGCTACCAAGACAGGCAAAGATCGAGTAGGCTTGTTAAAGCGGCAAAAGATCTACAAAGTCTGTAATGCCAACAGAAAAAAAAAATGTCTTGTATCACAGTTTTTCAAATATTTTGGAACCAAAAGAAGACAAATTAATCATACAATAAGGTAAAATACTATTTTCATCTTTGTTGGGTCAGTTTATAATGGAAATGCAGAATTAGGTCCGCTGTATTGGAAATCACTAGTCACAAGTATTTCATATTAAATAGTATGGATATTTTTTTTAAATTGATAACGTCTTTAGCTACTTGTGAGGGAATAATAGAGGAATGGAATTGACAGTAGTTATCATGAGATGTAAAGTTTTGAGTATGAATTTATCATCTTCAGTATTTATATTTGAATATCTTTAACAAACATAAGGACTTATGAACGAAGAATATGATATGAACACTTATACCTCAGTTACATCACATAGTTGTCGAATGCACTGCGGTGCAAAACCTCTGAAAGAAATTTTAATATCTATGGATTCTGAGAGCACGTTATCTCTGCCAATATGAGGGAGAATTACCTGGGGTAAAGGATATTGTAGAAGGGGTAAAACACCTCTATGGGGACAAATTAAGTAAGCTGAAGGTGAAAATAATAATCTAGGATGAGGATGTACATTAAAAAAGAAAAGATGTTGACTTGTGCTCAGGTCTAAACATCCCTTTTATTGTAACAACTATAAACCCTATAAAATGGAACATAGAAATTAAAATTCAAGATTTACTGTCACCAGTGGCATTTGCATATGCTTGTCCAGTAGCCCATTATTGGTACAACATTTATTACCTTTGCCCTCCAAACTAAGGCTCTCTGGTCAAAAAGTTTGGAGACCCCTGCTTTAAGGGAATGCAGTGAAGAAAAAAAGTATTTATGACATCAGTATGTGGTTTGGAAACAGACGTTCAGTGAAGAGCTCATAATTTTTTTCAGAGTTGTTTTTCTTCAGCCCCTAAAACTCTAACAGATGCAGACATCATGCAATGCCTTAACCTGCTTTATGTGCACCTCAAAGCAACTTTCTGGTTGTTGCACTCATAATGTTCTTTTTATGTATGTGTATATAGTCGGGGAGAGCGGAGGGGAAGCCTAGTTAGAAAAACGTGTCTTATAAACATTTTACGTTTTACCTATTTCAGTTATTTGTTTGAAGAAGAGTTAAACAGTATATTTCTGCCGGAATATTAAATGGCGGCCAATCAAAAAAAGATTTTTTAAATGCTTTCAATAATTGCTTTATAATTTAAAAACGGGGCTTCTCAGCAATATGTTTTATATTTTAAAAATTAGAGAACATCGAAATTAGTGAAACACTGACATATTACACTAGCCTAAAAATTTAAAATCATACATTCGATAATATTGTGGCCATTCAAATGAACTATTCTACACCTCTTCCTTCTTTCCTTCCAGTTCTCATAGGTTCAATATTGATTTCATATTTATCTTTCGTAATTCTTTGAAGGATTGACGGAAGGTTGAATTAAAGGTTTTATCTATTGCTTCCAAAAAATACCAAATCGTCTGCGTATACGAACAAAGAAAGAAGGACACGTTGGAAATTGTCTAAATGCGAATATAAGATCATGGATACTTCTGCTTGGCCTGAATCCATTTTGTTCTTCCCTCAGGGAGAATTCTGCTGTTCTTGGATGTATCTCCTCCAAAAACGTTAGTGAATCTATGAAAGAGGAAAATCGTCTGAGGTGGTTTGGTCATGTTACTGGAATGGCGGTGAATCAAGTGGCCAGGATTGCATTAGAAAGTGCCATTTGAACTGAGTATATATATAATGTAAAATAAAAACTTTTAGAAAATTTAATTAACTGTGCTGATATATTGATAATAGATTTGTATTTTTTTTTTATGAGCTATTTTCAAGCTCCTCATCAAAAAATCTCTCATTCGATTAACAATAATGACACTGTTCTCTATAAGAGTTATTGGCTATCATGAATTTATTAACCTATTTACAGTTTTAATCAACGAGGAAAGGGATAGTCAGGGTTGGTGATCAGAAAATGAAATAGTTTCCACTAATTTAACTATTAAGTATCTACATAGTTTTAATTTACTACATTTGTTCTTAAGCTAATCGCCTTATTTTTAGACTAAATTTGGTTGAGATTATAATTTTTTTTTACAAATATTGGAATTCTTTATAATCCAAGAAGAATTGTCGGATTACTGAAGTAACATTCCACCTATCACTTTGGATTCGTTTGTACTGCATTATTTTGTTTTATCGATAAATAAACAATCGATAGTTATCAACTAACGAGCCCTCGTAGCTTTGTCATCTAGTGATTTTGGAATTTGAGGTTGGAGTTGTATTAATATTTTTGATAATCTCCTCACAATGGAAACAATTTTAGGAATTGCTTGTCAGGACTTTGCAATGATAGCTACCGATTGTTCAACAACCCAGAGCATACTTGTTATGAAAACTGGTTAGTTATTATGTAGTTTTAAAAAGGAAAACTTAGTCATTGTAATATATTTACTTTCAATTTTTTTTTTAGACGAGAAGAAAATATTCCCTCTTGGAAATAACATTATCATGGGTGTTACTGGAACCAGTGGTGATACTTCTCAGTTTGCTGAATATATTGGTAAGAATGTTCAATTGTACAAAATGAGGAATGGATATGAACTTACTCCAAGTGCAGCAGCTCATTTCACTAGGCATAATTTAGCAGATTATCTGCGCAGTCAGGTTTGTAATTACGACACCCATGTATATGTATTTCATATTGTGTTGATTTGAGTTTTTGTTGTGATGTAATTTACTCTTAATTTATGTGTAAGTCAATACAAATGTACAATTTCAAATTATATGCTGTAAGGTACCATTTTATTGGCAGTACCCACAGTAATGACTATCATTCCATACTGCCAAACGTTATTCAATTGTTCTTGTGTATTTCGTTGAAACTGTTAATAGCATTTTAATAATCATAGTTGAGAGTAATGTTTAATGAAAATGTCTGCCTTAAATGTAATAGGTTTTATTTGTATGAGAATCTAATATGCACCGTTTTTCCTGTTATTTAAAGTTGAATAATGAGATTAGGTTACTTTTTTACTAGATAGATAGATAGATAGTTTTTGGCTGAGTATTTACTGTTTACTGTCTATAAAGTGGTAACTATTATCTATATATTTGTACCCATTTTCTAGTTAGTGATGGATTCTGATTATATTTTGAATAGAAAACATCAATGTTTCGATATGAGTATTTATATAAGATTAATTTTTTCTATTATTTAATGTTAGTTGGTTGGTTTTGTTACTTCAATCCTACAAAAATGATTTGTTATGGTGATGTTTAAATTTTAAACAAAGGAAATGAAACGTAGCAACATGATTATTATCATCATAACTCTTCTATTTGATAACATAATCTCGAATGGTGGTGTCAACTGCTTCATTGCTTCTGGGGTGGTTAGAAAGAAGCAGTATGAGTATGAAATTATATTTATACTGCCGAGCAGTGTCAATGAAGTATTCTTTTTATTTCACTGAAGTAGTCCACAGCTACCAGCAGCTGCTATGGTGGGCAGTACCTGCAAAATAATACTAATATTTTTCCTCATCTGCTTTCATTACTTTTGATTGTTTTCATTTTATTGATTATTCGGTACTAGTTCACAAGAGTTCCGCACGGATTACGCATGGTTCACAATCACTTCGGTCACACTTGTTCATGGAATCCCGAATACGTTCGGGTTTATCCGAAAGAGAACGAAGGCGACCGATCTCTTGGGCCAGTTACTATTAACTTTCCCGTCATTTAAGTACTTCTATAAGCTTAACCATGTTCAGTTATATAGCAGGAGCCGACTTACATTAGAAATTTAGGCTACACATCATGAAACCTGAATTGAACGTGGACATATATTATAGATCTGTAAAAAAGAAATAGTAATAGATTAAAACCTTTAATTATTACATCTCTGAATGCTATTTTACGATATTATTTTTCTTATTGATGATTTCCATTATTCATTATCTTGGAATTATCAGATATTCTTCGTCAGTTGTTTTCCCAATACGTTAATTCCTTTCTCGAAAATAATCACGATTTTTTTTTTTTGTACCAATGACTACAATAGTTCCCATTTTCGTATTACCAAGAAAAATAACTGGGAATAACAATAATTACACAGCTAATTCATTCAATAAAAATAATAGCGGTTAAAACAAAAAAATAAATTTTAAGTTAACAGTTAACTAACTGGCAAATCTACAAGTCTCGTTGGGATTGGATATTTTTGGAATAAATATTATCTATACAACGATTGATAGATACATTTTATTTATTAATTTTGTATACTTTTTTCGCATCTGACATTATTTTCATAAAAAGCCTCCTTGACAACTTAATAGTGGACTCTTTTATCTAATAAATCCAAAAATCTACAAACAATTGACGAACAATTTAAAATTCGACAGTATATTCATAAAAAGCTACGACGACTAGAAAATAGTGGATCCGTATATCTAAGAATTCAAAAAAGTTACATAAACTTGATGCTCAATCTCAAATCAGACAGTAAATGCATACAAAGCCCCTCCTCCCCACTAGAAAATAGTGGAACCTCGTATTATTAGAAATCTAAAAATTTACATAAACTAGATACACGATTGCACAATCTAAAAAAGGCTTGCTAAAATAAATTATAAATTCAATTATTCCAACTTCTATTCAAAAACTCAAATAAAAAGATAATAGTTAACTTCAAATTATTTAATATCCAAATGATAAAAAAATCTTTTATACACAGTTGTAAAAGATAATGCACAGTATATGCGTATTTACAACCTTTACATGTAAGCACGTGTCAATAAAAATGTTATTACTAAAAGCATTTTTTTTGACAGGCCTTGAAGAAACGATTCGAACATTATTTTATGTATTTTTTTCTTTTTCTTTCACAGTGATAAGCTTTATAATAAAAATTAATAATTAAATAATTAGTAAATATACAATTCGTTCATAAATTGTTAATAAAGAAGTTCCATGAAGGGAATACTTTTTTTTTTCTTTTTCAAAAATGCATGAAAAGAGATTGTGTAATGAGGCAATAGCTGACGTCATAAAATACGACAACATTCAGCTGTTTTCAGGATTCCATGAACAAGTGTGATCGAAGTGATTGTGAACCACGCATAATCCGTGCGGAACTCTTGTGAACTAGTACCGTAATAATATTGCCATTAACAGCAAGAGTAAATATCACCTGATAATTCTCTTTTTTCTATTTATCTTTTTTGTCTACCAGTGTATGACTGTAAATGTAAACCAGGTTACTCGACTTTGAGTAGCCAGAATCTCCTCAAAATGCCCAGCAGCTCGAGTTTTCATGCTCAGAAGTTTTTCTGTTAAAACAGTTTTTACAACTGTACTGTTTTTATAATCTTAGTTTAAGATCCAGTTTCTGGTTAAATTAAATTATTAAAATCATTACTGTATTCACTTAAATCATAGCTCTCGTACTTCTCATTCAAGAGATAAACAAACTCAAAAGTGGTCCTCTTTAGTTGTGTTTTCAGCAAAGGGTTAAACAAGTAAAAATTTTTTATACAATTATTTCCACATTATTTTGTAATAATTGTTTTTTATCAGTAAGAAATGAATTATTGTTAGGTATTGCTTGCTCTACTTTTTAAATATAACTAATTTTGTTTTATTTTTCAGACTCCTTACCAAGTAAACTTACTACTGGCTGGTTTTGATAAGGAAAATGGTGGTGAACTATATTTCCTTGACTATTTAGCATCGTTTCAGAAAGTTCCTTTCGCAGCTCATGGTTACGGTGGCCTCATATCGTACAGCATTCTTGATCGATACGCAAATAAAGGTTCCATTAAAATTTTCAAATTAATTTAACAAATAAAGTAATTAACTTTTAGCTTATTTGGTTTAACACAAGGCTCGTTATATCTACAATGAAACAATATCAGACAGAGATGTATTTAATATTTCTCCATAGGAAATGAGACAAATTAAAGGAAATCAAACGTCGACAATATTATTGTTATCTCAAATACTTTCATTAGATTCAGTGTAATTACCTTAACATTTTTTATTTCTCGTTACTGGAGTTTTTTGTCTTAACATCCCAATAATGAGTGATTAGTTTGCCTAAGTATATTCTTCACATTTTATATGCTTTAACCAGAAAATCTCACTGTTCGTTCCATAAGAGAAGGCCTTAACTCCTTTTCAGGCCACAATGTCCAAATAGATACCGCTACTTCAATATCTTGAATTGTTACTTAAAAGTAAGTTTCCCATCTCATTTGTTAACACACTTTAAAGTCATTTGGAAAATTCCCTTCAACTAAGTGATCCAAACACTACTCTACTGCATGATAAAATGAATTGATCATCTCATCTACATTACATAAATACAATGTAATCAAATCTATTATTGAATTTTGGTTTATTATTTTCAATAATGAGTCTTTCTTATTAAAACGTGAAAAAAAAAAATATCTTTAATAATATATACTTTTTTTTTTACAATATTTATAGTATGGTTAAATTTTTTATTTACTTATTTATTATTATTTTCAGATATGACCCAAGAAGAAGGATATAATGTATTAAAACTGTGTATAGCAGAAATTCAAAGAAGATTGATTGTTAATTTGCCTAACTTCAGCGTTCAAGTTGTGGATAGGAATGGCAATAGAGAACTGAAATCAATTACAAAGGAAGATATTGTTGAACACTTAGCAAAAAAATAATAATAAAATATTGTTTATTTTTCTTTAATAAATTATGGTTTCAGTAAAATTTTATAAGTCTGTCTGATTTTATTTTATATGGTTATCTTGATTTATTATAGTTTAATCATTTTTAAACAACAATTGCATTCACACATTTTTTATAAATTAAACTTTTACTCTAAACTACTTCTTTTATTTTTTTGTATACAGATAAAGGTAAAGTATTCTTCCCTTCTATTTCAATCGTTATTTTTTTCATATCTCAGTCATAATTGACAAATTTAAACAATTATGATGTTTACGAACTTATATTTGAAACCATCTGAGCTAACTTTTGTTTGTCTAGTGTTTTATTTATAGGACCAGGCAATCAACAAGTCTCGATAGTTTCACTTAACCAACAATAACCCTTTCCTTCTGTCACAACCTGAATATTAAAATTTGGCAACAGCTCTGTTTATAAAAACGAAACGGTTACATCTCAAATATCAGTTTGTGTTTTATTGTAAACTTTATAAGATCTCTATTTTGATTATTTTTTTATAATTCTTGGAAGGGAAAATAAAAGCGAACTTTTTTTTGTGAAGCTTGATTATTTCAGAGGATTAAAACAATAATTTATGAGATAGATAATATGTAGAAGTGTATTATTATATTTGGCACTTTTTCTCCCAATTTTTAGGTAGGCAAATGTGGGTCAGGGTAAATTATGATCTAATGTACAACATAAAGAAGCCTATTTCTTTTCTTTTGAAATTAAAGATGTTATGATTACTTGTCTTACTTTCTCCCCCCTTATCAGATACTAATGTGAGGATTATTGATTTGGATATTTTTCATTTTATCAAATCTATAAAAGTTAAGTTTTCTTGGATTGAGAAATAAATAGTATTAGTCTATATTTTTGAGTTATTGAGATGGCTATTATCAAACAAAGAAAGAAGAAATCTCAAAACAAGAAATTAGAAGAACTATTGCTGTTATTTATTTGAAGTCTGTCCAAAGTACCAACCAAAGAAGTGGGAGACCATTGCTATTAAAAGTTCAATGATAAAGGTTTGTAAATAGCATACGATAATGTAGGAAATAGTCAGGAACCAAGCAAGTGGCAGTATTAAAATTTTACTGAAAACAACTGACACTTAGAGCTGAAACAATGCATGTATGAGTTTGCTAACCTGGGATTTCCACAAAGTGGAAACAGTGAGATGATACATTGGAAAGGAAAGCCTTTTATAGACAGTGTATAAAAGCATAGACTAGAAAACATAATAATCAAATGGAAAAACTTTTGTTTTTTAAAATTATTTATTTATAATAAGCATAAAATATCATCTACAAGGCCCGCCACCTATGGAATTTCGAGTTGAAACCTATGCCAATATTTAGTACCTAATTTGTACCTCAAAAATTAGAATTAGTACCCCTCAGGGACCGGAGATATAAAGCTCGTAAAAGTGCCGGGCCAGGGACATGGTCAAATGACATATCGATTTTCGAGTTGAAACTTATGCCAATATTTAGTGCCTAATTTTTACACCAAAATTTAGAATTAGTACCCTTCAAGAAAGGTGCATGTCGCTGGCCCGGCACCTATGGCATTTTGAGTTGAAACCTATGCCAATATTTAGTACCTAATTTGTACTAATTTGTACCTCAAAAATTAGAATTTGTACCCCTCAGGAACCGGAGATATAACGCTCGTAAAAGTGCCGGGCCAGGGACATGGTGGCCCGGCACCTATGGAATATCGGGTCGAAACCTATGCCAATATTTAGTACCTAATTTGTACCTCAAAAATTAGAATTTGTACCTCTCAGGAACCGGAGATATAAAGCTCGAAAGATTGCCGGGACCGGAAGTTCCAGCTCCCTGGCCGACACCAATGGATTTTCGAGTTGAAACTTATGCCAATATGTAGTACATGATTTGTACTAATTTGTACACCAAAAATTAGAATCTGTACCCCTCAGGAACCGGAGATATAAAGCTCGAAAGTCCGCTACCGGAAGTTCCATCTCCCTGGCCGACACCAATAGATTTTCGAGTTGAAACTTATGCCAATATGTAGTACATGATTTGTACTAATTTGTACACCAAAAATTAGAATCTGTACCCCTCAGGAACCGGAGATACAAAGCTCGAAAGAGTGCCGGGACCGGAAGTCCCATCTCCCTGGCCGACACCAATGGATTTTCGAGTTGATACCTATGCCAATATTTAATACATAATTTGTACTAATTTGTACACCAAAAATTAGAATTTGTACCCCTCAGGAACCGGAGATATAAAGCTCGAAAGAGGCCCGGGACCGGAAGTTCCATCTCCCTGGCCGACACCAATGGATTTTCGAGTTGAAACTCATGCCAATATTTAGTACATAATTTGAACTAATTTGTACACCAAAAATTATAATTAGTACCCCTCAGGAACCGGAGATGTAGGACCATGTCGCTGGCCCGGCACCAACGGAATTTCGAGTTGAAACCTGTGCCAATATTTAGTACCTAATTTGTACTAATTTGTACCTCAAAAATTAGAATTTGTACCCCTCAGGAACCGGAGATATAACGCTCGTAAAAGTGCCGGGCCAGCGACATGGTCAAATAACGTATTGGTTTTCGAGTTGAAACCTATGCCAATATTTAGTACATAATCTGTACTAATTTGTACACCAAAAATTAGAATTTGTACCCCTCAGGAACCGGAGATATAAAGCTCGCCAGAGTGCCGGGACCGGAAGTTCCATTTCCCTGGCCGACACCAATGGATTTTCGAGTTGAAACTTATGCAAATATTTTCACATTTAAACCTGCTATTAAAAAAAATGGTTAAATATAATGAATATAGAAAATTGACTGGTAACTCATAGCACAGGCGGATCTACGGGGGGGGAGGAGGGGGCTTTCGGGCTGAAGCCCTCCCCCCCCAAAATGGTAAAATATAACCATGTTTTATCGAAAACAATATTAAAAAAGTATCTCTTAAAGTATTATTGTTCGTGTAATTACATTTAAAAGGGCTTTAGGAATCACTTAAACACCATTTCATATAGGTAGTTAGTTTCTTTCTTTTTTCCAAAGTAATTATCGTTAATTTTATGAAAAAAACAACTTTCGGGCTGAAGCCCCCACCAAAAAAATAAATCCTGAATCCGCTAGTGACTAATAGCGAAAAATGGTAGGAAGCTATGCTATGTAAGAAGCTCGGCTGTTTAGCCGAGAGCCCCCGACCTTCGCCGATCCTCTCCATTTACTGATATCCGATAACCCTCTGAACATTTTATAAATTACCGACATCTCTGGCTTTCATATTGTTAGTTTAACTTTTAAGTATCACTTATC
Organism: Nezara viridula; assembly: GCA_928085145.1. Classification (NCBI taxonomy): domain Eukaryota; kingdom Metazoa; phylum Arthropoda; class Insecta; order Hemiptera; family Pentatomidae; genus Nezara; species Nezara viridula. The sequence continues at coordinate 20,203,262 of OV725077.1, forward strand.
TATAAATTTTTAAAAAGGTTTTCTCAAGAAATCTTGAGGATTTACTAATATAAACCTAATAATATGCAATACTTACTAACATAAATTATTTTTTTCGATAAGTTTCGTAATAAATGTTTGTGATAAGAGACAGAATTTTTCCAAAAGATTCATATTCCCGACAGTGATTAGAATTGTTTGATACTATACACAGTCGTAAAAGAAAATGATAAGTGATGCAAATGTATACGTTTAATTTATTCGATGGGCGTCAAAAACATGGTAATGAATTGTTTTAAATGAATTTATATCGTCGTTTTCACTTCGATTTCCTATCAAATTGCCCAGCATTAATAAAATACCTATTTACTCTAAGGTTGGTAAGTGAAAGTTGTGTGATGCGCTCACTGCACCAGATTTTTATTTTATGAAACCTTGCCATATCAAATGGTAAATCGATGTGAAAATGACATTCTAACAGACCTCAGGAAGGAATTAATATTACATTATGTATATATTCCTGCCTCTATGTAATGTACATTAAAATCACTGATCTAGGCGTTCTCTAACGGTAGTCAGATTGATAAACATTTGAACAGTATGCTGCTTTGAGTAATTTAATATAATTGATATTTAACAAAACAAAACCTATCAAATATGCCTTTTATGAAAGGTCCAGCTCCGATCAGGAGAACTTTAAAGTATTTAGAAAGTGGTAAACTCATATTAAAAGACAGGGTTCAAGTATTTTCTATAAACTATAATAACTTTGGAAAACACCATGAAGGTGCCAGGTAACTTGCTGCTTGATCATATTTAGAAATGATATTTATTTTATACAATCTGCCTCAATTTAAAGGTTTATTCATTAAATGTTTCATACAATATTTAAATGAAAAGATTCTGTAGTCAATAGTTGAATAATGGCATTTACAGAACAATTTCCATGTAAATTCGTCATAGTTGAGAAGAATTTAACATCCTGAAGATCTGTTTTTGTTAAAGCTCTATGAATTTATCCATATACATAACTATCTCTCAATTTGTGTGGTACAATTGTAAGTCCACTTTCATTGGTGGTATAAGATCTCATTATCACATCATATATGGAATCCTGAGAATGACTGACTGCTTGAAAGTAGACAGAAGTGACTAAACCCTCTGGTAAAATCTTGATTCCCACTGAAAAGAACCCCTATGGGAGTTTGCTTATCTATTTATAGTGGTTTCATTATCACGGATGTCACTAAAGCTCATTAACACATCAATTTTAACCAGTATAGACTATGATGAAGTCATAAATTTTGATTTAAATAAACTCTGTGAACATGTCAATCATTGGCTGTTCTCAGAATCCTATTTTCCCCTAAAACAAGAGATCTGTGCCCAGTATACAAGTTGGAGTTATATGATGTCGGGCAGCCTGATGAATTGAAGGTTTTAGTTCAAGTCCTGTTGTAGGTGGAACTTTTAACTTAGTCATTAATCCCATGTCTTGTACTCTGGCACGGGCAAAGCTCTGAATAACCTTAAAAGGTAAAAATAATATACATATTATAAATAAAAAATAATGTTAGAGTGACTTATAGTGATATCAGAACATTATTAGTTGATATGTATGACTTTTTAATATGTAGATGGGAGGGATCTATTTAAATAAAATTTGCTTTTGTTAAAATCTTATCTTTACTTTAAACTTAAACATTTACATGTATGTTAAAAAATTGATTCAGTAATGTAGAAATGTATTTTAAAATATATTCAATAATTTACCAATTTCTGACTATGTTTCCTTCATTAATACTTGACTATTATTTAGTGTAACATAAGATTTTATAGCAATACATATAAGTCTACTAATTAAATAAATTTGTTTATAATTTATATGCGAGTGTGTGAATAGTCTGTGGTACAGGCCCCTTTTCATGAAATTATTAACATCCGATTAATTTAGCTGTTTTTTTTATCTTCATTTACTTTTAGTATTATTGTTTTGCTGTTTGATTTATTTTTATTTACAGTGTAAATGAGCTACTCTATCACTATTGCTAATGTCCTTAATTGTGACAGAATGTAATATTCAATTTCAAAGAAATATGAAAAAGAAAATTATTAGATTATAAAGTTGATTATGTTTTTTGGGATTACTGTGCAAAAATTGTCAAAGGAAATATTTATTGAAAATTGTAATTATTGTATCATTAAAATGTATTTTAGCCACCATCTATTGCTTTGCTGACGATACTGCAATTCTTTCTTCCCAATAAAGAGAATTTAATCATAATATTTCCGTAATAACTGATTATATCAAGGTAATGTATTAAAGAATTTTTATTGAGAATTTGAAGTACTTTAATTTTGTATAGTATGATATTTGCGTCAAACCTCATAGTTGTTGAGATAATCACAAAAAAAACTGAAAAAAAAATTAGTTATTGTCTTTCTCTTCCCCTCATAAAAATTCGACCCCAGAATCTTCGGAAATTTTTACCAGCTCTTAGGAGAAGCGTCTTGAAAAATGTTTGACGAAATTTAACTTCTTTTTTTTTGGATGTTTCGGCTACTTAGTAAAGTTAGTGTAATAAGTACGTAGATTTTTTTTTTTTTTCAAAAACGCCCCAATATTTTTGTATGCCACTATGACCATTTGATTGTACTCATCTTTTTACTAACCATTAATGTGAAAATCAGCCGGATGTTTATAAATTTTCACAATGTCGTTCTGACGACTTGTTGGGGTTGTAGATCATCCCAAACGCCCCAATATTTTTGTAGGCCACTATGACCATTTGATTGTACTCATCTTTATTAACCATTAATATGAAAATCAGTCGGATGTTCATAAATTTTCACGTCGTTCTGGCGACATGTTGGGGTTGTAGTTCACACCAAATGCCCCAATTCTGAGAATTTTCGTAGATAAAATAGCCTACACTTGTAGGCTAGGACAAAATGAAGTTTTAGGCGGATGTTAATAATTTCATGAAAAGGGGTCTGTACCATGGACTAGTATGCAAGCATACACAGATGTTTTATCTATCTTAATAAGTTAACAATTTTTTTTTCTTATTTTAAGAGACTTTATTTTTTGGCACTTACCACAACTGCAATATAAAAATCCGAATGTGCAAGTAATCACTTTCAGGAACATGACACCAACCCCTTTTATTCGATGTTACTATGGTATGTATTTGTTCCCCATTGGAATTATTTGTGTTATTTATTTTTTTAAAGTTATTTATTTTTTCTAGATAATGGTGAAGACTTATTAATAGATATTGACAGTCAAAAGAAAGAAGATATTCTCCGCCACCTAATTAGTGTTGTTGGAAAATCAAAGTAAATATTAACTAGCATTATTTTTATTATAAGTTTTAAATGTGAGTAAAAAGCAGTTTTGTTCTAATCAAGAAATGACTAAAGAAGATCAGATGCACTACATTACATTTAAATGTTTAATAATTAATTTTCAATTTGATAACCTTTTATTCAGATTAAGTTGATTTTGATTAGTGAGAGATATACTGATGAACAGATATTTATGAATTGTTACTCCCATTATTCACAATCGTCTTCTTAAAAATTTTAACAACTAGCTTTGCTTTAAATCAGAAATTTTTAACATCTCTGAGTTTTGGAGAGTACACACTAGACATTTTAGTTGGCTGATTAAATTATCTGATGTGCAGTTCGATTTCTTTTGAACTACAGCCCAACTCCTCAATCAGGGATTCATTATTTAAGGAATTTTTAATTCACACCCTATACCCTTAAAATGGCTGTGCATGTTGGCAACGAGGAGTCTTATAGAATTATAATAACTTGAATTTTAGTTTAGTCATTGAATTGTTTCTAAATATTACTAAGAGAGAAAACATCTGTTGTAAAACAATCTCCAGTTGTTAACTTTGATATTTTAGTGACTAAGATGATTTAACGGATAAAAACCAGGGATTATTCATATTCTTTTTGCATTATACTTGCACTCTGATTCTTATCACCTCTCTGTACACTTGTAAAAATAATATATTTAGGTTAATTGTATTATAAATAAAGAGATGCATTAATTTTGTCCAGGAGTTTAGTTAGTATTATTATTATTAATGAATTTTTTTGTTTTGACAATTTAAGGAAGGTGCTACAAACAGAAATGAGAATTTTACAGAAGATTGATAATCCTGCCAACTTTGGGTATGGCTGCAGTAGGCACTGCTTCTGTGAAATCCCTGGTCAAGTTCCTTGCCCATCGGTTGTACCCCTACCCAAGCATATGAGGGGCAAATACATTTATTCCAAGGATACCTAGATAATTTAATATTTTTATTATTAGCCAAAATGTTCGCTACATTAAATGTATATCTATTTCTGTATACCTCTTAATAAAGAACTTCTTTTAAGTTATTTACATTTTTTTGTTCATTCTTTTATTGAATTAATAATTAAGAAGTCTGGTGCTGGACGCACATCACACAACTTTCACTTACTACCCTCTTAGCAGTAATAAGTATTTTTAGACAAAGGGGAAGTAAAAGTAAAAGTTATAAACGCTATATTGATTTATATTTCATTTTGGATATTTTTATTTGTTTTAAGTACCCTTATGTATACAAATCTTAATATTTATATTGCTGTAATCTATGCAATTAAATATTAAATAATACCAATGAAAACGTTTAGAAAAACAGTATATGTATACGTACCACATAATATTGTCAGAGTCCGTATTATATCAAGTTCATGTTACTAAATCTTCAGGCCAGTTCAGCCGCGCTCGTATCCCTTTGGTTCTTTCATTACAACTATTCTCTGTTACGATGTCTTATTTCTCCTTTAATTATCAAATGCTTTCATATTTTATATTTAACTATTTGTTATATTAGAGATCAATGTAAAATGGTCAATTGTATCAAATAAAATAAAATTAAAGGTACTTCAAAGGAAGCTAATATTGAAAATTAGCCATTTAAGCCCTGTTAGAGAACATTAATGACAATAAAACCTACATACATTAAAAACTGTTTAATTTTACGCTGATATAATGAATTTAATCAGAATTGTTGGAGCCGTTTTGGAGAAAATAATAAAAAATGTGTTTCATCGACAATATAAAGTGCCACTTCCGGTTAGCCGATTTTGATGAAAAAGGTGCTGTAACATCTCAGATATATACAAACCTTAAATATGCAATTTCACTTTCATACGAGTTTGTTTTTGAGCTAGACCTGGCACATACATACACCTGGTACCATAGACCACTTTGCGGAACTTGGTTATTTGGACTCAGGAAACATCATAACATGTCTTTCCGTTGAAAACTCAGATTCGAAAATTTTCATGATCACAATACCAAAAAAAGAAAATATTTTATGCTATGGCTTACTTTTTTTACCCAACTACAGAACAGCAGCTAGAAGGGTAATGAGTTTTGCCTGTCCGTTAGTAAAGTATTTAACAAGCATTGCAGGGATAGATGAAGGGGGCGTATATTGATGATGATAATAATTAAATATGTTAAATATTAAATGCTTTGCAAAAGCAGTCTCATTATTTAATAGTTATACTTCTCATATAGAGAAGGTAACCTTACAATTAAACATAACTAGTAGAAATACTCTAAGGTAATATATTGAAATACTCCATCCTCAAAATATATTTTAATAAATGTTAAATTAAACAATTCAAAAGAAATATTAATAATGTATTCGGAGGGTAAAATGAAATCAGTTTATATACAAATAAATAAATATTACAAACTAATGCTTCATCGAATAGGGTTGATGCCTTATTTGTTTAGACTTAAGCTCAGTTGATTTTGACCCTTTGCAATTTAATTGGCGAAGGGAAGCTGAACTAGTTGTTGGAATATTAATATTAAATTCTTCGGACCCACTGTGTTCCATCATTTTCAGTTTCATTTCTATCGCTTTGATTTGCATCTGTGGGCTGAAAAAAAATTTATAATTAAATTATAATGGTTAAAATTTAATGACTAATGGACAATTATACCATTCACTTTACTAATTATACGCTAACTCACTAATCAATTTTTTATCAATAAATCTAATCTAGACTAATTAAATTGATTATACCTGATCTTCTTCTCCTTTTTATTAACACTTAAAACTGAAATTACAGTAGCATCAATCTTCTTTTTTGTATCTTCAACCTAAAAAGTTAATAAAATGTTATTATAATACAAAATTCACATATAAACTTTTGTAAAAAAAAACTTTGACGAATAAATAGATGGTAACAATTGTTGTAGTATAATACCATTGTTACCATCTATTTACTTCAGTTTAGGATCTTGTTACTTAGCTTATTCGGTTTATATTTTAATGTACTTATTGTTTATAATTTTAATAAGTTTATTCACATTGTTTATAATTTTTGTCTAAGTATTATGTAAATTCCACAATTTTCTATTTTTTTGTATCTTGTCCGTTCTAGCCCTGAAGAAGACCTGCAAAGTCAGGTCGAAACGTTCGCTTCTAATAAAATATTTTTGTCACTATTTAGCCTATTTATGACCGCCACACTGGACCATCTTCTTCCTTTTTGAATAGAAATTATTTCTTAGCAATGTTGGGCAATTACAAAATTTTTGAAGTGCATTTTTAACAAAGCTGAATCTTAAAGCTTACCGGTGACAAATCATTAATTCCATTAAAATAACAAAAACCCTATTTATTATATCGACGGTAGGCAATAAAACCTTGTAACTTCATCTGTTTTTGTAAACCACATAACTCCAATCTCTGAGCTATACTTGGAGAGATTTAAAAGTACATCTGTATATTTAACCTCTATATGATTATGGTTTGTACGACTATTAAAAATATTAAACTCTTATTTGCCATTGCAGAGTTTACTAAAATGGAGTTACGAGATTTTCATTGCCTGCCATAGATAGGACAAAAGTTGTCATACTAATTGTAAGTGGATAATGTTGAGATTTCTCATAAGAGAAAATTTATCAAATTATTCAGTAACTTAATTTTCTAAAATGTTACATGATGATTTTTCGAAATAAACCAACGATAACTAATTATTCAAATATAATATCGGATCTAGAATTATTAAACTGCAATAAATATATTTAAGATTATAAACAGATGTTTTACACATCCATGAAATATTTTTACATTTTAATTCTTCTTTCAAGTACAATAAAATAGTGTTTAACCAACGTCCTGGCATCGTTTGGATGGATTTTTTAAACTTAAAAATAATTTTAAAAATTTATATTTAGTTAGGAAATTTCGTTTAATTTCCTTAGAAACATGTGATTTCAGTAAAATAATTTTAATTTTCAGTATTATTTATAACTTTTTCGTCACTCCCTATTACCTTCTACAACTTTCGGTATTAGACATTGTTTTGTCTAAAATTTATATTATATTATTAGATGAAGTATAAATATAGCCTCAAACAATAAAAAATATATTGATAACCCGTTATTCATAGAAAAAGAACAAAAAAAGAAACCTTTGCCGTTACAATTCTTGACTGGTCTTGGATTCAATCTTGGAAATTTTTTTTTAAAATGAACTATTTTCTACCCAAGTGAACATAGTGACATGTAGCCAGGTTAAAGATATGTAATGACTTGTAGATTCCTCTGTGAGATTAACTATGATATAATACTTAATAATGTGTTTCATTGCTGTATGTATCGTGAAAAGACTTCCTAACAAATTATTTTGAAGATTTCTTTAAATTGTCATAAAAATGAAATTGAAAATAAATAAGATGAGTAATAAAGGACAAATAACAATCATATATTACTTGTTGTTGAACTATTTAACCATATAAGTTAAGATAATTTTATTTGATTTTGCTCTCTCAAACAGAAAATTGAAATCTATAACAGTAAAGATAATTTGAGATAAAAATACAAAAATATTAATTCTGAACTCACTTTCTCAAGGCTATGTGCCCATTTAACAGAGATATGCTTAGATCCGATCTTCTTTCCATCTAGATCTTTCATCATCGATTCTGCATCTTCCTTATTCTTAAACGTGACAAAACCATATCCTCTAGGTTGCCCAGCGAGTGGACCACTCTTATGAAAAAGAAGGTCAAACTTCTCAATGGTTCCATATTTTTGTAGAATTTTTAGTAGTTGAAACCAATTGCAAAAAAAAACAAAAATAAAATAAAATAAATAATTGATTAAAAAATGGAATTAAATCTAAGTTTTATTTGAATTGTTGACAGTTAGTTGTTCTTATCAAGATAAATAAATTGTACAGGAAGATTAAATAATGACATTATTAATTTATTTTCAAAAGCATTGCAGTCTTTTTTTTTAAGTTAACTTATGTAAATTAGTCAGTTTTATTAAAATAACTGATATATTTTTTCTCTCTTCCATGTTGAGTTCACGTTAGACTACATTTTTCAATAAAAATATTTAAAAATAGATATGACAATGCTTTTGAAAATGAGTGAATTTGTTGAGTAGTAATACAATGAACGGCTGTAGATTCAGTAATATAGATTTTTTTGGGTTTTTTTTTTTTAGGAGTGATAATTGTTTCACCCAGTTGGATACAATATCATAACGAATAATCAAAAGTCGAACAAATATCACTTCTTAAATACAATAATGGTCTTAGAAACAGATCTATACCTTATAGGAAATAAAAGTCTGAAGTTAGTTTAGTTTGATTTGGAGCTATCATAATTTAAGGATTTTATACTTTAAAGAAACTCACTCAGTGATTCGAATATCTAAATTTCCTATCCATAGTCTTCTTTCCTCAATCATAGTGCCAGGTGCAACACTTGGAATTGGAATAGGTGTTATTAATGACTGTAAAAAAACATTAATAAATTAATAAGCAATTAAATTGTAAGAAAAATTACAGCAATAGATCGCTAAAGGAGAAAAATTATGTTAGTTTCAATTAGTATGCACGAGTTTGCCTTTGGGTATGCAAATAATCATGGGCGAGTTATAGTCTACCAGAGTCATGCCTACATTGAACCCCAAAATAGCCGATGATGTCCAAAAGAAATATGGAAATTACTTGATGATGACGACGACCTGTGCAGATAAGAGCACAACTTGTTAAGACCCCAATCTCAACTGAAAAAGACTCGTGATGTGACGTGTGATGTGAAGACAGAAGATGTGAGGAAGTACTGTTTCAAGGCCAACGATTGTGCAGGGAGGTGATTAGGCCTATATCAGGTTCAACCGCCAGGTTTTTCCCCTCAAATAATTATTTAATTAAGAGTAACTACTTTATATAGGCTGGGTGTACCACAGGAGGGTCTCCCCACCCCAGGATCGATCCACGGCTGATGAAAAATTACTAGTCATCAGCCAGATTTGCATCTGGGACCTTAAGCTCTGGAAATCAGTGATTACCCACTGAGCTTTCCCGTTCTCTGAAAAAGACCCCAGGGTTTGTTAATTGCCTTGTTAATCATAGTGAAACCACACATAATCATAATTCTTAACTCAGCAATTTCAGAATTTGATAACAGTATGATTCGAGTGATCTAGACCCATTAATGAACTAGTACCAAAATTTATCATAAATGAAGCAACTAAAAGAATATTAACCCTTATGTAGACACCCTGGACTAGTTGGATTATTTTGCCTTCTGCTTTGCTGAATTTCATCTAATATTTCCTCTTATCTTATGTTTTGAAATGCTTCAACTAGATTCCAACTTGAGGAGGCAAGGTAAATATTTTAGGTAAGGATCCTAGGCAAATCCCCGACCCCAACTAACAAGAATCCGTCAGGTTTATTTATAATAAACTAATAAGTTTATTTATCTCTAGAACAAGTGAAAATCAAGAATTGTGATCTAAAAGCAGTAATAATTTTAATAACCATTAATATTCACAATAAATAGGATTGTCATTGAGAGATATTTAAATTGCTCAATAATGAAAATTTTCTTCAGAATGCCATCAACGCTTTGATAATTGGGTTGCGTAACTTGCATCATAAAGAGGGTGGACCTCTTTATAGTTAATTTTGAAAATTGAGGTTTTACTAAGCCGGTAGTCTCGGTGGCCAGTTATTTCATGCAACATGCAATACTTTTTGTTGAAAATTAGTAATTGCTTTCGCCAAAAAAGCAATTATTATTATTTGCATTAAACCTTAACAAAACAAAATTAATTTCATAACATAATTCATTTCAGGGTGAAACGATGGCAACACCAGATTGGTACCTTGACGCAATGGACAAACTAGTTGGGAAGGCCTAAAAAATAATTTGGTGATAGCAATTGATAATATCCAATAAGTTCTGCATATTGCAACAGACCAATAATTACAAGATAATGAATAATGGAAATCGTCAAAAAAAAAAATATCGTGAAATAGCATTCAGAGATGTAATAATTAATAGTTTTTATCTATTGCTATTTCTTTTTCACAGATCTATAATATATGTACAAGTTCGATTCAGGTTTCATGATGTGTAGCCCAAATTTCGAATGTAAGTCGGCTATATAACTGAACATGGTTAGGGTTATAGTACAGGGAAGTACTTAAATGGGGAAAGTTAATAGTAACTAACTCAAGAGATCGGTCGCCTTCGTTCTCTTTCGGATAAAACCGAACGCATTCGGTACTCCATGAACAAATGTGAACGAAATGACTGTGAGCCATGCATAACTCTTGTGTACTAGTACCCCATTGTCACCCCACATCTACATTTTATTTAATGGTTTACTACACTACAATATATTCACATAAAAATATTTATGAAAATTTTAAAATGTATATTTTCAAAGAATTTTAAATTATATTTTGAAAAAAAAAAAAAGCAATTTTAAATATTTGTTTTTTTTCTTTAGTTCATTTATGAGATCTTTACAGTTGTCTATTTTAAAAACGAGTTAACTTATAACAATAAAATGTCACATTTTCCTAAAACTGTACCAATGTACAACTGTGCCTTTTTTCTAGAAAATCTTGGTAAGGTTCAGACCTTGTGTTGAAATGACATAGAATGACCCTCACGTGAATAAAAGTGTTAAATATTAGAATATTTAGGTACTGCTTCAAGTCCAAACTAGAAATAACTCTTAATAAATTTAATTAGATAAAGATTTATGTAGACTTAAAACTTCAAATATTTGGTTAATAATAATTTTACATCACTAAGCTATTTTATAAATAAAATTCAGGAACTTAAAAACTCTACACAGACTAAGAGATAAGGCTAATTCTACACTAAGTTTTGAGATCAAAATAACCATCACAAGTAAACTGTTTAATTTTTAAAAATGTAAAAATAATAAGTTATCAATAGAGTAAACAGAATAAATGACCACACATACAAATTGATAAACGTAAACAAAGATTAAATATGTATACTCACCATCATAATTTGAAATTTTAGATAGGTCTGTTAAAAATTTGGGGTTTATCAATTCTTTTTTATTAAAACAAAATTACATACTGAAGACTAGAATTACACTACACTAGGCATCGTGAATTCCATTCACACAAAAAAAGTGATTAAAACAACTAATTAGAAACTATTGACAGCCATACCTATTTACAAGTTAAACTACTTGATGCTAAACAAAGAATTATAATTAAATGATACTCAAGAAAGCAAGTTCAGTATAGGTATAATCCAAAGAGAAAGGAAAACTTATTTGATATTGCGAAATTCTTTCTTGACTTGAGTATCTTCAACTATAATCATACTTATAGAAACGTTTTTTCAAAATCTACTATGAAGGAGCCATTATAGTATTTTTCATGAATGTGGACTACCGCGTATAATCAATGGACCCTGTTGTGACAGTGAATTAATACCTTCTCTTGAACTCCTTCATTTATTCTTTTATTTTTCTATCAAAAGTGCTTTCTGAATTAAGGTATATCAAATATGTTTAATTTATTTTCTTATGAAATCATGTTCTGAGCTACTATAGCAGATTTTCTTTATAGGCTTGCCTCACGGGCGGATATACGGTGGGAGGGTTTCCGGGCTGAAGCATCTCCTCCCCCCCAAAAAATGGTAAAATATAACCACATTTCACGGAAAAATATATTAATATAAAAAAATTATCTCTTAAAGTATTATTGTTCCTGTAATTACATTTAAAAGGACTTAAGGAATCACCAAGGACAAAGGAAGGAATAGATAGTTAGCTTCCTTCTTTTTTTCCAAAGTAATTATCGTAATTTTTATGAAAAAAAAGCTTTCGGGCTGAAGCCCCCATCCCCCAAAAATTAAATCCTGAATCCGCCAATGGCTTGCCTTGATTTTTTCCATAAATCGCTGTCTTTTAGGCTAGATTCAATCGATTCATCGATGAGTATAGAAACGGTTTGATGGATTTCTGATGCCATAGATGAGTTTAGGAATGTTGAGTTCAAAAACTTACCCTATAGTTATTGGTAAGCTAATGGCGAGATTCTTAATACAAATTTTATTTCATGACTGAAATTCATCACAAATGTCATCATTTAACGCTGAGTTCATGAACGACTCCAATAGCCGAAGGAGCCGTTGGGCCATTGGTGATTCAATCTATGAATAAACAAATGCACTGCATTCCCCCGATGTGCCAAGGTACAGTCTGATAGATTTCTGACCCATCAAAGTACTTAACGTTGTTTAGAAAGTTGCTCGTCCCAACTGCTATTGGGGATAGTTTATAATCAATTTATGTTTAGGTCTGTTTTAAAATTAGACGATTCAGTAGGTAAGTATTACGCTACAGTAAGTTTACGGGACAGTCTAGGCCGAGGAATGGACCCCGGAGGGAGGATAGAAAATGTCATGGGTGTGGAAAGCCAGGACATTTGGTAGCACAATGTCCTCGCACTAGATGTTTTGAGTGCGGGACCGAAAGGCATATTGCGAGACATTGCCCATACATGTTTCGTAGGAGAGAGAGACCTCAAGAGGAGCCGATGGAGGTGAACGTGCAGAAGATGAGAAAAAGAGCTAAGATGCAGCAGAGGGGCAGATCTTCGGAGGAGGCAAACGATGCTTCGGGAACTTCGGAAACGGAGACGGACGAACCAGGCAGCAGTGGAGGCGAAGGAGGCAGGAGCAGCCAACGGAGCGAGCAGCGACGAGCGACGGCATTAAGGAGGAAGTGGGGCGGCATCCGAGAAGTGTGTCCGCAGAGAGACGACCGCACAGCAACATGCAACAATGTCAGAGGTAATCCATGCTGGTAGCCAATCATTGAAGTAGAAGGGGGAGTAAAGTGCCTTGTGGACACAGGGAGCTCGAGTACTATTATGACCCAAGGGGCGCTAGGGAAAGTGTGCGGAAGCGAGAGGGCACTCCGGATACCAAAATGCGACTGACAGTTAATCACTCTGGGTGGTCCCTGTAGTGTAGAGGGGGAAGCGACAATCAGGCTTGATCGGTGGGCAGAGAAAGAGGGCGATCTAAAGGTGCACGTGGTAGGAAACGTGACGCGAGAATATCAAGTCATAGTAGGTTACGATCTGTTAGGGCAGGTAGGGGCGAGCATTAGAAACAGTAGAGGAGCCTGGAGTATTAGGCTGGGGAAGAGGAAGTTTGAATGTATAGGGGTCGCGAGAGATAGAAGGGTGCGGATAAGAGCAGTGAACAGGGTTGAGGACTGGAGGAAGTCGTTACAAGCGGAATTTGAAGATATTTTCTTCAAGGAGGGCGAGGTATTGGGAGTAACAGGGAGAACGGCGCATGAAATCCCACTAAAGCAGGATAGGGTAACCTACGTGAAGGAAAGGAGATAGCCGCAGGCGCTGAGGCAGCATATTCGGGAGTAATTAGACAGTCTAAAGGAGCAAGGGATCATAGTCGATAGCACCTCACCATTCAATAGTCCCCTGTGGGCAGTGAAAAAGAAGGGAGCACCGGGGGATAATAGGGAAAAATACAGGGTGGTAGTAGATTGAACGACAACTGCAAACTGAACGACAACACATTAGATGAGAAGTACACGATCCCCAGATTTGAGGACATACTCGATAGGTTGAGTGGGGCCGTGGTATTCAGCACGTTGGACCTCAAGGCTGGATATCACAAATACGGATGCACCCAGAAGATCAATACAAAACGGCGTTCACATTCGAAAGGGGGCATTATGAATTCAACAGAATGCCGTTTGGACTGAAGAATGCGCCCATAACGTTTCAACGTCTAATGGACGAATTTTTGAGGGGTATTGACGACTCGCTATGTCAAGTATATATGGATGACCTGCTGATTTTTTGCAGAACGGAAACCGAACACGTGGGGCATTTGAGATCAGTATTCGAAAGGCTGCGGCAATTGGGGCTGAAACTGTCAAGCGAGAAGTCCCTGCTGGGACAAACGCGGATCAAGTTTTTAGGCCACACTATTTCTAGGGAGAGGGTCAAACCTGATGCGGCGAAGGTGGAGGGAATCACACGGATGGCGGTACCACAGGACGTTAAAGGGATCCGTAGGCTTCTCGGAACGCTTAACTATTACCGGAGATTCGTACCTGAGATGGCAGAATATTTGGTCCCCATCAACAATTTGCTGAAGAAAGGCGCGAAGATTGTGGTGACACCAGAAATGGAGAACAATATCCGGAAATGCATGAATAGATTACAAACAGAACCCGTGTTGACGTTCCCGGATTTTGAGAAGCAATTTAATATCACCACCGATGCAAGCGAATATGCGTTAGGGGCAGTTTTATCCCAGAGCGGAATTGAGGGCGAATGTCCGATAGCATACGCAAGCCGACGGCTTACGAGTACGGAATCGCGATACAGCGCTTTGGAAAGGGACTTACTTGCGATAGTGTGGGCTATCGACCATTTCAGGCCATATATATTCGGGAGGAAGTTTCGAGTCCACACCGACCACAAACCCCTTCAGTGGGTAGGGAAACTAAAGGAAACCTCGGCTAGGGTCACGAGATGGAAGGAATTCCTTAGTCAGTATAACATAGAGGTGGTGTATAAGCCGGGAAAGGAAAACGTGGTGGCAGATTGGCTCTCTAGAGCCATCATGATCAACGCGGTAGAAGAGGACAGGGGAGGACCATCGCGGGATGTGCGCCAATTTTTGAGTGAATGGACTCCTGATGGCGAAGGGGCAGATGATACCGTCGGTATAGAGGACAGAGAGGAGTCCCCAGAAGAAGAGAGCTCAGCGGATGAAAGAGCAGCAGAGATGGATGAGATAGACAAGATTATTAACGACAAGCATCGCCAGGTGATCTGGAAAACGAGAACAGCGGGGGCTATGAAAATAGATTTCAGGAAATATGGGAAAAGTAGGATTCACGTCATCTGGTCGCAACCCGGGGCAAGTGAAGAGCAAATCCATAGGGCACTGAAGGACGCCACGGAAGCGGGAAAAACGCACTATCTCTATGTTGGGAATAATACGATATGGGACAAAATAAAGCGAATGTGGAGATCCGAGCGAATAGGCGTGGATAGGACATTCATCCGTTGCAAGTATTCAGTGGAAACGATACAAGACGAGGAGCAACAAAAAGCAGTCACATTGGCATATCACCAGGGAAAAACCAACCACCGAGGCGTGAACGAGAGGTTGCAGGCATTACGTCGAAAATATTTCTGGTAGGGCATGAAAAGATCCATCCAAGAAACTGTAGGGAAATGCGAAGTATGTATGCGCACAAAATATGATAGACACCCCCTCCCCTCCAGAGGAATCCAGGAGGAGACACCTACAGGGAATATGCCGCTACAGGATCTCCAAATTGATACATTCACATGAAGAGGGTTCAAGTGGGTTACTATAATCGACGTCTTCAGCAAAATAGCTATGGCACATCAGGTCATGGACAAGTCAGCCAACGCAGTTGCGGAAGCCCTACAAACCTGGGTGCAGTTCTACGGGGTCCCCGAGAGGATCACATCAGACGGCGGTAGGGAGTTTGACAATGCCGCGATTAGGGAGGAGGTGAAACGATTAGAGATTGTTTTGCACTACAACACCCCGGGACATCCTAAAAGCAGAGGCGGCATCGAACGGTTACACAGTACATTGATTGACCACATCCGTGTATATCAGGGGGAGAAAGGGTTGGAGCCGGATGTCGCAATGAAAAAAGCGGTAACAGCATATAATCATTCGATTTACTCCGTCACTGGATTTTCACCCGTGGAAGTAATACTTGGGATGCGCAGGTCAAGGCGGGATTATGGGGAAACAACGATTACCGAACCGTTAGTAGAGCAAATTCAGAGCAATAGGGTAGAGGTAGAGAAGACATGGGGAAAGGTAACGGCGAGAATTAAGCGAGAAAAGAAGAACATACTATGCCACTAGAAAAATACAAAATAGCGATATACAGGGCCCTCAGAGGGGGTCTCCTAATCATTCTACGGTCATAAAAAAGTACAAAACATTCATAATGGGGTCCAAAAAATATCCGGAAATAAACGAATACAAAACAATAATTTTTGGGGTACTAGAAAAAAATAAAACAAATAAATAAGTGAAGAAAAAAAAAGAAAGAAAGAAAAAAATAAATAAGTGTTTTGTGGCCCCTGGGAGGCCTCCTAGCTCAGGGGCATTCGGCGATCGTTGATTAGCCGATCTGGCTAGACCGGGCCTGATGAAAGTGGACCTGAACCTAAACTTTAATGACTCCATCACATCTCTCCTAATTATCAGTTTTATTCTTAATTTTTTTTTTAGATCTACCTTATTAAGCTGTGTGGAAAAATATGAGCCATTTGGGATTACTTTAATGTTTTAACACTTATGTACTTACGCTGTAAGTCTCTTAAATTCTGTTTACACACGGGAGTTTTCAGAATTCCATCTATTATATAATGGGGCTTGATAAAATAAATTTCAGCTTCTTTGATCACGAAAGGAGGAATCTTAATTAAAACCTTACAACATGATTCTTTTTTTTTTTTGCTGAAGGTCGAGATGATGAAAATGAATGTTAAGTTACTGTAGGTGGTAATCCACTCTGGTGTCGGAGTACCCTTCTGTGCCCCACCCGATTTCTATAAATTGGCCCCTCATAGGATTGGGGGAAAACCTTACTGTATCACCTGCTTGTGAAACCGGTGGTCAAGAAACTATAGCGGCAATGGTTTCATTACACAGTTATTATTATTTTTTTAAAATTTTTATATTCCATCACTACAATGCTTTGCCTATAAAATTGATATTGTAGTACTGAACCCCTATTACCCAACTGTTCTCGTTAATTTATTCTAAGAGCTATTATACTTGCTTTATTACTAGTACTTTGTTATTATTCATTGTAATAAGTCTTTTGGCCAGATTTATGGTTAATTTATATGAACAATACTGTTATTCTAAAGGGACCTAGTCCCAGAATAAAGATGATTTTTCTATTTCTATTTCTATATATTTATGTCTAACCCTCTTGTTTTTCTAAAAAGTAATCATCCATTGTACAATGGAAGTAATGTTTACATTATCGAAATTATTCAATTGTATAACTACCAGTTTCAAATGACATCGTTGCTAAGTTTTTATTTGTAAATTATCCATCATTAAAATTTCTAAAAAAACATTTAAAGAAATTAAATTATATTTAAATAAAAATATCGATTAAGCATAAGGTATTTAAAAATATTGTTCTATTCTTTGTTGAATAGGCAGTGAACGATTGGTACTTGGAGTGTTTGTAGGAGGCCGTATGTATTTGTTTGAATCAATATGATGGTCAGTAATGTTTATTTTTATTAAGAACATAAACATTTTGTTTCATGAAAACAACTGCATTATTTTATTTGGGTTATAATTAAGTTTAGTATTCCAAATAGGGTTGTATTTGTTTTTTATAGTGTAATTTGAAGTTATAAAAATATCTTCTTTAGTTGCATGTTAACTGTAATTTAAGATATTTTTTTTATTTATCATTTGTAAAATGATAAGTAAATGTTTTTGCCAACATTAATAATTCATATATTTATACTTAACACTGTGTTTGTGGTTATAATAATATGTACTGATTGTTTGTCTTTGTTTAAAATACTGAATGGATAAAATTTTTAAAAGTAAATAATTAAAATCACTGCTACTGTTTTTTCGAATTTTGCTAATCTTATTTACATTTGAGAGCAATTGATGTTTTTGATTTTGATCTACCCTAACTTTTTTTCTTGAACTTTTTCTCTAAGTAATTTTGAAACTTATGATGATCACGCTTGAAGTTTTTTAAATTTAATATTATACTTTATTACTTATCATTGCTAGTGAAAGTGGATTTAAACAAAGTATGTTTTGAAATATCCATGCTTATTGCGTTTTTTGGTAGGGCTTTGGATTGTCTGAATTTGGCAACTAATGTTACCCTTCGTCTAGCAGTTTGTACCTAGCACCTTGACTAGTGAAATTGATCTCATTCAGGAATTTAGAATGATATAGGTGGTTCTACTTTATATGTGTCAATTGATGCCTGGGCCAAAATCATATTGTAAATGAACTTTCGATTGAAAGATTAAGGCTAATTAAAATTTTGTTCATATATGTGTCGTGACTTAAACATTTTGTAATGTTAGTGGTCATTAAAATTAGAGTTAATACTACTTTAATCAGATCAGGACTATCCACTTCTCCTTGTTAAGGAGATAAAAACAAACCTCAAATAGGTTCTTTTCTATTAAAGCCAAAGTCATACCAAGCCTCTTCTCATTGGAGATTGATCCACTTTAGTCAATCATCAAATATTTTTTATAGCTCAGACCAAAAGTGGTTTTGATGTCAGAAATTCAGAGCTGGGTTCTATAAATTTATATAAATTGATTTAAAATAGTATTACTGTGTTTATGATGCTCCAATGCAAATTCTTGATTTTTAGGAAGTTGATGAAACAAGTGAGGGGAGCAGCAGCAATGTCGTTGCTGAACACTATAATACAATGCAGGATAAAGGGCTGGATTTTCGAAATACTAGCAGGATCTTATACTTGAGAAATTTTAATAATTGGATCAAAAGTATGCTTTTAGGTGAGATTATCTTGTACCATTATGTAGTTTTAAATATTCCTATCCAGGAAAATGATTGCATGATCCAATTTCTCATTTAAATTTCTATAAAGTCTTATTAATGACGATTGTGTTTATATATAATATATTGATCATGTTTAGCATTTATCAAAGATTGAATTTTTTTTTCCTGGTCTGACATCAGTTGATTTTGATCTAATATGGCTCATAGAATGATGTCTATGACTTGTCAGCAATATCTATTATTCATCTGATAACAGCAACTGTAGCATTAGTCTGAGTTATCAACATTCTGAGGTTAAACCTGGAATCTAGTTCAATGGTTGTTAAACCCTCCAGTAGAACTACTCTTCAGCATAAGCAAGACTTCAAACCATTTCTTTCACTGAAAATATTTCTTACCAATTGATGCGGAATACTTACAAAAAAGTAGATGTTATTTATTCTCTTTTAATATGATGGTTTGAATTTGTTTGCTGTCTGAATTATATTATTTTTATAACTTATCAACACCATATAGCACTATTTATTTTTATTTTTTATGCCATTGGCCACCTTAATTCAATCATCTTAAGGAAATAAATATTCGTCTTTCACCTTCTGAACTCCTCAATAATTAGTGTTCTAGACAGTTTTTACAAATGTGATTATAAAGACTTACTAGTAAAGAACTGGGAAGTGTTTTGATTATTTCTTACAGAGTTGTAGAGCCCTTTACAAAAAAATTGACATCTTATGAAAATTTTTAAAGCATCTTTTGAATATTCATTACATTTATATTTAAAAAATGAGTGCCAGTCCGATCATGCTATCTGAAAAAATGGCAGCTGATTTTAAGAATATTAGGCCAGTAACTTGAGGACTGAAAGGGAAAATTTATTGTGAAAAGTGTGGGAAAAGTTTTTTTTTTTTTTAATTTGTATATATATATATTTAAATATGTAAAAAACGTGTGTGTAACTAGATGATCAATAAACCAAAGTTTATAGATTGAAATGACTAGGAGTTCGCAGCCTGTTGCATTGGAGAGGAGGGGGCTTTTAATTCTGGCATTAATTCCTCACTCTCTCCTGGCCCGGGAAAATCTCCCTTTTAATCTAAACGGATAGTTAAAAAAAACAACAAATATTTGGTTTACTTATAAATTAGAGTCTCACCATTTAAAATGTGATATCGAACGAATGATTCTTTATCTTCTCATTCATACCAATTGTCTACTGTAACAGCATGTTTTTAAGAATAGTATGTTTGGAACAATTTCATCTCATAACTTATCTAAACCAGTTTACATGATCAAATTTTTTTTAATAAATGTGATTTTCTTCTGGGCTTTAATCAAAATACTTAATCCTGTAAACCAGACTTTAAATTTTTATTCTATGACTTCTGTTGATATTATAATAAATTAAAATTTTTACAGACTATATTGCTCAATAGTTAAAAGTTAGTTTAGAAAATATATTTATTCGTAAATATTATAGGAGAGTGTATTGAAAGCATTCAGGAGAACAAGCCACGAGGAAGCAGTATCAATGCAATGGATCTCTGTTGTGGGAAGGGAGGTGACCTACTGAAATGGAAGTTGGGTAATGTTAATCATCTGGTATGTGTGGATATAGCAGAGATCTCTATAGCCGACTGCAAGAAGCGCTATAGTCAGAACAGGCAAAGGACTCCTAACATCTTTAGTGCGGAATTCTTAGTCGCTGATGTCACCAAGGTGAGTGATTGAGTTTGAGCACTTTTATGTTATACAGCAGAGTCATAAATCTGATGTTTGGTGATCTGATATTAAAATTCTTTTCAGGAGAGCTTGACTGAAAAATATAGAAACCAGCTATCGGTGCAGTTGGATGTCGTCAGCTGCCAGTTTGCTTTTCATTACTGTTTCGAAAGCCTCAAGCAGGCCAAAATGATGCTGAAGAACGTAACGGACTGTCTCAAACCAGGTGGTTACTTCATAGGAACAATGCCAAATGCCTTCGAAATAGTGTAAAATATTCCCTGATAAATATTAATTATTCTTTGTAAATCAGTATTAATTGAGTAGTTCGAACATTTTGTATTGCAGTGCGAGACAGAAGACAGCAAAGAAAGATAACATAGGAAATTCAATTTTTAACATATCATTTGATGAAGGGGTCACAAACCACTACCCCATTTTTGGAGCTAAGTATAATTTCCACCTGGAAGGAGTCGTTGACTGTCCTGAATATTTAGTTCACTTTCCTACATTAGAGAAGTAATTAATTTATTAATTTATTTGAAGATTTAATCTTTCGTAAGACAAAACTGCTTTAATATTTTTAATTAAAAAGTTAAGTAAAACAATTTCAGAGAAAAATGCTGTCATTTGCTTGTAAAAATCTATGTTAGCAGCTTATGATATGAGACCTATTTATTTCATTTTACGCTGGTGGTCAGAAATGTTCACTGAATTCCTATTTCACACAACTATTAAAATAAAAACAAATAAAATAATTCCATATTTATTAGTTTAATCAAAGTTATACCAAATCATAATATTGGTATAAAGAAAAAAAAAAAAAAATACAGTGATAAGCTTGAAATTTAAAGTTTACAATGCATCTAAATGCCTAACATTGAAAGTTAATATTATTGTTCTCATAACAACATTAAATGTTGATCAACTTGATAACAAAAATTTAAGTTATTTAATAAAAGATGAGTAGAATGAAAAATTTGTGGCTTTAATCATTATAAAATTAAATAGTATATTATATTAATTGTATAATTGCAGCAAAAAATTCATAAGAATTGTGTTATATTGAACTATCTGGTAAGATCTAAATATATGTTGGGATATATCGATCTCATTATATTTGTCTTTGTTAATTATATTTATCCTCAATATATTCTATAGAAAATAGAGTGACTTGGTTGTTTATATCCAGTAGATATTGAGAGTCCGTTGAGTAATCTTGTAGAGATTTTTTTTTTCAAACAGAAAATGTGAAGTGCTACAACTTTGAAAATAGGGATGATTACGAAGAATTTCGGTGCCAAATAATTTAAATTCAAATAAATTAAGTTATTAGAAATGTTTAAAAAACATTACAGTGACTGAAGTTTATGAGAAATTTTAAAACTTCCTAAACTTAATTATAACCCAAATGAAAAATATATAAAAACTTATTAAGGAAGGAGATGGTCCGGTCATAAAAAGGCTAAATAGTGGCAAAACTATTTTATTAAAAGCAAACGTTTCGACCCGACTTTGCAGATCTTCTTCAGGGCTAGAGCGGACAAGATACAAAAAGATATAGAGAACTGTGGAAGTTACATAATATTAAGTCATAAAATTATAAACAATGTGAATAAGCTAAGTAACAAGATCCTAAACTGAAATAAATATATGGTAACAATTATTGTAGTGTAATATATAAAATATGCAAATTTGAATATACTTCTACAGATTTACAGGAAAGATTGAAAGAAAAGGATATAATATGAAATAATAGACATAAAGGAATGTGAAGACAAAAAAGAAAACCAAAAATAAATAAATAAGTATATAAAAATAGAGACTTTCAGTTGTGTTCAGCTAGGAGTTCCACTCAAAACGGGACAATCAGGGTAAGGGTAGGTATTGGGGAATTTGCTGACCTCTTTGGGTAAAAGGAAAAAATCAAGAAAATTACAGTATCTAAAATTTGAAGATATGGATGGATACAATGGAAAAATACTGTATCTATGAAATAATAAATTATAAATATATACATATACATTTAAAATAGAATTAAGAAATTATAGATAAGAGTACAATGTGAATAAAAACAAGTATTTTGGAAGAAGTAAAATATAAATATAGAAATAAGAGACCATACATTGCAGATTTAATTTAGAAGAATAGGGAGGAAAAAAAATATGAATAATTATAATTATATTTAGTTGTACATATTTAAGAAAATTATATTTAAATATTAGATAATATTGAGACATGGTTAAAAAGTAAAATGAAAACAGATGATCATACATTGATGCAGAATGTAAATATAAAAGTAAAATAAAATAAAAGAAAGATCATACAAAGCGGAATTACTTAGAATAATTAACAATTAAATTGAATTAATCAATAAAAATTGAAAGTAAATAAAAGTAATATATAAGTTATTTTTCACTTATAATATATGTTAAAGAAATGTAGTTTTTATCTACTTTATGATTGACAGGATTCTGTGCCATGTGGATTTTCATTTATATTCAGGGATAAATTATATAAGAACATATCTTAGGATTTTATGATTCATTCACCTCTCATGTGTACATCTTCATTTCCACGGGATTTTCTTATAA
Organism: Nezara viridula; assembly: GCA_928085145.1. Taxonomy (NCBI): domain Eukaryota; kingdom Metazoa; phylum Arthropoda; class Insecta; order Hemiptera; family Pentatomidae; genus Nezara; species Nezara viridula. The sequence goes on from OV725077.1 coordinate 20,226,508, forward strand.
ATTTTCTATAGTAAAGTTGCCAAAAGTATATTTAATAAATATAAGTATAAATATGTTTCTTAGAGAATATATTCATAGGCATTTTTACATAAGTAGGTATACTGTGAAAACTTTGTATTCTTAATTTAAGATTGCGCAAACCAAGAAATCAAAAATATTTTTCAGTTTTTTAACATTATTTATTTTTATCTGGAAAAGTTATAGAAGTGTACCTATGTTATGAAGACTTCCTTCCATCTTATTTTCCATGTATTCCAGATATTTTCAAGTATATCCATATGCACATAAAAAAATTCTGCAACTTCCAAACAGATATATATACTTATTTTTAAATATTCAATATTATATTAGCTCGTTTCACAATAATTGTGTTGAATTTTTACACATGATAAGAATTACTGCTATTATTTTATTATTTTTTTTTTTTCCTTCCCCCCCTCCCCATAATTAAAAGAAAGTCTGAACCTATGCCCTCGTGAACTCTGCTACAAAAATCATATATCAACTTCTGGATGACAACCTAGTTTTAATGTTTTACATTTAGAGACAATTCAATTTCGACAATACCACACAAAGCAATTCCATTAATATATACTAAAAAACAAAGCCATTTCCATTCCGTCTCTCATTAGTCTACTTTAATTTTTTTTTCTATTTTATACGGATTACCAAGGGTTCGGCTTATCAAGACCATCCTGTACATTAAAATTTTATAAAATGGTCTCATAAATTTTATACCTATTAATATAAATAACAAAATAATTTATCCTTTATAAAATAATATAATATGATATTAATGTTGTGTATAATGTATATTTTCAGACTCGCCAGCATGTATGGATTAAAGTGTGTTAAAAAAAAGCGTTTTCAGAATTATTTTGAGGAAATGCGTAAAAAAGGTCACTCACTGCTAGGGAGAATGTCTGCATTAGAGGTGATGTCAATTTATTTCAACTTTTTTTTTTTAATTAATATATTTTTAAGCTATTATGATATGTTTAATTTTATATTTATATTTTTTATTATAAAATTTTAGACCTATCCACCTTTGGCAAATGTTAAACTAGTTGGTAGGACTTCAGAATACCGTCATGCAAAAGAATATATGAAAGAATTTTATGGTAACAAACACATCGGCACACTATCTATGCCAGAATGGGAAGTGGCATGTGAGTAATACTCTTATAAAACATGCTGACCGTATAATAACCAAAGTTTTTATTTATATGTATTTATTATCTTCTTCTTTTTTTTTTTTTTCAGCTCTATACATGGTCTTTGTTTTCCAAAAAGTTGGCAAGTGATAAAACTTTATTCATTGAATGAGACAATGGTGTTTCATCTGGTGAGACCTTGTATTCCAAAACTTGTGAAGAAGACTGTTGGATAGTTGTTAAATGATTTTATTTATCTTATACATTTTAATTTTAAACATTTTTAATCATTACTCAGAGTTATATAAGGTACTTGTTTTACTTGTATAATAAAATCTACTTTTTTTTTTTTTTACTTTCGTAATAAATAACCTTATTAGATATTTTGTTTTTATTACTTATTTTCTTTAAAGCTGTATATCAGAGATAAACTATCATAAGTTCAATTTTGCTGATTTTTATTTATTTGTTTACTACACATACTTTCTGAATACAATTACAATTAAGAAGATATAAGGGTAATAAAAAATTCAGCGATTTAAATATAAAAATTCACAATTAATCACAACTAGCATATAATGATATATATGTATATATATATATATATATATATATATATATATATATATATATATATATATATATATATTCATTTCTAGCATGTGTGAGGGTTGTTTAGAGGTTCTACCAAACTTATTCTATCCAGAGAGAGAAATTTGAGATTGGCCCACCACAAAATAAATTTAAACCTGCCCAGGCCAGATTTGAACTGGTTAGACTCGAAAATAAAGCATTTAACACGCTTGGCCAACATAGCTTCATTATAATGTGATTTGAAACTAATTTTTTGACTACGACGCCTTTTATCCAGTAAGGTTTACAAGCGTCCTCATACCGAAATCCATCCATGAACAAAAAACTCCTTATCTTCAATATCAAATCTGTTAAAGTTTTGCTGTTTGTTATCCAGTTTCATCAAAATAGTAGTAGTCCTGCTAAACCAACAACACCCCCTTCAGATATCCGCAGTAAATACCTTCTGTTCTTTCAGATGAATAGAATTATTCCCATTGTCTGAATTTTTTACAATTAAATTATTTTTTATTTTAATATTTTTCTAGTGTTGTATTATTGAAGGAAGTTAGTCGACTGTTCTACGTTTGTTTCATAGGTGATAAATAGGGTGCAGTAATTTTTAAGGTTTTTATTGGTGCAGATATTTCAACGCTAGCATGTGGGTTGAAACATCCCCATCAATAAAAACCTTAAAATTACTGCATCCTAACTATTTATCACCCACAATTTTTCAATTATTTGTAATTTATATTCATCATTAAGGTCAACATGTATATGCAAACGCAGATTTATTTTTTTTCAAAAATATAAGTGGATATATTTATGAAAAAATCCTAAATTTTTTGCCAAATTTTTATGTTTCATATTTGAACAAAATGTTGCCTTTGTGCACATTTAGGCTCCAAAGGCATACATGATGTATGTTTTGATTAATTGAATTTATTTTAGGCATAGCAAATTGTTTAATTAATAGAATTACACTTCATGTGTGTAAAATAATATTTGAGAAAATGTTAATTATATTTCTAGCTATTACCAATAATACTTCAAATTATAAAATAAAAATCCGTTTTAATTCTTGATAAAGAGTAAATAGTTAGTTTTAAATTGTATAATAATGTATATAGGCTTCAAACCATTGAGATTCATTTTATTTTAGATGGAAATTTAATAAAGGAAGCACTACTCCGGAAAAAAACAAGATTGGGAAGCACATTTGTATTCATTTTCTATAGTTTGACTCATCAACACATACGCTAGCCACTTTTCAAGAATTTAGTTCTTTTTCTTAAAACTAATGTGATTGCCTCCTGTCTAATGTATTTAGATCATTTGGGGTCCAGAGTGGGATAATGTTAGAGTACTCTTAAAAAAATATAACTAAGCAAAAAAAAAGTTTATTAAAGCAATTAAGTTCTCTTTTGAAACGCGTATGTAATGTTTATGCATTAAAATTATCGTTTAATTAAAGAATAAAAAAACAAATACTAAACCCCTCTTGCGGTTCCTCATTCAGAAAGTTGCAATTAGAAGTTAAAATAACTTATGATTAGGAAGTTGGTCAGATGGTGTAGTCAGAGAGAACACACAAATAAAAAAAATCTGGTGTGGTGCGCACATCATACAAGATTCTCTTACCACTCGATTTTGTATAGAGACACTTGTTTTCATAAGTAGGGAAGAAAAAACTACAGACGATATAACGTACTCATTTGAAATGAATAATTGCCATACAAAACATTATGGCTGTGTTCAAAATACATTATTAAATGAAATAGGCGAATGCTAAAAATAATTCCTTGCTAATAGATAAATAAAAATCAATTAAATTATTAACAAGTAAAAGTGAATCCTGTCAAAATAGGTTAAATCTTAACATCATACTAAAGTAAAAGTGGATCTTTATTTAAATTTCTGAGCTTTGTGGAGAGGGGGAGGAGCTTTTGGGCCCCCCCTCCATAATGGTAAAATATAACCATGTTTTATGAAAAAAATTGTCTCTAAAAGTATTATTGTTCGTCTGATCACATTTAATAGGACTTACAGAATCACTTTAACACCATTTCATTTAGGTATTTAGTTTCTTTCTTTCTTCAAAAGTAATTATCGTAATATAAACATTTAAAAAATATATATAAAGGCTGAAGCCCTCCCCCAAAAAATTAAATCCTGAATCCGTTGGTGCCATTTCATATAGATAGTTAGTTTATTTCTTTCTTCTGCAGTAATTATTCTAATATATCCATACAAAAAAAAAAATCTTTCGGGCTGAAGCCTCCTCCCCAAAAAAAAAACAAATTAAATCGTGGATCCATTGGTGTCATAGATATATAGCATCAACATTTAGCATGAAATTAAAAATTATGTGTAAAAGAAAGTAATTTTATCAATTAAACTAAAAATAAATCACAATAAAATAGCTGCATAATGAGGTGAGTAGTTAAAGTGAAGAAGGATAAGGAAATGTTGGGCGCCTTCCCCTATTTCCACTTTAAGAATTCCTATCCCATTCCTCTATCCAGGAGTACTAACCCTTATTTCTACTTCAGTTATTTATCTAATTCGTTCATAATTTGTATTTATCTGTTTTATATTAGTAACTCTAATGTGAAATGATTAATTATTTTAAATATACAAAATTAAAGGTACTTTAGATGAAGAAATTTTGAAAATTCGGCATTTGAGCCCAGTTGAAGAACATCAATAAGGATAAGGTCGACTACTAAAAATCACTTTATAATAAATTGATATAATGAGTTTAATCAAAATCGCTTGAGCCGTTTTCGAAAAAAATTGTAAAAATCTATAAAATCGATTATGTAAAGAGACACTCTCGGTTAGCCGATTTTAACGAAAATGTTACTGTAACATTCCAGACATATAAAAATGTTTAATAGGTAATAGTAAGTAATATCAGTTTCGTAAGACTTTTCATTTTTGAGCTAGGCTGTTCACTCAGAGAACCTCAAAACGTTTATTTACGTAGACAATTTTCATAATCGCAATAATTTTCCTTACTATGTATTTATACTATTACATTTATAGGTAAATGAAAGTAATAAAAGATTTTATTTTGCGCTGACATTTCGCCTTTTTATATAGGCTAAATTATTTTTTTTAGATATTTTGAAAGGATACAAGAACAAAAATATATTACGTACTAATAAATAAGTTTTTGCTTAAAATTTAAGTCCATAATAATTAAATAAATTTAAAACTTGAATCTTGAATAACAATTGACCTAAATGTATTCTAATCTAACCATTGACCTTAATTTATTTATAAGCAGATAAATATTTTTGTTCTCATATCCTTTTGCAATATTTTTTTTTTGTTTTTTTTTTTAAATAATTTTGGTTGCTATCATGTCTCATCTTAGCCTTAATGAAAGCCGAAACGTTGGGACTAAGTAAAAATCTTTTATTTTTATTTGTGTGTTCTCTCTGACTACACCCCTATCAACTTTCCAACCATATTGTCTGAAGTCATCAATTTCGTCACCATTAAGATGACTTGTAAGGTTCCTCAACTGTGTTGCTTATTGATACCGCACACTAATCAGTCGAATTGATAATAATTAGGAACACTAGCGGATCCAGGATTTAATTTTGGGGGGGCTTCAGCCCGAAAGATTTTTGTTTCATAAAAATAACGATAATTAGTTTGAAAAAACAGAAAGAAACTAACTACCTATATGAAATGATGTTTAAGTGATTCCTTAAGTCCTTTTAAATGTAATTACACGAACAATAATATTTTAAGTGGTATTTTTTTAAAACTTCAGCCCGAAAGCCCCCCTCCCCATAAATCCGTCCGTGATCAGAAAAAAATAAAAGCTATAAAGTTTTACAGGATTATCCTGATTTTTTTTTTGTCTTGTTCTCAAGCAAATACAGGATTCCCAGCGTGTCCACAACAATAGTGTCTGCCATTTTCTGTAGCTGATTCCTTTCAGCATCCAGATTTTTCAAAAATTACCAGAGTTTTTCCTCTACTTCTGAACCAAAAACTCTCTCAACATAATCCTCTCTATTTTTCTATAAATAAAGTGGAGTTTTTCTCTTTGTGGAACTTCTTCGAAACGGCAGTTGCTATGCCGATTTGAGGTGGCTCTCACCAGTTTTCCGACGGCAATATTTTCTTGGTGTATTCCTTTTCCGAAACTTTACAACCAAAAAACCTTCTCTATTTCTTTACTCCTTGTTCCTCTGTCCATTCGTTCAACATGACATCCCTTATATAGAACTGTTTTCTTTAAAAAATCCTTCGTCATACATTCTACCTTGTTTTGGAATTCCCTAGCAACCTCAATAGGCAAATCCTCATCCTTGGCCTCATTTGAACAACATTTATTTTTCTATCTCCTCAGTAATCAATCTTCCGAATATATGTATAATTAATGTTATTTTGTATTTTAGAGATACCAGCCATATTTTACTGATATCTTACGGACATCTATGTATTATTCATATTGCTTCCTTTGCACGAGCGGATCTACGGGGGGGCTTTCGGGCTGAAGCTCCCCCCCCCCCCAAATGGAAAAATATAACCATGTTTTATGGGAAAAAAATTTTAAAAATACCTCTTAAAGTATTATTGTTCGTGTAATTACATTTAAAAGTACTTAAGGAATAAATTAAACACCATTTCATATAGGTAGTTAGTTTCTTTCTGTTTTTCCAAAGTAATTATCGTTATTTTTATGAAAAAAAAAAGGTTTCGGGCTGAAGCCCTCCCCAAAATTAAATCCTGGATCCGCTAGTGCTTCTTTGCCATAAAACATGGTTATTTTTTTCCATTTTGGGGGGGGGCTTCAGCCCGAAAGCCCCTCCCCCCTCCCCGTAGACCCGCCCGTGATCGGTATGCTCACTTGGCGGATTCACCCCCCCCCCTATATGAATATCAACACTTATTAATCCTCTTTCAAACGATATTGTTTGTTTATCTCTGTAGCATTTCGCTGCTTAGAAATAATTCAATATTAACTAAGATGTCAACGCATAATTTTCGTGTGATTCAGTTTTACGAGTTTAAACACGGCCGGAATGGGGACAAGACGGCCAGGAACATCAATCATGTCTGGGGCGAGTGCAGTATTAATGGGTGTACTGTTCAATGGTGGTTCAAACAATTTCGGGAAGGAGACTTCAACCTTGAAGGCAAAGAAGGTCGTAGAAGGACTTCCGCTCTTGATTATGATGTTCTGCGGGCTTTGGTGGAAGGAAATCCCACAACAACTGTTTGAGAACTTGCAGGGAAACTTAACCTTAGCAAATCGACCGTTGGTGGCCACCTCAAGGCGATTAGGAAGGCAAAAAAGCTTGAAAGTTGGGTTCCAAACACTTTAAACGACCGCCAAAAAAAAAAACAGCGTTATGAAGTTTCTGCTACACTATTTGCCGAAATTAAAAACGACCCTTTTCTGTCCAGAATCGTTACCTGTGATGAGAAGTGAATACTTTACGATAACGGTAGACGTTCTGGACAGTGGCTCGACAAAGGAGAAGCAACACAACATTTTCCAAAGCCCCCAACTCATCAAAAAATGGTGATGGTTACTATTTGGTGGGCTTTATTTGATTTGATACACGATAGCCTCTTAAATCCTCTAGATACCATCAATGCCAATGTTATTGTAACCAAATTAATACAATACAATATCTGAAATTGGCTGTAATGTAGCTATCTTTGTTAAATCGGAAGGGGCCCATTTTGTTGTATGGCGTTGGCCCGTACCCATGCCTCACATGTGACGTCACAAGAACTGTTGGAGCTTGCATACGAAAATCTGCCACATTCGCCCTACTCTCTGGGCCTCTCGCCTACGGATTATCATTTTTGTAGATGCCTGGACCACTACTTACATGACAAAAAATTAATGGACAAAGGGATTTGGAAAAGGCATTTTTGGAGTTTATCAATTCTAAATATGGGATATTCTATTCCGAGGAAACGGAAAAGTTGCCAACATGTTGGCAGAAATGTATTAACAATAGTGGAGACTGTTTTGATTGAATAAAACAGTAGTAATTCTTTCTTATTTTATTTTTAAACAAAAATTCTGCATTATTTTCCTGACAACCTAATATGTATGCATATATAATGTGTATAAAAAGAAATGTGTATTTTGGTTTTTTTATTTCGTCTAGTATTTTGCCTTAAAATGGTAGTCAAAATTCCTTTACTGGATAATTATCGTGTCTGAACGTGACATTTTTGCATAATTTTGTCCATAAATAATTCAAGTAAAAATCGTTTCGATGAGATCAGAGCACTTTAGCAACTACTTTCCGCTACAATATTCAGCTATTTCGCCAATAAATTAAGAATTTTTAGTATAAATATTCAAATTTTTATTATTTTTTTTTTTTTGGTACAAAGAATAAACAAAAATTATTCATATAATTATTTATATACTTTTCAATTAAAATAATAAGTGTCGATTGTTTAGTTACTTTTTTCAAATCAATTTTTTTTTCTCACTTTCCAAGGGAGAGGCGCCCTCTCTCCGATCCACTAGTGGCATATACAATAATAATACTTGAATTATTTATTCTTATACATTTTTTAAAACAAACATGTAAGATTTTAAGTTATTTTATGCTCTCACAGAACCAAAAATATACGGCCCTATTCAAAATATTGAAGGGGACGAATTAGACCGTTTCTAACCAGGAGTGCCTCTCTCCCTCCCCCTCTCCAAGATCGATTTTGCATGAACCGTTCCTCTTCCCTTCCCAAGATATTTTATTTCTCTCCTCTTCACAATAACATTACAAACGAAAGTAAAATTTGAAATTACAATTACATTTGCTAGGGTCTGTTCCCTGTTTTTCCCCTTGTCTCTAGTTTGAAACTATTCATTTTTCATGATCCCGCCGAAATGTGCTCTTCCTCTCACTCAAAAATGTAATATCTCGTCAAAATGTGCCCCCTCGAAAATTTTTATAGCGCAACTTGAGCTATGAAACCCCCTTTTAGACACCCCTGTCTCTAACATTCGAATGAACATTTCTTTTGGAAAATCATTCTTTGTTTAAGATTTCACATACCAATGTTCGAAATTTGAATTGAGCGTATAATTCGCCAATGGTGGATCTAGAATTTAATTTTGTGGGGCTTCAGCACGAAAGCTTTTTTTTTTTTATGTATATAATGATTATTACTTTGGAAGAAACTAACTAGCTATGTATATAAAATGGTGTTTAAGTGATTCTTGAAGACATGTTAAATGTAATTACGCGAAAAATAAAACTTTCAGAGATAATCTTTTTCATAAGACATCATATTTTACCATTTTGGGGGGGAGGAGCTTTAGCTCAAAAGCCTCCCCCCACCCTCCTTTGATCCGCCTGTTCTCCTTACTTGGCGAAAATTAACATTTTGTCAATTGATTCTGCAGAACTAACAACGAAAGATTGAAACTATTATCCCTACCACCAAACTGAACTCCCACTACACATATAATTGAACTATGTTGCTATAAATAGAATTGATATTCTCAGAATATGGGCTTCACCGGTATCCTTCTCTCCGTTTTGGAGGAATTTATCAATCAATATACATGCAACAAGTCCGTCCGGGTCCATTTTGAGAGCGTCCGGTATTTGGAATACCTATATAGTATAAAAATATTTGACCGTTTATGGGGTTAATGATATTGTCCACTTTAGAAAATGTCCGCTGAGAAAAGTTTCACTGTTTATTTCGGTACCCTTCCTCCCTATTAATTGAGAGTGAACGATGCCCATGAATATGGCCTATACCGAAAGCTTATTTTCAATTTAAATTATGCATATGTTCAGTTGATAGGTACACAGATTATTAACTATTCTATACAGAAGACTAATGTGCTAGAACTCTCTGTCATTTCGTTATAATAATGATGCTTGTACCCATTTACCGATTAGAAATCTACGTTTCAGATTTTTTTTGTTGACTTCATGAAGTTTAATGTCAAAAAAAGAGTAACATTAGTTATATCCGTTAAAATCAAATATAATAATCTGGTGTGCGCATCACACAACATTCACTTACCACCCTCTTATCAGAAATAAGTATTTTTAGACAAAGGGAAAGTGAAAGTAAAAACTATAAACGCTATATTGATTTATATTTCATTGTGGATATTTCTATTTGTTTAAGTACACTTATATATACAAATTTTAATATTTATATCGCTGTAATCTATACAATTAAATATTAAATAATACCAACGAAAACATTTATGAAAACCGTATATGTATATTTACATAATATTGTCGGAATCCGTATTTTATTATGCTCATGTTACGTACGGAAGCCTGTTCTAATTTTCGGGCCAGCTCGGGTGAGCTCAGCCGCACTCGTATCCCTTTGGTTTCTTCATTACAACTATTCTCTGTTACGATCTGATATTTCTCCTTTAGTTAATTATCAAATTCTTTCATATTTTATATTTAACTATTTTTTATATTTGAGATCAATGTAAAATGGTCAATTGTATCAAATAAAATTAAATTAAAGGTACTTCAAAGGAAGCTAATACTAAAAATTTGCCATTTAAGCTCTGTCAGAAAACGTCAATGAGATTAAAACCTACATAATATTAAAAAAAAAAAAACTGCTTAATTTTACACTGATATAATGAATTTAAATTAAAATTTTTGAAGCTGTTTTCGAGAAAATAGTAAAATGCGTTTCATCGATGATATAAATTGGAATTTCCGGTTAGCCGGTTTTGATGAAAAAGTTGCTGTAACATCTGAGGTATATACAAATATTAAATATGCAATTTCACTTCGTTTTTTGAGCTAGACTTGTCACATACAGACACACGCAGACTATTTTGCGGTATTTGGTTATTTGGACTCAGGAGACCTCAAAACATTTATTTCCGATGAAAACTCAGATTATAAAATTTTCACGATCGCAATAACCTTACTATATATTTCATACATATGTAAGTGAAAGTAAAAATCCATAAAACGCTTTTAGAAATTTCGCCCCTATTATAGTGCATCATAACGTACACATGTCTTCCAAGCATATTAGTTTTAAGGTCTACGTTAGTTTTAAGGTGAGGGGATCAGCTGATGCGAAGGTTGTCTCCTCAACTCCTCTCTCAGTTTTTGCCAATTTTATAGCGGAATCTCTCTGATTATTCACGTAATACAGTCAAAGTGTATATCAGAACAGTTGATATTTACCGTTGACATCTTTTTTTTAGTTACTTAAAAAAAAAAAATTTTATTTATTTTTTTTTCTCTTATGATATGCGGTATGATCAGCAAGTGATGGCCAGTAAGGTGCCCAAGAGGTCAGACGGAGTTAGCTCACCAGCCAAACAAAGGACTCGTCGCTGCCTACGAGAAATACATCCAGTGACCAAAATGAACACTTCAGAACCAGAACCTCAGCCCCAACCAGGTACGTCTGCACAAGAAACGATTGAAGAATCGCCTTTCTTTACTCCAAACCCCTACCAAGTGCTTCAAAATGACCGAGAAGTAATGGAGTCTGCAGCAATACCCAGAGAACCAAAGCCTCCTCCGATATTTGTGAAAAATATAAAAAATTTCCAGATGTTCTGCACCCAACTAAATAAAATCTGCTCTGGCAGTTATTCATGCCTTAACAGGACCAATGACACCAAAATAACACCTGATTCTGTAGAAGCCTACCGAAAAATAGTGAAGTACTTATCAGAAACAAATGCGAATTTTCACACTTACCAGCTGAGGCAGGAAAGAGCTTTACGAGTAGTGATAAGAAATTTACACTCCTCAACTCCCACTGAAGTTATTAAAGAAGAACTAACGACGCTTGGTTTCAATGTACGCCAGATAACAAACGTTTTGAAGGAGGACAGGGAGCAGCCAGGATTACGAAATAGGATCCCACTACCATTGTTTTTCGTAGACTTGGAGCCATCACCAGATATCGAAAAAATATATGATATCACAAGAATATATTACACAATGGTGAAAGTTGAGAAGCCATACCCCAATAGAGATATCGTGCAGTGCCATAATTGTCAGACCTATGGCCACGCGAAGACATATTGCCACCATCTGCGTTGCGTGAAGTGCGGTGAACAGCACAAATCTGTAGAGTGCACCAAACCTATACAAGATCCAGCAGTATGTGCCCTATGCTTGGACGGACACCCGGCCAACTACAAAGGCTGCCAAATTTACAAGGATCTCAAAACCAGACACCAGAAAAACCGGATTCAAGATGAAGCACTAAGAACAAGAAGAGAGAGAGAGCCTTCCAGAATTATAAACAATGATGTATCATTCTCCCAACTACTTAGAGGTAAGACTTCAACCGATAAATGTCAAGCCCTGCCACAACAACAACCTCAAAATCCTCTTCATCCTAATATACCTAACCACCAACAACAAATAACTCATATTCCTCCTCCTTCAAATGCAACAGATCTCACAAGTTTGTTAGCATCTTTCCTCACCGATTTCAAATCCCTTGTTACTCCACTCATATCACTCCTCACGAATCTCGTATCTCACCTCATCCCTCCTTTAAAAAATCCTTAAATGACTCACATCCCTAAACCCATATCCATTCTCCTTTGGAATGCGAATGGTGTTAGAAATCATACAGACGAAATATCTACTTTACTACTTCACAAGAACATTGATGTGGCACTAATTACTGAAACTCGACTAACCACTAAACAGCACTTCAATATACCACAATACCTGACATATCGTACTGACCACCCTGACGGAAAAGCACATGCCGGTACTGCTGTAATTGTACACCAATCCCTCTCCCTTCACGTACTCCCATTACCTATACATGATTTCCTACAGTCCACCGCTATCGTGATAAAAACCTTCTCCTTTCCGGTTACTCTTGCATCAGCGTATTGCCCTCCTAACCGATCCATATCCAATGCCCAATTCAGTTCTCTCCTCGACTCCTTAGGACATCACTTCATCTTGGGTGCAGACCTAAATGCCAAGCGCCAACAATGGGGTTCCAGAACCACGAATTCTCGTGGCCGAACCCTGCTGTCTGCACTCAATTCCCAAAGTTTTCACCTCCTTTCTCCCAACTCTCCTACCTACTGGCCCACAGATCCTAACCGTAATCCTGATCTTCTTGATTTCTTTATCCACAGCGGCTTAAGTCCCCTCAATTGTTCCATTACACGTCTAAATGAACTTTCCTCTGACCATAGTCCTCTAATCCTTAATGTTTCACTTGAACCCGTTCTCAAAACTTCTCCACCGTCATTCATCAGGGGCCCAGTAAACTGGGACCTTTTCCGCCAAATAATCTCCGATAATATTGATCTCAACATATCCCTCAAAACTCCCGATGACCTTGATAGTGCCGTAAATTCCTTTACTACCACAATCCAACAAGCCGCCTGGACTGCCTTCTTCCCAAAAGACTCCTCCAGAATTCCTATAAAGACCATTCTACCCCAACACCTCCTTAACCTAATCCACACCAAACGCCGTGCCAGATTATTATGGCAACGTACCCGACATCCTACCGACCGCTGCTCCTATAATTACTACTGCAAACAATTAAAACTGGAATTAGCCACCTTCAGATCACAATCCTTCAACTCCTACCTATCCTCCCTCTCTTCTCGCGACAATTCCATTTGGAAAACCACAACAAAAATCCTAAATCCTCACCGCATTTCCCATCCCCTCCGACGAGATGATGGCTCCTGGGCAGCATCTGACGAAGATAAAGCTGAGGAGTTCGCCATTCACCTATCCAATACATTTATTTCACATCCGGAATCCCATCCTGCCCACACCGTAACAGTAGAAGAACTTCTTACATCACCAATCCCACTTTCCTTGTCCCCAAAAGCTATTCATCCTTCCGAAGTAAAATTTCAATTAAAAAAACTAATCCCCCGTAAAGCTCCTGGACATGATCTCCTTACACCTCAAATTCTTCGACAACTTCCATCCAAAGCAGTCATATTCCTTACATATATCTACAATTGTATCCTACGCACCACCCACTTCCCTCTGTTATGAAAACACTCCACTATTATCCTTTTCCCAAAACCTGGCAAACCTCCCAATAGCTCAACATCCTATAGACCAATCAGCCTACTCCCAATCCTTTCAAAAATTTTTGAAAAGATCCTTTTGAAACGAATCCTACCCATTATAGAATCCCAAAATATCCCTTCCCATCAGTTTGGTTTTCGCTCTCAACATTCTACTGTTCAACAAGGACTCCGAGTTGTTGATCATATTTCCTCAGCCCTAGAAAACAAGGAATACTTTTCGGGTGCCTTTTTGGACATTGCACAGGCATTTTACCGGGTATGGCACTCCGGACTGCTCTCCAAGCTTAAAAACCATTTACCTCAGTCCTTGTACCTAGTCCTCCGATCCTTCCTCTCTGACCGCTCCTTTCGAGTTCGTTGTGGAACAGAATTTTCCAATATCTACTCCGTTAAAGCCGGTGTTCCCCAAGGCAGCGTCTTGGGTCCCGTGCTTTACATCCTCTTTACTGCTGACATCCCTGTTCATCCCGATACTTTACTTGCAACATTCGCTGACGACACCGCAATCTTATCATCCAACTCTGATCCCGAAATAGCATCCTTAAATCTCCAAAGCCACCTCACCTTGATTGAGCACTGGTGTAATAACTGGCGCATTAAAGTTAATGAACCTAAATGCCAACATATTACCTTTACACTCCGACGCAATTCCTGTCCACCAGTACTCTTTAATTCCACAGTTTCCTTACTCAGACACAGTTCTGTATCTTGGCTTTCATTTAGACCGAAGACTAACTTGGAACCCGCATACTAGACTCAAAAGACAAGAACTCAACCGACGATACGGCCAACTATACCGACTACTAAGCAGAAAATCTAAACTTTCCATTGAAAACAAGCTACTGATCTACAAGACAATACTGAAACCTATTTGGACTAACGGACTAGAAATGTGGGGATCAGCAAAATTTTCTAACATCAAGCGCATCCAATCCTTCCAGTCTAAAGTCCTTCGAACAATAGTCGATGCTCCTTTCTATGTAACCAACAAAACCCTACATCATGACCTCAACATCCCGTTTGTCCTAGACCTCATCCCTGAAAAATTTTCCAAATTTCACCAGAACCTTACTTATCACCCAAATCCTCTTGCACAATCCCTATCAAGCACCTCCCATCCCTATAATCCTCCAAGAAGGTTGAAACGGCAGTAGCCTCGCGACCTTTTGTAGATTGTATAAATTGGAGTTCTGGCAATGGCTAGATTCTTCACTCAAGACATGAGTGTATGTGGCTAAAGTGCTCTCGACCAATCTCCGCTGGCTTTAGTACCAGTGACGCGGTTGGGAGAGTAGCGCAGGGTTCTTCTGGAGTTCCCTCGCCTGATTGTATATAGGTATGCATTGTTTTTTTTTTCTTAGTTTTAGTTTTCTTATTTTGTAGGTTATTTTGTTTTATTGTCTATTGTATATACTTTTGATTATTATATTGTTCTATTTATTTTATTTTTTTGTACATATAGTGTGAATGTCATCCTACCTCACTATAACCAATGTCCAACAGACAGATTGTTATAATACTCAATAAAAAAAAAAAAAAAAAAAAAATCCGCATACTAGACTGAAACGACAAGAAACTGCTCGACGTTTCCGATTGCTCCAACACTTACTAGACTAACGCTCTAAACTTTTAATTAATTACAAAAGACTCATCTACTTAACCATAATAAGACCTATATGGACATATGAAGTTGAGCTTTGGGGCTCTACCAAACCATCGAAATCCTATCGTTTCAAATCATTACAATCCAAAATCCTTCGTAAAATCCTTAATGCTCCATATTTTGTCACAAATAAAACCATTCATAAAGATCTTAATGTCCCATATACCGCCGATTTAGCCCGAGCCAGATACCTATCCATTCATGATAAACTCCAGTCCCATCCGAATCCACTTGTTTCAAGCCTTGCTTCTTCCTCGATTCCTGATAATCCCCCTAGACATCTGAAAAGAAGATGCCCTCGTGATCTCACCTAGAATCAAATAGGTAGTGCTACCACTGGTTAGTATCTCTTCAAGTCTGTTCATGATTTCTAATGTGTGCATTTTTATTAGTTGTAGTATTTTTACAGTTGTAAATTTCATTAAATAAATAAAAAGTTTTAAGGTAAATACAGACCTGGATACAAAATGTTAGGCAACAAGTTAATACCGAGGTGTCGGTATGTTGCTTGTTGCTAGGTTACAAGACAACATTGGGCAGCATGGCATCTAAGGGATTTGTTGTTAGTATTTCTATTTTCCATCTTCAATAGGAAACATAATCTAGTGTATTCGGTGTATCGTCAAGTGGAAAACAAACTGGTAAAATTTAATCAAATAGGTAATTATTATTATTTATTTATTACTTGTACATAATATATTATTTTTATAATCTAATAATTAAAACTGTTAATCCTCTTGATGATGAAATAACAACACAATATTTGGCATTTGTTTTGGATATTGGCCGAACCAACTTCCATCATTTAGAAGTAATTCCGACATAAATTATACGTTTTTTAAAAAGTCTCTATACCACCACCTTTTTCGTTTTTTGCCATACACAGACATAATAATGAACACAACATTGAAAACAGCGGCAATGTTTCTTCCATTTTTACTTCATAACTGATTTAAGTTTAGTCACGCAAAATCATTAATATAGAGGATGGAACATAGAATTATGTAATTTTATTATATGGGATTATATTTCATACGAATATGGTATAAAAATAAAAAATATTTTACTATTTCAAGTCAAATATGCAAAAATGAATACAAAAGCAGTTACTTCGAATGTTGATGAATACAAAAGCAGTTACTTCGAAGGTTCATGAATGCAAAAGCAGTTACTTCGAAGGTTCATAAATACAAAAGCAGATACTTCGAAGGTTCATGAATACAAAAGCAGTTACTTCGAAGATTCATGAATACAAAAGCAGTTACTTCGAAGGTTCATGAATACAAAAGCAGTTACTTCGAAGGTTCATGAATACAAAAGCAGTTACTTCGAAGGTTCATGAATACAAAAGCAGTTACTTCGAAGGCTCATGAATACAAAAGCAGTTACTTCGAAGGTTCATGAATACAAAAGCAGTTACTTCGAAGGTTCATGAATACAAAAACAGTTACTTCGAAGGTTCATGAATACAGATACGACCAATGATTTCTTTGTATCGATCAGTGCGGTAGATCGAGATCATTATGCATCTGACAGTGCAATAAAATATAAGTGGCGGATCTGAAGGGCTCCTTACATGGTCAATATATTGATGGGATACCTCACACGGTTCAATTATATTGAGTCAATATTATATCAGTTAAGATTTTGCTTCTACTAAAGAAGGCATAATAAATGGCATAAAATACTGAAATTTTGTATAAAAAAAAAATTTAAGAGGCGTTATTCCTTTTCTTTCTCCCAAAAAGTATCCCCCACCTACCAAAATATACCGAAAAAAATCTGTTCGGGGGATACTCATCTCCCAAAAATTAAAGTAAAAAAGTTATCGAAACATTTTGCCATTTTATCTTTAAAAAAAAACGGGATGAGGGTGGGAGGGGGAGGGTTACCCTCTCTCCCAAAAATAATAAAAGTAAAACAAAGCATCACCCACCTATCGAAACATTTCATCTTTAAAACAAAAAAATCGAAGGGGGATTAACTCCTCCCAAAAAAATAATAAAAGTTTTTTTTTTTATTTACGATATTTACAACTATATTAATAAATAATATACATTTAGTAAATTTGATAACACCGAATCTGAAACACAAGGAACAGGAAGGTCGTCGATTTTACGAAGGATTTTGGATTGTAAGAATTGGATACGAAAGGAATTCGATGGCTTAGTGGAGGCCCAAAGCTCAATTCCGTAAATCCAAATAGGTCTTATTGTAGTCATGTATATGAGTCTTTGGTAATTAACTGGAAGCTTAGAGCGTTTGTCTAGTAAGTGTTGGAGTAGTCGGAAATGTCGAGCTGTTTCTTGTCGTTTCAGTCTGGTATGAGGATTCCAAGTTAGACGTTTGTCCAAGTGGAGTCCAAGGTGTCGGATTTGTTCAACAGGGATAAGTGGGGTATTATTAAAGGATACTGTAGACCAGGAGGTCATAGGTAATAATAAAAGAAAAACAAAGTATCACCCATCTACCGAAACATATATGCATTTCATCTTTTAAAAAAATAAAATCGGAGGTGAGTTACCTCCTCTGAAAAAAAATAATAATGTCCCGTGTTCTGATAACGTTTACCAAATCTAGCACCAGAAAGCGCTACTATTGCGGAGGGGTTGTCTTGTCCCCTCCACCTTACCTCTGTTATCAGTAAATATAGAAATTAGATCGTTTAGGTTATATATTACCCGCCTTTTTTTAAATTAACCATTCCTTACCCACCATTAAATAAGCATCGATTGAACACCCATTTCCATCTTATCCACATAATATTTTTATGCTTATACTAAAGAATAAGGTATTCTAGGTTACTTTTTCTTGGTCAATTTGATCATTACTGGTGGTAATTTATCCTTATTTGGACAATAAGTCATTCTCGATAGTTAAATTATTTACAGTCTTGAAATACATATAGGGAAACCTTAGGAAGAAATTAATAAACTCATTAAACAATGTCTGGAAAGTTTGAGGCTGGAAGCCAAAACATGAGATGAAGTAAAACCTAAATCTTTCATAGGTCTATACTTCATTTATATAACTAAGGGACATTTTACATTTTATGAAGAAGAAGGTAATGAGTTACGTCTGGCGGAATACACATGATGAAGATAACTTACACTTTCTTGCCTAATAAATCATTCTGACAGGATTCAGAAAAATTAATGAGACAATACAATATAAAAGTAGATACAGATAATGTAAGTAGACAGCAATGGAAATGGCTAGGGATAACTGGTCATCTGGTATTGCCAGTATGTACCTGAGTAGACTGAAAATGTGTTTTATTGCTAGAAGATTTAAGTAACATATAATTGAAAAATATAACCCTTATCCAGCATCAAAAGCATTATAGAAAATTGTTTAATTCTTCTTGCTAGAAGATTTAAGTAACATATAATTGATAAGTATAACCCTTATCCAGCATCAAAACCCTTATAGAAAATTGTTTAATTCTTCCTGAATTGTATTAATATTGGACATACTTAGATAATGTACAATTAGAGATAAAGTGTCACAATTAAAACAAAACTTAAGTTAATAAACTTCTTTCATTTATGATAAGGAAAGCGAAAAGCATTAATAATGCTGAATCTCGAAGCTAAAAAAACAAAAACGGGCAATATATAAACACTACAATTATAAATAATATTAGTTATATATAATGGTAAAAAAATTTGATGTAGGTAATAAGTGTAAATAATAACATCTGTAATATAAAGTTTGGTTTATCGATATATTGAAGATTCAAAGAAATCGACAAGTTAAAAAAAATGGTGGGCACTATATATTGTAAAGGTTACAATTGGTAATTATTTGTAATGAACGTAAGGTGGAGGGGACAAGACAACCCCTCCGCAATAGTGGCGCTTTCTGGTGCTAGATTTGGTAAACGTTATCAGAACACGGGACATAACATCACTTCAGCCAAGATGGCGAGAGGAGGACCGTTCGAAAAAAACATCGGAGGGGGGCTACCCCCTCCCAAAAAATAATAAATAAAAGTAAAACAAAGTATCATCCACCTACAGAAACATATATACATTTCATCTTTTTTTAAAAAAAATCGGAGGAGGATTACCTCGTCCAAAAAAATAATAATAAAAGTAAAACAAAGTATCACCCACCTACAGAAACATATTGCAATTTTATCTATTTAAAAAATCGGTGGGGAGAGGAGAAGGGTTAATCTCCCCTCTACTCCTCCCCCAAAAAATAATGAAAACAAAGTATTACCTTCCCCCACCTACTCAGATTGACAACAGGGGCACTGTTAATTTTGTATCGCCCAGAGCTTCTTAAGAACCATATACGTGGTTTAATATTGTTAATTACAGTCCTTACTCATGTAATTAAATTATATTGACAATGTTAAATAATATTGATGAAGCTTCAATAAAAAAAAAAAAAAAATGATATCAACAAGTTTGATTGACGTCAATATAATTGATGCCAATGTAGCCCTTGCACGGTCAATATATTGACAAAACTCGATATTGACTCAATAATATTGACCATTTAGTGGTCATTAAACGAGGGGAAATAGGCTGTGAACATCCTCTCCCCTAAAATGGATTTTTTATTTTTTTTTCATTTTTTGTTCGATAATTATTTTTTGAATGATATAAGCTAAATAATAAAACAATCTTAATATGTTTCTTTTTTAAATTATAGAGCACATACAACTTATTAATGTAAGCACGAGTCATAAAATTATTTTAAAAAATGATCCCTAAAATTATTGAAGGAAGTCAGTCGACTGTATTACATATCACAGTAGATAAACAATCAGGAAGCAGTCATTTTTGAGATATTTTTTTATTGTTGCTAACATTTCAACCCAAACATGTGGGTCATCAGCAGGGCACGTCTGCAGTCCCACTAGCGGATCCAGGATTTAATTTTGGGGGGGGGGGGGGCTTCATCCCGAAAGTTTTTTTTTTCATAAAAATAACGATAATTACTTTGGAGAATAAGAAAGAAACTACTAACTATCTATATGAACTGGTGTTTAAGTGATTCCGAAAGCCCTTTTAAATGTAATTATATGAACTATTATACTTTAAGAGATAATTTTTTAATACTTTTTTCGATAAAACATTGTTATATTTTACCATTTTGGGGGGTCTTCAGCCCGAAAGCTCTCCCCCTCTCACCCGTAGATCCGCCCGTGTGTAGTCCTGAAGGTGTTCGTTCAATTCCAGTACTTGAACACCTTCAGGACTGCAGACATGCCCTGTTGATGACCCACATGTTTGGGTTGAAACTTTGATAACAATAAAAATCTCAAAAATGGCCGCTTTCTGATTATTTATCTGCTGTGATCCCTAAAAAAATTATTATTTTTGTGATAAATTTTTTATTTTATTTTTTAAACAGTTTTCCAAGGCCCATTTGATCATAATTTCATATATTCTTTTTCTATATTTGCCTCGAGTAATTACAAATCTCTCTCTCTCTCTCAAAAAAAAAAAAAAAAAAAAAAAAAACGCTGCAAATTATTCCACAATGGTTTATTATTTTCAGACAATTATACATCTACCTTAACATTACTTTCATAGTTACAAAGAAAAATAAAGATTCCAATTATTGAACTAAACTTTTTTTTTTAATCATTGGTAATATGCTAAAAAAAATAGCATTACATCAGTAACATATTCAAAATTTAAAAACCAAACAAAGGACATAACATTTGGAGTAGAACATATTTAAAAAAACCGGAGATCATATCTTTGCTCCTAATTGTCCGATTTTAATGATTTTTTTTTGTTGTTGATTTTCAGGATATTTCGTAAAATTTAAAAAAAAACCATATAGATTATCCACAAAAAAGTGTAAACTTTTTGAGTTATTCGGAATTTAATTTTACCATCCCTCGTAACTTTTTTTCCAGCTTCTTTTCGTTGAAGCATGTTATTTGGATAAATTTAAAGGGCGTCAAGAAAATGACTTTAGCGAAGTTTCATTGAAATTGGTACATTCGTTTAGGAGCTACAGTCTATAGCAACGCAGGTTTTTCGGCCGCCATTTTGAAAGTAAAAGGCGGAAGGAGGATCATCCTCGGGTGAGCTCTGATTTTATATCCAAATTTGAAAAAAATCGGTCCAGTAGTTTCGGAGAAAATGCGCGGAAGGCGGACGGACAAAAAAATTTGTATTCGTTTTTCGAATTCTACGCATCCTGAAACGTGAAACCTCAAATTTTGAGAGGGGGTTAAGTTTTTGAATTTTTTGGTCGATCACAGTGGTTTATTATTAAAAATTATAAACCAAAATCAAAATCAAACTTACAAAATACCCAAGGTACCAGTAATAGACAGTTATCAACTCATTGATAGATTATAAACTTTATAGACCAAAAAGAGAGAGCAAATATGAATAGATTTGCAGTTAAAACACATACGAGGGTGATGCCTGAACCCACAGATGGGCAAATGCTACTCTGAGAATAAGTATTTTACTCAAATACTGATTTTTTTTTTAAAGTATCAAAATGAAATAGATGGCCTACAAAAATATTGGACCGTTTGGCCTATATAACCTCGTTATTTCAACAATTTGGGGGTGTAGGTCACGCCAAACGGCTATTACTATTTACGAAGTTTCTGGCGGATGTTAATAATTTGATAAAAAGGAATATGTACCACAGATGTACAGGAATATGTACAGGCGGGGTGGCCGAATAGGCTAAAGCGTGTGCACAGCACCGCTAGTTGCCTTGCAACCGGATAACAGAGATTTGAGATGATATAAAAAGTAAGAGTTCGCGTCCCGGTGCCGGAGGGGATTTTAAATTCCCCGCCCTCACATCCCGGCCCGGGGAAATCCCGTATAGCCTAAAAGGCAAGGTAGGGAAGAACAAAAAAAAAAGAAAAAAAAAATATTAATGAAACTTGTAAATGATAATTTAAGTCCTATTAAATTTAATTAGACGAACAATAAAAATTTTAGAAATGATTTTTTATCATAAAAAATGGCAGTATTGTTATTTTAATGCAGCGTAAATCACTATCGAATACAGGATTTAATTTTGGGGGGAAGCTTCAGCCAGAAAGATTTTTTTTATGTGAATATTACGATAATTACTTCGGAAGAAAGAAAGAAACTAACTAAACTATATGAAATGGTGTTTAAGTGATAATTTAAGTCCTATTAAATTTAATTAGACGAACAATAAAACTTTTAGAGATAATTTTTATCTTAAAAAATGGCAGTGTTGTTCTTATTTTAAAGCAGTGTTAATCACTATGGGATACAGGATTTAATTTGGGGGGAGGGGGGGTTCAGCACACTAGCGGATCCAGATTTAATTTTGGGGCGGAGGGCCTTCAGCCCGAAAGCTTTTTTTTCATAAAAATAACGATAATTATTTTGGAAAAAAAGAAAGAAACTAACCACCTGTATGAAATGGTGTTTAAGTGGTTCCTAAAGCCCTTTTAATATTAATCACACGAAGAATAATACTTTAAGAGATATTTTTTTCGATAAAACATGGTTATATTTTGCCATTTTGGGGGGGGGGAGGGTGGGCTTCAGCCCGAAAGCTCCCCTCCCCCCCGTAGATCCGCCCGTTATTAAGCCCGAACGTCCCCCCCTCCCGTAGATCCGCCTGTGGTGTTAATCCTATATATTATTTCTAAAAGGTGTTTTTTTTTCGGTAAGCCATAACTTCGTCAATTCTTCATCAAATCCAGTGATTGACACTCATTTTGAAGATATTCTTCTCCTTCACATGCGAAAAATAGTCCTTTCCTACCGAAATTTCTGGGAAAAAAGTTATGAAGGAAAAGAAACTTAATTCGCTAATAACTCAAAAAGTATGCATTTTTTCTTTATTGTAACCATAATAATTAGAAAGATTACTAAATTACCTGCAAAATAAAAAAAAAAAAATCGTAAAAATCGGACAATTATTAACTTAGTTTTGGTATACTTAATAATGTCTTCATCTTTAAAGATATTGCATTTAGGAGTAAAATAGTCTACTACACTTTTTTTCTTGGCTGATATATTAACTTTATTGTTTCTTAAAGGCATTTGTTTGTTCTTCCTTTTAATTTTTTTAAATAATTCAGAACATCCCATGATCGGGGCATTATTTTGTTTGTATTACTTTTATTATCTTTCCAGTCAGCGTTTAAAAATAGGTCCTAGCAAAGCAATTTGCACAAATATTTTGGTCTATTATTTTAAATGGACTAGTATAATCGACCAAGGAAAAAATATTAATTGCTTCCTCAAATAATAAATAGTATCTACATATTTCCATATTGTTTTGCTATTTCTTCACTATACAAAATTTTTTGGGAACTATTCGCAAGGGCCAACTAGTCTGTCATAAAATTGCAGGTAAACTTGTTAAAAACTCAAAAATTTTACCAGGTATATAAGGTAAAGGAACGCGCCGTTACCCATTCTCCTTTTCAAATCAGAGTACCTGGATTTCCACTGTGTTACAAGAAAGAAAGAAAGAAAGGCATTGGAATTTATAAGTTTACGTTTCAGCTCAAATTATAAAAGTTTAATAAAACTTGATAAAGAAGGTAATAAAAAATTATCTGTACTTTGAGACAAAAAGTACATTGGTCAAAAATTTCAAAATTAGATTGAGCTGTACAAAAAAAAAACGAAAAAAAAAAAACAACACCGAAATAATACTTCCTTAATAAGTACCAATGAGGGACAAACGAGGGGGCTTTCGGGCTGAGGCTTCCCAAAATAGATTTTTTTTTTTTTTATTTGTAATGTGAGTAACCCAGGTTAAATACTTGAAAAATCTCAATATATTCTGTTTTTAAATTTGTATGTATATATAGCTACTTAATGAAAGCATGAGTCAAGAAAAAATAAAATAAATTTATCTCTAAAAGCATTATTGTTTCTGTAATTATCGATATTTATTTATTATCATTACTACTACTATTGTCATCAAGGACTAGTTAATCATAATTTTAAAGAGACCCCGAAAGCGAACAGATACATCTACGAAAAGCAAGTACTTTCTGGGTCTGAATGGTCGAATGCCCTAAAACTAAACATTAATTATGCACCCCTGCGTGGAGTCCCAGGTGTCAGCGGACAGGTCAGAGAAGTTGGGTCCCTCTGTCGTAAATGCAGCAGAGAGTCTGAAACACCATCCCATGTACTGGGAAAATGCCCCAACAACTCCCTCCTCATAACACGTCGTCACCACCGGGTCAAGTTCGAGTTGATGAGGCTCCTTAGGGAAAGGAAATTCACCTGCTTTGACGAGCATTTTGCATCGATAGTGAAGGCTCTACGAGATACGCAGATATCGTCGCATTTCCCAAGACAGGAAGGACAGCGCTGATCTTGGATTCAACTGTCCGCTTTGAGAGCAATGACCTCGATCAGGCGGGTGAAGTGGAAAAGGAAAAGAAGAACACGTACGATAAATGCATCCCTTTCCTAAAAGAGAAATTCCGTGAGACCTTCGGAGAGAGAGAGTTCACCGTGAGAGGCCTCTGGTTTGGGTCTCGCGGAACAATTCCAAAAAGAACAGGGAGCTTCTTCGAGAAACTAGGTGTCGACATTAATGACGTAGCGAGGTTTGCTGAAAATATAGTCCTCGACTCCCTGGGAATCATTCACCACCACGTGCATGGATAGTCCGAGAGTTTTAATTTATGTATTTATTTATTTATTTAATGGAAAATGGAAAAAAAAGATAGATAAAGAGAGAGAAGTGAGAGAAAGGGAAACTAAATGTTAAAAAAAAAGAAAAAGGATATACAAAAAAAAAATAATAATAATAAAATAACAATAATAATAATAATAAAGGTATATACCAGGGAGACTGCCTCTGCCCCTTTTGGTTTTGTCTTGCGATGGCTCCATTGTCAATTTTATTAAATCGTGAAGAAAATGGATACAAAGTAAAATTTAATGAATTAAGTGCAATGATCAGTCATAGCTTTTATATGGACGATTTAAAACTCTACGCAAAGAATAAATCCCAGCTCCAGTCTATGCTAAAGACAGTCAGCCACTTTAGTGACTCCATACAGATGTCCCTTGGGACTGAGAAATGCGCAGTTCTTCACGTTATAAAAGGAAAACCAAATAATTCCGAAAACTTGTTTAATGAAGAATATCATATTAAGAACCTTCAGAAAGAAGATATGTATAAATATCTAGGAATAGAACAGCATTTAAAAATAGCTAGAAAGGATGTAAAATGTAAATTGATAGGTTCATTTAAAAAAAGACTAAAGATCATCCTTAGAACACATCTTTATTCAGGTTTAATGATAAAAGCTATAAATACATGGGTTATTCCTTCCCTATCTTACAGCTTTGGAATTCTAAAATGGTCCACAACGTCACTCCAGGAATTGGATAGGTTAATAACAACAAGTATGACGGGTTCCAGAATGCACCACCCGACTACATCTATGGCAAGGCTTTACCTGCCAAGAAAGGAAGGAGGGAGAGGTCTTACAAATATTGAAGAGTCTTGTCGAAGTCCAGAAAAGAACCTAAGGGAGTACTCTAAACAAAGCGCAGTGCCGTGCCATAAGATAATCTGCAATCTCGATCGCGGGCACACTGCTCTACAATTAGCCTCTCATGAAACTGCGCCAATCTTTGTTACCGACAAAGACTGCATGGAAGAATGGAAGTCAAAAGCATTACATGGAAGGTTTTTTCACCAGCTTCAGCAGACTGAAATAGATAAATCTTTGTCTGTTAGCTGGCTGGTAGGAGGAAGTCTGTTCCCCGAGACTGAAGGTTTTTTAACTGCAATCCAGGACCAGGTTATAGCTACCAGATCCTACTGGCGACACGTCTTGAAGCAACAGAATGTATCGGACAAATGTAGGCTCTGTGCAAGCACATATGAATCCATTCAACACATAACTGGAGGCTGCGGAGCTCTTGCAGGTACAGAATACCTAAAAAGACATGACGATGTTGCCAAAGTCTATCACCAGGCGATTGGTCTAAAAATTAAATTATTAAACGACTCGATGCCCTACTATAAATATTGTCCTAAAAGTATTTGCCAGAAAGATGACTTAAAATTATATTGGAACCAATCGTTCATAACAGACCATCTCGTGATCCACAACAGACCTGATATTGTGTTAATTGACGGCAATAGTAAGGTGGCTGAAATTATAGATATTGCTGTGCCAAATGACGGAAACATTAACTCAGTCTGTGCAGAAAAAAATCGGAAATATCAAGGTCTAGCAGCTGAGTTAAAAAGTTTGTATAAACTTAATAAAGTAACCGTTAGGGGCATTGTGATCTCCAGCAATGGCCTGATACCTGTGTCTACTGTGGAAGCTACTGACAGGCTGGGCCTCCCAACTCATGTAATAAAGGAAGCTCAGAAAGCGGTGCTGCTGAATACTGCCAAAATTGTAAGAAGCTTTCTCAACATCCAATAGAAATTAAAATTGCACATACCTGAGGTGGTTGGAGTTGATTCTCCCCCTCTCAAGTAAACAAAAAAAAACCTTTTGTAAAAGTGTTGACAAATAAAATAATAATAATAATATATATATATATATATATATATATATATATATATATACATATATATACAATAAGGCTTAGCGAACCCGATGGTTCGATGCCGACACCACCAATCGCTTGTTACACATGTATAAATTGAATACTATGCTTATAAATATTGTTAATCCTGTATAATTATATATTATTTTAAAAATTATCTGTAATGATTAATAAGTATGCTGTGTTTTTAGCAACCCAATGTAATTGGGCAGCACCATTTTATGATAATAAAGTGATTCTCTCCCTAGTTTAGTTTAATAAAAAACTGAGCCTAAAATTAAATCCTGGATCCGCTACTGCTAAATATTGAACCCAAGAAGGTCTTTCATATAATGACTTTCATTTCGGTTTTGTATAACGATAATCTTCTATTGTGGATCTGACTAGTATCGTACCTGGACCATTGTGGGCGGAATTATTTTTGGGCCCGGAGTGGAATTATTTCTGGCCTACAAATAAAAATAGTAAATAACGTTCTCTTCTGATTGATAAAAAAAAATTGCATTTATTTACAGATAAAGTTATCATGTAATTAAAAAAATATTATACGCCTATCGTTGAGCCTCACTATCTAAAACAATTATTAGAAAGTAATGATAATTAAAAGTATAATTATTTCTCGTCTGATTAAATATATGTATATATATATAAATATAAATACATGTACTGTGGGGTAGAGGTGCCCACCCCAAGGTCGATGACGCTGGAACCTATTCCCCCTCCTCCCAAGATATTTTATTACTCACCTTTTCTTAAAAACAGAGCAAGCGATGGTATAATTAGAAAAATCGTATAAATTATACTTATTGCGGTCTGTACCATATTTCCTTTTGTCTCTTGATATGGAACTTTTCATTCTGAAAATTCATATCCTCACCGAAATGTCCCCCTCCCCTCAAAAATTCAAATACCCGCAAAAATATGGCCCCCTCAAAAGTTTTGATGGCACAAGTTGGACAATCAAACTCCCTTCTGAACACCCCTGTCGTGGGGTTCCCTTATTAACGCCGAGAGAATTTTCGGGATTGCTGGAGTTGGGTCCCAAAATCCAAAAAGAGCTCTAATTGAGTTCCTATGTGTATTTTGGAGAACTCGAATTGGCCTCAGTGTACACTAGAGGATCCAGGATTTTATTTTGGAGGGCTTTAGCCCGGAAGATTTATATATATATATATTTATATATATATATATATATATTTATATATATTTATATATATATATACATATATATATATATATATATATATATATATATATATATATATATATATATATATATATATATATATATATATATATATATATATAGGATGAAGTCAAAAGTGAATTTTACGATAAACTCGAATGGGTTTATGATAAACTACCGCGAAACTACATGAAAATAATTGTAGGTGACGCGAACGCAAAGGTAGGAAGGGAAGAAGTTTATATTCCGACGATTGGTAAAGAAAGTTTGCAGGAATATAGTAATGATAATGGGATCCGTCTGATAAACTTTGCCATCTCGAAAAACCTGATAATTAAAAGTATGACGTTTAAACATAAGGATATTCATAAATATACGTAAGTAGATTAAAATATGAACAAAGTAAGCTAAGTAACAAGATCCTAAAATGAAGTAAATAGATGTTAACAATTGTTGTAGTGTGATATAAAATAAATGTAAATGTGAATATACTTCTACAGATCTACAGGAGAGATTGAAAGAAAAGGGAAAAAGGATATAATATTACATTTATTATATATTACACTACAACAATTATTAACATCTATTCACTTCATTTTAGGATCGTATTACTTAGCTTACTTTGTTCATATTTTAATGTACTTACTGTTTATAATTTCAATAAGCTTATTCACATTGTTTATAAATTTTGTTTAAATATTATGTAACTGCCACAATTCTGTATCTTGTCCGTTCTAGTCCTAAAGAGGACCTGCAAAGCCGGGTCGAAACGTCGGTTTTTAATAAAAATAGTTTTACCACTATTTAGCCTATTTATGACCTCCACCCCGGACCATCTCCTTCCTTTATAATGCAGCGGTCAATTATTAAATATTCAATAATAATTATAACCATAATTTTTACCATAAAACATGGTTACATTTTACCATTTTGGGGGAAGATTTTACCATTTTGGTTCCGCCCGAAAGCCTGTGCCGGTGTATAATATGGAGAGCTGTATATTTTATTAGAGAACTTGAATTGCGTCCCGAACCTTTCCAGGTACACAGGGATGTTCAGGTATCTCAGCGTTACCAGGAAGGCCGATTGAGCAAAATAAACCGAGTTCCAACTTAAACAAGGACCAACTGAATTTTAATTATAAATAGCAATAATTTAGTCACAATAATAATTCCTCCCACAATGGTACAGGTATGATACTAGTCACATCCACTTTACTTCGCCTCAATGAAAGATAATCGTTATATCAAAACGTAAATGAAATTATTATTGTTATTATAGTCAAACAAGGCAATGGAAGATTAGAGAAAAGAGCAGTCATTAATACAGAATGTATTTATACAATTTTACAATTACAATATTCTAAGCTAACTTAATGTTGTGGAAAGAAATTTAAATGATACTTGTTTCAGAAGGAAATGAAATCGATCAAAATCGCTAGTGTTAGCGATAAAATAAACTTTCTGTCTTCAAATTTTTTCTTCAGTTTTTTCTTGTGTAGACTACTTTAAAAAAAATGTTTCTTTTACGTTATATCCACCAATAAACATACAAGGCTCCCTATATTGAATTTAATATAGAGAAATATTTGGGTGAAAATGCTATCTACAAATGATCGAGAGTTTTGATCTCCTCAATGGCTTTACCGAATTCGAGCTCTTGGTAAGAACACCCGGGATTCAATTCGAGCGCATTGCTGCGTCATTAAATATTACGGGACCCAATTCAAGTTAAAACTAAAATCCAACCTCTTCTTTTATAATATGTACATGTAAAAAAAGCATTATGTGAAGATATTGCATAATTATTATAAAATAAATATAATTTTAGCTATGTTTTATTTTAAAGTAAATTTCAAAGTTGAAGAATAAAACTGGAGGGGCCCCCATTGGAGTTGTGGTCCCGTGGATGCAAGCTTCCCCCCCCCCTCCTCCTCAGATCTGTACGTAACTATGGATGTGGCAATATTGGCAACATATTTTTCGTCAGATTCTTTTATCAGAATTATTATTCTTAACTGAAATATCAGAAATTTTAGTTTTCATCGATAACATTGTCTCAGTATAACAAAACGTTTGGTCTAAGGGCACTGTCCGATCTTCGGGATGAAGTCTCCCAAAATGGAAAAATTATTTTTTTTCAATGGTCCATATTTGTTACTATGTGATATAAGCTAAATACTTGAAACAATCAAAATATGTTATATATTATAAATTATAATCCATATACAGCTACTAAATATAATCATGTAATTTGAAAAAAATATTAATAAAAATATTATTGTTCGCGTAGTTACTAAATTATTGAAGAGAAGAATAGTTGGGGTGCTCAGTCAAAAAGGAAGGCAAAAAATAAATTATAATATTTATTTTTTACATATGCCGACGTTTCGACCTGAAGTTCAGGCCTTCATCAGGGCTTTCTCCTTAAGTGTCAAGGGGAGAATCAGTTGGAGAGAATCAGTTATCCATTCTCCCCTTGACACTTAAGGAGAAAGCCCTGATGAAGGCCTGAACTTCAGGTCGAAACGTCGGCATATGTAAAAAATAAATATTATAATTTATTTTTTGCCTTCCTTTCTGACTGAGCACCCCAACTATTCTTCTCTTCATTATCCACGACAGTCAATCAATTACCAATTATTACTAAATTATTATTATTATTTTTTTTTTTGTAGTCTTCAAGAATCATTATATATAGGTAGTTAGTGTCTTTTTTTTTTCAAAGTAATTATCAATGTATATATTTAAAAAAAAAATATCTTTCTGAAGGATAAGGTAGAATAGGGCGATAAACTGCAGGATTATTACGCTCGAGATAAAGCTCTGGGCTGAAACTCTCCCAAAAAAGTTAAATCTTGGTTCCACTATTGGCCTAGGTCATTTGGGATCCATGCTATATTTTTTGAGCCCTCACCCCAAAAAAGTTGTAGGCCACCCTTAGCCAGTGGGCCTATATGATGAATATATTTTTATGACCCTAAACAATTAAATAGACATACAAAAAAAAAAAAAAAAAAAAAAAAATTAAGATCTAGTCTGATTAAAAGAAATATAGATGTAGGGTTCAGACGCCATCTCCGACCCTTAGGTATAGCATTGAACCTACTTTTTATTAATCTGAAATGTACTACGTAAGTCCTGGAAGTCGCAACATTTTGGCATGATTTCTAATTATTGAGGATTATTTTTAAATTATAAAATGTTATTTAGGCAGATATTTCTTTCAGTTTTAATAGCTACAATAAATTTGCTATTCATTGTAATTTTGTGATAATAGAGTAGAATAAATTCTTTATAAGAGAAACAGGTGTTTCTTTCAGTATTTAAATATTATAATGATATTAAGTAAATGAAGTTGTCATGAATACTCAATAAAAAAAGGTTTAAATTCTTTCTCTAAAATTGATACGTTTTAATCATAAAGGGAAGTTGATTAATATCTTTGCTATTTTATACCTCACACTTTGTCAGGAACTAAGATAAAATAAGAAAGTAGTTAGATGCCATTAAGATGGAAGACAGAGACCTTGAAAGAAGTGACTTTTTTATTCCGTGCTGGATACTTATTAAATTAATAAATTGATGGACTAAGATTTTGGTGGATCGGACTGTTGCTCATTTAGTAATTTGAGGCAGTAATAAAATGGATGTGAAATTATTGAAAGCCCCGAGGGGGGGCAATGAACGCGCATGCGCAGTAGTGAAATGGGACTTAGCCTCTGAGCGTGGCCTGTCGCCTGCCCTGAACTGTGGCCACTCGTTGCGGACAGTAACTGTTTGCTTACCGTAGTGTCTTTCACCTTTAGTGGTTCATTATGGATTCGGAATACTTGGAAAATAGTATCAACGGTTCTGTAAGTAGAACACTCTTCAATATCTTGTCTTCATATCTATCCATCAACATTCCATTTATCTGAATTATGTTACAACTCTAGTGCTATGTGCTGTGAAAATTCTAAGTCCAATATGGCGACTTTAAATTTCTTTTCAGAATTACGTTTTACTGTAATGGCTAATTTCTTTTAATTTGTTTAGATCAATGACTCGGGTGGAAATACTACTTATAACCATTCTGAAGGTAGGTGTCTGGCGTATATCTTATGTTCCCTTTGTAGTTTTAACTCCACATTGTCCTGAAGCAATTTTTCTAAAAGCTATAAAGTTATTAGGAATTCGTTTATAGTTACCAAATGTATGTTTATAACCCCTTTCTATGCATTGTTTATGATTATGTGTTAACAATTTTTTTTTCATTGGTGAGATTTTACTTTAATTATGTAATAGTTCATGGTTCATATTTGTAATTTAAGTTTAGATCTTTTCTTTTTGTTATAATAAACGTTTTGTTAAGTTGCTTTTGTAACAATTTTAACATATGTCATCCTTTAATTTTTAATGGTTATGTGAAGTTGAAGATTCCCCTATTAGTCATGTGGCATGCAGAATGTGGACAATTTATGTTAACATCTAAGCTTTTTTTCATTTTTAGTTGTAATATCATATTGATTTGTTAATTAGGTTCACCAACTGTAAATGGAATATCTAATGGTTTATCTGAAAAACATAAGAAAAAGGAACATAGAGACGATAAACATAGAGATCGGCATAAAGATAAACATAGGGATAAGGACAGGGATAGAGAGAAGCATCGAGATAAAGAGAGAGACAGAGAGAAGGATAAAGACCGTGAGCATAAACACAGCTCCTCTAGTAGCCATAAGGACAAGGTAAGTAATTACGTTTACCATTGTAACTTGATGAAATGCAATAAAACTTAAGTTTTCAATTTATTGATTTTACTTTATTTTCATTAGTCTAAGGACAGTCACAGTAGTAGTCGTGACAAAGACAAAGAAAAGCACAGAGATAAAGACAAAGACCGCCATCGTGACGAAAAAAGAGACAAAGAACATCGTAGCAGTTCCTCGTCACATAAGGACAAAGAGTAAGCTGTTGTATTCCACATGTTCTATTTATTTTTTCCAGACTTACTTTTAAAAAATAGTATTCATGTATAATGTTAAGGTTTTAATTCATTAAATTCTATAATCGTACTACAAGTTGGCTAGAATAGATTGTTAATTTATCTAATAGCTCATTTTTAGTGTTCTATTTGAAATAAATTAGCAGTGACAGGATTTTTCAGGGAATTGCACGTTTCGTTTGCATGCAATTTTTTAACCATCTGGCAAAAATCTTAACAAATTTGTATACTTAAATGCTATAAGCCAAATTCCATTTTTCATATTTAAATTTATTTTAATAAAAGGTGAAATTTATATAAATTATTGTAAATTGTCAATTGATCATCCATTTTAGAAACACCCCTTTTTTCTTTTATTGCTAATTTGTGTTTTTTAAATTTTTAGATGATATTACATTATAAGTTTCCGTTTGTCCCATTATGTTTTAATAATTTTTATATTTGCTTTTGATATTTTTTTTTAATTTGAAATTCTTTACGAAATCTTTCTTTGTTGTTAACTTATTGTCGGTACATTGGTATATTCCACACTGTATTGTTGCATAATTCTGTACCTAAAAGGTTAAGAACACCGTGTCTATTTCGTATTTGTTCATGGTAGCCAATTTTCTGTAACTTTGAGTTATTAAAATTTGTTTCTTAGTTACTAAATCTGTACTCCGAAGATAAATAACACCATTTCACATTCTAGTATTTGTTCTGGGGAGCCAATTTTCAATATCTTTATGCTATTAAAATTTGTTTCTTAGTTACTAAATTATGTAATGAAAAATGGTTATGGTGTCATTTACCTTTAGGGCACAGACTTTAAATTTTTGTTTTATATTGTATGGCATATTTTAAGGATTTTTAATCCATGAAAATCTAGGCTCTACACATCAATATGTTAAGCCCAAATAAACATTCTTTTTTTTTTTTTTTAAAATAATTTTAGCTATACTGATCTGGAATGGAATATCTTTATTTTTCAAGGTGTATTGCTATTATTTTAAAAATTAAATTAAAATTAATTAGCATTAATATATGATTATACTAACAATATTTCTACAATTACTTAGTGTGTTGTTTAATTTCACTACCAACCAAATTAAGGGATATTTAGTTGATTAAATGATTTTTAACTATTATTAAAAATTCAAACTACATACCTAAATTCTTTTCTTATATGTACTACTTACTTTGAAGCATTTTAAAATTCAATAATTAAATCATAAACTATTTTTAAAAAATTCTTAATGTTACTCGGTGATTAATCATGTTGTGTAATTGAAAAAAATTAAAGTATTTTTTTAATTTTTAAATTGGTGGAACAAACTTCAGAAAATCATCTAACTACCAACTAAACAAATTGAATAACTGAAATAGAACCCAAATATGCAATAAGGAACCAAACAACATCTTTGTGAAATTGTGTTTTATAAAGTTTATCAATCATTTTTAACAAGAATTTTCATTTCTTATCATGAACTACTAGTCTTTATTTATTTTAAATAGTGGTATTAGGAAAAGCTATATCATGGTTTTTTTTCGTGAAATGAAAAAATCAGAAACAATTTTTAATATAACATTCAAAGCACAATTAAGAAGATTGAATTCTGATTAATTTTTGTCCAACTATTAGCCTGAAAGCAAACTCTTGCAGCTCTTAAGTTGAAACTAACATAATGTTTTTTCTGTAACTGTTTTTTTCCCTAACATTTCTTATGAAATATTTACCAGCATATGCGTAAATTAGAATATTTTGTAAGTAATATTGAATATTTTTCATAAGACTTATTCACACACTCTTAACAAGTCAGTCAGTTTGTCTCCTTCAATTGCTCTTATCTTTTCAAATTCCTGCCTACTTACTAGTTGGACTATGAATTGGAAAATTGACAAACATGATACTTTAAACTTGTAAGCTACGAGGAAAATTCCAAAAAGTAAATTAAGTATGTCAAATAATAAGGATATGCAGACATGTTGTTTGATAGGTTTGCCAACATCTCCACACAAGCATGTGTAATCTTCAGGGCAACGGTTATTGACTAGGCCAGTGGTTCCCAATCTTTTTTTACCTGTGGGCATATTTATAGGTTGTGTCCTAGATGGTGGGCACCATGTTTTTATTCAACATAAATTACATGTGGGTTATTGTTTGTAATATTCAAAAATAAAATGTAAAGGGCGTCAATAAAAATAAATATATTGTATAGTCAACAGACATTTTTATGTTTTTTAAAACTAATGAAATATTTTAATACAGGAAAGGCGAAAACACCAAGTTTAATGAATATTATTAATTTTATATAGTCTTGTTATATTAGATCAACACATTTTGAAATTATAATTAAAAATTAATTATTAACGATGTGGGTTACAACTAGTTAAGATATAAGTTTAATGCTGTGTTACCAACAGTGCCATTTTTTTTTTTTTACTGCCCAAGAAAAATATTAATCAAAATGTCTATCTGCGGCATGCCACGTAAAACAATAATAATGATTAGAAAAAATACAAAATAAATCACTATTTTCATATTAATTAGATATTTATTTTAAATAAATATTCAAGATTTTATAGAAAACTTGTCGATCTGCGGTAAAACTGTTGCCAAAGTGATTGCCGATAACGGTCATGTTAACCGTCTAGATCGGAGATCCCTTTGCTAGACAACAACTCGAACAAAAGATTATTGTTTAGTTTTTAGTAGCCATTTATCATTGCCCTGATGACCCACATGCTTGGGATGAAATATCGGTAAATCTAACAAACAACATAAATGGCTGCAAATACTGGTTATTTGTCATCTTTATAATTTTAACAGTCAACTATTTCTCCATCTCAAAAAAAGTAAAATATTAAATGTTTGACTTCGAAAAAACAAAACAAAAGGTAGACCCAACTTTTAAAACTTTTATTTAAAACTGAAAATAGAACTATTTTTGAAGGTATATTATGACAGCACCAGCTACCAATTTTTGTAAATCTACAATTTTGGTCCGTCTTACTTTCATCCTTATATTTTTTGTCTTGAAATTTTTACTTTTTCTACATTTAATGGACACATACAGCTTTCAAACTTAATAGGCCTTTCGCCATCAATATGGTTTACAACTTTAATCCTATAACTTTTTGTTGTATTTTCCATTAGTTATAACTTATGTGGAGCTAGTTTTTAGAAATGAGGCAAGATTTTTAGGCTTCTTTCAGATTTTTATTTAAGACACCAAAACGGTACTTTCAAACGACAAAAACTTTATTTTTTCATGAATTAAAAATAGTTTAAATCAGGAGTTGAAACTTTTATGAAGTTTTTTAAAAAGTCCCATTTTAACAGTACCCGTGAAACTTTTTAGGAAAAAAGTTTTTAAATTAAAAGTTTTAAAGTACTTTTTTGCAATAAAGTTCCAGGTTTATAGTGAAAGTTTAACTTGTATTTATTAAAGTTCTTGAATAAAGTTTAATTCAATGAAAATTAAATTGCAATTGGGCTTATTGTTATAATTAAAGTTATAATTCTTCTTAAATGAATTACACATGATTCTGTGTCTTTTGGTTGAGGAACTAAAGATAAAAGTCATTTTTTAGATTGACTTTTTAGTGAAATTGATAACTTTTAAATAAAAGTTCTCTAAAATCTTTACTTGAAAAGTTGCTAGGGAACCTTCCATCTTGAACCTTTTGAGGAGTGAGAAAGATCACGCTCTGGTAGGTCATAGGTCTTTCCACGCTTTTGGATTGAACAGCCCTGACAAAGGCCTGAACTTTGGGCTGAAACGTTGGCAAATATAAAAATAAATATTATTATTTGTTTTTTATTTTGACTGTTCAACCCAACCATCCTTCTCTTCAAAGTATATATTGATTAAAAAAAAAAAAAAAATCTATATTTTTCTAATTTTTATTTTATTTTTTCATATTTAAGGCAATAAAACTTCCAATGTTCTTCAAATTTGTTTCAATAATATTTGTTGTCTCTTACGTTTCGGGACAATTTTCCCATCATCAGAGCAATCTTTATCTTTACTTTCTTTTTTTGATGTGGCACCATTTGTCAAAAATCAAATATTTGTCACATTTTTTTAAACTATTTTTTGGTGTACAGTGAATTTAGTGTGAAGCATCTTTTATTACACATGTGTGTATAGCTCTTATTTGTTTTTGTCCTCGCTGTAGAGTAGGTACTTATATTTATGTTAACAGTTTTAAATATCTTTTACTTTGTCGTAGTTAACATTGATGGTGATGTAATATTTGTTTTCCTTTGTTTAGCAAACATAGTTCGTCTAATTCATCTTCCTCGAAAGACAAGGATAGATCACACTCGTCATCTAAGGATAAAGATAAAGACAAAGAAAAGAGCTCTAGCAAAGATAAAGACAGGTCTGACAGAGATAAACATCGTGAAAAAGATAAAGATAGGTCTAAGCATAATGGGGATAGAAAACACAGCAGCAGCAGCAGCAGCAAAGATAAAGATAAGGAGAGGGAGAAGAAGGATAAAGAAAGAAGCAAAGAAGGTAATTGCTGTTAAGAAGTGATTCGAACATCTACTCTTGGTTATATTATAGTTACATATTATTATTATTCCAGTAAGATTCAACATTAATATTTTATTGTTTCAGCCAAACCAAAGAGAGATGAATTTGAAGAGTCTGATGATTTTCAGGTAATTTTTCAATTTTCCAATATCTACTAACAAGTCAATCAATGTATTTGTTCTTATCATTTCATTAATCTATATATGTATATTTTTTAAATAGCAGAGTAAAGTGTCAGAAGAAGAGTCTGTTGCGGTTAAATCTGAACCAGAAGACATCAAAGAAGAGCCGATCGATGATAGTTACTTAAGCGAGGATCAGAACTCTAGTTTTAATAACCTCACTATAAAAGAGGAGGAAGATGAAGATGAGGCGGAAGAACCACAAGAGGATTCTGAGGATGATGCTCCTTTAGTGAGTTCTTTTTTATATAACCAATTTTTTTTTTGTCTAACCATGGTTTTTGGTTTTTTAAAAATTAAGTTAACCATTATTGAATTGTATTTATCCATTTTAGTCTTCTCGAGCCTCAATTATCAAGAGAGAAATTAAATCAGAAGACGAGGAAGAAGATATTCCTTTGAGTGCTAGAAAAAAAATTAAAAAAGAAAAGACAGCGAAAAGGAAAAAAGAATCTGAAGATGAAGAAGAAGATGATGATTTTAAACCTGTGAGTAATAATTTTTTTTATTAAATGAATTATGATCATAAGTATCTTTTTTCCCAGTTAGGTCCAAAATCTGGCATTATTTTGTTACTATTATAATTATTAAAAGTTGTACTAACAAGCTAGGTCCATATTATGGCCTCCCCCTCCATTTTCGTTTTCAAGATGATCGGATGAGGGATCATGCCCCTTTTATAGTAAAATTGAAGTTAAAAAATTAAATTATTTTTAATTATTTTAAATAAATATGTGAATAAGGATCATGGGAGGTGACTCCATGTTTCTCATTATAAATGCTGTCTTTTTACTTTCACTTACCTATATATGAAATATGTAACAAAGGAAAGTATTGTGATCATGAACATTTTTAAATCTCAATTTTCAATGGAAATACACGTTTTGAGCTCCGCTGAGTCCAAATAACCAAGTCTCACAAGATGGTCTCTTTGTGTTAACAGCCTATCTAAAAAACGAAAAGTCGTATGAAAGTGAAATTGCATATTTAAGGTTTTTATGTATCTGAGATGTTACAGCAACTTTTTCATCAAAATCGGCCCTAGTCGCACATTTAATAATCGATTTATCACATTTTATCGATTTTCTTGAAAACGGCTTTAACAAATTCATTATATGAGTATAAAATTATGCAGTTTTTAAAATAATGTAGGTTTTATTCTCATTAATGTTCTCTAACAGTCTTAAATAGCTATTTTTCAATATTAGCTTCCTCTAAAGTACCTTTAATTTTTTTCTTTGAAATAATTAACCATCTCACATTGATCTCTAATATAAAAAACAGTTAAATATAAAATATGAAAGAATTTTATAATTAACTAAAGGAGAAATATGTGATTGTAATGTAGGAACCAAAGGAATCCGAGCTCGCCCAGAAGATTAGAAGTCTTCCATACGTAACATGAGCTTAATATAATACAGACTCTGACAATATTATGTACATATACATATGCAGTTTTATAAAAGCCATCATATTTAATATATATATATATATATATTTAATATTTAATTGTATAGATTACACAGATTTAAAAATCAAAATTTGTAAATATATAGGGGTATTTCAACAAATAAAAATATCCACAATGAAATATAAATCAATATAGTGTTTATAGTTTTTACTTTCACTTCTCCTTTGTCTGAAAATACTTATTTTTGCTAAGAAGAGGGTGGTAATTGAAAGTTGTGTGATGCGCGCACCACACCAGATTTTTCTTATTTATCACATTCCTTTACGCTTATTTAAAGTTTCAGAAAATGTTTTCCAATCATCAAAAATATATTCACCGTTGTAAGGTCCTTCTCCTTTCTACTGTATCATAAGTACAATTTCTTTTTCTCATAAGCAACCAATTATTATTCAAGATGAATGTTGTCTCTTGAAGATATTTAACTATTATAAAAGTTACAGACAAATTTCATAAAATGATTAAAAGAATATTTAGTTAGTTATCGTATTTTTCAATTTTATTATTTTTTTTTTTTTTGCTTTTTTATTTTAGGCAAAGAAAAAATCTTCTGTTACAAAAAAAACCAAAGTAAAGACGGAAGTCCAGGAAGAAACTAGTCCTAGGAAAAAGAAAAAACAGGAAGAGGAACAAGAAGTTTGGAAATGGTAAATCAATTGAAACACAGAACTAGATGCATATGTAATTTAAAACTAGAGAGAAATATTGCTTTTTTTTTTGCTGGTAGCATAAAAAAAAAATTAATTGTTTATTATAGTTTTCTATTAACTTTATTTGGTTCTCAGATTTGTAAATAGATGTTTTATTTATAGTTAGTTCTTTCCTGAGTTAACATATTAGTTGTTTTTTTTATTCAATTAATATTTTATACATAATTGAAACTTTAGATACATTATTTAAGATAATGTTCCTATAAATTATATATTTATAAATGAGAAGTCGTTTGGGGATTGCAGTCATTGGAAGTACTCAGAAATAAATTATACTTTTTCTTTATAATTTCAATATAAACAAGAGCGTTACCTCTTGTCCACTTGATGGCCGACCAACCCCTATTTTACCAATTATATAACTGTTCATTTAATCTTACTACTCCTTACTGAAATTTTATAACTTTAATTTACATGTATTCTGTAAATTCAGGTTGTATTATTTTTTATAAATATAAAATAAACTGAATGAAACCAAGGACAAATTTTCAATTCCTTCGGTAATTCCATTGTCAATTCGGACAAATTTTTAATTTCTTTAAAAATCTATATTGTACATCGCACCTTATTGCCAATTTGTAGCCATAATATATATTAAACTTGTCCAGCTTCATCTAATCTCAGAAATAATTTGAGCCTTATATTTCTAATATTTCCATTGTACGTTATAATGTGCTTACTTTTCTATTTCATAATAATTATAATTATATCAGAATATAATATAAATTATATATGATATAATAATTAATATATATATTGTATTCAAGAGGAAATGTCTAGATCAAAAAATAACTGCTGTCACCTAGGTAAAATCAAATTACCACCTCCAAATGGATACCATTTTCCATACAAATTTGTAATCTAAAATCTCTGTTTTGTATTACGAGTGAAGGAAGTAACAGGAACTTAACACATATATAATTAAATTAGCTGTATAATTTGTAAACTAATCGCCTAATAAGTTGAGCTCCTCTTATCTTCTACTTTCCTAATACTAAAATAAAATTTGAAAGTCGATAAAAACTTTTTTATATTATAGAGAGATAAATAAGTATAATTTATTTTTGTTTACTTCTCATGACTGCAATGTCATTGTGATCTATTACCAAGAATAATAATTAATCAATAGTGTTGGTAAAATTTATGAATAAATAAAATGAACCAAATTCATACTTTTTTACTTTCACTTACCTGTATATGTAATATATAGCAAGGGAGGAACGTATTGTGATGGTGAAAATTTTCGAAATACTCGTTTTGAGGTCCCCTGAGTCCAAATAATATAATATAATACAGACTTTGAAAATATTATGTATATATACATATGTCGTTTTCTTAAATGCTATCCTAGTTATACAAATAAAAATATCCACAATAAAATGCAAATAAATATTGTGTCTATAATTTTTACTTGTATCTTCCGCTTTGTCTGAAAATAAGGATAAGGATGGTAAGTGAAAGTCGTGTGATGCGTGCACCAGATATTTTTTACTTAATGTGGTTTTTTAATCACATTGAGACTGAGGATATATTCCATTTTGATTCTTCTGTCATATATTTTATATATTGTAACTGAATTTTATAAGTAATGATGATCTAGGTGGGAGGAAGAGAAAAGACCAGACGGAGTGAAGTGGACATTCCTGGAGCACAAGGGACCAGTCTTCGCTGCACCGTACGAGCCTCTACCGCCTGAGGTTAAATTCTTTTACGATGGTGAGTCCCAACTCTCCTTTCTTTAATAACTTTTTTTTAAATGTATTAGTACTAATATATCTTATTTAAAATCAACATAAAACTGGTGGGAAAAATAGGGTTCCTTAATAGCAAAAATTAATAAAATATAATTACTTTTGTAAAAATTACAAATTCTTTATATAAATATTTATAGATCTAGATACATAGAAATATTTTGTTAAAACTTCCTTTTTTATTTCTTCATTTTTTAATACATCAGGCAACACTTCGGGCTAGCTAATTTGGTCATCTTTAATATTCAATTTGGTAAAATAGTTTAAAATAATTTTCTAGTCATATCTTTTAGGTTAGGTGCCATTTTTTAAAAGTTTTTTGTAAAATATTTGGCCAAAGGTCACCATATGTACATAGTTTTCACGTCATGTATTATTTATTCAACGTTTGCAAACATTACACCACTTCATAAAATTTCCTAAAATGTATCATTCTAATATAATTCGTCAGGTTTGTCATTATTTTATTTCATCGAATGTCGTTTTTTCATTTCTCTTTCGTAGACGATATTAAAAGTATTCCTCCTCACTAACATATTCATACCGGAATCCTCATGATGAGTTCTTTAATAAAATGAAATAAAAGAATGACAAACCGACGATTTGTATTATAATGATTTTTTACTATATAATTTTATTTTAGAAAATTTTATGAAGCGGTGCATTGATGAAATAAAATACATGATGCAAATACATGATATATATATGTATACATGCAAATACACCAAATACATTATGCAAAAACTGTGTACATTTGGTGACCTTTGGCCTAATATTTTATTTTATAAAAAAAACTTTATTTTAAAATAATTATTTTGTCTTTGATTAGGTTAATATTTAAAAAGTTATGGGCAATGAAAAGATCATTAATGTCATGAATGATAATGGGAAAAACAATTAATTTTTTTTATTTTACTTGATTGTTTTTAGTATCAAAGTGAGAAATGAAATGATATGCATATAAGATAGGTGATAATTGTAAAATAATATTTTTTTTTTTCATTAAATGTAGTCGCTTATTTATTTAATAGATGAAATTGAAGAAGAGTAATTATTCCCTTTACCTTCTGTTATTGCTAGAAGCTCTCTTGTATTATAAGTTTTGTCTCACCTTATGACTTCCTCTACCTATCCGTAAGTCATCTTAGGGGTTTTTCAGAATGGTGAAATAATGTAGTAGCACCAACTGTTTCAGCTCCGTGTCGTATTAGGGATCCTAAACGCTCCAGTCCTCAACAGCTTGCAATTTTCAATTTCAACCAAATTAATTTTAGGTTATACCACTGTTTTCAAAACCCATCCAAATATATCATTGAGTATTTATACTCTTGTTTTTAAATTATTCCCATAAATTAGCAAGAAGTACGTAAACATTTATATAAATATATATGTGTGTGTATATATAAAGTATTTTTATTATATATTACTATATTGTTGGCAATAAAAATGTCAAGCTAACAGACACCCAATTATTAGTCCCATAAATGTGTTGCTCCAGATATTACTTTTATGTATAGTAAAAACTATTAATTGCTTATGAAAAATGAGGATAAAGTTCTGAAGATGAGAATTGTATCTCGGAATGAATTATTTATTTTATTCATTCCGAAAATAAAATAAAATTATTTACGAAAATAAACTATTTATTTTATATATTAGAAGTTTTTATTGCCAATAACATAGTAATTTAAACAGCTTTCTAACAAAAAAAGAAGATATTTATTGTGTGTGTGTGTGTGTGTGTGTGTGTGTGTGCGCGCGCGTGTGCGTGCGCGTGTGAGCATAATTATTTATACTTGCCAATAGTTAAAGAATATATAATAATAAAAATGTATGTTTTTTCCTTTTCTATTTGATAATTTAAGTTAAGCTGTATTTGCCTGTTCACAGACAGCTGCTGATCGTGTTGCTATAGTTATATAAATTTTTTTAATGTTTTATAATTTTATATAATCTACATCATTAAGATTTTGTAGAGAAGTTATTTGAATATAACTTTCATCATTTTTTTTTTTTTGTAGGTAAAGAGATGAGACTGTCAGAAGAAGCTGAAGAAGTTGCTACCTTCTACGGCCGAATGATTGAGCATGAATATACTACTAAAGAAGCATTCAATAAAAACTTTTTTAAAGATTGGCGTAAAGTTATGACACAGAAGGAAAAGGATATCATCACCGATTTGAAAAAGTGTAATTTTAAACAGATCAATTCCTACTTCCTGAAGAAATCAGAAGAACGGAAGGCTATGAGCAAGGAGGAGAAAAAGGTAAATTGTTGATATTTTTTTGAAGATTTTATTTTCATGTCTAGAAATAAGATGATTAGTGTTATTGTGGTGGTTGGTAATAAATGTTGAAAATGTTTAGGAATCTATCTAGACTAATGTATTTTAAAATATACTTTCCAAACAAATATTTCAAAAGTACTGAATTCTATTTGTCAAATTTCATTTTTCTTATTCACTTTTAATCGTTATTTCTCTATAAATGTTTTTAGTGACTTTTGTATTTTATTTTATATTAGTAATAGTAGAGCAGGGTGATCATAGAAACTCTCCTTTTAGTTCTAAAATTAGCACTAATTATACAGCTGTTCATTCAATTACATGTTTTGAGCTCGTGTAAGCTCCTAGTACCAAAAAGAGATT
Organism: Nezara viridula; assembly: GCA_928085145.1. Taxonomy (NCBI): domain Eukaryota; kingdom Metazoa; phylum Arthropoda; class Insecta; order Hemiptera; family Pentatomidae; genus Nezara; species Nezara viridula. The sequence goes on from OV725077.1 coordinate 20,270,943, forward strand.
TACACCCTAATGTCTTTGTTATGGTATTGGGCTCCTATAACCTCATACTCTCCCAATACAAAATAAAGATTTTATACCAAAAATTTGTACGGAAAATGGCATTAATCTGGAGGTGGTAGTTCGATTTTATCCAGGGGACAACAGTTATTTTTTTTCAATCTAGTCATTTTCCTCATGAATGCAATATATTAATTATTATATTATATATTATCTTATTTATATTATATTGTAATATAATTATAATTATTATGAAATAGAAAAGGAATCACCAATATAATGTACATTCAAAATATTAGTAATAAAAGGCTTAAATTAAGCTGAACAAGTTAAATATATATTGTGGTTACGAATTGGCACTACAAATAATTATAATTACATAATAATATTAATTGACAATAAGTTACAATGTACAATATAGATTTTTGAAGAAACTAAAAATTTGCACGAATTGAACATTGAATTGCCGAAGGAATTGAAAATTTGTCCATGGTTTCATTCAATTTATTTTATATATTGATAAAACATAATACAACCTGAATTATAGGATGCATGTAAATTAAAGTTATAAAATTTGAGCAAGGAGTGGTAAAATTAAATGAACAGTTGCATAATTGGTAAAATAGGGGCTGGTCGGCCATCAAGCGGACAAGCGGTAACCCCCTTGTTTATATCAAAATTGTAGAGAAAAAATTTAATTTATTTCTGAGTACTTGGAATATTCAGTTTATTTTGTATTGATAAAATAACACAATCTGATACAGAATGCATATGAATTACCTTAATACAATTTGTGAAAGGGGGGTTGGTCCGCCGTAACCGTAAGGTGGACAGCGACAGGGGTTACCCTCCTAATATTTATAATTTTTTTAAATTATCAATTGATACTTTTAGTGATTTTTTTTTTTTTTTTTTAAATATGGTTTTAGGTCTTAAAGGAGAAAAATGAAGAAATGGTGAAAGAATACGGCTTCTGCATAATCGATGGACATAAAGAAAAGATTGGAAACTTCAAAATTGAACCTCCTAGCCTGTTCAGAGGCCGAGGGGAGCATCCCAAGATGGGGATGTTGAAGAGGAGAGTGCAGCCAGAGGATGTACTTATCAATTGCAGCAAGGATTCAAAGATCCCAAAACCACCCGAGGGCCACAAATGGAAAGAAGTGCGACATGATAACACGGTTAGTTGGAGAGATCTTTATTAATTATTTTATGTAGTTTCACATGTTTTAATTTATAATTTGAATTAGCTACTTACACGAGTTTTCAATGTTTATTTATCGATGATGATTAGGCTATAATAATAGCAACAACGCAAAAAGTCCTAAATTTTTCTGATGCCTTAGAAAGATAATCAGTGTCAAAGAAAAGTGGTGGGGGCGAGCTAGTCAGGACAATGGAGACTTGGCTAGGTCATGGCCTGTCAGCGCCTATCGTATACTGTTGATGGTCTTATTAATTTTACTAATGTTTCCAGCTAAAAAACTTCAATACAAGAAATATTTTTCCATGTTTTTCTCTTACTCTGTCGTCTTTGATTAAATTTATTTAGAAAAAAATGTATTTTATCAACTTTCATAAATTAGAGCTGAGAGACACTTTGATGGCTTTGTCTTCGGCAGCTGTATGTGTCACACTACAATGCAATATAGTCACACCACCCCAGTCCTCCCGTCACTTCCTAGATGCACTGTTATTTAAAGATTTTAGCTGATTATGAACCTTTTTTAAACTATTTATAAATTTTTTATCGCTTAAATTTATTGCATTTCAAATTTATGTGATATTTTTTAGAAAGTACCCAATTGTGTTTTGTTTACTGGTATTAGAACATATTTTTTTTATTTAGAATATGTAGAGAATCTAAAAATGTTTAGATCTGATGTATGTAATGAATACATTTAATAACAGAATTAGTTTTTTATTAATTGTTAAAAAAAAAAAAAATGACATATTACTCTTAAAAATTAGTTTAGTACATATTTTAGTAATTTTTGAGTCGCAGAACTATCAAATAAGTTCATTTTTTTTTCTATTTTGAAAAATGTATAGGTCTAATTCAATTTGATCTGTTTTCAGGTGACTTGGCTGGCCAGTTGGACTGAAAATGTTCAAGGCCAGGTGAAATATGTGATGTTGAACCCATCGTCCAAGTTGAAGGGCGAGAAGGATTGGCAGAAGTATGAGACAGCGAGGAAGCTGGCTCATTCTATCGATAAAATAAGAAAGGATTACAGAGAAGATTGGAAGTCAAAGGAAATGAGGATCCGTCAAAGGGCCGTCGCCATGTATTTTATTGACATAGTTAGTAGCTTTTATTAATTTATTCTATATTGTATGCTTATATATTGGAATTATATTCTGATTTACTTACCATATTTATTTGAATATAAAAATTGAGGATTTTTTTTTTTTCTTTTGTTATATACGGAAATAATTTTAAGTCCTTATAGAACAGAACTACTTATAAAAATTTTGGCTAGCAGGTACATAGTAGGGCTTATTTTTTCCATTGTTCGGCTTGCAAAAAAAAACAAAAAACTAAATAATATTTTATTAGTTATTACAACCTAATGAATAAAAACAAGATGCACATTTTATTGAAGAGAATTTGGTTGGTGTGTTCAGTAAAAAATAAAAAGTAAAAATAGATAAATGATTTTATTTTTGCCGACGTTTTGTCTTCCAAATATGAAGTTATATAAAGAAAATGATAGATGTAAATAGAAAAATTAAGATACTTTATAATCTTTCAAGACATACTGACTTCATAGAAGAGAATTAAGAACTTAAAATAATGTGAATTATGAAAATAAGATGTAATGAATAAATGTATCAATATACACCAAATTAAGCCAGGGATATGTAAAAAAAAGTAATGAGAATAAGGAAAATAAAAAGAATACTAAGATAAAAGTAGAAGACAAACCTGTTTGAAAGGAAATCCATAGAAATTTGCTCTTCATATAATATTTTACTAGAAAATCTGGTGAACAAAAAGGAAGATATTTACTAACACAAATGTTAAAGTTAAATTTTTGTTTTGTTTTGTTAATTATAATTTGTCTATTTATTGTAACTTTTTCCTCACAGGATAGATAATATTAATAATATTTATTACCGCTGATAATATTAATCGCTGTTAAATTAAACTTTTATTTTAATGTTTTTAGTTGGCCTTGAGAGCGGGTAACGAAAAAGATGAAGATCAAGCCGACACTGTAGGTTGCTGTTCTCTTAGGGTAGAACATATCACACTTCACAATGAAAAAGATGGTAAGTGAAACGTCGGAATTATTTTTTGGTTCTGCAAAGTGGTTAATTAAAAAAAAAATTTAACATTTTTGATGAGCTGTTTTAAGATGTACTCAGAAAAAAAAGGCTTTTATAATTTCACAAGTTTTATTTTATTTTTTAATTATGATGAAATAGTATTTTCTGATAATAACTATGCATTAAAAATTAAAAATATATAATAATTAAATTCAATTGGCTTTGGAATTTCAAAAGCACTGTAGTGGTCAACATGTTAAAAATACTCATAATTTTAATTAATCTTATCTTCTTTCTTATATATTATTTCTCAAATATATATCCCTTTCCCGGCTCTCAGGAGTGATGGATTTTGATGAGTGAGGTATCAATAGAAAAGGAATATCACGTAGAGTGCGCGAATCGTAATTTTGATTCCTAATTTTATACCAGGACTTAAGAAAAAGTGGGAGGTTTCGAACCGTATAGAAAAAGTGGGAGGTTTCGAACCGTATAACACTCAGCGAATCGATACGTTGCGAATGAATTCTTAATTAATGAATAAATCGAAAAGTACACATTTTCTGGTCCACTATATATATGAGTATTTGAAAGCTTAGCAAATTAACTACAAAACATTTTTTAAAAAATCATCGAAATTGGACGATGTGGTGTAGAGTTAGAGCATTCTGAACATTTAGTATTTGTTGTACTGCAAAGTTTCTATTGTATATGGGAATTGGCCCTTTTTATCCAGAGTACAGTACAGTATGTAATGCATCAATTAGTAATATTTTTAATTTCAAAACATTTTATTCTTTTTAATTAATAAAATAGTTATTTATTTGTATAAATGTGTCTTCCTTAAAACATTCTTGGAATGTTTGTCAATATGCTTCAATTACTTTAGCTTTTTCTTTTAGATCTTTATTGTTGAAGTTTGTCATTTTAAAAATACGCTATCAAGTTTTTTTTAATGAGAAAGTAATGTACATCCTGACTGCTCCTACTATTTCGCCCTGAGAATTCGAGTTTTTTTGTCATTTGCGTCATCAGATGTTTAAAGCTTATTATATAGATAGATATTTAAAGCGTTATAGAGAAGCTTTTTTAAATTTATGATAATCTAATGAGAGAAAAAAGCTATTATTTAAATTATAAGTTTAAGGAAATGCAATGGTTAAACCATGGCGCATTGTTAATAATGTTTATAAGTGATGGCTTACTACATATATGTATTAAACCTTTGCCTATCAAACATTATTGAATGGAAGTTGTGCTGAGCCCTTAATGTATTAAAATCAGTTACAAATATTAGGTTTGTGTGGAGTATTCGCATGGGTCAGCTAGTAGTATTATAATACACTGCTGCCATAGTGACAGTATGTCTGTGTTATGGTTATTATCTCTTAATCTTATTCTGCCATCGTAGGGATATGTTGTATTCTTAGCTCTATCAAGCAATAACTTGAGACATAAATTTTATTCTGAATTTTGAAAGTTAAATGTTGATATCGAGAACTTTTTTTAGTATTAATTGATATTATTGTGTGTATTTATAGGTAAGGAGTACGTTGTAGTATTTGACTTCCTTGGTAAAGACTCTATCCGATATTATAATGAAGTTCCGATAGAAAAGAGGGTTTTTAAGAACTTACAACTGTTCATGGAAGGGAAGAAGGGAAGCGACGATCTCTTTGATAGGCTCAATGTAAGTATCATTAATTTTTTTTTTTTGTGTGTGTGATTCTTATTTTCTTATGGTCATTATTATTATATATATTTTTGCTTTACAGACTAGTATTTTAAACAAACATCTGAATGAGCTGATGGAAGGATTAACTGCAAAGGTGTTCCGTACTTACAATGCTTCCTGGACATTGCAACAACAATTGAAGGAGCTCACGGACCCTAACTACACAGTTCCAGAGATGGTTAGTCCTCTTACAATCCACCAATTATATTTAATTTATTGATATTCTGATATTAGCAAAAATAATGTTATAAACAAATTTACTTTACCAATATTACTTTTTTAATTAATTTATTATTTTAGCTATTTTATAATTGTATAAATTTTAAGTACATTAATGCAAAATGGAAAAATATTCTCTGAGAAAACAGTGATTAAATTAACTAACATAAATAATATAAGGGCTTTCAGGTCTACTAACGCAAAGATGCGTTTCTTGATTAATCGGAGATTTATCACTTATTAAGTTATTAAACCATTTTTTAAGAGAAAAGAATGTTAATTCGTGGGTTTTGAACCTTTAGGGTGTCAGATAATCGTTTAATATCTTTCATTAATTAATGCTGGGAAACAATAATGGTAGAAGGATAGCAAAGTCAAACTACAGTAAATTAATAGAAAGTGAAGGTGTTATTGCAGGTGACGTGAAGATCAATATTTATGTTTACAAAAATGCATCTTACTTATGATCTTTGTTCAGCATTCTTATCTAACATCAACAGAACGGCTTTAATTTTATCACTGCTTTCTCTAAGAAAATTTTGTCTACTTTATCATAATGTACTTTGAATTTAGTTATATTGAAAAGTTTTTGAGCAATTCCTTCTTATTCAATAAAAAAAATGTGTCTAACTATACTAAATACTAATACTAAAAAATACTAAATTGGCCTTGAATTCCTATTCTGTTCAGCATTGGCCCATGGATCTAACGAACTCTTTTGTTGAAAAGTTTGTCAGGGAGCCTTTATTCTTAGAGATGGACAGATTGCACTTTAAATGTAAATAATAAGCTTCCTTGATGAGTTAAAGGTTCCAGATTTTTCTATATTGAAGAACAATGCCCTCTATTGACAACTGTACGAACAAAGTTTCCAAAAGAAAATTTTAAAATGTCTATCATTGTTGTTTCTATAGTGCTCTTGAGATCAGTGTGTTTCATACCTTTCTACTAACAGTTTTGCTAAGACTAAGTTGAACATTTATGTTCTCTTATCTTTATAGTTGAATAAATATTTTAGAATTTTTCTGAGGTATGTCCATTACTGGTAGCGATCTCCTTTTCACTACTAGAACAACTGGATTTCAGCGTGTCCATCGCTAGTGCAAAAATGTGCTTTTTTTAAATGGAGATTATACCTGCATATCTGAATATTTTTTTCAATTTTAAAGTGTCAAATAGAAAAAGGAGAGGCTAGAGATTCTAGTTTATAACTATAATAATTACGGCGGCATAAACCAACAAATTTCTTAGCCATGTCCATTACTAGTGCGCTTACCCTAAACATTAAATAAAAACTTTTTTTTTTCTTTTTTCATAAACCAATACAAGTAATTGAACAAAATTACTGCATTTATCAATTAATTTACGTTAGGTTCTAATTGAAAAAATTCCAAAGCACCCCAGCTTTATGTCTCCAAAATGTAGGCAGAGAAAAATTTTATGATTGTAATTTGGAATTCCTTCTCTGATGTTGCGTTTATTTATTTATTCCTGGTGTTTATTTCTATTTTGTTAAAAATCTGATTGAAATAATCAAATTATGCATTTATTATTAGAGATGCAAAATAAAATAAAAAAATTGCATAAAAATCTGGGCTTCGATAATGTTGTTTTAGAAGCAAAATTAGCCAAGTAATGCACTATGCTCCTATCTCCTGAGTCCGTCTTCAAGTTGAGCTATGGCAAGATAGTCATTTATTCTGTTACATGTGCCATGGGGTGGTTAGGTGGTCCGAGAACCTCTAAGCGCCTACCCTGCCTCTATAAAGTGGATGCCTGTCATTTAACAACACGTTAATTGTCTGTAAACCTTCAACAACCTCTTAGCACAACTTGAAAAAAGAAAAAAAAATTACTTGCTTACAAAGTGCTGGCTGGATCCAAGACCCTCCATGGCTGATAGTGGTCCAGGATTTTTGTTTTTTAAAGATGTAATGACCCATGCTGATTTATTTTAGTTCTATAATTTTTCTCTGTCTTTTTTAAAAACACTTATTTTGAAATTAACTTTTTCTTTAATATATTTTGTGTTTTTAATTTTGTAAATAACTTGAGATATCCTTTTATGTTGTTCATTATTTTTCAATAAATAGAATATGTGTTTATCATTTATTTTAATTATTTTTGTTTTTCTTTTAAAGGTTTTAGCTTACAACAGAGCCAATAGAGCTGTTGCCATTCTTTGTAACCATCAGCGTTCCGTTCCTAAAACACATCAAAACTCCATGGAAAAGCTTAAGGAGAAGATATCGGCTAAAAAGGATCAGATAGAAGAAGCTGAGAAGCAGTATAAATACGCTAAGAAGGACGCAAAGAATGGTTCTGCTAAAGAGAGGATAGTAGCGGATAAGAAAAAGAAGGCACTTGATCGGTTACGAGAACAACTTACTAAGTTGGAAGTGCAAGAGACTGACAGGGAAGAGAACAAGACGATAGCCCTGAGTACCTCCAAGCTGAATTATCTTGACCCTAGGATATCGGTCGCTTGGTAAGTAACATCTGTTTATTATTTGATGGATAACATATCCTTGATTAAAGGAATGATAGACTGCTAATAGATTTTTACATTAAACTCCTTACTTGTTTATTTATATAGATAGCATTTCACCATAAAAATATTTGAGGAAGGCATCATAAATAAAAATTCTCAAATTTCTTAAGGTTCAATTCATGTGTCTTTAGTCAATAATAATCATTTTGTTCTTACAGACAAGTTGAATAAATTAATACAATAATTCCTTAACGTATGGGTCTCCAAACATTTTGCCCTCCATGAAGTCCCGCAGGCATGGCTTGTGATGGAAAAAAATATCAGTTGTATATGAGGATTATAAGAGAAACAACATATGTGAGAAATGTTATAGTAACATGTTTGAGCGATTTACCAAATCTGACATTTTTAAAATTTCACTGTGTAATCAAAGAAACTTTTGTGGGCGGGATCTCTGGCCCATAGGCCAAAGTTTGGAGACCTCTGCTTTAACATAACCCAAGAAAATAACACAAATCGAGAAATTTAAGTCTATCTTCTTCAGAAAAGACCAAAGCCATCATGATCCTCTTCACTCCTTAAATTCTTTCTCCGACAGCCTAACCTTACCCTGAACAACACTCCCATCTCATTTCACACCTCAGTTGAAAAACCTTGGAGTCCCCTTTGACCCTCTCATGGAAACAACATATCTCCCAAATTTCTTGCCGGATTGTATCAGTCCTCTAACAATTCTTGAAACCCGACAACTGGTTTCATCTCATGCGTTCTCCCACTTTGATTACGCCTTTCTGGTGTACAGAAGACTCTGGTGGTGTTGTAGCAAGACTTTAACAGCTTACAAATTGCTTAGTTAGATTTGTTTCGTGGTCGCCAGAGATAAGCGAATAACCCAATATTATGTCAAGCTAAAATGGCTCTACTCATCTCACAGTATTTCCTTTTGCCCTTCTTATATCGGTTAGTCAGAACTCAGCGCCCATTGTACATACTACAGAGCTTGCAATTTAAATTATCCATCAAATCCTGTCCCACCTGATCTCTTCCTTCTGACTTCTACCTTCCTCCTCACTGAACTGCTGCATTAGACAAATCCTTACTCATCTGAACTGTCTCCTTCTGGAACTCTATCCCACTTATCATTCACCGTGCTTCAACAGTTTCCTCGTTCAAAGCTCTCCTCTTCAACCACCTTTTCCTCGCTTGATCTAATTAATATTTATTTTATACCTACAACATAATTTATTAAAGAAAAACATTATTTTATAAAATAAAAAGAGTATGATGAAAACATAAAATAATATATTAGTCAGTGAGGATGTTTTAACATAAAAAAAGGGAGATTATCAAGATTTTGATGTCTGAGAAGAACTTAAAACTATCAAAAACAAAAAATGTAAATCATTTCATTGCTGTCTTCTTTCAACAGATAATCAACACTACTAATAGACAAATTTATTTATATTATATATTTGAAAGTATATGTGTACCTTGAAGTTATAGAACGCTGTTTCCATTTTTCATCTATTAAGAATTATTTGAAAACTTTTTGCTTTACCCCATATATAGAGATATTTTAAGTAAACACCTGTTCAAATTGGTCTCGTGTAAAGATAAAGAATGTGACATTGTCTGCTATACCTCCAAGCTACAGATATGTATAAATAGATGTACCTAGATTTACTAATTTCATTCTTTTCTTCTTTTTTTTTTTCAGGTGCAAAAAGTACAACGTACCAATTGAGAAAATCTATAACAAAACACAACGTGACAAATTCCGATGGGCTATTGACATGGCAGGTCCAGATTATGTTTTTTAACGATATGAAAGTTCTCTTTGGTTGACTATTATACTGTGTAAAAATATGTTGTGTGTGTATATACACACACAAATTTATCATCTAAAAGTATTGAATGTTTTTTTTTTTGACTTTCTGTACAAGATTTATTTTTATGATAAAACGTCTTTCTGTCTAAGTTTATTACCCCTATGTGGGAAGACCTAGAATATTTGTGTAAAAAAAAAGAAAAGAAAAAAAAACGAAGAAAAAAATTATATAACAGTTTGCAAGAAAATTTATTCGAGATTCGGTAAAAAGCCTGTTAGATAGTTAGAACGACCGGGTAGGTATTTGAAGGCAATGATGTTGATCCATTGTATAGTGTGTTGTTTTATAATTTAATGTATAATGTAATTTTTAATTTAAAAAAAAAAAAGAATGTAATACTTAGTGTGGCATTTTTATACATTTCAAATTCTCATCTGGTAAAAGTAGAAAAGTGTACTACGTGGTAGTAGGATGTTATTTATAAAGTTTTATTATCTATTTATTGTTTTATTTATTGTGTCAAAATCCTCATTGTAAGGATTGGATGCAAATTTTGTTAAAAGTTTTATTTAGTTTTTTTTTTTTTTTTAATTTTATTTATAATGGAAGTTGGAACTTGTACATAATTTATGTATGTATGTTAGAGTAAATCCAACCTATCAACGCCTAGGGATATTTTAGTGTAAATTTTATTAGGAAATTTTTATATTATATGTATGAACATTACAGACATTGTAAAAATTTAAGAAAAAAAATATTACTTAAAATTTAGATATTAAAGCACAATATATATTCTAAGTTAAAGAAAAAAAAAAAAATTAAAAATAATAAAGAAGTAAAATTGGATTGTATTTAATTAAAAGAATGGAATTTCAAATAAAAAGAATTTGATTTATTTTACGGATTTAATGAACTTGTTCTTAATTTCCAGTTAGATACGTATTACATTACAGTTTCTCTATTTATTAGAGGCATGTTCATGAGGATTAAGTTTTACCTCTATGAGGTTAGTTAGTAATCAGTCCAGAATTTGGAATTTTTATTTAAAATAATTTTTTTTTTGTATAAATAAAAACTCAATAGATACAGATTTGCTTATATAATGCTCTTTCACTATACGCAGTGGGATGAACTTCTCATAATATGCAGTGCATAAAGGAAAGGGGGAAAGGTTGCATGATATAAACAATTTATTTAGGGATATATCGTTGAATGTAGAAATTATAGAGATGTGTGCAATCAAATATTTCTTTATTGAGTTTGCCAACATTTCAACCCAAACATGTGGGTCATCATCAATGATTTGATGGCCGAATAATAATTTTGAGTTCTCTCGATGACCCATATGTTTGGGTCAAAACGTTGACAAACTTAATAAAGAAATTTTTGACTGGACAATTTTTCATGACAATTTTCATGATTTCATGACAATTCCTGACAATTTTTCATCCTTAAAAAACAAATTGTTCTTCATGGCTCAGATCAAGAATATTAATCTTTATTATATCGTAAAAATTTTAATTATATTTTTAAACTCATTACACTACAATTTAAACTATTAGAATGGTGGTTAAATAGTTTACTGTAGACGATATGATTGGGATTTTATATTTACGTATCGCTGAGAAAATAGTTTATGTGTGTGTGTATGCTGTGTACTAATAAATTAAAACTAAGTAGTGAATAAAAATTATGTTGGTGTTAAATAAGTATAAGTAGTTAATTTTTTAAAAGTTGAAGGCTAATGTACTCCATGATAATACATGAAACTGTTCGATATATTAGGCTACCATGTCTAAGTAATGAGAAAAAATTTGACTAGTGAAAATAAGCAGTGAAAAATAAAATTAGTAATTAATGAGTGAAAAATATGTTATATTTAAGACATTTAAAAATCAAATAGGAAGTTATGGAGTAAATCCATAAGTAGTCTACTAATATGTAAAATAGTAGTGGGAAATAAAATAAGAAATTATGGTAACAAATCATAGAGATATAAGTTTTTAAAAACTCTGTAAAATACTCCAATTTTACATACGACTTTTTTCGCACTAACATTAGCGATATTGTCCATTCATTAATTATTATTACTATTTTTTACTACTTATTTTGTCTAATCAGTTTTAGGTTTAAGTCTAATTATTTGTTCACTATATCACTGACTCCTATGTCCTCTTATATTATTTTAAAGTGTACTGCTTATAATATTTTTCATGCCTCGCCATTATATAAGAGGGGGAACACACAAAAAACGGAATTTCGTCATAGCTTCCTTATTGCTTAATATTTTTACACCAAATTTTGATCGCCTTCGAAGTATTCTCCCTTGACCACAACGCACCTCTCCAAACGATCCTTCCATTGTTCAACACATTTTTTTAATTCACTTATCGGGATCTTCTCTAGGCCTTCCAGCGATTTTTTTTTTACCTCCTTGATAGTGGCTAAACATTTGCCTGTCGTGTCCCTTTTGAGTCTGGTGAAAAATCGGTATCATCCCGTTTTTTGTCAAAAATTTCTTTACGGAGAGGGCGGTGAGACTTGCTAGTTGTCATGATGGAACAACCAGTCGCCTGAGCTCCCAAGATCTGTCCATTTCTTCTGGATTCTTTCCCTCAATCTTTTTAAAACCTCCAAGTAGAACTTATGGTTGACAGTTTGAGCCGGGGGAATGAACTCCGCGTGCACAATACCTCTGCAATCGAAGAAACAAATTAGCATCGTCTTGATGCCTGACTTCAATTGGAACGAGTGGAGCCAGCTGGCTTGATTGTCACTTTGTTTTGGGTTTTTTCCCTTAGCACCACGATTCAGCATCAGTAATCACCTTGGGAAAAAAAATCGGGGTCCACTTTGAGCTGACTTTGAAGCTCAAAACATGCCTGAAGGCGAGGGACAAATTTGGCTGCAACTCTTCTCATGTGCCAGTCTTCGGATAAAATCCTCTGTGTTGAACTCCATGATATTACAGACATCTCGCAGAGTTGAATGGTTTCGTCACTTCTTGACGTTGAGGGGCGTCCTGTTAAGGGTTGGTCTTTAATTGACATTTCTCCATTTTTAAAATCCTCAACAGGAAACAAAATTTCACAGCTGTTGCTCTCGATAATCGCCTATCACGTTTTCGGTGAAATGGAAAAAGTGGTTTCACTAAAATAATTCTAATCTGCACTCACAGCGACACAACTTCGCACACTAAGGAAATGTGTCCCCGCTGTGCCCCGATTCCCATTACTTTTGGGTCCTTCCTCACATTTTATTTTGTCTTACACAACATAATTTTTATTCACTTATTATTTATTTATTAATAGATATTATATGTATATATATTTTATTTCTTTGTCTTTATCTTTATTAATATCTGGTTATTTTCTTGCCAACATGTTTTATTTGGTTGTTATCTTGTCTTTCCTCTTATTAAAATTAAGTCCAGTACACTTTTTTTTTTTTGCACATCTTGTACTGGTCCCTTTGTGATCTAGGTCTCAAAGTCTACCCTAATAACTTCAAAATTTATTAATTGTGGCTTCGATTCCCACCAGAGCCAGTTATTATTTATTCCTCGGTGACCGTGGTTAATGAAACTCAACTCTCTCTGGTTAGTATACTGCAGCAACCTTTAGGGAGCGAATTTCCCCACCAGTACCTATGTCTACTATAAAATGTTAACCATTGAATATCAAGTGAGTGATGGTTTGTATTATATTATATGATCAAAAAAATATGGCATATTATTTTAAGAATTGAAAATTTATCTCCGATTTTAAATTAATAACTTATTAGTACAATCATTTCTAATAATAAATATATCTGACTTCATTTTTATAACTCTTCTTGATAACATAATCTCAGAAGCTGTTGGGAAATGACTCAATTATACACTCCATTCTGTTCTTCCAAAAAAGTAGTTAACTGCCAATAGTCACTTCTGTCCAATCTACCCTGATCTAGAAACTAGTTTTTTACAGATTAAATTGACAATGGTCTCTAGATATTCCATTAATATAATTCAGTTTACAGTTTGCTCTCAAAATAAATTTTTAATTATACGCCTTAAAAGATGAAAGTTTTCAATACCAGTGGTGTGTCCAAAGTCTGCATAACAAAGAAGAAATAATTCTATTGACAAGCAGAGAGATTTAACCCACAGGCTCCCTTTAGATAGATAGAAAATAAGTTTGTTCTAGGACAAAGTCCCTTAAGACTAACAAAATTGTACACAAAGAAAAGATTACTCATGGCCTAAAGGTTTAATACAATAAATAAAATTAGAAGAAAACTTTAAGTAAATTAGCTATATATAAAAGAAATATAATGATAAACAAAACAATTACAATATAAAAAATCCAAATCCATCTAATCAACATCTAAAACAGTATACATACTCACTTCTGAGAAGAAAAAAAAAAATATAAATACATCCGTACATATATTATTACAGTAAGTTTCGAGATCGGTTTTGTACCAAATATAAGCTCCTGTCATGTTCAAATACCATGAATGGGGTACCGTTGGATTCAGAATTTCACGGGGGGTTAGTGAATCGTATTCTCGACTGTTGTTTTTCTTTCTAAAATAAATAAAGTCGATACAAACATTTTGCTAGGCTTCAATACTGGAACGGTGGTAAGTCTGTAGATCGATACGGGACAAAGTGGATCTGGAAGATTTTGATGCGTACAGCAAGACCCAGATAGTTCCTCGGGAACTATCGGATCCTGCGTTTTTAAGCCCAAAAACGTACTGTTTTCGAGATAACGCAAGGCATCTAACGCATCCACAGAACCTTACATTAATTGTAGTACTGTCATTGAATACATGTCTCATCTCGTCGACTTGAGCTCTCTATGATCGAGAGAGGGGGAGTTTGTATTATTTATCGATGGTGTTGTATTATTTATGATGGTGAGCGGCAAGCCATATCATCGTTAATTTTTCACCAAATCTCAAGATTGAGCCACCAATTTCGAAGTATTCCTTCTCCTTCAGGCTGGCAAAATAGTCCAATCACCCAGAAAATTCAGGCAAACGAGTTATGAAAGAAAATAAAGTTTATTTGCGAATAACTGAAAAATTACACACTTTTCCCTTGGTTATGCCCATGATGATATAAAAGATTACTAAAATCGGACAATTTTTAGCAAAGATACTGCTTACTGAACATGTTGGTTGGAAACATGTTGGTTCCAAACAAAAATGAAGATTTAAATTAATTTTTGTTTGCTTTGTGGATTATATTTATCGATAAAGTAACATTTGATGTCTAAATCGTTTGATACTTTGCATTATTTTATTTTCTTATTTATTTTTCATTTGATAACTATATGCTGTGCGAATTTTTCGCACGGGCCTACTAGTATATATAAATCCTTCTAATAAATAAGCTCTTAAGTTCCTACTAGGAACAAAGAAAGTTGAGTGTCATTTAAAAAAATGTAATGCACGCAACACACAACTTTCATTTAGTCTTTTTTACTGAGCTCATCTTTAAATAGAAATTATTTTCTGGCCATGTTGTGCTATTATAAAATTCTTGAATTGCATTTTTAACTGAGCTAAAGCTAAAAGATTGCAGCTAACAAATCATAAATACTAATAAAATAACAATAGTCCTATTTATTATATCACCTGTTGACACTAGCAGATCCAGGATTTAATTTGGGGAGGGCTCCAGCACGAAGAATTTTTTTTTTCATATATATAACTATAATTAATTTGAAAAAAGAAAGAAGAAAGAAACTAACTACCCATATGACATGGTGTCTTAGTGATTATTGAAGTCTTATTAAATTTAAACGAACAATAATAGTTTAAGAGATAGTTTTTAATATTTTTTTCTATAAAACATGCTTATATATTACCATTTTGGGGGGAGGAGTTTCAGTCCGAAAGCCCCTCCTCTCCCCCCCCCCGTAGATCCTCCCGTGCCCGTTGATTAAGGATTGCACGACTTTTAGTTATTAAACTGTAAATTTCCATTTCAAAGTTTATTAAAACGGAATTAAGGGATTTGCATTGTCTGTCTTAGACAGATCAAAAGTTATCACACTAATTGTAAGTGGATTCTGTCGGAATATCGCAAAGCGAAAATTTATAAAATTATACACTAATTTAATTTTCTAAAAGGTTACTTGATTTTTCGGAATAAACGGACGATAGATACCTAAATATTTAAATATAATATCAGATCTAGAGTTATTAAACTACAGTAAATTTATTTAAGGTTATAAACGTATCTATGAAATATTTTTATACTAGTAGGCCCGTGCGAAAAATTCGCACAGCATCTTGTTATGAAATGCCAAATTAATAAGAAAAGAAAATAATGCAACGTATCAAAAGATAAAGAAATCAAATGTTACGATATCCATAAATATAATCGACAAAGAAAACAAAAATTAATTTGATTGCGAAAAATTGTAAGATTCCGATGATTTTTTTTTTTGCAAGGAATTTAGTAATCTTTTATATAACCATGGACATAACTAAGAGAAAAGTGTGTCATTTTTTAGTTATTCGCAAATAAATTTTGTTTTCTTTTATAACTTGTTTGCCTGAATTTTCGAGATGATTGGACTATTTTGCCAGCCTGAAGGAGAAGGAAGCCTTCGAAATTGGTGGCTCAATCTTGAGATTTGGTGAAAAATTAACGATGATATGGCTTGCCGATCAAAAACCCCATCGATAAATAATATAAACTCCCCTCTCTCAATCATAGAGACCTCAAATCGACGAAATGAGACATGTATTCAATGACAGTACTACAATTAACGTCAGGTTGTATAGGGATGCGAACCCTATGCCTTGTGTTATCTCGAAAATAGTATTGGGCTTAAAAACGCAGGATCCGATAGTTCCGGATTTAATAAGCTGTCACATCCGGCCCATATACAAACCTTAAATACTTAATATCAGTTTCGTACTACTTTTCGTTTATGAGCTAGACTGTTAACACAGACCATTTTGCGATACTTGGTTATTTGAACTTAGGGAACCTCAAAACATGTATTTCCGTTGAAAACTGAGATTCGAAAATTTTCACGATCGCAGTACTTAATCTTACTATATATTACATATATACTTAAGCGAAAGTAAAAATCAGACCAATATTAATGAATTTGTCAGTGAGACTTTGAGATGTTCCTGTCTCCCACCACTTTGGTGTCTTCTGCTGACAATACTTCCTAGGTACATTCCTTTACCAAATAATCCACAACTAGTGTCTGTCCTATGCCCAAAATCTCCAATTCAAGTCCTCTATCCCCTCCCTTTTCAAAAGATCTCTACGCTCTGATCTTTATACTCCTTTTTTCAGATCTGCTCATTTCAAAACTCTTTTGTGGCCTGCTTCACCAGGCCTCATTTCTTACTCTACAAATCCAATATGCTCTTTCCTTATCCACATTTAAAATCCTATTATTCCACTTCCTGTTAACAACACAGTCAGACATTGGATAATCATGTATTTCGTTTTACCTTTGAATGTACACTTAAATTTCCAACAACATATTTGTTACTGAAATTGAATTATTTATGTTTAACTACATTGTGCCCTCCAAATGTTTTTGTGCGATATTTATTAATCTAGTGCTAGAATTAATTAATGACAATTTGGAAATTAATAGAATTAAGTCTAACGTATGTATGTGGGTGCGTGTATTCAGTAATAAATAAAAATAACAACAGTAAAATATAAAGAATTATTGTGGCCACCATCAAGCACTGCCTAACCTTACTGGGATCTCTAATGATAGCCCTGGAGCCAGGGTCCAAAAATCGACCTGATCGCAGGCGAAGGTTTGATTGTAAATTACGAAAGTGTATGTTATCCTGAGTAAAAAAAACAGGTGCATGTCGCTGGCCCGGCACCTATGGCATTTTGAGTTGAAACCTATGCCAATATTTAGTACCTAATTTGTACTAATTTGTACCTCAAAAATTAGAATTTGTACCCCTCAGGAACCGGAGATATAACGCTCGTAAAAGTGCCGGGCCAGGGACATGGTGGCCCGGCACCTATGGAATTTCGAGTCGAAACCTATGCCAATATTTAGTACCTAATTTGTACTAATTTGTACCTCAAAAAGTAGAATTTGTACCCCTCAGGAACCGGAGATATAACGCTCGTAAAAGTGCCGGGCCAGGGACATGGTAGCCCGGCACCTATGGCATTTGGAGTTGAAACCTATGCCAATATTTAGTACCTAATTTGTACTAATTTGTACCTCAAAAATTAGAATTTGTACCCCTCAGGAACCGGAGATATAACGCTCGTAAAAGTGCCGGCCAGGGACATGGTGGCCGGCACCTATGGAATTTCGAGTTGAAACCTATGCCAATATTTAGTACAATTGTACTAATTTGTACCTCAAAAATTAGAATTTGTACCCCTCAGGAACCGGAGATATAACGCTCGTAAAAGTGCCGGGCCAGGGACATGGTGCCCGGCACCTATGGATTTCGAGTTGAAACCTATGCCAATATTTAGTACTATTGTACTAATTTGTACCTCAAAAATTAGAATTTGTACCCCTCAGGAACCGGAGATATAACGCTCGTAAAAGTGCCGGGCCAGGGACATGGTGGCCCGGCACCTATGGAATTTCGAGTTGAAACCTATGCCAATATTTAGTACCTAATTTGTACTAATTTGTACCTCAAAAATTAGAATTTGTACCCCTCAGGAACCGGAGATATAACGCTCGTAAAAGTGCCGGGCCAGGGACATGGTGGCCCGGCACCTATGGAATTTGGAGTTGAAACCTATGCCAATATTTAGTACCTAATTTGTACTAATTTGTACCTCAAAAATTAGAATTTGTACCCCTCAGGAACCGGAGATATAACGCTCGTAAAAGTGCCGGGCCAGGGACATGATAACCCAGCACCTATGGAATTTCGAGTTGAAACCTATGCCAATATTTAGTACCTAATTTATACTAATTTGTACCTAAAAAATTAGAATTTGTACCCCTCGGGAACTGGAGAAATAACGCTTGTAAAACTGCCGGGCCATGGACATGATGGCCCGGCACCTATGGAATTTTAGTTGAAACCTATGCCAATATTTTGTAACTAATTTGTACCTAAAAAATTAGAATTTGTACCCCTCAGGAACCGGAGATATAAAGCTCGTAAAAGTGCCGGGACCGGGAATGGTCCATCCCGGCGACCTATGGAATTTCGAGTTGAAACTTATGCCAATATTTAGTACATAATTTGTACTATTTGTACACCAAAAATTAGAATTTGTACCCCTCAGGAACCGGAGATATAAAGCTCGAAAGTCCGCTACCGGAAGTTCCATCTCCCTGGCCGACACCAATGGAATTTCGAGTTGAAACTTATGCCAATATTTAGTACATGATTTGTACTAATTTGTACCTCAATAATTAGAATTTGTAGCCCACAGAAACCGGAGATATAACGCTCGTAAAAGTGTCCGGCCAGGGACATGGTGGCCCGGCACCTACGGAATTCCGAGTTGAAACCTATGCCAATATTTAGTACCTAATTTGTACTAATTAGTACCTCAAAAATTAGAATTTGTACCCCTCAGGAACCGATGATTTAACGCTCGTAAAAGTGCCGGGCCAGGGACATGGTGGCCCGGCACCTATGGAATTTTAGTTGAAACCTATGCCAATATTTTGTAACTAATTAGTACCTCAAAAATTAGAATTTGTACCACTCAGGAACCGGAGATATAACGCTCGTAAAAGTGCCGGGCCAGGGACATGGTAGCCAGGCACCTATGGCATTTGGAGTTGAAACCTATGCCAATATTTAGTACCTAATTTGTACTAATTTGTACCTCAAAAAGTAGAATTTGTACCCCTCAGGAACCGGAGATATAAAGCTCGAAAGTGCCGGGACCGGAAGTTCCATCTCCTGGCCGGCACCAATGGATTTTCGAGGTGAAACTTATGCCAATATTTAGTACATAATTTGTACTAATTTGTGCACTAAAAATTATAATTAGTACCCCTCAGGAACCGGAAATATAAAGCTCGAAAGTCCGCTACCGGAAGTTCCATCTCCCTGGCCGACACCAATGGATTTTCGAGTTGAAACTTATGCCAATATTTAGTACATGATTTGTACTAATTTGTACACTCAAAAATTAGAATCTGTACCCCTCAGGAACCGGAGATATAAAGCTCGAAAGTCCACTACCGGAAGTTCCATCTCCCTGGCGACACCAATGGATTTTCGAGTTGAAACTTATGCCAATATTTAGTACATAATTTGTACTAATTTGTACACAAAAATTAGAATTTGTACCCCTCAGGAACCGGAGATATAAAGCTCGAAAGTCCGCTACCGGAAGTTCCATCTCCCTGGCCGACACCAATGGATTTTCGAGTTGAAACTTATGCCAATATTTAGTACATAATTTGTACTAATTTGTACAGCAAAAATTAGAATTTGTACCCCTCAGGAACCGGAGATATAAAGCTCGAAAGTCCGCTACCGGAAGTTCCATCTCCCTGGCCGACACCAATGGATTTTCGAGTTGAAACTCATGCCAATATTTAGTACATAATTTGTACTAATTTGTACACCAAAAATTAGAATTTGTACCCCTCAGGAACCGGAGATATAACGCTCGTAAAAGTGCCGGGCCAGGGACATGGTTGCCCGGCACCTAGTGAATTCCGAGTTGAAACCTATGCCAATATTTAGTACCTAATTTGTACTAATCTGGACCTCAAAATTTAGAATTTGTACCACTCAGGAACCGGAGATATAACGCTCGTAAAAGTGCCGGGCCAGGGACATGGTAGCCCGGCACCTATGGATTTGGAGTTGAAACCTATGCCAATATTTAGTACCTAATTTGTACCTCAAAAATTAGAATTTGTACCCCTCAGGAACCGGAGATATAACGCTCGTAAAAGTGCCGGGCCAGGGACATGGTAGCCCGGCACCTATGGCATTTGGAGTTGAAACCTATGCCAATATTTAGTACCTAATTTGTACACAAAAAATTAGAATTTGTACCCCTCAGGAACCGGAGATATAAAGCTCGTAAAAGTGCCGTTCCATCGACATGATACATCGGCACCTA
The DNA here is from genome assembly GCA_928085145.1 of Nezara viridula. Taxonomy (NCBI): domain Eukaryota; kingdom Metazoa; phylum Arthropoda; class Insecta; order Hemiptera; family Pentatomidae; genus Nezara; species Nezara viridula. Next base: position 20,291,558 of record OV725077.1, read on the forward strand.
TGGAATTTCGAGTTCAAACCTATGCCAATATCTGTTAACTAATTTGTACTAATTTGTACCTCAATAATTAGAATTTGTAGCCCACAGAAACCGGAGATATAACGCTCGTAAAAGTGCCGGGCCAGGACATGTGGCCCGGCACCTATGGATTTCGAGTTGAAACCTATGCCAATATTTAGTACCTAATTTGTACCTCAAAAATTAGAATTTGTACCCCTCAGGAACCGGAGATATAACGCTCGAAAGTGCCGGCCAGGGACATGGTGCCCGGCACCTATGGATTTCGAGTTGAAACCTATGCCAATATTTAGTACATATTTGTACTAATTTGTACCTCAAAAATTAGAATTTGTACTCCTCAGGAACCGGAGATATAAAGCTCGAAAAGTGCCGGGACCGGAAGTTCCATCTCCCTGGCCGACACCAATGAATTTCGAGGTGAAACTAATGCAAATATTTAGTACATAATTTGTACTAATTTGTACAGAAAAACTTAGAATTTGTACCCCTCAGGAACCGGAGATATAAAGCTCGAAAGTCCGCTACCGGAAGTTCCATCTCCCTGGCCGACACCAATGGATTTTCGAGTTGAAACTTATGCCAATATTTAGTACATAATTTGTACTAATTTGTACACCAAAAATTAGAATTTGTACCCCTCAGGAACCGGAGATATAAAGCTCGAAAGTCCGCTACCGGAAGTTCCATCTCCCTGGCCGACACCAATGGATTTTCGAGTTGAAACTTATGCCAATATTTAGTACATAATTTGTACTAATTTGTACACCAAAAATTAGAATTTGTACCCCTCAGGAACCGGAGATATAAAGCTCGAAAAGTGCCGGACCGGAAGTCCATCTCCCTGGCCGACACCAATGGATTTTCGAGTTGAAACCTATGCCAATATTTAGTACATAATTTGTACTAATTTGTACACCAAAAATTAGAATTTGTACCCCTCAGGAACCGGAGATATAACGCTCGTAAAGTGCCGGGCCAAGTACATCGTGGCCCGGCACCAATGGATTTTCGAGGTGAAACTTATGCCAATATTTAGTACATAATTTGTACTAATTTGTACCTCAAAAATTAGAATTTGTACCCCTCAGGAACCGGAGATATAACGCTCGTAAAAGTGCCGGGCCAGGACATGGTGCCCGGCACCTATGGATTTGGAGTTGAAACCTATGCCAATATTTAGTACAATTTGTACTAATTTGTACCTCAAAAATTAGAATTTGTACCCCTCAGGAACCGGAGATATAAAGCTCGTAAAAGTGCCGGGCCAGGGACATGGTAGCCCGGCACCTATGGCATTTGGAGTTGAAACCTATGCCAATATTTAGTACCTAATTTGTACTAATTTGTACCTCAAAAATTAGAATTTGTACCCCTCAGGAACCGGAGATATAAAGCTCGAAAGAGTGCCGGGACCGGAAGTTCCATCTCCCTGGCCGACACCAATGGATTTTCGAGTTGAAACTTATGCCAATATTTAGTACATGATTTGTACTAATTTGTACACCAAAAATTATAATTAGAACCCCTCAGGAACCGGAGATATAAAGCTCGAAAGTCCGCTATCGAAAGTTCCATCTCCCTGGCCGACACCAATGGATTTGAGAGTTGAAACTTATGCCAATATTTAGTACATGATTTGTACTAATTTGTACATCAAAAATTAGAATCTGTACCCCTCAGGAACCGGAGATACAAAGCTCGAAAGAGTGCCGGGACCGGAAGTCCCATCTCCCTGGCCGACACCAATGGATTTTCGAGTTGATACCTATGCCAATATTTAGTACATAATTTGTACTAATTTGTACACCAAAAATTAGACTTTGTACCCCTCAGGAACCGGAGATATAAAGCTCGAAAGAGGCCCGGGACCGGAAGTTCCATCTCCCTGGCCGACACCAATGGATTTTCGAGTTGAAACTCATGCCAATATTTAGTACATAATTTGTACTAATTTGTACACCAAAAATTATAATTAGTACCCCTCAGGAACCGGAGATATCGGTAATCTCCCGATGGCTAGAAATTGGTAATGAAGGTAAACGTGATTTTCAATATTTCAATAGTATGGGTGTCTATTCTACTGAGTTATTTTTGTTTAAAGTCTGTTATATGCAGTATAAGCCTCTTTTCCACCTCTCAATAGCAAAAGATTTTGGTAAACGATGTGCCGAAAGATACCGATTTTATAAAGGAATAACGAATCCCGATTCAAGATATAGAATTGGCCAACAATAAAAATATCAGTATCCAGTATTGGTGGTAAATGTGTTTAAGTGTCAATTGAGTATTGAGTAAGTAAAAGAGTTAAAAGAGACTGTTTCAATTTACAATAACTTTATGTTTAATAGAAGAGTTTTTACAATCAAATTGGCTCAAAGGTGTCTTTTTTCATAAAAGTATTCCTTTTTGATGAAATAACTATACATACTGCATTTCGTAACAATAAAGAAAAAGTTTTCAAATAATTATATGAAGATTATATTTTATTAAAAAACTTCATAAGATCCTATTATACTTATAAATAGTCGTATTGTCTTTATAGTCCAGAAACATAGAAAACATCAGTGGTAGGATGGATTACAAATTTACAACATAAAAAAAATATATTTTCAACATCATATATCATATATCATTCTGAAAGAGGGTAAGATAATAATAGTTGATTTATTATTACACACCTCTTATAATTATTACACAATTATTATATAATTTAACAATTTAAAAATATATACATGAATATTACAGACTAGGAGTTAATAATGAAAATAAGAATTTTATTCTGTAATAAGTAACAAAAAATATTACGATCATTTCTAATAAAAGTAACATTTTAAAATGAAAATTTATAAGTAAAAATTACATAAGGTATTTATGTATACAATTATGTACAATCTACTAAAAACAAGTCATATTTTAATTTTTAACAATAAATTCTCATCGGAGAAAATGTGCGACTATTGAAATGGATACCATTTCATTTATTAAAAGGTAAAAATAATAATAAACAATATAGTAACATATTTTCATTGGCATGGTGTATCCAATTAGAGTCAAGTTAAAAGTAATAAAACTCCATTATTCTTCTTTGACTTAGTAAGAAGAATCTTGATGTTCCATGCCCTCTTCAACAAAGTCTTTGATAAATGTTGAATACTTCGGAAAAGGAATCGGAAATAATAATTTAGGGCGCCAAAATAACGATCTCCAGTGTGTCAATACTCTTCTTCACTGTATTCATCTACCTGTAAACAGAGATTACAATACATATTATTATATTATTAGGTCCTGTTTATATTACACTTCTGTGGCTGAAGGCACCAATGTCAATATTTCTCTCTTTTGTTAAGTGTTTTAAAATTAAGAGAAATATATAGTCCACGGTATAAATCCCTTATTATCAAATTATTAACATCCGCCTAAAACTTCGTAAATGGCTTCATTTTATCGTAACCTACTAATTTTTTTATTAACAAAAAATTCTTGGAATTGCGGCATTTTTAATCTGGAGATCGGCAAACTTTGTCTATTTAATAAGGTACTAAAAATTCATTAACATCCATTTACTTTCCACTTGAATCGTAAGGTAATTTGATCACAAAATCGAGAAAAAAGGTGGCCTACAAAAATATTACGCCATTTCGGATCACCTCCACTTCAGATTGTATAGGCCAAATAATATTTTAGTAGGCCATTCCCCCCTCCCCCCGTGATTTTGTGATCAAATCATCTTATGATTCAAGTATCCTTATATACACAAATTTTAATATTTGTATTGGTGTAATCTTTACTATAATATATTAAATAATACCAACAATAGCATTTATGAAAACCGCATATGTATATTTATATAATATTGTCGGAGTCCATATTATATTAAGCTCATGTTACGTATCGAAGCGTGTTCTAATCTTTCGGAAGAGCTCGGGTGCGGTCAATTACAACTATTCTTCGTTACGATTTCTTATTTCTCCTTCAGCTAATTATCAAATTCTTTCATATTTTATATTTCACTATCTTTTATATTAGAGACCAATATATGAAATGGTCAATTGTTTAAAAACCAAAAAATTAGGGGAAGCTAATATTGAAAATTAGCCATTTATTAAGCTCTGTTGGAGAGCATCAATCAGAATAAAAACTACATTTTATTTAAAACTGCTTAATTTTACACTGTTATAATGAATTCAATCAAAATCGTTAGAGCCGTTTTCGGGAAAATCGTAAAAATGTGCTTAGTCCATGATATAAAGTGCCACTTCCAGTTAGCCGAATTTGACAAAAAATTTGCTGTACTGTCCCTAATATATAAAAACCTTAAATATGCAATTTTCACTTTCCTACAACTTTTTGTTTTTGAGCTAGGCTGTTAAAACACACACACAGATCATTTTGCAGGACTTAGTTATTTGGATTCAGGGGACTTCAAAACGTATTTCCATTGAAAAGTGAGATTCGAAAATTTTTACGATCGCAACACTTCTCTTCCTAATATATTTCATATATAGGTAAATGAAAAGTAAAAAGGGGCCTGTACCACGGGCTAATACAATGTAACTGTACTTAACAAAAATATTTACCCAAAAAAGTTAAAACAACTGAAAAATAATACAAAAGTCCAAATTTTTATTTTATTGCAATAAATGTTTCATGATAAAATTAAAATGTTATATTTAAATTTTTCACAATTCGCCATTTGTATATTACAGAAAATAATTTTTATTTTCACTTTTATTTTTCAATCCACATCTGTTAATTACATTTATAAACAATCAGCAAATGTTCTGGCTAAATAATAAGAGCAGAAAATAATTGATTCTTGTTCTTTTAACTCTAAAGAAATTAAAGTCTAATTATTACCAAACAGAGATAAAGATTGGTGAATGGCAGTGCAAAAAATTACAGGACGAATACGTATTAAATTGCAATAGAAATCATACGAAAGAATATTTCCATTGCTATCTTAAAACTTATCCCATTCCAATGAAATAAGTTGGTATTCTAAAATAAGGACAAACAATAGCCCGGATATAAAGTCAACAATCATCAAAACGATAGTTTACAGCATATCCTAACAATTTCGACAGGTAACCATCTATCATACCTGAATGATTAAAATACTTTTTTGCTCAAGTCAGTTATAGAAGGTTTTAGTATCGAGACCTACAAAGGGTAAATTCTGTTCAGTATGACCTCAGTTGTGGCAGGGGAGAGACAGGCTCAACAGATAGTCACATAATTTTATTGAAATATATTTGAATTTACTAACTCATTCCTTTTTCTTTTCTTATATAAAGTAAGACAGATTTGTAAGATAAATATTTATCAGATATTCTTAAATCGCTTATAATGTCAATATTTATTTATTTTATTTTTCAAAGCTGGTTAATAATTTTAATTACATCTATCTCAATCTAACTAAAGGTAACTTACATTACTGACAGCGGACGACTCCGCTTCTTCCTCATCAACTCCATCGTCTTCATCCTCTGACGGAAGCTCTTTTTTATTTCTCTCTTTAATCTGTGAATACAACTTCAACTCTTCTGGCTTCAGACTCTATAAAACAGTGCATTAAACATTGGTTACAAATCATGATTAACTTGATTAATTAAATATTAAATATACATCCCACCAGTTTTCCAACGTAAGTACACCACAGACATAACACAACAGTACTCTTTATATACACTTAGCACTAATACTGACACAAAGGTCACATACAGTACTCGCCTGAGGGCCACCTTTCCTGGGAAGACCCATCGTTAAGGGATATTCCCTGGCCACCCTTCCTCCTGAGGAGATTTAAATATTCAGGGACCGGTCGTCCTGAGGATATGGAGCCTCTATTTTGGAATCAAATAAACAACACAAGCCGGAGATTTGGAAATTTAGTGATTGTGGTGATATGAACACAAGATCTGGGATAGAGTGTGGAATAATATGTGGGGGAGAATTTGTTTAAAATGGTAACGGACAAAGAAGGTTTACTATTTTACTAATGATCTTCTGATCGGTAAAAATGATTTTCAACCATAAAAAGATCCTTCAAGTGACCTTTGAAGCATAAGGAAGAGAAGGAAGTAGCATTATTGATTATTTTGTCTATAGCAAAGAAGTCAGAGAGTTCTTCACAGATGTTAAGGGAATTAGAGAAGCAGATAACGGATTGCAAGCGGCAGAAACTAAAAAGATAACAAGTGCTTTGGCAAGAAGAAAAGAATAACAAATATAGGCTGATGTCCTGAAAAGGGAGCTTAAAGGAACAAGTGGGAACCGAGACCTGAACACCTTCGGACATGATGTCACGAATTTCATTCTACGAGCTGCAACAGTAAAAAGAAAATTTCTTCCAGTACCAAGAAGACAAAAAGGTATTTTAGCACTGGAGGAGCCAGGGCCCAAAAATTGACCTGATCACGGGTGAAGGTTTGTTTGTAAACTACGAAAGTGTATGTTATTCTGAGTAAAAAAAAACATGTCTGCCGTTCCAAAGCCCCTGTTTTAAAAAATGGCGGCTGATTCGAAGAATATTAGGCCAATAATTTTAGGACCGAAACGACAAATCCATTGCGAAAAATGTGAGAAAAGTTTTTATATTTTTAACTTGTATATATGGATTTAGACATGTAAAAAACAAAATTGCTAACGCGGACCACCAAGGGAAAACTTTATAGCGAAAAAAGTCAGATTTTTTGGGGTTTTTCCCTATCTAAATGCTGCATCAAAGCAAAAAATGTATCCTTTAATAAATTAAAGAACGTTAAATTTGCGTCAAACGAGGACATAAACATTAAAATTTGGTTACGCGGTAAGGTGTAAAACTACAGTCAACCAATGCTGAGTTTTACGAAATTTGTCGAAAAACTGAGACAAATTACTATAAATGGAGTTGTAACTTGGAAATGAGTTCCCTAAGAGGAAAAACCCATAGAATCAAAGTTGTAGAGCATCAAATTTTGTGTATAATGAGTACCAACTAATTTAATGTAGGTCACTTCACTTGCTACGAACTAAACCGGTAATCTACCGATGGTTAGAAATTGGTAATGAAGGTAAACATGATTTTTAATGTTTCAATAGTATGGGTGTCTATTCTAATGAGTTATTTTTGTTTAATGTCTGTTACATGCAGTATAAGCCTCTTTTTCACCTCTCGACAGCAAAAGATTTTGGTAAACGATGTGCCGAAAGATACTGAATTTTATAAAGGAATAACGAATCCCGATTCAATATATATAATTGGCCAACAATAAAAATGTCAGTACTCAGTAAACGCAAATACGAGTATTAGTATACGAGATTACCGATTTTGTTCCCAGCAAGTGACCTACATTAAATTAGTTGGTACTCACTCATTATACGCAAAATTTGATGCTCTACAACTTTGATTCTAGGGGTTTTTCCTCTTAGGGAACTCATTTCCAAATTACAGAGCCATTTATAGTAATTTGTCTCAGTTTTTGACAAATTTGGTAAAACTCAGCATTGGTTGACTGTAGTTTTATACCTTACCACGTAACCAAATTTTAATGTTCATGTACTTGTTTGACGCAAAATTTAATGTTCTTTAATTTATTAAAGAATACATTTTTCGCTTTGATGCATCGTTTAGGAGTTATAGTGGAAAAACCCAAAAAATATCGAAAAAATCTGACTTTTTTGGCTGTAAAAAGTTTTCCCTTGGTGACCTGCGTTAGCAATTTTGTTTTTTACATGTCTAATACCATATATACAAGCTAAAAAAATAAAAACTTTTCTAAGATTTTTCGCAATGGATTTCTTGTTTCGATCCTCAAATTATTGGCCTAATATTCTTTAATTTCATACATTAATTTAACTCGTATCAATATCACCAACTCCTCTAAAACACTCCTTAATATGATTGTCACAGAATTTGAAATTTTAACAAAAAAAGAACAAGATGTGTGGCTTAAGACCACGCGATAGGAGTGAAACCATCAACCTGGCAAGATTAATAATATGAAATATAAATTATAAATAATAGCTCATTATAAAGAGAATGAAAAGATGAACAATTCTCTTGCTTACAGTATGCAGGTCTCATTCTTAGTTTCTGAGATACTTTAATGCATATCTTTAATTAAACTAGTTATTATTTGGTTATCGACACTATTTTTTTCTTTTTCACCTCCCTAACACGGCATCGCGATACAATTTTGAATAACAGCCCATTACAGAGAGTAGGAAATGCATATGCAAAAACACTTCAATTATTTTACTCCAGCCAACTTTACCCAAGCATTACACATCGGAAATCTGAACAAATTTCCTTCAAAAAGTGATTTTTAAAAATTTAAAATACTCATATAACAAACCTTAAGGAAAGCTCGATAGTTTGTAATATATTCCTTTTTGGCTTCTTCTAATTTCTGCTCATAATTCCTCTTTTCCAAGTCACTTAATAAATTCCAGGCTTTAATCGCCTTTTTTTCACTCAAACCTTTCTTCAAATATTCATCTCTGAAGAGAATAAAAGGCTCCCTAAAACAAAATAAATATATAAATGAATTCTTAAATATATAATAATGTTATTATATAAAACATATAATAAGAGTATGAAAAACTTACGTTGGAGCAGAGGGTGGCTCCTTTGCCATAAGTTCTTCCTCAGTATAAAGTATTTTTCTCTGTAATATAAGTGACATTAATTGTAAAAAATATAAGTAAAAACAACAAAAGCACGCTACATACTGATAAATGAGACAAAAGCTCAAATTTTTTTTAGGATCCTTAAGAGTTTAGATGCATACACCATTAAGTAATTTAATTGATGCTTTAAAGTAGCTTGGAAGATGAAAGTTTCATCTAGTTAGGCCAAATAGCACGCAGCATGCAAGGTACATCTGTTCTTATTTGTCAACTGTGACATAGCTAAACGGTACTGAACTCTTTCTTTTAGTTAGGCTTATTAAGACGGAGAAGAACTTGTGACCTATGTCGACTTTTATCTCCCAAGAAAAAAGAATTTTTCAGAAAGTAAAACAGCATAAATCAATTTCATTTTTACTTCCCCTAACTAATAAATGAATTATTTAGTAAGGGAAAATATGAAAAATTTGAAACCGAGTATTCAATGGAAATGAACGTTTCTATTAAGATTGACTCTGTCCTTTCTGCATTTAAATTCAACTTGTTAGCTCTCGCCCAATCACAAATTCTATCCAAGTCTTCTTGAAGTTTTTCTGTGGCTGATGATAGGTCGGTTGGCACGAAGGACAGATATACAACTGTTCATTTATTAATTGAACTACTTGTTGCTCAAATCGTAAACTGTAATTTATATGTATTCTGCAGTTCAGATTGCATTATTTTTATCAACATAAAATAAACGGAATAAAAGCAAAGTTCGGACAAAATTTTAATTCTTTAAAAATTAAGTCTTTAAAATTCTGTATTATACATCATGCCTTATTGCCAATTTGTAACTATAAGAGAGAAGTGATTCTGGGAATAAGTGTAGTATCTTCGTTATGGTCAGTCCCGCTTTGTATATATAAAATAAAATATGATAGTCACTAAAAAGTTTTTTATGTAATAGAGAGATTTAAAGTATTTTATTCTGAAATGCAATAATAAATATCAGTCTCAAAGCAAAAAGTTCTTATCATTATGTTAGAACATAACATAATGACATAACTGTTCTCTCTGAGGATGATCCTAGAAAAGACTATGGAGCGTAAGGTAGTCACCCACCATTTATTCCTAGATTTTAAAGCAGCATACGACAGCGTTGATAGAACGCAACTATACAACTGTGCCTTGGAGGAGCTAAGCATCCCTCAGAAGCTCGTATGCCTAATCAAGATGACCATGGACAGCTCGAGATGTAGAATACACGTCGGTTCTGACGACTCCGAAGAGTTTAAAGTGAGCAGTGGGGTTAGACAAGGGGATGCCCTCGCCTGTCTATTGTTCAACTTGGCAGAGGAGAAAGCTATAAGAGACTCCGGTATTCAGACCAACGATATAATCTTCAATCGCCTGACACAGCTTCTTGGTTTTGCTGATGATATTGACATAATAGGTAGGTCTGAACGGGCTCTCAGAGAAGCGTTTATAGGCCTTGAAGCAGCTGCAAGACCACTTGGTCTAGAAGTCAACGAGAGGAAAACTAAGTATATGAGAGTTGGTGGTGAGGTGGATCTGAACTCTCCATTTGAGGTAGGTTCTTTTAAGTTTGAGAGAGTGAAAAGTTTTGTATACCTTGGGTCTGAAATTAATAGCAAAAATGACATGGCTCAAGAAATACAAAGAAGGATCACGGCTGCCAATAGATGTGTCTTTGGACTTGGCCGACACTTAAGAAGTAGGTACCTCTCAAAGAAGACCAAGCTGATCATATACAAGACCCTTGTTCGGCCTGTTTTGACATATGGCTCAGAGGCTTGGACGATGAATAAAAACGATGAGATGAAGCTGAGTGTGTTTGAGCGAGGAGTCCTCAGAAGGATTTATGGTCCAGTAAAGGAGGGTGATGTCTGGAGGAAAAGAAAAAATAGGGAGCTCAGTTCTCTCTATACAGACATCGACGTAGTCACGTATATTAAACTGGCCAGACTAAGGTGGGCAGGGCATGTGGCCAGAATGAGCACCGTTGAGATACCCAAGAAAATAATGATGGAGGAGCTGCACCTCGCAAGACGGGTAGGAAGGCCGAGGACGAGGTGGTTGGACAACGTGGCTTATGATGGGAGAACTCTGCTTAGTGTACGGAACTGGAGAGCTGCAGCAGAAGACAGAGCCAACTGGCGGAGGCTCTTGGAGGAGGCCCAGTCTCGGTAACGGGATGTCGTGCCACATATGATGATGATGATGATGTTAGAACATATTTCATTGTAAAACAAACAAGCAGAATGTGTAAATTAAGTTAATGCTCCCAAGTGTCAGAATTATTTTAAGGAAAGTGTCACTAAGCATTGTAAATATTAATTTTTCCTAATCGAATAATTAGAGAATTCTTTATTGAATATTTAATGTTTTCTTTTATGTCATATTTTACATTTTTTTTATTGAATATTATAGACATATTCTACGGGTTTTACTATATTAAAGTCTAAGCTCTGGAAATTAATAATTAGTAATACCAATACTATCAAAAAGTGACAGAGTCCAACGATTGCATGACATAATTCAATTAACACCAAAACCATACATCAAGAATCAAATAAGTAATATTCAGATAAGAGAAAAAATTACCGTAGCTGGTTCGGGAGTTTTTGTTATTGCATCTAAAGTTGTCTGCTTAAGTTTTTTGTTTGAATTACTCGCTGCACCAGCTCTAAGCTTCTTTTTAGGTGCGTTACTGGCCAACTCTTCTTCTCTCTTGTCTTCAGACAGAGAATCGAGGTAAGTAGCATATTCCAATTTGTAATTTTCAAGGAGCTAAATAAAAATTAAAAATAAAAAAAATATTAACAACGATTTGGAATGTGATATCAAAGATTACATAATCAATTAACATGAAGTATTTTTAGATAAAAGGAGAAATTTATCAATATATTTTACAAAAAATTATATACAGTAGAGTACAGCAAATTTACCAAAAAACCCAAATTAAATGGATTTTTCTGAGAAATACCTACAATAATTTATTTTTTATAAATCTGTGCCCCGGAGGTAAAGAGCACCATTTTCTTTTTTTTATTAAATAATTTAGTAACATAGAAAGAAATTTTAATAGCTCAAAGTTAAGCAAAAATGCAAAAATAAAAAAATGTGACATGGTGACTCCAGAGTATAGATTTGGTAACTAAGAGAAAAAATTTAATAGCTCAAAGGTATGGAACATTAGTTTCATTGAATAAATATAAAAATGGATATCATGTTCTTTAACTCCGGGTTACAGAAATGTTAAAGGCACGATCATATTTTTACTCAATGGTAAATATTAACCCAGTGTAATATCTGAAAGAATGAAAACACCAAAATGTTTATATTTAATGACATTCTATCTGCAATATTTATAATCAAACTATATAAACAATCAACTCCAGTCATCGTCGAGACACCATAAATAAAAGGTTAATAAGTACATTATACTTAATTAATAAACATGTTTACAGCTTGTGCATTTATTTTTATTGAATATCACATGACAACCGTACCTGGTTCAGCCTAGGACTAAATACATCACTAAGGCAACTACTATTTAGTACCAATAAAGAGTGTACATTTTCCTCACAATTTATTTATTTTTTTCTATTGGGTTAAAATTAAACGTTTAAAACTATAGTTGGTATTTCTTAAATAGCCGGTCGGGGCCGACTGCTTTCTGCCAATGTTTATAACCTTAACACTGATAATTCCTATCTTCTTATTCATATTTATTGTATTATATTCATATTACTGATATTGAAAAAAAAAAAAAAAACTTTTATTTTACAACATATATATATATTAAATAGACGAAAACAAATGTAAACAGTTTGATTTGAAATTGAAATAGTCAAAAATAAATGTAATAATTCCCACAACAATAAAAAACACCTTAATTTTACAACAGACATATGAAATAGACAATGAATTAAATTTGTTAAATTCTCTTAAATTTTTTTTCCATGTTACCATAGTTGGCTCGGATAGGTTCAGCTGCTCTTTGCCCCACTGTATTGTTGTTAACGATTGTCAAAGACCAACCATAAATGAATTTTAATGCCGATAAAAAAAAGAAATCCTCGACCCCTCTAACTAGTGATGGAGTGTTTAGTAGCAACCTACTTAATTTAAACAGTTTCTTTCATTAAACTGTTTCACTCGAGATTAAACAGATACAAGAATTACCTTCCATTAGGGGAAGGCAAGTTGTTCTTAAAATCAGCGCTGAACTCATCGATGCCATCGAACAGATCTCTAAACGGAGCAAAATGAAGCCATTGATGAACTCAGTGCTGAGTTTAGGAACCTACTCAAGACAATTTACTTTACAGGTTAGTAGTAGTAGTGGAGACAGCGATCCGGAAGGGAAATGAGGGAAACACTAAAACCGTTTAATTTAAACAGGCATACTGTTTACTGTTTAGTGAACAGTTTTAGCAACTCCTTTTTCTATGTAAATTACTATTTGTTCGTTATTTTAACTAATAAATTTATATAATTCCTTTAAAATATGTTATGCTTCGTTATGATTATAATTTTAATGTTACTTTGTCTTTTATTAGCAATTATAAATACTTTTTCTTTTGCCCCACAGTTGATATATTTTGAAGGTATAATTAAAGCGATAATTATTTTGAAGACAAAAATTATAATCATCAAACACTAATTATTTATTATTAATACGATATTTTTTTTTGTCTTGTTCACTCCACTCTATAAACATTGTGACTAATTAATTTCTAGTTAATGTAAGTGAATAATTTTTTAAAACTGTTTTTTTAAAGTAGCAGAAGAAACTGTTGCAACTACTACTGATATTAAACAGCTTTGCCCATCACTATCGCTAACCACGTTCCTTTACTTATAGAAACCGTTTTTGTTACAAGTGGTAATTCTCTTATAATTTTGTTTATTATTAAACAACCTCTTATTTATTTAGGAAGTATTCCAATGATAAGAAATGAGCTTCCGAGGTTATATTATTATTATTATTATTTGTAAAATATAAGAGGGATGTTACAGTATTAAACCTTTGTTCATCAAAAATTATTTAATTGAAGTTGTGCTGAGCCCTTAACGTATTAAAATCACATACAAATATTAGCTTTGTGCGGAGTTTTCATAAGGGTCAGCTAGTTAATTGCATTTCTTTGGAGTTTAATTAATTGTATTTTTCTGCATCCCATTCTTCCTGAACAATGCATTCCCCATGTTTCTTATCACCCCCATAATATTCCCAGCACTGAAGATTTATTTCCTTTGACGATATTAGAATCCATTAAAGATTTGATGCCTACTATTATCATCACATAACAGGTTTATAATATTTGCCTTAAAAAATTATTTTTCTATTTTACCCGGAGTATGAAAATAAATATAGAGGTAAGCTCTCACTTTATTTATTTAATAAAATATAATACTTACATGCTTTACTTTCTCAGCATATTCCTCCCTCTCGACTTTGGGTACCTCCTTCCACAGCCGGGCAATCTCTTGCAAGCGTTGCTTAGGTGTCTCAAACTTTTCTTTAATGTTTGGATCCTTCAACATCAGTCGAGAGAACAGGCTGTAGGCAGAGTTTGGAGGCTTCTCGGGCTTACCTTCCACCCTGAAAACGGTTTTCACCACGGATATTTTATAAAAAAAGCCACAAATAACTTATTTTAAATTTTAAAAAATAAACTATAAAATTACTTTGGCTAACCATAACAATGTAATACAGGAAGACAACAATAAAAATAATAATAAAGAATAGAATATATCAATGAACAATATAAACATATACTGGTGTCTTGATAATATGAGCTTTAATAATTTTTTTAAATGTGCATATGTATTAATGATGCATTTCTAAAAATAAAATAAAAGAAGAAAAGTAGAGTTTGCTCAGAAAACCATAAACTAAAGATGTTTGCATTCCTTTGCCATTTATCCCTACAGTTCATGGATTCCTTCCTCCTCCAATTTTTCAAAAAAAAGGATTGGTGCGACAGTGACAACAATTTTGGTTAGCTAAATCTTATAATTATTATCACATACCTGTCTAAGATTTCTTTTTCAGCTTTAGAAAGTATTGACTTAAAAGGTGGAGCTTCAAAGTTAGGATTTTCAGCAGTGTACAGCTTAATTTCTTCCTATGGAAAAAGTAAAAAAAATCTTTTTATTTTTCTTAATGGAAAAAAATACACATCTTTATGGGCAGTAAAATATAGATAGCGTTTAATCTTTCTATAATTATGGATTGTTTCTTTATTGTAGTTTAATATAAAGAATTAATATAATTAATAAACAGAATTAATAACAAAATTAATATAAAGATAAGTTAAAAATAAAATAAAATAGCAATATATTAAGGTTGATATATTGATTCCTAGATGATTGATTGACAAGTTTATTCAGCAATAAGCAACATATTCAAACCTAAACAGTAATAATTTCGCAAAAAAAAAAAAGATGATATATCAATCTTTGAAATTGCGGAATCTGATAAAATTTCACTATCCATCGATTTCTAGAAGATCGACTGAGACCCCAACATGGAGTTTTGAAAACGTACATGGCCACGACAACTAAACACGCAATCCTCGTTAATTTTAATTTTTTCACTTTACTATTGTTTTAAATAAACAAAATGGCATTTAATAGTGAGGCAAAAGAAACTTTGGTAATTCCAGATGGGTCAAAAGTTAGTTTGTATGGGGAAAATTTATTAGTTAATGATAAAGAAAATAATGCGCAGGTCCAAGTAGCCGACAAACCAATTCAAATACATGACAGTGCTAACTCGGGAGTATCGGATATTCAATCGATATTAAGTCAAAATCTAGCCGGCTTTAATGAAATGAAAAAAGAAGTAAAAAATAGTTTTGAAAAAATGGAACGAAATGTCGAAACAGAAATAAAAAATGAAAACAGTAGTAAGGCCAAACAATGGGAAGAAAGATATGAAAATTGTACCATTAATAATAACCAAAAATATGATACTGACATAAATGATTTAAAACAAAATCTTAATAAAGAGATAGTATGCGTGGCAAATAATTTATCTACAAAATTAGATAAAAAAGAAAATACAATAATAAATCAAATAAATGTATGTCAAGCAGAAAATGTTAAAATAAGCGGCAAACTTGAAAATATTGAACTAAAGAGCAGTCAAAGGAAATAGGTCAATTACGGAGGAAAATAATTAATGAAAACATAAGAACCCTTTGCACCAGTCCTGTCTTAACAACTATAACTAAAATAGAGAAGTGCGAATTTCGAGATTTCAAGAAAAGTGATCCATTTCAAAATTAAAAAATAATAATAAAGTTAAAATAAATAAGTGGAAAGAATTTTTGGAAAATTTTAATATTGTTAAATTCTTTACATCCATAAAGAACCCTTTAGAGAATAAAAAATGGGTTAGTAATTGCCCCAAATTGAAGCCACGCTTAATGGAACTTATAACACAACTATAAGTATGACACTAAAGCAAGCAATGTTTGGGGTCAGTCCATTAAAATTCTGGGACTTATTTTTCGGTTTTGATCCAGGAGGGATAAACGTAGATCCGGATGATATAGATAAGTTATTGGTACCATTATTAAGGTTACCTCGGCCTTGCTTCATGGATGTTCTCTTTTCTCCTTCCAACGAAAATTATCTTATGCCATACTATTAAATATGCCTCATTGTATTGTAAATAAACTTGATTAGTTTTATCATTTAAATAGGATTATATTTTGTGCTGTGTAATTAAAAGAGAAATACTGTAAAAAAATGAAGGAGTAAAATAAAAATCCTCTGTTGTAATGTATGTAAATTAATGTAATATAGTTTTAAGAATTCAAGAATTTAGTATATAAAATTGTAAATATTTGCTAACAAGATTGGTAAATCTATTGTAAAAAGTGTGAATGTCATTGTAATTAGTATGAATGTCAAATGTTAAGTTTATTATTTCATATGAAAAAAAAAAGTAAATATTTCACCGAATTATGAATTTCCATTTTTATTATTTTTAAACTGCAACGGAGGAGAATGTAATGTCAATATTACACAGTGTTTTTGAATATTGGCGTGAAGGTGGTGACATCACGAACTACTGACAGGAATGACAGAGGGCGGGGGGGAAAGCAAGTCCCATAGGTTAAAGGCAGAAGGTAGCCAGCCGACTAGGAACCAGGATCGGTGAGAAGAAATTGGTCCCCAAGTAGTCAGTGTCGACAGTAGAAGGTTGTGGAAGAGAGGTAGCTGAACCAGAGGGTGAGTGAAGAATATATAAATGGACAGATCGAATGCTCCCCAAGAATAGACTCCGACAAATTTAATGGAAATTTATAAATAAGTGTTATAATAATTAATGTATGCTTTTATATAGTATAAATGAGGATGTATGTTAGTTGTCTAAACCCAACCTGGGAATTAATTATTGTGTGAAAAATAAATATACTGAATAAGAAACTGGTTGTTTACTTTTTTGAAGGTAACGTAACCTTACAAAATATGTAAGTGAAAATAAAAAGTTGTTGAAATTATATTTAATTTTGTTTTTTTCACTGCTCCAAAGGTATATTGGATTGAACACATTGATTTTTTAAATATTTAGTGATTTAATTTTCTCAAATTTTAATTTATAAGTATGAAATTTAGAAATATGTACCTATTTGTTTTTTCACAAGAGGTTCTGATTTTTCAGGGCTTGAAAACAATTTCAACTTAGTATTCTCAAAATCACCATGTAATATTTACATTACAATATATAGGTCTTTGGAATATTTCTATTGGCTGAAATTTGAACATAGGTAGATCCATTGATGATCGAATGAAACCTCCATTTAGCAATAAGTGAAACTTCAACAATAAGGCCATAAGGCTGATACATCGGTATCAGCTCATATTTCTATACAGGTCGATCCCTAAACAACTGATTGACATGTTTTTTTCAGCAATAATAAGAATATTTCAAATAAATATCGATAAAATAAGGCTGACAAGTTAATATATCAGTCTTTGGAATACTTTTATTAGCTACAATATCTATCTGTATAGATATTGAAGCCAATAAATCAATCTATGTTGATCTTTAGATGACTGATTTGACATTTTCATTCAGCAATAAGGATTTTTCATTAAGCAATTTTCCAAGCAACACAATATTGAAAATGACGGATAGTAACAAAAGGCTGATACATCACTTTTTTATCAGCTAAAATTTGTTTATAGGTCAATATCTAGTTAGTTGATCGATAGCTTATTTGGTAATAAGGAGAATATTCAAAGTGAAACTGTACAAACCTTGATAATCAAGTAATTAACAGTATCGATAAAAATTTCTAAATCTTTCAATTCCTATAAATAATAAAAATATTATCTATTTGGAAATAATAAACCACTTTGCAATAACTTGCACCATTTTTTTTTATAACACGATTGAAACTATATTGGTCAACATGACTTCATTAAGCGGTGTAATATTTTGAAAACATGGAAAAAATAAAATGAAAAGATTATTTTGTTAAAAAAAAGAGGATTGCGCTCATTTTTATACTCATTGCATAATATAGTTTATATTATACATATGATATAACTGATCACTTATGATAATGTTATATATATATGGCCATTATTACAGATATATTCAATAAATATTAAAGGAGAGTTCTACTATCAAGGTTTTTTTAATATAATGGTCCATTTTAACTCTCAGATAATGTTTAATAATAATCTAAGAATTAACACAATAGAGTTTCATCACAATTACCAGGTACTTCATTTCTGCCTCGTGAGCCCAACGAATCCAAGGCATCTTCTTCCTGTTACTCATATCTTTCCATTTCTCCTTACACTCAGTTAAAAAGTCTGCAGGTACAGGTAAGTCTTCCTCCTTTAAACGTTTAAGTTTATCCTGATAAAACATCTGAAAAACGGAAAAAAGAAAATCAATCAAAACTTATATTGAGGACACATGATAGAAATGAGAAGCTGTGGCAAGTGCAATTGCCAACAGTTTTCAAGATTGATTGATGTTAAGCAGACCCTACACGGTAATTCATGAATGAACGTCACAAGAAGTTCCAAGATTGCCTACGATCGCTTTGATCACGAAGACCCCTACACGTTCAATCATTAGTTATCGTTGCTGATACCAATTTAGCTCAGTTGTAAACAAAGAAACAGCATAGATATGCTTATTTGGACATTGTCATTTATAATATTGGACATCAAGAGAAAAACGGAGATATAATAATTACTTCCTAGTGCTTGAAAATCGTTTAGACCAAAGTTAGAAAAATATAAGTCAACTACATAAAAAAATCTAGGAAAAGTATTGCAAAAATAATCAATTTGTTAAGAAAAATGGAAAAATTAATGGCAAATAAACACAACAGTTAAAGATTTTTTTTCTACAAGTAAATTGTGAAGTTTCCACTTTTTTTTCTCTTCAATTTATTGCCTACTTGACTATTTAAAGAAAAAATAGTTGAAAATGGTTAATAATAATAAAGAATAGGGATATAAACAACTATTTACTTAATAACGAGACCTAGGTAAACTAACCTATCTAGTAGTAGTCTCATAGAAAATCGTTTTGACAAAAGTTAGTAAAATAGAAGTCTACTACTTACAAAAATTAAGGAAAGGTATTGCGAAAATAATAAATTTGTTGAGGAAAATGGGAAAAGAACTGATAAATATACACAACGTTAAAGTTTTTTTTTTTCATAAAGTAAATTGTGAAGTTTCCTCATTTTTTTTTTTTAATTTGTTGCCCACTTGACTATTTAAAAGAAATAGTTGAAGATGGTTTAAAATTATAAACAATGGATATGAAAAATTATTTAACTATTTACATATAATGAAAATCAGAAATTTATAATGGTTGTGAGGCCTAGGTAACCTAACCTATCCAGCAGTATGGTTAGTCTCCCCACTACTTTTACCTCAGTCCCCCCTCCACTTCTCGTGAATGAACCTTTGATTTCCGGATGTTCGGAAATCCGCAGCGCACCACCATCAGTACTTCATTCACTACCTTACACGACAATTCGGAACGTCATTAGTGCAATTCCGATTGACCGTGTAAGGTCCCCTTTACAGTTACTGCTCCATTCATACGGATTGTAAGCGCGATAAAAGCCCCAAAACTTTCTAAATAAATCATCAGTTTACTGCAAAAAGTCATAAATCCATCATTGGTCATTGAGATTGAGAATTTCTCTCACATAAATCGTGGATCTGGTTTAGGAACTCATAGAGGAAGTATATGCACCCAATTTTCCTAGAATCTGTAGTCCACAGTCTCTTCCAACTCCACGCCACCACTCTTCCATCTCCTAATCAGTTTCTGGCCGATATTCTCTTCTCACAATGATTTCTTATCATGAGACATTCTCTCACTCACAAATACTGATGTGATAAAAATATACGATTTTTGATAGTTTTTCTCACATGTGACAATCATTTATAATCTAATAAAACGTTCCTTTCGCGAGAGAAAAGTTTAGACAAACTTGGTAAGCGTAGATTTGAAGTGGCAGGATCTACTTCCTGTACCTCTAAGCAATAAACTACTTCAAAAGAGGACATTAGTTGAAATACTGCGGACAAATAAAAAAGAAATTCCATCAATTTTCTTCAATAGAACATGACCAGTGCTGTGTACAATGTAATCATATTGTGCTTACTTATAAGGATTGTGCTAAAAAAAATTGCTTGTCTGACTGAACATTTTATTTCAAGTTTAGTACTACATTTTTATAATAATGTAAAATAGTATTTTTTTTTTTTTTTTATAACTTTGCCTGATTGAACAATTTATTTCAAGTTAAGTGCTATTATGTGAACCTTTCAGTTGACAGAATGACTAACTCTAATTTTAATTTATTGTATTTATACAATAAATTACAATTATAAATACAAATTTTTTTTTTTTTTTTCCTTTTTTCTCACCTCTACCCTAAAGGGTCATTGGCGTTTTCTATATAATTTATACTCTATTATAGTAGTTGATAATCTTTAACAATTTGAACACGATAGACTCTTTTTTCATTGTCTTGTAGTGTTCGTTTAGTGTTTTTCCTAGTTCTATTTTTTCTCTGTGCCTTTCGAATTGGGAACATTCTACTAGAAGGTGTTTCACAGTTTGTGGTGTATTATTACATTTTTCGCAAGTAGGAGCTTCTAGGCCTCTTAAAAGATTGCTATGAGTGAACTGGCAGTGCACAATCCTAAGGCGGCACAGTATAATTTCTTCACGCCTGGATCTTCTGTTGCTAGTGAGCCATTTATCGCAAGTGGCTCACTTCTTTTACTTTTCTCAACTTACACTCTTTGATCCTTCACTCTTTTTCCCACTCTGCCAGTTGTTTTTTCTTTATTTCGCGTACCCAGTCTTCTAAAGTGATGTATTTCACTCTAGTCACTTCCTCTTCTTCTCCTCCACTTCTTGCTAAATGGGCTGCATTGTCAGCTTTTTCATTCCCTAAAATTCCGCAATGAGTAGGTACCCATACCAAGACAACTGTTATTCCTTTATTTTTTACCTCCCACCAGATGTTGAGAATTTCCCTAATTATGGAGTTTCTAGGACATGGGTTATCAATGGCAGTTAAAACACTGTATGTATAAAATTTATAATATCTATACAGATGAGTAATGAGTAAGTTGATTCCAGTATTTAAATACAGAAAGGTGAATAAAGGTATAAATTTTATCACTAAAATTAATAGTAAAAAATGTTGAAATTGGAGATAGTGATTCTCTCAACTGAAATGGTCATATAATTATATTTATATAATTGAACTTTTTATAATTCCTATAACTTGTAATTATTAATAAACATCATGCCAAAAAAAAAAAATAAAAAAATAAAAATAGGTTGTGTGCTTTAAACCACATGATGGAAATGAAAACACGAACAAGGCAAGATTAATAATATAAAATTTTCTTTGTTTTACATTCACAAAGAAATAAAAATTACAATATAAGATAATCATAGTTGTGTATAAACTATTTTTTGTTCTATATTCAGAAAATAATAATATTTACAATTTATAGCACATTTTAAAGAAAATGAAATGCTGAATATATTCCTTGCTTCCAGCATACAGCTCCGAATTTAGTCCGACTTCACCTGAATGAGCTTTATACATCTGAGCACAGTCTCATTCACTCCCCACAAAGAAAAGGCAAAACCTAAAGAAGTGTTCACTTCAAAAAATTCCGTGGTTAAGGCAAAAAAATTAGTGATTAGTGAGAAAAAGTCTTACGAGCGGCCATCCATGGCATGATTGATCTAGTGACCAATGATGGGTTACGTGATATCAGAAAAGTGAGCACTTGTAACTATATCAGATATATAAAAGGGATTGTGACACTTTAATGCACTTACTGTATTTTTAAAAATCAATAAATGAGGTCATAATTCACAAAAACGTTCTTCAAAGTTCAGCACCTTGAAAAATGTACTTAGTGACTTTTTGCAATTAATCGATGAAATGGTCTATTACCATAAAAATAATTTTTCAAACAGGATTGGTAGTTCCTGAAAGTAACGTGTTTAAACAAACAAAATTTTCAGGTTTATCTATTACTATAAATAAATTTAACTTTAAATAATAATAAAAAAAAAAAAAAAACCTTGAACGGAGTAACTGGCTTCGTTGGTCCAGAGACCACTACTTTATCTTTCTTCACTTTAGAACTTTTCTTCATCTGCTTGGCCTCAAGCGGATGTTCCTCACTACAAAACAACAAATATTTTTAATATTAAACCTTTTAGTAATATTTACATTACTTTAAAAAAGTAATATATAGTACAAACTTCACATTATTAAATAAAACCATTAAAAATGAATCGCTGTAAAGACAATTAAATAAGTAACTTACAGGAATTTCTGCATTTTCTCATTATATTCTTCTCTCATTGCTACAGCCAATTTTTTATACTTTTCTCTCTTATTTTCAGAAAGTGTATGGAATTTTTCAGCCATGACTTTTGAAAGTTTACTCTAAAAAAAAACAACATAATTATAAAAAATTGTAATAACAATAGAAATAGTAGTAATATATACTATAAACCAAGTGATAAAGTGTTATTTTTAAATGACAATAGTTAACCTTTAGCTTTAGTCTTATTGTTATTTTAAATTTCACTTATTTTGATGGAAAGAGGGTTGTAACTTAATACTTTTGTCAGGTAATTTATATTATACTTCAGTTTTATGTTTTGAAGGTCATTATAGTTCAAGTTCAAAGGTCATTATTGCATTTAAACTGTTTATATTTGTATATGGGCTCCACAAAGTCATCAAATTCCTCATGTATCCAATCCTTCATAAAATCCTCAATGCTCCTTACTTTGTCACTAATAAAATCATCCATAACGACCTTAATGTTTCTTATGTTTTCGATTTGGCCCAATCTAGATAAACTTCAGAACCACCAGAACCCTCTCGTTTCTAATCTTCCTTCCTCCTCGGTCCCTGATAATTCTCCGAGATGTCTGAAAAGAAGATGGCCTCGAGATCTCTTATTGTAAATACATTTTTTTTTTTTTTTTGGGGTGCTACCAGTGGGTAGTTTCTCAAAAAGTGTTTCCCTGTTTTTATTTTCTGTTATCACATTTACTGGATGTATTTTTTCTTAAACCAGTAGTAGTATCATAAATAAATAATAAAAAAAAATATATTTATATATATGCCAGAATAAAATCATATCAAGAAAACAATACAAGATATATATTTTATCTGAAATACTTGTTATTGATAATATGAAATCAAATATCTCAAAAGAAATATTTACAGATAATAACTAAATCGAAGACAAAATAATTGAAATAATAAGGCTGTCATATAAAAAAAATACTGTAGTAACAAAGTCAATTACCATTTCAAGGTTAGGATATTTTTTTGCGAATTTCTTCTTTTTGTCCATATAGAATAGCATGAATGAAGTCAGTGGTCTCTTTGGCATGCCTGGATGGCGATTCTGGAATTAAAAGCCATAAAATTATTAAATAATTATAAATTTTTTAAAAAAAATCATTACTTGGAAATCACTTTCTTAGTGGAAACAAAGCAAACTTCACTAATTTATTAAGCAATTATTTTAAAATATACAGTGGAAACTTCATTATCATCATCCATCATTGCTAGGATAAATCAAATATAAGTGATAATTTTACTATTACTCTTACCATGTAGTTTGGGATTAGATGATAGAGTTAGCAGCCATACTCTATACTGTCGTCGGTAAAGCCGTAATTAAGCAGATAGAATCTGATGGCTTTTGACAAACGAGGTGTCAAAAGAAAAGGGATTTTATTAATAAAAGTGATTTAAAAATGTAAGTGGTCTCAATAGACTGATATTGGAAAGAATCAAGATAAGATGTTGGATTTAAAAAATTTTGAGGTAAACTTGAAGACATAGTCAGAATGTTCTTATGGAAAACCAAACCAAACCTAAAAAAAAGTCCTAAAAATTACTGTTTTCAAGATAACACAAATATTCTAGCCATAATTTCCTATATGCCACTTATCACTCGTTGTCAGAGATGGACAAATGCTATTCTTAGTACTGAATACCAAGTATTTTACTCAAATACTGATCTTTTTTGAGTACCTAAGAATTTAATTACTATTTCATTTGATGTTAAACAATTAACTGAAGTAGTGATTGAATCCACAATAGTGATTCAATTTGAGTAAAATACTTGGTACTCGGTATTCAGAATAGCATTTTTCCATCTCTGCACATTGTTCAGGTTTTTAAAGATTAAAAAATCAATATTCATTATGGTTTATAATAAACAAAGAGGGTTGCTGTTCTAATAGCCTGGAAGTACTGGAAGTAGAAAGATAGCAAGGAAGTACTGACGGCGGTAGAACAGGTAGAGCCACTTCAACTTGGTGTAATAATGCGTATCTTGATTCTGAAGACAAAACAGATTGATCAATTCATTAGACGTTTAAGTTTGGCTTCGAGATCTGACGAGAGACCACCATAAACCATACAGCCGTAGTTAAAGTGAGGAAAAACAAGAGAGGAAGCCAAGAGTTGACGGGTTTTGAACGAAAGGAGATAGAATAGATCGTTGAACTGTTTTAGGGTAGAAATAGTATGACAGGATATTGGTGATGAAGTTCTCGTCGACATCTGGCTCCTTAAGTATGAGAAATATGAACTTAGGATCCTGTTTTTATTCATTAACTTAACCGGTCTCGGAGAGTACAATACTGGGACAACAACAAATAACTGTTAGCCTACAAGGATATTTTTCAATGGGACAAGCCAATTACTTATTAAATAAACTATTACTTCAACATAGATATTATAAAGTGTGTAGCTTCACTTGTAGCCTATGTTGAGTAGAGTTTCTGTCTATTACATTATTTATACAAATAAAAATGTTTTCATATCTCTTATAATTTGAATGCATTAAGGAGAAGAAAGATAGAAATCTTATGTGAGGCTTTCCAAATCGTTATACAAATATTTGAAAACTGTGGATATTCAAATACATTATAAATTTAACACATAGAATGATTTAATGAATTTACACTTTGACACTACAAAATTTTTTCACAATAATCACTAAAATTTCTTAAATAAGTTTAAAAAAAATCATTTTAATATATTAAATCATCAAAAAATATAATTTATTTTCTAAGTTGGCATCAGAGTAATTTTAAAATAAGTTTTGTTAGATCTTCTATTTTAGAAAAGAGTTAAAGATATAAAATAATAATATATACATAGACCTACAACATATAGACATCTCACTATCATTTGTAGATAACAAAACAATACTCACTATAACACTAGATAGCCAATACTAAAATGATAAAAAAAGATTCAGACCTTTCTCTCACTTCTATAGAAGTCCGTCCATGGTTTTTCCAGCCAATCGTTGGCGTCGGACAGCAGTTCACTTAGTAGCCTGAATCCACGAATTTTCTTTTCTACGCATTTCCATTTTTCTTGACAGTCAGCAGCAGTGTAGTTGTTAAATTTAATCTGAAATATAATGTGTAATGTGTAAAACTTATATAAAAAAATAATTAGAAAGAAATTCTAATTCCGAAGGCATATTCAGCATAGAAAAATGAGTAAAAATATCGGTAAATTGGTGTCTACCAATTTTGGTGATTGAAATTCCTGACTTTTCAGTTCAGTTAAAAAGTTTTTATGAAAATTCCCAATTAGTACCAGTTTTACACATAAATAGTAATAAATCAATATATATATATATTTTTTTTTGGTTGGCACTACAGACCAAGAAGATCTTTGGCCGCGAGATGTGGTCTCCTTACAGGCGTGTGATACTTGCGGGAGCCAAGATAGCCTGGAGGGGGTCACCCAACCTCACGTTGCTACGAACCATGGTTTCCATGGTGCAGCGGCAGGCCACCCGTAGCTCCATAGCCGATCCCTTTGGGGCCAATCTGGCAATGTCCTTCCCACCGACTTTCTCGGGTTCAAGGACAGTGACAAATCGGTGTGGATCCATGAATTATGGCTGCTTAGAATCAGCATGTGCACGAGGACCTATTTCTTTCCCCAAAACAATCCGTCCATGGACAGAACCTCAGGGGGGCTATTAACATCCTGGTAAATCACATCCTGATTCCCGATTTAAGTACACGGAGTAGGGTCATCAGTCCTATGCCCGGTCGGTGTGAGTTGCCTCCAGTAGTCTGATAGGCCTCACAGACCGGGAAGGGGGAGAGACTCGGGCAGCATGGCTTTCCCTGATGGACGGTCACCCATCCAAGTACTTACTAACCACGCTCGACGTTGCTTGCATATATATATATATATATATATACATACATTGTAATATACACCTTAATTGGAAGTTGTTTTAATAAATTAATGTTGAACAGTTAAAAGGCAAGCTAATCTAGTTTCACTAATTCAGGGAAAAGAAAATGACTGTTTCCACAGTAAGGAAAATCCCAAAGAGGAGAGGGAACAAAGGATTTTGTTTTGGCAAGCAGTTGGTGTTTGGCTGGAATGAAGAAAGGATGGGAGATGGGGCCCTGGCTCCAGTAGATAAAACCGACTAGTTGATTGGAACAACAAGAGATAAGATCTCCCAGGGAGCTTGAGTTGAGTAGAAGAAAGTGCCACCATTTTGGAAGATGTATTTGGCAGAAATATCAGGCAACCAAAACTTCCTATATGAGAGGAAATAGATCAATGTTTTGATAAACACAAATAAATAACAGTAAATGTAAATAATATTATACAATTAAAATAATTACTTTTTCCCAGTCCAACTTCTGAAGCCTAGAGGTAGCTTTGAAGCTGTCATTCTTCGGTAACGCTTGCTGCATCCTGGTAAAGAGTTCTTTGAGGTCTTCTTTGGGCCAACCGTCGTAAAAGTCTTCATCTAAAAATAATTAAACAGAAAAAATAAATATTATAATTTAGAAAGTGATTTGATTAATTTTGAGTTTTATATGGATAACATTATACACTGTTTTTACTTAAACTGGAGAGATAAATTTATTTTTTCACCATTAATTTGGTAAATAATTTTTTATTATATAATAAGTTGGGATGAAGTAATGTTAATTTATTATTAGTTAATTAATAGGAATTAATATTTTTTAGAAGCTATTCATATTCTAGAAGATATAACACATAAAAATTTAAAAACTTTTATTTGATTACATCATCATATTTATTTTGTAATGTTTTGGTCATTTTCAAACATTTCTGTTTTACATATTTTATACTACCTATCTAAAAATTATTTGTAAACAATTTTTTTATTTGCCAATTTTATCTAGACCAGGAGTTTCCAAAGCACCTTCAATTCAATTCTCTTAAAATTTAGCGAATTATTCACACACAATGTTACTACAACATTTGTTGCATGCTTTTTCTTTTTCTTTTAGAGAGCTTATTTCATTGCTGAAGTCTTATTTATAGAACAAGATTTTTTTTTTCAACATGAGCCATGGTCTGCAGGACTTTGAGTGGAGTTCTCAATGAGGCCTACGGAACTTAGTAAAGGTCTCAATGAGGCCTGCAGAACTTAGTGAAGCTCTCAATCTGGCCCACATGCCAAAAAGTTAAGAGGCCACTGGTCTAGACAAGAAAAAAAATTCTTTTTTCCAGCCAGGAATTTATTTTTGGACAGATAAAGTTAAGAAGTTTTGTATTAAATATATATTGTCATATGACTAGGGAGATAAAAAAAAAGAAGAATTTGTATTTTTCTAAGAATAAAAAAAAAAAAATACAAATTTATTTTATAATATCATGAGCCACTTCTAGAAAAACCTTTTTTAGGATGGATTAGACTTATTATTTAAAGGAAGGACAATAGTTTTGAAAGGACAATGGTAGGGAATACTGAATTCTACCGAGAGAAACTGTAGATGAAAAGGAGAACTGGAATGATTTTGGGCAGACATAATTTTATTGATTTGACAGGAATGCTATCTGGTTCAATTAATCCATGGTACAGACCCCTTTTTATCAAATTATTAACATCCCCCTGAACCTTTGTATATAGCTTCATCTCATCATAACCTACAAATATTTTATTTATGAAAATTCTCGGAATTAGAGTTTTTTTTAATCTGGAGATCGACAAACTTTGTCTATTTAATTAAGCACAAATACTTGTTAATACCATTTGCTTTCCTCTTAAATCATAAAATCATTTGAGCACAAACTCGAAGAAAAGGTAGTCTTCAAAAATATTAAGCTGTTTGGTGTGACCTACAACCCCAAACTGTCAAACTAACGAGGTTACTTAGTTTTTTTTTTTAGTTGTTTGGCAATAATAACTTCCAATTGGTAACAATTGAGTATATTTTTATTATCAACGTTACATGTTAACAAGTTAGTTGACGTTAGTTGACAGGATATCAATTCCCATCTTCGGAACTGCAATCCCAATACTCTTGTGGATGCAAGGCTTAAATTTAATAATAATAATGTGCTCCATCATCAAATTTTTAATTCATGTTCTAAAATGTTTCATCTAGAGCAACATCCTCCTTTTGACCTATAATTGGGTTTCTCTATTATTATTAAATTTAAGCCTTTCATCCACAAGAGTATTGGGATTGCAGTTCCGAAGATGGGAATAGATATCCCGAAATGTCAACTAAGTGTTAACATGTAACGTTGATAATAAAAATATACTCAATTGTTACAAATTGGAAGTTATTATTGCCAAACAACTAAAATAAATAGACAACTTCCCAGAGAAAAAGAAAAAAGGAGGTTAGTTAGGCCAAACGGCCCAATATTTTGGTAGGCCACATTTTTTCTTGATTTTGTGCTCAAAATATTTTATGATACAAGTGGAAAGCAAATGGGTATATACGAGTTTTTAGTACCAAATTAAATAGAAAAGTTTGCCTACCTCCAAATTAAAAAGTTCCAATTTCATTCAAGAGTTTTTGTAAATAAAACAGTTGTAGGTTAGGATGAGATGAAGCTATTCACAAAGTTTCAGGCAGATCTTAATAATTTGATAAAAAGGGCTCTGTACCACGGACTAAATGAAATTGATGTGGGAACTGATTACAGCAGTTGAAAGGTCTGTGGGGAAATAATGGAAAAATAAAATTCATTGTCATTAAATGATATCTCTGGAAAAAAGCTGGAAGAGGTAGTAGCAACAGATATAAAATGCAAGTTTAGATCATGAGGTAATACTGAAAAAGCTGAGGGAGGGGATCTAAAAATTTACAAAGTAGTAACCAATTTGATATGATATCAGGAGCAGAGGAAAGGGTTAATGGAAGTAGGTGGATTTTACTCGCAGCATCTTGTCTGTGTCGAATGCGAAGCAGCCTAAACGCTTGCTAGTCATCTGCAAGCTTAGAATATCTAAAGCGTTTAAGGACAGCGTCGAGCCTCTTCTTTAGATTTTTAATTTCCTGACACATCAAAGGTGCAGGCTGGTGACTAAGCTAAATACTATAAAATATCCAACGCTATGAGCTAGGTGCTGATGACATGAGGTAGCTCCGTCCCCACCACTTCGCTTTAACACTAATTATCTTTGCAAATATGTATAAGAAAAATTTATGACTTTTGAAGTTTTTCCTACTGTTCTAATCTAATCTTCAATGATTAATTAAAAAAAAACAAAAAAATGAAAATAGTACCGCAACAACCCATGAAGGGTCTTGGGTTGGGTTCAGTACTATTTAGGGTAAGTACTGGTAACGGTTGTGCAAGGAGGTGCTTTGACTGAGATCATGCTCAATCACCAGGTTTTTCCCTTTAATAATAATTTAATTAAGGGTGCCCACTTTATATAGGCTAGGTGTGCCCCAGGAGAGTCTCGTAATACCAGGGTCACCCCACGGCTAATGAAACAGAATACATAATTTTTCTGCCATGAGCCGGGATTCGAACCCAGGACCTTGAGCATCGGAAGATCAGTACACTACTACTGAGCTATTCCACTCCCCTTGATGACTAATAAAAATTGAAAATTCTTTTAACCTTTAAGTTAAGCTGAGATTATATGAGGTTACTTTAATATGAATATATCTTAAAGGAAGGAGATGGTCCGGGGTGGCGGTTATAAATAGGCTAAATAGTGGCAAAACTATTTTATTAAAAGCCAACGTTTTGACCCGAATTTGCAGGTCTTCTTCAGGGCTAGAACGGACAAGATACAAAAAGATATAGAGAATTGTGGAAGTTACATAACATTTCGGCAAAAAATTATAAACAATGTGAATAAGCTTATTAAAATTATAAACAGTAATTACATTAAAATATAAACAGAGTAAGCTAGTAACAAGATCCTAAACTGAAATACATAGATGGTAACAATTGTTGTTGTGAAATATATAATATATGCAAATGTGAATATACTTCTACAGATCTACAGGAGAGATTGAAAGAAAAGGAAAAAAGGATATAATATGAAATAATAGACATAAAGGAATGTGGATAAAAAAAAGAAAACCAAAAAATAAATAAATAAGTATATAAAATTAGAAGAATAAAAATAGAGACTTAGAGGTGTGTTTAGCTAGGAGTTTCACTTAGAACTGGAAAATCAAGATAAGGGTAGGTATTGGGAAAATTTATTGACCTGTTTGAGTAACTTCCAAAATTCTCTATATCTTTTTGTGTTTGTCCGTTCTAGCTCTGAAGAAGGCCTGCAAAGTCGGGACTAAACGTTGGCTTTTAATAAAATAGTTTTGCCACTATTTAGCCTATTTATGACCGCCACCCCGGATCATCTCCTTCCTTTATAATGCAACGGTCAACTATTAAATATTCAATATGAATATATCTTAGATACAAAAAATAAAAATAACATTATAAAAAAAAAAAAGATCTTATTAATGTTTCATAAATTTTTTATAAGAGAGTCAATATGTTAATCTAATAAGATTAGAAGCACAAAAAAGGAATTAAACTGATATATAATAAATTTAATATCAATAAATTTAAATACTTTTGTTTTCATTTTCCTATACTACGGTAATACTTCAACAAACGCCAGCACAATATTAAAAAAAAAAGATAAACTTAAGGATATTTTAGAGGTATAAATATGAATTCAAAATGTTATTACCTTCAGGTATTTTATTATCAGTTTCCAAATTTGTGAATCCATATTCATGTTCTTCTGAAAAAAAAAAAATAAACATTAATTACCAAGATGCAAATAGAAAAACAAGGTAATAAGCATGAAACTATGAAAAATGACTTTTGGTTATTATTATTTTAAAACTAGAAACAGTTTGATTCTGGGTAATGGTTAATCTTCGAACATTGTCATGATTATAATTCATAGCAGTCAGTAATAAATAAAGCTTTGAAAAACAATGTGACCCAAAATTTAGTTTAAAACAGTAATATAGACATTTCCCCAACATAGTTAGATTTAAAAAGAAAAAGTATTTGTATTAACTCATATTCAATAAAAGCAGAAATCTTAAAATATTAAAATGACAGTTGATTTCTAAGCTGTTTTATCTATTTCACTGTTAATTAAAGAAAAATAATTTTTTTTTTTGGTTGTTCTCTTTAATATATTTTTATTTAACTAGTTTTTCAATAAATTCTGCATTATTACCAGATTTTTCACCTTCATTCATCATAGCATACCATAACGTATTTATTGATGCTTTTGAATAAAAGTTATACGTATTTAGTAAATATTTATTTTTTAATAAATTTATTATTACGTCTAAACTTAATGAGTCACATTTTCCTTTCTTCTCAAATTATAAACTCCCGATCCTTCCTCATACTTCATCAGCATTTTTAACATCATAATTTTTTATATTATTTGATTGATTTGAAGAATATTTTATAAAATCTGTAAGTCTATCCACTGGCCTCATAATATTAATAATTCTCGGTCTGAGATTTTGGTTGGGTTTGTGAATTTTTACAATTCCATGGATTCTAGAGTCAAATAATTATTAACTGCCAATTACGTAGTCATGTATTAGTTGATGTATCTCAATTCCTACTAATTATCAAAATATTTGTAAATTCTTTAGCTATTCAATGGATTTTTTGTACTTTTAGAAGTTCTTTTTTCATCACCAAAAGTACATAAATAGAGTTAAATAACAATAATAAACAGCATTTCATAAAGGTGCAAAGATAGTTGATTGTAGATTTCAATTTTAGAATTTAGTCGGGGGAGCAGTCAATTTATAAAATACTATTATGTAACATAGTATTATAAATACTGACCACACCCCCAACTAACTTCTAAACACCACTTCATTTATAAAATAAAATGTAAGGTATAAGATGAAAAATGTAAGGTATAAGACGAAAAATATAATACAGAGTAAACATATGAAACTTTGTAAACAGAAAAACAAAAATATTTAATTAATATAGCTAAAAATAATAGAATCCAGGATGCATTGAAACCGAAATTCATAAATAACAATAGTTAAAAAAAGGGATCCATTTCAAAACAGATATGAATAAAACTGGTAAACATTACATCTGCATAGTAAATATGGTCGATACATTATAAAAGAACCATTAATTATAAAAGCAAATCAATGTTTAAATTTAATTAACTCTAATCAAATTTAAAATAGGCTTTATTAACTGAATAAGTTTAGCTTATTTCTTCACAACACACAAAACTTACAATAAAAATACTGAAATAAATAAATTTAGAATTATTAATGTGATGATTGGAAACAACAATGATATAATAAATCAATGTATATAATATAATAAAAATCCTTTCAAAAAGAAGTTAATCACAAAATAGTGGAATGTTAATAAAATGAGTTTATCGTTACTTTTCAACTAAATACTATGTAATGGTCAGTGCAAGTCCGAGAGGTTACATAAGATGAAATAAAGGCATTAGAAGAATGAAGGCGTAGTTATTAAAAGTTTCCTTATGAATGTAACACTAAAATAGATTTTAAGCCTTTGAGATAAAAATGATATAACCTACAAATTTTATCAGTGCAAATTAAGTTGGAACATCCATCTAAAACTAGGTAACCTTAAAAATGAATACATTGAAGACATCAATGCATTGTAAAAAAAATATTGTAATGCTGGTATACTTTATTCTTTTTAGGAAGTATATTTTTAATGTCTATTTCTGTTTAAAATAGATGAGTTGCACAATCAACACAGGATTAGTATAAATATAAAAATAGCGTTTAAACTTATCTATGTTTAGCCAAATCACTGAATTAAACAAAGATTTTTGTAAAAAAAAAATAAAAATGATATGCTACCTTCAATGTGCATTTCCTCTTCTGGGAGAACTTCAATCATTTCAGGATCACCCTCTTCTCCGGAAATCTCATGAATATCTGGTTCAATTGCAATTTGAAGGCTTAATCGTTCTTTGTCTTTCTTTTTCTTTTTTACTTTTTTATTAACTATCTCATTTTCTGAGTGGTCTTCATTGGATTTTAAAATGGACTCAGAGTGCGATCTAGATGCATTCATTTGGTTTTCATGAGATTCACTATCATTATCCACATTATCTGGATAAATTGTAGTGTGCCTTTTCTTGGTTTTACCACTTTTGGGACTATCATGCTCTCCTTTGGTTTTACAACTGTCACTTAGGATTTCATCACTCTCAAAAACCACACTTTTACGCTTCTTCTTTAATCTTTTTTTAAGTAATTGTTCGTCTTCATTGTCTATTATTTCACTTTGAATTCCCATCACGATTTAAGAAACTATGAAAGTTGAATACAACAAACTAAAATATTATTTTAATATCTTTAAAAAATCAACAAAAATAATACGCAATAGGATTAATACACTTACACTACAGCACTCCACCATCAAAACTGTAAAATATATTACTCAATATAATCCAAATTCAATGCTAAAAAACGTGTAAACAACTCTGGTAGAACCTATTTCTAATCCACGGGCTTCTAACGGGCGACAATGGCGACGAATGAACGTTATACTCCCCACTGAAAAGACGCACATTTGCCCATGCTGAAGTCATGAAATGATTTACGACCCCTAATGCCATAAAAACAATTACTCCATAACCTTAAGCAAAAATTATAGTAAATATTTGTTGATTTTGTTTTTATTAATTAATATTTCGGCAGTTCTGTGTAATTTTTTCGAAATATACTTAAAAATTAATCAAAACAACAATTTATGAACGATTTTTTTATTAATTAAAGAGTCTTAAGAAACTGTTGATATCTGTGTGAATGAACCATTAATAGCTACAATAACAATAAAATTTTGTACCATCTTTTTTTATTTTGAATTCAAATGATGAAAGAGCCAAATTTTAATCATTGCAACCAACACTTTCATTCTAAAATCCAACACTGTTACCCTGGGCCCACACTACAGGCAAATCGAGGCAAATTCCCGCATTTTGCCTCAGTTTTATGGGAATTTGCCCGAGTTTGCTAGCGCCACTGTCGTAGAGAACAAAGGAAAGGGCGAGAGTGGGAGAAGGTGGTGGGGATATTTTGACCAGCTGGTGGAAGGTAATGGGCTGTTTACCCCGGTTTGTTGCATATCCATCCGAAATGGAAAACTTAGGCAAAATCCAAGCAAGTTTTGCATTATGGCCGTTGCGCTACGCTAGTGATGCATTGAATAGCCACTGTGATTGGCTGACACAGAAACTCCCATTTTCCGCTTTTTTTTGCAATATCCGGAATAAAACAAAATTAGTGCGCACAACATACAACTTTCACTTACCTTTCTACTTTGAATAGAAATTATTTTCTGGAAATGTTGAGCAATTATAAAAATTTTTAAGTGCACTTTTAACGGATCTATAGCTTAAAGGTCTACAGCTAACTAATCATTATCATCCCTAAAATAACAGAAACCCTATTAATTATATCAACGGTAGATAATAAAAACCTCCCTACCCCATCTTTTTTCGTAAACCATATAACTCCGGTCTCTGAGCAATATACATATGTCTAGAGAGATTTTCAAGTATATCTCTATATTCAACCTATAAATTATTATGGATTCTACGCCTATTAGTTATTAAACTGTTACTTTCCATTGTAAAGTTTACTACAAAGAAATTACGAGATTTTCATAGCCTGTCATAGATAGCTCAAAAGTTGTTACACTAATTTAACAAAGGGAAAATTCATCAAATTACTCACTAATTTAATTTTTTTAAATGTTATACGACGATCAACGGACGTTGATACCTAATTATTTAAATATAATATCAGATTTAGAATTATTAAACTACAGTAAATGTATTTAAGGTTATAAACATAGGCTTTATACATCCATTTAATATTTTTATATTTCACTTCTTTCACATTAGTACTATGAAATAGTTTTTTAACAATAACATTGCGTTGATTAGGTGAATTTTAAATACTTTTTCAAACTTAAAAACAATTTAAATTTAGTTAGTAAATTTCATTTATTTAATTTCCTTGAAAAAATGTGATTTCCGTTAAATAATATTAGTTTACACAAATTATTATTTATAATAATCTCTCTCCATTACATTCTATATTTCATATTGTTTTTTTCTAAAATTATCCGTTTTCCAATGATATAACTTCTGACAAGTATTGCCGGTAATTCATTTTCATCCTCAATACACATTTTCCCTTTTTTCTCCATTTTTCAATTATCAAATTCTTTCAAAAGTTATATTTAGCATTTTTTCGTAATTCTTAATAATGAGAGATGGTTAATTATTAAAAATTAATCAAATTAAAGGTACTTTAGAGGATGAAATGTTGAACATTTAGGCATTTAAGCTATGTAAAGTGACATTAATGGGGATAAGACCTCAATGATATTAAAGACCACTTAATTATACAATAATACACGAGTTTAATCAAAATTTTCTGTGCAACCAGCTTTCTGTCTTTCAGTAATAACAAACAAATCATTATAAACTACAAAAATTAAATGAAGATATTATTTGCCATTAAATGAATTATGGAAGTTTGTTAGCGGAAGGGTTCATATAAATAAAATTAAATAAGATATAATGAAATATAACATATATTTTTGAACATTTTTACATAATATATTTTAAATAACAAAACTTTTAATCCATTACTTGTTTTTCCCATTTGTCATTACTTATATATATTTATTTGATTTATTATATTTCCATATATTTGCTATTTGTACTTATCATCTTTTTGAGTGTCAGGTATATATATCATAACCTTTCGTACTTATTCATTACCTTTTATTATCATAAACTAAGTTTTTGTTAATTCATCTAATTACATTTTATTATTCATATCTAATTATTCCATTTTATGTTTCTTCTTCATTTAATACTACTCTTCATTGTTTATTTCCGTTTTATAGTTGAATTGAAATACTTTATAAAACCAATTATGTCAAGTTCCACTTTTGGTAATATTATTTCAGCCAACAATTTGCCCTAACATCGCTGCCATACTCCTATCTACCTTAATAAATAAGTATAATCACTGAACTTTTCATTTTTTAGATAGATTCTGCATTTACACAAAAAAACCATTAAGCAAAAAGTTTTTTTATGTTTTTGAAAACTCGGAGTTGAAATTTTTAATGATCCCAATACTTCGCATTACATTAAAATAAAATAATATCCATTTTCACATATTATTTAGTCAATATAAAAAAAAAGTTCAAAATATATTTATTTTTTAACCTATGCTTATTCTACTTTAGAGAGTTGAAAACAAGTATTCATTATTTTTTTAAAATGATCAGTTTATCAGTTTCTTTTTTAGTGCCCATATTTGTATCGGTCTGTCAACTAATTTTACATTTCACAGACATTAGTGTTAATCTACATCTGTTTTTTTTTTTCTTTCTATATCTTCAGTTCAAATAAAACCGAACAACTCACAAAATTACTAACCTAGACTCTAATAAAGCTGCATTAATAACATTTTAAGCACATATTGAAACACCATAATACAATACTATATTTGTAATTAAATGACTGTATCATGGTTAGAGACTAACATCATACAGTGCCAATTTTGATGCCTACTTCAATAAATAATCAACCATCCTAAGCCTAAAAAAGTTATATTTGTATAAAACATTGTCTGATTAAAATAACAATTAAGTCTAAGTGTGGAAATTTTAACCACATAGTGAGACTGCCTTTGTTTTGTTATTCGCATTTTTAATTTTAGAAATTTGACATATACCTATCATTTATTGGTTATTTATACACAAGTTGTAATATATATGTTTGAAGGGAAATGATGGAAGATGTTATTTATAATACATACAACCCATATATTTGCAAAATATAATAAATCATATACATAAACTAAATTTAATAATTATAATGTTGCTAGAAAATTAATCTTTATATCCTAACTTTGTTATTATTATACAAAATAGAAATTCTATTAATGAACAAATAAATATTTTTAGGTTCAAATATACAATACAAAATATAAATGAATTAATACAACATACAAATTAATGAATACAAGATATGTTTTTGTTTATACAACATCATGAATAAAGGAATTTAACATTACAAATAAAGCATTTTTAAATGCATCAGAAAAAGCTGAATAATAACTAATGAGTATTCTAATAATTTACTGGATTATTCTCCATCTTCTTCAAACACCTTTAAAAAGGCTTTATTAATAATATGTCTTTTTGGAGGTACAACCTTACTAGTATTTACAGAAAAAGTGTCTGTTTTATATTTTTTAAATGGCCCAGCATGTTGCTGGAAAATCACTCTTTATGGTGCATTAAAAATACCACGGGCACAGGCTGCCATCTTGTTTAAACTAGTGCTGGTTTCAATATTACAAATATTTTTATTCCACAAAGTCCGCACACATCTTCCCCAAGCCTCGTTCCATTTCACATATGCACAAACTTTGTTCTGGTTGAGGTAATTGGTCCAACCCTTCTCCTAACATGGACCCATAATTCTGTGCAATTGTTTTGGGTTTATTTGTATTTCCGCACTGTTTTTCTATTATTTGGACGAGTTTATTGAACGGGGCCATAATTTCCTCTTCGCCTTTGTTTGATTTTTTTTTTTTGTCTTAGGCTGCAATACATACCGTTGTTCAATAAAGATGAATCATCGAGTACTTCCGCCTGGCCTTCATGTTCACACTCAACAGTAGGGGAACGCTGGAAAAAAAAAAAAAAATTACCAATCTTAGGCCTGGTATCATCCAACTAAAAAATCAGATTTTTTAATTTCGTTATAATTTTTTCCCTTCTATTTTTTGCGATGCTTATAACACATTTAGTTGAGATTTTCATTTTTAGAGGAGGGTCTATGTCTGGCACACTTTAAGACTCAATTTTACAGAGAACAAATAAAAGCTATGTAACATTTACATTAATAATGAAAGTCGAGGAAAAAACAAAACTAATCCTTAATTGAAATAGGAAACAATGGAATCAAATTCATAACAGAAGAAAATAAATAATTTGTTACGGGTAAACAGATAATGTGGAGGGTTAAGGAAACAAGACAGAATGGCTAAGGCATCATAGGGCATTTTCTCTTTATAGTCATTACCCTATGTACATTGTTTTGCTATATGAAAAAGTATAAAAAAAATAACTTAATCATAGACTAGGAGGGATATCGAAAACTAACAATGAACTTCCAATTAACTAAATATAAATAACCAGTTAAATGCTAAATAATTAACACCCCTTGTCCATTGTTTCCTTTGCGATGATGTACTTAAGTTGGACGTTAGAAAAGAAAATAGAACTAAATTAACTTACTACAGACTTAATTGATTGTTTGAATTGAAAAATAATAAAGTAACACTTGCAAATTTAGTAAAAGAGGAATTAACCATTCACTAAATTGTAAAAAATGTCTATACAGTAAATCAAAGAACCTCATAAATAAATGGAGAAAAAATTTTTTAAATGCATTCCTTGAATCAAACAATTGAAAAAACAATTGGCAGCTCATTGCAAAGTAATTAAGTGAAAATTCATTATTTCTTAAGTAATCAAGAACTTTGAATATCTTTTTCTTTATAAAATCAGAAAATTTTGTGCTTCTTGTAAGTATAATTGATGTATAAAAGGGCTTGTTTCATTTCCATGCCCATACAGTGTTTTTGTATAGGTAAATAAAGTCAAAATTAAAAAAAAAAAAAATCTTGAAAGTTAACCTATATCAAATATGCACATAGTGCATGAATTGAATGCAGTAAACGGAGGATATATCAAGAATTTTCACTGGTTAGAGAATTAATAATTGACTATGTTTAACGGAAGGAAATTAACAATCCTAGCAATTGTGTGTGAAAAATTACATAAAATCGCGTTAATTAGCTTTACAGAAATATATTTTGAAAAACAAGGTAAAATGTATTTATAGAGAAATGTCATAGCAAAGAAATAAACAATTCATATTAATAAGGAAAACTAAGATCAATTTTATGCTTACCTTGTATGATTCTCATGAATTTTCGACATCTGTCATCTTCTTTGTTTTCTCCACTTATTTTCTTCTACTTGCTTTTTTTTTATAGAAGAAATAACCAAAAGTAGCAATCAACCCCACGGCAATTCAAGAAGGTCCATGTTGTTTGCTTGGACTGACTCCGTCCTACTGAGCACATTTTCCATGGTTAACGAGCTTCGATTAGTTCCTTATTTTGCCGCAAGTTTGCCAGAAATTTTGCCAAACCGAGTTTGCCTGTAGTGTGGGCCCAGCATAGCATAACGAGAAATATGTTTTACTTGTCTTATGCTATTGTTTCAAATGAGAATCTTTCTGCACTGAAACTGCATACTTTAGTACATAAACTTTAATTATGGTGCATAGTAATGGCTATCAAGAATAATTCATCAATAGCTTCTTTTATCAGTGGCTGATACAGGAATTTTCTTGGTAAGGTGAGGGGCGCATTTATTAATTTTAATGTCTATTTCTGTTTAAAATAGATGAGTTGCACAATCAACACAGGATTAGTATAAATATAAAAATAGCGTTTAAACTTATCTATGTTTAGCCAAATCACTGAATTAAACAAAGATTTTTGTAAAAAAAAAATAAAAATGATATGCTACCTTCAATGTGCATTTCCTCTTCTGGGAGAACTTCAATCATTTCAGGATCACCCTCTTCTCCGGAAATCTCATGAATATCTGGTTCAATTGCAATTTGAAGGCTTAATCGTTCTTTGTCTTTCTTTTTCTTTTTTACTTTTTTATTAACTATCTCATTTTCTGAGTGGTCTTCATTGGATTTTAAAATGGACTCAGAGTGCGATCTAGATGCATTCATTTGGTTTTCATGAGATTCACTATCATTATCCACATTATCTGGATAAATTGTAGTGTGCCTTTTCTTGGTTTTACCACTTTTGGGACTATCATGCTCTCCTTTGGTTTTACAACTGTCACTTAGGATTTCATCACTCTCAAAAACCACACTTTTACGCTTCTTCTTTAATCTTTTTTTAAGTAATTGTTCGTCTTCATTGTCTATTATTTCACTTTGAATTCCCATCACGATTTAAGAAACTATGAAAGTTGAATACAACAAACTAAAATATTATTTTAATATCTTTAAAAAATCAACAAAAATAATACGCAATAGGATTAATACACTTACACTACAGCACTCCACCATCAAAACTGTAAAATATATTACTCAATATAATCCAAATTCAATGCTAAAAAACGTGTAAACAACTCTGGTAGAACCTATTTCTAATCCACGGGCTTCTAACGGGCGACAATGGCGACGAATGAACGTTATACTCCCCACTGAAAAGACGCACATTTGCCCATGCTGAAGTCATGAAATGATTTACGACCCCTAATGCCATAAAAACAATTACTCCATAACCTTAAGCAAAAATTATAGTAAATATTTGTTGATTTTGTTTTTATTAATTAATATTTCGGCAGTTCTGTGTAATTTTTTTCGAAATATACTTAAAAATTAATCAAAACAACAATTTATGAACGATTTTTTTATTAATTAAAGAGTCTTAAGAAACTGTTGATATCTGTGTGAATGAACCATTAATAGCTACAATAACAATAAAATTTTGTACCATCTTTTTTTATTTTGAATTCAAATGATGAAAGAGCCAAATTTTAATCATTGCAACCAACACTTTCATTCTAAAATCCAACACTGTTAGCATAACGAGAAATATGTTTTACTTGTCTTATGCTATTGTTTCAAATGAGTTCGAGAGTTCGGCTCTAGCCGGTGACAAAGACACATCGGCTCCACGGCGGTGTCCTATTTGATTGAGTTTTATTCGCCCAATTGAGCCAAAACTTGACATGTGACCGAAGACGTATGCTGGAGACCTGCTACTTGAATTTCGAAAAAAATCAAGCAAAGAACTTCGCCAGGACCAGGAGGTAAAGAACTCAACGTGCCTGTGGGACCGGGGTCCTTATCGCTGTGCAGAATAGGACTTGTCGGCCCCCTCCACCTCACAGCGGCCGCCTCCATCCAGCAAGGTCAGTGGCGTCTTATCAATACCAACAGCTGTCACCGAAAGAGCCCAACCTATTTTGTTGTTATCATTTTTTTTTCTCTCTCCTCTCTTATTAAAAAAAAAAACTGATCACAGGAAAGCTTGATTATTGAAATTAATGAATTATTATTTATAAGAATTAGTATTTAGCTTTATCAACTGATCGATTTATTCAATTTTATTTATTATTTATTAAGTGGACGTGGGTGTGTTTATTTAATTTTTAACAATATATTTTATATATTTAATTTGTTTTTATTCATTAACTTATTTATTAATACATTACTATTTAACCTAGATTTTATTAATTGTATATTCTAATTTGTTTTTACTTGTTAACTTATTTATTAATCCATTATTGATCAACTCATATATTAATTGTAGATTTCAATTTGTTTTTAATAAACTGATTTTATAGATTTTAACGTTTTACCATAATTTATTTTATATATTTTAACTTAGTTTTAAGCAATAGAGTCTACAGATTTTAATTTCATTTTATATTTTAGCTTAGTTTTAAGATAGATTTTAACTTATTGATTAACCTTTTTAACTTGGGCTCTATTGATTTTATATTGTGACTTATTTTTAATAAATTGATTTTATAGATTTTAACGTTTTACTATAATTTATTTTATATATTTTAACTTAATTTTAAGCAATAGAGTCTATAGATTTTAATTTCATTTTATATTTTAGCTTAGTTTTAAGATAGATTTAAACTTATTGATTAACCTTTTTAACTTGGGCTCTATTTATTTTACATTTTAACTACTTTTAAGCATTTGATATTATTAATCTGATATTTAAGTGTATATGTTGGCATATATGCATGTCT
This sequence comes from Nezara viridula, assembly GCA_928085145.1. Classification (NCBI taxonomy): domain Eukaryota; kingdom Metazoa; phylum Arthropoda; class Insecta; order Hemiptera; family Pentatomidae; genus Nezara; species Nezara viridula. The sequence continues at coordinate 20,333,977 of OV725077.1, forward strand.
CTCCCGTTTAGTTTTTATTTATTTGTATACGGGTCCACTCTCCTTTAGATGGTTTGTTTTAACCATGCGTGTAGTACGCATGGGTCTCTAGGGGAGATATTGGATTTTGAGTGGACCTAAGGACAATGAATGAAGTCGAGATTGGCCAGAGGGTATGGGTTCTGAGAACTGGAGGACCTGCTCAGGAGGCTGTTGTTGCCTCTGTGATGTCTGTGGATGCCGCGGAGGGCGGCGAAAAGAAAATTGTAAAAGTCGAATGGCCAGACACAGAAGGTGTACTATTGGGAAAGACAGTTTCGATAGATGACGTCTTCCCATCATTGCCAAATGTTCCACAGAATGTCGAGGAGGCGAACAGAGAGCAGGAGAAAGAAGTTCTACGCCCTAATAATAAAGTTTGTCCCATATGTGGGCTTTCTTTTAAGGGTGAAAGAGGTCTAGGAACCCATATTGCCAAAAAACACCCCAGGGAGGCTAATACCAATACACTGAGGGGCATAGTGAAAAATGTTTTAGGGCCTAAAAATGGAGAGGGTGAGGTATCAAAAATAAAAGAGGACATTATCGGATGGTCTACTGTGTTCAAAAACCTCTCAAAAGAAAGCACGATAAATATTGCGGATTTTGATGAGGCCGTAGGCAGGTTCCTGAAATTTCTCAAGAATATCAATGCGGAACTGCCAGGTCCCCAGCACCCAGCCGTCAAATTTTACAGATTGAGGAAAAAAAATAAAACTAAAGTGACTGACAAGGGTGCTGGACAAGTCTCAAATCCGCAAAGAGCGAACAAAGTAGACAGGAGTCGTCGGCAAGAACAGTATCAATATGAGGTTGCACAATATAATTACTATAATAAAAGGAAAAAGGTCGTGCAAACCGTAATGAATGCCGACGCTCCTAAGCGGTGTCCTCTGAAGATGGCCGATATCGAAAAACATTATAGAGACCTCTTTGAGAGCGAAAATCTCCGCAGGCGTGCGGATTACGAACAGTGCGCCCCGATGCCAAATTTGGTGTCCATTGATCTAGAAGCCGTCAAAAGAGCCATTAAATCAACATCAATGGACACATCGCCGGGGCCTGATGGAGTTCTGATCCGCACGATTAAGTATTTTGATGTAGCAAATATTATCAAAGTAATTGCGGAGATAATGCTGAAGGTGGCCTATGTCCCAGAACCACTTCGACAAGGGCGCACAATACTAATATATAAGGGGAAAGGTGATGTAAATAAAATCCCTTCTTGGAGGCCCATCACCATTTATTCTATTGTGCGCCGAATCATAGAGAAGGTTCTGGACCATGAACTAAGAAAGCAGGTCACCTTCCACAGGAATCAGAGAGGCTTTATAAAAGGCCTCCCGGGAACGCACGTCAACGCAAGGATTATCGACGCTATATTAAAAGATGCAAAAGCTATGAAAAATGATTGTGCGGTAGTCTTCCTTGACGTTGTCGGTGCTTTTGACAATGTTGGCCATAAACACATCATGAGCTCCTTAGAAGCAAGAGGTGTGTCACCGGATCTTAAACGTGTTTTATCGGCTCTCCTCTGCACCAACACAATCAAAATTAGTAACGGTGTTCACGCAACTAGCCAAATCAAAGTGCTGCGCGGGGTACCCCAAGGCGGCCCCTTGTCGTCGTCGCTCTTCAACCTGGCCATCGATCATCTCTATCGCGACCTGTGCGATGAAGAATTTTCCAAAAAATTTGGATACAAGTTAAAAAGTGACCAAGGTTGTGTGGTCCTCACAGGTTTCGCGGATGACCAGGCCGTGTCAGCGCGTGACAAGGGGGCTGCAGAAAGAGTGATTGGCAGCGTTCAGAGGACTTTTGAGGAAATTGGTTTGGCTATTAATCCTCAAAAAAGCGTGGGCATCGTTCTAAATAAAGGAGAGCTGGAAACAGCGATGCTCTCCCTTGAGAACGGAGAGTACATCCAAACATTGCAGAATGGAGATACAATCAAGTATTTAGGATGTACATTCTCGGGAGAGCTACAGTTCAACGAAGATTCGGTGACCAAATTGAACGAAAATCTGAATAAACTGGTTACCTCTCCCTTGCTGAAGCCGGAGCAGAAGCTAAACATTGTCAACCAATATCTGTTCCCGGGTCTTACTTACCCTCTCCAAACTGCGCCCCTCACAAAGCTGCGTCCTGCCATACTTGACGGCATCGACACCATGATTCGCAGGAGTGTGAAGGCTATTGTTGGACTCCCTGCGAACACCTCCACGGCGATGTTGTACGCTCCCAGGAGGTATCGAGGATTGGGATTAATCCGCTGCCAATGGGAGGCTCCTCTACAACATTGGTCCATTGCTCAGCGACTGTCCAATGTGCCCGATGCCCTTTTTCAGTCGATCTTTGATTATTCGGCTGAGGTTGATGAATGTGCCGAGAGATTGGGGGTTGATCGGGGTATTCGGAATATGAGAGCTCTACGGCAGTCGCTTCGAGAAAATTCCTTTGAGGAATGGACCAATTGCAGGTGGCAGGGCATTGGAGTTCGCCATTTTAAAGAGACCCCGAAAGCCAACAAATACATGTATGATAAGCAAGTACTTTCTGGGTCTGAATGGTCAAATGCCCTGAAACTGAATATTAATTATGCACCCCTGCGTGGAGTCCCAGGTGTCAGCGGACAGGTAAGAGAAGTTGGGTCCCTCTGTCGCAAATGCGACAGAGAGCCAGAAACACCAGCACATGTGCTTGGAAAATGCCCCAACAACTCCCTCCTTATAACGCGCCGTCACCACCGAGTCAAACATGAACTGATGAGGCTCCTTATAGAGAAAGATTACGCCTGTTTCGAGGAAGTATATTGTATAGATACGGATGGATCCACCCGATATGCCGACATAGTAGCATTCCCTAAGACGGGAAAGTCGGCGATGATTTTGGATCCGACCGTGAGATATGAGACCAACGACCTCGATCAGGCAGGAAAAGTGGAAAGGGAGAAAAAACAGACATATGAGAAATGCATCCCTTTCCTTAGTGAAAAGTTCCGCGAGAGTTTCGGGCCGAGAGAGTTCCACGTGAGAGGCCTTTGGTTCGGAGCTCGCGGAACGATACCAGACTCAACAAGGAGCTTCATGGAGGGCCTTGGTGTCGACATAAAGGACGTGGCAAGGTTGGCAGAGAACATAATCCTTGACTCCCTGGGAATTATCCATCACCATGTGCATGGATAGAGAGTTTGTTCATGGGGGGAGGCATGCGTGTTTTACAGCATTTTTACATTATTTATTGACCACGTCCACTGCACTTTATGTATTTGTATGCATGTTATGAATTAGGTTAGGAAAAGAGAGGAGAAAATCTAGGGAACGAGAAAAATGTATAGAGTGAGAGAAGGAACAGAAAGGGATGTATAGTGCTAATAAATGAATTAAAGAAATGGTAAAAATAAAATAAATAAATAAATAAAAATATAGGAAAAAATTATGATAAAAAAATATATATATAGATAAAAAAAAAAAAAAAAAATTGTATATTATGCTCATATATGTTGTTAATACTATATAATTGTATATTAGTTTTTGAAAATTGTCTGTAGCGATTAATAAGTATGCTGTGTTTAAAGCAACCCAATGTAATTGGGCAGCACCCTTTTAAGATAATAAAGTGATTCTCTCTCCTAGAATCACCAATCCTCTTCTCCTAGAAAATTTAACTCTTATTCAAGAGAAAATTGTTTCTTTTGTGAACAGTTAAAGGTTATAGTACATTTACTTCTATTAATTAAATTACTTCTTGCTGACTGACAATACAGAGGTGTATTAGGAGATTGTATAGTGCAAGTTGCACCATCAAAAATTTTAAAGAGATGTATTTTTATGGGTTTTTAGATTTTTAAGGGTAGCAAATTTAAACATTTAAATTGAAGGAACTTCCACACTACGGAAGAAGAGAAACATGGAACAGACAGTAATTGTAATTGTTTAGATTAACAATTTTTTTTAAAAGTGGCGCCCCCCGGGGAGTCCGATGGGACTCGCGGACGACAGAGGCGGGGTTCGTTGGTTCCATCCATATGTATGCGGATGATACATGTGTGATGGAACTGATGAACCTGTTAGGCACCCAAGCTAGGTCGGGGCGCACGAGCTGAGGCTGAGTGGCAGAGTAAGGATATACTGTATTTTATCGACTCACTTGGGGAACCGGGCGACACCCCATTTTAAGTAGCCGGCTGCAGGGAGAGGGGGTAGTACCTGCAGTTCCATTGACCCCCATACTCGTGGGAACAAAAATGTCCAAACATAAAAAAATAATAAAAATAGTAAATCGTCGGTATCCGAGGAGGACTTGTCCTCCGAGGAGCTTTTAAACTTATCAGAGGTTACCTCCGATACGATAGATGAATCTCTGGTAGGGGAACTACTGAAAACCCTAACAGAGGATGTTGGAACACTCCACGTCCATACAGACTTAAAGGAGAAGGAACTGATAGAGGTGGGTTGTGCAATGGTGCAGGCCCCGGTAGAAAATATGAACGTGGATGAATGTAAAAAGCCAGAAATGGTTAGCAGCCGATCGCATTCTGGACTCGACCAGACGGAGAGCGGGGACCACGAGTCGGAAGACTCGAGGCCTGCCACGTCGAGGACGATAAGGAATGCGAAGAGGCGCAATAGGAGGGCAAAGGCCCAATATATATTAAGCCCAGAAGAAGAGAATAGGCCACCTTTAGAGAACTCTGCAGAGGAAGCAAGGGCCCCAAAAGGCCTGAAGGATAAGGCGGAGAGTCTTGAAAGGGAGGCCTTAGATCATGGGCAAACGACCAGCGAATTGGAGCCTACTCAAAGGCAGGTAGTGGAGGATGCAAAGGCCCCAAAAGTCCTGGCTAATGAAGCTACCGCGCCGGAGGGGAAAGCTACAATACCACAGACAGGGGATGAGAAAGACACACCCAAGAGGCCAGCATCTAAGTTTGCGAGGCCACGTAGGCCAGCAGCTAAGAATGCGAGGCCTCAAACGTTGAGGTCTAGATCAAGACTGCCTGTGGAAAAAAGAGCCAGGAAATCCCTAGGAGCCTCAGCTATAGCAACTAAGAAACTGAGGGAGGCTGAAAGCCCTAGAAACTACGCAAAGGTTGCACAAGGACAGTTGGTCGCGGTAGTTCCTGTCGACTACCCGCAGATCCAGCTTACCTATGACCAATGCGAAGATCTTAAGGAAGCAATCGCCAGTAAAATTGACGAACTTACAATAGGGGGAGACATACATCCATCCAAAGTTCGACGGGGCGCTTTTTAAGCTCGGAGGATGTCTTGTATCCTGCCTAGATAGCAATACTGTAGAATGGTTCAAAAACATAACACAGGTTCAATGGTTCAAAATCATCAGGATTGGAGCCTTCTTTCCAGGAAAGGCCCTACCTGCTGATTATTACTTAAACCGGCTCCAGATTCAAAACCAATCTATTACTGGAATCAAAACCTGGACCGTGTTTAACTTCAAGGCTCTGGAAAGAGGATCCTTTGGAGTACTCAACATACCGGAGACCAGCCTCCAGAGCCTCACTGAACATGGAATGCAGGCCTGCTGTAGGATATATGTTATTACCTTCAGGCATTTGGAATCAGGAAGTAAGCCTGCTCCGGAGAAAATGAAAGAGGAGGCGCCGAAAGCAGGCACATCTAAGGGGAGGGAGAACAAGGAATCTTCCTCTTCTGGAAGGAGTGCGTCGAGGAAGGGGTCGAGGCCGCCGGCCGGGTCAGAAGGCGGGGGTAAGCCAAAGGAACCAGTGAAAACTGGTTACAGAGGCGAATCCCAACCACTGTCGCGGTCTGGTGGCCAGACCTCTGTCTCACAGCACTCCTCTAACTCTGGTGGGGGTTCGAAAGCGAGGTCGAGAGGCGGGGAGAAACCAAAAGAAAAAGTGAAAACTGAGTCTGATGGAGGAACCCTACCATCGGCCCCGTCTGGAAAACCACCTTTCAGAAAATAAAAAAAATTCAATAAAAAATATGAAACTGCTGCAGATCCAAGACTGCATTGCGGCATGTGGAGTATTGCAACGGTATATAAAAGGCAAGGATATTGATGTAATATTAATTCTTGAACCTTACCTAAATGAAGGCAGGATCAAAGGACTTAATATGCATGGGTATGGAATAATATCTGCACCTGCATATCCTAGAGCCTGCCTTCTTTATAAAAACAAACTAAAACTGCTGCCTCTATGGCAATTCTGTTCTAGAGATCTTGCAGCAGCTAAATATACCCAACAAGGGTATAATAGATCATTAATCATAGTGGCGGTCTATCTGCCATATGAACATCCAGAACCTGCAGAAGGAATAGATGAATTACTAAGGAACAAGGAGGAAATTGTGGCTGCCCTGGATACTAACGCACATAATGAGATCTGGGGAAGCACAAACACCAACTCAAGAGGTGAGAAACTCTTAGAGACTATTATCAAATATGATCTTGATATTCTGAACAGGGGGAACAAGCCTACCTTTTGTAATAGGATTAGGACGGAGATCATAGACATAACACTAGCGACTCGATTGACTAGTGTCCTTATAGATAACCGGCATGTCTCTGATGAAGAAACATGCTCGGATCACAGGTATATCAGATTCGATATATTTTACAGAATACAACATGATGTGGAATATAGAGATCCCAAACGTACAGACTGGGTGTCCTATAGTTTTAACTTGGAGGCGGCTGTTAAATGCTGCCCCAAAGTTATCCATAGTACATGGCAATTAGAATGTTTAAATACTTCAATTACTGATGCTATGACTAGAGCATATCTGGCCAGTAACGAAGCCAAAAAAACTACAACCAACAGGAAAGTGTCCTGGTGGAATGATAGTCTAATAAAGCAAAGAACACTCATGAGGAGATTGTTCAATGCTGCTAAAAAATCTGGCAATTGGGATACCTATAGGAAATCTCTTACTGAGTATCACAAATCTGTCAGGAAAGCCAAAAGACAAGCCTGGAAAAGGTTTTGTCTGGAGGTGGACAACATGCCGGCGGTATGTAAGGTAAACAAAATACTGCCAAAACAAACCAATACAGGTATAATGGGAACACTCAAATATGATGATAAACACACCACAAATGAGATAGAAACATTGAGTGTGGTAGCAAAAGCTCATTTCCCAAGTTGTTTTACGACAGTAAATGAACCTCTTGACCCCAATACACAGGATCGTGGTACTGGTGCACGTATGTGGGGTCTGGCAAGAAGAGTGATTACAAACAGCAGACTTGAATGGGCAGTGAATTCATTCTCTCCTTTCAAATCTGCTGGAACTGACCAGATCTTTCCAGCACTGCTGCAGAAGGGTCTCCCAGAGATAAGGCCATACCTTCTGGAACTTCTAAGAGGTAGCCTAGCACTGGGATATCTACCATGTACATGGAGGATATCCAAAGTGCGATACATTCCTAAACCAGGAAAGGAATCTTATGAAGACCCCAAGGCATTTAGGCCAGTATGTCTGTCATCTTTCATAATGAAGACATTAGAAAAGATACTGGACAGACATATTAGAGAACATATATTGGCTACTAGTCCAATACATTCAAAGCAATATGCTTACCAACCAGGAAAATCCTGTGAGGTGGTGCTTCATAACTTGGTAACAAGAATAGAGAAATCCTTAGAACAGAGTGAAATCATGATAGGCGTCTTCGATGATATCGAGGGTGCCTTTGATAGAATTCCTTACAACATCATAAATGATGCACTAAGGAAAAAAGACATAGATGCTATGTCCTCCAGATGGATAGGGAGAATGCTGGAGGACAGAGTTCTAAAATCAGAAATAGGGCACAAGGAACTGTGGATTAAACCCTGTGGTGGCTGTCCACAGAGAGGTGTGCTCTTTCTGCTACTGTGGTGCTTTGTGGCTGACTCATTATTGGAAGCCCTAAACACTGCAGGCATTTATGCACAAGGATATGCTGACGATATTGCCATCCTAATAGGAGGAAGACATCAGAGTGTCCTCTCTGATATCCTCAGTACTGTGTCTAACATTCTTAGGAGTTGGTGCAGGATTAATGGACTAAGCATCAACCCTAGGAAAATCAATGTCTTCATCTTCACTAAGAAGAAGAAGGTAGTTATTAAAATGCCGGAAATTAATGGTATCCAATTGACACTGAGCAAGGAAGTAAAACACCTTGGAGTCATTTTGGACCATAAACTGTCATGTACAAAACACGTTCAAAACGTGACAAGTAAAGCCCTCAAATGCCTATGGGCCTGCAAAAGAGCAATAGGAAAGAATTAGGGACTCAAACTAAAAATGGTATACTGGCTGTACACAACGACAGTCAGACCTATCATACTTTACTCAGCTTTGCTATGGTGGCACAAAGCAAAGACTGTGGCCAACTTATCCTCATTAGGAAAGATTCAAAGGCTTGCTTGTATAATGACAACAGGCGCGGTGAGCACGACACTGACGGCTGCCATGGAGGTAATGCTGAACATGGCTCCGCTACAGCTGGAGGTGGAGGCTCGGGCAACAAACACATTATACAGGTTAAGCAAGTCAACTTACTGTTCACCAATCCCCTGTCAAGAAGGACACACAATACTGCTGAATAGGATTGGACGTGAAGGAGTACTAGCTATGCACTCTGACACTCTAATCCGAGAATATCAAGACCGAAAATATAAGGTTGGGATAGATAGCAGCAGAAGACATAAACCAAATAGTGGAATAAATTGCTACACAGATGGCTCTCTAACAGCCTTCGGCTCTGGAGCAGGCCTCTATCGCAAAGATATAAAAGAAAAAACTTCTATACCACTTGGCAGGTATGCTTCAGTGTTTCAATCTGAAATACTGGCAATCTGCCACTGTGCACAAAACCTACTGCAAAGCAACGTGACTGAGAAAAAGATTACCATCTATACTGACAGTCAGGCAGCAATAGGTGGTATTGACAACTATTATGTTTATTCAAAGGTCGTTAAGGAATGCAATATAGCACTTAACGAACTAACTGAGCACAATAGAGTTGCAGTGGAGTGGGTGCCAGGTCACTCTGGCATACCAGGCAACGAGGTGGCTGATGAGCTAGCCAGATTGGGCTCAGATACCATTCCTGTAACTCACGAGCCTGTCTGTGGAATCAGCCTCAGTACTGCCAAGGGCAGGATCAGGGAGATTTATGGGAACAAATTTAGTAATTAGAACGAAGTAATTAGAAAGAAACAGATACATTCGAAGCTGTTCCTAAAAAGTCCATGTGAAAAAAGAAGTAAACTGCTACTGAACATGGACAGAGCAGCCCTTAAAAAGCTTACAGCTATCTATACAGGTCACTGTAAGCTAAACAATCATATGTTCAATCTCCGAGTAATGACGAATCCGCTATGCAGATTCTGTCAGGAGGAGAATGAAACAGCTTTTCACATCATATGCAGATGTGATAGATTTACAAGGCTGAGACTGGTGGTATTTGGGGAGGAACAGATGGATCTCCCCAGAAGATATGAGTCGGTCAATCCAATCAGTCTACTTAGATACGCGGAAGCGACAGGATTAACGTTTTAAATAAAACGACCAACTGAAATGGCGCACAATGGATCCAGTAGGGGTTGAGGTGCTTATGGCCAACATAAAAATAACAAAAAAAACAAACAATTTTTTTGTTAGTATTATACTTTCGCTCGCGTTGTTTTTAAGAAGAATATAATGATTCAATGGATAAGAATAAATCCAAGTGAGGTGATCACTTACCTTGGTGTCAGATTCAAAAGAGGATTCATCGTCATCCCTCACTTGGACAAACTGGGAAACAGGGTGGTCCAATCTCTAAATCGCCTTAGTCCCGTAGGGATTGCTTTCTAGACCCTCAGATACCCAGCAATAATGACTATTTATAAAGTAATGGTTGAAGACATTCTCAGGTATGCATCCCCAGCCTGGAATCTGAATCTTTTGTGCCTACAGAAGAGTAAATTGGTGATAACCTAGCGAATCATGAGTGCTAATCGATGAGTATCTCATGAGGTATTAGCGGAAGGAGTGCCACTCAAACTCCTCCAGCAACAAGATATGGTAAAGGATATGTACAAAAAAGAAGGTTCATCAGGTCTGCTGAGAAATATCAAAGTAAGGATTGATGAAAACTGCAGAAAATGGAAAACTATTATCCAGAGGGATTGATGAGTGGGATCAACAGCGAGTGAGAAATCCAAAAGAAGCCACCTAGAGGAATTACTTTCCCTCTGAATGTTAGTGGAATCAATTCGCTTTCAATCACATTTGGAAAACAAGTGGATCCTCCTGAAGTACTTAATCTCATAATTCTTCACAGAGCACAGGGGTTTCAACAAAAATCCAAGACCTTGGAAAAGACATTGATCCCTTATGCCTCAACTGTGGAATCCCAGGCTGTTTAGCACATTATTATGAACTGTAACACCTCTGAGTTACTAAAGGACAAATTTCTGAGAGAGATCAATCTTTATGTTATCACAGCTAGTTACAGGAGGAAACTACTCGTACTACAAAGATTTAGTGTACAGATGGAAAGAAGCAGTAGGCCCAGTACACAACAACAGCTTCACAAGAGGACCTGCCCCTGGAACAAGGAGCAGAAGAAGAAATCTTAAACATAAAGGAAAATATGCAGTAATGCCTAACAAGCTAGTTTTACAAAACCTGCATTGCTTAAATGGCACGGAAGGGTTTCAATAAATAACTAAATGTTTTTAAGAAGAGAAGAGCAATAACATTTTTTGGGAAGGGGGACTGTGCAATCGACCTTGGGGAAATAGGTACCTCTGGTTTCACCATGTAAAATAAAATCTAAACTACTACAACCCTTACAGGGTCTTGAATTCAGTACTTTGTAAGGCAGTACTGTTTCAAAGCCTATAATTGTGCAGGGAAGATAAGTTAGACTTAGATCAAGCTCAACTACCAGATTTTCCCCCTTAATAAATTATTTAATTAAAAGTATCCACTTTATAGGATCTGGGTGTGCCCCAGAAGAGTCTCCTAATCCCATCATTGATGTGACAGAATAAATAATTACCTGACACAGCTGGAATCAAATATGGGATCTTGAGCACAGTGCCTTACTCACTCAGCTACGCCACTTCTTAATAATAAAGTGCAAATGAAAGAAAAATAAGTCAACAAAAAGCCTAAAACCTATGGTTAAATAAAAGTGCTCCCAAAGGTTCTCCTGATGTTGAAAGAAAATTTCAAGAGTAGAGCATGCATATTTAAATATATAAATAATAGCTTAATAAAATATGCCACAGAACCTAATATTCAACTGTCCAACATGGACAGAATATCAAGGTTCCGGCCAGAACTGTTTAGACTAGACTGAAAACTGTAGGTGTATGAGGTCCAGACCAGTTTCAACGAAAGAGGCTATACGCCAAGTTCATATAATATCACATAAGCGGAGTCAAAGCAGGAGACTCCCGATTTTGCTGTAACTAGATCCATTGCAATACTTATTATTTATATTATTTCCTTTCTTCATTCTAATGACTAAAAAAAAAAAAATAATATTCCTAAGAATACTCTAAAAATTCTTTCATGTGAAAAAAAAGAATCAACTAATACTTGGGTATTAGTTACATTGAATATCTATACCACATAAACGTGAAAACCACTTCCAAGACAACTGCTCCATAATAGATCATACATAGCTGTGAGGCATGGCCTTTGATTGTGAGTGAACGACTCCCGAATTGTTGAGAGTTTAAGATTTTATTAATTCTTTTTTTTGGCTTTAAGACTTGTAAAAGCAAATCCTATTTTGCCTATAAGATTTTATGTAAAATCTTTGACCTCATTTACAAAAGCGACATATGAAGAATCCAAAGTCATTTCTAGCTTTTGTTTTTTTTCCAGTATACCCTACTTTGCTATTTTTAACATAGGAGGGGGAGGGGGAGTTGTTCTAGTGGTACAACCAAACCTATTCTAACTACAGTGGGAAGACTCTGGTTTTCAGAGGACCTTAGAGCCAAATTATAAAAATAAAAATCTGATTTTCTTTTGAGGGAAACAAATACAGGATTTTACTATTTTTTAAAATATATTATTAAACCATTAACCAAATATTAAACAGATTGTATAAGAATTTTTTTTACATTAATTATGGTTTTTTATCACTTTACTTATTTTTTATAGATTACTTCACTTAATAAAATTAACAGATATTTACACTCAATACAATTAACATGGAATTTCATATAAGCGAATAAATAAAGCCATAAATTATTTTAAAAAATATAACATTTTGTAAGAGAAATATCATATCAGTAATGCCAAATTATATTCAAAAGGTTTCATTAAAAGATAAGTATCATAAAAGAAAACAGACTAACATAAATAGACTATGAACAGTAAAACAATACCAACAAGACAATAAAGTTTATGTGATAAATATAAAATCATTTCATTATATAAGGCCTGTTTTAAATACTTCTTTGTATTGGACATCCTAGATATACATAATAATACCTTAACTTAAGATTGAATAAAAAATAACATACAAAATTGTATTAAATTAATGGAAAAATATATTATAAATATTTTATATACAAATTGTAATAAGTACATTAATATTTTTTTTTTTAAATTGAAATTGAAATAAGGCTGAGCAGTGATGATAAACAAAAGTGATAGTATAAGCATTGACTAGCAATAAAATAAATCGTTTACAAATATCACTAATTATATATACTTTTTTCATTAGTTCAATAAAAGCACCAGTGGTATGAGCTAAGAAATGGCTATAGAATACAAAACACGTTGTTATATCCATTCTCTTAATACATAAAACAGTTATAGGCTCTCACATCAAAAAGTTATTAATATGAACTTTATGTTTAGGCGCCAGTCTCACTCTAATTACATCACGGAAGACATCACAACCATTTTCTGTATCCCTATTGATTTAATGCATTTTATTGACAAATAAAACTAAATTTTTATTTTTACGAAAATAGAAATAAAATAGTCTAATGCGGTGAACATATTTTAAATCACAATTCATATTTCGTTATCTGTTTATATCATTTCAGCAATAATCTTAAATTTATGACTTTTTTCCTAGTAAGACTAGCTAGAGTGTAACTCCTAAATGAAGAATCACAGCCCAAAATTAATAGATAATCATAAATCAAATCGAAAACAACAGAGCTATTGCTTGTATTGCCTTCGCTCGTACTTCTGGATTGGTATCGTTAGTAAGAAGCAGTAGCTTGGTCGAGACGGGTTCGAGAGAGATTTCTTTTCTTTTGCTTTCGCTCAGATTTAAGTACAACAAACCTGAATGAAAAAAAAAAATAGGCTTTTATTTTACATGAAGGAATCAATATGTAAATACATGAAAAATGATTTATGTACTACCTGCGAGAAGAGCAGCATTACCCCGTACTGAAGGCCAATTACTTTTCATGTATGTGACACATGTCGTGAACATGTTTAATGAGAGATGATCCAATTCCTCAACCTATTAAAAAAAAAAATGCTGCAAATTATTATATAATTGTTTATTTCCAAACAATTACACATCTAAAGAACATTATTTTTCTGGTAACATAAAAGAAATAAATAAAAGGCGATTCCTATCATTGGCCTAAATATATATATTTTTTTCATCATTAGTAATTTGCTAAGAAAAATAGCATTGCTTCAGTAACATTTGCAAAAATAAAAAGCCAAAACAAAGGATATATCCTTCGCAGTATAACATGTTAAAAACATCTAGAATACCATATTATCTTTTCTCCAAATTGTCTGATTTCAGCTTTTTTTTTGTTTTGTTTTAAATGAAAATTCGTAAATTTTTAGATAACCATATACAATATCAACAAAAAAGCTATTAAATACATTTGAAACATCTGATTATAAAAATTACAAATAAGCACATAATTTTAGTTATTCAGGAATCTAATTTTACTACGCCTCGTAACTTTTTTTCCAGCTTCTTTACGTTGAAGTATGTAAATAAATAAATTTAAAGGGCTTCGAGATGAAGATTTTACCAAGTTTCATTGAAATAGGTACATTCATTTAGGCGCTACTGTCTATACCAACACCAAATCAATCCAGAGTCTTGGGAAAATGTGCGGATGGTGGACGGACAAAAAAATTTTTATTATATTTTTGAGTTTATGTGTCCTGAAATTTAAAACCTCAAATTTTGAGGAGGGTTAAGTTTTTGAATTTTTTGGCCGATTACAATAGTTCTTTATTGAAAATAATAACCCAAAAATCAAATAATAATAATAATTTTTTAATTTATCAAACATGTATAGTCTTTTAATAAAAAATCTGGTGCGTTCAACACACAACTTTCAGTTACTGCTCATCTTTCAATAGAAATTATTTTCTGGCCGTGTTGGGCTATTATAAAATTTTTGAATTGCATTTTTTTAAAGATTGCAGCTAACAAATCATAAATACTATTAAAATAACAAGAGTCCTACTTATTATATCACCGGTTGATTATGGATTGTTCGATCCGTTGATTTATGGATTGTATGGCTTATTAAACTGTTATTTTCGATTGCAAAGTTTATTAAAACGGAATTAAGAGATTTGCGTTGTCTGTCATAGACAGGTCAAAACTTGTCACACTTGTCCGCCATCCGCCAGACTCAAACCTGCGACCTTGAGCTCTAGCAGAGCCCAACCCAAGGAGCTCTCTCATATTTTCTATATGTGACTTTTTGTTCGATGTTAAGAAATTTTATTCATACATAGAGAATTTCAATAAATGAAAGTTCAATGAACAGAGGTTCCACTGTAGGCAAAAGTTTTGTACCTTAAATGTTACAACCCAATTATTACAACAAAAATTTTCATACTAAGAAAATATTTACAACTAGTAGGCCCGTGCGATAAATTTGCACAGCATATTGTTATCAAATGGCAAATTAATAATAAAATAAAATAATGCAACCTATCAAAAGATAAAGAAATCAATTGCTACTTTATCGATAAATATAATCGACAAAGGAAACAAAAATCAATTTAAATCTTCATTAATGTTTGAAATCAATATGTTTACAAATTTCAATAATCTGTACCTTTGCTAAAAATTGTCCGATTTTGATGATTTTTTTTCTTTTTGTAGAGAATTTATTAATCTTTTATATAATCATGGGCATAACCAAGGGAAAAGTGTGTAATTTTTTAGTGATTCGCAAATAAAGTTTGTTTTCTTTCATAACTTGTTTGCCTGAATTTTCGGGGTGATTGGACTACTTTGCTCACCTGAAGGAGAAGGAAGTCTTCGAAACTGGTGGCTGGATCTTGAGATTTGGTGAAGAATTAACGATGATATGTCTTGCCGATCAAAAACACCATCGATAAATAATATAAGCTCCTCCTCTCTCGATCATAGAGGCCTCAAGTCGACGAAATGAGACATGTAATTCAATGACAGTACTACAATTAACGTAAGGTTGTGTGGATGCGAACCCTATGCCTTGCGATATATATCTCAAAAATAGTACAATTTTGGGCTTAAAAATGCAGGATCCGATAGTTCCTTCGGAGCTACCCGGGTCTTGCTGTACGCATCAGAATCTTCAAGGTCCAATTTGTCCCATATCGATCTACAGATCTACCACCATTCCAGTATTGAAGCCTAGCAAAATGTTTGTATCGACTTTATTTATTTTTAGAAAGAAAAACAAAAGTGAAGAATATGATTCGCTAATCCCCCAGGAAAATTCTGAATCCAACGGTACCCTATTCATGGTATTTAAGTATGACAGGAGCTTACATTTGGTACAAAACCGATTTCGAGCCTTACTGTAATAATATATGTGGGGATAAGGTTGTCAGATGTATCTACTTTTAGTAGGTCAGTCCAACTTTCATTAGCAGTACATTTCATATTTCAAATAATTTTGAACTGTATTTCATATAAAGTAGTTCCGATAGTTCAATTACTGAAAGACTACCATCTTCATCAATTGTAGAGCGTTTCTTTTTAATCATAAAAAATAAATCCACTGATGCGGGGAAAAAGATGTTCTCAAGATCTTATAATTATAAGACAGAATTATTCATTATTGCAAATTTTTGAATTTTTTTTTTAAATTTAAAAAGTGATGTATATACATAAATTATAAAGTGATGTATATACATAAATTATAAAGTGATGTACATACATTAAATACTTCTGTTTTTACATAATTTCTGTACTTAGTTGTTAGTTATTTTTTTATTGTAATATGTATTCTGGCCAGATGGTATGTTAATTTTTATGTACAAAATTGTTATTCTTAAGGGACTTTGTCCCAGAATAACGTTGATTCTTCTATTCTTTTTAAAATATGCCAAGAATAAACAAAAATATAAATTTGGAAACTACATAGATTAATCATACTAAACTACCTAGAATAATTAATTGTTCCAAGGAAAATTTATCGAAAACGGTTAAGTATGGTTTATGGTGTATTCTAAAATTTAAAACCTCAAATTTTGAGGAGGGTTAAGTTTTTGAACGAATACAATGGTTCATTATTAAAAATAATAACCCAAAAAGAAAATAATAATAATTTCCATGAGAATGTCCTGACATGGGTCTTGATTTTCACCTCAAACTATTTTCCACCTTAATCTATTAACCATACATCGTCGAAGTATTGGTATCAATTACATTTTTCAATCACTTTTATTGAAGTTCTAGTGGAAATATAAGGATTAAAATTCATATAAGATATTTCTTCATGAAATTTCATTTCTTTTGACACCTTTTAAGTCAAAACTCATCACTCCTAAAAGCCTGAAAAGAAATCTATACTACTGAATAACAGATATTTTGTATTTTTCATCCACCAACTCATTTATTTACTAAAGAATTAGGGTAAAAATTAAACAGATAAATAATTGAGTCTAAATCAACTGGCAATCTTTCAAATATATCCCATAAATTAGAGAATAATAATAATAATAATGAAACATTGAACTTACAATAGACTTCACAAGAACAGTAACAAACTGCTCATACTGGAGGTTAGCATCATCGATAAGATGATCCTGGAACATAGAGCAGACCTTCTTGGCTCCAAGAACAGGGGCTGCTTCACGTAGTGAATACTTGCAAGCCTAAAAAGTATTTACACAAAAGTTAAATAATAAAAAATATTACATTAAAAATTGAAAATCATGAAATATATACAGGCATAATTTTAGTTAAAGAAATTATTATCAATCATAAAAGGTGACGACTGTCGGACGGACGATAGTCCATGGTAAAAAAACAACAAAAATTTGTATTTATTTATAATATTATATTTATAAGATGTATATCATTTTATTTTGTTAAACAATAAACATTTTATCAATCTATACATACATTTTTGAAGTGAAAATTTCTTCAGGCTCACTTTGCACTTTTTTTAGTGGATAGTGAATAAGATTGAACTGTCAGCTAAAGTCAGCTAGAGTGGACTAATTGAAGTTTTTTGCATTTGGATTAAAATATCTCAGAAACTAAAAATCTGACCAACATACTGTAAGTGAGGGAATTGTTTAGAATTTCTTCCTCTTTGTAATGAGCTAATATTAAAAAGGGAAAAGAAAGTGTCGAAAACCAAGCGATGACGAGTTTTGTTGAACATATGGATTAAAATATCTCATAACCTTAAAATTGGATCTGCATACTATAAGTGAGACAAATTTTCATCACTTCATTCTCTTTGTAATGAGCTGTAAATCAACATTGCACTTTGATGTGATGCCGAGTTAGATAGTTGGAAAGGGAAAAAGATAGCACAAAAAAAAAAAAAAAAAATAATGAGATAAATAATGAAAATTTGGTCTAAAATATCACAAGATTTAAATATCGTGGAGAATTCAGAAACTAATTTGTGGAAGTGAATACAGGTTTTTTAAAAATTAATAATAATAATAAGGCTAAGCAAACCCGAAGGTTCGATGCCGATACCTGCAATCGATGTCTACATTCTTCCATCTAACGGGCGCTGTCTAAACCCAACCCTGCTAGATCAGACCTAACGCAATCTTCCCACCTTTGCTTCAGACTATACCTCAGACGTTTGCCAGTCGGCATGGCGCATATTAACTTTTTAGGAATTCTATCATTAATAAGCCCAGTGATTTTACATGCCTATTTTATTTGCCTGGACTGGGTATAGTTCACGCAATTCAGCATTTCATTTTAAATTCTCCGGTTGACTCATCCTTCTTTGGTCTGAGTATTCTGCGCAATTCTTTATTTTCAATATTCATTCATGTTGCACATCCCTTAATGTAAGTGGCCACGTTTCGCATCCATAAAGAATTTTAGGAAGGATAATGGTTTTGTAAATCCTGATTTATAAGTTTCGGGAGAGCAGCTGCTTGCTAAGTAGTTTCGCAACTGAAAAATAGCAAGCATTTCCTGTCTTTAACCTAGCCTTATATTCCTCTTGAATTTCATTTTTTCTTGTTATAGTAGATCCTATATATCTAAACTTCACTACATGTTCAAATGTACACTGACAGGCAAAAAATTCCACCCACTTGATTTTTTCATGTTTTCATCTAAAAATATTCCACCCACTTGTAAAAAAAGTTGTATTTGTATATAATACATGGTATTTGTAGATAATACTTAGTATTTATAATCTTTTTTACCTGTAATAATCAAAATGTGATTGGGTAAGAAAGATTAGAGAAAAAAAATTGAAAAACGAAACATTATTATACTAAAAGAAATTAATTACATCATTGTTTAGTAGCGTGTGTTTCCTCCTCTTGTCTTCACTACTTCTTGAAGACGCCTCGGCATACTTTCCACCAGTTGGGAAATGTCCCTTTGCTGGAGGATAGCCCATTCCTCCCGAAGAGCCCTTTCAAGGTCCTGCTGTGTATCAGGAAGTGTTGCACGCGCTCTTATTCGTCTTCCTAGGTTATCCCATAAATGCTCAATGGGGTTCAAATCTGGAGAACGTGCTGGCCAGGCTAAAACCTCAATATTGTTCTGTTGAAGGAACGTCTGCACTATGCGGGCGACATGTGGGCGTGCATTATCGTGCATTAGAATAGAACGATTGTTGATTTCGTTGAGGATAGGCAACATATGAGATTCCAAAATCTCATATACATAGCGAAAAAACAACCAATTCTGTGCGGCGCTCCATTGATATCCCAGCCCACACCATTAAGGAACCACGTTGGAAAGGTTGGCTCTGGGAAAAATTACAGGCTGCATATCATTCGCTTCTTCTTCTCTACACCCTTTCACACCCGTCTGGAGATCGAAGAGCGAATCTTGACTCATCTGTAAAAAGTACAGCACTCCATTCGTCCATAGTCCAATGGCTGTGTTCTTGAGCAAAAGCCAGCCGTGTTACTCTGCGAGTTCTGGTCAACTCTGGTCCTCTTACTGGGCGAAAAGCCATTAATCCATACTCATTTAATCTTTTCTGAGCGGTACGTTCAGAAATTTGCACACCTCGAATTTCTTCAAGCTGTTGAATCGCTTGAACAACAGTAAGGTGCCGGTTTCATAAAATTCTCAAAGTCAAAAACCGGTCATCCCGTGGTTCTGTTACCGCAGGCCGTCCAGAATCGGGCCTTCTATTGTAAGAATCAGTTTCCCGAAAACGCCTGACGGCGTCTCGTAAAGTTTCATATGGAACTCCGATGGCATTAGCTGCATATCTAATGGAACGTCCATCATCAATAAGTGCCACATCACGCACAACATCCTCAGCACTAAGAGGCATTTTTAAACTTAATATTGAAAAAATTAAAAGCCGAAGACTAAGAAATGTGCTGCAAGAAACGGCACTGAACTAATGATACTGAATCAATATTTTGATTCCATAGAAAGTAAACATTGGAATCTAGAATCATTTCATTGAATTAAGGATTAAGGGTTATTGTCCTGTATTTTAACATTCCTAATTAAAAACAAACAAAAAGATTACCTATTTATTCATTAAAAACAATAGACCAATCCAAATCAGAAATATTTTTAGATGAAAACATGAATAAATCAAGTGGGTGGAATTTTTTGCCTGTCAGTGTATTTCCTTCACTATCCATAATGCTGAAATTGCAGTCATTATTGGTACTAACCATATACTTAGTCTTATCCATATTCATTTCGAGCCCCAGTTCTTTACTGGCTTTCATCAATGTTGTATTTAGTTTTATTGTTTCCATATCTTTGCTTAACAGTACCAAATCATCAGCACTCCCAAGCACGGATGTTCTTCTCAAAATAATAGACTAATGACTAAAAATTTAAAAAAAAGTTTATATTGACATCTGCAAATTGGTTTCTGAATTCTTCGTGGTATTTATAATATTATATTAAATTGATAAATCTCTAAAAAACAATAATGGCCAAAGTTTACCTATACCTTGACAACTGATGGCTCTGGCTCCGACAGATGAAGGAGAAGACATACGAGGGAAGCTTCCAAGTGCTCTCTGTAGCCGCTCTGTCCTGGTCGCTCCTTACAATACAACTGTCCGAAAAGTCTAAGAGAACCACTTCTCAGACCTATTTCTTCCTAAAATTAAAAAAAAAAACCTGATTAATATAAGAAAAATTTAATGATACAACAGAATATCTCAATATCTCTACCTTCTCAAAAAAAGGTTTCAACCTTAATGCCAGGGGCAATTGGATTCTAGCAACAGTGTCCTCACTGAGCGCTGGTACCAGAGAGCTCAGGCTCAACATCGACTCCAACGACACCTTGGAGTGGGTCGAGTCCTCAAGACCTTCCAGCAACGATGTCAATACACTACTCATATGTTTTTCTCTCTTTAGAAAATAAATATATTATATATTAGAATATTATTTGACTGGTTAAATAAATAGCTACAAATAAGTGGGATAAACAGTAAACATAATTTTTAAGAGCTACAGAAAGATAAAAAGTGTTAGGTCTAGAATTTGAAAATAATAGAGTAGGCTGGTGATTTAGCAATAGTTTGACAGTACCGATGGTTTTCACTGTTAGAAAGCTTATCAACAGTTGATAGTCTAATCTTTTGAGAAAAAAATATGCAAATAATTACATAATGATTTATTACTTCCAAATAGTTATGTTTAATATTAGTATTTATTTAATGAAAAATGTCTATTATATTATATGTTTTATATTCAATTTTATTTAATTCCAGATGTATAAACTTTTGTTTTTTGTTATTGTTCTATTATAATTTTAAGCATCTTATTATTGTGTATAGGAGAGGTATATAAAGAGAGATAAGTGAGAGAAATTAAATGTTGAAAAAAACAGGAAAAACAACATGAACAATGAAAGGAATATATATATATATATATATATATATATATATATATATTTATTATACTCATATATACTAACCACTTCTGTATATTTATATATGCTTTTTTATTTTATTATTTGGGTTTTATACAACTTAAGGAGTCATATCCCCAACACCCAAAAGCCACTGCTCCCTGTCCATCTAATCTCCTTCACGAAGCCCTCTGGCTGCCATGCTTTCCTCCACGTCCTCTGTCCATTTCTTCTTTGGCCTTCCACGCTTCCTTCTTTCAGTTGGCATATAGTTCTAAATTTTCTTTGGCCAGTGGTTCTCATCCATCCGCATTAAGTGGCCATACCACTTTAGCCGTTTGGTCCCGATCAGGTGAAGGATGTTCTTTGACATCCGACCTTGTCTCTAATAGCTGCGTTTGGGATCCACTCGATTCTTGATATGCCACAGCTTCTTCTCCAGAAATCCATTTCCATGGAAAGCAACTTATTTTCCAACTTTTTTGTCAGTGTCCAGACTTCTGATCCGTAAGTGGCTACGCTTTCTACAAAGGAATGGTATATCTTCTTTTTAGTTTCTAATCTTATTTCTTTACTCCATAGGGTTGAATTTATTGAACTTATTATTCTTTTCCCATTATTTATTTTATGTTCGATATCAACCTCACTACCACCCTTTGAAGATAACCAGTATCCGAGGTACTTGAACTGCTGGCTGACATTTAGCGTCCTGTCATCAATTTCAAGGGGCAAATTTGGAGTGTTGAAAACCATATACTCTGTTTTACTTTCACTGATTTTCAGACCCCATCTGGAATACGTGTCTAGCAACTTCCTCATCATATAGCTAACATCATCCGGATCCGATGCGATTATGACTTGATCATCGACATACTGCAAATTGTAGATGACATCATTCCCGATTTGAACACCCATTCCACAGCACGATCTTTTCCAGTTTTTAAGGGCTTGTTCTATGTAAATGTTGAAAATCAGAGGTGAAAGGCAGCAGCCCTGTTTCAATCCTTTGTTAATGAAGAAGCTTCTAGACACTCTATCTCCTATTTTTATAGCCCCCTTTATATTTTTATATAGCTCTTGAATTGCTCTGATGAGGTATCTCTTAATAGATGTGGCTTCCAAAGCTTTCCACGATTTCGCTAGAGGTACTGAATCATAGGCCTTGTGTAAATCTACAAATATCATATGGAGTTCACGGTCGTGGGCCATCCTCTTTTCTATAAGTTGTGAGAGACTAAAAATGTGATCAGTGTGTGATCTTCCAGCTCGAAAACCTGCCTGTTCCTCGCTGATCTCTTCCTTTAAATCATTTTCAATTCTGCTTTTAATTATCTGGCCGTATAATCTACTCAGCGAGCTGGTAACAGTAATACCTCTGTAGTTGGAAACGTCTTTCTTTTGGCCTTTTTTGAAAACTGGAGTGATATAACCCTGTTTCCATTCTTCGGGGATCTCTCCACAATTTAACAGAAGTGTCATACTTTCTGCCAGTGCCATTTTGAGTTCGGTCGGGCCTGCTTTAATTAATTCAATTGGAATAGAACCAGGGCCGGGAGATTTTCTATTTTTCATTCCTTTGAGAACTGAATCCAGTTCTATGATTGTGACTGGCAGTATATCTTCCTTATTTGAGATCATTTCATCGGATTGGTTCCATGCGAATTCGGGTCGTTCCTCATGGAATAATTCTTCAAAGTAATTCACCCATTGCTGCTCTTTGATCAATGGGAAGTTATCTCCACATCTTTTGCGATTTTTCAATTTTTTTAATGTCCTCCAAGCAGCACTAGACTTTTGTCCATCAATGTAAGTGTCCACATACTTGCAGGTTTTCTCCCAATAGATATTTAATGCCTTCCTTCTAATAGCTTTTACTTTTTTACATGCATTTCTATATTCCCTCAGGTCCTTCTCATTTTTAGAGCTCAACCATTTATTGTATAAATATTTTTTCTCTTGAACAGCCACTTCAGCATCCTCATTCCACCAAGGCTTGTTTTTTTCTCTAACCTCTTTCCTTTCCTCTCCGACAGCTTCTAAAGCTGCGGCATGCAGGCACTTTACTATATTTTCGTAATTTAGCCGATCATTCAGACCTTTCTCATGATTCAATTTCTCCATCAGTCGGCTTTGGAACAGTCCTTTAACTGATTCTTGATTTTTCATACTCTCAATTGAGTATCGAATCGTTTTCGGAGAGTCTGAATTTCCTCTGGTCACTGGAGAGTTTCTAAGAAGATTATGGGGTTTAAAATTCAGAATACTCTTTAAAAGAAAGTGATCCGAACCACATTCCGCCCCTCTCATCACTCTAACATCGTTCACCTTTATCCTAGTAGTGCGCCTGAGGATTACATAATCTATGATTGATTTTAGACCTTTAGTGGGCTGGTGCCAGGAGAATTTATGAATTTCTTTATGCTTGAAGAATCCATTTAATATTTTCATGTTTAATTGCTCACATAAACTAATTAATCTTGCACCGTTATCGTTAGTTACCTCTTCTCCAAAGCGTCCCACGGTCTCATGACTTTGAACTTGCTGCCAACACGTCCGTTAAAGTCGCCCAAACAGATAACAATCTTACGATCAGGTGTTCGCTCTATCAAGTCGCAAATATCATCGAAAAACGTGTCTTTTATGGATTGCTTGGAATCTTCAGTTGGAGCATAGATCCCAAAAATAACAACCTCTTCTCCAAACAATGCCATTTCAAGTTTAATTATTCTTTCATTTACGCATTCATAATTTTTAATATACCTGCGCAATCTTTTGTTAATCACCACTGCAACCCCTGCTCTAGCTCTCTCACTTTTTTTCACTCCACTGTAGATATACACGAAATCTCCTGAAAGTTCATTGTAACTTCCTTTGATTTTAGTTTCACTGAGGACTGCCACATCGATATTTTGCTTTTTCAGTTCATTTTCCACTTCGTTTTTCTTGGTCCTCAAACCTTGAACATTCCACGTACCAAAAAACATGTTCCGTTTCCGCGCCGTTGCCGATTAGATCCGTCCAGTTTTCTTTCTGTTTTGGGTTTGAAAGCGAAATATTTTTTCCGATGAAGGGGTGCTGGCCCTACGATCAACCTTTTTTAAACTGCAAGGACAGTGGTTTGATTTTGGAGTTGCCTTCCCCTAGACAGGTTGCCTTCACTATGGCTATGAGTCCTGTCCACCCAGGTCGCAGTTTAACGCCATGCCCGGGACACATATTTATATATATAAGTTTATATATTATAAACTATTATTATAAATTACTATTATTATAAACTATTATATATTATAAACACATATTTATATATATAAGTTTATATATTTATATATAAGTTTATTTATTGTCCTATGGATTAACTGGTATGCTGCGTGTATAGCAACCCAATATAATTGGGTAGCAAGCTTTTATATTTTATATGAAAATAAAGTGTTTCTCTCTATATATCCCAATATGTGTGACATGTCAAACTACTTTCCACTTCTAAGAAAAATTAAACTCAAAAATGTCACTTTAAGATTTTTTGTTTAAAAAATATACAAAATCAAATTATTCTTCAAAAACAACCTTGAATACTTCTGTAGATGTAAATTTTATGAGTTGTAAAATAAGATAAATTGACTTAGCATTAGAACATGAGCAATAAGTTTCACTACACCAATAGTCCGATTTCGATGATTTTTTTTGTGAGTAATTTCCCTATCTTTCAAATAAGCATACAAATAATCAACCAAACAAACTTATATAATGATTTACATATGAAATTTTGCATTCATTGAAACATCCTTCCAGCTTATTTTCGGAGAAAATTTTCAGCAAATTTCATTAAAATTTTAATTCCCTATTATGTAACCTATTATGTATCAGCCAGAATTAATAATCCTTTTGGTTTTTATTGTTATTCTTAAGAGAATTGTTCCCAAGATAAAGCTGATTTTTCTACATATTCTATTTTAAAATCTCTTTTATCATTACTGTCTGTAGAATCACACATTTTTTAGCCACCATTTTGAAACAAAATAGTGGATCGTAATGTCATTGTTGAGAGGATCATCCTTAAGTGACCTCTGGCTTAGATACCAAATCTCAAATCAATAGGGCCAGTAGCAAATAAAATTAAAAATAAATTAAATTAAAAAAGAAAGCTATTAAACTTGATTATCTCAAGTTGCATACATTTGACGACCTCCTAAACATTTTTAAATTTGTAGCTGGTCCATTATAAAAAAGGTTCATTATCCCTGTACCAGATGATCTTTTTGTTAGGCTACAATCCTGCACTTTCATCTGTTATTCTCCTTTTAGAGTGTACATCAGAAATCTGATGATTAATAAAATAAATAATTAATTAATGAATGGAAGAAACCTCTATTGGTGGCAGCTGAGCAGTATATCGAAGACCTCTTAGGGCAATCGCTCTGACATTATGGTCGGGAGCAGTAGCCGCGGATTCCAGACTTGCAACCAGGCTATCAACCAGGGATGCCTCACCACCAGTAGAACATTGAACTGCAAGGCACTAAGGCATAAGTCAAGATTATTAGGAGAATGCATTATAAAGAAAAATACATGTATTTTGTTACTAAATCAAATGTAAATCTGGACGTGAAATACAATATTTTGGTGATGATCCAATATATCGACAGCCACACTGCAAAAGCCTGTAAGAACAAAAACTAAAAATTTTGAAGAGACGAAAAAAAAACTTCCTAATTTTTGTTATATGAGCATTATATTTTCAGTTCAATTTTTTTTTTTTGCAGGTCTAAGATAAATATGTAATGCTCTATTTCTGCCAAATAATCTTTTAGAGCCATTACATCTAACTTATAGCTTTTTAATTATTTTGAAAATCAGATGTTAGTTAGGTAAAAGCAATCAAATTTATTGTATTGACACACATAACTTTGTTAATAATGATCAAAGCATGACAGGAACAAAGCCAGTTTCCAAAACGTTGAGAAATAATATTTCAAATGAAAATTTGTAAAATATTTGACTGGAAAATAAAATATTTGATCACACGGGTCATTCACTTCTTTGTCTCCCACTATAGGGACGGCTCGGACGGAGTGCATGCGTTCCATTTTGGAGTAGTCTATGATAGATTTATTTTTAACGTGCTCAACTTAATATGGACATGGTTTGATTCACGAATATTTGTTAAGTTCTAGGTAACATGCTGATGTGTAGATCACTTCATTTCTGAGCTTCTTGCAATTTTGAATATTCAATTGGTTCGAAAAGATAAAACTAGAGTTCTTTCTTCGTCTCATGTTAAATTTTTCAATTAATGAAATCAATTTTCTGTTTCTCAAAATGCGGAATTTGGCGGTATTGTAGCTTTTTTCCAGTCAAGCTCATTTTGCAGTGCCCATGAGGTTTTGATTGTTTTGAAGGCCGTTTAATTATACTGATAAATTAATACCCTATAACATAATAAAAGATAGTTTAGTGAGTATATATATATATATATATATATATATATATATATATATATATATATATATATATATATATATATATAAGTAAAAATACCAAAATTTAGCCAATTCTAACGATTAGTTTCAGAATTATGGGCTTTTAAACTTTTAAACTCTCTTCTTTGCTTTGTCTAGTTCCATGGTAAGCAGGTGCCTACCTCAGAGCAGGGAAACCCGGGCATTTGTCCTTAGGCGCTGGGGTGGAAGTGCCCAACAATTTAAGAGAAATTAAAAAAAAAAAAAGAATACAAAGCATATGAAAAAAATTAATTTTAGCCTATTAATAAAGCTAATTGATACTATTGTCTATAAGCAAAAAGCTTTATACATTCTATATTTACATGACCACCTTTCATTGTGCATTCCATAAAAATGTTTCAGTAACGACACAGTCTCTATAACCTTCACTGTAACAGTTTTTTACATCATAATGTACTGGTTTTTAACATGTTTTTACAAAAAGCCATAGAGAAGAAATGAAACACAGTAGATCAAACCCCTGCTGGGACCAGAATACGCACCAGTACAAGATAGACTAGAAAAGCTCAAAACCTCATTTTCCATAGAAATTGCCCTTACAGGCTTTTGCAGTGTGGCTTTTGATATATTAACCCCACAAATTTTGAACATCTATAGCGGAGAAAGCAGACAAGAAGAAGGGACAGAAAGAGTTATTCTCGTGATGCATTCATGTTAGTTGATTAACATTACCTAGAATTATTATTATATTTGATAAAAAAGCAACTATGTAAAAAAAAAAAAAATTTTGGCTTTGAACTATTTTAACCTTTGCTTCGGTCTACCCCTCGGACGCTTACCATTCGGCACAGCAAATATTAGCCTTTTAGGAATTCTCTCGTTACTAAGGCCAACAAATTTACAAGCCCATTTGATTTGCCGCGATGAAATTATCTCAATTATATTACTCGGATAAAGTTCACGCAATTCGGCGTTGT
This sequence comes from Nezara viridula, assembly GCA_928085145.1. Classification (NCBI taxonomy): domain Eukaryota; kingdom Metazoa; phylum Arthropoda; class Insecta; order Hemiptera; family Pentatomidae; genus Nezara; species Nezara viridula. The sequence goes on from OV725077.1 coordinate 20,361,696, forward strand.
GTAACTGTCTGAACTCTCCAGTTAACTCATCCTTCTTCGGTCCGAATATTCTACGCAATACTTTATTTTCAAAAACCTTAAGACGCTGCTCATCCCTTAATGTAAGCGGCCAAGTTTCGCACCCATAAAGAACTGTACCAAAAGAACTTTTGGTAAATAAATTTAAGAACTTTGAAGAAATAAAGAACTTTTGGTAAATAAATTTTTTTTTGAATTTATTTACCAAAAGATTTTAAAATGTATTCATTTGCCACAAATTCAATACAGAATCTGCTGATATGATAAGTTTTATCATTTTAATTTTATACAAAAATTCTGAATCATAAATTTTCAAAATAGTGATAAAAATATCTAAAACTACCTGTAGCTAAAATCTCTCTCCAAATACCTCAATACAACCATGTATTAATGAAAACAGCATAAAATTATCTATCAAATTCAAAAATATTATTAGTGGGCTTTTGAGTTTGAAGAGTTTTACTACACTTTAAACCCAATACAGTAAATTTTAATTTACCAGTTACAAATACAAGTGAAAATTGCTTAAATCTCTCTCCAAGTATCCTAGTATAACCACATATCACTGAAAAGAGCATGAAATTATCTAACAGATTATGAAACAATAGTTGTGGAATTTTGATTAATAAGAGATATGTTATAATATAAATCAAATAAGCTTTTACGTGATGCAGAAATCGTTTATTAATAGATATCGAAAAATAGCTGTAGCTAAAATCTCTCTCCGAATACTCCAAAACAACCATATATTAAGGAAAACAGATTGTTTGGTTGTAAAGGTTCTTAAAAAAAAGACTTAAACATATGTCAAATAATAACAAATAAAATAATAATGATAAAAAATACCTCAGCATAAAAAGCAGTAATGATAATCCTTTGGGGTTCACAGGTGGTAGCAGCATACTGGTTAAGAACAACCATTAATGTTGGCAGTAACGTAGGAAATGTCTGACAGATACTCCTGTTGTAGTAGAAATCAAAAGATTACTTTTCTATAATATCAAATTATTTTCAAAATTTATAATCATGGAAGCTATTATTTGTCAAATGTGGTAGGAGATATATTAAATTAATAAATTTAGCATTGAACAATACATTTTATATTTAGAATTATTTTAATAAAATGAGGTATTTAGGTAATTTTTATTCAATTTTTTTTTTCACCTATTTATATATTAAGAGGAAGTATTAAAAAAAAAAAAATTGAATTCTAGGTTTCAATAAAAACACATGTTTTAGGATCTCTAGATTCCACATAATGAAGCCTCACAAAATAGTCTCTGTATGTGTGTACGTGAACAGCCTAAGTCAAAAATAAATGGCCATGGAACGCTGAAATTACATATATAACGTAAGTATATGTTAAGGATGTTTAGCAACTTTTTCAATAAAATCGGCTAAACAGATGTGGCACTTTAAATTAACGAGTTTACAGATTTTTACAATTTTCTCAAAAACAGTTCAAACAATTGTTATTATAATTATTATCACTGTTAATTTCTGATGGATCATAGGGCATCAATTCTGCTCTTCTTGCATCAATAAATTTTTATTAAATTCTTTATATTTATGTATAATTAATTGATCTTTAAAATAAGGTAGGCATTGACCTCGTCAAATAGCCTGGCAGGGCTTAAGTGCTGTGACTGAGTTCAAAACTATGGCTAAAAATTTCTTAAGGCTCTTACTTTTTTCTTCTAGATAAATACAAACATTAAATAAATACAAACACAGTAAGTTGAGGTATAATGGACACTAATGCATCGATGTGGGTCAGCTGAGGAGTCGAAGATAGAGCTTTGGCACCAGATTCACAGCCCACGGCTTGCAGCACCCTTTCCAAGCACTCCTTTACAACCCTGTAATAATTTAATTATTAGTTATTTAAAATTTATTTACAAAGTATTGTATACAACTTATTATCTTAAATGAAATCTGAATTAATAGAAGTCTTAAAAAATAATTATATTACTACAGTGAAAACTTGCTAATGAAAACCTCTCCCCCAACAGACAATATTTAGATGTCTCTGTCTGGAAGAATAGAAATGTAGACTTAACTTAAAATTCAATATACTTCAGTCATTGTTGTTCTTCCCAATTAAAACATTAGTCATGGTGCTGGGTAAATTTCTTACAATAACATGAAAATAGATATTAAATTTCAACAAACAAAGAGTTTTATATGCGGGTCTAATAAATTGACAATTCGAAGAAATAGAAACAAAAATTAAGAATTAAAAAAAATATGGTATGTGCTCAAGACCACAAGATAGGAGTTAAAACATCATCAAGGCAGAATTAATAATATGAAATGTACATTTTTTTTTTTATTCTATATTCACAATTTACAATATATACAATTATAATTGTGTAAAATTACTCTGGTAAATTTAGCTCTGACTGATCATCATTTGCATCATACCCTAAAAATGAAACGATAGGCCAAATTTTCAAAACAGTCTTTATTATTTGTTTTTTGGTGCTATTTTGTTCCCTTTCCGACTCTCTAACTCAGCATCACGTCAAAATAAAATTTTGAATTATAACTCATTGCAAAGTAGAAGCAATGCTAAAAATTTCCCTCACTTACAGTATACATGTCCGAATTTTAGTTCTGGAGATATTTGAATCCAAATGTTTAAAAAAACTTGTTATTATTTGGTTTTTGGCACTTTCTTTTTCCCTTTTTGCCTCTCTAAAATGGTTTCGCTACAAGACACAATTTTCAATAATGGCTCATTCCCTCACTTATAACATGCAGGCCCAATTTTTAATTTTTGAGATATTTTAATCCAAATGCAAAAACAAGTCAACTTGAGTTGACTTTATCAGAATGAGCGTTAAATAGCCAAGCATGATGGTTCAGTCTTATCCAATACCCAAAAAATAAAGTGCCTAAAGAAGTTTTCACTTCAAAAATGTCTAATTTGCCCGTTTCCTAAGTAGTTAAGGTAAATTTATAAACACTTAAACTTCTAAAAATATTGAGTGCATAAAATCAATAAAATTACTGTTACAAGCACACACTTGTACATAGATATGTATATAGTCATATTTTAGTAATGAAATATCCCTTCTAAGCAGATACTTCTACTTAACGGATAAATCCGTTGGATCTGTGGCTATCCACTTTGGAGTCGTTTCACTGTATAATGAAGAGCTAATCGTATTAATAATGAGGATTATGGTCCACATATAACATAAAACAATTAAAAATTACATAACTAAGTCGAAGGAAATGTAATAACAGTAACAATATCCATGAACATGCTTGAGAAAATTCAGTAACCAGAATTAAGTTAATTTGACGACTTTTAGAAAATAAATAAGAGATATTAAGGGGGGGAAAAAGAACCTTTTAAGTGAAGATTCAAACCTCGCCTTGTATGTAAAAGTCACTAAGGATCTTTTTGGAATGATTTTAACTTGGTGTCTATGTTTTATGTAATAGAACATTGTTATTCAACCTTAAAAATATCATTTAATTTTATTGACTCAATCTCACTTGGGATAAAGTTTATTTATAGTTAAATCAAATTGATGATTAAGATCACTTTTATATTAAATTAAATGTTTATTTAATTTGTCAGAAGTGTGGAGAGAGAATGACAGTGGGCCAAATCTTCGAGAGTTGTGCCTTTTACATCACAGAATTAAACAAAAGAGGAATATCTTTGGTAATACATTTGGTTGCTTTGGGAAATGATAAAAAATCTTGAGCAAAATCATATGTTTTCTCTCTGAAAACATATGAAGAAGAAATCTTTGAAAATCTCTGAACCTCTCACGCAGCACTCCCTACCACATTTTTTAATTTATTTATTTATTTTATTTAATGTACTAACTTTAAATAACTAAACTTTAATAGTCGTAAACAACTTTAACCTTAGTGTGCATTTTAGGTCTTTTTAATTTTATTTTATTCCTGTTATCTACAACCAGAAGATATAGTAATATATAATTTTAATTAACGGCGTTGATAACCAATAGATTTTACGCCTTTACTATACAACAACAACAAATGTTGAATTTGTAAAATATTAATGCTTAAAAAGTCTTTTCAGATGGCTTTGGAAGCCGAAACGTTGCCATGGTAGCCAAGGAAATAAACAACTGGTGAAATTTTTTATTAATTAATATTTTACCAACTAATGAGAACTCCAACTTAAACAGAAATAAATAAAAATCCAAGTAACTATTGTTAGTTTTCTATTATAATTATTTGATGATCAGATTCCTTTCTTTAGGTCTTTTAAACAATTTACAGAATTTGCTATCATATAGTGGGTTTTTATTGCAGAAAACAGATTTTTTTTATAACTGCTAGTAATAAACTCTACTTACTTATTGGGTACAATCTTAAAGGCATCTCTGTTGGTAATGACAAGGGTGCTCTTGTTGGGACTGGCCGCAAGAACTGGCGGCGAGGTTCCAATGAATGCTGCAAGTATCGTCATCAAACTTGGCAGTAGCTGAGCCAAATTAGCACGCAATAGCTCTGCGATAAGTTCACTCTCAACCATTTCACTTAAGGCACACGTTGCCTGAAATATAATTCGTCATAAGTCATCTTTACTTAAGTCATCTTAACAACTTTAAGTTGAATTAGTAAACTTTCATTTGATTCTAACTAGAGTAAAATAAATATATTCTGAACATATTTAGAAGCAATTAATTTATAGTAGCAGACACAAAATAAGGCAGGAGGGAATTTTTGCCAACATAATAATAATAAGTTTATTTAATTTAATTTACAATTTACAAAATGTACATAAAAATCGGTCATGTTTTCGGTACATTTCACACTACAGGTATTTTAAAATTATAAAGTTTAGTAACTTCTTTGTAATTTAACAGTAGAAAAATTATAAAAAACCTACATAAAAAAAAACAACGAAAGATAGAGAATAATAATAATAATAAAAGAAAACTATATACATCTAAATAAACAATATAGTTTATGTAAATAATGTAATATTTTGTGCAATTTTATTTTAGTCAGTTTTTATTCAAGTAAAATGTGTTTGTACATCTGTGTTTATCTTCTTAAGCTTTGCTTTTATCTTAATTAAGGGGTTTACAGAAGTGTTTGTGGAGTTGAAAAAAATTTTGGTCTGGGAATATATGAATTGTTTAACAGTCTGACATTCCAAATCGTTTAACATGTTGGTTATTCTTGTGTGTCTGGGATAATCCTTTATGATTCTCATACACATATTTTATACCCTTTCTAGTTTTTTAATAGTTTGAATCACATGTGTAACTCCATACTGGACAAGCAAATGTTATTAAAGGACGTACAACTGGTTTATGTAAAATAATTTTGTTTTTATAGAAAGAGAAGATTTTCTTCAACAGTAGGGAGCCATTGTACTGATAAGCTTTACCACATTTGTGTTGATATGAGATGTGAATGTTAATTTTTTATCTATTTGCAGTCCAAGGTGGGTAACAGATTGAGCCCAGGAGATTCTAGTTTTGTTGAGGGTAATATGATTTGCTACGGTAGGCCTTTGTTTGGTGAACATTATTGCTGCTGTTTTGGGTTCGTTTATTTTTATTTTCTATTTCTAGTAGCAGTTAGTCAGTCAGGTAAATATTGATTTAAGTCTGTTCTCTATAGTGTCTATTCTGTAAGAACTTGTGTAAATGGCAGTGTCGTCTGTATACAAGGATCTTCCAACTGATGGGAGTGAAGGGAGGTCAGATATGTACAGATTAAAGAGTATAGGAGAAAGACAGAATCCTTGGGGAAGACCAGGTGATGAGAAATGTTTGAGTGATGAGTGATGTAGAGTTCTTTATGATGGTCTGAAAGAATCTGTTGGAAAGATTTGATTAGATAGTATGTATGATATACGGTGGGAATTGATATGTTATAAGTTTATATAATAATCCATTGTGCCATGTTGTGTCGAATGCTTTTTCGATATCCAGTAAAATCATCCCAGTATGATTTTTTCCATTAAATTCTGCAGTGATCTAATGAGTAAATTTGGCTAGCTGGGATACAGTGGAATGATGAATTCTGAATCCGAACTGTTCATTAATCTCAATGTTGTTGAGAGATATAAATTTATTTATTCTGTCTATAAATATTCTTTCAAATATTTTTGATAGGATATTGAGCAAGCTAATTGGCCTATAATTTCCGACTTCTGTCAAATCTTTATTTGGTTTGGGTATCCGGATGACTTATGCTGTTTTCCAGGCAGTAGGGAAGTGTGGAAAGTGGAATATGTTATTGAAAATTTTTGTTAGAAGGTATATTGCTTTTTTTGTGCTAAGGTTTTTAATGACTATTGGAGGTATATTATAATTTGGGCTTTTTTTGTTTTCAAAAATTTAATAATATTGCTTATTTCTTTTGGTGTAACAGGAGGGAAGTTGAGGGAAATTGGATTCTGAAGAAACGTTTTTACTGTTTCGTTTACTTTGTTGTTATGGTTGTGTGATCCGAAATCAATGGTAATTCGAGATGTTGAACTAAAAAATTTCACTGGGATCTCTTAGTGAAAATGCGATGAAATTACCATAAAGATTTTTCACCAGGTTTAATTTCATTGAGAGTTTGTGACCATTCATTATTTTTCCAATCTTTTAATTTATTTCTAATAAATGAATTTAACTTATTAGATAATGTTCTATGTGGTGGGCTGGGGAGAACTGATACTTTTTTCTAATTTTATTTTTTAATTTTATAAGTAATTTTAAGTGTGTATGTACTTCTTCATGAAATTATTTGGTTGTTTTTGGAATGGCTGTTGTCATTGTTGGCTTAATTATTATATTAAATTCTATGATGATATATTCTGATATAGTCTGTTGGGAATGTGATTGTGGGGTTTATTTCTAGTTATTTATCAATTGTTTGCCAAAAAGTAGGACAATTTGCATTTTTAAAAGCAAATTTTGGGGTGGTTTTATGTTTGTCAATTTTCATTTTGACTTGAAATATCACACGATAGTGATCAGAGTTTAGACAGGGTAGCGAGACAAGTTGTGAAATATTCAGGATATTTTTTTTGCCGACATACCGACGGCCGGATTAATCCAGTCTTCAAACCACCATTAGTTGGCAAGACTGACTCTCTCTTGATGCCTAGTACTCCCATTTAAGTCCAATGAAATTAGGGAACAAAACAGCCTTACTGTAACATTAAAGAAATAAATACGGAACTTGTTATAAATTGTTCATTACCCTCCGCATAATAACTGATAAAAAGTCCCAAAGAATCCCGCATCGGGTTTTGATGGAGGAAGGGAGAGAAAAACAGAAAACTGATATTTTTTAAGAATATATCAAAACTATGAGGTTTTTCGGAACGATTGATCAGTAAAATGTTAAAGTATTTCAAAATCTCTATAAAAATGACCCAATACATTTTTTTTTGATAAAATCAATGGTTACATCGATATTTATGAGATAATATTTATTGTATTTCCACTTTAAACAAAAATTGCTCCAAACCACAAAATTGATGTTATTTATAGTAAATGATGCCATTTTGAGGTTCAATTAGTTTTTTTTTTAACAAATCCGATTGTTCAACTTATTATTCACCTTCTTTGTTTTGATGATTCTAAAAAGTCATTGACAACAGAATTATATTCGATATCAAACAACGGGGAATTTCTTGATATTGATATCAAGTTTAGAATGACATTAATTTCATATAAGCAGGAATTTAAATTAGTATACCTCAAAACCTATAAAAAGTACTACAAACCCTGATCTGATCACATACGGAGAATCAGGAAACTTAAATTTTGTAATTTTTAAATCAACCACCTTTTATGTTGAATAAAACGCAATAACTTTAAGAGTAGCGACTTTATACAGGCTGGGTGTATCCTAGAGGATCTTTTGATCTCCCCCAAGGTTGATAATTACTTGCCGCAGCTGAGTTCGAATCTGGGGTCTATAGTTAATTAAATTATTTAGTTTCAGGAATTTTCATTATATTGTGAGTGTTAAAGCTTGAATTATATTTTAATTTTTTATATTTCACTTAAATTACCAAGAACAAAATTAAACCACTGTAATATTTGAAAGAGTAAGAACATCAAAATGTCTTACATTTAAGACTGCTCCATCTAAAACTGTAGTTCAACATATATAGTTATTTTCTACAAGGATACAAATAAAGTTTATAATTGTTTCTCATGTATCATAAAACTTGATTTCAATACAAAAATATTTTTATAAATTATAAATTATAATTGTTATGAAGATTATTTTATTTTTATTATTTTGTTATTAGAATACTTATAAATTATACAAGTAAAATTATTTATTTTTTATTGAAGAGAAGAATGGTTGGGGAGATCAGTAAAAAAAATAAAGTAAAAATAAATAATTATATTTATTTTTGCCGATGTTTTGGTCTAAAGTTCAGGCCTTCATCAGGGCTGGTCAAACGAAGGGTTCGGCAAGACCTTTTAATTTTTATTTATTTGATTTATATTAAGTCTTGCAGAACGCTTCATTTGACCAGTCCTGATGAAGGCCTGAAGTTTGGACCGAAACGTCAGCAAAAATAAAAACAAATATAATTATTTATGTTTACTGATCATTCCAACCATTCTCCTCTTCAATTATTCACTACAGTCAACGATCAATCCACAATTTTTTTTTTTTTAATTCAATTGAGTTCTTTTTGGTTTAATTTTATTTATTTTGATCATAATATTGGAAGAAAATATTTTTTTATTATAATTATAATTCTATTCATATTATTATGCTGACAATAATTCTAAAATATTTTCTTTTAAGTATGCAACCATAAATCTGGAAATAATTCATTTCTATATTTCTTATTTACCCACAGCAAAAATATATATTAAATAAAATAAATTAGAATCAATGAATCATAGGGGAGAAGGATCATGACTAATTCTACGATCATCCCTCCACCTTCCATGAGGGGTGAAACAACAGATGAATGATTCAAAACCTTTAATATTTGAACGGTAAGTTTGGTTATAGAACAAGAATTGGTAATCCCACAATGTCTCTTATCAGCCCAATGTTGTGTCTGCTACAATACATCAAAGCGTTGTGAGAACAAGTTAAAAAGTAGATATAATCATAAGACATTTTAAAATTGTTTCTCCCCTTATTTATTAAAATAGTATGCACTAATAACTACAGAGCAAATAACCTTATTCATTCAAAAAGATATATTTTCTTTCTAATTAACATAAGTACATAAATCTAATGATTAAAATATCAATTTCAATTATTCAATTTATATCATGACCTTGGTTTGAAATAGGTTTTAACAAACAAATTTGGGTAAATTGAGATTTCACTCAGAAATCACTTAAAACAAAGTTATCTATGTTCCGAATGAATTTTGTTCCATCAGTTAAAAGATAAAGAAACTAGCAGAGCAGTGTGACATGGTTCCAACTACTAAAAACATTTGAAAGTAATTGGTTTGAGAAGGTTCCAACTGCTATACTATGTAGCTGTGATTGATTTATAGTTATTTTAATGAGAGTTAAACATGACATTATATCATTTATATTATTAGTGACCAGCAAAAACGAATAATGAAATATTTCAGGTTCAACGTTTAGTATACTCGACAGTACGATTTGAAGAACCAAGGCAGAAGCCCCTAATAGTACAATGCACTAAGTGTCAAAACTTAGGGCATACGAAGACATATTGCCATCACGAGGCCAGATGTGTTAAATGCGCCGGTTTTCACGCTTCAGGCACTTGCCAGAGGCCAAAAAATGAGCCCGCTACATGTGCTCTTTGTGGTGAAGCCCACCCTGCAAGCTATAGAGGTTGTGAGGTGTATAAAAATCTTCACAAACAGAGATCACGCAACTTAGCGACGAAAACCCTTGAACCTGCTCAAAAAACTTGTCCTGAGCCACCTGAAATTGAAAATCAGGAAACTTTCCCAGCTTTGCCGACTTCACCTTCCATCGCCGTCCAACAACAACCATCCATCTCTACACTTAAGGATTATCCTCAACAGAATTCAAGAAATTCTCAATGGCAGCCTTGCATCATTAAGAAGCAGCCTCAAAGTCAGGCGCCTCAAACCTCCCAATCCAAGCCCAAAAGCTCTAATACTCAACCTCAACAGCCTCGTCAGCCAATCCCTCCCCATCAGCTACCCTTAAGGGTCAAACTCCCGCCAGAGCACCCACACCCAGCTCCACTCGTTCCTACTCCCAAGATGAACCTCCCATCACAAATCCAACAGAATTTAGATCCTACTCCTCGTACCCCACGTCAGACCCACCCTCCACCCAGCAATCCTATTCGCATAGATTACTCATAACAACCTAACGACCTAAATCCACTTCCCAGCCAAACATCATCCGACATCAACTCTATCCTATCATCATTCCTATAGATCTTCAACAGACTATCAAACCACTTATAACTCTTCTCACAAGACTCCTTTCCGAAATCCCGTTTAACTTCCGATGAATACAAAGCCCCTAGCTATCCTCTTATGGAACGCTAACGGACTACAAAACCACCGTGACGAACTAGACATATTTCTCCATGACAATTATATTGACATTGCTCTCCTGACAGAAACTCACTTCACTCAATGGACACAATTCTACATACGTGACTACATCACTTATAGATCTGACCATCCAGACAACACTTCCCACGCTGGCTCATGCATCCTTATACATAAATCTCTATCGCATTCCCTTATCACTTCTACTCCAACTGATGCCATTCAATCAACTTCTGTAATCCTTTCAACTCGTCCTTTCCATCTAACACTTTCAGCTGTATACTGTCCTCCTGGTAATTCCCTCTCTTATAGCCTACTTGATTCCTTATTTCAATCCCTCGGAGCGCGCTTTATTGCTGGAGGAGACTACAATGCTAAACACCAACGATGGGGTTGTCGAACATTAAACTCCTGCGGTAGCATCCTATCACGTGTCTCTTCTTCCAACAGTTATTCAATCCTCTCACCCATGAATCCTACATATTGGCCTACATCTCTGAAAAAACGTCCCGATATCCTGGATATATTTATCACCTCTCAGATTTCCTCCTCCCAATCCATTATCAAATCCCTGGATGACCTTTTGTCAGATCATAGTCCAGTTTTGCTTTTACTACATTTGAACTTTGCTCCTAAACCTACACCTCCTAAACTAATTACAGGACGAGTGGACTGGGACAAATTTCGTCATGATCTGGAAGATAAACTGGACTTAAAAATTGCCCTTAAGACAAAACAACATATTGATAATGTCATAGAAAACCTTAATACAACTATAACAACGAGTATAAATAATAACACAATTGTTAATAATAAAAGCAATAATTTAAGACATATTAACTTGCCACAGCATATTCGAATCTTATTAAGGGATAAACGCAGAGCAAGATTGAAGTGGCACAGGACTAGATATCCTTCAGACAAAACGGACTATACCGAATTGACTAACAAACTAAAATCAGAAATCAGAAAATATAAAACTCAACAATTACTGAACCTAACTGAAAATATTACAACAACTGACAAATCACTATGGACTACAACCAAAAAACTTCTGACGTTTAAAGACTTTAATCACCCACTTCTTACTGAATCCCAAACCTGGTCCAAATCCGACGAATAAAAAGCCCAGTTATTCGGTCAACATCTGTTCCAAATTTTCAACCCATATCCTGATATCCTTAATCCAACCCACATCGAATGTATTGAATCAGAACTGGATACTCCTCTCCAAATGTCCCTTCCACCTAAAGCATTTCATCCCACAAAAATATCCAACATCATTCAAAGATTACCCTCTTGCAAAGCTCCTGGACATGACCTAATAACATCCCAGATCTTGAAACTCCTTCCTCGAAAAGCCATCCTATTCCTTACTTTCATATATAATGCTGTACTCCGATCCACATATTTCCCTGATCCTTGGAAAATATCTATTGTCAAAATGATCCACAAACCCAAAAAGCCACCAGAATATCCATCCTCTTACCGTCCCATCTCTCTGTTACCCATCATAGGAAAAATCCTGGAAAAACTAATCTTAAAACGCCTGTACCCAATCCTAGATTCTAATCACATAATCCCAGATCACCAATTTGGATTCCGCTCCTCCCATTCCACTATACAGCAATGCCATCGTGTGGTAGGCGTAGTATCCTCTGCATTGGAGCGCGGTATGTACTGTCCTTACGGATAGATACTCTAAAGTAAATCACAACAATGTATATACATCCCGTTTTTCCCAGTCTGCAGGTGTTCCTCAAGGTAGTATCCTAGGTCCTATCCTTTACACAGTTTATACAGCTGACATCCCAACCCATCCCAACACTGTAATCACCACATATGCTGATGACACATGTATCCTATCAGTTAATAACGACCCATCTATTGCATCCCAAACCCTTCAATCCCACATCACAAACCTTGAAGAATGGTGTCAGAACTGGAGAATTAAAATAAATTCCAATAAATCCCATCAAATTACCTTCACCCTTCGTCGTAAACCAATGACTTCCTGTCCTTCACTATCCTTTAACAACACCTCACTTATTCCTGTTGAACAAATCCGTTACCTAGGACTCCATCTGGACAAACGTCTAACTTGGAATCCTCATACCAGACTGAAACAACAAGAAACTGCTTGACGTTTCCGATTACTTCAACACTTACTAGACAAACGCTCTAACCTTCCAATCAATTATAAAAGACTGATTTACATGACTATAATAAGGCCTATTTGGACTTACGGGGGTTGAGCTATGGGGCTCCACCAAGCCTTCAAATTCCTCTCGCATACAGTCCTTGCAATCCAAAATCCTTCGTAAAATCCTCAATGCTCCTTACTTTGTTACAAATAAAATTATTCATAATGACCTTAATGTTCCTTATGTATCAGATTTGGCCCAATTCAGATATCTGTCTTCCATAATAAACTTCATAACCATCCCAACCCTCTTGTCTCTAACCTTGCTTCCTATTCGATTCGTGATAACCCTCCGAGGCGTCTGAAAAGAAGATGGCCATGTGATCTTCTAATATAGACATATTATTAGAGTGCTACCAATGGGTAGTTTCTCAACATGTGTTCCATGTCTTTATACCAATGTGCGAATTTACCAGATGTATTTTTTGTATACAGTTGTAAATATCATTTAAAATAAATAATAAATTATATTATTAGTGAAGATCTGTTCTTTGAATATAACATATTTGAATTGGTTTTCAGAAGAAACGACATGTGCGATATTTTCATAATATTAAAAAAATTACGAAAAACTGTATTATACTAAAATTTTAGAAAATAAAAATTCTAAAAAAATATAGAATGAAAAAAACAAATTTTACATGATTTAGACTGATTTTAGCAATGAACATATCAGATGATCAAAACATTTTTTTTTTTTAATTTTACTCTGGTGTTGTTTTAGTGTTGATATTTTTGTCTTTTTTCTTTAATTATAAGTACATAGGCAATGATTTAAAAGTACAGTACTACTTCTGAAATAAATAACCGTTATTTCATTTATATTACTGAAGGATACAATGATTTAATAAATCAATTTGTTAAAAAAAATAAAATAAAATAAAAAAACTGAATACAAAATATTTTTATTTAATTCAGCTTTTCGATTCTTCGTACCCTCAATTAAACGTAAATCCTAAAATTTTAGTGTGCTGCTATCTGCACTAAGAACCTTGTCTCACCACGAAAATGCATTGAGGAATGGCACAGTTCTAACTGCAAAATTATACGGATTAGTGGTACAATTAAGTCCTTGACGAATACAAAATTAATTTCACAGCTTCAAGGAATTGTATAAACAAAATTGTTAGTCTAAGTAACAAAATATTCATACTACAGTAAATAGTAACTTCGAAGCTTTGTTTCTCAAAATTATAGTAAATGCAGTTAGAACCTTTTCAAATCAAGACCACAATGTGTTGTTTCAATAACAATTTATAAGAAAGAATTTGAACTTTTAATACTAGAAATTATTTTAAATAGTACAATGAAACTTACTGAAAGAGGCTGAAAGGCTGCAACCTTTGGCCTGTTGACATTTTTACTCGATTCTTCCTGATAAAGTTCACTTGACTGCAAAATTTGTAACAAGTGTTCAAGTGCGTACAAACTCAATTGTTGGTCAGCAGCCAGTTGCCGCCAACAGTCAGACAGACTCCTAAGGAAACAGTGAATAGTAACTTAGCTTCATATTTTTTTTATACTAAGTAAATTTTACAATAAACAATTTTCATAAATAAATCAACACATATATACAGGGTGTCCAGTAAGCAGAGGAAAATTTTTAAAGGAGTCCAGATCTCACAAGCTACAAAAAAGTAGATAGAAACAATAAGGCAATTTTCAGTAGTAAAATAGGAAATCCAAGTGTTTTGTATTTTTAGTTAAGCCATGTTTTGTTTTTTTTAATAGGAAGCGATAACTGAAGAAATATTTAATTTAAGTAATTAAAATTGCTTCACTGTAAACTAGACAAAATTATCTTCAAATGAAAGTGGAGTTAGTCATTGTTAAAAGCATTTAAAGAGGACTTTTGAGCGGCTAAACTTAGCCAAGTTCTGTTTTAAAAAAAATAAATTATTTGTGATTTTTTTTTTATCTCAATCACATCTCTATTGCAGAAATTGGTACGTATTTTTAAGTGACTAACTAAACCTTTTTTAACCTAATATTTACGTTTTCATGAAAATAATTTAAGCAATCAGCTAATTTCTTTATTTTCAATATAAATGTTTGTACTAGAAACATTTATTTCATCACTTATAAATATGGACGAATTTCTACAATAGATGTGTGTGAAAAACACATTCCCATAATCATTTAACAAAAAAAAAAAAAAAGTTATAAATCAAAAAGGGTATTTAGGCATTTATATTTATTATTATACATCCCAGATCATGGAAAAATAAGAAATAGTAATTTTTGCCGAAAACAGGAGTACTTTTACTTCACACGATAAAAAATTACATCATTTTTAGGTGAATTTCAAGTTTTTCATAATAAACCACAACTTAATTAATATGGACTTAAGCTTATTTAACTGGAAAGTTTTCCTAAAAGTGGGGTTTTCTGCAGTATAATTCGATGATGATAAAAAAAAAAAAAAAATTGCAAATAATTTATTATTTTTTTAAAAACAGAACTTGGCTTAGTTTAGCTGTTCAAAAGTCCTCCTTAAATGGTTTTAACAATGACAAACTCTACTATCATTTGAAGAAAATTTTGTCTAGTTTACAATGTAGCAATTGTTAATTACTTGAATCAAATATTTCTTTAATTATTGTTTCCTACTTTCTGTTGAAAATTGGTCCATTGTTTATATGAACTTTTTGTAACTCTTGAGGTCTGCTATCACTCCTTTAAAAATGTCTCTCTACTTACGCGACACTCAGTATATAAACTATTACAAAATAGATAGACATAAATGTCAAAACAACATTTTTCTTATATATTTCCTATATAATACTTCTTATATAATAAACCTTGTAAAAATGATAATAACAATCTTTAGTTTATTGCAGGCCTGCTGTGAACAAGAAGCAAGGCTGAATTAAATACCAATAAGCCATAAACTGAAATGTGCAGTTAGGTGTATCTATCCGGCATAAAGGTAAATAAAAAAAAAACATAATTATTTGTCTATGAGCTCACATGTGTAGAGGTAGAGACTGTTTAAGCAGTATATTCATCACAAGTTTGGGATGGTGTTTGGCGAGAGCGGTGACTGCATTCACTCCGTTTGAAGGATGATTTCCAACATTGAAAAGTTGAAGCAACAAGGAACCTATAAAACGTAGCAGTATTTTAAAAATTAGTTAGTTTACATGGAACAAGAAAGTAAATTCAAAATTATGGATGAAGATTTATAAAAATAAATTATAATGGATTCCCAGTAAAACAAAAAAAAAATCCTTCTTAATACCACAAAATATGAGTAGTTTCGGTCTTTAGTTCTAACATTTTCTACTACATTGCAGTGAAAGACTTACTGGAGCGAAAAAGGATGTAGTTCATGGAGCTACTTCTTAATTGGTCCAATAAGAGAGAGAATCACTTTATTATCATAAAAGGGTGCTGCCCAATTACATTGGGTTGCTTTAAACACAGCATACTTATTAATCGCTACAGACAATTTTCCAAAACTAATATACAATTATATAGTATTAACAACATGTATGAGCATAATATACAATTTTTTTTTTTATCTATATATATATTTTTTTTTATGAATTTTTTTTTCTATATTTTTATTTATTTATTTTATTTTTACTATTTCTTTCATTCATTTATTAGCATTATACATCCCTTTCTGTTCCTTCTCTCACTCTATACATTTTTCTCATTCCCTAGATTTTCTCCTCTCTTCTCCTAACCTAATTCATAACATGCATACAAATACATAAAGTGCAGTGGACGTGGTCAATAAATAATGTAAAAATGCTGTAAAACATGCATGCCTCCCCCCATGAACAAACTCTCTATCCATGCACATGGTGATGGATAATTCCCAGGGAGTCAAGGATTATATTCTCAGCCAACCTTGCCACGTCCTTTATGTCGACACCAAGGCCCTCCATGAAGCTCCTTGTTGAGTCTGGTATCGTTCCGCGAGCTCCGAACCAAAGGCCTCTCACGTGGAACTCTCTCGGCCCGAAACTCTCGCAGAACTTTTCACTAAGGAAAGGGATGCATTTCTCATATGTCTGTTTTTTCTCCCTTTCCACTTTTCCTGCCTGATCGAGGTCGTTGGTCTCAAATCTCACGGTCGGATCCAAAATCATTCCGTCTTAGGGAATGCTACAATGTCGGCATATCGGGTGGATCCATCCATATCTATACAATATACTTCCTCGAAACAGGCGTAATCTCTCTCTTTAAGGAGCCTCATCAGTTCATGTTTGACTCTGTGGTGACGGCGCGTTATAAGGAGGAAGTTGTTGGGGCATTTTCCAAGCACATGTGCTGGTGTTTCTGGCTCTCTGTCACATTTGCGACAGAGAGACCCAACTTCTCTTACCTGTCCGCTGACAGCTGGTACTCCACGCAGGGGTGCATAATTAATATTTAGTTTCAGGGCATTTGACCATTCAGACCCAGAAAGTACTTGCTTATCGTACATGTATTTATTGGCTTTCGGGGTCTCTTTAAAATGGTGAACTCCAATGCCCTGCCACCTGCAATTGGTCCATTCCTCAAACGAATTTTCTCGAAGCGACTGCCGTAGAGCTCTCATATTCCGAATACCCCGATCAACCCCCAATCTCTCGGCACATTCATCAACCTCAGCCGAATAATCAAAGATCGACTGAAAAAGGGCATCGGGCACATTGGACAGTCGCTGAGCAATGGACCAATGTTGAAGAGGAGCCTCCCATTGGCAGCGAATTAATCCTAATCCTCGATACCTCCTGGGAGCGAACAACATCGCCATGGAGGTGTTCGCAGGGATGCCAACATAAACTGAGCATTATAAAATAAATAAGAATATGTATGTGTATAGAACACTATATATCCTCCGTTTATTGAAAAAAGTCATTTTATAATCTTAAATCGCTAAGAACTTTGATAAATTTTCCCTTTGTGAAACCAGAAAAATTTGCACTTGTTTTGAGTATATTTGATATTTAAAAGGGTTTGTCATTTTGATGCACTTACTATATTTTTTTAAATTAATAAATAAGATCATAATTCATAAAAATATTCTTAAAAGTTTAGCTCTACCAAACATGTACTTTGTGACTTTTTGCAATAAACTGATGATATATATCATAACTTGTATATAATTCTGTGTTTTCTGTCTAATGAGTTTTTCCATATTTAGTTCTTAAAAAAAAAAAAAATTAAAAATTTGGCATTAGTTTCAGCTTCGAGAGAATAAGCTCCAATCTTTAAAGCTTCCTCCTTTATTCTAAGAAGGGGAAAAGGAATAACCAGAGTAATTTCTTAAAACAATTAAAAAACTTCATTTGAAATACACTTTTTTTTTTTAACTTATCACAATTTGAAGATTGCATTTGCATGGTTATCGCTGCAATCATTTAATTATTATTTTTTTGAATAATTCAACCACAAAACCATATTTAAAAAATAATCAATTATAACAATAATAGCTTAGAAGTAAACTTTACTTATGTTTTAAAGTTTTTGAATGTCAAAGTAAATTCATAATACGTACCTAATATATCGTTGACATAGTGAAAGAGCTCAGCACCTTTAAGGGTAAAGACATTGGCAAGGACATCGGAAGCATTGGAACAAGCTGATTGGTCAAAGTCTGTTAGACCATCAAGTAAGCGAGCGGTCAACTTATGGATCTGAGCATGGGGTAAACGGCTACACAGAATCTGTTTTGATACAATTTATAGTTAATTGATCAGGTAGTCAAAATATATATCGTATGAAATAATTTTGATATGGAAACAAAAATAAAATAAAATACCTTTGCGACATGGGAGGCAGTGTTTTCCTCAGGAAGGTTGTCAAATATCTTCTCGACAGCTGGGTCATGAGAATGACCTTCGTAGACGTTAGCGATTGCCAGCACGATTCCAGCAGAGTGCGCTGCCATCTTCCCTACTGCCTCATTAGAATCAAAGAATCTCACAACGAGGGTGCCAATCAAATCTCCACATTGATTTAAAGTGCTGGGGTTCTAAATCAAACAACTCCTTACTTCAAAAAGAATTAAAAACAATTAAAAATTTATGAACAAAATTTAAGAACTAAAAAAAAAAATTTCTATATATTCGCATAGTCAGTTAATAAAAAACTTTTCCTCCTTTTTCTCCTTTTTAGCTAGACCTAATTAAAAAGGAAATCCGGAACTCATCACTGGTATTCTAACAAGCCACTACAGACTTAAAAGACATCTAAAGATCTGTGGGGTAGTTAATGATGAATTCTCTGTCTGCATTTGTTCAGACAAGTTCCAGAAACTGCCCTTCACTATATAACAGAAAGTGACCTATTCGTGCAGGCTTTTATGTTTGGATAGAACCCTAAAACAGGAGCTTCCTCCATAAAATGGCCATACCTTTCAGAAGAATGAAAAGGTTTGAGACAGAGATGGAGGTGTAATAGACTACTATTGGTATTATTGTCTCTGGGATTGGCAAAAAGGACCAATAGGCCCATTTGCTGGACTGAGTTCCCCCACCAGTACCAGTATATGATTCTTTCAAAGACTGTTCTCATTTCCCTGGAGCCATATTCTGCAGATTTATGTACAGTGACTCGTTAGGTACCACAGCACTTCTATAGTTTTAAGGAATGGCGAGTTATTACCTTAAGTAATTGGGTAAGATTAGACAGTATGGCACGATGTAGTGATAGTGTATTTAGAGCACTTCAGATGACAGAAAAGGAGAATCTAGTTATCCAATATCTTATGAATGGGATGAAGATTTCTTAAGAATGGGAGGTGTCTACCAGGAGATGAGAGGATGTCCAACAGTACTCCTAGGCATACAGCCATTGATAAAGTGAATTGAGACATGAAATACAGGTCTACCAGGAGTTAGTAGATTTGTTTTTATTTTTTCAATTGCCTTTTTATTTTTTTAACTCACTATATTCTTCTCTAAAAAATTTACTTATAAAAAAGAACATATTCTAAATATACTAAGAGGTATAGTTTATTTATTTTTAAAAATTAGTAGAATATATGTTTCAAGTAATCACTGTAATTATAAAATGATAGGAGTTAATGAATACTTTTTATCATTTATTATTAATCTTTAATCTTGCAATTTGATAATAATTTTTCTAAAATAAATAACCCTTTAAGAGGAGGACGTGATGGCTAAGCGTGGTCCCTAGAGTATCCAATTTTGAATGTTGTGGGTTCGATTCCCACTAGCCCATGGTATAGACCTCTTTTAATGGAACATCCGCCTAAAACTTTGTGAAAGGCTTCATCTCATCATAACATACAACTTTTTTATCAACAACAATTCTCAAAAATGGGGTGTTTTCTCATTAAATTAATTAATTTAATGAAATACTAAAAATTCATGAATACCCATTTGCTTTTCATTTGAATAGGAAAATAGTTAGATAAAAAAATCGAGA
Organism: Nezara viridula; assembly: GCA_928085145.1. NCBI lineage: Eukaryota > Metazoa > Arthropoda > Insecta > Hemiptera > Pentatomidae > Nezara > Nezara viridula. The sequence goes on from OV725077.1 coordinate 20,381,810, forward strand.
AAAAATATATATTATTTATATATATGTTATAAAAAATAATATTTATTTCTTCGTGATCCCTAGAAATAACAGGTGGATTAAATACTCACTGCTCATTTTTTTTTTTTTGTCAATAATCAAAACAACACATTGGGATCATATTTAGCATTATTTTATTTCTACTGAATATTGTTTTTTCAAACACAGAGTATTGCATTTGAAATTTACAAATATATTTTCCATTAAGAATGGAATATTTATAAAAGATTAGTTACAGAATATTACAAAGATTATTAGCTTGCCCAAGAACTATATCATTGACATGAAGAAAAGAGTTTAGAATCCAGTGCTTAGTGAAATACCTCATTCCTTAATTTACCTGATAGCCTATTTTCATGTGGTGGTAATAGGCAAGAAGAGCAGTTCTGAGAATAGTGATCCCAGCTTGCCGTTGCTGGGGGTTGCGATGACGGACCCAACTTTCAAGCATAGTTGTAATCTCATCAAGGCGGTCAGGGCTTACATCTTCCAGAAGTAGTTCTTCGACCAGTTCACCTACAATGAAATATTTTATTGCTCTACAAGAGGTTTAGTAGGAAGAGAAAACTTCATCAATTAGACTATTATAAATGGAGGACTATTGCTTATAATCCTATTAGCTTTCTGATTGATAATAGAATCCCCATTATATCACTTTCTGAGAAAACAGTTTTTCAGTGCATATAACAAAATATTTATTATAAATTCTTTATTGAATTAAAATACAAAATTTGATGACAATAAATGTAAAACATTTTATGGCATGGAAATCCGTCTGCTGGAAATTTTATACATGTTACAAGTGCAGTATATAATCAACTAACAATTGTTTCCATTTCACAGTAGTATATACAAAAAGAATATATGAAGACATAATAATAATCCCCACATATATTATTACAGTAAGGCTCGAAATCGGTTTTGTACCAAATATAAGCTCCTGTCATGCTCAAATACCATGAATGGGGTACCGTTGGATTCGGAATTTCACGGGGGGTTAGAGAATCGTATTCTCCACTTTTGTTTTTCTTTCTAAAATAAATAAAGTCGATACAAACATTTTGCTAGGCTTCGATACTGGAACGGTGGTAGGTCTTTAGATCGATACGGGACAAATTGGATCTTAAAGATTTTGATGCGTACAGCAAGACCCGTCCTGCGTTTTTAAGCCGAAAAACGTACTATTTTCGAGATAACGCAAGGCATAGGGTTTGCATCTGCACAACCTTACATTAATTGTAGTACTGTCATTGAATACATGTCTCATTTCGCCGACTCGAGGTCTCTATGATCGAGAGAGGGGGAGTTTATATTATTCATCGATGGTGTTTTTGATCGGCAAGCCATATCATGGTTAATTTTTCACCAAATCTCAAGATTGAGCCACCAATTTCGAAGGCTTCCTTCTCCTTCAGGCTGGCAAAATAGTCCAATCACTCAGAAAATTCAGGCAAACAAGTTATAAAAGAAAATAAACTTTATTTGCGAATAACTGAAAAATTACACACTTTTCCCTTGGTTATGCCCATGATTATATAAAAGATTACTAAATTTCCTGCAAAAGGAAAACAAAAAATCATCACAATCGGACAATTTTTAGCAAAGATACAGCTCACTGAAATTTGTATACATGTTGGTTCCAAACAAAAATGAAGATTTAAATTAATTTTTGTTTGCTTTGTGGATTATATTTATTGATAAAGTAACATTTGATGTCTTAATCTTTTGATAAGTAGCATTTTCTTATTAATTTGGCATTTGATAACTATATGCTGTGCGAATTTTTCGCACGGGCCTACTAGTTATCTAATAAATTAATTATTAATTCTACCATAAATTAATACATAAACAAATAAACAATTGATAAAGAAATATTATTGTAATAAGAAATATAAAAATAGATATAAATAAGGGATAACTATTGATTTCTTAAAAAAAAAAAAATAAGATTAAAGAAAGTTGAAACAAATTTATAGAACAAAAACAAAAATGCTTGAAATATGAGTAAAAATAAATTTGATGAACTTTGCTTATGTATTCAATGATAGAATATTGTTAAAGACAAACAAAAAATTTGTTAGGAGACATAACATAAATTAACGGAAGCAGGGTGGCCAAGCAGGCTAAGGAATTTGCAATATACGCCTTGCATGTCAACCTGATAACCCGAACATTACAGGTTCGAGTTCCCGTGCAAGGTGCATTTAACTTTGGCATTAATCCATTTCCCTCTCCCCTGGCCCAGGAAAAAATTCATATAGCTGAAAAGGCAAGGTAGAGCAGAAAAGGGAAAACATTGTAACAAGCGTTACATTATTAAATGAAGTAGATCACAGATCACAACTTACCAATCCTGAAGGTACAACAATAACAAAAATTTAGAAAAATAGTAGTTTAATTTAGAGGAGCAGAATAGTTCTTTGATTCAGGCAGTATTCAACTATTCTCAAGGAGCCAGATTGGAGTCTGGCTATGACAGACAATTATTTATTCTGTTATATAAGCCATGGATTGACCCTGGTGTCAGGAAAATATTAACTTTCCTTTGGGAGAAATTGTAGTAAATTGATTATCCTCTTAGCTAAATAATAATAACAGTTGCGTGAGATTTGTGATTGGTGCCTCGAGATACTACCATGTTTCTCACCACTACACTGAGTTAGAGTGACTCTTCCTCTCCATTCGAAGAAAATGTTTCCTAGGTACATTCCTCTATCATATCATCAACTATCATCGTCCTTCTTACGCCTACAAACTTCTCCAATTCAAGTCCTCAGTCCACTCCCTTCCTACAAGATCTCGATCTTCCAACCTTTACATTCCTTCTCACAGATCTGCCTCGTTCCAAAACTCCTTTATTGCTTGCTCTGTTAATTTTTGGAATTTCCTTCCTATCAAAATTTGGCATTCTTCATTCCTATCTTTACATTCAACATTCAACCATTCAACATTCCTATCTTTACATTACATCTGAGTTTTACATTCAAAACTCTCCTATTCCAAAAACGGTCAGATACCCGCTAACCTTTTACGTAAAATTACATATTATTCATAATAATGTATTTACATATAGCTCATAACTTAAATACTTATTATCAGATTCGACTTTTTTTTTTCAACAGAAACACAGAGTTTACTGCTAAGAAGAATGTAATGTATGTTTTCTAAAAGTGTATATTTATATTTTACTATTGTACATAGTTTAAAGTGTCTTGGCAAGGTTTCAAGAGTTTGAATATAGATTTTTTTAAATTTTATTTTGTATAGTGTGTATAACTCCTTGTGCGGGCTCATTACCGCGTATGGGGAGCGTCCCATAGGTGGCGGATGTGGGGATGGTCGGTGGAAATTCCTTGGAAATTCCTCCCGGCTAACAATGAGAGGGGCCCTCCAGACTTGCTGGAGGGAGGGGATCTCCAGACTTACTGGAGGTAGGGGCCCACCAGACTTGCTGGAGGGTGTGACGTAGGATTGAACGCCCTACTCACATATCTTTAGTTCACCAAACACCACAAATAGTCATGAATCTCCCTAAGGTAAAACGCTCATTATCCGGAGGTAAACTAGTCCCCCGTTCGGGTCTCCGGGTGGGGACTGCTTTAGGGGATTCAGGGCGCAAGTTGAAATATAGGGATTTAAATATTGGTACGTGGAACGTAAGGAGTTTAAACACAGCAGGGGGGCTAAAATCGGTCGCGAATGAGGTAAATGGGTACAATTTGGATGTCGTGGCTCTGCAAGAGGTTCGCTGGCCAGGGGAGGGCTCGATGAGGGAAGGAAAGTACACTATTTGGTACGGAGAAAGCGGGAATCATTGTTTAGGTACCGGGTTTCTAATTAGGAGTAGATTACTATCCGCTTTGAGGGACGTACAATTCTTTAGTGATAGAATTTCGGTAGCTATATTTCAGGGACGTTGGTTTAAAATTGCATTAATACATTGTCCGACCGAAGACAGTGATGATGAAGTCAAAAGTGAATTTTACGATAAACTCGAATGGGTTTATGATAAACTACCGCGAAACTACATGAAAATAATTGAAGGTGACGCGAACACAAAGGTAGGAAAGGAAGAAGTTTATATTCCGACGATTGGTAAAGAAAGTTTACACGAATATAGTAATGATAATGGAATCCGTCTGATAAACTTTGCCATCTCGAAAAACCTGATAATTAAAAGTACGACGTTTAAACATAAGGATATTCATAATGTAACGTTCCCTTTTGTCAACATAAATCAAAACAATGAGTTTACTTTTTCAATATATTATTTATTTTAACACATAACATTAATCTCAAGTTGGGTTCTGACAACTGAACACTCATTCACATTTAATAAATACAATGTACACTAATTACTAAATACATATAAAGAAACGAGATACATACATTAAGAAATTATAAATTCAAAAACCTTTACTGTCCCAGTCTAAACTTTGTGGCTCTTTCTATTTTCTCAAGTTGCTGGCTAGTACCTTCTCTCTTGACAGCTTGTCACATTTTCTCTTGGCGGCTCATAATCTTCTCTCTTGGCCGCTAGCACCTTCCCTCTTGGCGGCCCGTCGCAGTCTCTGTCCCATGAGCTTGCTTCCCCCACCATCCGCACCGTAGTTCATGATCTTGCCACTTTCGCGCCACTATTTATATACCATGTAATGTTGACATTACAATAAATATACTTGGACATCACCGGATTCGCAAACACGAAATCAAATCGATCATGTCTTGATACAACACAGCTGGCAAAGCAGTATTATTAATGTACGGTCTTATCGCGGAGCAGAATGTGGGTCGGATCATGAATTAGTAATCGCGAAACTTCGACAAAAACTTAATATAAAAAAGAGAAAAGAAAACCGTTTCGATTTTGAGAATTTTAATTTGAAAAAATTAAAAAATCCATCAATTAGAAACCAATTCGAGCTAGATGTTAAGAATAGGTTTGAAGCTTTAGAGCTCCCTGAAGAGGACCACGAGGATATTGACAAGTTATGGGTAGAGATCAGGGATAATATTAAAGCGGTCGGTAACTCGTGCCTAGGAAAAAAGGAAAATAAGAATAACAAACCGTGGTTTGATGAAGATTGCTTAAAAATGTGCGAAAAAAGAAAAGCCGCTAAATTAAAAGCTCTAAATAATCCTAGCGAAGACAATATGGAATACTTCCGAACCTCAAAGAACGAAACGACAAAATTGCTCAAAAATAAAAAAAGGGAGTATCTTAAAAATAAAATAATTGAAATAGAAACTAATAGAATCGAAAATAACGTAAGAAACATGTACAAAGGTATAAACAGATCACGTAAATGTATAGGGCCCGTAACGTCTGGAATTAGGGATGATAATAACAATATTCTGACCGATCCGGTTGACATATTGAATAAGTTTAAGGACCACTTTGACAATATTTTAAATACGGGAAATTATGATCTGTGTCCTCCTTCTGAGTACCAGAGTGCTGAACCGTTAATAGAAGGACCAAGTAAAGAGGAAGTTGAAGTAGCTATCGGAAAATTAAAATCTTATAAAGCAGCGGGAACTGATAATATTCCTACAGAACTAATTAAGGCGTGCGGGGAAGCTGGAGTTTCTAAAATACATTGGTTGGTTAAAAAGATCTGGGTGAACGAGAAATTACCTGAAGAATGGAAAGAATCTATTCTTATTCCGATTCACAAAAAGGGCGCGAGGACAGATTGTAATAACTATCGAGGAATTTCACTCCTTCCGGTATGTTATAAAATATTCACTTCAATCTTAACCAGTCGAATCACGAAATACGCCAAGGAAATTATCGGAGACTACCAATCTGGATTTAGACGGAATCGTTCGACAATTGATCAAATATTTTCTTTACGGCAAATATTAGAGAAAAAATTGGAGTATAACGGTATTGTTCACCAGCTGTATATAGATTTTAAAAAGGCTTACGATTCTATTGACCGCCAGAAACTGTATAATATTCTAATCGAGCAGGGGATTCCAAAAAAACTAGTAAATCTAGTCAGGATGTGCTTGACGGAGACACTCAATAAAGTTAGAATCGGTAATAATTTGTCCGAAAAATTTGAGGTTCGTTCGGATTTAAAACTGGGGGATTCTCTTTCGCCTGTCCTGTTCAATTTGACATTAGAACATGCCATTAGGGAGGTAATGCGTACCGAGAAAGGATTGGATCTGGGCGGGACAACATCCGTACTGGGCTATGCTGATGATCTGGTACTGTTAAGCGAAGACGTTGAAACTTTAAAACTAAATACGACAACGTTAATGAAAGCCGGTAAAGAACTAGGACTCGAAATAAACGTGGATAAAACAAAATATATGGTTAGCTGCAAAAATGGCGATACTACTGGTGATATCGATATAGATGGTAATATGTTTGAACAGGTAGAGAAATTCAGGTATCTAGGTTCTACGATAACTAGAATAAACGAAATTGAAGAAGAGATTAAGGTTAGACTGAAGGCGGGAAATGCTTGTTATTTTTCTGTGACAAAACTACTTAGTTCGCGCCTCTTGTCCCGGAACTTAAAAATTAGAATCTATAAAACAATTATCTTGCCTACAGTTCTTTATGGATGCGAAACTTGGCCGCTTACATTAAGGGATGAGCAGCGTCTTAAGGTTTTTGAAAATAAAGTATTGCGTAGAATATTCGGACCGAAGAAGGATGAGTTAACCGGAGAGTTCAGACGGTTACACAACGCCGAATTGCGTGAGCTGTATCCGGGTAATATAATTGAGGTAATTTCATCGCGGCGAATCAAATGGGCTTGTAAAGTTGTTGGACTTAGTAACGAGAGAATTCCTAAAAGGTTAATATGTGCGATGCCGAATGGTAAGCGTCCGAGGGGTAGACCGAAGCGAAGGTGGGAAGATTGCATTAAAGCCGATCTGAAGGGACTGGGTTTGGACGGCGAACGGTGGAGGGAGGTGTGTAATAAGCGATTGGTGGTGTCGGCATCGAACCTTCGGATTCGCTAAGCCTTTTATTATTATTATTATTATTATAGTGTGTATAACTAATATTTTCTTTACTGATTTATCTTTATCTTTACTTTTTATGTTTGTTTTTATTTGGCCAGATATAACATTTTAATTTTGTACTTTTTTGTTATTCTGAAGGGACTTCATCCCAGAATAAAATTATTTTCCATTCTATTCTAATAATAATTTATTTAGTTATTCATGAGTACAGGAACTAGCAAGTATATTTCAAGCAGCAGTATTTTATTTTATCCAAATGGTTATTTTGGGAGGGGAAATTCCCCTTTTTCCCTGCCGTGAAACTGCCACTGGGAGCAAAGGGAAAGTTTCTAAACTCACTACAAGATTGAAATTTATTTTGGAAATGACTCACAGAAAAAATCTTGAGCCTTCCACTCAGATTAATTAGCTGGAGTACAAAGGTTATTAAATGGCATAAATAAACAAAAATAAAGAAATCATTGTAATAAAGTTTATAGTTTTCTTTTATCTGAAAATAATCTTATGAATAAATGATAAAATTACTTACCAAGTTGTTTAATGGTCTGAACTGCTGTTGCATGGTCGTAGCCATTATTGGGAGGGTCTTGACAAAGGACCCTATCAAAGCATATCTTCAAGATGTGGGTGCGACATGAGTCGATCAGTGGTGGTGGTAATTTACTAAACTTTCTTAAGAAAAATAACTAACAATTGAAAAAAATAAAATCAATTAATCATAGGTATTTGGCAATAATTACTTCCAATTAGTAACAATTGAATATATTTCTTGTATTATCAAAGTAAAACGTTCACAAGTTTACGTTTCGGAACATTTACTCCCATCTTCAGAACCACAATCCCAATGATCTTGTGGGTGCAAGGCTAAAAAATTGTTTGAGTTAAAATATAGTGCATGTTACAATACATGTCAGAATTTTGTTGTTACAATAAATTTGTAATTACCTTAAAAATCGTCAATTTCTAGTTCATGTTATAAAAATCTATGCAGATAACATCTAGAGCAACATCTTGCTTTTAGACTAATAATTGGGTGTCTGCCATAGTGAAATACAATTGACCTTTGGATCTGACTGTTTTATCTGACTATCTTTATACTATTGTTGTTAATGTTTATTTTATGTATCTGCAATTTCATTTCTATTAAATTTTAATTTTGTTTAATATGTCCGTTTTGAGTAATGAGTTCCTAAATGTTTAGTGTATTGCTTCAAGTAATTTCCTATTGGTGTTTTTTGGTTCTGTGCCTGTTATCTGTGGTTTATTGAAGTTAAATTTATGATGTAATCTTATGCTGTGATGTGCTAAAGCTGTTGTGTTTATATTTTTACAGTCAGTAATATGTTGTGAAATTCTGGTCCCTATGTTTCACCAATATAGAAAAAAAAATCAATTAAGTTTGTCAATAACTATAGAATATAAAATTTTATGAATTAAAAACTAGACAAAAAAATTTAAGTGATTGAGTGAATTAAGGCAAGGATACACATAAACAGTAATGACCCTGATAGATAAAGGATCAGGCTTATTCTGGTGTATCTGCTGAAGAACAATGTTCAGAATGTTGGTCCTGTTCTTAAGGGTGTGTTTGCTACCATTATTTTTATTACGAACTAAACTCTCACCACAGTTGTAAATAGCATCCAATGCTGCTTCTCGACATGTTCCTTCCTACAATTGATTAACGTATCAAAAAATGTTTATGTAAATGTAAAAAACAGAATCAACTATTAAGACAAAAAAACATGAATACTTTTCAGTTCATTCTCAATAATAGACATCAAGACTCACCTTTGCAACAATAATCTGTGACAATATCCACTGAGTTAGGGTTTCTAGTTTAGGGAATAATTCCATAAGAGGGCAGCGCTGGGCTATAGCAGCATAACATTCAAGCAAAACTTCACGACACTTTTCAATCTGAAGTAAAAATATGAAAATAAGAAATTTTTGGTTGCATTCAACAGAAAAAATCATAAAATCTAATTAAACTTTTCTGATATCGGTTTTACTTAATCTATTAGCAATAATTATTCAGCATAAACAAAGCAATATATATTTTTTTTCTTCTGTCAAAATATTGATTTTCATTATAGTTACACCAATGAGTAATCTATTATGAGCAGTTACTGACCTCAGCATCCACTTTGGTATCCTTCATTAAACCAAGGAGGCGTGAGTTTCTTCTGTTGAGCTCTGTTTGAGCAATAGTTTCTAAGCGAGCTAAAACCATATCCAGATGAGCCGAAGATAGGATTCCAATAGCTCTTGCACATATCTTGGAAATGAAAATAACAAGTTATTAAAATAACACAATATATAAACAAGGTACATTTTAATAAAACTTTAAAGCAATCTAAAAGTTTTCATAAATAATGAGAACAAAAATAAATACATAGTACAGCGTCCATCACACAACTTTCACTTACACTTACAATATAATTAAATTCCTGTTCAAATAGTGCTAATGCATGCACTTCTTTCACAAAAATAAGATTAAATAAACATTACAGAACAGCAATTCGATGCATTATATATTTTTGGTTTGTCAAGCTTAAAAATAATTTAAAAAGTTTCTTGGATGTTAAAAAGTACTTAATTGTTCTTGGCATGATGAGTTTAATCAAAATCATTAGAGCTATTTCCGAGAAAATTATATAAATATGTAAAAATCGTTATGCAAAGTGCCATTTCTGCCAAGCTGATACAAGGAAAATAGTTACTGTAATATTCAGACAAATCATTTACGATCATACCTTAAATACATAATTGCAGTTCAATATGACTTTCTGTTTTTGAGCTAGGCTCTTCACAGATACATGCACATGCACCTAGGCACCTAGGCATTCACACGCACATATAGATCATTTCGCAAGATTTGGTTTTTTGGACTCCGGGAACCTCAAAATGTGTATTACCATTGAAAATTGATTCAAAATTTTTCATTATCGCAATATTTTCCCTCAGAACTTGCTAAATATTTCAAATATAGATAAGTGAAAGTATAAATTAGGTTACTTAAGTATCTCAAATAGCAGTTATCAACTAATCAGTCAACGTTTCACCAACTCAAGCATCATTGGGACTGTAAACCACAAAGCATTAAGCAGTGATATCTAACAACTGCCAGCAAAGCAGATTTCATATTTTTACTCCATTAACATTATGAAGTTACAAGTCATCGACAACTGAGGTCTTGTATTTGTGGAATTATTAAATGATTACACTTCTTGTTTCTATTTGTTGTGGTAATGTTTTTTTTTTTTTATTCCTTCAAAAGTGTTATTATAAAGATTTGAACATACTACAATATCTCAAAATAAAGAAGGTACGGATAGTAGTCATTATGAATAACTAATATGATGGCAATTATATAAGCAAATTATCAATATTATCATAATCTTTAAAATCTATTTTCTTCTTTATCACTTAAGAAATACGAGATCACCTTGCTCTTCTTCCTTGCACATGAATCTCATAGGTCTTACTTGTGATAATGCTTTGATTCATTCGGAGGAACTATCATAACTTTTAACCTTTTAGGCTACACAGGAATTTTCCCAGGCCGGAGAATTATGCCTAGTTAAAAGTTCCACTGGGATTTGAATTCGTAATTGTTTTTCTATCTGGAACTTCAGTTATCAGGTTGCTGGGCAACGCACATGGTGCTGTGCACACGCATTAGCCTGCTCAGCCATCTCACCCTCAAAAGCTGTCCAAACCATCATGACTTGTGTTACACTGGTATGGATTTCACTGGTTTGACTTCAAAATTGGCTTGATTGGAATGCTGTCTTGTCTGGTCTTCCTCTCCACCTTCCGCAGATATCGCGTCTCTATAGACTGAATCTGGCACCTATGCTTTGAATTAAGGGTCCAGGACTTGGAAGAATTTCTGAGAATAGTCTTATCTTAGTCCTCTTGGTAATCTCTCTTTGGCTAAAGAGGCCTCACCTGACCGAGCAAAACATCCTCCTAGCAGCTCGCTTATATTTATTACCTTATCTTCTCGTTAATAAATCCACTTCCATTGAGCTGAGTACCCAAGGATTTAAAACTTTTCTACTCCTCCAAACTCACACCTTCTACTCTCAATACTCTAACAACCTTGCGAGGTTTCCTTCCACTTCCATTTCACTTCTTCCTGAAGGGAATTAATATTGTTCTGGAGGTCACAGTCATTGTGGTCCAATATGACAAGGTCATCTGCAAATATATGCTGGGCAGCATATCCCAGAATTGTAGCTGTAAGATCTTCTCCCTTTCTCTTCCTAATGCCAAATTGAAAACCAATAGAAAAAGAAGTGGGCTCAGGCTGCAACCCTGAAGTATGCCCAGTGTTGCCTCGAGAGGTATGGTTACTCATTATAACCTGATTAATTTGTGTATTATTTATAACAATAATAGTGGTCAATAAATAAAATAAAATAAAATAACTTAATATATCTCATGTATGATCAATATTTATTTATAGCATACTGAACCATACCAGACAAAAAATTGTTCTTTAGTGCCCATGTTACCTTTATGTTTGAGCCAGCCTTAAATCGAAGGAGTATAGTCTCAAGATCTTCTGCAACATGTTGCTTATCTTCAATGACTGCTGTGGTGATCGCCAGAGTGCAGAGCAAGACGTTCTCCTCATCCCCCGGCTGGGTGGTAGCAAGTAAGCTGGTCAATCTTCTAGACATTTCCACCGGCCATGAGCTCTCATGGCAAGAAATGGTTGTTACTGTGTTGTTAATCACTTCCAACAATAGAGAATCCCATTCAGACTCGTTCCATTCAGATACTGAAAAGATAAATTGTAATTAATAGGTATAATTCAATAATAAATTAATGAAAAAAGTGCATATTTGAGGTTTGTTGAAAAATTTCATGCAAAAGTGAAAATGTTTGTGGAACAATTCAAATGGATATATTTAAATCTATTTAAAAAATCAAGAAAAAAAATAAGTAATTGAGATCATTTCTTCAGCAACATATGGATATTAAGGTGGTCTGTAGTTCAGACCTCTTTTTACAAAGTTATTAACATCCTTCTAAAACTTCTTAAACAGCATCTTATCGTAACTTAAGACTTTTTATTTACAAAAAAAAAATCCTGCAAATGGGGCCTATTTAATCTGCAGATAAGTAAATTTTATTTATATAACGAGATGCTAAAAACTTATGAACACCAATTTGCTTTGAATTTAAATCATAAGATGATTTAATCACAAAATTTAGGAAAAAAGTGGCCTACAAAGATATTGGGCCATTTAACTTAATCTCCATCCCCAACATTTCAAAATAACGAGATTATATAGGCCAAACGGCTCAATATTTTTCAAGTCCACCTTTTTCCTCTATTTTGTGATCAAATTATCTTACAATGTGAGTGGAAAGCAAATAGGTATTCATCAGCCACTGTCTCGACCTCACAACAATTAAGAATACTTAGCAAATCAACCAAGTAAGTGAAATGACTTCAACTTTTATAGTTGGCTACTTACAAAAAACTTTTACAATGAATATTTAACTGAGTTCAAATGATATTAAAATTAATTTTATTTTTTTAATCCAAATTGATATATTCAAATGAAATATCAAAAAGTAAAATATATAATTTAATTTCTAAAGTATTCCAGAATATGTATCATAATCTTTATGACAAATCTCTCATCGAGCTAACTCTGAAAAACACACGAGTTTTAAGTGTCTCAAAAATTTTTAATTTTTTAATAATTTATTACAAATAAAAATCGGACACTCTGATGAACTTGTTTATTAATAATCCTTCATTAAGGTTATTATATGAAAGAGAAAATTATTTAAAGATATCAGAAATAAAACATGTTTTACAGGTTTTATTTAGATTAAAACTGAAAAAACACAACACTACTTTAATGGTTTAATGGTTTTTATAAGCTTAAGTATATTATTAAAAATTTTAAACATTTAAATTTCTAATATTACTTTCATCGTTTTGAATGATTTCAAGGAGTCAAATGTTAAAAAAGTATCTTTAAATAATAGGATACCTTGGAGATAGGTTATGAGTTGCGGAAGCTTATGGGCCCATAGGTCAGAGATGTGTGGACTGAGGTACCTTGAAAAGTGTTGCAAGAACTGCAGGATCGACACTCCACGGTTGTTATTCAGCGGAGAACCAAGAAAAGCAAAAGATCGGCACAGCACAGTTTCTAGACTGGGTGAAGGTCCTCCATCTTTTGGTACAACTGTGAAAGTAATTACTTTTGTTATAAAATGGAAATAGTGAGTATGAAAATTATCAATAGTAAACAAACTAGTGATGCAGAATTGAACTAAGTTTAAAGTAAGACTATAATTTTTTTTTTATTCTGGATATTTATAACTATAATAAAATAAAATTATGTCTAGTAAACGGGAACACAGGAATACAATGACATGAAAACACTTGTTGAGAAACAAACTATTGGTAGCACTCTAAAAATATATTTACAATAGGAAATAATGAGAACAATTTCTTTTTAGATGCCTCGGAGAGTTATCAGGGATCGGAGAGGAAGCAAGGTTAGAAATGAGAGTATTTGGATGGTACTGAAGTTTATTATGGAAGCATAGGTATCTGGATTGGGCCAAATCGGAAACATGTGGAACATTAAGGTCTTTATGGATGATTTTATTTGTGATAAAATAAGGAGCATTATATGAAGTATTTTGGATTATAACAATTGGATACAGTAGGAATTTGATCGTTTAGTGGAGCCCCAAAGCTCAATTCTTTAAGTCCAAATAGGCTTTATTATAGTCATATCACACTCTAAAAGAATCTAAATTCTCATATACAAAACCATAGTAAGACCAGTGGTTATGTATGGGTGTGAGACTTGGACCTTAACCAAAAACTCAGAACGCACACTCAACTCCTGGGAAAGGAAAGTATTGAGAAGAATATGGGGCGGAATCTTTGAGAATGGAATTTGGAGAAGAAGAAAGAATGAGGAGCTGCAGGGAACTCTATGGTGAACCTAATATTGTAGCATTGATAAAAAGAGCCAGAATCAGATGGTTAGGTCATGTGGAAAGAATGCCAAAGAAGATGCTGCATGAGATCCCGGATGGCAAAAGAAGTAGAGGGCGCCCTCGGATCAGATGGCTGGAGGATGTTGATGACGATTTGAGGCGGCTGGGCGTTCGAAGATGGAGGGAAGTAGCACAAGACCGTTGAGATTGGTTGGCTGTGGTGGAGGAGGCCTTGGTTCTTGCAGGACCGTAGCGCCATTATAATAATAATAAAATAGTCATATATATGAATCTTTTGTAATTAATTGGAAGCTTAGAGCATTTGTGTTGGAATCATCATCATCATGTGTGGCACAACATCCTGTTACCGAGACTGGGCCTCCTCCAAGAGCCTCCGCCAGTTGGCTCTGTCTTCTGCTGCAGCTCTCCAGTTCTGTACACCAAGCAGGGTTCTCGCATCATAGGCCACGTTGTCCAACCATCTCGTCCTCGGCCTTCCTACCCATCTTACGAGGTGCAGCTCCTCCATCATTATTTTTTTTGGGTATTTCAACGGTGCTCATTCTGGCCACATGCCCTGCCCACCTTAGTCTGGCCAGTTTAATATACGTGACTACGTCGATGTCTGCATAGAGAGAACTGAGCTCCCTATTTTTTCTTTTCCTCCAGACATCACCCTCCTTTACTGGACCATAAATCCTTCTGAGGACTCCTCACTCAAACACACTCAGCTTCATCTCATCCTTTTTAGTCATCGTCCAAGCCTCTGAGCCATATGTCAAAACAGGCCGAACAAGGGTCTTGTATATGATCAGCTTGGTCTTCTTTGAGAGGTACCTACTTCTTAAGTGTCGGCCAAGTCCAAAGACACATCTATTGGCAGCCGTGATCCTTCTTTGTATTTCTTGAGCCATGTCATTTGTGTTGGAATAGTCGGAAATGTCAAGCGGTTTCTTATCGTTTCAGTATTGTATGAAGATTGAAAGTGAGATATTTGTTCAGGTGGAGGCCTGGATATTGGATTTGTTCAACAGGGATAAGTGGGGTAATATTAAAGGATACTATACGACAGGAAGTCATAGATTTACGAATAATAAAATTAATTTTAAATAACTACGAATCTCTTAACTTTGAAGATGAATCTAATTTAAATTTTTGTATGGAATAGGTAATTATTATACAATAAAATAAGTAATTGCATTACACAATGCAATTAAATCATATAATTAAGATTATATTATATATACTATATCGATATAAATCGATTAGAATGCAATTTGGAAATAAGCAACTCATATTAAAGGTACCTTAGTTTGATTTGGAATAGTCTTAATTAATCTGTTGCTTTTACCTTCTTCGGGATTGGTCTTTGGTGCTATTTGAGCTAGAGCCTTCGTGATAGTAGGGATGGCTTGATCAAAGGCTTGGTTCATCATCAACGTAAGAAGAGTGTTCCAGAGGCAAGGCCTAAGGTTGTCCACCGTACTGCTGAGTAAGTGGATGGTAGCGGTACAGATATTACTCAGTTCTATGTAGTCCGGGATCTGTAACTAATGCAAGATATATTGGATATGTGAAGAAGAAAGCAGATAATAAGTAATGAATAGTAAAATCATAAAATGGAGATGTATTTTGTAATTTTTTAAGTTTATACAGTACAGTAATGGTAAGAACAGATATACATTAGGATTTCATCAATCCTATTTCAAAATTGCCAGATTAGAGGAGTATATTTAAAAAACAAAACAAATCAAAGTGAAAATCTCATGTAATTAATGAAAGACCACTTCTCATTGAGTATTTGCTTGTTGGTGGGTTATTTGAACGTAAATAAATTATGGCAATTTGTAATGTAAGATGAAAAAAATCAATATTGTAACATAAGAAAATATTTAAACAATACACTGAAACTATCTGTGTACTTTGTCAAAGAAAAAATCTGGTGCGCCCAACACACAACTTTCACTTACCGCTCTACTTTGAATAGAAATTATTTTCTGGCAATGCTGGGCTATTATAACATTTTAAGTGCATTTTAAACAGAGCTAAAGCTTAAAGCTTACAGATAACAAGTCATTAAGACCATTATAATTACAAAATATCTATTTAATATATCAACGGTAGACAATAAAAATCTAGTCACTCCATCTGCTTTTATAAATCACATAACTTTCTTTGCTTTTATAAACCACAGAATTTTATCTTTGATTTATAAACCAAACTCCAATTTCAACATTTTTGAGATATGTCAATTTAGTAATATTTTTATTCGAAAAAGTTATTTATGCAGACAGTGAGTAAGTTGATTCCGGAGGTGGTGATTGTAGTATTGAAATATAGAACTGAGAATAAAGGTATAAATTTAGATACTTATTTCTTATTAAAGATGTTCTGAGGTAAGATACTTCATTAAATATCTGTAGAAAAAAAGTTTTTTTAGTCTCAACAATAAAAAGGGATATTTTAAATTTATACAAATTTTCGCCTCTTCAGGAGAAAAAACTAGAGACCATATCTTTCCTCCTAATTATCCGATTTTAACGTATTTTTTTTGTTTTTTTTAGGAAATTCCATAAACTTTTAAAAAAACATATACAATATCCACAAAAAAGTGTATACTTTTTGAGTTATTCGGAATTTAATTTTACCATCCCTCGTAACTTTTTCTCCAGCTTCTTTCCGTTGAAGTATGTTATATAGATAAATTTAAAGGGTGTCGGGAAAATGGCTTTAGCGAAGTTTCATTGGAATCGGTACATTCGTTTAGGCGCTACAGTCTATAGCAACGCAGGTTTTTCTGCATTTTTATTTTTTTTCTCCTTTATTAACTTATCAAATTATTTCGAAAGTTATATGTAGCATTTTTTCCTAACTCTGAATAATGTGAAATGGTTAACTTTTTAAAATAAACCATATTAAAGGTACTTTAGAGGAAGACATATATGAACAATGGGCATTTAAGATCTGCAAAGTGACATCAACGGGGTGATATTAAAGACCACTTAATTATGCAATGATACACGGAGTTTAATCAAAATCGTTAGAGCCGTTTTTGAGAAAATTGTAAAAATGTGTTTCAGCGTTCATACAAAGTGGCACTTCCGGTTAGATGATTTTAACGAAAAAGTTACTGTCACATCCGGCTTATATACTAACCTTAAATACTTAATATCAGTTTTGTACTACTTTTTTTTTATGAGCTAGACTGTTAACATATACACACAGACCATTTTGTGACACTTGGTTATTTGGACTCAGGGAACCTCAAAACATGTATTTCTGTTGAAAACTGAGATTCAAAATTTTCACGATCGCAATACTTACACTTACTATATATTACATATATACGTAAGTGAAAGTAAAAAAGTTTAAAGCACCCCAAACAAAAATTAAATATAAGATGTGAAAAAAGATTTTAACAATTTTCTGCCTTGGGGACTGGTATCTTTGGGAATATTGGGTACCTGTTACGCACAAGGAATGATTTTATTGAAAAATATTTAGTTATCAGTAAAACTGTTTGTTTTTTTGTTTGTTATTTTAACTTCTTTTTAACTAGGCAAATAGCCTGGCAAGAAAAAAGAGACCGAAGCTAGAAATCAGTGGAGTACTCGAGGACTGGAAATTCTTCTGACTCGGAGGACTTACTATGGGGAAAGCTTGAGAGCAGCAGAACAAGTAAACCTCGAGAAGAGTATAATAGAAAGGAATAGGACAGGCCATGTTTTTCTAATATTGAGAGAGGGAACCTAAAGAAAACCTGGGTAGTGGAGGTTCATTCGTCCATGTGAACAGCAGTCTTGCAGATGGAAAAGTTCTCCTGCAGCTTCTGGATATTGGGCATCAGGGATTACCTGGATGCTTCCCTAAGCCTGAAATGTCAGAAATAAGGTCATACCAAAGCTAAATGTAAGAAAGACTTTATATGTAGATGGTGTGCCAAGTGCAGGCATAATACAGTGGCTTAATAATACAGTGCGGTCATATGGATTCGATTTCTGATTGGTTGGCCATCTTGGATCGTCCCTTGCTATCTGCTTGCTCTTTAGGCACCTCAAAACTGTTAAAATTTCATATTTTATTAGCAGTATTTTAGTTCAGAAGCTTAATTTTATTGTTTAAGTGATAGGTTTAGTTTATTAATAGGTAGTTTTTATTGAATAGTTATACGTTTTAGTGTTTTCAGTGATTGTTTTGGTTTCTTGTTCAGTGATAGGTTTCATCTTTACAGACTTATTTTATTAGTGATATTTTATTTAAAAGTTTAATTGTGTTGTTTTGGTAATAAATTTAGTTTACTAATAGGTAGTTTTTATTGAATAGTTGTACGTTTTAGTGTTTAAAGTGATAGTTAACCTATTCATGTTCAGTGATAAGTTTCATCTTCACAGACTCATATTTTATTAGTGATATTTTGTTTGAAAGTTTAATTGTGTTGTTTTAGTTATAGATTTAGTTTATTAATAGGTATTTTTTCTTCAATAGCTGTATGTACTAGTGTTTAAAGTTAAAGTGACAAGTTTGGTTTCTTCTTCGTAGACTTAAAATTGTGAGTATACTTTAATTTTTTACTTTATTTTATTAATTTTCCTTTTTAATTCAGTGGTAATGAAAGAAAAAGATAGAAATCAAGTTTGAAACTTGGTTGTATGAAGACAGTGTCTATAGTTCGAGGCTATTAGCTAACACAATTTTTATCTTGAAGTTATTAGTTTCCAGTATAAAATTGAAATTTTGTTTTCCTTTATAGTTATTGTTACTTTCATCATTAAAATATGAGTATCATTTAAGGTCAAGATTATCATTTAAGGATCATAAACTATACTCAATTAAACTATGATTTAAGGATCATCAACTACACTCATATTTTTAATATTGAAAGTAACAATAACTATAAATGAAAACCAAATTTCAATATTATACTTGAAACCACTGACTTCAAAATACAAATTGTATCAGCTAATAGCCCCAAACTATAAAAATATCTTCTATAATCAAGTTTCAAACTTAATTTCAATCTTTTTCTCTCATAACCACTGAATTACAAAGGAAAATTAATAAAATAAAGTAACAAATTAAAGGATTAAGTCAATTTCGAAACCTATATGAGCCAAATCAACTCAGTTAGAGGTGATTTAAGAGGATTTTTCATAGAGAAAAATGAGTTCTGTTGATGAAGAACACATATTTAATTGTCACAATATTAAATATAGTATTCTTAAGAGGTTTATTGTATTTAGACTTAGGATAAATTCAATAAGTAAAAAGAATTTCCCTCATATGTCTGTTTTTAGCAGTAAATATGTAAATGTATATGTGCAGCATTTATAAATTTAAATTTCTTTGTAAATAAATATTCTGTTTCATCTTTTTTTTTTATATTCCTTTGTTGATTAAAAATGTTTTCTTTTTCAAGTTAAATTGGATAGTTCTTCAATCAATTGATAATTTATTGTATTTTATCCTTACAGTTTTATGTTTCACTATTAGTTATTTTTACTTGGTATATCCTGTGTGATAAAATTGAAAATATATTATAGCCAACAATCTCTAATTTCCCAAAAAAGTAATGAAAAATAAATAAAATAAGAGATGCAATATAAAATATCTACATTATGGTAAGAGGTAAACCATTTCATAAAAAATATTTTATATCAATGATCAGAAATGAATCTATACATCGAGGATCAAATTTTGAACTATTTAAAATTTTAATTATAGTGGATTTATAATAGTTAGTGTTGTCCAAAATCAGTCTTGGTGATATACTTTGCAAAATCAAGACTAAGGCCTGCCTAACTTGTAAGACCAAGACCAAGATTGATAAAAAAATCCTTTTTATGAATAAAAATTAAGTTAAAATAGTCAACCTTGAAATAGTTGTAATAGTAAAACTTGAAAAATTTAGTTACCATATGTAAGGAATTGGTGTAACCAATATCCTTTGGAATTTAACTCTCAATTTTTCATTTGGGCTTAGATTTCCCATGTCTGACAAATTACAGTAATATATCTATAATAAGAAGCTGATAGGTAACTGGAAGACTGTTGCGAGACTTGCACAAGACCAAGACACCTCATGGTCTCGCATTTGGGCAACACTAGTTGTGGTATTCAGTCATAAGCAATATAAATAAATTATATTTATTAAATTTACATTAAATAATTTATTTTTATTAAATTTACATTAAATAATTTATATTTATTAAATTTGCATTAAATAATTTATAATTACTAAATTTGCATTAAATAATTTGTATTTATTAAATTTAGATTAAATAATTTACATTTATTTAAAGTTTTTTTTTTCTAAAGGTGAATATTAAGAAGAAAAATAAAAATAGTTTCATGATTGCTGACTTAGAATTGAGTTTCTGGTTTTCCAATGAAAGTTAATTTTCACTCAGTTTTTGTTTAATGTTTTAATAATTAAATAAATTTGTTTGTGAAATTTGCCAATGAGAGAGTAAGATGAATACAATGAAAATCTTAATATGCCTAAGTTTATTGGAATATATTTTAAAAGAAATTAAACAGAAAAAAAAACAAATATTGTTCTTTGATTTTATTATTTATTTTCGCGTGATATAAGTGATTCATATGCTTCATACAGATTGTTCAACTTCAATTCTATCTCCCAAACCATTCTAGTAAATAATTTGTTGCAATAATTACTTTTTAAATTGAAATAACAAAGACAGACTATTCAAATATTAGTTTCCCGCCGATCCAATATGGCCGTCCCCTCCGTATGACCGCACTGTATTATTAAGCCACTGTAAGGCATAATTGGAGGGCGGGGTGGCCGAATGGGCTAACGCGTGTGCACTGCACCGCCGTTGCCCGGCAACCGGATATATGATTCTATGAAATGAAAATAGTCACGAGTTCGCGTCCCGGTGCCAGAGGGGATTTTAAATTCCCCGCCCTTAGGCGATATAGGCGAGGTAGGGAAGAACAGGAAAAAAAAAAAAAAGTGCAGGCATAAGGCAAACGAGTGCCAGGCTAAGAAAAGTGGCTTCCCACCAAAGTGCAAGAATTTCATGGTGTCTGGGAAGACGCTAGATGAAATAAGGCAATGCGCTGGGAGCAGAGAGTGCACTTGTCACACAGAGAGTGCATGGGGGTGCACTTGTCAAAGATGTTGGGAATAGTAGAGAAGGTCAACTACACTTAGTGGCAGCTCTGGTTCTACACTCTTACAAGAGAAGATGCTGGTGGTTTCTGAGAGCTGCTGAATTGAATAGAGAATGTTAAGGCACAATCCTACCATGGAAGATGCACAGTTGTGCATTGGACTGCGCCACAGAAAAACTCTATTTTTATTTATCCTAGAAATAAATACAAATCCTAAAGCATTAATAAAATAAAGAACAATAACAATAAAAAGGGTACAATCGGTGCCAGTGGCATGTGCACGAATCCATTGCTGCTCAGAACCCTGTATATCAGAAATGTTTAGGTAGGGGAAGTACAAAAAAAAAAAAACTTTTTAACTGGCCAGTTATAACTATTAAAATAACTGGTTATAATAATAACTGAGATTCTGGAGGGACAAGTTTTCTTAATTGAGAGGGGAAAGAACAGAATAAATGACTCATCAGTTTCCTTGAAAAAAAAGTCACAAAATATAAAATATTGCCTGTAAAAAAATTTATACATGTTTTTACAACATGCGATTTTTTAAATATAAAAATAATAATTGAAATTAGTTAAATAACTATGGAAATTATTAATTTCATGCACAAATACAATTGTTTTATCTCAAACGATTACTTCATAAAGCCTGAACATTAAAAACCTACGAATAATGAGAATTTTATGGTTTGAATGATTGAAAAAAAAAAAAAAAAAAACTGCCCATTTCAACACTGCAAAATTTTTAATATTATTATTAAGGAAATAAATTTTTTTTCAAGTTTGGTTATTTTGCCCAGTTATTGTAATATTAAAAAAATAACTTGGTATAACCAACCAGTTATTCTCATCTCTGCTATACACAGAAGCAGATGCTCAGTTTATAACAAAAGCATTGGAGACGGAGACATTACTAAAGTAATTTGTTCTTCATTTCAAGTTTTTAGGAAAGGTTCCTAAATTAAAAAAAACATTCAAAAGATAATAGTGAAAAAGATATAGAACAATCACTAAAAATGTATTATTTTATGTTTTTAATGTTTAGACACAGAGGTCTACAAAATGCAACAATTTATTCTAAATTACATATAAAAAAATTCTATCCTCACTTACTAACTCTAGGAAAGTAAAACTAGATATTTTTAATAATAAAATTTATAATAGTGAACCATGTAAATACAACGTAAGACACTTATACATAATAATAAAACTTTTAATACATTTTAACATCAGATAATTTATAATTTACTAGGATTATTAATTTATTTAATACTAACTGTAGAGGTTTGTGAAAGAACTGAGTTTTTGACTAAAAATTCAATAAAGGCTTCATTAGAATTTCCAACATGGTAAGGACCTTCAGAGTGACTACGTTTACAAAACAGTGCAACAATTGCTTTCACTAATGCTTTCTTGACCTGAAATAAAAACAATATAAATAGATTATAATATATCATGTAATAACATCTGTTCCCTGGAGGTAAAGGATACCATGTCTATTTTTTAATTAAATAATTGGTACTTGTGACCGACTCGGGCTCTATGGACTGCTATCTGCCAATGTTTATAACCTGAACACTAATAATTGTTATAAGACACTGATAATTAATTCCAATATTCATATGAAATTAGACTCTCGTATAATAAGAAATATAAATATATTTGGTGTTGCCTCTTTTTTGCCTGTTTCTTATTAATATATATATATATATATATATATATATATATATATATATAAATTTTTTTTCTGTTGGATCTACAGACCATGAAGATCTTTGGCCACGAGATGTGGTCTCCTTACAGACGTTTGTTGCTTGCGGGAGCTCAGATGGCCTGGAGGGGGTCACCCAACCTCACGTTGCTACCATGGTCTCCATGGTGCAGCAGCAAGTCACACGTAGCTCCATAGCTGATCCCTTTGGGGCCAATCTGTCAGTGTCTTTCCCAGCGACTCACTTGGGTTCAAGGACAGTGACAAATCGGTCTAGAGTCATGGATTATGACTGCTCGGAGTCAGCAGGCGCACGAGGACCTATATTTCTTTCCCCGAAACAGACCGTCCATGGACCGAACCTCAGGGGGGCTACTAACATCCTGGTAGACCACATCCCGATTTCCGATTAAGTACACGGGGTAGGGTCATCAGTCCTATGCCCGGTCGGTGTGAGTTGCCTCCAGTAGGCTGACAGGTCTCACATACCCGGGGGGAGAGATTCGGGCCGCTTGGCTTTCCCTGGTGGACGGTCACCCAAATTGGGCGGTCACCCATCCAAGTACTAACCACACTCGACGTTGCTTAACTTTGATTACCTATTGCAAACGCCTTAGCCCGTACGGCTACTGCAGCACCCCTATATATATATATAAGAAATATAAATATAATAATAATATAGTAATTTAATAATAAAAAATATAAATAACCCCAATTCACTTTCCCAGGCATGTAATCTCCAATCTAATAATATAGTAATTTAATAATAACAAATATAAATAACAACAACAACAACAACACTTTTATTTTACAACATACATAAATCACTTCATAGCTTAATGCTATTTAAAATAGCGAGGAACGGGTCCTCTTCTCTGTGAGCACGCCGCCATAAAAATTCACATAAATATGAATCAAGGTGTTGCCTCGCAGTTCCTCGCTGTTTCTTATTTCTCCAGTTAGCTGAGCCCTATAAATGTTTTATATGTTGAGTATAGATGGATCAACGAAGTTATAACGGTGATTCACCTGGAAATGATTATAGTTTGCTTCATTCAGTTGTTGGGTGTTGTATCCTTGGGTGATTCCCTCTTCTATATTATTTTTAATACATTCTAATAAAGTTTCATCTGTTTCTCGATAAACTCTGCCAAACATTCATTGTTCAGGGAGAACTCTCCCTATATGATTTTTCCGTTTAGAAAAAAGACTCGTCTACTTCAACCACTTTCCCAAGCCTCCAATTTTCTTTGTTGACCTGCACAAACCTGTTTTAAAAATTTGTTCTACATTATGTTACATTTGTTCGATAGTTTCAGTTGCTCTTTGTCTCACTTTATTGTTGTCAAATTATGAGACCATCCATAAATAAATTTTAAAGCGGTTGAAAAGGTAATCTTCGACTCCTCTAACCACGTCCCTTTCCTCATCGATAACTTTTTCTTACAACTCTTACAAAAGCGTCTCTAGTACGTCTTCCCGACGAACTTCATTTCACGACCTTCATCACAATATTTCACCTTCGTAATTATCCCTGTATCTTGAAAATATTTGATGGCCTCTTCTTCTGAAGACAGCAATTCCCACAATGTAATTACATCCATTTTAATAACACACAATGAATAAACACACATACAACAGCTCAAAAAGGCAGGTTACGTGACGTAACATAACATAAGATAACATGGTGACATAACATAAGATAAGAAAGTGACGTAACATAAGATAAGAAGGGAGGTTTCGCAGAGGCGAAGTCGGTCACAAGTACCAAATAATTTAGTAACTAAAAAACAAATTTTAATAGTTCAATGTTATGGAACATTGGCTCTCCTGAACAAACATAAAATTGGACATGGTGTTCTTTACCTCATGGGACAGATATGTTGAGAATATTAAACTAAATTGAACCTTATTTAAAAGTTATGGCAGTGTCAAATTCGCAACAGCACCTCCACATCTTTTATAAAAATGAAGCCTTTATTTTTTTTATCAAATGATAGTTTAATTTCATGAAATATAAAAAATAAAGGACTCCAATAATGATCCAGAAATAGGATAGGATAAGCTTCACAAATCTCTCTCTTCTCAGTATCAAAAATTAAAAACTAAGGATTAGACATTTTGGCCAATTGGAAATTGCATCAACTATTTCTTTTGATTCTTATATTGAAAACGTTGATTTCATTGAATATTTTTGTTTTCCTTTACTTATTAAGGTTACAAGAAAACTTTAACAATGTTTCTCCGTTCTGTTTCAACTAATGCCAGGATAAAAGCTGTAATTATGACCTATATAAAAAACTGTCCATGTCAGAAAATATTAAAATTGTGATGTTACATCAAGTAAAAGAATTTTGGGAAATAGTAAAAGTATAGAGTTTCGCCAATCAATGGTAGTCATAGTTCTGAGAAAAAAAAAGAAATTTGACTGATTAATGGTGCGATTGTTTTAAGAATATTGTTTCAAAACTGTCAAAAAATATCCAGAATCTTTCAGATAGCAATCTGCTAAATAAAATAAAATTTAATAAAAATTTTACAGGGTGATGCAGTTCCTATGACTGTTTCACTTCTTGTTTCCAGTGCAAACTACGTAAAAGGCAGTGACATGGTTTCATAAGTTTTAAATTCAATAATAAGATGGTCCTTGTGTTTCTAAGATACTGGAGATTTAATAACCATTATTTTAGTAATTTTTATTAGCAATGACCTTGGTTCAAACACAGCCGACAGAGTCTCAGAATATAGTTCGAGGTTTTTGCATGATATTTTTTTCCATATGAGGATTTGATCTATTCTTGAAGATTATTTATATTTGGTATCAACTCATATATATTTTGAATACAATATTCGAAATTAAAGAAAATTGGAGTTAGACTGAGCTCAAGGCTTTTAAATTGTTTCATAGTTTATATTAATAAGAGATAAGTTTTTAAAGAAAAATATATAAATTATTTAGAAATGATTAAAAATAAACCCTTGTATAATGATTTGCAATGTTTTTAAACGGCTCTTATTCACGATTGAGAATTTTGAAACAATTTTTGCCACCTTTGGTTGTGAGTCATCGGAAGGTTGGGGAGGAGAGAGGGGAGAGGTATACCTATTTCACATTTTTTGATCTATTTGTTCCTTTAAACAAAACAAACACAACAAAATATAAAACTATACCACTAACACCACACATGAAGGGTCTTGGGTTCAGTACAATGCGAGGAAGTACTGTTACAAAGCACACTTGTGCAGGGAGGTGATTGGGGTGATTTCAAGCTCAACCGCCATGTTTTTCCCTTAATTAATTATTTAATTAAGATTACCCCCTTTAAAGAGGTTGGGTGTGCCCCAGGAGGGTCTCCCAACCCCAGGATCGGTCGGCGGCTGATGAAAAATTACTAGTCATGAGCCGAATTCCTGCCGAACCTGGGACCTTGAGCTAAGGAAGTCAGTGCCCAAACAACAAAATATAACTTTGCTTATTTAGTTCCCTAGGTACTGTTAAATAGTGTTATTCATTCTCATTTTTTACCACTTTTCTTATTCTTTTAAAAGGACCGTACTTCTAATAAAAGTTTATAAGATAATGTATGAAAGAAAGATGTAACTTACTTTAACAGAGGAATCTGACAGGAGTATATTCATAGCTGGTATTATCTCATAAAGCCGATTTTCAAGTATTTTATCACTACCAGAAATTAAGTGTGCAGTCACAATCAAGCATTCTATTTTTTCTTTCTCACTGCCAAGTTTCATTTGCTTCAAGAGAAGGTCTGTTAGCCGTTCAGTAAAATGTTTTCCTAAAATATAAATAAATAACGGAAAATTATCCGATGATCACTTTATAAAATATTATAAATATTCAAGAATATAAAATATATCACTATTTAAGCTTAAATAGGCTTAGAGCTACATTTAATTCTTCTCATGCCACTAATTTTAACTGCTCACATCCTAGACATACTTCAATATATAGAAGTTCCTTCACACTAATTTATATTCCATTCAAAACATCATACTATAAAAAATTCTTAATATTCTTTTTGAATTCACTATGCTACAAAATATTCGAACATCTATTCATAAGAGGCCAGTATTTTCAGAATTTTGGTCAGGAATCATCATCTTCTTCATATTGTCTACAGCACAAAGTCTATGGACTAAAACAACACAAAACAAAAAACATCACCTTTGGAATTTAAGAAACTTGAGGGCAGAAATGAGAACAACCATACACTCTCAAAGATGAGTACAGAATGGATAACTTAGCTGAAAAACTGATAAGGGATGACCTGGAGGTATATGATGATTCATGAAAAGTTAAAAAGCGTTCGACAAGAGATGATGACCAAGACTATTAGGTAATGATAGTTCATTAGGTATTCAAATCCATTTCAGTTTTATAAACTGAATCCATACTCCATCTCTTTACTAGAAAATGTACAAAGGTACCTGATGAAATATAAGTAACTAAATTATGATTTAGTTTTGAAACGAATCCTACCCATTATAGAAAATCCTAAAATATCCCTTCCCATCAGTTTGGTTTTCGCTCTCAACATTCTACTGTTCAACAAGGACTCCGAGTTGTTGATCATATTTCCTCAGCCCTAGAAAACAAGGAATACTGTTCGGGTGCATTTCTGGACATTGCACAGGCATTTGACCAGGTATGGCACTCCGGACTGCTCTTCAAGCTTAAAATCCATTTACCTCAGTCCTTGTACCTAGTCCTTCGATCCTACCTCTTTGACCACTCCTTTCGAGTTGTGGTGCTGTGGAACAGAATTTTCCAATATCTACTCCGTTAAAGCCGGTGTTCCCCAAGGCAGCGTCTTGGGTCCCGTGCTTTACATCCTGTTTACTGCTGACATCCCTATTCATCCCGATACTTTTCTTGCAACATTCGCTGATGACACCGTAATCTTATCATCCAACTATGATCCTGAAATAGCATCCTTAAATCTCCAAAGCCATCTCACCTTGATTGAGCACAGGTGTAATAACTGGCGCATTAAAGTTAATGAATCTAAACGCCAACATATTACCTTTACACTCCGACGCAATTCCTGTCCACCAGTACTCTTTAATTCCATCCATCTTCCTTACTCAGACACAGTCCGGTATCTTGGCTTTCATTTAGACCGAAGACTAATGTGGAACCCGCATACTAGAGATGGGCAGTACTCGATTACTTTCATGATTTGAGTAATTTTATTAGGAAAAAGTATCGAGTAGTTTCTGTACTGGGCCTGACATCGGCGAGTACTGAGAGTACTCACACTGCGTCAATCATGATTTAGTTAAGTACAGAAAATACTCGTGCTGTTATATCGAATTACAGAAAGTACTCAGCCCAATTCCTACAAAGAGTACTTTTTATTTTTCAACTACTCCATCATTATTATAAAGAGTATAAATGTTTTCTTTTATTTCCTTCGATAATAGCGACCATATTCAACCTGACCAATTCTAACTCCGATTTAATCGATACCAGGGCCAACTATTATGTTTTGGGAGGCGCTTTTTATGAAAATGTTATCTTATTTGAAAATGGGACCCCCAGGCCGCGACTTTTTTTAACTTTTTGGATTAAATCGATATCAGGGTCGACCATTATGTTTTGGGGGGCGCTTTTTATGAAAATGATATCGAATTTCAGATTGGGCCCCCCGGGCCTCGAATTTTCATAACTTTTCCGATATAATCGATACCAGGGCCGACTAGTATGTTTTGGGAGGCGCTTTTTATGAAAATGATATCGAATTTCAGATTAGGACCCCCCCCCCCCGACCCCAACTTTTTTTAACTTTTTAGATTAAATCGATATCAGGATCGACTATTATGTTTTGGGGGGCGCTTTTTATGAAAATGATATAGAATTTCAGTTTGGGCTCCCCGGGCCCCGACTTTTTTTAACTTTTTGGATTAAATCGATATCAGGGTCGACTCTTATGTTTTGGCGAGCGCTTTTTATGAAAATGATATCGAATTCGGGATTGGGCCCCCCGAGCCTCGACGTTTTTTAACTTTTTGGATTAAATCGATATCAGGGTCGACTCTAATGTTTAGGAGGGCGCTTTTTATGAAAATGGTATAGAATTTCAGATTTGGCCCCCCGGATCCCGACTTTTTTTAACTTTTTGGATTAAATCTATATCAGGGTTGACTCTTATGTTTTGGGGAGCGCTTTTTATGAAAATGATATTGAATTTGAGATTAGGACCCCTCCCCCCGGCCCCAACTTTTTTTAAGTTTTTGGATTAAATCGATATCATGGTCGACTATTATGTTTTGGGGGCGCTTTTTATGAAAATGATATCGAATTCGGGATTGGGCCCCCGGGGCCCGACTTCTTGTAACATTTTAGATTTGATCGATACTAGGGTCAATTATTAGGTTTTGGGGAGCTCTTTTCATGAAAATGGTGTCGGATTTTAGATAGTGCCCCCGGGCACCGACTTTTAGTAACTTTTCTGATTTAATAGATATCAGGGTCAACAATTAAGTTTTGGAAGACGCTTTTTATGAAAATACTGTCAGATTTGAGATTGTACCCTGTGGATTCACTTTTTGGAATTAGTCGATATCAGGCCAGTCTATTATGTTTTAGGGGGCGCATTTTATAAAAAAAAATCTGACACAAGTTTCATAAAAAGTGTCGCCCAAAATCTTATAAACAGCATTGATATCGATTAAATCCAAAAGGTTACAAAAAGTCGGGCCCCAGGGGGCCCAATCTGAAATTCTATATCATTTTCATAAAAAGCGCCCCCCAAATCATAATAGTCGACCCTGATATCGATTTAATCTTAAAAGTTAAAAAAAGTTGGGGTCGGGGGGAGGGGAAGGGGGTCCTAATCTCAAATTCGATATCATTTTCATAAAAAGCGCTCTCCAAAACATAAGAGTCGATCCTGATATCGATTTAATCCAAAACGTTAAAGAAAGTCGGGGTCCGGGGGGCCCAATCTGAAATTCTATATCATTTTCATAAAAAGTGCCCCCCAAAACATAATAGTCGACCCTGATATCGATTTAATCCAAAAAGTTAAAAAACGTCGGGGCCCGGGGGCCCCAATCTCAAATTCGACATCATTTTCATAAAAAGCGCCCCCCAAAACATAATAGTCGACCCTGATATCGATTTTATCCAAAAAGTTAAAAAAAGTCAGGGACCGGGGGGCCCAATCTCAAATTCGATATCATTTTCATAAAAAGCGCCCCCCAAAACCTAATAATCGACCCTGATATCGATTTAATCCAAAAAGTTAAAAAACGTCGGGGCCCGGGGGCCCCAATCTCAAATTCGACATCATTTTCATAAAAAGCGCCCCCCAAAACATAATAGTCGACCCTGATATCGATTTTATCCAAAAAGTTAAAAAAAGTCAGGGACCGGGGGGCCCAATCTCAAATTCGATATCATTTTCATAAAAAGCGCCCCCCAAAACCTAATAATCGACCCTGATATCGATTTAATCCAAAAAGTTAAAAAACGTCGGGGCCTGGAGGCCCCAATCTCAAATCCGACATCATTTCCATAAAAAGCGCCCCCCAAAACCTAATAGTCGACCCTGATATCGATTTAATCCAAAAACTAAATAAAAGTCGGGGCCCGGGGGCTCCAATCCCGAATTCGATATCATTTTCATAAAAAGCGCTCTCCAAAACATAAGAGTCGATCCTGATATCAATTTAATCCAAAACGTTAAAGAAAGTCGGGGTCCGGGGGGCCCAATCTCAAATTCGATATCATTTTCATAAAAAGCGCTCTCCAAAACATAAGAGTCGATCCTGATATCGATTTAATCCAAAACGTTAAAGAAAGTCGGGGTCCGGGGGGCCCAATCTGAAATTCTATATCATTTTCATAAAAAGCGCCCCCCAAAACATAATAGTCGACCCTGATATCGATTTAATCCAAAAAGTTAAAAAAGTCGGGGCCCGGGGGCCCCAATCTCAAATTCGACATCATTTTCATAAAAAGCGCCCCCCAAAACATAATAGTCGACCCTGATATCGATTTTATCCAAAAGGTTAAAAAAAGTCAGGGACCGGGGGGCCCAATCTCAAATTCGATATCATTTTCATAAAAAGCGCCCCCCAAAACCTAATAATCGACCCTGATATCGATTTAATCCAAAAAGTTAAAAAACGTCGGGGCCCGGGGGCCCCAATCTCAAATTCGACATCATTTTCATAAAAAGCGCCCCCCAAAACATAATAGTCGACCCTGATATCGATTTTATCCAAAAAGTTAAAAAAAGTCAGGGACCGGGGGGCCCAATCTCAAATTCGATATCATTTTCATAAAAAGCGCCCCCCAAAACCTAATAATCGACCCTGATATCGATTTAATCCAAAAAGTTAAAAAACGTCGGGGCCTGGAGGCCCCAATCTCAAATCCGACATCATTTCCATAAAAAGCGCCCCCCAAAACCTAATAGTCGACCCTGATATCGATTTAATCCAAAAACTAAATAAAAGTCGGGGCCCGGGGGCTCCAATCCCGAATTCGATATCATTTTCATAAAAAGCGCTCTCCAAAACATAAGAGTCGATCCTGATATCAATTTAATCCAAAACGTTAAAGAAAGTCGGGGTCCGGGGGGCCCAATCTCAAATTCGATATCATTTTCATAAAAAGCGCTCTCCAAAACATAAGAGTCGATCCTGATATCGATTTAATCCAAAACGTTAAAGAAAGTCGGGGTCTGGGGGGCCCAATCTGAAATTCTATATCATTTTCATAAAAAGCGCCCCCCAAAACATAATAGTCGACCCTGATATCGATTTAATCCAAAAAGTTAAAAAACGTCGGGGCCCGGGGGCCCCAATCTCAAATTCGACATCATTTTCATAAAAAGCGCCCCCCAAAACATAATAGTCGACCCTGATATCGATTTAATCCAAAAAGTTAAAAAAAGTCAGGGCCCGGGGGGCCCAATCTCAAATTCGATATCATTTTCATAAAAAGCGCCCCCCAAAATCTAATAATCGACCCTGATATCGATTTAATCCAAAAAGTTAAAAAACGTCGGGGCCCGGGGGCCCCAATCTCAAATTCGACATCATTTTCATAAAAAGCGCCCCCCAAAACATAATAGTCGACCCTGATATCGATTTTATCCAAAAAGTTAAAAAAAGTCAGGGACCGGGGGCCCAATCTCAAATTCGATATCATTTTCATAAAAAGCGCCCCCCAAAACCTAATAATCGACCCTGATATCGATTTAATCCAAAAAGTTAAAAAAAGTCAGGGACCGGGGGGCCCAATCTCAAATTCGATATCATTTTCATAAAAAGCGCCCCCCAAAACCTAATAATCGACCCTGATATCGATTTAATCCAAAAAGTTAAAAAACGTCGGGGCCCGGGGGCTCCAATCCCGAATTCGATATCATTTTCATAAAAAGCGCTCTCCAAAACATAAGAGTCGATCCTGATATCAATTTAATCCAAAACGTTAAAGAAAGTCGTGGTCTGGGGGGCCCAATCTGAAATTCTATATCATTTTCATAAAAAGCGCCCCCCAAAACATAATAATCGACCCTGATATCGATTTAATCCAAAAAGTTAAAAAACGTTGGGGCCCGGGGGCCCCAATCTCAAATTCGACATCATTTTCATAAAAAGCGCCCCCCAAAACATAATAGTCGACCCTGATATCGATTTAATCCAAAAAGTTAAAAAACGTTGGGGCCCGGGGGCCCTAATCTCAAATTCGACATCATTTTCATAAAAAGCGCCCCCCAAAACCTAATAGTCGACCCTGATATCGATTTAATCCAAAAAGTTAAGAAAAGTCGGGACCCGGGGGCCCCAATCTCAAATTCGACATCATTTTCATAAAAAGCGCCCCCCAAAACATAATAGTCGACCCTGATATCGATTTAATCCAAAAAGTTAAAAAAAGTCAGGGACCGGGGGGCCCAATCTCAAATTCGATATCATTTTCATAAGAAGCGCCCCCCAAAACCTAGTAGTCGACCCTGATATCGATTTAATCTAAAAAGTTAAAAAACGTCGGGGCCCGGGGGCCCCAATCTCAAATCCGACATCATTTCCATAAAAAGCGCCCCCCAAAACCTAATAGTCGACCCTGATATCGATTTAATCCAAAAACTAAATAAAAGTCAGGGCCCGGGGGCTCCAATCCCGAATTTGATATCATTTTCATAAAAAGCGCCCCCCAAAACCTAATAATCGACCCTGATATCGATTTAATCCAAAAAGTTAAAAAACGTCGGGGCCCGGGGGCTCCAATCCCGAATTCGATATCATTTTCATAAAAAGCGCTCTCCAAAACATAAGAGTCGATCCTGATATCAATTTAATCCAAAACGTTAAAGAAAGTCGTGGTCTGGGGGCCCAATCTGAAATTCTATATCATTTTCATAAAAAGCGCCCCCCAAAACATAATAATCGACCCTGATATCGATTTAATCCAAAAAGTTAAAAAACGTTGGGGCCCGGGGGCCCAATCTCAAATTCGACATCATTTTCATAAAAAGCGCCCCCCAAAACATAATAGTCGACCCTGATATCGATTTAATCCAAAAAGTTAAAAAACGTTGGGGCCCGGGGGCCCTAATCTCAAATTCGACATCATTTTCATAAAAAGCGCCCCCCAAAACCTAATAGTCGACCCTGATATAGATTTAATCCAAAAAGTTAAGAAAAGTCGGGACCCGGGGGCCCCAATCTCAAATCCGACATCATTTTCATAAAAAGCGCCCCCCAAAACATAATAGTCGACCCTGATATCGATTTTATCCAAAAAGTTAAAAAAAGTCAGGGACCGGGGGGCCCAATCTCAAATTCGATATCATTTTCATAAGAAGCGCCCCCCAAAACCTAGTAGTCGACCCTGATATCGATTTAATCTAAAAAGTTAAAAAACGTCGGGGCCCGGGGGCCCCAATCTCAAATCCGACATCATTTCCATAAAAAGCGCCCCCCAAAACCTAATAGTCGACCCTGATATCGATTTAATCCAAAAACTAAATAAAAGTCGGGGCCCGGGGGCTCCAATCCCGAATTTGATATCATTTTCATAAAAAGCGCTCCCCAAAACCTAATAATTGACCCCGATGTCGATATAATCTGAAAAGTTACAAAAAGTCGGGCCCCGGGGGCACTATCTCAAATCCGACAGCATTATCATAAAAGTCAAGTGGTGTAGAAAAAAAAAATGGTCCCCAAAGTTGATTAAATCTAAAATATTTTAATAATTCTTTATTTTATCGATTTACATTAATATCGATATTATTTTTAAAAACTATACCTCCATAAGATAACAATGGATTTAAATATGGAAGAAATATTAAATATTCTACTCCTGTAATTTTTATAATGAATTACTCGATTACTTTGTAAAGTACTCCGAGTAAAATATTGCTGAGTAGATTTGAAAATAGAAAGTACTCACGAGGACAGCTGATTACTTTTTGTACTCGTCAATCATGAGGTCGAGTAGTGATTGAAGTACTCGATACTCGAACCGGGCGAGTATTTGAGTAAATTACTCTGTAATTGCACTTTTTACTCAGAGTACAATTTTGCCCATCTCTACCGCATACTAGACTCAAAAGACAAGAACTCAACCGACGATACGGCCAACTATACCGACTACTAAGCAGAAAATCTAAGCTTTCCATTGAAAACAAGCTACTGATCTACAAGACAATACTGAAACCTATTTGGACTTACGGACTAGAACTGTGGGGATCAGCAAAATTTTCTAACATCAAGCGCATCCAATCCTTCCAATGAAAAGTCCTTCGAACAATAGTAGATGCTCCTTTCTATGTAACCAACAAAACCCTACATCATGATTTCAACATCCCATTTGTCCTAGACCTTATCCCAGAAAAATTCTCCAAATTTCACCACAACCTTATGTACCACCCAAATCCTCTTGCACAATCCCTATCAAGCACCTCCCATCCCTATAATCCTCCAAGAAGGTTGAAACGGCAGTGGCCTTGCGACCTTTTGTAGATTTTATAAATTGGAGTTCTGGCAATGGCCAGATTCTTCACTCAAGACATGAGTGTATGTAGCTAAAGTGCCTTCGACCAATCTCCACTGGCTTTAGTACTAGTGAAGCGGTTGGGAGAGTAGCGCAGGGTTCTCCTGGAGTTCCCTCGCCTGATTGTATATAGGTATGCATGTGTTTTTTTTTTTCTTAGTTTTAATTTTCTTATTTTTTAGGTTATTTAATTTTATTATCTATTGTATATACTTTTGATTATTATTTTGTTCTATTTATTTATTTTTTTTTGTACATATAGTGTGAATGTCATCCTAGCTCATTATAACCAATGTCCAAGAGACAGATTGTTATAATACTCAATAAAGAAATTAAAAAAAATAAAATAAAATTATGATATTGAACAAATGAAAAGTATTTGAATATTCTATATAATATTTTTGATTTATATTCATAATAAATGTGATGGAATAACAAGAAAAATAGTTATTAAAAATGCCAATTTAGTTTCGAAATATAATAGCTAAATAAATTTAAATGTAAACTAGAAAAATTAAACTGTAATTAAATGACATACCTATATGATCATAACAGCGAAGCACCTCACTATGTTGTTTTACAGTGTGGGGAAGCGAATAGTCAGGTGGTACTATTACCTGAAAATTGTCACATTTATTTTAATAAAATTACATAAACTTTCAAATCTGAAAATTTTTACCTTAAAGGTTAAGAAATAATCAAGAAAGAGTAGTTTATCAGAAAGTAATGACAGTTATTTTTCAGACTACGAAAGTTAATCAAATATAAATGGTAACTATTTTTAGTTTATTTATTGATTTATGTTATATACAAACCATATAATAAACAAACTTTTTCTACCAATTTGGAAGGCTATGGTATTTCTTATTAATAAAAAGTTTGAGAGTGAGTTTCCAGCCAAGTGCACACATGAAGTTAAATTAGCTTTATCCTTCTCCCAGACTGCAATATTTCCTTGATTCTTAATTTTTACAAACCATAAAAACAATAAACCTTCCTATATCTCTGAACTCCTTACCCTACATTCCTTTAACACTAAAACCCAGCCAATTGATACTTGTACTCCCTTGCACATAATTGTTTCCTTAGATAAATCTTTTCTTGTTCGTTCCTTAATTCCTCATCTATCTAATCCACAAAACCTCGTCCCTTTCTTCCTTTAAATATCAACTATTTCTTCACCTTTTTTTGATATCGACCCTCTGATCAAACGTAAAGTTAAACTGATTATTCAACACAAGACTAAGCAATAGCTAGACCATAAGCACTCATTTATGTTCACTGTTTATTTATTTTTAGGAGACTATTGCCCAGAATAAAGATAATTTTTCAATTTTCTCAGCTCCTTCATTACTTTCAAATTGTTCCCCTCCAATTGATTCTTTGGTACTTGTTTAATAGCGGGTAGCGTCAAAACCTACCTTGTTCTCTAATCTTATTTCACATAACCTCCCTTATCTCCTCTAACCTAAGTTATTCCCTTGTTTATTTTTTGTTCCTTGAGTAAGCTGTGATTTAGTCTTCTTTAATTATGGATGTTGTCACATTGTGGGAATTGACATCTTCAGAAAAAGAGGCTGTCAAATATTTGCAAGACGCCAGGATATTTGCAAAGATGAAATATTGTGATGAAGGTCAACAAATAAAGTTCGACGGGAAGATTAAATGGAGATGCTTTCGTAGTTGTAACAAAACTGTTTATATAAGGAAAGGAACGTGGTTAGAGAGGTTCAGGATTTCTTTTTTAATGGCTTTAAAATTCATTTATAGATGGTCTCATAATTTAACAACAATACAGTGGTGGAAAGAGCAGCTCAAACTATCCCAGGCAACTATCGTAACGTGGAACAAATTTTCTAGAGAGGTTTGTGCCCATAACATGTTATACAGGCCAAGTAAAAAAATTGGAGGGCCTGGCAAAGTTGTAAATTGCCTATTTTTATTATTTAATTTATTTTTATATATATGTCACAATGTTTTCATAATGTTTTTAATTATAAGTATAATGTTTTGGTCTATTTAATATATATCTTGTAAAATAAAAGTATTTTTTTATTATTACATTTGTTTTTGTTCACAATTTCAATAATATCAACACAATACAATAAATATGAATAGGAAGATATAATAATATGAAAATAATACAATAAATATGAATACAAAGATATTATCAGTGGCTTATCAGAGTTATCAGTGTTAAGGTTATAAACATTGGCAGATAGCAGTCGGATGAAACCCGCTATTAAACAAGTACTGATTCTTTCTAGGGCAAGTATGGATTACAAGAGGAGTACTCTCGAAAACTCTTGAGCTTCCCACTCTATTTTCCCAATTTATACAAGTTAAGATCCGGGTATGGTATTGCCTTAGAGAAGAAAAATACTTCTATGTATTTTATTTCAATAGTCATTATTTTTCTTTGTTCATGATAATAACTGGCAATAATAGACCACATTCATTGTTCGTTCATTATAAAGAAAATCAACAAGTAAAACTCTCCTTTACTAAAAAATAAATTGTTGTAAGAATGGCAGAAAGTAATGATGGGCATTGATAGTCGATATTATTGAAATATCAATATTTTCCTTCCGATATTCGATATTTTACCATTGATAGTTTCTACTTCGATATATTAATTTAAAAATTATACTTGTCTTGCCTGTTTCAAATAAATGTAGTGCATAGTAGAGGAAGGTATCGATATTTCAATAATATTGATTATCAATGCCCATCCCTAAGTAGAGTTGAATATCGTGTGTGAGACCCTTCTCATTCAGGAAACTCAATTTGCCTTAATTTGTTAGATAGAACCTTCTCAAACTAAGGCCACGAATTGTCAAAGAGATCTATGTAGGATGCAAATAAATCAGCATTTAGCTGAATCTGATTTCTGGATGAATGGATGGCATAATTGGTTAAATGGAAATTCCTGGAAAAAACTAAGGATGATGAAGATGTACAGGAACTAGAAAATTAATTTTACTAAGCAGAGTAGAAGAATTGATATTAATTTACATAGGAAAATAACATATTTTTTGATGCCCCTATGTGCTAGGAGAATCAATATTTATATTGATATTCATATTTCAAAAATGATTATAATATTGATAAAAATATCAACTATTAATACTTTAAGTCTGATATTTTGATGGTATCAATAGTTATAGGCTGATATTAATATTGATGGCAATACCGATATTGGGCTTTCGAAATCCCATCTCTAGCTGAGAGACGAGTTTTCTCTTCACTAAGAAACCTTCATCCTTCTTTTGCCACTCTTTACTTTCCATTTTTAACTCAATAATGGATTCGCCAACCATCAGGTTGTACACCTTTGAAAGAAACATTTGAAGAATTGATTCAAAAGCAATGTAAAAATCATGAAGGACTTATGCAATAGGAAAGCAATTCAACCCCTAACTTTTAATGAATAAAGAATATCCAAGCTTTCAGAATCAATGATAAAAATATGTAAATCACGTACACTAAAAAATACTTAAAGTGAATAATGAAAAAAACAAAAGTTTACCATATTTCCAAGGCTGTGCAAAACTTGATCAAGAACTGGTATGATGGCTGAAGGGGGAGCAGTGCTGAGAACAGTGGCAAGGCAGGAGGTTATTAAATGGTGCTGTATGCAAGGCCGGCGATACGCATTGAGGAGGCAGGTCACAGCACGCGATGTCGCGAGAGCTGCCTTCTCTTCAGGCAAAAGGTTGAACAGAGGACCAAGGCAGCATATTGCACTTTCTGTCACCTATAACCATACAATTAAGGAATTAATTCATTAATATAATTTACATATATTTTTAAAATCTCATTTTAAATATAGATATTTACAGTGAAAATTCTCATTGTGGACTTTTCTCTGTAGTGGAAAATTTAATAATCTCCATCTGATTTACAGTATAAATGATTTCTGCATAACAATTGTTCTCTATAACAGAAACGGACTGACTATATAAAAGGATTTTTATTTAAAAGTTTCTCCATAACAGACAGCAGAGAGCCAATGGGGCTCATATGCTCAGAACATTAATCTAATTTATAGTAGCTTAGTTCAATTATGCATACTGGCAATGTTGAGTTATAATTATTTTTATTAATTTCGAGTTTCCACTAATAGTGAGTTTTCTTAATCTAAAGTGCTTGGATGGCTTCTTTCCATAATGTCCTATCTAAGGTCCTTTCACTTATAATTTTAATCTGCTAATTATTATTTTTTTTTTATCATGTTCTACTTCCAATTTTTCTAAAGCAGATATCTCGCTGTAGCAGACGATTTTTCATTTGTCCGCTACTGAGAAGTTTCACTGTAAAAAAAAATATGGTTCTACAATTAAGACTTTATTCTTACCTTGACTTCTTTAGCTTGAACCCATGAATTGGCAATGACATTGTAGGCAGAAATTATTTCTTCTGAGAACGTCTGCGCAGTTACAGCGGGATCCCTTTCAGCTTCAGATATTGAAAGATACTCTTCCAAGGATTCACAAAACTTCCCAATAACTAAAAATGATTACACAAACTAATACCATTAAGTGAATAGTGAATAAAATATTAATTTGTAACAATTATATCTAAATGAAATATCAAAAATCTGATGCAGTGCTTGCATCATTAACTTACCAATCTACTTTGAGTAGAAATACATATTTGAATCTATCAAACCTGTTGGTCAGTCATTGAGGATATTGTGGGCTGAGGTATTTGAATTTTTCTACTCTCGGGAATGATTTTCCTTCTATGCAGATCGTGTTATTGGGATGGAATTTTAGGCTTATTACATATTTTGTTTTGTCTTCATTTACTTATAGGTTGATCTGGTGTGCCTCTCTTATCAGTGTTGAAGTGAGTTTCTCAATGTCTTCTTGATTACTTCCAAGAACAGCTATATCATCTGCATATCCAAGGATTTTATGATTCATTCCAACGTGAGACCCTCTCCCCCATTTTCTTGTGATGTTGCTCTTATTACCTTCACCAGTGCTAAGTTGAACAATATCGGTGATAATCCATCTCCTTGTATTAGGACTCTTATTTGGGGTCATTTGTACATGCCTTTATCAATCTCACCAACTTGCCGGGAATTTCCAGTTCAGTCATGATTTTTCAAAGACAGCTCCTTTCCACAGAATCTTTGAAATTGATAAATAGGATGTGGAAGTCCTGAGCTACTTCCCATCATTTTTCGAGTACTTGTTTTAGGATGAAGATCTGCTCTAGCGTGCTCATTTTTCTGAATCCAGCTAGGTGGTCGCCTATTATATTCTCATAATACGAATATATCTGATTTAGTAGGATATTGGTCATTATCTTGTAGACAACCGGAAGGAGTGCTATGCCTCTGTAATTACTTCACTCATACATGAAGTCTTTCTTGAGGATAGGACAGATTAGGCCCATTTTCCAGGCCTCATGTATCCTTTCCTCTCCCCATATTTTCTGGATTAGTTGTAGTAGCTTGGCTCTTAAGTCGTCACCTCTATCTTTATTTTAAATTACTATATCATAATGTTTTATTAATTTATTATTGAAATGTTACAAATTGCTTAGACTTTAAATTAAGATTATTTTGAAAAAGCTATATTATATTTTATTAAAAACTAGCTTTACCCGGCCACGCGCTGCTGTGGCTTAGCCTGGCAAAATGAAAAAGAAAGAAAATAGAAAGCACATATGAGTAGATTAGTAGCAAAGGACATCTGTCATTTTTAAAAAGTTGGGAAACAAATTTGTCTGTAAAATGGCTTCAATTGAAACTAATTCTAATTTTTTTTTTCTCATGATTCAAATTGAACATTCATAATCATCTGAGTTGAACTTATAAAACTAAATTAAAAAAACGTATAATAGTATTGACCTACAGTAATTATAAAATTTTCGATTAATCAATAAAAAAAATAAAAAAATAAATGCTTGCCGACGTTCGGTAGTGAGGAAGCAAAAGGAAACGGCCTTTTCTGAAGAGAAAGCAGTAAATGTTTAAAACTCAATAACTCTGCAACGAACCATCCGATTTCGATGATTTTTTTTTATTTTGTCGGCAAATCAGGAATCTTTCAAATAAATGTGGGTATTATCAGTCAAAAATGTGTACTTTTTTAGTTATCGTCAAATAAAATATTGAATGCATCATAACATTTTTCAGCTTGTTTTCGGGAAAGTATGTTATACACATAAATTAAAAGGGTTTCAAGGGAAAGACTTTAGCCAAGTTTCGTTAAAATCGGTAAAGCCGTTTTGGCACTATAGTTTATAGCGACACATTTTTTGCGGCTTGGAACAGAAAAACATTTACATTTTTATTTTTTTTACATATATAAAATTATCGTAAGACAGAAGTACTATGCCAGAAACCTTCCCAGGAGTGTACGGAACAACTTCCCAAAGTTTCATGGCGATCGGTTGAATGGTTTAGTAATGCACTAAGGACAAACAGACGGACAGACAGACATACATTCATTTATAAATATATAGATATTAGTAATAAGTAATAAATTAGAATACGTTTAAATACTTTTTTTCTATTATATCACACCACTGTAAAAAAATGCAGAATTTGAGAAAAAAAAACATTTAAAAATAATATTAATTTTATTTTTAAATAGAATAAAGTTGACAGACAGAACACAAAGTGTCAGATTTGAAGCAACTGTTCAATATAGACAAATTCGAAGGTAGTAAATGCATTTTTCATTTAATGTATTTTTTGTTTTTTGTATATGATTTGTCATTTTAATATTGATATCAGCTTTGATTATATTCTGCTTATTTAGTCTTTTTCATATGTTCTTTACCTTTCTTGTGTCAGGGAAATATTTTATTTCAGGGGTTTTATTTTATTTACAGAACAAATTATTTTTGTATTCGTACTTTAAACTTATAGTTTAACATATTAGGTGATATTTGAACAAATGATAGTTCAATTGTTTTTTCCTATGTTCATAATAATTTTATTTAATAATTTAACATTTGCCTTGCAGTTATTTAGAGATTGGAGTAAGAAAGTTAATTCCATCTGCAGTCACTGGGACATAGTGTTACATCCTAAAGTTGCCTGTTAATCTGTATACATTATACTAACAAAGTTTAACATCTAGCAATAAAATTTAGTCTCATCTGTAAACCCTAATGTTAATCATATTGTGCATTGATAGACCATTCATATAACCTTGTGATTATATTAAGAGAGCAAATCAATACAGAATAAAGGTGAAAATAGTAATCATGTATTAACAAACCTAAATTTTACTTTAATATTTGAGTTTCTAGAGATTTTCTATACTTAAATAATTACCAAATGCTAAAGCAATACGCAGCTGTTCATTCCTCGTTGAAGGCATCATTGGTATCATGATATTAAAAGCTACCTTGATTATTGGCACACATTGAGATACATTAGCACAAGACAGGTGACCCAAGGTCATCAAGAGGTGTGGATTTGGGTCGCAGCCGGGCTGTATCTTGGGAATAAGTGCACTTAGGACCTAAAGTGAATAAATTTATAAGAAAACAAAAACTGACAGCACTTAAAGTTTTATAATAAATTTACAGCCAAATTAATAATAATTAACTACATTTAAAAATGTTATTTATTCAAATGGGGCAACTCCTGTCCCCCTAATAGCGGACAAATTGCCATTTTACTAATTATTCAACTGTTCATTTAATTGTACTACTCTTTGCTCAAATTGTATAACTGTAATTTACATGTATTCTGTGGTTTAGATTGTTTTATTTTTTATCAACATAAAATAAATGGAACAAAATCACAGTTTGGACAAATTTTTAATTTAATTAAAAATCTATATATAATATAGGTATAAGGTATACCTTATTGCCAATTTATAATATTATATAATTATTCTTATTGCCAATCTTTGATCTTAATATATATACAATTTTTTGTCCAGCTTCATGTAAGCCCAACATCAATTTGAGCCTTAATCTATAATTTTTCATTGTACATTATATTGTGCTCTCTTTTCTATTTCATAATGGTTGAAATGTCAAGATAAAAAAAAAACTGCTGTCACCTAGGTGAAGTAAAACTACCACCTTCAGATGAATATCCGACTGAAATTAATAATTAATATTTAATTATTAAATGTGTTGCTTTTATGCTAGAGCTTGCAATAATGTAGTAAAATGATATTTTACTTGTAAAATAAAATATCATGGTCACTAAAACGTTTTTATATAATAGAGAGAAATTAAAATATTTTTTTAATAATTAATTTTTTTTTTACGTTAACGTTAGCTCATAGTTGACATATACTACAACTATATGACAAACATTTTGTGATAAGACAACCTAATCATTTTGGTTTTCCTCACTATGACCAGTCAAAATATACTCCCTATACATCCTGTAATTCAACCTTGTTAGAATAAGAAGTATTAATAATTAACAAATATCAGATCAAAATTTGCTCTATAGATATCAGATACAGAGTAAAAACCGAGAAAAAAAATTAAGGTGGTAATGGACTGGACTCATTCATATTGAGGGGCATTAGATAACAGCAACTGAATTAGTTGTGAGAATCCTGAGGTTTGCGTTCCCTACCTAGAATCAGAATCTCTGCCTCAGATAAACTAGAGACTGGATCTTCGTGCAGTAAAATGGCGAAAAACGTGCATCAAAAAACTCAAAATGAGCAAAATCGTGCAGTAAAAACCCAAAATATGTAAAATTGTCTAATTTACACATAAAAACGTGTAAATATCTATTTTATTTAAAATATTAATACATCGAAATCTTATCAAACCTTT
Source organism: Nezara viridula (assembly GCA_928085145.1). Lineage (NCBI taxonomy): Eukaryota > Metazoa > Arthropoda > Insecta > Hemiptera > Pentatomidae > Nezara > Nezara viridula. The sequence goes on from OV725077.1 coordinate 20,425,465, forward strand.
AAAATCTGTTCAAACCTGTTAAGCTAGTGAATTAAAATATCGCATCACAAAAAAAAAATAATTCAGTCGTTATATTTTTTTTTTAAGCGTAACCTGTATTTTTTTCTATTACGGAGTAAAATTTTTGAGATGTATTTTTTCCTATTCCACAATTGATTTTTAAAAGATTTTCTTCTACATTTTCTAAAATTCCAATTGCTATATTAAGTGACAAATCCAGCTGAGTTAATATTTGTGGAAAATTTTTTATATGTGATTTTATGAATGTCAAATCGGATATTATTGATGCCGAATTCATGATATTCTATAATTCACTTCAAATCCGGAAGGAATACTGAAGGACTAAAAGAAAGAGTGAGAATACAAGTCAAAATAAGGAAGGCAGTTTTTTTTATTGAATTACTTCAGGAAAGTTCTTTTCTGCGAATAATCTGTTTGCACCTGTGTTTACTTCGTCCTTTTGTAACTTTAAATTCTAATCTTTGCCAGTCGCAGAATTATTTACCTTCTCCATATTTTTCTTTCTTAAATTGTAAATTCCTCATACCAGACTGAAACGACAAGAAACCGCTTGACGTTTCCGATTACTTCAACACTTACTAGACAAATGCTTTAAACTTCCAATTAATTACAAAGGACTCATATACATAACTATAATAAGGCCTATTTGGACTTAGGGAGTTGAGCTATGAGGCTCCACTAAACAATCGAATTCCTCTCATATAAAATCATTACAATCCAAAATCCTTCGTAAAATCCTCAATGCTCCCTACTTTGTTACAAATAAAACCATCTATAATGACCTTAATGTTTCTTATGTTTCAGATCTGGTCCAATCCATATACCTATCCTTCCATAATAAACTTCAGAATCATCCCAACCCTCTTGTTTCTAACCTTGCTTCCTCTTCAATTCCTGATAACCCTCCAAGGCATCTGAAAAGAAGATGGCCCTGTGATCTCCTAATGTAGACATATCATTAGAGTGCTACCGTTGGATAGTTACTCAACAAGTGTTTTCACGTTATTTTATCCAAATGTTCAAATTTACTAAATGCATTTCTTTAATACAGTTGTAAATATCATTAAGAAATAATTAAAAAAAAAAAAATTGTAAATTTAATATGGACAAGATAATACAATAAAAAAGGAAATATTTACACACGCATATATATTTTTATTCATACATCATTTAATTTACCACAAAATATACAACAATGTGCAATTTAATGCAGCAAAAATCAAAATCGTGCAATTTAAGCCAAAAATGGCAAAACTTGTAATTTTGTGCAAAATAAAATTTAAATGTGTTATTCTACAGATCCTGAAATGGATAGATACTCGGATCCAGAGTTTTTACACGAAAACAAAAAAAAATGTGCATAACATGGGAATCCGGTCTCGAATGATGACCAATGGCTCTGCTTAAAGATGCCAAATTTTACAGGACTGTGTCTCATGAGGTGGTGTAATTCTTAGCAAGGTTATTGAGAGAGAAGGTCTGAAGGATCCAAAGGAAATACCTTCCATTGAAAATCGATCATTCCAGAAGCTGGAAGAGGAAACTCAGAGAGAATAAAATAGGAGAATAGAACCGGCAATGGTTGATGACTCTAAAAGGGGCTGCGATGAGAAATTACTTTCCCACTGTCAGGTAAAGACTGTTAGACTCACTGATTCTCATAGGCATAGGGTTTCCGAATAAATCTCGATAAGCGTGGTTTAAATTAAATAATTAATCCCCTGCACCTAAGTTGTGGGTGCTGGAGCCTGCTGAGCACGATCTTTCTTTATTAATGACCAAGGAGAAGTACTCTTAACTTCAAGAACTTTACACATGAATGAAGAGAAATCTGATGCATTTCTCTCTGTGAAATAAAGGAGCTGCAACTGGGAGACCACAGGAATGAGGAAAGGCAACAGAAAAAAATGGCTTATCTTGATGAAATAAGAAAAAAGTAAACTGTGTTCATAGTTAATGATAAAATAAGTGAACTGTGTAATATCATATATAAATTCCACAGGAATAACATCCTACTGCTGTAAACACTTATATGGATTAAAAGGCAGTGCAGAATTTGTAAATAAATAAATAAGAATATTTATCAAAAAAGAAGCACTTTCCATAATTGATATTTTATTGGTTTGGATAGAGGGGCATATGGGTGTGAATAGTTCTTTCAACAACTTATATATTTCAGCTCTGTAAAAGCCCTTTAATAACGCAGGTGGTTTACTGTATTATACCTAGATCTACTATCACAAAACAATTTTTGAATAGAAAACAAAACAATAATTATGATACACTTGGAAGATTTGATATTACACTTATATTTTGTTGAAAAAGGAAAAAAAAAATCTTTATAGGAGTACCTCTCGACAGTGATTAGTTCCAATTGCTATTAAAATACTGCTAAGCACACCTTGGGTCATCTGGGAATTTTCAGTCTTTAACATTTCTTCAACACTAAAGTCTATTAACTTAGAAACCATTTCTTCACTCAATTTGTTTTTGTTGTCTTGGGCGACAGATTCCAATACATTCAGTAATACCATATTGTGGTTAGGAGAAAGCTAGAAATAATTACATATTTATTCAATGCTGACAATTTTTCTTTCAATATTAATATTAAGTTAGTTATTCAGAGTAAAACTTTGTTATACCAGGAAACAAATATCATTAATGTATAATTAGTTAATATATTATGAATGGAAAAAAAAAGAAGAAAATAACTTGAATCCAATAAAACATTTTTATTTATAATACTTAAATCAAAATTCATGAATTAAATTACTAATCAATTACAGGTTTTTGGTCTGCTGTAACACATAAACACTTAACAGGTGTTTAAGCTGTCAGCTATCAGCTGCCATATAACAAAAATGATTTGGTGCCAATAAAAGTAAATTAATAACAAATACTCACCCTACCCTTCTTTTCTTTATATAAACATATCTTAAGCACAACTTCATCTGTGCGTTCCTTAGCTAATTTTTGGAGGGCTTTACATACTGCTTCTCTCACAATATTTTCAGCATCGCCTGAGGTATCCAGCAGGGTTTCTAAAACAACTTTAAGGAAGGAATGATTCTTGTTAAGTAAATACAATATCTCGTGCCCAGATAAACAATACAAACTACGTAAGTTCACAGAGTGTGAAATTATTTTATATTCATTTAAAGGCTACTAATAGAAAAACAAATGTTAGTTTCAAATAAAAAAAATAAAAAATAAATGTAACATTCCACAAGGATGCAAATTAATAATTAACCTTTCGAATACCATGGATCTCATGAGAAGCTAGCTAATTGCCATGGCGGTCATTTTGGAATATCTAACTATTTTTTCACTTTCAATCTCACAATAATGAACAAAAAAATAAATAAAACTTGGATCTTCCACATGTTTTGAAGTGCTGATAATGAATTCCCTATTTAACTTTGGTTTCCCTCTTGCGTATTCTCACAGATAAATAAAAATTATATTTATTTATTTTCTTTTTAGATTGTGAGCTCTTTGATGAAAATAATTTATGTTTTAGCATATTTTCAACTTTGAAGTCTAGCATATTTCCAGAGTTTGACTAACCAACACCCTTTGCTCCTAGTAAGTTATAAATAGTAATAGAGGTCCAAGATATAAAAAAAAAAGTGTTTATATTCACCAACAATTTTATTGTAAAAAGGAACTAACAGTTGAGTTAATTTTCAATTGTTAAATAAATGAAAAACATTGAGCTGAGATTAACTAAGTTTTTAATGAATTTGGTCCCTGGTTTTTTTACAGAGAGTTTATGATACTAGAGTTGGGAACAGTAATTCACTCCTTTCTCTTGTAATATAAAGGAATTAAAATAAGAGAATTGCACATAGCTAATTAATCATTTAATCCTGATTTAAACCAATACATAAATTGCTTTTTATTTTATTTCTATAAGGAAAGATTTTTTAACTTTTATTTTTGGGAGAATGAAGTTGTTTTCAACATTGAGGAAAAGTATTCAGCAAAATCTTGGGAAATCAGATACCTTTGCATCCTTGGTCTTTCCTAATTTGAATATTTTCTAGTATGATAGATGCTATGTGTTTTTGCAACTACTGTAATTAATATTACTTAATAAATTATGAATATATTAGAATTTATTTATGTTGGAATTTTCGACTTTCACAAACTTTCGGCTAGTTATTTCAATTAAAATTGGAACCCAAATTTTAATTCACTGCTTTTGACTTCCGCTTGCTCAAAAGGGCTAAACAAACCTTTTCTCTATTCATTTTCAGCTGAGGATTTGGTCACTTCAGAATACAGGACAGTCTCAAAAATGCGAACCCTAAGTAATCCAAAACTCCTGGTAATCCGAAAAATAACAAAAAACAAAGAGTTAAAGTAGACTTACGAGAGTTTCTCATTACATATTATGTAATGAAATTGCTTCATGGGGTAGTATCGAAATTGTACCGTTGTGTCTCTAAACCAAAATAAAATTAAAATTAGGCAGTCATTCATAAGTTGAGAAATCTCTTTATATATGTTTTTTGCAGCAGATATCACGAGGGTCTCCAATTAATAGAGAATTTTATAAGGACGACAAAACAGATTTTAATGCCAGTTTTAAAAGTAGATATGGAATAAGTTTTTATATTAATTTTTATTTTACTAGAAAATTTCTTTACACCCATTTTATTTTTTTTTTAGTGTATGAATGAATATGTGCAACACCAAATAATTTAAAAAAAAAATGTGACAAATATTTAATTTTTGACAAATGGTGCCAAATCAACAAAAAAAGAATGTAAAAATAAAAATATTACTCAGATGATGGGAAAATTGTCCCAAAACGTAAGAGACAAAAAGCATAAATAAAAAAATATGAAGAAGATTGGAAGTTTTATTGCCTAAAATATGAAAAAATTATAAACGTAAGCTTCCTAATAAAAAAGAAAAATAAGAAGATAACCATTTTATTTTTTATTACAGATAAAACATAGGAACAACAATGAGCTATTTAAAACTTGCTTAGAGTGGGCAATTAGATACAACGTCAACTAGCAAAGCCTGGTACATCTAAGGATTTTGAGAGATCAGATGTTTTCTTTAGCAATTAAATCCGAGCCTTTCAGTTCAAGTACTTTCAGAGATATTTTGTTGGTTTGCAATGTGTTCATGTTTAATTGATAATACATATATTTTCATTACCTTGTGCATTTTTTTCATCATTTTAAATTTAACCTATGATAATCCGGATAGACCTTGCAATCTACGTGTACGGATTATCAAGACCGTCCTGTATTTATGAACATAATCAGCCACTCAGATTTTCATTTATAGAATGATCATGAGATCTTGTCCCCACCCATCTAAGTGGAGCAAGCTTTGTAAAGCAGTAGTGCAAAATAATGATTGAATACTCTCAGCTTTGTTTGAAAAGGTATCACTAGTGTTTTACAGTAGGTACTGGTTTACAACTGTCATGCCTGTTTGACTGATGGGTCCAAATCACAACACAACCATGATTTATAAAATCTCTCATTAAAATTTGGGTATTTAAACCAGTAATGGCTAGTTTCAGCATTCCACGAGCAGTCTAATTGGTGTGACTAAGGTCTATCTGCCAACCAGATGTGACAGAACATTACAAAAATAAATATATTCGAAATGTCTTCTTTTAAAACTAAACATATAACAACAAAACTCATATAACAAGAGTTTGGATAAGATGTGTTCTTTCCATAAGGTATTAATTAATTAAGATGATGATTCTTTATGACAATACTGGTTACAGAATGAAAGTACTAATTCATCAAAAAAGCTTTTATTTGAAGTAATAAAGGATATGTCTATAACAATGTGCAGTTGTCCATCAGACAAATAGTTCATGTTAATGATTAATGTCAATATTACTTGGTCTTGGAATTAGAGTTTCAACCCAAATGGAGATAACACACAATGCACATAGGTACTCAAAACACTTACCCACAAATGGAGGTTTAATTTCCTCCATACTGATGTAACAGATAATACACTAAATATCAACAAACATAATAAGTTATGTAATCTGGTCGTGGATGAGAGGTTTCCCTTTATCAGATAACAGGGTGCAGAAGTGTCGTCATCTATTAACGAATAGATCAACCACCATCCCTCCAGAGTGATAATAATAGTTATTTTTTCCGCCAAAAGAAAGCACTAAATGTATAATGCCTTTCCGAACTTTATAATAAACTTCTTATTTATTATTGCTTATTCCGTTTTAAAGTTTTGTAATTAAATTTACAGAGTGTATCTACCTGTTTACAGTTTAGATAGGAAGGTAACAACAGTACCTAAATACTAATTCTAACTTTAAACAATAAAATATCCGTTTTTTTTTTTATGTTTTACCATGAGTGTGTCTAGAGGAGAGCAAGGTGGCGAAGCTGCTCTTTCCATTCCCAACTTTAAAATGTTTAAAATAAATTATCAATGAATATTAACAAGAAATGTCTGAAAAAAATATTAACTGCAAAAGATTTGTCAGCATTTCACCATTCAAGATGAAACTAGTTACGAAATAAATAGTACTGACATCTAAGATAATTTAACCGGTTAATAGAAATGTTGACTTACTTATATCTAATTTGAAATTAAAAATTTATATCTTCTAATCTCGGCCCCACCAAAGGGAATAGCAGTAGAGCCGATAGCCGATCTAGAACAAAATTCATTGAGCATAGTTTTCCTATGAAAATCACGTATTCGACACACATAAAACTTTTAAAGTCCTAATTAAGTCAAGTATAAATTTAATTTATGTCGAAAATTCAATTTTTTAGAAAATAGAAATTTAAAATCAGAATTCCTAGAAATTAAAAAAAAAAATAATGTAATCTCTCTCCGAAACCTTATAAACATCATTAGAAAGCTCACTCTTTGGATGAAATCCCACATAATCTCTTCCACAATGCAATATACATTTCCCTTTTATTTATTTCGTTTTTTTTTTTGTTTTTTTTTCCAACATTGCCTACACAATCTGCAAATATTTGCCCCCTTCAAGAATCCATAACCCCGTAAAAATGTACTCCCTCAAAATTTTGTTTATTTATTAAATACAGATCCTTTCTGGGCATCTCGACTATATTATACCTTGTAATATCGGCTCATTTTGGAAGCAAGGAGAAACACATTATTCGGTCTCCGTGTTTCCTCTAAACATCGAGAAGGCCGGTAGTTTTCATCAATTGTTATCAGTTCTAGAAAATATACTGCAGCTATGACACATGTCTCTAAATAAAAAGATAAATCATTTCCTGAGCATTTATCCAACGCTCATTTATTTTTTATGTAAATAGGGCTACATTGTCTTTCAAACCTGTATCAGTTTTATTATATAAGTCATAACGTTTTCATAATCGTTTGAAATAATTAAAAAACAACAATAGTACTTAGAGCAAATATGTGCAAAATTTGATGATCGTTTTTTGAAAAAATGAAAAAAAAAATCTAAAAATGAAAAAACAAAATTGTAGCAGCGGGATAACGGGAACGGTATGTTATTTACTTGTAAGTGTTGTTTCATCTCTCTTCTGAGGACCATGTCGCTGGCCCGGCACCTACGGAATTTCGAGTTGAAACCTGTGCCAATATTTAGTACCTAATTTGTACTAATTTGTACCTCAAAAATTAGAATTTGTACCCCTCAAGAACCGGAGATATAACGCTCGTAAAAGTGCCGGGCCAGCGACATGGTCAAATAACGTATTGGTTTTCGAGTTGAAACCTATGCCAATATTTAGTACATAATCTGTACTAATTTGTACACCAAAAATTAGAATTTGTACCCCTCAGGAACCGGAGATATAAAGCTCGAAAGAGTGCCTGAACCGGAAGTTCCATCTCCCTGGCCGACACCAATGGATTTTCGAGTTGAAACTTATGCCAATATTTAGTACATAATTTGTACTAATTTGTACGCCAAAAATTAGAATTTGTACCCCTCAGGAACCGGAGATATAAAGCTCGAAAGTCCGATACCGGAAGTTCCATCTCCCTGGCCGACACCAATAGATTTTCGAGTTGAAACTTATGCCAATATTTAGTACATAATTTGTACTAATTTGTACACCAAAAATTAGAATTTGTACCCCTCAAGAACCGGAGATATAAAGCTCGAAAGTCCGATACCGGAAGTTCCATCTCCCTGGCCGACACCAATAGATTTTCGAGTTGAAACTTATGCCAATATTTAGTGCCTACTTTGTACTAATTTTTACACCAAAAATTAGAATTTGTACCTCTCAGGAACCGGAGATACAAAGCTCGAAAGAGTGCCTGGACCGGAAGTCCCATCTCCCTTGCCGACACCAATGGATTTTCGAGTTGAAACTTATGCTAATATTTATTGCCTAATTTGTACACCAAAAATTAAAATTTGTACCCCTCAGGAACCGGAGATATAAAGCTCGAAAGAGGCCCGGGACCGAAAGTCCCATCTCCCTGGCCGACACCAATGGATTTTCGAGTTGAAACTCATGCCAATATTTAGTACATAATTTGTACTAATTGATACACCAAAAATTATAATTAGTACCCCTCAGGAACCGGAGATGTAGGACCATGTCGCTGGCCCGGCACCTACGGAATTTCGAGTTGAAACCTGTGCCAATATTTAGTACCTAATTTGTACTAATTTGTACCTCAAAAATTAGAATTTGTACCCCTCAGGAACCGGAGATATAAAGCTCGAAAGAGTGCCGGGACCGGAAATACCATCTCCCTGGCTGACACCAATGGATTTTCGAGTTGAAACCTATGCCAATATTTAGTACCTAATTTGTACTAATTTGTACCTCAAAAATTAGAATTTGTACCCCTCAGGAACCGGAGATATAAAGCTCGAAAGAGTGCCGGGACCGGAAATACCATCTCCCTGGCTGACACCAATGGATTTTCGAGTTGAAACTTATGCCAATATTTAGTACATAATTTGTACTGATTTGTACACCAAAAATTAAAACCTGTACCCCTCAGGAACCGGAGATATAAAGCTCGAAAGAGTGCCGGGACCGGAAATACCATCTCCCTGGCCGACACCAATGGATTTTCGAGTTGAAACTTATGCCAATATTTAGTACATAATTTGTACTGATTTGTACCTCAAAAATTAAAACCTGTACCCCTCAGGAACCGGAGATATAAAGCTCGAAAGAGTGCCGGGACCGGAAATACCATCTCCCGTGCCGACACCAATGGATTTTCGAGTTGAAACCTATGCCAATATTTAGTACATAATTTGTACTAATTTGTACCTCAAAAAATAGAATTTGTACCCCTCAGGAACCGGAGATATAAAGCTCGAAAGTCCGCTACCGGAAGTTCCATCTCCCTGGCCGACACCAATGGATTTTCGAGTTGAAACCTATGCCAATATTTAGTACATGATTTGTACACAAAAAATTAGAATTTGTACCCCTCAGGAACCGGAAATATAGGACCATGTCGCTGGCCCGGCACCTACGGAATTTCGAGTTGAAACCTATGCTAATATTTAGTACCTAATTTGTACTAATTTGTACCTCAAAAATTAGAATTTGTACCCCTCAGGAACCGGAGATATAAGACCATGTCGCTGGCCCGGCACCTACGGAATTTCGAGTTGAAACCTATGCTAATATTTAGTACCTAATTTGTACTAATTTGTACCTCACAAATTATAATTTGTACCCCTCAGGAACCGGAGATATAAAGCTCGAAAGAGTGCCGGGACCGGAAGTTCTATTTTTCTTGTCCCACACCAATGGAATATCTTGTTGAAACCTATGCCAATATTTAGTACCGATTTGTATAACAAAATTTACAATTTCAGTGGGGGTAACATTTTTGTTTGTAGAATGCAAATAATTTGACAAATAAAATATTCAAGATTGATACAAGAATTACGATGTTTCTTATAGTTAAAAAAAATCGTGACTATTGGCTAGTCATGAAATAAAAATAAATAAGAGATAACAGTCAATACAAACATAAAATAGTTTGAGTGAAGGTATTCAATAGTTAGATAAATAATGTTTGCAATACAGACAATAGTAATGAATTGACGTGGTAAGTAGTAACGCAGGCGGATCTACGGGGGTAATGTAATAAAATGGTAAAATGTAACCATGTTCTACAGAAAAGAATATTAAAAACTATTCTTGTTCGTGTAATTACATTTAATAGGACTTTAAGAACCACTTAAGTACCATTTGATATAGGTAGTTAATTTATTTTTTATTTGTTCTAATTAATTATTGTTATATTTAGATTAAAAAATTTTTTCGGGCTGAAGCCCCCCCCCAAAATTAAATCCTAAATTCCCTAGTGAGTAGTAACATATGTCTTACCATATATTAAGAATAACAATGTTGATTTAAAAAAAAAATTTATATTAAGGATTACATAGCACTAACAGTGTAAGTATAAATATTTGTGATTAGTAATTGGTTGACTGTCGTGGATAATGAAGAGAAGAATAGTTGGGGTGTTCAGTCAAAAAGAAAGGCAAAAAATAAATTATAATATTTATTTTTTGTTTAAAAAAAAAATAAATATTATAATTTATTTTTTGCCTTCCTTTTTGACTGAGCACCCCAACTATTCTTCTCTTCATTATAAATATTTGTGTGCCTTTTGATAGTAATTTGTATAAGTATTAAATTTCACAATTTTTTATTTCTCTAAATATTCACATTTAAGCGTTTTAAAAAACGAATCTAATTTGCGTTTTCGTTATAAAAAATTCCTTGACAAAGTTTATTGAAAGCGCCTTTCGATATTGTATATTTTTTTATAAAAATAAAACTCATTTAATAGAATAGTCGATATTTTTTTCTTATCTTGCACAAGTATTAATAGATCCTTACAAAAATAGATTTAAACGGAAGTCAGCCTCCGTGAATCTCATTAAAGGATCTGACCCTTGGTTTACCTGAAAAGGGTTTGGGACAACTCACACTCACCAAAACAACAACCTTTTTTTTTCGTCAACGTTTTTTTTTTTTTTTTGCGACAATCTTTTTATTTTTTTTTATTTTGGGATCCAATAAGTGTGTAGATTTGTGTAATTGGGTATTTTTTTTTTAGTTCAAATATATTTTTGTTACATTATGTACTTTCAGTTGAGAAAGTTCTACAAATGTGCTAATGTTATGAAGGTCGTCTGCCCTCTCCTTTTTGTTTAATATAACAAATATATCACATATTCAAGATTTTTTTTTTATAGATATTTTCAAGTATATATCATAGGTAAAAAAAAAAAAATTAATAAATAAAAATTCCTACAGTTATACAAACATATAAACAAATTGATTTTAAACACTCAATATTATATTTGTTCGTTTCACTATAATTATGTTAAATTTTAATACACAATAAAAACTTCCGCTATTTCTTTTTTTTATCCATTACTCCTCCCCATTACAATTTTAAGTCAGCGCCTGTGCACACAAGTACAATGAGATAGTTTTTGAACAATATGTTTTTAATAAAGTGTATTTTAGATACTTTTTTTTTTTAACTTAAAAATAACTTTATAAATTTACGTTCAGTTAGGACATTTGATTTAATTTTCCTGGAAACATGTGGTTTTCTTTTTATGTATTTTTTTTTTATCTTCATCCACGCATATCTTCATTTAAAAATAAGGTAATTCAATAGTCTACTTTACCATTTCTCCCAAAAATTAATTGGTTGAAACAAAATGAGCTAGTTTATCAGTCTAGGGTGGATGGTTTAGTTAACCGTTTATCTGTAAATGAGCATTCGGTAGAAGATTTGATGGAAATTCTCTCAAATATCATCAAGAGGTCTGCTAATTATAATCCTTATCCAAGGTCAGTATATAAAAGGAAAAATCCATGGTTTGATAAGGAGTGTTTACAGGCTAGAAAGATGTCATTTATAAGTTTAAAGTTATTTAGAAAAACTTCGTCCCCTCCCAATAAATTACAGTATTTAAATTGAAATAGTACTTATAAAAGTCTATGTTTATTAAAAAAAGAAGAAATATTATATATATTCTGTCCAACGTCTGAATAAGGTTAATAACAGTACAGAATTTCGGGAACTTGTAAAAGTATTTAGAAAAAGTAATTACTTTTTTCTAATACTAAAAAGTAATTACATTGGTCTGTAGGTAATATATCATTACAAGATTGGCTTATGCGCTTTAAAACTCTCTACAACCCTCCGTTAATTTCAAACAGAATTTTATACCTTAAACCTGATATTACCAATGCTATTTTAGATAGACCCTTCTCTCTTGTGAGTCACTAGCGGGTCCAGAATTTAATTTTGGGGAGGGCTTCAGCCCGAAAGCTTTTTTTTTCATATACATATAACGATAATTACTTTGGAAAAAAAGAAGGAAACTAAATATCTATATGAAATGGTGTTTAAGTGATTCATTAAGTCCTTTAAAATGTAATTACACGAACAATAATACTTTAAGATATAATTTTTTAATATATTTTTCCATAAAACATGGTTATATTTTACCATTTTGGGAGGGGCTTCAGCCCGAAAGCCTCCTCCCGTAGATCCACCCGTGTTGTGAGTTGAAAGCGGTTTTGGGTAACTCCAAAAATAACAAGGCACCAGGAAGTGATAGGATCCTTTATGAATTTTACAAGTATGCTCCCAATTCCTTTTTAAACATTTGTTGGCTACATTTAATAGAATTTTTAAAATGGGCTATGTCCCTTTAACATTTAAAAATCCATTATCCCATTACATATAAAAAGAGTATACAAATTTGGCTTCTAATTACAGAGGAATCTCCTTCATTAATGCAATTGCCATGTTATATAGGGGCTTGATTTTGGCTAGATGTCTGGACTTGATTGATGAAAACAATATAACCAAAGAAGCTCAGGCTTGTTTTAGAAAAAAAGATTCAACAATCGATAACATATTCACATTAATGAGTCTAATTAAATTAAAATTACAAAAGAAAAGAGAAAAAGTGTATGCATTTTTTTTTTAGATTTTTCTACAGCATTTGATAGTGTGCAACGTTATAGTCTAATTTATAAATTATATCACCCAGGATTTTCATCTAATTAAATCAATTAAAAGTTTGCCTAGCGATACTAATGCTTCAGTTTGGGGTTTGGATGGTTTGGCGAAACCATTTAGTATGGAATCGGGTGTAAGACAAGGTTGTTTGCTTAGTCCGATTCTATTTTCTTTATATATAAATGATTTGGAAGAAAACTTAGATGGTGGTATTTGTGTAGAGAAAAATTGTAAAATTAAGTATCTAGCTTTTGCGGATGATATTGTTCTCCTTTCTTCACATCCAGTGACATTACAGAGTAATATAAATTTACTAGATGAATACTGTAAAAATGGAATCTGAGAATAAATCTCGAAAAATCTAAAATGTTGGTCTTTCACAATGGTGGTATGTCATCACGTAAATCAAAATGGTTCATGGGCTAAAAAAGTATAGACGTAGTTCAACAGTACAAATACTTAGGAACAGTTCTCACGCCTACTCTCTCAATGTCCGAACATCTGGCAGAAAAACTGTAGAAAGCCAAGGTGGGTTTGAATTTGATTTAGCGCCAGTTTATCGAAAACAAAGACATAGCTATACCCAAAAAGTTGTAAGTATTTAATTCCGTTTGTAGGGCAGTGATGTGCTATGGAGCACAAATTTGGAGTGAGGTGGGGTAAGTTATGAAGCCGTGGAAAGACTACTAAGATTCTTTCTTAAAAAATTATTTAAATACCAAAGTATACTCCAACACATTTTATTCACTTTGAGACTAAAATAGATCCGTTATAACAATTTTGAATCTTTCACCACATAGATATCCAAAAATATGAACACTACAAATAATTAAAAAAGAAATTTCATAGTTTAGGGATTTACTTAATCTGATAGAACTGCTTGGATTAAATTTCAACTTAAAACGATCTAACTGTGATGATATTAAACTACGGAAAGCTAATTTATATTCACTAAGAACTCGAATTCAGAAAGACATATATAGTCAATATGTAATTAAAGTTCAGAATCCTAAAACTTTCACTTTTTATCCTCATATAACTTCAGTAAATTATAACGATGACAAAAGCTCATTGAAGGTGATCAGATGGGTAATTAAGATTAGAGCTGATGTTTTGAACTTAAATTATAAACACTTCAAGCAAATAAATAATAATTGTAGCATGTGTAATACAAGCGAAACAGAAGATCTCTATCACTTCCTGGCTGCTTGAACTATTTATGAAATTTTTTTACACAAATTTTTGGTGTACAAATTAGTACAAATCATGTACTAAATATTGGCATAAGTTTCAACTCGAAAATCCATTGGTGTCGGCCAGGGAGATGGAACTTCCGGTCCCGCCACTCTTTCGAGCTTTATATCTCCGGTTCCTGAGGGGTACAAATTATAATTTTTGGTGTACAAACTAGTACAAATTACGTACTAAATATTGGCATAAGTTTCAACTCGAAAATCCATTGGTGTCGGCCAGGGAGATGGAACTTCCGGTCCCGCCACTGTTTCGAGCTTTATATCTCCGGTTCCTGAGGGGTACAAATTCTAATTTTTGAGGTACAAATTAGTACAAATTAGGTACTAAATATTGGCATAGGTTTCAACTCGAAATTCCGTAGGTGCCGGGCCAGCGACATGGTCCTATATCTCCGGTTCCTGAGGGGTACAAATTCTATTTTTTGAGGTACAAATTAGTACAAATTATGTACTAAATATTGGCATAAGTTTCAACTCGAAAATCCATTGGTGTCGGCCAGGGAGATGGAACTTCCGGTCCCGCCACTCTTTCGAGCTTTATATCTCCGGTTCCTGAGGGGTACAAATTCTAATTTTTGAGGTACAAATTAGTACAAATTAGGTACTAAATATTGGCATAGGTTTCAACTCGAAATTCCGTAGGTGCCGGGCCAGCGACATGGTCCTATATCTCCGGTTCCAGAGGGGTACAAATTCTAATTTTTGGTGTACAAATTAGTATAAATTATGTACTAAATATTGGCATAAGTTTCAACTCGAAAATCCATTGGTGTCGGCCAGGGAGATGGAACTTCCGGTCCCGCCACTCTTTCGAGCTTTTTATCTCCGGTTCCTGAGGGGTACAAATTCTATTTTTTGAGGTACAAATTAGTACAAATTATGTACTAAATATTGGCATAAGTTTCAACTCGAAAATCCATTGGTGTCGGCCAGGGAGATGGAACTTCCGGTCCCGCCACTCTTTCGAGCTTTTTATCTCCGGTTCCTGAGGGGTACAAATTCTAATTTTTGAGGTACAAATTAGTACAAATTATGTACTAAATATTGGCATAAGTTTCAACTCGAAAATCCATTGGTGTCGGCCAGGGAGATGGAACTTCCGGTCCCGCCACTCTTTCGAGCTTTATATCTCCGGTTCCTGAGGGGTACAAATTCTGATTTTTGAGGTACAAATTAGTACAAATTAGGTACTAAATATTGGCATAGGTTTCAACTCGAAATTCCGTAGGTGCCGGGCCAGCGACATGGTCCTATATCTCCGGTTCCAGAGGGGTACAAATTCTAATTTTTGGTGTACAAATTAGTATAAATTATGTACTAAATATTGGCATAAGTTTCAACTCGAAAATCCATTGGTGTCGGCCAGCGAGATGGAACTTCCGGTCCCGCCACACTTTCGAGCTTTTTATCTCCGGTTCCTGAGGGGTACAAATTCTATTTTTTGAGGTACAAATTAGTACAAGTTATGTACTAAATATTGGCATAAGTTTCAACTCGAAAATTCATTGGTGTCGGCCAGGGAGATGGAACTTCCGGTCCTGCCACTCTTTCGAGCTTTATATCTCCGGTTCCTGAGGGGTACAAATTATAATTTTTGGTGTACAAATTAGTACAAATTATTTACTAAATATTGGCATAGGTTTCAACTCGAAAATCGATACGTTATTTGACCATGTCGCTGGCCCGGCACTTTTACGAGCGTTATATCTCCGGTTCCTGATGGGTACAAATTCTAATTTTTGAGGTACAAATTAGCACAAATTAGGTACTAAATATTGGCATAGGTTTCAACTCGAAATTCCGTAGGTGCCGGGCCAGCGACATGGTCCTATATCTCCGGTTCCTGAGGGGTACAAATTCTAATTTTTGGTGTACAAATCAGTACAAATTATGTACTAAATATTGGCATAAGTTACAACTCGAAAATGCATTGGTGTCGGCCAGGGAGATGGAACTTCCGGTCCCGGCACTCTTTCGAGCTTTATATATCCGGTTCCTGAGGGGTACAGGTTTTAATTTTTGGTGTACAAATTAGTACAAATCA
Organism: Nezara viridula; assembly: GCA_928085145.1. Lineage (NCBI taxonomy): Eukaryota > Metazoa > Arthropoda > Insecta > Hemiptera > Pentatomidae > Nezara > Nezara viridula. Next base: position 20,441,794 of record OV725077.1, read on the forward strand.
TGTACTAAATATTGGCATAAGTTTCAACTCTCAAATCCATTGGTGTCGGCCAGGGAGATGGAACTTCCGGTAGCTGACTTTCGAGCTTTATATCTCCGGTTCCTGAGGGGTACAGGTTTTAATTTTTGGTGTACAAATTAGTACAAATCATGTACTAAATATTGGCATAAGTTTCAACTCTCAAATCCATTGGTGTCGGCCAGGGAGATGGAACTTCCGGTAGCTGACTTTCGAGCTTTATATCTCCGGTTCCTGAGGGGTACAGGTTTTAATTTTTGGTGTACAAATTAGTACAAATCATGTACTAAATATTGGCATAAGTTTCAACTCTCAAATCCATTGGTGTCGGCCAGGGAGATGGAACTTTCGATAGCGGACTTTCGAGCTTTATATCTCCGGTTCCTGAGGGGTTCTAATTATAATTTTTGGTGTACAAATTAGTACAAATCATGTACTAAATATTGGCATGATTTTCAACTCGAAAATCCATTGGTGTCGGCCAGGGAGATGGAACTTCCGGTAGCGGACTTTTGAGTTTTATATCTCCGGTTCCTGAGGGGTACAAATTCTAATTTTTGGTGTACAAATTAGTACAAATCATGTACTAAATATTGGCATAAGTTTCAACTCGAAAATCCATTGGTGTCGGCCAGGGAGATGGAACTTCCGGTCCCGGCACTCTTTCGAGCTTTATATCTCCGGTTAATGAGGGGTACAAATTCTAATTTTTGAGGTACAAATTAGGTACTAAATATTGGCATAGGTTTCAACTCCAAATGCCATAGGTGCCGGGCTACCATGTCCCTGGCCCGGCACTTTTACGAGCTTTATATCTCCGGTTCCTGAGGGGTACAAATTCTAATTTTTGAGGTACAAATTAGTACAAATTAGGTACTAAATATTGGCATAGGTTTCAACTCCAAATGCCATAGGTGCCGGGCTACCATGTCCCTGGCCCGGCACTTTTACGAGCGTTATATCTCCGGTTCCTGAGGGGTACAAATTCTAATTTTTGAGGTACAAATTAGTACAAATTAGGTACTAAATATTGGCATAGGTTTCGACTCGAAATTCCATAGGTGCCGGGCCACCATGTCCCTGGCCCGGCACTTTTACGAGCGTTATATCTCCCGTTCCTGAGGGGTAAAAATTATAATTTTTGGTGTACATATTAGTACAAATTATGTACTAAATATTGGCATGAGTTTCAACTCGAAAATCCATTGGTGTCGGCCAGGGAGATGGAACTTCCGGTCCCGCCACTGTTTCGAGCTTTATATCTCCGGTTCCTGAGGGGTACAAATTCTAATTTTTGAGGTACAAATTAGTACAAATTATGTACTAAATATTGGCATAAGTTTCAACTCGAAAATCCATTGGTGTCTGGCCAGGGAGATGGAACTTCCGGTCCCGCCACTCTTTCGAGCTTTATATCTCCGGTTCCTGAGGGGTACAAATTCTGATTTTTGAGGTACAAATTAGTACAAATTAGGTACTAAATATTGGCATAGGTTTCAACTCGAAATTCCGTAGGTGCCGGGCCAGCGACATGGTCCTATATCTCCGGTTCCAGAGGGGTACAAATTCTAATTTTTGGTGTACAAATTAGTATAAATTATGTACTAAATATTGGCATAAGTTTCAACTCGAAAATCCATTGGTGTCGGCCAGCGAGATGGAACTTCCGGTCCCGCCACACTTTCGAGCTTTTTATCTCCGGTTCCTGAGGGGTACAAATTCTATTTTTTGAGGTACAAATTAGTACAAGTTATGTACTAAATATTGGCATAAGTTTCAACTCGAAAATTCATTGGTGTCGGCCAGGGAGATGGAACTTCCGGTCCTGCCACTCTTTCGAGCTTTATATCTCCGGTTCCTGAGGGGTACAAATTATAATTTTTGGTGTACAAATTAGTACAAATTATTTACTAAATATTGGCATAGGTTTCAACTCGAAAATCGATACATTATTTGACCATGTCGCTGGCCCGGCACTTTTACGAGCGTTATATCTCCGGTTCCTGATGGGTACAAATTCTAATTTTTGAGGTACAAATTAGCACAAATTAGGTACTAAATATTGGCATAGGTTTCAACTCGAAATTCCGTAGGTGCCGGGCCAGCGACATGGACCTATATCTCCGGTTCCTGAGGGGTACAAATTCTAATTTTTGGTGTACAAATCAGTACAAATTATGTACTAAATATTGGCATAAGTTACAACTCGAAAATGCATTGGTGTCGGCCAGGGAGATGGAACTTCCGGTCCCGGCACTCTTTCGAGCTTTATATATCCGGTTCCTGAGGGGTACAGGTTTTAATTTTTGGTGTACAAATTAGTACAAATCATGTACTAAATATTGGCATAAGTTTCAACTCTCAAATCCATTGGTGTCGGCCAGGGAGATGGAACTTCCGGAGCTGACTTTCGAGCTTTATATCTCCGGTTCCTGAGGGGTACAGGTTTTAATTTTTGGTGTACAAATTAGTACAAATCATGTACTAAATATTGGCATAAGTTTCAACTCTCAAATCCATTGGTGTCGGCCAGGGAGATGGAACTTTCGATAGCGGACTTTCGAGCTTTATATCTCCGGTTCCTGAGGGGTTCTAATTATAATTTTTGGTGTACAAATTAGTACAAATCATGTACTAAATATTGGCATGATTTTCAACTCGAAAATCCATTGGTGTCGGCCAGGGAGATGGAACTTCCGGTAGCGGACTTTTGAGTTTTATATCTCCGGTTCCTGAGGGGTACAAATTCTAATTTTTGGTGTACAAATTAGTACAAATCATGTACTAAATATTGGCATAAGTTTCAACTCTCAAATCCATTGGTGTCGGCCAGGGAGATGGAACTTCCGGTCCCGGCACTCTTTCGAGCTTTATATCTCCGGTTCCTGAGGGGTACAAATTCTAATTTTTGAGGTACAAATTAGGTACTAAATATTGGCATAGGTTTCAACTCCAAATGCCATAGGTGCCGGGCTACCATGTCCCTGGCCCGGCACTTTTACGAGCTTTATATCTCCGGTTCCTGAGGGGTACAAATTCTAATTTTTGAGGTACAAATTAGTACAAATTAGGTACTAAATATTGGCATAGGTTTCAACTCCAAATGCCATAGGTGCCGGGCTACCATGTCCCTGGCCCGGCACTTTTACGAGCTTTATATCTCCGGTTCCTGAGGGGTACAAATTCTAATTTTTGAGGTACAAATTAGTACAAATTAGGTACTAAATATTGGCATAGGTTTCAACTCCAAATGCCATAGGTGCCGGGCTACCATGTCCCTGGCCCGGCACTTTTACGAGCGTTATATCTCCGGTTCCTGAGGGGTACAAATTCTAATTTTTGAGGTACAAATTAGTACAAATTAGGTACTAAATATTGGCATAGGTTTCAACTCCAAATGCCATAGGTGCCGGGCTACCATGTCCCTGGCCCGGCACTTTTACGAGCGTTATATCTCCCGTTCCTGAGGGGTAAAAATTATAATTTTTGGTGTACATATTAGTACAAATTATGTACTAAATATTGGCATGAGTTTCAACTCGAAAATCCATTGGTGTCGGCCAGGGAGATGGAACTTCCGGTAGCGGACTTTCGAGTTTTATATCTCCGGTTCCTGAGGGGTACAAATTCTAATTTTTGCTGTACAAATTAGTACAAATCATGTACTAAATATTGGCTTAAGTTTTAACTCGAAAATCCATTGGTGTCAGCCAGGGAGATGGAACTTCCGGTAGTGGACTTTCGAGCTTTATATCTCCGGTTCCTGAGGGGTACAGATTCTAATTTTTAGTGTACAAATTAGTACAAATCATGTACTACATATTGACATAAGTTTCAACTCAAAAATCTATTGGTGTCGGCCAGGGAGATGGAACTTCCGGTAGCGGACTTTCGAGCTTTATATCTCCGGTTCCTGAGGGGTACAAATTCTAATTTTTGGTGTACAAATCAGTACAAATTATGTATTAAATACTGGGATAAGTTTCAACTCGAAAATCAATTGGTGTCGGCCAAGGAGATGGAACTTCCGGTCCCGGCATTCTTTCGAGCTTTATATCTCCGATTCCTGAGGGGTACAAATTCTAATTTTTGAGGTACAAATTAGTACAAATTAGGTACTAAATATTGGCATAGGTTTCAACTCCAAATGCCATAGGTGCCTGGCTACCATGTTCCTGGCCCGGCACTTTTACGAGCTTTATATCTCCGGTTCCTGAGGGGTACAAATTCTACTTTTTGAGGTACAAATTAGTACAAATTAGGTACTAAATATTGGCATAGGTTTCGACTCGAAATTCCATAGGTGCCGGGCCACCATGTCCCTGGCCCGGCACTTTTACGAGCGTTATATCTCCCGTTCCTGAGGGGTAAAAATTATAATTTTTGGTGTACAAATTAGTACAAATTATGTACTAAATATTGGCATGAGTTTCAACTCGAAAATCCATTGGTGTCAGCCAGGGAGATGGAACTTCCGGTAGTGGACTTTCGAGCTTTATATCTCCGGTTCCTGAGGGGTACAGATTCTAATTTTTAGTGTACAAATTAGTACAAATCATGTACTACATATTGACATAAGTTTCAACTCAAAAATCTATTGGTGTCGGCCAGGGAGATGGAACTTCCGGTAGCGGACTTTCGAGCTTTATATCTCCGGTTCCTGAGGGGTACAAATTCTAATTTTTGGTGTACAAATCAGTACAAATTATGTACTAAATATTGGCATAAGTTTCAACTCGAAAATCCATTGGTGTCGGCCAGGGAGATGGAACTTCCGGTCCCGGCACTCTTTCGAGCTTTATATCTCCGGTTCCTGAGGGGTACAAATTCTAATTTTTGAGGTACAAATTAGTACAAATTAGGTACTAAATATTGGCATAGGTTTCAACTCCAAATGCCATAGGTGCCGGGCTACCATGTCCCTGGCCCGGCACTTTTACGAGCGTTATATCTCCGGTTCCTGAGGGGTACAAATTCTAATTTTTGAGGTACAAATTAGGTACTAAATATTGGCATAGGTTTCAACTCCAAATGCCATAGGTGCCGGGCTACCATGTCCCTGGCCCGGCACTTTTACGAGCGTTATATCTCCGGTTCCTGAGGGGTACAAATTCTACTTTTTGAGGTACAAATTAGTACAAATTAGGTACTAAATATTGGCATAGGTTTCGACTCGAAATTCCATAGGTGCCGGGCCACCATGTCCCTGGCCCGGCACTTTTACGAGCGTTATATCTCCGGTTCCTGAGGGGTACAAATTCTAATTTTTGAGGTACAAATTAGTACAAATTAGGTACTAAATATTGGCATAGGTTTCAACTCAAAATGCCATAGGTGCCGGGCCAGCGACATGCACCTTCTCTTCTGTACCCTAATGTGAGTGTTTAAACGAACTTTGAAATTTTACTAAGCCACTTTTCAGATCAAAAAATATCTATGGAAAGAATGCTATATTACATTTTTCATATTTTGAAAGTTGTTTTTGCCCTCCTAGATCGGTAATCGGCTCCGGACGCAGCGGTGCCCAAAAGGGGCTTTCATGACGCAAATTGCGCCATAAAAGGTTTTAAGGGGGCCACATTTTTATGGGGTTTTGTATTTTTGAGAGGGGTACATTTTGATTGTGTTATGAATTTTTGGAATGAAAAGTTTCAAACCACGAGATGAGGGAAAAGCAAAGAACAGAACACTGAAAGTGTAATAGTTTATGGGTTATGATTTTTTAAATTCTACATTTAAATCCTACATAATCTTGCACAGTTTTTAAGAAGAGGGGAGCAATAAAATAGCTTGGAAGGAGGAGGAAAGAGATTTTTGCGTCATTGACCTTGGGGTGACGTGAGCATGAAGGGGAATCAGCATTGTTTTTAAGTTTACAATTTTTTTTTTTTCGTTTTTGGGCGGGGTGGCCGAATAATGGGCTAACGCGTGTGCACAGCACCGCCTGTTGTCCTGCAACCAGATAACAGATATGAGAGATTAAAAAGTACGAGGGAGATTTTAAATTCCTTGCCCTCACTCCCCGGCCCGGAAAAATCCCGTAGGGAAGGCGAGGTAGGTAAGAAGAGCGAAAAAATAAATTTACAATATTTAAATTTCTTAATTTACAATACCAATTAAGTATGTTTACATAATATTTTTGTTGTATACATTATAAAATATGAGATTGGGTTTTAGTAGTAAATTTAATATTTGACGGGCGCGTAAATTCTTCTTGGGTCCTTGGTTTTACTCCACGGCACTGCACTTACTAAGGTTTCTTTATTTTTAATTTAATTTGAATGTATGAGATATATACGTGAAATATATATATGAAATGTATTGTGGTCGTGAACATTTTTAAATCCTAGTTTTCTATGGAAATACATATTTTGACGTACCTTGAGTCCACATAACTAAGTCCCTCAAAATGATCTGTGAGTATATGAAAAACATAACTCAAAAACAAACAGTTACAAGATATTGAAATTACATATTTTAAGATTTATTAATCTAAATTACATATTAGATTAGTCAGAGAAATTACATCAACATTTTCACCATATTCGACTTACTAGAACCATTTCTTGGTTCAGGTTTTAATTGAAAATCAAAGTTAAAAAAAAAAGTTGAAAATAGTATATTTACTTTTTACTTTCACTTACCTATATATGTAATATATAGTAAGGAAAAGTATTGCGATCGTGAAAAATTTTAAATCTGAGCTTTCAACCGAAATAAACGTTTTGAGGACCTCTGAGTCCAAATACCAAGTTCCGAAAAATGGTCTGTGTGTCTGTGAACAGCATAGCTCAAAAAATAAAAGTCGTACAAAACTTAAATTGCGTATTTAAGGTTTTACATAGTTCTGATGTGACAGCAAACTATTCGTTAAAATCGACTAACCGGAGGTGCCAGTTTATATCAACGGTTAAACACATTTTTACAATTTTCTCAAAAACGGCTCAAACGATTTTAATTAAACTCGGTGTATCATTTTATAATTAAGTGATCTTTAATACCATTCAGGTCTTATCCCCATTGATGTCACTTTATAGAGCTCAAATGCCCAATGTTCATAAAGTACCTTTAATATGGATTATTTAACTATTTCATTATTTAATAATTAACTATTTCTCGTTGTTAAGAGTTATAAAAAGACTAAATATGACTTTTGAAAGAATTTGATAATTGAATAAATAAGAAAAATGTTTATTCAGGTCGAAAATGAATCTCCGGAAATAATAGACAGAAGGTATACGTATAATATATCGTAGGAAAGCGGAGAATTTTAGAAAAAATAATATCAAATAAATAAAGTTGTACAAGGTAACAGAGAGTGACGAAAAAAATAATAATAGTTTCTGAAAACTAACATTAGTTAACGTAAATCGCATCTTTTCAAGGAAATTAAATGAAATTAACTAACTAAATGTACAATAAAAAAATTATAAATATAAGTTTGAAAGAAGTATTTAAAATCCACGGAATCAAGACAATGACATTGTTTAAAAAAACTATTTCATTGAACTTGTGTGAAAGAAGAAGTGAAATATAAATAAAAATAAAAAACATATTTCATGGGTATATTTATAATCTTAAATATATTTACAGTAGTTTAATAACTCTATATTTGTTATTATATTTAAATAATTAGGTATCTATCGTCCGTTTATTCCGACAAATCATTATGTAACCTTTTAGAAAATTAAATTAGTGAATAATTTGATGAATTTACTCTTTGTGAAATTCAAACATTATCCACCTACAATTAATGTGACAACGCTTGACCTGTCTATGAAAGAAAATGCGAATCTCTTAATTCCATTTTAATATATTTTGCAATGGAAAATAACAGTTTAATAAATAATAGTCGTACAATCCATAATCAACCGGTGATATAATAAATAGGATTTTTGTTATGTTAATGGTATTTATGGTTTGTTAGCTGTAAGGTTTAAGCTTTAGCTCAGATAAAAATGCATTTAAAAATTTCATAATAGTCCAACATGGCCAGAAATAGTTTCTTTTCAAAGTTGAGTGGTAAGTGAAAGGTATGTGTTGCGCGCACTACATTTTTACTACATATTACAATCCTTAATTATAGATTAGAGTTATCTTTGTACTTTCAACTTTCACTTTTCATGTGGAGCTACGAAACTGGTAGTTGTGTGGTTTAAATAGGTAAGGCTGTAGATTGGATCAAAAAGGTAATGAAGACAAATTTTTCCGAGCTCCCGTAAAATATTAAATTCAGCACTACCGGATTCAGGATTAAATATATTTTTTTGGGTCAGAGGCTTCAACTCAAAAGCTTTTATATATGTACTAGCTTTACCCGGCCACGCGCTGCTGTGGCTTAGCCTGGCAAAATGAAAAAGAAAGAAAATAGAAAGCACATATGAGTAGATTAGTAGCAAAGGACGTCTGTCATTTTTAAAAAGTTGGGAAACAAATTTGTCTGTAAAATGGCTTCAATTTAAACTAATTCTAATTTTTTTTTCTCATGATTCAAATTGAACATTCATAATCATCTGAGTAAATACCCCGTCATTCATAATCATCAGAAACAGTCTGAGTTGAACTTATAAAACTAAATTTAAAAAACGTATAATAGTATTGACCTACATAAGGAGAATCATATAAATTCTTCAAATGATAATTTCAATTACTGTAGTAATTATCAAATTTTCGATTAATCAATAAAAAAAATAAAAAAATAAATGCTTGCCGACGTTCGGTAGTGAGGAAGCAAAGGGAAACGGCCTTTTCTGAAGAGAAAGCAGTAAATGCTTAACACTCAATAACTCAGCAACGAACCGTCAGATTTCGATGACATCTTTTTTATTTTGTCGGCAAATCTGAAATCTTTCAAATAAATGTGGGTATTATCAGTAAAAAATTGTGTACTTTTTTAGTTATCGTCAAATAAAATATTGAATTCATCGTAACATTTTTCAGCTTGTTTTCGGGAAAGTATGTTACACACATAAATTAAAAGGGTTAAAAGGGGAAGACTTTAGCCAAGTTTCGTTAAAATCGGTAAAGCCGTTTTGGCACTACAGTTTATAGCGACTCATTTTTTGCGGCTTTGAACAGAAAAACATTTACATTTTTATTTTTTTTACATATATAAAATTATCGTAAGACAGAAGTACTATGCCAGAAACCTTCCCAGGAGTGTACGGAACAACTTCCCAAAGTTTCATGGCGATCGGTTGAATGGTTTAGTAATACACGGTGGGCCAGACCCCCTTACCGTGCACCCCCCCCCCACATCCCTATAAATTGCATATCGTTGTGTTCCTTGTAACTATTTATTAAAAAAAAAGCCAATGTTCCCACAAAAAAAGTGAACGCACTGCCCCAAAATGGCGTCCAAAGATGGCGGATTGACGACTTTGACTTTAGTTAGTTTTTTGGTCACTGCGAATCAGCATTTGGCTTAATTTCCTCATAGTTGGTCTTTTATTAAAGCTGAATAGTAATAGAATAATAAACTATGAAGAAATATTAAAAAATAATTGGCTTAGACTATGAAAAACACTACTAAAGTCAATTTTTTTAGCAAAAAAATTTTCAAGTTAAAAATCAAGCGTCATTTGTAATTAAACGGCCTACAATAACGCAAAACGTGCTGAAATAAACCATCTGGAGAATATATTTTTCTTTCCAAAACGCTGATTATTTTTGAAAAACTTTTGAACAGTTATTTTTGAAAGTTGAACAGTTGAAAATTGAGACTGGCTTCACTTTAAGGCAGGTTATAGAGAAGTCTATATACAACGAAAAATATCTCTCTATCTCCTTAGTGCCTTACTCTTAGGATTGTGCTAATATCTAATTGTCTTTCAGAAAAGCAGGTTTTCATTTTAGATTCCTTAAAAAATCGTTTGCAAATGCACTAAGCAGAAGGAGAGCTATGAGCTATAATTTTCTCGATATACCTCTCTATATCCTGCTTCAAAGTGAAGATAGTCCCGATGTGCACCTTCAGCAATCGAAAATAAAGTGATTTTTACCATAATAAACCTACATCGTCCACTTAATATCATCCAAACTGCAATTGACCCCCTTTTAGCAGCATGTTGAAGTATTCTCTTCATCTGTCTACTATACATTCGTTTAACCATATAATGGATACTGGTACTTTTTATCTTTTCCGAGGTTTTGGCACTTTCTTTCTCGTTCGCTTAATGTATTTTTCCAGTTTTCGGGTTCAATTTCGCCTTTTTCCTCATTTCAAGACCAAATCCAAACAATCAGTTCTGGCTTATAGAAGAACTTATAGCGTCACCGTTTCTATCTTTCTTTGTGCAGAGAGAATAATTCATTCAATAATAAAATTTCCTATTTATTTATGATATAGTCCAACTTCCGCACAAAATAAAGGAAATAAAAATTAATTTTTTAATTAGTGATATATGAGTTTTACTATACAACCCAGCAGCTATTCATTATATATAGTTCAGATTAGGTATATATTATTTTAGTTTATAAAACAGGTATTAATACGACTCATTTCCTGGGAAGTATATATAAATTTTAATTACCTTTAAGAATCAGTAAATATACAAAACACCATGTTAAATTGCAAACGTTAAATAAAAAAAAAATCAAGATATTCAGCAAAGTTTTTAATTAAGTTTTATTATTATAATTGTATCATTTTTACAATCAAGGTCTTCTTAAACGACCTACGTGTAGAAATAAAGATGGTTAAATTAAAAAAAAATAATAATTTTTTTTAAAAAATTTTAATTTTTTTTTTTACAATTAAATTATTGCATTAATATTTGTTCGTTAATAAAACCAATATAATGTACCAAAAATGTTATTATATCACTTTAACTAAGCCATTTATGTGTACTGAATGGTGTGGTAGAGGCCTGTAGGCACCCACGCCAGTACCGCTTTTCTGCCGCACAAGTGCATTTTCTACGGAACTGTTCAAAAGTTTTTAAAAAATAATCAGCGTTTTGGAAAGAAAAATATATTCTCCAGAGGGTTTATTTCAGCACGTTTTGCGTTATTGTAGGCCGTTTAATTACAAATGACGCTTGATTTTTAACTTGAAAATTTTTTTGCTAAAAAAATTGACTTTAGTAATGTTTTTCATAGTCTAAGCCAATTATTTTTTAATATTTCTTCATAGTTTATTATTCTATGACTATTCAGCTTTAATAAAAGACCAACTATGAGGAAATTAAGCCAAATGCTGATTCGCAGTGACCAAAAAACTAACTAAAGTCAAAGTCGTCAATCCGCCATCTTTGGACGCCATTTTGGGGCAGTGCGTTCACTTTTTTTTGTGGGAACATTGGCTTTTTTTTAATAAATAGTTACAAGGAACACAACGATATGCAATTTATAGGGATGTGGGGGGGGGTGCACGGTAAGGGGGTCTGGCCCACAGACTATAATGCACTAAGGACAAACAGACGGACAGACAGACATACATTCATTTTTATATATATATAGATATAACGATAATTACTTTGGAAAAATAATAAAAATTAACAAACTACCTGTATGAAATGGTGTTGAAGTGATTCTTATAGTCCTATTTTGTTCATAAAAATTTTATCATTTTTTTGAAGGGAGGGCTTAGGCCTCATGTTTATATTTAGTTTACTTTCTATCCACATTTCTATCTCTTATGAATTCAAAAATTAATTAGGTAGATATTTTGATATTAAACCTTGGTTTGCATTCTAACTACCGAAGGTAGTATATGAATTTTTGAGAGGGGCAAATTTCGAAGGTGTTCTCAATTTCTGGAATGGGAAGTTGAAAACTAGAGAAAACAGGGAAAATCCACATCAAGTATAATTTTATATGATCTAAGAATTTACTAATTCTTCTATCTCTCGTACTTTTTTAAGAAGACGAGAGCAATCAAATGTCTCGGAAGGTGAAGAAGAGTTATACATGCGCCATCGACCTTGGGGGTAATGGGCACCCCTGGTTACCTTCAAGGAGTGTCAATTACCTTGGGATTCCAACAATTTTCACTTAAGTCAGCATAAATCAAAACTCAGCTATTCACTACACTCAGACTAACGCTGCTAGATTGAATCGATTGATGCAATCTATCGATGAAATTAACACTGAGTTTAGAAACATGGTTCTTTTCTCTCAGACACCAACAAGCGCCGTTATTTCTTATTTATAAATTATTTCTGAAAAGATCCAAATGGGGCGCGGAAGAAGGATATTCATTCCAGAACCTATTAATAATAATATATTATTTGGAATAAAACCGGCACAAACAAAAATAAAATCCATCTTTTGCATACCGTAGAATATGGAAGCAGGGGGATTTGGCATCTATAGGATAACATTACTCCAAACAAGAATAAACGTAAGCAAAAACTAATAGAGTGACTGACGTAGGAGTGTTTTCTTTATAAAACTTGAAGTCAGTAATTTATGAAACAGAAAGTTTTTTCTTCTAGTCAGGGGAGGGCCAGACGACTTGGGGCAGCAAGCAATAAATATTTTCGGGTCCATCCTAAACCTTCCTTTTTTTTCAAGAAAACATTAACTTAACAGTTGAAAAGTGGAACTCGGACCCAAGGGGTGCCCAGAAGGGAGTTTTATGGCGCAAGGTGCACCATCAGACTTTTTAAGGGGGGAGGGGCATATGACGACTTTTTTAATTTTAGAGGGGAGCAAATTTAAATCAATTCTGAATTTTCGGAATGAAAAGTTTTAGAATAAGGGGCAAGAAGAAAACGAGGAACATGCCTCACTTAGTGCAATTGTGTATAATCTACGGTTTTTAAATTCTACTTTCCCTTGTTCTGTTTTTATGAAAAGGTGAGCAATCGAATATCTTGGATGGGAGAGGAGTTAGGTTCTTGCGCCATCGACCTTGGGGGGGTGGGTACCCCTGTCAGAGGTACAAATTTAACATGCTGTTTTTAGATAATTTTTCGGAAGGCTTTTAGATCCTTTTCTAAAATCTTAAATTAACTTATATAGACACCAACTGGAACCCTTGGCCATCTCCAGCTATCCTCGGTATCAAGTTCCCCCAATTTATGTTAATCATCTTGTTGGTTATGATTACGAATAAGTGGAAAATCGAAATGTTTTTTGTTAAACTTTATATTTTTATTTTTCCATAAGTCTTAAAAGGTGATGTTTTTAATGAGAAATTTGAAAATCTAAACAGTTTTTCTCTCCCATAAATTTTAAATTTTGAAAGTAAGTTTAGACATGTAAAAAACAAAATTGCTAACGCAGGCTACCAAGGGAAAACTTTTTACAGGCAAAAAAGTCAGATTTTTTCACTATTTTTTGGGGTTTTCACCTATAAGTACCAAACGGAGCATCAAAGCGAAAATGCATTCTTTAATAAATTAAAGAACGTTAAATTTTGCGTCTAACGAGTACATAAACTTTTAAATTTGGTTACTCGGTAGGGTATAAAACCACAGTCAACCAACGCCAATTTTTACCAAATTACTATAAATGGCCCTGTAACTTGGTAATGAGTTCCCTTAGGGGAAAAATCTACAGTATCAAAGTTGTAGAACACCAAATTTTGCATAAACTGAGTACCAACTAATTTAATGTAGGTCACTTACTGCGAACAAAATAGGTAATCTTCCAATGGTTAGAAATTGGTAATTAATGTAAACGTGATTTTCAATATTTCAATAGTATGGGTGTTTATTGTACTGAGTTATTTTTGTTTAAAGACTGTTACAGGCAGTACATGCCTCTTTTGCACCTCTCAGCAGCGTAGGATTTTGATAAACGATGTGCCGAAAGATACCGAATTTTATAAAGGAATAACGAATCCCGATTCGAGATATAGAATTGGCCTACAATAAAAATGTCAGTACTCAGTTTACGTAAAATTTGATGCCTTACAACTTTGATTCTATGGGTTTTTTCTCTAAGGGAATTCATTTCCAAGTTATATATGGTAATGTGTCTCAGTTTTTGACAAAGTTGGTAAAAATCGGCGTTAGTTGAGCGTGTTTTTTTACCTTACCGCGTAACCAAATTATAAAGTTTATATACTCGTTTGACGCAAAATTTAATTTTATTCAATTTATTAAAGAATATATTTTTCGCTTTGTTGCACCATTTAGGAGTTATAGGTGAAAAAAATAAAAAAATCAGAGTTTTTTGGCTGTAAAAAGTTTTTCCTTGGTGGCCCGCGTTAGCAATTTTGTTTTTTACATATCTAGATCAATATATACATGATAAAAAAATAAAAACTTTTTGACCTTTTTCGCAATTGATTTCCCATTTCGATTCTCAAATTATTGGAGTAATATTCTTTAAATCGGCTATTTTTTAAAGCAGCGGCTCTGGAACGGCAGACAAGGTTCTTTTTACTCAGAATAACATACACTTTCGTAATTTACAATCAAACTTTCGCCTGCGATCAGGTCGATTTTTGGGCCCTGGCTGCAGGGCTATGGTACTGCCCACAGCAGCCATCGCCATACCTTACTGCCAACCGTTCCTGATGGTGTACTTCACTGAAACTACTAACCGCAGCGTTTGAATAATGAGATTAGGTCAGGAGTTTTGTATTATAAAATGATACCAGTCTGCCCTCCTTATACACTGTTATGGTTTCTTGTAATATTTTGAATAGAAAATATCATCTGCCTATCTGGCCATTTGTCGTTATAAACTCTCATCTATGTTAATCTCCTAAATAATAAATAATAATAATAATAAAAGGCTTAGCGAACTCGAAGGTTCGATGCCGACACCACCAATCGCTTATTACACACCTCCCTCCACCGTTCGCCGTCCAAACCCAGTCCCTTCAGTTCGGCTTTAATGCAATCTTCCCACCTTCGCTTCGGTCTACCCCCTTCATTTCAAGGATTTCCCGCCTTCAGTCTAACATTAATCTCTTCTTCAATTTGTTTTTTTCTAGTTATCGTAGAACCTAGATACCTAAATATCTCTACCTGTTCAAACATATTAACATCTATATCGATATCACCAGTAGTATCGCCATTTTTGCAGCTAACCATATATTTTGTTTTATCCACGTTTATTTCGAGTCCTAGTTCTTTACCGGCTTTCATTAACGTTGTCGTATTTAGTTTTATAATATCCTAAATATATTAACCGAATTTTTTATTTATAAAAAAATATCTTATCTGAAATGATTCTTGTTTATTTCGATGATTTTTTTTTATATCGTAGGGAATACAGGAAGCTTTCAAATACTTATAGGTTTAATGAATCAAAAATTTTTTTGTTTTTATTAATACATTTCTGAATCTATCGTTACTTTTTTTTAATCCCATTTTATTGAAATTTGTTGTATATATAAATAAAAAAGCTTTAAGAAGGCTGTAGCCAAGTTTCATTAAAATCGTTACAGCCATTTTGGCGCTACATTCTCAAGTTGACTCAAGTTTTTAGCCATTATTTCGATAGGAAATATTGGATGATACTTTCCTACAAAATTTTATTTGCAGATATCTTCGATGAAAACTGTTTCTCTTGAATAATTTTGGTGTGAGAAACTCGAAGTTTCTGTCAGAATCCTTATATTAGCTACCGTTCTGCAGGTACGTGTACCCAGTATCGAATACAAAAAAATAACTTATTGGAAGTTACACGATAATTTTTTTTGGCTTTAAAAGTGCTTCATTATTTGTGAAATACTTTTACAACCTACAAAACATTAAATTACAACTTATCTCGGCAAGAACAGCGCTGTTGTACAGCTTATTTAGAACGTTTCTTCTTTGCTTGACAATTGTACTGAGGTTCTGGCATATCCCTCACAACGTTCCAACATTAGTCTGCGAGCATTGTGGTATCCCACCTTCCATGATATCTTTGTTCCATCAAAGATATATTTTGGTGAAATCGCTCACCATGTTTGTCACTTACAGATTCACAATTTTCGGGAAAGAAGTCTAAATGAGAGAGAAGAAAGTGAATCTTGAGTGACATGTTACAACCGAGATCTCTGTACTTTCCAAGGAGGGTTTGGAATAAGACAGCATAATTGTCTTCTCTATTATTACCCAATAAACCATTAAATAAAGCTGTAAATGCTTCCCACGCTGCTATTTCTTTACCCTGAAGAATATTAAAAAATTCCCCGTCATTAAGGTCCTCACAGATTTGTGGACCAACAAATACACCCTCTTTAACCTTAGCTTCACTTAAGCCAAGAAATTTTCCTCTCAAGTACTTGAATGCCTCTCCTGATTGGTCCATTCCTTTGACAACATTTTTCATGAGCCCTAACTTTATATGTAGTAAAAGCAAAATGATTTTTTTTTTTTGTGCCCACAAGATGGTTGTAGAGAAACATTTTTTTGTCCCAGGTAAGGACTTCTGTTTGAGGCCATTCTTTCCTGATGTAATGAGATGCTCTGTCCCAACTGACCCACTCACATAAGAAATAACAGAACTTAGTAATATCCCCTAGAAGAATTGCCACCTCTTTCAGGTCTCCGCAAGGCCGATAGGGATTGAGGGAAGCAAACTGCCATAGCTCAACAGAACTGCCTTGAGGAATAGATTTGATGAATCTATGAACAGCCTCCATTCAGAAGGGTTTTAATGCTGTCATTAGACCTGAGACATCACAACAGGCAACAAGGTTCTCATACTTTTTGTAAAAGGGGATCAAGTCTTTCTGACGATTTCTGTACATGTAATTTTTACATCAGGTTGTAAGAAGTTTCATTGCTTTAATCTTGAACCCATAAGTTCTGCTTTCTCTTTGGGCAGATCCAGGTCCCGAATCAAGTCACTGAGTTCATCTTGAGTAAGCAAGTTGGGTTTTCGTTCTCGTTCGAAAGAAAAATCAGAATTATCTGATGGGGTTCCTCCTAAGGGATTTTCCTCTTCGTTATCCTCGTCCTCATTCAAGTCACAGTGTTTAAGAGGCCTTGGAACAGGCGATTCGTCCCCGTGAAGTATTGACCGTATAGCAGAAGGAATGCAAGGGTACTTCACTTCAGATTTCTTTTTTTGAAACATTTCATGATGAATAGGAGTGGCCATGCAAAAGTTGCAGTTGCCAGTGTAATTAGTAGGTTTCCTCCACACCATGGGAACAGCAAAAAGCATTGAACGGCCGTTCTCTTAAGGTTACGTTCAATGTGCTACAGTAGATATGACGGGACCCACGGTTTATCTTGGTCACCAACCTTCACCCCAAAAATACTTGTGGTATGCTGTCTTGATCATCTGGGTGATAGGAAGTTTTTGACTTGCAAAGGTTACTTTCTCACAGATGTAACAAAAGTTGTCAGGATCATACACACACTTCCTGGGCACTGTAACTTCGCTAAAACTACTGGGTTATCAAGACAAAATCGTAGAAAGAATGCCTGAAGCAAGAAAAATCACGTCAAGAGCAACTTGAAATGTAAACATTGCTTACAACTGTCAGCAAAATGGTTCTGTGATTCACAGCTAGTCGCCCTAGACAGATATCAATCCTACCAACCCAGGAGCAAGAATTTTACCCATATTACGCAAAAAGTAACCATATCTTTGGAACTAGAGCTAACTAATGATTTTTATGTGAAAATTCGAATTTCTCACACCATAAAACATGGAAAGAGGCTGTTTTTAAGTGAGATAGTTGATAAATATCCAGTGTAATTTCTTCTCACTATGACAATTAATGCTTTTAGAATAGAATAGAATAGAAAAATAATTGTATTCTGGGACGAAGTCCCTTCAGAGTAACAAAAAAGTACAGAAATTAAAATTGTATATCTGGCCGGATAAAAACAAACATAAAAAGTTAAGATAAAGATAGATTATTAAAAAAAAAAAAGAAAAAAAAAATATTGGTTATACATACTATATACAAAATAAAATAAAAAAATCTATATAAAAAAAACTCTTGAAATCATACTAAGATACTTAAAACTATGTACAATGTTAAAATATAAATAAGCCCTTTTAGAAAAAATAAAAAATACAGAAAAAATAAATGTAAATTCTTCTTAACAGTAAAATCTGTGTTTTTGTTGAAAAAAAAAAAAAAAGACAAAAAGAAAGTCGAATCTATAATAAGTATTTAGGTTATGAGCTATATGTGAATATGTTATTATAAATAATATGTAATTTTACATAAAAGGCTAGCTGGTTCTGACTGTTTTTGGGACAGGAATTGGAATAGGAGGGTTTTGAATGTAGATAAGGATGAAGAATGTCGAATTTTGATAGGAAGAGAATTCCAGAAGCTAACAGAACGAGCAATAAAGGAGTTTTGGAACGAGGCAGATCTGTGAGAAGGAATGTAAAGGTCGGAAGGTCGAGATCTTGTGGAGAGGGAGTGGACTAAGGACTTGAATTGGAGAAGGTTGTAGGCGTAGGAAGGACGATGATTGTTGATGATATGATAGAGGAATGTACATAGGAAATATTGTCTTCGAATGGAGGGGAAGAGCCACTCTAACTCAGTGCAGTGGTGAGAGACATGGTAGTATCTCGGGGCACCAATTACAAATCTCACGCAACTGTTCATTAATCTTTTCAATCTGTCGCGGAGATCCACCGAGAGTCCATCATACACCACACAGCAGTAGTCAAAGTGGGAGAAGATGAGAGAGGAAACGAGGAGTCTACGCGTATGTTGAGGTAGAAGATGGCGGAAGCGATGGAATAGTTTGAGGGTAGAAACTGTCCGTCGGGATATGTGAGAAATATGATGACTCCAGGAGAGGGTTTGATCAATAAATAGTCCTAAATTTTTTACAGAGGAGTAGAAGGAGATTGGCTGGTCACCAAGGTTTAGTATGGGAAAGTCCGTATAGGATCTAAGGAGGGGCTTGGAACCAATGACAATGGCCTGAGTTTTTGAAGCATTTAATCTTAATCCGTTTAATTTTGCCCAGGCACAGATTCGATCTAGGTCTGCTTGGATCTTAGTAAATGCAACCAATAGCTCAGGGGGAGAAAAGGATAGGTATATTTGAGAATCGTCTGCATAAAGGTGGTGGGAACAATGGAGAATTGAGTCATGGAGGTCATTGATATAGGAACTAAAAAGGAGAGGAGATATGCTAGATCCTTGGGCAACTCCAGAGGATAAAGGCAGGTAGGCAGATAGTGGTTGATTAGGAATGGAGACTGCTTGGGTGCGTTGTGAGGGAAAAGATGGAGCTATTGTAGAAGGAGAGTGATTTTAGTTTGTTGAAAAGGATGGGATGGTTAATGGAATCGAAAGCTTTAGAAAAGTCAAGAAGTATAAGGACAGTTAATTGTTTATTATCTATTGCAGTCTGAACATCATTGGTAATTTTGATTAAGGCGGATTGTGTGGAGTACCCGGGACGAAAACCAGATTGGAGGGGATCAAGTTGATTGGACTTTTCGAGGAAATTGGAAACTTGGGATTGCACCAATCTTTCTAGGGGTTTTGAGAGATTGGAAAGAATTGAGATTGGGCGAAAGTTTTACAAGTCTTAAAGCCAAAATAGAACAAAAAAAAAATGTAGGGCAGTTTAATGAAATGTATATAAAAATACTTCTGATTTTGATTGCAACATTCCAATTTTTTTTTCATTGATAACACTAAATCTCGTCAAAAGCTACAAAAAAAAATTAATTTAATGATATTTTCTTTCCTGTGTTAATGTCATACTCCTATCTACCTTATTTTAAATCATAAACTATACTAAAAAAAAAAAACACTAATAAATTTAGACAGAAACCCCAAGCAGCTCGGAAAATATTGCGATCGTGAACATTTTCGAATCTGAGTTTTCAAAGGAAATACACGTTTTTTGTTTTTTTTTCTTTTATGGCTTTAAGAATTGTAAAAGAAAGTCCTATTTTGCCAGTAAAATATTTTAATTGTCATAGTAAGATGAAATTACACTGGACATTTATTAATTATTTATAGATAGTTGACAAATATCCAGTGTAATTGTCATCTTACTATGACAAAATATTTTACTGGCAAAATATTACTTGCTTTTACAAGTCTTAAAGCAAAAAAAGAACAAAAAAAACAAAAATCCAGGGTACCCCAAAACGTGTATTTCCGTTGAAAATTCAGATTCGAAAATTTTCACGATCCCAATACAAATATAAGTTTTGAGGTCGTCTGAATCCAAATAACCAAGTCCCACAAAATGGTCTGAACAGCACAGCTCAAAAACGAAAGTCGTCCGAAACTGACATTGAGTATGTAAGGTAGGTAGGTAGGTAGGTATAAGTACCACCTTATAACATCGATTTTACACATTTTTTGTGATTAATTACAATTAATCAATATGATTAACAAATATGGCTAATTATTAATAAATATGCTCATATTTCAGTTAAAACTAAAAAAAATGTTTAGTGGTAAGACTAACTTAAAAGAACATAATTTTATTTTTTGAAACCCTGAATTGGTATAATTAAAAAAACCAAATAAACTTGAAACGAAAACTTCCTGGAGCTCTGTTATCTTTCCTTCCCTTCTTACTTTTTTAAAATTATTATATTCTTCCAATCCTAAAAAAATATAAGAGTATTGGTTCACTCATTAAATTATAATATCTTTATCTTTCCGTTCTCAATAGCAAATCTATGCTAAGGATGTAAAAGATGTCCATTTTTTAATTAAATGATATACTATTTAGTAAACAAATTTTAACAGCTCAAAGTTATGGGATTAACTCAAACAACGAATAACAAAATGTTGCACGTTGTCCTTGATGTCCGGGATAAAGATTTGGTAACTAAAGAATACATTTAAATAGTTGACATTTTTGAAAAATTGCCTAGTGAACTCATAACAACAAAACTAATAATTTTTATTCCGGCAAACATTGAAGCGTGAGTTTGAATTTGGATTGTATTTTTCTCAAAGAAATGCCAGTGAAAAACAAATAAAAGATGTAATGTGTCCACTCAAACAGCTTTTCTACAGACTAGACAAATTTAAAAAAAAACTTGAATTACAGTAATCTGTCTGAAATTGACAAAAGTACGATTTCTTTGATGAACTAAAGCAATGTAAACCGGCTCTTGAACCATCATTTACATCATCTTATAAAATTCAATATACCATAATTTTACTAACTGGTTCGATTTAAACATTTTTTTTTTTTTTAGATTAGTCGGTAACTCAATAACTTTTCAAAAAATGTATCAAAATGTGTTTTTTTAGATTCAGAGGGCTCTGAAATGTAAAAATCTGTTGAAACCCGTACATCGAAAAGTTAACCAGATCGCAATATTTTCCTTACTTACTAGCAGAAGAAAAGTAGAAAAGAAGAAAGAACTATTTTTCGTAATATGGTACACTTTTTCAATAGAAAATATAAGTTGATTATTAAATATTCTTGACTTATTATTATATTTTATATTTCCTATTAAAATAAAATTTTGACTTTTTGATAACGTTGTGGAGGAAAACTAAGATCTGATCGACTACATAGAAATATATGAAATGAAGAGCAAAGGCATTTTAATCTTTACAATTTGTTTTTCCCGTAATAGGATAAGTTCATAAATTCAGCGCTGAGGTCATAGATCAGGATCTGAAATCCATTATACCGTTCCCAAATTCAGCGATAGATCCAGAATTGGAATTTAGGCCGTTTCTTTATTCATCCATTGAATCAACGACGAATCAGCGGTTTAATTTTTGGAATGTTGTTTCATCCACCTGAATATAACCACATTATAACCTCAGTGTTGTCATTTCAAAGGTCAATAAAACTACCAAATTCGCTCACTCAGAAATGCGTGGGGGGAGGGGAAATTGAAACGTGACGTAAGGAATAGACTGTCTGCCCTGCCTATTACTCTTTCAAGCCTATCAATGAAGGTTTATTTCAAAATTATTGTGCTTTTTTTGCGTGTTTTCTTGTTTAATTTATTGAGAAGAATACTTTTCTGTGTTTTTGACGTTTGATTAAAGATAATTTCAAGTAGATAATTAAATAAACACGGCTATCAATTTAGAATAAAATGCTATGAAAATTACATGCCAGGCCTGAAACGAAAAGAACGAAATTGATATTAAGATTATTTTTAAATTCTTTATTTCAAAATCTCTGTAAATAATATACAAATATATTACATAAATAGAAAAAATTAAGATTTATATTTATTTAGAGAACATTATAGCACAATGTTTGTTTAATTTTGTTTGTAGATCTCGTGGGTATTTTATTTAACATTATAACGATATTATAATAATTATAAGGGTGAAGATCTTTGTCAGGATTTGCAGTCGAAATTTCTTTAAATAAACAAATTTAATTTTTAAAAATAAAAAAATTTCACTACAAATCCTGATAATTTATTTTCACCTAATAATCTTAACAGTCAACTACTTATCTGCCTCTAAAATAATATTATAACGAGTATTTATTTTTTATTTTTAATAACATGTTACAGAGAATTCGTTTGTTCTTACTAGTATTTCTTGTGTTTCTCATAATAACATAATTATTAATAGAATCCTATTGAATGCCAGGTACAAAATGCGCAGTTGCATCTTGCAACAATTATCTAATTGACACAAAGAAGATGGGAAAGAAAATTTCATTTCATACTTTTCCAAAGGACGCTCGAAGAAAAGATTGCTTTTTCAAATGCAAATGTAAAAAAAAAAACAAATATTATAAAAAGATTGACTAATCTTTTTCTTAGGAAACAAAATGTAGAAATTAATGAAGAACTAGTAAAGGCTTTCATTCAGCAACGGGTATTTATTAGAATCAAATTTTTAAATACCCAAAGATCTTTACAACAATTAAGAAAACATAAAATCAAAGGCAAAAAAACTTGAGAAAAATCACTACATAGGATTACTTAGGACATAAAAATGTAATATTTACAAAAATTCACGGAAAGAAAACGCTTCTTTAATTTTAGATCTCCGATAATATTGATCTCAATATATCCCTCAAAACTCCCGATGACCTTGATAGTGCCGTAAATTCCTTTACTACCACAATCCAACAAGCCGCCTGGACTGCCTCCTTTCCAAAAGACTCCTCCAGAATTCCTATAAAGACCATTCTACCCCAACACCTCCTTAACCTAATCCGCACCAAACGCCGTGCCAGATTATTATGGCAACGAACCCGACATCCTACCGACCGCTGCTCCTATAATTATTACTGCAAACAATTAAAACTGGAATTAGCCACCTTCAGATCACAATCCTTCAACTCCTACCTATCCTCCCTCTCTTCTCGCGACAATTCCCTTTGGAAAACCACAACAAAAATCCTAAATCCTCACCGCATTTCCCATCCTCTCCGACGAGGTGATGGCTCCTGGGCAGCATCTGACGAAGATAAAGCTGAGGAGTTCGCCATTCACCTATCCAATACATTTATTTCACATCCGGAATCCCATCCTGCCCACACCGTAACAGTAGAAGAACTCCTTACATCACCAATCCCACTTTCCTTGCCCCCAAAAGCTATTCATCCTTCCGAAGTAAAATTTCAATTAAAAAAACTAATCCTCCGTAAAGCTCCTGGACATGATCTCCTTACACCTCAAATCCTTCGACAACTTCCATCCAAAGCAGTCATATTCCTTACATATATCTACAATTGTATCCTACGCACCACCCACTTCCCTCTGTTATGGAAACACTCCACTATTATCCTTTTCCCAAAACCAGGAAAACCTCTCAATAGCTCAACATCCTATAGACCAATCAGCCTACTCCCAATCCTTTCAAAAATTTTTGAAAAGATCCTTTTGAAACGAATCCTACCCATTATAGAATCCCAAAATATCCCTTCCCATCAGTTTGGTTTTCGCTCTCAACATTCTACTGTCCAACAAGGACTCCGAGTTGTTGATCATATTTCCTCAGCCCTAGAAAGCAAGGAATACTGTTCGGGTGCCTTTCTGGACATTGCACAGGCATTTGACCGGGTATGGCACTCCGGACTGCTCTCCAAGCTTAAAATCCATTTACCTCAGTCCTTGTACCTAGTCCTCCGATCCTACCTCTCTGACCGCTCCTTTCGAGTTCGCTGTGGAACAGAATTTTCCAATATCTACTCCGTTAAAGCCGGTGTTCCCCAAGGCAGCGTCTTGGGTCCCGTGCTTTACATCCTCTTTACTGCTGACATCCCTGTTCATCCCGATACTTTTCTTGCAACATTCGCTGACGACACCGCAATCTTATCATCCAACTCTGATCCCGAAATAGCATCCTTAAATCTCCAAAGTCATCTCACCTTGATTGAGCACTGGTGTAATAACTGGCGCATTAAAGTTAATGAATCTAAATGCCAACATATTACTTTTACACTCCGACGCAATTCCTGTCCACCAGTACTCTTTAATTCCATCCAGCTTCCTTATTCAGACACAGTCCGGTATCTTGGCTTTCATTTAGACCGAAGACTAACTTGGAACCCGCATACTAGACTCAAAAGACAAGAACTCAACCGACGATACGGCCAACTATACCGACTACTAAGCAGAAAATCTAAACTTTCCATTGAAAACAAGCTACTGATCTACAAGACAATACTGAAACCTATTTGGACTTACGGACTAGAACTGTGGGGATCAGCAAAATTTTCTAACATCAAGCGCATCCAATCCTTCCAGTCTAAAGTCCTTCGAACAATAGTCGATGCTCCTTTCTATGTATCCAACAAAACCCTACATCATGACCTTAACATCCCATTTGTCCTAGACCTTATCCCAGAAAAGTTCTCCAAATTTCACCAGAACCTTACTTACCACCCAAATCCTCTTGCACAATCCCTATCAAGCATCTCCCATCCCTATAATCCTCCAAGAAGGTTGAAACGGCAGTGGCCTCGCGACCTTTTGTAAATTATATAAATTGGAGTTCTGGCAATGGCCAGATTCTTCACTCAAGACATGTGTGTATGTGGCTAAAGTGCTCTCGACCAATCTCCGCTGGCTTTAGTACCAGTGACGCGGTTGGAAGAGTAGCGCAGGGTTCTCTTGGAGTTCCCTCGCCTGATTGTATATAGGTATGCATGTTATTTATTTTTTTTTTCCTTAGTTTTAATTTTCTTATTTTTTAGGTTATTTTATTTTACTGTCTATTGTATATACTTTTGATTATTATTTTGTTCTATTTATTTTATTTTTTTTGGACATATGGTGTGAATGTCATCCTACCTCACTATAACCAATGTCGAATAGACAGATTGTTATAATACTCAATAAAGAAATTTAAAAAAAATTTTAGATTAAATAATTTTTATTTTTTTTTTAATATTTCTATTATTTTATATTATGCTCTGTATTTATTTGAAATATTTAAAATATATTATTGTGGTCCTTTGCAAAAAATCATACATCAACTTGTTAAATTACATTTTATTTGCTTCAGAATAAACCAAATATCAAATCAACCTTAGTCTTACCTTTCAAATTGATTAAAATTAATAAATTAATAAGTTATTTGGCAATACAGTATTGATTTAATGTAGAAAAGTAAATAATAATCTTAGAATGTCCAGAAACAAAGGACGGAGGGGTAAAATCAGTCTATTGGCTACGTCAGAGCTCGATTCCTCTTTACCATTTTCCCTCTGAGTGAGCGAACCTGGTAGTTATATTGACCTTGGCACGGGCGGATCTATGAGGGGGGGGGGCTTTCGGGCTGAAGCTTCCCCCAATATGGTAAAATATAACCATGTTTTACGGACATTTTTTTTTTTAAATACCTCTTAAAGTATTATTATTCGTGTAATTACATTTAAAAGGACTTAAGGAATCACTTAAACACCATTTCATATAGATAGTTTCTTTCTGTTTTTCCAAACTAATTATCGTTATTTTTATGAAAAAAAAAGCTTTCGGGCTGAAGCCCCCCAAAATTAAATCCTGGATCCGCTAGTGATCCTGAAGACTTCTTTTTCTCCCACGTGTCCTATGATGAATTACTTTCCACTATCCTAAAATCCCACACTAATGATTATGGTCCTGACAATATTCCTTGGTGGACCTTGGTCATTTCTCTATTTGATATTGAATGCTTGAACAGAGATGATATTCATTTTACTTTACATCTAAATTTATTTCTGCTTTAAAATTCTACAATTCAGTGAAATTTATATACTTCTTATTTTTCATTTGCCTTGCTCGAGTGTTAACTATCCTATGGAGTCCCAGCAGGTCGTTACTTAACTATAGATAGAATCCTTGGATAGAATTAGCGCTGAGTTTAGGAACTTGCCCTTAATTAGTTATACTTCTTTGAAAGTTAAGCATTTCATATTTGGTATTTTTAAAATTTTAAAGAATATTTTTATAAAATGAGTTCTAAATATTTTTTGGAATAACACATCGCCTTATACCTCTTTGGATTTAGGGGCCACCCCTACTATAAAATAAGGGCCTCTTACCGAGAACTCACGCTGACTAAGCTTTGAAGATGCCGCCAATACCTGGGCCTCGACTTACTGCCAATAAATTGTCCCTCTGTCAAATAAAGACGTATTCCCTTTATATTAGTGACTCCTATTGCTGTTTTGCTGTTCCGCCGTCAGAGGTTCTCCACGACAGGGGCTTGTAGTTCGGTAATTAAGATCTCGTTTATATAAAACAAGAAACTCTTTTTATTGAAATATAGTAGCAACTAGAATGCTCACCAGAGATATTATACTATATTTACTATTCTATGCATTATTTATATTATATTACATTATGTATAATACAGTAGGCCCCCACCAAGCAGAGATGGGCATATTTATATTCAAAATATAAATACGAATACCATTTATATTTATGGCACTTTTGAATATATTTATATTCATAAAAAGAAATATGAATACACATGATGCGTATTCACAGTTGTAAATATAAATACGGCCGTATTCACCACTTTAACAGTGAATACGGCTGTATTCACGTTTATTAAAATGAATACTCTTAAATTTATAGAACTGTATGGAAATATTTTCACACAAACTTATGAATGAATCCTGTTATTTATTAAATAAATATTAATTTATTTGTTACTTTCAGTATTTTCCAAAAAAAAAACATGCAAAAATTAAAATAAAGTTCTGGACAGTAAGAGGTTTATTAAATAAATTTCACCTTCAGTGTTCGAAACACGTCCTGATGATGATCCACATGTTTGTGTTGATACGTCGGCACCAATAAAAACTTTACAATGATTGCGTCCTGAATATTAATCACTCATGATATGTAGATCAGTCGGTAAAGTTCGTTAATCACAAAATTTGTTCAATCACTTTTATTAAAGTTGTTGAACGAATTTCTGAACCGAAATTGGGATTTGTGAATTCTCCATGGCAGGCCCTTTCGTTCGATACCTCAATTAACAAAATCCATTGTAACCATGGGCCAATCTACGGAGGGAGCTTTCAGGCTGAAGCCCCCTCCCCCCCCAAAATGTTGAAATATAACCATTTTTTATCGACAAAAATATTAAAAAAGGATCTCTTAAAGTGTTATTGTTCTTGTAATTACATGTAAAAGGGCTTTAGGAATCACTTAAACACCGTTTCATATAGGTAGTTAGTTTCTTTCTTTTTTTCCAAAGTAATTATCGTTATTTTTATGAAAAAAAAAAGATTTCGGGCTAAAGCCCCCCCAAAATTAAATCCTGGATACGCTGATGATCGTAAATAAGAGCCGGAAAATGTTTCTATACTACCGCGTTACATACATATAAAGTATATTATACAGGGTGTTTCAGGACCAAGTGGCAAAACTGCGAAAATGAACTAAGGACCTCAAAACAAGAAAAAAAATGTCCGCTGAAGGCATGTCCGCAAACACTTTGTTTAGGAGATATTCACTCCTAAAGATTTTCGTTGTTCGGACGTTCGTCGGACGATGGATTCACATTTTTATCAGCCAATAACTCAAAAATTATACAAATCTTTTACAAAAAGTATTGCACTGTATTCTTATGTAAGTACATATAAAAATAAATGTACGAATATATAAGAGCAGAAAAAAATATTGGAAACATGAAAATCATTTATGTTTTCCTCAAATGTTCAATAATGATTATGCTTGAAATTCGAGCACTTGGCGAACATTATGTGCTTTATTGAATATTTAATAGCTGACCGTTGCATTATAAAGGAAGGTGATGGTCCGAGGTGACGGTCATAAATAGGCTGAATAGTGGCAAAACTATTTTATTAAAAGCCACGTTTCGACGCAACTTTGCAGGTCTTCTTCAGGGAGATGTGTTCAGCTAGCAGTTTCACTTAGAAATGATGTCTAAGTGAAACTCATAGCTGAAGAAGACCTGCAAAGTCGGTTCGAAACGTTGGCCTTTAATAAAATAGTTTTGCCACTATTCAGCCTATTTATGACCGTCACCTCGGACCATCTCCTTCCTTTATTACGTGGTTTAGGTTTTAAAAGATTTTAATTGCATCTACAATAATTTTGAGAAGCAGAGCTTCAATGTTACAAATTACTGTAGTATGAATATTTTGCTGTTAGACCCACAATTTTGTTTGTATAATACCTAGAAGCTGTGTAGAACTTCATTTTGCATTTGTCGATGACTTAATTCTACCACTTTTTAATATAATTTCAAATATTAAAATTTTGCAGTTAGAACTTTGTCATTCCAGAATGCATTGTCGTGGCGAGACAAAGTTCTAAATTTATTTTCTGCAGATAGCAGCACTCTAAAATTTGATGTGTTACGTTTCATGGAGGGTACAAAGAATCGAAAACCCGAATTAAATAAAAATATTTCGTACTCTCTTGTTTTGTTTTTTAACAAACTGATTTATTGAATTATTTTATAATTTTTAAATTAAATGACTTTTAAGTAAATATACTGATATTTTCTTTGTTTCTTACAGAAACAACACCAGAGTAAAATTAAAAAAAAAATCTGATCATCTAATGAAATATGTATGCATTACTAATACTAACATAAAAAATGCAAAATTTGTTTGTTTACACTATATATATATTTATTTTTTTTCCACGAACAGGCCTTAAAGACCACGCGAATACCATGAAGTTAATGCTTCCTCTTCATCTGCCTCCTCTTCTCCCATATGCCCCTCATGAGCTCCGCGTGCTTACGTTTTCTCTCCTCAGACCACGCAACACCCTTTTTGGAGCGCTTCTTTCCCGCAAGAACCGTTATTCTCTTGAGCGCCTTCCTGTACTCATCTCTGTCTAAACAATCTTGGTCTCTTAGCCCCAGTTGGTCCATATCGTCCTTAATCTGTTTAAAATGCCCACTTAAATTCTTATGACTGGATGCGCTGAAAGATTTTATGGTTAAGCCTTTCAGGATTCATCCTTATCATATGGTCATAGAACCTCAGCCTTCCCACTCTAGCGTCAGTTTCTAGATCCGTTGTTTCCTTATATATTTCTTCATTTGACCTCAACCTGAATCCTTCAGATATTCTCCTAAGCCCGTAGATTCTTCTGAGAATTCTTTTTTCTATTTTCAGAAGGCTTCCTAGGCTGGGAAGACAAGAAGTTTCTGTTGCGTAGAGTACCACTGGCTTGACGACCGTGTTATAATGTCGTATTCTGGCTTTTAGAGACAAGTTCTTCTTTTTATAAAGTTCACTGATGGCGAAGCTTAATTTCTCTATTTTGGCGATTCTTTCCTTAAACCCTTCTCTCTCTGACCCATTGCTGCATATGATTTCTCCAAGATATTTAAATCTCTGAGTTACTTTAATCGTTCCGTATTTGGTCTTAATTTTTTTCTTCTTAAAATTCGCGTCCGTGGTCATCAATTTCTTCTTCTCAAAAGATATCTGTAAACCTGTTTTCCTCGCTATTTCCGAGAGAGTGTTTGGGCAATCGCCTCTTCTTCAGTTTCTGATAAAAGGGCAACCTCGTCTGCGTATGCGAGACATCCAATTTTGACGTTATTGTTCTTAGTACCTAGGGTTGCACCTGAATTGTTGATTTTCCATAGTTCCTTTATAATCTTGTCGAGTACTACATTAAACAGTGTTGGAGACAACCCGTCTCCCTGTCTGAGACCCGTTTTGATCTGAAATGATTCACTGACATTTCCTTGGAATTTAACTTTGGATTCAGTCCCTGTCATCGTTAACCCTATCAATTTTCTAGTTTTTTTGGTCAACTCCGTATTCTTTTAGTACTTCAAGTAGTGTTTTCCAATCTACCGAATCATACGCCTTTTTGAAATCGACGAAAGAGATAAAAAGGTTCTTTTTACTTTTAGTCCTGTAGTGTTTGATTAATAGCTTGAGGCTCAAAATTCGTTCCTGACATGAACTATTTTTTCTAAAACCACCTTGGAACTCCCCGATTTTAGATTTTTTATCTTTATTTTTCGCGATTTTTCTAAAAATTATGAAAATAGGACATATATCGTTTTAGAAATAACCGTTTCAAATATGTTATAGACAATGAATAGATCTTTACTAATAATATATATATATTTTTTTATTAACGAAATTTACAACTGTAATTAATAATAATACAACAAGTAAATATGAATAGGTAATATGACATGTACAACATGAGGAGAAACTACCCATTGGTAGCATTCCAATTATATTTCTATATTAGAAGGTCCCGAGGCCATCTTCTTTTTAGACGCCTCGGAGGGTTATCAGGAATAGAGAAGGAAGCAAGGTTGGAAACGAGAGGGTTTGGATGGTTCAGAAGTTTATTATGAAAGGACAGGTATCTGAATTGAGCTAAATCGGAAACATATGGTGCATTAAGGTCATTATGGATGATTTTATTTGTGACAAAGTAGGGAGCATTAAGGATTTTGGATTGTATGGATTGGATACGAGAGGAATTTGATGGTTTAGTAGAGCCCCAAAGCTCGATCCCGTAAGTCCAAATAGGCCTTATTATAGTAATATATATGAGTCTTTTGTAAATAGTTGGCAGTTTAGAGACTAATAATATAAATTACAAGGGAGGTTACCTCCTGTCCGTCTAACGGCGGACCAACACTCATTTTACAAATTATACAACTGTTCATTTAATTGTACTACTCGTTAATCAAATTGTATAACATGAGTGATAAATATTCAGAACGCAGTCTTTTTTAATTTTTTTTATTTTTGCCAACGTTTCAACCCAAACATGTGGGTCATCTTCAGGGCCCTGTTTTGGTGTTTGAAGTATCTGGAGAGAGAACAGAATTTTTTTTTTTAAATACCGCGTCCTGAATATTTATCAGCCATGATATGTAGAACAGTCGATTAACTTCCTTCAAGAATTCATCAAATCATTGGGACCTAACTACAACAACATTACACGTCGTTGCTGAAATCCACCACATCAGAGATATGAACTCTTCGAACGCTGACAACGCCATCGCACAACACACATCAAGAAAAACAGGTCATCCTGGCCTATCTCAAGCTCTACACCCTCGCACTCAGCTGATTCGCCATCCTTCTACAATTCATTCTGTTCTCTCTCCAGATACTTCAAACACCAAAACAGAGCCCTGGAGATGACCTACATGTTTGGGTTGAAACGTTGGCAATAAAATCTTAAAAAAATACTGCGTCCTGAATATTTATCACCCATGATATGTAGAACAGTAAACTAACTTCCTTTAAAATCAAATTGTTTAACTTCTTCGAATTTTATAACTAATTTCGAAATGATTAACTAATTTTATAACTTATTACATAACTAAATTATTACGGGGTGCATATATCGCCCAATACCTAGAAGTATCCAGCTCAAATGGGCTGAGAGTGCCCGACCACCTTTATTTCTGAAATAAATACGTCATTAACCCTGAAATAATTTATTTACGAAATAACTGGGGAAAGTTATTTGACAATTTTTTTTTCAGAAATATTATTTCAAATAAATTCTGCTCAGGTCTGATTTGAACTATGCCACACTGCTAGTTTTCAATAATCAACCATTGTGATTGACCAAAAAATTCAAAAACTTAACCCCCTCTCAAAATTTTCTCCAAAACTACTGGATCGATTTTTTTTTCAAATTTTGATATAAAATCAGAGGTCACCCGTGGATGATTCTCCTTCATCGACATTACTCTCCGCCTTTAACTTTCAAAATGGCGGCCGAAAAATCTGCGTTGCTATAGACTGTAGCTCCTAAACGAATGTACAGATTTCAATGAAACTTCGCTAAAGTCATTTTCTCGACGCCCTTTAAATTTATCTATATAACATACTTCAACGAAAAGAAGCTTGAAAAAAAGTTACGAGGGGTGGTAAAATTAAATTCTGAATAACTCGTAAAGTTTTTACTTCTTTATTAATATTGTATATAGTTTTTTAAAAGTTTACGAAATTTCCTAAAAAACAAAAAACAAACCCGTTAAAATCGGACAATTAGGAGCAAAGATATGGTCTCCTGTTTTTTTTTAATATGTTCTACTCCAAATGTTATATCCTTGGTTTGGTTTTTAAATTTTGAATGTGTTACTGAACTAATGCTATTTTTTTTTTTTTTAGCATATTACTAATGATTAAAGAAAAACAGTTTAGTCCAATAATTGGAATCACCTTTTGTTTCTTTTTCTTTGTAACTCGGAAGGTAATGTTACTTTAGACGTATAATCGTTTGGAAATAATAAACCATTGTGGAATAATTTGCAGCGTTTTTTATTTTTTGCCAGATGACACTAAAATTTATTTGGAACGAACGTAACTTTGTTATAAGTTATTTCTGAGTGAAAACACAATTCGCCCAAATTTGTTAGAACCTTTTAAAACCAAGGCCGCGACTAGCCTGGGTGGCAAAGCCATGGCCGATGAACCGACTGCTTCGCTTTACTAAAGGCTGTTACAGCTGACTGTAAAATGAGCTGTCTGAGTCGGTCCAAGGAGGAACCGTCTCTCATAGCAGCCATCGCCCGGAGTAAACCCCCCGAAGAGAAGGGTTTTATACTGTTATGTGGCATCAATGACAGATGTATACAAGATTAGGACGAGGAGCTCTATGGCCTATACCTGGCTGTCACAACATTATACTGTCAATATTGGTACCAAGGATTACTGGATTACTGGATTACTGGATCTTAAGGTGCCCGGGTTCAGGATCTTCCTTTTGTGTGAGATATCAGGTAACTTCCTTTGATGACACTCGTATACAAACAGTATAGCATTATCAATTTTCTTGTTTAATCAATTATTATATTTTCTGAGAAGGAGTTGATACGGTCAAATAAATACTAAATTATAGAAATAGTATTATTTAATTATTATGCCGACGTTTCGACCAACCTTGCAGGTCTTCATCAGGGCGAGGGTTGGGCGATGGGCAGTGCCACCCCCCGATCGACTCCTCATATTATATCACAGTCAACCGCCTCTACATTATTATATTTTCTTTTAAAAAAACTACGGTGTGGGCTTCAGACCACACGATAGAAATGAAAACATAACAAGGCGAGGTTTATAATATTAAATATAATTTTTATTTTTTTTTTATGTTTAAGCAATAACATTGACTGTCCAACCTTACATTTCAAAAATAAAAACTGAAATTCACAAAATACTTACAGAAAACTTCTACCCTATTAAACTAAAACATAAATTATGGTTCAACAGATCACACAACAAAATACACATAAGTAATTGCAACAAAAACAAGAAATACCAAAAACAATAAATAATATCAGACAATGTAAAAAGCCTAAACAACACTTTATTACACAGTTTTTCAAGGAGACAGACACAACAATCAAACAATAATTCACAAATAAACAAAATATACAATAAATGAATTTTTAAAAAAATTACATACATACCACAGCTTACAAGACAAATTAAAAAAGTTTTCTATAAACTATGACTTACCAGAGATCCAATTTGTTGTATATAACAGTACAAAAATGGGAAAATACTTAACAAATACCAAAGATAAAATAGAGGCATTGGACAAGAAAAATGTTGTTTACAAATTAAACTGCCAACATTGTCAACAAATATATATATATAGGCGAAACGTCAAAAAAGCTAAAAACCAGAATTTCTCAGCATGCTTCAAATTGTAAAAATGGAAAAAACATTAATATAACAGCCCTGGCAAACCATAGTACAAAATCACAATACTCTATTTGACTTCAAAAACCCCCACAAATATTAGCAATAGAACCAAAAACAAACAATAGAGAAAACTACTAGAAGCCATATGCATAACAAAAAAATTTATGAAAATCGGATAAACAGTAGTAGGTAATATGCCGGTTACATCGATTTCACTACAGAGAGACAGACAGACAGACATCAAACCAAATTTGATCCTTGATGTCTGAAAAGTAAAACGCGAGTGGAAATTTTCGATTCTGAGCACAACATTTTTTTTAACCTATCGCACGAATACAATGCTTCTCTACCTTCGGTAATGAGGAAGCAAAAATAATAATAAAACAGTAAATTATAAAACAGATACGAAACACTTAGGCACACACTACTCAGGTATAATATCCAATATTAAAATTCAGAAATAACAATAGGCAATACAATCACAACAAACAATGAGGAATAAGTGGACAGGAACAAAATACAATAATGGAACTAGAAATAACCAAGTGTTGGTTGGTATAATGATATATAAAAAATGAATGTGTACCAAAAAAAGTATTATATTTAAATAGATATGACGGTTATTGTAATTTTTGACAATTGGTGCCAACCCCTTAATATTATATTATAGAAGAAGAAGAAAAGTAAATTTTATTATGGGGCCTGCAGTCTCCTAAGAATGATTATAATAAACAATTTAGTGATTTTGTCTGACGTACAAGTTAATCATCTTCTTGTTATTAATTTAATTACATTGCTATTGAATCTTGAAATTAAGATAAAGAAAGGTACAAGCAAGTTAACATTTGAATTATAGCTAGATTTATAAGAATGTGTTATGTAATCTGTTAGGTATCTGTAACATAACAGTAAAATATGGCGACAGCAATAAAATGGAAATATTGCACTTACATATATTCGGAAGATTGATTGCTGAGGGGATAGGAAAATAAATGGTATTTAATTGAGGTTAAGGACACAGCCGGATCTACGGGGGGTGGGTTTTCGGGCTGAAGCCCCCCCCCCCAAAATGGTAAAATGTAACCATATTTTACTGAAAAAAATATTAAAAACTAGCTCTTAAAGTATTCTTGTTCGTGTACTTATATTTAATAGGACTTCAAAAACCACTTAAACACCATTTCATATAGGTAATTAATTTCTCTATTTTTTTTCAAATTAATTATCGTTATATGTATATGAAAAAAAATCTTTCGGGCTGAAGCCCCCCCCCCCAAAATTAAATCCTGGATCCGCTAGTGGTTAAGGATGAAGATTTGCGTACGGAAGTAGGTAGGGAATTCCAAAATAAGATAGGACGTTTGATTATATATGAAAATAAACACGTTTCACTGATAAATAAATACGTTGACATGTTAAATTAGTAAAATGATAGCTAGCTAATGCGTGATTTCTCAACGGGGTATAGCAGTTGTGCAGTTGTGTCAATATATTGATCAAGAACAAATTTAAGTAATTCTGTTTAGTTCCATTTTTTTCTTCATTTATTGATATTTACAACTGTATACATATAAATAACAAATAAATCTGCTAAAAAAATGGACCCGTTGGTAACACTTCAAAGATTACATTAATTTACGTCTCTTGGCCATATTTTTTCTGACGGCTTGAAGGGTTTTCAGGAATTGATTTGGATTTACTAAATGTAAATTATTTAATGTAAATTTAATAAATACAAATTATTTAATGTAAATTTAATAAACATAAATTATTTAATGTAAATTTAATTTTAAAAAATTATTTAATAAATATAATTTATTTATTTTTACTTTGTTACTTGTGACTGACCACAGCTATTGTTACTCAAATGCGAGACCATGATGGGTCTTGGTCTTGCACACTCAGTCTTGGTCTTGTACACTCAGTCTTGGTCTTGCGCAAGTATCACAACAGTCTTCCAGTTATCTATTAGCTTATTATTATAGAGATATTACTGTAATTTTTCAGATATGTGAAACTTAATTAAGTCCGAATGAAATATTGAGAGTTAAATTCCAAAGAATATTGGTTATACTAATTCTTTACATCTGGTAACTAAATTTGTCAAGTTTTATTGACTATTTTACGTTAATTTGTATTCATAAACAGGATTTTTTTTACCAGTCTTGCAAAGTGCATGACCAAGACCGATATTGGACAACACTAACTATTATATTTGCACTATCATTTCTGATCATTAATAATAAGTATTTTTTATGAAATGGTTTACCTCTTACCAGAATGTAGATGTTGTATATTGCATCTAAAGCAGAAAAAAAAATTGATCACTTTACTTTTAAGGCTGTTAAAGGTGGTAGGTAGGAGAGTATTTGTTTCGAAGTGGTATAACTTAGTTTTTGTATAATTTGAAATTTTCTATTTACCAATCAATATCAATATACCTGTTATCAATAAAATGGATTAATAATCATACTATGATCAATTGTAATAATGTTCGCAACACCTGAATTTTCCATTAGAGCAGAATCTAAGCTTTCCCTTCTTTTATTTATTTTTTTATATCATATCATATTATATCATTACTTTTTTGGAGAAATTAGAGACTGTTGGCTATAATATATTTTTAATTTTATCACACAGGATATACCAAGTAAAAATAACTAATAGTGAAACATAAAACTGTAAGGATAAAATACAATCAATTATCAATTGATTGAACAACTATCCAATTTAACGTGAAAAAGAAAACATTTTTAATCAACAAAGGAATATAAAAAAAAAAAGATAAAACAGAGAGTATTTATTTATTTATAAAGAAATTTAAATTTACAGATTTACTTCTAAAAACATAAATATAATTCTTTTTACTTATTGAATTTATCCTAAATACTAAATACAATAAATCTCTTAAGAATACTATCTTTAATATTGTGACAATTAATTATATGTTCTTCATCAACAGAACTCATTTTCCTCTATGAAAAATCCTCTTGCTGAGTTGATTTGGCTCATATAGGTTCCGAAAATGAATTAATCCTTTAATATGTTACTTTATTGTATTGATTTTCCTTTGTAATTCAGTGGTTGTGAAACAAAAATATGGAAATTAAGTTTGAAACTTGATTATAGAAGATAGTTTTATAGTTTTATAGGCTATGAGCTGACACAATTTTTATTTTGAAGTCAGTGGTTTCAAGTATAAAATTGAAATTTGGTTTTCCTTATTGGTTATTGTTAGTTTCAATATTAAAAATATGAGTGTAGTTGATGATCCTTAAATGATAATCTTGACCTTAAATGATAAAAAAACATCTTGAATAAACATTAATAGTTTCAGAATTTCAATAAGAAAAATAATAATTTCATTTCAGAACTTTTGCAGCAAAACAATCTATTTCTTAAAAATCAATCATGATGAGTATCATACCACTTATTCTGGCATAAAAGAAAACTAATTTTAGCTACTCTCACGGGCGGATCTACGGAGGGGGCTTTCGGGCTGAAGCCCTCCCTTAAATGGTAAAATATAGTCATGTTTTATCGTAAAAAATATTCAAAAAGTATCGCTTAAAGTATTAATGTTTGTGTAATTACATTTAAAAGGGCTTTAGGAATCACTTAGACACCATTTCATATAGGTAGTTAGTTTCTTTCTTTTTTTCCAAAGTAATTATCGTTATTTTTATGAAAAAAACAGCTTTCGGACTGAAGCCCCCCCCCCCAAAAAAATTAAATCCTGGATCCGCTAGTGGCTACTCGAGATAATAAGTAAAGCTAAGAATCATCAACTATACTCATATTTTAATGATGAAAGTAACAATAGCTATAAGGGAAAACCAAATTTCAATTTTATACTAGAAACTACTAACTTCAAGATAAAAATTGTGTTAGCTAGTAGCCTCGAACTATAGACACTATCTTCATATAACCAAGTTTCAGACTTGATTTCCAGCTTTTTCTTTTATTACCACTGAATTAAAAAGGAAAATTAATAAAATAAAGTAAAGAATTAAAGTATACTCACGATTTTAAGTCTATGAAGAAGAAACCAAACTTGTCACTTTAAACAATAATATGTATAACCATTAAATAAAAACTACCTATTAGTGAACCAAATTTATTACTAAAACAACACAATTAAACTTTTAAACAAAATATCACTAATAAAATAAGAGTGTGAAGATGAAACTTATCACTGAACATAAAACCAACACTATCTCTTTAAACACTAAAACGTATAACTATTCAATAAAAACTACCATTAATAAACTAAACTTATCACTTAAACAGCAAAATTAAGCTTCTAAACTAAAATACTGCTAAAAAAATATGAACATTTAACAGTTTTGCCTATACAGCAAGCAGATAGCAAGGGACGATCCAAGATGGCCAGCCAATCAAAAAGTGACTCCATGACCCCACTGTATTATTAAGCTACTGTAGTCCAAATGATGATGGTTGGGGATCTGAATTTTTTTTTTAGCATATTGGAAGTTAATAGAGTTTGTCAAGTAAGTGTTGTAATAGTCGGAATATACTAGCTATTTCTTATATTTTCAGTCTAGTATGAGGATTCCAAATAAGACAATAATTTTTTCTTCATTATTTTCATTAATAGACCATTGTAATCGGCAAAAAAAAAAAAAAAAAAACCCTGAAAATTCGAGGTTTTACGTTTTTAAAGTATGTAAATATGTAGCATCCGAAAACCTAATAAATAAAAAAATTGTTTGTCCGCCGTTCGCCTTCCGCAGCTTTTCTCCGGGACTAGTGGACGGATTTTTCTGAAATTCGAGATCAAAGTCAGCGGTCACCTGGGGATGATCCTCCTAACGCGGCATTACCATCCGCCCATTTCTTTCAAAATGGCGGCTGAAAAAATTTTTCGCTATAGAATATTACTATAGTGTATATTTTTAATGATTTTTTAAATAAAATAAAATAAAAACGCCACATTCTATTTCAAATATCAGATTGTATTGATTTCGATTTTCAATTGCAGAGACTTGAACCAAGCCATGTTTCTTTCCTATTTAATTTATTCTGATAATTCGCTCTCTTAAATTAGGTTTAGTTAAAGATTTGTAATTTAGACGTAAAATTGTCTACATTTTAATTTTGGTGTATTGAAACATTTGAAAATTACATCTTTGAGCATGTCAATAAATAAATCTTTTGGTATTTATTTATTAATCTCATTTTGTCTTGTAATGGCTTGAAGAAGAGAGGCATGGTCCAAACGAGCTCATTAATTGGTTGATCGGGGCGGGTGTCAAAGGAAGGGGTGTATCAGTGCCCCTCCTAGGGAAGGAGTGGGAGAAGTGGAGGCTGTTGATTGGTCGGTAGGCCTAAGGCAGGCACCGCCCACCAAGACCCGCCCTGCCACATCAGTTCACTCTCAGACCTCACTCAGTCATGATCTCTATGAACGATCCTACTGTCGGGATGTTACCGTTCGATGGTATTGGCCTCTATGAGCAGCCCAAGACGAGGTTCATCTTCAAGATGCCAAGGGTAGTGCCCGACCAGAAAGCCAAATTCGAATCGGATGAGCTCTTCAGACGTCTGTCAAGGGAGTCGGAGGTGAGTACAACATGCTTTATATAGTAGATGTGTTTGGATTTTTAAAATCTTAATTATAAAAATATTTGTGATTGGTTTTAATTTAATCGGTTTGTCAATCCCTAAATAAGTATGTGACGTAGTTCTCTTACACGCAGAAGTTACGTACCATCACTGTAGACCCAACATGACTTTTTATCATTAGTGGAACTATAGGAAGGTGGGGGGGGGGGGGGCTTTCGGTTTTAAAATGTTTTTTTTTTTTCATTGATCCATATTTGTTCTATGTACGTATGTGATCTAAGCTAAATACATAAAATGGAGGCAGTGTTGAAGCATTGAGCTGTCTCGAGTAAAGCGGCACGGGTTTGATCCCGGCCTGGGCAGATAGAAATTTATCTCATGGCGGACCCACGGAATGAATCTCGAATCACATAGATTATAATAGATTTGGTTATACAATTAGAACAAGCATCCCATATGCTAGAAAATACGAGCTAGTGACTAAAAAAAAAGCTATATATTTAGAACAATTTCTTATATGCCAAATTTTGAAAAAATGTAATTCAAAACCTATTAGTTTTACCGAGCCTATTTTGGTCTCGAATCGTAGTAAATTTATTCTTGTTTAAAAATATATTGAAGATTTTTTTGTCTATAACGTGCCCCTTCATTATCAAAGTGGGAAAAATCGAAAAAAGTGCGAAAATTTAGCAGTTTGGTGGATATTCAAAAATTGTCAGGAGAGCAGCC
The DNA here is from genome assembly GCA_928085145.1 of Nezara viridula. Taxonomy (NCBI): domain Eukaryota; kingdom Metazoa; phylum Arthropoda; class Insecta; order Hemiptera; family Pentatomidae; genus Nezara; species Nezara viridula. The sequence goes on from OV725077.1 coordinate 20,482,041, forward strand.
AACATAAGACAAAAAACACGAAGCCTGCCACCACTTGATGCAGCTTAAGATGTACTTGGCTACTGTACTATATTTGTTTTTGTAAGCAATGTAAGCTAAATTCTATATCTCAAAGTAAATTATTTACTTTTCGTTACTTTTTTTCCCCGCTATATTAATTTATATTATAGTGCGACCTATGTGCGGTTTCTATACAAGTCTCTTATTTTTTAGTTTTAGTACTGTTTTTCATTTCAATAAATTTGTAATTATTTGAATTTCATTAAAATAATATTGTCTTCTAATTCATGTGAAAATGCTATAGAAAGTATTGTGAATAACTCAATTTCATTAAAATGTAAACAGGCTATGTTGCTTCTACAGTGACTGTTCTAATGTGACAACCTCGCTCCACTAGCGGATACAGGATTTAATTTTGGGGGGAGGGGCTTCAGCCCGAAAACTTTTTTTTTCATAAAAATAACAATAATTACTTTATAAAAAGAGAAATAAACTAACTACCTATTTAAAATGGTGTTTAAGTGATCCCTAAAGTTCTTTTAAATGTAATTACACGAACTATAATAGTTTAAGAGGTATTTAAAAAAAAATTCCATAAAACATGGTTATATTTTACCATTTTGGAGGGGAGGGGCTTCAGCCCGAATTTCCCCTCGCAGATCCGCCCGTGTGTCGCTCCAATATTTCGAAACATAATTATCTATAATGAATAAATATTAATAGTAATGATATTAAATAAGAACATATTTCTTAGTTTTTATTAATTTAGTAATTGTGAATATTTTGTGATATTTAAAAAGAATATGATTACGATTGGCTTCAATATTTTTTTTCGTGTTTCTTAATGAAGTAGTAATTTATTTCTTGATAACGCCCTTACTCAAAGGCATATACAAACTTAAAACTGAAGGAATACATTTTTTCAAATTTTATTTCCACGTGTAGAGTGTTCAACATTTTTTCGTTGTTATTTCATTCAAGCTGTCACTATCAATAATTTTTTGTTTATATTTGTAGCTATTTTATTATAAGTCCAAACGAAATGGGGGAAGCCTCCCTCTCCCCCCTGCCTCCTTCCTCAACTTGGTTACGCCGATACTCTTACGTATCTAATACTCTTATATTAGATAAAAATGTAATGGCATGCTTTTAAAAATTCATTTTTTTATAAAAATTATTATTATTTAATATCTTTATTCAGAATTTATACTAATTTGCTGTGGACCTCTATCCTGGTTCCCATTAGCGATGAATTTTGATAAAAGGAGGTTTCAAAATAAAGGAACTCTAATCAAGTGACGAAACCAAATGTCGATTCTTAATACAACTTTAATAAACTAATTGAAAATAATTAATTTTAGAAATGGGTTACTATTCGATTTATCAGTTATAAACATGAAACAAAATTTGACAGGAATTTCAGTCAAAGATATTTTTTATTAGGTTAGCCGACGTTTTGATCCAAACAGGTGGGTCATCTTCAGTGCTATCGTTTGGAAGTCGAGACAAGAACCCAGAAAATTATTAATGGAGTACCTGTTAACACTTGTAAATGAAATGTAATATTTTGATGGATCGAGTTGGAGATTGTATGTTTTGAAGATGTCGAAACTGACAAGAAGACGAGGTTCGGGACTTATATGTAAAAAGTTTTAAATGACATTGTCCGAAGAAAATTTGAAAGCATTTTTTTTTTTAAATATTATTAACATTTATAATTTTTAAAAATGAGAGAGGCTCCTGCCAATCGGATCATCCTAAATGAAAAATATGGCGCACCACACAACTTAAGACAAAGGAGATGTGAAAGTAAAAATTATAGACGCTATAATTATTTATATTTCATTGTGGGTATTTTTATTTGTAAGTAAGGCTATATATACACATTTTAATATTTATATCGGTGTAATCTATACAATTAAATACTAAATAATACCAACTATAGCATTTATGAAAACCGCATATTTATATTTACATAATATTGTTGGACTCGGTATTATATTAAGCTCATGTTACGTCTGGAAGCCTGTTATAATCTCAGGCGAGCTCGTGTGCGATCAATTACATCTATTCTCCATTACGATTTTTTATTTCTCCTTTAGTTAATTATCAAATTCTTTTTATCTTATATTTAATTATCTTGTATATTAGAGATTAACGTAAAATAGTCAATTGTTTCAAATAAAAAAAACTAAAGGCAGTAAAGGCAAAAACTAAAGAGTAAGCTAATATTGAAAATTAGCTATTTAAACCCTGATAGAAAAAGCTACATTTTATTTAAAACTGCCTAATTTTACATTGATATAATGAATTTTATCAAAATCGTTTGAGCCGTTTCTGAGAAAATTGTAAAAATGTGCTTAGCCCATGATATGAGGTGCCATTTCCGGTCAGTCGATTTTGACGAAAAGTTAATGTAACATCCCTAGTATATAAAAACCTTAAATATGCAATTTCACTTTCGTACGATTTTTCGTTTTTGAGCTAGACTGTTAACACAAACAAATACAGAAATACACACACACCATTTTGCGGAACTTTGTTATTCGGACTCAGGGGACCTGAAAACCTGTATTTGCCTTGGAAACTAAGATTAAAAAATTTTCAGGATCGGAATTTCATGTATATGTAAGTGAAAGTAAAAATGGCGGCTGATTTAAAAATTATTAGGCCAGTAACTTGAGGATGGAAACTTATCGGAAAATTATTGCAAAATGTGGGGAAATTTTTCATTTTTTTAAACTTCTAAAAAAGAAAATTGCTAACACGGACTTTTTCCAATATTTTTTTTTCGCCTGTAATTCATAAACGGTGCATCGAAGAAAAAAATGCACTCTTAATAAAATAAAATAAAATCTTAAATTGTGTGTCGAACGAATACCTAAACATAATAATTTGGTTAATTGGTAGGTTTGATAATCCCAGTCAACAAAAGCTGATTTTTGCCAAATTTGTCCTAAACTGAGACAAATCACTATAAATGACAATCCAGCTTGGAAATGAGTTTCTTCAGAGAAAAAAAAAAGTAGAATAACATCAACTTAAAGTAAATTATATTATATTAGTAATTTATAGAGTAAAACTTTTCGTCATTACTGCGGAGTTTAAAATAGCTTCTCAAATTTGTCGACTTTTTGTGCTCTTAAAATAAATAAAAATGTTCACGACAGCCTTATTTTTTGCGCTCAATATCTTGGAAAGTTGTTTTTAAATTAACAACTACCACAGTTGATTGATAAAAATTTATGCTTTTATTGTATTATTTAGAATTTTCGTTATAATATATATTCTAAACAATTAATAGGCACTAAAAAAATTATTTTAAATACAAAGACATTTTAATGGAATGTGAGAATGCAGGTACAACTTAAAACTATTTAAGAATTAAACTCTAAATATGCAGTAACACCGGTGCTTTATTTGATGAACTTGCTAATTAGAGAATTCAAAAGGTATGAGATATACGTACCTTTAATCCTTTCTGTAAGCTATAATATTCTTTTGGAATTAATAATATTGCTTACTTGAGAGATAATAAATAAATCATTATCGACTATAATAATATTATCTTGTTTATGTTATTAATTCCCTTAGGAAATAACATTATTTTACGTCAGTTAACAGCCAAGTTCACTCTCACTTTTTTTTTTTTCTTCTTCACTACCTTGCCTTTAGGCTTCACGGAGTTATAAATCTCCGGAACCGAGATGCGAACTCGTTGAGTTTATCAGTTTGCCGTGCAACGCGTGTTCCACACAGATGATATTCACCCCTTTTATTAGCTCCCGCTCCACTAAAAGTCATCAATTTGATACGGTATTTTAGGCTATATGTCTGGACCTGCAAGGCTCAAAAAGATTACAAAATTATGCTTTCAAATAATTGTTCATTACTGATCGACAAATTATCAGAGACTAAAATAAAAATCGAGATAACTATTGGATAACTATTATTGAATTGATTTTTATTCGATTTTGTATAATATATTTTCCTATTTGATATAAGCGTTTATTATTATGTTGTCAAAGCCCCTTTATATGAAAATGTTACCGGATTTAAGATTGTGCAATCGCACATCGAGTTTTTGCAACTTTTCGGATTCTTTTTATATAAGAATTATTATATGTTGTCAAAACTCCTTTTCTGAAAATAGTACAGGATTTAAGGTTTAAGTGCAATTGCGCATCGAGTTTGTGTAACTTTCCGGATTTCTTCCGAATCGATATTTGAAGATACATACTCGGGTATCGATTTTTGTTACTTCTTTGATATAAAAGGTCTATTATTACGTTTTCGGATGTACTGATTATGAAAATATTAAATAATCTGGTATTATAATTACGAAATCGTGTAGTACATCGAAAAAATACGGAAAGTTACATAAACTCGATGCGATATTGCACTTAAATTTTAAATCCAGTAGTATTTTTATAAAAAGCGTCTCTGACAATATACTATCTACATATTGAGCTCTTGTATTGATGAAAATAGAAAAGTTACAAAAACTTGATGTTATATCTGATAGCATTTTTATAAAAAATACTCTCAACAACATTATATCGGATCCTTATACCGATCAAATCCGAAATTTTAGCAGGTACTAGTATCATAAACACGGAATTTTAATATTTTTCCATCACAGAAAATTAAAAAAAAAAAAAATTAAACTAGGACTGTATTTGATTGGCACACTTGATGACTTCAGAAAGGTTTTAGAAAACTGAAAGGTCCTGTGAATATGAAGTAAACAAAAAAGTTTAGCAGTTTCCCGTTGTCTTATTTTTTTACTACATACCATTATACCATTCATATTTATCTATTGATTCATTTATAACCTCTTATGTATATTCATTCTTTAAAAACAAGAACAACTAACTGACAAAATGTATTAAAAAGGGGATTATAAAATATTTTAAAGTTGTTAGTGAGAGAAGTTCATTTCTGTTATATAAATATCAACTTTTTTTTCACTTATCATTAATGTAAAATTATTTAGAGCTGAAAAAAATAATAAGTTGTTTCATTAATTATAATGTAAAAAACTCACAATTTATTTTTTAATTAATGAAATATAGATTTTATTACGAAAGGCAGTGGCTTTCAAGTCATGTCAATACCTCGTAAATTATCAGGCGTTAAAATCTCTGGAGTACTGGTATAAATGAAGAGTTAATCCGTATTTTTTTTTATTTTTCATACGATTAAAATCCATGAAAAAAATGGGTTCTACAGCTGTTCAACCAAACATGTTTCTCAATTCATAAATAGGCTAAAGTATGTAGAAATAGTTTCGTATGCCTATGCTTCTTATATGAACAAACACGTTTTGGAAAACTAATTTATTAAATAAATCTGATTTATTTATGTATGCAAACAGAAAAAAAAAGACAAAAAGAAAAAACATATAGATTATAAGAGTATGTAGTGAGTGATCTGAAAAGAGGTTTATCAAAAGTCACATTAGTGTTCGATAGATAGGCGTTATGTTTTTTAATAAACTGATATAAAATAATTAGCGAATGGTTTGGAAAGGTTTTGTACATTATTTAATTCAAAATTAGATGATTCTCAATAAAAAATAAAATAAAAATATGACATTATTCAGTAAAAAGGAACGAAGAAAATAGAAACTTGAAGAAACGTCAAAGAATTGCAGATTTTGTAAAGGACTACCTTTATACTTTATTGATCATTAATATTCAATTTACAAATAAATTCCGATTTATTTCATACCAGGGCAAATTATATATATTTTTAAGGAACGAGATGGTCCGGAGTTATTTAGATAAAAAATTATAAACAATGTGAATAAACTTATTAAAATTATAAACAGTAACTACATTAAAATATTAAGAACAATAAGGGAAAAATTGTAGATGTGATAAAGAACAGGAATAAGGTCAGGAAGGCTTGATTTTATTAGTTTTACTGGAATAATATCAGGACCATAATCATTAGTGTGGGATTTTAGGATAGTGGAAAGTAATTCATCATAGGAAACGTGGGAGAAAAAGAAGTCTTCAGGATTGAAGTTGTGATGTTTAATATCGAAAGTATGAGAGGATGAGTGAGTAAAGGATAAGAAATGGTTATTGAGATCATCTGGAGAAAGAGAGAAGGATCTACGATTATTGGATTCTGGTAAGGATAGCTTACGGAGTACTTTCCATTTAGATTTGGGGTCGGGAGCATTGGACAGGGCATTATGGAAGTAGGTGGTTTTAGCAAGTCGGACTGCGGATTGGGTCCCATTGCGAAGCGCCTTGAAAGACGCATAATCCACAGCTAGACGGGTTCGACGGTATTTGCGCCTCGCTGCTTCTCTTCCCCTCATCATTTCCTTTATCTCACGGGTCAGCCAAGGCGAAATGGGACGGCGTAAGGTATTGGTTTTCCGAGGAGCGTGGATTTCTAATATGGATTGTAGGTTTGAGGTCAGGGTGGATACCATAGGATCAATGGATTTGTAGGAATATATGGTGTCCCATTGGAGAGAATTAAGGTCTGGTTGAAGGGATCCATAGGAGAGAAGGTTTAAATTTCGGTATGAAATTATTTTGGGAGTGAAGGATTTCAGGAGTAGGTCGTATGTAATTTGGAACAGGTCATGTGATGAAAGAAATGGAACTGGGTGTTGAGAAGAGGAAAGGATTTTGATGGGAGAGTCAGAGATATAAAGGTCTAACTAAGTATCGGAAAACTGCGTGTGGTGGGTATGTAGAATGTAAATATAAAATAAAAAATAAAATAGAGATGATACAAAGTGGAAATACTTTAAAATAAAGAACGATTAAATTGAATTAATCAATAAAAATCGAAAATAGAAAAATATATTAAGATGTAATAATTAAGTTATTTTTCACTTGCAAGATTTAAAAAGTGTGCATGTAAAGAAATACAATTTTTATCTACTTTATGATTAAGAGGATTCTGTTCCATGTGAATGTGGATGGATTCGGAAATGAGTATTTTTTCGTGGCAAGGGACCATGGCAAGAATAGAGATTTTTTCAAAATGAAATGAATGGTCGAGGGTTAAGGCATGTTCTGATAGTTTGGAGATGGAAGGGTTCCGTGAAGTTATAGATGTTTTATGTTACGAAATGCAGGTTTTGTGATGGTTTTCGGTTTCGCCAATATAAGAGCAAAAAAAAGAAAAGAAGTTTGTTATGGGACTTAAGGCCAAGACGTAAGTTGGTTATAGTCAATTTAAGGAATTTTTGTATATTATATGAGATAACAGGAAAATATGAGAGAGATTTATATCTATATAGCTGTTTAAAAGTTTAAGTATAGTGTTGAGAGGGAAATTATTGGAAAGGAGTATATTTTTGACACGCTGAGTAATGTCTTGGTGGTATTGTGGATCAGATAAAGAGAGAGATAAGGTTTTTGGCACTATTGATTTTCTGGTGATATGGGTGTTGAGAATAAAAGTTAAGTAGTCCGCCTGAGAACTTGGGTTTAGTATACCAGTTAGTAGAAATATAGACGTCAGTGTTTTTTATTATTAGGAGGTCTAAGAAGGGGAGTGAATTATTAACTTCTTTTTCTGTAGTGAAACGAAGACGGGGGTGGTAAAAGTTGAATGAGGAAAAAAGAAGAACAAGCAGGAGGTCATCGACATATTTTTTAATGAAAATAATGTCTTGATGGAAAGAAGGGATAACGGAGTCTAGAAGGTCATTAAGAACAATATTGGATGGATGAATTTCCCATGGAAAGGCCTGAAATCTGGTTAAAGAATTTTCCTTAGAACGTGAGGTATCCGGATCTGCAACAAAGCTCAAGGAATTCAAGGTATGAGGAAAGGTTGAGGGTGGTGCGAGTCATCTACTATGAATGATGCCATGTTGACGACTGATTCTCTCGAGGGTGTGGCGGCTAGTTTTATACTATTCGTCGAACTATGCCGGTCAACGTATTGTATTGGAATAACTCTATCATGTATAACGAGACAGTAAGCGGTGGGAAATCATTTTTCGATTCCAGTCTTACGTCAACCGGACCTGTTTTTATTGACTCAGTTTGTTTCGAGCAGTCAATCACGACCAGAGGCGCTTTATTCTTGACATTTTCTCAACTCATTGGCAATTCACCATTTTGAGAATCTTCGTAGTAAGACTGTTGAAACTCTATCTATGTACATGTGATAGAGTAAAGCATATCGATTAGCAGAAAAATTCAAGTTCATATCATCATACGGATATGATTTAAAATTCAGATAGAGTTTGACGTTTGCCAAATCACCATGATCGAATCGACTAGAATCATTTCGAGCGTTGTTATGCCTATTGGTTTGAAACGCTAAAATGATATAACGAGATTTTTCTATTTGACTCGATGTTTTAACAGACCAGATTTGTCTTTTATTCGCGGGCAAGAGTGAATAGTCAAAGAGTTCAGAAGGAATAGAGAACGCCCTTTCAGACCTGAGGCGTCGCATAAGAGCCAATTTTTGTTGCTAATTGACCGTAACATACGGTAAGTTCCAACATAGTTTGAGTATCTCTATTTTACACGGTTCTTGAGCTTCGTCTTGATCTTGTCTTATTGTAGTTTTGGGGCTATTTTTATCTTTCCGGCTTCTTATCAAAATCTTGCATCACGTTCAATGTGATCTTTAGTTTGGATAGCACCATCCTTGGTATGTAAAGGAATTATATTGTCCTTCCCTAAGAGAAACTAGATTTTTTAAAGTAGACGTAATCACAGGATTTTTCGCACGATCAACTTTTACTCCGCTCAACTCATAACGGATCTCATCGAAGAGGAACGCGATCGCATTGTTTGTCAATTTTGATAATCTCGGAATCGTCACTCCGTCTTGTTGGATGAAGTTCTCTTCGACGTAGAGCAGACGGTCGCTGGGTAATGTGTACAAGTCTTGGTGTTCCAAAGTGATACGAATCTCGTCGCCAGATAAAAGTTTTGACGAGGCGTAGGGATGATGAGAAGAAAATTCCATTCATTCGATTGAATTTATAATTTCGCGGGACTGTCCTTTAAGTTTAATATTTCTTCCATGTAGATGATAGAACGTAGTATTCTAATGATTGAAGAAATATAATATTATTCGCACTCGTTGATGTGCACTCTTCACTGGAATGATGCTTCGCGGATACGGAATATATATATATATATATATATATATATATATAATCATATCACGTATCCATATAAATCAATATAACAAGGAATAATCAGTGAAGACCAAGAGAGGGTGAAGACGAGTGGCGGTGGGGGAGGGCAGGATAATGGGTTACTTTACCTATTTTCACACGTAACATATGTTTATAACATATGGCTATAGCAAATAGCATATGCAAGAATTATATTATTTCATATGATCTAGACATATAAAAAAAAATATAATTGGAAAAAAGAATTAGTGCAGAACCATTTATCCTAAAAATGCTTAGATTACTAAATCAGTCTGTTAAATCTCGCCTCATCAATAGCGGCCACTTTTACAATTCAATGAGCTACTTCTGTTCAGATTCAGATCCGAAAAAGCCAATGCCATTGTTTACCGATATTGAAGCTAAAAAAATTATTGACAAACTTAAACATTCGAAAAAGGGGATGGTTACGCCATTGCTTCCCCTTGTGGTTATGAATATAGGATTGATATCCAAACTAATAGCTATATCAACAAAGGTAGTTAAAGGTAAAAAAAATGAACAAGATCCAGACGAAATAGCGAGGGAGATTGTTAATGCAGTTGCTGGTTCTATTCCTGTTGTAGAAAATATTGTTAATGAATTTTTAGAAGAGAAAATTTCTGAGAATATGGAAGATGAATCTGAGGAAAAAGGAGAGGGTGGGAATAAAGGAGTGTCAAGTATAGAAGAGGCTCTAAAGGATACAGAGCCGCAAAAGCGAATGGCATCGTTGATGGATATTGAAGCTAATGAAATTATATCAAAACTTCAAGAAATGTCAAATATAAACGATAGTCTAACGCATGACGGTCCGAAAAAGCGGTCCTTCTTTACGTTGGGGGACTTATTGACTATTGTTATAACCTTGATAATAAATATAGTTAACAGAGCAAAAATTACCTGAGGAATGGAAAGAATCTATTCTTATTCCGATTCACGAAAATGGCCAGAGGACGGATTGTAATAACTACCGAGGAATTTCACTCCCTCCGGTATGTTATAAAATATTCACTTTAATCTTAACCAGTCGAATCACGGAATACGCCGAGGAAATTATCGGAGACTACCAATGCGGATTTAGACGGAATCGTTCAACTATTGATCAAATATTTTCTTTACGGCAAATAATAGAGTAAAAATATGAATACAACGGTATTGTTCACCAGCTGTATATAGATTTTAAAAAGGCTTACGATTCTATTGACGGCCAGAAACTGTATAATATTCTAATCGAGCAGGGGATTCCAAAAAAACTAGTAAATCTAATCAGGATGTGCTTGACGGAGACACTTAATAAAGTTAGAATCGGTAATAATCTGTCCGAAAAATTTGAGGTTCGTTGGGTTTAAAACAGGGGGATTCTCTTTTGCCTGTCCTGTTTAATTTGACATTAGAACATGCCATTAGGGAGGTAATGCTTACCGAGAAAGGGTTGGATCTGGGCGAGACAACATCCGTGCTGGGCTATGCTGATGATCTGGTACTGTTAAACGAAGACGTTGAAACTATAAAACTAAATACGACAACGTTAATGAAAGCCGGTAAAGAACTAGGACTCGAAATAAACGTGGATATAACAAAATATATGGTTAGCTGCAAAAATGGCGATACTACTGGTGATATCGATATAGATGGTAATATGTTTGAATAGGTAGAGAAATTTAGGTATCTAGGTTCTACGATAACTACAAAAAACGAAATTGAAGAAGAGATTAAGGTTAGATTGAAGGCGGGAAATGCTTGTTATTTTTCTGTGACAAAACTACTCAGTTTGCGCCTCTTGTCCCGGAACTTAAAAATTAGAATCTATAAAACAATTATCTTGCCTACGGTTCTATATGGATGCGAAACTTGGCCGCTTATATTAAGGGATGAGCTGCGTCTTAAGGTTTTTGAAAATAAATTATTGCGTAGAATATTCGGACCGAAGAAGGATGAGTTAACCGGATAGTTCAGACGGTTACACAACGCCGAATTGCGTGAACTGTATCCGGGTAATATAATTGAAGTAATTTCATGGCGGTGAATCAAATGGGCTTGTAAAGTTGTTGGGCTTAGTAACGATAGAATTCCTAAAAGGTTAATATTTGCTGTGCCGAATGGTAAGCGTCCGAGGGCTAGACCGAAGCGAAGGTTGGAAGATTGCATTAAAGCCGATCTGAAGGGTCTGGGTTTGGACGGCGAACGGTGGAGGGAGGTGTGTAATAAGCGATTGGTGGTGTCGGCATCGAACCTTCGGGTTCGCTAAGCCTTTTATTATTATTATTATTAACAGAGCAAAAAAAGGCAAGTAGACGTCAAGAAATTCAACCTAACGAGATTACTTACAAATCTGAGGAAGAAGGAGAGTCGAAAGAGAAAAAAGAATCCAATGGAAAAGATTGAGGAGCAGAATGTACAAGCTGTGGAAATGTTTTAATAATGGTTAATACTTTTATTAATTCAAAGTCTCGTATTCCTTGTATATAATATTTAAGTGATAAATCAAGATTATTAGTTTAGTTCTTAATTTGACAATTGCCTTGCTTTCCCTCCACGTGTGGGGGGATAAGTATGGTTCGGAGTTCCTATGGCCGACTGTAAATAGTGTAATAGGTATGCCTGCGTCTAAGATGTTTATTTTCATTTTTTTTATTTTTTTTCTGTCTATGATATTTTATTTTGTTCTTTTGTAGCTTTATATTATTTGAAGTTAGCTTATTTTTTTTAATTTGTAAATGTGGTGTGAATGTGCTCTCAGAACTCTATTGTAAATGTCCTTTATTGAGACAGATTGTAATATTTATCAATAAAACATTATAAAAAAAAAAAAAAAAAAAAATTGACAATCACTACTACAAAAATGTGAGTTTGCACAGAATTAAAGTCTTTGCAACATCATTTAACAAAGCTAATTTAGTGGTTCTATATAAAAATCTCTATCTAAGTATAACCAAATGGACTTTGGAGCTTTTATCTCTTATTGTTTTCCTTTTCAATGATAAATCAAAACTGGTCCGAATAATTAATGATCCGGAACTATTTCAAGAAACAATCTCACCTGAAAGTACATCTTGATTGGTTGTTACCTGATTGACGTCTTCAACTTCAGGTATCCCATCAGGTAGCCTTGACGACCAAAGGGCGCCTGTTTTAACCTCCCCTCTTCCACTCTTCTATCCTCCTACTTACAATTAGACTTTTCCCATTGCAAGTCTCTAGTTTCAATAATGCGCTATATTAATTCATGAAAGTTTAGGGAAAATTCAATGAACGGAATTGTGTAGCTTACTGCTCAGGAGTATCACAAATTGCTATTACAGTAGTAAATAGAAGTTGTGGCAAGATGGTAAAACAAAACAAGTAAAAAATTATAGGTTTTAGAGAGCAAACGCATTTTCTGTGTTAGAAAATATATACTAAAAGTATTCAGAGTGGAGAGAAAAGCGGTCAAAACTCACTCATTCATAATATATTGATGTCATAATCGAGCCTTGGGTGTTCCGGAATTACTGGGTGAAAGCCCTGATCCAAACCTACAACTTAGGTCGAAACGTAAGCTATCCATTCAAGCTAAACATTACACCACCATATTGCGTATGTGGCTGTTGATCGCACCCACTAACTAACAGCTCCTTCAACTACAACTACTGCCAATTATTTCCGTATCATCAAGAACTTATATTCCGGACGTTCTCGGTAATCCAAACCTTTAGTAATACGAACAAGAGTTCTTTTTCTTAATCAATATTAATGGAATTGTTTCGTATGGTATTGTCAAAATCGTATTGTGGTGTTTGTAAACAGAAAATATTAAAACTACGCTGTTATCCAGAAATTGATACATCTCTTTATATGTGGTTTTTGGAAAAGATATCACGTAGGTGTCTAATTTTCGTGGATATATTAGCTGAATTTTTTTTTAAAGAATAATGACAAAGCAATTTTAATGCAATAAATATTAGCTTGATAATATCAAAAGTATTTATGGACTACTTGTTTTATATTAATTTTTATTTCACTGGAAAATTTCTTTACACCTATTTTATTTTTCATTATCGACAGGTCATAGAAACTCCATAAAGGCTTAGTATTTTTAAAGAATTTGCCAGATCAGGCGTTTTCTTCAGGAACAAAATTAGAGATTCAACGTACATTATAAGATAATTTTCAAAAATTAATATTTTGTTTGCATTGTGTTTATGAAAATGAAATGAAATGAAATTAATTTTTTTTATTATCCTGGGAGTGTTGTCCCTTTAGGACAAATTACAGATACAAAATAAATACCTGTGTGGCCATACATAAAATTAATTATTTACAATTATTATTAAGATTAAGATTTTGGAAAAAAAATAAAAGAAAAAATAGAACTATTACACTAAAAACATACTGCTACGTATAATACAAAGGTGGGAAAATACAATAGCATAAGTAAAGAAAATCATTTCTGGGGGAACTTTAAAAGTTCTCTTATTTACATTTCATGATCAATTGGGTTGGGAAAGGAGTAGGTGGTTAAAAAGGAGAGATTTAAATGAGGAAACTGATTTTACATGTCTGATATCGGGAGGGATGGCATTCCAGATGGAGACGGCTTGAATTATAAAGGATTCGTCAAACGCTGCAGTTCGGTGGGGAGGTGGATAGAGGTCGGAGGTACGAGATCTAGTGAGACGGGATTGAATGGAATATTTGAATTGTAGGCTGTGAAAAATATAGGAAGGCCGCTGAGTTCTGATGACTTGGTTTAGAAAGGTAGCAAGGAAGTACAGACGGCGGTTGGATGGATAGAGCCACTTCAAATTGGTGTAATTCTGGGTTATATGCGTATCTCTTGAGATTCCCTAAACAAAACGTATTGCGCGTGAGTGATAATGCGTATTTTTTCGTAACCTTGTCCAATTTTACCATAATTTTAAATTTAAAATTTGATAATCCGAACACATAGACGGCAGCGTGCAATACCGTCCTGTAATTTGACTAAGAATTATTTCATTAAAGATTTCAAAATGGATATTTAGATTTGAAATATGACGATCTTGCTTATGTTTACTGCTCTGGACGTAACTTAAATTCATCTTTATTTAAATATGAGCAATTTTGTATAAATACGTAAAATAGCGCAACCAATTATACTTGAAAATCGCTTTAATTTTTTTTTTTTTTTATTAAACATTTCCTAATTAGTTTGTTGATGAGGTATTTCCATGTTGAGCTGAGAATAGTAGACAAGAAGGAAACTGCAATTACAAGGTCATGAATGACGTACTGGAAATCCCGGCTGTTGGCTAACACCTAGTGGTACTCCTTGACTATATTTAGTTCCAATAGGAGCGTTCAAGCTTGGTTTAATAAGTTTTCTATACAAATGAAAACTAAATAATCTGTAAAAGTAAAATTTATGTTATCGAACTTGTGATATAGCTGTTAGGTTGATAATTAAAATGAAATATTCCATTGGATATTTTATTTAACTTGATATAACATCATAAACATTTCATATCATTCATCATATGTGTAAAGAGTTTGTTTGAAACTGATAATTTCAAAAACCTCTAGCTCGATTTAATACACAAATGTCACTCCTACTTGATGGATAGCTCACGGTCATATTATCACACTTGCTGAACTATCGAAGATAGTTTAATGCTTCTGTCTTTTGGCAGGTTAGCTTAGGTTATATTTTCAACACAAACAATACAACTAATCAGGATAAATATATACAATTTAATTATTAATGAAAACAAATGTAAACAATTTAACTATATACATAAAGTTTTAAATGAAGCGTCTCTTGGAAATCATTTTGCAGTAGGATTCATACACAACTGATTTAGTAAAATGTAATTTATTATATGGTTATGATTTATTTATATGTTTATATTATATTATTTATATGATTGTAAAATTACAATTGGTGGTATTACTAATGAGCGGACTAAGATTAGATACTTTGTTAGAATTTTAGTAACAATTATTATTATTAGACATTTGTGAACTTCTTCTATTTTAACTAAAATCAATAAAAATACTTATTATGTTTATCATATTTCTGAAATCTTACTATTTTTTTTTTTTTGCATTACTTTTTAACTGGTCTTTGTGTACTGTTTTAACCTCATTTTTGTAGCTATTATTTTTATTGAATTTTCCCAACTTCACAATTACTGTTATTAAAAGTTGTGCTTAATAATCGAAACAATATAGAGTCGTGATTATCGTTGGTCGGAACATGAAAATTCTTAAATTTGACATAACCTTAACATTAATTAATAATCTGAAATACCGCTTCAAAATAAGTTGGCTTCCAGAATGCGAACTCATGCGGCAATTAGTTGAAACTATAGTAATATTTAATTTTTTTTTTTTAATCTCGGATACTCCTTAATGATTTTTTACAAATACGTTCATATATTACTAGATAATCTTGCTTTACCGTAATATATGTATATATTCGTAATAATTTTGGTAGTAATAGAAATTAGTGGGAAAAATAAAATGTTAGTTTCAATAACAGTCATTTAGTGTCGCATAAATTCGCTTTCGATATTCCAACTAATGTTGGTCGAGATATAGTTCAGCGAGTTATGATAAGAAATATGAAATTGTCTTGAACATTTAGCCTAGCCCGTCTAAAGATAAACGCAACAAGATGGCTTAGACATTACTCCAACAGTGATCTTGTGTCCAGCATTCATATTGAAGTGAAAATTGCGGAATAGAAGGGTAAATTCACAATTTTCTTTTAATGAACTCAAGATTTTATTAGAATGCCAAAGCTGGAAGATAGGATTAAATCTTTTGCACTAGCGATATGCATATTCAGTACGCAATGGAATTTTTGTTTTAAAAATACAAATCATCAAATATGCAATCTGCTCTTCAATGCGCAAGGAGCTCTTTCGCATTTTAGTATTTGCTGACAAAAAAAAAAAAAAACCTCGTGAATATCAAACACGTATATGTTGAGAGATTACTGAATTTCCGAAAACAGTTTCTTTCAGAGATTTTATTCTCATACGAATAATTTTATTCCTTGTAATATAGATATTTTTTATTAAATGAAAATGGTGAGGAAGCTGTTCGGGAATTTGTTAACCGTGAATGTTTGATTTTTTTACATTTAAATACAAAGTGAAATGTATTATTTTAATTCTAGGCAAAACAGCTGTTCTAAAAGATATTTAAAAACAGCTGTTTTAAAAGATAAAAAGAAACATATGTTACTTAAGTATTAGTGTTAGTTAGAAAGAATTGTGTTCTTAAAAAACTCTGATTTGAAAAATATAAGTTTGTGTTTGTTTTTGTTTTAAAGTGCATTCAATCACTACTTTATTTACAAGTTCCCATTGTTGTTCATTTTGTATAACGAAAAAGGAGCTATACTAACCTTTCTTGACAGACTTTTTTTAGGGTTTGTTTCTTTTTTTTTTGTATTCAGTTAATCGTCAATACTTTGCCATGCTTATTAAGCAGACATATAAAATCTAGAGTAAGCGTATAATAAAATTATATCTGATCGCTGTAGGAAATTAAATTAACACGACGTATCATAGTTGGAAGGGAAAATAGAATTTAATAGATTGGCTATTGTAACCGGAGAAGGGAGTTTTATCGATTACTCAACACAAGATGGCCGCCGATACACTGCCCCTAGAATGTATACCTCTAGGAGTACAGATGTTAGTTCCGGCGTAAACAGCAGTAAACTATCGGACCATGTGACCGTTTAAAACAGGAAAACAAGTAGAGGACGCATGCTACTCGCTGTTCAGTTGTTCAGTTAAATTATTTCAATTTAAACTAGAATTTAATTAAATTATTCTCGGAACATTTATCGTAAAATTCTACTTCGATTTTGTAGTTCTCTCACTTATTGAGGCCAGAATATAGAAGCCACGAGTTTTTAAGAACTTTTTAAAATCGCATTATTAACAACCAAGCATTTTAAAATATCCTCACAAGTTACTTTCTGTATTATTTGAGGTTCCCCTGGAATCTCTGGGATATTCTACTTGTATTTATAATCTAATATAGGTTTAATAATTCTACACTATATGTAATGCAGTAGAAGTCCAAATCGTATCAGAAACCATTTAATAGTGCCGGCCTTCTCAATTACCCAACTCAAAAAAAAAAAAAAATTAATTAATTTCTTAAACTGTTTTATTTAAAGTAATGTTTCAATTGTATTTAATCCAATATGTCTCCAATTCACGTTTTTAATAGGCTAAAGGCTTTAACGCTTACTTCGAATTCTCTTGAAAACCCTACAGCAGATGGATGTGGCACAAACAAGAAACAAAAAACTAGTGAAGCGAGACTAGTGAAAAAAACGATTCAGACATTTAATCTAGTAATCTATACGGAGTTGAGCGTTGTACCAGGAATGGTAAAAAAAAATCGATTTATTAAATTAAAATTAAGGCAAAATACTTGACTATCTTAGTTACTATATGTTAATAATTGGTATGACCAATATACTTTTGCATTTAACTCATCTAATTTTTCATCCGGACTTAGATAGGTTTCTCCTATTTAAAAATTACAGTAATATTTCTATAGTAATAAGCTAATAAGTAACTGCAAGACTGTTGCGAGACTCTTGCTCAAGATCAAGATTGAATTTGCAAGACCAAGACTCGTCTCGGTCTCGCATTTGGGCAACACTACTCGTATCCAATCCTTGCAATCCTAATGTTCCATATGCTTTCAATGTGACCCAAACCAGATACCTATCCTTCCGTAATAAACTTCATAACCATCCGAATCCTGTCGTTTCTAACCTTGCTTCCTCTTCTATCCCTGATAATCCTCCGAGGCGTCCGAAAAGAAGATGGCCTCCTGATCTCCTAATTTAGAAATTTTATTAGAGCGTTACCAATGGGTGGTTTATCAACAAATGTTCTCATGTCATTGTATTATTATTTATCACATTTACTAAATTTATATTTGCTTTATACAGTTGTAAATTTCATAAATAAAAGGAAAATCCAGTTCTGTTGTATATCGTAAGTTGCATTAAGTGGTGGTAAAATGTTCGGTTTTTTTAATTGTTCGGGATTTGACTGAGATATAAAGTCCTTGTTTTTGAACCTCCGGGTCACTTTCCATATATCAAAAACTGCTATATTTTCGATTGGTTTTTTCGAGTTTCGTCAATTTTGATCATGAAGGAACATGTTTCCGACAAAAATCGTTTTTCACATTTTTAAACTAGATCAAATTTAAGACAATAATAAACTCGGCAAACCTAATAGATTTCGATCTAGTTCTTTTCAAAATTTGGCATTTTTTCAAACTTGAGAATTTTGAAGCTAATAATAATTTTCATGTTTTGTCATACGCAGTTGTTTTTATATCTTCAATAACCTGTCTGATAACGAGTCAGCGAAATAAATTTATTCAATTTAACATTTTGAAGGGTTGAAAGAGGGGAAAGGTTTGGTGGGATAGTTCACTGTTCACAACCAGACGACCGAATTTGAAATACAAAAGTTATTTAAAAAACATTTGTTAAATTTTGAAAAAAAACTGTTCGAAATCCATTAGTATATTCTGATTTCAGATTGTAGCAAATTTAATATAGTTTAAAAATGTATAGTACGTTTTTTTTGTCGGAAACGTGCTCTTTCCTAGTTAGAATGGGGGGAAATAGATGAAAGTGGCAACAATTAGCAGTTTTGAAGATATTCAGAGGTGATCTGGGGGGAGGGGGGGAGGGGGAGAGGCCGAGGTTGAAAACTTGGATTTTTCATCTCAGGCACATCCCATACATGAAAAAATTAACAATCTTCTATCACCCCTTGATGCAATTTCCATGATTAGTGTTGCCCAAAATCGGTCTTGCAAAGTGCCAAGACCAAGGCCACCTAACTGTTGCAAGACCAAGACCAGGGCTGGTAAAATCAAATCGATTTTTTAAATAAAAATTAAGGCAAGATAGTTACTAATACTTGATAATCTTAGTTAATATATGTTAATAATCGGTATAACCAATATAATTTTCCATTTAACTCCTCTAATTTTTCATTTGGGCTTACTTAGGTTTCTCACATCTAAAAAATGACTAATCTCACATCTATAATAATAAGCTAATATGTAACTGCAAGACTGTTGCGAGACTCTTGCGCAATACCAAGACCATAAACAAAACTGATTTTGCAAGACCAAGAATCGTCTCGGTCTCGCATTTGGGCAACACTATCCATGATAGGTTTAAAGGACTAATTCGTGTCTCTCATACATTTTACAATGTCTGAACGTATCTTAAGAACTTCATTACCGCTATAGCAACAATGACAGTACTTTTTGAGGTGTCCAAGGATCCCTGGGAAACTCCCCCAATGCATACTTTTAGTTTGATTAATATTTTTGTATATGTTTAATTATTATATTTTTCTTGCCTTGTATGATAATAATGAAAAATAATGTTTTCAATAGGTGAGGTTCACGGGATTTCGGGACCGTCCAACGGAGGAGAGACAAATCAGGTTCCAGAACGGCTGCCGGGAGGGACACACCGAAGTGGTAAGAACATCCTTCCTAACCTCTTGCAACCATATTGTTATAAACATTTTACCATCAATGTCTTCTGCTTTAGGCGTTCGTCGCCACAGGGACTAACATGCAACTAGTCTTCAGCCCGAGCACCAATGGATACCTCCAGGGCAACAGAGACTGTGATTTCGAGAAGGAACATGGCAAGGTATGATGTTGTCCAATCTTCTATATAACCCTTATATTATAATACTTACAATTAAACCTGTTTAGGTTATCTGTGGTTATAAATTTTTTCTTTAAAGTTTTTTGTAATTGAGAGCCGCGGCTAGGGGGCGCTACGGATTTTTGATAAGCATTAAAGCCAATTAACAAACAATCCGATTTAAATTTCAATACAAAATTTTAAAAGACAATTATTTTTTAATTAAAAAATTTTTTTTTTATTCCTCCCACAATCTGTGCGCCCCACGTGGAAACTATAAAAACTAAACACAACAGCATTGATGAAAGCCGATAAAAAACGGGCTAGAAATTAATACAGATATAAATCGATGGTTAGCTGCTGAATTGAGGGCGATTTTGGTTATATATATATATTGAACAGAATACGTTTAAACACATAGAGCGATTTAAGTATTAAGATCGAGGATAATTAGAAAAAATAGATTAAAGAGCAGTCTAGGCTAAATACTGGAAATGGTAGTTATTGGTTGTAAAATTACTTAACTCCCATCTTCTATCTCGAAATTTAAAAATTGACAAAACGATGATACTTTTTACGGTTCTTTACAAAGCGAAATGTAGTCCCTTATTTTAAGGAATGAACAACGCCTTAGTGTTTTGAAAATTAACTATTGCTTAAAATTAGGAAGAATTGGCCGCAGAATTTCGACCGTTATATCATGCCGAATGATGTGATTTGTACCCGATGAATATAATTAAGATGATAGATTTACGACAATCTAATTCACTACCTACATAAAGGTTAATGTGCGCGAATCCCACTGCTGAGTTTTCTAGCGATATGCCGAAGCAAAGATGGGAGGATTGTGTTAAGGCGGATGTTACGGGGTAAGGTTAGGAAGGTGGCCGGTGGATGGAAGTATGTAGATAGCGATTGGTAGCAAGGGTATCGATTGTTCAGTATAGCTATGCTTTTGTTATTATTATTCCTATTTTTCTATTTAAACATGGAGTAACAGACTATTAGCAAATTTAAGATAGAATTGGGGGAGCAGGGAAATTCCAGTAAATTCTCGACACGGGCGCCGAAAACGTACGCGACGGCCCTGTTGCAATGATACATATATTTTTGAGGTTTAAGAGTATAATATGCCACTAAAGAGAGGAAGATGCATACTGAAAAAAGTTTGAACCTGGGAGTTATAACATTCGGCCCAAGGACGCCTATTATTTGGCTACTTAAGCTAATACACGGAAATTAACAAAATAAAATGCGTTAAGGAACCGGAACTCGAAATAAGTACGGATAAGACCAAATATGGTAAACCCTCGTTGAAACAAACTCACAAGGAACAGAAATTCATTAATTAGTTATATCCAAAAATAAGCAGTTTCAAAGGATAGACAATTTTTAATAAAAATCCAATATGTAAAACACTTGGAGACGGGATGGCCGAATGGGCTAACGCGTGTGCACAGCGACCAGATAACCAAAGTTATGAGATTAAAAAAAAGTACGAGTGCTCCGGAGGGAATTTTAGGGAAGACAAAAAAAAAAATTATAAAAATATGTATAACACATAGTTCTTCGCGAATTCTCATGCGATCAGAGTGACGAAAGATTATTTGTAACATGCATTTCTAGAGTTAGTTGTAATGAAGATATTTCTCAATCGGTGTCAACAAGTAGTTTTGCAGTTCGTATTAACGGAACGAGTGCTATCGGCAACGATGGTGCTATGAGAAAATCAATGCATCTTTCTAGGAGAATCGATTCTGTTTCGCATTAACAAGCTAGGTTAGTTCATTGTTTACTGCGAAAACTGCAATTTGGTGATATATCGTATATCGAAATGTATGAAACTGAAGAATAAATTAATAGTAGATTAAATAACATAAACTGCAACCGATTAATATAATTAAATGGGCCTGTGAAATAGTTCAGCATTTTAATAAATATGTATTATTTACTGTCCTGATTATTATTTGTTACTAGTCACAATTTTACTATGTATACATTATAGAATTATCCGGACCATATCTAGCGTTGCCCAAATGCGAGACCAAGAAGAAGAAGAAAAGAAGAGTCTTGGTCTTGCTTACTTAGTCTTGGTGTTGGTGTTACCCTTGCGCAATAGTCTCGCAACAGTATTGCATTTATCTATCAGCTTATTACTATAGAGTTATTACTGTAGTTTTTTTTAGATAGGAGAACCCTAACTAAGCCCGAATGAATAATTAGGAATGCTAAAAGCAAAACTATATTGGTTAAACCAATTATTTACATATATTAACTGAAATTGTCAAGTATTAGTAACTATTTTGCCTTAATTTTTATTTAAAAAGTCAATTTTTTTACCAATCTTGGTCGTTGTCTTGCAACAGTTAGGAGGTCTTGGTCCGATTTTCGGCAAAACTAACCATATCAGTATCCGAATTAGAGCTAACACTAATGTTGATAATCGTCCCTCTACAATAATTTACGTAATTCTCAGTTCTCCGTTAAATAATAAATTAAATATATATTGATGTGTACAAGAATATACATTAAATAGATTAACCGAATAAGATTATATTTATCTGGGATGGATATATAACGGCCAGGTGCATGTGAAACAGTGTATCCTGCCTTCCCTACTATGTAGTAACAAAGCCTGTTATGTAAATGTAACACAGGCCGCCGCCCTCCTAATATAACGGATTAGCTTTACAAAATGGCGAGGGGTGAGCTGTCAAAATGGCGACGACAGATCAATAGCGGAGTTTATATCGCCCCTTCCTCCATCTGCTCTCATGGGACAATGGCGAGCCCCTTAGGGAACTGCTTGACAAAAAGTATAGTATTAGCCCCCTCAATAGGGAGTGTCACTGTAAACAGATACTCGGATCATTATCTCATTGTAGCTGTCGTCAAAACATCTTAGGCACTTCCTCGACCTCTTCACTCCTCCAAAGAGCTACCTACCTACCTCTTTGGATTTAAAGAGGCAAGCTACTCTAGTGGGGATAATAACTATTATTATCGATAGGGCTGTTTGTATATAAGAAGATTTCTATGCCTCGGGCATAAGTTCAGTCTATAGGATTAGGGGATCATTTCTCATTCAAGGATTATTCAAACATTGGATCCAATATCATATTAAAAAAATTTTACCTAACAGCCTAGTTAAATAACTAAAATTTTAGTTAAACAGAGATTATAATATTTAATTATTTAAATCTATTATCAAACTTAAAATAATTTAACTAAGGTTATTAAAGGTTATTACCATGTTTTTTCAACTCGTAAACACAGCTTGTGATATTTTCAGTAACATGACCTGACGTCTTTTCCAACGAAAGTACGATAACATAAGTTTTAAACTATTACAGAACAATAATTCGGTCCATTCTATATTTTTAATTTTTTAACCTTAAAAATAATTTTAAAGTATCAATGGAAACAATTAGTTAATGCCATTAAATTATTGGTTATTAGTTTTAACTTTCCACTACTTTTGAAGAGTTTATACGTTAGATATATTTTATTTAAACTCCTCAGTTTTCTAACAGTATATGTATAATTACTGCTTTCATTTCCGATACTTTTTTTTTAACATGGGAAAAAAGTTTCTCGTTCGTTAATTCCTTCGTAGTTCGTACGAGCCTTTCAGTTGACAGAACGACTAACTCCAATTTCAACATTTTTTATTATTATTTTCAGTGATATTTCTTGTGAGAAAATTTATAAATTTATTCACAGTTCTATATTTCAGCATTGCAATCACCTTTTCTGGAATCAACTTTCTGTGTGTACACATAATATAAATTTTCCAACTAGATATATCACTAAAATGATTTTACTCAAAAGTGTTGAAATTGGAGTTACTCATTCTGTCAATGGAAAGCCTCATATATAGCCTTTTCTTATTGACAATAAAAATGAGAGACTGTTAATTATTTCAAATAAACCAAATGAAAGATTAATTAAAGTAAGTCAATTAAGCACTGTCAGGTTATTCAAATGAGGATACGTAGAACATACGTAGAAAAGAAAACAACATTAAATTGAACAAATGTATAAATAATTTGATCAAAATCTTTTATAATAGTGTCTTTTTCGTTAAAATTGTAAAAAAGTGAAAAATCAATTATATAAACTCGAAAACATAAATTTTATATTTTGTCTGATGGTGTAGTACTCCTTTTAACTTTGGCAAACAAGGTTTTTTAGCATTTACGTCGTGTGAAGTTTCATATTGGCTTGAAACAAATAATCTTTAGTTTTACGCATTTGAGTTCTCTCTTTCAATGGGCATTTGAAAAGGCACCTCTTTGAGCTGGCAGACAAGTAAAAAATTGGAAGTTGAAGAAAGACATTAAACGGTGTATGAATACAAATCTTCCTTCAAACAAGTCATTAAATTTCGAACTGAATCTAAGATTATGCGAGTAACGATTTCCTGATTGTCAAAACTCGATACAAGCCTATTAGCCCAGTAACCTAGTACATCGTAAGTTGCATTGAATGGAAATTGAAGGTTTCTTTTTATTTTAAGTTTTCGACCTCGGTGCCACCTCCGGATCACTTTTGAATAATCCAAAAATCCTATATTTTCGTGTTTTCCAATTTTACTCATGAAGGAGCATGTTGTCTACAAAAAGTAAACATTTTTAAACTAGATTAAATATGCTACAATTTAACACCAGAACAGGCTCAGTAAATCAAATTTTAGAATTTTTTATTTTCCATTTAAATTATTTTTCATATTTGATCATATACAATTGTCTTTTATCTTCAATAATCTGCCTGATATGAGTAAGCGTAGTAAATATTTATTAATTTTTATATTTTGAAGGAGGGGTGATGAAGGGAGAGGGGGGAGGAGGAAAGATTTGGTGGAAGAGAATAGTCCGTGGGCCATTCTCGGTCTCGCATTTGGGCAACACTAACTACCATGTATTTAGATGTATCTTCATTTATTTGTAGTTTAATTTGCTCTTATTCTAGTAATATAATATAAGTAATAGATAGATGATAGTAATATAAGTAATAGATATTTATAGTTGATTCGGGTCAGTAATCTTATACAATAAATTTTCATTTTTACAAAAACGTTAAGACATGTAAAATATATTTAATTTATTATAAGAAAAAAAATAAGAACTATAATGGTTGGTCTTACCAGGATTATTGTATTCTATATTAATTGAGTAGTAATCCTGCAATCCCCGACATAGTATAATAAATTTCGTTTTTCAAATATATTGCCTAAATTGAAAGTTTCCCAGGGTTTTCGCCGTTTTTATGCCTTTTCGGACCACTCTGCAGGACTACGTTACCTCCAAACGTAGCCAAATCGGCTCTTGGAGTCTGCGGCTGACAGAAAAGGAAAAACTATTTCATGTGGATACGGGCGGATCTGGGGGGGGAGGGAGGCGGGAGGGGCTTTCGGGCTGAAGTCCCTCTCCCTCCCCAAAATGACAAAATATAACCATGTTTTATGTAAAAATATATTAAAAAAATATCTCTTAAAGTATTATTGCTCGTGTAATTACATTTAAAAGGACTTAAGGAATCATTTAAACACCATTTCATATAGGTAGTTCATTTCTTTCTTCTTTTTTTTTTCAAATTAACTCTCGTTATATATATGAAAAAAAATCTTTCGGGCTGAAGCTCCCCCCCCCCAAAATTAAATCCTAGATCCACTAGTGCATTGATAGTCAAACCTTGGAAGAGACCTTATATTGTTTTTACTTTCCTACCTATACTAGGTAAGGTAAGTATTGCAATCGTGTCAAATTTCCGATATGCGGTTTTCGACGGAAATATACGTTTCAGAGCCCCCTGAGTCCGAAAAACACATTTTTAGCCATTGGTCTGTTTGTCTGTCTGTGTCAAGATTTTCTCGGGAACTACTAAACCGATTTTGTTGCTTCTTTTTTTATTTTGTAGGGTTTTGGCTAGTGATGCCTGTGACAGAAATTCGGTGCTCCACGCGCAATAGCTTGCGCGCAATAAATGAATAACATGTTTTTCTATAGACTGTGTCACGAAAACGGCTCTATCGATTTTGATGAAACTTTCATGTAATGTTCTAATCATTGTCCTTTCAATTTTTGTATATAGACTAAATTCCCGAAAAAAATCAGGAAAAAAGTTATTAAGAAAAGAAAAATGTTATGGGGCTAACTCCCTAAGCATATATTATATACTTATATATCTATATATATATATATATATATATATATATATATATATATATATATATATATATATATATACCTATACTAGGTAAGGAAAGTATTGCAATCGGGTAAAATTTCCGATATGCGGTTTTCGACGGAACTATACGTTTCAGAGCCCACTGCGTCCGAAAAACACATTTTTAGCCATTGGTCTGTCAGTATGATCTACCTTAAGTCGGTTTACATTGGTTTAGTTTATCAAATAAATCTTACTCAAATCATTTGTTTGATCAATTTTCAGGAAAATAAATCTAGTTCAATTATTTTTTTGTTTCTTCATGGACATATGTAAAGATATACAAAACTTTTCTGAAATAGATAGGAAAAAGTCGTGTGAGTGGAACTAATAAATAATAAATTTTATAACATGATTCTAGATGTCACTTTTAAAGCAGAGATTACAAATATCTCTAAATTATAAGGTGAGGAATGTTGTTGCGAATATTTCACAGTGAGTGACGACGTGAGTGGCGCTGGCTGGCGGGCGGTCCTTAAGATCGGTCGAGTGGCCCGGCAACAGGGTTCTGCCTCTCTGCCTCTGTACTCGGGTGGACTCATGGGAAAAATAATTAGACAATGGCGTCCGCTACCTGCCACGTGCCGCTAACGAGCTTCCGACAACAAACAGGCCTGTCTGCGTTTGTTAACCGGCAATTAATTCCCTCTCTGTTGTCTATCCTCTTTGACGAATATGGTTCGTCTGAGGGCTGCCGATTGATCTTGTATATAGCAGGCAGCATCAAGCATCATATTATCATTACCATCAAGCAAGATGGTAATGATAATATGAGAAGGTGTTCATCGGGGGGTGCGGTCAAATTAATAATAAATAAAACAAGTAGAATTATTTAATTTTTGCCGACGTTTCGATACACTTTGCGGGTCTTCATCTGGGCTACAAAAGATACAAAACATGGTTAAATAAAATAAATGAATATAAACAGATATAAAATAAGAATAAGTTGTCAGATACAGAAATTAAAAGATGATATCAGAGATATAGCGGGTGACAATGAAGTTAAAATATCAAGTACTATATGTACAAGATACAAACAAAAATGGAAAATAAGTATGAATTAAAATAGGAAATAAAGAAGAATATAGCATGTAAGGTAAAAGTAAACAGATTGCGATAAAAGATAAGGAATGAGTGTATAACAAACTAATAGTGGAATTTTCTTTATTTGCTAACCTACATGTATCAAATGTAATCTCTATTAGTTTGTTCGATCGAAGACAGTTAAAACCTTTCGGGCGAGCTTGGATACGATCAATTACAACTATTCTCCGTTACGATTTTTTATTTCTCCTTCAGTTAATTATCAAATTCTTTTATATTTTATATTTAACTATCTTTTATATTAGACATTAATGTGAAATAGTCAATCGTTTCAAATAAAAAAAATTAAATATACTTTAGAGGAAACTAATATAGAAAATTAGCCATTTAAGCCCTGTTAGAGAAATTCAATCAGAATAATAGCTAAATTTTATTTAAAACTGCTTAATTTTACACTGATATAATGCATTTAAATCGTTAGAGCCGTATCATGTGTTTAGCACATGATATAAAGTGCCACTTCCGGTCAATAGATTATAACGAAAAATTTACCGTAACATCCCTAGCATATGAAAACCTTAAATATGCAATTTCACTTTCGTACGACTTTTTGTTTTGGAGCTAGATTGTTAACACACACACACACAGACCATTTTGCAGGACTTGGTTATTTGGACCTAGGGGATCTCAAAACGTATATTTCCGTTGAAAACTGAGATTAAAAAATTTTCACGATAGCAATACTTTCCTATACTATATATTCTTATATAGGTAAGTGAAAGTAAAAAATCTTAATTAATAAGATATAATCTTGTTAAATAAAATTCATATCATATAACCCAGAAGCCAGCAACTAATATGTCATCAAACTTAAAATCGATACAGCCGTTCGCTCAGATAACCAGTATGTAGAGTTTTACAAATTGAATAATCAAATTTTATTCAATAACGATTCAGTGTTTTTATCTCAAATATGAAGATGATCTAAAGTAGCACTTCCGGTTAGCCGATTCTAACGAAAAAGTTGCTGTAACATCACATCCATATAAAAACCTTAAATAGGCTGTTTCAGTTTCTTAGACTGCGTTTTTGAGCTAGACTGTTGACGCATTAGCCCATTCGGCCACCCCGCCCACCATTTTGCGGGACTTGGTTATTTGGACTTCGAGGGGACCTGAAAATATGTATTTCCATTGAAAACTGAGATTCGGAAATATTCATAATCGCAATAGTTTCCCTTATCTATGTATGTATGTAATATATGTGGGCGGGGTGGCTAACGTGTGTGCACAGCACCGCCGTTGCCTGGCAACCTGATATGTGATACAATGATAAAATATAGTCTTGTGTTCGCGTCCCGGGAAAATCCCGTATAGCCTTAAAGGCGTGGGAGGGGATTTTATTATTATCAATAATCAACCATTGTGATCGATCAAAAACTTAACCTCCTCTCAAAATTTGAGATTTCACGTTTCAGGATGCGTAGAATTCGAAAAACGATTACAATTTTTTTTGTCCGTCCGCCGTCCGCGCATTTTCTCCGAAACTACTGGACCGATTTTTTTCAAATTTGGACATAAAATCAGAGTTCACCCGAGGATGATCCTCCTTCGTCGACATTACTATCCGCCTTTTACTTTCAAAATGTCGGCCAGAAAACCTGCGTTGCTATAGATTGTAGATCCTAATCGAATGTACCGATTTCAATGAAATTTCGCGGAAGTCATTTTCTCGATCCCCTTTAAATTTATCTATATAACATACTTCAACGAAAAGAAGCTGGAAAAAAAGTTAAGAGGGATGGTGAAATTAAATTGCGAATAACTCAAAAAGTTTACTTAAAGAATTTTTAGTCGATATTGTATATGGTTTTCTAAAAGTTTACCAAATTTCCTAAAAAACATAAAAAATCGGACAACTACGAGCAAAGACCGTTTTTTTTTTCTTTTTCATAGATGTTTAATTCTAACCTTTTACATTACTGTAATGTATGATGATAAAATATGTATGGAATTTAGCCAGTAGCATGGACTATATTAGAGTAACAGAATGCTATACCTACCCAGAACGGTAAGGGTCGAAGGGCCTATCCTGTTCACAGTCAAGAGGTGAGAGAAAAACTCCATTGAGAGTGGACAGTTAGATATAATGTATGAGCTATCCGACATCTAACAGGCAGTCGGCAATTAGACAAGAGGGGCATGTGTACCAACAAAAGCCATTGTAACGGCTCTGACAGCTCTCTTGCCACCCCACTCATAGATCACCGATCCCTAACGACCCACTCGCTCCTCCATTGTGCATAGAGGTCCGTTTCCATTTGATGGTCATTAGTGTATTACTCAATACCGTATCATTTTACTTCCCATAGAGATATCCAATTGAAATACATATTCTAACTTTTCGGATCACAAGCAATGCCGAATTTCCCATGAAGGCAAAAGAGATTTAATTTGGAGATGGGTAATTATTCGACTGATCAATTATTACGATGAAACAACATTGTCAGAATTTTTATTAGGTTAGCCGGCGTTTCGACCCAGATATTTGAGTCGAAACGACGGCTAACCTAATAAAAACTCTTTACTGTAAATCCTGACAATGTTATTTCATCCAGATTTAATTTGCTCAATAAAATATTTAATTTTTAATTTTATAAGACGAGCTACATGACAGAGGCCTCAAGTGGCCTAGGGGCTTCCCCTATGCTACATATATATGGCATAAATTGTGTTTTAAAGATTACATCGATAGTTGAGTTGGCCCTGTATTTTTGAGCTTTAATAATGTAGAATGCCTCTTAGGTGCCATGATATACTTATTAGGTTTAAAACTTTTAACACTGATTTTCGTTTATTATTTTCAATTATTAACCATTTTAATAGAACGAAAAATTCAAATCTTAACCCCCTCTTAAAATTTGAGGTTTTACGTTTCAGGAAAAGTAGAATTCGAGAAACGAATAAAAATCTTTTGTCCGTCCACCGTTCGCGCATTTTCTCCGAAACTACTGGACCTATTTTTTTCAAATTTGGATTTAAAATCAGAGGCCACCCGAGGATGATCCTCTTTCATCGACATTACTCTCCGCCTTTAACTTTCAAAATGGTGGCTGAAAAACAAGCGTTGCTATAGACTGTAGCGGCTGAACGAATGTACTGATTTCAAAGAAACTTGGCTAAAGTCTTCTTCTTGATGCCCTTTAAATTTATCTATATAACATACTTCAACGAAAAGAAGCCGGGAAAAAAGTTACGAGGGACGGTAAAATTAGATTCCGAATAACTCAAAAAGTATACCTTTTTTTTATTGTATATAGTTTTTTAAAAGCTTACGAAATTTCCTTTAAAAAAATTCGGAAAATTATCCACAGGCGTATGCCTACTTTGAGTATACTTTTTTAAAAATCCTATGCCCTGACGTCCGGAATCTGCCATGAGTCCTGTTGCACATCAGTATGTGTCTGGTTTTGATGTTCGTAATTCGACTAATCAGGACTGGTGCACACGCGGTGAACTCGCTATTGCAGAGATTACTGTTACGGGATTCTGGACAAGTTCTTAATATCATCACTGAGCTCATTGTTGAGCACAAGAAATCCATCTAGCCATTCCAGAATTCATCTTCCGCACGTTCCTTTATTTATCGGCTTTTGGGGCCGATGTATCCGCTGGATGTAACATTATTATTGCTATTTCTCAATTCACTTAACATATTTCTATCCAAGTTTACTTTTTATTTATATTTATTTCTTCTTTAAAATTAAAAAATTCAGTAGGTAAATATTTCTTTCTTTATTTTTATTTTCTATAACCTTCCAAGAGTAATAACATTCCGCTAGGGTCGAGCAGGTCGTTCCTCAACTCAACATATTCCGCTGTCCATCGGAGTTATATTCGACGAATTGGCGGATTCTTTCGATTGAATTAGCACTGAGTTTACGAACTTGCTTTCTGCTAAATTTATTTCATGTACATATTTTTTCAATGCGTTATGGTCATCTTGAACTCCGTAATCGATTCACTATCTTGGTTTATCTATCAGGATGCGTTCGTCTTCCTTAAATAAAACGGCCCATTGTTTACGGAAACCAGCGCTTGTCTGCTTTGATCCCCTGATATCGCAGTTCATCAATCAAGGTATCATAGACATATCTAGAATCTAACTTCAGAATTGCGACCTTCAGCCAAAAATGACTATTTTTTGCCTCTTTGTTTCTTTTACTCCGTTGGTCATTCACTGAAGTTATTGTGGATCCGAGATATTTGAATTCTTCTACTCTCGGGGATGATTTTCTTTATTATCTTTATAGTTAAAAAACATATGTTTTTTCAATTTGTGTCTATTTTAAGTATAATAATTTAATTCAGATTGTATATGGGGTTTTATCTCCTTTACCTTTGCTTAGATTCAGCTAACAATTCAATCTCAAAGCTTACTATTGAAGTATTCAAATTAAATGTTTAAGGGCTCTTTTACAACCGTGGACATCTTGCCGAATACATTGTTAACGTTGCAAGCGGACGGGCACGTGGAGATCTAATATCACGGAACTGTGAGCAAATTCTGCATAGCTAATCGTGTTGATAGGCAGCCTGGGAGGCCGGTAGGAGCCCTGTAATCGCAGGTAGAGATCTGGACAATGGCCAGCGTCATGGATATCCCTACACCTGGAGTCTCATAGCTTCAGCATACTTGAGTAGCTTTACAAACTTGATTTCTACAGTTACGCAAGTGTTCAAAAGAATAAAGAGTCTTGGGATTATTAACATCAACGTTTTCTTTTTTAATTTATTGTATAATAATACAATCTGCCATTCCCATCAACTTAAGATTATGAATTAAAATGTGTTTATTAAACTTTTTTTTAAAAAATACACAAAGTAAAATAAATATATACAAGCTACAACACATAGACAATGAAAAATTCCGTCTGTCGAGGTCTGTGTGTAATTAATAATAAATATTCATCACATTTATAACTAAAATAAATATATCAGCAATAATATATCTAAAGTATTATTATGGTTTTATACATCCATTCTAGCAATTTTCTTTTTCACTGTCTCATTTGTTTAAATAGAGTTTTCAAAAAAACAAACATTAGCACATCACAATTCCAATAAATAAGAAATTTAAATTCAACAATAATAATAATCATCAAATACAATATAACAATAAAACAAACGTTACAATAAATAAACACGATATTGTATCAATAGTTTACTATCTGACCAATTGGGATCTTTGCAATGTTGCCTGCTGTACATAATTGCTTAAGGCTTTCCAATTAGAACCCTTTAAGAAACCAAATAATTCTTCCGGAGAACAGCTCCGCTGCCCAAAACATTTCTCTCTTATCTCACTGTACATGTGACAAGTCCCGAAAAAGTGAATGGTATCCTCTTTTTCTTGAGAGTTACATACCGGACAGCAATCGTTGTCCCCCACCATCCATGGATTTAAGGCTTAAATCGAGCAACTCTGTCCTAGATCGAAAAATTGACCCTATAGTCACAATATCGAAACTATCATTAAGATTGGGTGTAACAGTGCCCACTGAACATAGCCCTGCGTAAACAGAAAAACTTGAATGAGAAAAACTTTAAGTCCTCTACATTATGTCTAACAACAGTCAATTTTCCGCGCAGATCAGCGATATTTGCAATATCAAGATTAGTTTTACAACTATCCTCAAATTCTAACCACTTTCGGTACCAATAAACCATCTTAGTTTATATCAACTCTTTCGCTAGGATATGTGGTAAACGAAAACTCGGCATCTCCAGCACTTTCAAAATATAGTCGAAATGAATTTTAAGTGTGTAGGAGTATATCGAGGCGAGATCGGTTTCGTGTGCCAAATATAATTAGGTAACTTAAGAATATATTTAGTCTCTGAAACCTATTTGGGATGAAGAATTTGAAATATGTGAAACGGAAAAGTAATACTATTTTCTTCCACAGACTTTTGTTTCAAATTTATGAAATTTTTTCAAGACATTTCGAATAATCTTGATTTTGTGGTCAAACAATCAACAATCAAAAAGTTGTTATCCGTTTTCTCTCCCACTCCTACCTATAACCCGTATACGTCGAGCTAAAGTGGTTCTATATTACAGGTGTTAGTATTTTCTCAAGTCCTTCCTGTAAAAAGTATCAGAACTCAAAGTTCCTCCTACATTCTACAGAGCCTGAGATTTAAATCTTCCGTTTAATACCGTCACATCGTTTCCGTCCATCTGACTTCTATCCTCTACCGAACTGCCGCTGTTGATAGTTCTTTACTTAAACTGCCTCCACTTGGAACTCTATCGCACCTAACTTACATCATACATCACCGATTTCCGCGTTCAAATCCCTCCTTTTCCTCGTCCTCCTTTGTTTATATTATTTTATTTTAAAGTAAATATCTCTTATTACTTCTTTTATTTTCCAGGTATTTATTTTTTAATGCAAATTAAAATTTTCCTAAAAGAAATTTGTTCCAGAATAATAAAGATTTTTTTTTAAATTTTCCATATCTGTCGGAGGATTGTGGGCAATTTTAGGAGCTATTGATCATTTTTGTGCACCTACCTAATGATAAAGATTCGATATAACGGACCACCCTCTTCTGTATCCCAGAAGCTGGTACTCATTAATGTTTTCCGTTAGAGAAATTATTATAAACCGGAGCCGCTAAGATAGATAATATTCGTTTAAACTGTACCTTTTACTGTCACTTACCTATGTATGTTGTATATATAAGTGTTCCGATCATAAACATTTTCGATTTTTTTTAGTTTTATCGTAATTCCATGTTTTAAGGTCTCCTGAGTCCAATTAACTAAGCCCCATAAAATAATGTGTGTGAAAAAAAAAGTCGCTCGAAAATGAAATTCCATATTTAAGATATGTGCCAAAGATGTTACAGCAACTTTTTTCAGTATGTTTCGCCACTGGGACTCAATAACAAAATGGTGTTTAAAAAAGGAAAAAATAATATAATGTAACAGCTTGCTCTGAAACACTCGAGCCATTGCCTTTTACGTGGCTCGACCTATTTTCTACAAAAGAACAATCAATACGTGGTTTCCACCATGCAGGGCTGACCACAGATTGCCTCCTTGCGGTCGACGTATTCCTTTCTCGATTGTTCTTAGCTGGTCCCTTTCACTTCGCATTGTTGGATCCACATATATAATCTTATATATTGTTATTTTCTAATGTTCAATAGCGTTGATCTATTTTCACTTTAATTTAACTTAATATGAAATATAAAGTAAAGAAACGTATTGCGATCGTGAAAATTTTCGAATCTCTGTTTTCAACGGAAATACACGTTTTTAGGTCCTCTGGGTACAAATAACCAAGTCCCGCAAAATGGTCTGTGTGTGTGTGTGTTAACAGTCTAGCTCAAAAACGAAAAGTCGTACGAAAGTGAAATTACGTATTTGAGGTTTTTATAAGCCTAGGATGTTATAAAACCTTTTTCGTCAAAATTGGCTAACCGGAAATGGCACTTTATATCACCGATTTAACAAATTTTTATGATTTTTCTCGAAAACGGCTCTAACGATTTGATTAAATTCATTATATGAGTATAAAATTATGCAGTTTTTGTTGTAATGTAGGTTTTATTCTCATTGATGTTTCCTAACAGGGGTTAAACGGCTAATTTTCAATATTGGCTTCCCCTTAGTACTATTAATTTATTTTATTTGAAACAATTAACCATTTCACATTGATCTCTAATATAAAAAATAGTAAAATATGCAATATGAAAGAATTTAATAATCAAACAAAGAGGAAATAATATATCGTAACGGAGAATAGTTGTAATGGAGGAACCAACCTCAACCGAAAGATTAGAACAGGTTTCCATATGTACCATGAGGTTAATATAATATGGACTCCAACACCATTGCGTACATATGCATTTTACATAAATGATATCGTTGGTATTATTTAATATTTAATTGTATACAATATAGTGATGTAAATACAAATAAATATAGCGTCTATAATTTTATTTTCACATCCTCTTTGTCTGAAAATACTTATTTCTAATAAAAAGGGGATGAAACTTTTGTGATGCGCGAACCGCACCAGATTTTTTTAACTAAAAAATTGTTGGCTCATTCATCATTTGTTCGTTTTATACTCAAAATCTGACATAGTATACAAATCTATGTAATCTTTTCTAACCTTTTTCAGTTGATATTTACATTAGTATTTATATTTCGGAAATCTAACTAACAAAAAAAATATACCATGGATGTTATCTTCACCTTCTGATAAGGATACAATGACCTAAACTACGTAACTTTTCGTTTGTTGGGTCAGTCCCAAAATCCTCGTTTACACGATGATACTTTTCTATCTTGATAGTATTGTTATGATTGTGAAACAACGAATGTCCTTATCTTTACTCTGACAGCTAACTTATCAGCCAGAAGATGTAGAATTGGGTACTGTAGAATGTACGGTTATTATAGAATCGGTTATTTTTAACAAAAGTTACAACTCCTTGATGATCCTTTCAACATTTATTTTTTCTTGATAGAACCGATTGTGGAAAAGTTGGATTGAATCAATTTCATGTAGAAACACATCCGTTGAAAACTCTGCCATCAGGTGAACTGTTGATTGAATATTTCATAACTAAAAGGACAGTTTGTGTGTTCTCTCTAACTGCATCCTCCAACAAAAATAAAAACCTGAGATTAATTTATTGTAAATTTGATTAAGAAAAATAATTTAAATACGTCATCATCATTATTATCACAACCATGTTCCTCTTTACCGCTTTATGAGCGTGAGGTTGCTTCTTGCAGAGCTTGGACCAGGTGGACCTTTCCAGTACCAGCTCTCGTCTCCTGTTCCATTCCAAATCTCGCTTCTCGAATGCATCTCGCACGCCTTCTTCCCAGGAGATTCTGGGTCTTCCTCTCAGTCTCCTACCCTGCACTCGAATCTCATACGTCTTTCTTGCGACTCTGTTCCGATCCATATGGAGAAGGTGTCCAAACCATCTCAACTTATGTTCTTCTATTATGGTATTGACCGCTTTGGCGTCGAGATTGGCCCGGATTGTAGTATTGCAAATTCTGTCTCGCCTAGTTCTTTCCTCCACCTTTCGGAGGTATCGCATCTCTAGAGCCTGGATCTGGCTCCTGTGTTTCGAAGTAAGTGTCCAGGACTCGGAAGAATACGTCAGTATAGGAAGGAATACTGATCTGTAGGCCGTCATCTTCGTTTCCTTGGCCACCTCTTTTCGGTTCAGAAAGCCTTTCCTAACCGAGCCGAACATTCTTCCAGCAGCTCCTATTCTCTGTCTCAGCTCCTCGTCAATATATCCATTTTCGTTGAGTTGAGCACCCAAGTATTTGAAACTTTCTACCTGCTCCAAAATCTCTCACCGTCGACCCTCAATTTAACCTTGTGAGGTTTTCTTCCAATGCGCATGCCTTCTCTGGGTTAATTTCCATATTGATTTCTCTTAAATCATCCTTTAGGATATTAATGTTATATCTTATTGAGTGATAACATACACGGCCAATATCATTGAAGCGATATTCTTTAATGTAGTTTAAATATTACAAATTTCAATATAATTGTTACAATGTATCCTCCAGACGGTCAATATTGAATAATCGAATAGTATTATTCGATATTTAATCAACAATATTGACCGTGTAAGAGCCCTTGAACAACAATTAAGGTTCTATTATGAGAAAAAAATAGATAAATTCTAAGTATCCTTTTCCCACCTCTATGAGTAGTTTACAACTTTCTAGTTAAAAATATTTTTTAAAAAAGAATATAGAAATAATATGGTGGAGTATTAATAAAAAAGATTAACTGGTCCTTGCGAATGTTTATCATCTACATATGTTTATTCATCTTTCAAGAATAACCTTAAAACAAATATTATCAATATTTCAAGTTATAAATAATTAAAACAGGCGGTGGAGTAGGGAGGTGAGGTGCGACAATTTACTGTCGAATAACGTGACAGATTCTGTCGAATTCCGTGTTAAGCTTGTGTGCCAGCGACAATTGCCATGTGCTTTGTCGTATTTGCATTTCTATCGTTATTCGCAATTTCTTAGATAAAAGCTAAAATTTCATTTGACGAACGCCCCGGACTGTTCCCGACAGATGGCCGGCAATGAGATGATGGAAGCGGAGGAATAATTAGGATAATAGAGGAAAGACTAATAAAAGGAGCAGATGGAGGATAAAACAATGGTGCTAAGGCAGCCACCTACTGCTGCCACCCACATGTCCGCCTTTGTTGTTTGTCGTTCGCTGCCAATCTCGTTCCTTCTAATTGATTCCTAATTTACAGATTTTTTTTTTTTGCAAGGGCTTCTATGTTCACAAAACATAAGGCTCTGTCTAGTCTTCTGCTTCTATCCAATATCACAAAGGAAATTAAATACTTTGTCTTAAGAGTATAATCTTAGAAAAACCTAGCAATATATTTATGTTTTCGATATCTAGGAGGCATATGATAACTTGTAATTTCCATTTTTTTTTTTTTTGTCCTCTTCCTTGCCTTCAAGTCTATACAGTTTTTTGTTGCATTTTCTCAATAAAGGCAGAGTCTAAATTCTCCCCTCCTCGGCACCGGTATGCGAACTTTTGTATGATCAACGTAAGTGGAGGGATGAGGAGGAGGAGGAAACAGGTTTCGGGCCAAAGAAAATAAAAATAATTTTTTCATTGGTCCATATTTGTTTATGTGAGTAATCTTAGCTGAATAAGTAAACAATTATAATATTCAGTTTTTTTAATATTATAATTTATATACGTCGGTCTACTGAATGTAAACAAATGTCAAGAAAAATTATAAAACAATTATTTCTAAAAGTATTTTTGACATTGAAGTAACAGACCTTCAACAACCAATCAAACACCGTTTCATATTAGTAGTTTTTTTTCTTCCAGAATAATTAGCGTTATTAAAAAAATAATAAAAAATCCATAAAAAAAAAAAAAAATTGTATTCATGAAATTTACAACTGTATAAATTAAATATACATCTAGTAAATGTGTAGAATTGTAGAGAATCTATACATTGGTAACATTCTATAAAAAAAAATATATATATTAAAATTAAATCCTGAATCCGCTACTGATGATATATTTCCTTCCAAATAAGCCAGTAGCAGTAGCAACTAATAGATGTTGAGAAATACCTCTTTGGTTCTGTTGTATAGCCCCTTAGCCTTCACATATTATATATAAAAATTAAAAAAAAGATATTTACAACTAGCCAAATGAAGTGAGCTCATAGCTCATTCCTTTCATTTAACACACATTCCTAAAGCCAACAGTGTTATGAGAGATGACGAAATATCATCATTTTCTAACATTATTGACATGATAATTTTATTGATTTAATTCAGGTAAAATACTTCTTCTTCTTCTTTGTTCTTCTTCGAGGAGCCTCTATCCAATGCAGCCATGCCTCTCGGTCCCTCATTTCCTTTTGAGCTTTGCCTCTCTTCTCTCCAATCCGCTGCATATACTCCTGATAGGAAATTCTGGTGGGTCAAGCTTCCAGAGCCTTTCGCGGATCTCTCTCCTCCTCTATCCGACAAACGTGGCCAAATCAATTCAACTGTCGGTTTTCCAGTAATGTCCTTAGCTCCGCCACCTCCAGATCCTCTCTTATGCGTTCATTCCTGACGCGGTTCCTCCTGGTCTTTCCAGCAGTTCTCCTAAGGAACTTCATCTCGGCTGTTGCTATACGACTAACTGGCTTGTCCAGCATAATCCAACTTTCGCTTACATACGTGAGGGTTGGGAGGTATGCCGACTTACATATGTGCCTTTTTGTTTCCTAGCCAACTTCCCTGTGCCCAACTAAGCTGTTTCAGATAGCGAAATGGACCTGCTTGGTTTTGGATATCCTATTCGCTACTTCTGGGTCAATCTTCCCCGTGTTGCTGATAATTGTTCCCAAATAGGTGAATTCTTGCACAGTTTCAAGTACCTCCTCATTACAGATCAGCTGGACGTCTTCTTGTTCATCTAAGGTAAAATTCAATTATCAAAAATAGTAGGTAATGAAATTCTCGTTAAATTATTATAATGATGGCGATGGTGAAAACAAAAAGTCTATGTTGTTGGATTTGGATTTTTTTAACGAGAATAACAAACAACACTTAAAATTTAATTTCAAAGTGAGGTTACTCCCCTGGCGCACCTACCGGAAAAAGTAGGTATGATTACTAAAATTCTGACTTAAAAAAAACTTTTTAGTTTTTTATTTCACCACTGTCAATGTTCACTGAGAAGCGGTGAATTTCATTACATTAAACAAATAAAGTAAAAGAAAAGGCATGAAGAAAAGAATTACTCTGTGGCTCGATCTCTTTTTCAACTTGCTTTAGAAACTAAACCAAGTGAAAAGGTCTATAAAGTCTTTGGTGATCTCTCTTGTTGGTTGGAAAATAAAAGTATTTAAAGGAAATACAAATTTGACCCTGTTAAATGGTCTTAAGACAGGAACTTTTAGAAGTAACAAAAATGGTGAAGGTTTTTTTCTTTCTTATAAGACTTGTTTGAATAGCTTTCACATAAAGAAACTATTTCACTTTGAATATTTCTTCATTGTTTGTCCAGTGGATATGAGAAACTTATTACTTTAGTATTGTCTATTTATGAAAAATAACATATTTTGTAGAGCTTGTGGAGGGTTGTGTAAAAGCGGAACTATTTAAATAGCTGGAACGGAATAAATCAAGCCTTTCAACCTTCAGGTATAGAGGCTAGAGGCATTCAGTTCAGAAAGGCCTGGGACGAAGACTAAGCGACGCCATATCTCACTGCCTGGAACTGATTGAGCTGTCGCCGTGTTGCCCAGTTTTAACATTTGTTATCCTCTTGTCAGCGCTTCGTCCTTCCCAAACGACAGGCAACAAAACAACGGCAGATGCCACCCCGCCCCCCGCGGCCTCCTTGATCTGATTATTTCATATGTAGCCGTTGTCTCCTTTCTCACCTCGATAAAACCCTTGCGATCAATTCGGCAGCGGGAGGCCACTGCCTTTATGATTTGTCCTTTTGTACGTCACTGGCTGTCAATCAAGAGCATTTAGCAGAGGTGCCCCCCGCCGCTAGGCCTCCCGCCCCGCCCCCTCCCGCGAGGTCTTCTGGCCAGTTAGTGTCCGTCCGGTGGGCGTTCGTGATTGGCGTAGTGTCACCTAGGCTTGACCCTTCTGCCTAATCAGCTCTTTCATTGGGCAGATCTTTATTGGCTATTATCAAATAAAAAGAACAAACATTTTGGGCGATGAGGGATAAAAATACAATAATCAATTCACTGCCAGGTGTATATATTAAATTTTCCGAACCGATTCAATATCCTTCAATTTGATCACAAATCGTTCTATTTACTTTTTTTTTTACACTAGATTAAATATGTTAAAAAAGCACTCAAGTATATTACATTTTTAAATTGTTATTCAAAAGTTTGCGACAGTGAGATGGACTCTCAATTCCCTTCAAATTTGCTGGCGGGTGAAATGAGATCAAATCTTCGTGTAAATATGGAAGGGTTCATCGGAATGAATTATAAAACCCTGGGATGTGTCCCTACCTATCTCGCACCACTACCCAGGAGTGTGCCTTGGCCTCCTCTTGGAGCTTCGCCATTCAGCTCGATCCATGGCTACTGCCTTCCAGTTCTGTGTTCCTAGTAGAATTCTGGAGTCTGCCGTCTCCCTATCTATCCATCTTAGCTAGTGTTAGCCAAATGCGAGACCGAGACGAGTCTTTGTCTTGTAAACTCGGTCCTGGTCATGGTCTTGGTCTTGCGCAAGAAAAAAAAATATATATATACACACACACACATATAGAGGACTGTCTAGAGTATAAGTAAAAAATAAAATACTTTTTAAATAGATTTCAAAGAAATACAATCTTATGAATAGGAAAAGTAGAAATTAAACAAAAAAAGTATTCACCTACTCAATGCTTACTGAAAGGTGATGGAAATTCTGTTTTATACTCAAAAGAGAAGGGAAAAAAAATGTATAAAGAAAATTAAAAGCCAAATTCTGCTGTAGTGTGGCATGTATGGCTGTCAAACATGATACTTTTAAACCTTCCTCAGTTCTGCTTTATAAATATCCATGTAAATAATCGATAACAGATTAAACTAACTAATTTAGGTATAAAGTTGAAAACTTTTCTCTTCCTTATATGTTAACGTATTTATCTGTCCAACATTTCGGACTCTTTATCCATCTTCAGAGACATTTCTTTTCACTGTTAGAACATCATGATGTTGGTAATATTAGTCGTAGTTAAATTGTCTTGAAGATGAAATAGTGTCTAAATTTGAGAATCACGGAGTTGTAAA
The DNA here is from genome assembly GCA_928085145.1 of Nezara viridula. Taxonomy (NCBI): domain Eukaryota; kingdom Metazoa; phylum Arthropoda; class Insecta; order Hemiptera; family Pentatomidae; genus Nezara; species Nezara viridula. Next base: position 20,523,525 of record OV725077.1, read on the forward strand.
AGTTAAAAGTAGAGATGGGCGAAATTGTAGTACAAATTACAGAGTAGTTTACTCAAATACTCGCCCGGTTCCAGTATCGAGTACTTTAATCACTATTCGACCTCATGATTTACGAGTACAAAAAGTAATCAGCTGTCCTCGTGAGTACTTTTAAAAGTAATTGTTCAAAGTAATTAATATAGTTGTAGTCTCGCTTGTAGTTGTATTTTAGCTTATAGTTGTAGTAGTTACTTATTAGCTTATTAACATAGAGGTATTACTGTAATTTTTTAGATAGGAGAAAACTAACTAAGCCTGAATGAAAAATTAGAGGAGTTGAATGCAAAAGTATATTGGTTATACCAATTATTAACATATAGTAACTAAGATTGTCGATTATTAGTAACTGTTTTACCTTGAGTGTTATTTAAAAAATCGGTCTTGCAACAGTTAGGCGTCCTTGGCCTTGGTCTTGGTCTTGCAAAATGCATACTTCTAGTATGATTAATATTGTTGTTCTTAAAATATTGTATAATATATTGTCCTACGAATAATAAAAGTAGATGACTAATCCGCACTACGTACCATTCTACTTGAAATAAGAGAAAAGTTAATAACAGTGATGACTATGGCATTGGATAAGGCTGAGCCTGGTCAATAGAGAGCGCTGTAAGAGTTGTGTAAATACTGGGATTGTTGTATTGAACATCTGTAGCAGTTAAAGAAGCCATCAAGAAGAGAGGCCTTTGTGATAGTTGTCTCCTGCCGACCAGCTGACTTGAAGACTCCCCAATCGAATCAAGGCACACTCGGGAGCCCCCCCACGGCGAACCCTTCCTCTGTGTACCCGACCTCCTCTATTAGATATTTTACAGTTGGATACCTCACTGTAACTCTTTCATTGTGCCCTTTCCACTCTCACCTGTTCCCTGCTGCAATAGCGAACGTTACGTTCACGCTTTGACGTGACAGCAGTGTACGTTCCTCCGACCGGGGCCTCCTAAATTGGTCATGTTAAAAAATTCAGTCATGCGATCTGAATGAATCAACCCTATTCGTCATCATTACCATGTTTTTTCCTCCCGATTACACCCATTATCACATTAGATATTGGATAATATCTGTGAAGTATGTCGTAAAAACGTTATATTGTAAAAAATTGTTTTATTTTGTCTGTTTTTTAATGTTGATTATTATAATTACATCTTACTACCGAAGGCTGGGTAGCTTAGTATTCGTACTGAAAGTTAAATAATTTTTTGCCCTTACTAGTAAATTTAAAATAATGTTTTTACGATTTAGACAATATTGAGTGGTTGTAGCGCCCTTACTCAATCTCCGCTGGCTTTTAATACTAGTGAAGGCTTTTGATACTAGGGATCTCCTGAAGCCTCGCTTTCCCTCCACATGTTTTTTTTCTAAGATAATTTTAATTTTATTTTATTCATTTATTTTTATTCTATTATTACTATTATTTATATTATCTTACTTTACTATGATATTTTATTTTGTTCTTATTTAGCTTTATATTATTTTGAAATTACGTTATTTATTTATTTATTTATTAAATTGGAAATATCGTGTGAATGTGCTCTTAGAACTCTATTATAAATGTCCTTTATTGAGACAGATTGTAATATTTATCAATAAACAAATAAACCAGTAATTTCAGACAATATTGAATAAATTTGGGTCCGTGTCTTATCTATGTTTTGTTCCTATTAATCCGCGGCACAGACAGATTTTTATCGAATTATTAAAAACCGTCTAAAACATCGCGAATAACTAATCTGAACTAAATTATATTTTCTCACAAATTTGCAATATATTGACTTAATATCTACTTACTCTATACTTTTTTCTCTCTTTTCTTTTTCTTCTCGATAGTAATTTATATAATGTAGTAATTTTTTTTATTATTATTTTTAAAACATATTTAATTTTATAATAGTAGTTTTATGATTGAAAAATAAATCAACCAGTACAATTTGAGGGCAATGATAACCATCAGCATTTTTTTGCCCCTAAACCCAAAACAACAACAACAAACATCGCGAATGGTTTATCTTATAATAATCTATAACTTTTTTATTTACAAACATTATTTATAGAGGTTGTAAAAACTCATAAACTTCCATTTTGTCTTTTCACTTGAATCGTATGATAATTAGACCAAAAATCAAGAAAAAAAGGTGGTGTTAAAAAATATTGGGCCGTTTGGCATAACCTCCATTCTCAACTTATCAAAATAACGACGTTACATAGACCAAATTACACAATATTTTTGTAGGTCACTTTTTTTTTTAGATTGTGTGATCAAATTATCTTACGCTTCTCGTAGTAAACAAGTGTGAGTATTCATGGTTTTTTAGTATCTCATTAAATTAATCAATTTAATGAGAAAATGCTCCATTTTAGAGAATTTTCGTATTGAATAATTCTGTAGGTTAAGATAAAATGGAGTTATTCACGAAATTTTAGATGAATGTTAATAATTTTATAAAAGTAATGAGCTATATGAATGATCTGAGCCAGTACTGAAGCAATTACAATACTCTCTTTTTATTTTAAATACAAACTCTCTTTTTTATCATTCTCATAACTTATTACAAAAATAACTTTGTTAAAAAATAATTTACAATTTTTTAAGAAAGCTAGTCGACTGTTCTAACATATCACGGGTGATAAATATTCAGGACGCAGTCATTATAATTTTTTTTTATTGGTGCTGACGTTTCAACCCAAACATCAGTACGTGGTTCGAGCACTGAAGTTGTATACTTGAAAACATTCAGTGCTCGTACCACGCCCTGATGATGACCCATATGTTTGGGTTAAACGTCGGCACAAATAAAAAAATTTTATAATGACTGCGCCCTGAATATTTATCACCCATAACTTCCAATTTTGTGGCGGAAAAAAAAAGAAAGTATGTAGAAATTGTGAAAGAATTAAAAGAAGTGCATGATTTAAAGGAAAGCCGAATTCTACAGTTGATAATTTCATGTAATGGGTTAATATCAGAAGGACCTCAATCTTTTTTGCGCAAGCTGGAATTTGCCATTTGTGACAATATGGCAATATTATTGGTAACGGCATGTATTGTTCGGAAATATAAATCGGTTAAAAATATAATAAAATCTTGAAAATATATTAATTTAATATTTGGTTGACCAACTGTTACAAACAGCCATGTAATGTTTGAAATAAAATAAATTGAATAATAATAATAAATGAAGCCAATCTTTTCAGTTCTCATTTATCTCATGGGAAAAAAAATTCCTGTCTAGATATCCTGCGGTTTCCGTTGGTGATACCATATGACGGCATATTTCATGGCAGGAAGTTATGACGAAAATAAAATATAAGTAAAATTAGCTGTGATTCTAACTTTTTGGATGTATGAATAGATATTTTCACTATGGAACATATTTTAAAAAAATATTATATAGCTAAAGATACATTCGTAGAGTCAAAATAATATCTTTTTTATTAACACTGCGTAATTTTTACACCGAACAACTGCTAAACGTTATTAATCTTTTCAAGGCATTAGATATTTATAGGGTAAATCCAGAAACTCCGTTTAATTCTCTTTGCATGTTTCGATCAACCTTTGGACTTTTATGTATCGTTTTCGAGCGTTTTCTTCAGGGATTTATCATTCCAACCTAACCCCATGAATCGTGTGAGTATTATGGTTCTATGTGTATATTCGTACGTTTATATACAAATTGAGAAAAAATAAAATAAGAAGAAAAGATGAAATAATAATTAAAGTTGTCTCGACTTCCAAACGAATGCCTTGGGGAAGACCCATATATTTTGTCGAAATGTCGGCTGACCTAATAAAAATATCTTGACTAAAATTTCTGAAATTTTCGTTTAATCCTTATCATTGATCAGTCGATTACAAACCCATCTCTTAAATAATTAAAGTACATTTCAGATCTCTTTCAATATAATGAATCCGCATTTTAGTGTCATTACCCAGCTGGAAATAAAAGGTATAGATAGAGTCACATGATCAGAATCCGTCTATTCTATTGGCTGTTTTATCTAAATGTATAATTTTGAGACGAACTTATGCTTCAGGAGTTTGTTTTTGAAATTAATCTTCAACTTTAACTTTATTAAGTATTTTTTAGAGATATACTGTAACAATCCACTTCTAATTCGATTTCGATTTTAATGACAGATGTTCGCATCTGTTGTCATGTGTACAATAAGTTAACATAATTTTTTTTTCAATTTAGTTTTGACTTTAATTTAATTAATAAAATGACTAAATGATATTTGTTCTCTAAAATGCTGTTACAAAACTATTGAATTTATTAGAGAAAGGGAGGGGGTATGTGAAAAAAAGGGGCGATGAAATTAAGCTCCCCCGTACCCTTGTCAAAATCCCAGTTCCGGACCTGCTTTGTAAGATTCGATTTTCCAATCGCTTCTCCGTTTTCCTCTTCGTTGGGTCTTTTCTTCTAATAACGGTCTAGTGCTCAGCAATGTTGAAGAATGGGGATTTTTTGTTATTTTACAAAATCAAATTATTATCGATGTGTTGTAAACTCAATGAATATGTCAACCAATTTATTTTTATAGTCATCTATAAAGGTTTCATTTTTAACTTCTAAATTTAAATTAAATTAAAAAGTTTAAAATACATTATAATAATTGTGCATTGTAAGATGGGCGAGGATGGGCATAGTAAGGACAAGTTACAAGATCAAAACCAGAGTGGATATATCGGATTTAGGCAGGGGAGGGGGGGCATTATCGACTGTATAGTTTAATCTCGCCTTAGACATGGTAACAATAATTTTGAAGCTGAAATCAAAGGTAGGATGGATGAAGAAATAAAAAGATTCCCCATTTATAGTGTAGGGTTTTGTTGGTTCAATGTGTTTATAACATATTATTTCACCAACGTGAAAGTTAAGTTCAATGGTTCTAGGTGTAAAGAATGATTTCTTAAAAAGAAATGGCTTGATTCAGTAGCATTTATTTTAAGTATCTACTAATTTTTTTTTTTTATTTCTTTATTGAGTATTATAACAATCTGTCTCTTGGAAATTGGTTATAGTGAGGTAGGATGACATTCATACTATATGTCCAAAAAAATAAAATAAATAGAACAAAATAATAATCAAAAGTATATACAATGGATAATAAAATAAAATAACCTAAAAAATAAGAAAATTAAAACTAAGAAAAAAAAAAAAAAACACATGCATACCTATATACAATCAGGCGAGGGAACTCCAGGAGAACCCTGCGCTACTCTCCCAACCGCGTCACTGGTAGTAAAGCCAGCGGAGATTGGTCGAGAGCACTTTAGCCACATACACTCATGTCTTGAGTGAAGAATCTGGCCATTGCCAGAACTCCAATTTATACAATCTACAAAAGGTCGCGAGGCCACTGCCGTTTCAACCTTCTTGGAGGATTATAGGGATGGGAGATGCTTGATAGAGATTGTGCAAGAGGATTTGGGTGGTACGTAAGGTTCTGGTGAAATTTGAAGAATTTTTCTGGAATAAGGTCTAGGACAAATGGAATGTTGAGGTCATGATGTAGGGTTTTGTTGGTTACATAGAAAGGAGCATCGACTATTGTTCGAAGGACTTTTGACTGGAAGGATTGGATGCGCTTGATGTTAGAAAATTTTGCTGATCCCCACAGTTCTAGTCCGTAAGTCCAAATAGGTTTTAGTATTGTCTTGTAGATCAGTAGCTTGTTTTCAATGGAAAGTTTAGATTTTCTGCTTAGTAGTCGGTATAGTTGGCCGTATCGTCGGTTGAGTTCTTGTCTTTTGAGTCTAGTATGCGGGTTCCAAGTTAGTCTTCAATCTAAATGAAAGCCAAGATACCGGACTGTGTCTGAGTAAGGAAGCTGGATGGAATTAAAGAGTACTGGTGGACATGAATTGCGTCGGAGTGTAAAGGTAATATGTTGGCATTTAGATTCATTAACTTTAATGCGCCAGTTATTACACCAGTGCTCAATCAAGGTGAGGTGGCTTTGGAGATTTAAGGATGCTATTTCGGGATCAGAGTTGGATCTACTAAATTAAATTAGAAATATGTTTATTATTAAAATCCTTGTTAAATATGTCTGGGATATGAATCAAAGTAACTTACTTATGTGTCCGGCAGTTATTAGCTATTGTTAGTTTGATTAACTGTTTTTTTTTTTGTATCAGTGACAACCATTAGGTCCCAGGCTGCTGGACCCTAGTCGTTACAAACAGTTAACAGTTGGCGGGAGGCTTTGGGAACCGGAGCAGCTATTGTCTTTAGCCTGTTACAATATTACTTTTTGTCAACTAGCCGGTCGGCTATTTACAGACCGATTACAGCGCCGGACCCTGACAGCTGACGGCGATAAATCTCGCCAACAGTTTACAGGACCAATTACCATCCAGACAACGGGGCACAGATAACAAATGGTCCCCGATAGGCGTGAGCTATTGTAGCCGGGTCCTTTATTAAAAAACATCCTCACCCCTTTAGCTAGGGGGCAGGGCATATTAAATTCTTTCGCCCCCCCCCTCCCCTCCTAGTCGGAATTAATATTCAGTGATTGAGTCCTGACAGGGGCCTTTCAACAACTTTGTCATCCTCTCCATTAGTGACCCATCACGACTCCTGTTTTACAACATAAGGCCATACTTATCAGATCGAGAATTTCAAACGCTGTCTTATTATACAGGGTGTCCCTTCAATTAAGGGAAAATATATTAGAGTGATAGCAGATCTCAAGAGCTACAAAAAAGTATGTGTGTATAGATATATATATATATATATATATATATATATATATATATATATATATATATATATATAATATATATATATATATATATATATATATATATATATATATATATTGGTCCGATTTTAGGCAAAATAGTAGGATATTTAATTTTAGTGTTTTTTAAGTAAGCCATATATTTTTGTTCTATATTAAGCAATAACAAAAGAAATATTTAATTTAAGTAATTAACAACTGTATCACTGTAAGACGAAATGTACTTTATATTAAAATAGAGCTTGCCATTTTTAATACCATCTAAAGAGGAATTTTAAGAGGCTGAACTAAGCTAAGTTCTGTTTTAAAAAATATCATAAATTATTCGCAATTTTTTTTTATTTCCAACTATATTACAGATACCCCACTTTTAGAAAAACTTCTTGCTTTAATAAACTTTAAATCCATATTAATTATGCGAGATTTATAAGGAAATATCTGGTGTGTCCACTCACACGACTTTCCTACCTATTTCAGAAAAGTTTTTATATCTTTAAATATGTTCATGAAGAAACAAAAAAGAATTGAACTAAATACATTTTCCTGAAAATTGATCAAACATAAGATTTGAGTACGATTTATTTGATGAACTAAAGCAATGTAAACCGGCTTAAGGTAGATCAGTGTAAAAATTTCAATACTTCCTAATATTGCTGAACAAAAACCTTTTGCCATAACTTCGTATTGTCAAACAATAATTTCTGTTAAAAGCAGAAAAAATAGTGAAGATTGTTTGATGCGGGCAATAGATTTTCTTACTTTCACTTCGTCATCTTTATTCTCTCATTCACCCCTTTGTGACACCAGGATATGAAACCGTAATCTTACATTGGAAATTGAATAGCAGTAACTTCGTTAATAGTTGTCCAAAATGAACGTTTTTTATATGGCTTTGTAGGAAAAATGCGTATTTTCCGCACTCAGGAGGCTCTGAAACGTATAGATCCGTCGAAAACCGCATGTCGGAAATTTGACCCGATTGCAATACTTTCCTTACCTAGTATAGGTAGGAAAGTAAAAAACATGAGATTCACCTCAAATTAAACGAGGAAGTTTTCCTAAAAGTGGGATATCTGCAGTATATTAGTAGGATGCTAAAAAAACAAACAAAAAAAACTTAAATTTCCTACTTCCCTGCTGAAAACCGGACCAACATTTAAATAAACTTTTTTGTAGTTGTCTGCTATCTGATATCTCTCCTATAAATATTTCCCTATACTTACGGGAAACCCTGTATATAAGTAATACACTATTAATTTCAAATATTTGTTCTCCTCCAATCACGAAATGACACAAATTTAATTGTATCAAAAATTTAAAAATTATGCTTCTGACTTGAAAGTGATGATAATATGGAACCCTCACTTAAAACTTAGTGTTTTATTTTATCATATAAGAAACTATGATTAGGTATAAAATTAATTTATTTTAGAAAATATATACATAAACCTATATAGACATAGCCCTCTCAGATGTACGGTATATCTTAAACGACCCACTTAAAAATACTTCAAATATTTTCTACAGACTGACTTACACCTGCCAAAAGTTGACCATTACATAAACACTAAGGGCAATTTCATAGTAATTTAAACGTTCGTTGCTTGCTAATAAGAGCTATTTCTATCAATACGAGAAAGAGACCGAAAAGACACTGGATGAGAGACCTCCTTTCTTAAGAAACAATGTCAATTAAATGGAACCAGGAAGAAGGTACTGCTGGATGCTATCGTTTCCCATGTCTGAGACATCATTACCATTATTTTCATCAGACCATCTGGTGATAGTCAACAGATAGGTGCTGATGAATATTTAAAGTAAAGAAAAAATAAATAAATAAAACATAGTCTTCTGATCCTTCTTCTTTTTCCACTAGCGATAGTTCAGGATATTGATAAAAAAGCTTCATCTACCGAATCAATTGATATAGGTAACTCGATTTTTGCTCATCTGAAATGATTCATAAATTTATTGTAGGGATATGGTTCCAAATACCAAACCCCGTGGTGTTGCATGGACTTTCCCCGAATCCCTTTATTCAACACAGTTATTCTTGATTAGAACCTTTTATTTGTAGTATAAATCTCGTTTTAGAATTTCATCAGCGATGGATTTGGACCAACGATGTATAAAAATAAACCGGATTCAAGATAAAAGTGACCATTCGAAATTAAAAGATGTTTGTACTCATACGCCGCATGATTGATGTAGACGTGTATGTATTTCGTTTGCACGCTCTTGGAGTTAAATGTCCTAAAATGTGTTTTTCGGTCGCAAAAAGATTTTTCACTGTTGTCCGTATTAGCTTTTTGATTGTTTTGCATATTTGAACCCAAATAACAGTTGTCCTTATGTGACTAAGAATCTGCTCCACTTAATTACAAAAGAAAGCCCGCCCATTTGTCGCAAGAGTGAAGAAAGGACAGTAGCCCATGGCCTTTGAGAGTTGTGTCTTTTACATCAGAGAATTAAACAAAACGGGAATACTAGCAAATACATCAACTGCTTTGGGAAATGATAAAATAAACTTAAAACAATCGATTTCTTTTTTTTCTTTCTTTTTTTTTTTTTTCTTACTAACGGAACTTTTTGGTTTATTATTTTCAATAATCAACCATTGTGATCGACCAAAAAATTCAAAAACTTAACCCCCTCTCAAAATTTGAGGTTTCACGTTTCAGGACGCGTAGAATTCGAAAAACGAATACAATTTTTTTGTCCGTCCGCCGTCCGCGCATTTTCTCCAAAACTACTGGACCGATTTTTTTTCAAATTTTGATAGAAAATCAGAGTTCACCCGAGGATGTTCCTCCTTCATCGATATTACTGTCCGCCTTTTACTTTCAAAATGGCGGCCGAAAAACCTGCGTTGCTGTAGACTAGCTCCTAAACGAATGTACAGATTTCAATGAAACTTCGCTAAAGTCATTTTCTCGTCGCCCTTTACATTTATCTATACAGCATACTTCAACGAAAAGAAGCTGGAAAAAAAGTTACGAGGGATGGTAAAATTAAATTCCGAATGGCTCGAAAGTTTATACTTTTTTGTTGATATTGTATATAGTTTTTTAAAAGTTTACGAAATTTCCTAAAAAAAAAAAAATCGTTAAAATCGGACAATTAGGAGCAAAGATATGGTCTCCGGTTTTTTAATATGTTCTACTCCAAATGTTATATCCATGGTTTAGTTTTTAAATTTTGAATGTGTAACTGAACTAATGCTATTATTTTTTTTAGCATATTACTAATGATTAAAGAAAAGAAGTTTAGTCCAATAATTGGAATCACCTTTTGTTTTTTTTCTTTGTAGCTCGGAAGGTAATGTTACTTTAGATATATAATTGTTTGGAAATAATAAACCATTGTGAAATAATATGCAGCGTTTTTATTTTATTTTTTTGTCCTCCCCTTCCTCGCCTTCAAGATTATACGGGGTTTCTCGGGTAAGAGAGAGTGGGCAAGGATTTAAAAGACTCCCCCGGCACCGGGACGCGAGCTCGTGACTATTTTAAATCCATTGGCTCATATGTCAGGTTGCCGGGCAACGGTGGTGCTGTGCACATATGTTAGTCCGTTCGGCCACCCTACCCACTACCTAGTTGGAACTTATCCTCGCAACTCTGCCTTAAACAAACTGATCAGAACATAATTACTTTTAAAACAATAATGTTTAAAAGACATAAAGTCGCACCCTTAGAGATGGTTTCTGCGCTTTAATGTGACGTTATTTGCGCCAATGACCTTCTATAAGACTGTTTGGGCACTGGCTCCGGGGTTAATTGAATCAAACGGCAAGTATTGGGGTCTTACTCTCTGGGAATGAATGGGTCCCATTCCTGAGTGTAAGAAATGTCATAATTGAAAGGAAGGTGAGAGGACAGCGTTATGGATCACTTGGCAGGTAGCGACTGTCAGCGATATCTACTCAACGAGTGACGCCAACTTTGACAGATCTGTTTCCCCTCGACGGAGGCCTTTGTCAGTCAAACAGATGCTAACGGCAGCTCTGCCAACACACTCCAAACACCGGGGGTCCCTCGCTCTGTATTCTCCTTCCGCACAAAAAAAAATGCCTCTCCATTCTCCAGCATCCAGTCTGACTGACTTCAAAAGTTTTTTTTTTTTTGCTACCTAAATAACAATATTGTCGCTCTTGTTGTCTGCTAATGTATCCGGTTGAATATCCCTAATTCATACTGAACTCCACAATATTATTTCTACCATTTTATTTATTTTTTTAATATATAACTGTTTTTTTAATACACCATTAACATTTATAAAAAATGGTTTACAACCTTTTAAATCATTCGGACTATCTCATTATTTTGAAATGATGGGAGTGGAGGTCACGCAAAACGACCAAATATTCTTGTAGGCCACTTTTTTTCTCTCTCGATTGTGTGATTATATTACAATTCAAGTGGAAAGCCAGTGGGTACCTAATTGAATAGACAAAGTTTGCTGATTCCCATATTGAAAACATCTAAATTCTGATAAAAAGTTGTAGGTTATAATGTGTTATATATAAGATGAGGTTATAAGATCATATCATATGATGATGATATTCTCGAAGTTTTAAACGGATGTTAATTATTTGATAAAAAGAGGTCTGTACTATGGTTAATTACAATTTTTTTTTCATCTAAATTTCTAACTGGTGTTTTGACGTTTGATGTTGTTGACCATTTAACATGAATTGTAGAGAGTTTGTAGGGAGATTTGGTCATTAATAATATACACAAAGACGTTTCGGTCTAAGTTGTAGATACGTAGTAAGCAGTGGCGGACTTGGGGTGGGGCGACCGGGGCTATTGCCCGGAGTGCCAGTTGGGACGCCGTCTGATCTTCAGCGCTTGCCACTTTTTAGACATAAAAAAAAAAATACAAAACATATAAAAATAATTAATTTTATCTTATCAATAATCCAACTGTATTAGAGAAATGTTGAATTAAATAAAATTCAAAAATGTTAAATAATATAAAACAACTTAAGAAACCTATTTATTTTTTTTTTGCGGTGGGAGGTAATGACGTCATTGTTCGGGGAGGCGGAATGATATAAGATACATCTATATCCTTCTATGATTTTTGATGCAGTGAAAATCATTTATTCATTCAATGACACGGAAGCCTCATGTGGACCTTGACCACCAAATACATTGCTATAATGTTTGAAAAAATACAACAGTATGCTCAGTTGGATACATTAAAAAACAAAAATTGTAATATAATAATTTTATAACTATCTGACTAAGTAGACTAGCATGTGTAAATCATGATATATTTAAATAATTGCTAATGTTTTTTTTTCCTCCCCTTTCTCGTTTTCCTCCACGTGGGTTCTAAACTATTCTACGACTGCATATTATAGCTAAAATGATGGTTACTAAATAAGTCAATTTCTGATTCATAGTAGTCCTTTTGGTGGACAACTATGATTCTTTTTCGGTTGGTATGAATGCTGAACCCAGTGGTAGGTAGGACATAGATCTATAAGAATCAAGCTCGAGAGATAAAAAAAAATCACAAAAACTATAATGACAGACGGAGCATAGTGTGTAAGTAGCAGGAACTGAAGTCACGTAGAGTATTGCCCGGAACCGATAATGGACCGTTTATTGCCAGTTTCATCCCGAACGGCTCCTGAATCATAGTTCTACAGTAATTTGTCTCATTATCGTTCCTCCTTGGAATTGGCAGGTTAGACCTCTTTGCTCCACGGCCTACGGGATTGGATTCAAGCCAACCAATGTTCTTTACAAATAACTTAGGTACTTCGTTTTTGTTTTTTAATGGAAAATCCATTTCCTACAAACTCCTTTTCTTTTTCTGCTCTACAGCAATTCAATTCAAAATAAAATTTAAATAAATTGACTAATTTATGAGACAATAAGTTATTTTTGAGATTATATGAGGACATTAATATGATTCATATCACCAGGTCAATACTGGCCAAGGCAGGTGTACGTTACTACTTTAATATTTTTTTTTTAGAAAACACAGATTAATGATTTTTCATAATACTAGGTAGATATAAATAGTTAAGTAGCTGTTTTTTTTTTTTTTTCTGTTCTTCCCTATCTCGCCTTTTTAGCATATACGGGGTTTTCCCAGGCCGGGGGGTGAGGGCAAGGAATCTAAAATTGCCTCCGGCACTGTGAGGCAAATCCGTACTTCATTTTTTTAATCTCTCATAACTTAGGTTATCTGGTTGCCAGACAACTCGCGGTGCTGTGCACACGTGTTAGCCCATTCGGTCACCACTCCCCTCTCTTGAATAACTGTTGTTTTATACTAATTCATATGTGAATTATATGTGATTAGCAGGGATGCACATCCCCCCGAGGTCGATGGCGCATGAACCTACTCCCCCCTTTGCTCTCACTCCCAAGATATTTTATTGCTCTTATTTTCTTGAAAACAGAGCAAGCTAAGGTAGAATTATAAAAATCATAGATCATACACAATTACACTTGCTGTGGACTGTTCAATGTATTCTCCTTGTTTCTTGGTATGAAACTTTTCATTCCAAAAATTCATAACCCTTTCAAAATGTGCCCCCTTCAAAAATTCGTCAAAACACACCTCTCTCAAACCTTCAGCGCACCCCTGGTGATTAGAACTGTTCAACCTGGTGTTCGAAATGGTTCGATTTTTTGTAGCCAGTGGGCAAAATAGTGCTTCCCAAAATTGAAATTTAAATATTGTTTTTCACCAGGTAGTAGGGCTGCTAAGTGGTAGCGTACTGACTTCCAATCCTCAAAGTCCCAAGTTCAATTCAGCTGATGGCAGATTAATTATTTATTTATTCTGTTTCTTAGGCCGTAGATCAACCCTGGTTTCTGATGATCCTCCTGAAGCCCACCCATCCTTTAATAAGTGGGCACCCTTAATTAAATAATTAATTAAGTAAGAAAATCTGCCGGTTGAGCGTGATATAGGTCAAATAACTTTCTCTCACGACTATTAAACGAGAAACAGCACTTTAATGTTTATTTTTAGTATTTTTCATTAATTGTCGTCCGATATTAAATTAAAATATTCACTGATGTATACATAAAATACGAGATCATATTTGAATATGTGTATATATTTTGTAAGTAGTATAGGAGAGTTTGAGAAAAAGTTAAGATCCAGACCGACTAAGTGTTGCAAGATAAACAAGATAACAATCTTTGTTACTTTATATAAATAATTGGTATAGCCAATATACTTTTGCATTTAACTCCTCTAATTTTTCATTCAGGCTTAGTTAGGTTTCTAATATCTCTATACTAATAAGCTAATAAGTAACTACAAGACTGTTGCGAGGCTCTTGCGCAAGACTAAGATCATGACCAAGACTGAATTTGCAAGACCAAGATTCCTCTCGGTCTCGCATTTGGGCAACACTAGTGTCGCGTGATTTCGCCCTCAGGCGGCAAATTAATTGAACTTACTTTTAAAGAAACTTTTAAATTATTTAAACTATTACTACTTGTAGTATTAGTGCATTGTCTAACACTTAATTATAATATTTTGTGAACCTTATCTTAACTATCTGTGCAATTGTAAAGTTTGAAATTATCTAGCTATAGGCTGTCTCTCTGTGCACTCCGTCATTATAAAGAAACATTCTTTACTTATCGCAGGAAGGTTCCCCCTCTTAGTTTTTTATGATTTATTGCTTAACAAAATATAGAAAATAGATACAGAAACTTGAGAACAGACTTATAAAGACCGAGCAGGTATAAGAGAGACAATAGACTAGGACAACCTATGCTTTCTCTACAATAGCCCTAGGCGACAAATAATTGATATAATAACCGAGTGAATAGAGATCCTTACACTCTACTGTCATCTGTTTACACGCAAGGGCACAACCAGCATGATTATAGTGACAGCTGGCAGGTGAGCGCTAACCTTACCGCCTGTCTGTCTGTACTCAGTGCTCGGGTAAAGATTGACGTCCAAGTCAATAGTTTCCTTTCTATTTTTTTTTTCTTTGCAACAATTGTAGATTTCAATGCATCGATATGTTTCTCTAAGATGTAGTAGAAGACTTGATAAAAATTTATTGTTGTTGGTTGGTGCTTAAATCGTGAAAGTTCAACGCCTGTAGGTTACTTTGAGCTGAATAAAAAGTAAATCATAAATAACCAGATAGAAAAAATGGTTAAATATATTTTTTATTTGAATATTAATACATTCTGAAACATTGAAGAGCATTAATATTAGTGTTACAGTAATCATTCACACAATATGTACATAAGAAATCTCTGCGCGCATCACACAACTTTCACTTACCCTCCTCTTCTTAGCATAAATGAGTATTTTCAGACAAAGGGGGAAGTGAAAGTAAAAATTATAAACGCTGTAAGGATTTATATTGCATTGTGGATATATTTATTTGTATTAGTACTATTATATATACCTTTATTTATTTATGCTTTCATTGCCATTCAATACTAACAACTACTAACACCAAATGGGCCAAACTATGTATATATTAGCCAATAAACTATCTGTCTGATCTAGAGGCATTTTTGATGTGCCAATTAGTTACAGTCTGGTATTTCAGCGAAACTATGGCACCTTCCAGCCCAGATATCCAATACCAAGAACTGCTTCCGCCCCTGGAAGAATGGAGTAGGTAGGCCGGCGAAGTGGCCGATGACAGTGGCAGCTGTTTGGAGGCTTTGTGACGATGACAAAGACAGGAGTCACAAAGCCAGTGACCCCTGTCAGGCCGTCACGATCCTCGACCTCTTATTTTTCAAGTTTGTGTGTCCAAGGCCTACCTAGCTAGGTGAACCTACCTTCTAATTTGGGAGCTATTTGTTGTCAAATAGCCATGTTATACATTTAAAGGGTTTTAGATTGTATTTGTACTGTTTTTGTCACACAACTGTCGCTTACCACCATCTTCTTAGCAGAAATGATTATTTTCAGACAAAGGAGAAGTGAAAATAAAAATTATAGACGCTATATTTATTTACATTTCATTGTGGATATTTTTATTTATTTATTTATTTTTTTTTTATTACACGAACCGGCCAGCAAGGACCACGCGAATATCATTTCCGTTTCCTCTTCACATCCTCAGCCTTCCTCTTACTCCAATACTCTCTCATCCTCCTGGACTGTTCCTCTCGCTCTTCCTTAGTCCATTTTCTCCCTCGTCTCTCCCTCCCACCTACAAGAACCCCAACCCCTTTCAGATTTTCCCTAAAAATCTCTCTATCCAAGCAATCTTTATCCGTGATTTTTAGCCTGTATAGTTCCTCTTTTATTTGTTTTACATACCTCCCTCCCCCATAATTTTATAGCTGCAAACTTTCTCAAACATTTTCTTGTTCAGTCTTTCACTATTCATCCTGACCATGTGCCCGTAGAACCTCAGTCTTCTGGTCCTGACGACTGTTTTCAAATCTTCCAAATTTCTTTATTGGATTTTATCCTGTATCCCTCTTGCGTTACCTTGGGTTCGTGAATCCTCCTCAGAATCTTCCACCCAATCTTCAGGATTTTCTCTAGGCTCGGAAGGCTGACTGTTTCCATTCCCTATAATATTATAAGTCTTGCTACTGTACAGTAATGCATTATTTTTACATTTGAGGACAAATTTTTCTTGTTGTAAACATTTCTGGTGGCGAAGTTGAGTTTTTCCAGTTTGGTTATTCTTCCTTCGATTGATGCCTTATTCGTTCCGTTACTAAATATTATTTCCCCCTAGGTATTTAAATTTTTTGCTCACTTTTATTTTCCCATATTTTGTGTCCAATATTTTCTTGGTGAAGTTGGTATCTGTTGTCATAATTTCTGTTTTTTTTTTTTTTTTTTATAAGAGATATGTAGTCCCGTTTTCTCGAATATTTGTTTCAGGGTGTTTAACTATTTTATGGCTTCCTCTTCTGTCTCTGCTAGTAGGGCTAGATCCTCTGGAAAGAACAGACACTTTATTTTCACATTGTATTTATTTCTTTATTATATTAAGCTTATGTTATGTATGGAAGCCGTACGTATTATATTCCTTTGGTTCCTCCATTTCAACTATTATCCGTTAGTATCTCTAATTTATCCTTCAGTTAATTAGCAAATTCTTTCATATTTTATATTTAACAATTTTGTATATCAAAGATGAATGGATTACGGACCATCATTTACATATATGATCAGAGTTCAGTATAAACAGTGAAGTCAACCATTCTGTACAAGTATCTGAAGTACAATTTTTAAAAATTTTATAATGGAAAATATCTAATTTGTTCAATTATTCCTCTTCGTAGGACATTTTCATAGATTCATATATATTTTCATATTTGTATCAGTGTAAAATTCACTTAATTAATTAAAATTAATAAATAATAAAATTAATAATTAATAAAATTAATTAATTAAAACTATAATTTTTAATTGAGTTAAAATTATAGTTTCCTTTTGAGAACTTCCACAATATTTAGTAGTATAAATACATGTACAGTAAGAGCACCAAACTACAAAAAAAAAGTTTTATTTATAAAATACAGTTACACTAACATAAGTGTACAATGTTCTGAATTTACGATGAGGAGACTGGTACAAGTAGGTGATGATTTAACTTTATAAAATGTAATTTAATCACTTTTTGCAATAAATCGTTGATATGCTTCTGAATTTCGATACCTCTCTATTGCCTATCTTTATTTATAAAAAAGCATTTGCTTAAATATGGTTAAAGCTCTCACACTTAATCCGTTTTTATTACTTAGCCCCACAGGCGGATCTACGGGAGAGGCTTTCGGGTAAACCCCCTCCCCCCTCCAAAAATTATAAAATATAACCATTTTTATAGAAAAAAATATTAAAAACTATCTTTTAAAGTATTATTGTTCGTGTAATAACATTCAATAAAACTTCAAAAACCACTTAAACACTTTCATATAGGTAATTAATTTCTTTCCATTTTTAAAAATTAATTATATGAAAAAAAAGCTTTCGGGCTGAGTTCTCCCCCCCTCCCAAAAAAAATTAAATCCTGGATTCGCTAGTGCTTACCCCAAATGATTTGCTGTTTAAATCGGAACTGAAATAAGTTTAAAAAAATAATAATATCGTCAAATATATGAACATTTCAGTGTTGTAAACCGTTCTTAAATATTGTAAATTTTAATTTACTTCGACGAATAACTTTAATCTTGAAGTCGGTCTTAAACAATGCTAGCTAGGTACCGTTTTAAAACAACTTGTAAACGGGCATGAGACCGGAGATATCGAACCCTAACTATTTGACAAACATCATAAAAAATAAGGAAAAAAAACAAACAATAGAAACTAGGTGACAGACTAATGAATGTGTCAGCAGGTAAGGAAGGGAACTGCCCCGTGAGAAATAGTGGGGGGGGGGGTTGAGCCAGTGCCTCCTAGGGTGTCTCAGTGGCGATTAGTCTAGCAGAGAAAAAAAAAACTAAAACAAACTTGTACCAGTTTGTTTTTTTTATTCTATTTTTTATTAGTTAATGTTTTCTCATCTATTATCATGTTGTTTTTTTTCTGTATGTGTTAACATGTTCATTTGTCACATTTAAATGAGCACATCTTTTTCTTACTCAACCGATTATTCTCCTTTAGTCCAGTGACTTTTCGAACCCGGATAACAATGAAGTTTTTTTTTAAAAACTTTTTCCTTTCGGAAAGGATTCATAGCTTAACAGCCGTTTTGATAATTATTGTAAATAAAACAAGAACAAAAAAAAAAAATCAATAAATACAATTTTTTAAAGTTGACCTTATGTTTGGGTCGAAACGTCGGCTAACTCATTGATTGAAATTTCTGATAATTTTGTTTGATCCTTGAATTTATTTATATTTTACCTTGATATAAAATCATTATAATTAATACCAACAGAGGTGGCATTCACGAATGGCATACAATTTTATGGCGGACGCAAATTTCCTACTTACATTCCAAACGTTATCAAGGCATTTTTCCGTCTATCATAGCCTCAGTTTTTTGTAAAAAGTACATTTTTAAGAGAGCTTTTGTGAATTTCAACCTTATTTATTTATCGATAAAAAAGCTGTAAGCGTACCATTATGGCGTATACCTTTTAATCTATCAAATAGTTGCAAGTACAAAATTTTATGATTTCACAAAGAGAAAATTCATCAAAGCTGTTTATTATTTATCGCTATGAAATGACACTTAATTACTGCATTAAGCCGATATGTATTATGGTTATTGGTTTTAGTTTGAATTATAATCTTTCTTAAACCGGATTTAGATATTTTAAATGCACGAACAGACAAAAACAAGAAGCACGAGAAACAGTGTGCTTCAAAATTTCTATAGCTGTAGAAAAAACAAATACGGTGGACTTAGTTGACTTAAATCACATTTAACTCAATCTATATGCTCATTGCTGACAGATTCAATTTTTACTTTAATTCATTCAATTTTTAAGTTTTCTTACATTACCTATTATAACAACGAATAAAAACACTAGCTTGAGAAAAAAACTAGTGCTAACTAAAACCTGTCTTCGACCAAGATTGGTAAAAATAATCGATTTTTTAAATAAAAATTAAGGCAAAATAGTTACTAATACTTGACAATTTTTGTTACTATACGTAAAGGACTGGTATAACCAATATACTTTTGCATTTAACTCTTCTAATTTTTCATTATATGGTGTGAATTTGCTCTCTGAACTCTATTATAAATGTCCTTAATTGAGACAGATTGTAATATTTATCAATAAACAAGTATTTTTTTTTTCATTCGGGTTTAGTTAGGTTTCTCCTATCTAAAGAATTAAAGTAATATCTCTATATTGAAAGAAGTTAGTCGATGGTTCTACATATCATGGGTGATAAATAATCCTAATAAATAGTCCTAAAAAAAAAAATATACAATTATCTTATATATTATTTCTCAAATATATATCCCTTATCCGGCTCCGAGGTGTGATGGATTTTGACGAATGAGGTATCAATAGACAGGGAATATCACGTAGAGTGCGCGAATCGTAATTTTGATTCCTAATTTTATACGTGGACTTAAATAAAAGTGAATGTAAAAGTGGGAGGTTTCAACCCATATGATAGCGCCGTCTCAACGAATCGAGACGTTCCGAATGAATTCATAATTTGGGAATAACTCGGTAAGGACGCGATAATAACTCGAAAAAATCATCGAAATCGGATTATGTGATGCAAAGATATAGTGTTCTAAACATTTAGTATTAATTCTACTTTAAAGATTTTTTTCTTAATTTCAGTTTTGGATTACTCAAAAACTTTAAATCTATTGCAGTAATGATTGTTTTCACCAAGTATATTTTAGTAGAATTTTATTTTTTTTTTCAATCTTTAAAATTTTTTCATAATATAGAGGAAAAAGCTTTTTTTTTTACTCTTATATATATATATATATATATATATATATATATATATATATATATATATACTCCATGCTTGGATAATTTAAATGAAAAAATATAATATTATAATTATAAATTTAATGAAACTAGAAAGGGTTAACCTATGGATGGGTATAGATTATTATATTTATAAACTGATAACTTACTAAATAAAAGTATTAAACCTTTGCATAGAAACATTACTGAATGGAACATACAAATATAAGGTTTGAGCGAAGTGTTCGCACGGGTCAGCTAGTATTAATTAATAATTATATAAAAAATTAATTTTTTAAAATAAAAGACTGCGTCCTCATTATTTATCACCCATAATATCTCTATAGTAATAAGCTAATATGTAACTGCAAAACTGTTGCGACACTCTTGACCAATGCCAATATGAGTCTTGGTATCGCATTTGGGCAACAAAATAACTGATTTAAACATTGGTATTTTCCATAGTTGATGAAATATGTAAACTGAGCTTTATAAATTCTTTGTTTTTCCCATATTTATCCCGTTTATAATAAAATCTGGACAATTCCAGTTTCGGGGACATTTAGTCTGCAAACAGTTATCAATATGAGATGGAGTCTGGTTTAAACAAACAAGGAGAAAATACATCTTTAATTTTTATAATAATATTGTGTTTTAAATGAAACTTATTATCCAAAGTTTGGTAATTCAGTTCGTGGACTATCTGTTCTGAAACTGCCTGACCAACACGCACAGACATAGAGTCAGGTAGAAATCGCAGGTACTCCGCACAACCTACCAATAGCCATAATTTATAGTTCCTCGTAGTTGACCCTCTGTCAAATAACTTTCTTTTATTGCCCAGTTCCAGGGGAACTACTTAACGTCCCCAAGCCGCCTGGGTCCTAACATTATAAACAGTCTTGGCTGCGATAGCTGTTTCAGAACTTTCTCTGTTCCTATTGTTTTAGGCCATAACTTTATAGTTAGACCTTAACAATATGGATAACACTCTTTTTTTTTTTACAAATCTTTTTTGTTTAAGAACATTCTAGCAACAACTTGTCGGTGTTGATTGAGTTACAAGCTTCACGACCTATCAAAATCCATATATTTTTATATAATTTAAAATAAATATAAACTTAATAATAATAAAAGGCTTACCGAACCCGAAGGTTCGATGCCGACACCACCAATCGCTTATTACACACCTCCCTCCACCGTTCGCCGTCCAAACCCAGTCCCTTCAGATCGGCTTTAATGCAATCTTCCCACCTTCGCTTCGGTCTACCCCTCGGACGCTTACCATTCGGCACAGCAAATATTAACCTTTTAGGAATTCTCTCGTGACTAAGCCCAACAACTTTACAAGCCCATTTGATTCGCCGCGATGAAATTACCTCAATTATATTACCCGGATACAGTTAACGCAATTCGGCGTTGTGCAACCGTCTGAACTCTCCGGTTAACTCATCCTTCTTCAGTCAGTCGAATATTCTACGCAATACTTTATTTTCAAAAACCTTAAGACGCTGCTCATCCCTTAATGTAAGCGGCCAAGTTTCCCATCCATAAAGAACTGTAGGCAAGATAATTGTTTTATAGATTCTAATTTCTAAGTTCCGGGACAAGAGGCGCGAACTGAGTAGTTTTGACACAGAAAAATAACAAGCATTTCCCGCCTTCAGTCTAACCTTAATCTCTTCTTCCATTTCGTAAATATAAACTTAAAAAATGAAATATAAAAGATATAAGTTATAGAAGGATTGAAGGAAGTTAGTCGATTGTTCTACATATCATGGGTGATAAATATTCAGGAGGCAGTCTTTTAAAAAAAAAAAAAAATTATTTTTTTATTTACGCCTATAAGTTATATTGATCTGCCTATTAATTTCATATTGTTATTAATCCGATTTCATGTCTTTTCTCTCTCAATATTCAAACTGAATTGATTAATTGCATAGTTCCAAAATAAGCAACACTAATAACTTGTTTTGACTTTAACTTAATAAATATTCAGGACGCAGTTTTTTTTTTAATTTTTTATTTTTGAAAACGTTTCAACCCAAACATGTGGGTAATCTTCAGTGATTGAACATACTCAGTGCTCAAACCACGCCCTGAAGATGACTCACATGTTTGGTTTGAAACGTTGGCAAAAATAAAAAAAATTAAAAAAAGACTGCGTCCTGAATATTTATCACCCAAGTTATTTTTATTTTTTATTTAAAAAAAAACAATATTTATAAAAAAAAAGTATTGAAGGAAGTTAGTTAGTTAGTTTAGTTGTTCTACATATCATGGGTGATAAATATTCAGGAGGCAGTCTTTGTAACAATTTTTTTTATTAAAAAGACTGCGTCCTGAATATTCATCACCTATGAAAAAAAGTAAAAACTAAAAAATAACTTATATTTCAAAATATATATAAACATATGAACATACATACGAAATTAAAAAGACAAGAACTTACTAGACGAAATAGCTAACTTTCACATCTTCTGGACTACAGATCTTCACTTAACTTACGAAACAAGCGACTGATCTGCAACACCTTGCTGAGACCAATATGGACATATGGAGCAGAACTTTGGAGTTCTGCAAAACAAACACACATAAACAAAATACAAACAGCACAATAAAAAATTTTACGAAAAATTGTTAACGCACCTTGATACATTTCAAATACTACTATACATAACGACTTCAACACCCCAACAGCAAAATCCTACATCCACGACAAATACACTACATTTCCTCCTTCAACCCGAAATCACTCCAATCCTCTGGTTCTTTCTATCTCCTGCTCCCTGTTACCTGAACAACGAGGATTATTAAGAAAATGGCCAAGAGACCTACTACATAAATAAAAACCAAATAAAAAAAAAACACCAAGACTGTACAAAGACAACAAATTTGCTAGATGCGCAGGTGCAAATTGCATAAAATACAAATAAATAAAAAATATTTCAAAAACTATAAAAATGTTTAAAGAACATTTTTGAAACGTTTCTTGTTAGAACTTTTTGATTAAACCTTCAATTTAAAAGGTTTTTACTAATACTTATACAACAGAACTTAATTAATGTAAACGTTGTTTGGAGAATTTTATTGTCAGGTTTTTTTATAATTAAAAAAAGAACTTGGTGTAGTCTCACATTTCCAAAACACCACAAAACATAAACTGATAAAAACAAGGAATACAAGTTTACAAGCTTCTGTATACTTTGCTAAACGAGATCATTCTGTTGACTGAATTATGATCATACCAATAAAAAACAGAAACAAGTATCTTTTACTAAACCTGAATATAAATTCTGTCTGGAGATGTGTCCCACATTGGGCTCAGTTTTTGTTTCTCTCAGCATTGATTCAAACGATTTATGAAAAATAGGTTTTATAAAAAAATAAAATAAAAAAATCTGGTAAGTGTTTCTTAGCCTTCGATATTAAGTGATATATTAGCAATTTGGTTTATCTGTAAAATAATCCTCTTCGAGTTTATTCCTATAATTCAATAGTTGACCATTTCAAAAAGTGAAAAATAAAACTAACAAAGGAATATATTTTTCCTATAGACTACTCGAAAGCAGGAAGGAGAGGTACCATTGAGAAGTTATATTGATGTAAAACATTTTTTGTCGATCCGTTTACCTGCCTTGCCCGAAATGAGCTTAAGCTGTGCTCTCAACCGAACGGAATTACATGCGTCATTAGCTGTGTTGATACCTATCCGGATATCTCATCTGTCTGGTCCTAGGGATATCCATTTCAATAACGGTTCTATATATCTATATACATCTAAATTTTCTCGGTTCTTCCAACTATCGAATTTACCACACTGAAATTCAACTTTATTAGTCAGAAAGCCCGTGGCAGAAAATGTGTCTTATTTCATACTAAGGTTTGTCCTTATAAATTGACTATGCCCACAGGCCTGATAAAAATGAAAGTCTACCAGCATATAGCCGCTGGAATACAAAATGGCGGCCATGTGAAGATAGATTGAGACTCTATATATGTAGAAAACTTATATAGAGTGGGCTTATAGTTATAGAAAGCCGCCAACCATTTTAATTTATAGAATTTACTGTCTTAAGACATGAAATAATGGCCAGTTATCCCATAACCGTGGATTTCGATTCGAAAATTTGAATTTTCACTTTTTTCGGCTTATCGCTTATATCAGTGAAAATATTCAAGCAATAATCACGTGTGAAAAATTAAAGCTGACATAAATTGCCGCAGAAATGGATATATATATATATAAATTTCTTTGCTATTTTCTATATTTTTCTAGATATCCGTCCTCGTAATTCACTAACTTAATTGTAATTTACTAACTTAATTGTAAAAAATTGTATAATCTTTATAAAGCATATAACGTATTATATTAATAAATTGCATGATTATTATATAATTTACGTAACGGTTTTTATATAGAAGGTAATATAAATCTGATTGAGTAGACTATGTTGCCTCTCTCTCTCTTCAAGACTTTTTGTATATATGTAAATATTTGGTTATTATATTGAATGGTATATGAAAAATGACTCGTCATAAATGTACGGCATTTAGCAGAATATAACCAACCAGTTTTACTCGTTTTGAGTAAATTCAAGTTTGAGTTGGCCTCGGAAATCTGGAGTATTATTTCACGTTATGTCGCTAACTTCTATATTTTATAGGACACAAAACATTGCTATTATATTCAGTGCCGGCCCAGGGTAATGACGTAATCTTCTAAAATATAAATAAAATTGTTTCTTTATTTTATATGAAATAATATTTGAATTTTATTTAATTCAACGTGTTTCTTATTCAGTTGCTATATTAATTAAGTAATTAATAATTATTCTAATACATTTTTTTTTCTCCATCTATAGTGCTACCTCCGGGTTGTCCTCCCCTAATTTTTTTTTTTTTTTTGCTGATATAAAAAATCTTGCCAATATTTTTCTCAAATCTCAATTTTTATTTAAAGATTGCTACTCTAAGAAATTGTTCTTTTTTCTTTATGAAAACCGTACTCATTCGAAACGAGTTGTAACTCATTTTTGTACATTTTGTGAACGGGCTTCATTCTACTGATGTAAATGCCGTTCAAATAATAGGCTCAAAGAAATTACAAAATTCAGTTCTCTAATATTATTAAGGAAGGAATGTACTGTTATTGGGAAAAATTTTCAATTTTCAGTTTTCAATGCATATTTTTCTTTTCTTGTTCTTTGTTCCTTTACACTAGTGGAATCAAAAGGAGATGGTCTTTGGGTCCCATCGAAAAAGTTTTGCTCATTTTTTGTTGGGAATGAATAAAACTGAGCCGTCAGCCTCGGATGTGTAACGCTCATTCGTGTAAAGCCGGCTCGAATCGACTAATTGAAGTGTTTTTGCTCATAGATTAAAATATCTCAGAAACTAAAATTCTCATACTTGCGTATCGTAAGCGAGGGAAATGTTCGGCATTCCAACACAAAGAGGATGAGCTTTTGTTCAAAATTGTTATACACAACTGTAATCATATAAATTTTTACGGGATATACTGGTTCGATTCCGATGATTTTTTTTTTCTGCTTTGTTGGTAATTTAATTACCTTTCAAAAGTAATATCATAAATTTCACCATGGAATATACACTTAGGGCCCAAAACATTTTTCTTTTTTTTACAACTTTTTTCCCTGAATTTTCTCGGAAATTTTTTAATTCGTATAAGAAAATTGAAAGGACAATTATTAGAACATTATAGGAAAGTTTCATAAAAATCGTTATAGCCGTTTTTGCGCTACAGTCTATAGAAAAACATATTCTTCATTTATTGCGCAGTAGCTATTGCGCATAGAGCACCCAATTTATTTCACAGGCATCAGTAGTCAAAATCCTACAAAATAAAAAAAAAATAGCAACAAAATCGGTTCATTAACTCCCGAGAAAATCTTGGCACAAACAGACAGACCAATGGCTAGAAATGTGTTTTCGGACTCAAGGGCTCTGAAACGTATAGATCCGTCAGTTACCAAATGGACTTAATCCGTAACAAATAATAATAATAATAATATTAATTTAACTTTTATTTTGTTAAATATCCTAATTGGTGAATCATGTATTATCTTCTAGTTTCTCACATAAAAGCTCAAAACCCTAGATAGCCAGGTGAAGCATTCTCTGATAGCTTAGAAATAGTTATCTATAATGTACTGACTGGACAGAAGACACTTATCAAGACTTAAGGAACAATAACCCTTTTCAGCAAAAGGTCGCTGTCTCACAGACTTCATATCAATTCTAAAAGATAAGGATATCAATTCTTAATAGTTATAACTTCATTCACACGCTTTCTAGACCGTCCAGAATTGATTCACCCCCCTATTATTCCTGAGTATATAAACCCCTTGATCCTCTGGACTAATCACTCATGCAGTTACATTCTTGAAGTCACACTCTTCACTGTAGGAGACCTCGAGTGAACTCATGTAGTCAACCCATTATCCATAGTATATTACTCTGTATTTTAAGATGCCATTTGTAACGGACATAATGAATAAAAGCATTACTTATAAAGTCTTCACTGCCTCCGATTCGTTAACTGTCGAATACCGCATATAGGAAATTTTAGCCGATCGCAATACTTTCCTATTATAGGTAGGAAAGTAAAACCGAGCATTAGCCCTCTAAATTAATTTTGTTGATAATTATTATAAATACATTTTTTTTTCGTAAGTAAAACTCTTCATTAATCTATTTTGAGTTGAGTTTCGTTGTTATAAATTATGTAAAAAAATTTCTTAAATTTATTCTTAATATATGTCCATACTTAATTTGAACCTTATTGCAGTAACTAACTGTTTGCTTATTGTGTCTTCTTTTACTTTCAGGTTCACATCCGATCCCACTTCATCATGAATGGAGTCTGCGTCAGGTGGCGGGGTTGGATCGATCTGGAGAGACTAGACGGGGTAGGCTGCTTGGAGTTCGACGAGGAGAAAGCCATGGTGAGTGACGTTTAGCTATTTAAGAGAGTAGCCACGGCATCACAGCATGTCCATAGCTAACTGTTTTGTATTTGTCGACTCTTCAGGTGGAGGACGCAATGCTGAGGGACCAGATCGAGAGGTACAACCAGAGGCTACGCGAGTTCGAAGAGAAGCAAAGAGCCTACCGCGGGCAACCTCAGGACCACGACTTGGAGGTGAGCACGCCTTTGTATCAAACTAACCTTAGTTGAGGAAGGATAATTAACATAGAACGGAATCGAAAGATTCCGAATAGAAAGCTTAGGGTCTAAAAAAAAAATGGCAACAAACAATTGACCAATCATTATTTAGCCAATGTTTTGCTTTAGCAATCACTTCTCTACACACTCTTCTTCATCTTCGTTCAACAATTCTTCACATGATGACACATTGACCTCTTCAGTTTTAAACTCCTCCTCTCTACCCCTGATGAAGACCTACAAAGTGGGTCAAAAAAGTCGACAAAAAAATTAAATAATACTATTTGTATAATTTAATATTTATTTGACCGCACTCCCCGATCAACTCCTTCTCATATCATATCACGGCCAACCATCTCTAAATCATTAGAAATAAAATAAAGATAATAGATGTTTAAGTCATGGCGAACCCTCGACAATTCCGATTCCATAACCTCCGGCCTAGTATATGTGATGAGGATACCAGTGAGGAAGATGTGAGGAGATGAAGGTGGCCTAGCAATAAAGATGATATAGTCTAGCTAGAGCTGATCTCCAGGTCTATGCTTGGAGCACGTCGGACTACCGTTCCTCTAAGCCTGCCTTCTGTTAGGTCCTATCTTCCTCAACATTCAATAGTCCAGGTGTTACATGAAACCGTTTGCTACGCCATCAAACGGCATTTTGTTCAAACTCATTCATATTTCTTTGCGAGAGTCAGAGTGAGAGAGAGAGTGCGTTCTATGGTCTAGAACAATTACATGTATAGTGTTAAAAAAAACTATGAATAAATCCGTAAATCCATCCTAGTAGCATCCTTAAAAACAGCTCTATTTTTAAATTTGTCGTACAGTAGCTTCAGTTATTTTTCTATGTGGTCTAAGTACCTATAATATATTAGCTATTTTCTCTACCAGCTGTTCTAGATAAGACAACATATAATTGTCCTTCAGAAAAAAATTATTTTTCTTCTCTTAAGTTGCCTCCAATATGCTTAAAATATCGATGTGTCAATATGGTTTATTTATAATGGTTACCAAAGAAACCTCAATGGGAAGCTGTCATAGTGTAATAGTTTCTGTATTCCTCTTCTAGTTCTGTGCCGTTGTCATGAAAAGAGGCTTCTAAGCTGCATTAAGTGGTGTTAGAGGGTTCTTTTTTCTTTCTCAAAATTCAAGTTTTTTGATCTCGGCCGTCTCCCGGATAAAAAAAAATCGGATAAGTTTTTTATCGAAGTTCTTCTGGTCTCAAATTGTATGAAAGTTAATCTAGTATAAAAAATTTTCTCGATTGCAATACTTACTCTTACTATTTATTACATATATATACGTAAGTGAAAGTAAAAATATTTTAAAATTGCGATATCTTTACTAATAACGCTTTGATCTCGATGAAACTTCTTTTATTTTTTAGGAAAATTAAATATCTTTGAAACATCTTAACACAATATCCACAAAAAAGTGTATACTTTTTGATTTATTCGTAAATTAATTTTACCTTCCCTCGTAACTTTTTTTCAAGTTTCTTTTCGTTGAGTATGTTATACAGATAAATTTAAAGTGTGTCGAGAAAATTACATTAGCGAACTTTCATTGAAATCGGTACATTCGTTTAGGCGCTACAGTCAATACAGGTTTTCCTCCATTATTATTTTTTCTCCTTTATTAACTTATCAAATTCTTTCAAAAGTTATATTTAGCATTTTTTCTTAACTCTGAGGAATGTGAAATGATTAACATTTTAAAATAAACCATATTAAAGGTACTTTAGAGGAAGACGTATTTGAACATTGTGCATTTAAGCTCTGTAAAGTGACATCAGTGGGGATAAGACCTAAATGATATTAAATACCACTTAATTACGCTAAGTTTAATCAAAATCGTTAGAGCCGTTTTTGAGAAAATTATGAAAATGTGTTTTTCAGCGTTAATATAAAGTGGCACTTCCGGTTAGCCGATTTTAAGGAAAAATTTGCTGTCACATCTAAGGCATATATCTATCTTAAATACGTAATATCAGTTTCGTACGACTTTTCGTTTTCAAGCTAGATTCACATACACACAGACCATTTTTCGGTACTGGTCATTTCGCGACTCAGGGTACCTCAAAACGTGCATTTCCGTTGAAAACTCAGAATCGAAAATTTTCTCGATCGGAATACTTACCCTTACTATACATTACATATATACATAAATGAAAGTAAAAAATGTGTAGAATGTTTTTGTTGAAAACAAACTCATTTATGTTGAAAATGGAGAAAAACTGAAAAAGTTATATAATATATAACATATAACAGTTTTGTGGATATTTAAGAGTAATCCAGAGGGTCGTCAAGGACGAAAATTCGGATTTTGTATCTTTAGTCACATCTCATACCCCATAAAAGAACAAAATCTCCTACCCCTACTTTATACAACTTAGGATGCACAATGTTATTGGACTATTCGTTTGAGACTTATGGTTACTGCTTCGTTCGTGATGTTATAAAGGCTATAGCAATCTCAATTGATAGCCTATCTAACGAAATTGCATAGACTAGCTGTCATATTAGGGGTCTTCAGGAAACCTAAGTGCTAAGTATTGTAAACCAACTAAATGTGTAAGTCGAGAAAAATATTTACAAAATGTGTGTTAAATGTGGCAGCTTGCGCGCACGGAGAAGATTATAGTAAGGTTTTGATATGTTTGATTCTTTGTTCTTTGTTTGTGAACAGTATCAACTGAAATATAATGTTAAGATAGTTAGCTAGGATTCATCAAGTTCTATGCCTTCTGAATCATCTGAATCTTCATTCATGCTTTCTAATAAAGCATTTTTATCCAAATAATCCTGCAACTCAGTGTTTTCACTTCATTTTGGCATTTTAAAAATAAAAACGTTAGTAGAACAATTAAGAACTAACAAACTTTGTTTACAGTTATGACCAAAAAAAAGAATGAATAAAAGTTAATAAAATAAGTTTTAATAAATATAATTTTCCATAGGATTTTTATTTGTTGATCGCCTGGTTTTACCAGCCTTTCATCTCTAAAGAGATAAATCTAGAAAATATAAGATACTTACTCCTTATTTGGCCATCATTAAATATTTATACTACCATGCTCAGGTGAGAAGGGGTTAGGTTGGATATTTTTATAAAGTAGCAAAAAAAGGTTAACAAACCTATTTACAGAAAGAAATATTTTCAGAATTAATTCTATGTACAATAAAAAGAAATAAAATACAAGGAAAAAGGAATTTAAACATAATTACTATATACAATTAAATATAAATAGGAAGATATTTAAGATAATAAAAATAACAAAAAAAGATACTTATTCTATATACAATATTATGGCATGTAAACATCTAAACATCAAGAAAAGATAGTCAAGATACAAGAGAAATAAGATGTAAGAGCACATGCACATGCTAAAATATGAATTAATAATCAGGCACAGGATACAAAAGAAAGAAGAGTTTTTTTTTTTTCAATGCTTCCTTAATCTTGGTTACACCTTATATGCATTACCTTACTGTAACTAATGACACGTTAGCATAGACAGTTTATTTACCATTCATGCTACAACAAGTGCATGAATACCCCTATTATCATTATCATCCTGGAACTATATGATGCCTCGAGCATATCATAATGATGGAGTAATTCGTATATTTGTATTTGCACTTATAGAAATTAAGGTTCCATTTGCCTTAAGAAGTATGCCGTGGCATTATCCACTATCCATTAGCTTGTTGAAAAGATTGACTTCAAATTCACAGCTATTGACCGGGATCCTTGCTTTATATTGCCAGCCATCTTTATCGAAAAGAAGAAGGACGCCGATCGCTCAAGTGCTGTAAGCGATCCGGTCCATTAGCCGCAGCTGTACAGAGGAGGCGCCCACTTAAGAGATACGCGGACATGAACCTAGAGATGAGGACGATATGGATCGGGCGTTATAATGGGATGCCTTAGGATAGCAGAGGTATCTGTTACTACAGGTAACCGATCCCACCATTAGCACAGGTGCACAGGTGCTATTCTCACGGCTCTCTCTCAGGATCAGTAGCAAAAACACCAGGTATCCATATCGCCGTCCTCATTCCTGATTGCAGGTCTTAGCTATTCTAAAGATTCGCAGTTCCATTCCGAGTATATGGACTGGAAGTTATATACTTATACTGAATTATTTTCAATAATCTTATTCTCAAGACAATGTCTACTCAATTTGGTACTAAAAACTCACGAACACCCATTTCACAAAATTTATCACAAAATCAAGAAAAAAGGTGTCCTAGAAAAATATTGGACCGTTTTGGGTGACCTCCACCCCAACATGTCAAGGAAAATCGTTCCGGAGAGTAGAAAAAATCAAATACCTGAGCTCCACAATAACACCCATGAATGACCAACTGTCAGAAATTTACCAGGAAGTAACTAGCAAAAACAGAGCTGATAGTAATGCCGATATAGGAGAATCATCCTCGGGTGAACTCTGCCTTTAAATCCAAATTTGAAAAAAATCGGCCCAGTAGTCTCGGAGAAAATGAGTGAATGAATATTTAGACAAAAAATTATAAACAATGTGAATAAGCTTATTAAAATTATAAACAGTAAGTAAAGTTAAAATATGATCAGAGTAAGCTAAGTAACAAGATCCTAAACTGAAGTAAATAGATGGTAACAATTTTATATTTTATTTATTACATTACAACAATTGTTACCATCTATTTACTTCAGTTTATGATCTTGTTACTTAGCTTACTCTGTTCATATTTTAATGTACATACTGTTTATAATTTTAATAAGCTTATTCACATCGTTTATATTTTTTTGTCTAAATATTATGTAAGTTTCACAATTCTCTATAATTTTGTATCTTGTCCGTTCTAGCCCTGAAGAAAACCTGCAAAGTCGGGTCGAAACGTTGGCTTTTAATAAAATAGTTCTACCACTATTTAGCCTATTTATGACCGCCACCCCGGACCATCTCCTTCCTTTAAAATAACTATGAGTTGGCGTTCCGTTGTTGGTGGGTTTTTTAATTCAGGCATTAATCTCCCGCTCTCACCCCCTGGCCCAGGAAAACCCCGTATAAAAGCCTAAAAGGCAAGGTAGGATAGAAAAAAAAGATACTAAAGAGAAGAATAGTTGGGGTGGTCAGTCAAAAAAGAAGGCAAAAATAAATGATAATATTTATTTTTATATATACCGACGTTTCGACCTGAAGTTCAGGCCATCATCAGGGCTAAGAAAAGAACCACATTACAAGGTATGAGAAATATGAAAATTGCAGTAAAATGAAGTTGTTAGAATAATGACAATAGTAAGGACAAGAGACAAATAATAATAATAGGTACAAAGTGTGGAATGATGAAGTAAACATAGTCAAAAAAGGTGACATAAGTATTGTAAAGGGAATCTTAGAATAAAATGTAAAACAGAAAAATATGAAGTTATATAAGAAATGGAAATAAATAGTAAAATTAAGATATAGTGAATAGAATATTTAGATAGAAAATTGAGATGTTGTAAAGTCTATCAATTTGTACATACAAAGTATGAAATAATAAAGAGTTAAAACAGAGAAAAGGAATGAAAGGAAGGAGGAGAGAAACTGAGAAGGTTGAAATAAGAAAGAGAATAAGTAAGAGAAAAATGGTAACAACTATTCTTCTCTTCATTATCCACAACAGTCAACCATTTACCAATTATTAAAAAAAAAGATACAACGGACAGAATTTTTTTTTTATTTTATCGAATTCTACGTATCCTGAAACGTAAAACCTCTAATTTTGAGGATGGTTAGGTTTTTGAATTTTTTGGTCAATCAAAATGGTCCATTATCGAAAATAATAAACAAAAAAAAAAAGTTGGGTGAATGTGGTTTTGGGCGGGATTTCCTATGTTTCAATATTTTTTTTTTTTTTTTTTTTGTCGATATCTCATTACAGAACAACGTTTTAATACATGAATAATATGACGATATTGTTCCTTAACTGATTCGATTTATGTATACATACAGTGTGAAGCGCAAGGTGCTCTCTCCCTATGCAGATCCTGGCTCTAATTTTATTTATCGACGGATTAGAGGCAGTCCTCCCCCGCTAATGGGGTTCCCTTGTCCCTCCAACTCCCCTTGTTCCGTTATTTATACTCGGATAATTGGATGCCTAAGCCTTCTATAGTATGAGGGCGGGGGCCATCGCGGGGCCCCGTCAGCTATTTATTAAACAGCTCTGATTCCTATTGCGTCCTTGTTCCAGCGATTGGGTCTAGAATATGCTCAGGCCGATCTGTAATTGATCATGTAATTAATTATGTCATCAATCATGGTCTGTTTGACATTTTTATAAATATTTTAAAGTGGGTATGATCAATAAGGCACAGGCGGGGAACCTTCTTATCATTAGATGCCGCAGTAAGGATAGGGAGTGCTAATGGAGGCCGCAATAATTATTTATATTTTATTGCTGCTATTTTTATGTATCACTCAATATAGAAAGATAGATAGAAGATAGAAAAATATCTTTATTCTGGGACTAAGTCCCTTAAGGATAATAATATTGTTTAAACCAATTGACAATAAATCTGGCCAGATGACCTATTATAATAAAGAGTATCTAAAATTTAAGTAGTAAAATGTGTATATACATAGTTTTCGAGCGTATATTAAGGAAAGCAGATGGTACAATATTATAATATTGGTACAAAAAAACAAACAAACATACTAATAACTATTATATCAATGAAACTATGCGTTACATCTACAACAATATCATATGTGGAATTAAAGCTGACAAAATTTGCAATAGAAATGGTTATATTATATGGTTATATTTTATCACTATATTCTACAATTTCCGTAACATCCGTTCTCGTAATTCATTAATTTCGAAAATAAACTTGTTTGTATCAAATTTTTATCATTATTTGGTTCACCAAATCTTTATATCTTCATTTTACGAAAAAGTCATAAGAAAGAAAGTTTTTTAATATTAAATTATAATGCTACATAAGTCTTATATAGACAGCAGCCTAGATCTCACAGGTTCCCCAACCAATGCCATAAGGTATTAAATTTATACTAATATATGTTTTCACAGGGTGAGCCGGGGGACTTTATGAATGGGTCGCACACATCAAAATATTAAAAAAATTAACCGATTTTCATTTGTTTAATATTTATTGCCTTATTACGAATAAACAATATTTAAAAAAACAGTTTGCCCGTTCGAATAATTTGCAGAAAAATTTGTTTAGGGAAGTAATAGCAAAACAATGCGGAAATAAGTAGATCCTATGTATTATGTGAGGGAGGAATAAATTGTTTTTCCTTGGTTGATTACAATATCACATTTAACATAATAGATCAAAATATTTGTACAAATTGCTTCGCTAGGGCCTATTTTTAAAAGCTGACTAGAAAGGTAATATTCAAAATCATTGAATTACAAAATCTAAATTATTAAAAAATATAAAATGTACGAAAAAAAAATTAAGAAATAATGAAGTACATATCAGCTAGGATAATAAGGGCAGTTGAATAGTAAATGTAGTATCTTTAAGAGGAAGAAATTAATGGACTGTGTCTTTGTTAATTATTATCCGATTTTTACGATTTTTTTTTGTTTTGTAGATAATTTAGTAATATTTCTAATTATCATGGGTACAATAAAAAAATGCATAAGTTTTGAGTTATTCGCAAATAAAGTTTTTTTTTCTTCATAACTTTTTTTCATTAAATTTCGGGAGAATGTGAGTATTTTTTCCACCTGAAAGAGAAGAATATCTTCAAGTTGAGGACTCAATCATTGGATTTGATAAAGGATTGACGAAGTTATGGTGTTGTGACAAAAAATACCTTTTAGAAATAATATATAAGATAAATAATATTTCATATATGTTTAGCATAGTGTTGCCCAAAATCGGTCTTTGCACTTTGCAAGACCAAGACTAAGGCTACCTAACTGCTGCAAGACCAAGAACAGGACTAGTAAAAAAAAAATGGAATTTTTTGAATAAAAATTAAGGCAAAATAGTTACTAATACTTGACAATCTTAGTTACTATATGTTAACAATTGGTATAACCAATATACTTTTGCATTTGACTCCTCTAATTTTTCATTCGGGCTTAGTTAGGTTTCTCCTATCTAAAAAAATACAGTAATATCTCTATAGTAATAAGCTAATAAGTAACTGCAAGACTGTTGCGAGAGTCTTACGCAAGACCGAGACCACGACCAAGAATGAGTTTGCAAGACCAAGACTCGTCTCGGTCTCGCTTTTGGGCAACACTAGTTTAGCATTATGATTTTCTTCATAACAGGTTGTTAACAAGTTGCAAGTGTGATGTCATACTGTCAACAGTCATTTAATTTACGGCTCTTTCATTTTATAGAATAGAAGGGGATTAATACTTAGATTTTTTTTAAAGATTCATATTATAAGGACTATTAGAAAATGTTCCTCCTCTAAACAATAGAGTATATATGCGACCTGTTAGAGCTCCCACTCATTTCGCTTGGTTAGAATTAGATTTGATTTACAGCAGTGCAAGTAAATTAAAGCGTTTAAAACCAGATAGATCCAGTAATAACCGAATATTAATTATAAAAGTATAGTTTAAGCATATTATTGCCAGTTGTGATATATAAGCATTATTTGAGAAGAAATCTGCTAGACATCCACCTCAGGTATCTGGAAGCCTGAGGCACTCACTGCTAAGCCGTTAGCAAATCCCAGACCTAACCTATACAAACTTCTCCAACACCATCAATAGATTTATTTTATTGCTTAAATCTTAAACTGAATAGGCTTAAACTGGCCCATCTTCGTAGCCTTTCAGAATAGCAGGGGAATTTCTTCAAACTGCTCAAAAGAATTATAGAATTACTAGCTGACCCGTGAGAATACTTCGCACAAACCTTATATTTGTATCAGATTTCAATACATTAAGGGCTCAGCATGAGTTCCTTGTAATAATATTTCTAAGAAAAGGTTTAATACTTCTATTTAGTAAGTTATCAGTTTATAAATATTATGATCTATACCCATCCATAGTTTAGCCATTTCTAGTTTCATTAAATTTATAATTATAATATTATATTTTTCTTAAGTTTACAAAAGCTTCAAAACATTTCCTTTAAATATCTGATGAAGGCTAAATACATTGGATTTAGTTCTCTGGAAGGAATGGTTTGATCTAGCAGG
Organism: Nezara viridula; assembly: GCA_928085145.1. NCBI lineage: Eukaryota > Metazoa > Arthropoda > Insecta > Hemiptera > Pentatomidae > Nezara > Nezara viridula. The sequence continues at coordinate 20,560,056 of OV725077.1, forward strand.
CTGTATGTACAGAAACAAGAAAGAAATATTTCTTTCAACCATTAAAAAAAATCAACAAATTTTCAAAATGATAAACATCTAATAGCTTATGTATGTAGATGATATCTCATTTAAAATGAAGTATATTAACAAATATTCCGAAAATGTTTATTGGATGACATATTTATAGCAATAGAAACAAATTTAATAGTTAATTTAACAAAAACAAAAGTTAGTAACTTTGTGAATCAGACAGCTGAAACTTATTACACAACAGCTTATTTTATCTAAATAATTAGAAATAAGATATGCGCTACATACCATATTACTTTTCTCACCAGAAACAGAATAATGCATTATTAAAAGTGTTTAATAATATTGATCTACGTAGGAATATTTTAAATAATTTTCTGTTAACTAAACAATTCACCTAATAAAATTTAGAATATCGAGGGAAAAGCTTTATTTTACCCTTATACATTTATTCCATGCATTAATTCATTTAAATGATCCAAGCATGGAATAAATATATATATATAAGGGTAACATTAAGCTTTTTCCTGGATATAAATTTTATTATTGATATATACACTTGAAAAAATTTAAATATTAAATGAAAAAATAAAATTGTACTAAAAAAAACTTGACGAAAACAACTATTACATCAATAGATTTAAAGATTTGATTAATCCCAAACAGAAATAAAGCAGAAAATCTTTAAGTAGAATTAATACTAAATGTTTAGAATGCTGTATCTTTGCACCACATGGTCCGATTTCGATGATTTTTTTTCATTTTGTAGGGAATTTAGTAAGCTTTCAAAAACTTACATGCATAATGGGCCAAAAATTGCGTACTTTCCGAGTTATTCCCAAATTATGAATTAGTTTGTAACGTCTCGATTCGTTGAGACGGCACCATCATATGGTTTGAAACCTCCAAGTATTACATTTACTTTTATTTAAGTAAATAAAAGGAAATTCTTTAAAATAAGGAATCAAAATTACGATTAGCGCACTCTACCTCATTCCTCTTAACCTCATTCCTCAAAATCCATCACTCCTCAGAGCCTGAAAAGGGATATATATTTGTGAAATAATATATAAGATATAACCTGATGATGATCTACAACGTAGGTCGGAACTTAGGCGAATGAAATAAACGCTACTATACAAATATAGTATGTATCTATTGAACGTACCTCCTCTTTATATTACGGTCAAATAGTTCCACACCATTATAAATAATTTAATTTTTGTACATCTCAGTAATGATCCTATATTTTTCTAACAAATCTATCTGATTTTTTATCAATATATTTTGATTTTATATTTGATTAATAAGGCATAAAAAGCTATTTTGGATCATAAAAAAATTTTATTCTGTTTATTATTCTTAATTTTGGTGTCTAGAGGCAGGGATGCCCAGAAGGGGGTTAAGATGCGCCATCAAAATTCATGAGGGGAACACTTTTTGACAGGGTTTTTTGAGGGGGGGTACATTCCGACGGTGTTATGAATTTTCAAAATGAAAAGTTTCCAATTAAAAGATAAGTGGCAAATTTTAACAGATCGCAGGATGTATATAATCTATGAATATTTAAATTCTACTTTCGTTTGCACTGTTTTTAAGAAGAAGAGAGAAATAAAATATCTTACATGGGGTGAGGTTTTTCGCCGCCATCGGCCTTGATCGGAGGATGGCTACCCCTATCTAGAGGTTTTCATTTTTATAAATTAAGGCGTTACTCCACCGACTTTTTATTTCTTTTATATTATCTTGACGTTTCGGCCAACACTTGATTATTTCGTATATTTATGCTTTACATCAATTATAATACTTTTTAATTGCACTTCTCGTACGTAACATTTACAAGTTTATGAGATTAATAATTAAATAAAAAGCAAATTTCAAGCCAATTGCCAACATTTTGAGAATCAGTTAAACATTCTTTTTTTTTTTTTTTTTGTAAATATATATATATATATATATATATATATAAAGTTAGTGGATCAATAAGCAATTAAAGTAACAATTCCAATAGAAATTTCAGATCATAATGGGAAAAACGATTATTGACGAATAGTTGTTTGATCTCGCGAAAGTTATTGGATTGCTAACAATAAGTCTAATAACAATGTAGGTAATACGGTTGCCACGTCACTTATTGCCTGGTGCAGACGCAAGACCTGTTGACAAATATTTGTGACGTCGATGGCAATGTTAGGTTTCAAAACAGCTGATTACATCGCTCCCTCCTTAGGTTTACCCATTTGGTTTGACAACAAACAATAAATTGTTTTGGATTCAATTTTCTTTCCTTTTTTTCATTAAGTTAATAAAAGAGGAAATAGTGAACTGATCAATTATGAGGATGAAAATAAATTGTCATGAATTCCAATGACGAAAGTATTTATTGGGTTAGCCGACGTTTCGACCTAAACATGGATTGGATCATCACCATCAGGGCTATGGTTCGGTTCTTGATAATGTGATTACATTATTGTTTTCTATTCCTTTTGTCAATTTTAATTTTTAGTGATAGTTATTCATATTATTGAATAAAATATCTATTTTTTTTTCCATTTTCCCTTATAAATAAAACATTATTAAAATATCTTTTAACATATTTTTTATCAATACCAGAACTATTTTTGTACATAAATGCTTGATAAATTCTCCGATAGCACTCTCTCCATCATTATTCCATTCAACTGTTTATAAATCCTTCCATTGCATCTAAAAAAAAATGTCAATACCTGACTTTATATTCCTTCCACATAAAAGTATTATTTTTTTATTTTTATACTAGAATATGGTTCTGTTTCGTTTTAGTTTTCCTCCTATGTTTTGATTTTAAGTCATTATCGGTTATAAATAATGATTCAACATCAAGGGTATTAATTCTTCATCTTTATTTCATCGCTCTCGTCACCTACTCTTACAACCTATCCCCAAGATCTTTGTATCCTCTCTTATTTTCACACACTTTGACTACTACGACTGTGTGGTGTACGGTGGCATCCCGATAGTACTCCAAGTTATCCTTAAGGAATCTTGTCTCAGAATAAGTTTATTATCTATATATCTATATTTATCTACAATTTAATAGGATTAGATAATTATGTTATTTAATTATTTCTTGATTGTGTTGTATAGAGCACCTGGATAGCACTATATTGAATAAATACAGGGAGAAGTATAGCTATAATATAATTTGAGTTCTCATTGGTGTATACTAGAATATTTTAATTTGGTCTTCAATAAAGATCGAATGGCTTTGAAAAAGAATATCTATCAATTAATTTGAAAATATTAACCAGACGTTTTTCCTCCGTGATTATGGACCGCGAGTTTATCATTTCTCGGCTTTCCTAATAGCATATATTAGGGGTGGCCATAGATAGTCGATATTATCGAAATATCGATATTTTCCTTGCTATATTCGAAAGTATCTAATTAAATATTGTCGACTATTTAATATCGTCCCTTCCATAATTTAAGTTTAAAAGGAAAATTAAAACTATCGATTTCGGAATTATATATGAATCTGATCGTTAAAAACTCATCTTGCCTGTTTCGTATAGAGTGTAGAAACAGAAATAGAAAATAAACTTTATTCTGGGACAATGCCCACTTAGAATAACTCTAATGAACAGTTACAATAGACAAAAATACACATCTGGCCAAAAACTAACTTAATAAAGATTCAAACAATATATACAACAACTTAAATAATAATGTGTAGATTACTAACAAATAAAATAAAATATTCTCAACTATACTTCTAATTTTACAGGAAAAAATAACAAAAAGAAAAAGGAAAAAGAATTACATGTAGAGAAAGAAAAAAGCAAAACCTCCAGAAAATAAAAAATATCAAAAGTTCTTAAATAAAAAAAATTGACTTATTGTTAAAACCCAAAAAGCTAAAGCATACAAAATATATACATATATTAAAAATGTATTAATTACAGAAGATGAGCACCAGAATCACAATATTGCATTATCTTAGCATAAGAGGTATAAAATAAGAATGGATAGATAAATACAATTAGGAAGGGGAATTAAATTAATTTTATGAGAAAACAATTGCAACCAGAAAGAAAAAAAAACTGATTTAAAGAAAATAAATTATTTATATATGTTATACAATACGCAATGGTATTGTAAACTATAAAAAAACACGGAGATTAAGATAGGAAAAGATACATACGTATGAAAATTGAGGAATGTAAGAAATAAAATACGTCTAAAATATACACAATCTTGTAGATGGAAAAAAAATGGATGAAAATAACAATCTCTTATTTAGTAAAGAAAAATATCGATATGTCGTTAATATTTACTATCGATGACTATCCTAAAGTTAAGTTGAATAGCGCGCGTGGGACCCTTCTCACTCAGTAAACTCGATTTGCTCAAATTTGTTATTTGTTAGAACCTTCTCAAATCAAGGACACGAATAGTCAAAGAAATTTATGTGAGGTGCAGATAAATTAGCATTTCGCTGCTTCCTATCTAAGTGTGAATGGAAGACATATTTGTTTGAATGGAAATTTCTAGAAAATTAATTTTACTGAGGAGTATCGAAGAATTGATATTTCTATTAATTAATTTAAAAAGGCGAATGTTTTTTGATGTACCTATTTGCTAGAGAATCAATATTTATGTCTCCAAAATATATTCATTCAAGAAACAATATATTCATATCGATATTTCAACAAGCCCGATATTTTGATGGTATCAATAGTCATAATCGATTTTAATATCGATGTTGAGCCTTCAATATCGCCTATATTCTCTTAATTTTCTTACTCACTTCTCCCTTTTGCCTGTATTTCCATTTTTTCTCTTCTCAGCTCTTCTTTTCCTCTACAAGGACCTTAAAGTATTTTCTGAATTCTTCTTCTCTGTCCTCTTATTCTCTTTCTGTAACACCAATTCTTAGTATTTGCTGTTTATCTAACTGCGGCATCCTTTGATATTTCTTGATCACCATCATTTAGTCTAATACACGTTTTTTCAATACGTTTTCATTCATTCTTTTCATGAGTCGGTTTATTTATAAAAATTTCTATTTTTTAATTTTGCCTTTAACAAACATCTAAAGGAATTCAAGAGTATATGTATCAATCAATTCGAATATATCGTTTGTTTATTGCAAAAAGTCATTAAGTGGAATTTCATAACCTTAAACATATAAAAATTTTGATGAGTTTTCCTTAGTAAAAACAGAAAATGGTATGCTTATTATAACTACGTTTGATAAAAAAAAAGAGTTCGTGCATTTTAGTGCACTTACAGAGTTTTTTTTTATTATAAATAAATAAGATCGAAATCCACAAAACATTCAAGTTCAGCTCTATCAACAATGTAGTGTTGTTAGTGACTTCTTGAATTAAACCAACGATATTAACAATATTATTGTTTGTAGTGAATACTTAACATTATATATAAGATAATTAATCCTTGATTCCGTTTTATTATATTATGTTAACTGTTTTCCAGTATGCTTGTTGATGTTGCAGTTGCGGTTGGGCGGAGGTGGGCAGCAAGGACCTCAGCGCTGCCAGCGGCTATCTCTGCAAGTAGGCATCGCTCCACCCTAAACCTCCTTTTTATGATGAATGTTAAATTAAATATAAATATATATCGAAGTTATAGCATGTTTGTATATTGGGTTATTATGAATTTTTATATTGTTTTAAAATGAGAAAGCACAGACAAAATAATAATATGCACTGTTCAATGCATATCCAATATTCGCACACACATGATATAATTGACTATTGATATTTGTATCATATAAACATTGATAGGTTTCAAATCAGTTACTGTTTTAATTACTACAATTTAAATTGTATTCGTTTTCTCTAATGAAATCATATACAAGTGAATTCAAGAGATATTATTACAGATATTGCATTTTTTATCATTATATTTGTATTTGATTAACTGTTTCTGTGTTGTGAATTTAATATTATAATTTTTTGATATTTAACAAAATACAAAACAAAAAAAAAAAAAAAAACATCTGGGACCTTGAGAATTAAGCATTTTTAAATGAGATAATGGGCGCCACAATTTCATATAATTTAATATAATTGGCTTAAAACGAATTTTTTATCAATTGTTCATATTATGATCTTACTATCACAAACCATCGCCAACCCCGTCTTTAACCTCACGTTTCTGTCAAGATGTTTTATTAAAATTTCTGGAAATAAATAAATATCATCTTCAGAAATCTTAAATGGAGTTTGCTGGCAAATGTAAAGATTTTATTTTTAAATTAATTCGCATGACAAACAGAATCGAGTGTGGTTGTGATAGTGGATTTATCCCAAACGGCCCGGTAGTCCGTAAAATAACATTCGTACGTGCCCGCATGATATCCTCCTAATCCGGCAGGAGTGTTTGCGAAGAGGTGACGCACTGTTTGGGCCGGTGTACGGGGTCCCATGGGCGTGGCAAGCCTGCCGGACTGGCTTTGTCTTAGCCCAACTTGCCGGACTATTGTACTCCGACTCGCTACACCCGGCCAGTTCTAATTTGTCACCTTTTGTAATAGTTCAACCCTTCCTGCTTAATTCCCATGTCCTTGCTTAGTTTTTTTTTTTTTTCAATTTATCTCCCCATTAATTTTTTTTTTTTATGTTCATTGCAATACTTCATTTTTCATATTATTTTTTTGTATTGCTTGTTTTATTGATGTAATATATATCATAGTTTTATTTTTGTTGTTACAGTGTTAAGCATGTAAAAAATAATAAAATGTTTTATTATATTTTTATTTATTATTTTTTTCCTCTTTCATATTTCTATAGATACATTTATTATTTGGTTTAATTTATTTTTTAATGATTATGGGTTGACTAAGAAAGAATAATTAAAATTCTCCAAAATAAATAAATAAATAACATAGTTTAAATAGTCGTTAACATTTTGTGTCAGGTACGAGTTTAATCAAACTATACGTACAAATACGAGGTGAATACGCTTATTTAAACTACAAAAGTCTAATCGATTTTTCTTTTCTTACACAAATTAGATATCGATAAAAACCTACTTCCTTATGCCAAGTAGCTAAAAACGAAGCTTGTGAAGCAAAGTTATAGAAACACACCTCTTCTTGAGTGAACATTTTTGAACTATGGTAAAAAGGTTAAAACAAAAAATCTTATAGTATTGGATTGATGATTGGCTGTAGTGAATAATGGAAAAGAAGTTGGTTGGGTTGTTCAGGCAAAGATAAAAAAATTAAAAATAAATAAATGATGTTTCGTCCTAAAGTTCAGACCTTCATCAGGGCTAAGAAAAGACCAGATAACAATATGAGAAACTATTAACTTATGAAAAAAAAAATAATAATAATGTAAAGAAGATGTGAAAAATGTTCCGAATACATGTCAGAACAAAATTTCATATTTAAGAGTTGTCAACTTCATTTGTCTGTTATATTACTGTTACTAATTTATATATTATCAATATTGTTAATCATAACAAATATGTGAAGAGAACACTCATATATATATATTTATGTCCAAATTAATATGTTTACTTGTACTAAATTTATTTTCATATTATGGTTGGATTATTATGTTATGTTGACTAATTATTTTTTATTTTCTTATAATGCCATCTTTCTTTTCATTATAATTATTTTTAGGGGACTAAATGTCCCCGAATAAAATTTATTTTTCTTCTTCCTCTACTTTGGAAGCATAGTGAATATAGTCAAGTTTTTATCAAAATAAAATGATGTTTACTGCTAAAACAAGAGTTTTTTACGTATCTTAGAAAGAAGAAAAACTGTTGCAGTTAATATTTAAGTAAAAACATCGCATAGAGGTGCCGATTTAAAATCTAGCGTGACAAAAGTCCAAAAAGATTAAAGTTATGACATGAAATGTGTTAATACCATTATCTAAAATGTTAATTATTAAGCCAATTCATAAATAATCCAAAGGTAATGTCAATAAAGCACTTTAATAAATAACTTAACTAATACCTATTCAACTCGTCTAGTCTCACAGTTGTAAATAAAATTAGGGACGTTCTATATATATATATATTTTTTTTTTCCACTGTTCCATGATGGAATACAACAAGAAAGGTTGTTACTAATTAATTTTTTAGGCGCTCAGAATTTATGTCAAATAATAAGTTCACAACTTCAGAAAACCGTTTCACCTTTTTGGTCAGCAACTTATTTGGTACAACAGTCTGCGACCTAAATTTTAATTCTTTGATACAAGCAACATGTTAACATCTGGAATTGAATCGCCTGTTCTCGCCCGTTTAGTTGCAGTAATAAGAATTATTTTCTAAGTGGAAAACTCTTATTTTTGGAAAAACGAGTTAATTGCTGCCTTGAGTGGAGAAGGAAACGGTGTTTTTAACGACTAATTTAAGAAGACAATATTTATTTGAATGAGCATGCAAATTAAAAATTAGGTTTTAGGATAATTATCAATGTATTGAGAAAAAATGAAGCACTCAGAGACATATCTTTTTTGATCTTTTATAACAGATACCTTTGAAAGTCACCTCTCTCTTATTGAACACTTGTGTAATAAGTAGAGAATCCAAGTAAATGAATCCAAATATAAACATATCATTTTTATCCTTCAACGCAATTCCTGTCCACCAGTCTACTTCAACTCCATACCACTTCCTCTCTCCAACACAGTCCGGTGTCTTGGTTTTCTTCTAGGTGAAAGAATAAAATGGAACCCACATACTAGACTTAAAAGTAAACTTAACAGACGATACGGACAGCTATATAGACTACTGGATAGAAAATCTCAACTTTCAGTCGACAAAAAACTACTAATCTACAAGACAATCCTGAAACCAATCTGGACCTACGGAATAGATATGGGGGGGGCAGCAAAACTTTCTAACATCAAACGCATTCAATCCTTCTAGGATAAAGTCCTCCGTTCAATAGTCGATGCCCCCTTCTATGTATCCAATAAAACCCTCCATAATGACCGTCATATTCCATTTGTTCTTGACCTAATCCCAGACAAATTTTCCAAATTTCACCAGAACTCACTCATCATCCAAATCCTTCAGCACAATCGCTATCTAGCTCCAGCCATCCATACAATCCTCCCCGAAGATTAAAAGACGTGTATTTATATATCCAATATTTATATATTGGAGTTTTGGAAATGGCCAATTTTTCCAAAAAGGTGCTGAGAGTCTGTTGATGTAGTGCCCTCCATCAGTTTCCACTGGTCTCCAATACCAGTGGAACGCGGCTGGGAGAGAAGCACTGTGATCTCCTGGAGTCCTGCCTTGGCTTCCACATTTGGGAGACAAAGCATGACTCAGAGTCCCCTGGGCGAATGTAAATATTGTATACAAGTGTGAATGTGTTTTATTTACTTTAATTTCATTTAGCTTCTATCTATTATTATTATTTTTTTTTTTACACAGGCATATTAATTTAATTATTTTATTTTTCTATATTTCTTTTTCTTTATTATCTCTATCTTAATTATTATTTGTATGTACATATTGTATGAATGATTAATGTAGCCTTAATATTAATACCCTCTAATGTGGCAGAATGTATTAATATTCAATCAAAAAAAAATAACAGATAAGACTCTTAACAATAAGGTATTGAAAAGATTATATGGTAAACCTAAACTGAGATTAGTTGGTAATATTGACATATCGTATTACTTTTATCCATCTATTTTTTCCTTTTCTTTTTTTTTTTTTTAAATCATGGCAGACATTGAACTTCAAACCCTTTTAACTTTGACTGTAAACGTTTATTTACATGCCCCGAAATTAAGAAAGATTATTAGTTTCGTCTTATTATTTATTAGAAACAAAGACAATTTTTATTATGATCTGAAAAGAAATAATCATAGATTCGTTTCTACAGGCCACTACACGAAAAAAGTAGATAGTAAGTAGATATACATTTATTTTCTTTAGGATACTGATGCATATGATCCTGCTGGTCTGAAACTTAAAAGAAAACGTCTGCACACTGTACATATAATGACCACACACCTAAGCAACGTCTCCAATATACTACAACTGTACAACATTGTCCAACAAAATTATCCAAGAGAAGTAAAAAAAACACGAACATTTTTTTATTTATTTAGAAATATAATAATCTGTCAAGTGGACAATAATTATATTGAGATATCAACACATGCACACCATATATACAGAAAACATAAAATTAGTAAAATAAGTGAAATAATAATCAAACAACTATGTACAAAAAAATATATAATAACCTAAAGATAAGTAAATTAAAAACATAAAAACTCGGTCATACCTATATACAATATATACAATCACGTAAGGAACCCCAGCCAGGCTTGTCCCTCCAACTATAGAGGGAAAAGTAGGACTCCCAAGAGATCCCTGTGCTAATCTCTCAAACGCGTCACTGGTGTGAACATTTTTACGAACTAATTTTTATATTTTACCTAAGAGAAAAATTGTGGATTATTAGCTGAAATTTAAGCCTATTTGCGATGGAACAGATAATATCAATATAAAAAGTTAAAAAAAAAAATTGTTTTTCCATTTTTAGAGATTTAGCCTCATTAATGAAATCTAAAAATGTTTACTGAAGAGAAGAATAGTTGGGGTGGTCAGTCAAAAAAGAAGGCAAAAATAAATGATAATATTTATTTTTACATATGCCGGACTAGTGTTGCCCAAAATCGGTCTTGGTCTCGCACTTTGCAAGGCCAAGACCAAGGCCCCCTAACTGTTGCAAGACCACGACCTGCAATAGTTACTTATACTTGACAATCTTAGTTGCTATATGTTATTAATTGGTGTAACCAATATACTTTTTGCATTTAACTCCTCAAAATTACAGTAATATCTCTATAGTAATAAGCTGATAAGTAACTGAAAGACTGTTGCGAGATTCTTGCGCAAGACAAAGACTATGACCAAGACTGAGTTTGCAAGACCAAGACTCGCCTCGGTCTCGCATTTGGGCAACACTAATGCCGACGTTTCGACCTCAAGTTCAGGCCATCATCAGGGCTAAGAAAAGAACAAGATAACAAGGTATGAGAAATATAAAGATTACAGTAAAATGAAGTTGTTAGAATAATGACAATAGTAAGAACAAGAGACAAATAATAATAACAGGTACAAAGTGTGGAATGATGAAGTAAACATAGTCAAAAAAGGAGAAAAACATATTCTATTCACTACATCTTAATTTTACTATTTATTTCCATCTCTTATATAACTTCATATTTTTCTGTTTTACATTTTATTCTAAGATTCCCTTTACAATACTTATGTCACCTTTTTTGACTATGTTTACTTCATCATTCCACACTTTGTACCTGTTATTATTATTTGTCTCTTGTTCTTACTATTGTCATTATTCTAACAACTTCATTTTACTGTAATTTTTATATTTCTCATACCTTGTTATCTGGTTCTTTTCTTAGCCCTGATGATGGCCTGAACTTCAGGTCGAAACGTCGGCATATGTAAAAATAAATATTATCATTTATGTTTGCCTTCTTTTTTGACTGACCACCCCAACTATTCTTCTCTTCATTATCCACGACAGTCAACTATTTACCAATTATAAAGATGTTTACCTTCGATAAAGATTGGCTTCAGTGAGTAATTTCTTCAATAAAACCTATTCAAACGTGTTACAATCGATATTTCATTCGAGATATTGAATAGTTTTGATGATATAAAATTAAAAGCTTTTGTCTTTTTCTTTTTTTTTCCAGGGCCGAAAGAAGAACGACCCGAACCACGGTCTTCACATTTGAACACGTCTCGAGCCAACAGAAAGCTTATGCCTATTACTTCCACAGTATTATATCGTTTTAAGTTTTATTAGTGTTGATTGTAAAGAGATTCAACTCTTAGAAATTATAATGTCTTATTTATTCTAGTCATTTGTTAAAATAAATTATACCTACCTATTACAAAGTATGAGCAATTATTTTTGAAAATTCATGACTATTTTAATCATCATTTAATTCTTTAAATATTATATGTTGAATGATGCTTTCATGAACGTATAGGTAAACCTCCAGAGATCACCACAGCAGTGTTGCTGTTCGTACGAGGACCCTCGTATTTGTACGAGGTTATGACGTATTGTAAGAGGTACAAAAATTGATCAGCTGAAGTACTTCGTACATGCTTTTTACTGACGTATGCAAAACTATATTTTTGTGAATGAAATTTAAATTTGTTTTTAAATTATTTTTATTGTGTTGTTATTTATATTAATATGTATTACTTATCTTCTGTTGCTTTATAGAAAATAAATTGCAATTATATCTTCATTAATTAGTGTATGATTATTATTTCCTTCATAAAATCGTAATTTTATATATATGTTTTTTTTTTTTAATTTTCTAGAAAACAAAACTTAAAATAGAAATTGTTAACTTCAAACTGTCATTTTAAAAATATATTATCGATTTTTATAGAGTATAAAATAAAATATAAGAAAGTATATTCATTATTTCCTTCATAAAACTACGATTGTTACATAATTCATTTAAATATTTCGAAATAAGAAAAATGAAAAATTAATAATAATAAATTAATTTCAATTATATTGGTATAACCTAGGTTTGAACTTCGATGAAGTCACAATAATATGTTTTCCCTTTATTTTTAATAATGATAAGAATATTGTATCCTTTAAAAAGTTAATTTTGGTATTTTAATATGTATGGTATTGTATTTGTATGTTATGAATTAGGTTAGGAAAAGAGAGGAGAAAATCTAGGGAATGAGAAAAATGTATAAGGGGAGAGAAGAAACAGAAAGGGATGTATAATGCTAATAAACATAAAAACATATAAATAAATGAAGGAAATAGTAAAAATAACAAAATAAAAATTTAGGAAAAAAATTATAATAAAAAATATATATATAGATAAAAAAAATATTAAAAAATTGTATACTATGCTCATACATATTGTTAATACTATATATTTGTATATTAGTTTTGGAAAATTGTCTGTAGCGATTAATAAGTATGCTGTGTTTAAAGCAACCCAAAGTAATTGGGCAGCACCCTTTTATGATAATAAAGTGATTCTCTCTATAGAAAGTTTTCCAATAGTTTCTAAAAATATATTCACTTTTTTAGATATTTAATTTCCCTTAAATTAAACTCATTTTACTTCTTGATCCATTTACTTAAAAAAAAAAATGTAAAAAGGCTTTAAAATATATGAATAAAGGTAATAAGAAAAGCTCTAATTTAATTTTACTTTTACCAAAACAATAACACTGAGCCCACAATAGTAGGTATTTTCAATGAGCAAGCGTAGCATGACGTACCACGTTTCGATGAGATACGAGGATTTGTCACAGAGCGTGGCAACACTGGAAATAACATATTAGTGGAATGCGTTAGTTTGAAGTGACTAACATTATCACCTATATGATTGGCTACATATCAATCAGAGCCCTTATTTTTATGGAGTAAAAATAGATCTCATTCATACCATCAAATATACTACTTTATTTATCAAATGTAATTTTATCATCAAATTTTTTTAAACTTAATTATTGAAAAATATTACAATCTGTCTCAAGAACATTCATAATAGTGCTCAGAGATCACATTCACACTCTATCTTCAATAAATAAAATAAATTATACAGAAAAATAATAATATATACAATAAATAAGAACGAAACAACCCAAAAACAAATAAATAAAAAGAACACATACATACCTATATACAGTATTTACAATCTGGCCAGAGAACTCCTAACCAGACTTGTCCCTCCAACTGTGGAGGGATAAGTATGACTCCAGGAAATTCCAGCACTTCTCTCTCAACCGCGTCACTGGGGCTAGACCCAGTGGAGATTGAACAAGAGTGCTGATCAAGCTAAATAAGCAAACATTTGTAACATTTGTTTGCGTTCTATTGTTTGCGTCTTTTGTTTATGCTCGTGTAGGAGATGGTAATCTGAATTCTCGGATGGAAAAACGTAGGAATTAAAGTAAATGGCAAATGGTTAAGCAACTTACGTTTTACAGATGACATCGTGCATTTTGCCAAATACATGAAACAACTGCGGGAAATGCTGAAGCATCTTATAAAACTGTGTGAAGACATTGGTCTTTACCCGAATTGCCATAAGACTAAGCTAATGACAAAAGAAGCAAGCATATTATCCCAGCGGTTATCTATGAAAGCTTGGTCATTTACAATAGTTCGAGAGATGAAGGCAGTTCTTTTAATTACATATGTGTAGAGACCTTGTAATCTCCTACTATCCCAATATAAAATAGAGATTTACACCCGTGTCTTCGTTACGGTCTGAACTATAGAATACATGTAAATACAATTTGAGCAATGAGTACCACAATTAAACTAACAGCTAATAATAATAATAATTAGCCGTTGGGCGGAAAGGAGGTATCCCTAGTGATTAATATAAAAATCTATACCGGATAATAAAGTAATAAAACTAGGACTATTTTATGTATATTATTGTGTTTTCTTTTATATTATTTATATTGTATTTATAATTTTATATAAATAGTAAGGTCTGTATCGTATGTCTTGAATTTGAAATTTTTGTCTTATGAATAGTCCGATCAGTATTACATTTATTACATATTTTGACGATCGCGATACCTATTATCTTTATTATATACTTCACATATAGATAAGTTTTTTTTTTTTTATTCATTCATTGATATTTACAACTGTATTATAAAAAAATACAATTAGTAAATGTGCACACAGTAATAATACAATCACATGAAAACGCTCGTTGAGAAACTACCCACTGGTAGCACTCTAATAATATATTTACATAAGTAGATCACGACGCCATCTTCTTTTCAGACGCCTCGGAGGGTTATCAGGGATCGAGGAGGAAGCAAGGTTTGAAACGAGAGGGTTTGGATGGTTCTGGAGTTTATTATGGAAGGATAGGTATCTGGATTGGGCCAAATCGGAAACATATGGAACATTAAGGTTTTTTTGAATGATTTTATTTGTGACAAAGTAAAGAGCGTTGAGGATTTTACGATGGATTTTGGATTGTAAGGATTGGGTACGAGAGGAATTCGATGGTTTAGTGGAGTCCCAAAGCTCAATTCCGTCCAAGTCCAAATAGTTCTTATTATTGTCATATACATGAGTCGTTTGTAAATGATTGAAAGCTTAGAGCGTTTGTCTACTAAGTGTTGGAGTAGTCGGAAACGTCGAGTGGTTTCTTGTCGTTTCAGTCTTGTATGAGAATTCCATGTGAGTCGTTTGTCCAGGTGGAGTCCTAGGTAACGGATTTGTTCAACTGGGATAAGTGGGGAATTATTAAAGGATACTGTAGGACAGGAGGTCATGGGTTTGCGACGCAGGGTAAAGGTGATTTGATGGGATTTATTGGAATTTATTTTAATTCTCCAGTTTTTACACCATTCTTCAAGGTTTGTGATATGTGATTGGAGAGTTTGGGATGCAGTTGATGGATCATTATTAACAGATAGGATACATGTGTCATCAAAATATGTGGTGATGATAGTGTCAGAATAGGTTGGGATGTCAGCTGTATAAACTGTGTAAAGGATAGGACCAAGGATACTACCTTGAGGAATATAGATAAATGAAAATAAAAAATTGTCTTATTTCAATCATGAAAATAGCTATTTAATTTAAATATTTCCACGGTAATTCGTCATAAAAATAAAATAATTGTTAATTGAAGCATATTTTTTTTTTTTTATCAACCTTTACATTATTGCTATTATTTTCAAAATCGACTCAATTTACTGTCTCAAATTTTACTGAAAACAAAATAAACTATATTAGCGCTCTATTTGATCCTAATAAATCTATGAATTTGAATTTATTTAAAATACTGGATTCAGGTTTTGTCCAAAATGGGTTTTCTGGTCTATCTACTTCATTAAGAATCCGTGAGAAACATTTTGTAAATAAAGTGGATCGAGTCAGTTTTAAAACTAATCACCACTTAAATGAAAAATTTTTCGATGTAGTTTATGAGGAATTTGTCTTTAAGATACCTGCAGGAGAAGAAAAACCTTCAAATCCATAGTTTGTATGAGGACTCTGATAATGCAAGGTATGTACGGGCGGGCCATGCGTCAAGAATATCGGACCTTGTGATCCCCAAAAACGAGCTAACAGGAAGGATACATGGAAAAAGGAGGCTTGGAAGACTAAAGAGCTAAAGTGGGAGGAAGGAGTGTCCCATGACGCTAGAACAATGCTGGGTGTGAGAAACTAGAAGGTGGCGGCGCACAACCGGGACGACTGGCGGAGGTCACAGGAACTACGGGGGGGGGGAGCAATTATGCCACTATTGCTAATGATAATAATAAAGTAATTACAATGTGTTTGAATTTATACAATTCATACTTGATATACTTACTTACTTAATCCAGTCCTCTGTTACCGCTGAGCAGTGTGAGGTTCCTTCTTATAGAGCCTGATCCACGAATCTCTATCCTATGCCAGCTGTCTTCTCCTACTCCAGTCCATTCCTCTCCTGTCAAAGGCTTCTTTAACTCCTTCTTCCCATCTTTTTCTTGGTCTTCCCTGTGGCCTCCTTCCCTCCACTTTGACCTGTAGGTAGCCCTGGCAATTCTGTTTTCAGCCATTCGCGAGATATGTCCAAACCACCTAAGTTGGTTTTCTTGGATTATCTCATCTGCAAGCCTCAGGTCCAGATTACCTCGTATGGTCACATTTCTAACGCGATCTCTTCTTGTTTTCCCCTCTATTTTCCTTAGATAGCGCATTTCTATAGCTTGGATTTGGATTTTGTGCTTGGCAGTGAGGGTCCAAGACTCGCTTGCATACGTCAATACAGGGAGGAAAGTATTCTTAAAGACAATTTTCTTAGTGGTCTTTGAGACTTCATTTTTATCCAAGAAGCCTGACTTGAGGGAGTAAAGGCATCTTCCTGCCGTCTTAATTCTCTCTTTAATTTCTCCACCCACCCGTCCGAACTCGTTAAGGTGAGCGCCCAGGTATTTAAAATCCATTACTTGCTCCAGGCGGATTCCACCCAGCCGAACGATCCGGTCTCCTCGGTCCCTTCTTCTCCCAATCCTCATGAATTTTGTTTTCGAGATGTTAATTTCCATGTTTATATTTCTCATCTCAGCTTGAAGGATCTTGAGGTTATACTGCAGATTACGGCAGTCATTTCCGAACACCACCATATCGTCAGCAAAAGCAAGCACTGCATACTGGACGCTCATACTTGATATATAATTTAAAATTAAGGCCAAACAAAAAGTAATATATAATTATTTATCTCGCTACGTTTCGGAGATATCTATCCTCAACTAAGGCTAAATTTGAAGAAAAAAAATTTGTAAAATTATTACTATATTTAAATATTTCGTTTATATCAGGAAAACTATCCATCGCATCGACAAAAACGTTCTACACAAAATTAAAGCTGATCAAATTTTCAATATGGTTGATTATGTATCTAGTTTCGCTAACTCACTTAGTTTCCGAGATATCCGTCCTCAACTATCGCTAATTTGGAGAAGAAAAAAAAAAATTTAGCCCATATATATATATATATATATATACACATATATACTACGTGATTATATACGGAAACGAAGTGAGTTAGCGAAAATAGATACATAATCAACCATATTGAAAATTTGATCAGCTTTAATTTTATATATATACATGCGCTGGGCTAGCATTTGCATGGGTGACCGTCCACCAAGGAAAGCCAGAGTATTTAAGAATATTTACGTAGAGTTTTAGATATATAGAGGGTTAGAGCAATATGATAACGTGTATCATAAAAATTATTTTTTTTATAAATTCTCGGAATTGACATATAAATTTATGATTGATCTAAATTTTTAACCGTTGGAGATAAATTAGTAAAATAATATATATTCTTGAAGAAAAATTAATAATTAAAAACTTTCTTAATCGTAGGACGAGGCAATCAAGAGTTAACTAGTCAAATACAGTAAAAACCATGAGGTAAAGATTTTTTTTTCCAAATTAGCGATAGTTGAGGATACCTCGGAAACTAAGCGAGCTAGCATAAACAGGCATTTAATCAATCATATTGCAAATTTTATCAGCTTTAATTTTGTATAGAAAGTTTTTATCGAATCGATGGATGATTTTCCTGATATAAGTGAAAAATCGAAATATAGCAATGAACATGAAGCCAACATATCCCCTCCCCCAAATAAGCCACAGTTGAGGACGGATATCTTGGAAACTAAGCAGGGTAGCGAAAAGAGGTAAATAATCAATCATATTGCAAATTTTACCAGCTTTAATTTTGTAATGAAAGATTTTATCGATGCAATGGATGATTTTCCTGATATAAGTGAAAAATCGAAAGAAGTGAACTCCTAGGCGCTCCCGCACATCAGGCTTACCTAGTGTTGCCCAAAATCGGTCTTGGTCTTGACCAAGACCAAGGCCACCTAACTGTTGCAAGACCAAGACTAGGACTGGTAAAAAAAAATCGATTTTTTAAAATAAAAATTAAGACAAAATAGTTACTAATACTTGATAATCTTAGTTACTATATGTAAATAATTGGTATAACATTTTGCATTTAACTCCTCTAATTTTGCATTCGGGATTAGTTAGATTTCTCCTATCTAAAAAACTACAGTAATATCTCTAAATTAATAAGTTAATAAGAAACTGCAAGACTCTTGCGCAAGACCAAGACTGAGTTTATTTATTTATTTATGACTGCATAACAGCACACTACTGCAAGAGAAACAGTTTAAAAGTTTTTATCTTCAATGACTTCTGATCAAGAAGTGGTCTTTTTGGTGATGGTCCTCTTCTCCGCGTGCTCCAATGTTGAACTGGGCTGGACCCACTGCCTCCTTCCAATCATAAATGAATTTCTTGAACCGAGGGAAGTTCTCCTTACTTACCAACTGAGGAAGTTCATTGCCAAGACTGAGTTTGCAAGACCAAGACTTGGGCAACACTAGGCTCATCACCTAGGTGTTAGTACTTTTACTATATTTGTCCCCTTACTAGTCAAATAATGTCCCAAAGTCATAAATTGTGTCCCCACCATTCATTGACTGAACTAATCGGTTTTGTACCAAATATAATCCATCATGTCATGATCAAATAACACGAATGCGGTGCCGTTAGATTCAGAATTCCACGGGGATTAGCGATTCGTTGTGTCTCGCGATTGTCATTCATTACTGACCTTGTAGGTATGATCTGCTTCCCATCCCCGTGGGGCATGATCTCGAAGTGAAAGGCCTCTTTTTTGATAGCCTCTCCACCGGAGGAAGAAGACGAGAACCGACAGGCAGTGACCACAGGCCCTGGAGATGTCGGCTCGGTAGCCCGCCCTGGGAGGTCCGCTATCAGTAGCCCCCTATCGGTTACCTCCGGCGGTGGTCCCGTCCATCGGCTGTCAGGGTGTAAGCCCACCTCGGTATTCAGGGACCTCGCTATTCGGGTTATCTCCTAACCTGGACTGTTTTTCGTAGCTACAAGTTTTTTTTTTTTTTAATAATTTTTTTATTTTAACGAAATTTACAACTGTATTGCATAGAAAATACAACAGGTAAATGTGACATTGGTAACATGACGTATACAACATGAAGATAAACTAAACTACGCTTTGGTAGAACTCAAATTAAAGTTGTATATTAGAAGGTCCCGAAGCCATCTTCTTTTCAGACGCTTCGGAGGGTTATCAGGAATTGAAGAGAAAGCAAGGTTAGAAAAGAGAGGGTTGGGATGATTCTGAAGGGACAGATTTGAAACATAAGGAACATTAAGGTCTTTATGGATGATTTTATTTGTGACAAAGTAAGAAGCGTTGAGGATTTTACGAAGGATTTTGGATTTTAAGGATTGGATACGAGAGGAATTCGATGGTTTACTGGAGTCCCAAAGCTCAATTCCGTAAATCCAAATTATTGTCCGTAAGTCTTATTATTGTCATATATATGAGTCTTGTCGGGTTTTTAATAACTTAAGAAACCCATAGGTTTCTAGTCGTTTCAGTCTAGTATGGTTTTTTTTTTAATAACTAAAACAAACTAGTGTTCGCCAAGTGTTCAATAATCAACCATAATCATTATTTAACATTTGAGGAATATTTTAATGAATGTTACCAACATTTTTTTTACTCGTATGCGGACTACGAGGTCATTCGGAATTGCATTCCGAGGCACTATTGACGTTCTGATTTTTTTTTTTAAATAGATTATTATTATCCTGGGACTTTTGTCAAATTATAGATACAGAAAGAAATGCCTGTGTGGCCATTCATTAAATTAAGTATTTAAAATTCTCATTAAAATTAAAATATTGGAAGAAGAATAAAACAAAAACACTAAATACATACAGGTATCCTCACATATATTATTACAGTAAGGCTCGAAATCGGTTTTGTACCAAATATATGCTCATGTCATGCTCAAATACCATGAATGGGGTACCGTTGGATTCAGAATTTCACCGGGGATTAGCGAATCGTATTCTCCACTTTTGTTTTTCTTTCTTAAATAAATAAAGTCGATACAAACATTTTGCTAGGCTTCAATACTGGAACGGTGGTAGACCGGTAGATCTGGTAGATACGGGACAAATTGGAACTTGAAGATTTTGATGCGTACAGCAAGACCCGGAACTATCGGATCCTGCGTTTTAAGTCCAAAAACGTACTATTTTCGAGATAACGCAAGGCATAGAGTTCGCATCCACACAACCTTACGTTAATTGTATTACTGTCATTGAATACATGTCTCATTTCGTCGACTATGATCGAGTGAGGAGGAGTTTATATTATTTATTGATGGTGTTTTTGATCGGCAAGCCATATCATCGTAAATTTTTCACCAAATCTCAAGATTGAGCCACCAATTTCGAAGGCTTCCTTCTCCTTCAGGCGGGAAAATAGTCCAATCACCTCGAACATTCAGGCAAAAAAGTTATGAAAGCAAGCAAATTTTATTTGCGAATAACTGAAAAATTACACACTTTTCCCTTGGTTATGCCCATGATTTTATAAAATATTACTAAATTCCCTACAAAATGAAAAAAAAAAATCATCGAAATCTGACAATTTTTAGCAAAGATACAGCTAACTGAAATTTGTAAACATGTTGGTTCCAACCAAAGATGAAGATTTAAATTAATTTTTGTTTCCTTTGTCAATTATATTTATCGATAAAGGAACAATTGATTTCTTTATCTTTTGATACGTTGCATTATTTTATTTTCTTATTAATTTGGCATTTGATAACAATATGTTGTGCCAATTTTTCGCACGGGCCTGCTAGTATATATAATACAAATGCGTGAGAAATAAAATAACATAATTAAACAAAACCATTTCTGGGGGAACTTCTTTCAGGGAAAATTCTCTTATCTACTTTTCATGATCAATCGGGTAGGGAAAGAAGTAAGTGCTTAAAAAGGGGAGATTTAAATGAGGAAACTGATTGTACATGTCGGATATCGGGAGGGATGGTATTCCAGATAGAGACGGCTTGAATTATAAAGGATTTGTCAAACGCAGCAGTTCGGTGGGGAGGTGGATAGAGGTCAGAGGGATTTAGTGGGACGGGATTGAATGGAATATTTGAATTGTAGGCTGTGAAAAATATAGGAAGGTCGCTGAGTTCTGATGGCTTGGTATAGAAAGATAGTAAGGAAGTACAGGGGGCGGGGTGGCCGAATGGGCTAAAGCGTGTGCACTGCACCGCGAGTTGCCTGGCAACCGGATAAGAGATT
This sequence comes from Nezara viridula, assembly GCA_928085145.1. Lineage (NCBI taxonomy): Eukaryota > Metazoa > Arthropoda > Insecta > Hemiptera > Pentatomidae > Nezara > Nezara viridula. The sequence continues at coordinate 20,581,807 of OV725077.1, forward strand.
TGAGAAGATAAAAAAGTATGAGTTCGCATCCCGGTACCAGAGGGGATTTTAAATTCCCCGACCTTACCATCTGGCCCAGGAAAATCCCTTATAGCCTAAACGGCGAGGTAGGGAAGAACAAAAAAAAAGTAGAAACTTCACAATTTACTTATAGAAAAAAAAATCTTTAACTGTTGTGTTTATTTGCCATTAATTTTTCCATTTTTCTTAACAAATTGATTATTTTCGCAATACTTTTCCTAGATTTTTGTATGTAGTTGACTTATATTTTTCTAACTTTGGTCTAAACGATTTTCAGGCACTAGGAAGTAATTATTATATCTCCGTTTTTCTCTTGATGCCCAATATTATCAATGACAATGTCCAAATAAGCATATCTATGCTGTTTCTTTGTTTACAACTGAGCTAAATTCGTATCAGCAACGATAAGTAATGATCAGTAATGATTGAACGTCTTGGCACTTCTTGTGACGTTCATTCATGAATTACCGTGTAGGGTCTGCTTTAAACTGTTTGAGGATAGAAATAGTACAACAGGAAATTTGGGTGAAGTGTGGTTTCCAGGAGAGGGTTTGATCAAAGGTAACACCAAGGTTTTTCACGGAAGTATGGAATGAGATAGGCGACTTGTTCAGGAAAAGATTGAATGATCGTGTAAGGAACTGATTGAGTATTGATGGACGTGTCTGACAGATTTCCGGAAATCAAAGGTTCAATCACGAGAAGTGGAGTGGAGACTGAGGTAAAAGTGGTGGGGAGACTAACCATACTACTAGGTAAGTTAGTTTACCTAGTCCTCACAACCATTGTATATTCCTGATTATCATATCCTTTGTTTATGTTTTATAAACCATCTTCAACTATTTTTTTTTAAATACTCAAGTGGACAATAAATTAGAGAAAAAAAAAAGGTGGCAACTTCACAATTTACTGATAGAAAAAAATTAATCTTTAAGTGTTGTGTATATTTGTCAGTTCTTTTGTCATTTTTCTCAACAAATTTATTATTCTCGCAATACCTTTCCTTAATTTTTGTAAGTAGTAGACTTATATTTGTCTAACTTTTGTCAAAACGATTTTCTACGAGACTAACCTTACAGTCTTGGAAACAGGATCCAAAAATCGACCTCATCGCAGGCGATGGTTTGAATGTAGATTACGAAAGTATATGTTATTCTGAGTAAAAAGAATCTTGTTTGCCGTGCCAGAACCGCTGCTTTAAAAAATGGCGGCTGATTTAAAGAATATTAGGCCTGTAATTTGATGGTCGAAACGGTAAATCCATCGCGAAAAAGATGAGAAATGCTTTTATTTTTTTAACTTGCATATTTGGGTTTAAACGTGTAAAAAACAAAGTTGCTAACGCGGGCCACCAAGAAAAAACTTTTTACAGCCAAAAAAGGTCAGATTTTTTCGATATTTTTTTGTTTTTTCTCATATAACTCCTAAACGATGCATCAACTATTAAACATTAAAGGCGACGACCCGATAGACGGACAATAGTCCATGTCGTTTTTAATAAAAAAATAAGAAGAGAGATTAACAAAGACAATTTTTATTTATTTTTTAAATTTATTTTGTAAGATCTTTATTTACTTTATCTTTATGTTATTTTGATTAACAATAAACAATCTATCTATTTATATGTGGGGATTCTTAAATAATTTTTTTTTAAACTTATTTATTGAAAAATATTACAATTTGTCTCAAAGGACATTTATAATGGTGTTCAGAAATCACATTCACACACTTTATGTACAATAAATAAAATAAATTATAAAGAAAAATAATATATATACAATAATAAGAATAAAATAACCTAAAAAGAAATAAATAAAAAGAATACATACATGCACAATATACAACTATACACAATATTTACAATCTGGCGAGAGAACTCCGAGCCAGACTTTGGAGATTCTCTCCAACTGTAGAGAGAAAAGCATGATTCCAGGAGATCCTTTTCTCACTTTTCTCTCAACCGCGTCACTGGGGCTAAACCCACTGCAGATTCAGCAAGAGTGCTTTAGCCACATACACTCATTTCGTGAGTGGGAAATGTGGCCATTGCTAGAACTCCAATATTTGCAAACTATAAAAGGTCGCGGGGCAATTGCCATTTTAACTTTCTTGGAGTATTATAAGGATGGATGGTGCTGGATAGGGATTGTGCAAAGAGATTTAGATGATAGGTAAGGTTCTGGTGACAAATGGGTCTGTCTAATGGGTGGTCTAGGACAAATGAGATATTATGGTCATGGTGTAGGGTTTTGTTGGTTACATAGCATCGACTATTGTTCGAAGGACTTTGGATTAGAATGATCGGATGCGTTTAATGTTAGAAAATCTAAAATATAGCGATAAAAAAATAACTCAATATTACAAACCATTTAATTGTACATAGATTACATCAATCAATATCGTTAGAGCCGTTTTAGTGGAAATTGTGGAAGAGTAAAGTCATGATATAATGTTGAACTATAGATTAGGTACAATTTCGCTGGTACTACTCACAGCAGCGACCGCCAATCTATACTGCCGACCGTTCATGCTTGTCTCTTTTGATGTTACACTGCTTCAGGAGCAGTCAGAAAGGAGCAGCCTAGATATGACGTCATCATGCCTAGATTGCCGAAGAGTGCCAAAGAAATAGATTCCTTTCTATTCAACTAAACTAGTGCTTAAGTACAAGCAGTCGGCGCGGTGGGTAATGCCAGCAAAATAGAATCTTTAAATGGACTCAAGAGACTTATTCTCACCCCCCTTGCTGTATATCTCATATATAGCTAAGTGAAAATAAAAATACCCTTACTCCTGTGAGAAGGTTGGCAGCTAGGGGCAAGTTGACAGTAGATGAAGTAGTCCAAACAATGACAACCCTCCCGGCGGCTAAAGCCGGCATTGATACGGTCCGGCCAGGAACTCCTCACCCGAACTCCCAATAAAGGCGCTCTAATAAAGAACTATATACCTGAGCGCCACGCTTCCTCCAGCTGTTCATTGTGTCCTCCGGGATCAGCCTCTGTAATTGCCGGATAATCCACACCCGGATAATCCCGACAGATTTTTTTTATATCGGAACGAGGGGGAGATGTCGCCTTCATTACCAGAGTCAGGGTTTAATTTGACGACTTGGTAATTTATTGACAGCCCCTCTGCGAGGGGGTCGAGAGGCGTTTGTGTCGCGAGGGGAAGGACGGGCCGGGGGGAGGGGGGAATGGGAAAACGATCGCGCACCTGTGATATTGAGAAGGGTATAATGGAATCTGTGAGCTATAAGTTACCTAACACCAGTCGCCCGGATAACTTGGGATCAATATTGAAAACAATCTGGTGCGATACGCGCATCATATAGTTTTCACTTACCACCCTCCCTGAACAGAAGTTCATTAATACTTGATAGTACATTAATTTAACGATATATAAGAATCAACGAAAATTATTATAATATATTATAATACTGTTCATCATTACTTTCACTTATCTGTATGTGTAACATATAGTAAGAGAAAATATTGCGATATACACGTTTTGAGGTCCTCTGATTCCGAGTAACGAAGTATGTGGTGCGTATGTGTCTGTGATGTCTGTGTGTAAACAGTCTAACTCAAAAACAAAAAATCGTACGAAACTGATATTACGTATTTAAGATAAAAATATGTTTGTGATATTGGGGGGGAGGGGGAGCTTTAGCCCGAAAGCGCCCCCGTAGATCCGCCTGTGGGTGAATGTAAGCTATGAAAGAATTTGATAATTGACTAGCGTAAAAAAAATGAAAAATTTGTTCACAAGTTTAAATTTAGATTTTCATAAATCAAAAATGAAATTTATTTATTTTTTTGTTGAAAATGAATTTACGGAAATAATAGTCAGAATATATATTTATAACAAATCGTTGGGTAAGCTGAAGATTTCAGATAAAATAATATCGTACATATACGTAGTAGAAGATAATGGAGAGCTACGAAAAAATTATATAATAAAATAATAATTGTAAACCAAAAGTTTATATGGATTTTAATTGTTTTTGAAAATTTCAATTAAATGTAAAGTTTTAAAATTATTTTTAAGTTTGAAAAAAAGTATGTATAATTATATAAAGTTATATATAGATTTTACGTCACTTTCCATTATCTTCTACTTCTTTATGTGGTTCATATAATTTTTTTTAAATATTTAGTTTCCAACTGCATATTATACAAATATATATTTCTACTCTTTTTTTCGGATATTTGATTTTATTCTAGGAAAATCTCCTGCTTTAAATTTTTATAATATTATTTCATAGTTCATAATGATCCGTTTTTTATTGCAATTAACAAGAGTTTCGGTTAATATTTTTATTTTTTATTTCTTAATGATATTTACAACTATATTAAAGAAATACATTTAGTAAATTCGAACATATGGATATAATAACGTGAAAATACTTGTTGAGTAACTACCCAATGGTAGCACTCTAATAATAATCCCCACATACATTACAGTAAGGCTCGAAATCGGTTTTGTACCAAATATAAGCTCTTGTCATACTCAAATAACATGAATGGTGTACCGTTGGATTCAGAATTTCACTTGGAGTTAGCGAATCGTATTCTCCACTTTTGTTTTTCTTTCTAAAATAAATAAAGTCGATACAGACATTTTGCTATGCTTCAATACCTGAACGGTGGTAGGTCTGTTGATCGATACGGGACAAATTGGACCTTGAAGATTTTGATGCGTACAGCAAGACCCGGATAGTTTCAGATCCTGCGTTTTTAAGCCACAAAACGTACTATTTTCGAGATAACGCAAGGCATAGGATTCGCATCCACACAATCGTTAATTGTGTAGTACTGTCATTGAATACATGACTCCTTCCTTTCGTCCACTTAAGCTCTCTATGATCGAGAGAGGAGTTTATATTATTATATATATATTATATTATATATTTATCGATGGTGTTTTTGATCGGCAAGCCATATCATCGTTAATTCTTCACCAAATCTCAAGATTAAGTCAATAATTTCGAAGGCATCCTTCTCCTTAAGGCGTTCGAAATAGTCCAATCACCTCGAAAATTCAGGCAAACAAGTTATGAAAGAATACAAACTTTATTTGCGAATAACTAAAAAATTACACACTTTTGTCTTGGTTATGGTCATGATTATATAAAAAATTATTAAATTTCCTACAAATGGAAAAAAAAAAAATCATCGAAATGGGACAATTTTTAGAAAATATACATCTTATTGAAATTTGTAAACATGTTGGTTTCAAATATTATTAAAGATTTAAATTAATTTATTTTTCTTTGTCAATTATATTTATCAATAAAGTAACAATTGATTTCTTTATTTTATGATTAATTTGGCATTTGATAAAAATATGCTGTGCGAATTTTTCGACATTAGGCTATAAAACACCCATTCATTGGTGATTCTACGAAAAGTCACCATTTTTATCATATTTTTTCCCAAAATATGAATTTGGAAAAGTGACGGTCATCAATGTGGGGAGTCAGTCCCTAATTAAATGAGTCAAGCACTGCACAAATTTATTTACATTTTGTTTATCTACATTACTTATCTATTTTTAAGCTATTAAATGGCTTTTAAAAAGGTTAATTTTCATGTAATCAGCTACATAACACTGTTTTTATAAAAATCAACATTATTATTCGTTGGCGTACATCAGTAGTTTATCTTTAATAATAAATAATAATAATAATAAAGAACTTATCCAGAAGGAAGGAATGAAATTGTATTGGAATCAATCTTTTATAACAGACCATACTGTGCTCCATAACAGACCTGATAACGTGTTGATCGACAGTAATATGAAAACAGCTGAGATAATAGATATCGCTTTATCAAATGATGAGAACACCAACTCAGCGCCGAAAAATATCGGAAATATCAAACTTTTGCAGCCGAGTTAAAAAATCACTACAGACTGAACAAAGTGACAGTAAGGGCTTTAGTGGTCTCTAGCAATGGGCTGGTTCCAATCCACTGTAGAAGTGTAGAAGCTACCGAGAAGTTGGGCCTCTCAACAGCTACGATAAATGAAGCCCAGAAAGCTGTGATGCTGAACACTGCCAGAATTGTGAGGAGCTTCCTTACTATCCAATAAAACTACAACAATTTACGTGAAGTGGTTGAAGTTAATTCTTCCCCACTCCAGGAAAACACCTTTTTTTTTAAAGTGATAAAGAATAAAGAATAATAATAATAAAAGGCTTAACGAACCCGAATGTTCGATGCCGACACCACCAATCGCTTATTGCATACCTCCCTCCACCGTTCGCCGTCCAAACCTAGTCCTTTCAAATCGGCTTTGATGCAATCTTCCCACCTTCGCTTCGGTCTACCCTTCGGACGTTTACCATTCGGTATAGCTGATATTACCCATTTAGGAATTCTCTCGTTACCAAGCCCAACAATTTTACAGGCCCATTTGATTCGCCGGGATGAAATCATCTCAATTATATTACCCGGATACAGTTCACGCACTGTAATAATAAATAAATAATAAAATTTAATAACAAATTATTGATAGATAATTAGATATTTCAAACCAAGCATCTCCTATTTTATCAAGAATATTTAAAAATATAAATAAATTAACAATTATTTTATTTATAGATAATATTACCGAAAATATCCGATTATTTCAATAGTGATTGAAAAACATTGAAACTTAAATAGAGACGCTATTGAAAAGAATTAAACTTCAAGGCCTGTTTTTGAACATAATAAAGTTGTTTTGGGTTCGTTTAGGAAAGAAAATAATAGATATAATTTGAGAGAGAGGGAAAAAAGTTATAAACATTCTACTATAAAAAATTAACTTTTTGTTTACTACCGTGGTACAATAAAAAAAAAAGTCTGCCAAGTAAATTCAGTCATGGTTTTCTCATCGTTTCACCGTTTTCATTGGCTAAAAAATATGTGTATTACAAGGTCTAAAATTTTTCGAATAAGAATAAAATCTCTGGGAGAAGCCGTTTTAGGAAATTCAGTAATCCCTCAACGTATAAAGGTTTGATTTCCACGGGTTTTGTTAATATGCGAAATTCTTTGTTGTTGCATTCTTTGTATAGATATAGAGACTGCCTGGTTTCCAACTCTATAATTTGCAACATATAATTGTCTATATAAGAAGCAATCGGTCTTTAAATCTCCTACGAAAAATTACTACATTTTAAAGCATTATATCTGTGCACTAAATCGTCCGATTTTAGTGATTTTTTTTTTATTTGCAGAGAATCAAAGACGCTGGGTATAATGAAACAAAAATTGTGTACTTTTTGAGTTATTCGCAAATATAGTTTTGAACCCATCATAACTTTTTTTTAGACTCTTTCCTGAGAAGGATATACATAAATTAAAAGGTCTTCAAGGAGAAGAATTTAGCCCAGTTTAATTAAAATCGTTACGTCTATAGGCGCAACAGTGTATAGCGACACAGATTTTTGGGCTGCCTTTCCGATACGAAAGACCGGAGGGTGATTAAATGTGTATAAAAACACTCCTGAATGGGATAGAAACATTATGTCAATATTTCAAACCGATCGATGAAGAAGTTTCGGAAATTAGCGGTTTTGAACGAACGAAAATTTACGTCTTTAATAATATAGATTGCTCTCTGCTATTTTCCAACGTAGCAGAATGCTTACATCAGTTGCAAACTTCAAAATATCACATTTATAATACACATTATAATAAAAATAAATTTTGACATACGATCTTTTGCACTAACAGCAGTGATATATACTAAATAGGTATGTTTTTACAGGTAAAATGGATGGAACAAAAAATCCATTACAAAAATTTTTTGTTTGTGCGAAGTTAACGAGACCAATACTTTTTTTCAGTCAGAACAAAACTAATTAAGTTGGAATATAAAAATATTTGTGAAGTTTACACAACTTTGATTTTTAATTGGAATTGGAGACTACGAAATTGGAAATCGAGACTACGATAGGTGGGTTAAAATTCAATAGAAATAAACACAATTACAAAAAAGACTTTTCTTTTTTACAAACTCAAGAGGAAAAATAAACTTAAATTCACTGAAAATTACACGAAATCTAAGTATGGGCAGCAAGTATCAATCCAGTAACGTTTGGAGTCCACCAAACTATACATTATAAATTAACTTTTTGAATAAATCTAAAATTGTATAACTCCATAAAAATATTGTTTTAACCTAACTCACATTCCAGATGACCAATGCCCTCTAAATTTCACAGCCATCATATTGTTAACAAATATTTATATTAATTTATAATTATTAAATGGAATTCAATGAAATTGATGCTGGGCAATTTCTATACTATTCTCTAAATTTCCTCAAAGTTTGGGTCGAATCGAACGCCCAGTTTTCGAACTGTAGGCGTGTCAAATAATAAATTTCCTCATCCAAAAGCGGAAGTTTTCTTTTTTTTTTTTTTGTTTGTGTAATGGATATAATTTGACATAATTCATAAATACTTGATTATCTGTTTACCGATCCCTAACATCCCTCCAAATTCGAGCCAGATCGAACGGGCGGTTTTGGAGATAAACACGTATCAAGGAAAACACGTTTGCGCATATATAAGAGAAAGTAATGGACAGAATTCAATCAAATTGACACTACACTCATTTTTTTTCACAAATAACTAGGTTTTATCCAACTTTGAGCCAAAATGAGCCAACGAGCTTTTTCTGAAATATTGGTATAAAAAAAAAATACGTTTGTGCGTGCGTAAGTAGTGCTGGCACAATCCCTGAAAATTTCATGAACATTGGATGAACGGTACTGGGTGATATGCCCTAAAAAAACAACAAAAAAAAACCGCCGATTTCGAAAATAAACCTAAGTCCGTGGTACAGACAATTTTTTTTATTAAATTATTAACTTCGCCTAAAACTTCGTGAATAGCTTCATCTCATCGTAACCTACAAATATTTTATTTACTAGAATCTTGGAATTGGGGCGTTTTCAATCTGGAGATCGGCAGATTTTCACTATTTAATGAGATACTAAAAACTTTTTAATACCCATTTCATTTTCGCTCGAATCGTAAGATAATATGATCACAAAATCGTAGAAAAGGTGGCCTTTCAAAATATTGGGCTGTTTGGCCAATTGGTTATAACCTCGTTATTTTAACATTTTGGGATTGGAGCTGATGCCAAACGGACCAATATTTTTGTAGACCACTCTTTTTTTCGACTTGGTGATCATATTATCTTATGATTCGAGTGGAAAGCAAATAGGTATTTATGAGTTTTTAGTAATTAATATTAGATTCATTTTGGAATTAAGCGGCTCAATTGAGGGAATATATACACTGAAATTATAACGAGGTTACGTCAAACGGATACATCAACACCAAAAGCCGATGAAATTGCTCAGCCATCGGAGATTCCATCAATGAATAAAGGAACGGACTGATACGGCTGGCAATCGTGGGAATAGACTCGAGCTCGCTGTAATTTCACACCTCCCTGCTCATCGACTTCCTTCTCTACCTCTGATTCCAGCCCCGGTCGCCTTTGTACTCAACTGTTGGGTGTCCGCTTCAAGCTAAGAGATTCCAGATAGTCCACTTTAAAAAAACTAGCAAACAATGCTATCTCCATGCTAATCGATAGCTTCCCTACCTGTACCTGTAAATATTGCTTCCTTACTTCATTGTAGGTGGATAAGCCGCTTAGAAAAACGAGTTTCCTATTCGGTATTGTCAACAAGTAATCAATTCTTCAGAAGAAACGTCCAAAAATGGAGATTTTCTCTATTACATGGAAAATCATTTGGCATAAGAACATTCGAAAACTGATAGTATTAGTCCAGTCAAATTAGACATGTTGCCTTGGAAAAAATCGGATAATTCAAATTTCTTTTTTATATTTTTAGGTATGTAGTAAATATAAAAAATCCTAGATTTCCCCTTAGAAAGCCTTGTGGGTTCGCTGCAGTGCTCCAAAAACCATTGAACATAGATAAAAAATATTTATATTAAGTTATCTTCTTATTTTTCATTTTTTATTAGGAAGCCTACGTTTATAATTTTTTCATATTTAAGGCAATAATACTTCCAATGTTCATCAAATTTATTTATTACATTTGTTGTCTCTTACGTTTCGGGACAATTTTCCCATCATCAGAGCAATCTTTATCTTTACTGAAATTATGCACATTTTATATTAACTTTTATTTAACAATATCATTCTACTTTATCTATTTTACAATTATTTACCTTTCTTTTTTTGATGTGGCACCATTTGTCAAAAATCAAATATTTGTCACATTTTTTAAAACTATTTTTTGGTGTTACACATCTTTATATTTTCATTGATACAGTAATCAACATCTGGCTATCTTTAGTTTTATTTCTGTACTTTGTACCTGCCCTCTTATTTCTTATTATGGCTGTTTGTTGTGTTTTTTTGGCTATTGTTGTTTTTTTTGAATTTTAATATTGGATATTATGTCCGAATAGTGTGTGCATAAATGTTTTGTATCTGTTTCATAGTTTACTGTTCTATTATTGTTTTTTGTTATATGTATAGCTTCGAGCAGTTTTCTATTATTTGTTTTAGGTTCTATTGCCAGTATTTCTGGGTTTTTGAAGTCAAAAGTGTGTAGTGATTTAATACTATGGTTTGCTAGGGCTGTTATGTTAATGTTTTTACTATTTTTGTAGTTTGATGTATGTTGTGCTATTCTGGTTTTTAGTTTTTTTGAAGTTTCACCTATATATATATTTGTTGGCAGTCTAATTTATAAACTAAATTTTTCATGTCCAGTGGTTCTACCTTGTCTTTTGTGTTTGTCAAGTATTTACTTAATTTTTTGTCGTTATATATGCCAAACTGTATTTCCAGTAGGTCATAGTTTATGAATACTTTTTTAATTTGTTTTGTAAGTATGTTATTTTGTTAAATATTCTTTTATTGTGCATCTTTCTTATTTTTGGATTATTGTTTCAGGTACACACTATTCGGACATAATATCCAATATTTAAATTTAAAAAAAAACAACAATAGCAAAAAAAAAACACAACAACCAACCATAATAAGAAATAAGAGGACAGGTACAAAGTACAGAAATAAAACTAAAGATAGCTAGATGTTGATTAGTGTACCAATGAATATATGAAGATGTGTAACACCAAAAAATGTGACAAATATTTGATTTTTGACAAATGGTGCCACATCAAAAAAAGAAGGTTAATATAATAAGTTGATATTGTTAAATAAAAGTTAATATAAAATGTGTATAATTTCAGTAAAAATAATGATTGCTCTGATGATGGGAAAATTGTCCCGAAACGTAAGAAACAACAAATGTAATAAATAAATTTGATGAAAATTGGAAGTATTATTGTCTTAAATATGAAAAAAATTATATTCAATTTTAACAAACTTGAAAGTTGCAAACATTTTTGTGCATAACACGGTTTTTCTAAGCCCAACAGGAAGCGAAACATCGAGCTTTAAAAATTTTCTCATTTCTCCACAATACTACGGTTTAACTTTTGAGCGGATGAATTCTGTAACTCCATTCTAAATCTGTTTCAGGGAATTAGGAGGTTTTTCTTGAAGATAATGAGCCAATGATTGGAACGGTAGACGGTATTTGGTAAGTGAATTTTGAAAAGTATGTTGCATGGTGGGCCAGACCTCCCTACCGTGTACCCTCGTCCCACATCTCTATAAATTGCATATAGTTGTGTTTCTTGTAACTATTTATAAAAAAAACAAAACAACAATGGTCTCAATAAAAAATTGGCCGCCCTGACCCAAAATGGCGTTTAAATGATAGATTGACGTCTTTGACTTTAGTTAGCTTTTCTGTCACTGAGATTTGGCACTTTGCTTAATTTCGTCATAATTAGCCTTGTATTAAAGCTTAATAGTTAATGAATAATAAAATATTAAAAAATAATTGGCCTTGGCAATAAATAAAACACAGTAAAATCAAATTTTTCAATTCGTTCAAACTAAAGTTGAAAATTAAGCGTCTTTTGTAAATAAACCGCCAACAATAATGAAAAACGCCCTGAAATAAGACATCTAGAAAATAAATTTTTCTTTCTAAAACATTACTCTTGAATATATTGAAATATCTGAAGCAGTTATTTAGAAAATACACTTAATTGGCGAAAATGCGGCACTAAATGGCTAGGCGTCCTCTGCCACGTCATTTAGTACTCATAAATGTTTAAGTTAGAGTATGCTGTTATGATTGAATTAGTTCTCTTCCTGTTGGGTTTAGACAAAAATGTTAGGTAATTTTAAGCTGTTTAAGATTGAATATAACCATTTTTTTATCTATGTCACTTTAAAAAGGAGATATTTAGAGTAAACCAAGAAAAGTTCGAAATTTCAATGGTTTTTGGAGCACTACAGTGAACCCTAGGCTTTCAAGGAGAAAAACTTGGATTTTTTTAGTCAATGCATACATATGGAAATATAAAACAGAAATTTGAATTACCCGACCTTTTGCAAGGTACCTTTTATGTTTCTTCATATTTGTAATGCTGCTTTGTCGGAACGAACGCTGTTCTCGCCTCTCATGTGTGCCTAACTTATTTAACTTTATAATTATTTAAAATTAAAAAGTATTGACTTATAAGCAAATAAAAATATCCTAGTTATTGTAAAATTTTAAAATGAATTTATATTGAAATTTAAATTATTAAAAAAAAAGTTTTTATAATTAAAACGAAAAAACTTTTTATTCATTAGAAAAAATGAAAACCATTAATCAAATTAAATCAAGAAACATTTACTAATATCCAATAAGAAAATTTGTGTGTGTGTAATGAGAACAGTTCGCTGCTGTAAACTGAAGATCCTTAAAACCTCACTCTCACATAAACATAATATAATTGATAAGTAATACAACTTTTAATGTATTTGGTGATCATATACATTTTAATACTTAAATAAAAATAAATAAAAGTAATTGTATTCAATAATTATGAAATATTTAACTATTGTTTCTAATTCATTATAGATTTATTTATCAATAAGATTGTAATCAGCTAAACGAATCTAATCATTTTATAAACGGTTTGATTGAGAATAGATTGAAATATAATTTTACAGCATTAAAAAAAAAATGAAAATAAAAATAAACTTAAATTTTAACATTAATTTTAAAAATGATCAATAAATCTAAGAATTGTTAAAAGGTGGTCATCGATGTACATATATAAAATATATTACATGCGCATGCTACGTGCAACAAATACTGCCCACCCACTATGGAATAAATGACTTACCTATCTTATGGCAGTGAAATATCTTAATTATAAAAAATTTATTATTTAATTTAAAATTTGTAATTATTGTATTTACCTAATAATGAATTTAACTTTAAACTATCAAATAATTGTAATGTGTATTATACAAATATTTAAAGAAATTAAAGCCTTAAACAGTACACAGATAGAATGCATATATAGTTTGTAATTGAATAAAAATCTTCAGGCAACAATGATCATGAACATTCAAATTTTCACGGAAAAAACACATGCGCATACAATGTCCAAAGTGGGCAATGACCATGGTCAAGATCAAACATAATTTTATAGAGATGAAATTAAATCATTACAATAAACATGTAATGTAAGATAAATAAAACAGTATGGATCATATGATTGAAAAAAGTAATTTACAAAAAGACCATAGTGCGTGCTTAGAACTTGTTCCACTAACCTCGCGGCACACGAGGGCTGCTTGTGGAGTCTTGAAGATCTAATGGAAGTTCTCAGCCCTGTATCACAAATAAATATGTAGTAATAATAATAATAAGGCTTAGCGAACCAGAAGGTTCGATGCCGACACCACCAATCGCTTGTTACACACCTCCCTCCACCGTTCGCCGTCCAAACCCAGTCCCTTCAGATCGGCTTTAATGCAATCTTCCCACCTTCGCTTCGGTCTACCCCTCGGACGCTTACCATTCGGCACAGCAAATATTAACCTTTTAGGAATTCTCTCGTTACTAAGCCCAACAAGTTTACAAGCCCATTTGATTCGCCGCGATGAAATTAACTCAATTATATTATCCGGATACAGCTCACGCAATTCGGCGTTGTGTAACCGTCTGAACTCTCCGGTTAACTCATCCTTCTTCGATCCGAATATTCTACGCAATACTTTATTTTCAAAAACCTTAAGACGCTGCTCATCCCTTAATGTAAGCGGCCAAGTTTCGCATCCATAAAGAACTGTAGGCAAGATAATTGTTTTATAGATTCTAATTTTTAAGTTTCGGGACAAGAGGCGCGAACTAAGTAGTTTTGTCACAGAAAAATAACAAGCATTCCCCGCCTTCAGTCTAACCTTAATCTCTTCTTCAATTTCGTTTTTTCTAGTTATCGTAGAACCTAGATACCTAAATTTATCTACCTGTTCAAACATATTACCATCTATATCGATATCACCAGTAGTATCGCCATTTTTGCAGCTAACCATATATTTTGTTTTATCCACGTTTATTTCGAGTCCTAGTTCTTTACCGGCTTTCATTAACGTTGTCGTATTTAGTTTTATAGTTTCAACGTCTTCGCTTAACAGTACCAGATCATCAGCATAGCCCAGCACGGATGTTGTCCCGCCCAGATCCAACCCTTTCTCGGTTCGCATTACCTCCCTAATGGCATGTTCTAATGCCAAATTGAACAGGACAGGCGAAAGAGAATCCCCCTGTTTTAAGCCCGAACGAACCTCAAATTTTTCGGACAAATTATTACCGATTCTAACTTTATTGAGTGTCTCCGTCAAGCACATCCTGACTAGATTTACTAGTTTTTTTGGAATCCCCTGCTCGATTAGAATATTATACAGTTTCTGGCGGTCAATAGAATCGTAAGCCTTTTTAAAATCTATATACAGCTGGTGAACAATACCGTTATACTCCAATTTTTTCTCTAATATTTGCCGTAAAGAAAATATTTGATCAATTGTCGAACGATTCCGTCTAAATCCGCATTGGTAGTCTCCGATAATTTCCTCGGCGTATTCCGTGATTCGACTGGTTAAGATTAAAGTGAATATTTTATAACATACCGGAAGGAGTGAAATTCCTCGATAGTTATTACAATCCGTCCTCGGACCCTTTTTGTGAATCGGAATAAGAATAGATTCTTTCCATTCTTCAGGTAATTTCTCGTTCACCCAGATCTTTTTAACCAACCGATGTATTTTAGAAACTCCAGCTTCCCCGCATGCCTTAATTAGTTCAGTAGGAATATTATCGATTCCCGCTGCTTTATATGATTTTAATTTTCCGATAGCTACTTCAACTTCCTCTTTACTTGGTCCTTCTATTAACGGTTCAGCACTCTGGTACTCAGAAGGAGGACACAGATCATAATTTCCCGTATTTAAAATATTGTCAAAGTGGTCCTTAAACTTATTCAATATGTCAACCGGATCGGTCAGAATATTGTTATTATCATCCCTAATTCCAGACGTTACGGGCCCTACATATTTACGTGATCTGTTTATACCTTTGTACATGTCTCTTACGTTATTTTCGATTCTATTAGTTTCTATTTCAATTATTTTATTTTTAAGATACTCCCTTTTTTTATTTTTGAGCAATTTTGTCGTT
Organism: Nezara viridula; assembly: GCA_928085145.1. Taxonomy (NCBI): domain Eukaryota; kingdom Metazoa; phylum Arthropoda; class Insecta; order Hemiptera; family Pentatomidae; genus Nezara; species Nezara viridula. The sequence goes on from OV725077.1 coordinate 20,597,413, forward strand.
TCGTTCTTTGAGATTCGGAAGTATTCCAGATTGTCTTCGCTAGGATTATTTAGAGCTTTTAATTTAGCGGCTTTTCTTTTTTCACACATGTTTAAGCAATCTTCATCAAACCACGGTTTGTTATTCTTATTTTCCTTTTTTCCTAGACACGAGTTACCGACCGCTTTAATATTATCTCTGATCTCTATCCATAACTTGTCAATATCCTCGTGGTCCTCGTCAGGAAGCTCTAAAGCTTCAAACCTATTCTTAACATCTAGCTCGAATTGGTTTCTAATTGATGGATTTTTTAATTTTTCCAAATTAAAATTCTCAAAATCGAAACGGTTTTCTTTTCTCTTTTTTATATTAAGTTTTTGTCGAAGTTTCGCGATTACTAATTCATGATCCGACCCACATTCTGCTCCGCGATAAGACCGTACATTGATTATACTGCTTTGCCAGCTGTGTTGTATCAAGACATGATCGATTTGATTTCGTGTTTGCGAATCCGGCGATGTCCAAGTATATTTATGAATATCCTTACGTTTAAACGTCGTACTTTTAATTACCAGGTTTTTCGAGATGGCAAAGTTTATCAGACGGATCCCATTATCATTACTATATTCGTGCAAACTTTCTTTACCAATCGTCGGAATATAAACTTCTTCCCTTCCTACCTTTGCGTTCGCGTCACCTACAATTATTTTCATGTAGTTTCGCGGTAGTTTATCATAAACCCATTCGAGTTTATCGTAAAATTCACTTTTGACTTCATCGTCACTGTCTTCGGTCGGACAATGTATGTTTATTAATGCGATTTTAAACCAACGTCCCTGAAATGTAGCTACCGAAATTCTATCACTAAAGAATTGTACGTCCCTCAAAGCGGATAGTAACCTACTCCTAATTAGAAACCCGGTACCTAAACAATGATTCCCGCTTCCTCCGTACCAAATAGTGTACTTTCCTTCCCTCATCGAGCCCTCCCCTGGCCAGCGAACCTCTTGCAGAGCCACGACATCCAAATTGTACCCATTTACCTCATTCGCGACCGATTTTAGCCCCCCTGCTGTGTTTAAACTCCTTACGTTCCACGTACCAATATTCAAATCCCTATATTTCAACTTGCACCATGAATCCCCTAAAGCAGTCCCCACCCGGAGACCCGAACGGGGGACTAGTAATAAATATGTAGTATTAAATATTAATATATTTAATATAAAATATTAAAATAAAATGAAAAAAATAAGTTATAGGTAGTTTAATTTATATAAACATCCAAGTTACTTTCTTTTCTAGCCAATTCTTCATCTAATTCATATACCTCTATGTCGAGGTGTTGAATATTCAGTAAATATTAATGAAGCTTTTAACGAAAGATCATTTTCAATACTTAAGGTTACTTCATCACTCAAGGTTAGTTCAGGTTCATTCAGACTAAGGAACCTAAGTTTTTTAAGTACTAAAATGTATATTCTATTACAACTGATTTTTACCTCGCTGCCGCAATGATGAGGTTGGTCACGGAGACTGCGTGGAATCGGATGACCTACAAGCTTCAGAAAGATCGCAGCAGTTTTATGCCGATGTTTCTTAAACCTGTAATGAAAAAAAAAATTAAATATAATAATATCTTTGTTTGCTTGTACTATTTTATTTATATTATATTGTTATTATATATATTATTCATGGAGCCGTGGTAGCCGTACGAGCTAAGCAGTTTGAAATAGGTAATCAAAGTTAGGCAACGAGGTGGATGGGTGATTGCGTGACCGTCCGCCTGGAAAGCCATGCTGCTCGAGTCCCTCTCCCCCTGGGTATGTGATGCCCGTCAGGCTACTGGAGGCAACTCACACCGACCGGGCGTAGGAATGAATACACTACCCAGTGTAGTTAAATCGGGAATCGGGATGTGGTTTACCAGGATGTTGTAGCACTGGAACCATGTTACGGCCATGATGTTATGGCTCAAAAATCGACCTGATCGCAGGCGAAGGTTTGATTGTAAATTACCAAAGTGTATGTGTTCTGAGTCTGCCGTTCCAGAGCCGCTGCTTTTAAAAATGACGGCTGACTTAAAGAATATTTGGCCAATAATTTGAGGATCGAAACAGGAAATCCATTGCGAAAAATATGAGAAAACTTTTTATTTTTTTAACTTGTACATGTGGGTTTAGACATTTAAAAAACAAAATTACTAATGCGGGCCACCAAGTGAAAACTTTTTTCAGCCAAAAAAGCGATATGTTTTTTTCGACCTTATTTTGTTCTTTCACATACAAAACCTAAAAGATGCATCAAAGCGAAAAATGTATTCTTTAATAAATTAAAGAACGTTAATTTTGCGTCAAACGAGTCCATAAGCTTTATAATTTGGTTACGCTGTAAGGTATAAAACCACGATCAACCAACGCTGATTTTTACCAAATTTATCAAAAACAGAAATATATCGAAAAAATCTTTTTTGGCTGTAAATATTTTCCCTTGGTGGACCGCATTAGTAATTTTGTTTTTTACATGTCTAAACCCATATGTACAAGTTAAAAAAAAAAACTTTTCTCATATTTTTTCGCACCCCGTTTAGTAAGTATTGCCAATTGGTAAAAAAAGACCAACAGTTTTTCAGAACAAAAAAAATATTATTTTATCCCGACCTTTATAATTGAAATTAATATATGTTAACAAATATTTAGTGATTTTGTATTTTATTTATCTATTGAATATAACAATATTCTGTCACTTGGACATTGGTTGTAGTAAGGTATGATCACAATTTAGTGATTAATACTTTAGGGCGAAACATCTCAAATAGTACATATGGGTTTATCATATTTAACCTTGGTTATGCAGTTTTCATAAATATGTCAGATTCATTCGTTAAGAACCCCCAATATTCGATATAACAATATAATATAATCCATAAAGCCTATAAAGACCTCCGTGTGGGGCTTTCATATTGTTAGTTTTTATGTTAAATCCATAATTTTTTAAACAGATTTTCTCATGTGTAATATAAAACTGTAACCTCTTTGTATATTCAATTATAATATAATCGATTACCTATGTTAATCGGATTAAGATAAGACAGTTGTTGTATTTGTAATGAATAATAAAGCACAGCTAAATTCGTTCTAAAAGTATTTTTATTTAATTAATCATACATAGTACACGCGAAATGTTGAGGATTTACTATTATAAACCTAATAATATGCAATATTTACTTACGTTAAATTATTTTTTCGACTAGTTTCGGGATGACTTTTTCTAATAAAACTCAAAATTGTTCAAAAAGATCCATTTTTCCCATAATTATTAGTAGTGTGATGCTATACACAGTATATTGGAACGAATTTTAAATAATACACTAATTTTACCTTTAATAAACCTAAACAAAGGAATTTAATCACATTTATAGCACTTCTCACAAACTTAAACTAAAATAAACAGGTGCAGAGCGAACGGCACCAAAGCTATACTAATTAATATAGAGACAGATGTGCACTGTTGATCTGAGACAAATGCCAACTTAATCAGAAGAATACTGCAATCTGATTGGCCGAGAGTTAGCGCCAATTCTGATCTAGACGCAGTCAGTGAAATATTGAAGTTACTACGGTTTATAACGAAGATCAGTTTGAACATATTTTACAGGTATTTTATTATTATTAATGTTATTATTTATTCAAATAACTCACGTGTGAACACTTAATGTGTATAATCCTAAATTATAATGGAAATAGTTATTATTTATGTACCATTTAAAAAAAAAAAATGATATATCAGTTAACATTAAACAATGTATATATAATGCCTATAAAAATATTTATACTATGTTTTAACGTATTTAAAAAATATATTAAAATAATTAAATCATTAATACGTGGTTAGGTTATAAGAAGTTATAATTATTTAAAAGTTTTTGATTTTTGAAGATTTATAAAATATTTCTGCCTCATAACTAATTGTATTAGGAATGAATTAATTTGACTTTTCAGTATTTTTTTAAAACATTTTATAAATATTTTGGTATCAGTATAAAATATGACAGAGTAATGCATTATTATAATTATTGAAAATTTAATTTAATTGTTTGTCTGTTTTGAAACTATATCTTCATTTTAAAGATATTTGAAATATTTAAAAAATCTTTTCCAAATGTAAAATTATCTAATATTTCAACGGATTACAAAATAATATAATATATTATTAAATAATATTTAATTAAAACACGGATACATAGTTATTTTGTAATAAGATATAATTGCTTAAATATTTCAGATGTTTAAGTAACCACATGAAATTTCTTATTGAGTATTGATTTATGTTATACAAATTTTATTCTTCATTTTTTTTTTTTTAACAGTTATATGGTTTAAATATAATTCAATAGGAAATTATAGAAAATATACTTTAATATTGTCATACTTATCAACATAAATATATAATTGATTATTGATTAAATACTTATTATTTAAAGATAAGAACTTTCATAATTGTATGTTTCGATTTATATAGATAAAATATTTTGAGTATTAAAATAAAATTTACAGAAATTTCGAATTTTAAATCAAGTTAACTGAGAAATTAAAGCACTAGTTCCCTTTCCTTTACTTTATCCAAAAAGGTGGTTTCAAGATCACCAAGAGCACGCTTATGATTTCCGATGAACGCCGAAAGTAGCCGAACATAGACAATCTTGCATCCGAAAGAGCTGCCTTTACTTACATGTGTTGTTTAGGTTATGCTCCCACTTTTACCAATATTTGAAATAATATTATACATTTAATATATACTATAAAAAAAAAAAGTTGATATAGCACGTTTGCCTCCAATATAAAATGCTAGAATAGGGGAAAATAGAGATCAAATACATCCAATAATTAATATAGGCTAAATTTAATAAGCCTATTAAAATTAAATTTAAATTCTCCTCTGAAAGATGTGGAGAAATATAAAACGTATTATGATACACATAATATGAAACACAAACAATTTCTATCGTTGCAAAAATTTATAGCGAATTAATTATTGTTATTCTTAGTTATAATCCGATTAGCAGACCGCTAATATTTTAATTATTTTAATATTTTAACAACTAGTTTCGAAATTATTTATAAATTAAATTAATGCTGTAATTGTAAAGCTATATTAAAAAATAAAAATAAATAGGATTATGTCATTGATAATTCATTAATATTTATACTTGTTAAACGGAAATTTTAATAAACATTGCATATATAAAAATACATTTTTATACACTTATATGCCTTAGATAAGACTGTATATAGAATCGCGTGCACACATTTGTTGGATAAATACTATTTTTTTTTTTATTTCATAATGATATTTATAACTGTATTAAAGAAATACATTTAGTAAATTTGAACATATGGATATAATGACGTGAAAACACTTGTTGAGAAACTACCCAATGGTAGCACCACTAGCGGATTCAGGATTTAATTTTTGGGGGGGGCTTCAGCCCGAAGGATTTGTTTTCATTTATATAACGATAATTAATTTAAAAAATGAAAAGAAAGAAACTAACTACCCATATGACATGGCGTCTTAATTATTCTTGAAGTTCTATTAAATATAATCACACGAGCATTAATAATTTAAGAGATAGTTTTTAACATTTTTTTCTATAAAACTTTATAGGTTATATTTTACAATTTTTTGGGGGGAGGGCTTCAGCCCGAAAGGCTCCCCCCCGTAAAGCCGGCTGTGGGTAGCACTCTAATGATATGTCATCATTATGAGATCACAGGGCCATCTTCTTTTCAGACGCCTCGGAGGGTTATCAGGAATTGAAGAGGAAACAAGGTTAGAAACGAGAGGGTTGGGATGATTCTGAAGTTTATTATGGAAAGATAGGTATCTAGATTGGGTCAGATCTGAAACATAAGAAACATTAAGTTCATTATGGATGGATTTATTTTTGACAAAGTAGGGAGCATTGAGGATTTTACGAAGGATTTTGGATTGTAAGGTTTGGATGCGAGAGGGATTCGATGGTTTAGTGAAGCCCCAGAGCTCAATTCCGTAAGTTCAAATAGGCCTTATTATAGTCTTTTGTAATCAATTGTAAGGTTAGAGCGTTTGTCTAGTAAGTGCTGAAGTAATCGGAAACGTCGAGTGGTTTCTTTTTGTTTCAGTCTGGTATGAGGATAAATACATACTTATATTTATTACCTTTTTCAAAAACATCCAATTCAGCAATATATATAGCATATAGTATCATTTCGATGGTAATAAAGCACAATAAAGCACTAATTTCGAAATGAATTCTGTATCAGAAACAAATCTCTTTTGATTATTAAAAAAAAAAAAAAACTATCACTGTTAAAATATTTTAAAACAATATAACTGAAAAAGATAATGTTAACAGAACCGAGGACAGGACAAGACTGAAATTATTTCAGAGACAGAGAGTGTAAACATTGCTAGAGGTAATTAGATTGTTAGGATGGCGACTCTGAGGGCGGATATTAAGTTAAAGAAAGAGCTTGATATTTTGTTATTTTCTTATTTGAAATATTACTTGGTCTATATGTCCATTTAGGAACGTTATTATTTTATCAATTTCACTCTGAAGTAGTTATAAATAATGATAGAAATATTGACAAATAAACGATATATATATATTATGACCAAAAATAAAAGAATAAATAAAAAAGCTAATAAATAAGTTTTATTAAATATAATTTTCCATAGGAATTTTTATTTGTTGGGCGCCTGGCTTTACCAGCCTTTTATCTCTAACAAGATAAATATATAGGATGTAAGTTACTTACCCATTATTTGGCCATGATTAATCATTTATTCTACCATGCTAGCTCAGGTGAGAAGGGGTTAGATTGGATATTTTTATAAAGCAACAAAAAAGGTTAACAGATCTATTTACAGAAAGAAATATTTACAGAATTAATATTATGTACAAAAAAAGAAATCAAATACAAGGAAAAAGAGAGATATTGCTAATTTTTATTTATTTTTTTTATTTTTGTTATTTTAAATTTGCCACTGCGTTGGAACGCATCAAGCAAATGTGTTGGCATTAATTATATCTTCTTGAATTCCTGATATCTTCTTAACTTTTCAGCAGATCTCTAGGCCACTGCCTTTTTAGTCGTCGTTGAGGCTCACCAGGTAACAGGGAGGAAGATAGAGATAGAACGAGTGGATTTGGATGATTGAGAGTAGAAGAGTGAAATGTTGTGTACTTGTTGTGTATGTAGGATTTTACTTTTGGTATGTCCATGTCTTTGTGTATGGTGTGATTTGAAATAAACCAAGGAGCATTGACAATTTTACGGAGTATTTTGAATTGTGTGGTTTGAATTTTGTTGATGTGTGTGTGTTTTGCGGAACCTCAAAGTTCTGCTCCGTATGTCCAAATAGGTCTTAATACAGTGGTGTAGATCTGTAGTCTAAAAGATGTGACAGTTGTTTGTATCGTCTGGTCAGTTCTTGTTTTTTTTTAATTTAGTGTGAATGTTCCAGGTGAGTTTTTTGTCCAAGTATAGTCCGAGATACCGTACATGTGTTTTTGAGGGAACTGGCATATTGTCCATTGTCACAGCAGGACACGAGATCTTCCTCAGGGAGAAGCTAACACGAGATGAATTGCTGGCATTGTTTTTAACTCTCCATTTGTGAAACCATTTTTCAAGGTCTTGGAAGTGATTTTGAAGGGCTATTGAAGCGATAGTGGGATTTTTGTGAGAAGAATGTATTGCCGTATCGTCAGCAAAGCTATGAAGAATGGTGCTAGGGTGCTCAGGGATATCAGATGTGTAGATAGAAAATAGAAGAGGGCTTAAAATTTATTTTTTACTTGCTTAATCATAACATTAATTTATTGTGATAGTAACACATATAAATTAAACATTTTGAATGACTTGTATTACTTATAAATACTTTTAAGTGGCTTAAGCTGGATTTTTAATTGAAATTGAAATTGAAATTTTGTTTGTATTAATAAATGAGGATTTTTTAATCGTGATTTCCTCTTTATTTATTTCAGTTATTTTTTATTTAATTATATGTTTTACTCAAATGTTTAATGGCTATGGTCGAATTTCGACCACTGGGCGAACACTAGTATTAAGAATTGGTTAACCGATCCGTCAATTATAATTAATAATAAATAATAATTTATTTGGATTTTTTAAGAGTGCCTTATTTCTAAAACGCATAGAAACATTTTTGTTTCTTTCTCAGATAGTTTAAACGTAATAATTCATTGGGTGTTGCAATTAACATCTTCCAAAACGAATAAAAAGTTAAATAAATAATAATAAAATGCATTGGTCCATAACTATGATGTGAAGACGAAGTAAAATTTTCGAACTTGCACAGACATGTAGAGTACAAAGTTTAAAAAAGGATTTCTCAGAGAATATTTAAATTTGCATTTATTCTCTCTTCTAATTGATCATAGAAGGATTGTTAAATAATTAGGTACATTATATTAGTTTTGGTTTATTATTTCCAATAAATTCAAAAACTTAACCTCATCTCAAAATTTGAGTTTTCACGTTTCAGGATGCATAGATTTCGAAAAAAGAGTAAAAATTTTTTTGTCCGTCCGCCGTACGCCGTTCGGTCATTTTCTCCGAAACTACTGGACCGATTTTTTCAAATTTGGACATAAAATCAGAGGTCACCCGAGGATGATCCTCCTTCATCTACATTACTATCCGCCTTTTACTTTCAAAATGGCGGCCGAAAAACCTGCGTTGCTATAGTCTTTAGCTCCTAAAAAAATTTACCAACATACTTCAACGAAAAGAAGCTGGAATAAAAGTTACAAGGGATGGTAAAATTAAATTCCAAATAACTCAAAAAATTTACAATTTTTTTTCGATATTTTTTATATGTTTTTTTTAAAAGTTTACGAAATTTCCTAAAAAAAAAAGTCGTTAAAATCGGATAATTACTAGCAAAGATATCGCCTCCAGTTTTTTTTATACGTAATACTCCAAATGGTATATTCCTTGTTTGGTTTTTAAATTTTGATTGTGTTACTGAAGTAGTCATCTTTTTTCTCTCATTCACCCCTTTCTGAAACCAGAATATGAACCCGTAATCTTACATTGGAAATTGAATAGCTGTAACTTCGTTAATAGTTGTCCAAAATTAACGATTTCGATATAGTTTGGTTGGTAATTAAATTACCTTTCAGCAGTTTTATTATAAACTTTACCGTATAATATATACTTAATGAGTTAGGTCCCATAACATTTTTCTTTTCTTTATAACTTTTTTTCCTGAATTTTCTCGAGAATTTAGTCCATATACGAAAATTGAAAGGACAATTATTAAAACATTATAGGTAAGTTCCATCAAAATCGTTAGAGCCGTTTTCGCGCTACAGTCTACAGAAAAACATTTTTTTAATTTATTGCGCGCAAGCTATTGCGCATGGAGCACTGAATTTCCGTCATAGGCATCAGTAGTCAAAATCCTACAAAATAAAAAAGAAGCCACAAAATCGGTTCAGTAGTTCCCCAGAAAATCTTGTCAGAGACAGACAGACCAATGACTAAGAATGTGTTTTTCTGACTCTGAAACGTATAGATCTGTCGAAAACCGCATATCGGAAATTTGACCCAATACTTTCCTTACCTAGTATAGGTAGGAAAGTAAAATAAAATCATTTAGTAACATTTTAGAAAATTAAATTAGTGAATAGTTAAAGGAATGCTTTCTCTGAGAAATCACATTATATACTTAAAATTAGTGTAATAACTTTTGACCTATCGATGTTGTACTTGACTGCATTTTGGTAAATTTCTCAAGGGAAAATAATAAGAATTTAAATACATCCAAAAAGTTATAGAATAATTTTTATTATTTTGTACGATCTTTACGTATCATAATTATATTTATATAATTTCAGATCTCTATTTGTAGATAGAGCTCAGAGACTGGAGTTATGTGATTCAAATAAACTGGCAGAATCATGACATTTGTATTGTTTATAGCCGACATAATAAATAGGCTTCGTATTATTTTGACAGTATTAATTTTTGAATTGAAAAATATGACCGAAATTTCACAAATAGGTTATTTAACGTTCCGCAATGGACCGTTATGCTAAACAAGAATTTTTTAAAAAGTAGAACGGTAAATAAAAGTTGAGTGATACGCGCACCAAATTTTTTGTTTTATCTACGCTTCTTTTCTTAAAAAAAAACAAAAACAAAAAAAAAACAGATGACTATAGCTGAAGATTGTATCACGCGTCAAGAATTTGTCAATCCCTTTGGTTTATTGAGGAATAAAATCCACTTAAATTAATTAAATTTAGTAACAAAAACACAAATCTAAAGAAACAACCGATTTAGACATTTGTGTTTCCCATAGTTTGTGCAATGTCTAGTTTGTACAAATTTCTGATACAAAACTAACTCCAACTAATTTCCCTTGTTTGGAGCTACATCCTTTTTTCAGCAAATCCTTTAATTAATAACAAATACATTTGAATTAAGAAAGAAAAATCTTTATATATGTAGTGAATAAATTATTGATTACTTGATCACGGCCATATCAAGAAGGCAGCTGTAACTATAGCAATATAATTAACCTGCTAACAATATATATAAATAAAACTAGGTTTGGATGTAACAATGGTTGAGTGTAGTGACCTGGATATGTCGATAAGCTCTCATGGAGAAGATGGAAGCCATAGTGTTGGTCTATTGGTCGCTGGTAGTCTGCCCACGGTGCCTCTGTGAGCGAGGTCAGTTTTAAATTTCATTTAATGTTTGGGTTATATCCATTACAGCAAAATGTAGAAAATGGCGGTAATCATAATAATATTTATTTAAAACTTTCAAGTTATTCTATTCGAAAACTCTTTAAAGAATGTAATAATCTAGGCATTAAAAATGTTCGTTATAACTTGTGTCACTACCGACCGTTAATAAAGAATCTATGGAGCTATGAAAATAGTAAATCTGATATAATTTTTACTTCAAAAACTCGAGGTTGATTTGCCGAATATCGATAGAAATATTGACCCATAACTATCGATATCTGCAATATAACTATTTTTGAAAAAAAAAACAGTAACTTTAAAATACGAAAATTAATATAAATATTGATTCTCGAGCTCATAGGTGTATAAAAAAAAATATGTTATTTTCCTCTTTAAATTAACTAATAAAAATGTCAACTCTTCTACCCTCATTAGTAAAATTAATTTCTTGGTTCCTATCCTATTGGATGGCTTCGTCATCCTCAGTTTTTTTTTTCCATTCCATCAGCTTTGTTCGGATTCAGCGAAATGCTAATTTATTTGCACCCTTCATAGATTTCTTTGACAATTCGTGGCCTTTTGAAAAGATTGAAATCCGTTTGAAAAGTTTCTAACTAACGAATTTGGGCAAATTGAGTTTCCATTCAGAAAAACTCACAACATAATTATCTATGTTCCAAATGAATGAAATTTAGAGCAGGTCTTATGGTTTATGACCTACCTTAAAGTTTATAACCTACGTGCTCTATTCAATTCAATATGAGAACATGTAAGATGAGTATATTTTTTTTTCTAACGATCCGATTCATAAATGGATACAGTTTTTTTCTCAAAACGATAGTTATAATTTTTAATTAAAATATCGTAGAGACGATATCGAAAGTCGATTATTGAAATAAATGTAAAATATCGAATTTCGGGAAAATTGTTGTTATTTAGATATTAAAGACTATCGATGCGATTTATTATGAAGCGGGTCTCTTTCTCACTTAACAAATTTTTATTCTATTAACTTCTATTTTTAAGTTATCGCAAGCATTTTTTTTTTTTTTTCACATCTCAAAAACTAAGTTTCATTCATGTCTGTAATTTATACGAAATTGAACAAATATGGAGCCAAAAATAAATCTGATTATTTTAACAATATATTGTCGGATTATTGCAAAATGTTACTAAGTGCCTTTTTGGATTTAGGTTAACATTCAAATATATTTTTGTGAATTTCAATTTTATTTCTTCATTATTTAAGGTTATGAAGTGTAACTTAATGAACTTTGTAAAAAAAAACGGACGATATATTTCATGGATAATATACAGAATATCCCGTTAGTAGAGAGAAATATTTAAAAAGTAGGCTTCAAAATCTACTAAAAAGTATAAATAAACAACTGCCAGCAGAAAAATGGGAAGTTTAATATTTGTTTTTTTTAAGTGAGTCACGTTTTTTGAGGAATAGGAAGCGATAACTTTAAAAATATTTGATGCAAAGTAATTAAATATTGCTCCATAGTAAACTAGACACAATTTAATTTAAACGAAATTATATTTTGTCATAATTAAAACTATTTAAAGAGGACTATTGGATGGACAAACACAGCTTAATTCCTTTTAAAAAAACGTCTGCCAATTAAGGTCAGTATAGCTTTCTCCCCGTTTTCATTGGCTAAAATATTAAAATATTACAAGGTCTACAATTTTTCGTATGAGAATAAAATCTATAGGGGAAACCGATTCGGAAATGTAGTCACCCTTAAACATTCCCTGGTTTGATATCCACGAATTACGTTTACCAGCTAATATTAAAATGCGGAAGAGTGCCGTAATTGAAGATTCCATATTTGATTATTTTTAATTTTAAAAAAATACCAATGCACACTGAAAATGCATTTCACTACTACTGTTAGTGCAAAAGATCGTATGTAAAAATTCATTGTTTTACAAGAGAGCATGAAATTATTTCTTTATGATTTCATATTTTATTAACATAATTTCATATTTTATAGTCATCTGCTGTTTTCCATAGCAGTAGACTACTTACATCAGTTGCAGACTACAAAATGTTTTACCTTCAGCACAAATTTTTACCCACGACCTTTTGCACTATTATTAGTGATATATACTTAATAGGTATGTTTTCACTCGTAAAATGGGTGAAACTAGATAAATCATCGGAAAATTTCAACTGGTTGTTCGTTCGGAGTTAACGAGACCACTACTTTTATTTAGTCAGAACAAAACGCATTAAGGTAGAAAGTATAAAAATATGGATGAAGTTCCCACAACTTCGATATTCAAGGAGGAAATCGAGACCAAGACGAACTGGTTGAACTTCAATGGAAATAAACACAATCACAAATAAGACGTTTTAAACTACAGGCATATCAAATAACACATTTCCTGATCTGAAAGCGGAAGTTTTTTTTTTTTGGAGTAGTAGATAGAATTAGATAAAATTGATGTCTATTTCATTTTATGTTTACCAATTCCTCCCAAATTGGAGCCAAATCGAACTTGCGGTTTTAGAGAAATACACGTTTGCGCATATATAAGAGAAAGTAATAGGCAGAATTCAATCAAATTGACCCTACATTATTTTTTCACAAATACTTACCTTTAAACCAATTTTGAGCCAAATCGAACGAGCCATCTCTGAAATCTTTGCATATCTATTAAAATTGCGTTTGCGGGTGCGTAAGTAAGCATATGACAGAAATATGGGGTAAAAACATAATTATATAACCGTCTTACAAGAAAATATATGAAAAATCTTTATTTTAAAATTTTTATGAATAAAATGTGTTTTTAGGCTAATATGTTTATTAGACACATCACACATCACTTAAAACAAGAAATAAAAGCTTTGTAACAATTAATTGTTGTTATTTTTGCTGTAAACACGGTACTTTTAGGTGAAAGAAGATCACATCATTTCTTTATACAACTTGAGGTGAACCTCAAAATGTATTTCGAATAAACCTGAAATTAATTTATATGTACTTAAAGTTTATTAAACGAGTAAAAAATCACAAATAATTTTTATTTTTTTTTTAAATTTTTTGACTTTTTTTAAACGGAACTTAGCTGTGTTATTTGTTGATTTGTTCGCTGAATTAAACTACGCTTTAAATTGTTTTAACGATGACAAAATCTACTTTCGGTTAAAGTAAATTTTGTCTAGTTTACTATGAAGCAATATTTAGTTACTTAAATCAAATAAGTTTTAAGTTATCGCTTCCTTTTCAACAAAAAACATGGCTCACTTAAAAAAACTCAAATATTAAATTTCCTACTTTTCTGCTGGGAATTGGGTAACTCTATATAAGAACTTTTTTGTAGACCTTGATATCAACTATAAACCTTTTAAACATTTTCCTCTACCAACAGAACAACCTGTATAATGAGAAAATATATATATATCTGTTCTAACGATGTAAGATAGGTTATTGAATCATTTATTTACGAATGATGTACGAAGAAACATTTATGACAAACAGCTGTAAAAATGTTCTGAAATATCTTTAGAAAAAGATGATTTTTCCAAATTTGTAATGTGTTTACGCTCATTTTTAATTCTTTTAAATTTGTCTATCCATTTTTCCATGAATATATAAATGAAATATTTCATTTGAATTTTGATAAGTTGAACGTATTTTCATGTGATTTTCCGATAATTTATTTTGATTATGCTGTTTTAAGTAAATGAGATTTCTAGATTAAATGGAAACTTTGACAACTATTTTCAAGTTCGATAAACCAACAAGATATAATGCTTCACTAAAGCAGTTATATTATAAAGGTCGCCACTTATTCTCATTTAATTGTTATGAAACTACTGCCACCTCAGTTTTCAATTATTAGTCTTTCTAGTCTTTAAGTTCTATATAAGTTACATTCAATATTTAGTTACACTCAATAATCATCTATCTATAAATAATTAATAAATACTTCTTCTTACTTAAGTTTAATTTCATCTTACTATGACAATTAAAATATTTTACAGCCAAAAAAGAACAAAAAAAAAAAAAAATGCCTCACTAATTGACATTCTGAAATTGGTAAAAAAATATTTGATCATACATGATAGAATCGCATGCCCGCTCAAAATATTTCAAGCAGTGTTTATGTGTTTATAATAAATGTAGTGATAAACTGTAATATATTTAGACACGATAAAAATTTAAATAATAAAATATTGACTCGTACTACTTGAGGAGGAATTAGATAATTTAAATAGACTGGTACGTTAAATTTGAGGTTTAATGGCGTGAATACCAGATTTTTTTATTCCTGACCTTTCGGTTGTCAGACTATCATCAGTTATATATAATATCTTCATATACTGTAATATGCAAATATATTATATACTCAAATATATGGCACCATCTTGGATCTATGAATTTTTACAGTATTAATGGAATTTTACTTCGTTATTTTTTTTGCTATTCATGTATTCATGACTTCCTCTAAATGATGTCATAACAATAATTTGATATATTACCTTATTGTTTCATTATAATTGATTATTACGTAATGTTAATTTCGTATGCTATACGATAATAGCATGAGTTTGTTCGTCTATCTGATAAGTTATCTATTAGAAGTTATTCATAAATGTATTCTCTTCTAATATAACATTTATATTTAACATTATAGATATAGAAGAAAAAGGGAATACCACAGAATTAAATGCTTCTGAGGAAGAGTATGCAGGAGATGAAATGCGCGAAGGTAAGTAATAACCATGTTTAATGAGTAGTATCATGTCTTAATAAAGGAAACAAAGCGTTTATTAAATACGAATAATGTGTCTAAGTGATTAAAAACTTTAAATATCTGATTTGGAAAATTAAATTTTAGAAACATTGTTAAATTACCTGGTTTTGATTAACCGAGATAGACACAATATCATTCATATTATGGTCTCGTAAACAAATAAAAAATGGTTTATGTTATTCAAGGTTATCTGAGAAAATTTAATATACTTAAAAAAAAAAAAGGAACTGTCGTATTTGTTTCTCATGTTATATTTTTAAATCCTATATATTATTTCTAAAAGGTGTTTTTTTGTCGGTACGCCATAACTTCGTCAATTCTTCATCAAATCCAATGATTGACCACTCATTTTGAAGATATTCTTCTCCTTCACATGCGAAAAAGTAGTCCCATCCCACCGAAATTTCTGGAGAAAAAGTTATGAAGGAATAGAAACTTTATTTGCGAATTACTCAAAAAGTATGCATTTTTTATTGATCGCAAACATGATGATTAGAAAGATTACTAAATTACCTACAAAACAAAAAAAAAAAATCGTAAAAATCGATTAGAAATATGTATAATTTGAACAATTCGTATTGACGGAAGAAGTAAAGTCTGTTAAAATACGAATTTTCTTTCCGATCGAAAAAAAATTTTTTTTTTCTACAAATCTAATATAAGACCCTTTGATTTTATTTCGAAAATCACAAAAAGTTTTATAACTTAAATATTCTCCCACCTATTCACACGAAATTTTGCAAGGATATAGGGCCTTATAAACTACACGAAGTGACAGAAACTGTACCTTCCTAAATAATTTAGAACTCAACTTATAAATTTAAAACAGGTTAGGAGTTGTCCGAAAAATCGGACAATTATTAACAAAGATACAGTCCTTTAGTTTTGGTATAATTAATAATGCCTTCCTGTTTAAAGTTATTGCATTCAGGAATAGAACTGTCTACTACATTTTTTTTTTCCTGGCTGATATATTAACTTTATTATTTCTAAAAGACATTTGGTTGTTCTTACATTTAATTTTTTTTAATTATTTAAAATATCCCACGATCGGGGCATTATATTGTCTTTATTACTTTTATTATCTTTCCTGTCAGATTTTAAAAATAGATCCTAGCAAAGCAATTTGTAGAATTTTTTTTTGTCTATTATGTTTAATGGAATATTGTTATTATTGTTGAGTATTATTACATTTTGTATTAAGTTATTTTTTTATTAGATAGTCTATTGTTTATAAATTGTGTAGTTATATATATATGGATATGTAATTTCTTTTCTTTTTTTTTTTTTTCATCACAATGACAAGCAATTTTGAGAAGATTTTATGTTCATTTATATATATATATATATATTTTTTTTTTGTTTATTTTTTAGTGGTTACGTACTACTTTTTAAATAATGTATATAATGTTAGAATTTTTATAAGTTAGTTTTTGGCCAGATTTGTATTTTATTTTGTATTAATTTATCATTGTTATTCTAAGGAGACTTAGTCCCAGTTTTCTATTCTATAAAGTTCAATTTTTATGTTTATATTAATAAAAATGCAAATGTTAGTTTGTTCTAAATCCCTAATCTCCGAAAGTTCTTCACCAATTGTTCTGAAATTTTCTTACAACAATGCAGTCAAATTCAGGAGAGTTTTTACATGAAATTCATTACCATCCAGCCTTTCTTTTCGAAATACGATTTTAATGGAACTTGGCTAAAGGCCTTGAACCCCTTTTAATTTATGTATTTAACATAATTTACCGAAAAGAAGTTTATTTAGCGAATAACTCAAAAAGTAAACAAGTGGGACTGTTTGGTATTGTAAGTACACATTAAAGTGTATGTAGTAGAAAAACATTTTTTAGAAACATGTTCTCTGAACTGTTTTCTTCAAACTTTTAATGATGAATATGGTCGAATTCCAAGCACTTGGCGAACGCTAGTGAAATAAAAATGGTTTGGACTCTAATAACAATAAACCTCTAACTTAATTAAGAATGGCTGTAGAGTTGTTCCAAACCTTAAAAATAGAAAAATACAAATAATAAATGAAATAAAAATGGTTAGGGCTCTAATATCCTTTAACCATTCGATTCAATTGAAAAGAGGTGCAGAGGTAAAACGTGAAAAAAGCACGAAACATTTATTACCAATTCAATTCACATATAAATTTTTAACCCTCTTATTCAACTAGGATATTCTGAGAGATGCCCAAAATTGATAATGTTTAAGTAAAAACTTGTCGTTATCTCATTGTCGTGGGAGCACTACCATGACAGATAACTGTCATCAATTAAATAGGCCTTTACTTAAAAAAATATGCAATGAATTACGTAAAGGTGAACTCATAAAATTATGAAAATCAAATCAGGAACCCCACAATTATTGACTAGAATAGACAACAGGTGAGCTGTAATATTGGATATACCAGCTGAGCACCTGTGACGGTCTCACGCTAGCAGTGCGATAATCAATGTGTGAAACAGGATTTAATTCTCAGGAAGGAAGGGGCAATGGTAAGGAGAGGAAGTAATGTTCAGATCGATAAGTGGCGCGTCGATTCATTAATCTCGGCGTCTGACATTAACATCAACAGCTGTGAAACACCCAACATTACTTTATTGCAAAAAGTCATGAAGTGACATTTTTAATTTTTTTTTTTAATTTATTTTTTTATTATATACATTACAACATGTCATACTGATAAGCTACATGTTTATGGTTGCATTAACCTTACACATGACATAATGGTGGTTTGAATACTACTTAGAAAATTGAAATTCATTTTTTACAGTAGGAAAAATCTCATAAAAAACCTACATAAGATATAAATGAAAAAAACTAGGTTACAATCATTAAAAGTACAAGAAAAACTAAATATAATTTATGTTCAAAAGGATCATAACCTTAACTAAATTAGAACGTGGAACAATTTTTCCATTGTAAAAATCAGAAAATTGTGCGCTTGTTGTAACTATATTTGATGTATAAAAGGGTTTGTTTAATTTCCTTCTTAGTGTTTTGGTTTATTATTTTCAATAATGAACCATTGTAATAGACCAAAACATTAAAAAATTTAACCCATGTAGAATTCGAAAATCAAATAATTTTTTTTTTATCTGTACGCCGTCCTCGCATTTTCTCTGAAACTACTGGACCGATTTCTTCTAATTTGGATTTAAAGTCAGAGTTCATCCGAGGACGATCCTCCTTAATCAACAATTCTATCTGCCTTTTATTATCAAGATGGTGGCCGAAAAACCTGTGTTGCTATATACTGTAGTGCCTAAACTAATGTACCGATTTCAATGAAACTTGGCTTAAGTGTTCATCTCGATGTTCTTTAAATTTATCTATATAACATACTTCAACGAAGAGAAACTGGAAAAAAAAGTTTCGAAGGGGTATTGAAAATTGTATTCCGACTAACTCAAAAAGTATACACTTTTTTTGTATTTATTGTATGGTTATTTAAAAGTCTACTAAATTTCCTTTAAAAAAACAACAACAAATAATCATTAAAATCGGACGATTTGGAGCAGAGATCTCTAGATATTTTTTATATATTCTACAATCTCTTACGCTTTGTTTTGGTTTTTGGATTTTTGAAAGTGTTACTGAAGTAATGATATTTTTTTTTAGCAAATTACTAATGATGAAAAAATAAGAGTTTAGTCCAATAATATGAATCACCTTTTATTTATTTACTTAAGGCAATGTTACTTAAGATTTATAATTGTTTAGAAATAATAGTCCATTGTGAAATAATTTGCAGCGTTTCTTTAATCGATAAATAACTTCGAAATTCATAAAAACATCTTTGAAAGTTAAACTGTATCAAAAATGTACTTAGAAGGAGACGATACAGTCTGTGGGTCACCGATTTAAACCAAATTTTTTTTAGTGATATTACATCGAAAAATATTAGGCATATATTCCAGCGTTAATTGCAATGGGCCCCAGGAGTGGAGAAAAAAAATTAAATAATTTCTAACAAAATATATGTTATCTATTTTTGCCTTTGATCGGTTAAGATTTTTGGTGTATATATATGTATCAATCAATTTATTTTTTTATGTAAAATAACAAAATAATATTTACTATTGTATTAAATGTTAGGATGTTTCATAAATTTCAAAAACCAAAAGGCGCTTCCAGTAAAGTAGGCCAAATAAACAAAGTTTTATTTTGAAAAAACATGTTAGATTCATTTTTTGTGTCCTTAGAAACTATTAAATACAATTTATTATAGAAATTAAAAATTTCAAAATTTAATACTTTATTTTCGCAAAGGATTTTTTTTTCCGACCGATAACTAAAGCATTCATAACTTCTCAGGATTTTCTCCAAATTCATCGTCATTACAACTGTTGCAAAACTGAATTACTACACTTTCAACCCACATCGATAACTTTTAGAATTCATTTCTTTTTAAATTAGAAATTAAAAAAAAAAACTTCCCAATCCATTTTTGATCCAATTTGTTTACGGAAGCCAATTTTGTACAGTTCCATGTAGCTCTTAATCCCAATTCATTTTTGTATGGATTGGTGGAGACGTTCTGAAGTTATAAAAAGCTTAGTGGTTGTTGACGAATTTCGGCCTAGGCAAACATTTCGAACAGAAATTTTTAATTTTTTGATTGTAATAGAAATTCGTATTTAAGGGTATGTTACGGTGTGAAAAACAAACATCAACTTTGTTTCTACATAAAAAAAGATTTAATGTAGATACCAGACCATTTTTTTAAATAAATATTGTATTTGGCAGTTGCTACAGTTTGAGCACAATTAGGACCAATCAACTTAGCAATATGGCAGAAAATATTTTTTTTAGGGAGAAAGAAAGTTGATATTCGTTTTTCACACCCCCCCCCCCCAAAAAAAAACGCTTGAATGCAAATTTTCATATCGATTGGAAAATTAAAATTTGCTACACGAAATTTTTACCTAGGCTGGACACAATTTTGTTAACAAACATAAAACTTCAGAATGGTTTCACCGATCCACATGAAAATTAACAGAGATTTAGGCCATTGTGTGCTTCACGAAATGGTATAAACCCGACCTTCGTGAATAAATTAAAACTAAAGATATAAAATAAAAACGGGTTAGAAGTTTTTTTTTTAATTTCTAGCTTGAAAATAATGAAATCCAATTGTTGTCGCTGTCAGTTGTAAGAGCAATAATATGGCTTTCCAACGATTATATTAAAGTTGAATCTGAAGAAAATTCTGATGAGTTATGAATGCTTTAGTTGACGGCCGGAAAAAAAATCATGCAAGAAAATCAAGAACTGAAGGTTGTATATTTTAATTTAACAATTCGTATTTAATAGTTTTAAAGGGCCCTAAAAAAAGGAATCTAATTTACTTTTTCATAATAAAAATTTACTTTGCCTACTTTGCTGGAAGCGGCTTTTGGTTTTTGTAATTTATGATACCTATAATTCATACTACAATAGTTAATATTTTTTTCTTATCCCGCACAAAAAAAAAAAAAAAAAACGATTGATATATAGTAACTCAAAATCGGTCAGAAGATATACGTATAATATATCTTTGGAAAGCGGAGAATTTTAGAAAAAAACAATATCTAATATAGAAAGTTGTAGAAGGTAACGGAGAGTGGCCAAAAAATATAAATAATAATGTTTAAAAACTAATATTATTTAACGTAAATCACATGTTTTGAAGGAAATGAAATGAAATTTAATTACTAAATATAAACTTTTAAAATATGTTTTAATTTTCAAAAAAGTTTTTAAAATCCACCTAATCAAGGCAATGACATTGTTAAAAAAACTATTTCATTGTACTTGTGTGAAAAAATAAGTAAAATATAAAATCATCTCATGGATGTATAAAGCATATGTTTATAAGCTGTAATACATTTACCGTATTTTGATAATTCTAGATCCGATATCATATTTAAATAATTAGGTAACAACGTCCGTTTATTACAAAAAATCATCAAGTAACCTTTTAGAAAATTAAATTAGTGAATAGTTTTATGAAATTTCCTTTTGCGATATTCCAACAGTATCCACCTACAATTAGTGTGACGACTTTTGACCTGTCTATGACAGACAATGCAAATCTCTTAATTCCGTTTTAGTAAACTTTGTGATGAAAAATAAACAGTTTAATAACTCATAGTCGTACAATCCATAATCAACCGGTGATATAATAAATAGGACTTTTAATGGTATTTATGATTTCTTAGCTGTAATCTTTTAGCTTTAGCTCAGTTAAAAATGCAATTAAAAAATTTTATAAAAGCCAAACATGGCCAGAAAATAATTTCTATTAAAACGTTAAGTGCTAAGTGAAAGTTGTGTGTTGCGCGCACTAGATGTTTTCCCTCTTAGCCTACCTAACACGGCCTTGCGTAAAGATACATTTTTGAATAATAACTTATTACAAAGAAAATATAATGATGAAAATTTCCCTGTCTAACAATATGCTGGTCCGATTTTTAGTTTTTGAAATATTTTAATCTATATGGAAAAACACTTCAATTAGTCGACTCCAGTCGACTTTATCCGAGCGTTACACTTCGGAAATCTGACGGCTCAACCTAATTCGCTCTCCACAAAAAAGTGCCTAAAGAAGTTTTCACTTCAAAAATAATAGTTCATGTAACTGTAACATTTGCCAATTCACACAGCATACTGATTATCTCATTATACATAAACAAGACTTGACAGAAAGCTTATTTAGTTTGAAGACAATAGACTAACCAACTTTTTTACGAGTAAGGTAATAGCCTTTTTTTCTTTTTTTACTGCAAGAATTTACTGATTTCATCATCTATCTAATCTAAATTTGGCAATATATAGTGATTTTATTTATTTTTTTATTTATTTAAATCTCTGCCCTGCCAGTTTGGCAATACGAGTGTTTGCAGTATTGGATAGCTACACGTGTGTGCATAACTAGCCAATACTGCAATCGATACAATAAGATTTTCTGTTTAGCTTGGCTCTTCCATCCTCTGTGGTGGAGCTTCTTCTCTTCTGCCCAAGTAGAAGTGGGCTGGGCCAATGATGTCTTTCCACCCGTACACAAAGGCCTTGTAGTGCGGGTAGTTCTCTCTGGTCACTAGCTGAGGTAGATCGCGCTCTGATAAGACATAGAGCCCAGTCTCCCTCAGCAACTTAGCCCTCAATGCCTCATAGGCGGTACAGGCTAATAAGACGTGCTCGGCGGTCTCCGGTACCCTACAACTTGGGCATAGGGGATCAATGTTCTTACCATGTTGAACAAGCTTTGCTCGGAATCCCCCATGCCCCGTGAGGAATTGCGAGACCCAATAGTCCGGGAGGAGCCATGTAGTTTCCATTCTTGAACCGACGGTGGGGAAGTATTTCCTTAGGGTTGATCCTTTTGGCGTTGTCATCCAACGTCGGTTCCATTCTTCTAATGTGCATTCCCGGAGAATCCTCTTCCATCTGCTTGGGTCTTCACTGATCCTCACTCGGAGATTAGCCGGTAGATCCACCAAGCCATCTCTCTTCATTTCGTGCCGAAAGTAGTCTTCACGAAGTTGAAGATCGATTGGAATACTGCCGGCTAAGACTTGTACCGCCTCATGAGATACTGACCGGTACGCCCTAGTGACACGCAGCAGAGCCATACGCTGGATCGTCGCCAACCTTTTCTTCTGTAGGTGCGAGAGAGTCTGACTCCACGCAGGGGACGCATATCTCAGGATACCCAAGATAACTCCGTTATAAATAGCCAAAGTGGCTGGGTATCTGAGACCCCAAAAGGCGCCCCCGATGCGACTCAGTCCATTAAGAGCCAGGGCCACTCTACTTCTCAGATAGTCCAAGTGAGGGGTGAAGTTAAACTTTCTTCCAGTCCTTATCCCAAGATAGGTGACCGCCTCACTTGGACGTATCGTTTCTCTCTGTATATTCAGAGTGATAGGGTGGGCCCTGTCAGTCTTACCCCTCAAAAGAACGGACTGAGTCTTTGAAGCCGCCATCTTCATCTTCTTTCTCTCGCACCATTCTCCTACAAGGTTGGCGCACCGTTCAGCCTCTTCCTTTAATCTGGCTCTGCTGTTCGATGCCACCACGACTGCGAGATCGTCTACGTAAGCAGTGGCGGGGAACCGCTGCTCTTCCAGTACTCCCAGCAGCTCGTCAAATACCAGTTTCCACAAGGCTGGACCTAGTACAGATCCTTGTGGGCATCCTCTTTCTACAGAATCCTCTACAGCAAAGAAGTTACCTTTTATCATTAATTTACGGTCTTCTAGATAGCTTCTTAAGAGGTCGTACAGGTTGCTGGGAGCTTCATACTTTTGCAACTGCTGGAGTACACTCGGCCACCAAACGCTATCGAAGGCGGAGGATATATCAAACAGGAGAAGCATTACATACTTCTCCGCCTTCTCTTCAACGTCACGGCGCACTCTGAGCAGAGCATCTGCGGTTCCCCTACCTTTAGTGCATCCGTACTGTCGTGGATGGCTAGCTCTTAAGAAGACTGGTCGTAGACTCCTCATCAGCAAGGTCTCCAACAATTTACTCATTATAGGAAGGAGACATATAGGCCTATATGACTTCGCTAACTGCTTGTCCTTATCTCCTCCCTTATAAAGGAGTCTAACATCAGCAATCTTCCATATTTTAGGGAAGTAACCCCTGTCTAGGCAATCATTGAACAATGCTAACAGCCTTTGTTCAATGTAGGGGATACTATTCCTTAGTATTGCTGTGTCTATCGAATCCAAGCCAGGAGCTCGACCAGTCCTTTGCCTATCCACGGCAGCACGGAGATCCCATATGTCCCATGGTGGGCATAGGTCCGTACCTGGTGGGCATACCGTAGTGCGTCTAATGTATCTCTCCTCTTCATTATCTTGGGACGGATCATCCCTGGGGTAGGTTTCCGCAATGAACGTTTTTGCCGTCTCCTCCAGAGTGGTTGCCTGAGTAGCTCCGCGTTTCAATGCGGCTACTACCTGTTGTGGATTTAACTTACCCAAGGCAACTCTGTAAGGGATACCCCAGGGGTTCTTGGACGATTCTTCAATAATGAACTCGTCCCAAGACTTCCTTTTTCGAGAGCGCACTTCGTTTCGGTATGTTCTGGACTTGGACCTATACTCGTCGCGAAGTGTGGCGCGCCTCTCCTCACTACCACACTTTTGATAGGACCGCCGGGCCTTGTAGAGCTCTCTCTTCATAGCAGTTAAGGCCGGCGTCCACCATGGGATAGGTCGAGCTCTCACCTTCCGTTGCTGGAGGGATTCCTCAGCGGCGTCACGGATGACATCTGTGATCCTAGAGACCCTATAATCTAGACTATCTGTCTGGTCCGTCTCCGCTTCATCCCATTCTTCATCTACTAATTTTTCCTCCAGCGTTGACCGGAAGGCTTTCCAATTTGCCCTTCGGGTTAAATAACCCATAGCGATGCCGTGGGAACTTTCCATATTTTCCACCAGCTTAAAAGCTATCGCTTGGTGGTCGGAACTCGTCTCAGATCGGAGGATCCAATCGTTGATGCGACTCGCTAGCACCGGTGATGCCAGTGTTACATCAATCCAGCTCTGCCCTCGAGCGCTAGAAAACGTTGGCAAGGCAGAGGGATCATTCATTACCACTAGCTGGCTTCGGCCAATGAATTCTCCGAGTTTAACGCCTCTTCTATTCGTTTGATTGGATCCCCAGACCGTGTTCCAGGAGTTGGTATCTGAGCAGATGATGATGTTTCTATAGCAAGTCGTGATCATCTCCATGGCGGATATGTCGTTGTCTATATCACCTCCGTCAGGAAGATATGATGAAACCAACGTAAAGGTAATATTACCCCATTTGATATAACATGCGACACAATCCGCCGTGGTAAACTGCCTCAGATCCATCACATCGAGGTTTGGGTTATTTACCACTATAGCTGCCCTGGGCCTCCTCTCTCCACTGCTCAGGGCTATAACCCTCGATGTGAGGCCAAACCCCGTGACCATGTTCCCACGGCAGCTCGGTTCTTGAATCGCCATAACATCATATCGTCCAACAAGAGCCCTCAACTCATCCGCTACGATGCGACGACGGCCCATGTTGAGCTGGAGAATGGTGATATTATTCATAGTAGGTCCTCTTAGCCACCTCATTTGACCATCTTAAGTGTACAGGGCACTCTCGGCTGCCCGCTTTATGCTTCGTTTGGCTTTGCGGTGCACTCGCCCGCACACAGTTAATACAAGTCGGGCCAGTTTGTTCCTTCTTCCTTGGACAGTCCTTGAGTATGTGTCCATTGGCTGCACACCATATGCATACAACGGTATCCACCGTACAGGTAGCCTTCGTGTGTCCATAGCCTTGGCACTTTGTGCAACGAGGGGCGTCGAGGTAATCCTTAAACGTCATGGACCACCATCCTCCATCTAAAGCTGCCATTTCCAACAGCTGGAACCTCACCCTTGGGTGAACTTCGAGTACCCAGTTCCTACTTAGTCCATTCCTAGATACTGAGGATAATAATGGCCGTATATCATCATTAATGAGTGTAGTAGGGACTGACTTCTCGTTTATTCTTCCCCACAAAAATCTCGTTAATTCAGCTGAGCCCCATGAGTGAGGGACACCCCTCACCTCAATCTTAGGTTTCTTTCTTTGTGCTAGTTTTGCCTGAAAACCTTTCTCCCGTAACCCCTGCCAACCAATTATTTTAGTGGCATGGGTACTGTCTTCTAATCGGACTAAAACGGAACCACCTTTGGTTGCTCGAACAATTTCAGCCTTAACACCTATTTCTGTGGGGGAAGGCAGGGCATTGATAATGTCCACCGGACTCTTACCGGTACCGCTAATAGTAATAAACGCCGGCTTGAGGGACTGAGTAGGTTTTAAAGGCAATTTTCGTACTATTTCGGCCAATGACTTCGGCTGATTTGGACCGGACCCAGTCAAAGATTCCACCTCTGTCTTATGCGTTTCATTTTCAGTTTGTAGGCTTTCGGGACCGGTAGACTTTTTAGTCTTTTTCCTGTTTCTTTTGCTCTTAACGACTGTAAAAGGAACTGCGGCTGGTAAAGGCTCAGGCGGGGTCACGTTAGTCGCGGATGACTTTTCGTTGCTTTTTCCAGGGATGGCGAGGGGACCATTAGATTTTATAGTGGTTCCTGAGAGAGATTCTATAACCTTCGGCCTGTTTTCTCTATTACGATGCTGGTTATCATCGAATGTACTGAAGGCGAGGTAAGTGTTTCCTGAACCGCTTTATGGACAAGTAAAGATAAGCCCTCACTCTTATCTTTGTACTGCTTTGTCCTTTCCTCCAACGATTCAATAGCGTCAATGAACCACTGTATTTTGCCATTAATGTGGTTTTGGTTTTTATTTTTAATACTTTTGTCAGCTTTAGTA
The DNA here is from genome assembly GCA_928085145.1 of Nezara viridula. NCBI lineage: Eukaryota > Metazoa > Arthropoda > Insecta > Hemiptera > Pentatomidae > Nezara > Nezara viridula. The sequence goes on from OV725077.1 coordinate 20,624,312, forward strand.
AGGTATATTCGGAGGTTTTCTTGGATTATCTTTGCTTTTTGAAGGAAGTCATTTGAGATTCCTACCTCAGAAGCTTCTGCGTTTTCACCAAGAGAAACCTTTCTCGCCCTTTTTGCGGTTGAACGTGAAACCCTTGGAGGGTCCCCTTCTTCCCTTTCATCTCCCTCCATGTTGTCTATAATATTACTCCTGGACAAGTCTTTAAAGAGTAGACACTTAATAACTTAAATAGTAACAGTAATAATATTTCTTATCACTTAACAGGTTATACTTACAAATTTATTTTTTTTACACAGATTCAGTAAAGTTAATGTGTGCTCCCTGAGAAGGTCTTTTAGAGATCTTCTACTCAATATCACACTCGGAACTCAAAATTTTTCAAACAAGAACTCCTTCACGAAATTTATACTACTTAACCTCTCCTGTCCAAACTTCAATCTATGTACACTATTTACACTTACAACTAATAACAACAATAAAAAACATGATAAAACACTAGAAAACAATAAGATGGCTATGAACAATTAGAACAAAACGAAAACACAAAACACTGCCTCAAAAGATAGCTCTTTAGTAGATCGCAATTAATCACAGTAACCTCGCTACCACTATCCCAGAGCAAAATTCAATATATAGTGATTTGTAGAAAAAACATCTACGTATACTTAAATATAATTGAATGTGTTTTTCCTTTATTTTTCGTCATTTATTGACATTTATATAATTCCTAGCTTCTGCTGGTTGTTATGGATTGTAGCGACATGTTAAAAGGTGTAGTTAATTTTACCACACACTTTTTTTATTCATTTATTTACTCATATATAAAACAAATTACGTTACAATCATGATTAAATGCTGTGAATGCTATTAAATAAGCAGAAATATATTTATATAGTCGAAAAAAAAACCTTTAAAAAACTTACGAAATATGTAATCCGATTGGTAGTAACTAAACAATTAGTGAGTTTAAACAAACCAACTCTATAGCTTTAAATATGTTGGTAAAGATTTATCATTATATTACCAGTTTGCCTCGTATTCGGTTTAAAATCTTGCTTGGTCATGGTATCATTTGTTTTAACTTTACGTCCTTCATTTCAACGAGTCATATGTGTGTTGCGACATCATGTCATTTATTTGTTGATGAACTGCAAAAGGAAGAAATCCATATCCTTCCGTGTGTATTTGGGATAAAGGATTCCAGTTGTCCCCATGATATTGACAGGAATGTATGACTCAGAAAAAAAGAGGGATGGAGTACTTTCATCAACTGCAAGGAAGAATGGAAGATGAAAACTGGGACACGCCGTAGTATGTAAGCTATATTAAACGAAAAACAATCTTTTCTTTTTTTTTCCATCCTAGATAGGCATTTTTGGCATACGTTTTTACGATGAAAAAGACCCGTAGACGAATGGAATTTTCAGAAAAAGTATAACTAAGAAGAGTTTGTGAGGTACCTCTGTCATACTCCTTGGTAGATTAACGTCCCAGCTACGATTAAACAGAAAAAACAGAAAAAAGAAGATGTACCACCAGCCACCTGTAGTAATCACGGCAACCTGCCGGTCAGCGGTCCGTAGCTTTTTTTTTTTTTTCCTCCCCTTCCTCGCCATTAAGGCTATACGGGGTTTTCCCGGGCCAGGGAGTGTGGGCGGGGATTTAAGGCGGTCCGTAGCTCTTCATCACTTGACAATTGATAGAAGTTGGAATACCATCGTTATCAGACTAATCTACAAGAAATGTGGGAAGAGCGAACAACTTACCAAATCATGTAGGACCGAGTTTTCCTTCTTGCAATAAGAACCTGGTGGTCATAAGTCTTATCTAGAGCGAGCCTTTCATGGCAATATGAATCTACGATAGAGAATGCTAGACAGTGTGTGTAATGTCCGAACAGATCAGCCTAGCTTGTTTTAAGATACAGCAGCAGAAAAAAAAATTATGGATGGTCGCTTTTGAGACTCGTTAGGACCATGTCTCAAAAGCCTCTTCCCTTAAATATGAATATACAAATGTGTAGGATACGTCCATTCAAATTGGGATTGGAAGATAGTTCTACGTGGTCTGTCACGTGATAAACAGGATATTCCATAATGAACTCAATAATGTCTGGGACACCTTTTGTGGCCTTACTTTATTTGAAGAATGTGGTTCCATTCTAGGATTGAACTCTCGCATAAGTAGTAGAACTGTTTAGTGTCGATTTAGTGGTTGACTATGCTACGAGACAGCACATGATGTGATACAAGTTCTAGAGGAAGGAGTTCCGTCAATCCTGGTCAAAGTCAGAAGGAAGTGTTCGACATATATACTAGAGAACCTTAAGGGGACCCTACACGGTCAATCGGAATTGCACTAATGACGTTCCGAATCGTCGTGTAAGGTAGTGAATGAAGTACTGATGGTGGTGCGCTGCGAATTTCCGAACATCCGGAAATCAAAGGTTCATTCACGAGAAGTGGAGGGGGGCTTAGGTAAAAGTAGTGGGGAGACTAACCATACTGCTGGATAGGTTAGGTTACATAGACCTCACAACCATTATAAATATCTGATTTTCATTATATGTAAATAGTTAAATAATTTTTCATATTCCTTGTTTATAATTTTAAACCATCTTCAACTATTTCTTTTAAATAGTCAAGTGGGCGACAAATTAAAAAAAAAATGAGGAAACTTCCGAATTTACTTTAGGAAAATAAAAAACTTTAACGTTGTGTATATTTATCAGTTCTTTTCCCATTTTTCTCAACAAATTTATTATTTTCGCAATACGTTTCCTTAATTTTTGTAAGTAGTAGACTTATATTTTACTAACTTTTGTCTAAACGATTTGGTCTAAGCGATTGGTCTAAACGAAGCACTAGGAAGTAATTATTATATCTCCGTTTTTCTCTTGATGCCCAATATTATAAATGACAAGATCCAAATAAGCATATCTATTTTGTTTCTTTGTTTACAACTGAGCTAAATTGGTATCAGCAACGATAAGTAATGATCAGTAATGATTGAACGTGGAAGGGTCTTCATGATCAAAGCGATCGCGGGCAATATTGGAACTTCTTATGACGTTCATTCATGAATTACCGTGTAGGGTCTGCTTTAGAGTACTTTGGAGACTCCGTGAGAGTATCGAGAAATGTAAAAGTTAATCTTTATTAAAGTTAAGGGCAAGGGACCTGCCTAAACAGGAAAAAGTTTCTTTCTAGAGTAGAAAATGGATTCATGATTGATTCTTGGAATATCGGATCACATTTTGCTAAACATAATGGTGAAGGCAGCAGTTGATATTCTGTAGTATTATATGTTGCCTCATGGAGTACTCTTATTCTTTAACGGGCAGCAGCAGTTGTGCGCGAGCCGAGGTAATTTTATATAGAATTCTCGGTCATTTCTGCGTCATTTATTCGGGAAGGCACGCACTCCTTAAATACTTCCTGCCGGGACAGGTGCTAGATCTAGGAGGCACAGGCTAAGGAGTTAACAACGCCATCTGGTGAGCGACAGCCGGAACTGAACGCCTCCCCGCCCTCGCAATGATCAGCTCTAATTGCCTCCTTAATTATCTCGTTTTCGTTGCTTCCCTCCATCCTGAACGATTGCACCTCCGACTGTAATTATTTAAACAGTAATTTCCTAAGCACATGGACATCGCTAGATTCAATTAAATCATTTAACAATTTCCAAGTTCTCATATTAAATTATAAACTGATTCGTGAACCAAATCCATGAATTAACCAAGAGCGTGGAGTCCAAGATGGTGGGGGGTACACAATGATAAAATAAAGATAATTAGTCAGTTAGAGTTCAGTCAAACGGAGATCAAACAAAAATAATTATTTGTTATATGATATTAACCAAAGTTACGTTTGCTATCAGAAACAATAAAATTATATTTTCTCTGGAAGAAATAATATTAATATAAATCTATACGAAGAAAATGGATGTTAGCTAAGCGGAATTAAAGTAAAGTATGAAATATAAGAACTATCATACATGCCGATGCTTGCTAAACAGGGAATAAGGTGACTGGCCTCGTCGCTCGAGAGAGGAGAGGGGGATCAAATGATGGTATTAAAAATCATAATTGCAATATATTTAAATCTTGTATGAGAAAAAAGATGACAAGCTAGTATTCTCTTCTATAAATGCAATGAGGCATGACGTAACCTCTGTGTATATCCTTGAAGGAAAGAAACTGCAAACGATTAGTGAAAATACACGTGTTATAAAACGGATTGCAGAAACGGGACATGTCTGATGAAGGTCCGTTGCTAGGATGCTAGACCCAGGCCGAGATTTCAGTAGGCGCCTCTGCAGTCAATAAATTTACAATCCTTAGCTGTTTTTTTACTTTCCTACCTATAGATAGATAGATAGATAGATAGATAGATAGAAAGTAAACTTTATTCTGGGACAAGGTCCCTTATGAATAACAGATATGAACAAAAAAATTAAAACTACATCTGGCCAAAAATTACATTAATCAATATTAAAGAATATATACAGTATCTTCAGTGAAATTAAATTAAAACAAATAAAAATAAAATAAAATTTTGAGAAAAAACGAAATAAAAAAAAAACATTATTTAAATTAAGATAAAAATAAAATAAAATAAGCATGGGTTGATTTTTAAAATTAAGACAATAAATTTTATCAATCATTCACCTCAGTCAAAATCTATTTCACAATATTTATTTTATTGTATAACGTCATTTTGGGATGTGAGAAGGAATTGGTAAAGATGATATTTAAATGAGGACAAGGAAGAGGCATGACGGATTTCAGATGGCAAGGAATTCCAGAAGGCTGTGGATCGGGAAATAAAGGAATATTCAAACGTCTTAGTTCTATGGGAAGGGATATAAAGGTCGGAAACACGGGATCTTGTTTTCTGGGAGTGGACCACGGGTTTAAACTGTAGGAGACTGTAGATGTAAGAAGGGTGTCTAGTGTTGATTGTTTGGAATAGGAAAGATCCGAGGAAATATTGTCTGCGGAAAGAAGGGAAGAGCCACTTTAACTCGTCGTAAAGGTGGGACACATGAGATCGCTTTGATGTACCGAAGACAAATCTTAAGCACGTATTCATGAGTCGCTTCAATCTATCCTCGAGTACCATTGGGATGCCTCCGTACACCACACAGCCGTAGTCAAAGTGGGGGAAAATGAGAGAGGATACAAGGAGCTTGCGGATGGGTTGTGGGAGTAGGTGGCGGGAGCGATGAAATAGCTTAAGGGTACCTATTGACTTACGGGAGATGAGGGCAATATGGGGTTTCCAGGAGAGGTTTTCGTCTATGGTGATTCCTAGGTTTTTAACGGATGAACTGAATGTGACAGGATGATCGTTGATGACTAAAGGAGGAAGGAAGGAGATGGATTTAAGAATAGGACTGGAACCTATAATAATGGCCTGAGTTTTCATCGCATTTAGATTTAAATTATTCAGACTTGCCCAGGCACTGATCCTATCTAGGTCAGCCTGAATATTGGCGAACGCGACTAGTAGCTCAGAAGGATGAAAGGAAAAATATATTTGGGTGTCATCAGCGTATAAATGATGTGAACAGTGGTAGATGGATTTGGAAAGATCATTTATGTAGGAGTTGAAAAGGAGAGGGGAAATGCTCGAACCCTGGGCCACTCCAGAGGACAGTGTAAGAAAGGAAGATAGGGGTTGGTTTGGAATGCTGACTGCTTGAGTTCTGTCGGATAGGAAAGACTGTAACCAGAGGATAGAGCTGTTGGAGAAGGATAGGGATTTTAATTTAGTATAGAGTATAGAGTGGTCTAAGGAGTCAAAAGCTTTGGAAAAGTCGAGAAGTATTAATACAGTTAACATTTTTTCGTCCATTGCGGTATGTAAGTCATTGGTAATTACCTATACTAGGTAAGGAAAGTATTGCAATCTGGTAACATTTTTCGATATGCGGTTTTTGACGGATCTATACGTTTCAGAGATCCCTGAGTTCGGAAAACACATTTTTAGCCATTGGTCTGTCTGTCTATCTGTCTGTCTGTCTGTGCCTACTGATGCCTGTGACAGAAATTCGATGCTCCATGCGCAATAGCTCGCGCGCAATAAATGAAAAACATATTTTTCTATAGGGTGTCTATAGGGTTTCTAAAACGGCACTAACGATTTTGATGAAACTTTCCTATCATTATCCTCTCAATTTTCGTATATAGACTAAATGCCCGAAAAAAGTCAGGAACAAAAGGTATAAAGAAAAGAAAAATGTTATGGGCCTAACTCTCTAAGCATATATTACACGGTAAAATTTATAATGAAACTTTTGAAAGGTATTTAAATTACCAAAAATAAATCATCGGAATCGAACCAGTATTAGCGATGATACAGCTTATTCTATTTTTTACACATTTTTTAACTTATTACTTTCCTTACCTATACCAGGTAAGGAAAGTATTGCGATCGGATCAAATTTCCGATATGCGGTTTAGGACGGATCTATACGTTTCAGAAGCTCTCTGAATTTGCGTGAAATTATGGACAAATATTCAAATTCTCTACAAAGCCATATAAAAATCGTTCAATTTGGACAACTATTAACGAAGTTGGACAACTATTTAATTTCCAATGTAAGATTACGGGTTCATATCCTTGTGTCAGAAAGGGGTGAATGAGAGTATAAAGATGACTAAGTGAAAGTAAGAAAATCTGTTGCCCGCATCACACAATCTTCACTATTTCCTCTACTTTTAACATAAATTATTGCTATGGCAAAAAGATTTTGATCAGCAATATTAGTGATTGTTGAAATTTTTACACTGATCTTCCTTAAGCCGGTATGCATTGCTTTAGTTTATTAAATAAATAGTACTCAAATCTTTTGTTTGATCCACTTCTTCGAGTGGTAGTGTCGAAATTGTACTAAACGGCATTCAACAAAACTAGGCGTTCATCTAGAAGTGGAGGAACTCCTTTATGTGTGGTTATTGGAGCAAAGACTGGTTCTCCAATTTTCGGGATTATATTAGCTGAAATATATATATATATATTTAATGGTTATGCATATTTTAATGCCCGAAAGGTTGGCTTTGATTTAAAGGTTAAATATTTAAAATATTTGTTATTATCAAAGTTAACCTACTTTGTGTTTATCTATTATATTGTTTAATATTAATTTTCAATAAAACATTTATCGAACAATAACTGTTATTTTCTTCAATTAATTGTAACTAAAAATGACTGGTGATACTTAAATAAAAAACTATGCCATGTACTTTAGACCAAGCGATAGAAGTGAAAACATCAAGGCGTGTTAATAATATGAAACATACATTTTTCTTTTTTATTCAGAAAGTAATAAAATTTGCAATATATATAGTTATAAATTATATACAAATTAATGTAGTAAACATTACTCAGACAGATCATCATATGTATCATAGTCTAAAAATGATAACTAAAATATGTGACGAATACTTTTGATTAAAATCTGTTTGCTAAATATCTACGAAAAATACCGTCAGTTATTTATACAGAAGTTATATTGTAAGTCAAAAGTTATACTGTAACGAGGGTCAGTAATTTGTAAAAACTCTCTCGAGTGCAACAGAAAATGAAATAGAAATACATAAGTTCTTATTTCTTATTTTTAAGACTAATTAAAAAAAATATCTATATTAACTTCCGCAAAACATTTTCTGTATTATCCATGGAATTAAAAATTTGAGATATTTTAGTCGAAATGTTTAAAACAGGCGAGATTTATAATAAGAAGTATACATTATTTTTTTCAATATTCACAAAGTAATAATATTACTCTCCACAAGATCACGTTCTTCTGACCTTTACACTCCTTTACACAAATCGGCCTCATTTAAACATTCCGTTGTTATCTGTTTCACTGCAATCTGGAATTCCATACCATTAAAAATCCGCCATGCACCATCCTTATCCACATTTAAAACCCTCTTATTCCAATTCCTCTTCACAATTCAATCAGATGCTGTCTAAGTATATATTATGCAACAAGGTTTTAATTTTCTTTATACATTTTCTTCTGTTTTGAGTATGAAACAGAATTTCGATCACCTCTCACAAAGCAGTGTGAATAGGTATAATTTTTTATTGTTTTTGTTACCTTCTATCTTTTCTATTCATAAGATTGTATTTTTTTGAACTGTATTTTATTTTATTTAAAAGTGTTTTATTTTTTACTTATCTTCTGCACTCTCCTCTCTATGTGTGTATATATATATACTATACTATATATATGTATATATATATATATGAGAGGAGTTAATCGGGGGGTGCGGTCAAATTATTATTTATTTGACCGCATCCCCCGATTAACTCCATCTCATATTATATCAACGGTCAACCATCTCTACATATGTATATATATATATATGTATATATGGATGTATGTATATATATGAATGTATTTGTTTTTTCTTTTTCTGCTCGTATCTATTGCGTCATGGTAGATCACATACTTGTCTACTTTTTCACAATATCTTCACATGTTTTCACTTAAACGTCTCAAGGAACATATATAAATCATTTATTTACTCTGATTATTTTTTTAATTCTTATTTTTATTTTATTTTTATACTGTAGCACTAAAATTGGTTACCTATAAAACTTATTTAGCATTTCTTTCCAATTTTATTTAGTTATTAGTATATTGTTGTTTTTTGTACCAATATTATAATATTGTAACCCTTGTACCCATCTGCTTTCCTTAATATACCCTCCAAAACTATGTATATATTCATTTTATTACTAAGATTGTAGTTACTCTTTATTATAATAGGTCATCTGGCCAGATTTATTGTCAATTGGTTGAAACAGTATTGTTATCCTTAAGGGACCTAGTCTCAGAATAAAGATGATTTTCTATTAACAAAAAACACTTCTATTAGTCGACTCGAATTGACTTTACCCGAATGAGAGTTACACATCCAACGCCTGACAAATATTTTAAACAAATATTTTAAAACAAGTACATACCGTGCCTATATTAGTTTTCACTTCAAAAAGAACATAGTATAGAATGACCAGCTACTATAATAAATAGTAACTATTTATGATTTAACTGGGAAAAATTGGAAACTACTTGTGGATTTATCTTCTCAAAAGTTGTTTCCAACTCTAGAGCTACTCATTATGTTGATAATCGACAATGCTCAATGCCAATTTTTTTAACGATCATGTCGTGTTCTATTAGTGTTAACGCCACAGCGTTAATTTATTTTATTTTTACAGTTAAAAACGCCACAGCGTTAATTCAATTTATTTTACACTTAACTAGTTTGATTAATTGTTGATTTGTTTTATTTTAGCAAAGTGAAATCAATTAATAATATGTATATTTATGTATAAGATAGGTGTATATTAAGTATTATAGGCCCATAGCTTATATTGTTTATATTAAATAAATCAATAGTCTATACTTGGACTACTTTGTTATGGATTGTAGTAGCACTAGCTATAAACAAGTGCTAGGTTCAAGTCATAAGGCGGTAGAATTGACAATAGACAGTCTGACTCCGCCCGCCACTGGGCTGAGTACTGCCAACACTGCCCACTGCAGTTCTACTGTGATGAGACGTACTTCTCTCGTCGTGCTCGCCGCTGCCCATTTGCAGTTCGTTTTAGAGAGACAGAGGTTTACGAACGTCCTGCTTCGTCCACGTAACGTTGTACAATCTAATTATTTGTTATATATATATATATATATATATATATATATATATATATATATATATATGTATATATATATATATAAATTTCATATTGGGACTTTAGAGAAGTTGTTTTTTTTTTTCTTTTCTTTTTATTATAATTTGGGATATAGAAATAGTTTTTATTTATGATCAAGCATGAAAATGTTTCATTAATATTGTCACAATTGTTTGTTCAGCTGGTCTTTATTTTATGCTAGAAGTTTGTTATTTTTTTACCTATCTAACAAGTGTAAAATTGATTCATTTTGTTTTTATGTTTTCAATATTAGATTTCGTAAATGTTCCAAAATAAATGTTTGAAGATACAGTCCACTTTATTTCTTTTTTCTTTTATTAAATCGCAATTAAATAGTTAGGCTTCATTCGAAGTTTGACATAAACTAAGAGGGAGCTAACAATTAGCCTTGAAGACCTTTTCCTCGTTGGACAAATTCCTCTTGGTACACTGAGATAAGTTAACCATTAGGAGCGACTTACACCGACGGGCCATAATGCGCCCTTCGGCCAAGACAGCTGAGGCCTAAGAATAGTAGGCCGCCTGGGTTCACAGGTCGCATGCATCAATTAGTTGTCCAGGATCCACTTAGTAGGATTGTGTATACTTAGTGAGTATCTGTGTATATATATATATGTCGTCAGCTGGCAGCTACTTAGGAACGGGGGGCTTTCGGAACCTTATTTATGAGCTAGCAGAGGTTAAACGACAACGAACACCTGGATTATTCATTTGTATGAATGTCAACACTTATTTATCCTCTTCCAAACCGTAATGTTTGTTGTCCTCTGTAGCATTTCGTTGCTTAGAATAATTCAGTCTTTGCTAAAAAATAAGCACGTGATTTTCGTTTAATTTTGTTTTACGAGTTCGAACTCGACCGGAATCGGACCCAGACTGCCAGAAACTTCAATCAGGTCTGGGGCTAGAGCAGCATTAATGAGTGCACTGTTCAACAGTGGTTGAAAAAACTTCGGGAGGAAGACTTCAGGCTTGAATTCAAACAAGACCATGGAAGGATTTTCTCTCTTGTTCTGCGGGCTTTGATCGAAGAAAACCCCAGAACAACTGTTCGAGGACTTGCAGGGAAACTTAAGCTCAGCAAATCGACCGTCGATGACCGCCTCAAGATGGTTAGAAAGTTAAAAAAGCTTGAAAGTTGGGTTCCACACACATTAAACGACCGCCAAAAAAAAAAAAAATAAAATAAAAAAAAACAGCGTTATGAAGTTTGTGCTACACTTCTTTGCCGAAATTAAAAACGACCCTTTTCCGTTGAGAATCGTTACCTGTGTTGAGAAGTGAATACTTTACGATAACAGTAGACGTTCTGGACAGTGACTCGACAAAGGAAAAGCAGCACATTTTCCAAAGCCACCAACTCATCAAAAAAAGGTGATGGTTACTATTTGGCTGGCTTCAATTGACACTACAGCTTCTTAAATCCTGGAGAAACCTTCAATGCCGAATCGAATTGTAACCAAATTAATGCAATGAATCAGAAATTGGCAATAATGAAGACCTCTTAGGACAATCGGAAGGGGCCCATTTTGTTGCATGGCAACGCCCGAACACATGTTACGCGCGTGACGTCACAAAAACTGTTGGAGCTTGGATATGTAATTCTGCAACATCCATCCTATTCTCCGGACCTCTTGCCTACGGATTATTATTTTTTAGACACCTGGACCATTACTTACATGACTACGAGTTCATTTACTTTTTATTTATTTTTTTGGAGTTTATCAATTCTATACATGGGAAATTCTATTCCGAGTGAATGGAAAAGTTGTCAAAACGTTGGATGAAATGTAATGATCGCAGTGGAGACTATTTTGATTAAATAAAACAGATGTAAATCTTTCTTTTTTTCTTTTTGAATCAAAATCCTGCATTATTTTCGGGACAACCCAATATATCATCATACCCTATGGCGGATTTTGTCGGAGGATGATTTTCGAGCCTTCGTTTATGCGAATGATATAACAATAATACTTAAAGCATCACAATATATTTTCTTGTTCAATTATAATGCATATAATATCATATAGGCATAGGCGGAGATTTCGGGAGGAGTGAAGGGGGGCGACCGCCCCCTCCTCATAAAAAATAAAGAGAGAGCCAGAATATTGTTTTGCCCCTCCCCTTATGTTTAGATGAATAAAAATATAATCAAAATCAATAACAATTAATCTACACAAATGAATAATATATATAAACTATAATAAATTAAGAAAATTGGAAGAGTCGACTAGATGGCTCAGCTAAGGCCTAGAAGTGGCTACCCAAGTATTTTACCACTCCCTAAGTTCGTTCCTATTATTGAACTTTATAATATAATATAATTATATTTATAATATGTTTATATTTAAATATAACTATATGTATATATATAAATATAACTCTCTTTGTGATCCTACCAGATCTCCTCTCTCTGCAGTGCCCCCAGTTTCATCAAATGACTTAAATTCTTATTTTATATCTGCTTCCTCTTCAACTCCTTCATTTCTTCCTTCCTTCTTTCCTCCTGGAACATCTTTCAATGACGCCGATTTTTATTTTTCAGATATTTCTCCCACAGACCTCATATCCGCCGTGATGAAATCACACTCTAATTCTATTGGTCCAGATGGCATTCCCGTCAAATTAATTAAATTCTGCCTCCCTGAAATCCTTCTGGTACTCCTTTTCATCTACAATTTTTCCCTTCAAAATTCAGTATTCCCTTCCTTGTGGAAAAAAGCCACAGTCCGTCCTTTAAATAAAAATTCTAATCCGTCTTCCCCTGAAAATTTCTGGCCAATCTCAATCCTTTCTAACCTTTCCAAACCCCTGGAGAGAATTGTGCAATCCCAAGTTTCCACCTTCCTTGAACAGTCCAATCAACTTGACCTTTACGAATCTGGTTTCCGACCAGGTTATTCCACACAAACCGCCCTAACCAAAATCATTAATGATGTTCAGTCCGCCATTGATGACAAAAAACTAACCGTCCTTATACTCATTGACTTTTCCAAAGCCTTTGATTCCATCAACCACTCCATTCTCTTTTCCAAATTAAAATCATTATCCTTTTCCCATAGTGCTATCCTATGGTTTCAATCATTCCTTTCCCAACGCTCACAAGCTGTCGCTATTCCTGATCAACCCTTGTCTTCCTATCTTACTTTGTCCGCAGGAGTGGCCCAGGGCTCTAGCATATCTCCCCTCCTTTTTAGTTCTTATATCAATGACATCCATAATTCAATCCTTCACTGCTCCCATCACCTTTACGCCGATGACTCCCAAATCTACCTTTCCTTCCATCCCTCAGAGTTGCATGAAGCGTTTGCCAAAATTCAAGAAGACTTGAATCGGATCAGTGCCTGGGCAAACTTAAATGGGTTAAGGTTAAACGCTGCAAAAATTCAAGCCATTGTCATTGGTTCCAAACCCCTTCTCAGAGCCAATACCAACATACCTATACTGTACCTAAATGACCATCCCATTACCTTCACCTCCTCTCTAAAAAACCTAGGCATTTTCATAGACCAAACCCTATCCTGGAAACACCATATTGCTCACATTACCCGACAGTCAATTGGTACCTTGAAACTATTCCATCGCTTCCGCCATCTCCTACCCATCTCCACACGTAGACTCCTAGTAACTTCCCTCATCTTCCCCCACCTTGATTACGGCTGCGTGGTGTACGGTGGCCTCTCGGCAGAACTCGGGGAGAGACTGAAAAGAATTATGAATGCCTTCGTAAGATTTGTCACAGGGGCCCTGAGGTATTCCCGTGTTTCGCACCACTATGCTGAATTAGGATGGCTCTTCCCTTCCTTCCGAAGACAATATTTCCTAGGCACATTCCTTTACCAAATAATCAATAGTCATCGTCCGTCCTACGCATACAATCTCCTACAATTCAAATCATCTATCCACACCCTCTCCACAAGATCTCGTCCTTCTGACCTTTATACTCCTTTCCACAGATCTGCATCATTTAAACATTCCTTCGTTGTCCGTTCCACCGCATTCTGGAATTCCATCCCACTAAAAATCCGCCATGCATCATCCTTATCCACCTTTAAAACCCTCTTATTCCAATTCCTCTTCACAATCCAATCAGACGCTGGTTAAATACATACTATGTTATAAGGATTTAATTTTCTTTAGATATTATTTTTTTCTCTTATTTTTTATTGTTTTATTCTGTGTTGAACGTGAATTTTCATCACCACTCACTAAGTATTGTGAGTAGATAAAATTTGTTTTCCTTAAGTTCTAATTTGTTATTCATGGAATGTATTTCAGTGAAATGTATTTTATTTCTAATTATCTTCAACATACTTCTCGCTATGTGTATATATATACTTTATTTTATTTTCTCTTCTCCTAATCTTTACGCATAATCACTTAAATATCTTAGGGAACATATGTATATCATTATTTGTTTTTTTATATATTTTTTTGTTTTAGTTTTTACAATTTCTTTCCCTACATATTAACAGTTATTATTATTTTTTTAAATTTTTATATTCCATCACTACAATGCTTTACCTATAAAATAGATTTTACTTTCCTTTATAATTTCATTCAGTGATTATTATGCAATTATTTTAGCTCCAATATTGTAGTACTGAACCCCTATTACCCAACTGTCCTCGTTAATTTATCCTAAGAGCTTAATTAATACTTAATGTATTACATGTATTTTGTCATTATTCATTGTAATAAGTCTTTTGACCAGATTTGTAGTTAATATATATGAACAATACTGTTATTCTAAAGGGACCTAGTCCCAGAATAAAGATGATTTTTCTATTTCTATTTCTATTTCTATGTATCAACTTGTCCTAGGATTTTATGATTCATCCATGTTCACAATTTTCACGTGAGGTTTTTTACATTTCCCGCTGCAAATTGAAACATCGGAGAATTGAGAGCTCATCTCACTACCTCAAATATTTTAATAAAAATAAAAATGAAATAAAAATATTTTTTTTATCATCCTAGGGCTGCTGTCCCTTTAGGACAAATTATAGATATAGAAAAAATGCCTTTGTGGCCATACATTAAATTAAATATTTACAAATCTCATTAAAATTAAAATATTGAAAGAAGAAACAAAAAAAAAAAAACCACTAAAACTTACAGATATATTTAAAACAAACATGGGAAAATAAAATAACAAAAGTGAACAAAATCATTTCTGGGAGAACTGAAAAAGTTCTCTTATCTACATTTCGTGATCAATCCGGTTGAGAAAGGAGTAGGTGGTTAAAAAGGAGAGATTTAAATGAGGGAACTGATTTTACATGTCGGATATCGGAAGGGATGGTATTCCAGAAGGAGACGGCTTGAATTATAAAGGATTTGTCAAACGCAGGAGATCGGTGAGGAGGTGGATAGATGTCGGAAGTACGGGATCTAGTGGGGTGGGACGGAATTAAATGGAATATTAAAATTGTAGGCTGAGAAAAATATAGGAATTTCGCTGAGTTCTGATGGCTTGGTATAGAAAGGTAGCTGGGGTGAAACACCAAATTATTCCTATTTCCAGAAACTTTTACTTAGATCCCTTATTTTGATAGGAGGAACCGTATAAAAGGGTTACGGGTTTTTTCGGAAAACCAAAACCCCCCTTTTCCGTATAAGAATACGTATCATTCAATTCACAATAAAAAAACATGAACGATATCCATAATAATTGTTATTCAAAATATTATAATTAGTTACTTTTACTAATTATGTTTGTACATAATTATGTATTACAAAAAAAAACATGTTTTAACTATCTATCTATAGGATGTTGGTTTAGTAAAATATTCCAAAAAAAAAATAGAAAAAAATTATTTATCAACAAGTTTAGAGCATCAGATAATTTTTGTTTTAAATTTGTTATATTTGACCGTAAAGAAGAAATCATGATCAGATTTAAATATTTTTTTCGTGGAATATAAAAAAATATCATCCGGAGCTTCTCTTAACTCTTCAGTTTTTCTTCGCTTTTGCCTATCAGATAACACATCAAAGACTGAGAACGGGATGGAACGTTAGTAAAAGCTAAGACGATGAAAGTAGATTAAAATTTAATTCATGAAGAACAACAAAATCAATTTTCGTTTTTAGTTACCTTTTAAAAAGTCAGAAAGATTCCTATTCAATTTTATTCAACGCAAGCACAAATTTCCACAAAACTTGCGAAATTTTTCGCGTACACAGGACTCATTTTTAAGGAATATTTTCGAGTCCAAGATCGTGAATCCATGGTCCATATGCCCGGTCATAATCTTTGAAACTTATATGGGTTGTTCAGAAAAAATAAAAAACGTCACGATTTTTGTTCATATTGCTATTAATGCTATCCCGATACTGAATTTTATTTCTTTATTGACTTTCTTTTTTTTACAATTCATGAGGACTAAAGACAGTAATACGTTCATAAAGTATCAACAAACATTTAAAACAAAGAAACTGAAATTTATAGGGACATATTTTGAAAAAAAGCAAGAGCTATGAGGAAAAAAAGAAAAAAAAAATGTTTTTCTCATAAACCCGCACGAACCCGCAGGTAATTATGAATGGAAATTAAACTATCAACGTTTTAGTCAATTTCCGTCGAGGTAGATTTCTGAGCGATTTTGAGCGGTTTTCGTTATGAATGTTTTTAAAATTTTTTTATATTTTTCATTAAAAAACTTGAAGAGTCTATAAGTTCAAGCTGCATAGAATTAAATTATGATAATAAAGTTAAATTATCGTAATAAAGATGATTAATTAATTTTGGTTCATCCAAATAGTTGTGGTACTTTTTATAAAAAAAGAACATTTTCCATGGACGGTCGTTTTAATAAGATGTCTTAGGTGGAAATTTTTAATTAAAAAAAAACTGACGAAGGACAATGATAATAAAAACTTTTTTTGTCTGTCTTCCCCTTCCTCGCCTTATAGGCTATACGGAGTTTTCCCGAGCCAGAGGGTGTGGGCGGGAATTTAAGACTCCCCTGGCACCGGGACGCGAACTCGTGGCTATTATAAATCCATTGTCTCATAGATCAGGTTGCCGGGCAACAGCGGTGCTGTGCACACACGTTAGCCCGTTCGGCCACCCCGCCCACTATGATAATAGAAACTATTTATTATTATTTATTTACATTCCACCCTACCTTGCCTGATGGGCCACGGGGGTGAAAGAGTAGGCAAAGAAACGTCCTTTTTTTTTTTTTTTTTTTTGTTCTTCCCTACCTCGCCTTTTAGGCTATACGGGATTTTCCCGGGCCGGGGGGTGAGGGCGGGGAATTTAAAATCCCCTCCGGCACCGGGAGCGAACTCGTACTTTTTATGTCATCTCAAATCTCTGTTATCCGGTTACCAGGCAACTAGCGGTGCTGTGCACTCGCTTTAACCTATTCGGCCACCCCGCCCCCGCAAAGAAACGTCCTAACAGCAGTGCTTTGAACTTACAAACTAAACTTAATTCTAATGACATCCATTATTAACCATTAACACCAATAACCGTTGGACGTCCCGTCCTACCCTTGATGATAATAGAAACTAAGAAGAACAGCTTAACCAAAAAAATATGAGGAAATTCGAAATTTCAGATATTGGTCCTATGTCCACCCAATGCATAGGTTCTCCAGACTGTGCGGGGGTTGGATGGATAGAGCCACTTCAACTTGGTGTAACAAAACGTACTGCGAAATTCATTACGCGTTTAAGTTTGGCCTCGAATGCTCCCGAGAGTCCGCCGTACACCAGTACAATGGCTCACAGTGAAATTGATACACCATGTAGAAAAAAAAATCTGGTGCGCGCAACAAACAACTTTCACTTACCGATCTACTTTGAATAGAAATTATTTTCTGGCAATGCTGGGCTATTATAAAAACTTTTGAAGTGCATTTTAAACGTGGCTAAAGCTTAAAGCTTACAGATAACAAGTCATTCAGACCATTATAATAACAAAATGTCTATATAATATATCGACGGTAGGCAAGAAAAATCTAGTCACTCTATCTGATTTTATAAACCACACAACTTTCGTTGCTTTTATAAACCACAGAATGACTAACTCCAATTTCAACTTTTTTGAATAATCCCATTTTAGTGATATTTTTAGTTGAAAACGTTATCTATCTACACAGTGAGTAAGTTGATTCCGGAGGTGGTGATTGCAGTGTTGAAATATAGAACTGAGAATAAAGGTATAAATTTAGATACTTATTTCTTATGAAAGATGTTCTGAGGTAAGATACTTTATTAAATATCTGTAGAAAAAAAGTTTTTTTTAGTCTCAACAATTAAAAAAGTATATTTTAAATTTATACAAATTTTCGCCTCTTCAGGGAAAAAACTAGAGACCATATCTTTCCTCCTAATTGTCCGATTTTAACGCATTTTTTTTTTTTTTAAGGAAATTCCATAAACTTTTAAAAAAACATATACAATATCCACAAAAAAGTGTATACTTTTTGAGTTATTCGGAATTTAATTTTACCATCCCTCGTAACTTTTTTCCAGCTTCTTTTCGTTGAAGTATGTTATATAGATAAATTTAAAGGGTGTCGAGAAAATGACTTTAGCGAAGTTTCATTGAAATCGGTACATTCGTTTAGGCGCTACAGTCTATAGCAACGCAGGTTTTTCTGCATTTTTATTTTTTTCTCCTTTATTAACTTATCAAATTCTTTCAAAAGTTATATGTAGCATTTTTTCGTAACTCTGAATAATGCGAAATGATTAACTTTTTAAAATAAACCATATTAAAGGTACTTTAGAGGAAGACATATATGAACATTGGGTATTTAAGCCCTGTAAGGTGACATTAACGGGGATAAGACCTAAATGATATTAAATATCACTTAATTCTACAATGATACACCGAGTTTGATCAAAATCGTTAGTCTTTTTTGAGAAAATTGTAAAAATGTGTTTCAGCGTTCATATAAAGTGGCACTTCCGGTTAGCCGATTTTAACGAAAAAGTTGCTGTCACATCCTGCCCATATACAAGCCTTAAATACTTAATATCAGTTTCGTACTACTTTTCGTTTATGAGCTAGACTGCTAACACACACACACACAGACCATTTGGCGACACTTGGTTATTTGAACTAAGGAGACCTCAAAACATCTATTTCCGTTGAAAACTGAGATTCGAACATTTTCACGATCGCAATACTTACCCTTACTATATATTATATTATACGTAAGCGAAAGTAATCCCAGAAACTTTCCAACAGATTTATTTATAGTCTCAATTTAAATCAACAAAATCAATAAAATTAAAATATTCAACTGTGACTATTTAAAAAATTTACATAAAAACATAACTTGATTCACCAATATCTCAAAAACCGCTCGTTCGATATGATCCAAATTCGGTGGTAAGTTAAGAACTGATTAACAAATGATAACGTAAGTATTAATTTTACAAAGTTCTATCCAGTACTTTCTAAAACTACTACCTCTTTTAAATCGAAAAAAAAAACTACTACCTCTTTTAAATCGAAAAAAAAAAAAGCTTAAGATCATATCAGTTGAATTGATGTAACGAACGACTCTCTAAAATATAAATTAGAATTGTTTTTAAAGATAAACGTCGGAAGAGTTGACCGAAACTTATGAGAGAAAACAGCAACAAAAAAGAAAGAAAGATATTTCTCAACCACTAAATCAATTTATATACAAAATATGGCGATTCTGTAGAGATGTACAAAACTCTATAGACCAGTCAGACCATGAAGAACGGCTTGTAAATTTCGAAATGTTGACGGGAATGAATGAAACTTGTAAACGGTATTCTTTTGTCTAAAAAGTAACTTTACATAATGGATACACAAGATATTTTCATAAAGTAAAATCACAGCACCGTGTCAGTCTTCCATTAAAATGTTAATCCTAAACAAGTCTCCCGATTATGTTTCGTAATGTACATAAAAATAATATTACATGTTTTTATGTATTTAATCAACTTCTGTTCCTTCTTTGGTATTTCCCCATCTCTTCTTCTAACCTCTGCTGAACTGGTATTGATCCTGTTGCCATGGCACTCGCCATACATCCCCCACCATCCCTGTTGGAGGAATTCACTACGCCATTTCGATGGTTAATTCAGTGTGCTGCTGTTACTTTGGCAACATGGGGGGGAGGGAGGGAGGGGAAGAAAATATATGGATTATGAGTACAATTTTTGGTAGGTCGAGTTTAGAAAAATAAAGTTTCATATTACTATTACCCATAACATGTCTGGATCTAAAGTAATACAAACTGCATAGATATTATTATAAAAATGAATCTAAGCTTATAAGAATAAGTGCCTAGTATATAGCATAGTATAAAATAAGTATGTATGATTTAGCTTATTTTTCATAAAATCATTATTGCCAAAATATAAATTATGACTTCCATGATTATCTCACTGTGTGTTTCAATTATTTTCATTTTTGTTATTGCATACCGACAACTGCTAGGATAAAAAATGTCGAGGGCCCTCGTCAGGCTTCATAACTTGTTTGCCTGAATTTTCGGGGTGATGGGACTATTTTTCCCGCTTGAAGAAAAAGAAAGCTCAATCTTGAGATTTGGTGAAGAATTAGCGGTGATGTGGCTTGCCGATCAAAAATACCACCGATAAATAATATAAACTCCTCCTCTCTCGATCATAGAGGCCTCAAGTCGACGAAATGAGACATGTATTCAACGACAGTACTACAATCAACGTAAGGTTGTGTGGTTGCGAACCCTATGCCTTATGTTATCTTGAAAATAGTACGCTTTTGTGCTTAAAAACTCAGGATCCGATAATTCCGAAGGAACTATCCAGGTTTTGCTGTACACATCTAAATCTTCAAGGTCCAATTTGTCCCGTATCGATCTACAGACCTACCACCGTTCCAGTATTGAAGCCTAGCAAAATGTTTGTATCGACTTTATTTATTTTTGAAAGAAAAACAAAAGTGGAGAATAGGATTCGCTAATCCCCCGTGAAATCCTGAATCCAACGGTACCCCATTCATGGTATTTGAGCATGACAGGAGCTAATATTTGGTAAAAAACCGATTTCGAGCCTTACTGTAACAATAATATATGTGGGGATGGAGATGGGGATTACCATTAATCATCAAAACTTTAGTTTCATTGTAAGAGTATAATTATCAATCCATAATTATAATTATCGTCGGTTTATTTCAAAGTCATTAAATTGGTTATGGAGAAATTTCCCCCTACCGAAGTACATCCTGTTACTTTATATTATATATGTATAGATAAATAAATATATATATATATATATATAATATATATATATATATATATATATTTATGTCATTAAGAATACACTAAGTAATACTAAGAGTTCACATCTGGATTAGAAGCCGGCATCATATGGTTCGGAGTGGCCGATCAAGCTAACGCTTTGAGTAAAACACGTGATGCCTGGCAACTTGATAAAACGAAAATTATAAGTTCGAATCGCGGTCGGGGGGAGCTTTTAACTCTTGGCATTAATCCATTGCCTTCTCCATTGACCCAGAAAAAAACTGTACAGGTTCAAAGGCGAGGAAGGGCAGGAAAAAAATTAACCCAAGACCTTGAACATTGGAAGTCAGTGCAGGGGTACCAATCCCCCCAAGATCGATGACCCATGAACCCCCCTAAAAAAAGATATTTTTTGTTCTCCTCTTCTTAAAAATGGTGCAAGAGAAAGTAGAATTTAAGAAATCATAGATCATATACCATTATATTGTATGTTCCATGTTTTCAGCTTGTCCCTTGGTTTTAAACTTTTCATTCAGAAATTCAAAACTCCGTCAAAATATGGCCCCTTTAAAAATCTTGATGGCGTAATTTCCGCCATGATTGAATGGATAAGTGAATGTAAAGTATTGAGTGCGAAAAGATATGTAATGATATTAATTAAAAATGGAAAATTTATCTTAAATTTTATAAAAAAACAAACAAAGAACTAGTCGACTAAACAAAGCTAAATATGTTGGTTTTACATGACTATTACATACCTCCTATCACATTCTCGAGTATTATTAAAGATTTCTTCTGTTATTTGGGATTCTCACCCATTAATTCCTTTCCGATTGACATGTATACTTGACATCTGATCAATAGACGGATGTGGATGTGACGTAGATGGCAGAATGCCGTGATTGGTGGCTATCGACCCAGATATGCCATAATCAGAGCAAGAACCTTCCATTAGGGCAGAACTAGCAATCAAGAGCCGAGGTATTAGACAGTTATGCTAATATGAGAGGCGTTCCATCTGCTGGATAATGCTCTCTTTAATAGTTTGTTTTCAGCCACTTAGTTCGCCAGCTGTCCACTCGAGTAGGGCTCAATCTGTGTGGGGGGGCCCTGGCCGGAGGCACTGGCTCAAAACTGGGCTCTTAATGGATCATATCCCTCCTTTTGTAATTCCATGTGAGGACCAAAAGGAGAAAAGAAAACAGGTGCGCGACCAATACTTTGAGGTTAATGAATACCTATTCAGTTCAGCATCCACGGTATCCACAAGGCTACCAATTTAAAAAGTACCCTTAATTTTGAAGGAATTTATTTAATATCGATTTTCATAAACGTTTATAAACACCATTATAAAATGAATTTAAATTTTTGTCATTTTTTTAAACAAATGTTTCAAATATATTTAAGTTTATTAAGATACAAAAAATGTTTAATCGAAATCAGTACACTATTATTAAAGATATAGAGATTTTTAAAATATATTTTATCATTGATTGTTATTAGTGTTGCCCAAAATCGGTCTTGGTCTTGCACTTTGCAAGACCTTGACCAAGGTCTTGACCAAGGCCGCTAACTGTTGCAAGACCAAGACCAAGACTGGTAACAAAACAAACAATTTTTTAAATGAAAATTAAGGCAAAATAGTTATTAAAACTTGACAATCTTGGTTACTACCAATACTCGTCTCGGTCTCGCATTTGGGCACACTAATTATTATGATTGATTAAACCTTTGTAATCCAGAAAAAAATAACCCTTCCACCACTAAAATTTTGAGGCTTCACATTTGAAGGTAAGTAGTATCCGAAAATTGAATAAAAAAAAAAAATTAATTGTCCATTCTCCACCCTCCGTATGCCATAATGGGCACAATTTTTTTTTTTATTGAAAATCACTTATTTCCCAGAAATACATACAAATAAAACTTTTATAGTCATAATTAAGTCAATATAACAAATTTGTGACGAAAATTTAATTTTTAAGAAAATTTAAATTTAAAATCATAATCCTCAAGAATTAACTAAAAACTAACATTAATATTAATAAAAAGAACACCAATATGGAAGTATTCAAATTTATTTAATATATTTGCTCAACCTTATATTCATCATCTTTAGGCAGTTCACTCTCTGGCTGAAGTCCCTCATAATCGCTTCCTAACTGTAATTTAAAATTCCCTTTTATTTTCTTTCCTCTTCTACATAGTTTGGAAATATTTACACTCAAAAATGTGCTCCTCAACATTATGTTGACACAAAGCAGGCCCCTTCTTAGTCATCCCTACTATATTATATCGTTTACTTTCTGCTCTTTAGTTTTACGAAGCAAACAAAAATTATTATTCGGCTTCGAAATTTGAAGATGACTGGTCGTTGTTATCAGATCTAGAAAATAAGCTTCAATAATCACAGATTTCTTCTAAAGAAAAAAAAAAAAAGGAAAGAATTTTCTGAGCATTTTTATATAGCTCATCTATTTTTACTTTCTAACTAGGTAAGGAAAGTATTGCGATCGAGTCAAATTTCCGATATACGATTTTCGACGGATCTATACGTTTCACTTCCACTTTTATCCATTGACATATATTTTATTTGTAACAAAGCAAGTGGCATTGAGGATTTTACAAAGGATTTTGGATTGTAAGAATTGGATACGAGAGGTATTTGATGGTTTAGTGGAGCCTCATAGCTCAACTCCGTAAGTCCAAATAGGTCTTATTATAGTCATGTGCATGATGAGTCTTTTGTAATTAATTGCAAGTTTAGAGCATTTGTCCAGTAAGTGTTGGAGTAAGCTGAAACGTCGAGCAGTTTCTTGTCGTTTCAGTCTCGTATGAGGATTCCAAGTAAGACATTTCTCCAGGTGGAGTCCTAGGTATCCGATTTGTTTTAATGGGATAAGTGGGGTGTTATTAAAGGATACTGTAGGACAGCAAGTCATAGGTTTACGACGAAGGGTAAAGTTGATTTGATGGGATTTATTGGAATTTATTTTAACCTCCAGTTTTGACACCATACTTCAAGGTTTGTGATGTTTGATTGAAGGGTTTGGGATGCTATTGATGGATCGTTATTAACAGAAAGAATACATGTCTCATCGTCATACGTGGTGATGAAAATGTTAGGATGGGTTGGGATATCAGATGTATAAACTGTATAAAGGATAGGACCAAGGATACTACCTTGAGGAACACCAGCAGATTGAGAAAGGATGGATGAAAAGGCATTATTGTGATTTACTTTGAAGTGTCTATCAATAAGAGGAACTGATGATATGAAAATATGTAGGGGGAAGATATTTATGGAGTTTGTAAAATAATCCCGGATGCCAGACTTGATCAAACGCCTGTTCAACGTCGAGAAAGACTCCAGTGCAATACTTTCCGCGCTGCAATGCAGAGGAGACATCCATACGATGGCGTTGCTGGACAGTGGAATGGGATGTGTGAAATCCAAATTGCTGATCAGGGATTATGTTTTTAGAATCTAGGATGGGATATAGACGTTTTAAGATGAGCTTTTCTAGGATTTTGCCCAGAATGGGTAAAAGAGAGATGGTAAGAGTTTTTGGGTTTATGTATAATTTTGACTACAGATACTTTCCAAGGGTCAGGAAAATATGTAGACCGGAGTACGGCGTTATATATGTAAGTAAGGATAGAATAGCTTTTTGATGAAGTAGTTTAAGGATGTGGGATGTGATTAGGTCGTGGGGGAGGGGGCTTAGCGGGAGGGCAATCTGTGAATAATATTGGCTATTTCTGAAGGATGAAATGCTTTAGGTGAAGGAGTCATTTGGAGTGGAATATCCAGTTCTGCTTCAATACATTCAAGATGATTTGGATTAAGGATATCAGGATGTAGACTAAAGGTTTCGAAGAGGTGATGAGCAAAAATTAACTAGAAAAAACTAGAACGCTGAACTAAAATTAAATTTTACCTATTAAAATTTGTTTAGAAATTTTTTAATAATAATAATAAAAGGCTTAGCGAACCAAAAGGTTCGATGCCGACACCACCGATCGCTTATTACGCACCTCCCTCCACAGTTTGCCGCCCAAACCCAGGTCTTTCAGATCGCCTTTAATGCAATCTTCCCATCTTCCCTTCGGTCTACTCCTCGGACGTTTACCATCCGGTAGAGCAAATATCCTTCAGCCCGAAGGATTTTTTTTCATATATATAACAATAATTAATTTAAAAAAATAAAAGAAACTAACTATCCATATGACATGGTGTCTTAGTGATTCTTGAAGCTCTATTAAATTTAATTACACGAACAGTAATAGTTTGAGAGATAGTTTTTAATATTTTTTTCTATAAAACATGGTCATATTTTACCATTTTGGAGGGGGAGGAGGCTTCAGCCCGAAAGCCTCCTCCTATCCCCGTAGATCCACCTGTGGAGGAGTGAGTCTCTAACTAGTTAAATTCGAGATACAGAAAGAACATTCTTGAAAAATGTGGCTAACTGTATTATCACAGTATTGGCATTTTGGTGGTGGCTGTTTGTTAATGAGATGTTAGTGGGTCAGATTGGTATGGTCTATTCTCAGTCTCTTCTCTGCGGATAGGACGTTTTGATGTTGACTACGACTTTATTGACTACGATTTTTTTTTTAATAACAAGTACAGCTTGGTCTCTTATCAATAACAACAACTTGAATTATAACGTCAGCCATAATTTTAAACTCTCGCTGCCAGCCTCCTACATTACTCCAACTGTTTTATAACGTTCTTCCACCGTTGAATGACCCATTAAAACACCAACCGTCTTTAAAAATCTAATTTTTTTTCATCACCCGTTGGTCCTTCTGCAACATCCATAGTGATAGTATGGTCCTCAGTTAAAGCGACATTAATTTTCTCCACTGCCATCTCTTCTTTTGCAGCCATTTCAAGATGGTACAATCTTTGTACAGTACTAAAAGGGAAGCCTCTATTCGTTCCTACAGAAAGAGTAGTTGTCTCATCCCTCCCCCCTTAAAACAGTCCTGTAAATTCGTTCATGGACGTACAATACCTTAACTTCATTAGTTAGTATTAGGTACGGACTTATCCAACTCGTTACGTCCATTAAATGTGAAATATATTTCAATGCTGCAACAATACTTAAACTGTAGGCCCATGTTCGCAATGATGCAACAGCTAACCGCTAGATCGTTTCATTAAATATGATAATGTGACCACGGATTCTATCATTCGCTCTACATTATCCTCAGCGCTAAACAGTCTATTCCCAGCTGACTGGTTAGACATAACCGCGAGAACTCTGTAATGGACAACAGGTGGCTAAGAAGTTCGTGAGAACCAGGTCATCGAAGTACAGGTGTCAGAGCGCGAAGGAAGACAATAGACCACCACCTGGCCTTCGAAGTCTTCCTCAAGGCCGCTGGAGAACAGCCCGGAGCGCTGGGATTGCGTGTAGTCGATAGTCGCTGGCACTGCCTCTGCCTTAGTCCGCCTTAAATAATAAAGTTAATGAGCTTTAAGTAAAAAAAAAAAAAAAATTTAAAAAGAGGATATGACTTGGTACTTCTGCCTCATTTGTATAACAGTATACCCGAAAGTCAGAACACTCGACGTATAAACGACAACAGCCATACATTTACACCAAAACACAATACTATATTATCAAGATGGTCTTGATTGTGGTAACACACACAATTGGTTCATACTCATTGGTACTTACTCATCATACTTTGCCACGGCTGTTGTTATCATAAGTTACTTAATAACAGATTAGCTTGTCCCACTGCTATATAACCTTCAGTTTAATAGTTTAATAATAAGACACTACTATCCTTGAATTTAAACTAATCCATTATTGTATTCGCTCAAGAGCTATTTTTTAAATATTTTTGGTTTATTATTTTCAATAATCAACCATTGTGATTGTGATCGACCGAAAATTCAAAAACTTAACCCCTCTCAAAATTTGAGGTTTCACGTTTCAGAATGCGTAGAATCCGAAAAACGAATACAATTTTTTTTGTCCGTCCACCGTCCGCGCATTTTCTCCGAAACTACTGGACTGATTTTCTTTCAAATTTAGATATAAAATCAGAAGTCACCCGAGGATGATCCTCCTTCATCGACATTACTATCCACCCTTTACTTTCAAAATGGCGGCCGAAAAACCTGTGTTACTATAGACTGCAGCTCCTAAACGAATGCACCGATTAAAATGAAACTTCGCTAAAGTCATTTTCTTGACGCCATTTAAATTTATCTACATAACATACTTCAACGAAAAGAAGCTGGAAAAAAATTTACGAGGGATGGTAAAATTTAATTCCGAATAACTCAAAAAGTATACACTTTTGTGTTTGGTTTTTTAAAAGTATGCGGAATTTCCTAAAAAAACAAAAAACAAATCGTTAAAATCGGACAATTAGGAGCAAAGATATGGTCTCCAGGTTTTTTTTATATGTCCTACTCCTAATTACTTACTGAAGTAATGCTATCTTTTTTTAGCTTATTACTAATGATTAAAAAAAAAGTTCAGTCCAACAATTTAAATCAAATTTTATTTATTTATTTTTTTGTAACTAGGAAGGTAATGTTACTTAAGATGTATAATTGTTTGGAAATAATAAACCATTGTGGAATAATTTGCAGCGTTTTTTTTTTTTTTCGAAATTTATTAGCTTAGGTTTATGAATGATTTCTCTGATAGTTTCATTGATAATTGCATATATTGTAAATTTTATTAATTTATGATCATGAAACAAAATTTTTACACAACTGTAATTATATATATATATATTGTAAATGTTATTACTTTGTGACAATAGAACAAATGAATATATATATTTCATATTATTAATTCAACATTGTTAATGTGTTCACCTCTATCGCGTGGTGTTAATCACACATCGTAAATCTTTTTTTTCTCTTTAACTATCCGCATGAACACAAATCTTCCTTATCTTCGGTACTGAGGAAGCAAAATAGTTTATTGAACTAAAAATGATAACAAGATAATAGGAAAATATCAATGTAAGGTCTCGGGACTGATAATGCAATTGATGAAAATAAAAGACTGATAGAACCGCATCTTTTGATGACGTGGTCTCGGTGATATGTAGATATTCATATCTCCTTGCTTGTGCATTGCTGATCCATCATAGATATAAACTGCGTAACTAATTATATAATTTGAAAATCAGCACTGTTAAAAAATTAGGTTGAAATTACTTCAAGCTTAACATTTATTTTAGTATTTGTTTTGCAATAGTTGATATTTGGAGAATTGGTATTTTGGATCCTATCACCAGCGGATCCAGGATTTAATTTTGGGGGGCTTCAGCCCGAATGATTTTTTTTTTCATATATATCAAGATAATTAATTTGAAAAAAAGAAGAAAGAAATGAACTAACTATATGAAATGGCGTTTAAGTGATTCTTGAAGTGCTATTAAATGTAATTACACGAACAATAATACTTTAAGAGATAGTTTTTAATCTTTTTTTCTATAAATCATGGTTGTATTTTACCGTTTTGGGGTGGGAGGAGAGGACATCAGTCCGAAAGCCTCTCCCGTAAATCCGCCTGTGGATTCTGTGATTGCTAAATACTTGTGTCGATGTCTTCTTTTTAATTTCAACTAAAGTGGACTCTCGCTAATCCGAACTAATTAAAATCAAGCAGGTTCGGATTAGCGAAAAAATCGGACTACCGAACGGGGAAAAACGGCCAATTAAAAGATAAAAATTATAAATGAATTTACATACAAATATTTTTACGATAATTAATCATTGTTCAGAGATTTATTTTTTGTTTATGAAAATTCATCAAATTATTCACTAATTTAATTTTCTAAAAGGTTACATGATGATTTCTCGGACTAAACGAACGATATATACCTAATTATTTAAATATAATATCAGATCTAGATTTATTAAACTGCAGTAAATATATTTAAGGTTATAAACATATCCATGAAATATTTTTATATTTCACTTCTTCTTTCACTCAAGTACAATGAAATAGTATCTTAAACAATGGCATTGCCTTGAATCCTTGGATTTTAAGTACTTTTCAAACATAAAAAAAAATATGGTGCGCGCAACCCACAACATTCACTTACCTTTCACTTACTTTGAATAGAAATTATTTTCTGGCAATGCTGGGCTATTATAAAATGCTTGAAGTGCGGAGCTAAAGCTTAAAGCTTACAGATAACAAATCATTAAGACCATTAAAATTACAAAATGTCTCTTTATTATATCAACGGTAGGCAATAAAAATCTAGTCACTCAATCTGCTTTTATAAACCACACAACTTCAGGCTCTGAGCCTTTCAGTTGACAGAATGATCAACTCCAATTTCAACATTTTTATATAATATCATTTTAGTGATATTTTTAATTGAAAAAGTTATCTATTCAGACAGTGAGTAAGATCATTCCAGAGTAGGTGATTGCAATGTTGAAATATAGAACTATGAATAAATGTATAAATTTTGCCTCTAGAAACATCACTAAAATTAATAATAAAGAATGTTGGAGTTAGTATATTATATTATAAATTGGAGTTAGTCATTCTGTCAACCGAACGGCTCATATATGCCTAAAGAGTTTTGAAAGTATATCTGAATATTTTACCTATAAATGATTATGGATTGTGAGACTAATAGTTAAAATGTTAATTTTAAACTGTTATTTACCATTTTAATGTTTACTAAAACAAGATTACGATATTTTCATTGCCATGGATAGGTCAAAAATTGTCACTCTAATTGTAAGTGGATAATATTGGAATTTTACAAACGGAAAATTCTTCACTAATTTAATTTTCTGAAAGGTTACTTGATGATTTTTTGGAGTTAACGGCCGATAGATACCTAATTATTCAAATATAATATCTTATCTAGAGTTAATACTCTACAGTAAATATATTTGGTGTTATTAACATTTCCATGATATCTTTTTGTATTTCACTTCTCCTTTCACACAAGTACAATGAAATATTATGTTAAACAATGGCCATTGGTTTGATTAGGTGGATTTTACTTTTACTTAATACTTTTTTTTTCAAATTTAGAAAATCATTTAAAAGTTTCCATATTGTAAGACAATTTCATTTAATTTCCTTGGAAACATGTGATTTACGTATTAAATATTGTTAGTTTTCTGAAAATATTATATATATTTTTTTCGGTGTCTCAGACACTAGCGGATCCAGGATTTAGTTTGGGGAGAGGGGAATTCAGCCCGAAAGCTTTTTTTTTTCATAAAAATAACGATACTTACTTTCAAAAAAAAGAAATAAACATACTACTTATATGAAATAGTGTTTAAGTGATTCCTAAAGTCATTTTAAATATGATTACACGAACAATAATACTTTATTGTACAAATATTTTGTTCCATAAAAATTATATTTTACCATTTTGGGGGAGGGAGGGGGGAGCTTCTGCCCGAGCAGCAACAGTTAGGCGGCCTTGGTCTTGGTCTTGCAAAGTGCAAGACCAAGACCGATTTTGGGCAACACTACTGTATAGCGACCGTATTAGACCTCCTGAAAGTCCCTTTTATCAATGGATGAAACTTGGCTGAGATAGTGTACTCCTTCGAAGCCTTTTAAATTTATTTATATAACATACTTCTCCGAAAAGAAGCTGAACAAAAAAATTACGAGTAGTGGTAAAATTAGATTTTCGAATAACTCAAAAAGTATATAATTTTTTTGTGGATTTTATATTGTATATGGTAATTTAATTTAAAAGTTTATGAAATTTCCAAAGTAACATCCTTCTATCAAATCACCAACAATAATTGTTCTTCTTACTCGTACAACCTGCTCCAATTTGAGTCCTCAGTCCATTCCCTTTCCACAAGATCTCGACCTTCTGACTTTTACATTACTTCTCACAGATCTGCCTCATTCCAAAACTCCTTTGTTGCTCGCTCTGTCAATTTCTGGAATTCCCTCCCTATCAAAATTCGGCATTCCCCATCATATCTACATTCAGAACCCTCCTATTCCAATTCCTGTCCCAAAAGTAGTCAGATACTAACATTTTGACATTATACATTAATTTCATGTCATTCATCATCAAATGTTAATACTGTTCTTTGCAAAGAATATCAAAAGATTTCACTACTGTTGATGCCACTGAATGCATCTATTATTTGTTTTTTTATTTTTTTATTCAATTAAATTTGTACTTATAGCTAAGCCAAGAAATATTCATGATGTATTTACACATTACTGATCATTTAATAAATGATCAGGCATTTTATATCATCAGATTCGGCTTTCTTTTTTTCTTAGCAGAAACACAGGAGTTATTATAAAGAAGAACTTAATGTATGTTTTATTTCTATTTTTCTTAAAAATTAATTTATAATGTTTTACCACTGTATATAATTTTAAGATTCTTGTCATAGTTTGAAGTGTTTTTATGTAGGTTTATTAGTATTGTATATATCATGTTTAACTAATGTTTTTTTTTTTACTTTCACTTACGTATATATGTAATATATAGTAAGAGTAAGTATTGCGATCGAGAAAATTTTTGAATCTGAGTTTTCAACAGAAATACACGTTTTGGGGTACCCTAGGTCCAAATAACCAAGTCCCGAAAAATGGTCTGTGTGTGTCTTTGTGTTTGTTTGTAAGCAGTCTAGCTCAAAAACGAAAAGTCCTACGAAACTGATATTACGTATTTAAGATAGGTATATGCCTTAGATGTGACAGCAACTTTACCCTTAAAATCGGCTAACCGGAAGTGCCGCTTTATATCAACGCTGAAACACATTTATACAATTTTCTCAAAAACGGCTCTAACGATTTTTATTAAACTCGGTGTATCATTGTATAATTAAGTGGTCTTTAATATCAATCAGGTCTTATCATCATTGATGTCACTTTACAGGGCACAAATGCCCATTGTTCATATATGTCTTCCTCTAAAGTACCTTTAGTATGGTTTATTTTAAAAAGTTAATCATTTCGCATTATTCCGAGTTACAAAAAAAATGCTACATATAACTTTTAAAAGAATTTGATTAGTTGATAAAGGAGAAACAAATAAAAATGCAGCAAAACATGCGTTGCTATAGACTTAGCGCCTAAACAAATGTACCGATTTCAATGAAACTTCGCTAAAGTCATTTTCTCGACACCGTTTTAATTTTTATATATATTTTTAAATTTAAATTTATCTGTATAACGTACTTCAACGAAAAGTTATGATGGAAGGTAAAATTAAATTCCGAATAACTACAAAACGATATACTTTTAGTGGATATTGTGATTAGATGTATCAAAGATATTTAATTTTCCTAAAAAATGAAAATGTTTCATCAAAATCAAAGCACTATTAGTAGAGGTATCGAAATTTTAAAATATTTTTGGTGTATTATTACTTTCACTTACGAATATATTTAATATATAGTAAGGGTAAGTATTGCGATCTAGAAACTGTTTGACTTTTTTTTTTTTGGCTTTTATTAAGGCGAGATGTAATCTTTTAATTTCGTACTATTTTGTTATTCTAAAGGGACTTTGTCTCAGAATTAAGTTATTTTCTATCTATCTATATATCTATATAAAATCGGACGATTTGGTGCAAAGATATGTTGTTCCAAATATTTTCGTTCTACTTCAAAGTTGATATAATTTGTTTTTATTTTCGGAACGTCTTACTTCATCTGAAGCGATTGTTGTCAAATATAGACTGCAGCGAATTATTAATTATTAAAAAAAAAGTCATTTAGGCCTTTATCAGGAGGGATTTTTGATTTGTTTTCCTCTAATCTCAACACATATTATTACAGTAAGGCTCGAAATCGGTTTTGTACCAAATATAAGCTCCTGTCATGCTCAAATACCATGAATGGGGTACGGTTGGATTCAGAATTTCACGGGGAGTTAGCGAATCGTATTTTCCACTATTTTTCTTTCTTTCTAAAATAAATAAAGTCGATACAAACATTTTGCTTGGCTTCGATACTGGAACGGTGATAGATCTGTAGATCGATACGGGACAAATGGGATCTTGAAGATTTTGATGCGTACAGCAAGACCCGGATATTTCCTTCGGAACTATCGAATCCTGCGTTTTAAGCCCCAAAACGTACTATTTTCGAGATAAAGCAAGGCATAGGGTTCGCATCCACACAGCCTTACATTAATTGTGGTACTGTCATTGAATACATGTCTCATTTCGTCGACTTGAGGTCTCTATGATCGAGAGAGGGGGAGTTTATATTATTTATCGATGGTGTTTTTGATCGGCAAGACATATCATCGTTAATTTTTCACCAAATCTCAAGATTGAGCCACCAATTTCGAAGGTTTCCTTCTCCTTCTGGCGGGCAAAATGGTCCAATCACCCCGAAAATTCAGGCAAACAAGTTATGAAAGAATGACACACTTTTCTCTTCGTTATGCCCATGATTATATAAAAGATTACAAAACTCCCTACAAATGAAAAAAAAAATCATCGAAATCGGACTATTTTTAACAAAGATACAACTTATTGAAATTTGTGAACATGTTGGTTCCAAACAAAAATGCAGATTTTAATTAATTTTTGTTTTCTTTGTCGATTATATTTATCGATATAGTAACATTTAATTTCTTATCTTTTGATACCTTGCATTATTTTATTTTCTTATTATTTTGGCATTTGATAACAATATGCTGTGCGAATTTTTCGCACGGGTCTAATAGTCTATATAAGTAAAATAATTTTTTGTCTGTACATAATATGAAATCAACCCGTTTAATGATATCTTTCCGTTTCATACATTGCAGATACTAAATCCACTTTTAAAAAAATGTTGGTCTGTTCGCATGTCCGCATTGCAACGAAATTTTGACAGGGGTTAGCTCAGCAATGGTTTATTGCAGACTTTTGAAATTTTGACATTACATTTAGGTTTACTTGACTTAAAACATAGGCTTTAAATGAAAATAGAATATTGAGTAGAACCAAAGTTATGAATTCTTGAGTAATTTGTCTATAGATCTCGGTTAATGTTGATAATAAATTTTTATAATAAACATATGTTTCGACTATATACAATTTCTAACAAATGTTATCGTATACATTTTTGGGATTAACGGAATAGCCGTAAATCAGGAGGAAAAAAAATCTCCCAAACATTTCACTTCCTCCGTCACATTATTCAGATCAAGTTCTAATTTTACACGGATGCAGATGACTCAATGTCTAATGTTATTTTGAGTTTTTGCCAGCGATAAACTCAGAAAAGTTTAAAGAAGTGGAGAAACTACAACCCTTTTTGATTAATTAATCGACTCCACAATCTCTTCGCTTCATCATAATTGGATATTAAACACTTAACAAATTTTAATGGATCGGTGGTGGTCGGTTTAGTTGTGTGATACCAAAACAAATAGGCGAATAACAAAGTTTTGTTGTGACTATTGACTTCCATAAGCCCCCAATAAAAAATTTCAAAAAAGCAATCTCCCCTCCCTCCCGATCCAATTTTATGAAATTGTATTTGGACCCTCCCGTCCCCATAATAGAAAATCCATCTCAAAAAAATATTCTCAAATTTTAACTATACACCCAGAAACGACTGGTACATAAGCTAGTAATAACAATAAACCATTGTGTAATTATTTGTAGCGTTTTTACTATGTTCATTATTTGACCGAAAACTAGACCATTTTCCTGTCTAAGAAATATTAGTTTCTGCATTATATCGTCCATTCTTCTCCTGGAGCGCCCTTTCTTGTACTAATGTCATCGTACCACATTAAGGACCGCGACTGCTCACGGTTGACCACTGCTTTAGTGGAATAGAAAGGAACCTACTTCGTTGGCGCTGCTCGGCAGTCTAGGTATGACGTCATATCTAAGCTGCTCCTATCTGACCGCTCTCGAAGCAGTGGAGCTGTTGGCGGTTCGGCGGTTGTAGGTTATGTTATCATATCAGAGTATTGTTTTGATGATAACAGTCACGTCGATACGTTTTATTTCCTATGTTTCTTTCAAGTCTGGCAAAATTATAACAAATGTTGTTTACAACTGAAACAATGCAATTGTAAATTATTTTTTTAAGGTTGAAGTAACAAGATTATTTATTTATTTATTCAACCAGCAATATTTTACTGCGAAATACAAATATACCTAAATCCAAACGATATTAAATAAATTAAAGAATCCAACAAATTTTATCGTCAACTAAAATCCACCCATTGAAAAATCGATTTGTATTTTTTAATTAAAGTGGTGATTTACTGATTACTATTGATAAAACTATAAAACATCGCCTGCTGTCATTTAATTACAAATATATGATATTTATTTCTAATCAATATTGTATTAATTACTATTACTTGTCAAACTAATAATATCTAATATCTGAGGGACTATTGTTGTTAGCACGGCGTTTTCCGCCTTTTTGTTATTTTTTGGTTGTTAATCTAGACAGCAGCAAACAATGTCCAAGAAGGGATATGATGGTGAGCATCTCATCGAAATACTGATATTCCTTCTCTTTATGAACAACATTTTCTCTTCTTTTTCCTTCTCAAATAAAAAAGCGGTAGTCAGAGATGTTCATTGTTATAGGATGTTCATTTTTATTATTATAGGATGTCCATCTTTTTTTCTTCGAAGATAAAGCGAAATGTTCGAAGGTTATAGGCAGTTTATAACAACCCCAGTGAGCAGTTTCAGCGAAATAGCTCCGCCAACAGCGGCTGGCAGCGCGGAACAGCGGCCGCTGCCGTGGGCCGCGCCAGCGAAATAGTACCTTAAGGTAGCTGCTCCGGGGGCAGCAGAAGCATATTGTCGGCCCCCTCCCATGGGAGCGGAGAGCGCCGGGATTCCAGATGGCGGGCGTCATAGCCCCTTACCCAGGGCACGATCTATGGGGACAGTTTTTATTGGTTACTGCTTGCTCATTCCTCCAAAACAATTTCCGATGCCCATTCAACCGCGTCAGATCGTACAAGTCGAATCCATTGCATTTATTTAATAAAACCAATTATGCAACGAACTTAAATCAATTACAGTAACTAATCTGCTAGTTCGCATAATACTCATAATATATTGGTTGATAAAGGAATGACAATATGATAAGGAAATTAGTAAATTATGTGTATTAAGTGGCTTAGTTCAAAAATGAAACAACTCAAATATCAAGTTTATTAGATAAACTAGCTTTTAAACCTTTTGAAAAAAAAATTAAAAAAATTAAATGCAATATTCAATAGTGAAACATCAACTTTTACATTGATGATGAAGGTATTTTGCAATTGTGCAGTTTTGTACCAAGGTCTATAAAATTACCTATTATAGTAAAAATTAAAATAGGTAATAACAATTAAAAATTAAATTAGGTATTATTTTAGCATTTCAGCTAACGGAATAGCTAATTCCAATTTCAACAATTTTGATTATTAATTTTAGGGCTATTTCTGTTGAGAAAATTTAAACCTTTATTAACAATTCTATATTTCAACAGTGCAATCACCTACTGTGGAATCAACTTACTACACACTGTCCGTACAGATATTATTATTTTTCTAACGAGAAATATCATAAAAGATGATCTTGGGAAAGAGACTATAATACGTATTAATAGAAAAAGGCCTTTTCAGTTTCGATAAAAAATAACTTTATTTCAAATTTTCGCCTCTTCAGGCATCTTCAGGGATAATCTGATTTTACATGTAAATCAAAATATTCATTCGCTTTTTAGCAGTGCTCCCCAAGCACACTTAATCAAAGAACACAACCGAGATCAATCTTTCAAGGAGGAGAGGCGTAGCCAACATAAAAATTCATGTAATGATAATATAGACAAAAATAAAAGGAAAAAAGAGCCTAAAACAGGTTTAGCCATGCATGCATCTGACTTAAATCATAAATTTGACTTTGAAAAACCGGTGATCCTTATCGAGTATCTGACAAAATAAATACTGAGGCAATTTATATATCAGAGAGCCTTGATAGGGTGGTAAATTTTAAAACTGATCCAAAGAATTTAAATGATTTTTTTTTCAGAAACTGTAAAAATATCGTGAACAAACACTAATAATAATAGACGTCTGATTAGGGTATTTCTTAATCTATCAGCTGATAAAAATAAAATTATTGTTACTGAATTTAAAAATATAATGCATTTTTGAAAAATATATATTATGAAATGTATATAAGTATGTGCGTGGGGGTGTATGTGAGATCACGTACATGTAAATATTTTATTGTTGGTAACGCTCCTCCTTGAAGGATTGATCTCGGTGGTTGTGTTCTTTGACTAAGTGTGCATGTGGGTGCACTGATAAAAAGCGAATGAATATTTTAATTTACATGTAAAATCAAATTATCCCTGAAGATGCCTGAAGAGGCGAAAATTTGAAATTAAATTATTATTTATCGAGACTGAAAAGGCCGCTAAGCCCTCGTTGGCTTTCATCAAGTCACATGAGGCGGCTTAGGTATAAGATTCCGTACGGATTGGTATTTTAAGATTAAGAGATACTGTAGCATTATGAGCCCCTACCACTAGCGGATCCAGGATTTAATTTTTGGGGGGGGGAGGGAGCTTCAACTCGAATGAGTTTTTTTTCATATACATATAACGATAGTTAATTTGAAAAAAAAATAAAAAAAAAATTATCTATATGAAATGGTATTTAAGTGGTTTTGAAGTCCTATCAAATATAATTACACGAACAAGAATACTTTAAAAGATAGTTTTTAATATTTTTTTCTGTAAAACATGGTTATATTTTACCATTTTGGGGGGGGGGGGGCTTCAGCCCGAAAAACCCTCTCTCCCCTCCCCCGTAGATCTGCCTGTGGCCCCTACTACAGCCGATAAATCGCGATTAGTTATTTAGATTTGGTTATTTATGATGCATGTGGGTACTGGTACTGATTCAAGAAGAATGTCATCATCAACCACTGATCTGTCATCTGACCTGATCTGGGTTCATCTGCAATGCTCATATTCCCATTTTTGAAAAACCTGAAATTTATTTTTTTATTTTTTTCTTGGTCGATTACGAAGTTATATTATTGGAAATAATAAACTGAAAATATTTAAAAACCGCGAAATATTCTCAAATAGTGTTGCGATACCGAAGTATTTTTTTTTTTTCCTTTTAGGAAATTTAAATATCTTCCAAAAAAAAAAAGAGTGTACACTTTTTTAGTTAATCCGAAATCTAATTTTCCATTCCTCGCAACTAATTTCTATCGTCATTTTGGGGAATTATGTTATATATGTATAAATTTAAAGGGCTTCGTGAAGAAGACTTAAGTATGCATCATTAAAAATCTTAGATCCAATCATTTCTGTTGCAGTCTTGAAAGAAAAGGGCGTAAGTTCCGAGGATCATCCTCAAATGAACTCAGACATTGAGATACAAAATCTCAAAACAATCCGGACATTAGCCTCGGATAAAATCCGCGTATGGTGTACAGACAGAATATTTTTATTCGATTTTAGCATTCTACATATTTTGCTTGTTATTTTTCTGTTACAAAACTACTTAGCTCGCGGCTGTTCTCCCAATACTTAAAAATAAGAATTTACAAAACCATTATCATACCTACGGTTCTTTATGGATGCGAAAAGTGGCCGCTTACATTAAGGGATTAGCAACGTATTAAGATTTTTGAAAATAAAGTATTACATAGAATATTCGGATGAGAACGGAGAAGAGTGAGCCCACCGGAGAATTTAGACGGTTACACGATACCGAGTTGCGTGTACTGTAACCGTTTGATATACTTGAGGTGATTACATCAAAGCGAATAAAATCGTTGGGCTTTGGAACGAAAGAATCCTTAGAAGATTAATATTTTCTGTGCGAACTGGTTAACGTCCGGGGAATCTGATCGAAGCGAAGATAGGAAGATTGCGTTAAGATTCATCTGGCGGGGCTGGGTTTGGACGGCGGGCATAGAACGTGATTGGTGGTGGCGGCATCGAAACTTCTGATTCGCTAAGCCTTTTATTATTATTATTATTACATATCTTAAAACGTTAAATATTACGTTTTGGGGAACACTGAGGGAACATATTGGTAATGATTATGTATCTGACTCAGATCATTCATAAAAACAAACATGGACCAATAAAAAAAAAGTTAATTTGAGTGAGGAGGGGATTTAGCCCATCTTCCTCCTCCAACCATAAGTTTTTTAGAAATAAATACTTTTTAATTTGATTATTTAAACTTTTGAAGATTACAGAACTTATGTTTGACGTTTGGCCAAGAATGAAATGAAAAATAATTTTATTCTGGGATTGAAGAAATAATTATTACTTAGAATGATAGTAGAGTTAAAAAAATATGTATATTAGCCGATATATACAATAAATACTGAAATATAAAAATAAAATGACTTCTATCAATTAACTGCTGGCGACCAACGTAATTATATAATCCAGAAATTTTAACAAGCTTGCGGAAGTTTGAATTTATAGTATATGGTGGAATAGGAGTTGTTTGAAGGAGTTTATAGACGTGGTTTGAAGAATGGAGATGGATAAGAAGTTCCAGAAGGAGGTAGCACGAATGACGAAGGATTTACTGAAGGATGTGGTTTTATGGGAGGGGATATATAAATCTATAGGTTGAGATCTGGTATTGAGAGAGTGGATAGAGGAGCGTAAAGTAAAGAGTTCTAAGATGTAGGGAGGGTTTTTGGTTCTGAGGACTTGAAAAAGAAAAAAACCAAGAAGGAATTGCCGTCGAGAAGTAGGATAAAGCCACTTCAATTCGGTGTAGCGACAAGAAATATTAGAACGCTTAGGGATCCCAATTTAATAATATGTAGTTTCTTAAAAAAACAACCACTAAGGTGTGTGCTTTAGACCACACGATAGAAGTGAAAACATCAACAAGCCGAGATTAATAATATTAAATATAAATTATAAATAATAGCTCATTATAAAGAGGATGAAATTCTGAAGATAATCCTCGCTTACAGTATCCATGTCCGATTTTTAGTTTCTGAGATATTTTAATCCATATGTAAAAACACATAGTCGACTCCAGCCGACATTACCCTAGCGTTACACATCGGAAATATGACAGCTCAATCTAATTTAGTCTTCACAAAAAAGCGCAAAAGGCACCTAAAGAAGATTTCACTTAAAAAGAAACAAAAAAAAAAAACAGTATTGGTTATAGATTATTGGTAATAGCAACATTTTTAGTAGAAGGGTTAGTTGGGCAAAATACATTGAATAGAAGAGCGTGGATTCCTGTGACGTAGGCACGAACGGGCAAATCGATGTGTTCCGGCCATAGTCGCCGACTGTTGGAGCTGTAAATATTTCCATGGGCATACAGACGGACATGGCACAAGTGACAAATAGCCATTATATATAAAATCAATTTCGAGCTCGGGTGTTTTACGAGGGACCAGCTGGCTCACCCCTTGCCCATCCATCATCGGTTAGTGCAGGTTAGTCTTGTCCCTATTGTTGTCCTCTCTGATCGGTCTATTACGTAGGGGTCCGCTACGGTACTAGTTGTAATGT
Organism: Nezara viridula; assembly: GCA_928085145.1. Taxonomy (NCBI): domain Eukaryota; kingdom Metazoa; phylum Arthropoda; class Insecta; order Hemiptera; family Pentatomidae; genus Nezara; species Nezara viridula. The sequence continues at coordinate 20,664,775 of OV725077.1, forward strand.
TTAAATATATAGCAACAGTATAGTATACCATTTATTTTATTTATATTTTTGAAGTGATAAATAACTCCTTTAGAAGCTCGTAGCGCTTTATTTCGCGTTTACTTTGTGAGACTGAGCCGTCACGTAATGCTCATTAGGATAAAATAGGTTCGAGTTGACTAATTTTTGCATTTGGATTAAAATATCTCAGAAACTAAAAATCGAACCTGCAGACTGCATGTAAGGGTTCAGCATGTTATTGTAATACAGTCGTCATTTGATAGTTTGGATTGGAAAAAATGCTGAAGAATTTTTCTCGACGGATCTATATGTTTTTTTGGGGTGCTGAATCTGAAAATTTCGATAACGAACAGATTTCGAATATGGCTTCACCATAAAAATGGCAAACAAATATAAAATTTATTTATTTTTTTCAGCCAAAAGTTGTTTCAGTATTTCGCTTATAACTCATGAAACAATGCATCCTAGAGAAAAAACTTGTATCGAAATGAAAGCTAATAAAATTTCCTAAACAATAAAACTAGAACCAGCGCGCTAAAGATTTGACCATAGTTTTCAAGTTATACAAAATCTTCGTATTTCAGTCTTTCAAAGCTTTTTTTTGGTTGGCGCTGTAGATCTTTGGCTGTGAATGTGATCTCCTTACAGACGTATGTTGGCTACGGGATCACAGATAGTCAGGAGGGGTCACCCAACCTCACGTAGCTACGAACCATGGTCTTTGTGGTGCAGCAACAGGCCGCCCGTAGTTCCTGATGGCCTACCCCTTTGGAGCCAATTTAACAGTGTTCTTCCCACCGACTCATTCGGGTTTATGGACAGTGACAAACTGGTCAAGAACCATGAATTGTGGCTCCTCAGAGTCAGCAGGCGAAAGAGGACCTATATTTCTTTCTCTGAAACAGACCGTTCATGGACCAATCCTTAGGGTACTATTGTCATACTGGTAAACCACATCCCGATTCCCGATTTAAGCATACGGGGTAGGGTCATCAGTCCTGTGTCCGGTCGGTGTGAGTTGCCTCCAGTAGTTTGACGAGTCAAACATACCCGAAGTGAGGTGAGGGGAGAATCACTAACACGGCGTCGCTTTAAAATACAATATGGGATAAAAGCCCATTACAAAGAGGATGAAGTCCTAAACAATTCCTTCGCTACAAATACATCAAATAATCGACTCCAGCTGATTTTACCCGAGCGTTACACATTGGAGATCTGATGGCTCAACTAATTCACTTTCCACAAAAAAATTGTAAAACGCGCCTAAAGGAGTAAACACATTTACTAGATATATTTATATCTATTATCTTGCTCATAATTTTCAAAAAAGTACTTCACTCGAAATACAGAGTCTGTATTAATATAAACCTAATAATATGCATTTATATTTAATCTATTGTTTCATGTTCAACTTTGTGTTGATCATTTTATGGCAAAAATGTAAATGTTTACTTGTTCAAACTCTTAAATCTCGGAAAGTTCTTCACCAATTGCCTTGAAGTTTTGGCTTAACGGTGCGTTTAAATACGCGCTTGGGTTAATATACCTACTATTATAAAATATAAGGTGAAACTATACATATTTATTAAAAACGCACCATCAGTTGGATGTAAAAGCCACCCACACACAATATTCAAGATTTTCAAATATCAATCGTGGCAATGCATTGGCAATGCTAAATCATTCATCATAGAGTTCATTTCGTGTGCATTAGATCTGCCTTCCAACTTCCTCAAAAGATTTCGCATACGCCTCCTAAGATATTTTATTGTTTGCTTCTTCTTAATAACAACTGCATTAAATATATAGTTGGAAAAATTGTAGTGGAAAAATAAACCTTCCTAATGAAAGAAACCCTACGGTAAACGGCACAACCTTATTCCAACGTAATGTTAAAGAAAATAATTTATTAAAAAATAAAAATAAACTGAAATCAGTAACAAACTGATTTCTAAAAAAAACATAAACGGTGATAATTATAACTCAGGAGTTTAATATTTTTAAATAATAGCGAATCAAATATTTGAGATGTATCACAATACTTCCAGAATACATTGGGATGAAAATAAAAAGTGAATATAAAGGGAGTATAATAGTATTGACCTACATAGGTAGAATCATATTCCCTTCTTCAACTGATAATTTTCATTACTGCAATAATTATAAACTTTTCGATTAATCAATAACAAAAAAAAAAAAGGAAATGGCCTTTTCTGAAGACAAAGTAGTCAATGTTTAAAACTCTATAACTCTGCAACGAATCGTCCGATTTCGAGGATTTGTTTGTATTTTGTAGGGTATTCTGGTCGCTTCCAAATGAATATGGTTATTATCAATCAAAAATTGTGTACTTTCTAGTTATCGGCAAATAAAATTTTGAATTCATCATTACATTTTTTCAGCTTGTTTTCGGAAAAGTATGTTATACACATAAATTAAAAGGATTTCAAGGAGAAGATTTTAGCCAAGTTTCGTTAAAATCTTTAAAATTTATAGCGACACGTTTTTCGACCGCCATTTCGAAACGAAAGGCCGGATGGTAATAAAATGTTCTAATACACTCCTGAAATCGATTGCAACGCTGTGTCAAAATTTCAAAGCAATCGGTGAAGAACTCTCTAGGAGAAAAGCTACTTTTAACAAAAAAACATTTACATTTTTATTTTTTTTACACATATAAAATTATCGTTAAGACAGAAGTGCTATGCCAGAAACTTAACGGGAGTATACACAACAACTTTCCAAAGTTTCATGGCGATCGGATGAATGGTTTAGTAATGCACAAAGGACAAACAGACAGACATACATTCATTTTTACATATATAGATAAATGTTGTTAGATATTATATACTGTATGAGGGCACATGGAATAAATGCTTGCATCAACCTTATTTCGCCAAATGCGCGTTAATTATGTAAAGAAAATAAATAAATAAAGATATTAAAATAAAAAAATGCTGATAATTGTTCTCTATTCGTGAGCATTCTCCCAAGGGGAGCCTAAAGAACTACAAAGGAATTGAAACACACATCTAAAACTTTGCTACTCTCTGTTGTGCCATTAGCGAAGCAATAATGCTTTGATGTTTGACGTTTGGAATAAAGCCAAACTGCCTTTGCCGATGAGAATGGAATTTTATAGTTAACGCTCCTTGAAGCCGTTGCCTAAATATAAATTTAATGGCTGTTTAGTCGCTTCCTTTATTGTCCAATGGAGATAGGAAGGAATGTTATTGCCGTTCTATTACTAAACGATGGACGATCAACTGATTAAATATGTCAGTTTTCTGTTTAAATTATGTACTTAATTAGTTTAATTTTTTTTTAAATCATCCACCGATCTAATTATTTTTTTTTTAGTTTGAAGCCATATCAGAATATTTTTTTATTTACTAACAATATCAAAAAGGTTTTTTTTTCTTTTATCAATATTATCCGAAATGTACAAAAGATCATATAGAGCTATACCCCACTATTTACATTTTCAATAGAACATCTTGAATTTTTTTTAACGTTTGTAATTTAACACTTTGTTTTCTATATTTACTGATTCTTAGATGCAATTTAAATTTTATATACTTCCCATGAAATGAATCATATTAATACCTGTTTTATAAACTAAAGTAATATATACATAATCCGAATAGTTGATGGGTTGTTTAGTAAAACTGATATATCACTAATAAAAAAATCAGTGATTTTTCTCCTTTTAGCAGCATCTTGAAATATTCTGTTCATCAGTCTGCTATGTATTCGTTTAGCCATATGATGAAGACTGAACCTTGTTTTCTTTTCCAAGATTTTGGCACTTCCTTTCTCGTTCGCTTAAACTTTTTCCCATTTTTGCGTTCAATTTCGCGTTTTCCCTCATTTTGAGACCAAATACTAACAATCAGTTCCGATAATTTAGAAGAACTTATAGTTTTGCCCTTTCCATATTCCTTTGTGCAGAGAGAATAATGCATTCAATATTAAAATTTCCTACTTTTTTTTTTTTTATGATATGGTCCTACATTAGAACAAAATAAAGGAAATTAAAATTAATATTTTTATTAGTTTTATATGAGTTTTCATACAATTCAGATTAGGTATATATTATTTTAGTTTATAAAACATGTATGACTCAATATGACCGGGGAAGTATATACAATTTAAATTACCTCTAAGAATTAGTAAATATACAAAACAAAGCATTAAATTCCAAACATTAAAAAAAAAATTCCAGCAAAGTATTTTTGAATTAAGTTTTAAAAAAGTTATATTATATTTTTTTTGACACTATAACTAAGTTATTATAAGTATTATAACAATTAATAATATAATATAATATCATATATAATAATTAAAATTATTATAACACTATAACTAAGCCATTTATGTGTACAGAATGGTGTGTAGAGGCCTGTAGGCACCTATGCCAGTACCGCTTTTCTGCCGCTAAAGTGCATTTTCTACGGAACAGCTTAAAATATTTTAAAAAGTACTCAGTGTTTTAGAAATAGAAATATAATATCCAGATGTTTTACTTCACACGTTTTGCGTTATTGTCGACAATTTGATCACAAACGAGACTTGATTTTCAACTAGAAAATTTGTTTGTTAAAAAAATTGACTTTACTGCTGTTTTTTACTTTCCAACCCAATTATGTTTTAATATTTTTTCATGATTTATTATATTCTGACTATCCAGCTTTAATAAACATTTTTTGTCTGTCTGGATGTCCGCATTATCCAACGAAATTTCGTCAGGGGTAAGCTCGGCAATGGATAATGGTAGACTTTTGGAATTTTGATATTATATTTAGGTTGACTTAACTTAAAATATAGGCTTTAAATGAAAACAAAATATTGAATAAAACCAAAAAAGTTATGAATTCTTGAGTAATTTGTCTAGAGATCCCGGCTAGGCAGTTACTTCGATTTCCATCCCAACCTACTCTACCTACCGTGAGGCATATTTAAAAGTTGTACTACTCAACTGATGGAAAAAATGATCACACTCAACGGGAAAAATCCGGAATACCGAACATCTGTAACGCGTTGTCGCATAAAACGGGTAAAACACATTCATTTTTCAACTTTGTCCGATCTTCCCGTTCAAGACGTCATTCGATTCAAAAAAATTTTAGGATTAACGGATTAGTCGAAAATTCATCCCGTCCGCCACAATATTCAGATCTAGTTCTAATTTTAAACGGGTGTAGGTGACTCAATGCCCAATGTTATTTTGCCAGCGATAAACTCAGCAAAGTTTAAAGAAGTGGAGAGACTACAACTCTTTTTGATTATTTCAATCGGCTCCACAATCTCCTCGCTTCATCATAGTTGAAAATTAAACAATTAACTAATTTTAATGGATTAGTGGTGGGTCGATTTAGTTGTGTGATACCTAAAAAAATAGTTGAGTAACAAAGGTTTTGTTATGACTATTGCGAAACCTTGACTTCCATAAGCCCGCCATAAACAATTTGAAAACAACTCCTATCCACTCTCTCTACCCAATTTTATGAAACTGAATTTCGATCTCCCCTCTCCCAATAATACGAAATCCATCTCAAAAAAGATTCTCAAATTTTAACTATACATCCGTCAAAGTCAAAGCTAGTTTCTAAATAAATAAATAACTCATTTCGAAATAAATTACTTTATTTCAATGAATGTTAAAATATTGATAAAATAATTTTAGAAATAGATTTATTAATTCAGATAAAAAAAAAATATCTGCTAAAAATTTCTTTTAATAGTTTTATTTTTGTAGAGGTAACAATATAGCTAAGAAGAGATTAAGCGGTAGATGGAGGAGAGCAGATTCCGATCAGTCAGTGTTGCCATGTAACTCTTTTTAGATTGCTAGCATGAGGGGAGGGGGGGCGCTGAGTCAGTGGCGCTACCCCTTTGTTTTGTAAATGTGCTGTTTTCATTTGGCTGTAATCCGCTCAGTCGCACATTTCACGGCCTATTTGATATAAAAAAAAAAGGTCTCTAGTGATGCTATCTGGTGGCACGCGGCTACATCTTGATGGATCGGGCAAGGTGGCAGGTCCACGGCCTGATGACTTGAACGCTAACAATGAGGGTCGGCAGTAGTTTAAATAATTACATGTCAACAAGAGGGGCTTAATCCATCTTTCGCCACGGCAACGGCACGAAAGGGAACCGCCATTAACATCAATATTCATGCAAAGTGATCTTTAAAAAGACAAGTCTTAATGAGCCTCTGTGGAGGAGGTCTGTTGGAGTTTTCAAAGAACTTACAACCAGTGTTGCCGTTTGTACGAGGATCCTCGTATTTGTACGAGGTTATGACGTAATGTACGAGGTACGAGGATAGATCAGCCTCGTACCTCGTACACAAGTTTTGCTGACGTTTGCAATGCAAGGTTATATTTTTATGAATGAAGTTTAGAATTGTTTTACGGTTACTTTGTCTGTATTATTATTTATGTTGATATGACTGAACTTCTGTTGCTTTATAGACAAATAAATTGCAATTATATCTTCTTTAATTAGAGTATGATTATTATTTCCTTCATAAAACCATGATTGTATATATATGTTTTTTTTTTAATTTTCTAGAAAATAAAATTTAAAAAAAAATTTAGATTTTATTCAGTATAAAATAAAATATAAGAAACCATATCCATTATTTCCTTAATAAAACGTTTTTTATAAATATGTATTTTTTAAAATGTGTTGTAAAAGAAAATTAAACAGAAATTTTTATCGAGCATAAAATAAAATACGAGAAAGTATATCCATTATTTCCTTCGTAATTATTATTTCCTTCATAAAACTGCAATTGTAAATATATTCTAGATAAATTGAATTTTTTTAAAAATTATTACCGTAATTTAAAAAATTATTTTCGATATTTAATCGAGTAAAGTAATTAATTGAAAAATTAACTAGTATTCATAATGAACCCATCTTAAATAATGAAAAAAATTTTTTTTCAGTGGTCCACATTTATTTTGTGCGATATATAATTGTAAGCTAAATACTGAAACAATCACAATCTATTATTTTTTTATATTATAATGGATATCTCTAAAAGCATTAATGCCCCAATAATTAACTTTTATTAACCTTCCAGAACCACTAACATCCTTTCATAAAAGTAGTTGTTTTGTTTTTAGAAAAAAGAAAAAAAATTAGTCCTTCCCCCTAACTAAATCTTGGATCTACTTATGAAGAGTACTTTAAGAAGTTTATTTAGCTATTTTAATTTTTATATAACGTGTTCAGTAGTTTATAAAAATATATAAACTTTTTTATATATTTTATTAAGCTAATTTTACTTCTTGACCATTAACTTAAAAAAAAAGTAATGTAAAAAGGCTTTAAAATATATGAATGGAGGTAAAAATAAAAAATTCTGATCTAATTTTACTATAAAAAAAACAATAACACTGGGCTTATAATAGTACAAATTATGAATGAACAAGCGTACGAGGATGTACGAGGCTTGAGTACGAGGTTTTGTCACAGAGCGCGCGGTAACACTGCTTACAACCTTTTAAAATAATACAAAACGGAGTACTAGTCCCCTTTCGCTACTCCAAATAATCTGGTGTGCGCAACACTCAACTTTCACTTACCGATCTACTATGAATAGAAATTATTTTCTGGTAATGCTGGGCTATTATAAATATTTTTGAAGTACATTTTAAACGGAGCTAAAGCATAACAAGTCATTAAGACCATTATAATTACAAAATGTCTATTTAATATATCGACGACAGGCAATAAAAATCTAGTCACTCCATCTGCTTATATAAACCACACAACTTTCTTTGCTTTTATAAACTACAGAATGACTAATTCCAATTTCAACATTTTTGAATAATCCCATTTAGTGATATTTTTAGTTGAAAACGTTATCTATGCAGACAGTGAGTAAGTTGATTCCGGAGGTGGTGATTGCAGTGTTGAAATATAGAACTGAGAATAAAGGTATAAATTTAGGTACTTATTCTTATGAAAAATGTTCTTACGAAAGATACTTTATTAAATATCTGTGGAAAAAAGGTTTTTTTAGTCTCAACAATTAAAAAAGTATATTTTAAATTTATCCAAATTTTCGCCTCTTCAGGGAAAAAAACTAGAGACCATATCTTTCCTCCTAATTGTCTTAATGATTTTTTTTTTTTTTTTTTTTAAGAAATTCCATAATCTTTGAAAAAACTGTATACTTTTTACAAAAAGCGTATACTTTTTGAGTTATTCGGAATTTAATTTTACCATCCCTCGTAACTCTTTTTCCAGCTTCTTTTCTTTGAAGTATGTTATATAGATAAATTTAAAGGGTGCCGAGAAAATGATTTTAGCGAAGTTTCATTAAAATCGGTACATTCCTTTAGGCGCTACAATCTATAGCAACGCAGGTTTTTCTGCATTTTTCTTTTTTTTTCTCCTTTATTAACTTATCAAATTCTTTCAAAAGTTATATTTAGCATTTTTTCGTAACGTTGAATAATGTTTAATGATTAACTTTTTAAAATAAACCATATTAAAGGTACTTTCGAGGAAGACGTATATGAACATTGGGTATTTAAGCCCTGTAAAGTGACTTCAATGGGGATAAGACCTAATTTATATTAAAGATAACTTAATTATACAATGATACACCGAGTTTAATCAAAATCGTTAGAGCCGTTTTTGAGAACATTGTGAAAATGTGTTTCAGCGTTCATATAAAGTGACACTTCCGGTTAGCCGATTTTAAGGAAAAAGTTGCCGTCACAACTAAGGCATATACCTATCTTAAATACGTAATATCAGCTACTTAGGACTTTTCGTTCAGCTAGACTGCTAGCATACAACACACGGACACACAGACACACAGACCATTTTTCGGTAATTGGTCATTTCGACCCAGGGTACCTCAAAACGTGTATTTTCGTTGAAAACTCAGATTCAAAAATTTTCTAGATCGCAATACTTACCCTTACTATATATTACATATATACGTAAGTGAAAGTAAAAATGGTGGCCGGTTTGAAGATCACCCTGAGCACATTAGTCCCATATTACCGATGAATGCCGAAGATAGCCGAGTACTGAGTCTGGTTTACATCTGACAGAGCGACATGACTTACACATCAGTTTTAGCCCTGCAGCCAGGGCCCAAAAATCGACCTCATCGAAGGCGAAGGTTTGGTTGTAAATTAAGAACGTGTATGTTATTCTGAGTAAAAATAACCTTGGCTGCCGCTCAGGCCCGCTACTTTCAAAAATGGCGGCTGATTTAAAGAATATAAGGTCAATAATTTGGGGATCGAAACGGGAAATCCATTGCGAAAAATGTGAGAAAAGTTTTTATTTATTTACTCATAAACGATGCATCGAAGCGGAAAAAGTACTCATTAATAAATTAAAGGACGTTAATTAGTGCGCCGATCGAATAAATAAACGTTATGATTTGGTTACGTGGTAAGGTATAACGGTCGACCAACGCTGAGTTTTACCAAATTTCTCAAAAACTGACACAAATTACAATAAATGGCCCTGAAACTTGGAGAGTTCCTTAAAAATAAAAATCCATAGAATCAAAGTTGTAGAGCATTAAATTTTGTGTCCAGTGAGTGCTGGCATTTTTATTATAGACCGATCACAAAAATCTTGGATCATATTCAACTTTACTAGTTTTTTTTTTATTTTCTAATTTTACTAGCTGTGGTATCTCCCATGTTATCTTCTTAAATCTCTAATTTAAAACTTTTCACTCCGAAAATTCATAACGTTGTCGAAACGTGCCCTCCAAGAAAATTCAGAAAAAAAAAATTGCGCCATGAAATCACCTTCTGATCACCCATATAAAAATAAGGATTACTATAAAAACAAAACATATTGCTATGAAAACAACTTTTTCTGAAAATTACAAAATTTTTAGAACATTTTTAAAATAGCAGTAACTTTAGACTGGTTGATGTTTAATTTGCATCAATACATATTCTAATAGGAAATTTAAGCTTCTACAACTTATTTCATATCAATTTATTTCTACTAGTAGGCCCGTGCGAAAAATTCGCACAGCATATTGTTATCAAATGCCAAATTAATAAGAAAATAAAATAATACAACCTATCAAAAGATAAAGAAATCAATTGTTACTTTATCCATAAATATAATCCACAAAGGAAACAAAATTAATTTAAATCTTCATTTTTGTTTAGAACCAACATATTTACAAATTGCAATAAGCTGTATCTTTGCGAAAAATTGTCCGATTTCAATGATTATTTTTCCTTTTGCAGAAAATTAGTAACGTTTTATACAATCATGGGAATGACCAAGGAAAAAGTTTGTAATTTTGTAGTTATTCGCAAATAAAGTTTATTTTTTTTCATAACTTGTTTGCCTGAATTTTCGGGGTGATTGGAATATTTTTCCCGCCTGAAGTAGAAGGAAGCCTTCGAAATTGGTGGCTCAATCTTGAGATTTGGTGAAAAATTAACGATGATATGGCTTGCCGATCACAAACATCATCGATAAATAATATAAACTCCTCCTGTCTCGATCATAGAAACCTCAAGTCGACGAAATGAGACATGTATCAAATGACAGTACTACAATTAACGTCAGGTTGTGTGGATGCGAACCCCATGCCTTGCGTTATCTCGAAAATGGTACGTTTTTGGGCTTAAAAACGCAGGATCCGATAGTTCCGGAGGAACTATCCGGGTCTTGCTGTACGCATCAAAATTTTCAAGGTCCAATTTGTCCCGCATCGATCTACAGACCTACCACCGTTCCAGTATTGAAGCCTAGCAAAATGTTTGTATCGACTTTATTTATTTTAGAAAGAAAAACAAAAGCGGAGAATACGATTCGCTAACCCCCCGTGAAATTCTGAATCCAACAGTACCCCATTCAGGGTATTTGAGCATGACAGGAGCTTATATTTGGTACAAAACCGATTTCGAGCCTTACTGTAATAATATATGTACGGATGATGAATAGCTTAGACCATATGAAGAAACGTTTGATAAAAAATGTGAGGCAAAATTATTTTTTTCGTAAATGTCAACTTTTTCCGAGCGTGTAGTTCGAAAATTGTTTAGAATTCGAATAAAACCTATTTAATAAAAGTTCTCATAAACTTTAATTTATTATGAGCAGATTTTCTCCTGCGATGCACTGTTTTCGAGATGTAAACGGACATCCACAGTTGTGACATTTCCTCTGCCTCCCTCCCACCTAGACGTCAGAACTTTTGATGTGTTCATACCCTAAGCTTAGGTCCCTGCTCGCGCTCTCTATACCCCCTTTTGGGCTATTCATTGACTGCACTGATTAAATAAACCAATAAATATTTCTAAAAACGGATAACGGATAATAAAACATATATACATATGTTGATCAGCTATTTAAATTAATAAAAAAACCTGTACCACTGCAACCCATGAAGGGTTTTGGCTGCAGTACTATTTAAGGAAGTACTGTTACAAGGCGGACGGTTTTGCAGGGAGGTGATGGTGCCGATATCACGCTCAAAATTAAGTGTGCCCACTATATAGAGGCTGGGTGGGCCCCAGGAGGGTCTCCCGATCGCAGGGTCAATTCATGCTAATAAAAAATTACTAGTCATCAGCCGGATTCGAACCTGGGACCATGACCTCTTGAAGTCAGTGCTCACCCACTGAGCTATCTCGATTTAAATTAATATATTTACAACTTTGAGGATTATTTTTATTTTATTTACACCCTACCCTGCCGATAAGGCAATACGGGTGTTATGCAGTAGTGAGTAGCAACGCATGCGTTACAATTCACTGCTGCATTCAGACCAATTACATTTACATTATTTTACAGCTGTGCACACAGCCTGCTCTTTTTTTCTTTTTAGCCAGCATCCTATTCCACCCTCTCTGGCGGTATTTCGGATGCAGGTTCATTTCTTCTTCCCAATGAAAAGTGGGTTGACCCAACCAGTTCCTTCCACCCCTTATACGAATGCCTTGTTGGATATTTTTCCTTTGTCATAAGTTGAGGGAGATCGCTCTCCGACAGAGCGTAGAGCCCCGTCTCCCTCAACAACTTAGCCCTCAGTGCCTCAAAGGCGGTACAGACAAGGATGATATGCTCGGCGGTCTCCGGCACTCTGCAACTTGGGCATAGGGGATCGATGTTCTTGCCATATTCAACGAGCTTTGCTCGGAAACCCCCATGCCCTGTGAGGAACTGTGAGACCCATTAGTCCGAGAGAACCCATGTCTGTTCCATTCTTGAACGAACGGTGGGGAAGTATTTTCTTAGCGTAGTCCCTTTTGGCATCGTCACCCACCGCTGGTTCCATTCCTTTAATGTGTTCTCCCGAAGAATGCTCTTCCATCTATAGAGTCTTCACTGATCCTCACACGAACTTTGAGGAGTTGATTAACCATTAAAGGAGCGTTTGACATTTCACAAACTATTAAAAACATAACCAGATAGAAGAAAATCCAGAGGTGCCCATCCTCTCCAAGCTCAATGGCGCAAGAACATACCCTCTCTCCTCCTCTCAAGATCTTTTATTAGTCACCTTTTCTTAAAAACAAACCAAGCAAAGATGAATTAGAAAAAAATCGTAGATCATATACAATCACATTTGCTGCAGTCTGTTCCATGTTTTCAGGTTGTCCCTTGGTCCGAAAATTCATAACTCCGTCGATATTTTGCCCCCCTCAAAAATTCAAATATCTGTCAAAATATTCTTAAAAATTTTGATAGCGCAACTTGGCGCCATGAAGCCCCCTTCTGGGCACCCTGAGAAAATCTATGTTCTGTAGATAGCCCAGTAACCTTCAAAAGGAGAGTGTAAGTTGCATCGAATGGTGGTAGAAGATTTAATTTTTTTAAATCACCCCCTGGCTCAAGGTTACCCACCCAGTCCCAAAGTTACCCCATCTTACGGTCAACATTTTTTGTTACAAACAAAACCAAAAAAAAAAAGTCATTGAAATTAATTAGACATATTTAAATTTGAAACAATTAAGGTACCGACCGAAGAATTGAATGGGGTTCAAATATTTTTTTAAGGGAAAACAATGTTGATATTTTTATTTCGCACCTCTAGATACGAAATCCACAAATACGAATTTTTATAGCAATCGAAAATTTGTTTTTTCCCCTCAAATTTTCACCTAGGCACTTATCCTTAGTTTTTTTCGAAAGTCATCCGCTATTATATGAAAGATTACTAAATTGCCTACAGAACAAAAGAATATTATCGAATTCGGACTATGATTAGGTGAGATACAGGTTATTAACATTTCGGTTTTATAACAAAAAGGAAGTTTTGTAATCATTTTCTTTTCTTTTGTCGATTACAATTACCGAAAAAATAGGAAATGGTTCCTTCATCTTATGATACGCTGAATAATTTAATTTCCTTATCGAAGTGAAAACCTCTCTAGGCACGTTTTGCAGTTTTTTTGTGGAGATTGATCTGTCATATTTCGCTCGGTTTCAACGCTCGGGTAAAGTTGACTATAATCGACTAATTGAATTGATTTTACATATGGATTAAAATATCTCATAAAATAAAAATCGGGCCTGCATACCTGTAAGCGAAGGAAATTTTCATGATTTCGTCTTTTTGTAATGATATATTATTCAAAATTGTATCTTAACCCAACCCCTTGTTAGAGAGTAGGAGAGGGAAAAATATAGTGTCCAAATCCAAATGATAACGAGTTCATGCTAATATATAGTACAAATGCTAATATTATTACAACATTGGAATTTTATTTTGACAACGTTATTTGCAGTATATAAAAATAAGAAGAATAATAGCAGACGTTCTTAGGCATCTCAAGTTACGCCAGCAAAGTTAATGAGGGAGGCACTTTTTGAAGGGGTTTTCAATTTTAAAGGGGGCAGAATCCGAAGGGGTTATGAGTGTTCAATATGAAAAGTTTCATATCAGACAACAGGATGTGTAATGGTATATAATATACGAATGTTCAGATTCTACTTTCGTTTGCACTGTTTTAAAGAAGGAGAGAGGAATAAAATATCTTAGGAGGGGTGGGGAAAAGTTTATACGTTATCTGCCTTGGAAGGAGGGGATGGGCTTCCCTGTTAGGCATAATGGAAAATATAACATTATATAACCTTCCAACTGGAGAATTCCACATAAATATTATACAGTCGTAGGATAAAACATAAACTAGTAAGTGTCACTAATTTAACTACGTAAATTATTAATCATTAAGGACATTTTTAGATTGACCTTGCTTTGATGTCCATATTTTATGTAACAAACTTTATTATTAACCTTGACAATTTCTAATTGAGCGAAATTAAACATATTAACGCTAACTACAATAGACCTAAAATACATGGATTAGTAAAGTTACATAAAAGTGGCACCCCACTTATTCCTATCATCAATGGAAAATTCTACATAATATAAGCGAGGGGAATTTTCCGCATTTTATATTATGTATTTACCATAGAGACACGTGATGTCGACCAGAGTTGTTATTTTAGATGACGTGAAGGGGGGCTTTTAATACCATTGTATACTGTTGACATCACTTCTGAGAGCAAGCCCCCCGCTGTGACATTCAACTCTTTCACCGGCCAGACAATGGCACAATGGAAGAGGCCTCATGTGAAGAGCAGATTTAATAATATTTCTATTTAGTAACAGCAGGAGGGAAACGTGGGGGGGGGAGAGGGAAGGGTTTCAATTTAAAGGAAGATGTAAAAAAAGTAGAAGATTCATCAGCTACCTGTCCCTAGATCCTCGTTGTGTAGCACCCCAACGATATAATGGAGCAGCGAGACATCACGTTCGTCTACTATGTTGCAAACAACTATAACCCATAGTATATGATTAATTTATTTATTTAGTTTTTACTTTCACTTATGTATATATATATATATGAAATATATGATAAAGGAAAGTATTACGACCGTGAAAATTTTCGAACCTGAGTTTTCAACGGAAATACATGTTATGAGGTCCCCTGAGTCCAAATAAACAAGTCCCGCAAAATGGTATTTGTATGTCTGTATGTATGTGACAGGTCTAGCTCAAAAATGAAAAGTCGTATGAAAGTTGCGGTATTCCTAAATGTTTTCGATGGTATTATTTAATATTTAATTGTATAGATTACAGTGATATAAATATTAAAATTTGTATATATGAGGGTACTTAAATAAATACCAATATCCACAATAAAATATAAATCAATATAGCGTTTATAATTTTACTTTCACTTCCCCTTTATCTGAAAATACTGATTTTTGCTAAGAAGAGGATGGTAAATGAATGTTGTGTGATGCGCACACCGCACAGATTTTTTATTTATTTATTGAACATTTCAACATTCTGACACTTGAACATTGGTTATAGAAAGGTGAGATCACATTCACACACTATATGTACAAACAAATATAAAATAAACAGAAGCGAAATAACAAATAAGTAATAATCAAAAAGTACATACAATAAATAAAATAAAATAACTTGAAAATATGGAAATTAAAAAAAGCATACATTAGAAGAGGAAACTCCGAGGCAGGCTTGCCCCTCCAACTATGGAGGGAAAAGCAAGACTCCAGAAGAACCATGCGCTACTCTCTCAACCGCATCACTGGTACTAAATCCATCGGAGATTGATCGAGAGCAAAGCGATAAAGGCTAAAGCAGCCACATACACTCATATCTTGAGTGGAGAATCTGGCCATTGCCAGAGCTCCAATATATACAAACTACAAAAGGTCGCGGGGCCACTGCTGTTTCAATATTGCTGGAGGATTATAGGGATGGGTGGTGCTTGACAGAGATTGGGCAAGAAAATTTGGGTGATACGTAAGGTTCTGGTGAAATTCAGAGAATTTTTCTGGGATAAGGTCTAGAACAAACGGGATTTTGAGGTCATGGTGTATTATTTTGTTTGCTACATAGAAAGGAGCTTCGACTATTGTCAAAAGATTTTGTACTGGATGAATGAGATTGATTTTGCTATTCCCCAAAGTTCTAGTCCGTAAGTCCAAATAGGCTTCAGTATTGTCTTGTACATCAGTAATTGGTTTTCAATAGAAAGTTCAGATTTTCTATTTAGTAGTCTGTATAGTTAGCTGTATCGTTGGTTAAGTCCCTGTCTTTTAAGTCTAGTATGAGTGTTCCATGTCAGTCGTCTGTCAGAGAGAAACCCAAGATGCCGGGCTGTACCTGAGAAAGGAAGCTGGGTGGAGTTAGATTAATAACATTCTAAATATATGTGCAAAAACAAAAGGTGCAATGCATAGAAAAAAATTTCTTGATAAAAAGTGACTTCAGTTTCATTTTATAAAATCAAATATTTTGATGTTTTAGAAAACCAAAAAACAAACAGTACTTCAGCCTAAATTATATTTTAATTTATTTCCCTTTGGAGTAAAAGTATATATTAGTTTTCCCAATCTAGATCTATATATCTAGATCAATCACCCACGAGTTGGCATTATATATATATATATATTTAAACATAACCATTTAATCAGTTGACCTAGGGAAAAAAAAAATTCAGTACTCCAATATGTTTTAAAGTTTGTCCTTCCGCTTTATTTAAAGTGATTGCAAACGATATTTGCAGGAAGATACGCTAGTCTGATTACCAACGGTTAGAAAGATTTTATGAGTATAGTGGTTTCCGAGGCGTTCTCCTGGTTCTTTGTGGAATTTAAAGTACTTCTGGATAAGAAATTTTACCTAACCAGCTGAATAATGCTAAAGTCATGTTTAACTTTATGATTGCTACATATTATAAATCATCATGTTTCAATTACTTTTTCTTTCAATCAATAAATAAGATTGAGAAAGAAAAGAAAAAATCTTTTCTGCAAATGTTCCTCGTCAGTGATTTCGGAATACTGGAATGAAAAAAAAAAATCATTTTTTTTTTCCTTTTTATTTATCATTAAACTATTAAATAGTTTAAAAAAAAATACATTGATTTAACTTGAAGTGCAGCTTTCTGGTAGCATCACCCTCATTTTAGAATTAGGAGCTTTCTGGCTGAAATCTGGATTAGCTCCCTTCTGGACCATTCGGAGATAATGTCCGGTCATGTTCTCAGATTCGGACATACAGTGGAAATCGATTAGTTTTTCTATATGCTTAGTAGGCTTGCAATTGGGGTTGCAGGACACCTGCGGTCTGCGTGAGATGCAGGCCCTGCCATTTTCCTTGATGATGTGAACCTTGTAGGAAGAGCAAGAAGGCATTCTTGAATGTTCTCCTTGGATATCATTAGGATTACCTGACGAAGTTGTTAGTTGGCGTCCTCTTCCTGCTAAAGCGTCTGACACAACATCTCCGTAGACAACTGATCTCGGGTAACATGCTGCAGTTGGTGATTGTTGTTTGTGTTGTTTGGCTGATCCACGGTAGGATGGTTCAGTGAGAGTGTAAGATTCTATAAATTGTTGAACGTCTTTCACGACACAGTTCGATGGAGTAGTAAAGTCATTTACAGGTTCTCCATCAAATGTTCCACAAACACCACGTACGCGGTCCCTGTGATGATTTGTGACAGACAGAAGAATACGTTCGCCGTCATAGCGTACTTGGATACCGTGTTTAGGAAAATATGATGCGACGTCATTGCCACCGGGCGTGGAGTAAGCTTCCATTATATTTCCATTGTTTTCCCATTTTGAAATTTTATTTTCTTCGACTTGGATCGTTTCTCCATTCGCAGTGACCGTCACCCCACCATTTCCTGAAGGACGCATGTATATTTCATCGTCATCAAGGGCAACTCTTACTTCCTATTAATACAGAAACAAACACATGTAATTATAAAAATAGATGGAATTTTACAAAGGATATAATTATTACAGTTTTATACCTTCTGATTAGAACCATAATTTTTAGCAATCACAGAGAAACCTCCATAATAGTATGTTTTGTATTCATCTGAATCTTCGGTACTCTCAATGTGTTCTCCTGGGCGAGCGAACGCCAGGACGACAGGCATGTTTATTTCATTTTCATAATAAAATGTCTGGTTATTAAAAGTATTCACTTCATTGCCGTCTAAGCTGCAAGAGGCTGAAATAAAAGTTATTCCTTTAAACAGGTGACTTAAATGACATTAAGCATTACTTACTTCACTGAATTTTCTTTCATATTTATAAAAATTAATTGAAAATAATTGCAACATACCATAATATTTAGTGTCAAAGTAGTATGGCGAATAAAAGTACAGTTGATTGTAAGCAGGATAATGCAGGAAGAAAGGTCTGAGCTGATGATGAAGACCAACATTTTCAAAATAAGAGTTAAAATGTGGTGTTGCAAAGGAGAAGTTGAAATAATTAAGATCTTCTGAAAATCTAGCACGGAATGTGACTCGTCCAGCTTCATTCTTGACTCCTGGGAATTCTTCCTGATAGTATTGATAACCGTTATGCCTTGCTAAGGAAAGAGCTGCGTATGTTGATTTCTGGAACTCCTCAGGAACATTTTGGTAATTGAAGGTAATTTGATATTTATCAAGGACATTAGCATGTAAGCTAGCATTGCGGCAGGCTTGTTGGATGTAATGATTGTGCTGCATTTGCTGCTGGCACAAGGCTGAATATGGGCTATGTTTGACATAGTTCTTCCTTTCTGCAGACTGCTCAAACTTACCCTAAAAATAGAAAAATAAAATAAATACTTAATTGCATGTGTGTATACTTACAGTTTAGATTAACACTAAATTTGTTATAGAATACCTGGAAAGAAATCTTGTATTGATCATTGTCGTTAAAGTTAATTTGTCCCTCAACATAAGAAGTGGGGTCAGATTCGTATGCTTTTTGGTAATTGAACACTGGAACTTGGGCGTTCTTAAAAGTGGCGTGGAAAGCAGCCTAGAAATAATACAAGAGTAGTTAAGAATATTTGACTTTTATGTGCTATTGTTAATGTTTTTAGATGCCTTGTTTATTCTTCTCAAAATTATTTTTGGAAATGAATTGCTTAAATATTTAGCTAATAATTACCTTAAAAGGCTTGGCATTTTGAGATTCCTCATATGGCGATGCACTGAAGTAAGCGAGGTATCTTGATTTCTCAGAGACAGGACTTTCAGCATGGGCATAAGTGAACACATACTGTCCCTTGTTTTGGCTACCTTCCATTGTGACGGAAGCGTCAAACACGTATGCTTTCGCATCCTGGATGCCGGAATAAGCATTAGCAAAGAGTTCATCGACTCGGCTCTCCACAGAGGATGGCTGTGCCGGGTTACTTCCTGAAAGTTTTGTTCTTCTGTCTCTAACATTCGTGAGTTTGGTAGTCTTCTTATGTTGGCCTCCTTGTTCCGCGTTGTCATAATACAGTTTAAATACAACCTTTTCTGAAGAACTGTAGTGGGGATCGAAACTAACGGCATAGTAATTGTTGGCCAGAGTATGAACAAGGTCATTGTAAAAAGCTGATGAGATGAAGTCATAATCAAGAGTTTTCAAAGCCTTATAAATTCTAAAGTAATCGGTAAAATCATTTTCACTCTTAGCTTCCACTTGGAACCCATAACCTGTGTAAGCTTGACCAAAGGATTTTTTAAACTGCAAAAAAGAATATATATATATATATATATATAATGATACCAGTATAAAGCTTATCATCTCCAAACTATCCAAATATAGAGTTTCATACCTGTTTGCTCGATGCAACATGAACGCGCCTTGCATAGCTACCCTTAATGTAAGGTTTGATATCATACAAGTTATGATATGTCGTGTAAATGTCAGTACTGTGCTGGAAGATCTTTTGCTGTTCGTTACTCAAACTGCTGTAGGGTTGAATGCTAGCCTGGAAGTACTGTTGAGGTCCATTGAACTGCAACTTGCCCACGAACGGAATGTAAAATTGGGTGCTCTTTTCAACGACAGCAAGATACTTCTGGTCATTGAAGGGTGCTATGAATCCTAACTTGCCCCTCTTTTGGGAAGACCAACTGCAAATAATATTTTCAAATTCAAGTATTATTCTCAGAAATGAGTATTAGATTAAATCTGAAATTTATTCATTAGGAAGAGAAAATAAATGAAGATACATACGTGAATTTGTATGTTCCTTCAGTAGATGCTTTATAAGGAACCTGATAATATTCGTTTTTGTCTTGCTCTTGCTGAAAATGTCCCTTAGCTTCAACATCTGCATAGAATAATGTTGGTTCATCGTAAGAGTAAATGAATGGAACGCCAGTGGCCAAAGGAAATCCAATTTCCACAGAGTACTGGTTGTAGTATTTGGTTTCGTGGAAGTTCACGCCCTTTTGCAGTTTCTGGTGAATTTGCTTGAAATCTAGACAAAAATATGAAGTTATCTAATGAAAATATAAACTTTGTATTGATGGAATGAACCAAGAATTGAACCATACATTCTGAGAACTGTTCGATTGTGTGATTGTCGAAAGCAAAGAATCTTGGAGAGCCTAGGAATGAGAAGAAGAAGTTTCCTTCTACTTGAGGTGGTTCGTCGTACTGTGGATTGAGAATCTCGATGATTTTTTGGTACGTGTATTTTGACTGGTATCCTTTTTTCGGTTGTTTATGGTGGTTTGATTCTTTTTGGTAGCTTCCAAAGCCAGATTGTTCGAAGAGGAGGTTCAATAATTCTTCGGAGCTCGAAGACATAAAAGATATCTGAAACATAAGTTCATCGAAAAGATGTTAAATTCAACAAAGTATGACTCCCCATTCACACATTCACATTCATAGCTAAATGTTACTTATAAATATCATTTGTTTTAAAAAATGCGTAAGTTTGTTGGGTTTTATGTTAGATAAGGTAGTAGTCCGTGGCACAGAATCCTTTTTATTAATTTAATAATATCCACCTTAAACTCATTCTCATAAAACAATTCTCAGAAATAATGTGTTTTCTAAATAATTTAATTAGGCACTAAATACTCATAAACATTCATTTGCTTTCCATGCTTAAATCATAAGATAATTTGATCACAAATTCGAAAAGGTGTTCTACAAAAATATTGTGGCATTTGGTCTATATAACCTCGTTATTTTGACATGTTGGTGTAGCCGTTTGGTGTAACCTTCACTAACATGTATGACCCAATATCTCATAATAATGTGGCCAAATGGCTCAATATTTTTGTAGGCTATCATTATTCTCGATGCTGTGATCAAATTATCTTACGATTCAAGTAGAAAGCAGATGGGTGTTCATGCGTTGAAATGGATGACCCGATTTCGAGAATTTTCGTAAATAAAAAAGTTTGTACATTACGATGAGATGAAGCCATTCTCGTAGATTTAGGCGGATGTTAATAATTCATAAAAAGGGATCTCACCCACAGTGAAAGTTTGACATGGAATAACTGCAATATCTTCAACTTTAAAATTAAATATTTCTTTCTTTTATTTTGTAATTGTTCCTCAGCCAAATAATCTTTAAATGTTATCCTCGAGCCATCGTTTCAATCACACCCATTTGCATAAGATTGGAGATTCAACCTATTATCTATGAGGTGGTTGGTCCTGCTAATGGCTAAGTTCGCACGAGGTTTCTTGGAAGCTCGTTTATTGAAGAAATGCCATAAAGTGCGAAATAGTTTGTTTTCATAGCATTATTTTATTGATGTCAAGATTTAAATTTTAAAATCATCACTGAAATTCATTTATTGCGCATGGCATGCGGTTTCCTAGCTAAACATGAAAATAAATGCAATAGTACTTAGCTCTAGAGGTCTCCAGAGGAGGGTTTTGCATAATGAAATTTTGAGAGGGATCAATTTGGACGTGGTTTTAAATTTTTGAAAGATGCACATTTCGGTAGGTTATGAATTTTCAGATTGAAAAGTCTCAAACCAATAGCCGAGGGAAAACAACGAATAGACTACAAGTGTAATTGTTTTTATCAAAGATTTTTCTAATGATAATTTCTCTTGCACCGTTTTCAAGAAAAGGTGAGCGTTAAAATTTCTTGGAATGGAAGAAGGGAAACACATGCCCCATCAACCTTGGAGAGAATAGGCACTTTTGCTTGGCCCACAAAAGAGATCTAAATATGCCGCTAGGCATGATTTGTCGGTTCAACTGAGGAATATGGCTTACAAATAGAAAACTACCTAGTAGAATTGCAGATAATAAATTATTTTTAAGTACAGAAGGGGACCAAAAAGTCTGTATTAATTATTTTGCAGAAATATTTGAGAATTATCGTTATAGATATAAGCAGCCTAGATGGAGGATGGTGTTTAGTAGCTATTTACTGCCCTAGAGGTAACTATCATGACTTTAAGTTTTAAAACTTTTCTTCAAAACTCCAACTTCTAAATCATTGTACGTTTAACTTACTTGTTATGACGTGCAAAGTTTAGAGGAAAAGACATGGAAAAAATCTCTTGATTTTCATCTAGGGCGTTCATAATTTTTAGTAAAAACAAAATGTCTCGATAAATTCCATCTTCTAATTAAAATGGCTAAGTCTGTAAATGATAAAATATATATACAGGCTAGGTGTTATATACAGAAAGCGCGGTATGGCTCGAATTGAATGATCCAACTTAATCAACAGGTGGCAACTAATTTCTTTACAAACTTTTAGCTGATTCCAGTGGCTGATTCGTGAAACATGGGTGTTAGTAATTCATCAGGATTAGAGTTTCACAATACATTTGTTCACTTACTCCACTTTACTAATATCACAATATTGGGATTTATGTCTATGTACAAGTATTCACCTTGGTGTCAAGTAGCCATTACCAAGAAAATGTTATTCTGCAATTTACTAATTCATTTTTTATCTGAAAGTATTGAAAATTGTGAACCAACATACTTTGTATTATGTTAATATTGTTTTTGTAACAATTATTTGCTTATAAATTGTATCAAACCTTTTTTTTTTTAAAAGAACAGTATTCTAACAAACTAAACGATCATATATACTACGATAATAGCAAGTTATAATTATGTTTACGAAGTTGATTATAGGTACTCACAGTTTGTGGTTCATGGACGTAACCGCCTGTTTTGCGTTGAAGGTTATATAGTACAGCGCTTGGGAAGAGTCCGTCGAGACCCTGGATATAAGTTAAGTAGTGCTGGTATTCTAAAGTGCTGTGTTCCTTGGCAACATACGATTTGATAAAGTTTTGTGAGTACTGGAAGCCATAGTTTTTGGTGGTAAGTAGATTCGCTGTCAAGCGGGCGTTTTTGACTCTGAAAATGAATCTTTTAATGATTAGTTGAATTTTAAAATATTTTCGGTTAAAAAAGTACTTAAAACATAACTTACAAATCTGGGCGGGCCTTATAATCTCCGTTAGCTAAGCTCTCGATTGCAGATTTGACAGCGGCACTCACGTGTTCACTGTGGTCATAATTTGTACGCTCAGCCATACGTTGAAGTAACTGAGCAGGTGGGTTGGTCTTCATGAGTTGCATAACGGCTGCTACCCGGAGTGCTGGAACTTCTCCCTCATTCTCATAGATCTTATATAAAACTGAACGAGCGGCATTAGGATGTACTATTATCGCGTCTCCCAAATATGCTATCATTATCAACCGCTGGAAATGAGATATTAGAATCTTTCCTTCTAGGTACGGTTCGAAAATACCCCAAATTTTTGGATGGCCGGTAATGGCAATACATCTGCTGTAAACTTGAATTTTGACAGAGTCTCCTTTTTCAACAGCCTTCCTCAGCTGTTCCTCGAGGAACGATAGCAATTTCTCGAGAACTTTTGATTTAGTAACATGGATAGGATAACGATTGTGTGCACTTTCTTCGTCTACTTGTGACCTTCTAACCAAATCACAGAATGACAAGATAGCACTGTCATTAAGGTACTTTTGATTTTGGACATGACTGCTCTTCACGAAATTCTGTAAATTTGTAAAATGAGTAAATTAATATACCTTCCAAACGAATTATATTTACATAAAGGTGTTGAAAATAACGTACAAAAAAATACTCCATGTATTCAACTGTTGGGAAGCGAGCGGATCTGGGTAGAACTGCCAAGAGCTGTGCTCCTTCATTCGCGCTAACCTTACTACTTTCGACCCATGACCTGATGATCTTTAAAGCTGGTCCGGTACCCGCTTGTGTCACTGCATCACGGAAGGCTTGCCTAAATGAAAGCAGACATTAAATTTGTACCAAACATCGACAATATTTGTGATATAGAAGTATTTGAGACATAGAGGTACTTACCAAGACGTATAATCGGGATAGGATTCCTTATTGCTTTTTTCCTCTGGGAAATACAACTTTTCAGTTGCTTGCTGCAATTGTTGGTAATTTGCTTCGGCTGCTAAATATGATAATAATGAATAATAAGTGAGAACGCTGTCTTTTGGAATATTATTTGGGTTTTGAAGGTATTTTCCAATCTGCTTAGCCAATCGTACCAAGTTCTCCACCGTATGCCCACTTTCAGAGCGGAAATTCACCATTTGTTCGGGAAAGAATTCAATTTGTGGAGCATCATTGAATTGAGGTTGAGGAGAAAGATACTCTTCACTAGAGCTGCTTGATGAGCTTTCGCTAGAGGATGAAGAGCCGGAGGAAGAATAAGAACCCTGTCTAATAGGACTATCTCTGCTTTCGTCGGATGATGAACTGCTACTAGATGAACTACTAGTTTCACTGGAACTGCTGCTGGAATGAGGGGGAGGTGTTGCTGATCTTATTTTTCTCTTCAGACTTTGGTTCCAATTGTGTTCTTCAGAACTTGAAGATGATGATGAAGATGAAGATGATGATGAAGATGCAAAAGACGATGAAGAAGAGGACGAAGATGATGAAGCCTCGCTACTGCCACTACGTTTTTGTCTTCCGTGTTCATACAAGTAAGCCAAATTATAAAATTTCTTGGGATTGTTTATTGATGGGACTGGACCTTTGTAGGGGCTGTAGTCTTCCAGAGTAAGGTTCAACCTGCTAAAAACGATTCCTTTTTGGCTATTATACAGATGTGGGGCGACGATTACCTTTTCTGTGGTTACGGATGACTGAATTATATAACTTTTCTGTTTTTTAGAAACGACTAATCTACTCTGAGATGTTCTCTGAAACCAAAATGAAAAATCATTTACTACATCTGCATGTAATTAATTACGAGAGGAAGCCCTTGTAAAATACTTAAATGTACTCACAGAAAGGAAATTTCCCATTTGATTGGATCCAGCTTTCCATCCTTCATGGCCATTGAATCCGTAATGGTACATCATGTGCTTCTTACAAGAAGAGAAGTTCTTGGTCTTGACTATGTCAATAAATTCTTCATCATCACTCAAATGGGGGAGAGGCACTAGTTCCGGCTGACTCTGCACGACGTAACGAGCCAAAGGAGTCACATCGTATATGGTTTCACATTCTCCGGTAATCGAGTCCTAATAACATTTTTTTTTTCTACATTGAGAACTTTATTAATTAAAAGCAATTTTCTGTCATGATACAATTATATAGACTGATTTACCTCCGATGTCTTGTAAATACCAAATTGTTGTGGACCTTTTGGTACATCATTCATTTTAGATTTCTTCAAATTTTGACCAAGCATATCAATCTGTAATGCACTTAAGATGGACTTCATTTGGTTGACTGTTGAATTCGATGTTCCTTTATCTACTACAAAGGAGTTGACCTGTAATCAAACAAATCGATGAATGATAGAAAATTAGGAGTATCATACATAAAATTGTATTAAAAATTATTAACTATGTATTGTATTAATAAACTAATAGATATTAAATATCACAATTGATCACATCATACTTAGTTTCACTCAGAAATTTAAGTAGGTTTAAACCTAGGATTTTACAAGACTTCATTTCTTCGATTTTTCACATTTTTTTCCAAAACGACTCTTAACATTTTTGAGTAAACTCGCCATATCGATGTAAAATTAAATGTTCTTTTGTTTCATGTCGGTATTATAGTCCGTGGCACAGACCCACGGTTTTCTTAAACTCTATTGTTGGTATTATTTAATATTCAATTCTATAGACTACAGCGATATAAATATTAAAATTTGTATATAAAAAAGGATGCTTATACAAATAAAAATACCCACAATGCAATAAAGATAAATATAGCGTCTATAGTTTTTACTTTCACTTGCTCCTTGTGTGATAATACTTATTTCTCCTAAGAAGAGGGTGGTAAGTGAAAGTTATGTGATGCGCGCACCCCACCAGATTTTTCTCTATATATAGAACGATAATAACTTTAGAAGAAAAAGAAAGAAATTAACTTCCTATAAGAAATGGTGTTTAAATTATTGTTGAAGCCCTGTAATGATACTTTTTAGAGATAATTTTTTTCGTAGGACATGTTTGTATATATCTCCATTTCGAAGAGAGAGGGGATGAAGCTTTAGCCCGAAAGGCTGCGCCCCTCTCTCACCGTAGATCTGCCTGTGGTGAGAGTAATTGATATATATGTTAAAGCAAAATATTTAAAATAATATTAATATTTACCCGCCATTGAAACTGATGAATACATAAGACTACTCACCATGCCATTTTTGATGTAGGCTTGGGCTACGCCATCGTTGGAGAGACTTTTAAAGTTGAGCTGATATTGACCAAAATCTCCATCCCAGCCGCCGCTGAAGTTTTGGTGGAGGTCGGCGTAATTCAATCTTTGGAACTGTACAAAATACTCCGTCAGCCATGTTTCTTTCGTAAATCAAAACGTGGGGAAAGAAAAATATATATTTACCTTGAATGTCACTTTGTCATCTGGTCCGGCGTAAACGTAAAGCTTTCCAGAAATATAGATTCCTGAAAATTGGTCAGAAACTTGGTGCATGCCGGTGAATGTCCTAGCGTCGATGTTGTAGACGTACTGGTATCCAGCGTCCCAACCTAGGTGAAAGGTGTCCGTTTTAGTATAAAAGGTATTAATTGGTCAAAGAAGGAAGAGGTATAGTGGTGTGAAAACTTACCATATTCGGCTGCCGCAAGGCCCGCTGGAAAAAGAAGAAATGTTTCTTAAATCTCAGTATATAAACGTAACATCAATTATCAAATAGACTAACAACATATATTATCGCTCAATGTGTTCTAAATAAAACGGTCGCAACGAATATACAAGGACATTATTTAGGAAATATATATATATATTTTTTAAATGAGAACTTCTTTAGGCGCGTTTTGCAGGTGAATTAGATTGACCTGTCAGATTTCACTCGGTAATAACGCTCGAGTAAAGTGGCCTAGAGAAGACTAATTAAAACGTTTTTACATATGGCTTAAAATATCTCAGAAACTAAAACTCTGGCCTGCATACTGTAAGCGAGCAAATTGCATCTCATCCTCTCTGTAATAGGCTATAATTCAAAATTGTATCTTAACGCAACGCTTTATTATAGTCCGGGAGCCTGTGGCAATAAAGGGAGTCATACTTCAACCATTAAATGGCTAGAGAAATTTTAATTTAATGATTAAATACCAATTTTTGTTATTACACAGCTCTTCCTCTGTATATACCTATATTATGTAAGCTAATGTATGTCCTCTTATATATACAAATTAAGAGCTGTGTAATATCGAAAATTGCGAAAAGTAAGTTTTTATCTACTGTTTCTGAGTTTAATGATTAAGTTATAATTGCTCTAGACTTTGAATGATTGAAGATAAGATACTAAAGTAAAAATATATATATTCATAAAGAAAATTTAATATTAAATAACTTTCTTACTAGTGACTTTTTTGTAAAATGAAAAAATAAAGAGTTAGAGAGTCAAATAAAGATAAAAATGCGATGAAAAAAAAATTTTGTTTTTCGAAATTAATGAAGTACGAGGACGGATACCATGAAAACTATAGAATATAGCCAAAAAAAAACTAATACAACCATTTCTATTGAAAATTTTGTCAGCTTTAACTTCACGTGTGACATTATTATAGATATAACGCATAGTTTCACTGATATAGGCGAAAAACCGAGAAAACTAAACTTTTTGAATCGTAAATTAAATTTATCGACTTGCGATCCATGGGTATGGAGGGGGGAGGGTACGGGGTAATTGACTATTATATCATATCTTAAGACTATAAAGGGTTGATAGCTTTTTATATCTATAAGACCTCTTTACGTTTTTGTGAAAATAATTTAAGCAATCAATAGGTCACTTTATTTTAAACGTAAATTTTATTAAAAAAAAACATCAAGTGTACCTTTCATGAAAAATATTTGAAAATCATTATTTATTAATTTTATATTTTTATGAATAAAATGTACTATTAGAAAATTATGTTTATTAGAATACATACAGATTTGCAACAAGTTAGTCGTAAACAATTTCGCTAAAAACACGGGTACTTTTAGGTGACTGGATAGAAAATCACATCATTTCTTTTACTCAAATTGAGTTGAATCTCAAAATTTCTCCTTATGAATCTCAAATCAATTAATATAGACTTAAAACTTATTAAACGAGGATGTTATTCTAAATGTGATGTAAATGTACTACAGTTGAAGGGTGATTAAAAAAAACAATTAATTTATGACTTTTTTTAAATGGAACTTAGCTCTCTTTGTCCGTCTAATAGTCTTCTTTAAATAGATTTAACAATGAAAAACTACTTTCATTCAAAGTAAATTTTGTCTAGTTTACTATAGAGCAATATTTAATTACTTTAATCAATTTTTTTTTATTTTACCGCTTTCTATTCAACAAAAAATGGGACTCGCTTAAAAAAATACAAATCTTAAATTTACTGTTTTTCTGCTGGAAATCGTGAAATTGTTTATATGAACTTTTTTGTAGATCTTAATGTCTACTATCAATTTTAAAAATGTTTCTCTCTACTTACGGGACACTCTGTATTGGCCATACCGACCAAAATTTTTATAGGGTACTTTATTTATTTTTCAGTTTATTACAGTCAAATTATCTTACAATTAGATTCATATTCTGATAAGCACCAGATGGATCATTTCATTTGTCTTTATAAATTAATATAAACTTAAAGTTTATCAAATAGCTTGAATTTAATATGAAAAAAAAAACCTATATTATCTTAGTAGATGATGATAATTATAACTAATTTATAATAATCTTACCAAAGACCAAGAGAAGAGATGAAGACCACAGCATCCTAAAATGCTATCAGTCCCAGGGTAGAGTGATAGTGTTCCCGAACGTGCGGATATTTATACATGACGAATTTGCAGCTCAGCAGTTTATTCCCTGACTGCAGCCGGCAATGTTGGATATTATCGCCACATGTGTAAAAAAAATGCAAATCTTGGCAAAAAACAGATCGTGATGCAACATCCGCTGTGAAATAATTAAAATAAATATATTAAAGTATTTCCAATTATATTTATAATGTACTCGGTATTTTCTTCTTTTAATATCCTCATATTTTCATAATAAAAACTAGATTTATTAAAGATCTGTTCCATAGAATCATTTATTGGAACCGTTTATTTTGAATGTCCCTTTATACATAAATTGAGATATTTAATGGTTATAGATATCTAAGGGTTTGCGTTTTAGTCTAATTGAAAATATATCAACAGGATACTAACGAGTCATACCGCTTAAGTGTATCTAAAGTAGTTAAATTTATAGTTGTATTAAAAACAATGGCGGTTATTAAGTGAATAATATTCGTTTTCTTACCAAAATGAATCTAGGCCCCTTTCAGAATTAATAACCAGATTTGTTTTAAAATTAAAACGATTCCAAGTCAATTTAACGTAATTTAAGATGCTTCAAATTAAAAAAAAAAAAAAAAAACAGGTTTCAATTTACTTTGTTTATCTTTACAACACTTCAAAAACACAATTTAAGCGATTTAAAACATCTCTTAGCTACATTAATTTTGTGTGCATGAAAGGGATTTGAAGAAATTATGATGTTGCGGTGGTTTATATGGTACTAGGCCCATTATGTCCTAGAATTTTTCAGATATTTTTATACAGTGGTGTCAATACAATATTCTTCAAATTTTGGTCTAATACGACGCTGTAAAAAATCCAGGATTTTTCCGTTTTTATTATTTAACAGATACTTTAAACTACAATTTCTTTGCGAATCTTCACTGTTTTTTTTATGGCTTAGTTTCACAGTTTTGCGCTCGATAGCTCCGTAAAGCAATGTACCTTTTTCTTATTAAAATATCTCAAATATCAAAACTTCTCGAAAAATATTAATTCATTCATCTTCGAAATTTTTTATGCCAACTTTTCGATAACCGTGATTATTGTTTTGGAAAACTTTTGACGGTACAATATTTCCGGTTTGAGTACAATTAGTCCGTGGTACAGACACCTTGTTATCAAATTATTAACCTTTTGTGAAGTGAAAAGCAAATGAGTATTTACTCGTTTTTGGTACCTAATTAAATAGTTATAGTTTATTATTATTATTTTACTTCTGTTAATTTTATATTTTCTGCATATATATGGTGTGAATGTGTTCATATATCACTATAATTATTGTCCACGTAACAGATTATTATATTTATAAATAAAAAATAAATAAATACACAAAGGCTGCCGAACTCCAGATTGAAAGCGCCCCAATTCCGAGAATTCTCGTAAATAAAATAGTTGTAAGTTACTATGAGATGAAGCTATTTATGAAGTTTCAGCCAGATATTAATAGTTTGATAAAAGGGAGTCTGTACCAAGGACTAAATATATTTTTCCGGAATTCCGTTTTTTCTTTCTTACTTTTTGGATGTATATTCCCCTGACGACGAATATTGTTCTATAATTATCTTCTTTTTTTTTTCTTTCGATTTTCCTTTAAATCGTTAGTTCTAACTCTTCTTCATAATCTGGACTAAATGGTCTTGCCATAGCTGCTAAAAGACGGTTTTGTTTTTCCCCAGAAGAGAAATAATTTCTTAAATTTAAGGCAAATTTTACTTTCACTTACCTATGTATGTAATATATAGTAAGGGTAAGTATTATGATCGTGAAAATTTTCGAATCTGAGTTTTCCACGAAAATACAAGTTTTGAGATTCCCTGGGTCTAAATAACCAAGTCCCGGAAAATGGTCTCTATGTGTGCATTTGTGTGTTTTTGTTAAAAGCCTCCTGGAGGTCCACGAAGCACATGAAGAGCTCTTTATCCTTCTCAACAGTCTTTTCTGTTATTTGCCTCATCGTGAAGATGAGATCCTGCGTGATCCTATGATTCCTGAAGCCATACTGTTCTTCTCCTAGTTGGCAATCGACAATTTTCCTCACTCTTGCTTCTAGAATTCTAGAGTAGACTTTTGCAGGCACGCTGAGAAGAAATATTGCCCTATGGTTGCTGCACTCCCGACTGTCCCCCTTTTTGTGGATGGGCACAATCACCGCTACTTCCCAGTCACTGGGAATCTTCTTCTTCTTCTTCCATCACAGGTTTAAAAGATGTTGGAACATATCTTGGCCTTTGCTGCCCATTTACTTAATCATTTCCGGGATAATTTTATCGAGGCTGTCTTGCCTAGTTTTGTCTTTCCGATTGCATCTTGGAGTTCTTCACTGATGCAGTCTTCCTCATCCCAAATCTCCTCTGCATCGTTCCGGGTTTCGCACTAAACGTCGCTCCCCTCTAACAGGTCCTTAAAATATTCCCTCCATCTCTCCATGATGCACTCCTCATGCCAGACGATGTTCCCGTTTTTATCCTTTATTCCTTTCAGCGTAGATGGCCGGTCCTTCCTCGGTCCTTTGAGCACTCTGTAAAAGACTTTCTAGTTTTCCTTTGCATTTTCTTCCAGCTTCCGACCAAAATCCTCTCAGGATCTTCTCTTCTCCTGAATTACTATTAATTTGGCTTCACTTCTCCGATATTTGTACGTCTGATAAACAGTTGGGGTTCTCTGGCTGAGGTAATTTTTCCAAACTGTCTTCTTGTCTCGGATCGCCTTTTTCTCGTCCTCATTCCACCAATCTGTTCTCTTATGACCGGATCCGATGCTTTTCTCTCCGCAGATCAATTTCGATGCATCTAGGACGATTATTCTAAAAGCTGACCAACTCTTATCTATGTCGTCGCTATCCCATGGTCTATTACAATCTAGTGACAATATTTTTATGTGATTATAAAATTTTAGGTTTTATTCAAAAAGTTAATTTATACTGTATTGTTTGGTCGATTCCAAACGTAACTGGCATGAGACTTACTGCCGTTACTTGGATTTCGTGTAATTTTCAGTAAATTTAAATTGTTTTTTATTCAATTCATAGTTTGTAAAAAAAAAAAAAATTGTGATTGTGTTTATTTCTATTCAAGTTCAATCAGCTGTTCGTAGTCTCGATTTCTTTCTTAAATGTCAGAGTTGTATAAACTTCACGCATATTTTTATATTCTAGTTTAATTTACTTTTTTTCTGACTGAAGAAAATTATTGGTCTCGTTAACTCCGAACAAACAAAGAGTTGAACTTTTCTTATGGTTTTTGGGTTCCATCCATTTTATAAATTAAATGAAAACCATGCTTATCAAGCAAACATCACTACTGATAGTGCAAACGGTCGTACGTAAAATATTTCAACTTTTATTCTATTAGTGCTAAAATATCAGAATGCAATGAAATATGAAATTATACTAAAAAATCATAAAGAAACAATTTCTTTTTATGCTTGCCTGAAGGACACTCAATTTTTACATAGGTCCTTTTCCAGTAACAGTAGTAATATGCTTGTTCAGTATGCACTGGATATTTTTTTTTTTAATCAGGTATCATAAAATATGCAATCTAAAAATGTGGAACTCTTCCGCATTTTAGTATTCGCTGATGAATAAAACTCGTATATATCAAACCTGTATATGATGAGGGATTACTGAATTTCCGAAAACGACTTTTCCCACAGATTTTATTTTCATATGGAAAGTTTTAGACAACAAGGATTAAAATTGGCTCGGTGTCTGTCTGTAGTCAAATCGATGTAACGGACATATCACTTACTACCGTTTATCCGATTTCCATGAAATTGTGCGGGTTGGTGTCTAGATGGCCCCATATCAATTCATTAAATTTCAGGTAACACTACCGCTTTCGTACGCGCAAATGTATTTTCTTAGCTATTCTGATATTTCAGAAAAAGCTTTTCAATTTGACTCAAAGTTGAAAGAAAGATAGGTAATGGTAAAAAAATGATGCTGTATCTAACTCATGATTCTCTTCAGTAAATTTGTGAGGCGTATGTTCATATGGGTTTGAGTAGGTAAGTGCACGTATTTAGTTTTTGTCTGATTTTCAATTTTAATTTGGAAAAAGGAGAGCACAGTATTTTCAGTCGTTTGTTCAAAGTCTTCCGTTTCATTTTGATATGTGGGCCAAGGTCATCCTTCTGTCGAATACTAGTCCGAGATAACGTACAGTGTCCGTCTGAGGAATTTGGTTGTCGCCGATATAAACTGGTGGGCATGTGTCTCGTCGGAGTGTAAATGTTATATATTGTGATTTGTCATGATTTAATCTAATTTTCAAAGTGAATACCAATTTTGTAAATTTAGTAAGTGATTTTGTAAATTCAGTGAGGCTAGTCTGGGGTTATGGTGTTTTGTTAAAATTGTTGTATCGTCAGTGTAAGTAGCAATCAATGTTTCGGAGGTGGTAGACATGTCATGCATATAGTAATGTATAGTAAAGGAGCCAATATTGATCCTTGAGGTACCCCTGCTGACACTGGTCGAATTGAGGAAATTTCTAAACCCTGCCGGACAGAGAAAAACCTGTCGAAAAAGAAAGGCTGAATAATTAGATAGTATAGTTTTGGTAGTATAGTATGAGGTAGTATATTTTCGAGTTTAAAGAGAAGTCCCTGATGCCAGACTTTATCAAATGCCTGGGCAACATCCAGAAATACGCCGGTTGCATATTGTTTTTGCTCTAGTGGTCCAGCAATGTAGTCTGTAACTCTGTGTAATTGGTGCGTAGTTGAATGAAATGTTCGAAAGCCGAATTGATGGCCAGGAATTATTTTTTGGTCTGTTAGTATGTCAACCAATCTTTTGTACATTAATTTTTCGAAAATTTTGGAACATATTGGAAAAAGACTAATAGGTCGGTAGGATGAAGATTTGTAAATGTCTTTGTCCCTTTTGTGTATCATTTTAATATACGAATATTTCCATTGTAGTGGGAATTTAGTTGTCCTCAGAATGCAGTTGTATATTGTCGTAGGGAGTACTAGTGCTTTCCTGTTATCAAATCATAACCTGGTGCTTTTCTTTTAGGTAATTGTTTGATTAGTTGTGCAACTTGTGAAGGAGTGGACGAAAGACAGGGTGATGTTCACGGTAGTGGTATTCGTATATCTAGTGTATTCATTACTAAGTTTTCATGTTCTGTGTTCACTGAAGTCAGTAAATGGTGTAAATACAAATGATAGATGATCAGCAAATATTTCAGATTTTTCCCTATCTGACAAAGCCCATGAACCATCCTCTTTTCGCAGAGGTACTGATACCTCTCGATGTTTTAACCAATTCTTGGTATGCTTCTACAAACTTTCATCGTCAGTTGATAGATTGTTCATGTAGGCATCATAGTTTATCGCATTGAATTTTTGTATTAGTCGTTTCAGTTGATTGTTCAGTCTGTTAAATGTTCGTTTATCTGAGGGAAGTCTGCTGATCTGCCATACCTTACGGGCTCTTCTCTTTGCCGTGATCAAGTCCCTTATATACTGAGGATATCTAGGTAAGTGCTCTGGCCTTGATGACGTAGGAAGAGATGATGCCCAAGCAACTTTTTGGACACTTTTAATAAATTTGTCCACTGCCTCGTCTTGTTCTTCTTCTGTCTTAATAGAGCCAGGGATCGAAAGTTTTGAATCCAGAAATTCTCTATTAGCATCCCAATCCATTCTACCATTGATGAACTTTGGATTTCGTGGAAGATTTACGGGCTCATCTAGAATAACCAAGTGTATAAGGGAACGATCAGAGTTTGTATTCATGGTGTGAAGTATGGTTCGTAGTCCTTTGAGAGAGAGAGAGAAACACTTTATTGTCATAAAATATAAAATATAAATGATTGCTGCCCAATTATATTGGGTTGCTATATACACAGCATACTCTTCTATCCTTAAAACAATATATGAACTAATACAGACGTATTAGTTAATATTAGTAATATATATATATATATAATTTTCTATTCTATTCTATTCTATATATATATATATATTATATATATAGAATAGAATAGAATAGAAAATTAAACTTTATTCTGGGACTAAGTCCCTTTAGAATAACAATGATGAGTTAATACAAAGTAAAGTACAAATCTGGCCAAAAACTAACTTCTAAAAATTTTAATATTATATACATTATTTAAAAAGTATTTAACCAGTAAAACATAAAAAATAAAATATATATACAAATGAACATAAAATCTTCTCAAAATTACTTAATTGTGATGAAAAAAAAAAAAAAGAAGAGAAATTACATATTTATATATACATAACTACACAATTTATAAACAATAGGCTATCTAATAGAAAACTAACTTAATACAAAATTAAATAGTATCTACAGTGGTTTATATAATAATATGCAGACACTAAGATAAAATAAAGGCTTACGATATTTGTGGTGTAACGGAAAAAAAAAATAACTAAAAGGAACTATTTATACGTACATTCTCATATTGGCACACATAAAGACAAATATATAAAATATGAACATATATACAGGAAAAAATAAAGCACAACCTGAGGAGAAGAGAAAAATAAATAAATAGTAAAAATAATATTCCAACTAAGTGACAAAGATCATTGCTGTTTTATGTTAAAACTTAAACAGTAGGCACCACTATTTACTTCAGGCAAATTCAGTTCATAAACTGAAATTTATGGTGGTAAATCTTCTGTTTGGGATGTAAGGAGATATTGGAAAAGGAGGTATTTGAAAGTTGACAGGGAAGAGGCATGACGGACGTTATGTGGCAATGAATTTCAATAGGAGACGGAGCGGGCTAAGAAAGAACGTTCATAGGTTTTTGTCCTGTGGAATGGAATATAGAGGTCAGAAACACGGGATCTCGTTTTTATTGAGTGGAATAAGGGTTTAGGCTGGAGGAGACCACAGATATAGGAAGGGTGCTGGGAGTTGATCGTTTGGTATAAGAAATTTCCAAGGAAGTATAGGCGGCGGGAAGATGGGAAGAACCACTTTGACTCGGCATATAGGTGGGACACATGAGACCATCTCGAAGTGCCGAAGACGAATCTTAAAAAACAGTTCATGATTCTCTTCAGTCTGTCCTCAAGCTCTAACGAGAGGCCATCGTATACCACACAGCCATAGTCAAAGTAGGGGAAAATCAATGAGGAAACGAGGAGCCTGCGGATAGGTTGTGGGAGATGCTGACGAGAACGATGAAATAATTTAAGAGTACCAATAGACCTTCTGGAGATTTGAGCAATATGGGGTTTCCATGGTAGGTTTTGATCAATGGTAATTCCTAAGTTTTTTACAGAGGAGGTGAAGGAGATTGGTTGGTCATTAATAATCAAGGAAGGATGGGTGGAAATAGATCTAAGGAGGGAGTTGGAACCTATAAGAATGGCCTGAGTTTTTGTTGCATTCAACTTTAATTTATGATTCCCAGGGAGTCGAGGACTATATTTTCAGATAACCTCGCTACGTCCTTAATGTCGACACCTAGTTCCTTGAGGAAGCTCCTTGTTCTTTTTGGGATAGTTCCGCGAGACCCAAACCAGAGGCCTCTCACGGTGAACTCTATCTCTCTC
This sequence comes from Nezara viridula, assembly GCA_928085145.1. Taxonomy (NCBI): domain Eukaryota; kingdom Metazoa; phylum Arthropoda; class Insecta; order Hemiptera; family Pentatomidae; genus Nezara; species Nezara viridula. Next base: position 20,701,442 of record OV725077.1, read on the forward strand.
TCCAAAGGTCTCACGGAATTTCTCTTTTAGGATAGAGATACATTTATCGTACGTGTTCTTCTTTTCCCTTTCCACTTCATGCGCCTGATCGAGGTCATTGCTCTCAAAGCGGACAGTTGGATCCAAGATCAGCGCTGTCCTTCCTGTCTTGGGAAATGCGACGATATCCGCGTATCTCGTAGAGCCTTCACTATCGATGCAATATACCTCGTCAAAGCAGGTGAATTTCTTTTCTCTAAGCATCATCAACTCGGACTTGACCTGGTCGTGACGACGTGTTATGAGGAGGGAGTTGTTGGAGAATTTTCCCAGCACATGGGCTGGTGTTTCAGACTCTCTGCCGCATTTACGGCAGAGGGACCCAACTTCTCTGACCTGTCCGCTGACTCCTGGGACTCCACGCAGGGGTGCATAATTAATGTTTAGTTTTAGGGCATTCGACCATTCAGATCCAGAAAGTAATTGCTTTTTGTAGATGTATCTATTCGCTTTCGGGGTCTATTTAAAATGGCGAACACCAATACCCTGCCACCGGCAGTTGGCACATTCAGCAACTTCAGCCGAATAATCTAAGGTAGACTGAAAAAGGGCATCTGGTACATTGGACGGACAGTCGCTGAGCAATGGACCAATGTTGAAGAGGAGCCTCCCATTGGCAGCGGATTAATCCCAATCCTCGGTATCTCCTGGGGGCATACAACATCGCTGCGGAAGTCTTCGCAGGGAGTCCAATAATGGCCTTTACGCTCCTGCGAATCATAGTATCGATGACCTCCAGTATAGCAGGACGCAGCTTTGTTAGGGGCGCAGTTTGGAGAGGGTAAGTAAGAACCGGGAACAGATATTGATTGACAATGTTGAGTTTCTGCTCAGGTTTAAGTAAGCAAGAGGTTACCAGCTTGTTTGAATTATCATTCAATTTAGCCACCGAATCTTCGTTGAATTGTAGCTCTCCCGAGAATGTACATCCTAAATACTTAATCGTATCTCCATTCTTCAATGTTTGGATGTACTCACCATTCTCAAGAGAGAGCACCGTAGTTTCCAGCTCTCCTTTGTTTAGAACGATGCCCATACTTTTTTGAGGATTTATAGCCAGACCAATTTCTTTAAATGTCCTCTGTATGCTGTCAATCACTCTTTCTGCAGCCACCTTGTCTCGCGCCGACACAGCCTGGTCATCCGCGAAACATGTGAGGACCACACAATCCTGCTCGTTCCTTAATTTGTACCCAAATTTCTTGGAAAAGTCCTCATCGCACAGGTCGCGGTAGACATCTCGATGGCGCAGCACTTTGATCTGGCTAGTTGCATGGACACCGTTACTAATCATTATGGTGTTCGTGCTAAGGAGAGCTGGTATGACATTTTTAAGATTCGGTGACACACCTCTCGCTTCTAATGAGCTTACGATGTGTTTGTGGCCAACATTGTCAAAAGCACCGACAACGTCGATGAAAACTATCGCACAGTCATTTTTCATTTCTTGTGCATCTTTTAATACCGCGTCGATAATCCTCGCGTTGACATGCGTTCCTGGGAGGCCTTTTGGTCCAGTACCTTCTCTATGATTCGGCGCACAATCGAATATATGTTGATCGGTCTCCAGGTAGAGATATTGTTTATATCACCCTTATATATTAATATTGTGCGCCATTGTCGAAGTGGCTCCGGAACATAGGCCACCTTCAACATTATCTCTGCAATCGTTTTGATAATGTTTGATACGTCAAAATATTTGATTGTGCAGATCAGAACTCCTTCAGGCCCCGACGATGTGTCCATTGACGTTGACTTAATAGCTTTCTTGACAGCTTCTATCTCAATGGACAGCAAATTTGGCATCGGGGCACACTGTTCGTAATCTGCATGCCCGAAGAGATTTTCGCTTTCAAAGAGGTCTTTATAATGCCTCTCGATTTCGGCCATTTTTAGAGGACACCGTTGAGGAGCGTCGGCATTCATTACAGTTTGCACAACCTTTTTTCTTTTATTATAATAATTATATTGAGCAACCTCATACTGATACTGCTCTTGCCGACGACTCCTGTCTACTTTGTTTGTTCTCTGTGGATTTGAAACTTGTCCAGCACCTTTGTCAGCCATTTTCATTTTTTTTTTTTCCTCATCCTTTAAACTTTTACGGCTGGGTGCTGGGGACCTGGCAGTTCCGCATTGATAACTTTGAGGAACATTAGGAACTTGCCTACGGCCTCATCAAAATCCGCAGTATTTGCCATATTTTGCTTTAAAAGGTTCTTGAACGTAGCAGACCATTCAACAATGTCCTCTTTTATTTTTGATGACTCACCCTCTCCATTCCTAGGACCTATCACGTTCTTTACTATGCCCCTCAATGTATTGTTATTCACCTCCCTGGGATGTTTTTTTGCAATGTGGGTTCCGAGAAAGAAAGCCCGCATATCAGACAAACTTTATCATCAGGGCGTAGAGCTTCATTTTGCCGCTCACTAAGTACCTCTGCGACATTCAGCGGATCATTTGGCAATCTGGGAAAGACATCATCTATCGACACCATCTTTCCCAATACCACACCTTCTGTGTCAGGCCATTCCACTTTAATAAATCTATTTTCTCCGCCTCCTGCAGTAGCTACAACAGAGACAACAACCGCCTCTTGAACAGGTCCTCCAGTTCACAGAACCCATACCTTTTGTCCAACGTCGATCTTTTTCGTTGGTATTTTGTTCATTGCAATATTATTTTTTCGTTCTAGACTATGCCCACCACGCGCATGATTGAAACAATCTGTCCATAATTAAATAAATAAATAAATACAAAGTTAAAAAGTCAAGTAGGTCTGGAGTTTTCCGTCGCGAAGTGTCTAATGAAAGTTCATGGATAGCAGCCCTCAAATTTCGTCCTCTTGGTGTGCCTAGCCGGGAGCCCCAGAGTTGGTGCTTTGCGTTAAAGCCATCGCCCACTATGAAGCAACGCCCAAGGCTTTGAAAATAGTTGCAAAACATCGAAGATGTCAGTACGTACCTCGGAGGGCAATTTACTAACGCTATACTGATTGTGTTATGTTTGGTATGTAATGTTAAGCCTATGGTTTGTAGGTCAGGTGTGGTAAGTTGTCGCAATGAACAAGGGGTTATGTGAAAGTGATGTCTTTATTAGTATAGCCGTACCACCATGAGCTGTGTTGTCTGCCTGGTCTGTTCTGTGCGTAATGTATCCTGAAATATGAAATTTATTTCGTGGTGTAAAGTGTGTTCCTGTTATTAATCAATGTCTGTCCGTTTTTGGTGTAAATATAAGTCTGATTCAGTGCTATGTTGCATTAGTCCTTTTGAATTCCACAGAAGGATGGACAAGGAGCCCCCAGTCAACTGATTACTGGCCATTTAGAAGACATATGCCTTGAGTCACCTGCGCGAGCTGTTGGGGAAGGCTAAAGAGGGGCTGGATGAGAGTGCTTAGACCATTTAATAATTGAAATAATTGTGATGTGATGAATGCATCGGCTGAAGTGGGCTGCTTACTTTCTCCCCTCATGGCTGCCGAAGGTTTAATGTTTTGCGGTACTGTTTCGGACTGTTTCTGAGCTCTGGGTTGCGGCTGTGCAATGCGATGTTGGTGTGCTGGCTTTTGCTGCTGCGTTGGGTGTTGCTGCTGAGAATGCTTCTGCTTCTGTACTTGATTTACATCCCTAGAAGGTTGTGGGAGACTCGGAAAATTTTGAAGGTTATCTGAAGGAGGCGATGACCTCTGGTGAATTTGCTGTCTCTTAGTCTTCTGCACTCTTAAATCTCGAAGAATTTGGCACCCACGGTAGTTAGCCGGATGTTCGCCTTGGCAATTTTCGCATTTTGCCGGGGTCCCCCGTGTTTTATTACATGTGGAACTATCATGGTCCTGCCCACATTTGACGTATCGTGGTGAGTAGTTGCAGTAAGACCTCGTGTGGCCGTACTGTTGGCACCTAATGCATTGCGGGATAATTTTCTTCATTCGAGGTTTCTCTATCGTAACCTTAGTGCAAAATATTTTGTTAATTTCAAAAATTTTAGCATTATACGTGGACTTTTTTATGTAAACAAAAAATATTGGCCATGGCCGCTTGAATCTTGATATTACCTTTGTAATACCAACGACCTGGTATCAGTAATTTTCCAAGTCTCTTTTGATCCTTTCCATTGGGGTGTTGTGATATTAAAACATACTTTATAAAACATATTTACACATCCACGAAATATTTTAATATTTTATTTCTTCTTTCACACAAGTACAACGAAATAGTTTTTTAAACAATGTCATTCATTGGCGTGATTCGGTGAATTTTAAATCCTTTTTTTCAAACTTAAAAAAAATTAATTTTACATTTAATTAAATAGTAAGTAAGTAAATTTCATTTAATTTCCTTGGAAACATGTGAGTTCAAATTATTATTACTTTCACTTACGTATATATGTAATATATACGTAAGGATAAGTATTACGATCGAGAAAATTTTTGAATCTGAGTTTTCAACGGAAATACACGTTTTGAGGTACCCTGAGTCGAAATGACCAAGTCCCGAAAAATGGTCTGTGTGTTTGTATGTTATCAATCTAGCTCAAAAACAAAAAGTCTAATATAACTCAAAAGTATACACTTTTTGGGGATGTTGTATATGGTTTTCTAAAAGTTTGCTGAAATGCCAAAAAAACAAAAACAAATTCGTTAAAATCGGACAATTAGGAGATAAGATATGGTCTCTAGTTTTTTTAATACGTTCTGCTGCAAAGCTTATATCCTTAGTTTTGGTTTTTGAATTTTGGATGTGTTACTTAGGTAATGCTAATTTTTTTTGCATATTACTAATTTCATTTATTTTTCATTAATTAATTAGTCCAATTAATGGGCTAAACATTTCATAAAGAAATGTTTAGTCCATTAATTGGAATCACCTTTCATTTATTTTTCTTTGTAACTAGGAAGATAATGTTACTTTAGATGTATAATTGCTTGGAAATAATAAGCTATTGTGAAATAATAAGCAGCTTTGTAAAACATTTAGCGAAAAAATGCTAAATAAAGGAGAAAAAAAAATATAAATGTTTATACAGGTCGAAAATAAATCTCCGAAAATACAACTCAGAAGGCATACTTATAAAATATCGTTGGAAAGCGGAGAATTTTAGAAAAAACAATATCTAATATAGAAAGTTGTAGAAGGTAACGGAGAGCGGCGAAAAAATTATAAATAATAATTTTTTTAAAGTGATAATATCTAACATAAATCACATGCTTTCAAGGAAATTAAATGAAATTTACTAACAAAATGTAAACTTTAAAAAATATTTTTACGTCTGTAGAAATTATTTACAATCCACCTAAGCAAGTTAATGTCATTGTTAAAAAAAGTATTTCAAAGTACTGTGTGAAAGAAGAAGTAAAATATAAAATTATTTCATGCATGTATAAATCATGTGTTTATAACCTTTTTTTTATTTCTTTTTTTTATTTTATTGAAATTTACAACTGTATTACATGGAAAATACAATAATTATATGTGACATTCGTAACATGACATGTACAGCATGAAGAGAAACTGGTAGAACTCAAACCATTGGTAGAACTCAAATTAAAGTTCTATATTAGAAGGTCCCGAGGCCACCTTCTTTTCAGACGCCTTGGAGGGTTATCAGGGATCGAGGAGGAAGCAAGGTTTGAAACGAGAGGATTCGGATGGTTCTGCAGTTTGTTATGGAAGGTTAGGTTTGTGGATTGGGCCAAATCGGAAACATATGGAACATTAAGGTCTTTATGGATGATTTTATTTGTGACAAAGTAAGGAGCGTTAGTTTATAATTTTAAATACATTGACTGTAGTTTAATAATTCTAGATCTGATATTATATTTAAATAATTAGCTATCAAAGTTTATTCCGAAATATTGTCGTGTAACTTTTTAGAAAACTAAATCAGTGAATAGTTTGACAAATCTACCGTATGTGATATTCCAACAGTATCCACTACTATTTCATTGTAGTTGTGTAAAAGAAGAAGTGAAATATAAAAATATTTCATACATATGTTTATAACCTTAAATATATTTACTGTAGTTTAATAACTCTAGATCTCATAATATATTTAAATATTTAAGTATTTATCGTCCGCTTATTCCGAAAAATCATCATGTAACCTTTTAAAAAATTAAATTAGTGAATAATTTGATAAATTTTCTCTTTGCTATATTTCAACAGAATCCACTTACGATTAGTGTGAGAACTTTTGACCTGTCTATGACAGACAATGGAAATCTCTTAATTCCGTTTTAATAAACTTTACAATGGAAAATAACAGTTTAACAACTAATAATCGTTCAATCCTCGATCAACGGATCGAACAATCCATAATCAACGAATCGCACAATCCATAATCAAGCGGTGATATAATAAATAGAACTTTTGTTATTTTAATAGTGTTTATGATTTGTTAGCTGCAATCTTTTAGCTTTAGCTCAGTTAAAAATGCAATTAAAAACATTATATAATAGCCCAATATGGCCAGAAAATAATTTCTATTCAAAGTTCAAAGAGTAAATGAAAGTTGTGTGTTGCGCGCACCAGATTGTTTATAATTTGTTGGTCACTATCCATAACCTTCAACGACTTTCTATATTAGATAAAGTTTTTTTCTAAAATTCTCCGCTTTCCAACCATATATTATAGATTTTTTTTTTTACATTTAGATTTTCCAGAGATTCATTTTAGACCTAAATGAACATTTTCCCTTTTTTCTCCAGTTTCCAGCTATCTAATTCTTTCATACTTTATATTTAGCCATTTTTGTAGTTACTGTTAATAAGAGAGAGTTAGTTATCTTTTTAAAATAAACCAAATTAAAGGTACTTTAGAGGAAGAGGTATATGAACATTGGGTATTTAATCCCTTTAGAGTGTCATCAATGGAGATAAGATATATCTGATATTAAAAAAAAAACTTAAAAATACACTGATATACTGAGTTTAATTAAAATCATTAGAGCCGTTTTCGAGAAAATCGTAAAAAGTGCCACTTTTGCTGATTTTGACAAAGAAGTTTATGTAATATCCAAGGCATATACAAACCTTAAATACGTAATATCAGTTTCGTACGACTTTTCATTTTTGAGCTACGCTGTTCTCACACACAGACACACAAAAAACGCACACACACACACACAAAAACCAAAACGAAGGATATAAGCTTTGCAGCAGAACGTATTAAAAAAACTAGAGACCATATCTTATCTCCTAATTGTCCGATTTTAACGAATTTGTTTTAGTTTTTTAGGCATTTCAGCAAACTTTTAGAAAAGCATCTACAACATCCCCAAAAAGTGTATACTTTTTGAGTTATATTAGATTTTTCGTTTTTGAGCTAGATTGATAGATAACATACAAACACAAACAACCATTTTTCGAGACTTGGTCATTTCGACTCAGGGTACCTAAAACGTGTATTTCCGTTGAAAACTCAGATTCAAAAATTTTCTCGATCGCAATACTTATCCTTACCAGAGTTGGGCGTTAGCGCGCTAATTTTTAACTAGCTACGTACCGCTAAAAAGCTAAAATTAGCGGCGCTAAATATTAAGCTAATTTAGCTTCCAACTGTTTTAGCGCAGATAACTTTAGCGCTAAATTAGCTATTAGCGGAAACGAACCGCTAACTTTTAGCTTAAGCTAAATTATCTATTAACTTAACTAAAAGCTAACTTAACGCTAACACTAGAAGAAAATTTATTTATTTCATTTTATTAATTGATATTAGGATCGACTGTTATGTAATCAGGGGCGCTTTTTATGAAAATTGCCCCGGGCACCGACTTTTTGTAACTTTTCTGATTTAATCGATATATGGGTCGACTATTAGATATTAGGGGGCGTTTATTATAAAAATATTGTCGGATTTTAGATACGGTCTCCCCCCCCCCCCCGGGCACCGACTTTTTGTAACTTTTCTGATTTAATCGATATATGGGTCGACTAATTAGATTTTGGGGGCGCTTATTATAAAAATATTGTCGGATTTTAGGTGTGACCCCTCCCCCCCCCCCTGGCACCGACTTTTTGTAACATTTCTGATTCAATCGATATCAGGGCCGACTATTAGGTTTTGGGAGGCGCTTTTTATGAAAATAATGTCGGATTTTAGGTGTGACCCCTCCCCCCCCCCGGGCACCGACTTTTGTAACTTTTCTGATTTATCGATATAGGGTCGACTATTAGTTTGGGGGCGCTTTTATGAAAATAATGTCGATTTTAGGTGCCCCCTCCCCCCCCCCGGGCACCGACTTTTGTAACTTTTCTGATTTAATCGATATCAGGGCCGACTATTAGGTTTTGGGGGGCGCTTTTTATGAAAATAATGTCGGATTTTAGGTGTGACCCCTCCCCCCCCCCGGGCACCGACTTTGTAACTTTTCTGATTTATCGATATAGGGTCGACTATTAGTTTTGGGGGCGCTTTTTATGAAAATAATGTCGGATTTTAGGTGACCCTCCCCCCCCGGGCACGACTTTTAACTTTCTGATTTAATCGATATCAGGGCCGACTATTAGGTTTTGGGGGGCGCTTTTTATGAAAATAATGTCGGATTTTAGGTGTAACCCCTCGCCCCCCCACGGGCACTGACTTTTTGTAACTTTCCTGATTTAATCGATATCAGGGTCTACTCTTATGTTTTCGGGGGCGCTTTTTATGAAAATGATATCGAATTTGAGAATGGCCCCCGGGCCTCGACTTTTTTTAACTTTTCCGATTAAATCGATATTAGGGTCGACTATTATGTTTCGGAGGGAGATTTTTATGAAAATGATTTCGAATTTGAGATTGGGCCCCCCGGGCCTCGACTTTTTTTAACTTTTCCGATTAAATCGATATTAGGGTCGACTGTTATGATTTGGCGGGAGCTTTTTATGAAAATTATATCCAATTTGAGATTGGGCCCCCCCGGCCTCGACTTTTTTAACTTTTTTGATTAAATCGATATCAGGATCAACTCTTACGTTTTGGGGCGCGCTTTTTATGAAAATTAGATCAAATTTGATATTGGGCTCCCCGGACCTCGACTTTTTTAAACCGGGGGGGTCACACCTAAAATCCGACATTATTTTCATAAAAAGCGCCCCCCAAAACCTAAAAGTCGGCCCTGATATCTATTAAATCAGAAAAGTTACAAAAAGTCGGTGTCCGGGGGGGGGGGAGAGGTCACACCTAAAATCCGACATTATTTTCATAAAAAGCGCCCCCCAAAACCTAATAGTCGACCCATATATCGATAAAATCAGAAAAGTTACGATAAGTCGGTGCCCGGGGGGGGGGGATCACACCAAAAATCCGACATTATTTTCATAAAAAGCGCCCCCCAAAACCTAATAGTCGGCCCTGATATCTATTAAATCAGAAAAGTTACAAAAAGTCGGTGCCCGGGGGGGTGGAGGAGGGAGAAGTCACACCTAAAATCCGACATTATTTTTATAAAAAGCGACCCCAAAACGTCATTGTCGACTCTGAGACCAATGAAATCCGAAGAATTAGCTATTACCTTTTAGTTGAAGATACAGATAAAGATAATTAGCGGTTAGCGGTAAGAACAGCTAAAAGTTAACTTGCGCTAAAAGTTAGCGCCTTGGCCCCGCTAATAGCTAATTTAGTTGCAGAATTATCTGCCCGCTAATAGCTAATTTAGCTGTTATCTGTTAGCTATAGATAATTTTTGCCCATCACTGATCCTTACTATATATTACATATATACGTAAGTGAAAGTAATAATAATTTGTGAAAACTAATATTATTTAACGGAACTCACATGTTTCCAAGGAAATTAAATGAAATTTACTTACTAAATGTAAAATTAATTTTTTTTTTAAGTTTGAAAAAAAGGATTTAAAATTCACCGAATCACGCCAATGAATGACATTGTTTAAAAAACTATTTCGTTGTACTTGTGTGAAAGAAGAAATAAAATATTTCGTGGATGTGTAAATATGTTTTATACATATGTTTTATTAAGTATGTTTTAATATCACAACACCCCAATGGAAAGGATCAAAAGAGACTTGGAAAATTACTGATACCAGGTCGTTGGTATTACAAAGGTAATATCTAGATTCAAGCGGCCATGGCCAATATTTTTTGTTGACATAAAAAAGTCCACGTATGATGCTAAAATTTTTTAAATTAACAAAATATTTTATACTAAGGTTACGATAGAGAAACCTCGAAAGAAGAAAATTAACCCGCAATGCATTAGGTGCCAACAGTACGGCCACACGAGGCCTTACTGCAACTACTCACCACGATACGTCAAATGTGGGCAGGACCATGATAGCTCCACATGTAATAAAACACGGGAGACCCCGGCAAAATGCGCAAATTGCCAAGGCGAACATCAGGCTAACTACCGTGGGTGCCAAATTCTTCGAGATTTAAGAGTGCAGAAGACTAAGAGACAGCAAATTCACCAGAGGTCATCGCCTCCTTCAGATAACCTTCAAAATTTTAGATTAGATTGATAACATACAAACACACAGACCATTTTACGAGACTTGGTTATTTGGACTCGGGGACCTCAAAACGTGTATTTCCGTTGAAAATTGAGATTCGAAAATTTTCAAGATCTCAATACTTTCGCTTACTATACATTACATATATAGGTAAGTGAAAGTAAAAAGTGAGTGTTAAGGCCTCTTTCAATAGGTAATAATTTTATAATCGTCCAATAGTGCACAACAGTTGCGCCATCTATTCATGAACACCCCCTTCTGATCAATCTATTTATAATATCATCCAGGTTTTATTCCCTGTATTTCAGAATTAGGGAAGGCCTGATGCCCCCAACAGGGAGACTATGTTTAAAGAGTTATGAATTTATACAATTTTTGACTGTATTTAAAAAGTTAATAAATATTGCTGGCATGTTAAATAGATTTCATGTAATTTTCAGTGATTGTGGGGATTGAAACTTGATCCAATATTTTGCCGAACCTCATCCACGGCTTTCGCTTAGGCGTGCAATTTTCCTTTACTGTATGTGCAGCATATTTTTAAATTTAAATTAAATTTTGGAGGGTGCATTTTTTGGAAACTTACAGCTCATTTATTAGAAGATTTTATTTTACTTATGCTTTTTATAACTTTTTTAAATATTGTGTTCAATTGTTTTCTATATAGCTAGTTCATTTAATGTTTTATTTTCTTTATATATTATTTATTGTATCAAACCTTCTAGGTCATAAGTAATTTATCAAATAAGTTGTATACAAAGGAGAAATATTTTCTGTCTATAAGCTCCATTCATAAATCCATCTTGTCTTAGATATATCTAATTACGTAAAAGAAAATATATAAAAAACTTTTTATATTAAACAAAAATTTTTTTTATTATGTATTTACATATCAAATATATATATATATATATATATATATATATATATATATATATATATATATATATATATATATATATATATATATTAAAATAATAAGCTATATAAATAATTTAAAAATATATTAAATTAACTTGAGGTACAGCTTTCTGGTAGCATCACCCTCATTTTCGAACTAGGAGCTTTCTGGCTGAAATCTGGATTAGCTCCCTTCTGGACCATTCGGAGATAATGACCGGTCATGTTCTCAGATTCGGACATACAGTGGAAATCGATTAGTTTCTCTATATGCTTAGTAGGCTTGCAATTGGGATTGCAGGACACCTGCGGTCTGTGTGAGATGCAGTACTTGTCATTTTCCTTGATAATTTGAACCTTGTAAGAAGAGCAGGAAGGCCAAATAATGCGTTCTCCTTGGATATCATTAGGATTACCTGACGAAGTTGTTAGTTGGCGTCCTCTTCCTGCTACAGCGTCTGACACATCTGCGTAGACAACTGTCCTCGGGTAACAAGCTGCTGTTTGTGATTGTTGTTTGTGTTTTCTGGCTGGTTCACGAAAGAATGGTTCAGGGAGTTCATAGGAAGCTGCGAATTCTTGAGGATCTTTCACGATACAGTTCGATGGAGTAGTGAAGTCATTTGCAGGTTCTCCATCAAATGTTCCACAAAGACCAATTAAACGGTTCTTGAGGTGATTTGAGACAGACAGAAGTACACGATAGCCGTCATAGTACACTTGAAAGCCATGATTAGGAAAATATAGTACGGCGTTGTTACCATCAGGAAGAGAGTGGGCATTAAATTTGTTTTCACCGTTATCCCATTTTGAAATTTTATTGTATGAGACTTGGATTATTTCTCCGTTCGCAGTAACCGTCACTCCATCACTTCCTGTAGGACGCATGTATATTTCATCGTCATCAAGGAGAACTCGAACTTCCTGTTAGTACAGAAATAAACATATTTACGTACAAAATCAAATGGAAATTTATGAAGGATATATTTTTTTTAAAAAGGTATACCTTCTGATGAGAACCATATTCTTTAGCAACCACAGTATATACTCCTGAATAGTATGAATAGGTGCCAGATGAATCTTTGTTACTCTCAAACTGTTCTACTGGGACAGCGTGGACAAGGACGTAAGAAGACCCGCCATAGTTGATAGGGTATGATCGGTTGTTGAAAGTACTCACTACATTGGCATCTAATCCGCAAGTGGCTGAAACAAAAGTGCTTCTTTCAGACAAAACTCAGTTTCATAATGGTACTCATGCATTATTATATTGACTCTTTCTTTTTATTTTAGGTATTAGAATAAAAAGATTTCCAACATACCATAATATCTAGTATAAAAATAGTATGGCGAATAAAAGTACAGTTGATTGTAAGCAGGATAATGCAGGAAGAAAGGTCTGAGCTGATGATGAAGACCAACATTTTCAAAATAAGAGTTAAAATGTGGTGTTGCAAAGGAGAAGTTGAAATAATTTAGATCTTCTGAAAATCTAGCACGGAATGTGACTCGTCCAGCTTCATTCTTGACTCCTGAGAACTCTTCCTGATAGTATTGATAACCGTTATGCCTTGCTAAGGAAAGAGCTGCGTATGCTGATTTCTGGAACTCCTCAGGAACATTTTGGTAATTGAAGGTGATTTGATATTTATCAAGGACATTAGCATGTAAGCTAGCATTGAGGCAGGCTGGTTGGATGTAATGATTGTGCTGCATTTGCTGCTGGCACAAGGCTGAATATGGGCTATGTCTGACATAGTTCTTCCTTTCTGCAGACTGCTCAAACTTACCCTAAAAATAGAAAAATAAATACTTAATTGTATGTGTGTATATTTACAGTTTAGATTAAAACTAAATTTGTTATAGAATACCTGGAAAGAAATCTTGTATTGCTCATTGTCGTTAAAGTTAATTTGTCCCTCAACATAAGAAGTGGGGTCAGATTCGTATGCTTTTTGGTAATTGAACACTGGAACTTGGGCGTTCTTAAAAGTGGCGTGGAAAGCAGCCTAGAAATAATACAAGAGTAGTTAAGAATATTTGACTTTTATGTGCTCTTGTTAACGTTTATTCGTCTCAAAATTAGTTTTGGAAATGAATTGCTTAAATATTTAGCTAATAATTACCTTAAAAGGCTTGGCATTTTGAGATTCCTCATATGGCGATGCACTGAAGTAAGCGAGGTATCTTGATTTCTCAGAGACAGGACTTTCAGCATGGGCATAAGTGAACACATACTGTCCCTTGTTTTGGCTACCTTCCATTGTGACGGAAGCGTCAAACACGTATGCTTTCGCATCCTGGATGCCGGAATAAGCATTAGCAAAGAGTTCATCGACTCGGTTATCCACAGAGGATGGCTGTGCCAGGTTACTTCCAGAAACGTTTGTCCTTCTGTCTTTAGCATTCATCTGTTTGGAATTCTTTACATGTTTTCCCATCTTTTCTACTTTGTCGAAATACAGATTAAAGATAACTCTTTCTGAAGAAATTTCACTTGGATCGTAACTGACGGCATAATAGTTATTAGTCATGGTATGAACAAGGTCATTGTAAAAAGCCGATGAGATGAAGTCATAATCAAGAGTTTTCAAAGCCTTATAAATTCTAAAGTAATCGGTAAAATCATTTTCACTCTTGGCTTCCACTTGGAACCCATAACCTGTGTAAGCTTGACCAAAGGATTTTTTAAACTGCAACAGAGAATATATATAATGATACCAGTATAAAGCTTATCATCTCCAAACCATCCAAATATAGAGTTTCATACCTCTTTGCTCGATGCAACATGAACGCGCCTTGCATAGCTACCCTTAATGTAAGGTTTGATATCATACAAGTTGTGATATGTCGTGTAAATGTCAGTACTGTGCTGGAAGATCTTTTGCTGTTCGTTACTCAAACTGCTGTAGGGTTGAATGCTAGCCTGGAAGTACTGTTGAGGTCCATTGAACTGCAACTTACCCACGAACGGAATGTAAAATTGGGTGCTCTTTTCAACGACAGCAAGATACTTCTGGTCATTGTAAGGTGCTATGAATCCTAACTTGCCCCTCTTTTGGAAAGACCAACTGAAAATAACACTTTCAAATTCAGATATCTTTTACACAAATGAGAATTATATTAAATTTAAAATCTATTCATTAAGATGAAAAAATACATCGTTTCGAACTATATTGAATATTTGTTAATGATATAAATGAATGTACATACGTGAATTTGTATGTTCCTTCAGTGGATGCTTTATAAGGAACCTGATAATATTCTTCTTTGTTTTGCTCTTGCTGAAAATGTCCCTTAGCTTCAACATCTGCATAGAATAATGTTGGTTCATCGTAAGAGTAAATGAACGGAACGCCAGTGGCCAAAGGAAATCCAATTTCCACAGAGTACTGGTTGTAGTATTTGGTTTCGTGGAAGTTCACCCCTTTTTGTAGTTCCTGGTGAATTTGCTTGATGTCTAAATAAAAAAGATGAAGTTATCTAATGAAAATATAAATTTTCTATCATTGGAATAAACTATAAAATGAACCATACATTGTGGGAAATGTTCGATTGTGTGATTGTCGAAAGCAAAGAATCTTGGAGAGCCTAGGAATGAGAAGAAGAAGTTTCCTTCTACTTTTGGTGGTTCATCGTACTGTGCATCGAGGATGTCATTGATTTTTTGGTACGAGTATTTTGACTGGTATCCTTGTTTTTGTTGTTTATGGTGTGGTACTTTTTGATGACTTCCTAAGCCCAATTGCCCGAAGATGAGCTTCAATAATTCTTCAGAGCTCGAAGACATGAAAGATCTCTGAAAAATAAATTAATGAATAAAATGATATATCCAACGGAATATAACACGTTCACATAAAATATATATTCATTGAAATACCAAGACACGCTCAAATACAATTAGTTATATGTCTAGGCCATATTGGTTGGGTGTCATGTACTTGGACTACGGAAAGTAATCCTACAGGTTACCTTATAATTTTTGCAAGAATGATTTAAGGTAACAAGATTTATTGAACAGGCCTGCAAGGAAATCAAAATTAATTTTCTCGAACCGGATGTGAACAGAGTTTGCTGTATTTTATGAGTGTTGGGTTGATATTTGGAATACATTTGCAAGTGAATTATTTTGACTACTGTCCTTGATTCTGTTGTTTGTGGTAGGGTACCTTTTGATGAGTTCCTAAGCCCAATTGTCCGAAGAGTAGGTTCAATAATTCTTCAGAGCTCGAAGACATAAAAGATGTCTGAAAAATAAATGAATGAATAAAATGGTATATCCAACGGAATATAACACGTTTACATAAAATCTAAATCCATTGAAGTTACATAGCTCGCTCAAATACAATTAGTCACATGTAGGGAACTAAGTTAAACTATAGGTTACCCTTGAATTATTGTAGGGATGATTTAAGGTAACAAGATTTATAGAACTGGCTTGCAAGGATATAGAAATTAATCTTCTCGGAATGGATGTGAACAGTTTGCTGTGTGTTTTGAGCGTTGAGTTGTCATTTTTTATACTTTCGCGAGGAAATTACTTTCGTGTGAACTTTTAAACATTTCAGTGAAACATTCATACCTGTATTACGATCAAATTATTTTATAAACAATTAAACCGTTCCAAAAAATGATTGTAAGAAACTAATCGATTCTAATTACCAAGATAATACCAATTATCGAATTATGTTTACAAGGCTAATTGTAGGTACTCACAGTTTCTGGTTCGTGAACGTAGCCGCCTAGTTTTCGTTGAAGGTTATATAATACAGCGCTTGGATAGAGTCCGTCGAGACCCTGGATATAAGTTAAGTAGTGCTGGTATTCTAAAGTGTTGTGTTCCTTGGCAACATACGATTTGATAAAGTTTTGTGAGTACTGGAAGCCGTAGTTTTTGGTGGTAAGTAGATTCGCTGTCAAGCGGGCGTTTTTGACTCTGGAAATTAATGTTTTAATGATTAGTTGAATTTTAAAATATTTTCGGTTAAAAAAGTACTTAAAACATTACTTACAAATCTGGGTGGGCGTTATAATCTCCATTAGCTGCGCTTTCGATTGCAGATTTGACAGCGGCACTCACGTGTTCACTGTGGTCATAATTTGTACGCTCAGCCATACGTTGAAGTAACTGAGCAGGTGGGTTGGTCTTCATCAGTTGCATAACGGCTGCTACCCGGACTGCTGGAACTTCTCCCTCATTCTCATAGATCTTATATAAAATTGAACGAGCGGTATTAGGATGTACTCTTATCATGTCTCCCAAATATGCGATAATTACTAGCCGCTGGAAATCCGAAACTTTCTCTCGATACTTCCCTGTGAAGAATAGTTCCAGTCCAGCCCAAATCGTAGGATGACCGATGTTAGCAAGAGCTTTAATGTAAACTTGAGTTTTGATAGCGTCTTTGTTTTCAACAGCGTGCCATAAGTGTGCCTGGAGGTATGGTATATATTGCTCAATAACTACTGCAAAGTGATCCAATCTCTGGTCTCCAGTGAGATGGATGGAATAACGAAGTCGTGCACTTTTTTTATCCACCTGCGACTTTCTAACCAGATCAGTAAATGATAAGACAGCACTTTCATTGAGATACTTTTGATTATGGACATGACTGCTCCTCACGATACTCTATAATATGCAAAGTAGATGAATACATGTACTTTAAAAAATATATATGAAGATGCATAAACGAACTTACAAATAAGTAATTCATGTACTCAGTTGTTGGAACGCGTGCGGATTTGGATAGAACTGCCAAGAGCTGTGCTCCTTCATTTCCGCTAAGCTTACCAGAATCGATCCATGTCTTAATGATAACTAAAGCTGGTCCGGTACCCGCTTCTCCCACTGCATCACGGAAGGCTTGCCTAAATGAAAGCAGACATTAAATTTGTACAAAATATTTGTGATATAGAAGTATTTGAGACATAGAGGTACTTACCAAGACCTATAATCGGGATAGGATTCCTTATTGCTTTTTTCCTCTGGGAAATACAACTTTTCAGTTGCCTGTTTCAATTGTTCGGTATTTGCAGCGGCTACTAAATATGATAATAATGAATAATATTCAAGAACGTTGTCTTTTGGAATATTATTTGGGTTTTGAAGGAATTTCCCAATTCGCTTAGCCAATCGTACTATATTCTCCACCGTATGCCCACTTTCAGAGCGTGGATTCACCACTTGGTTGGGTAAGAAATCGAACTGTGGAGGGTCATTCATTTCAGGTGGTGGGGGCAGGTACTCTTCACTAGAGCTGATTGATGAGCTTTCGCTAGAGGATGAAGAGCTGGAGGAAGAATAGGAACCTTCTCTAATTGGACTATCCCTGCTTTCGTCGGAAAATGAACTACTAGTTTCACTGGAACTGCTGCTGGACTGAGGGGGAGGTGTTGCTGATCTTGTTTTTCTCTTCTGACCTTGGTTCCACTTACGTTCTTCACTGCTTGATGAGCTGCTTTCGTCGGAAGAACTGCTACTAGACGAACTACTACTGGAACTGCTGCTGGATTGAGGAGGTGTTGCTGATCTTGTTTTCCTCTTTGCACCTTGGTTATAATTACGTTCTTCACTGCTTGATGAGCTGCTTTCGTCGGAAGAACTGCTACTAGACGAACTACTACTGGAACTGCTGCTAGATTGAGGAGGTGTTGCTGATCTTGTTTTTCTCTTTGCACCTTGGTTATAATTATGTTCTTCACTGCTCGATGAGCTGCTCTCAGAATAGTGTGATGATGAAGATGAAGAATCCTCGCTACTGTCGCCACTTTGTGGATTTCCGTGTTCACACTCGTAAACCAAATTATCGACTTTCATTGGGCTGTTTACAGTTGGGACTGAACCTCTGAAGTAGTCGTACTCTTTCAGAGTAAGATTCATACTGCTAGCAACAATTCCTTTCTGGCTATTATACAAATGAGGAGCGACGATTACCATTTCTGCTGTGACAGATGACTGAATCGTATAATTGTTCAGTTTTCCAGAAAGAATGGTTCTACTTTCAGATGTTCTCTGAAACCAAGTTGAAAAATCATTTTCTACATCTGCATTCAATTAATTTGAAGTGGAAGCTATTGGAAAATTACTTAAATGTACTCACAGAAAGGAAATTTCCCATTTGATTGGCTCCAGCTTTCCATCCTTCCTGGCCATTTAATCCGTAACGGTAGACCATGTGCTTGCTACAAGAAGAGAAGTTCCTGGTTTTGAGCACGTCAATAAATTCTCCACCACCTCTCAAATGCGGGAGAGGTGCTATCTCTGGCTGGCTCTCAATGATGTAATTAGGAATAACTGACACTTCGTAGATGGTTTCACAAACACCGTTAATCGAGTCCTGATAAAATAATTTTTTTCTGTCTTTAGTGTTTTACAAAATAAAACTGATGTTCTATAATTATATTCGCTCACATACCTCCATTGTTTTGTAAACACCAGATTGCTGTTGACCTTTTGGTATATTATTCATTTTAGAGTTCTTCAAATTTTGACCTTGTACATCGGTGTGAATTTGGTTGACAACCGCCTTTATAAAGTTGAGTTCCCACTTACTTATGTCTTCTTCAACAATCAATTTATCAACCTGCAATTTTAATAAGCCGATGATCAATAAAAAAGTAAAGCTATTACGTTAATTACAATTGACTGAATTATACTGAATATGGTGCAGGGCACAGAAAGCTTCAAAATATAAAATAATTGAAACTTTAAAAAGAATGGTGTTTTTTCTTTCTTCAAGTAAAGATATTATTAAAAGTAATTATTAAAATTTAAGTCGGAAGTAAAGTAAAGATAAAAAGAATGATGCTAAAATACATGAATGCGCTACTAAAATACATAAAATATTTATTTTATTTTATTAATGTAATTATGTAAGATAAAACTAAAATGTAGTCCATGATTAGTGAAAAAAAAATCAAAAAAGCTTTTGAAATATACGATCACAATGACCTAAAATTTGGGCTTTATAATAATAATAAATCAGAAAAGCCCATATAAAATAGAAAGGACAGACTTGATCAATACAATAGATAAAAAATACGTCATATATAAAAATCAAGGCATCCAGTGTCCTAAGCAATATTTAGGTGAAACGTTACAAAACCTAAAGAAGAAAATTAAACATTAAACGAATGTGAATTTAACAAAAATAAAAACCATAGCCTTATACAATCATATCCTAATAAATAACCACGCGTTCAATTTTAATAATGCAAAAATATTAAAAAGAGCTGAAAACAATAAAATAAGAAAAACGCTGGATTCCAGATATACAGGATGTCTCGTAAGTAGAGAGAAATTATTTAGAAGTGATAACAGGCCTCACCAACTACAAAGAGGTTCATATCAATGGCGCAATTCCCAACAGAAAAGTAGAAAATCCATGTTGTGTTTTTTTAAGTATTTCATGTTTTTAGTTTATTAGGAAGCAATAACTAACTAAATAAATATTTCATTTAAGTAATTATAAATTGCTTTACTGTAAACTAGATAAAATTTAATTAAAATGGATATAGAGTTTGTCACTGTTAAATCCATTTAAATAGGAATTTTAAGCGGCTGAAATAAGCTATTCCATGTGTAGCAACATTAATCGATATGGCGTAAAACCTCTTTGGCTTGAGTACACAGTGAGTTAGCGTTCCTCTGTGCTGCTCAGGTTGTATACATCTAGGTCTAAAAAACCTATTTTTACAAGAATAGTGACAGTGAAAGTGACAGGCAAAACAGAAGTCATAATGCCGGTATGACAAATCAGATATAATTATCACAGATCTTTTAAAGTCTTATTCATCTAGTTTTTTTTTAATTAATTGTACAATACACTGTTTTCTTTTATTTTTTCCAATCAGAGGATTTTTATTATTTATTTATCTAATGAACAGTATAGTTTTTATTTTAGTACAGTTTGTTTATGTTTATTCTGTGATATTCTTTTAATATTCTTTGAACTATGTAATTTACTCTACACTTGTTTAAAAAAAAAAAAATCAGAAATTCTTCACGATTTTTATTATCATTTTCAAACTATACTTCAGACATTCCAATTTAAGGAGAAAACATTCTTGTTTTATAAGCTATAATAAGTCCATAATAATTAAGTTCAGATTTATTAGTACAAAACTTACGTACCCGTTTCAGTGTCATTTCAGCAAAAATGACAACAATAAATTGTTGAAATGCTTTTATTTCTTGTTTTTCCATGACCTGGGATATATTATAATAAATATAAATACATAAACCCATTCTTTTTATGTCTAAAAAATAAAAATGTTAGTGAGATTGTTTTTTCGATTATTCATCATTCAAAGTATGAATAAAAATTTTTTTTTTCTCAGGACTCTATAACAGGAATTGATATTTATATCTAGTCCAACAATTTAGGTTTCAAATAAAGAAACCAGATGATAAATAATCGAAAAATCATTTTTATGTTTTAGAAATAAAAACTGTAGCAATTATGTTTATTACAATACATCCAAGATCATGGGAAAACAAGAAGTAAAAGCTTTTCTACAATTTATTGTAGTCAGTTTTTTCTGTGAACACGGTTACTTTTAGGGAATAGGATAAAAAAATCACATCATTTTTATACACAACTTGAGGTGATAATCAATTTTCCTCCTGTATAAACCTCCACTTAATTAATACGGACTTAGAACTAATGAAACGAGGAAGTTTTTCTAAAAATTGAGTATCTGGAGAATAAGTGGATTATGATAAAAAAAAAAAACACGAATAATTAAGGTTTTTTTTAAAACTGCATTTAGCTTATTTTAGCCACTCAAAATCCATCTTTAAATGTTTTTAACAATGACAAACTTTATCTTCATGTCAAGTAAATTTTGTCAAGTTTACGGTGAAGCAATTGTTAATTACATAAATTAAACATTTCTTCATTTATCGCTTCCTATTCAACAAAAACACTTGCTTAAAAGTCTCGCTTAAAAAAAACACTAAACTTGGATTTTCTGCTGAAAATTAACGGAGAACATCGTAAATTTTGTGAGATCACAGTATAGGCCAAGACAAAATTGACCAAAATAGCTCAAACCTTACAGGGTTTTGCACTGCGACAGTCGATATAAAACAAATAAATATTTAATACTACTTACCAATCCTTTATTAAGATAAACTTGGCATACGTCATATTTCATCGGAAAGCTTTTGTAGTTCTGGTGAGGAAGATGGGGATCAGCCCAGCCTCCGTTGAGATATTGGTGGAAGTCTCCGTATTTGACTTCTTTGAACTGTATAAAGAATTCTGTAAGCCATCTTTCTTTCATCTAATTGTGTACAAATAACAATATTTACCTGTAATGTCAATTTTTTATCTGATTCGACATAAATAATAAGCTTTCCTAAAATGATGTTTCCTGAATATTGATCAGCTACTTGGTGTATACCAGCGACTGTCCTAGCTTCGAAGTTGTAGACGTACTGCTTTCCCGTGTTCCAGCCTAGATAATAGGTGTTTGTTTTATCATAAAAGTAAGTTTATTACTAAAAAACAATTTCTAATAATGTAAACACTTACCATAGTCGGCTGCGGCCAGACCCGCTGCAACAAATAATAATTAACATTTATTAATATGCAACAATACTTTTCTTGTTTGTTTAGTTATGGCGGATTCAAAGGAATCGAACTAATGTTTGTGTTTGAGTGTGAAGACCCTAGTTCAAAAACGAAAAGTATTACGAAACTGAAATTACAACCTTTACGTCAAACTAACCGGAAGTATTTCTTTATATAATGGAATGAGCATATGTCCATAATTTTATGCTAAACTCATTATGTCAACATAAAATTTTTTGTTCAGCTATTTGAACTTATATCCTCAGAACCAAAAATCCTCCCTACCTCCTATAACTCCATACTCTACGCTCCTCTATCCACCCTCTTAATACCAGATATCATCCTATATATATACTCCCTCCCATAAAAGCAATTTCTTCAGCAAAAGCTTTGTCATTTGTGTTACCTCCTTACCTTTCCTATCTCCATACGTCAATCCACGTCCACAAATTCCTTCAAACAATTCTTATTTCACCACCTGCTAGACATTCAATCTTACGCAAACTTATAACAAATTTTAGGCTATGTAATAGTCCGTGGTACAGACCCCTTTTAATCAAATTATTAACACCCGCCTGAAACTTCATCTCATCGTAACCTAAAAATATTTTATTTACAAAAATTCGGGGTGGTTAGGCCGTTTTCGATTCGGAGGTCCGCAAACTACATAATGTACATATTTTTTTGTTTTTTCACCTATAACTCCTAAACGAGGAATCAAAGCGAAAAATTGACCCTTTAATAAATTAAAGAACGTTAAATTGTGTGTCGAACAAGCACGGGGGATCTACGGGGGGAGGGCTTTCGGGCTGAAGCCCCGCCCCAAAATGGAAAAATATAACCATGTTTTATGGGAAAAGAGAATTAAAAAATACCTCTTAAAGTATTATTGTTCGTGTAATTACAGTTAAAAGTACCTAAGGAATAACTTAAACACCATTTCATATAGGTAGTTAGTTTCTTTCTGTTTTTCTAAAGTAATTATCGTTAGTTTTATGAAAAAAGAAGGTTTCGGGCTGAAGCCCCCCCCCCTAAAATTAAATCCTGGATCCGCTAGTGCAAACAAGTACATATACATTATGACTTGATTATGTGGTAAGGTATAATAATACTATGGTCAACCAACGCTGATTTTTACCAAATTTGTCAAAAACTGAGACAAATTATTATAAATGGCCCTCCAACTTAGAAATAAGTTTCTTAAGAGGAAAAACAAAATTATAGAATCAAAGTTGTAGAGCATCAAATTTCGCGTCCGGTGACATTTTGGCTGGGAAAACATTTCCCATGTTGGCCCAGGTTACCAATTTTGTTTTTTAAATGTCTAAACCCATATATACAAGTTAAAATAATAAAAACGTTTCTCACCTTTTTCGCAATGGATCTTCCGTTTCGATCCTCAAATTACTGGGCTAATATTCTTTAAATCAGCCGCCATTTTTTAAGGCAGCGGCTCTAGAACAGCAGACAAGGTTATTTTACTCAGTACAACATACACTTTCGAAATTCACAATTAAACCTTCGCCTGCAATGAGGTCGATTTTTGATCCCAGGACTAACTAGAGCCCATAAAAAGAACCTGATAAATCGGATAAGCCGAGAGTGCACGACTTTTCCCGATCACTCTACTCTATTTGAACTATTCAGTCAGGAGTTACCGATTATTTGTTGTATTTAACTGATACCTTTCACTTATACATAGTTTTCTTAAAAAATATTTCCATGCGAAATACCGATGATCTACTCTAATATAAAGATCTTAATTAAGATTATTAATTAGTTCTAAACATACTTTTATTCTTTTCTTTTTTTTTATAATTTTATTCAAAACTACAATTTAATAACAGTAACCGGTTATTTTGGAGTATTAGGCAGCACAGCCCTCTATATTCCATGACTATAATGGATGATGTGAACCAAAGAGGCACAATCTGGATATTGGAAGTCACAACCTGTAAACTGTTCATCGTTTGCATTCCCTGATGACATTGCGCTAATAGCTAAGATTGAAAGAAAGCTACAGCCAATTTAGATGTCTGGATTGAAGAGCTATAAAAAAAGAAATATGGTTATTAGCCAAGACCATGCGAATGCTGATATCCAGAACCAAGAAGAATTTTAGGGTTCCCATTAATTAGGCGGCGATAGAATAGGTTTCTATTTTCAAGTGCTTGGGTGTTACAATTAGAGAGATGAGGAAATTCAGAGATGAAATTATTAGGAGAATTGCCATTTTAGAGAGGATGTTCGCTATCATCAATAGAACCTTTTAAAATAAAACATAAGTGGCAAAATAAAATTGGCCGTTTATCTCTCGACGTTCGTCCCTATCCTCACTTATGGAAGCCGAATCCTAAAGCAATGTGATCGCAGCCGCCTCCGAAGCATATAGCCCAGTCAAATAATTAGCTTGCAAAACGTCGGGTATTTCAAATTTCTTTTTTACATAGCTAGGTAGGATTCGATGGTCCAAAAACCATTGGGATTTTAATTTTTTTTTTGCTAAATATCTCCTTTTTAAAGTGACGTAGATAGTGTTGTCCAAAATCGGTCTTGGTCATGCACTTTGCAAGACCAAGACCAACACCGCCTATTTGTTGCAAGACCAAGACTGGTAAAATTGGTTTGAATAAAAATTGAGGCAAAATAGATACTAATACTTGACAATTTTAGTTACTAAATGTAAAGAATTGCTGTAACTAATATACTTTTGCATTTAACTCTTCTAATTTTTCATTCAGACTTAGTTAGGTTTCTCATGACTAAAAAATTACAGTAATATCTCTCTAATAATAAGCTGATAGGTAACTGCAAGACTAGTCTCGGTCTCGCATTTGGGCAACACTAGATGTAGATAAGAAATGGTTATATTCAATCTTTAACAATTTAAAATTATCTAACATTTTTTTCTAAACCCAACTGGAAGCGAACTATCGAAATTTCAAAATGGGTAAAGTTAAAAAAAAAATTGACAATTCAATTATATTTGTTCGTTAATACAATCATTATATCACTATTACTATGCCATTTATGAGTACTAAAAGATGTGGCAGATCGGATTCCAACTCCTCTTTCAAGAAGTAGCAACAGATGTTTTTAATGCATTTGTTTAGAAAACATAAGTGTAAGGCATCTCCGAAAAGGGTGCCTGGCCCCCAGAATTAAAAAATAGAAGTATTAAGAAGAAAACAACACAAAAATTATAATTATTTTTCAGATGATTTAAATAATAATAATCTCAATTACAATTTTATTTATAATTGTAAGGCCCTGGCTTTCATTTAAAAAAAAAAATAGAAATTTTAAGAAACTTCTCTCCCTCCCCCCTCCCTAGAAAACTTATAATTATTTTGTCAATCAGATGATTTAAAATAGTAATAATAATAATAATCACTATTAATCAAAATTGGATGTTATTTTTATACTTAGATGGTAAGCAATATAGAAAAATCGATAGTAGATAACCCGCCTAACCTTAAATTTTGATTATCTAACTAAAATTTGATAGTCAACAGGTTGCAACCTTCTTAAATTCATCTATGAAGGCGACAGTGTTATTAAAGTGTTAATTAGTTTATTTTATCTCTTTTTTGGTTTGCTTTAAATTTCATTATTTTTATAGCATTTCATTTTTTTTTTAGTTAAAACATAATGCTATACAATAACTCATTGTCAGTTCATCAAAACGTATTATCGCCAGGATTCAAAAGATAAGTTGAAACAACTGATATATAGGAATAAAATACTTTTATTAATAGAAATTTACAATGGATAATAATAATAATAATGGATTACATATATATATTTTACTGTAAGCAGCTTTTGCATGGTGCAAAATAACATAATGTGTCCTAACAATTAATTTATATATTTTGTAGTATTTTTTTATTTATAACTTAATAGAACATTTTTAAAGTTAATTTTAACTTTTTCAAAAATTATTTCCTACTCAATTTAGGGTGGTAAATGAATGTTGTTACTCGACGCAACAGATTTTTAAAAATATGAAATATCTTTATTTCTATAGAGAAACACTTTATTTTCATAAAAATATAAAAAATAAAAGATTGCTGCCCAATTATATTGGGTTGCTATATACACAGCATACTTCCTTTATGCTTATTTAAAATTTTATTTTTTTATTTAAAATATCATTTAAATGTCTATTTAATATATCAATTTAATATATTTTAAAAACATTATTTAAATTAAGTTTTAATAATTATAATTATTATTAAACAGTATGATGTTATATGAAAATCTGACTATTTTTTTGTTTATAAGTTTGTTGGAAGAATCCAAAAATATATTAATAATTTATAAATATATTCCACATTAATTTTATAGTAAATTAAGAAAAACTATCGATGTTTAGATCACAATATATTAGTTACATCGAATTTTCATTTTTCTTTTTTTTACTTTCACTTACGTATATATGTAATAGTAAGGGTAAGTATTGCGATCATGAAAATTTTCGAATCTCAGTTTTCAACAGAAATACATGTTTTGAGGTTCCCTGAGTCCAAATAACCAAGTTTCGCAAAATGGTCTGCGTTACTGTGTGTCTGTTAACAGTCTAGTTCATAAACGAAACTGATATTAAGTATTTAAGGTTTGTATATGGGCCGGATGTGACAGCAACTTTTTTGTTAAAATCGTCTAACCAGAAGTGCCACTTTATATGAACGCTGAAACACATTTTTACAATTTTCTCAAAAACGGCTTTAACGATTTTGATTAAACTCGGTGTTTCATTGTATAATGAAGTGGTCTTTAACATCATTTAGGTCTTATCCCCGTTGATGTCACTTTACAGGGCTTAAATGCCCATTGTTCATATATGCCTTCCTCTAAAAAGTTAATCAATTCGCGTTATTCAGAGTTACGAAAAACCGTTATCAAGTTACCGGAATCAACTTACTCACTGTCTGCATAGATAACTGTTTCAACTAAAAATATTACTAAATTGACATTATTCAAAAATGTTAAAATTGGGGTTAGTCATTCTGTGGTTTATAAAAGCAAAGAAAGTTGTGTGGTTTATAAAAGCAGATGGAGTGACTAGATTTTTATTGCCTACCGTCGATGTATTAAATAGACATTTTGTAATTATAATGGTCTTAATGACTTGTTATCTGTAAGCTTTAAGCTTTAGCTCCGTTTAAAATGAATTTAAAATTTTATAATAGCCCAGCATTGCCAGAAAATAATTTCTATTCAAAGTAGAGCGGTAAGTGAAAGTTGTGTGTTGCGCGCACCAGATTTTTTTTTTGTCGTTATTAGCCACTGCAAATTAACGCCTTGCGACGTATTCTCAAGATATTCTGCTCTAGATCGATTGATTTAACATTAGATCCACCTATCCACCATATATATATTAATTATATTCTCTTAATAATTTTAATTTATTATATATTTAGCAGCTGAACATGAATTTAAGTAATTAAAAGTAAATACTACTATTTTTTAATGAAGCGATTTCGGTAAGGCCAGTTATTACAATGAATATAATCTTACCAAAGAATAAGAGAAGAGATGAAGACCACAGCATCCTAGAATGCTATCAGTCCCCGGGAGTATTGATAGTGGCCCGAGAGGCCAGGCAATTTATACATGGCGGATTTGCAGCTCAGCAATTTATCCTTTGGCTACAGCCGTCAAAATTAACAATTATTCCAAATAAATCAAATAATATATGTGGCATAGTGTTGTATGATTTTTTCCCCTATCTTGTCTTTTCCGCTAGAAGAGCGTAGGAGATAAACACCAGAGTTAAAAGCTATCCTTCGACAGGGACTCGAACTCGTAATCAACAGTTTATCGGGTTGTCTGTCTACGCGTGTTTTGTATAAGCCTTAGCTCGCTCTACCACAGTGATATTTGATTCTAATGTTTTTAATTTAAAAAAAAAAAAAAACAAGGTTACTGGATGGACCAAAAAATGTGTTGTTCCGATTTGTAAAAATCCATTAACTAATAATAATTTTTTTTTTTTTTTTTTTTTTTTTTTTTTTTTTTTTTTTTTTTTTTTGTGGGGTAGGAAAAACCGCTTAAAACGAAATCCCCCTTGAAAACGTTCGTTTTCGTAACTACGTAGAGTAATTTTTTACATGTTTATGTATAATGTTTAGAGGCAATGAGAAATATAAATTTACATTATTAGGTTTAAAATTAATGGCTTATGAAATAGATTTAAAACCCTTTAACAATGTTTAGAACGCTGTAGTTCATGTTTTTACTTTCCTACCTATACTTAACTTATTAAAACACATTATTCAGAAATATTACAATTTGTCACAGTTTAAGGACACTTATAATAGAGTTCAGAGATTGCATTCATACCGTATATACAAAAATATAAATAAATAAAGTAATAACAAAAGAATAAGAAAAAAGAACAAAAGAGTAAAGAAAAAAAATATATATATATACACATAAGTAAATAAAAATAGAAATAAAAGTAAAACAAACACCTTATATAAAACATACCTATATACATTATTTACAATTTGCCAGGTGATCTCCGAACCAATCCTGTCCCCTCCACATGTGGAGGGAAAAGGGAGGCTTAGGAGATCCCTACGCTTCTCCCTCAGCCACTTCACTGGTATTTTAAACCAGCGGAGGATGAATAAGAGCGCTACAGCCACAGACACTCATGACTTGAGTGGAGAATCTGGCCATTGCTAGAACTCCAAAATATCCATATTTACAAAAGGTCTCGTGGCCACTGCCGCTTTAACCTACGAAGGGGATTGTAGGGATGGGTGGTGCTTGATAGGGATTGTACAACGGGATTTGGGTGATGAGAAAGGTTCTGGTGAAATTTGGAAAATTTGGCTGGGATAAGATCAAAAATAAATGGGATATTAAGGTCATGGTGTAGGGTTTTATTGGTTACATAGAAGGGAGCATTGACTATTGTACGGAGGACTTTAGACTGAAAGGATTGAATGCGTTTGATGTTAGAAAATTTGGCTGTTCCCCATAGTTCAAGTCCGTAAGTCCAGATGGGTTTCAGTATTGTCTTGTAGATCAGTAATTTGTTTTCACCAGAAAGTTTATATTTTCTATTCAGTAGTCTATATAGCTGGCCATATCGTCTGTTAAGTTCCTGTCTTTTAAGTCTAGTATGTGGATTCCATGTTAGTCGTCTGTCTAAGAGAAAGCCAAGATACCGGACTGTATCTGAGAAAGGAAGCTGGATGGAGTTAAAATAAACTGGTGGGCAGGTATTACGCCGAAGGGTGAAGGTAATGTGTTTACATTTAGATTCGTTTACCTTGATGCGCCATTTCTTACACCAGTGTTCAATCAGGAAGAGGTGCCTTTGTAAGTTTGCGGACGCTGTTTCAGGATCTGAGTTGGAAGAAAGGATAGCAGTGTCATCAGCGAAAGTTGCCAGGAAGGTATCGGGATGGACAGGAATATCAGCGGTAAAGGATGGGGCCCAAGACGCTGCCTTGAGGAACGCCAGCCTCAATTGAGTAACAGTCGGAGAATTCGGTGCCACAGCGAACTCGGAAGGAGCGGTCGGAAAGATAGGATCGGAGTACTAGGTATAAGGACTGTGGTAGGTGGATTTTAAGCTTGAAGAGTAATCCGGCGTGCCATACCCGGTCAAAAGCTTGCGCTATGTCCAGAAATGCACCCGAGCAATACTGCTTGCTTTGTAGGGTTGAGGATATATGGTCAACAACTCGGAGTCCTTGTTGGACAGTGGAATGTTGGAAACGAAATCCGAATTGATGAGTAGGAAGGTTATAGGATTCAATTATACCTACCTATACTAGCTAAGGAAAGTATTGCGATCGGGTCAAATTTCCGATATGCGGTTTTCGACGGATCTATACGTTTCATAGCCTCCTGAGTCCGAAAAATACATTTTTAGCCATTGGTCTGTCTGTCTGTCTGTGCCAAGATTTTCTCGAGAACTACTGAACCGACTTTGTTGCTTCTTTTTTTATTTTGTAGGATTTTGACTACTGATGCCTGTGACAGAAATTCGGTGCTCTATGCGCAACAGCTTGCTCGCAATAAATGAAAACCATGTTTTTCTGTAGCTCGAAAACGGCTCTAACGATTTTGGTGAAACTTTCCTATAATGTTATAATAATTGTCCTTTCAATTTTCATATGAACTATCTTCACTATTTCCTCTACTTTTAACAAAAATTAATGTTTGACAAAATTAAGCTTATTAAACTAAGCTGTTTAATTAAGCTGATTAAATTAAGCAATATTAAACAGTATTGAAATTTTTACATAGATCTACCTTAAGCCGATTTACATTGCTTTAGTTTATCAAATAAATGGTACTCAAAACTTTTCTTTGAACAATTTTCAGGAAAATAAATCTAACTTAATTTTTTGTCGTTTCTTTATGAACATATGTAAAGATATAAAAACTTTTCTGAAATAGGTAGGAAAGTCATGTAAGTGGGCACATCAGATTTTTTTTTATTTTTTATTGGTAGTTATCCAACTTTAGCTAACGTTTAATAAATAAGAACCTAAAAAGTAAAAAAAAAATCTATCTGTTTATTTTATTTTCGTGTGTTGGCTTAAAACTAACATAAATAAATTTGAAATTGTTTAATCTTCTAATGTTTGGGGGGAACTGTAAGAGGAGGGAGGCTATCTGGATGTAACGCTATCGGAAATCCGGCGCTAGTTGAGGACAAAATCAATATACGATATACTTCTACCACAGGGAGCAAAATATAGGTTTTGCTGTACTGTAAGTTTCCTTTAAATAATTTAAAACTATGCCGTGTTCTTGAAAAATGTTTGGGTAAAAGCTAAAAAAAAACTTTGTTAGTATAAAGCCGATCAAATTAATGACGCCATTTTCTCTAATTTACTACAGAAAGTAGAAAAGCTTTGTATTCGTCTAGGTAGAAAAAAAAATCTTAGAATTCAAATAATGAGAAAACTGTATCAACCTATTGAGCATACGTTACATACATATCAATTTTTTATTTATATTAATATTTCTTTTATTATTAAATATTATAAATATTAAAATATTTATAATTTTTTTTTAAATTTATTAAGGTAACATTTAATGGTGAGGCCATATTTATTAGTCGTAATTTTCCACGAAAATGTAGGCTTTTGGGCTGTATCTAAGGTCATCGAAGAGGGAGTGGGAGTACTTTTCATATCTGTTTAAGAACACTTTAAACAGATTTTTTGTCCCTGAGATTTCAGATTATAAATTCCCCCCACCTTCTGGCAAAGTTGTATTATAGGCAGAACAATAGCTAACCTACAAATTGTTGTGATTTTTGTCAAAACTACAGCACTAATGAACATATTTTTTTAACTGTACTATTATTCTAAGAGGAATGCAGTCCCAGAATATTTTCGTCCTTTATATTTTCGATTGATTTTTACTTCTTCGAATATTATCATAAATCATCTCTGCAAGCGTTTGGTTTGATCAGCCCTGCCTGATGAAGGCCTGAAGTTCGGGCCGAAGCGTCGGCAAATGTATAAATAAATAATATTATTTATTTTTGCTTTTTTTTATTTATTTTGATTGATCACCCCAACAATTCTTTTCAATTATCATAAATAACAATATTTTAATTTTAAAATCTGAACAAAACGCGATAAATATCCCATGGCAGACATAATATATAAGAGGCATTCCATAACAATCACGATTTAGCTCGAAGTGAAGTCTTCAAAATACAATTTATCCAATCACGGTTCTACGACTATTGGAATCATCGCAGTTTTGAATCCTTTCAATTTTTTACTTTGTATGTATATATATATATATATATATATATATATATATATATATATATATATATATATATATATATATATATATATATATGTATAAAATATTGTATGCTATGCTCATACATATTGTTAATCCTATATAATTGTATAATAATTTTAAATAATGTCTGTAGTGATTAATAAGTATGCTGTGTTGTTAGCAACCCAATGTGATTGGGCAGCACCATTTTATTTTATGATAATAAAGTGATTCTATATATATATATATATATATATATATATATATGTGTGTGTAAAATATACATATGACATATATAGGGAAGTGAAAGTAAAAAATTGAAAGGATTCAAAACTGCGATGATTCCAAAAGTCGTAGAACCGTGATTGGATAAATTGTGTTTTGAAGACTTCACTTCCAGCTAAATCGTAATTGTTATGGAATGCCTCTTTTATAAGTAATATATTACCTGTACCACTACAACCCATGAAGGGTCTGGGGTTCAGTACTATTTAGGGAAAGCACTGTTTCTAGGTCAACGGTTGTGCAAGGAGGTGATTTGACCGAGACCACGCTCAACCGTCAGGTTTTCCCCCTTAATTAATTATTTAATTAAGGGTACCCACTTTATAGAGGCTGGGTGTGCCCCAGGAGGGACTTCTGACCCAAGGTCGCCCCACGGCCAATGGAACAGATAAATAAATTTTCTGCCATGAGCCGGGGTTCGAACTCGGGACCTTAAGTAATATATTACATATGTATATATTACTTTTGCGAAAGTTTTCGAATCTGAGTTTTCAACGGAAATAGACGTTTTGAGATCTATGTCGCAAGTCCCGAGTTATTGAGAAGTCTCGCAAAATTATCTGTATGTTTGTGTGTGTGCAGAGGTGCCCCGGGGGTTTGATCGAAGTTTTTGAGGGGGGATATTTTGATAGGTTTTGAATTTTTGAGCGGGGTACATTTCGAAGGGGTTATGAATTTTCAGAATGAAAAGTTTCAGACGAAGAGACAAAGTGAAATATTGAACAGATCGCAGCAAGTGTAATTGTATATCATCTACGATTTCTCTAATTCTATCGTTCTCTAACTGCTCTGTTTTTAGAAAAAATGTGAGCAATAAAATATATTGAGAGGGGGAGTATAGGTTTTAGAGCGATCGACCTTGAGGGGGGGATGGGCATCCCTGTGTGTGTGTGTGTGTGTGTGTGTGTGCGCGCGTGTGTGTGTGCATGTGTGTGTGTGTGTGTATGTGAATAGTCCAGCTCAAAAACGAAAAGTCGTACGAAACTGATATTACGTATTCAAGATAATATTATATATTCCGGCTAAATGGAAGTGGCACTTTATATCATAGATTTTCCACGTTTTTACAATTTGCTCGAAAACAGCTTTGACCTATCGATGGTAAGCAATGAAAATCTCATGATCCCATTTTAGTAAACTTTACTGTAGAAAATAAGAGTTTAATATCTAATAATAGTACAATCCATAATCATTTATAGGTTAAATATACAGATATATTTTCTAATCTCTCTGGGCATATATAGCTCAGAGAGAGTTACAATATTTTCCTTGCCTACCGTCAATATAATAAATATGGTTTGTGTTATTTTAATAGCCTTAATGAGATGTTACTGGTTTGCTGTAAGGTTTTAGGTTTTGCTCGATAAAAAATACACTTCAAAAACTTTGTAATAACCCAACATGGCTTATACAGAAAAAACAGAAAATAATTTCAATTCAAAATAGAGCAGTAAGTGAAAGCTGTGTGATGCGCTCACTAGAATTTTCCAATGTCTTTTATTAAAATTGTTCTAGGAATTCAAAGATCGAAATTGAAAATAGTCACACCTACATGAAATTCCATTTTGATTGAATACTCCATTCTTAAAACCCCCACCATTCCTGAGAGCCGAGAAACGGATCTATACTCTACCGTATTATATAAAACCTGAACGACTACAACCCATGGAGGGTCTTGGTACTATTTAGGGAAAGCACTGTTTCTACCAAGAATAGACAACGCAAGGAGGTGATTTGACCGAGATCACGCTCAATCGCCAGGTTTTTTTCCCTTAATCAATAATTTTAATTAAGGGTACCCACTTTGTACAGGCTGGGTGTGCCACGTGAAGGTCTACCTACCCAGGGTCTGATTACACTTAATTGAATCCCAAGAATTAATTAAACACTATTATAAATAGGTGGTTATAGTTATTTTCTATCTTTTTCGTCCAAAGTAATTATCATAATATATATATATATAGGTTTTTGGACTAAATAAAAAAAGATCCTCTTTCCCCCCCCCCCAAAGTAAATCCTGGATCTGTCAGTATTAGTGATGGATCTCTGTTCTTTATTAATTTTTTTTTTTTTTATTCAGTCTTGACATTGAATCAGTTTTCTGATTAAGATAGTAAGCTATAATCGTGTGTGAGATAGAATTAAGTTTTTAATAAAATTTGATTTGTCAATGAATTCGCTATCTGTAGCCTTACCCCTTCCTCGACCCCTGGCCGATTTATCAATGCTGAGAGCGGTAACATTTGTCGTCCACGTGGCACAGCAGAGGCAGATATTTTCTACAATGTTTTCAGATAGTTTCTATATCTATTGAAGATCTTTCCTAAATTTTCTTGTAAGCATTGTGTATTATTAATAAGAAAATGATAATACGAATGAAATTATGACAAAAATATCAAAATAGTAAATACTATTATTTTTTCTATCCATGAATTTTAATTTTGAATTTCTTACTCTACTAGGTAAGGAAAGTATTGCGAATAGTTCAAAATTCCGATATGGGATTTTCGACGGATCTTAACGTTTCAGAACCCCATTAGTCCGAAAAACATATTTTCAGCCATTCATCTGTTTGTCTGTGCCGAGATTATCTGGGGAACTATTAGACCGATTTTTTTGCTTCTTTTTCTATTTTGTAGAGTTTTTACTACCGATGTCTGTGACAAAAATTTAGTACTCCATGCT
Source organism: Nezara viridula (assembly GCA_928085145.1). Taxonomy (NCBI): domain Eukaryota; kingdom Metazoa; phylum Arthropoda; class Insecta; order Hemiptera; family Pentatomidae; genus Nezara; species Nezara viridula. Next base: position 20,736,166 of record OV725077.1, read on the forward strand.
CAATTGCTTGCACACAATAAATGAAAAAATTATTTGTGTATAGACTAGTGCAAAAACAGCTTTAACGATTTTTATAAAATATTCCTATAATTTTCTAATTAATACATACCAGACTGAAACAACAAGAAACAGCTCGACGTTTCCGATTACTTCAGCTCTTACTAGACAAACGCTCTAAACTTTCAATTAATTACAAAAGACTCATATATATTACTATAATCAGGCCTATTTGGGCTTACGGAGTTGAGCTGTGAGGCTCCACTAAACCATCGAATTCCTCTCGTATCCCAATCCTTACAATCCAAAATCCTTCGTAAAATCCCTACTTTGTTGCAATTAAAAACATCCATAATGACCTTAATGTTTCTTATGTTTCAGATCTGGCCCAATCCAGATACCTATCTTTCCATAGTAAATCATTCTAACCTTGCTTCCTCTTCAATTCCTGATAACCCTCCGAGGCGTCTGAAAAGAAGATGGCCCTGTGATCTCCTAATGCAGACATATCATTAGAGTGCTACCATTGGGTAGTTACTTATCAAGTGTTTTCACGTCATTATATCCATATGTTCAAATTTATTAAATGTATTTCTTTAATACAGTTTAAATATCATTAAGAAATAATAATAAAAAAAAAAAATGTTCTTTCAATTTTTTTTGCATGTAATAAATTCCCGAGAAAATTTAGGAAAAAATATTCTATGACAGAAAAGAAAAGTATATACTCTGTGGTAAAAACTTATATTAAATATTTTGAAAGATAATTAAATTACCAATAAAACAAACAAAATATCGGATTCGAACCATTATCAGCAATGATACCGCATAATCTATTTTCTACACGTATTTTTTTAATTTATTACTTTCCTACGTCTACTAGATAAGAAAAGCATTGCGATCGGGTCAAATTATACGGTTTTCAACTGATCTTTACGTTTCAGAGTTCCCTGAGTCCGTAAAACACACTCCTAGAACTCTCAATCTAGATCCATCTCCCTAGTGCATTCCAAGTGACATAAGTTAAACATGTTTATTTGTACATACAATATTATATTATCAAGATATTCTATTCAACAAACACAATTGGTGAAGCCTCTAATGATGGCTGTTGAAGTAAAAATGCATTTAATAAGTGATTAACTTTATCCACTGGAAAATATCCCTTCAGTTTAATACTTAAGCAATAAGAAATAGTTATTTCTGACCTTACTCTAATATATTATTGTACTCACTTAAGATCTATTCGTTTGATGTAGAAGAACCTTGATCTCCATAAAAATGACCCTATACATTTTTTTTTGATAAAACCAATGGTTAAGGAGATATTTATGGGAGTATGTATAATATATTTCTACTTTAGGCAAAATTTCTTCAAATTCTGAAAATAGTGTTCATAATAGATGATAACATTTTGAAGATTAATTCGATTTTTAAACATTTTTAATCGTTCAAATTATTTTTTTAAGTTTTCTTTCTTTTGATGATTCTAAAAAGTCATTGACAACAGAATGAAATTAGATATCAACCAATATGGAGTGTCGTGTCAATGATATGAAATTTAGATTGACACGTATTTCGTATAATTGATAATATATTATCAAAGACATTAAAATCTATAAAAAGTTACTATAAACAATGGTCTGATTACACAGGGGTACCCAGAAGGTGGTATCATGCCGAAAGTTGGTCAGTTCAATTAATTGTTTGTTTCTTTTTTTCTTATGGTTTTATTGATAGTGTAGATAGAAATTAATTGGAATGTAATGAAGTATTATTGTTTAGTTATTGTTTTTATAATAAGTCAATTATGATAAACTAGACTCATGTAGATGAAATAAAGTTATTCATATATGTATGATTTGTACAAGATTGTAAAATAATCTTTAACAAATAAAGTCAATTCAATTCAATATGGTGGATAAAAAACAATTACAACAGAAATGTTTAATTTAGATTACAACCAATTACTTTATTGTAAACTAGATTAAATTTACATTAAATGTCAGTAAATTTCGTCTTTTTTTAAAACCATTTAATGGGGACTTTTAAGGAGCTAAACTACGGTAAGTTAGGGTTTTTATAAAATCAAGGATTCTTCGCAATTTATTTTATAATTCCCTCAACTAGACAGAAGGTGCTACATTTATATGGAAATGGTTAGCCATTGTCCTGTAATTCTCCGAAATGCACTCATCCTAAGGTTACTTTTTATTATGCGAGACAGAGATTCCCATTTCCCAAGATATGATTTGTTGTTTTCGAATTGAATTTCTTCCGATTCGAGCAGCCACTGCTCTCACTGCATTTGCCTTTCTCACAGTGCGGGGAGGGCCCGGTCTAGGTCTGTCACATACAGATGGGGTCTCATTATATCTATTGATAGTGCGATACACGAACATACGGCTGATACCCAAAGGTTTCAAAGTGTTGAAAATTTATGACCTACATTTTCCAACTTTGTGTAAGGTTATCACAGCTACTTGGTTCTTTATCACTCCACTCCATGTTAACTGAGCGAAAGAAAAATACAAATTAATTGGGATTATTATCCCGACATGTAAAGAAAATAATCTGATAGAGGTAAGGATTATCTAAATAATCTCCAAGGATGTAAACAAAGGTCGACTTTTGTAAAAGTATTTATAGCAGAACTAGGTATTATAAATTCCTCATTAATAGTATAAATTCATATAATAAATATGAATTATCCTACTAATTTGTACTGGAAGATATCTTCTTTTATATCTGTTGATTTTCGATTGGAATAGTTTAACTTTATATTTTTAATACAAGAAACTGCTTGAAATAAATAGATTGCTTTTAAACAGCCCAAACACTACTTGAAAAGTTTGAAGTAGAATTTTCACATAGTTCCGTTTGGTAGATTTGTGTTGATATCTATTAAGCAGGTCGACTTCAATAATTCATTACTGAAATTTTAGGATATAATGTAAAAGGGGAAACATTTATCAGTTTATTCACTTTTTATTTAATAATTCCTATGAATAATTTCCATCTGTACTGAATCTAACTCATGTTGCAGATGAATGGGACGACCCTTACGGACCAGCCCTCGAAGATATATACCCTGACAGGATAAGGATGTTGAAGGAAGAAGAAGATGGGACGACGGCTAAGGAATGCTCGGAGTGTAGCAGAGCCTCAGGCCTTAACCTCAAGATACTCACATTGTTGCTACTCTTTTCCTTAAACGGCTTTAGATATCTCAATAATGAAGCTTATTTCTGATGCCTCATCTCTCGTGTTTTGTTTTCATGTTTAGTTAAGATGGTTAACAGTAGCTATAAGCTATAGTTTTATTAATACAATAATCATTCATATATATATAACGATAATCATAAGCTCGCAGGGCTTGAGCCCTCTCATTGCTGCCGTGGCGAGAGTTCAGCAGCCTCCCTCCCTCCTCCCCCTCCCCCCAACAAATTGCAGTAGTATATTTTCTGTCAATATTTCCTGGCTATCTTCCTATACCGAGCCATTACAACACTGCGACCTGCCTATATTCTACAGATCCTACAGTTCAAACGCTCCTTTCAATCCCGTCCCACCAAATCCCGTGCGTCCGACCTCTATCCTCCCCCCTCACCGATCTGCTGCATTTGATAAATCCTTTTTAATACAAGTTGTCTCCCTCTGGAACTCTATACCTTCAGATATTCGACACGCAAAATCGATATCCTGATTCAATTCTCTCTATTCCCAATCCGATTGATCACGAAATGCACTTAAAAACCTCAAAGTTCACCCAGATACTCTGATTATTTTGTAATTAATCGATATTTCGTTCACTTAATTGATTTCTTTGTATATTTTATATTTACACGTATTTATATCTTTTCATCATTTATAACTTTATTGTACTCCGAATCAACCTGTAAATATTAAGTACTATTTCATGGACACACCAAAATATTGATATTTATTCTATATTTGTGATTTGTTCTAAAGGGGCACTAGTCCCAGAATAATAAAATTATTTTCATTTCATTTCAATAGTATGAACTTCGTGAACATATCGATCTTGTACATTACAATTCGATTACAAAGGACTGTATCTTATCTACTAGCTGGTATTGTAGGATTTGTTGACGGTGCCCAATTTAGGATTTATAAATTCACCTAAACTTTAAAAGGAATCATCTATTAAAATACTGTACTGTATTAGTTTAAAGTGTTTGGTGTTACAACTCTTTTTTGAATGAGAACTCAGGAAGGAGTTGAAACAACTCAATATCTGCCTGAGATCGTAATTTTTCATATATAAGCATATGATATATGGGATACAGGCAAATAGGATATATCCCCAACAATATCTCCACCCTCCCAGACCCCTCCTACTCCGTGATCTTATAGTTAGCCCCACTAGCGGATCCAGGATTTAATTTTTTTTTGGGGGGGGGCTTCAGCGCGAAAGATTTTTTTTTCATATACATATAACGATAATTAATTTGAAAAAAAAATCAAAGAAATTAATTACCTATATGAAATGGTGTTTAAGTGGTTCTTAAAGTCCTATTAAATATAATTACACGAACAAGAATAATTTAAGAGATAGTTTTTAATATTTTTTTCTGTAAAACATGGTTACATTTTACCATTTTGGGGAGAGCTTCAGCCCGAAAGCCCCCCCCCCCCCCGTAGATACGCCTGTGGTTAGCCCCCTCCTCCCAGCCAATAATTTTCATAAATCGGCGCCTACGACGATTAATTCTTAGGAAGAAGAACAAAGAAACTAACTACCTATATAAAATGGTCTTTTAGTGATTCTTGAAGTTATATTAATGTAATTACACGAACAATATTACCTTCAGAGATAATTCTTTAATATTTTTTTTTATAAGACATGGTTATACTTTACCGTTTTGGGGAGCTTCAGATCGAAAGTCTCACCTCCTTCGTTTGTATCCCAGAGAGAACTCACGCATTAGATGGCTATATAATTCTTCCTAATTTATGCGACTCATAAACGACATCAGCAAAACTTGTTCATTCCTATATACAATATTAGTCCGTGGTACAGACCTCTTTTTATCAAATTATTAACATCCGGCTGAAATTTTGTAAATAGTTTTATTTATCTCATACTAACCTACTAATATTTAATTTACGAAAATTCTCAGAATTTGGGCGTTTTCAATCTGGAGGTTGTCAAACTTTGTCTATTTAATTAGGTACTAAAAACTCATAAATACCCATTTGCATTCCACTTGAATCGTAAAATAAATTGAGCGCAAAATTGAGAAAAAATGTGGCTTTCAAAAATATTGTGCCGTTTTGCGTGAGCTACACCCCCAAATTGTCTAAATAACGAGGTTATATAGGGCTTACGATCCAAGAGGAAAGCAAGCAGGTATTTACGAGTTATTAGTACCTAATTAAATAGAGAAAGTTTGACGACCTCCAGATTGAAAACGCTCCAATAACGAGAATTTTCGTAAATAAAATATTTGTAGGTTGCGATAAGATGAAGTTCCTACATAGAAGTTTTGCACGGACGTTAATAATTCAATAAAAAAGGTGGCTGTACCACGAACTATAAGTTATGTTTATAGAGCTTATGCAATGTTCATATACGCCTTCCTCTAAAGTATCTTTAATATGTTTTATTTTAAAAAATTAACCATTTTGCATTATTCAGAGTTACGAAAAAATACTACATATAACTTTTGAAAAAATTTGATAAATTAATATAGTAGAAAAAAAATCAAAATGCAGAAAAACCTGCGTTCCTACAGACTGTAGCGCCTAAACGAATGTACCGATTTCGCTACAGTCGCTAGCGGATCCAGGATTTAATTTTGGGGGGGCTTGAGCCCGAAAACTTTTTTTTCATAAAAATAACGATAATTACTTTGGAAAAACAGAAAGAAACTAACTACCTATATGAAATGGTGTTTAAGTTATTCCTTAAGTACTATTAAATGTAATTACACGAAGAATAATACTTTAAGAGGTATTTTTTAAATTTTTTCCCCATATAACATGGTTATATTTTTCCATTTTGGGGGGGGGGCTTCAGCCCGAAAGCCCCCCCGTTGATCCGCCCGTGGCTACAGTCATTTTCTTGACACGCTTTAAATTTATCTATATAACATACTTCAACGAAAAGAAGTTGGAAAAAAAGTTGATAGAATATGCACACATACACTAACGGATCCAGGATTTAATTTTGAGGGGGCTTCAGCCCGAAAGATTTTTTTTTCATATACATATAACGATAATTAATTTGAAAAAAATAAATGAATTAATTACCTATATGAAATAGTGTTTAAGTGGTTCTTGAAGTCATATTAAATATAATTACACGAACACGAATACTTTAAGAGATAGTTTTTAATATTTTTTTTATAAGACATGGTTATACTTTACCGTTTTGGGGGGCTTCAGATCGAAAGCTCCCCCCCTCCTCTCCCGTAGATCCGCCTTTGCACACATATTAATAGTTCAATTCGTTTATCATTTGTTTTCTATATTTTAATGCAATAGTCGATGCAATATTTATGTTAAGTTTCCCAGTCCTTTCTGTTAAGATAATCCATTATTTTAGGGCTATTAAGTAATGTTTTTCCCAAATAGATATTTCGGAATTCTTTTAACACGGGCCATTTACCAATGAAATGTATGGTGCCTTCTATTTCTTTCAAGTATCACATAGAGCAGAACAGTTTATTTTCATATCTATCAATAATTTAATCCTAAATGCTCACTTCGGAGTCTAATAATGATATTCATAACATGTTGTTTTCGGTGGTTGTTAATATAATGTGTATCACCGTGATGGAAATTTAATTCTTGATACATAACATGAAATTTTGCAGAACCTATTTTATTTATAATTTGTTTCTTGAAATAATTTTGCATTTCCACTGATAGTTCAGATACTTTAATTTATGGCTGTAAATTAAAGTGGTTTTGCCGGTTAATTTTTGATAAATGTCTATAGTTTCTTTATGCCAAAATTAATTATTTTCTGAAAACGATTGTTTGAGAATGTTAGAATTTTATTTATGTATCGTAGATCTAGTCTGTATGTAAAATGCTTCAGCTGTTCCTTATCTGTCTCTAAATACAACACATAGTCCGGGCAGTTGTAGGAAGGTGAAAATAGCCTTTTTAAGGAAAACTTTTGAAATTTTTCTATTTTGGGAACTCAAAACCCCATGTTCCTGTCAAGTAGCTTACAAGACCTCTAGATACTGAATTATAGATATTGTATTTGGAATTAAGCGGAATATTATTGTTATTTAGTAGTTTTTCCCATGTACATAAAACACTAAATTTTCCAACTCTGATTTTTTTCTGGCAAATGCTCTTGTATGGATAATTGTGGATTAATTTTATCCACAGAATAAATCCAAGATATTTATTGGCTTTTATTATTTCAATTTTTGCGTGTTTGTAATTCCAAGTTTCTTCTTTCGTTAGTTTACCCCCTTTCCGGAATACCGTTATTTTAGATTTTTCCGAATTAATATTTAGTCGCCATATATCACAATAGTTTTTTACTTTATTAACCGTCTGTTGCATTGTTGATGAGTCATTGGAAAATAATACTATGTCATCGGCGAACATAAGTTTTTTTTCTCTTTTTTTTCTACAGAGATATAGAGTTTATTTCTTAGTAGAATGTAATGTATTTTTTATTTTTTCTATTATATTTTCTTCTAAAATTGTATATTAATGTTTTATCCCAGTACATGGTTTTAAGTGCCTTGGCATAGTTTCAAATGTTTTGTATATTAGATTATTTTTTTTATTTTATACATAGTATGTTTAACTAATATTTTCTTTACTTATTTCTCTTTCTTTTTACTTTTTGTTTGTTTTTATTTAGGACAGATATATATATATATATATATATATATTTTTTTTTTTTTTTTTTTTTTTTTTCGTCCCCTTCCTTGCCTTTAAGGCTATACGGGGGTTTTCCCAGCCAGGGAGTGTGGGCGGGGATTTAAAAATTCCTCCGGGCACCGGGACGCGAACTCGTGACTATTATTTTATCAAAGTCTTATGTATCAGGTTGCCAGGCAACGGCGGTGCAGTACACACGCGTTAGCCCATTCGGCCACCCCGCCCACAGATATAATATTTTAATTTTGTACTTTTTTGTTATTCTAAAGAGACTTGTCCCAGAATAAAATTATTTTCTATTTTTAAGAAAATTTATCCCTTCCAATACACTTTGGGAAATCATTAATAAATAAACTGAATAACATTGGTGAAAAGAGACATCTCTGTCTTAGACCAGATTTAGTCTCAAATGATTGAGTCCAAATCGTGGCTTCAGTGGTTTTATATAATCCTTCCAATATTCGGATAATTTTATTTGAAAAGCCAATTTCATTTAATTTATAAAATATTGCGTTTCTATCTGGAGAGTCAAATGCGCAACTAAAATCAATGAAAACAAAAAGCGTATATTTTGCTTCTCTTCTTCACAGTTTTAGTTTTAATCACCCCCATACCAGACTGAAACGACCAGAAACCGCCCTACGTTTTCGACTACTGCAGCACTTACTAGACAAACTCTCTAAGCTTTCAATCAATTACAAACGACTCATATATATGACAATAATAAGACCTATTTGGACTTACGGAATTCAGCTTTGGGGATCCACTAAACCATCGAATTCCTCTCGTATCCAATCCTTACAATCCAAAATCCTTCGTAAAATCCTCAACGCCCCTTACTTTGTCACAAATAAAATCATCCATAAAGAGCTTAATGTTCCATATGTTTCCGATTTGGCCCAATCCAGATACCTATCCTTCCATAACAAACTGCAGAACCATCCGAATCCTCTCGTTTCAAACCTTGCTTCCTCCTCGATCCCTGGTAACACTCCGAGGCGTCTGAAAAGAAGATGGCCTTGGGACCTTCTAATATAGAACTTTAATTTGAGTTCTACCAATAGGTAGTTTCTCTTCATGTTGTACATGCCATGTTACCAATGTCACATTTACTTGTTGTAAATTTCATTAAAAGAAAAAGAAAAAAAAAAGGTTTTAATTATATTTATTAGATGAAAATATTATCTATTGTACTATGCCCATTTCTGTAACCAGCTCGATTCTCGCACAGTTTTAAATATGGAACATTATAGCGTTAAGATGAAGTTTTTGACGAATGTTAATAGTTTGATAAGAAGGAGTCTGTCAGGCGGACTACTGACTACGATAGTGAAGAAAGTTATAACAGCCTAGTAGGGCTACGCTTTAACTGTCAACTTGCAGATATTTAGAAAGCACAAATAATGGAGTTTTGAAGGAGAACAAAGAGAAAGTCCTGAATGTAAGATCCAAAGAGGTTCTGGAGGCTACGGACCACGGATTCTGTGGTCTGCGGTCTACCACAACCGTAAGTCGACACCTCGCTTCCTCCATCCAGTCCTCTTCAAAGCAACTCTCTTCAAAGATGGTAAAAATTATACGAGTCCCAAATATTTGTAAAATGATATTTAAAACTTCAAGATTGAATAAATATAATCAACTAAGGATCGCTTTCACTACTCCATAACCTGCCTGCCGATGTTGCAATAATAAGCAATCATATAATAGAATAAAACAATAACTTTATTCTGGAGTATGTATATGTATTAATTTTTAGCGATAAAAGCCAACTGTACTAATAAAAGCCAAATATACTAATTCAAGCGTTTTTTATTCTTTTTTCCCATATTTCCCTCCTTCTTCCTCTTGCTTTCCTCTGTTAATTTCTTATCTTATCTTTTCCTCATGGATGTTTCTACCTATTCAAGACGTTCATAAAGCTCACTGTTCTTTTTTTGATCGGTATTCTTCTCGCACTCTTCTAAGCCTGTATATTATTCTCGATATCTTTTTTAAGGGTCCCTTACACGGTCAATATTACTGATTCAGTATCAAAGTAAGTCAATATATTGACTGTATAAGGGCCATATTGAGCAATATTCAATTATATATACGGATCTAGAAAACTGGATACCTTGAGAAACTTAGCGATATGATATTTTGGGGTGCTTCTTTGTTAGTAGAGCGTGGAACTGTGTGGTGTATGTGAAAGGGAGGTTCCTGGAAAACTAAATTATTCTTTAAATGATAATATCGATTCTTTCGTAGATATAAAGTTTTCTAGTAATCAAAAACTAAATCAAAAGAGACCGGCATTAGGACATAAGATGCAACAAACCAATGCTGTTGCAAATTGTAAAATTTTATAAAATTAAAACACTAAATACTTTGAAGAATATTTCGTTTGAAATACTTTGATGAATGAAACCAGTACATTGTGCATTTAAAAGGAGATTTCAGTCAGTGGGTAACCGATTTCAGCCAATTTTTATTTTCGCTTACCTATATATGTAATATATAGAAAGGGAAAGTATTGTGATCGTGAAAATTTTCGAATATCGAATTTCAACGAAAATACAAGTTTTGATTTCCCCTGAGTCGAAATCTCCATCGAAAGTCCAAAAAAATGGTCTATGTGTGTGTGTGTATCAAGTCTAGCTCAAAAGCGAAAAGTCGTAAGAAACTGATATTACGTATTTAAGATAGGTAAATGCCTTAGATCTGACAGCAACTTTTTCGTTAAAATCGACTAACCGGAAGTGGCACTTTATACGAACAGTGATAGATTTTAGTAAACATTTTTACAATTTTCTCAAAACTCTAAACAATCAAAAAACAATTTTGATTAAACTCGGTGTATCATTGTATAATTAAGTGGACGTTATTATCATTGATGTCACTTTACAGGGCTTAAAAGCTTATGTTCAACATGTCTTCCTCTAAAGTACCTTTAATTTGGTCTACATTAAATAATTGACTATCTCTCATTATTAAGAGTTATGAAAAAAGGCTAAATATAACTTTAAAGAAGGTGACATATGGACGAAGGAGAAAAATACTTAACAAGGTCGAAAATGAATCTCCGGAAATTCTAGTCAGAATGTATCACAGACGGATCTACGGAGGAGGGGAGGAGACCCTTTCGGGCTGAAGATCCTCTCCCTTAAATAAAATGTTAAAACGTAACAATATTTTATGGTAAAAAAATATAAAAGAATTATCTCTTAAAGTATTATTGTTCGTGTAATTACATTCAATAGGCCTTCAAGAATCACTTTAACACCATTACATGTTGGTAGTTAGTATCTTTCTTTTTTTTTAAATAATTATCGTTATATATACATATATAAATGAAAAAAGAGCTTTCAGGCTGAAGCCCCCCCCCCCCCAAAATAAAATTAAATCCTGGATCCGCTATTGGAAGGTACATGTATAATACATCGTTGTTAAGCGGAGAATTTTAGAAAAAAACAATATCTAATATATGATGGATGATTATAAATATTGAGGACGCAGTCATTATAAAATTTTTGTTAGTGCCAACAAAAACCAAACATGTGGGTCATCGTCAGGCCGTGATTCGAGCACTGAAGGTATTCAAGTACTCGAGTACTTTGTTATTTAATTGGCATTTATGATCTGTCAGCTGTAAGCTTGAAGCTTTAGCTCGGCTAAAAATGCAATTCAAAAGTTTTATAATACCCCAACATGGCCAGAAAATAATTTCTATTCAAAGCTGAGAGGTTAGTGAAAGTTTTGCGAAGCGCGCACCAGATTATTATTGCAGTGAAACTACAATAAATAAATGTTAGACACACTTCTTGACCTTCATTCCAATGGGCTCTAGGAGCCAAGAAAAAAAATCATATAATTTCAAACAAAATATACATTATTTATTTTTCCCTTTGCTCTGTTCGGATTTCTAGGTTTATAGGAAACAAATTGATTTCTTTTTTTTGTTTTTCTAAAAATAAGAAAAAAATATTGGTAATAGTATCAAATGAGTTATAATCTATATAAATAAAACAAAGGTTTCGGCCCTACATTGAATAGAATCAATCCATTTCATGATATTATAATAACAAAACTTTCTTTTTTAATTATAACAATAAAAAAAGAAATTTATTTTTTTTTCTTAATCCCAATAATATAATACTTTGAACAATTTATTTTACAACTAGCTGATGTACCCATGGTTGAGGAGTGTATAGTTAAAATTTGAGATGGCTTTTGTATTATGGGGAGGGAGGAGATCAAAATTTAATTTCATAAGATTGGGTGGGGTCTTGTTGTTGTTGTTGGGATGCTATACCCAATAATATAATACTTTGAACAATTTTTTTTACAAGTAGCTGATGTACCCGTCATTAGTGTAAGTTGAAATTTTTTTGGGGGGGGATGGATTTTGTTTTAGGAGATCCTTATTTAATTTCATAAAATTGGGTGGAGAGCACTAGCGGATCCAGGATTTAATTTTGGGGGGAGGGCTTCAGCCCGAAAGCTTTTTTTTTCATAAAAATAACGACAATTACTTTGGAAAAACAGAAAGAAACTAACTACCTATATGAAATGGTGTTTTAAGTTATTCCTTAAGTACTTTTAAATGTAATTACACGAACAACAATACTTTAAGAGGTATTTTTTTTCCCATAAAACATGGTTATATTTTTCCATTTTGGGGGGGGGGGGCTTCAGCCCGAAAGCCTCCTCCCCTCCTTCCCCCCGTAGATCCGCCCGTGGTGGAGAGAGGGTTGTTTCGAAATTCTTTATGGGGGGCTTATGGAAGTCAAGGTTTTGCAAGTCAAAATAAAAACATTGATGCATTTGTTTTGAGATACCTATATTATCCCTTTAGGGATAATTTTAATTTGTCAATAGATTCCGGTTAGGCAATTGCTCATTTCGATTCTCATCTTAACCTACTCTACCAAGAGCCACATTTAAAAGTTGTAACGTTCAACTGATGGAAAAAAAATCCCAATAATTTCACCCTGCCCGCCACAATATTCAGATCAAGTTCTAATCTTATACCGATGTAGGTGACTCAATGTCCAATGTTGGTTATTTTGCCAGTGATAAACTCAGCAGAGTGTAAAGAAGTGGGGAGACTACAACTCTTTTTATTATTTTAATCAACTCCACAATCCCCATGCTACATCATAAATGAAAATTAAACACTTAAAAAATCTGAATAGATCGGTGGTGGTCGGTTTAGTTGTGTGGCACCTAAGTAAATAGCTGAATAACAAAGTTTTTATTATGACTATTGTGAAACCTTGACTTCCATAGGCCTGCCCATAAAAAATTTCAAAACAACGGACGTTGAGTTTTCCCTCTTTCCTGATTTAGTCATTGAATATGTTCCAGATATGTCTTCTAAGCCTGCCTTGTGGTCTCCTGCCAGTTGGCCTTGCTTCTATGCATTTCTTTGGTACTCTGTCTTCTCCCATTCTACATATGTGCCCATACGATCAACGTTGTCGCCATTCCATATGTTCTTTCAGAGAAAGTATCAGGAATTCTCCTCTTATTTTGTATTTCCTGTTTTTTTCCAATATACTTTGTAGAAATTTCATTTCCGCAGCCTTAATTCTGCTTAAGGGTCTGTCTTGAGTGACCTAGCTTTCTCTATCATACAATAATTAAGGGAGATAGATTGCTTTGTAGATATGGAGTTCCTTGACATGACATTCCTTCCTACCTCTCTCTTTCCCACGATTGTGTTACAAATCTGGTTGTGTATACTGTTTGCTTTCTTTATTCTGTTGGAAACTTCTTGATCTATTTTCCCAGATTTGATAAAAATTGTTCCAAGGTAGATGTAGTAGTCTACTTTCATGTCTAGTTCCAAGGAGCTAAATACATCTATTAGTTTCAGTTTAGATAGTCTCTTAAAAGAAGTATCTTATATTATATTATATTAACTGCCAAAATTAGCTATCATACAGTTGAAATTGAAGAAACACGTTAAAAGTTGAAAACTCGTGATGACTGTCCTAACTACTGCAAAATTTACTATGAATTCTAAAATTTGTTTTCAACTTTACAAAATCTCTAAATTCCCATTTGATAGACACCCTGATAAATAAATTACATGTATTTTTTATTCCTACTATAAGAATTTAATTAAGTTAAAATTTTGGATAGAATCAATATTAAGTTCAGTGATAATACAAAAACATTACAGCTGATTGGGTTAGACAAGGGGCGCAATATGTCTACACGTGGTAGTAAGTAGGTAAATAGGACAACTATCACTCCTGCGACAGATATTATAAGCGTGGAAGTGTCTGAAAGCAACTGCCATTGTTATTAAAGTTTTTCCCCACATGCAAGTGTTTCCTTTATAAGTCAATGGAATAAACAGTTTATTTACACATATTTTTTATTTGTGATAATAAACAAAATGATACCTTACATATATGTCATATATATAATGCAAAAGAATTAGGATCATTAAAAATAAAATTAAATATAAATGTAATTTGTTTAATTAAATATTATATGAACATTTATTTACAAGCACAATGTATATATATATATTTATAATTATGAGAAAACAAATGGCACTGCATAACACTTAATAAGTTAATAGTGCAAAATATTAATTTAAAAAAAACAACTAAAGAATGTCCGAGAAGGCACTAATAATACCATATAGCAAAAAATATGCTGATAATTTAAAATACAGTACATTAATTAATACAAAGGCAAGACGGACGGAGATGTAGTTCAGTCATTTAATATTAGACAGTTGCGAATAGTCTTTTAATGACTAGTCTATAGGATACTTATATTTTGATCAGAGCATTATCATATTATAATTGATAATAATACTGCAAAATGCTGATATGATGATATGTTATAATAATACTATTTATCTTTTTCAAAATGCAGTAACCATCCAATAAAAAATTACAATAATTATTTTTGACATTTTTTTTATCCTTTGGAAGATATTAATTATTTGAAAAGTATAAAAAAAAAAAGTTAACTAAAAAAAATTATATTATTTAATCTTATGAAGGTACGTAGATGATTAAACTTATAAATAAGTTAAGGAGTCACAATAATAATTTTTGTAAGATTCTCTAAATTTTCAAGACATGGCTAATAAAGAAGATTATATAAAAAAAAAAAAAATAAAAAAAAATAACAGAAATACTAAATCCTTCAAAAAGTTAATCACAGCTTCCTTTAAGTCTAAGCCCAGACTCTCTCGATAAAGAATTTTAATTTATTAAGTCATTAACAACAATTGTCTTTAAAAGAAACATTAAATGTCCTTTAAAGATAAAAATTATATATTTTTAAAAGAGGAGAGGTCAGTTTAAAAACAGGATAATATGGAAAACATTTTTGGACTACATATGTGTAGACAGCTCAATGTCCATTCGCATCCTTTTTAACATCATTCATAACCGATTTATCCAATAGACATTAGTTGGCATCAATTTCCCCCAGCGAGCTGTGAAGTTCACGGAAGCTCTGGCCAAGTGGTCCTTGTAGCGTCTGTCTTTTGAGAAGGAAAGCCCGAATTGAAACCAAGCTCTGGTAGCAATTCATACACTTCCGATACCTAAACAATAACAATATTAATACATAAATACAATAATTTACAAATAGTAATGCTGTACAATAATAAGTATTTTAATTATAAATAGTAACAGGCCAGGGTGAATGATTCATCAGTGATCAAATGACCAAATAATAAGAAAAGAAAATTAATTAAAAACTTCATTCATGTTTACAAATTATAATAAGCTGTATATTTACTAATAATGTTCCGATCATGATTTTTTTTTTTTTCGTATTAAAGGGAATTTAGTAATCTTTTAAATAATTTGGTTAAGAATTAATATGAGGATATGGCGTACCGACAAAAAAAAACACCTTTGTAAGTGATATAAACTCCTCCTCTCTCGATCATAGAGATCTCAAATAAACGAAGATGTAACCTCAAGGACTTAACGTAAACAATAATAAGACATGTATCCATGGCAGCATTACAATTAACATGAGGTTATGTGGCTGCGAATCCATTGTCTAATATTATCTCGCCGATAGTTCCGAAAGAACTTAATGAGTCTTGAAGTCTGCATTGAAATCTTCAAATTAGTAATCTATACAACTCTTTTTTTACTTACACAATTCTATTAGTCCTGTCTCGATCTACTGACTTATCACCGTCCCAGTATTGCAGCGTAGTAAAATGTTTATTTCGGGTTTATTTATTTCAGAAAAAAAAAATGGAGAGTACCATTCGCTAACTCCCCGGTGAAATTCTGAATACAGCGGCACTCCATTCAGGGCATTCGGGAAATTTCACAAACTGATTGAAATTCTCATAACTCAGAGCCTTGGAGCCTTAGTGTAATAATCTACGTGGAGATTGTAATTTTAATTTAAAAATTTGAACGAGCTAATTTAAGGAACAACCTATTCGATTCAAATACAGTAAAATGTCTTAGTAGCGGACACCTACGGAGAACCAAATTTCATCAGATATAGAGAAATGTACATTTTAGAGAAACTGGAAATAAAACATGATCAAAAATAAAAATTAGCTGATTGAAATAATATTTTATAAATGAAATCCTTCATTCATTTAAAAAATATTTTTTATTTTTAAATTCACTTTTATTTAGATTAAGTAATATGGGAAATTAGTCAAGATTTCTAGACTGTTAGTAAGATTAATTTTTTTTTTCCGATGGTTGTGAAGAGTGCATACATTTTTTTTCAAAATTATGAAAAAAAAGTTCCAGCTTGGATAATATATCAGTAAGAACATTCATCCAAAATTGAAAATTGTGATCTTTTCAATGTTTGCTAAAGTGAATATGCTTGTACATAGCAGATATCAATGAAACGATACAGAGAATAAAAAATGAACATGATGAGAATAAAACTTACCTCTCTTCTCTGCTCAAATCAACACCAAGAGCAGCAGACCCAGAGAGCACATTGGACTTGATTACTGGAGTGAAGTTCCTTAGGATAAGGCGAAGGGCATCACAACCTGCTCTCATATGCCTGTCAATTAATAGTAACAACAATCTTTTAATTATCTCAAATATTACAATAATAATAATTGCTAGAAGAAAAAAAAAATTGGTGCAGTGAACCACATAGTTTTCACCAATAGCCATACTTTCAGCATAAATTAATTTTTGTAAAAAGGTCATAAACCTTACGAATATTACTTTAATTATAAATAAAAACACAATAATTAATAGTAAGTAAAATAATAATACGCAGTATATATTTTACATGTACTATATATACAGGGTTTCCCGTAAGCAGAGGGAAATTTTGATAGGAATGATAGCAGACCTCAAAAGCTACAAAAAAGTTCATATTTTGTAATATATAGTTATAAGTCCAAGTTTTGCGTTTTTTTAAGAGTCCTGTTTTTTGTTGAATTGGAAGTAATAACTAAAGAAATATTTAATTCAATTAATTAACAAATGCTGCAAATGGTCAGAGAATACCATAAAAAGGTTTTGGTATGCACCCTGATATAGATTTAAAGTAATAGATTTAGAGATAAGTCTTCACTATATAATGCACTTTTTTTTAACTTACGTTTCATATCTGCTTTTTAATAGCTCATAAATAGCAGGAAGCACAACAACACAGATGTCCAAGTTCCAGATTCCTCTAAAACAGATTAATACTATTAGTATAACATACAGATAAGAAACATGAATTTTACTAAAATTTGAAAAAAATAAATATATGGTACTTACGGGCGGTGAGTGATAATACTCAAGAAGTCCACCAATACTGATAAGTCACTCATGTGCACTGCAGTTTCCACGGCTGACTGAGGAAAGCAATAAAAAATATTTAAGTACCTAAAGAGGTTATGATATAGTAATTACGATAAAATTATATAAATTTAACAATCAATTCTGACCATTACGTACTCATTATATGTAATCGAATCTCCATAAATTTTTTGTAAAATTAAATTTAAATCCTGTAACATCAAGCCACAATTAAAGAAATAAATCCTTGCTACTACAAACTCCTCGTTAAAGTGAAACAAAATTAAATCCTTATGAAAAATACATTGATTTTCCTATAATAAACCTTTATTTTAACGAAATATTCCGTTCATACGAACTACAAACTACTTTTCAACCACTAGTGAGAAATAACTTTCACGACGAACTTGAAAAGTATAATATGAGTAACCATCCATTCCTCATCTCAATATGAGACTTTGCAATGATCTTAGAATGCAATATTATCAAGTCCCTAGAACTTAGTAATTATTTATCTCACTGTTATTTACATTAACTAGCAAAAGAATGATTTATTCATTATATAAACAATTGGAATGTTTTATTTCTCTCCATCAAGAAAAAAAGAATCAAAGGCAATTTTGGGAGCACTACATTTTAACATCGCTACATCGAGTTGATATATATTTTATTTTAAGGATTACAAAATTACTAAAATAAGTTCAATATAAGAAAGTTCGACAGTATTTTATATTCTCCTCAAGCCAAAGGTACATTAGAGATAAATGTAATATATAATACAAAGGTAAAGTGGACTTCTGCTAATCCAAACCACAAAAAAAAAATTTTTGAAGATTTGATTTTAATTTTTGAATTTAAATTAGTTTGTTATTTTTTTCCTATTCGGTATTCCCACTTTTTTTCTAATCTGAATCCCCTTGGTTTTAATTAGTCCGAAATAGCAGGAGTCCACTGTATCATTACAATGAATATAAGTCATCTTGACCAACCTTAAGATCCTTATTCTGCCAATGGGTGTAGACAATCTGCAAATTTCGTTGCCTAGTCGCTAAAATCGCCATGATAGAATCGTGCCCTCTCATCATCGATGACAGTACCTCCTGTTCCGACATGTTAGGTACAGAACCTCCAAATTCCATTCCTCTTTGTAAATTTTTCTGAAATATAATACTTCTTATCAAAAAAAGTTAACTATAAAAAAAAACATTTGTTGCCATATTTAAATAATAAATATTAGTATCATTATAAATATAAATATTAGTACTCACTGGCATAAAATCATCAAGGTCGAGACCTGTTGGCCTGTCTGCAGACATAGGTACGAAGTCCATCGCCTCAGGTGCTGGCTGACAGAAATTACCACTTTTTACCGGCCCTCTGTCGCTTTTTGTTTCCCGCAATGCTGTTTTTGGTAGACCACCTATAGACAACAAAATTTCAAATGAACTTTTTGGTAAGAGATAACATTTAGGGCTTCTTTCAATTTCAATTTTTCAGTAAAAAATATAGTTAAATGAGAGACATTATTTTTGTTTTCCAAGCAGTGTGAAAATATATATCTCAAATAAGTTTGTTTGAAGCTTACTCATTACTTTGTGTGGAAAAATAAACAAAAACAACCAAAGAATTGAATGAAAGAAAATTAACTATTAAATGATAGATATATTTTCATAGAAGACATTAATTCAAAACACATGTTTTTAGTTTCAAAAAATAAAGAGAACCTTAAAAAGTTGTAGTTTTTGAAGCATACGTGAGATCAAAAGCCCATTGTTGAGAGAGCTAAATGCTATTCCAAAAATAGTATTACGGAGGTGCTTTGGGGACCAGACGAAGTATTGTGCTTAAATGTATAATAGCATTGATATAGATGAATAAATAAAATTGTTTTAAAAAAATGACGACTCCAGTTACTTAAAAAAAATGAACACACATCACACCTCATACAAAGTTATAATAATCTTCTTTACATTTTTAAATATTTTGTAAATGATATTAGAGAGTTAAGGAAAAAAGAAAATGTGTGTTTCAACTTTGTACTGCACGATTCAAACTATAGTTGAAAGGACTCAAAAATTTATTTGTTATTTTATTACATAAATCTCCTCAACAGATAATAATAGGAATTCAATTTTAACAAGCATAATTATAATAATTTTAAATTAAAAAAAAGTTTTATATACATATATGATTAAAATTACATAGGAAACAAGTAATCCACAGACAGAATCATGTAAAATATGCAAGAGTTGAAAAACTCACTAGAGTGAGACACAGTTCGAAGGGGGTGCTTCGCTGCAGGAGGCTGCTTCACCGTTGACGAGGCTCGTGGTATACTGCTCTCACTAGATGACTGGTGGATTGATGATAGTTTGACAGGGAAGTCTTCGTTGACTTTGTTCACTACGCTGTGCCTGCGAACTCCTGGTATTGGCTGTTGGACTGAAGGAGGTGAAGGTGACGACTGCCGAACATCCATCTCCTCACTACCACCACCAATTTCTATAAGCCATCAACGATAAGAATGAATATCACAGAATACATACAAAAAATACAATAACATAGTTTGTATGCAGCAAACACTGCATGGAACTTTAATAAAAAATAAATATTTTAAGGTTGGATTCCAAAAAGTGACTGAATTCAATAAAAAAAATTTCAGAAGATTAAATAAATTCTTATTCAGAAGAATAAGAATTTTGATTTCATTAAATAAAAAAAAAAAAGACTCAGAAGTCATAAATAGCTTGTAAGAAAATAATTAAATTTTCTGTATAAAAGCTTCATTAAAAACCAATGTATACCATATTAATGTAGTATGATGAAAAAGTAATTAACAATAGTATTATGTAGAAATAAAATGAGTAAGAATGAAGAATATTATAACTAAATACATTGATAAACTATTATTATTTTATTTTTAATACATCAGTAAAAATCTGAAAAAGTAATTAACAATAGGATTCAGAATTCATTATCTGTGATATAATTTATAAAATATAAAAGAATTACCGACATTAACAAACCACTAACCTACACATAAGCTTGAACCCTGAGATCAAAATAAACTCAAAGAAGATTCAAAATCAAACTCAATGCCTTGTGTTAAAATTAAATTATATTGTTATAAATACCTTCATCTGACATAACAGCTGGAGGAATAGGAGGTAGCACAGCCGGCTGTATTACAGATACAGGAGGCAGCTGCGGCGGAGTAGAGTATACACTGCCAACAGGAGAAGGGGGTGTTACCATTGGGGGTGGGCTGCGGCTTCCCATGATCGTTACGTCAGCAGTATAAGCATCAGAGCTAAAAGCTAAAATGAGAAAAAGATATACGTTATGTTCAAAAAAGAATTATGTATCAGAAACAATTTATAACCAGAGTTTCATGCAAGAATCGATTAAATAAAACAGAGGTGATAGAACTAATATTAAAAATTCCAGCTTTATATTTTTTAAAAAGATTTTAATAACTAACTTTCATATTTCTCATGCTTTTACTTCATGTTATATAATGTAATGTTTCAGACTTATACTATCTATCATCAAACATTCAACTTAATAATAATATCCACATTTATATCATATGTATCACATTAATTCATTCATGTTATTTACATTTTTATACATTGTTTTTTTTTTTATTTTAGTTAGAAAAAATTGTCACAGACTGTATTCCGGCTTTTTTTTTTAGATCTGAGTAGTGCATTACAACAAAGATTTAGAGTGTAGAAACTTAAATTTAAGGAATCAATCATGGGAATATTAAAAAAAAAGAAGAGAATTATAACCATGCTAATGAATTAATGTTTGTACCTTCATCTGAATTGTGACCTGACGTAAATATACTAATTGGAGGGCTCCTGTTCACTATAACAAAAATCAGTAACATTATAACACTCAATGTAAGATTATCAAAGTTTAAAATAAAAACCTAAGATATGTGTTTACATGAAATTATTATTGATGTTAAGAAAAAATTTCTGTCAAGTAGCATCAGTTCCTTACAGTTTCTATTTGTTCTATAACTACCTTTATTTCAAGATCTATGGTTTGTCTTATGGCAAAAAATCTACAAGAGAGGCAGGCCACCTTTGTCACTATACAATATAATATGAAGTACAGACTTATCAAGAACAAATGCACGCATAATTGAAAGAATTTGTTAAAATATATCGGACCATCGCAAAACCTGAAAGTTTCATCAAATCAAATAACAGTAGTAGGTGTCATGCTGTCACATGGATTCAACAGAAAGACAAACTACAGTTCATAAACTTATGACTATAAGTAGTATAAATATAACTTCCGTAAGTTCTCTGCATACCACATTTCACAGACAATAACAATTACAATTAACAATTAGAATACTTGTTCCCATATTTACTCTATCTTAGAGCTAAATCAACTGAGCCATTTAAGAAACATGGGTGAATCAAGGTCTCAACCTATAGACTTATATATTCCCTCCCATAAAACTTCCTCCTTCAGCAAATCCTTCGTCATTCATGCTGCTTCCTTATGAAACTCACTTCCTACCTCCATGCGTCAATCCTCGTCCACAAATTCCTTCAAACAACTCCTGTTCCAACACCTACTCCACATTCAAACTTCCTCTAACATGTAAAATTACTTGCATCTATACAATGTTTGATTTCAATCTACTACACAATTGCAAAAAAAAACTTAACAGTAAATTTGTTTGTATTTTATATTATTTTAAGCCAGACTAAATTAGCAGACCCATAAATTTGTAACTCTGTTATTATTCTTAGGGGGCAGTAGTCCCAGAATAAAATTATTTTTTCATTTTCATTAATGTGAATATAAATATTGGTGGGTTAAAAACAGTATATATAGGTAACAAATAGAACACAAATTATAAAATAATCGTAGAGATATAATCTAAGATTGTCATTTGAGGCATGGTAGGACAAATTATTTTAGTGGCAAAAATCAATCAAAGATGAGTATGTTAAAAGAGTATATAAAATGATTCTAATGAAAAGGGATGGATAACCTTCCTCCAAGAAGAGGAGAAATATAATATGATACCTACAAGAGCGACTTGGCTGAAATATGGCCCTGTAATCGTTGACGTCTGGTATCTCGGGAACAGTTTCATCTTCTGGATCAGTCTCCGACCTCTCGGATTCCTCGATAGTTTTCACGGACAAACTGTAAAATGATTTATACAAATTAGTAAAAAATAAACTGACATCATTAATTTCAGTGATTGTCAAATTTAATTAATGAAGAGAAAAGATAAAAAAAAAAATCTGGTGCGCGCATCACATGACTTTCACTTACCACCCTCTGAAATAAGTATTTTCAGACAAAGGGGAAATGAAAGTAAAAATTATAGACGCTACATTTATTTACATTTCATTATGGGTATTTTTATTTGTTTATAAACCCTTATGTAGACATATTTTAATTTTTATATCACTGTATTCTATACAACTAAATAGTAAATAATACCAACAATAGCATTTATAAAAACCGCATACGTATATGAACATAATATTGTCAGAGTCCGTATTATATCAAGCTCATGTTACATATGGAAGCCCGTTACATTCCTTTGGTCCTTCCAGTCAGTGATGCGCATATTTATATTCAAAAATATAAATACGGATACCATTTATATTTATGGTACTAATGAATACAAAGATGAATATATTTATATTCATACAAAGAAATATGAATACAGAAGATACGTATTCACGGCTGTAAATATAAATATGCTTAAATTTACAGAAGTGAATGGAAATATTTTCACACAATCTTATTAATGAATACTCTTATTTATTAAAAAAAAAATATTTATTAAATTATTTATTTAAAAAAATATATTTACTATATAAATATCATTTTATTTTTATATAGAGTATAAGTTTCGTTACATTCCTTAAAGAAAAAAAAAATTGGACGTTTCAGTAATAAACACCATATTTTTTTAAATATTAGGATTTTTTTTTTTTTTTAAATGATTGCAACATAGGATTCATTGGTGTTTTTACATGGGAATTGATACTTATCTCGATTTACATAAAAACCTATTAGGCTTCAAATATATCGCTTGGAAATAAGCGATTCATATGAATATAGAGAGGGAAAGTATTGAGATCATGAAATATTTTCATAATTTTAAAATTACACATTTAGGGGTAACCTGGATCCAAATAACCAACTCTTTGAGCGTGTGTTTTTTGTGTTTGTCTCAGTGTAACTTCTGTAAGAAAATACATGAAGAAGTGCATTCTACTAAAAATAATTCAAGCAGTGTTTATGAATGTGAAAAAGAAGATGGTTATTAATGAAAAAAAATTTTACTTACGACTTTTTTGCCTCAGGAGTAGGCTTCTGCTTATTGAAGCTCTTCCTCAAAGAGTTACCATGCGAAAATGGACTGGTATGGATGGGAGAGTCTCCTCCAGTTGGAGCAGAGTTCGTCATTAATAATGTAGTGTCAACCACCCAAACCGAGACGCTACTTCCGCCACTGGATGCTCCAATCTAAATTAAAAATTTGGTAATTTTGAGTTCATTTACTTTATTGACTAATGCAAAAGTTTTAGGTATTCCAATCAATAATTAGCAATAAGATTGAATCCATTATATATTTATCAAACATACGAGAGTTCAAGAATAAGATAATAAAAAAACATAGAGTTGAGTTTACTTTTCACAATTTTGACAATCTGATCTCCTTACCTTTCTATACCACACCATTCAATAGTCATTCTAAAAAGCCCATTATCCCTACACGTCTAATAAATGAATTATCTCCATTTATGAGTTGCATGACATGCGATCGTGAATTTTAATTAACCAATAATGGTCAACTAATTTCAGGAATAAACTTTTGTGATAATTCAATGAAAACAAATTTTAATCCCTATTCTCCAATTTTGAGGTTTTACATTTTAAGAAACATATAAAAACTGGTAAGTCTACCATTCACATAGGAGGAGGGACCCAAAAGTTTCGGGGATGGGGCTGTGGTGGGAAAGGTAAGTGGATATCTCTTTCTTTCTCGTTCTTTGGTGGGGGTTCTGTGGGGGAAACTCTCTGAGTCCGTGTACGAAGTTTGGTTACTGTGAATGCATCAGTTCATCCGTGAGAACTTGTTTAATAAAACAACTTTTAATGTGAGATGTCTGACTGCCGGGAGCAACGTCAAGCTGTGAAACACTTATAATTAAAACAACTAATTGGGATGATGCCCTAAGCAAAAGACATGTTTATGAGTGGTTTTCAAGGATCAATCAAGGATGGAGAGAAGTTAATTGAAGATCAACCTCGTTCCGAACTTCCCTCAGCTTCAAGGACTGACAACTACATTGAAAAAATCCATGAACCTTGTTCATGAAGACAGTCATTGAACCATTGATCAACTCTCAGAAATGTTTGGAGTGTTCTGGAGTTCACTTCGGAGGATCATAACAATGCACATGGCAACATTGTTTATATAGTTGTTTTTTTTAAGAAAAACAGTATGATACAGAATTGTCATGCCTCAGTCTGGTTATTTTTAACAGAGAAGTTAAGATGAATCCTTTACATTGAAATACATATTGTTATTGTTATTCTATACCTTCCTTCATAAAACTTCTTCTAAAGTGTTGAATATAAAGCTTAAAGCTTCAGCTTTTTAATTGTACCATTTTTGAGAACAATGGTTTTCATCGCAGTAAATATTACAGATGATTAGATAAGAAAGGTGTTCATATATGGTAGGCTTGTTAACGTAACATGTGACAGTTAGCATGACAATAGCCCTTGCGACAAGAGCTGTCAAAAATCTTACACGAGCAGCAGTAATGTCAGATCTATATAATTTAATTGCTATAATGAATACCCTCTACTAGAATAATAACAACATGTTTCTTTCACTTGTTTAATAATCCCTTAAATTAAATTGCAAAAAAAAGATACAAACCAGCTTATCATTAGTAGAAGCGATATCTTGTACTTTGCCCCACGGAATCTGCAAAGAGGTAATAGTCCTTGCTGGTTCCCATGCGTAAACTCTCAACAAGTCTTGACCGCCAGCGTACAAGCACTCTCCACCAGAGCTGAAGTGAAGGCACCTAAAATAGAATTTTAATGAATGGGAAAGTCAATATAATTATGGTTAAAGTGTCATGTGAAGACAGGATAAAAATAAAATGATTTTAATGCCATTGGTTTGTTTTTTTCAACATATAACCATAATTTTCATATGATTTCCATCACAATTAATTCTTTCAACATGAAAAAACCTCTGTGATTGCTCCTTCCTAAAAGAATATACTTTAAATTCCTATCTAATACATTCAGTTCATCAAATATTCCTACATTTTTTTCCAATGTACAGTTATTCTCTGATATATTTTTATTATTGTTGATCACCAACTGAGTTTTGTATACATGAATAGTTGGTGTATTTTTTGACATCTCTAAGGCACTATAGGATATTACCAGTTATCTAAATATGAAACAGGAATTTTTCCATAGGCAGCTCTAGTTTTTATGGTAGAAACTGTTCAACCGCATTATTGATGCCCTTCTGTTTCTGGCAAGATTTTAACTCACAACAATATAAGTTTCATTTTAAACACCATTGCTAGTATTTTTTTTTTGGGGGGGGGGGGATTTTAACACATGATAGTTTTAATAGTTTTTTAATTACAAGGCTTTAGCTAGCGGCCATTAGCCAAAATTTAAAATAATAATTATTCGAATGATTATTTATATAGATTAATAACTAACATCCTTTATTTTTCATAATTTAATTCCTTTGGAGTTTAAAAAATGAGATAAACCTTCCAGAACAGAATTAGTGTTTGTTATTATATCTATGTAAAATGGATGATCTTTATTTATCAGAGATTTAATTTTATTTATAAAATGGTATCTTTCTGCAGCATATTTAATGCATGACATCGATATATGTTTCGGGTAACTTCACACAATTCCCAACAGTCTGTATCTTTTCTCTTAATCATATATAGGTGGTAAATCACAGTGAATTACACCTGAGATAGCATGATTAATTCTCGATCTACACGTTGTTCTTATCCAACTTCTAGGAGCTTTGCTTCTACCAAACCAGGGTTCCATTGTTACCAGTGGGCAGTGAGATTTATAAAACAACCCTTTTTTTTCTTTGTCATAAATTTCCTACCATTCGATCTTCATGGAAATTTTTAATTCACTTATTATGACTGAAAAAGATATGTGATATTTATTTTGCTTCCTTCGCTAAATATTCCACCGATGAATTGCATTTAATACATGCGTGGCCCCTAACCCAAGCAAATATAACAGTTTTACCTTGTCTTTCAATTAAAAGAATTTTTTCCAATTATTATTAAATATGATGATTTCGAGTTATAATTTTGATTTCCTAGTTTTTTTATGGCAATTAAACTGTCAGTTAGAAGCAAAACGTTATTACAATTGCTGTCCTTTACATAATCTAGAGCTGCTAATACCGCTGTCAGTTCGACCGTGTAGAATAAAGCCTTTTCCTGTTTACTAATAAGGACACTGTGATTATCTGTAGCATTATAAGCAGCAGCTCCTACTCCCTTAGGGATCTTAGATCTGCCAGATTTAATAGTGTTGAAAATGTTGAGTTTTGTGCTAATAAACTACAATTTAATAGTGATAGTTTCTGTTATCATTTACAGAAAACTGCTACAGAATCGAATCTGATGCTTGTCGAAGCTTATGATAAACATACTCTTGGTAAATCAAAGTGATTTAAGCGGCTTAAAAAATTTAAAAGTGATAATTTTGATGTGACAAATAAATAATGTGGAATAAGGATGTGATCTATTAGAAGCTACTTAAACATGGCGAACCTAATATTGAAAATTGAACACAAACAACAAATGATATGGTTGAATCTAGTATTGTGTGAAAAATTACCTTGATATTAAAAAAAGACAAGTTAGAGTGATTTTGCTTCATTATAATTCACCATCATCCACAGTAAAACCAGTGAAGACATCCAGTTGGAAAAATATTAGCGCATGCAGCTTACTTATCAGCTACTTCCAAGTAATATTTATTTGGATCGATGGGAAAGGCACTCGCTTATCAGTGCTTCACTTCTTATGAAAATTTCTTGATAATTATCAATTATAATTGGTTTGCCACAAAAGAGCAACAGTTTTTGTGGTATGACATTTATAAGTTGCCAGAGAGATAACGAGTCTTGATGTACATATCAAAATATTTTTAACACACTTTGTCCTGTCTCAATTCATTGGTTTACCAATATCAGAGTTTCGAAGCTTCCGATTTATTTTTTATTGACTTTAATTAAATTTCTAGGAAAAATTTAAGGATCAAAGGAGCCATTTGTCACTTTCCTATAAAATTCCCTTTTGAGATAAATATCAAAATATGACACTTGATGTTGCATCAAAATATAATTCTATAATTTTTTTATTCCAACAATGTTGTTGATATTATCTTAATGATAGATTGATTAGATGTTGATATTTTATTTAATAAATTAAAAGAAAAAATTTATAATAAATGTAAAAATAATAAGTCTTTTCACTTGTAAGTGTGAATATTGAAATAGCTTTTTCAAGTAAGAATTAAAGAGCGCTTCAGCAATGAAATTATGGAAAATTTTAACATAAAAAAATACTGGCAAAGAAAATATTACTTATTTGATAATTGACCATAGTATATTTTTGAGAAAGGAAATGGCATAAAAAGACTAAAATAGTGAAAAAAAAACTGTTTATTTCAAGCTGTTTCGACCAGACTATGCAGATCTTCTAAAGGGCTAGAATGAACAAGATAGAGAAATGTGGAAGTTACATGATGTTTAGATAAAAATTATCAACAATGTGAATAAGCCTATTAAAATTATTCACTATTTATAATTTTAACAAGTTTATTCACATTGTTTATAAATTTTGTCTAAATAGTAAGTAACTTCCACATTTATTTATATCCTTTTGAATCTTGTTTGTTCTAGCCCTGAAGAAGACCTGTAAAGTCAAGTTGAACCGTTGGCTTGAAATAAAACAGTTTTACCGCTATTTCGGTCTTTTTATGACAGCCACCTCAGACCATCTCCTTCCTCAAAAAAGAAAATAATCAGAATAAAATAAATACAAATATATTAATTTTTTTTTTTCAAGATCAAGATCTAATTTCACTAATCCTAAAAAAGTTACCTAGCAAACGGTACTTCACGATCACTTGACGAGACGAGAGTGAAGTGTTCCAAATCCCAAAAGTTCAAAGTATTATCCTGGCTGGCTGAGGCTATCAGGAACTCGTGAGGATGGAATTCGACTGAATTAACAGGACCAGTGTGTTCTGGAAATTCTCGTAGCATACGCCCAATCCTCAAATCCCATAACTAGAAAATTAGTCAAAGTAATTCTTGATATAAACTTCAAATTTAATAAATAATACAAACATTTTTAAAACAATCAAATAATATAAAAAGCAATATACTTAAAATAATAATCATAATAAATTATGAATATTTTTATTCAGTCTTTTTAGCAAAATCGAGTCACCAAATGGAGTTTAAAATTTCCATATAGAGTCAAAATACTTTCTAAATATCAAATCAAAAGTGAGCATGCGATAATATCTTCTAATAATAATATGTCTTGACATAATATTTACAAGGACTTTTAATAACCCACTCTGATAATAATATATAAGATAACTGATTTTTTGCTTTATTTTTGTTTTTCTCCACAATTTGAATGGAAAAATGAACATGACAAAAATTCGATTATGAGAGAACATTGATATTTAAATTTTCATTAAATAAAAGGAATTAATACTTGGGGTGTCTACAGACGGACAGACTGACATACATTCATTTTTATATATATAAATTTGTATTAAGATGTAATTAAATTAGAAATACAAAATAAAATATTCCTCAATAATAAATAATAAAGAAATTACTAAAAGTACATAGAGAAAATGACCAAATATAATTTCTGGATACATTGCATTTGAGACAAGTTTTGAAAAAAGTTAAAGATTGATTTTTTCAACGTTAGCAACTCACACGGAAAGGAAATAAAAACGCACCAACCTTTACTAGCCCATCCTGCCCAGCGGAGGCAATCCATAAGCCATCTGGGCTGAATTTCAAACTGTTGACCGCTTGAGTATGGCCTTTGTAAGTGGCAATACAGCCTTTCTTGCGAATATCCCATAGCTGTAAAATAAATAACTTGTAAAAAATAAAATCTAAAAATTAAAAAAAAAAAAAAATGTGTTCAAGAATTTGTAAAGTACTGTTACAAGTGATTGAGTTGAGATCATACTCAATTGCCAAATTTTCCCTCTTAATTAATTATTTAAATAAGACTAATCACTTTATACGAGGTTGGGTGTACGCCAAAAAGGTCTCCTGCACCATGGTTAATCCATAGCTGATGTAACAGAATAAATGATTACCTGACATAGCCAGACTTGAACCAAATAGAAGCCCTTACTTACTGAGCTATTTCTATCCCAATTAAAATGATAAAACATATTAAATTATTAAATAGGATGCTAATAAAACCTTGACTGTGCTGTCTGCAGAACCAGAGGTGATAAAATCTCCGTAAGGATGAAATTCAATAGCCCTCACAGATCCCTTATGGCCAGTTAAAGTTCGCAATAGCTTGGCGGCTTCTAAGTCCCACAACTTCAAAGCTCCAGCAAATGAGCCAGCACATACTTGATTTTCCGTATGTCCAAAGCGAACAGAATGAATTGGAGTGGTGTGACCACTCAAACTCTAAAAATTAATTAAAAAAAAAAATCTAATAAATTAAAATAATACATTACAACTATAAAAAGATAATGTATTATTGTAATATCTGTGGCACTTGTGCATAGTGTATTAAATGTAAAAATCATATTTATCGAAAAACACAAGTGAAAGTTTGGAATTTTCTAAGGTGTAAATACGTTTTAGCTTCAACCAATGAGTTACAAAGGATTGTTCATCTCTATAATAGCCGCATAATTTATTCCGTAAGAGAAAAGGAAAAAGAGCTTTCTTAGTGATACCCATAAAATGTCACAAAACACATAAAACACTTTTCACAGGAGCCACAGACATAAATAATACATTAAACTATTAAATAATTAAAACTGAGAGAAATCACATTTAATTAGCTAATCAGATTAGTGAAAACTTGAATAATTAAACAATCCAAATTGTAGTTAATTTAAGCCAGTGCCACTATTAAAGTGTAAAATATCAACAAAAAAAACTCCAATTTTATTTCCAATGACCAAGGTATAAGATCAATAGTTAGATAGTATCTCCTCAAAAGTAAATATCAAGTTTTTTTGTTTTTTTTATTGAATATAATATCTACACTCGGAATGCATACTCAACTCCTAGGAGAGAAATGCTGAGAAGAATATGGGGCGGAATCTTTGAGAATAGAATTCGGAGAAGAAGAAAGAATGAAGAGCTGCGGGAACTTTATGGTGAACCTGATATTGTGGCATTGATAAAAAGAATCAGATGGTTAGTTCACATGGAAAGAATGCCCGACCAAAGCATGTCAAAGAGGATGCTGCATGAGAAGTCGATAGTAAAAGAAGTAGAGGGCACCCTCGGAACAGATGGCTGGAGGATGTGGAGGACCATTTCAGGTGACTGGGTGTTCCGCAAAATGACCAAAGATTAGTTGACTGTAGTGGAGAAGGCCCAGGTTCTTGCAGTACCATAGCACCATTATAATAATAATAATAATAATAATAATAATATCTAAAATTATATTAAATAAAAACATGAAGAAGGCAGTTCAATACCAACTGACTGCTATTAAATTACTGTGTTATTTTATAATATGTATCGAGCTGTATTAGAGGAGAGAACATAGAGAATAATAAACAATAAAGAGTCAATGAATATTAGCGTATAAGGGAGTGTGCAAAAGATGTAAAAATATCCATAAAATTCTTAGTTTTAATTCAAGAGAGAAAAAGAGTTGTTGATAAAGCTATGAGAAAGGAATGAGTGGTAATGACAGTCCTCTTGGTATCAGAGACGTGAAGTACACTATTTGGAAAGAATAATTTTGAGATAAAAATTGTCAAATTCATGTATTGAAATTAATATAACTTACTCATATTCTGTTGACACACAATATTAAAAAACAAATATATTTGTACCCTAGAACGAGACCCTGTAGGAATCTTCATCATTGAGATTTAATGATAATAAACTTCTTTGATAGATAATTCATCACTGAATTATTTTTAAGAATATATTATCAATGACTAAAATATTAAATTAAAGTTATTAATAATTAAATAAAAAACAAAACTAATATGTATTATTTACCATAATACAATTGGGCTTCCCAATAGCCCAGAGGTTGACTTTCTTGTCATCTCCTCCAGTAACAAGTACATGCCCTGATTTGTGTCCAAGGGCAAGACAAGAGACATTTGAAGTGTGGGCAACAAAATCTTCTATAAAATACACAATATTGTGAGCAATGAGTTATAACATAAAATAACAAAAAAACATTAAAATAACACTTACGAAGTTTACAGGCTTTTTTTAACGATAGGGCCATTTCAAAGTTACAAAAACAAGATGTTCACAAAGGTATTTAAAAGAAAAATCTGGTATTACTTGGTTCCTCACCATTAATTAATACCATTCAAGAGGGAACCCTCTTTAGCAATTAAATTAACTTGACATACCTTGAAAGCACTTTGCTCAATAAGGAATAAACTATCAAAATAGTGTCAAGGTAGGGTTGGATTCATGATAGTGGCAATGAGTATAAAACAATTTATTCATATATATTAACGATCAATTGAACAGTCTGTCATAAATTTAAAACAATAGAAAAGTAATGCCATATCAATTCAGAAGTTATCACATAGATAACTTGTAAACTTTCAAAACTACTGCGACGATCCTAACGGGAAGGTTATGATCAATGTTTTCACAGCTGTTGAAGCCAAAACCAGTTTGGTTGTCCTTTGTATATTTATTTATATATATAAATCAAATTTACAAAATTAAAATGAAAAAGTTATGATGTTAATTTCAAATTTAGAATTAAGTAATGGCGTTATTGCATAGTAGATCATCGTGAATAAAGTAAAAAAATATAATACACCATTATTAAGAAAATATATATATAAAAACCAAGATTATGAATTAGATTAGTATATCTAAATAATTCACATTACAACCCGTAGGTGGGTTTTGTTTTCTTTATAAGCTATTTTTTTATGCTATCTTTTGTTTTCTGTTTATTTCCTACCTCGACTTTTTCGGCATACGAGAAGGGGAAGTTGTTCTGAAGGTACAACCAGATCTATTTAAATCTTCTGGCCAAGTTCATTACGAGGTTCCGATACGAAATAAATTTCAACCTGCCTAGGTTGGATTCGAACTGGCACTGTTATACTCGAGAATACTATAAAGATGACAACTATCTATCATTAATCTTGATGTGCTGCTCCTTTTAGCAGTCTAACTTTAAGCATTTTCTTGAGAATCTTTCCTTCCCTCATGCAAATCACATGTCCAGTCCGACGTAACCTACCGATCTTTATAAAGATGACAACAGTCAGATCATTATATAAAGTATAAAGTTCCCCTTCATAGGGCGGTAGATGCGCCTCAATATCTTCCTTTCAAAAATTAAAAGATCATTTTCACCTGCCTCTATCATTTTCCATCGTTGTGAAGTGTTGATCAAGATAGGTCAAATCATTATCTTATACAATCTACCGTTTACCTTAAAATTAAACGGATTTTGATCTGCCTACCTAACCAAAAGCAACGCTTGGCTACTATTACTCTGGACATATTGTTCGTATAAGTAAACAGAGATCCGCGGAAGGTGAATTCCTTCACCATAATATATTTAGTTTTGGCCTCATTTATCACGTCAGCAGAGAAGCTGCCTGTTGGATTGTCAGGAAAGCATTCTCCTGCTTCGTGTTACTAGAGCCTATAGAATGGTGTTTCTTGACGCAGTCCAAGTACTAGCAGGTAGGATACCTCTCGATCTCCTCCTACGAGAATGCTATTACCTCTTTAAATGAAAAGAGAATGGTCGGCGGATCTACCGGAACATCTAAAGATGAGAACTGATGAAGGCCCAAGAAGATGGAAGAAAATTATCAGGGAGGACACAGTTGATGAATGGAACGAGCGATGTACGGCAACTCCGAATTGAACTACCCTAAAGTAGTACTTCCCCACGGTCAAGTCATGATTAGATACAAGATGGGTCCTCCCGGATTGCTGGGTGTCTCAACTCCTCGCGGGACACGAGGGCTTTCGAGCGAAGCTCGTTGAACACGGGAAGAATATTGATCTCCTATGCCCCAACTGCAACATGGTCGTCGAATGCACTGTCTATGAGGCACTAAGGGCTAAGGTCCCGAGAGAAATGGGGACATATACGCTGACAGAGCCCGTGTTCTCCCAGCTAATGGCCAGAGAGAATTACCCACATTATAGGTAATTCGCTTACGGATGGAAAGATGCCCTATACATTGTAATCTTGGAAGAAGAGAAGGACTTTACGAGCTGCAACCAGAGGACCAGCTTCGGATGTAAGGAAGAAGAACGGAGAAAAGAAAAGGTATGGGCACAGCCTCTTCACAAGTCTACACCACAGTCCCCACAATTACAATTATGCAATAATAAATATTAAATAAAATAAAATACGTTTACTGTAAGACAAGGCAGTGAGAAGGGGAAATGTTTTTTTAAAAAAATGATCTTTCTTCAATTCAGCTGAATGTAGATATACAACCAAACCTATTCTAACAGGAGTCTGGGCAGTTTCTTTGTATCCTAACATTCTTTACATCAAGCATAGTTGCATATCTTAATGCGACTGACAATGTAATATGCATATTTAAGCATACAAACAGGTGATAGATTGCCTTATTGCACTAGCGGATCCAGGATTTAATTTTTGGGAGGGGGATTCAGCCGGAAAGCTTTTTTTTCATAAAAATAATGATAATTACTTTGGAAATACAGAAAGAAACTAACTACCGATATGAAATGGTGTTTAAATGATTCCTTAAGTCTTTCTAAATGTAATTACACGAACAATAATACTTTAAGAGGTATTTTTTAAATTTTGTTTTCCATAATACAAGGTTATATTTTACCATTTTGGGGAGGGGCTTCAGCGCTTAATACGTCACTTTTTTCGGGTTTTTGCTCATTTCAGAAAAACTATCCATCGCATCGAAGTTCAATTAAAAATTGAAGTTGATCAAATTTGCAATTTGATTGGGTACTGAAGTGTTTTCGCTATCTCGTTTATTTCCCGTGATATCCGTCCTCAATTATGGCTAATTTTTTAAAAAATAAAAATACCTCGTGTTTATTGCTGTTTTTGCTTATATCAGGAAAGCTATCCATCACATCGTCTAAGAAGTTAAAAAAAATTAAAGCTGATAAAATTTTCAATATGATAGATCATACACCATTTTTCGCTTTGTCGCTTAGTTTCCGTCCTCAACTAGCTAATGTTGAAAAAAAGATGTTTTAACTCATGTTTTTTACTGTATTTAACTATCTAACTGTTGATTGTTTGGTTTTCCGATTAAGTCATGAGGAACTTTATTTGTTGATTACGAGAATTTACAGAATTAAATAAGTTTTATAATAAACGTTATTGTATGTATTTATATGTACATATATACATTGAGATTTCGATGTATGGAGAGTTAGAGCAGTATAACAATAATGAATATTATAAACATCATTTTTTCCTACAAATTCTCGGAATTAACAAATAAAGTTATAATTGATCTAACTTTTGAACAGTTATAGATAAACTAGTAAAATAATGTATATTCTTGTAGAAAATTTAATTATTGAAAACTTTCTTCCTCCAGACCTAATCGTAGAAAGAAGCAATCAAGAGTTAACTAGTCAAATACAGTAAAAATCTTGAGGTAATTTTTTTTCCACATTAGCGATAGTTAAGGACGGATATCTCGGGAACTAAGCGAGATAGCGGAAAAAATATATATAATCAATCATATTGTAAATTTTATCAGCTTTAATTTATATATAAAGTCTTTGCCAATGCGATGGATAAGTTTTCCTGATATAAGCAAAAACTCTAAAAACAGCAATAAACACAAGACATTTTTTTTTTTTTCAAAATTAGCCATTGTTGAGGACGTTTATCTCGGATAGGTCAAAAGTTGTCACACTCATTGTCATAGTGAGTGATCTGAGCTAAATTCTTAAACAATAAACAAATTTTCTATTTTTTAAATTAAAATACATATAGGATGAAGTGGGGTAAGTGCAACCACGGGGCAAGTTGACCACGGTTGGTTTTTGACCTTAAAAATGATTATTTTTTAGAAAAAAAAAAACACTTGGTTTGTAATTTTAGAACTTTTTTTTTTAAATTTCCATCTATATAGTTTTTTTTTTTTTTTAAATACTTACATTTTAGCACTCGATGAAACTTTGACTTTCAACCGCAGATGACCAAACTTCGTATTTTTATAAAGTTTAATGTGTAGTTTTCATAAATTTACCTTATTTTGGTAATGGAGTAGAGAGAGAAATACTTTATTTAAAGCAGTGCTGCCCTACTATATAGGGTTGCTCGATACACAGCAAACTCATCAATCCTTTTTTTTTTTTTTGGACATACAAATTATATACAAATTCTTATTCATATTACACAGCACAAACAATATCAATACTATAATATACTAATACATACAATTACAATTATACAATATATTATATATACATATTTCGGTGAAACCGATACAAAGAAAGAGCCATGGCTACACTTGCCTAATCATTTTTGCACACGGGGCAAGTGTAGCCACCGAGACTGGGGTAAGTGCAACCTTGTCGATTGCACTTGCATAATAGTAAATATTTCTCAATTTAGCTAAATATAATCAAGAAATTACACAAAACCTGATTTTTAAATTTTACGGTTTTTTCCGATCACCCTCGCCTTGACTCACTAAAAATTTCGTATCTCCCAATCGGTTTAAGAAAAAAAATAATGGCAGAATCATTGAAAAATAAGCTATGACACACATGCCCCAGTTTTATTCATATTGATTGCCTCTTATGGAGGATCCTAGAGTGAGGTTTCACTTACCTCGCATACGATCACACTCGAATATGGGGTAAATAGCAACCAGTGGACATAATAATTAATTTTTTTAACAATTTATAGAAAATCATAAAAATATTCTAATTGCAGGATATTGTAGCCAGATAATGCTAAATACCGTGTGCTAAGTTGTATTTCCATATTTCTAATAGTTGCCTCACAGAGAGAATTTAAAAATGAAAAAAAAATAAACTTGGTTGCACTTACTCCACTTCACCTTACAGATATTAAAAATAACAATGTCTTATGAAAAAAAATTACCTCTAACAGTAGGATGAAACAAAATTGACAGGAATTTCAGACGATATTTTTATTAGATTAGCCGACGTTTTGGCCAAAAATACTTCGGAGATCACTCAAAATAACAAATATAGATCAACGAAAAAAAAAAATCCTATTTCATGAGAGGCCTTCAGCTTGAAAGCCCCTCTTCCGTAGATTTTCTCGAGTCTTTAAGGAGTAAAGGGTTTCATTAAAGATAAAGATTTTAAGGAGTAATTACATTTTTAATAGGGCTTCAAGAATCACTTAATTGCAAATTCATATAGGTAATTAGTTTATTTCTTTTTCTTCCCAAGTAATTATTGTTATGTATATATTAAATAAAAGGCTTTCCGGATGAAGCTCCCCACCGAATTTAATCTTGGATCAGCTAATGCCTAAAGGGCAAAACCTAAATCTAGGAGAAAAGAAAACGAATCTGGCAATCCTGTCATGTCCTCCCACTCTCCCTTTTTCCTTTCCCAAAAAATCGTATAGGCCTGGCAGCCAATCCTTGCTTTAACCGATGCCGGCCTCAATTTGAATTTGGCGCCTCTGAACGTTGCGCGCGTCAGCTCTGCGAACTAGCATTTTTCCAGTTAGTCTTCCATTAGGGCTCCTGATATGAGTCAGGGATTTTCGTCGTTTAAGTCGTAAGAAGTTCTTTGTCGGTTCTTCAAATTCTCTTATCAGCTTCAATTGGCAATCACTAATAATCACATATTATCAAATTGTTAACAATAAGTAACCAGAATTTTCATATTTTAAATTGTTCTACTGTGAAATTTACTTGAACTGCGGGTTTGTTTTTACTTGTATGATGATTTTCTAATGTAATATGGACCCTTATAGTTACAAACCAAAAGATAAAGGCCCAGATGCTGCCAGAGGTGAACAGAATGTGCATTACAGTGATAAAAAATGCAACCAGGAACCTCCTGGGTATGGCCGCATAATGATAAAATCAGGAGATAGGGTAGAAAAATTATGTAATATTGGTGATTCTAGTTCATCTAGTTACAGTGAAAGAGTGTCTCCATTAACTATGTCAAGTAATCATTTGTCTAAAAGAACTGATATAGATACATATTTAAATGAAGCACCAAGTAAGTCTCATTGTTCTGATTACAAGGCTTTTGATCCAAAAGTTTCTAATAGTAAAGTTGATTCTCTGAGCTCGACTTTGGGTACTATTTCTCTAACCGATAAACAGGAATCAAACAAGTATATGGGCTTTGTTAATGGTGCTCCCCATCATACTATTGATCATAATAAATATTATAGTTCGTATCTTTCGAAAAATGGTCCTACAAGTCCAACTCGTAGTCCAAGTGGTTCCAGTAGAGATTCTAATAGTCCAAGAGGCAGTATGGTCCAACCACCTTTATATGACAGTACTAAAAGTCCCCTGTATGAAAATGTTGATTACTATGGAACTCGTGCAATGCCTCAAACACCAGCATATTATCATCAACCACATTCCAGTGCACAATCTAGCTATAGTTCACAGGACTCTAAACATTCCAGCCCGAGAGCAAGTTATGTTGATAATCAATATGAAAGTACATATCGTAAAGCTCAACCTCAGGTACCTGTTGGAATAAAATATTCAGTTACTAAAGAATATCCTCCTTATGAGGCTCCACCTGTCTATGAAAATGTTCAGGATCTAAAAAGTCAAGAAGGTCGGCCGATGTCTCAGTATGCAGTGTATGGCGAGCAAAGGCAAATTGCAGTTGCTTTGACAACTCCAACTTCCTCTTATTTGCCTCCACCTTATACTAGCTATCCTGTCGGACAGTCTTCTAGAGTTGAATCAAAAACTGCAGAGACTGTGCGTCCTGCAAGTGTTACCACTGGTCAAACCTCTCTTGCTACCAGCTACCAACGTGCTGTTGCCCCTATTCGAGAGCCATCACCTACACCTTCAGCTAAGATAAAAGCAGTCCAAGGCTCTGGCAAGAATTTATTACCCTACAATGTTACTCCTCCAAGGCCCATGGTGAGTTTTAATATTATTTATATCTATTTATCCATCGTTAATTATTTATAATTATACTCTGTGTGTAAAACACACTTAATACTATTTCAAATAAGTATTTGTACAGTAATCTGAATTGAAGTGTTTGAATTTACTCATAAGCATGCAACTAAGTCTAAATGTTAAGTCACAATGACATATTTCTCATTTTTAAATATATTAGGTTTCATTATTTTAAATCTGATTCAAGTAATTTATTGTGTATTCATGATGAAAACAGTTTAATGTATTTTTTTTTTAAATCTGTTCTTTATCAGATAATGGTGGTGACCACAATGATTCACTGAATGAGGTTATATATTATCTTAGGCATCTAGTCACCTAAGCCATGATTAAGTTAAATGGCTAATTTAATTTTAATCAGAAATAGCTAACATTAAATTAAACCTGTCCCATCAATAAATAATTTCTCTTTCTTATGGTCTAGTAGTGTTGCAACCATTTCTCAATGTCATATTCTATTCAAATTAGAATTTGCACAACTTACCATTTTAGAATAATAATTAATTTTCGAAACTATTTGGTTATTATGTGAATAACATTACAAATAGATGAACTAATTATTGCTAAAAATAACAGGCTGACTATTTTTTTTTAATGAGATAACATGAAGGGTGTTTATGTATCAAATATATAATTTTTTGCAATACTAAATAATAATAACAAATTTTGTTTATTGGTATTTATGTATATTATATTATATTAAACATTAATGGTTTGATTAAGTTATATTGATCATTGCTAAATGAGTTTGTAAAAACAAAACAAGAACTTTTGATATCTTTTACACTAGTCAATCTTTGAAATTTACAGAATTATTTTTTTAAATCACTAGTTAAAATGATGCTTTATTATTCCTATTGATTTTAAATAGAATCAATTTTGATTGTCAGTATCAGAAGGCAATAAATATTAAAACTCCACAAACTGAGATCCATCATGGAAGGAAGCACTTGATTTGTCAGCTCGAAAACTGTTCAGCTTTATTAGTTTTATGGATACTTTTTATTTCATTTTTTGGATTATTTATATGCGTCATATAATCAATTTTTTACTTTTGTTTTTTAAATTCGATATAATGAATACATTTAATTTTAGAAAAAGATTATACATTCATTAGGCCAGATGTAATCTTTTAATTTTGTTATTCTCGGGGGTACTCCCAGAATAAAGTTATTTTCTATCTAACCTATCTATCTAAATGATTACAGTTTGGTATATTACTTTCATTTTGGATATTTTATAGATCAACTTTTTGAATGAAATTAATAATAAAAATGCACAATTGTAGCTGCATTTGTTTGGCCTAAAATAATAAAGTTTTAGTATCTATGCCTTTTGGGTTAATCACTTGATGATTAATCAGAGTATCGTTTACTTTAGAACTCTTTAAAGTTTCAGGCAGCATTGAAAGTTTATAGCAACTATATTGAATGTAATACGTATTTTTTAGTGTAGATTCATTTATTTTTTAAAATTCATTTTAAATGAAATAAAAATTCAATATTTTATTTTAGAAAACCAAGATTTTATTTATAATTTCCACTTATCATTAAAGCTATTTTGAAATGACTGATAATATAGCATATCCTGCTGTAAAAAATATTTTTTATAATTTAATATTATTTTAAATGACCTAATAATATATTGTTGAATGGATGAAAAATAGAAAAGTATGTAAAAATTCTAATGTCAAAGGAAGAAAAAATGACCCCAATATTACTGAAGTATTAGAGCAGACTTAATCATATTTATGTAAACAAATTTCACTGATATCCTAGATGAACAAACTGGACTTTATCTTACTTGAGATCATAAGTAAGTTCTTTAAATTTCATTTCTTATATTTATATATTTATTTATTTGATTAATATTCATTGATCTAAATCATATATTCATAATCTTTAAACTATCTTCGGATACAATTTTATGTACATATATACTTTTTCAAAAATGATCTTAGTTATTAAAGATAAAGATAATTAACTAACCTGTTATAATTACAGTTTCATCCAATATATTTATGATTAAAATTGCTCTGAGAAATTCCTAATTTATTTTAAAATAAAATAAAATTAAAAATGAAGTTAACCATAAAGATAGAACTGGGATTTTTGGGAGAAGGGACATGTTAAATTTTGCTACCCCTCCTCAACTCCAATAAAAGTCAACATCTAATATCAATTTTCTAGGTAATGTATTTCAAAGTAAATATCATCAGATAATATTTACTGATAATATTTCATTGACAGCATAAAGATAAAAAAAAGAGTAGAAAGAAATATTTTTTACTTAAGTTAAAAAAAAAGTTCTCGAATTTTTCTGCCTTTTAAACTTTGTAGCCGAACGTATTATCTTAAAAATGCTAAAACCTTCTCCTAACCTCCACAAAATGAGGTGAAGGAACAGAAACTAAATAATAGATGTGGTATCAGCGTACACCACCTAATGTTTCGGTAATTTTTGGTTGATCTGGTTGGTCCTAATTCATTCAATGTTTGCAAATAACATAATTTATTAATTTAATGGGGATCATAATAGTTTTATAGAGTAATTAATGTTTCAAAATATATTTGAAGAGCCTTGATTTCAGTACTGTGAACTAACGGATCCAGGATTTAATTTTGCGGAGGGCTTCAGCCCGAAAGCTTTTTAAAATATGTGAATAAAACGATAATTACTTGGGAAGAAAATAAAAGAAACTATATGGAATGTTGTATTAGTGATTCTCGAAGTCCTATTAAATGTAATTACATGAAAAATAATTCTTTCAGAGATAATTTTTAATATTTTCTTCATAAGACCATTATATTTTACTTTTTTTTTTGGGGGGGGGGGAGAGCTTCAGCCTTGAATGCCCTCTCTCCCCATAGAACTGCATAAAAAAGTACTGTTGTAGGGATTGTGCAAGGAGATGATTGGATCGAGATCACATTTAACCATCTGATTTTTTCACTCTTAAATAATTATTCCATTAAGAATACATAATTTATAGAGGCTGGATGTGCCCAGGGAAATTCTCTGACATTAGGCCGGAGCATGGCTGATGTAACAGAAGGAGAGAAACACTTTGTTTTCATATAAAATAAAAAAACTTGCTGCCCAATTATATTAGGTTGCTATACACACAACATACTCGTTTATCCGTAGGGCAATAAATAAACTTATATATAAATATACAGAAGTGGTTAGCTTATATGATTACTATATATATATAATATTTAATTTCCC
Organism: Nezara viridula; assembly: GCA_928085145.1. NCBI lineage: Eukaryota > Metazoa > Arthropoda > Insecta > Hemiptera > Pentatomidae > Nezara > Nezara viridula. Next base: position 20,778,483 of record OV725077.1, read on the forward strand.
TTTCTCTCACTTCTCTCTCTTTATACATCTCTCCTATACACAGTATTAAGATGCTTAAAATTATAATAGAACAATAACAAAAGTGTATACATCTAGAATTAAATACAATTTATACATCAAATACAAATAGACATTTTTCATTAAATAAATACATAAATTAAAACTCTCAGCCTAGTCATGCTCGTGGTGGTTAATGATTCCCAGAGAGTCATTCACTTACGCTACGTCCTTAATGTCGACACCTAGTTCCTGAAGGAAGCTCCTTGTTCTTTTTGGAATTGTTCCGGGAGACTTTTACCAGAGGCCTCTCATGGTGAACTCTCTCTCTCCGAAGATCTCATGGAATTTCTTGTTTAGGAAAGGGATACATTTATCATACGTGTTCTTCTTTTCCCTTTCCACTTCACCCGCCTGATCGAGGTCTTTGCTCTCAAAGCGGACAGTTGGATCCAAGATCAGCGCTGTCCTTCCTGTCTTGGGAAATGCGGTAATATCCACGTATCTCGTAGAGACTTCCCTATCGATGCAATATGCCTCGTCAAATCAGGTGAATTTCCTTTCCCTAAGGAGCCTCATCAACTCGAACTTGACCCTATGGTGACGATGTGTTATAAGGAGAGAGTTATTGGGACATTTTCCCAGCACATGGGCTGGTGTTTCAGACTCTCTGCTGCATTTACGGCAGAGGGACCCAACTTCTCTGCCCTGTCCGCTGACACCTGGGACTCCACGCAGTGGTGCATAATTAATGTTTAGTTTTAGGGCATTCGACCATTCAGATTCAGAAAGTACTTGCTTTTCGTAGATGTATCTATTCACTTTCAGGGTCTCTTTAAAATGGCTAACACCAATATCCTGCCACCTGAAGTTGGCCCATTCCTGAAATGAATTTTCTCGTAGCGACTGCCGTAGAGGTCTCACATTTCGATGACCTGATCAACTCCTAATCTCTCAGCTCATTCAGCAACTTCAGCCGAATAATCGAAGGTAGATTGGAAAAGGGAATCTGGTACATTGGACAGTCGCTGAGCAATGGGTCAATGTTGAAGAGGAGCCTCTCATTGGCAGCGGATTAATCCCAATCCTCGCTATCTCCTGGGGGCATACAACATCGCCGTGGAAGTATTAGCAAGGAGTCCAATAATGGCCTTTATGTTCCTGCGAATCATAGTGTCGATCCCGTCCAGTATGGCAGGACGCAGCTTCGTGAGGGGCCGAGTTTGGAGAGGGTAAGACCCGGGAACAGATATAGATTTACAATGTTGAGTTTCTGCTCAGGTTTAAGTAAGCAAGAGGTTACCAGCTTGTTTAAATTATCATTCAATTTAGCCACCGAATCTTCGTTGAATTGTAGCTCTCCCGAGAATGTACATCCTAAATACTTAATCGTATCTTCATTCTTCAATGTTTGGATGTACTCACCATTCTCAAGGGAGAGCACCGCAGTTTCCAGCTCTCCTTTATTTAGAACGATGCCCATGCATTTTTTAGGATTTATAGCTAGACCAATTTCTTGAAATGTCCTCTGTATGCTGTCAATCACTCTTTCTGCAGCCCCCTTGTCTCGGGGCCGCACAGCCTGGACACCCACGAAACCTGTGGGGACCACACAATCTTGGTCATTACTTAATTTGTATCCAAATTTCTTGGAAAAGTCCTCATCGCACAAGTCGCGGTAGAGATGATCGATGGCCAGGTTGAAATTACGGTCATCAGTGGGATTCAAATCCAGGGCCTTTAGCATCAATGGGTTACCCACTGAGTTCTACCTCGCTCCATCTTTAAATCGAATATGTTAATTTTAATCACTGTGCTAATTGGTGTAAATATTGTTATGAAGATAAATTAAAAAAAAATGTCTTACCTCAGGAATGCCCATCAAGGTCAATGGTGCATGCTTCCACCTCCCAAGAAATTTACTGCTTTCCTCTCTTAAAAAATTGTGAAAATCTTAATAGAACGAGATAAGCGTAGATTTTACTCGCTGTGGGTTGTTCGGTCCCCTCCGCTTCTTTCCTGGCTTGGAGGTTCCTTCAAAAATGTGGTTCTCTCTGGAAATTCATAATCCCATCAAAACTTGCCATCCCTTTCTCCCCTCAAAAATTTTGCTGACGCAATTTTACGCCATGTAACCCTTTTTTGAGTCTTCCTGTCTTATTTGAAACTTTGCAGACGGAAAATACCATGTAGTATTTTAGTGTTTATTAACCGAACTGTGGTTTTAGTGAGAAAACAATTACCATAAATTGTATGCTATAAAGTTTCTCACATATCGCAGATGACTTAAGGAAAAATATAATTTAATTTCTTCTTTTTCTTTGGCAAAAAATAAAACTCCCTTAGTGACTTATGTTCGCTTTATTTTTCTCATATTATTACGAAGTTGACGTTCCCGGAAAGTCTTTCGCATCATCAAACAAAAGGAGCAAGCCCACAAAATCGAGAAAATAGACAGTTGTGATAGATTAGGAGCTACGGACCATTTCATTTAATCCAAGGATTTAAAGCTAATAACCATTTTAAATTGTGAATAAACCTCATCTGAACACACAATTTCGGTCAGGATGAACATGCTGGGTGCCATTTTGATAATATGTGAAGAATGTGTCCTAAAAGAGAATTAGGACGATGTACTCGGTATAAAATCAAGTATTCTACGCGATTTTTTATTTTTTTTTTCAACTCCTAACTGGATTGAAGATACCGCACTTTCGGCAAAACTTCCTTGTTCAATGAGCTTAAAGTCTATATTAAGTAAGTTGCGTTTACTTTTTTTCTAATTGAGTAAAAATATTATTAGTACTGTAACATTAGGAATCGACCCAAACGTGTTTACATATTTTTACTCAATTAGGGATGAATCTCAACTTAATCTGTAACAAACCACAACTTAATTAATATAGTATTAAAGCTCATCAAACAAGGAACTTTTTCTGGAAGTGTGGTATCTTCAATCTAGTTGAAGGGTTACAAAATAAATAGCGAAGAATCCTTGATTTTATGAAATACAGAACTTAGCGTAGTTTAACTGCTTAAAAGTCCCCTTTATATGGTTTTAAAAAAGATAATACTTGTTTGCTTTTGATTTAAATTTAACCTAGCTTACTATGAAGCACTAGCGGATCCAGGATTTAATTTTGGGGGGGGCTTCAGCCCGAAACCTTTTTTTTTCATAAAAATAACGATAATTACTTTGGAAAAACAGAAAGAAACTAACTACCTATATGAAATGGTGTTTAAGTTATTCCTTAAGTACTTTTAAATGTAATTACACGAACAATAATACTTAAAGAGGTATTTTTTAATTTTCTTTTCCCATAAAACATGGTTATATTTTTCCATTTTGGGGGGGCTTCAGCCCGAAAGCCCCCCCCCCCCCCGTAGATCCGCCCGTGCTATGAAGTAATTTGTTCTAACATAAATTAAACATTGTTTAGTGATTGCTTTTTATTCTATTCAACACAAAACATGGTTGGCTTAAAAATTAGAAAATTTAAGTTTCCAGGTTCTCTGTATGAAACCATGGTTTATGGTATCTTTTTATAAGTATTAATGCTTTCTATCCCATATTATCAATTATATGAAATTAATGCAAATCTAAACTTCATATTATATTCACGAAATTACTCATTGATTGATATCGAATATAATTCTGTTGTATATTATTCTCAATGACTTTTAAAAATCATTAAAAGGAAGAAACTTTGAATAATAATTTGAACTATCGAACATGTTTAAACAACTAATTAAACTTCAAAGAGGGTATCCTCTACTATGAACAACATCATATCCATTTTGCTTAAAGTGGAAATGCAATAAATATAATATCATACATACCTCCATAACCATTGATTTTATCAGACAAAAGTATAGGGTAATTTTTTATAGAGATATTTATATGTACTTTATAATTTTATAAATACTTTAATATTGTACTTACCAATTTTTGCAAAAAAAAAAAAAAAACTTATAATTTTTGGAGATATTCTCAAAAAACTAAAAAAATGTCAGTTTCGGTCCTTCTCTCTCCCCATCAACACCCGACGCGGGATTCTTTGGATCATTTTACTAGTTATTATGGAGAGGCTAATGAACAATTTCTGACTAGTTTCATCTTAATTTTTATAATGTTTAGGCCAATCCCTAATTCTACTGGACTATATCTGTCTAGAGAGGGAAAGGGAATCGGGGGGCTCACGGATGTTTCCGCAAACAGTGGATCAAAAAAGTATTGACATATTTAACTTTTTTCAGGTTTCATTGTAAAATAATCCGAAATTGATTCGCTGAACATTTTTATTTAATAAAAGATTTAGAAAAATACACAATTGAAGTAAACAAATTTTAAATTTACTTAATAAAAAAATTCAGTAATCAAAAAATCACTTCTGTGAAAAAAGTATTGGCACACTTTAATTTGAGGTTCATTTCACGAATTGGAGATTTATTAATATTTTGTCATCTATGACATCCTGGAATCTTCTTATTATCGACAAAACAAAATTTTGTGTTACGTATTGTCCAATTTTACGCCATTCCTCTGACAAAGTTTCTATTAAATAATTTTTAAAGAAATTTTATTTTTCATACTTTCAAATCGGACAGGTACCATATTTGTTCTATGGCATTCAGGGTAATTAGATTGAGCCGTCAGATTTGCGATGTGTAACGCTCGGGATGGAGTCGACTAATTGAAGTATTTTTGCATATGGATTACAATATCTAAAAAAAACAAAAATCAGACCTTCATATTGTTGGCCAGGAAAATGTGCATCATTTCATCTTCTTCATAATGAGATATTATACGAAATTGTACCGTAACTCGGCGGAGTTTTAGAGGGGTGTGAAGGGGAAAAAAATGTGTCGAAAACCAAATTATAACGAGTTTTATCGAAGACTAGCTAATGTACCCATCCTTAACGGGTGTATAGTTAAAATTTGAGAATCTTTTTTTGAGATGGATATTGTTTTATGGGGGAGGAGTTAATTTTAATAATATTGGGTGAGGGGGAAGAGGTAATTTTAATTTTTGAAGATTGTTTTCCGATTTCCGGCTAATCCGTTAGGTTAATCCTAAAAATGTATACAACATTTGTTAGGCTCGAAAAGTTGAATAGAATGACACCTTAAACGGGAAGATCGGACAAAGTTGAAAAATGAGTGTGTTTTAAGCAGCAACGCGTTACACATGTTTGGTATTTCGGATTTTTCCCGTTGAGTTGTGATAATTTTTTCCATCAGTTGAATAGTACAACAGCTAAATATGGCTCGCGGTAGAGTAGGTTGGGATGAAAATCGAAGTAACTGCCTAACCGGGATCTCTAGACAAATTACTCAAGAATTCATAACTTTGGTTATACTCAATATTTTGTTTTCATTTAAAGCCTATGTTTTAATTCAAGTAAACCTTAATATAACCACACCCTCTCCGCAAGATCTCGTCCTTCTGACCTTTACACTGCTTTCCACAGATCTGCATCATTTAAACATTCCTTCGTTGTCCGTTCCACTGCATTCTGGAATTCCATCCCACTAAAAATCCGCCATGCATCATCCTTATCCACCTTTAAAACTCTCTTATTCCAATTCCTCTTCACAATCCAATCAAACGCTGGTTAAATACATACTATGTTATAAGGATTTAATTTTCTTTAGACATTATTTTTTTTTCTCTTATTTTTTATTGTTTTATTCTGTGTTGAACGTGAATTTTCATCACCACTCACTAAGCATTGTGAGTAGATAAAATTTGTTTTTCATAAGTTCTAATTTGTTATTCATGAAATGTATTTCGGTGAAATGTATTTTATTTCTAATTATCTTCAACATACTTCTCGCTATGTGTATATGTATACTTTATTCTATTTTCTCTTCTCCTAATCTTTACGCATAATCACTTAAATATCTTAGGGAACATATGTATATCATTATTTGTTTTTTATATATTTTTTTGTTTTAGTTTTTACAATTTCTTTCCCTACATATTAACAGTTATTATTATTTTTTAAATTTTTATATTCCATCACTACAATGCTTTACCTATAAAATAGATTTTCCTTTCCTTTCTAATTTCATTCAGTGATTATTATGCAATTATTTTAGCTCCAATATTGTAGTACTGAACCCCTATTACCCAACTGTCCTCGTTAATTTATCCTAAGAGCTTAATTAATACTTAATGTATTACATGTATTTTGATATTATTCATTGTAATAAGTCTTTTGACCAGATTTATAGTTAATATATATGAACAATACTGTTATTCTAAAGGGACCTAGTCCCAGAATAAAGATGATTTTTCTATTTCTATTTCTATAATGTCAAAAGTCTACAATAAGCCATTGCTAAGCTTTGCCCTGACAAAATTTCGTTGCAATGCGGACATACAGAAAGACAAAAATTTTTTAAAAAGTGGATTTGGTGTCTGCAATGTATGAAACGGAAAGATATCATAAAACGAGTTGATTCTATTCAATGTTCAAACAAAATCTTTATTTTATTTATATAGATATGGATTAAAATATCTCAAAAACTAAAAATCTGACCTGCATACTGTCCTGAAGGTCAACTACCAACTAATTTATTTATTGAAAAATATTACAATCTGTCTCAAAGGACATTTATAATAGTGTTCAGAGATCACATTCACACTCTATGTACAATAAAGTATACAGACAACTAATATATATACATTAAATAAGAATAAAATAACCTAAAAATAAATAAATAAAAATAACACATACATGGATAGATAATGGATATTTTATGCGAAGAGTCAAGAGTTATCAGATCATTGTATTCAAAATGACCATCCCTTCCCCTCCCCTCCCATTTATGGCGTTAGAACCTACCACTCCCCTCTTCTCCCAAGATATTTTATTTCTCACTTTTCTTAAAAACAGAGCAAGCCGAGGTAAAATTAGAAAAATCGTAGATCATATACTAATACACTTGATGTGGTCAGTTCCATGTCTTACTCTTGTCCATTAGTCCGAAAACACATAGCCCCGTCGAAATTTTGCCCCCACCCCTCTCGGCATTCACAATATTGTCAATAAAGATTTAGTCATTCCATGACTTGACCTCCCAAAACCGAACACTTCCTCCTCAATGTTTTACAGAAGTCCAGGCTTTACTCGAGTTTGAAACTCAGTGGCAAGTTTCTACCCAACGAACTTGTGGCCATTAGAATGGAATATGTTAAACTTACTTTCATCTGAAAATATAATATTTTTCTAGAATTCTAGGTCTTTATTAAATTAACTTTTGGCAAACTCAAGTTTCACCTCTGTAATAAAATATTTTTTCTTTGGAATCTGTCATAATAATAATAATATTTACGAATTATATTTCTAACAGAAGGTGGTAATTGAAGTAAATGCGACCTCTTCTTGTACCTGGGTGGCTGATAAAGTGTCATTTCGCTCAACAATTCGATGGATATTCCTTTGTGCCATCTCATTAAATTTTGATGGCCGCTCTGATGGGGGCATGTTTAAAACTTTCTAAACTTTTGTACAATATTTTGAACACTGCTAAACCCAATTTCTAATTTATTCTCTATTTGCCGGTAGCTAAGTCCATTATAATGTAATTTAATGATGTGTTTCTTTAAAGTGACACAATATTTACTGTGGTTTTACCCATTTTGTTATGGAATGAAAATATATTACAGCAAAGACTGATATTTATTATTTTCATTGTACTAACGCCAATCCTCGTTTCTAATTTATTGAAAGAAAAACTGTTAATTTGTTTTGACTGTAACTAATAGTAAACAGTTAAAACTGTGCCAATACTTTTTTGACCCTAAAATTTACTCTTTATGTTTACTTTCAACTTATCCTTTGAATTCATTTCTTCTAAAATATAATTCTCTAAGACCACATTGTTATATAAATATTTTTTCTGGAAAAAAACCTGATCCTATGAGTCTGCCAATACTTTTTTGATGAACTGTAGCTTCCAATCCTTATTTTCCCCATTTAGTTAGCAATCAGTTTTCTTCATTAATTAATTTTTAGATTTAACCATTTTTTACATTAGTTTCCAATTTGAAATGGTAGGTTATTTCAAATTAAAAAAAAAAATTAAAGGTCCTTTGAAAAAGAAATTTTGAAAATTAGGCATTTAACCCTGTTAGAGAACATCATTGATAATAAGGCCTATATAATGTCAAACATCGCTTAATTTTACACTGATATAATGAATTTAATCAAAATCGTGTGAGCCGTTTTTGAGAAAATTGTAAACATGTGTAAAGTCGAAAATATATAATTTCACTTCTGGTTAGGCGATTTTGGCGAAAAAGTTGTTGTAACCTCCCCCTCCCCACCCAGTCATGTTCAGACCTCAAATATGCAATTTACGTTCCGTACCTCTTTTCGTTTTTGAGCTAGACTGTTCACACAGAGAGTACATTTTGTGGGACTTTGTTATTTGAACTCGGAGGACCTCAAAACATGTATTTCCATCGAAAACTCAGTTTCAAAAATTTTCACGATCACAATACTTTGTCTTACTATATATCGGTAAGGGAGAGTAAAAAGTAAATTATCCGTTACCAATTTTATGGCAAATGAAAAATTTTATCATATTTTTATTTTTAACGAAAGAAACAAAAAATGTTATAATTGACTTAAATAATTAGGATTTAATAAAATTTGGCTAAAATCTTAGATAATACATAATTTTCAAGTAATTTAGAAAATATTATTTCCCATAAACATATAAATATTTGGGAAAGTTCTTAAATTAATGTAATTAATGAATTAATGTAATTCAAAGCTTCATTTATTCCTCAATTGAATCGTCGATGGCTCAGCGGTTCCATAGTTATTTGGAACCACTTCATGAAACTTCAGTGTTGTTATATTTCAATTTACTTCAAATATCTATATGTTTATTTTCTGTCTATATGGACAAGTTCGTAAACTCTCGCGCTTAACTCATAGACATCATTTAGGAAGCTCATCGCTGAATTTAGGAACTTGCCCCTATATCTGCTTTGAAATACATTTCATTAGGTGAGTAATTCGTAAAACGTTTACAAATTTTTTATGTGTTTACTAACTTGTCAGGAGTGTTAACCTTCCGCTGGAACCCATCAGGTTGTTCCTAAACTGAGCATAAATCGCTGGCCATTGCTACTATATTTAAATAATTAATGGAATCCGTCGATAAATTTAGAGTTATGTTTAGGAACGTACTCTTTTTGTTATCAAGTAATTTAATGTTCCTACTCAGTTTTATCATGTTTAAGCTCTACAAATACTTTTGTTTTACTATTGCTAATAAATGGTTTAAGATCTTTTTTAAATCGAAAAAATGATTTTTACTATCTATTTCTCGGTAAATTAGGATCTTCAAATATCGGGTCATAGTCATCAAATTAGTCTAGTCTAATGGTAGTTGGATGTGAAAAAAATCAAAAATAGGCGGTTTTTCTCCAGTGTTTTTTTTTTTTTTTGGAAGGGGGAGGATGCTGAATCTAAATTTGAAGTTCCCAAAGGAAAGTAATTTTAACTTTGTATAGAATAATGATTTCGAGAATCATGATAAAAAGAAGTGCTAATATTTCGCTGTTTTTTGCATATATCTCGGAACGCAATGAAAAATTTCGTTTGTGAACTTCAAATCCAAATATATCTTATCTTTTCAAGAAACATAAAAAACCTAAGAGGAACCGACTATTTGAATTTTTTCTACATCCAACTACCATTCGGCAGGAATAATTTGAAGTACTGGCGGATCCAGGATTTAATTTTTTTTTGGGGGGGGACTTCAGCCCGAAAGCTTTTTTTTTTCATAAAAATAACGATAATTACTTCGGATAAAAAGAAAGAAACTAACTACCTATATGAAATGGTGTTTAAGTGATTCCTAAAGCCCTTTTAAATGTAATTACACGAACAATAATACTTGTAGAGATAACTTTTAATATTTTTTTAAATAAAACATGGTTATATTTTAAAAAATCCCATTTTGGGGGGATAGGGGTTTCAGCCCGAAAGCCCTCTCTCCTCCACTCCCCCCCCCCCCGTAGATCCGCCTGTGATTTGAAGACGCCGCCAGTTTTCAAAACACAACCTTGTACATTGTCAGTCAATGTCAAGATGAATTCGTTTTTAGGGATATATTTCGTCGACGTCCGGCTCCCGGTTGTATCAGCAAATTAAGGATCTTCAGAAGAGACCTGATGCTGCTCGCAAATTAACTAACTCGTACAACAGTAAAGATAGGATATTGCGGAGCTCAATATATATGAAATGATAAAGGAGGGGTTGGTTATTATTTAACTATATAATTATTATTCCCGTGGGGAAGTTACTTTTGGTTAAAAGTAATAATGCAGCAAGCATGTGCTAACTATAAACTTTTGGAACAAATGGGGACCCTTCCAGAGAGGATGTCAGTAGGCCTGGTCAGTCGGCAGGACGTAATTTATTACTAACCGATGTGGTGTGGTCAGTCGTCTCAAGTTGAAGACTTCCAACTTTGTAATAATACGTAACAAATAAAATGAATATATGTCACTAATGAAGTTTTTTTGCCAACCTCACTGTAATTTTATCTCATAAATATACCTCTGATTTTTTACAAGCATCACATAAAATATTTAGGTACGGAGTCCGAGTAGAACCCACTAAGGTTAAGGGTTAGAAATGTAAATTACATAATTTATATTTTGTGTTAACTATAGTTGGTGGAATATCTTTCTTAACTAAATATTATCGTATCAAAATTACTTTTAGTTGAGTAATTATGAAGACGTACTTTAATGTAAACCATTAATTTTCTGTTAAGGGACCTACAGAAGCCGAAAGGAAGATTGAAGAACTGACACGTCAGTTGGAAGAACAGATGGAGAAACAAGAAGAAGAAGGCGAATATTTCGGTAAGCTTCAACTTCTATTTTTGAATTAATCGCGATTTATAATTATAAATGTATTTCCTTGAAATAGTCTAGATTTATAGAATGTGTTACGGTCTTAGTTGATTTGGAAAAATCGTTTCCGCAACAAACTTGCCGGATACTCAGTGGAGACGGCAGGGTTCGCAAAAAAAAAAAAAAAAATTAAGAATCTAACGATTGCCACGCTATTTCATTTGTTGAATTTGGAAAATAGCGAAAACCAAAAAAATATCTGGTGTGTCCACTCACACGATTTTCCTACCTATTCCTACCTTCTGAAACGATTTTATATCTTTATATACGTTCATGAAGAAATACAAAAGTATTGAACTAAATTTATTTTCCTGAAAAATTGAACAAAAGATTTGAGTACGATTTATTTGATAAACTAAAGCAATGAAACCGGCTTAAGGTAGATCAGTGTAAAAATTTCAATACTCACTAATATTGCTAATCAAAAACTATTTGCCATAGTTTAGTATTGTCAAACAATAATTTCTGTTAAAAGTAGAGGAAATAGTGAAGATTGTGTGATGCGGGCAACAGTAAACTCGTAATCTTTCATTAGAAATTGAATAGCCGTAACTTCGTTAATATTTGTCCAAAACTCAGGGGGCTGTGAAACGTATAGATCCTTCGAAAACCACATGTCGAAAATTTTACCCGATTGCAATACTTTCCTTTCCTAGTATTGGTAGGAAAGTGATAAGTTAAAAAAATGTGTAAAAAATAGAATAAGCTGTATCATCGCTAATACTGGTTCGATTCCGATATTTTTTTTGTTTTGTTGGTAATTTAATTACCTTTCAAAAGTTTTATTATAAATTTTATCGTATAATATATACTTAGGGAGCATAACATTTTTCTTTTCTTTATAACTTTTTTTTCTGTATTTTTTCGGGAGTTTAGTCTATATACGAAAATTGGAAGGACAATGATTAGAACATCATAGACAAGTTTCATCAAAATCGTTGGAGCCGTTTTCGCGCTACAGTCTATAGAAAAACGTGTTTTCCATTTATTGCGCGCAAGCTATTGCGCATGGAGCAACGAATTTCTGTCACAGGCATCAGTAGTCAAAACCATACAAAATAAAAAAAGAAGCAACAAAATCGGTTCAGTAGTTCCCGCGAAAATCTTGGCACAGACAGACAGACGGACCAATGGCTAAAAATGTGTTTTTCGGACTCAGGGGGCTGTGAAACGTATAGATCCGTCGAAAATCACATGTCGGAAATTCGACCCGATTAAATTAATTTTAAAAAAGTATTAGGACGCGGAGTGAGCCACGAACTCGGAACCTTTGGGTTTAAAAACATATGTTAATTAACCTCATAACCTATCGAACCTTCTTACTTGGTTAATAATGACTTTCCATAATCCCTTGAATAGGGTTTTACAGTTCCTTGTTAAACCTAAAAAAAAAAACAATATAATATATACATAAAACGTGAAAACAAACTAAAGAAAAAGAAGAAAATAAAACTGGCTATTATGAATACTAATGATGAATTTACTTATTTCTATTGATTTAAATAACTGTTAAAGGAAATTAAAATTATGAACAAGAAATTAGATTTATAAGAAAACACAATTAACTTTAATTATCAAAGAAAAGATTACAAAATTATTATAGAACTAAACATTAACTTACGACTATACAATAAACCAATTACCAATATTTGGGGAAAAAATAGATAGGAAAAAAAACTTATATATACATATTTACAATATCCCACTGGTTGAACTTTGTCCAATTGGCACATTGGGTTATCTGAAGAAGCGGGAACTTATTCGAACTAGCGTCGTCAGGGTCTCCCCAATTTATCTCCTCAAGCTGTGAAAATGTTCATTCACCAACTAGTAAGATCAAGCGGCACTCGTCGCTGATAATCACAGGTTCATGGACAGGGAAAGAAAATCCGGTGTACACCGTAAAACTAAAGTATTTCACATACACAAATCCTTAAGGTGCCTCTACACTCGCGAGGTTCCGCCATCTCTCTCTAAACTGTCTTTTGTTTTTCCTTCCAATCAGCTGTTGGTTATTGAAATCCGACATAAAATGAATACTTAAAACTAAGACTTATTATAAACTAATACTTATTATTAAAACTAATACTAAATACTTAATTTTATATTTAACCCTCTTTGAGTTAATAATAAAACTAACAACTATTTTACGAACTAATTTTATTTTTGTATTTTATTTTTCGTCAAAAAGGTATAGAAATGGTCTTTTATTTACGGCAAATATTGGAGGAAAAAAAAATAGTGTACAACGGTGCTGTACACCAGCTTTATATCTATTTCAAAAAGGCTTATGATTCTATTGACAGAAACTGCAAAATATTCTAATTGAACAGGATATCCTCAATCAATCAAAGAACTCTTGGACCGCAATTTCAACTTCCGTAAAATTATCAAATTTTTTTCCTGGAAGAAAATGGGCCATGGATCTAAATAAGTAATAATCATATTGTGCGAGGTCTGGGCTATATGGTGGATGAGGCAGGAGTCTCATATCCGAAGCGTTTTTCAATAAATTGTCACAAATTTCTAACCCCATAGCTGATAGCCGAGGAGTAAGTTCGTGAGGGACCAGTCCACTGTCCCCCACCTACTGCTTTCCAGCTTCCCAATGAGGAGTAGATGGCGACTAACAGAATCTTTCGACACACCACACTCCCTGGCAGGTTCGCAAGTACTCGTGGAGTGATTTGACTCAACAGCTTTCTGCAGAATCTCATCAATATCCATTAACTTCTTCCTTTACAACGTCGTATCTCTACTGGTAAATTTTTCAAACCAACGCCGCGCAGTGTGCTGTTCAAGGACACCTTCCCCTTCATATTTAATAATTTCACTAGTTGCTTTAGCGGCTGTGAATTTTTTTTTCCGGGAATGTCTTAAAAATTATGAGAATTTCGTATGTCACTCATGTTTCTTCTTTGAAAATCATAAAACATAGCTTTTTTTGAAGAAGTCGAATGGGCTTAAACAAGCTTAGAGAATGCTCTAAAGGGATTAAGTGTTCGCTAGTATTGAATAGGATTAAAATATTTATAGTCCTTTGAAATCTTGAATTTGATGAAACGGTCATTACTTTATGTATATACCCTATTAGTTAGGATGTCTATGTCCGAAACATTCAATAAAGTTAAAATCGGTAATTATTTATCCTGGAAATTCGAGGTTCGTTTGGGCTTGAAACAAGGTAATTCCCTTTCACCTTCCTACTTAATTAGGCATTAGAACATACCATTAGAGTGTTGTGTTTTTTTTACATACCGTAAAAGCTTTAAATGTGGGTGGAATAATATCCTTGCTTGGGTTTGCTGATGATCTGGTACTGTTAAGGAAGATATGGAAACGATAAAACTAAATAAAACGTTGATGAACGCCGGTAAACATCTGGGGCTCGAAATAAATATGGATAAGACAAAGTATATGGTTGGCAGCGAAAATTGTGACAATTTCATTGTTGTAGATGTTGTAGTGCTATAGGGGAAGTTAAGACTAGACAGGAGTGCCCATCACCCTCAAAGTCGATGGCGCAAGAACCTGTCCCACCAAGATATTTTATTGCTTACCTTTTCTTAAAAACAGAGCAAGCGAAGGTAGAATTAGAAAAATCGTAGATTATATACAATTATACTTGCTGCGGCCTGTTCCATATTTTCCACTTGTTCCTTAGTATGAAAATTTTTATTGCTAAAATTCAAAAATAAAAATAACCCATCGAAATGTGCCCCTCTCCCCTGAAAAGTTCAAAAATCCTCCAAAATATGTTCTCCTCAAAAACTTCAATGGCGTAAGTTGCGCTATTAAACTCCCTTCTGAATGCCCCTGAAGCTATGTAATGCTTACTATTTGTCATTTGCGATACTACTTGACTCGCGGTTGTTGTCTCGAAACTTAAAAATTAGAATTTACAAAACCATTTTCCTTCCTACGGTTCTTTATGGATCCGAAACGTGACCGCTTACATTAAGGGTTGAACGAAGTCTTAAAGTTTTTGAAAATAAAGTATTGCGCAGAATATTCGGACTGAAGAAGGACGAGTCAACCGAAGAATTAGGCACAACGCAAACTGTACCCCGTTAATATAATTGAGATGATAAGTTGAGGCGAATAAAATGGGCATGTAAAATCACTGGACCTAGTAATGAAAGGATTTCTAAACAGTTAATAGCGCCGTGCCGACTGGGAAGCGTCCGAGGACGAAACGAAGGCGGGAAGATTGCATTAAGTATGATCTGGCGGGGTTGGGTTTAGACTTATGAGTTATTTAGATACAAATTTCTTTTCCTTCATAACTTTTTTCCTGGAATTTCGGGGGTTGTCTCTATGATTCATCTTTTATTTCATACCTCATTCATCAAAATCCATCGCTTCTGAGAGCCGGGAAAGAGATCTACACTGCGAAATACTGCCTTACTCTGTATAAAGATTATTCATTAATATATATATATTTATCCTAGTGCTCCATTATATATCTGTTCTAATTTAAAAATGGTGTGCTACCCAGGTATGTGAATAGCTCCCAAGCTTCATATAGAAGGCCCTGTTGATTTTGATGAACCAGCCTTAAATGTTTGACCCTCTGGAAGATGTATAAGTAAAGTACTTAAATCTGGAGTATGCCTAGAGGCTACCAGTTACTCCGGAGTTCAAGAGTAGGTCCTTTGATGGGGTGGTTCGCGTTTCTGAAGAAATGGGGTCAACCGATCCCTGGGGCAGTCCGGACCGCGCATACTCTCCGTGCTTCTTTATATCTAAATAATTTTAAAATTTATTTATTTATAAACGCATTTTAATAAATAATAATAATAAACAAAAATTATATCAGTAGTTGATAAGGGTTTTCTGGGCGTAATCATTATATAACCATTGGTTGATAATAATATACTCCATTTCCTTCCTTTTCGGCATCTCTATTGCTTTGAATTGTTATTTAAGTTATGCATTTAGCCCTCGGTTCATCATAGGAAATAATAGAACATTTAAAAAAAAAAAATTATCAATGATAAGGAGTATTGGTCTTTTTATATGGTTTACTAGTTCTCAAACTAAGCGCTGATGCCATCACTGGAATCCCCACATATTTTATTACAGTAAGGCTCGAAATCGGTTTTGTACCAAATATAAACTCCTCTCATGCTCAAATACCATGAATCGAGTACCGTAGGATTCAGAATTTCACGGGGGATTAGCGAAACGGATTCTCCACTTTTGTTTTTCTTTCTAAAATAAATAAAGTCGATACAAACATTTTGTTAGGCTTCAATACTGGAACTGTGGTAGGTGTAGATCGTAGCCCTCCCTCGGAGCTATCGGATCCTTCGTTCTTATGCCCAAAAACGTACTATTTTCGAGATAACGCAAGGCTTAAGGTTCGCATCCACACAACCTTACATTAATTGTAGTACTGTCATTGAATACATGTCTCACTTCGTCGACTTGAGGCCTGTGTGATCGAGAGAAGAGGAGTTTATATTATTTATCGATGATGTTTTTGATCGGCAAGCCATATCATCGTGAATTCTTCACCAAATCTCAAGATTGAGCAACCAATTTCGATGGCATCCTTCTCCTTCAGACGGGCAAAATAGTCCAATCACTCCGAAAATTCAGGCAAACAAGTTATGAAAGAAAACAAACTTTATTTGCGGATAACTAAAAAATTACACACTGTTCCCTTGGTTATGCCCATGATTATGTAAAAGATTACTAAATTCCCTGCAAAAGGAAAAAAAAATTATCGAAATCGGACATTTTTTATCAAAGATACAGCTTATTGAAATTAGTAAACATGTTGGTTCCAAACATTAATGAAGATTAAAATTAATTTTTGTTTCCTTTGTCGATTATATTTATCGTTAAAGTAATAATTGATTTCCTTATGTTTCGAGACGTTGCATTATTTTATTTTCTTATTAATTTGGCATTTGATAACAATGTGCTGTGCGAATTTTTCGCACAGGCCTACTAGTTCATCAATAATAGGCTAAAATAAATTTTCCTCATAAACTTCGTATTATTTTTTAAAATTTCTAATAAGTGGCGGACACTTCAAGCCCGCCGCCTTTGGACCAATGCCCGGGTTCCCCTGCTCTGAGGCCGCCACTGCTCACCATGGAACTAGACGAAGCAATGAAGAAAGTAGCTAAGTGGTATCATCAATATGCCTTCAAAACAATGAAACCTCATACCAACTCTAAAAAGAGCATGGCTGGAAAAAAGCTACAATGTCGCCGAATCCAGATTGTGAGATATATAATTGATTTCATTAGTTGGAAAATTTAACACGAGACAAAAAAAGAGCTCTAGTTTCATCTTTTCAAATCAACGAATCTCCAAAATCGCAAGAATCTCAGAAACGAAGTGTTGTACACATCAGCAAGTTACCTCGAACTTACCAAGCATTCGTGAATCAAACCATGTCCATATGAAGTTGACTTGGTTAAAAACAAAACTTTCATAGACTAACGGTGGCCTCTCGTTGGAGCTTGAGAATAGACTGAAGAGAATCATGAACTGTTTTTTAAGATTCGTCTTCGGCACTTCGAGATGGTCTCATGTGTCCCACCTATATGCCGAGTGTGGCTCTTCCCATCTTCCCGCCGCCTATACTTCCTTGGAAATTTCTTATACCATACGATCAACTCCCAGCACCCTTCCTATATCTGTTGTCTCCTCCAGCCTAAACCTTTAGTCCACTCAATAAAAACGAGATCTCGTGATTCTGACCTCTATATTCCATTCCACAGGACAAAAACCTATGAACGTTCCTTCTTTGCCCGCTCCGTCGCCTACTGGAATTCTTTGCAACATAACATCCGTCATGCCTCTTCCCTGTCAACTTTCAAATACCTCCTTTTCCCATATCTCCTTACATCCCAAACAGAAGATATACTACCATAAATTTCATTTTATGAACTGAAGTTGCGTGAAGTAAATGGTGGTGCCTACTATTTAAGTTTTAACATAAACAGCAATGATCTTTGTCACCTAGTTTGACTATTATTTTTACTATTTATTTGTTTTTCTCTTCTCCTCAGGTTGTGCTTTTTCTTTCGGGTATATATGTTTATATTTTATAATTTTTGTCGCTCTGTGTGCCAATATGAGAATGTACGTATAAATAGTTCCTTTTTTTTTTCCATTACACCACAAGTAATCCTAAGATTTTATTTTATCTTAGTGTCTGCATATTATTATATAAGTCACTGTAGATATTATTACATTTTGTATTAAGTTAGTTTTCTATTAGATAGCCTACAGGTTACATACTTTTTAAATAATCTATATAATATTAATTTTTTTATGAGTTAGTTTTTGGCCAGATTGGTATTTTACTTTGTATTAATTTAGCATTGTTATTCTAAAGGGACTTAGACCCAGAATAAAGTTTAATTTTCTATTCTATTCTACTCCAAAGTGGGCCGAATGCATCAGCTGCCCCTCCTCTCACCCCCCTGCTACAGTATGAGAGAAAAAAGTGAATAACCCCTGTGATGAAATACTCGCTTTCCATTCAAATGCCTTAGAAATTTTCATTTGAAATATTTCTTTAAGACAAATTAAACATGAGGTGGTAATTGTTGGTACGATATATTTGAAAAGATCTTGTTGGCACTAGGCAGACGAGAGATGCCCCGATAATTACTGCTATCCAATAGATCTCATTTCTTGTAAATATGGCATACAACCGTCTTATTATAAAAGTCGAAATCCTTTCCTCAGTCCTGAAGATTGTGTAAAACATAAAGTAGCTGATCTCCCTTTTCAGCGGATTTAGCTGACAATTCCTCTACGTCCGCGGGCTCGAGTTCGTCTTCAGGAGTTCGACTAAGATGAACTTCTTCTTGTTGAGTTTCCTGTGCATGATTTCCATTAGGCAGTTGATCAAAGCAGCTTTCCATCCACATCTTTATATGCTGAGATTTGAGGCTTGGGCGGTTTTTGGCCACTGTTGGTTAAATTTATGGTATTATTTACTACGTCTTAATGTTTCTATTAAGTTCTTCTTTTTTTTTTTTTTTTTTTTTTTTTTTTTTTTTTTTTTTTTTTTTTTTTTATCTGCGCTCTCTGTAAATGTCATCTGACACTCGAGTACGTATTTTCTGAAACATGGATTTGTATACTTCATTCTTCAAAGGGATAGCCTGGATACAATCGTCGTAAAACCAGGAGATCTCTTCTTTTTCTGGTTGGTACCAATAACTTTCTCTGATGTTTCATGGAAAGATCTCTCTGGTTAAACACACACTATTAACATTGCTATCTTCTTGGGGGCGTATCAGAGAGCTTTTCGTTAATTTTATCTATATATGCTTCACAAACATCAAGGTCTCTGGACTTTTGTATATCAAATCTCTTTCTGCTGTCTTGTTCTGGTCAAATGGATCGTGGCTCTCACTTTGGCCATTGTTAGAAAATGATCTGTGTCCATTTTAGCTCCTGACATCGAGAAGATTTGATCTATGCCTCGCATTTATCAGAAAGTGATCTATCTGGTTCACTTCCATCGGAGGAAATCCTCATACTTAGATGAACCGATTTGTGAGAACATTAGCTGCTACCATCTACAATGTTTTGTGATGTGCAGAAGTTAACAAGTCTCTGACCGTTGTGTGGCGTGGCGGTGCACAGTAGAAGTTATGAGATAAGATAATTACAAGTTCGCGTCCCTGTGCCGGGGGCGCTTTTCACTTTGGCATTAATTCCCCACCCTCATGCCCTGACCCAGGAAAACCCCATATAGCCTAAAAGACGAGAAAGGAATGGACAAAAAAACAAAAAAAAAGAATGAAAAAGTAATTAACTCACCCGGTGCTTTTATTATTACCAATTTAATTGAAAAATGAATTGTATTAAACAATTAATTTTGATTTATTAACATGGTGACTGACAATCTAGTTATTGGGACGGCTTCTCATCCAATTAGTTACCGTGATCGACGGAGATTAGTTTTTATTACCTGTTGAAAGCACCTCAGCCCACTCGGCTCATAAAGTGAGTAATAAGTATAAATCAAAATTAATTGTTTAATACAATTCATTTTTCAATTAAATTGGTAATAATAAAAGCACAGGGTGAGTAATTACTTTTTCGTTCTTTTTTTTTTTTTTTGTTTTTTTTTGTCCATTCCTTCCTCGTCTTTTAGGCTATATGGGGTTTTCCTGGGTCAGGGCATGAGGGTGGGGAATTAATGCCAAAGTTAAAAGCTCCCCCGGCACAGGGACGCGAACTTGTAATTATCTTATCTCATAACTTCAACTGTTCACCGCCACGCCACACAACGGCCAGAGACTTGTTACCTTCTGCACATCACAGAACATTGTAGATGGTAGCAGCTAATGTTCTCACAAATCGGTTCATCTAAGTATGAGGATTTCTCCCGATGGAAACACAGTGAACCAGATAGATCACTTTCTGATAAATGCGAGGCATAGATCAAATCTTCTCGATCTCAGGAGCTAAAATGGACTCAGATCATTTTCTAACAATGGCCAAAGTAAGAGCCACGATCCATTTAATTAGAACAAGACAGCAGAAAGTGATTTGATATACAAAAGTCCAGAGACCTTGAAGTTTGTGAAGCATATATAGATAAAATTAACGAAAAGCTCTCTGATACTCCCCCTAGAAGATAGCAATGTTAATAGTGTGTGTTTAACCAGAGAGATCTATCCATGAAACATCAGAGAAAGTTATTGGTACAACCAGAAAAAGAAGAGATCCCCTGGTTTTACGACGACTGTCTTCTTCAAAATAAACACCGATTCCTTAATAATCGTTCAACACCAAACGATACCTCTTTTGGAAACTAGCTTTAGCTTAACGTAAACTAATCATTTGATGTTTTTAATTTTCCTGGGGAAGGGGAATAACTATATATATATATATATATATATATATATATATATATATAGGTGAATTTAACATTAACACACCAAAGTTTTAGTTCACTGCACAATAGTGTAATTGGAATACTTTTATTTCAAGATTTTTTTTTCGCCTCTGAACCACTGTGAGGGGTCGCTAGACTCGAGAATATTAAAGATTACGCTTTCACCCGTTCGGCCATCACGACCTTATATCCAAATTGAAACCCCACAAAAATATATTTTTCTCCAAAAATTTAAAACCCCGTTGAAATATGCTGTCCTAAAAAATCCTCATTCCTTAACATCATGCCTCCTCAAAATTTTTGAATACCCTTTTGGGAATCGCTGCCTCCGTCCTGGAGGGAAGATTGAAGCATGAGTAAGTACGGTAGAGCCAATAATTTTGGGTTTACATGTTGTCGAAAACGTTTTTGATAAAAATCGGTGGAATCGGTTTTTCTATCTAAGGAAGTGAATATTTTTTTAATTATTATTTATGTACTTCTCTCCTCCCCCCCTCCAATCAAATACAGATCCGTAGGTGACACAAGGACTCAGCCCACCACTGCATGCCCAGTCGGATATAGGAGGCGCTGGCCGCAGCCCAGTCGGTTATTATTAACTGATGGCTGCCCACCTCCTTGTACCAATACGATCTTGTGAGTATTCACTTGTGTTTTCTCAAAGTCTTCCATATTTTTATTTATTAGCTCCTTTATAAGAGGCTAATTTATGGAGTCCTGTTTGTAAATAATGCATTACCTATAGCAATTTCCTGAACAAATCACAGGAATAATGGTACAAATATTTCAAATATTGTTGATGATTTGAACTGTTTGATATTAGTCTCTTCCATTTAAGTGTTATGTATTCCTGATGTGTGCATCGAGTGGATATCGGAATCTACACTATACAGGGTGCCTCAGTTCTTAATGGCGAAACTCTCTGGTGTCATTCTAGACAAAATGTCCAACAAAAAAGTTCATTTGATGCATGGGCCAATTCCGAATGGAAAAGGAGTTAAGACCAATTTTGATTTTTTTAAAGGTAATCACTGGTTTTTATTGAATTAGATGGAATTGCTCAAAAACAGTTCAAGATAATTAAATTCTAACTACACCATCTTAAAGTGGACAAAAAGTTCTTCGAAAAAACTTTGATTAAATTTACTAAGGACAATGATAAAAGGTACCTTTGAGGAGGTCTAATAACGCAAAGTCCCTACCGTTATGGTGAATTATTTCACTAATTGGGATTACAGAGATGTACTGCTCGGGTATGGATACTGTAACTGCAGTAGTACAACTTCTGTATTAGTAAATTTAATCACTGTCCACTCAAAGTCAATTTTGTCTTCTTTACGGTGGTGTACTTAGAATTTAATTATTTTTTTACGTTTTTTGAGAAACTCCTTCTAATTCAATAAAAAACATGATCACCAAAAAAAACAAAACTGGTGTTAACTCATTTTCCGATCGAAATCGGCCGGTACATTAAATAAACTTTTTTGTTGAAAATTTTTTCTAGAATCTTCCTCTAGAGTTTCACTATTAAGAACTGAGCCACACTGTGTACAGAGTATATAGTGTATACCACTAGTGGATGTGGATCTAGGATTTAATTTTGTTGGGGGAGGGGGCTTCAGCCCGAAAGCTTTTGCTTTCATATATATAACGATAATTAATTTGGAAAAACAAAAATTAACTACATACGTAGTTATGACATGGTGTTTAAGTGATTCTTGAAATTCTATTAAAATTAATTAACAATAACACTTGAAGAGACAGCTTTTAATATCTTTTTCTATAAAACCTGGTTATATTTTACCCCGTAGTACGAAACTGATATTAAGTATTTGAGGTTTGTATATGGGCCGGATGTGACAGCAACTTTTTTGTTAAAATCGGCTAACCAAAGTGCCACTTTATATGAACGCTGAAACACATTTTTACAAGTTTCTCAAAAACGGCTCTAACGATTTTGATTAAGCTTGGTGTATCATTGTATAATTAAGTGGCCTTTAATATCATTTAAGTCATATCCTCATTGATGTCACTTTACAGGGCTTAAATGCCCAGTGTTCATATATGCCTTCCTCTAAAGTACCTTTAATATGGTTTATTTTAAAAAGTTAATCATTTCACATTATTCAGAATAATAAAAAAATGCTACATATAACTTTTGAAAGAATTTGATTAGTTAATAAAGGAGAAAAAAAAATAAAAGAAGCAGGAAAACCTGCGTTGCTATAGACTGTAGCGCCTAAACGAATGTATGGATTTCAATGAAACTTCGCTAAAGTCATTTTCTCGACACCCTTTAAATTTATCTATATAACATACTTCAACGAAAAGAAGCTGGAAAAAAAGTTACGAGGGATAGTAAAATTAAATTCCGAATAACTCAAAAAGTATACCCTTTTTTGTCGATATTGTAAAACAAAAAAAAATCGTTAAAATCGGACAATTAGGAGGAAAGATATGGTCTCTAGTTTTTTTCCCTGAAGAGGTGAAAATTTGGATAAATTTAAAATATATTTTTTTAATTGTTGAGACTAAAAAAACCTTTTTTCTACAGATATTTTAAAAAGTATCTTTCCTAAGAACACCTCTCAAAAGATATAAGTACCTAAATTTATACCTTTATTCTCAATTCTATATTTCAACACTGCAATCACCACCTCTGGAATCAACTTACTCATTGTCTGCATAGATAACTTTTTCAACTAAAAATATCACTAAAATGACATCACTCAAATGTTGAAATTGGAGTTACCATTCTGTGGTTTATAAAAGCAAAGAAGGCTGTGTGGTTTGCCTGGGATGTATACATACCATAGCACCTAAGAGTCATTCTGCAAGAATTACGATTAATCTAAAAAATAAAAAAAATCTGATGTGTCCACTCACACGACTTTTCTACCTATTTCAGAAAAGTATGATATAGTTTACCATAGAATATATACTTAGAGAGTTAGGCCCCAAAACGTATCTATTATCTTCCTGTATTTTCTCGGGAATTTAGTCCATATACGAAAATTGAAGGGACAATCATTAGAACATTATAGGAAAGTTTCATCAAAATCGTTAGAGCCGTTTTCGCGCTCTAGAGAAAAACATGTTTTTCATTTATTGCGTATGGAACATCCGATTTGTGTACAGGCATCAGTAGTTGAAATCATACAAAATAAAAAACGAAGCAACAAAATCGGTTATTCAGTTCTTCAGAAAATATTGGCACAGACAGACAAGGGAGTTTGTACAAGGGGCTTTGAAACGTATAGATCCGTCGAAAACCGCATGTCGGAAATTTGACCCGATCACAATATTTTTCTTACCTACTATAAGTAGGAAAGTAAAAAAAAAAAAAAAATAAGGAACATATTTGGGTTTTAAAACGAAAGTTGGATAGTTCCTGTAAAACTATACCAAGTCTTGATGTCTGGTTCGAAATCTTTAAAAGACACTTAATTCTATCTCGATTCGGTGACTTTATAACCATTAGAGTTTTTAAACCTCCAAGTTTTTTCAGTCATTTTTAGTAAAGTAGTTATAGGAATTTAATGATTGGAATTAGAAATCGTTATACTTCTTAAAAAAAATTTCCTTTCGGTTGATTAAAATACATCGCTGTTAAGCCGAAAAAGAGATGTATACTACCTATTGTAATGTAATAATAATAATATTCTACCTATATAATATACTATGTAATATCTATCTATATAATATACTATGTAATATCTACCTATATAATATACTACCTATTGTACGTATTGTAAATTCCGATACCCAATAGGTGCATACATCAGGAATACATAAAACTTAAATAGCCTACAAAAAATATATGGAGTGTCTCTTAATTTGAGGAAAATATTTATAGGAGGGACAGTATACCTCAAGAGCTTTATAACAGTTAATATTAACAATGCACCGATGTTTCACTGAAAAGCAGGATATTCAAGTTATGTTTTTTAAGTACGTCACATTTTTTGTAAAATAGGAAGCATTAACGATAAAACTATTAACTTTAAGTAATTAAAAAATTCTTCACAGTATAATTACTTTTAAAGTAGAGTTTTTCATTGTTTTTAACCATTTAAAGAGTACTTTTGAACGGCTAAACTAAGCAAACACTCTCCAACTGTACTTCAGATATTCCACTCTTAGAAAAACTTTTTCTTTAAGTTCATATAAATTAAGTTGAGATTTATTACTCAAAAATTTGAGACTCACCTCACGTTATGTAAAAAAATCTGGTGCGCGCAACACACAACTTTCACTTACCGATCTACTATGAATAGAAAATATTTTCTTGCAATGCTGGGCTATTATAAAATTGTTTGAAGTGCATTTTAAACGGAGCTAAAGCTTAAAGTTTACAGATAAAAAGTCATTAAGACCATTATAATTACAAAATGTCTATTTAATACATCGACGACAGGCAATAAAAATCGACTCACTCCATCTGCTTTTATAAACCACACAACTTTCTTTGCTTTTATAAATCACAGAATGGCTAACTCCAATTTCAACATTTTTGAGTAATGTCATTTTAGTGATATTTTTAGTTGAAAAAGTTATCTATGCTGACAGTGAGTAAGTTGATTCCGGAGGTGGTGATTGCAGTGTTGAAATATAGAACTGAGAATAAAGGTATAAATTTAGGTACTAATTTCTTATGAAAGATGTTATTAGGAAAGATACTTTATTAAATATCTATAGGAAAAAGCTTTTTTTTAGTCTCAACAATTAAATAAGTATATTTTAAATTTATCCAAATTTTCGCCTCTTCAGGGAAAAAAATACTAGAGGCCATTTCTTTCCTCCTAATTGTCCGATTTTAACGATTTTTTTTTTTTTTTTTTTTTTTTACGAAATTCCATAAGACCGTATACTTTTTGAGTTATTCGGAATTTAATTTTACCATCCCTCGTAACTTTTTTCCAGCTTCTTTTCGTTGAAGTATGTTATATAGATTAAAGGGTGTCGAGAAAATGACTAGTGAAGTTTCATTGAAATCGGTACATTCGTTTAGGCGCTACAGTCTATAGCAACGCAGTTTTTTATGCATTTTAATTTTTTTCTCCTTTATTAACTTATCAAATTCTTTCAAAAATTATATGTAGCATTTTTTTATAACTCTGAATAATGCGAAATGATTTTTTAAATAAACCATGTTAAAGGTATTTTAGAGGAAAACATATATGAACATTGGGCATTTAAGCCCTGTAAAGTGACATCAACGGGGATAAGACTTAATCAAGAAAAGAATTTAATCAAAATCGTTAGAGCCGTTTTTGAGAAAATTGTAAAAATGTGTTTCAGCGTTCATATAAAGTGACTCTTTCGGTTAGCCGATTTTAACAAAAAGTTGCTGTCACATCCTGCCCATATACAAACCTTAAGTACTTAATATCAGTTTTGTAGGACTTTTCGTTTATGAGCTAGACTGTTAACACAGTCACACAGACCACTTTGCGACACTTGGTTATTTGGACTCAGGGGACCTCCATTGAAAACTGAGATTCGAAAATTTTCACGATCGCAATACTTACCCTTACTATATATTACATATATACGTAAGTGAAAGTAAAAATTATGTGATTTTATATACTGTCCCCGTGTGTTCAGCAAAAATGTATACGATAAATTATTTCAAAGAATTTTTTTTTCTTCATGAGCTGGGAATACTTATAATAAGTATATTTATTCCTATATACTTATAATAAGTATATAGGAATAAGTATACTGGTCAACACTAAGAATTGCAGCCGCCTTCCAATCATGTACACCTTGGATAATTCGGGCGTCTGCTTCCACTCCAATCCATTGGAATGTTGGTCCGCCTATCCGCCTTGTGAAAATTTGCTCCTATAATAATTTTTCAATATACGATCTGCAGGCATCTGGCGAATGTTTCCAGTTCATCTTAATCTGCTAATCCTTATTACCTTCTATAAAGCTCCTTCAGCTCATCTTTGTAGTCGCCATTCCTGGTTAATATTGAGAATTGGACCAAATATTCTTGTTAGAACGCTACGTAGAAATCGAAGAAGGCCTGCTTCTTGGGTCCTTCAGCTTAACTCAGCTTTTTTAAAGACCAAGACCGCCTAATCGTCGCAAGACTAAGACTGGTAAAAAAAAGGAGGGTCTTGTGTATAAAAATTAAGTCAAAATAGTTCTTTTTTTTTTTCTTACGTCTCTTGACTTCAACTTTTCTCCATGATTCTTCTAGAAGCTTTTTGGAGCTGTTATGTGCGACATCAGTGATCGTTTGGTTCTCTTCTTCAAGATATCCAGGTAGCACGCAGTTCACTAACCGGACTCGATCATATTTCATTCCCTCTTCATCAGGCAGTTTCCTGGAGGATGGTTGGCAATCTTATGCAACAATCTCCACCCAGTTTTTTATGGGATAGGGGATTATCAACCCTATACCCAACCCCCAATCTGGAGGACCAGGAGCTATGGTTTAAGACAAATGGGTCGCTCACCTCCCTGTGAATCTTTGGATGGGGACGTTATCGTCAATCAATCGTTAAGGAATCAATTAATTATATTTTTATTATTGAATTCAGCGAATTGTATTTGAACACTTGATATAAAATTTGTGCACAGTCGCCTTAACTCGCTCGACAACCGCGGTCCCCAATATAGTTACTAATACTAGACGATTTTAGTTACTATATGTATAGAATTAATAAACCAATATACTTCTGTATTTAACTCTTCCAGTTTTTCATTTGGGGTTCTGTTAGGTTTATCCAGTCTGAAAAATGACAGTAATATCTCTACAGTGTGCAGTGGTAACATTTTTAGAAAGTTATTAAGTTTCCGTAGTTATCATGTGATTAAAAAGTTTTTCGTATGGTTGATGTTGTCTCCTCTGCATTGTAGCGCGGAATGTACTGCATGGAAGTCTTTCTCGACATTCAAGAGGCGTTTGATAGAGTCTGCCATCAGGGACTTATGTACAAATTCCGTAAATTATTACCCTCTACATACTTCCTCATTATCCGTCTCTACCTTGCTGATAGATA
This sequence comes from Nezara viridula, assembly GCA_928085145.1. Lineage (NCBI taxonomy): Eukaryota > Metazoa > Arthropoda > Insecta > Hemiptera > Pentatomidae > Nezara > Nezara viridula. The sequence goes on from OV725077.1 coordinate 20,806,333, forward strand.
CTTCAAAGTAAAGCACAATAACGTCTGTTCATGCCTCTTTGCTCGGTCTGCAGACGTTCTACAAGGTAGTATCCTCGGTCCCATCCTGACACTGTCATCACCACGTACGCCGATGGTACATGTTTGCTATCTGATAATAATGGAACTTAAATTGCATCCCAACTCTCCAATCACATATCACAAGTCTCGAAGAATGGAGTAAAAATTGAGGAATAAGGATAAATTACATTAAATTCCATCAAATCATCTTTACCCTTCGTCGTAAACCTATGGCTTCCTGTCCTACAGTATCCTTCAATAATATTTCACTTATTCATGAACAAATCCGCGTGGATAAACGTCTTACTTGGAATCCGCATACTAATCCGAAACGACAAGAAACTGCTCGACGTTTCCGTCTTCTTCAACACTTACTATAGAAAAGCTTGAAATTTTCAATTAATTACAAACGACTCATCTACATAACTATAATAAGACCTACATGGACATACGAATTCTCGTATCCATTCAAAAATCCTTAATGTTCCATATGTCGTTGATTTAGCCCGAACCAGATATCTATCATTTCATGATAAACTCCAGTCCCTTCCGAATCCACTTGTTTCCAGTCTAGGCTTCTGAAAAGGAGATGACCTCGCGATCTTCTTACTTACAACTATTTAGAGAGTGCTACCGCTGGGTAGTATCTCTTGAATAAACAGACTCATGTCATTATTTCTTATCTGTGCATATTTACTGGTTGCATTTGATACAATTGTATATTTCATTAAATAAACAAAAAAATTAAAAAGTTTTTAAAAATTTCTTCCTCTATAATATCTTTAATTTTGGTTTATTTTAAATAATCAACTATCTCTCATTGTTAGCAGTAATGTAAAACAGGTAAATGTAACCTTTGAAAAATTTGATTATTACCTGAAGGAAAAAAAAAGAAAAATGTTTATTTAGATCGAAAATGAATTTTCAGATGTAATAGTCAGAAGGTGTAATATATCGTTGGAAAGTCGAGAAGTTTAGAAAAACTATATCTAACATACAAATCCATAAGGTTATGGAGAGTGACGAAAAAAATTAAATTATAATATCTGAAATATAATATTATTCAACGGAAACCACATGTTTCCAAAGAAATTAAATGAAATATCCTAACTAAATGTATACTTTTCAATCTTTTTTTTTTTAAGTTAGAAAAAGTATATACCCCCATACCAGACTGAAACGACAAGAAACCACTCGACGTTTCCGACTACTGCACCACTTACTAGACAAACACTCTAAGCTTTCAATCAATTACAAAAGACTCATGTATATGACGATAATAAGACCTATTTGGACTTACGGAATTGAGCTTTGGGGCTCCACTAAACCATCGAATTCCTCTCGTATCCAATCCTTACAATCCAAAATCCTCAACGCTCCTTACTTTGTCACAAATAAAATCATCCATAAAGACCTTAATGTTCCATATGCGAAATCCAGATACCTATCCTTCCATAACAAACTGCTTCCTCCTCGATCCCTGATAACCCTCCGAGGCCTCTGAAAAGATAGCATCGGGACCTTCTAATATAGAACTTTAATTTGAGTTCTACCAATGGGTAATCTCTTCATGTTGTACATGTCATGTTACCAATGTCACATTTACTTGTTGTATTTTCCATGTAATACAGTTGAAAAAATAAAAAAAAGTATATAAAATTCAGCGAATCAAAGCATTGTTTATTAAGAAAAAAGGACATTGTTCAAAATCTATTGCATTGTACTAATGTAAAGGAAGTGAAATATAAAAATATTTCATGGATGTATAAAAATTTTATACCTTAAATACATTTAACGTATTTTAATAACTCTAAATCCGATATTATATTTTAATGATTGGTTAATTCAACGAAATCATCATGTAACATTTTAGAAAATTAAATTAATGAATAATCTGATGAATTTTCTCTCTGCCAAATCATAACATTATCCACTTACAATTACTGTGCCAATTTTGACATATGGATGGTAGGTAACTTCATTTTAGTAATCATAATCCATAACCATAATCATTTACAGATTAAATAAACGTACTTTCAAATCTCTCAAGGCACATATAGCTAAGATACCGACGTTATGTGGTTTACAAAAGCAGATGGAGTTACGAGCTTTTTATTGCTTACCGTCGATATGATAAATAAGTTTTATGTTATTTTAATGCCCTAAATCAGTTGTTACAGGTTATGTTTAAAGTTGATTGACCTCAACATAAAATAGAGCAGTAAGTGAAAGTTTTGTGATGTGCGCACCAGATTGTTTTTCTTGTTTTTTATTATAAAAAATAACAATTTAATTTTTAAAAAACAACATAAAATGAGCGTATTAAAATGTACCATTATGTTTTAAACTATTCAAATACAAACCTTTAAATGGAGTTGCAATACTTTCGATTCAGATCATATCGTTACTACAAAGAACATTTTTGAACTGTTCTCGTAAGAACGTTTTTGTGAATTTCAACCTTGTATATTGATAAAAAACACATTAATTGGACTAAAATGGCAGAAACGCTTTTATATGAACCTTTCAGTTGACAGAAAATCTAGTAACTCCAATTTCGACATTTGTGAGTAAAGTAATTTTAGTGATATTTCTAGCTGGTAAATTTATATTATCTGTACAGACAGTAAGTTGATTCCATAATAGGTGATTGCAGTGTTGAAATATAGAACTGTGAATAAAGGTATAAGTTATCCAAATAAAAATATCACTAAAATTAATAATCCAAAATATTGAAATTGGAGTTAGTCATTCTGTCAACTGAAAGGCTTATATATCAAATTTACGTATATAGCAGTTATAAGCACACAATTTTCTGATTTCTCAAAGGGAAAATTCGTTTATGTTTTTAGTGTTTTAAGATCATGGAAAGTCACTTAATTATTTTTTGCAATAAACCATTCGTTAAGTATCATAATTTTATTTTTAAACCGATATCATTCGATGTTTGTGATATCACAACAACCCTAGTTTTGAAACACTTTGTTGCTGTTTTTGAATTCTACATTTCAGTGGGTAATTATTCTCTAATCTTTCTCTTCACGTGTTTTGTTAGCTTACAGAAGTGTCAACGTTCGGGTTAAATGCAGCAGGTCATCTTTAAACATAGCGAAAATAGCTCTCCATTCTTACTGAATTCAATTGAATTCGTCGCTGGAATTAGCCCTGTGAAACTGCCCAGTTTAGTAAAGATTGAGCGTTTATTAGTGATCGATGTTGTCCCATCTAGAGAAAGATTGAATGCTCATTAGTGATCGGCGACAAGCGTCAAACAGTGATCTAGACAGTTTATTTTTATACAAACATAAACAATGTTTGACTTGGCAAAGGCAATTGTATTCATTTTTCTACTCTATAATTATACATTAGAAGAGATGTTTATTTGCCCATTTTAAAACACACGTACCTTATTATTACATTTTAGTTGCCAATGGAAAAAGGGAGGGAGGCTTAATATGAACAATCAATAAGGAAATATAAAGAGAAAGCTTCATGGTTTTGTATTTTTATGAAAACTAGTGTCCGCCCAGTGGTCGAAATTCGACCATAGCCATTAAAAATTTGAGGAAAAGATATAATTAAATAAAAAATAAAGTAAATAAATAAAGAGTAAATCACGAATCAAAAATCCTCATTTATTAATACAAAGAAAATTTCAGTTTCAATTAAAAATCGAGCGCAAGTCATTTAAAATTATTTGTAAGTAATACAAAATATACACTCATTCAAAAATATTTAATTTTAATTTTAATTTATGTGTGTTATAACAATAAATTAATGTTATGATTAAGCAAGTAAAAAGTAATTTAATTTAGCAATTTAAATTCACATTAAATCCATTTTTATTCAAACCTTCTATGTAAATAATGTTTTATTTGAATGTTCTGTTATTGTTTAGTGCATAGGCCCAATTTAAATTTTTAAATTGAAATATAAATTTCAATATTTTAAATGAACTTGCTCTAATTGCTACCACATATAATTGTCCATGCGAAATTACTGGACGTCACAATAATATACATATTTCTCCAAAACTTGTGTCCTCCGATTTGATTATTGTCATAGCTAATGCAGCTATTAATAGGAACGTTGTTCTTTGAAAGTCGAATGTAAGTAGTGTCAGAAAATGTTAAATTAATTCTTGGAATTAAAATTCTTTAATTTAAAGTAGCCTCAGTTAGTACTTCACTCTCATTCATGTTTCATTAACTAATGCTTGTGCAGTATTTAAGTTAACAATGAGTTAACAACTATAGAAAATATTTCTAAATTTAATTTATTAGGTATCATTCCACTAACATTACATGATATCATCTCTTCAAATAATAGACCCAATTACCTCAATAAATGAAAAGTTTTCGATTTATCAAAAAACAAAATAAAAGAAATCGGGGGGCATAACTAATAAAAACTTGGGAGGCAAAAAAACGTACTAAATGTTTAAAACGATATATCTCTGCAACAAATAGTCCGTAGTAGAATCGTTTTACCTGCTTTTCACTTAATAGCTCATAACTTCTCTTGATTTTCTCCTAATTCAATGTTTGTATGACCGTTGGAAAGCTTAGTTGTTGCTCTTTAAGCCTATATAAAAAACTTTTATATTTAACGCTCTCATAAGGAATAAATAAAGGAAAACTGGAAACAGGTTTTCATTTTTTTTTTCTCCAAGCCTAATTTATTTACGGACCTCTGGTTTATGCCATTTCGTCTATATTATAGTGCCCTAAATGCATGATTTTTTTCATTTAAATATCTTGAGCTATATTGAAGTTATGACAAATTTTGTGATTTTTTAAAAAAAAATTGAAGGCTCTTGCATTGACGAAAATTTCCCCGCTCTCATCCCGGTCCCGAAGAAACTTCACTCATATTCTTAAAACCATAAATCTATTCTCAGTTTTCAGCTCCTACACTAGCCGATAGTGATGAGCAAAACTATTTATCATTTATCAGTTTCTTCTTCTTTCAAAAAACAGTTTAAAAAATACAGATATAACTGTTTCAAAATTTGGCGAGGTAAAAAAAAAAGTACAGTAGAGCAGTTGCAGAGAGCTGTATCTGTTTCAGAAGGTTGTATCTGTTTCAGAGGGCTGTTTCTGTATCTGTTACGAGAAGCTGTTTAAAGTAAACAGCTTTCTATATCTGTATCAAAAACCGTTTACGTATCTGTTGCAAGAATCTGATTAATGAAACAGGTTTCTGCATCTGTTTAAATTAAACAGCTCCTGTATATGTTTCGGTAAGTTGTTTAAATTAAACAGATTCTGTGTTTCCCTCTTTTCGGTATCGCTGTCTCCACCTACTAAACCTAAAAGTGACATGCCTTGTAAGTTTCTGGTGGTAAGATCCTCGAAAGCTTCGTTTAGCTGTTTGGAGATCTATTCGATGCCATCGATGAGTTCAGCGCTGATTAAAAGAATCTGTCTCTTCCTAATCGAAGGTAATCCTTGTATCTGTTTAATCTGGGGTGAAACAGGAGAGGAAGGCTTCAGCTCGAAAGCCTCCTGTGAGTTCCTATGACAAACCATTTCCTGATATGTCGTTTTATATTATTCTTATAGCGATTATTGAATAAACTTTACCATATACCAACTAGAAGATTAAGATCCTGTTTGTACCCTAGAGAATCATTATAAGAGGTATGAATATCATATCAAAAGTCTGCATTGAACATTGAAATGAAACCTCGTTTTAATAAAATCCGTGTACTCAAAAATTCATTTAAAATACGGGCGTTATAACCTCACACACTTCATCGCTCTAAAATCCTTATCCTTCATTTAAAACATTACATCACTAATTCGGTTGATTGTAAATAATTTGACATTATAATCATGTACTTCCATTTCATTGGAAAAAAATATTGACTAGTAGGATCACAGAATTAGGAAAATAGTTAGAGAGCCACAACCGCTTCATGTTAATTGGTTTCTCCTTGTCTTTTAAAGTGATGGAGGATTTAATAAAATGCATATTTATGGCGCAAAATGTTGTATATATTGCTTCTATTAATGAGTTCAATTCAAATGTTTAATTTCACTTTTTTATTTTTCTTGTTCAAAAACTAGATTTAATCCATATGCTATTGATACACAAACATGTAGTTCTAGTGCAAAGCGAAATAGTAACTGGTTGGTAATTATTAATCTCCTGTTACCTAAATAACTGTAACAAGAATATAAGATAACAATAAAGGTCCTTATACACAGAGTGATACACTGTGTGTGTCTCGCCGGTACTGTATCTCTGTCGGCGGCGAAATGGCGATGTAGTTGTAATACTGCCTAATGCATTAAAGCAGTCTCCCAGAGTGTATTAATCTGCAGCGATATGAAAGGGACATCGTATCGCCTGGACTCGGGGGTGAAACCCTCAGTTGTCGGTACCTCACCCAGTTTTCGGCATCCACTTGCAATTATTAAAGAATATTAAGCGATGAAAATGGTCTAGAGCTGGCGGAAGGCGCTCATTTGAAGCAAAAATCTCTCCTGCGCATTCTAGCACCTCCCACTATTTATTTGGTTTTATAGGATCAAATTACTGATCTACAAGACAATCCTGAAACCTATTTGGACCTACGGACTTGAACTTTGGGGGACGGAAAAATTCTCTAACATCAAACGCATCCAATCCTTTCAATCCAAAGTCCTCCGAACAATGGTCGATGCTCCGTTCTATGTAACCAACAAAACCTTACATCATGCCCTTAATATCCCATTTGTCCTTGACCTTATTTCTGAAAAATTTTCAAAATTCCATCAGAACCTTATGTTCCACCCAAATCCTCTTGCACAATCCCTATCTAGTTCTACTCATCCCTACAATCCTCCTCGAAGGTTGAATCGGCAGTGGCCCAGAGATCTTTTATAGTATATATTTTCGAGTTTTGGCTATGGCCAGATTCTCCACTCAAGACATGAGTGTATGTGGCTAAAGCGCTCTCGCTCAAACTCCACCGCCTTTAGCACCTGTGAGGCGGTTGAGAGAGTAGCGCAGGGATTTGGGTTCCCCGCCTGATTGTATATATTGTATATAGGTATGACTGTATTTTTATGTTTTTAATTTACTTATATTTAGGTTATTTTATTTTTTATTGTACATAGTTTTTATTTGTTATTATTTTACTTTTATTAATTTTTTTTTTTGTATATACGGTGTGAATGTGTTCATTTATCAATAAAATTATTGTCTCCGCGACAGAATATTATATGTCTAAATAAATAAAAAAAGTTTTATAGGAAACCCAAAAGGTCTCGCCCAGGAAGGACGTGTCTTACGTTTTTTGGCAAGAAACACATTCCTGCACGATGTCATTGTAGTTCTTTCATTCTGAAGGATTTTAGGTTTTTGATTAGTAGCTAAAGGAATGACGAAAACTGGTACTTCAGTATGCCTAAAACTGACGCATACGGATATTTTAACATTTTTCACATCTACAAAAAATGTTTTTCCCTTTTCATGAAAATTCCTTTTGTCGAAACTAAAATTATCTTTTTTTCAAGCCAAATTACTCTTTCAAAAATTCATTTTTACTTATAAAACTGTATATTTAGAAGCGGTGCCCAAAAAAGGGTTTCATAGCGCAAATTTGGACTAAGAGAATACATGGAACAGGTCGCAGCAAGTGTAATTGCTATGATCTTCGATTTTTCTAATTCTACCTTAGCTTGCTCTATTTTTAAGAAAAGGTGAGCAATAAAATATCTTGGGAGGAGGGGTGGGTGGGGGTAGATTTTGTAGTCATCATGTGTGGATCATCATCAGGGAGTGTTTTGAACACTGACGGTGTTCAAATACCGGCCACCATATAATACGCCATGTAATCATGACTGTAATGATAGTCGACTACCTTCCTTCAATAATTGCCAGTCGGCACCTATAAAAACCCTTAAAAATGACTGCGTCTTGACTATTTATCACCCATTGGAAATATACCTATAAAATCATTTATCTTCTTGGCATCAGTGTTGGGCATTTACTCGAGTAAATGTCCAACGGTGACGTCACGAGTGTTCACTCTTAGAAGCTTCACCATCAGTAATTTTGAAAATTACTCATGAAACATTTTTCCTTCATGAATAAATGACTCGTGAAAAATGTTATCTCCATGAGTAAATCACTCATGAAAAATTTTAACGTCATGAGTGATTTTGAAAACAAAATATGTTTTTATTTTATTTAATCTAATTTTTTTTGTCACCTTTCGGATTTAATCTATATCAGGGTCGACTATTATGTTTTGGGGGAGCTTTTTATGAAAATGATATCGAATTTGAGATTGGGCCCCCCACGCCTCCACTTTTTTTAACTTTACAAATTTTCATGAAAAGCGCCTCCCAAAACATAACAGTCGACCTCGATGTCAAATTAATCCAAAAACTTACAAAATGTCGAGGTCCGGGGGGCCAATCTTAACATCGACAGCATTTACATAAAAAGCGCCCCCGAAAACATAATAGTCGACCCTGATATTGATTTAAACCGAAAAGTCACAAAAAGTCCAAGCCCAGGGGGCTCAATCTCAAAAGCGACAGCATTTTCATAAAAATCGTCCCCGAAAACATCATAGTCGACCCAGATATCGATTTAATGGGAAAAGTTAAAAAAAGTCGAGGCCCGGAGTGCCCAATTCTAAATTCGATATCATTTTCATAAAAAGCTGCCCCAAAACATAATAGTCGACCATGATACGGATTTAATCCGAAAAGTTACTAATAGTCGAGGCCCGGGGGGCCTAAACTCAACAGCATTTTCATAAAAAAACATCCTCCAAAACTTAATAGTCCACCCTGATATGGATTAAATCCTAAAGGTGACAAAAAAAATTAGATTATATGAAATAAAAAACATTTTTTTTTTAAAATTACTCATGGCCTTAAAATTTTTCATGAGTGATTTATTCATGGAGATAACATTTTTCACGAGTGATTTACTCCTGGAGGAAAAATGTTTCATGAGTAATTTTCAAATTTACTCATGGCTAAGCTTCTAAGAGTGATCACTCGTGACGTCACCGCTTGACATTTACTCGAGTAATTGCCCAATACTGCTTGGCGTAAAGTTGAGAAAAGGCTTTAATGTAACCCCTCATTTGGACAACCAAGGAAATAGGGTGGCTCTAAGCTTGAATAGAGATGACTTGAATATATAATGGGAAGACACCTTTTGGGATATCATACGAAAACATTTAATGAAGTGATACTAGGTATTCTGAGGTAAGTGTCTTCTGTATGGTTCAAGAACCTCTCATATTGAGAGAAGTGCATTTAGCCGATGGCAATGCTGAGAGTCACTCAGTCTTACCTCTCCACTTCATTCTGTGGAATGATGACCCACATGCTTGTATGTGCATAGCTCCAATAAAAACCTTAAAAATGACTGCGTCCTGACTATTTATCATTCATGATTGTAATGACAGTCGATTAATTTCCTTCAATAATTCTGTATACTTTCTGGATTTATGAAGGATGGTCTCTCTATCTTTCCTCTCAGGAGGATGCCCTCATTCCTCATACTGTACTGCTTCCTTTATTATTCTCATCAGTTTTACATGTTATTGTTTTGATCGTAAACAATTAAAACTTTGAATGCTTTAATGTTCACCAATAATAAATTGGTAATAAGTTCAAAATTGGCATTATCACACACCCTTCCCCCATCATGGCCTGAAATTAGGGTTAACGCTATAATATATTTAGTTTGCAATTAAGAAACATGAGATCCTGACTAATGCTGAATATTAGTACTCCTTAAGTAAATAATTAAGAAACAAATCTACCATGATTGATTCGTAATTACTCATATATTCAAAAGTTCTGATGAACCCCAGCTTCCTCATTTCCAAAATTACCTCTTTTAGAGTAATTAATCCTATTTAATGTTCAGATGGCCAATAAGAAATATTTTTTATGTATACATTCTTTTATTATCATAGAAAACATTTATATTTCGCATGTGGTTACTTATATTTAAAACATTTTGGAACGAACTGTTTCTTTTATCTTCTTTTTTACTTTCACTTACGTATATATGTAATATATAGTAAGAGTAAGTATTGCGATCGAGAAAATTTTTGAATCTGAGTTTTCAACGGAAATAAACGTTTTGGGGTACCCTGAGTCGAAATGACCAAGTCCCGAAAAATGGTCTGTGTGTTTGTATGTTAGCAGTCTAGCTCAAAAACGAAAAGTCCTACGAAACTGATATTACGTATTTAAGATAGGTATATGCCTCAGATATGACGGCAACTTTTTCCTTAAAATCGGGTAACCGGAAGTGCCAGTTTATTTCTACGCTGAAAAACATTTCCACAATTTTCTCAAAAACGGCTCTAACAATTTTGATTAAACCTAGTGTATCATTGTATAATTAAGTGGTCTTTAATATCAATTAGGTCTTATCACCATTGATGTCACTTTACTGGGCTTAAATGTCCAATGTTCATATACGTCTTCCTCTAAAGTACATTAAATATGGTTTATTTTAAAAAGTTAATCATTTCACATTATTCAAAGTAATGAAAAAATGCTAAATATAACTTTTGAAAGAATTTGATCAGTTAATAAAAGAAAAAAAAAATGCAGAAAAACCTGTGTTGCTATAGACTGTAGCGCCTAAACTAAACGAATGTACCGATTTCAAAGAAACTTAGCTAAAGTCATTTTCTGGACACCCTTTAAATTTATCTATATAACATTCTTCAACGAAAAGAAGCTGGAAAAAAAGTTACGAGCGATGGTAAAATTAAATTCCGAATAACTCAAAAAGTATACACTTTTTTGGGGATATTGTGATAAGATGTTTCAAAGGTATTTAAATTGTCTAAAAAAACAAAAGAAGTTTCATCGAAATGGAAGCACTATTAGTAGAGGTATCGCGATGGTTTTTTAAAAGTTCATGGAATTTCTTTAAAAAAACAAATAAAATCGGACAATTAGGAGGAAAGATATGGTCTCTAGTTCTTTTCCCTGAAGAGGCGAAAATTTGGATAAATTTAAAATATACTATTTTAATTGTTGAGACTAAAAAAAAACTTTTTTCTACAGATATTTAATAACGTATCTTTCCTAAATACATTTTTCATAAGAAATAAATACCTAAATTTATACCTTTATTTTCAGTTCTATATTTCAACACTGCGATCACCACCTCCGGAATCAACTTACTCATATTCTGCATAGATAACTTTTTAAACTAAAAATATCACTAAAATGACATCACTTAAAAATGTTGAAATTGGAGTTAGTCATTATGTGGTTTATAAAAGCAAAGAAAGTTGTGTGGTTTATAAAAGCAGATGGAGTGACTAGATTTTTATTGCCTGTTGTCGACATATTAAATAGACATTTTGTAATTATAATGGTCTTAATGAATTGTTATCTTTAAGCTTTAGCTCCGTTTAAAATGCACTTCAAAAAATTTTATAATAGCCCAGCATTGCCAGAAAATAATTTCTATTCAAAGTAGATCGGTAAGTGAAAGTTGTGTGTTGAGCGCACCAGATTTTTTATTATATTTTATCATATTATTTATTAAAAGATTGCCAATGAAAAACTTCCATTGTAATTTGCTAATGTTATATTTCATATCATATCTTGCTGACGTTTCGGGATTTTTTTTCTATCCTTTTTACTACTTTTATGTTTAGCTATGTTATTTCTTTAATTACTCCTCACTTTTGTAGTTAGTGAATGGTGTAGTTAGTCCATAGTTTATTCAAGGTTGGAAAATAACTTCACTTGTTTAGTGCTGCCTAAATTTTTGCTTGACGGTGATGTCAATGTATTTTTTTAATTTATTATTTTAATTGGGAGAATGACTACATTAATTCTGATATATGTATATATATATATATTCTTAGGCCGGTAGCTTATCTTGTTTATATTCAGTCGATTGGTCAATAGTTTATACTTAAATTGTTGCCGTAGACTTGGCAATACACAGTCTAACTCCGTCCATCACCGAGTTCAGTCCTGTCAACTGCTATACTGCCCACTGCAGTGCATCTTTGAAGAAGACGTTCTCTCTCTCGAGCCATGCAGTTCGATTAGAGCACTTAATGAATCCACATAAAGTAGTTTAAAGAATAGATCGTTAGCGGTTCGTACACCGTTACGAACGTTCTGCTTGAATCCACGTTACATTGTATCAACTTATTATTTTTTTGGTTTTGTATAAATTTCAACATTGGGTCAGTCGTATCAATTCTGTTTGTTTTATTTATTTTAGTAGGCTTTTCATCATTTTTTTTTATTATTAATATTTCTTAAATATCAAGGTTTTCATTTATATAGAATTATTATTTTATTTATTGGAACAAGTGTGAAATTGATTTAATTATTTTTTTTTAAATCTTTTCATTATTAATATGTGTAAATGTTTTAAAATAAATGTTCAAGCTATAGAGTCCACTTTTTTTTAAATATTACAATTGACTTATTCAGATCATAGTTATTAGTTATCGAAGTTTGATTCAAACTAAGAGGGAGCTTCTTAACAGCGTTCATACTTGTTTAGTGTTTTTTTTTTTTAATATTGATCTTATCGTGGTCCAGGTATTTGCCATACGTGTGGAGAGAAGGTAACCGGAGCCGGGCAAGCTTGCCAAGCTATGGGCAACCTCTACCACACAAACTGTTTCATCTGCTGTTCTTGCGGACGTGCGCTAAGAGGAAAGGCATTCTACAATGTCCATGGCAAAGTCTACTGTGAAGAAGACTATCTGGTAAATTACTTTTATTTTTTAAGATATTACAAGTATGTAAGTAAGTTGTTTAACTGAATAGCTCTAGTGAGGTGTACTGTATAGGGGACCCTACACGGTAATTCATGAATGAAAGTCACAAGAATGACATAGATTGCTCGGGATCGCTTTGATCATGAAGACCCCCTACACGTTCAATCATTACTGATCATTGCTGAAGCCAATTTATCTAACAAAGAAACAGCATAAATAAGCTTATTTTGACATTGTCCTTTATAATATTGGACATCAAGAGAAAAACGGAGATATAATAATTACTTCCTAGTGCCTGAAAATCGTTTAGACCAAAGTTAGAAAAATATAAGTCAACTACTTAAAAAAATTTAGGACAAATATTGCGAAAATAATCAATTTTTTAAGAAAAATTATAAAATTAATGACTAATAAACACAACAGTTAAAGATTTGTTTTCTATAAGTAAATTGTGAAGTTTCCTTTTTTTTTTTTTTTCTTCAATTTATTGCCTACTTGACTATTTAAAGTAAAAATAGTTGAAAATGGTTAATAAAAATATAAACTAGGGATATAAACAACTATTTACTTTTATGAAATTATTTACTTAAAAATGAGATCTAGGTACCCTATCTAAGTAGTAAGATTAGTCTCATAGAAAATGGTTTTGACAAAAGTTAGTAAAATATAATGAAGAGAAGAATAGTTGGGGTGTTCAGTCAAAAAGGAAGGCAAAAATAAATGATAATATTTATTTTTTTGTTTTTTACATATGCCGACGTTTCGACCTGAAGTTCAGGCCTTCATCAGGGCTGTCTCCTTAAGTGTCGCAGGGAGAATCAATTAGTAGTATTAGTATTAGTAGTATAGTAATATTAGTATTAGTAGTATAGTAGTATTAGTATTAGTAAAATATAAGTCTACTATTTACAAAAATTAAGGAAAGGTATTGCGAAAATAATAAATTTATTGAGAAAAATGGGAAAAGAACTGACAAATATACACAACAGTTAAAGATTATTTTTTTATTTAAGTAAATTGTGAAGTTTCCACTTTTTTTTTTCAAATTTGTTGCCCACTTGACTATTTAAAAGAATTACTTGAAAATGGTTCATAAAATATAAAAATAGTTGAAGATGGTTCATAAAATATATACAAGGGATATGAAAAATTATTTAACTATTCACTTTTAATGGAAATCAGAAATTTATTGGGCCTCCATATATACCATCTTGTTTTTTCTGATGATGCTTGAAATTTTGACTGTTTAATTGGTTAGTTATATATTTCCAAGACTGTGTTTCGAATTTTCCATTTACATCCTTGCTCATGATAGTGGACATTCAAATAATCATAATTTTCATTTAAGAAGAACGATTTTTTTCTTTTTTTCGCCTGATAATATGCTTTATAAATTAACATTGCTCATTATTTGATTAATCTCATTATTCTGATTTCCTTTAATTTTGGTTAAAAAAAAATAACTGAGGTGTGTGCTTTAGATTACACGATAGAAATGGAAACATCAAGGCGCACTAGCGAATTCAGCCGGGGGCGCGTCCTCCCCCCTCCCGGGAATCGGGAAAAAAATTCCCCTTAACTGGGCCAAATATCCTCCGAAGGATCTTCCTTTCGAAAACTAATATTTTAAGCTGCTGTTTAATGAAAAGAGAAATACAGGGAGAATTTATCCTCATAGACGAATTTTCTAATGAGATATCTAAACAAAATTATTATCGTGACCAGCTCTAGCGAATTCTGTAAGGAGGCGGCCCCCTCCCTGGATGGCGGACAAAAAATTCAGAAAAAGTTTCAAAAAGCAGCTGTTTAATTAAAGAAAAGAGCGATGTAGTTTTTGGGCCGCCGTAAGATGGGAAGGCTTGTGCTCCTGTCGCAGTTAGTTCCTATTGACTCCGATCTGAGTCTCGCAGGTGAAATACACGATGGAGGAAATTTTATTTAAAAAAAAAAAATGAACTTCATTTATTCTTTCGAACAACTTTTAAACACAAAAATATACGTTTTTTTTCCGGAATCCAGTTTTCGTTCAGTTCCAATAGATCTGGACGCATTGCAACCTCCAGCAGCTATAGTCTTCTTGAAGAATCCATGCGATTCATAAAACTGGTCACCATAACAATTTGTATATTTCTCATTAGAAAGTGTTTTTTTTTTTTTTTTCTTAAAATAGGAACGTTTTCATGAAGGAAGACATATAAATAATAATAAAAAGGCTTAGCGAACCCGAAGGTTCGATGCCGACACCACCAATCGCTTATTACACACCTCCCTCCACCGTTCGCCGTCCAGACCCAGTCCCTTCAGATCGGCTTTAATGCAATCTTCCCACCTTCGCTTCGGTCTGCCCCTCGGACGCTTACCATTCGGCACAGCAAATATTAACCTTTTAGGAATTCTCTCGTTACTAAGTCCAACAACTTTACAAGCCCATTTGATTCGCCGCGATGAAATTACCTCAATTATATTACCCGGATACAGTCCACGCAATTCGGCGTTGTGTAACCGTCTGAACTCTCCGGTTAACTCATCCTTCTTCGGTCCGAATATTCTACGCAATACTTTATTTTCAAAAACCTTAAGACGCTGCTCATCCCTTAATGTAAGCGGCCAAGTTTCGCATCCATAAAGAACTGTAGGCAAGATAATTGTTTTATAGATTCTAATCTTTAAGTTCCGGGACAAGAGGCGCGAACTAAGTAGTTTTGTCACAGAAAAATAACAAGCATTTCCCGCCTTCAGTCTAACCTTAATTTCTTCTTCAATTTCGTTTTTTCTAGTTATCGTAGAACCTAGATACCTAAATTCGTCTACCTGTTCAAACATATTACCATCTATATCGATATCGCCATTTTTGCAGCTAACCATATATTTTGTTTTATCCACGTTTATTTCGAGTCCTAGTTCTTTACCGGCTTTCATTAACGTTGTCGTATTTAGTTTTATAGTTTCAACGTCTTCGCTTAACAGTACCAGATCATCAGCATAGCCCAGCACGGATGTTGTCCCTTCCAGATCCAACCCTTTCGCGGTACGTATTACCTCCCTAATGGCATGTTCTAATGCCAAATTGAACAGGACAGGCGAAAGGGAATCCCCCTGTTTTAAACCCGACCGAACTTCAAATTTTTCGAACAGATTATTACCGATTCTAACTTTATTGAGTGTCTCCGTCAAGCACATCCTGACTAGATTTACTAGTTTTTTTGGAATCCCCTGCTCGATTAGAATATTATACAGTTTCTGGCGGTCAATAGAATCGTAAGCCTTTTTAAAATCTACATACAGCTGGTGAACAATACCGTTGTACTCCAATTTTTTCTCTAATATTTGCCGTAAAGAAAATATTTGATCAATAGTCGAACGATTCCGTCTAAATCCGCATTGGTAGTCTCCGATAATTTCCTCGGCGTATTCCGTGATTCGACTGGTTAAGATTAAAGTGAATATTTTATAACATACCGGAAGTAGTGAAATTTCTCGATAGTTATTACAATCCGTCCTCGGGCCCTTTTTGTGAATCGGAATAAGAATAGATTCTTTCCATTCATCAGAAGGAAGACATATAATAGGAATTATTGGGTCTCCGATTATGATCGAAATCGGGAATTATTCTGAGTTTTTTTGTTCTTAGAGAACTCATTTTCAAGCTGTTAGGCCATTTATAGTAATCTTTCTCAGATTTTGACTGGATTTAGAATGGATTGTCGGTGAAAATTAGCGGTCATTGACCGTGGTTATCGACCATATCATTTTATCAAAATATTAAGTTCAGGTATTCGCTCTGCTCACAATTTGACGTTCCTTAATTTCTTAAAGAATACGTTTTCGCTTTGATGCACCGTTTAGTATTAATACATGGGGGAAAAAAAGATCAGATAAATCTCGATTTTCTGGCTGTAAAAAGTTTTCTCTCTGTGACCCCTGTTAGAAATTTTTTTTTTTACTTGTCTGAACCCATACACAGGGTATATCATATGTAGGGGGAAATATTTATAGAGGTGATAGCACAATTCAATAAATACGAATTGTTTATTTAAACAATGGTTAGTTTTTTAGCATGAAAGTAGGGAATTAAAGTTTTGAACTTTAAGGTGGATTTCATTTCAATTCTATTTCGATAATGGTTTAGTAAATAAAGACTTGGAGGTAATGTAATAATAATTTCTTTTTCTTTTTTTTTTATTATTTTAATAGAATTTACAACTGTATTACATAGAAAATACAATAAGTAAATGTGAAATTGGTAACATGACATGTACAACATGAAGAGAAACTACCCATTGGTAGAACTCAAATTAAAGTTCTATAATCCCGAGGCCATCTTCTTTTCAGACGCCTCGGAGGGTTATCAGGGATCGAGGAGGAAGCAAGGTTTGAAACGAGAGGATTCGGATGGTTCTGCAGTTTGTTATGGAAGGACAGGTATCTGGATTGGGCCAAATCGGAAACATATGGAACATTAAGGTCTTTATGGATGATAATAATAATTATGAATATCTCTCCTAAGCAATTACTTTTTTCAAGAGTTCTTCCTACTTTTTTCATCTACATTGCTTTATCATTATAACATTATTTATTCCTGAATTTTCATCCTTTTCAGTCTTTAACTGGCATAATGAATGCATATGGATAGGATTCTGATACGTGGGGAAGTCTGTATATTAGTGTAAGCTTCTTATGTCTGTTGGTCTGCTTCCTTGTTTCCATGATAACACGATCGAGTATACCTTGTCAACTGATTTACTTATTGTATTTTTGTCACTTTATATTTTTCCAAGTCGCTCTTCCAGGGCTTCCATGATTATGGCTTATGAGTCAATAAAGAACAAAATTTTGATTACATTGTTGTGGGTTGGCATCCATCCTACTGCTAGAAGGATTTTATTCAGTATCAAAATTTGTTTTACTTCTTAGTAAACCTGATGTTTCTTTAAAACAATGCAGAGGGAGAATAATATTCAGATGGGAGGGGTAAATCGCGGAAGGACATGAGATAAAGGCGTCTTTGGCACCAGGCCCTGCCTTATTAGGAATAAAAGGATCCTCAAAGATACCTTTAAAGTATTTTATTCAAGTGGCATAAATACAAGTAAGCAAAGTAAAAGGAGGCTTAAGCTCCACACAACAGCCGCACTTATAGGTTTATCTGCATATCCATTAATTTTGATATGTAATGACAAAATTAAAAATCTTACTATATCTTGTTAGCAGCTTATTGCTCTTGGAATGAACTCAATTTTATCAAATATTATTAATTATATTAAGTAGTAGTTTTCTTTCCAATCTAAAATTAATGAAATACAAAATTTATTAAAATAATTTTAAAATCACAAAAATTTTGGGTAAAAGAATCGTTTTTATTTAAAATGCTTTTGTTTTTTTTATAGTATTCTGGATTCCAGCAAACAGCAGAAAAATGTGCAATATGTGGGCATCTCATCATGGAAATGGTAATTAATTGAATTATATTTTTCAAAATTGTTTCAACCTACCATTTTTAGCTAATTATTAAATTATTAAGCTAAGTCTTGCGAATTAAAAAAAAAAATTATGGGTTGTCAATGATGTTACACATGACATATTTATACTATAATACAGTATACTTTCAAGATATACAGTAATTTCATTACTGCTCTTGAAAGTTAGTGTACATTGAAAATCTGAATCTATTAACCTAGTAAATAAACTGAAATCACATAGATTGTGAGGTCTATCATATTTAGTATGAAGTTTGTTAATATTTATCTTCCTTTTCACTTAGATCCTCCAGGCAATGGGCAAGTCTTATCACCCTGGCTGTTTCCGTTGCTGCATGTGTAATGAATGCCTTGACGGTGTTCCATTCACTGTTGACGTGGACAACAAGATATATTGTGTTAATGATTATCACAGGTAAACAATACTATTACTGCATTAAATTTTGTAATATGAATATTTGTAATTTTGATCAATATTAAATAATTGTATGCTACTGTTTTGTGTTAATTATAATTTTCAAATATCAAATGTATAAGGGATAAAGATAGCTGTCTAATGTGAGAGTTTCGCTGTGGTATGTTTGTATGGGTTTATTGTAGTTGTTAATTTCAATCAAATAAGAAAAAGAAAATTTAATTATCTGCCCAGTAAATTTGATATATCTTCATCATTACTTCTATTGGTGACAAAATTTATTTCAAGGCTAGTAATTCATCATTTGAAATAAAATCTTATGTGGACAAGCCATTTAACACTCCGAAGGTCGCCGAGCAGTCTATTTGATGTGTTTTTATACCCCTTGGGGGAGGAGGACACACCCTCTCTCCAAGTATTCTCCTGGCTCTTTCAAGTCTCTGAAGTCTTTCAATCCAGTTGTTGAGTGACCTGTGTTGCGTAAAATTTCTGTGCCAAAACTTGAAGATTGACTGTATATTTAGAAATTTGATAAAATTGAAATCAAAGCCTTTATTGGGTTGTTATATATTGCAGGTATGTATTAAGCCATGAAAAATAATCTGGATTATTTGTGAGATTCAAAATCTTTTATCCCACTATGGGTGTACGAATGTTTCGATTTTTACTTCGATCTCTAGGATTTGACAACCGAGAAAAATGTCAATAATGTAAAGAAATAGGCCACCTGTCACCTCTCCGGGACATATTTGAAGTGTTTGTCAGAAACTGCCAATCTTGTTATTCAGTTGGAGCAGACGTGACTATCGATGAGAAGTTGAGCCTTTAGAGGCTGATGTTCATGTTTGTATTAATTATTCTTGTGTCCAATTTAATCTTATTACACTGACAGGCAAAAAATTCTACCCACTTAATTTTTTCATGTTTTCATCTAAAAATATTTCTGCTTTGGGTTGGTCTATTGTTTTTAATGAATAAATAGCTAGTCTTTTTGTTTGTTTTCAATTAGGAATGTTAATATAGAGGACAATAACCCTTAATCCTGAATTCAATGAAATTCTAGATTCCAATGTTTACTTTCTATGGAATCAAAATGTTTATTCAGTATCATTAGTTCAGTGCCGTTTCTTGCAGCACATTTCTTAGCCTCCGGCTTTTAATTTTTTCAATATTAAGTTTAAAAATGCCTCTTAGAACTGAGGATGTTGCGCGTGGTGTGGAGCTTATTGATGATGGACGTTCCATTAGATATGCAGCTAATGCCATCGGAGTTCCATATGAAACTTTACGAGACGCCGTCAGGCGTTTTCGGGAAACTGGTTCTTACAATAGAAGGCCCGGTTCTGGACGGCCTAGGGTAACAGAACCACGGGATGACCAGTTTTTGACTTTGAGAATTTTACGAAACCGGCACCTTACCGTTGTTCAAGCGATTCATCAGCTCGAAGAAGTTCGAAGTGTGCAAATTTCTGAACGTACCGCTCGGAGAAGATTAAATGAGTATGGATTAATGGCTTTTCGTCCAGTAAGAGGACCAGAGTTGACCAGAACTCACAGAGTAACACGGCTGGCTTTTGCTCGAGAACACAGCCATTGGACTATGGACGAATGTAGTGCTGTACTTTTTACAGATGAGTCAAGATTCGCTCTTCGATCTCCAGATGTGCGTGAAAGGGTGTGGAGAAGAAGAAACGTTTTCCCAGAGCCAACCTTTCCAATGTAGTTCCTTAATGGTGTGGGCTGGGATTTCAATGGAGCGCAGAATTGGTTGTTGTTCATGAAGGGTCTTTGACAGTCATTCGCTATGTAGATGAGATTTTGAAACCTCACGTGTTACCTATCCTCAACTAAATCGGCAACCATTCTATTCTAATGCACGATAATGCACGCCCACATGTCGCCCGCATAGTGCAGACGTTCCTTCAACAGAACAATATTGAGCTTTTAGCCTGGCCAGCACGTTCTCCAGATTTGAACCCCATTGAGCATTTATGGGATAACCTCAGAAGACGAATAAGAGCGCTTACAACACTTCCTGATACACTGGACCTTTGAAAGGGCTCTTTGGAAGGAATGGGCTATCCTCCAGCAAAGGGACATTTCCCGACTGGTGGAAAGTATGCCGAGGCGTCTTCAAGAAGTAGTGAAGGCAAGAGGAGGAAACACGCGCTACTAAACGATGATGTAATTAATTTCTTTTAGAATAATAATGGTTCATTTTTCAATTTTTTTTTCTCTAATCTTTCTTACCCAATCACATTTTGATTATTAAAGGTAAAAAAGATTATAAAATTCCATAAATACTAAGTATTATCTACAAATACCATGTATTATATACAAATACAACTTTTTTTACAAGTGGATGAAATATTTTTAGATGAAAATATGAAAAAATCTAGTGGGTGGAATTTTTTGCCTGTCAGTGTATAATTGTTCCTAGTATTCAGTGATTGTTGTGTTCGTATTTAATGGTATACAGAACTTAAAGTTTCCTAATTTTGTTAACGTATTTTTTGTTTTGATTTTTAATATATTTTTAAAATTATGTAACTGAGTTTTTTACTCTATAGATATTTTTAAAAGCTCATCTTATATATTTTTCTTTCAGTATAATGAGAAATTGGTTGGTATTTTAGATCAATAAATTGATTTAGCATAGTGGATCTCACAGATCCATAGTGATTTTCCATGTGTCTCTAAGGCTAGCGACCTTTGGAGTGTTAAGTTTTTAAAAAAAAATGCATTTACTCTTGTGAAACTACAAAAGTAGTTGATTGACACTGGTCTCGTATTTCTCCTCCATTTTGGTCAAATCAAATATGCCATTTTTTAAATATAGGTGTGTTGAGGAAAATATGTTATGTTTATGAATAAATGATAGTGATTGATGGAATTTGATAAGATTCCATCTAGGTACAAAAATCCACAATCCCTGAAAATTTCATCTATATTGGATTAGTGCACTTATGTGTTATGTTCTTCACATACAGACATAGAACCAGTTTTTTTTTTCTATTTTCTGCATGGATGCAAAGCTTCCCTCACCTTCGGTTGTGAAAAAAATCAGAAAAGAATATTCTATTTTTAGTATAATAAATGTTAATCTTATATTATCTGCACATTTGATCTGTTATTGCTTATTTAAATTTTCTGCATGATTGGGTGCTGGCTTATGAAACAGCATGCTGTTAGTAGTACTTAAACAAGAATAATCTTTTATTCTTGTTTGAATTAATGTTAGTGCCTTTGTTAAAAGGTAGGACTGATATTTTTATATTTTCATGTTGACTTTGAATCGTGCAGTTAGCTATAATTTAGTCATTGTTTCAGTATGATAATCCTAGACCCCAATTTAAGTTTTTAATATTTTATAATACGCTGCAGCCCTTCTATAGACTAAGAGCTACCGACTATTTCATTTATCAGAAGGACTTAAAACTAGTAACCATTTTAAATTTTATATAAACCCCATCTGAACACAAAACTTCGGTCAGTTGGTTGAAAGCCATTGCATTATATGTGAAAATATAAATTAAAGAGGTGAAATGTGATGGTTCGTTCAACGCAAGAACATACAGCTAAAATTTTGACATGATGTCAAGAATATCTCCCTAACATAGAATTCACCTTGACTGACGATGTAATCGGTTTTGTTTTGAAAACTGATGCAAAGTCATCAAATCAAGCCAGTCAGATGGTTATTGGATGAGAAAAAAATTCAAATAGTCGGTTTCTCTTAATTTTTTTAAAATGTTTTTTTGGGATGCTGAATCTGAATTTCATGTTCCCGAAGAAATTTTTCCATTGCATTCCGAGATATATACAAAAAACAGCAAAATTTCTGAACTTTTTTTGCTTTTTATCTGAAACTATGCATTTTATGGAAATTATTATCATATCAAAAGTTTAAATAGATAAAATTTGCTATCAGTATTATATGTAGCTGTTTGATGTAGGTCCAAGGGGTAAGGAGTTAAAGAATGTTGACTGTTTGCTTATTTCACATGAAATATCTGTTTTCGTTGGTTTTTTTTTCAAACCTCATTATGTATTAATCTCTCGAAGAAATACATCATGATCAATTTGAAAGAGCATCAAATTTCCTATGTACTTCATGTAGACACCTTGATATGTGAGAAAATTAAGCGGCTGTTAAAGCACATACTACGCGTGAAATACATCTTCCATTCCATGCGCTTTAACAGCTACTTAACCCTCTCACATATTAATGAGTCTACATGAGATAAATAAGAAATTTAATGCTCTTCAAATTGATTATAATGAATTTCTTTTAGAGATTCATAGATTATGAGTTGTGGTGGGAAAACCAACAAAAACAGACATTTCTTGTGAAATAAACAAACAGTCAACATTCTCTGACTCCTCACCCCTTGGGCCTAAATCAAAAAGCTGCTTATTAAATTAATAATAAATTTTATCTACCTTAACTTTTTATATGATAATAATTTCTATAAAATGCATAGTTTCGGAGTCCAACTATTCTCTTTTAGGGACACATTCTTTACATCATATCAAAATTTCTTTAATTTAAATTTTCGCATAGAAAGCAACGGCTTTCAACCTACTGACCGAAGTTGTGTTCAAATAAGGTTTATCTAGAATTTAATATGGTTAATGTCCTATTAAATGAAATGGTCGGTAGCTCCTAGTCTACTATTTCATGATAACAGATGTTGAAAGTTTTAAGTCTCCTTATAAGGACCATATTGAGAATGAGAAAATGAAGTATTGAGATAGAAAAGACGAAGATAGTTAAAAGAATATAAGTAAGAAAAGTAAAATGGATGAATAACTAAAGAAAAATATGATTTTCCATGTTTCAACTGGACTTGATTGTTACTCAGTGACACTCTGTTGTGTCAGTTTATTTCTGAAGTTTCTGTTCTCTTATTTGATTTTGTGTTGGGGTTTCCCCTTCTCATTATCTTTCCATCTTTATGTAATTTCTTAGGAAGTCTTTTTTATGTAAACTTTCTCTTTGTTTTGCTTCTTCTAAAATCTTAGCTCAATATTTTTTTTCTTTTCTGCAGCTGTTCATCACTTCTCTTTTAGTAGCATCTTCATTATTTTGATCAGTTAATACTTTAAAACTAACCTTACATTAGTGCAATATAGTTCTTTTTATCTGTTTTTATTTACCTTTATTGTCAACATTTGTTTTTATATTAATAATTTTTTGCATGTGCCCTTAATTTATCCAATCAAAATTATATGTTTCCATCATATGATTCTAATCATGCAATGTAAATGAGTTGAATTTCTTTATCGTCTTCATTTTTTTCAATAAATTTCTCATTTATATTCCCCTTTTATTTATTTTTATTGATGGAATCTATTCTTCCAGCATGCTTTTTCCATTTATAACCATGTTGATGACATTTCTTGTTTACTATTTTGATACAAAAGAACAGAGTAGATAAAGAAATAAATGGAAAAGGGTTTTATGTTTTAATCTAGTAGTACAAAAGAAAGCATCATAATTAATAAATAGTCGCTATCTTTAGCAATCAATTTTTCCTCTTATATGTTTTTTAATGCTATGATAGTAAAAGGTATCGGGTCTTCCTATGAAATAATTGCACATAAAAACCTCCATTCCTGCTTCATCAGTTTCTATATCCATATTGTGTAAAAAGGGATATATATGTGTAAACACATATACGAATGCTGTAACCCTATCAGGGGTACTTATTTTTGATAACATACATCATCGATCAGACCTCTTTCAGTGAGCATATTAAATAATTTATGAATTATTATCAGTGGTGTTTGATCAAAAGGGTTAATGTTATAGATGTGTCCATATTGAATATTTTGTGGTATTTTAAAATTGTGTATATTATATCTGCATGAAAATTGTTTAATTTTTCTCCAATTCATTTTTGCTTACGATATATTTATTAGTTGTTATTTTTTTATGCCAAACTTGATAAAAATTTAGTGCTAAAATTTGTTTTTTGTATTGGAGCCAAACAATTTTTGTTGTTGTAAATTTCAACAACTTTCTATCCACATCTTCATTATTCCCTTCCCCTCTTTGTAGTAAATCAAATAGAAAAGAAAAAAAAATATATTATTTCTCAATATTTTGATCTACTTTACCTATTGTGATTTATTCGTCTTATGTTGTGAATTTTACATTGCCAAAATATTTTCTCATGTTGTATTTAATTTTTTTCTTAAATGAAGGGTGAAGTGGGGTAAGTGAAACAATGGGAAAAGTATGGCCAATGCTGGTTTTTATCCTAAAAAATTATTATTTTATAGAAAAAACACTTGGTTTGTCATTTTAGAACATTTTATTAAAATGTTCACCAAAGATCCTGAGAAAATCCAGCTTCTATATGTTATTCCTTTTGTTTTTTTAAAAATGCTTACATTTTCGCACTCAATGAGAGTTCGACCATGAAACTTAGACATTTTCTACTTTCAATCTAGGATAACCAAACTTTGTATTTCTATTAAGTTTGATGTGTAGTTTTCAGAAATAAACCTTATTTTGGTAATAGGTTGATTATTTAAAAAAGAGAGCCGTGACTACACTTGCTCTGTCATTTTTGCACAGGGAGACTGAGGTAAAAGTGCAACCTTCTAAGTAAATCTTTCTAGTTTGGCTAAATGTAATCAAGAAATCACACAAAAACCTGATTTTTAAATTTTACCCATTTTTCCAATCACTACCGTGTTGACTCACGAAAAAGTTCATATGCATGGGACAAGTGCAACCAGTGGAAATGAAAATTTAAAACTTTTTTTTAATTTACAGAAAATTATAAAAATATTTTAATTGCAAGATATTGTAGCCAGATAACCCTAAATACTATGGGCTGAGTTATATTTCTTTATTCCTAATAGTTACCTCACAGTAACAGTTTTTTATTTTATTTATTTAATTTTCATTAAATTTGCCACTGTGTTGTAGCGCATCAAGCATATGTGTTGAAGTTTATTCTGTCTTCTTTCAATTCTTGATATTTTTAACTTTTCAACAGAAGATCTCAAGGCCACTGTCTTTTTAGTTGTATTTGAGGCTCACCAGGTAACAGTGAGGAAGATAGAGATAGAACAAGTGGATTTGGATGGCTGAGAGTAGAAGAATGAAATGTTGTGTACTTGTTGTATATGTAGAGAGTAGAAGAATGAAATGTTGTATACTTGTTGTATATGTAGAGAGTAGAAGAATGAAATGTTGTGTACTTGTTGTATATGTAGAGAGTAGAAGAATGAAATGTTGTATACTTGTTGTATATGTAGAGAGTAGAAGAATGAAATGTTGTGTACTTGTTGTATATGTAGAGAGTAGAAGAATGAAATGTTGTATACTTGTTGTATATGTAGAGAGTAGAAGAATGAAATGTTGTGTACTTGTTGTATATGTAGAGAGTAGAAGAATGAAATGTTGTGTACTTGTTGTATATGTAGAGAGTAGAAGAATGAAATGTTGTATATTTGTTGTGTATGTAGGATTTTACTTTTGGTATGTTCATGTCTGTGTGTATGGTGTGATTTCAAATAAACCAAGGAACATTGACCAAAACCAAGTATTAAATCAAATAAACCAAGTATTTTGGATTGTGTGACTTCAATTTTGTTTGTGTGTGTTTTGCAGAACCCCAAAGTTCTGCTCCGTATGTCCAAATAGGTCTTAGTATAGTGGTGTAGATTAGTCGCTTGTTTAGTACGTTGAGTGGAGATCTGTAGTCGAAAAGATGTGACAGTTGTTTGTATCGTCTGGTCAGTTCTTGTTTTTTAAATTTATTGTGAATGTTCCAGTTGAGTTTTTGTCCAAGTATAGTCTAAGATACAACCGTACATGTGTTTTTGAGAGAACTGGTTTATTGTCTATTGTCACAGCAGGACATGAGATCTTCCTCAGGGAGAAGCTAATATGAGTTGACAGTAACAGTTTAAAAATGAAAAAATAAAATAAATCTGGTTGCATTTACCCCACTTCACCTTACCATATTTATCATTCCTTTCATTACTGTTTACACTTTTTACTTTCAGTGATGTACCCGGGCTATCTGAGTCCGGGGAATTATATTTTTTAGAATCCTAAAATCAAAAGAAGAAACATAAAATTTCTATCTTGTTAAAAAAAAGTGTGTATTTTTTTTCTATAACGGCATGCATTTAAAAAAAATGTCCTATTGTATGATCTCATCTAGTAAGTCTAAAAAATATATTTATAAAATAAACTGACTAATTTTTTATTTAAAAAACAAAACAACCTATTTTGTTTAATTAAAAAAAGGGAGTGGGGTAGCTCAGTGATAAGGTACTGAGCTTCCTATGCTAAAGGTCCCAGCTTGAATTCCGGGATCATGACAGAAAAATTATTTATTCTGTTTCATTGGCCGTGGGGTGACCCTGGGTTGGTAGAGACCCCCTCCTGGAGCACACCCAGAGGCTCTACAAAGTGGGTACCCTTAATTAAAATAATTAATTAAGGGGAAAAATCTGGCGGTAGAGTGTGATCTCGGTCAAATCACCTCATTGCACAACCGTTAGACCAAGAAACAGTGCTTTCCCTAAATAGTACTGAACCCAAGACCTTTCATGGGTTGTAGTGGTACAGGTTTAATTTAAAAAATAAAAGGAAGTAGGGACTGGAGTGGACTTCTCCCTTCCCAAGAACACCACTGCCTTCCTTATTATTTAAATTACTATATTCATGGTTATTTCATTTGGTATATGTCATTGTGATTTTTTAAAATAACCTCAATTAAAAATAATAAATTATAGTGCTACATACTGTGATGAAGATATGCAAAGTAGGTTGTGATGTTGCCTTTCAATAAATAGTTCTTTTTTAACTAGATCTTGATAAACCTTGCCATAATTATATTTTAATAATTTAGTCTTAAAAATCGATACTCTTTTGAGACATGAGGATTGTTTAGATAACTAGGTTTGAGAGATATTAAAGTAATAATTTGGTTATACTGATGCATTTTAATAGACCTGATTTTTTTCATTGGTTATAAAAGTATGACTTAAAACTTAATTAGATTCATTATATTATTGCATGAAAACTGAAATTAAAACTTAGTGCTATGCTGTAACATCTTCACGTTCCCATATAAAAGTATTATTTTATTTAAGATATTTTCTTATTTCTATACCTAATAAGGTTATTTAATCTGTTTGAAATTTCGACAAATATTTTATATCATATAATTGTTTTATAACTTGAAGTCCATAGTACAGACCCCTTTTTATCAAATTATTAATATCCGTCTTAAACTTCATAAATGGCTTCACCTTAAGCTACAACTTTTTCATCTACGAAAATTCTCAGAAATGGGGTAGTTTCTCATTAAATTAATTATTTTAATTTGCTTTTCATTTGAATTTTAAGCTAATTTGATAACAAAATTGAAATAAAAAAAGGAGCATACAAAAATATTTGGGATGGAGCTCACGCCATACAGCCATATCTTTGTAGGCTACCTTTTTTCTCGCTATTATGATCAAATTACCTTACGATTCGAATGAAAAGCAAATGGGTGTTCATGAGTTTTAGTATTTAATTAAATAGACAAAGTTTGCCCAATCTTCACATTGAAAATGCCCCCATTCCGAGAATTTTCTTGGTTGAGAGGAAGTTATTCGCAAAGGTTCAGCCGGTTGTTAATAATTTGATAAAAAGACGTGTGTACCATGGACTATTATATGCACTGTTATGATGATTCTGTTTTTTGACCAATTATTTACTCTGTTTCTAATTAATAGTTAGTAGTATGATGAATTGCTTAGCACTCAATAATAACACTCAGTTTGCTACAAGTAATATATGTATTATTAATATTAGTAATATATTGGATAAAGGTTTGATTGAGTATACTAACATGGGTTGGTGGTCTTTTCCAGAATGTTTGCTCCAAAGTGCGCAGCCTGTGGTAAAGGCATCACACCAGTTGAGGTAGATAACCCTTTCGTTAACACAGACTTTTCTTCTTGTTTCTTTTTAAATTATTTAAAACTATAATTTTTTTTTCAAAATGTTGATTATAATATTTCAAGCAACGTTTAACTGATTATATAATAATTTAGTAATGAGAGAGTGTGTAAGGATGTAAGGTACATTCAGACAAAAATGAAATCATATCTAATTCATCTAGGAGACTGAATTTTAATGTCAACTTGATTGATGGATTAGACATGACTTGATAGGTTGATATCCTTGGTTTGAATGCATCCTCATGGGTAAAAAATCTATGAGATCTATGCTTTATAACTTCTTTAATCATCTATAAATAAAAAGATTTAATAAATTTTGGATTTTAGTGATAAATGTTTGTTTGTTATAAAAAATAATTAATTTTTCCAATAAAAAAATGTAAGTTGAGAAGGGGTTAGTCGAGGGTGCGGTCAAATAAATAATAAATTAAAATATATTAATTATTTTAATTTTTGCCGATGTTTTGACCCATTTTGCAGGTCGTCTTCAGGGCTACAAAAGATACAAAACATGTTGAAAATAAAAAATAAATATAAGTATATATAAAATAAGAAGAAGTTGTCAGATACAGAAATAAATGATGGTATCAGAGATATAGTGGGTGACAATGTAGTTAAATATTAAGAATTATATATGTAGAAGATACAAATAAATGGAAAATAAGTATGAATAAAAATAAAAATAAAGGAGAATATAGATTGTAAGTTAAAAGTACACAGATTGCGAAGGAAAAGGAATAAGTGTATAACACACTAATAGAGATTACATTAGATAACTGTGGGTTAACAGATAAAAAAAATAAATATATGAATATTAACGAATAAATAGATTGAAAATTGAATAAGTATTGTTACAGTAAAATTAAAATAAGGATAAAATAACATAATAACAAGATATCAGTGGATGACAAGCAAGTGGAGGTTACCTTTAATTGTAAGGAAACAGATAACGGGACTAAAGGTTAATTATTCTTAGAGTATTCTTAATATTTAACTACATTGTCACCCACTATATCTCTGATACCATCTTTTATTTCTGTATCTGACAACTTCTTCTTATTTTATATATACTTATATTTATTTTTTATTTTCAACATGTTTTGTATCTTTAGTAGCCCTGAAGACGGACCTGCAAAGTGGGTCGAAACGTCGGCAAAAATTAAAATAATTAATATATTTTAATTTATTATTTATTTGACTGCACCCTCGACTAACTCCTTCTTATATTATATCAACGGTCAACCATCTCTACATCATTAAAAAAATGTAAGGTTTATTTTTGTTAATGAAATTTTTTAATATATATCTGTGTACGTAAAGAGATGATATAATATTACGAATTATAAAACATTATCTCTTTGAACTTCTTGAATATTTAAAAAAAAATATTTTATTAACAATCCATTTCATTATTTTGTTATGTTTCAGACTTTTTTTATTATCACGATAGTGTACAATAAAATGTTTCAGCAGTGGACACTTTCAGAGTGCCTGCAGCTGAAACTCTGCTATACAGATCTTGGTTTCAGAGAAATTGGAATTAAAACATGATAACAAGTCATAAAAATGAAATAATATATTTTAAAAACATTTTTCTTTTTAACTTCACAATGTAAATATATCGTTATGAGAAATAATGTACTTTTTGTAATAAAAGTACAAATATGAAACGTAAAATATCTACATTTAAAAAAAAAAAAATCCATTCCTAGAATTATAGAATAACTATTTTGTCTTCTGAATTGGTTTGGATAGATAAAATTAGTACAACTCTTTCACCATTTTCATTTGGGATTCACAAGACTCAAGAGATCATGAAAAGGTATTTTCAGATCACAGATGCATTGCGAGTATTCTTTTCGTTGTTTAAAATGTCACACACCAATTTTTAATCGCATATCTAAATTGTGGAAACTAATTTTTTCTTTGTAATTTAACCGGAAGAGAGTTGACAATCAAATTTGTTGATCTAACAATAAAAGGTTAAAACTGTAACCGCTATTACAACCCTATTTCCAGTACACATAATTGAACCAAGTTACTTTAAATTAGATGAGGATTATGAAATTGTTCCCTATCTCTTCAACGGGAAGTTGCATTATATTTCATATATAGTATGTACATATAAAATAGAACATTTGAAAATGACTCATATAAAAAGGAGTCCGAAGTCTTACAATATAATCATGATGTATTGTTGATAAAAATGCTTGTACAAGCAATTATTTTATTGATAAATCAGAGTAGGATTATCAGTGATTCTGTTTTTCCTTAGTCTATTACTGATTAATTTTTATAAATATGTTTCTAAATATATCTCTATGTGTTATTAAATGAATAAAATGAAAAAAAAAAAGTGTTTATTATTCATTTTATTATAAAATGAACTGAATTTATTTTATATTTCTAATCGTTTAAACTATTTAGGCATGGATATTTAAGGATCATTTACAAGAGTTCCACATTCCAAACAAGAAATATTATTGTAATGTTTTTTCAGGGTACTGAAGAGACAGTTAGAGTAGTGTCCATGGACAAGGATTTCCATGTAGATTGCTATATTTGTGAGGTAAATATATATCTTCCTTTATTGTTATTAGGACTAATTCAGACATACATTTTTATTCTTTCTTGATATTATAGAAGTAACTCAAGTAGACTTGCTAATCTGAACAATCTGATTACAGGAATGTGGTATGCAGCTGACCGACGAACCCGACAAAAGGTGCTATCCCCTGAACGGACATCTTATGTGTCGAGCTTGCCACCTCCAGCACCTGCAACAGTCGCCTCGGCTGCAGCCTTCGATGCATTAACCTCCCAAAACTTATTGATATTTTTCTGCATTTATTTATTTATCTATTTGTATATTTTTTGCGGCATTATGTATATTTGTAGAGATTAGTTTTATTGGAGACTGCTTGCTTTCCTCTATTCTGAGAACTTCATAAAAGACAAATTTTTGCTGAATCTGAAATTGTAATTCAATTTTGGAGCTGTACTTTTTTTTTTTGTTTTTAATATTTTTGAAAATTATATGATGTTTCAACAAACTTTTTTAGATTTAAGTTAGGTAGGTACTTGACGTAACATGTTAAATGTAAGTTTAACTGATGTGATAACTTATAATTTATAAACTTAGATTATTTACATTTATAAGAAATTTAGTGATCGATTTAATAAGTATGTGCTTTCAAATTATATTGTTAGTTTTGAAAAGTTAAACTATCCTCATACTAAGATATTCATTGTGTGCTAAAAGAAATACTTTCCATAGTTTTATAGAATTATATGATAAAATGTTTATATTTTAATCTGTAACTTCTTCACAGTTATGTACTTATAATTTGATTAAAGATATTCTATTAGTTTTAAGAATATGGTGTATTACTAGTAATGATCTTATGGTTGAACGTAAACTATTTTAGGAAACTTTGGAAAACATATCTTTTAGCAAGAAAAAAATATATATTTAGTATTGCCTTACCTCTAGGCTCAAGCATAGGCATTTATAATACTCTTTTTGAACAATACTTTGACACTCTATAACGATAGGAGCCTTTCTTCCTTAAACTAATAAATTTTAAATTTTTGCTAGAATTATATTGAAGTAATACTCTGTTATTTACCTGTACCTATTATTTTAAATTAGAGGCTACCTTGATTAAAAGTAAGATCTGCAGTTAAGAATTATGGATGCTCAGGCAGCCTTGAACAAACCTTGGGATTTAGAAGTCTCACTTTTATTCCTTATACTGAAGTGTAGGTTTTGAATTAATTTTTATCTTACAAGTGAAACAAAATTAAATATAAAAATTAGCAATTTTTTTTTTAGTCCAAAGTTAACAATACTGAAGTATGGTGTTGAATGAGATGTTAAAAGATATATATTGAGCATTAAAATTCATATTAAAAAAATAATATTACTGTAAAATAATGTAGAGTACTACTTATAAAATTTAATAGAATTTTTTATTGTTAAATGTTCTTGAAAAATATTCCATATGGTTTACAGATATTAAATTATGTTTAATTCCCATTTATTTATACAATTATACACCAAGCTTTTTTATATCATTAAAATTTGCAACTGAATAACGGGTCATCTATCATAATTGTATTATCAAATATTTTGTTTTATAAAATGTATTTCATGTATACTATTATTATAATAATATTGGGATTTAGATTTTTTTCTTTGAACAAAAAACAACCAAAATTGAAAAGCATTTTTAAATTGTTGGATACCTGCTGAAATTGATCTGTTGACGAAAGTACTAGATATTGTGATGTACTTATTAAAGCTAGATATTTGATTTCTTTTTTTTTTTCTTTATCATATATAATAAAACCTACCTTTTTTCACCCAATTTTTAAATAATATTTGAAACTATTTAATTTCTATTTTAAATCTAATGTAGACTCAAGATTGTTTTTATTGATGGTAACACAGCAATATGTCCTAACCCTAAATGTTGACAACCTTTTATTTATTTATATAAATATTTTTTTTTTTTTCATTTTAATACTAACCTAGGGTAAACCAGACAGTTATTAACCAACTTAATATAAAAAATAAAGCTTATGTGTAAACTTCTAGTTTAAAAAAAAGGGGGAAAAATACCTCATCGCTACTGTTAGTGCAAAAGATTTTATGTAAAAATTGAGTTTTTTATGGAAGAACATAAATACCTATTATTTCTTTATGATTTGTTTGTAAAATTTCATATTCCCTCTGCTATGTTCCATAGTAGCTGACTACAAAATGCCTTCTTTAGCACAAATAGAACAAACGTGTAAATTGTTACATACCTTTTGCACTGACAGTAGCGTTGTAAATCATAGAAATCAGCTGTAAAATCAAAGATTTTTTAACTGTAAACATATAAAAAGGTTATTTAACAATGATTGAAGAGTGTTTGATTGGCAATAACCATTTTGCACTATTTTTCTCATTAAATTGCAAAAATTTCCATGGATATTTTTTATAAGAGAATTTTAAAAAATGAATTTATCTTAATTGCATTAAGGGTATCAGTAGCTGTCTTGTTTTAACATACCAATAGTAAAGAAGTATAAACAAGGCATAATTAAAGAGTTTGAAATCTTAATTCATAAATCTATATATAAATTTACTTCAAGAAAATTAAACATGATTTTCTTCTTATCCAAAACTAATACTAGGATGCGAAATATAAAGACGAACCATTGAGGACTAAATCCTATTTTTACTAGTATTGCAGAGTAAGTAAAGTCATTTTAATATATTCCTAACAATATTAATTCAAACTAAATTCAATCATTGCATATATCAAGCAATAACCGGACAAATATGGTAGACAGAGGTGGACTCATATGGTACTTAGTTGAAACCAGACCTGGGAAAAAGTTTATGTTAAAATGCAAAGTATTTTGTGTTTCTAAAATACAATTTTAAATCACCAAATATTTAAGTTGTTTACAGAAAAAGTACTTTGTTTTTTAAATTTAAATAATTAAGGGAATTAATTTAAATACAAAGTGATTAAAATTATATTTTAGAAAAACAAAATACTTACTTATAGACCAGGTCTGATCGAAACTTAATCCTGTTAGAGATCAAGATCAGGTTTATTATAAATAGTATTTATTATTTGAAATATCTATTTATAATAAATAATAACCTTAAGCATGTCTTTATCTCCATAACAGTAATTTCGAATTATTGATTTCCAACGATATATTGGGCCTAAGCTTCACTTTAATGAGCATACGTTAACTTCCAGTAATTCATTCTGAATTAATAATACTGGCACTAATAATTTATAAATAAAACAAATGAAAATAAATATAGTTATTCTATTGAGAAATAAAATAAGAAACTAAATGGTTGTGATCATTTTGTTTACTGTTGACAAGTTTAAAATATATTCTTGAAATTCTGGTTATTACTTGTGAAAAGTTAATTATTTCTTACTTGTAGATTATTAATATTTAGTAATAATTAATGATATCTTGAAATTAAACTTGTATTAACTATAAAACATTAATGTAAATTTAGCAGCTGCATGTTAATTATAGAAGTTTTAACTCTAATCCATACTTCATAAATTCTTAGAAATTTAATTATAATAATAGTAAGGAAAGAATAAAATTTATAATTTATTTGAATATTTTTTATGGGTTATTTATTCGATACGGCATTTTAAATGGTGCTTTAAAAGACAAGTTCTGGTTTGATAATTAGGATTCTGCTGCCTTTATATTGAGATTAATTTTCAAATTTTTTTAAAGTTTTGTATGGCTTATTTGCATTGACACGAATAAAATTTACAGTTAAAGTTTAATTTTAATATGTGATGTGCTATTATATTTTATAGCGTTTTAGTGTGCATGATCAATTTTGAAGGGAAAAGATTTATTTTCTCTATGTAGCCGGCAACTTATACTACAAAGTTGTGTTATCCAACCCTGTTGAGAAGAAATACTTCGGGCTCAATAGTACTAAACATTAGTGCCATTTTAGCTACAAGTGATTGACATAAAAAATAATTTATTATTAGTATTGCACAATATTTTTCAAATTTTAACTTTTTTTCAAACAAAATTCGTGATTTTAAGACTTATTTTTTTAATTGTAGGATTGAAATGATAATCGGCTAATGAACTGGTACACACAATTGAAAAAAAAAATAAGATGGAGCCTATTTGACAAGGTCTAAAGTTATGTAGAAAGAGAAAGCTGAACTATAGCCTTCTGGCCTATGCTCCGCCTACAAGGTTCTTTTTTAAGTTGTTCGCCTATAACTATATTTATATTATATAAATACTATAATGTAAAATATCTATAACATAATGAAGAAGAAATATGATTTTGTAATTTTATCAATTTAATAATGAATACAATTTATTTATGTTAATAGTTCTGTTATTGAAATTTAGTGGGTTAAATAAATAAAACAACAAAGTTTTCAATGAATCAATATTATGGACATCAAGTATGACATGTTCACTTACATAAAAGTAAATATTAAGCATTAATTAAACATATTCGATTATAAAAACTAAATTTATGATTGGATATGTAACTTATAATATTAAAAAGTAATTGTAATCTTGGTTGAAATAATTTAATTTCAGATGTATTGTATATTAAATAACCTGATTTATCTTTAGATAGATTAATTCAATGTCACATTCACTGATTAATAGTATTTTATACTTTAAGATTTGTGATATTTTCTTCTACTGTTATTTTGTCATGTTTCTGTTGATTAAATTTTTCTTTAGTTACTTGTCTTGTAATTATCTCCCCTCCCCTTAATGAAAATCTATTTTATAAATTGTGTAATACTTTTTAAATTTAACCTTTTAGCATAGGGTAATAATAGTAATAATCAAATTATAAATTTACTTTTCAAGTGAAGAGGTATTGTCCCAAGAACAGCTTTAATTACTGAGAAAAATAAAAAAAAAACAAGCTGCATCATTTAATCACCTTCTTAATTGATTCTGTTTAGATAAGGTCTTAAGTTAACTAACAGTCTGCCATATCAAGGTTCGTAAAGCAAGACAATGTAATTTTGTAACCCACAGATAATATTTTCATATTTTACAATATAAGGGTTAGATTTTATCTTTATATATAACTGGCCTTTCAGAGGCCAATGATATAAAAATAAAAAAGTCATTTCACCTCAAAACATTCAATACATTATAGATTGCCTTTTGGTTTTAAAGAAATTATGAAAATGTATTTTCAGAAAGAAAAAAGCGCACTACCTTCAGGTCCACTAAAAAAAGCTTTGAACTGTTTATATCTTACAAAATATAACATGATACTCAGCATTTTTTTATTGACATTGTAGTTTATTTTAGATAACAATTTTTCATTGTAGATAAAATTATTCTTCCAAGTTTGATCTCATCCTACTTCATTTTCACCAAATACTTTTTAAAGAAATTCCTTTTAGGATACTTAACAAAAATTGAAGCTTAAACAAATTTGAAATTACAAAATTAGTGAGAAAACACTAAGTTTGGTGAAACTAAAACAATTAATTGGCAATGCGACTGATAATAAAAACTGAAGGAACAATTTTAGAATAAATATAAGTATTTCATATATTATTAAACATCATAGGAGTCTCTTCATATCAAAGACAGACATCTGTCATTTTCAGAAAGCGGAGGAAATGTAAATTTTTGTTTTATAGCTTCAACTCAAAACTGTTTCTGATGATTTTATTAAAGAATGCTCAAGTTGGTCCATGAAAAAATTATTAAAATTGAAGTTATGTTACAGAAAATTGGCTTTTTTCTTACTTTTTAAAAATGTCTTTGATATTAAGGTACTCATTTATGTTCTACTGCATTATTTACAGATTATTTTTTCTATTGCTGTTATTCAGCATTAATTCTTATTTTAAAATAATTTATAATTAGTTGTTGAATTTTACCAGCCCATACAAGGTAATTTCACTCACTTTCGGTTAGTTCACTCTGATCCATATCCCGTTGCACAATAGATCTGCTTATTAAATTCATTAAAATGGTTCATATAATTTGTAAATTATTGAAGGAAGTTAGTCTACTGTTCTACATATCATAGGTGATAAATATTCAGGACGCAGTCATTTTTAAGATTTTTATTTGTGCAGACGTTTCAATCCAAGCATGTTGGTCATTATCAGGGCTGAAATATGCATACATATTATATACAATGTAATCTTGTATGTAATAGTTTTTTTAAGAAAGATGTTGTTATTCTTAAGAGACTTTTGTCTCATAATAAAATTGATATTTCTGTTTTTTCTATTCTACAAGATACCATTAAAAATATTGTATTGAATACTTATTTTAATTTATCACACTTATCTGTGTATTGTAAACATTAATTGTCAAACTATTGTATACCTTCACTCAAACTATTTTATGTTTGTATAGACAGTCATCTCTTATTTATTTTCTATTCATTACAAGCTAATAGTCATACTTTTATTAACTATAAGAAACAAGGTAGCTATTGTACACATGTTTTCTTCAATATTTTATTTATCAAATGATTTGCATTCCACAATCAAAAATGTTAACCCCTCCCTCTCTGACTTTCTTTACCTACCTTTGCTATCTTAAAAGCATATCTGGAAAATTCTTCAGCGACATTTTTACTTACTCGCCCAAAGTACTACTTGAATAAATTCAGTACTCAAAACATGGTTAGTAAGAGTAAATATTACATTGCTTACATACATTATATCTTTTTAGTTTGTATAACTTATTACATACTTCATTTGTCAATTCATGTATCATCCATCACTATTTTTTCCTTATTAACCATTATCTGTCTTATAATATTATATATCTGATTGTATTAAACAATTTTCAGCGCTGATGATGACCCACATGCTTGGGTTGAAACATCGGCACAAATAAAAACCTTAAAAATGACTGCGTCTTGACCATTTATCACATATGATAATTTATAAATCATACAAAAGCTATCTGTGCTAATCCAATAAAGAAAGTTAATAATTAGCAAACACATAATGCATGGATACTGCATATTTCGTCACTAATTATGAAACTGATTTTTAAACATATTTTTCATTTAAATGAATTTATCTACAAAACTTTCATCAGTTAAAGTTATAATCTCTGCTTCTTCCATTTTGGCTGTACACTCCTTAAAAATGACCTGTTTTTCTTTAAAAATCTCTGAGAAAGATTTTTCATCAGGTACCTGGAATAATTCTCTGAACTTTCTGATCACCCTACTTGCCATTTTTTTAATTTCTTCACTTTCTTTGACTGCCTTAGCCTTCCTAGATCTAGAACAGACTTGAGTGCTTTCCTTTTCATACCTTGTTACATAATCGATAGTATCAACAACATCTGGATTTTTAGTAAGCATGAGAGAAGTAAAATTTAAATCATTCAATTGCTGCAGCAACTCAATACAACGGTTAGGATCTGGTTTTACTTTGTCCAAGGAAATCCTGAT
Source organism: Nezara viridula (assembly GCA_928085145.1). NCBI lineage: Eukaryota > Metazoa > Arthropoda > Insecta > Hemiptera > Pentatomidae > Nezara > Nezara viridula. The sequence continues at coordinate 20,844,969 of OV725077.1, forward strand.
CTGTAAGTTCAAGGATACTAGTTTCTCTTCTATCCTCAATAACTTCACTTTCCTGAATTCACTTTTGGTTCTTATGGACCAATGGGTCATCTCTCCCTCCATGGATAGCACGGAAATTTCTCCTGATTCTAATCTCTTCTTCAGACCAATTGCATATTTACGTTCAAGATTCAGATAATTTTCAAAGTCTTGGTAGTCATCAATAAGAGGAATGTTAAGACCCAGAGGAATCTTAATTTGTTTACCATTTACCAGAGCAATAATGGACTCCATCTTAATACTCCAGCTATTCCGAACAGACTGGCCTATAATAGAGGTGTTTAGAGAGTGTTAAGTTTTACCAACTTACTCAAATGAATGAGAATAACAGAAATCTAACTGGTATTCATTGGATAAAAAAAAAACATAATGCTGCATAGACGGTATAAATCTATATTGATTTTTATATGTAAATTGGGCGTATTTATTGATGAACACAACATAATATTATAGACAAGCTCTTTCTTGAATGTTCCATTAGATAAGCATAATAAACAATAATAATTATAAAAGAACATCAACATAAACAAAGCCTTTTAAGAGTTGTTTCAATAAATAAATAAATGAGTCATCATTTTTCATTCAACCTATTTAAGTAAACTGAATTTTTATATTCATAAACAAAAACAAAAATTATCTTTTTGTGCAGACAGATATATGTAAATATATATTTTTTTAAAGAAACCATTATATAAAAAAATAAACTGCGATTCATGCTTCACAGTGAGTCAGCAAAAAGTATTTGTATCAGAAGTTTATGTTTGGAAAAGGGGAAATAAGATTGTGCAAACTGCGAAAATTATTGAACTAAATATGATCTGAAAATTAAAAAAAAAATCTAGAAGCAAGGCCATATTACATTTAATATTATTAGAATATTAAATATTATGTTTGTTCATTTCATTAGCACTCATTCCACACACAAATTCTTTATCTGTAAACATTTTCTTAAACTCCCTTTTATTTGTTTATTTTATTTCTTTTATATCTTGTACTTCTTACCCCTACAACACAGATCACAATGTCAGTACACTTTTAAAATAACTTAACATTTATTTAAGTTTACACACCCGAACAAACTTCTCTCTGAATATCTGAATTTTTGGGACAACTGGAAAATGAAATCTTGAGTCATAATGGAAATCATTTTACAGTGATATCTCCTTCAATATTCTATGGCTATTGAGTATAGAATTTTGTTGAAATACTTTTCACAGAAAGTACGTATTGTGTCCTTTGATAATTGGTAAATGAAAGACGATATTTATAGTACAGTTATTATCGTACTAAACTGCGGCTGTCTATAAGAATTTTAAGTTTAGGGCATATTCATTCTTATATAGATATGAAAATATAATTTATAGTAACTGCCTGGTTTTCTGTCTTTTTCAGATGTCAAGTAACATTTATAGGCAATATTAAAACATAGAAGGCTTCTGATCCCCAAACAATTGTAGTGTCCTTAGGACAATCTTGCCACGATTGGTCTGATAAGTATGATTTTCTAGCTTTATTGGGCAGAAAAAAATCTTATTTAATTTAGAATCACCGAGTTGAGGTGGCTCTACCCGTCCTATGGCCGTCAGTACTTCCTAGCCACCTTTCTGTACCAGATCATTAGAACTCATCGACCCTCCTATATTTTTCACAGCTTACAATTCAAATACTCCATCCAATCCTGTCCCACTAGATCTTGTTCTTCCGACCTCTATCCCCCTCTACACCAAACTGCTGCGTTTGACAAATCCTTTGCAATTCAAGCCGCCTCCCTATGGATTTCTATCCCAGCTGATATTTGACACGCTTAATCAGTTTCCTTTTGCAAACCTCTCCTCTGTAAACACCTACTCCTACTCCTTTCTCAATCCGACTGATTACAAAATATACCTAAGAGAAATATCTAAGCACCCCCAGAGACTACCTCAATGTATTTAGGTTATTTTAGTCTCTTTTATATATATGTACAATTTTCTTGTTCTTTTCTTTCTCTCATTCAGTATTTTTACTTTTAGTCAACTCTTATTGTAAATATATAATCTAATTGTGACCACACAAGCATACAATCTGTACTTATAAATTGTTCTAAAGGGACAACAGTCGCAGAATAATAAAATATTTGTTCATTTCATTTCATTATGCAATCCGTAAGTGTCAATACAGTGTTCTGTAAAGTGCATCTGAGTTTAGTTTGGATGTAGGGGAAGGGAGCTCGGGCAGCTTTCCCCCCACTCAAGTTCCACCTCCCCAAGACCACTCTTCTTGGTCTTCATGTCTTCACCATAGTAACCACCTTATACCGGGAAAGCATTATTCCATTTTCTTCAAATTTCACTTAAATGTTTATTAAAGGTAGGGATTTTAATTAAAAAGTAAAATAAATCAATAGTGAGGATGGTTAAAGAATCAAATTAAGAAAAAAAAACAGCCTCTGTTTTAATGAATTTATATACGTTCAAAATTACATTTTTTGTCTGAGTTTTTCCTCTACCCAGTTTACTTTACATAATAAACAAAAATTGATAAAATAGAAAAAAAAAATTATAAAAGAAATTTCTACTAGTAAATAAAAATTTAGAAGTACATATGAATGAGTAGAGAAGACAAGTGGGAAATGTGAAATGGGAAATGGGCGAGAAAATGTTTTGCCACTGAGCATCTCTCTCCCTCTCAAACTTATGTTAGATTCAGTCTATCTCTTGACCTGCTAGGAGTGACCTTGCACATATACACGAGGTAAAGCTCAACAGGTATTTTGGAGAATCTGTAGCTGAGGATTGTTGAAAACCCTAATAAATGGAAAAGAGAAGGATGGTTGGGGTGATCAGTCAAAATAAAAAATAGTAAAAATAAATAATTATAATTGCCGAAAATATATCGGCAAATATAAAAATAAATATTATTATTTATCAGACAGTAGGTGACGACTCCGAAAGGGAGCATCTTGAAAAAATACTTCTCCACCACCCAGTCTTAGCCAAACATATAATGGACCTTCCTGGACTATTGGGTTTCATGATTCCTTACTGAGGATTTCCGAGCTAAGCTACATAGACTTGGCCAAGAAATAGACCCCAATACGCCACTTCAGATGTTCCAGAGACTGTTGAGCAGGTGGTCAAGCCTGTACTCTGTTAGATAGATTAAAGACAATAAGAATTTCACTCAGAAGATTCCTAGGTTGGTCATTGAGAACTTCCCACAGTTTAAGGAATTTAATTATGCTTGGAAGACAGTGGTAAGTCCAGCAGAAGAGAACAAATTATGGAAGTAACTTTTAACATTTCAACCTTACTGAAGACTTGAGGATTAAGAAATGCTAGATGTGAGCACAACTCTATTTAATGTACATGGTTTTACTTGAAATAGCGTGTTACCAAGTATTCATGCCTTTGTGGCATTGGAGGCAGGAAAATAAATAAATATAATTAAGTAGTTGGATAATTTTGAGTTGTTAAAATATAATTGATACGTCACATTAATAATCTCACATCATAACTGACTTTAGTGCTCTTCACTTACCTAGGGAAAATATTGCGATCGTGAAAATTTTTGAATCTGAGTTTTCAACGGCAATACATGTTTTGAGGTCCTCTGAGTCCAAACAACCAAATCCCACCAAAAAAAGGTCTGTGTGTCTGTGAACAGTAGAGCTCAAAAACAAAAAGTTGTACGAAACTGATATTACGTATTTAGGATAGGTATATGGTTCCGATGTTACAGCAACTTTTCACTTAAAATCGGCTAACCGGAAGTGCCACTTTATATCAACGGTGAAACACAATTTTACAATTTAAAATCGTTCGAGCCGTTTTTGATTAAACTCGGTGTATTATTGTATAATTAAGAGGTCTTTAATATCATTTAGGTCTTAGCTCCATTGATGTAACTTTATAGGGCTTAAATGCGCAATGTTGGTATACGTCTTCCTCTAAAGTACCTTTAATACGGTTTATTTAAAAAAATTAACTCTCTTTTATTGACAGTAACTATAAAATATGGCTAAATATGAAGTTTGAAAGAATATGATAATTGGAAACTGGAGAAAAAAATAAAAAGGCTTATCCACGTTGAAAATGAATCTCCGGAAATAACAATCAGAAGGTATACATATTAATATATCGTTGAAATATAAAGAAGTAAAATATGAAAATATTTCATGAATATGTTCACAACCTTAAATACATTTACCAAAGTTTAATAACTCTAGATATGATATTATATTTAAATAATTAGGTATCTAAAAAAATCATCAAGTAACTTTTAGAAAATTAAATTAGTGAATAATTTGATGAATTTTTCCTTTATGAAATCCCAACATTTTCCACTTACAATTAGCATGACAACTTTTGACATGTCTACACCAGGCAATGAAAATCTTGTAATTTCATTTTAGTAAACTTTACAGTGGAAAACAGTTTAATAACTAATAATGCTAGCTACAATCTATAATCATTTATAGATCAAATATTGAGATGTACTTTCAAATCCCTCTAGACATATATTAGCCTTTCAGTTGACAGAATGACTAACTCCAATTTCAACATTCTTTATTATTAATTTTAGTGATGTTTCTAGTGGCAAAATTTATACCATTATTCATAGTTCTATATTTCAACACTGCAATCACCTACTCTGGAATCAACTTACTTGCTGTCTGTATAGATATAACCTTTCCCACAAGAAATATCACTAAAATGAGATTACTCAAAAATGTTGGAATTGGAGTTAGTCATTCTGTTAACTGAAAGGCTCAGAGAGTGAAGTTATGTGGTTTATAAAAGCAGATGGAGTAATTAGGTTTTTATTGTCTACCGTTGATATAATAAATAGATTTTTGTAATTTTAATGGTCTTAATAATTTGTTATTTATAAGCTTTAAGCTTTAGTTCCGTTTAAATGCAAAATTTTTACAATAGCCTAATATTGCTAGAAAATAATTTCTATTCAAAGTAGAGTGGTAAGTAAAAGTTATGTGTTGTGTACATCCAATTTTTTTTTATGGGTTACAATTTGGCAAAAACCCTCTTTAGTGATTATAGAGATTATAATGTATTTACTTAATGTAATAGGTGCCAACTTATGAAAATTATTAGGGAGGGAGGGACCAAACTATATTATGAGGTGGAGGGCCTAGGGTGGTGGTGATAATGTTTGTAATGTATCCTACATGCCTATACGAAAAATTACCATCTGAAGAAGGTATTAAGTAGTTTCAATCCCTTCCTCGTGGCAAACAAGTGTTAAGTGACACCAAATACTTTAAACTAAAGCAGTACAGCATTTAAATATATGGTCTCTTTTAAAGTTTAGGTGAGTTTATCAACCCAAATAATTAATCAAATATAACTTTACTTTATTTTTAGACTATTATTTTTGCTCAAATTTGAGGACACAATAGCTGAACTGCTACTTACTTTTTGAAGAAACATTATTTTTCACTCAAAATAATAAAAATAGACTTTTTACATCTGCATATTAAATTAACAAAAATTACCAAATTTGTCAGCATTCAAAACCATAGAGTAAACTTAGCAGCTAGTGCCTTTCACCTCCAAAATCATATATTTCAAGAATAATTAATAAGGATCTATTTATTTGTACAATTCATACATAGCACTTGATAATTCAATTAATAAATAGTTTATTGAAAGTTAAATTACAATGCCCTTTGAATCATAAATATTAATTAAACATGACAAAAGCATAACAATAGGCAATTCAAGTTTTATAAAAATAAACATAGTCTTCTTTTTTCTTCTTCTTCTTATTCAATATTCTCTTTTACCTTTCGGTGCAGAGATTTTTGTACAAGGATTTCTATCAGTTTCTGTTGAGGACTGCTCTTCTGGCTTCCGGTCATCCAATTCCTCTGTCTTTAAGAATATTCTTCAAATTATCTTTTCACGTAATTCTTGGTTTCCTCTAGGCCGTTTTTCCGTTGGTTTAGCCTTCACAATTTTCTTTGCTAAACGCAGTCATCCATCCTCATTACATGAACGAACCATCAAGTTGCCCTTTCTCTATTATCTGGTTGAGAGGTTCAATTTTTAGTGTAGTCCGTATAGTTGTGTTACATATTCGGCCTCTCTTGGTCTTTCTCTCAATTTTTCTAAGATATCTCATTTCCATGCTTTGGAGGCGACTGCGATCATGTTGCTTCAGGCCCAGGGGAGTATAGGAACGAACATCAAGCGATAGACGGCTAGTTTTGTTTCTTTTTCCACTTCTCTCTTACTTAAAAACTTCCTATTGATGACAGAGAACATCCTTCCTGAAGTGGCAACTCTCTTATTAATTTCATCTCTGATCTTCCCGCTCTCACTGTTCATCACACCCAAATACTTGAATGTAGGAATCAGGAACCAGCTGTATCATCTCCTAATGAATGTGAATCCCAAAATCCTTCTTGTTTCTGGACACCAGCATACACCTTGTCTTGGAAGTGCTAATGACCATATTTCTTTTTGCTAACTCTTCAGTCCAGACATTTAAATTTGCCTGAAACTTTTCTTTAGTGTCAGCTATTAGCGTAATGTCATCAGCAAATGCAAACGATGAACAATTGACAGGTTGCAATTTCCAATATCCAAGTGGTGTCTTCCTTGTTTTCCTCTTACATTCCCTAATAACATCATCCATGAGGGTGATAAAATATAGAGGGCTTCCTATGTCTCCCTGCCTGACTCCCATTGTAGTGACAAATTCAGCAGATGTTTGATGGGACGTTCTAACATAGTTTCTGCAGATCTAATAGAATGATTTAATTCTCTGTATAAGAGCCTCAGACACTTGTTTATTCCTGAGTGAAGTCCATAATTCATTTCAAGGTATCCTGTTGAACGTCTTCTCCAAGTCTAAAGCACAGGTAAACTCTTTATCATACTCGATGAATTTCTCACATATTTGGCGTAGCGCAAAGATGTGATCTTGAGTACTCATGCCTGGTCGTAAGCCACTCTGCTCCTCGTCCAGATGGTGTTCTACCTCGTTCCTCAATTTTCTTTCCAAAATACGTGAGTATATTATACCTGGGACACTCAGCAAAGCAATGTCTCTATGATTGGCACATTCTCGAGTATCACCTTTCTTGAAGATTGGGACAATGATTGAGATTTCCAATCTTTCGGAATCTTCTTATCTTTCTAGGCCAATTTTAATACCCCGAAGAGTAATTCGTCTCCTGCCTCCCTCATATATCTAAGCATCTCGGGTGTTATTCCAACATGACCTGCTGCCTTTCCCAGCTTCATCCTATCCAATGCATCTCACATTTCCTCTTTTTCTACCAGGTCGCCTTTTTCTTGCTGCAGCTCCACACTATCCTCATTTATCTCCTGGAAATTTTCCAGTTCTTCGCTCCTATCATTCCCATCCAGTAACTCTCTAAAGTATTTCCTCCATCTTTCCAATATTCGCTTCGGCTCACTTATTATTTGCCGGTCCTTAGCCTTTATAAACTTTATAGGGCATTTCTTCACATTTCTCAAAACTTTGTAGAACAGTTTTTGCTTGTTCTTCCATAAATTCTTTCTGTTTCTCCTTCACTTTCTTCCTCTGCACCTTATACTTTTCATAGCTTTCCCGATTTTTCTCTCCCAGGTAGCTTCTCCAAAGGTGTTTCTTCTTTCTCACACCTTTCCTCAAAACCTGCGCCCACCATTTAGTCTTTTTTCCTCTGTCACCTTCCCACAAACTACTTCTGCTGCACTCAGGATCACTGCCTAAAAGTTCATCCATGCTTCTTCCAACAATTAGACAATTAGTATATTGTCTAATTGTTGTATGTAATTGTATAGTTGTCTAATTGGCCCAAGTCCAGGCTTTGTCTTCCTTCTTCAGCCTAATTAGAAAATTCCTGCTGGACACCGAAAGTTTGCAAAGTATTAAGTAATCTGAAATATCTAATGTTCTAAAGAGAAAATAATTATAATGAAAGATATAACTTGAGGATTAGAGAAAGTCAAAGAAATTTGGCATTTAAAAAAAAAAAAATGTATTTGAGGTTTAAGGGTACAATTTAAAACCTAAAGATGAAAAATTAACTTAATTAATTAAATTTTTCTTAAAATTGACTGACCTCTGCTCTGAATCATAATAGGCAACCATGTAAAGAGAACAATTGTCCTAAAACATGGAAACAACTTTTGCTAGTTTTAAACATTTCGATAAAATTAATAATTGTTAAAACATAAGCTTATTATCTACTCTAAAAACAATATATCATAAAAAGTTTTGTGAACTCTTAAAACTTTGACAACTTTAAATATTTCAAAATATGATAATTATTAAAAGGTTCCAGTATTTAGCATATTAAATCCTTGAATGAAAATAAATTTTAAAAACAAATTATTTCTAACTTATAAAGAAAGGCTACATTTATTCTTTAAAGTATAAATAGATTAAGTCAAGTTAAAAATTTACTTCCATTGGGTTGTCTGGAAAATAATGCAGGATTTTTGTTTAAAAAGAACAAGTAGTAGTAGTTTCCATATCAATATCAATACATCTCTGCCGAGTTGGCAACTTTTCCGTTCTCTCAGAATAGAATTTCCCATCTTTAGTATTGATAAACTCCAAAAATGCATTTTCTAATTCCTTTTGCCCATTAAATTTTTTGTCATGCAAGTAGTGGACCGGGTGTCTAAAAAGATGATGATAATCCGTAGGATGTGGCAGAGTTTCATATCCAAGCCCCAAAAGTTTTTGTGACTTCACATGAGAGACATAAGGCCGGGCGTTGTCATGCAACAAAATGGGCCCTTCCGACTGACCAAAGATGTTAGTTTTGGCTTCATTATTGCCATCTGATGCATTGTATTAATTTGGCATTGACGGTTTATTCAGGATTTAAGAAGCTGTAGTCTATCAAACCAAATAAAGCCCACCAAACAGTAACCATCACCTTTTTTTGGTTAGTTGGGGGGATTTAGAAAATGTTCTGCTGTTTCTCCTTTGTGGAGCCACTGTTCAGAACGTCTATTGTTATCGTAAAGTATCCACTTTTCATCAAAAGTAACTATTTTAGACAGAAAAGGGTCGTTTTTGTTATGGTAAAGAAGTGTAGCACAAACTTCATAATGCTGGTTTTTTGGCGGTCGTTTAATGTGTGTGTAACCCGACTTTCAAGCTTTTTCACCTTTTTAATCGCCTTGATATGGTCATCGACAGTCGATTTGCTAAGGTTTAATTTCCTTCCAAGTTCTTGATCAGTTGTTCTGGGGTTTTCTTCCATCAAAGCCTGCAGAACATTGCCATCAAGAGAGGAAGTCAAAGTTTAAACTTGTAAAACAAAATTATACAAAAATCATGCATTGACATCTTATTAAAGACTGAATTATTTCTAAGCATTGAAATGCTACAGAGATAAACATACATTATTGTTTGGAAGAGGATCAATAAGTGTTGACATTCATACAAATGAATAAACAGGTAAACAGAAACAGTTTGTTATATAGGAGGGTATTTTAAAGAAAACTCAAAATCCTGCATTATTTTCAGGACAATCCAATAAAAGCTTTATTAATTTGTCCTGTATTGTTTTGTTGAATAAAAAAAAAAAAAAAAAGTTTTAACAAAAAATAAAAATGTATGATAAGTACAAAAACAATTAATAAATATTAATAACATACTCTGGATGGAATCAAACAGCCATTTCCATGTCTATTTTTGCATCAGGATTGTAGTTTGACACTATTATGTCTTCAAATTTGAAATCATCAATATTTTCGATCTTTCTTTTAAATGAGATTGTAGGGAAGGGTTTAGGAACTCGAGTTATTTGAACCTCCAAAGATTTTACATGATTCAAATAGATATGGCTATCACCTAAAGTATGGATGAAATCACCAGGCTGTAAAAAAAAAAATATATAAATTATAAACATTAAAAAAAACTTCTACAACAGTTTCAACCACCTGAAGAAACCACAGGCTTTTACATTACCATAATTTCCTATTTAAGTATCATTTGCTGTCACTGTAAATAAAGTGTGGGACAAACTTTCAAATATATTGGAGTTGACTTAAGAGGAGACTGTTTTTCACAGAATAGGACATACCAAGTTATTTATTTATTTATTTGGTAGTTCATACATAGTTAATACATTTTCCAAAATAACAAAACCCCAGGAACTTTCTCAATTTCCAATTAAATAGTTACAAGAAGCCCCTTCTCCTAGTACACTGATAGACCAAATGAATCAAAAATTTTTATTCAAGATAGAAGAAAAGAAACAAAATCTAGAAAGATTAGAAAAATATAAAATGCAAGTATTAATATAAACCCCCTCTCCCACATACTGAATTCATAAAAAAACTCAGTTAATTGAAAGCAAGATGGACAAAATCAGAATCAATTATTACATAATTACAAATGAAAATGAAACAATTACCACACCAATTTCATACTTGATCCAATAACACTGTATATATATAGAAAAAAATGTAGTATGATTACCTGATTACGATTGTAATTGTATAATCATGTAGTTAAAATCACAGTAATCGTAATCACATAATCATAATTATCGTTGATTATGATTATGCCCATCTATGGTTTAAAGCCAACAAACTGGAGACGTTTTCTGCCAAGTAGTTTTGTTTTGGCAATACTATTTGTCCTTTTGTTTACCAAACTTAAACCTTTTGCTGGTTTATATTATAAATAAAATGTGAATTAATAAGTCGTGAAGATAAAGGAATGACCCTACAAAGTTAACCACTCTGATAAATGTGATTTAGAAGCAGATAACTCAACAAAAAGAAGTTTTAATCTTCACCATCACATACTCAATAATTAATATAAATTAGTAAGTAACAAATTAACCTAGAGACAGAACATAAATGTTAGAGTATAATTGGATCAATTTCAAACCACACAGCCTTATATTTCCAAAATGTAGAAAAATAAAAAAACCTGTCAACACTTCACCAATTTAGGCATCAGGACAGTAATAATTAATATTAATTAATTAATAATTTATTTGGTCTCCCTGGTATATTAGGAGAAGGGAAGGGGCTTCTAACTTTGTATGTCTTATTCTGTGAAAAACTGTCTCCTCTTAAGTCAACTCCAATATAATTGAAAGTTTGTCCTTGCACTTTATTTACAGTGACAGCGAATGACACTTAAATGAGAAATCACGGTAATGTAAAAGCCTGTAGTTTTCCTCAGGGGATTAAAACTGTTGTAGAAGTTCTTTGAAAAGTTCTATTTTAACAGTTTCTGTGGAACTTTATTGGAAAAAAATATTTAAAACAAAGGCTTTAATGGACTTCTTAAAATTACGGTTCTTATTTTATGATAAAAGTTTAACTTTTATTATTCAAATTCTTGAAAAAAAAGTTACACTAACTGAGAAAAAAACAGTAATAGGGCTTTCATTACAAATATAATTGTCTTGAATGAATTTCTGATTTCCCAATCAACAATGAACTGCACAATTATTTTGTAGATCCACTTTTTTGGCAAAATTAAATACTTCAACAGAAATTTTTTATAAAAGTTGTATTAAACTTTTATCTTAAAAGTTGTAAGAAAAAGTTCCAGTCCCGAAACAATAGAAAAAACAAAGGGAAGGTCTGACCTTCGGTTGTTCTTTTGCATTACCTTCCTTCAAGTATGAGATTAAATGTCTTGGAGTGATGTTCGATTTGAATGAATGAATGAAAATAATTTTATTATTCTGGGAATAAGTGTCCCTTTAGAACAAATTACAAATACAGAATATATATTAATAAATATTCTGGTGTGTCCATAAAATACAATTAAATATTTACAGGACGATTAGAAATAAATTAAAAATACAGATAGTAAAAAGATATAAAAAAATACATAAATATAAAATAAACAAACAAATTATCAATAAATCACAAAATAATCAAAGTATCTGGGGGTACTTTAGGATTCTTATGACTTAGTGCATTTTATGATCAACCGGATTGGGAATGGAGGAGGTATTTGAAGAGGAGAGATTTGAAAGAGGATACTGACTTTGCGTGTCGAATATCAGAGGGGATAGAATCCCAGAGGGAGACAGCTAGCAAACAGCAGTTTGGTGAAAAGGAGGATAGAGGTCGGAAGGGATTGAAAGGAACATTTGAATTGTAGGATCTGTAGAATATAGGCAGGTCTCAGAATTCTAATAGCCTGGTATAGGAAGGTAGCAAGGAAATACTGACGGTGGCAGGATGGCCAAAGCCACTTCAACTCGGTGTAAAACTGGGTAATATGCGTATCCCGAAGATAAAGCGTATTGAGCAATTCATTAGACGTTTAAGTTTAGCTTCGAGTCCTCCAGAGAGTCCACCATTCAGCCATAGTCAAAGTGGGAGAAAAGAAGAGATGAAACCATTTTGAATAGAAGATAACATAGATGGTTAAACTGTTTCAGGATGGAAATAGTACAGCAGGAAATTTGGGAGGAGTATGGTTTCCAGGAGAGGGTTTGATCGAGGGTAACGCCAAGGTTTTTAACGGTAGATTTGCTGTTCTTTTCTGTCCTGATGATGTCTGGATTGGCAAAACGTTGACGGTTTTTTTTTCTTTGTCTGTATTATAGGAATATAAGGCTGTGTGGTTTGGAATTTTCCCAATTATAACCTAATATTTAATAATTTGATAACTTCAAATTATCATTATCAGATAATTTCAAGTTTATTTTATAAATATAGAAAAAAATTAATAAAAACAAACCTTTAAATCAACGATGTGCGCAATCATGTGAGTTAAAAATGCATAACTAGCAATATTAAATGGAACGCCCAATCCCATATCAGCTGATCTTTGGTATAGTTGGCAAGACAATTCTCCATTGGCAACATAAAACTGTGCGAGGCAATGGCATGGAGGCAAAGCCATTTGAGGAAGATCAACAGGGTTCCAAGCGGACAGGATCATCCTCCTGTCATCTGGGTTCTCTTTTAACATCTTAATGATGTTTTGCAGCTGGTCAACACCCTGACCTTTGTAATCGGAATGCATATTTTCATATTTGGCACCGAAATGCCTCCATTGAAAGCCATAAACTGGACCCAGGTCACCTAAAAAATTAATGTAAAATAATGGACTAAAAAATAAAAATAAAATAACCCAGTTATGTAAATTGAAAACACTCTTCATTTCTTAAACATCAACACTCCGAATACTCACAGGATAGTCTTGAAATCCAATACATTTCTAATTTTTGAAATAACATTTGAAGAATTTTTTTAACACTTTTTATGATTTTTTTTTATGAATTTTAGCGAGATACTATATAGAAATGAAAGCATAATTATTATTAGAGGGCCTCTTGAAATAGAGTGTGATCTTTGTAATCTAAACTTATTAATGCAGGAATGTTGGATAAATGAAAAGTTTGGATAATAAAGTGTTTATAGAGCCAGAAAAAAAAAAATAAGGCAAATGAAGCTCTACAATCGAATTCCGTAAAGAGCAGTATTGTGGAGAAGCAATAGAGAAAATTGCTTAATGAAGCAGAACAAATACCCATAAACCTGCTGAGAAAGGAAGCTGTTGTAGAGTTCTGGATGATAACAGGCCACGACTAACTTAGGAAACATCTGCATAGAATAAGAGTGGCTGACTCTCCAAACTGCAATTGTTACGATTCAGGAACATGGAATATGGATGCAGCACATTTAAGTGTATGCTTGCAGATACGTCGTCCAAATCGGAATGGTATTGGACTGCAAGGTCTCTAATATTGGAAGCCGATAAAGAGAGGTATAATTAAAAAAGTATAAATATAAAAATGAAGAGTGTTCAGGATAACAACTTATAAAAGAAAATAAGTGATTCTCGAAAAATAATCACAAGATAGTGTATGAGTGTGCCAACGGATGAGCTAAGAAAATTCACCAAGCCAGGTGGGTGGCTTTTGTTTTCCCTTAACAATGCAGAAAGTTTTGCAAGCTCCTTCAGAACGCATGTCTTATCTTTCATGGCTTCAATTGACTCAAATCTAGTTTCTTTTACTGCAGATTGACAAATCATGTTTTTTTATTTATGATCCTGAAAGGATGAGGAAGAGCACGACTTCCGAGATCAAAAAAAAAACTAAAATCATCAAATCAAAATTCAAAGCAATAACAATTGTTTCTGTAATATGAATAGAATTGAGCGCCTTCAAATTATTCCTGATTCATTCATGTTCTTACTTAAAGCGAAAGTGACACATGTCCACAAAGAGCTGACAGAAGAAGACTTTCAGTACTGTTTCAGACAGCAGAAGATTAGCATGGAGAGTTATCGGAATAGAGGAGGAATATATATTTAAGATGATAAGTAAATTTGTATGAAATCAAAATGAAATGTTTTTACAGCATCAGTCTTGTTTAAATAATGAGAATTAATAGCCACACGATTTTTGATGTGTTGCTGGTCATATAATTAGCAGTTTCTGTCTTAATCCGTGGTACAGACCCAGTTTTATCGAATTATTAACATCCGCCTGAAACTTTGTAAGTAGTTTCATCTCATCGTAACCTACAACTATTTTATTTACCAAAACTCTTGGAATTGGGGTGTTTTCAATCTGGAAAGGGGGCAGCAAACTTTGTCAATTTAATTAGGTACTAAAAACTCTTAAATACACATTTACTTTATACTTGGATTGCAAGATAATTTGTTCACAAAATTGAGAAAAAAGTATAAAGTAAAAATAAAAAGTAAAGATCACAAAAAGAAAAAATATTGAGCAGTTTAGCGTGACATACACCCCCAATTTTCAAAATAACAAGGTTATATAGGACCAATGGCCCAAAATTTTTGTAGGCCACCATTTTTATTGATTTGGAGATCAAATCCTTTATAATTCAAGCCTTCTCCTTCTGGAATACCATTACTCCCAATATCCGACATGTACAATCAGTTTCCTCATTTGAATCTCTTTTTTAAGCACCTACTCCTTTCCCAACCCGATTGATAAGAGATATCTGTATATTTTTAGTGTTATTGTTTTATTCTGTTTCCAATATTTTTATTTTAATGAGAATTGTAAATAATTAATTTTGTGTATGGCCACACAGGCATTTATTCTGTATCTATAATTTGTCCTAAAGGGACAACAGTACCAAGATAATAAAAAAATATTTTCATTTTCAAATTATCTTATGATCAAAGTAGAAAGCAAATGAGTATTTACGAGTTTATAGTACCTAATTAAATAGACAAAGTTTGCCCCCATCAAGATTGAAAACGCCCTGATTCCAAGAGTTTTCGTAAATAAAATGGTTGTAGGTTACAATGAGATAAACCTATTTACAAAGTTTCAGGCAGATGTTAATAATTCAATAAAAAGGGGTCTGTACCATGGACTATCACTGACTGTTGATGGTTTGGTTGGTGATGGGAAAGCCAATCAGGAAATATCAACACTCTATGTTCCAGCGGCAGCATTATGAACTACACAACCTTTAAACCACTTAAAGCCCAATTACTTAGGAAAACCTGACTCCAGATACTGATAGAGAAATATTTCTCTTATATAGTTACTTAAGAAGGGAGCTAAGCCAGTAAAACAATGAAACAAAATTATTTATTCTGTTATATCAGCTGTGGATAGACTCAAGGGTCAGGCAACCCTCCTTGGGCACACCCAGCCTCTTATAAGTCTTAAACTCTTGATTAATTAAGATGTGATACCGGCCAAATCATGGCAGACTTTGACCAATAGTTAGCCTGAAACAATCTTTTTTTAATATTTATTTTAAAATATTTTTGGTAACTGGGGAAAACAACCTGCACTACTTCTTAAGTGTGCAACTGAAAAACTGCAGTGAGCCAGGCTGACTTCAATCTTAGAAATAGAGAACCAGTTCTTGAAAAGCTACTGAACAGAGGAGGTATAGATAGCCAGGATAATTTAAGTGGAGGGTGCTTTGGAAAGGAATAAGAAGAAAATAGGATAGGAGTAAACAACATGTAATCAAGATGCGTAGCATTGAGAACCTGGTCAACGCCATACAACATTTATTATTCCAACTAAAAATATACACATAATCAGTCCATTATGCTGATAAGATGCATAATATAGTGCCTATGTGCCCTAACGCATTATCACTTCCTATAGATTGTTATACCGCAGTTCTAAACAAAATAATAGAATATATAAGCAAAAGTATCATTTAAATATCACCAAGAATAAAATCACGAAATATATTGATATACCTTCTTCTCTATCAGTGAAGTTCAAGCTATCCAAGAATTCTCTAGAGCTGTTCTTATCCCAAATGTGTACATTGTTCTCAGATAGAACTTTAGCATTTGTTGATCCACTGATAAACCAAATCAGTTCTTTAAGAACAGAACGCCAATAAACTTTCTTTGTAGTAAGTAATGGTAGAATACCTAAAAATTAAAAATGCAGCTGATGACATGAAATAATTTATGTATCTTCCATTATTCGGAAAGGTGGGGATTGGTTATTGTATCATGAACAATTTATGATTTATGTGGTGTGTATCACTAAAAAAATTGTAACTGTTTTGGATATCCTAAATTAGTGAGAGCTGATCTGTGGGCGGGATATCCGAACGGGCTAACGTGTGTGCACAGCACTAAAAGTGAGAGCTGATCTATATGATACAAATAGAAACAGATTATTTTTTAAAAAATTATACCAAACTTATTAGTATCTTGGATTTGCACAATTTTGGGGCATACCATAGTTGAAGAGAGGAACAGACACCCCAAAATGTTCACTAATAAAAAATGAAAAGATAATTTTAGAAAAAAAAGTAAAAAACTAGAAAATGGAAGATTATTATATATCTAATTGAGAAACAATTAGAATAAATAAATATTTGGCTGTCCATATCATATTTATAAATTATGTAGGTGTACTGACAAGATTCAAGGAATATAATTTTTTTATTAATATAAATTTTTTTCTTAGGTAGATATACTGTCCTAGTTGACATGGTTTTGTTTTTTTCTGTTCTTATGATGACTGAATTTGCAAAATGACAGATTAAGTTGTTTACTGATATTTCTTGAGTAAAATTTATTCTTCAATTCCCCTCTCTCTTAATTAATTAGATTAAAAATTAAGAAGATTAAATAATATTAATCTTAAAACGGCCTACAAGTACTTACTAAATGAAAATATAATTTGCACATCTGATATGCACACATACAAGAAAGCATAAAAATTGAGTTGAAAAAGATTTAACACAACTTTTTAATCATATTTAATAGATCTACATATATATTATTTACTATAAAAATTAGGGAATACCATCTCTTAAAGAATAACGCATTTGAGCACCAAAAATCGATAATGTGCCAACACCAGTTCTATCATCTTTCTTCACACCTGATGATAATATTTTTTTTAAATGGTCAATATATTGCATTTCATCAACATTTTCCTTCTTATTATTTTGCTGAAATAATATAATAAATAATAAAGTATTTTTCTAATTATATGCATTTTAATACTTAAAAAACAACTAAGAATAATTGGTTTGGGACTGCAATCATGGAAGTATGCAAAAATAAATTATATTTATTTTTTTTGGAAAGAGATGGTCCAGGTGGCAGCCATAAAAACATAAAATAGTGAAAACTATTATATTTAAACCAATGTTTCAACCCAAATATGCTGATCTTTATCAGGGCTAAAACAAACAAGACACAAAGGCTAACCTTGTTCATTCTAGGCCTTATGAAGACATGCATAGTTGGAGCGAAACGTTGGTTTAAATAATATTTTACAACGGTTAACCATTAAGTAATCAATCATTTTCTTTATGTGTACTACCATGACTGCAATTTCTAACAAGAATTCTCTAATAAAAATCAACAGTCAACAACTTCTACACCATCAAAAACCACTAAAGTTACAGAAACAAAAGTATACCACTAATTATTATTTTATTTTACCAAGATTTTACATACAACAATTATTAGTTCACTTTTTCTATTTAAGGGTAAATCGCTTGCTAGTACTTACTATTAAACATATACGAATGTATTTTTTTTTTTTTTCAGTTGGCACTACAGACCATGTAGATCTTTGGCCATAATCTTATCTTACAGAGATAAACTGCTTCTAGGAGCACAGATGGCCAGGAGGGGATAACCCAACCACAGGGTGCTACAAACTGTGCTCTCCATGATTCAGCGGCAAGCCATCCATAGGAACACAGCTGATCCCTTCAAGGCCAATCTGGCAGTGTCCTTCTCAGACCCGCTCAGGTTTGAGGAGAGTAACAAATCGGTCTAGATTCATAGATTATGGCTGATCAAAGTTAGCAGACATGAGGACCTATGTTTCTTTCTCTGAAACAGACTCTGGAGGGCCAATGACACACAGGAAAACCACATTGTGATATCCGGTTAAAGTACATCAGGTAGCGGCTGATGGACCTCACATACCAAGAGAGGAAATCTTGAGCAGCTTGGCTTTTCCTGGTGGATAGCAATGCATCCAAGTAATTATCATGCTCGACCTTGGTTAACTTGGATTACCTATTGCATGTGCCCTATCCCATTTGGTTATCTCAGCCCCCCATATGAATGTATAAATGGATCAATATGACAATTTAATTTTTTTAATGTTATGTGTTGAAGTTTCGCAATGAGATTCATAATTTGTATAATGGAAACATGTTTCGTCATAAATCAACATACAAACATAATTCTAATGATATTAAATTGTGATGAGAGGAAATGCAAATAACTTTTGCTGAAGATAAAAATAATGAAACAAGGAGTAAATAAATGTTGATGTGTAAATCTATTTCGAAACGTAATATTAATCTGTTACTATAATTAAGTAGAAATAAATAATAAATTGAGTAACTAAACTGATAATACAACAAAATAACTATCTTCCAAACATTTCATCAGTGAAAACTCTTGCCAACAATAAGCACAATAGGAAGTTTCTGACTTATTTTAATTCTTTCTTATACTTCCATAAAAAATCAAAAGGAGTAGGTTAAAAATGATTAAGAATATTAGCACATTCAAAAACCTAGAAACTTGAAAAGAATCATGCGTTATTAAAATTATGTAAACATAAAAATGACAATTTTATCAAACCAAATAAATTAAATCAAAGCAAAATCTAAAATAATGGTAATATATTGAAAATAACATACTTCATTTGAGGGTGCATTTAAAGATTCTTTTTTATCAGAATGACCATTAGAGTTAACATTTGTTGAAGTAATCTCTGGGTTAGGCATGTCTAATTGAATAACAAATTATCCGTAAACTTTAATATTAAAATTATTATAAGTGTGAACACAACTGAACCACTCAAAGAATCAACTCCAACCACGTTATCTCTGGGACTTTCCCGCCTAGAGATAACAGTAGAATCAGTTATTTTTTCTACCTGTTATTAATCGGTTTCTTGAAGCATTATCGAGAAGCTGGTTATTCCTTTATGATATCCGTTTATTATTTCTGCTTATATAAAATCCTCCCCATCGCTTAACTGTTTCTCCTTTTGGTAATAATTTACATGATGCCCGCAGCCTTTTGGGGAGGAGTGGGGACGCTTATTCTAGAGGATTGTTTACATTTAGGTTACAGTTATGTTAGGCTATCTCAATCCCCCACCACTTTTTGCTCTATAGGCACCTCAAAACTGTTAATTTTTCATATTTTATTGGCAGTATTTTAGTTTAGAAGCTTAATTTTGTTGTTTAAGTGATATGTTTAGTTTATTAATAGGTAGTTTTTTATTGGATAGTTATACGTTTTAGTGTTTAAAGTGGTAGTTTTCATTTAATGTTCAGTGATAGGTTTCATCTTCACAGACTCTTATTTTATTAGTGATATTTTGTTTGAAAAGTTTAATTATGTTGTTTTAGTAATATATTTAGTTTACTAATAGGTACTTTTTATTTAATAGTTATACATATGAGTGTTTAAAGTGATAATTTTGGTTTCTTCTTCATAGACAAAATCGTGAGTATACTTTAATTCTTTACTTTATTTTATTAATTTTCCTTTTTAATTCAGTGGTAATGAAAGAAAAAGATGGAAATCAAGTTTGTAACTTGGTTATAAGAAGCTAGTGTCTATAGTTCGAGGCTACTAGCTAACACAATTTTTATCTTGAAGTCAGTAGTTTCTGGTATAAAATTGAAATTTGGTTTTCCTTTATAGTTATGATTACTTTCATCATTAAAATATGAGTATAGTTGATGATCCTTAGCTTTATTGAGATCTCTAGTAACTAAAAGTAGTTTTCTTTTATGCCAGAATAAATGATATGGTACTCATCATGACTGATTTTTAGAAATAGATTGTTGTACTGCAAAAGTTCTGAAATGAAATTATTATTTTTCTTGTTGAAATCCTAAAACTATTAATGTTTATTCAAGATGTTTTTTCATCATTTAAGGTCAAGATTATCATTTACGGATCATCAACTACACTCATATTTTTAATATTGAAAGTAACAATAACCAATAAGGAAAACCGAATTTCAATATTGTACCTGAAATCACTGACTTCAAATTAAAATTGTATTAGCTAATAGTCTCAACCTATAGAAATATCTTCTATAACCAAGTTTCAAACTTAATTTTAATCTTTTTCCTTCATAACTATTGAATTACAAAGGAAAATAAATAAAAGAAAGTAACAAATTAAAGGATTAAGTCATTTTGGAAACCTATATGAGCCCAAATCAACTCAGTAAGAGGTGATTTAAGAGGATTTTACATAGAGAAAAATGAGGGTAATTATTTACAAGTGGTACTGCTCCGGCCATCTTGTAAATAATTACCAAAATGAATATTTAATAGTTGACCGTTGCATTATAAAGGAAGAAGATGGTCCGGGGTTGCGGTCATAAATAGGCTAAATAGTGGTAAAACTATTTTATTGAAAGCCGACGTTTCGACCCGACTTTGCAGGTTTTCTTCAGGGCTACGGTTACTGACTAGTCCAACTAAAGTTCTATAGTACTCAGTTCCTGTAGTTGGACTAGTCAGTAACCGTAGCGCTGAAGAAGACCTGCAAAATCGGGTCGAAACGTCGGCTTTCAATAAAATAGTTTTACCACTATTTAGCCTATTTATGACCGCAACCCCGGACCATCTTCTTCCTTTATTACCAAAATGAGTTCTGTTGATGAAGAACACATAATTAATTGTCACATTATTAAAGATAGTATTCTTAAGGGGTTTATTGTATTTAGACTTAGGATAAATTCAATTGGTAAAAAGAATTTCTCTCATATGTCTATTTTTAGCAGTAAATCTGTAAATGTATATGTGCAGCATTTATAAATTGAAATTCCTTTGTAAATAAATAAATATTCTCTGTTTTATCTATTGTTTTTTATATTCCTTTGTTGATTAAAAATGTTTTCTATTTCAAGTTAATTTGGATATTTCTTCAATCAATTGATAATTGATTGTATTTTATCCTTACAGTTTTATGTTTCACTACTAGTTATTTTTACTTGGTATATCTAGTGTGATAAAATTGAAAATATATTATAACCAACAACCTCTAATTTCCCAAAAAAGTATTGAAAAATAAATAAAACTAGGGAAAGCTTATATTCTGGACTAATGGAAAATTAAGGTGTGACAAACATTATTACAATTTATCATATTATGATTATTAATCCATTTCAATGATAACAGGTGTATTGATATTGGTAAATAGAAATTTTCAAATTATACAGAAACTAAGTTATACCACTCTGAAACAAATACTCTCCTACCACCAGGCTTAAAAGTAAAATGAACAACTTTTTCTATTTTAGATGCAATATGCAATATCTACATTATGGTAAGAGGTAAACCATTTCATAAAAAATATTTTATATCAATGATCAGAAATGAATCTGTTGATCGAGGATCAAATTTTGAACTATTTAAATTAGTTATAATAGTGGATTTATAATAGTTGGTGTTGTCCAAAATCAGTCTTGGTCATGCACTTTGCAAGATCAAGACCGGAAAAAAAAATCCCTTTTATGAAGAAAAATTAAGGTAAAATAGTCACTAAAACTTGAAAAATTGAGTTGCCATATGTAAAGAAGTGGTATAACCAATATCATTTGGAATTTAACTCTCAATTTTTCATTCGGGCTTAGTTAGGTTTTCCGTATCTGAAAAATTACAGTAATTTCAAACATCTCATTTCTCTATTCACTAGTTTCATTTTTGAAAAGGATTGTCTGGGAGGATATAGTAGAAGAGTGGAACTGGGGGTGGTTGACAACTCCAAAAGGAGCAACCCTGAGAAAATATTTTCCCACCATCGCATCGCGACTAGAAGCAACTTGGGTCCTCCCGGACTACTACACCTCTCTCCCTTTCTGAATATCATCATTTTAAACTCTTCCTGATTAAATGTAAATTCCATTAATCACAATAGTTTTATAAATCTATAATCATAAGTTGAAGTCTATCTGGCATAAAAGCAATGAAGGTTTAAGTACACACTATCCTAATGATATGACATTCACTCCTCCTGCAACACAATCCTCTATATCATTAATGTACCCACTGAAAAGAAATATACTAACATTAAATTGGTTATTTGTGAAATGACAAATGTGCTATTTTTAAGATACAAATGTATGGATAAACAATCAATCTTTACATTAGTTATGTAGTGTGTTTTCTGTTACTAAAAGATGCTTCTGCGAATAATGCACCCTGAACAGCTCTCAACTCAAAAGTGGTATAAATGTGTCATTTTTTAAAATAACCTATTCAATTATTCCCTAATAATAATAACATTTTATTATGTGATATACAATTTTAATGTTTACAATAATATACATTATTCCCATACTGTGTCCCAAATAATATTTCAAGGAGTTCTGTCAATCCTTATTGACTTCACTGCTTGTTTAAGGTTTAAGCTCATTATTATTTTAACAATTTTGATTGATACTCCTGTGTTACAATTTTTAATATAATGCCTAGTAGTGAACTATATGTTTAGTTCTATAATAATTGCAGATAGCAAAATATATCAAACAAAATATAACATGTGCCTTATTGTCTTTCTTCTGCAAATTTAAGATAATTATAATAAGTAAGATTTTAATAGAATAATATTTCCTAAATGCTGCCTATATTCTTTAACTAGTTATTGGATATTAATGAGTAAGCCAATAATTTAACTATTGGGTTTTCAAACTTGATGCCCATGTAATTCATTGTGTCATTCTTATCCTCTACTTTATGAACAGGGAATATGATGGATAAATAAAAGCTATTAGGTATTTCTCCCATTTCAAAGTCTTTATTAATAGAATTGTGTAGTTGTTTTAAGTAAAACATTGCTGTTTTTTTATTTCCAATATATTTTAACATTATTAAACTATTTATTATTTCATTTATATCTTTTAACAATGAAACTGAACAAAAGCATGAACAAAATCATTTCTGACACCAGAAATGAAATAGCAACTAACAGTTGAAGATTAAATGCAAATGAAATTAATGACTGGAAAATGATGATGGTGGGAGAATGGTAGGATTTTCAAAAAAAATATGTATGTAGAGGAACTAGGAACTGGATACTGTCAAAAATTAACTTGAAGTGCAGGATGGTGGGTAGTCGCGGGAATTTCAAAAAGTAGGGGAAAGGAGAAGAGTAGTGGGGGCAACAACTGCTAGGCCGGTAATCTAACCTAACCAGGAACTATCATTGAGGATAAGCGCCCCCACCCCAGCCCAAAAAGCTGCGGGCATGATGTAAACTATTACCCTCCTTTTTACATTCTGAAACAAGCATAATAATATCCACGATAATGTTAAACTTAAGAAGCAAAGTCGGATCTACGGGAAGGGGGGGGGAGAAGGACTTTCCGGCTGAAGCCCCCCGAAATGATAAAATATTACCATGTCTTATGAAAAAAAAATTTAATAATTACGTCTAACAGTATTATGGTTCATGAAATTACATTTAATAGTACTTAAAGAATCGCTTAAATTCTATTTCATATAATGGGTGATAAATATTCAGCACGCAGTCATCATAAAGTTTTTATTGGTGTAGACGTTTCAACCCAGACATGTGGGCCATCAAGACGTGTTTCGAGCACTAACTTCCTTGAATCTATTTAATATAGGTAGTTAGTTTCATCCGTTTTCTTCATAAGTAATTATCGTTATATATTTTTTTAAAAAATCTTTCGGACTGAAACTAAATCCTGGATCCGCCAGCACTATGAAGTTATAAAAGCTTAGAAATTAGTTCAACACAGACTCCAAAATATTGAAATTGGAATGAACTTACAAAAATAATGGAGGCGGGGAGGAGGAGGAAAGGGGAGGGACCTCAGCCTCTGAAAGATTTAATGGATCCTCTATCCTGTTAGTGAAGATAATTCATAATTTAAAAATTTTAGACATTAGCTACTTTTTACTAAAATGCACAAAGCATGAAGTTTTTTTTTTTTTACTTTTACTTAATTATATATATATATATTTTTTCTTCCCGTCCTCACATATACTTTTACTACAGGAGTTTTTGCCCGAGCCAGGAGACAGAGCATTAATATCACAATTGGAAGTCAACCAGGCACCACCAAGATTCGAACTCATAATGCTGGTTTTAACAGGTTGGTGGACGCCTATTTAGCACATGTAAGTCCGATCATGAAAAATTTCGAATCCAAGTATGCAACCAAAGTACACCTTTTGAGACCACCTCAGTCCACTAGCGGATCCAGGATTTAATTTTGGGGAGGGGACTTCAGCCTGAAAGATTTTTTTTCATATATGTATAACAATAATTAATTGGAAAAAAAAGGAAAGAAATGAACTACCTATATGAAATGGTGTTTAAGTGGTTCTTGATGTCCTATTAAATGTAATTACACTAACAAGAATACTTTTTTTTATTTTATTTTCAACCCTCCCCTGCCTGAAGGCAATACCGGTATTTGCAGCAGTGGGATGTTACTGTTACATAACAACCCACTGCTGCATTTTTGACTATTACATTATTTTTCTGAGCTGTGCACACAGCTTGATCTTCTCTTGACTTGCATCTGGTTTACTTTTCTTCTTATTCTGGTGGCCTCCCCGGTGCAGCTTCTCTTCTTCTTCCCAAAGAGAAGTGGGTTGGTAGAACAACTTCTTTCCACCCTTATATAAAACTTTTGAAGTGATCGTATCTTTCTTTGTCCATAAGTTGAGGAAGATCTCTCTCTGTTAGGACAAAGAGACCTATTTCTCTCAACAGTTTCGCCCTCAGTGACTCATAGACCGTACAGGTAAGTACAACATGTTCAGCGGACTCCGGTACCCCACAACTTGGGCATAGGGGATCGATATTTATACCATACTGAACGAGCTTTGCTCGGAAACCCCCATGCCCCGTGAGAATCTGTGAAATCCAGTAGTCCGGGAGGACCCAAGTCGCTTCTAGTCGCGAACTGATGGTGGGGAAGTACTTCCTTAGAGTAGCTCCTTTGGGAGTCGTCGGTTCCAGTCCTCTACTGTATCCTCCCGGAGAATCTTCTTCCAGTTTCTTGGATCATCTCTTATTCTCACTCGGAGGTAATCCGGAAGAGCCGCTAAGCATTCTCTCCTAATCTTATACCGGTAGTAGTCTTCTCTCAGCAGGAGGTCGAGAGGTATTCCTCCTGCCAAGACCTGCACAGCCTCATGAGACACCATCCTGAATGATCTGGATACTCGAAGCAGAGCCATCCGCTGAATAGTGGCCAACCTACATAAGGCTTAGGCAGGGGACTAACAAGAATACTTTAAGAGATAGTTTTTAATATTTTTTTCTGCAAAATATGGTTATATTTTACCATTTTGGGGGGGCTTCAGCCTGAAAGCTACTCTCCCCCCCCCCCCCCCCCCCCCCCGTAGATCAGCCAGTGCCTCATTCCAAATTATCAAGTCTCACCAAATGGTCTGTGAATGTGCATGTAAACAGACTAGCTCAAAAAAGAATGAAACAAATGAGGTATTTCAGGTTGGTATATGCCTGGTATGTTAAAACAAGTTTTTAATAAAAATAAGTCAACAGGAACTGCCACATTATTTCATTGAAATGAAATGAAAAATAATTTTATTCTGGGATTGAAGTCTCTTTAGAGTAATAGTAGAGTTTACAAAATATGTATATTTACATCATCAGTCTGGCATGTAAGTAATATACACATATATAAAAAAAATACCTAGGAAATTGTAAGCACATATATATATTCACACAAAGATACTAAGAAAAACACAAATATATGTAAAAAAAATAAATAAAAGTAACAAGGAAAATATAAATATCTGCAAAACATACTAACCATAAACACAGATATATACAATAAAATACTGTGATATAAAAAAATTAGTAAATAAAAATAAAATGACTTATATCAATTAACTGCTGGTGGCCAACGTAATTATATAACCCAGAAATGTTTACAAGCTTATAGAAGTTTGAATTTGTAGTAGGTGGTGGAATAGGAGTTGTTTGAAGGTGTTCGAAGGATTTACTGAAGGAAGTGGTTTTATGGGAGGGGATACATAAATCTATAGGTTGAGACCTGGTATTGAGAGAGTGGATAGAGGAGCGTAAAGTTATAAGATGTAGGGAGGGTTTTTGCTTCTGAGAACTTGAAAAAGAAAAACACCAAGTAGGAATTGCTGTTGGGAAGTAGGATATAGCCACTTCAACTCAGTAATTGATATTAAATATTTTTACCATTTTTTCTAAAATAGCTAATTTTGTATTGATAATTAATATATCAATATAAAATCAAGGGGTCTTTAATAACAGCCAAGTGAAATATTCTGATCTTTTTAAATTTCTTCCTATTAAGTCCCTATAATTGTATTTATTTATAAAAAAAATTAACTATTTCACATTGTAATTAATAACAAATGGTTAAATAAAAACACTGAAAATATTTTATTAGTAACTAATGGGCTACCCTGAAAAAAAATCGGAAATCTGCTGCACAGTAAAATTTTTCTTGTTTTCTCATCATGAATACTTTTCATTCAGACTTAAAAAAAGCATAGTATGTTTTTTGTGCTAACACCTACAATGACTATTTTATTTCATATATTGTTTAAAATATGAAAGGTTTATCATTAAAATTTTTCTTTTTGGGGAAAATGGATATAGCACTCCCCCATAAAATTTGAGACTCATGATTATTATTGATAATTCATATTATTACATCTTCTATGAGAGTTTTTCCAGAGCTTCGAAACTTATAAATTATTTTTCCCAATACCTGTTTTTAGTAACTATCGGGAGTATTTATAGCTGTAACATACATGAGAGCAGCCGACTTGAGAAATAAATTAAAAAATTAAATTTAATGTAAGAAATAAAAGATATTTCATTTTTAGAAACTATGATAGTAGGATTACTTAATTATACTCACTAATAAAAAATAAAAATAAACTGAGAATGATTCTATATTCAGCCACATGGCTGATGATATCACTGAATAATTGGGATTGAATTTCCTGAGACAATATCAGGATAACTCAAAGGACTGAAAGAATGGTACCTGGAAAATGATCTAGGCATTAACCTCTTAGAAGATAAATCTTTATGTCTTCAATAACAGAAGGAACATAATAATTAGACCTCTATTTCAGGATGGTTGACACCTTTAGTGAAGTTAAAAAACATCTAGAGATTACCTCAATAGAGTGAGTTGCATATACATATATTTTTATGAGTTCATTCAAATTTTAAAGTTATGGGCTTCCATCTCTTTTTGAAGAACAATATAGGAATCTAAATAAATTATTATTAATAATCGGAAAGGCACAAGGAATATTTGCTATAACACTATCAGACATTTTATAAATTTATTTAGGAATGCTAAGAAAACAATCATCTAATTTTTTTTGTAAAATATATTATTTAAAAAATTAATACAAATTTATAAATCATATTTACATATTATATAGAATTTGTAAAAAGTAAATGTCATTAATAAATTTATTTACAATAAAAATATTAAAATTAAAAAAAATATATAAATATATGTACAAATGAAATTCAATTTTTAAGTATATCTTAGATACTTCGGTCATGGCCTTTTTTTTTTTTTTTGTTACAAGTTATCACCACCAAAGGTCTGTTATTTCATCGATACGTTTATAATAATGATACACATACATTCACATAAAGCATATAAAATAATAATAAATAAAGTCATGGTTAATTTCAGAAGGTAATGATCTATCATCTGTTTCAGACGGCTGTTGCACAGTTGACTTTCCATGTACGCAGGAGATGAAGTACTTTATTGATCTGTTTACACCAAGCCAAACGTTCTTCATGTGTATCAGCTGCTAACAAATGTCTGGAAATCAAAAGAATAAAACAATTAACAACTTAGTTTAAGTAAATAATTAGTAATAACTATTTAATAAAACACCATTAAAACAAAATATATGATAGTAAGCAAAAAATCCCACTTTATTAATATAATCTGCGTAGATGGAAAATAATTCCTGAGACAGATTCAAATTCCATAATAACCTCAATAAATAATCATCTAACAACACCATAGACCAGCAAATAACGAGCACAAAGAGAGCTAAAATTAAAGGTATAATGAGAGAAAGATAATTCAATATTGTCATATTTGATCGCATAACTATATTATTAATCTTGCATAAGATGTTTGTGAATATCAAGGAGGCTTTTGGTGTAAGAGATCCATAATAGATCAAATCAACCAATCAGAAAGATATTCATAAATTTTAAGGCAGTATATGATACTGCCATACAGAAAAACCTGTATAAAGGAATGGCAGAGATGGAAATTCATTCCAAATTAACTGGCAAAATGTAGTACAAAATGCTAAGTGAAGGTATTATGGTATATCGGAGAAAGTATCTCTGACACTTTTTATGACGGTGGGATTGGGCACAGGTTATGAGAACCACTACCTATTCTTCTCTTAAACAACTGTTAAGTTGCCATTAACAGAACTGAGTTAGAAGCAATATGAGCACGACAATATTTAATGAAACTTCTTGGCTATGCAGATATAGTCTGTGCCACAGACCTCTTTTTATCAAATTATTAACATGCCGCTGAAACTTCATAAATAGCTTCATCTCATCTTAACCTACTAATATTTTATATATGAAAATTCTCGGAATTGAATTGTTTTCAATCTGAAGGTTGTCTATTTAATTAGGTACTAAAAACTCGTAAATGCCCATTTGCTTTCCAATCGTAAGATAACTTGAGCACAAAGTCGAGAAAAAAGATGGCATGTAAGGGAAAGAGACACATGGAAGAAAGGTTAAAAACTCAGGAATTGCAATGCCTGTTCAGCTAAGAAAAGTAGAATTACTTACTGATCTATATATGTATAATTTCAACATGATTTATTATTTATAATTAAGTTTCCTATTAAGTTTAATAATAAGTTAGTAAGTTTCTTTTCATTGGTAAAATATACGATGGACTTGATAAGTCATGTTCTGAGGATTCATTGATATATATATTTCGCTTGAAGACTTTAAAATGCTGCTATTAAAACACAACTTTGATAGCGATTAAATATATTATAGAGAAGAAGTCTTCAATTCTAACCTGTGAACTGTCATGTCTCCTCTCCTTTTGACAACTAGCGACTCCTGTAGATTAGAACCTCTCAGTTGCGACTCAAGTAGAATAGTGTGAGGTCGGGCACAGACGTCCCTCGGCGCAAGAGCAGCTTCTACAGTTGACACAGCTGCCAAATCAATTGTGTCAACGGCAACCTGGACAACAATGATTGCAGCATTAATTTTTAAAATGCATATGTACATAAAATCACCACCATGTTTCTTTGATGAAAGCGAATCAGTGCATTTTTTTGGAAAAAGAATTGTTACATTAATTTACCTTTCCGTCCCAAAACTGCTCAGGATAAGTCCAGAAAGCCAAACATGACCCTTTGAGTTGACACCAGCGCCTTTTCCATGCACCAAATCCACCTACATCCTCAAAGACTGTCAAGAAGCCAGTGTGCTCTATCTATAAAAACAAAATAATTGGTATCTATTACACAATAACATCAAAAACACTTATTATTATTAAGTATATAAAACTTAATAAGTAATATAAAACATAAATACATTAACCGTAATTAGTATCATAAGTATGATCTTTAAAAAAAATAAATTTTAACTGACCTGACTCTGCAACGATGAAATCATAGATATCTCAATATTCCCTTCAAGGGGACACGTATATGGCACCTATCAACAATAAGTATATATACATTAAATAATTTAAAAAACATTTTCATATATCAATTATTTACAATTTTACATTAAATTTTAAAATGTTACTACATTTTACTGACTTACCTTACTGAGAGAGAAAGAAGTCCTGTTCAGTTCACGCAATGAGAAAACTGCAAATCCCCACATTTGAAAAGCTGAAGATCTAAAACATACAATACATTAAAGAAGTGCAGCTGGCATCAAAATAGAAACTTAAAAATGTTCAATGATAAAAAAGAGAAACTCAAGTGCAGTCATCAGTAACAAGATACTGACCAACCACCATTTTCCAATTAAGGCTTAACACAAGTTAACCATTCCTACTTCATAAGTAATGATGGATATGTTGTTCAAAAATTCTTAAGGAAACAATCACTACTGTTCATGTTTTTAAGATATGTGTACTTAAATTTAAGGTATGTGTACAATGAATTGCCTTCTAACAAAGTCATTCCAAGAAAGACCAATCTTGATTATTTTTTTAAAACAGTAAAAAAAAATTAATAAATAAGGAGTATGCTTCATGCTGGTAAAAGTAATTTCAAACCAAGCATTCTTTTAAGCTGAAATGAATTTTACTAATTTAGCTAAGGTCATGGAGGAGCTAGGAGAGAACATAGAGACTAAGAATAGCCATAGAAAGCCGGTAAAAAAAAAAAAAGGAATGTCGTGAGAACATAAAATCGCACTTCTGCGGAATTCAAAACAATCAGTGGTATATGATAGAGCTATTGTATCAGCCAAACCTAAAATGAGAGATCTTCATTTTGGCTACTGAAATCTAAATCCAGTGAGTTATAACATGATGGATTAACCTGACGACCTAGTGGTTTCGGGAAAGATGGTAGGACATGTTGATCCTGAAAGACAAGCTTATAAAAATAAACATGCAAGCAAATGAAGAAACAACAAAAGAAATGAGGATTGGAATCATAACTTACGTATAGTCTGAACAAATGTTTAATTTTAAATATCTAAAAGCATACCTATACCTGACCTGATGCGAAGATCAGAGAAAGAACAGTTTTTCAATGCTGTTAAAAGGGGATTCATTCTAACAGGAGAGAAATATCAACAGGAACAAAGGTGGCTATGTGCAAAAACATCTTCATCCCGATATTGATAATTCCAGAGAATCTTGGACACTTACGACTAAGCACAAGAGTCACTGCAGAGTTCTGAGACTGAGGTTCATTCGGAGAATTGAAGGTATAACAAGGTGTAATCGAATCAGTAATACTACAATAAGGATGAACCTCAATGTAAAACATGTATAAATAGTGATTAAGAAAAATCAACTCTGATATGGTATGTACATGTCACTAGAATGGATGAAAATAGAATAGCCAGGGCAATCTATGAGACACAGGTGGATAGTCATCGGCCAAGAGGAAGAAGGGAGGAAGGAATAAGATATTTGCAAGCAGGCAAATGGATTGGAGAAGGAGAAGAGAACCGGCATGAAAGAGATAGATCAATAGTCCAGGATCAGTAAGGAAACTCGTAACACTTCAACAGCGGTAGGCAGGGGCTTGGCGAAAAAGAAGATGAATTTCACTAAATAATTTGTATATTTTTATAATAGCTTTAAAAAAATGCATTAGTATTACAGTATATAAGTAAATTAGTTACCTGACAACATTTGGTCCTGCAGGAGATTCAATAGGTATCATCTTGTCCTTAGCCTTCTTAGCAGCAGAACGATTTTTATCCTGGATTAAAAATATTGTACATAATGAAATTATTATACAAACTAGAATATTCACATTGTTTACTATATTTAGAGCCGAAGCAAATTCAGGCAAAAGTATAATTGATTCAGAATTTTCTCCCAATAATAGCAACATATCTCAGGCTAGAATAGGTGAATAGTTCCGATACTAAAGTTTCTTTGAATCATCAGTCCGTGCATTGGTAACTAAAAATTTGCCATACAATTCAATCTTAATCAAAAAGGTTAACATAACAAAAAATATATTAAAAAAAAAAAATTGTTTTTGTACATCCCTAAAATAAAAAAGTTTTTTTTGGGCTTCAGTTAAATAAAAAATTCTATGTTCAGCGACATGATTTATGAAATGTCCCTTACAAAAATTGTAAAATTCCTTTGTTAAATTGGCAAAAACAATAATTAAATAGCTATAAACACTGACGTGTGGTCCACTTATAGGTTGGATGATTGGATGATCAACAAAATTATCACCAGTGACTAAATGATCAACTGTGTGAGCACTTAGGTTAAAATATGTACTTTATATATCCACGACGAAGTTTTAAAACAATTTCATAACCTTCGAAATAGAATAGATTGATTTTTTACTTTCACTTATCTATTTATGCAATATATAGTAAGGGAAAGTATTGCGATCATGAAAATTTTCGAATGAGTTTTCAACGAAAATACACGTTTTGAGTCCAAATAACCAAATCTAGTAAAATGACTCGTGTATCTG
This sequence comes from Nezara viridula, assembly GCA_928085145.1. Taxonomy (NCBI): domain Eukaryota; kingdom Metazoa; phylum Arthropoda; class Insecta; order Hemiptera; family Pentatomidae; genus Nezara; species Nezara viridula. The sequence goes on from OV725077.1 coordinate 20,877,671, forward strand.
TATGTTAACAGTCAAGCTAAAAAACAAAAAGTCACACGAAACTGATATTTAAGATAGGTATATGCCTTAGATGTTACGGCAACTTTTTCCTTAAAATCGGCTAACCGGAAGTGCCACTTCGTATCAACGGAGAAACACATTTTTACAATTTTCTCAAAAACGGCTCTAACGATTTTGATTAAACTCGACGTATCATTGTATAATTAAGTGGTCTTTAATATCGTTTAGGTCTTAGCTCCATTGATGTAACTTTATAGGGCTTAAATGCGCAATGTTGGTATACGTCTTCCTCTAAAGTACCTTTAATATGGTTTATTTAAAAAAATTAACTCTCTTTTATTGACAGTAACTATAAAATATGGCTAAATATGAAGTTTGAAAGAATATGATAATTGGAAACTGGAGAAAAAAATAAAAAGGCTTATCCAGGTTGAAAATGAATCTCCGAAAATAATAGTCAGAAGGTATACATATTAATATATCGTTGGAAAGCGGAAAATTCTAGAAAAAAATAACATGAAATAAATAAAGATGTAGAAGGTAATGGAGAGTGACAAAAAAAAAAAAAATATAATTTCAGAAAACTAACGTATTTAACTTAAATGATAAATTTCCAAGGAAATTAAATGAAATTTTCTTACCAAATGTAAACTTTTAAATTGTTTTAAAAGCTTGAAAAAAAATTTTTAAATCCACCGAATCAAGCCAATGCCATTGTTTAAAATACTATTTCATGGTAATGTCGATAACCTTAAATATATTAAATTTAGTTTAATAAGTCTAAATATGATGTTATATTTAAATAATCAGTTATTTATCGGCAGTTCATTCCAAAAAATCAACAAGAAAGCTTTCACAAAATTAAAGTAGTGAATAATTTGATGAATTTTCCTTTTGTGAAATCCCAACATTATCCACTTACAATTAGTGAGACAACTTTTGACCTACCAATGGCAGGCAATTAAAATCTCGTACTTTCATTTTGGTAAACTTTACATTGGAAAATAACAGTTTAATAAATAGTAGTTCTACAATCCATAATCATATGTAGGTTAAATATTGAGACATACTTTTAAATCTCTCTCAGGGCATATATGAGCCTTTCGGTTGACAGAACGACTAACTCCAATTTCAACCTGTCCTGTTATCCTATCAACTGAAAGACTCAGAGACTGTAGTTGTGTGGTTTATAAAAGCAGAGGGAGTAACTAGATTTTTATTGCCAACCGTCGATATAATAAATAGACTTTTAGTAATTTTAATGGTCTTAAGGATTTATTATCTGTAAGCTTTAAGCTATAAGTCCGTAAAAAGTGTACTTCAAAAATTTTATAACAGCCTAATATTGTCAGAAAATAATTTCTATTCAAAGTAAAACAGTAAGTGAAAGTTGTTTATTGCGGGCACCAGATTTTTTTTATATTAACATCAATTCAATAATCAATAATGCACAAGGAGTCCATATTCAAAACAATATATTTCATTTTCTTTAATAAAAATATAACACAACTACGTTATTAAAGGCTTATGAACAAATGAAACTTTTATATATGTATGTGCTCATAATATTCATGTCGTTATAATTTTGTTGTAAACCCAAGCTTTTAGAACATGGATGGAAAATGGGATAAAAGCCTGGCTATGCTACTCACAAGCTATAACATAGAGAATCAGACCAATTTCAGTTATAATACGAATATCAAAAAATAATTTAAAATTATGTACCTTTTTGCTAGGAGTGGTCCTATGCTTGTAATCTGAGACAAATTCTGCAGGGTGCTGGGCAATGAAACCATATATTTCAACTGAGACGGTGAAGTCGGAATAGAGGTTTACAAGATTGAGTATCTTCTGGAAAGAGATACGGCCATTCCTGATGGACGTTTTGTCCAAAGCAACTACCTCTGTCTGCAGAACAACATAGCCAGAGCGGACCAAGCAAACTAAATGGACTGATGATTGATCCCGTGAAGCTATGCATGATTTCAAGGGCACACTAATCGATTGAATGTTGATGTCTCCAAGGTCCAATTCACAGTCTCCAGAACGCAAACGTTTCTCAATTCTCAGGCGCTCTATTTCTTGTTTTAAGGAAGTCCAACGTGCACCTATAATATCACCATAAAACAAATTATTATAACTGCTGTATGGATACTATAATTAGTAATGGTAAAAATTATAATATAATTTTAATCAAGCAGAGGATCCAAAAAAATTAGTGAATCTAGTTAGGATGTGCTTGACGGAAACACTCAATAAAGTTAGAATCGGTTATTATTTATCCGAGAAATTTGAAGTACGTTCGGGGTTTAAAACAAGGTGATTCTCTTTCAACTGTCTTATTTAATTTGACATTATAAAATGATATTAGAGAGTTGATACATACCGAATAAGGTTTGAACCTGGGTGGAACAATATCCGTGGTTGGGTATGCTGATGATTTGATACTGATAAGCGAAGACATGGAAACAATAAAATTAAATACAACGTTGATGAAAACCTGTAAAGAACTATGACTTGAGATAAATACGGATAAGACAAAATATATGGTTAGCTACAAAAACAGTGACAATTTCGAAATCGATATAGAAGGGAATGTGTTTGAACATGTACAGAATTTTACAGAACCTAGGGTCTTCAATAATTAGAACAACGAAAATTGAAGAGGATATTAAGGTTAGGCTGAAGGCAGGAAATCCTCTTTGTCAGAACTACTTAGTTCTCGCCTCCTGTAACGAAATCTAAAAATTAGAATTTACAAAACCATTATCCTACCTACGGTTCTTTATCGATGCAAAACGTGGCTGCTTACATTATGAGATGAGCAACGTCTTAAGATTTTTGAAAATAAACTATTGTGCAGAATATTCGGACTGAAAAAGGACGAGTCAATCACAGAATTTAGGCAGTTACACAACGCTGAATTGTACTTGGTTAATATAATTGAGGCGAATAAAATAGCCTTGTAAAATCGGTGGGCTTAGTAACAAAAAATGTCTAAAAAGTTAATATGCGCTGTACCGACTGGCAAGCATCCGAGGGGTAGACCAAAGTGAAAGTGGGTAGGATTGCGTTAAGGCTAATTTGGTGGGGTTGGATTTAGAGAGAGCCTGGTGGGTAGAAGAATGTGGAGATCGATTGATGGTATTGGCATCGAACCTTCGGGTTCGCTAAGCCTTATTATTATTTTATTAAAATTATAATAAAAATTAACAATAAAACTCATAAATATTTTATCTTGACAAAGCATTATTGATACAAAACAATTACTTTTGAATTAAGATAATATACCTAAAGCTGCAATACAAAGCTATACTCCGTGATTTGATAATCATTACACTTAGGGATTACCTATACTAGAGTACAAATTAATAAGACAATTTCTCACTCACTGGCTACTAGCAGCAGCTTCTGAGCTTCTACCTCCGCAGTTGATCCCATGAAGCCAGGTGTTGACAGACATAAATTGAGGGCCTTACTAGCTTGGGAAACTGTCTCTATCTGCCTCTGCATCTGTGGATACAAAATTATTTTATCAAAGCCATGTTTAAATATCATTAATAATTATATTATTTCTGCTGAGTGAGAAGTGATTGATAAATAAATACAATTAGTCCTTAGATAAACTGCTAGACAAAAATATTACATCACTTGTGTTTTAAATATAAAATTTTGCCAATGTCAAATTTAGACATACTTTTATTTATTTACAGTTGTTAGGTACAATGAGCTGTTTATTATTTCTTACCCTTTTATTTTTATTCAAGAGAAATTAATTCTTTCGGTATACTCTTCATGTTATTCGCTAGGTTATTGATTTCTTCTTCTGTCAATTGTTTTCTTTAGTTTAGGGTATATCTTCAAAGGTCATTTTTATTCATTCAAAATTAATAAACAAAACCCTATACACAAGATTTAATGCAAGAGATGGTGATTCATTTGATCAGCCAATGCAACATTACCAGAACCCTAGGCATTATAAGCAGTCAACCATACAAGATGAGCTGGGTAAGGTCAACCATATTTTATAATAGGATTGATTTATTCAATTCAAACGGTCTGAGGTTTAAATATTAAAAAACAAAAAGGAATAAAAAAACAGTTGTAAAGAGGTTAAATAAATTCTATAAGACTGGTGGTCTCTCCACTTTGTTCTAAAACAAACTAAGTGAGAATTTAGTTATCTCAGAACATATTGAATAAACAAATAAAGACTAGTCAATTATATTAAACATGGATGAGCCAAGATTCACTTAAAGCTCAACTGATGAAGGGAGAAAACAAAGAAAAGAACAGATGAAAGATATTAAACATGCAATGTATTCCCTAGAGTAAGTTACCATAGAGGCTCAGTAGTGATGGTAAGGGGTGAAATTTGTAATGAGTTACTCATTATTCGTAGTATTAATGCTGCCAGATAGCACAGTGGGTAATGCACTGACTTTCTATGCTCAAGATTCTGAGTTTGGATCCAGCTGATGACAGGCAATTATTTATTCTGTTACATCAGCCGTGGACGGCCTTTGGAATCAGTGACCATCCAACCTCCATAGAGTAGGTACTCTTAATCAAATAATAGATTAAGGAAAAAAATGTGAAGAGTTAAGCACACCCCCCAGCACAACCAAATACAGAACCCTGGACCCTTAATGGGTTTTGTAGTGGTAGGTTTTTAATTCATCGATTGGGTGATTTTGTGTCGCTGCTTGATAACGCAAGGCCTCATCCTCAATTAACTTAAGTAATGTCTGAGTTCTTAAATAAAGCTGGAATCAGGGTGGTGCATATTCCAGCCTTTCAAAGTCCATTCGCTATTCAACCAATACAGTTTCTAGTTGATTATTAAAAGTGACGAGATATCTTTGACCAGTAATTTAGTTGTCATATTATCCACAAATATCTTAAACAAAACTATAGTTTATGTTTAAAAAAACAAAAATATTCTTCTACACTGGAAACTAGAGAACACAACTATATAACATATCTTAGGAACAAAGAAGAAAAAAAAAATTGTCAATGGGATAAAATTACAAATCTTTTCATAAATAACATAAAACAATGAAATATATAATTGTATATATATATATATATATATATATATATATATATATATATATATATATATATATATATATATATTCAAAATATGTTCCAGTTTTAAGATGTTCTTTTACTTTCTTTCTTTGTAAAGCCTAGTGATACGTCATACTTCTTCAAGTGAGCAGAATTCTTATTAATTTTGTTTGTTCTTATTTAATTTGTCAAGTTAATTAATTATGAGTGTTCATAGATGTACCTCCACAGTAAGTTCCTTGACTTTTTCTTGGGCCAATTTCTCTTCAGATTTAGGTGACAGTTTGCATGATTGCGGTTCATCATCCAAGATGACTTCTTCTCTTCTGATCTCCTTCCTGATAGGGGTTGATAACTGAAAGAAAAAACATTACAAATAAAGCAAGGCCTTCATAAATAATATAAAATTATGAATTAAACAAAGAAAATACATTTCTCTTCAGATTTTTAAGTCATAGAAAAAATAACGGAGAAATTCTTTTACTGTTATAGCTTGCCTTTCAGGCTATACAGGAATCTTTCCATGGCAGGGGATTAATACCAGAGTTAAAAGCCTCTCCAGCACCCGGACGCGAAATAATTAATTATTTTATATCTGTAAACTTTAGTTTGTCAATCATCTGATTACCAGGAACACACATTTTGCACACATGTTAACCCGCTCGGCCCCGTTTAAATACACTTTCTCATTTCTTTAATTATTGAGTTTTGACATTAATAACATTATTGATCATGCCAAACTGAAATAACAAGAAACCGCTTGACGTTTCAAGTTACTTCAGCACTTACTAGACAAACATTCTACACTTCCAATTAATTACAAAAGACTCATATACATGATTATAATAAGGCCTATTTGGACTTACGTAGTTGAGGTATGGGGCTCCACTAAACCATTGAATTCCTCTCGTATCCAATCCTTACAATCCAAAATCCTTCATGCTCCCTACTTTGTTACAAATAAAACCATCTATAATGACCTTTATGTTTCAGATCTGGCCCAATCCAGATACCTATCCTTCCATAATAAACTTCAAAATCATTCCAACCCTCTCGTTTCTAACATTGCTTTCTCTTCAATTCCTAGTAACCCTCCGAGGCGTCTGAAAATAAGATGGCCCCTTGATCTCCTAATGTAGACATATCACTAGGGTGCTAACATTGGGTAGTTTCTCAACAAGTGTTTTCACATCATTATATCCATATGTTCAAATTTATTAAATGTATTTCTTTAACATAGTTGTAAATATCATTAAGAAAAAAAAAAGTTTAGTATTGTTTGCTATTGCACTGTGAATATGGAAGAAAATATTGTTCATTATCGGCATATTTTGTTGTATCATTTTAAAAAAAGGTAAGCGTGCTACAGCTCATAGAAAAATTTGCAATGTTTATGGAGATGATGCCTTAACCGAGTAAAAATTGGTTTGCCAAATTTCATTCAGGAAATTTTGACATCAGTGGGTGCTCAACGGTCTGGTCGCCCACATGAAATTGAAACGAGCAATATAATGGCCATTGCTGATCAAAATAATACCCATCAGTGCGAGAGATTGCTACGGCCCTGAATGCATCGCACACAAGCGTAGAAAACCATTTGCACAAGCTCGGCTATGTTTCCAGGTTTAATGTTTGGGTCCCTCACATGATTTTTTTTTGGAAAATCACAAAAAATATTTATAACTTCAATTCGACTTTAGCTATCTACAAGAAATTTAGCAGGAATGTAGGGCCACATAAATCACACAGAATGACATCAACAGAACCTTCGCAAACAAACTAAAAATGGAAATGAAAAATAAAAACCTATAAGGTGTTTTTGTTTATTTATTCCTTACGTAAGCATTAAATAAAAAAAACCATTCATATGACTTTGAAGAGCAATAATTCAGCTTTTCAAGGGATATAATAACATCGAATTTGGAGAACAGCTTGAAGAGTTATGAATGATCGGAAGGGTTTAGTGTTCCACCAAAACAACGCAAGGCGTCACACCCCATTGGTCTCTAGCAATGAATTATTAAGCCTTGGATGAGACCTTTTGCCCCACCCTCTCTATTCAACTGACCTAGCTCCAAGCGACTACCACACATTCCTATCTCTGCACAACTCCATGAATGGAAAGAAATTCCAAAAGAGGACATCAAAAACCACTTGGATGAGTTTTTTTAACAATAAACTCCAGACATTCTATGAACATGGCATTATGCAGTTAGTAGAAAGATGAAAAAAAAGTCATATTAAATGGTCAATATATTGTAGATTAAAATAAATTTTATGTCTATAATACATTGAGTTCTTTTTCAGCCTGAAAAAGCGAAAGGACTTATTTGCCAACCCAATAAATATAAGTAAATATTCTTTATTTTATTTTTGGTTATTTCACTATAAAATAATTGAAAGCATTTACAAAGTAGCTCTTTTATGATTATAAATTTAAAAATACTAATCAAATTAGTATTCTGATGCAGATATCAAAATAAAGAATTTATTAATATATATATATTTTTTTAAATTTTAAAAGTTATTTTAAACTGGACTAATTTTTAAGTTTGATGGCATAAATTATTCAGCAAGATCCCGAGATGACATATTATTGAATGAAATATGTTTAATCGATAAGCTAAAAGGTATTTTTGGAGCGAATAGTTTGGTCTTGCTAAAATTGCTTGTTTCCTATAACACCAAGTAGAAGATAAGTAAAACTTAAAACAGGTATTTGACAACAGATATTATTATAAAAGCTAGCCTCTTGTTCAATATCTTTAAACAGAAAAAAATTCATACTTTTGGAAACACAATACAACGGACAGTTACTAATACGGCGAATTTGCATTCTCAAGCAAGTAAAATGTCCTAACTTTTCCAGTTATACCAGACCTGATAGACACGATATAAATTATTTTTTAAAAGATGGCATTCTGGTAAATACCTGTTGCCGCTGCTTCCTGTAGAGTGAAACGCTATACATTAGGGGAGTCTTAGGTTCATTAGCATCTGAGCTTGATTCAGATGAGCACATCGCTTTCGCCTGGAGATTTTCAGCATCCGAGAATTCAAAGCTGGTAGTAGAACATGTTTCAGATATGGAGTTTGTGTCCTGCTAAAACATAAACATTATCCATCACCATTAATATATTTATAGTGTAATGAAATTATAAAAATATATCAATTTTAATAAACCACAATAATAAAATTTCATTTAACAAAGCAACTAACAAATAAATCATAATGTAAAAGACTAACAATGAAAGAGCAACAATATCTTTCATTGATTATTTATATTGTGAGTAATAATACAATAACGAAAAAATGAGAAAATTATGTTTTGAACCTTATTGTAAAGTATACTATCAATGCGTCCTTTTAACAACCAAGCCATTCGAGTGAAACTTTCTCCGTGGACCAAATTTCTCTCAAAAGTTGTAATATACTGCTTTTCATCATTAAAAGTAATAGTTTTAATACGTTTTAAAAGTAATTTAATAAAAAAAAAAAAAAAAAAAAAACAGAGTGGGTTATACGCCAGCCATTGTCCATAGGGATATTAAATTTTTTTTTTTTTTTTTTTTAATTTTTATCATTGGTAGTTATTTCTTAGGTACCTCATATACAAAAAATATTTTGATTATTTTTGGAAATTTTAACAAAAAACAAGCTTGCTTGTGGATCTCAATGGTGAGAGCATGGGCCCCAGTGGCCATTAACACAAAACACTATAATATCCACAAACCTTTTGCAATCTTCCAACATATTTAGGAAACAAACTTTCTGAAAATATTTAAAATTTTTCTTCTAAAGCAGTTCAGTCATTTCCTTTTTATGTTTATGCTGACAGCTGTGTTTAAGAGCATTTCGTTTTCAATACGTCAGCTTGAGTTTAAGCATTAATTGCGAAAGAGAATAACATCAACCGTAGTGGTAGGGAGAAAAGAACAACTGTGACGAACTTTTTTTTTTGTTTTTATCCTCTTTACTGGTGCTAACTTGTTTTTTTAATGAATTTTCCTCTGATAATTCATTTTTTCATTTACTTACTATATACTATAGCTTTCAATAAAAACATCTCTATCCTTATAACCCTCTCTAAGCGAAATCTTTTATTGTGTGAAACAGTGCTGGAATTTTTCTCTGTGAGTTCCTTCAGGATGAGTGCCTCTTTCTCTTTCAACAGGAACATTCTCTCTACATTTAACTCTAACCCCACACATTTGAAACCAGACTCGTATTCAAATTTTAAAAAATTTAAAATATTCAAAACTAATACAAGTTTAAATAACATAATAATATAAAAAGTTACTTTGTATGAAGCTGAATCTCTTGTTCTTTTAGGAGAAGGTGATCCAAGAGCTTCATCAAGCAAATCATCCATTTCTTTGAGGATTTTCGACTCATTATCTGACGAACTTGATGCTTCTAATGAATGCGATGGACGCTATAAAAAAATCATAATCATGAGAAAAGATAGGTAAACCTTAGGCAACAAAGATATAGGAAGAATTTAAGTTACTAACTTTTATAAAAATCATCATTAAATAATTAATGATGAACGATTATTGAAAATTCAAATGGTGTCCCATTAACTAATGATAAATTATACATTGGTCTAACTAAAAACTAATATATTTAAAGTTTATTTCTACGGCACCCACTTTACACTGAATTTATGAAAAAAAAAATATATATATATATATAATAAGTAGAAGGATCCCTTTTAAGCTGATTGTCAATTTATTTTAATTTAAACCAGGAGTCTCCAAACAATGATTGTTCGATGAACCAACAATATACATTGACGATGAGATGTATTTAAAAATATTTATAAAAAGTTCTTAAACTGCTCTTCAGGGCTAAAATAAATTTTAAAAAATAGGTGTTTTTATACTGACATCTCTATAACATTCACGTTTGACTTTCAATATCGGTATTTTTTGTCATCGCAAAACATGACCCACTTACTAAATGATTGAGTGAAGTCATTATAATATAAGCAGCAGGCCAAAAAGTTTGTAGACTGCTGATTTTAACAATCCTGATTGATTGTTTGTTTCAATCACGGGTTAATATAAATTAATTATAAAAATATTTTAGATTTATTTTTTAAATAAATTTCCAATTTCCATTGAAAAATTGAATCATGTATTCAATGCAAAGAAAATTCAAACTAATAAAGAACAAAATAAACTTTTTACCTTAAGATTGGTTCTGGAAGCTTGTCTCACTATTTCTTTACCAAAGCTTGACAGAGAACTATGGCTTGTCTCCAAGTTGGAAGAGTCCGAGTAAGAAGATCCACCTTGTTCATCCTCATCCATGCTAATGAAAAGAATATTGGATTAGCAAAACATATTTGATGAAATTGCTAACTTGACTCTGATTTTTAATTTCAAAATAAGCTTTGAATAATAAGAATGTGAACCAGATGTTATTTATCTTCAAGAACATAAGTTAATAATTTGTTCGGTCACGAATCGATGAAATAATCTGAGTAATAGAGACACCAAGGAAATAATAAACGAGGAATTCCCCTGGATAGGCAAAAACAACTAAACTCTCTTATCAGCCAATTTTTGGGTGGTAGTACTGAGAGATAATAATAATATCCTTTATTTGTACCTTCTTAGATATTTACAATATACATTTTATTTTGTATTTACAAGAGAGTAATAGAAGCAACAAGATAATAATAATCATCATCAACATGGTTTCCTCCATTCCTCCATGTCTCACAACCAGAGTAAAACTGGCCGTATCAAGATTTTATAGAGTAGTTTGTCTAGAAAAGAGATCAGTGCTGGCCTTAGACATTCGGCGCCCCTGGGTAATAATAACCTCCATTAAAACATTAAATTTTATTTCCTTAGCTGTTTTATATAACATAATATTTTAATTTTATTTTATTTCACATTTCTGTAATAGTTTCTTTATTGATAGGCTAAAATTAATTATTTTAATACATTTTTCCCCTTAATTTCTGACAAATGGCAAGTGCCTCTGAAGATTGGCCGGTATCCCTTTTGCAATCGTTCCAGTTCCCCCACCCAAAGGGTGACACTGTATAAGATTTTGGCATAAGCTGAAATAGCAGTGAAGCTCTTATCATGAAATTTTAATTTAAGACTGAAGTTGATCCGAAGAGAATAAGAGAATAACAGTTAATAATACAACTTATAATATTCAAGATGATTTTGGATTTTGAATAATAAGAATATGAACCAGATGTTATTTATCTTCAAGAACATAAGTTAATAATTTGCTGAAACATTTTAACATTTTACAGTGGCGAATGAATACACTGTTAGTAGTTTTCGAACTGTAATGTTTCCTCTTCTAGGACCGGGGTTGCTCAGTGGGTGGGTAAGAAATGACTCCCAATGCTCAAGGTCCTGGGTTCGGAAGATCCTTCTGGGTTATACCCAGTCTCTATAAAGTGGGTACTCTTAATTAAATAATGAGGAAAGCTTGCCAGTTCAGCATGATCCAAGCCTGATCACCTCGCTGCACAACCGTTGGCCTTGAAACAATACTGAACCCAAGACCCTTCTTCATTGGTTTTAGTACCTCCTTTTTTTTTTTTAAGGGATCTAATTCCAGAATAACTTTTTTTAATTAAAAAAAATAAAAAAATAACCTTTTATATTTGATAAATCCTCATAATGTTCCAATGACCAATATATCTATTCACATGCTACGTTACAGATTTTTAAGATAGTTTATTCAGTTTAACTGTAGAGAAACGACATTTAATAGGTATATCAATAAATATATATATATATATTTCTTACTATTCTTCGTCAATTGTTTCTAAATCTGTCTCAGGTACTTCAGATTCAGTCTCAATGTCAGATATGGAAGGGTAAAGGCGACCAGGTTTTGGAGGCGACACTTTTATCTTCTTTACTTCCGGATAATGCTGCCCTGCAAAAGTTATTAGATCCATTTTTAAACAATAATAATAATAAAAAACTTCAATGCTTGATACTAGTTAGAATGCCCAACCAATTATCTAGATATTGTAATATAAATTATAATACAACCAAACACAACTTTTTAAGAGATAAAGTTTCAAATATTACAAGTTGAAAAAAAGTTGTGTTTCATTGCAAATAACCTTCTTTTCATAATTTATAATGATTTCTAATTTCTAACACAAAACTAAATATTCTCTTGGAAACTTGTATTGGTCACCATGCGATCCGATCCAGCAAGAATATTTTGGTCAAAATCTAATCAGAATTTACATGATTTGTTCAAAACAAGAAAAAAAAATAACACATAATTTTAATGAATTAAAAATTAAAGGTTTAGTTATTTTAACCTTAATTAACATTATTACTGACAAGACATTATTCAATATTAGTCATGAAAACAATAAATAATACTAAAATATAATATTTTAAACTTTATTGTAACAATATATAAATATACTATGATAATAAAGTTTTTACAAATAATAAATAAATTCAATATTAAAAAACTCTGAATTAATTCAATATTAAAAGATCAACTTAAATAATTAAATTTTTTCTTAAATAGTATTAGTCAATATATATATTTTAGGTTCAAACTATTGAACTATTTTTAAAATGATTAAAAGAAAAAATCCATTGTCTCTTGGAACTAGACAGATTAGGAATAAGTCAAATATGGCTTATTAAAGGTTGAACTCCCATTTTAAAAATAATTTTGAAGAAAAGAATTGGTAGAGGAAAAACAAGATTACTGAATATAATAAATCAATTCAAACATATAAATATTGGAAATAGAAATCAAACAGGCTTGTATAATAATGGAGGGCCCTGTACATGAAATATGACCTGTTATTATTATTAATTTTGTTTATTTAATTTTAGGGATGCAAGAAAACCAGAAATGATGGAACAACTTTGTAAATGATGAAGCTTCACGCTATTGGCGCCTATTTCCGCCTCAAGTCCAAATATATATAGCCGATTGGCTGTTGGTCTGCCAAGTTGGGTAGCCTGTTAACAATGCCAGGCTCAGAATCAGGTCGTCTTCTCAGATTGCCAGTAAGAGAGTGGGGCAGAGGGGCGCTTGACTTGATCTTTACCCTTCGAGATAACACCGTCAGTGAAGGAGGTAAAAATAGATGAGACCAGTGGGTTGCCGTGTGAAGTATACAAAATGAATTAAAAATATACAATAAATTATAAGAACAATGCTTATATGTGGTATTCTATTGATAAATAGCATTACAATATTTTATTTTAAAATATGATATATTGAAATTTTAAAACTGAGATGTTCCATTGATTTTATTCAGCTACTAATCAACAATTTCCTTAAAAAATTTAAAAGATTTTTCATAAATTTTAAAGATATTATAATGCTATACCTCTTCATTTAGGCATGTTTGAATTGAAATATTCATATTTTTGTAAATTGATGTTTTATCAGCAGTCATTAAATAAAAATTATTTTCAAAATGGGAGGTCAAACTTTAGTAAGCAAATATGTTATATTTTCTTAATTTCTCATTTCACTCACCTCTAGAAGGGTTTGCTTTTTCCCTAACGCTGAGCACCCTAGGAAGTTGACATGGAGGACTCCTTCTGCCAACAGGAGAGCTCACTCCCATCTTGATCTGTGGTGGTGATGGGGTACGAGGTGATCTTTCTTTTAGAGAGTAAGAATTCATAGGCTTCGGAGGTGGTGATTGTTCTTTTAAAGAATAAGAATCCACAGGCAGGGGAGGAGGAGGTGGGATCTGCGGGCTTGCTTCTTCTTCTGTTGTTTCATCTTCTGATGGATTCTAGAAATGCAATACGTGATGTAATGACAATAAATAACAGTAGATAGCAAATAAATTAGGTTTTAAAATTTCAGAATTAGAAATGAAAATTATAAAAAAAATAACAGTTTTTCTTTAGTTGGTTTCTCTTTCCTTTTAATGAAATTATTTTATTTTTGGTAATATGCGCAACGATTTAGGGCTCTGCCCCATGTTCCATGACACAGTGGGTATCTAAAGGAATTTACTTAATATAACAATTATAAAAAATAAAGGTAAAAAAATATGACTATATGACATGGTTTTATATAGCAATAAAAAGATATTAAAAACATCAAATTTAAAATTGAAATATTTATATACAAAAAATAAGAAAAACTATATAACCAGTATTTATTTATTGTAGTGTTGCTTGTTATGCATGAAAGAAACAAAACGTGTCTTACAAATACAAGTTATTTAATACAAAAAATATTGTAAAAACTCTAAAAAGTACTTTTTGGGTTGGGTTCCGTCAATACACTCATTCAACATAAAATAATTTTATAGCACACATTAATTTAACCTTTAAATATACATATAAAAGTTACAACTGATTTCAAAACCAACCATTGTTGGGGTTTAAAAAAAAAATTAAAGATACTTTAGAGGAATAAATACTGAAAATTGGCCATTTAAGACCAAACGAAAGTTAACCAATTTTGACGAAAAAGTTGCAGTAACATCCCATGTATATACAAACCTTAAATATACAATTTCACTTTTATACGACTTTTCGTTTTTGAGCTAGACTGTACACCCACGCACGCACACAGACAGACAGACCATATCGTGGGACTTGGTTATTTGGACTCATTAGCCATCAAATCATGTATTTTTGTTGAAAACTCAGATTTGAAAATTTTCATGATTGCAATACTCTCGCTAACTAAATATTTCACATATAGGCAAGTAAAAATAATTACACTAGGAGGGAAAAGAAAATTTCAAAATCTAAAAAGAAAGAGTTAACTGTGCAATAAAAGAGAAAAGAATAATACTAATGATCATTTTGTTATTCTGAAAAGTCTTTTCTCCTATTGTGATTAAAGACAAAACAAAAAGAACACTATATTTTCCTGCTTGGTTGTAAATGAAGAAAAATATAACTAATATCAACTCTTTAACAAGAAAGAAACGTTATCAAATAAAGTTATTACTTGTTCGGTTGAAATGGCCTTATTCCTGTCCCAACGATGTCTCAGAGCCTCTAACTCCTGAAACCTCTCAATCATCGCTTGCTTCACGCTGTCCTTCACGGTAACGGGGCTACTATTGATCTCTGGTCTAACCTCCTGCGATACTACTATTTTTGGTGGCAATCGTTTGGGTGGGCTCAAATCACGCTTCCTTGGAAACTGTTGAGGCATAGGTAGTGCACCTTGATTTCTTTCAAATACTCTCTTCCTGTAAAATATAGAACACCTTTTTTTAAAAAAAAAATAGAATGAAATAATCATTTATTATTGCAAATTTTTACAACAAAAGAATTACTAAGTTTTAAGAAATTTAATAGTAGGTGAAATGGTATGGAAAATTACAGCAACAAAAGAAAAAAATCTAAAATTTATATCTATAATTAATTAAATATACTGATGAATCGAGCCTCCTGGGGTAAATCCTACCTCACTTGAGTTGGATCCCTTAATAAATATTCCCTGCGAAACTTGTTTATTTATTTATTAACAAAAATGTTGAACTTTGAGATTAAATTTGCAATCTGCAAATTTATTTGCAATGAGCAAATTTTTTGGCAGCTTCACAGCTTTCCATCACGTCCGGGATATAAATCAGATCAGTAGGTCTCTTGGCCAATGCCTACGTAACCGTCGTAGTGGGCTATACGGGTATCTTGTATGATGAAGAATTTCTGTCAAGAGATTCATGTTGTAGGTCAGTCTTTGGTGAAAGTTATTGCAGTTCTCTTTTACAGTATCTAAAATTGTAGGTACGTTTAAGTCTTTATGTAGTTTATACATATGTGTATCATTTGTGACATAAAACTATCCTGCGTCAACTATCCTTCGCAATACTTTTGACTGAAAGGACTGAACTTTTTTAATGTTGGAAGTTTTAGCAAAATCCAACAGTTCTATGCCGTAAGTCCAAATTGATTTAAGTAAAACTTTATAAAGAGTTAGTTTTTTAGTTAAAGATAATTATGAACGTATGTCAACTACATGCACACTTTTTTTTTCATTCATCTTATGAATGATTATATAAGTGAAACTTATAATGATTATATTTAACTTGAACTTAAATAATTTAACATTTATATATTTAGCAGAGTTTATAATTTATACGTAAGTTTTATTGACTTTACAAATTAGTTGTATAAAACTTAAATCAGCATAAGGTGCTTATTATATAGATGCATTTATTTAATTAAAAAATTGTCCTAATCTACCAAGTTTAACTTAATATAATAAATTATAAGTGGGATAAAAAATTATTATGTTAAGAAAAAACAAGGTAACTAGAATATCAACAATTTATAAAAACTGTGATTTGATCATTAGAACATTTTTTAAGTTTTAAAATATAGAGTAGAAACAATTTTAACACTTCAAATAGATAGTATTGAATTGATAAAGCAACATTGAAATGAAGTAATCTAAAAAATTAATTTTTTTACAACTGTCAACCTAAAATAAAAAAATTAATTATTTTCATAGAGTACTCAATAGTTTACTGTTGTATAATATTGAAGGAGATAAGGAGGCAGTCATAAAAAAAAAAAAAAAACTCTTAAAAGATTAAGACTTTCATAGTTGCCTTAAAATATAATAGTTTTCCACTATTAAATTTTTTTTCCATGACCCCCACCTCGGACCATCTCCTACCACTAAATTGTTTTTAGTATGAAACATAGCAATCTTTTTTATACATCAAATTTTTTAAAAGGAACCTTCATGTTGAATTTTATAGAGGTTTCATTATATAATAAAATTTAAAAAAAATTACTTTTCAGCAACGGATAATAAAGCAGGATCGACCACTGAGTTTGCTCCTTTCTTCGAGCGTGGAGAATCAGCTTCGTACTGGGCAGCGAGCTCGAGGACCGTTGAATGCTGAGGCGATCTGATAACAGGTGTTACAACAATGATAATCATTATTGATTGAATTTTACAAAAATTAAAATACATATAGCCAACAAATTAAAAACAGAGTAATAATTAAAATACAGTAAATCATTAAAATGATCAATTGATATATTTTATTTTTAAACGACCATAAAAAAAAGTTACAGCTTGGCTGAACTTGCATTATCCGGTGTTGAAGTTAAATTGTTATGTTAAAAAGCATTTTATTGTGCCTGCAAGTTTATTTTACATATTAAGAAAAGATCAAGTATAATTGTATTTGTGTAAACTACAAGACCTCCGGCAAGGACTGTATTTAAAATAATCTCCACATATATTATATTATTACACTAGGCCTTGACATAAGTTTTTTAAACAAATGAGGAGTTTATATTATTTATCAAAGGTGTTTTTTGTTGGAACACAATATCTTTGTCAATTCTACATAATTATTTATAAGAACACTAAATTACCTAAAAAAAAAAATCTAAATCGGACCATTAAGAGCAAAAATTGTTAAAACACAAATGAAGTTTTAATTAATTTTTATTCCTTTGGTCGATTACCATTACTCAGAAAATAATAGATAAATGTTTTAAAAAATCAGAACATAAAAAAGAAATTCAGCAGTTCAATTGATTTTATATTCTATTTAATTATCCTATGTTAACATTAATAGAGTTATTAAATCATTGATCATCTAAAAACATAAAATAAAAAATAAACTGAAGCAAAAAAAGATCAAGATCACAAACTCAAATGAAAAATATAAGTAAGCTAATATTACTAGTATTGTCTACTGTAAATCATTTCAGTATTTAAATAGATTTAAAATGATCAGACATATAAATAAATATTATAATATACTGAGGTTGATTACCTTTCCCTGATATGAGAAGCAACAGCTTGGCCCAAAGAGTATTGCGACTGTGAAACAACCTCCTTTTTTTCAATTATCTTATTCTTTTGGGGAGAAGTTTTCTGTGGAGAATTCTTTTGGGGAGAAATTTTTTGGGGAGAAGATTTTTGTGGAGAAGTCTTTTGAGGAGAAGGTGATTTTTCTTCTGGCTTAATAACAACCAACTTTCTGGGACTGGCTGAGCGAGGCTGGTTCACATTTTGTGGTGGCCTTCTGGTGGGGCTCAGGCATTTCTTACTATTAGGAGACAAATAATCATAGACTAAGTGCTCCTCGGACTCACACCTTTTAAATCCCTGCATTTCCTATAAAATAAACCACAATTTAAATGACATTACTACACAATAAACAAGTTAACTATATAAATATATATTTTTTACTTTCTCATTATGGAAAATTTCCATATGTTTTACATTTTATACATGAAAGAATGAATTTGGTTTCATGTCTGTCTGTAGTCAAATCCAATCAGCTTCTACAATTCATTCCATTTAAATTTCAATTTCCACGATGAAATTTTTATTTAAAAAAAAAAAAAGATTTTTAGAATACAGGATGGTCTTTATGGCCTGTTCGGATTATCAGAGATTATATTTAAAATGATGGAAAAATTTAACAAGGTAATGAAAATATAAACACACTACAATAGTAAAATTATTTTTGAAAATGACCATATAATTTATGTTAAGTGCCTGATTTTAATGCTAAAGAAATTCACTTACTCCAAGCAAATATTAAATGCCTTTATGGCTTTTCTATGACTTACATACTGGCATTGGAACATGGCATTAGGAAGGTAATTCGCACAAAAAGGGGTTGGATCTGGGTGGGACAACACTCGTGCTTAACTATGCGGATGATTTGGTCCTGTTAAGCGAAGAAACAGAAATTATAAAACTGAATACGAAGTTAATGAAAGCCGGCAAAGAACTAGGGCTGGAAATAAACACAGATAAGACAAAATATATGGTTAGCTGCAAAAATGGCGTTAATTCTGGTGATTTTGATACAGAAGACAATATGTTTGAAAATGTAGAGAAGTTTAGGTATCTAAGGTCTACAATAACTAGAAAAAAACAAATTGAAGAGGACATAAAGGTTAGACTGAAGGTGGGAAATGCTTGTTATTTTTATTCGCTAAGCCTTAATTATTAATTTTATTATGACACATAGAATGAAAAATTAAATGGTTGTAAAAAATGTATTCTATATCTACTTTTGAAAATATCAAGCCAACTTTTTAAACTTAACAATTATTGTGTTGCCTCTAATAGAATAAATGGTCTTTAATGATGGGTCAGTAACATAAAGTCAGATTAATCAAGTAAAAAATGACCTATAGAAAAGGTGCTTTTCATTCATAAAACCTAGAAAAACTTTGAGTTTTCAGCTAACACACTTATGATCTTTGCCGCAAAAACCACATTTAAAGATGTTCGTCAACTTCTGGATGACCACCTAGTTTTAATGTTTTCCGTTTAGAGACACCACAATATGATTTTGACACTATCATACGATGCAATTCTAGTAATATGTACTGAGAAACAGATCCATTTCCATTCTGTCTCTCATAAGTCAACTTTAACTTTTTTTCTTTCTTCTTCGTATTACCAGGAGTTTCCGAGTAATAGGAGTTAAAATTATCGAGACCGTCCAGTATTGTTTAATGAAATTTACTACGCAAACCGCATAAACAAACAAAATGAAATCAGTTAATACTATTTCAAAAATAATTTACCAATGAATTAATAATCCTTTTGTCCCATATCACCTTCTTCGGGGTTTGTCCTTGAATCTGCTGCTGCCCATTTTGGGTTTTAAGTGGAATTTGTACTGCTTCATGCTTAACTGCCTTGGAACCTACCTTATTTCCAAATCTATCTATCCGTTCCTCCTATAAAACAAAATTTAAACCTGTCACTTTCAAGTTTACAACTTAACAAGGATTACAGTGACTTACTACACTTTAATAATATATTGCAGACAAACAATTTTTTGTAATAAATATTTTAAAAAATTAACTTTGAGAATATAAGCAATCAATTAATCAAAGGGCCAAATAGTCACTGAAGAATATGTATGAATTTTTTTTTATCTACAAGATCTAGGAGCTCTTAAGTCAGAGGATTCACATGGAAAGCTTTAGTGGAAAATGATATAAATTTTGTGATAAAAGTCAGAAACAGTTTGAATACAACTAGGTCCGTATGAAGGAACATTAAAAAGTATCTGAAAGCAAGGAGGATGATGATTTAGAGTTAATATAACAAAAACATTATTTTTTTCATCTCATAACATCAGCAACAGCAAAGGGGTAGTTTTGCAGAATATGTTTGCTAAGGGTTTTGCTCCTTTAGTATTAAGTAGGGGAAAATGAAGTCAATAAAATCTGATAGTGCTATGGAAAAGATGACTATGTTGAATAATAATGGATCAAGGAAAGAGCCTTGAGACATTCCTGCTTTAAACCACTTGGTGTAAGAGTGAACTTCCTAATTTCACAATAGAGTGACTTTTCATCAATCATAAAAGTACTATTAAACAGTAATTAGACTATAATGTTTTGATTCTGGAAAATAAGTGTTATAAATGTAAATGTCACAATTAAAAATTTATTTCAAGCTACTACTATCTCCTATTCATATGCAAGATGCAACATTATAGGTATATCAAGACAAAGGATAAAAAGAAAAATATATTTTCTACAGTTATAAAGTCGAAAAAGTGAACATATAACCATAAGTAAAAATATTTTATCATTAAATCATTAAAAATAAATAAAAAATGAATGGATGATTTGTTTAGACAAAGAAACTAACACCCTTACAAGTGTAAAAAGTAGAAGAGAATATAAAACAGCTACAATTATATGTTACAATGATTAAAATTTTTATCTTCCTACGGTTACAAATTCATACCTTAGCATACTCTAAGTCAGTAAGCAATCATTAAGGTATGAGGCAGGAAGATATAAATACAATCGTTCTTTACTTACTGGGACTCTAATACTTAACCAAATTTACTTATATAATTTTTATGAAAAAGAATAGATTGAGGACAAATATATTTACTACACCCTCGGGCAGTGGTCTGTAATATTTTTGGCCTGCATTGAGAGCTCCAATAAATTCCACAGACCATGGCTTATGATGAGTAAAATAAAATGCTTGTTCTATAAACGACAGTTCAGTTGTGAAATGAGCTTTCTACGAGAAACAAATCATGCAATAAATGTAGTAACCTCGTTTAAGAATGATTTACTAAATTTCATATTATTTAAATGGTGTTTAAAATTTTACCATGTAATCGTAAGAGACTTTCGTAGGCCCGATTGGATTGGATGCGGCCTCTGGGCCATGGTTTTTAACCATATCTAGAAATATAATTGTACTGCAGAACCAAGCTGCAGTTTGATATAGAAAGAGACCATTCTGGTTTCATAGTACTGATGACTGCATAAGACGATGGCTAGTGCTGACCAAATAAATTAATTTAACACTTAATCATCATTAATAAACAACAATTTAAATTATTATTTTGAATTAAAATCGTAACCGGAGGCCTTATATTTTATATAAATATAATCATACTTAATAATTTCACATTATAAAATACTTTTTGACAAAATAATGTAACCTCAACAATGATAAGGCACTATCTTTCTTTACAACTTCTTTGTAGAGAGCTAACTTAGCAACTAACTGAATACAAACAACAGACGAACTCTGGACCATGAATTCTTCTTATATATATAGGTCACTGAACGTATCTTCATATTTCTAGATACCTTAAGTATGAACCAGATTTAGTGCCAACTGTTTTTATTTTCTAATATACACTAGCAATTTTTATAACACTTAATATAAAAGTCATGTGCATATAAAATCCATTCAAAAATCATCATTCAGGAGCTACTCCCATTCGTGGAGAGAGAAGAAGGTATGTATCAAGCTGGATTTAAGGAAGGGAGATCTACTATCAATCAAATATTTTGGATTAGAACAGTCCTCGAGAGGATCAGAGAGCATAATATGTGTGTAAATTATCTCTTTATTGATTACTAGAGAGCTTATGAAAGAATCTCGAGGGACAACAGTATCAAGATATGTTAGACCTCGGTATTCCGTCTAAGTCTATGTGACATGCACTATCAAAATTCAAGGTGACTTGTCCGAATACTAATAATATACCAAGGGGATTGTTTAGTATGTCTCCTGTTTAACATTGCCCTGCAGTTAGAAAACCACATATACAGGACAGTGGAACAGTTTTTAATTAATAGAGACAGCTGTTAGGGTTTGCTGACGACATTGTATTGGTTGGTAGATCAGCCATAAAGGAAGCCTTTGCAGCCCTGTAAAGAACTGTAACAAGTATAAATACACTATTTTAAGTATAAATGCGAGAAAAACTGAAGTTTAACGGAATGATCCTCATGAAATTGTGAATGATATCATGCACAATCAGGTGAGGTGATTGGCCATTGAAGCTGCAGGAAGCCCTCACTCTACAAAAGTAGTAGCGCCATGAATGAGGAACATAAAAACTATTGTATCATGAAATTTAACTATATAAAAGAACGTCTCTAAAACAGAGAGGAAACATTAATAACTTATAATTGCAACTAGAATTTATAGACTTAGAAGTCGGAGAACAGGATGCTGAGAAATAAGGTTATATAAACATTTTCCATACAGCTAAAAAAGAGCTAGACTAATGTAATTTGAATCTTAAAAGGTGTCGTTGAATACAATTTAAAAAAATATTTTCTTCATAAGATAGATAACCATTTTACATTTTATGAACTTATTATCGCTATTAAGGCACCTGTTCTTTTTTGGGAGAAATATGTCGCATATCATCCTCCCAACTATTGATAGTATTTGCGAGCGCTTGGAGTCTTCTAGCTCTCCTTTCGGCATAAGGGCTCTTATCCCCACCTGAAGTGGCATCGTCATCATCTTCTTCCCAATTTTGTTCTGACTTATGTATTGGAGAGGATACTTCTCCACCTAAAACAAATAACTGATTTTAGTATGTTCCTTAAATTACTTTAAAATAACTGACAGCTTTAAATAACAGGGGAAACATTTTATTAGCATGTTAATAGATATAAAACATTAATAATATAATAATAGTAAAGGCTAAGCTTAAGAAAATTATGCTTAAAAATATATGCAAGGAAATAAATTACTATTTGAATAGAATTATTTACTAATGTTTTTAAATATTTTTTAATATAAAAATTCATTCATAGTGAAAAAAAAAAGAAGTCAAATCAACCATAAAATGGAAAAGTATATAGTCTGTGGGCCAGACCCCCTTACCGTGCACCCCCCCCACATCCCTATAAATTGCATATCGTTGTGTTCCTTGTAACAATTTATTAAAAAAAAGCCAATGTTCCCACAAAAAAAAGTGAACGCACTGCCCCAAAATGGCGTCCAAAGATGGCGGATTGACGACTTTGACTTTAGTTAGTTTTTTGGTCACTGAGAATCAGCATTAAGCTTAATTTCCTCATAGTTGGTCTTTTATTAAAGCTGAATAGTTATAGAATAATAAAACATGAAGAAATAATAAAAAATAATTGGCTAAGGCTATGAAAAACACCAGTAAAGTCAATTTTTTTAACAAAAAAATTTTCAAGTTACAAATCAAGCGTCGTTTGTAATTAAACGGCCAACAATAACGCAAAACGTGCTGAAATAAACCATCTGGAGAATATATTTCTCTTTCTGAAACGCTGATTATTTTTTACAAATGTTTGAGTAGTTCCGTAAAAAATGCACTTATGCGGCAGAAAAGCGGTACTGGCGTGGGTGCCTACAGGCCTCTACCACACCATTCAGTGCCCATAAATGGCTTAGTTATAGTGATATAATAACATTTTTGGTACATTATATTGGTTTTATTAACGAACAAATATTAATGCAATAATTTAATAGTAAAAAAAAAAATTTAAATTAAAAAAAAAATTTATTATTATTTTTTTAAATTTTAACCTCCTTTATTCTATACGTAGGTCGTTTAAGAATACCTCAATTGTAAAAATGGTATAATTATAATAATAAAACTTAATTAAAAAATATTTTGCTAAATATCTTGATTTTTTTTTATTTAACGTTTGCAATTTAACACTGTGTTTTGAATATTTACTGATTCTTAGAAGTAATTAAAATTTTTATATACTTCCCAGGAAATGAGTCATATTCATACCTTTTTTATAAACTAAAATAATATATACCTAATCTGAACTATATATAATGAATAGCTACCGGGTTGTTTAGTAAAACTCATATATCACTAATTAAAAAATTAATTTTTATTTCCTCTATTTTGTGCAGAAGTTGGACTATATCATAAATAAATAGGAAATTTTAATATTGAATGAATTATTCTCTATGCACAAAGAAATATATAAAGGGTGACCCTATAAGTTCTTCTATAAACCAAAACTGATTGTTTGGATTTGATCTCAAAATGAGGAAAAACGTGAACTTAAACGAGAAAATTGGAAAAATACATTAAGCGAACGAGAAAGGAAGTGCCAAAACCTCGGAATAGATAAAAAGGACCAGTTATATCCATTATATAGCTAAATGAATGTATAGTAGATAGATGAACAGAATATTTCAAGATGCTGCTAAAACGGGATCAATTGCAGTATGGATGATATTAAGTTGACGATGTAGGTTTATTATGGTGAAAACCACTTTATTTTCGATTGCTGAAGGTGCACATCGGGACTATATTAACTTTGAAGATGAATATAGAGATGTACATCGAGAAAGTTATAGCTCATAGCTTTCCTTCTGTTTAGTGGATTTTCATAAGATTTTTTAAGGTATCTTATATTAGTTGTAGCTCGTTATTCTTCTCGTTATTCTTGAATTGTTCGGAATTTGTACCATATCATAAAAAAATAGGAAATTTTAATATTGAATGTATTATTCTCTCTGCACAAAGAAAGATGGAAAGGGCGAAACCGAACTGCTTTGACAATTTTTCGCGTACATAGGCAACAAGCATATTAGAAAATAATATGAAAGGACTGTGGTTTTTACCTTTACAAGAAAGGAGGTACTAGGAAATGTAATACCAATCAAGACCCATTCCTGTGTACCAAACAAATTATACACAAGAATCGTAGAAGCTGGAATAAGAAATATTGTCGATTGCCAGAGTGATATGGATTGAGAAACTCAAGTTGCACATTGGAAGAGCAGTTGAAAATTGGGACTGTCTTCACTTTAAGGCAGGTTATAGAGAAGTCCACATAAAAAGAAAAATAGCTCTCTATCTGCTCAGTGCCTCACACTTTGGATTATGCTAATATCTAACTGTCTTTCAGAAAAACTCGTTTTCCTTTTAGATCCCTTAAAAAATCTTATGAAAATCCACTAAACAGAAGGAAAGCTATGAGCTATAACTTTCTCGATGTACATCTCTATATTCATCTTCAAAGTTAATATAGTCCCGATGTGCACCTTCAGCAATCGAAAATAAAGTGGTTTTCACCATAATAAACCTACATCGTCAACTTAATATCTTCCATACTGCAATTGATCCCGTTTTAGCAGCATCTTGAAATATTCTGTTCATCTATCTACTATACATTCATTTAGCTATATAATGGATATAACTGGTCCTTTTTATCTATTCCGAGGTTTTGGCACTTCCTTTCTCGTTCGCTTAATGTATTTTTCCAATTTTCTCGTTTAAGTTCACGTTTTTCCTCATTTTGAGATCAAATCCAAACAATCAGTTTTGGTTTATAGAAGAACTTATAGGGTCACCCTTTATATATTTCTTTGTGCATAGAGAATAATTCATTCAATATTAAAATTTCCTATTTATTTATGATATAGTCCAACTTCTGCACAAAATAGAGGAAATAAAAATTAATTTTTTAATTAGTGATATATGAGTTTTACTAAACAACCCGGTAGCTATTCATTATATATAGTTCAGATTAGGTATATATTATTTTAGTTTATAAAAAAGGTATGAATATGACTCATTTCCTGGGAAGTATATAAAAATTTTAATTACTTCTAAGAATCAGTAAATATTCAAAACACAGTGTTAAATTGCAAACGTTAAATAAAAAAAAATCAAGATATTTAGCAAAATATTTTTTAATTAAGTTTTATTATTATAATTATACCATTTTTACAATTGAGGTATTCTTAAACGACCTACGTATAGAATAAAGGAGGTTAAAATTTAAAAAAATAATAATAAATTTTTTTTTAATTTAAATTTTTTTTTTTACTATTAAATTATTGCATTAATATTTGTTCGTTAATAAAACCAATATAATGTACCAAAAATGTTATTATATCACTATAACTAAGCCATTTATGGGCACTGAATGGTGTGGTAGAGGCCTGTAGGCACCCACGCCAGTACCGCTTTTCTGCCGCATAAGTGCATTTTTTACGGAACTACTCAAACATTTGTAAAAAATAATCAGCGTTTCAGAAAGAGAAATATATTCTCCAGATGGTTTATTTCAGCACGTTTTGCGTTATTGTAGGCCGTTTAATTACAAACGACGCTTGATTTGTAACTTGAAAATTTTTTTGTTAAAAAAATTGACTTTACTGGTGTTTTTCATAGCCTTAGCCAATTATTTTTTAATATTTCTTCATGTTTTATTATTCTATAACTATTCAGCTTTAATAAAAGACCAACTATGAGGAAATTAAGCTTAATGCTGATTCTCAGTGACCAAAAAACTAACTAAAGTCAAAGTCGTCAATCCGCCATCTTTGGACGCCATTTTGGGGCAGTGCGTTCACTTTTTTTTGTGGGAACATTGGCTTTTTTTTAATAAATTGTTACAAGGAACACAACGATATGCAATTTATAGGGATGTGGGGGGGGGTGCACGGTAAGGGGGTCTGGCCCACCGTGTAATATGTTAATTTTATATGAAGGAGTAAGAAAAATGAATGTCGGAAGAAAAATATATACTTTTAGATAAATATAAATAAAGTATATAAAACACAAATTATAAATACAGTAATATACTTCAACTAAAAAGTAGAAAGTATCAGAAGGGAAATTTGGAACAAAATCAACTTCTATCTAAGATATGAGCAGATTTTTTTATGGTACTAGTTCACAAGAGTTCCGCACGGATTACGCGTGGTTCACAATCACTTCGATCACACTTGTTCATGGAATCCCGAAAACAGCCGAATGTTGTCGTCTTTTATGACGTCAGCTATTGTCCCTCTTAATGCATTTTTGAAAGAAAAAAAAAAAGTATTCCCTTCGTGGAACTTCCTTATTAAAAATGTATTAACAAATTGTGTATTTACTTAATTAGTAAATTATTAATTTGCATTATAACGGTCATTACTGTGAAAGAAAAAGAAAACATATATAAAATAATGTTTGAGTCTTTTTTCAAGGCCAGTAAAAAAAAATTGTTTTTAAAAATAAAATTTTTATTGACACGTGCTTACATGTAGTGGCTATAAATACGCATATTCTGTTGTATATTATCTATTATAAATTGTATAAAAGAGTTTTTTATCATTTGGATAATAAATAATCCGAATGGCGATTATTGTGGTCATTCGTAAAATAAAAAAATCGTGTTTATTTTCGAGCAAGGAATTAACGTATTGAGGAAAGAACTGAAGAAGAATATCTGATAATTCCGAGATAATGAATAATGGAAATCATAAATAAGAAAAATATTGTGAAATAGCATTCAGAGATGTAATAATTAAATGTTTTTATCTATTAATATTCCTTTTTCACATATATATATAATATATGTGCATGTTCGATTCAGGTTTTATAATGTGTAGTCTAAATTTCGAATTTAAGTCAATACCTTAAACAACGTTAATATAACTGAACATGGTTAAGGTTATAGAAGTACTTAAATGGCGGGAAAGTTAATCGTAACTAATTCAAGAGATCGGTCGTCTTCGTTCTCTGTCGGATAAACCCGAAGGCATTCGGGATTCCATGAACAAGTGTGACCGAAGTGATTGTGAACCATGCGTAATCCGTGCGGAACTCTTGTGAACTAGTACCTTTTTTATTATTGAACTCCATTATGTATTCAATAAACTGAAGTAATAAACATTATATAAGTATATGTAACAAATATACAATTTAATACTGCTAAATGCAAATCTTAAACACTATGATAATGCTATTCATTCAATAAAATTTAAAGAACTTCAATAAAAAAAAAAAAAGGCATTCCAACCAAATTTTCATCGACATTAATATTATCCCACTATTATAATGAATCCCTAATGTTATCAATATATTGACAAAATTTGATATTGATTATGTATCAAGCCCGTAACATATACATTGGTGTTATAAGGAAGTATTATCGGATTCAATCAGTTGTTTCCAGCACTTATTACGGGTGATTGATGACAAAAGCTCTTCTGGATGTGAACTAGTACAAAAATTTCACTCAAACAATCAGCAAGAGCATTAAATTAAACAATGGGATGTTTTTTCAAAATGCCATGTTATCCACAAAAACAATGACATAAAATGATAAATTATAGAGAATAATGGTACAAATGATAGAGAAAAATGGTAAAACTGATAGATAATCTAAAGACGACGACCAACTTAGAGTGATCTTACCACAACAAAACAATCAATTAATAAAAGTGTCAATAGAGTAATTTTATTCAGAAGAAATACATACCTCCATACAGAATTCCTAATCTTTCGAGTCTTGTCTTTGTTTTATCCCTCAACAATGGGTGAGAATTTTCTTTCTCACTTAGGTCAACTAAAATAATATAAAAGATTTTATATAAAAAATTAAAGTGTGCACAGTATATAATATTTTTAATGTTGGAGTATAAATTATAACATATAACTGACATATTAACTAAACAGAAACAAATTGAACATCACAGCAAGATTTACCGCAAAAAGTCACTGAGTACTCTCTTAATAGAGCTAAACTTTTAAATTACTTTTTGTTTGTTAAATTACTTTTTAATTATGTAAAAACATATTAAGTGCATCAAAATGAGACGAACACTTAAATATATCAGAAAAAAATAGAAGAAGTGCTCAATCCTCTCATTAAACAGAGATAAAATTCATCATATTGATAAGTTATTTAGATTTAGAAAATGTTACTTGATGATTTTTGGCAATAAACCCACATCAAACTAAACCAATAACCTTGAAGTCTATTTACACATTTCCCAACAAAAGTTCAGATAACATAACAATAAATGAAACTAAGCTAAGGAATAACTACAGAAATAGAGTAGAACAAAATTCAAATACAATAGTTGCCCCGAAGATAAAAAATATAAACAACTAATTGTTGAAATGTTGTACAACATATTAAATAGTATATCGTATACAAATAGGAAAATTAATATGTTGAATAAACACATACCATTGGGTTGTTCAAACTCTTCTCGGTCTCTTACGTTCTTCATTCTTCTTAGAGCAAGCTGTAAGTAAAATGATAGAATATGTCAAAGTGAGCATACACAACAATAATACAGTAAATACACTGTACACAAACCTGAATATCGGATTCCATTGTGCGAACGGTAATCAATTAAACTTTAATAGTCACAATATAAACCCAATAACACACCGATAAAAAAATTAAACGAATAAAACCGGTTCACTTTACGGACGCGCTTCAAACAAAATCGTTACTATGGCGCCATTAGCTCAAATTCAAACTGCGTCAACAGTAAAAACCGTTAAAAAATAAACATCTGTAAATAGCAATGAAGTGAATTGCTAATACATTACTAAATCTGAAGAAAATAATATCCTTTAAAATCGTATATTTTTTATTTAGTAACTGATGTTCTGCAGTTCTAATTCAGAATTTTTAAATAATGGCAGAAAAACATATCTATAAGGCACTTGTATTTAAAAATAAAAAAAATATTTAATTAAGGGTCCCTTACATGGTTTATATTATTGAGCCAATATTACTGAAGCAATATAATTGAAGGCAATGTATTGAAGGGGCTCCTCACACGGGTCAATTATATCTAGTCAATATTATCAATATTGTCAGTTACGATCTTGCTTCCACTAAAGAAGGTGGTTTCCAAAGAGGTAATCTTTCTTTTCTATGGAAATGAATAATAATGAATTTCATATTACCGTAATTTCCTTGGCTTTAACATTAAAAAATAAATAAATTAAATTAAATTAAAAAAAGAAAAGAATTCTTGGTAATTTTTATTTTATTCCAAGACATTAAAACGTTTCTTATCTCAAATTGGTTCTATTATTGTTTCTTAATTATTTTATATTTAAAAAAAAAATTAGTGATATAAAAAAATGTTATTAAAGTTTGTATAAAAAGTATCACCCACCTATCCACAGATTAAGCCACTTAATCTTTAAAATATAATTCGGAGAGCAGAGATTAACCCCCTCCCAAAACAAAATTAAAATAAAACAAAGTGTCACCCACCTACCGAGACATATATCCGTTATATCATTAAAAAAAAATTGGAGGGGGATTAAACGCCTCCTCCCTCAAAAAAAAAGTATGACCCCCAACTCAAACATACTGCCAGGAGGGCACCGGAAATTTGGTATCGCCCAGAGCTTCTCAAGATCCGTATATGTGGTTTATTATTTCTCAATACAGTCCTTAAATGCTCAATTATATAGACTCTGTTTCAATAATATTGAAGGAGCTTCAATAAAAATCAATTAAATTTGATATCAACCAGTTTGATTGACGTCAATATAATTGATGCCAATCTGGCCCTTACACGGTCAATATATTGATGAAACTCGATATTGACCGTGAAAGGGGTCCTTAACTTTTATTTAAATATGATAGCTCAATGTACAGATTATCAGAATTTAAGTATTCAGGATTTTTAATTACTGGTACGTATGGTGTTTGGTCTGATTTACGGAATAATAATAATGATAAAAGGCTAAGCGAATCCGAAGGTTCGATGCCGACACCACCAATCGCTTATTACACACCTTCTCCCACTGTTCGCCGTCCAGATCACGTCCTTTGAGATCGGCTTTAGCGCAATCTTCCCATCTTCGGCTCGGTCTTCTCCTTGGATGTTTACCATTCGGTACAGCAAATATTAACTTTTTAGAAATTCTTTCGTTACCAAGCCCAAAAATTTTACAAGCCCATTTGATTCGACATGATGTAATCACTTCAATTATATTAACCGGATACAGTTCACACAATTCGGCGTTGTGTCGGCCATAGCTTGAGATAGAAAAAAAGAAGTTTCTATAAATGCCGCTTCAGTTGTGAATAAAGCTTCTAAAGAAACAACTCATACAATAAATGTTGTTGTAACCTTGTATTTAAGTGATTCACTAAATTTGGTATTTTTAAAAATATTTTTTAAATTTTCTATGTAGTCAAAGAAACTTTCGCCGGTTATGTGACCACTGCTATAGTTTATGACAAGTAATCTCTAGTAGTACTTTTTAAGATTCTATCTCATTTCGTGTTTAATCATAGCTGCATTTGTGTGATGGTCAATGTTTTTTCTTTTCTGTGGCAAGTTTAATAAGAGCCAAAAGCGGTTTTAACAACTATATATATAAATATTAATAAGTATCCCTTTTCCACAAAATTCTCTAAACACTGTTGAAAATATTTTTTACTTTGTTTTTATTGGTAATATCGGTGATTTAAATTGCTTAAAACAAACTCAAGAAAACCAGATAATTTTGCTGGTGCATTAGCATTTAATAACTAAAAATTAGTTGTTTTTTAATATAGTGGTATATTTATAAATTAACACACTAAAAATACTATTTAAAAAAAATCAACATAATAAAGAGTCAGTAATTTATAGCCAACTGTACACTTTGTGGTTGAGCAGGCCAACTTCGTCTGGATCAAAGGACTTATCTACCTTTTTTTGGTATTCGAAAGAATACCAGAAGGTCCGTGTACAACGGAAAAATTACAAAGACCACAATTGAAGACGCGTCGTGAAGGAACTCCTGATCTTGAGGACGAGGAAAAGAAGACAGCCTTGCCCTAGAGGCTAAGAAAATCGAGACTTCCCTAAAAGAATATCTTGCTACAAAGAAAATAAACGGAGTTCAGCAGAAAGCGTTAATGGTGAGTGGAAAATCAAAAGTAACAATGAACTCGAGGCTATACTTGAGAATCAAAACATTACTAACTATATCAAGGCAAGATGGGCAGGACATGTAGTCAGAATGGAGAATGAATGGGTGCAGAGAAAAATATTGGAAGCACGCCAGTGGGAAGAGGAAAAGAGGAAGACCGAGAAGCAGATGGAAGGATGAAGTGGAGAGAGATGCGAAAAAGCTGGGAGTTCGCAATTGGAAGAGAGTAGCACAGGACAGACAGAAATGGAGAAAAATAACTCAGGAGGCCAACGGTCATGCTGGTCTGTAGCGCCGGGGAGTTAGTTACTCGCCTGGGACGGACCTGTGCCCATCATGGGACATTTGGAACCTCCGTAGTGCCGTGGAAAGGCAAAAGACTAGCCGGGCTCCAGGTTTGGATGCGATTGATGCGGCAATGCTCAAGAATAGTATTCCCTATCTAGAGAATAGGCTCCTTGCGATTCTCAACGACTGTCTGGATAGGGGATATTTTCCAAGAAGCAGGAAAACTGCTGATGTCAGACTCTTACAAAGGAAGAGACAAGGACAAGCAACTAGCCAAATCATACATTTTCCTCCTTCCTATAATGAGCAATGTATTGGAAAATCTGGTGCTCTTGAGCCTTTGGTCAGTCTTATCAAGATCGAGCCATCTACGGCAATATGGATCCATTAAAGGCAAGGGAACCGCAGATGCCATATTGCGAGTACGTCATGACGTAGAAGAAAGAGCGGAGTGGTATGTTATGCTTCTCCTGTTCGATATATCATCTATATTTGACAGCATATGGTGGCCGAGTGTTCTCCAGCAACTCCAGAACTATGAAACTCCCAGTAACCTGTATGAACTAGCGAGAAGCTACCGGACCGGAAATTGAAAATTAGGGGCAGATTCATTGAGAGGGGCTACCCGCAGGATTCTGTTCTGGTTCCTGCCTTGTGGAAGCTAATCTTTGACGAGTTGCTGGAGAAGCTCGAAGAGGTACGACTGACATGGCACATCATATAATGTTGAATATAGAAAGAGAAAGGATACGTCCAAGTGAGGTGGTCACCTACCTTGGCATTAAAATTGGTCGAAAGTTCAACGTGACTCCTCACCTGGATTATATGAGAACTAGAGTCACAGTGGTGCTAAATGGACTCAGTCATGTTGGAGGCGCCTTCTGGGGTCTCAGATACCCAGCTACTATGACTATATACAAAGGAGTAGTTTTGGATATTCTGAGATATGCGTCCCCAGCCTGGAGCTAAACCTCTCGCATCGACAGAAGAGTAGGCTAGCATCGATTCAGAGATTAGCGTTACTTCGGGTTACTAGAGCCTATAGAACGATATCTCATGAAGCAGTGCAAGTACTGGCAGGGGGGACACCTCTCGATCTCCTCCTGCGAGAAGACTGTTACCTCTTTGAAATGAAAAGAGAAGGTTTGGCGGATCTACTGGAACATATAAAGATGAGAATTGAAGAAGAACCTAGAAGATAGAAAAGAATTATCAAGGACACAATTGATCAATGGAGCCGGCGATGGATGGCAACTCCGAAGGGAGCTACACTAAGCAGGTACTTCCCCACGGTCAAGTTACGATTAGATGCAAGATGGGTCCTCCCGGATTACTGGGTGTCTCAACTCCTCACAGGATATGGGGACTGCCGAGCGAAGCTCGTTAAACACGGGAAGAATGTTGATCCGCTATGCCCCAACTGCAACGTTCCGGAGACAACCGAACATGAGGTAGTCGAATGTACTGCCTAGGAGGCATTAAAAGCTAAGCTCCTGAGAGAGACGGAGGTATATACACTGACAGAGAGCATGTTCCCCCAGCTAATGAGCAGAGAGAATTACCCACATTATAGGGAGTCCGTATACGGGTGGAAAGATGCGGTAGGCCCTACACATTTTAATCTGGGAAGAAGAGAAGGAAGCTAAGACAAGCTGCAGCTGCTTCGAGGACCGACTTCATGTGGAAGAAAGGAGAAAAGAAAAAAAAGAGGTTTGTGGGCTTGAGCACACAAACAAGTCTTCACCTCATAAGTAATAATGTTAACAAAATTTTAATAGACCTATACTGCCAGCAGTGAAATACGCACACTGCTGATACAACCCGTATTGCCTAAAAGGCAAGGCAGGAAGAAAGGAAAGAAAAAAACAACAAAAGAAATGAGTTATTCAAAAGGATTCGACCTTCTTGTTCTATGAGCAATCCTCACAATTAGAGATCCTATACAGTCGATGCTTACACATTCCATTTGATGATTGACTATTAATTATCGTGGAACATTGAATGTTATGGTCAAAATAATAAAACTAAGTTTTGGTTTTTATTTATTTCAATACAGGTTTCAGTTTTACATTTCTGACATCTCTCTATCGTTTAGGCACAATCTTCTTTTCGATTCTATCGATTCTTACATTTGAATTTTATCAAGTCAACGGTAGCCAAATTTCAAACTCCAAAATTTGATGGTAAAGTTGATGTATTAACTCGGAATGATTCTTGATTCTATTATGTGGATAAAGGAAATCAGAGATTCGAAATTTCCCTATGCTGTTAATAATGACGTCGAAGCTGATAATATTTTGTTTAAGAACTCTCCTGAAAGATTGGTTTTATTGAAATGGATTTATACCCTGACAAGTGGGTTTTTAAATGATATTCCACCTGGAGGTAAATTTTCTGTTTTTTCTTTTCTTTTCATGTTTGAAAGTTGTCAGCTTTCTTAGAATTTTTTCTTAATTTCAGAGCTGGCAGATTATTTTCTCAACATTGGTATTGTAGAGGGTGACTCTTTCGAATTTGTTGAAGTAAGTGTTCTTACTAATTGACTAATTACTTTAGTTTCTATACTATCATTCTCATGTATATTATCATTTTGTATTGGTTATTTGATATTTTCTCATATTCTTATTGCATTAATGATTAATTATTCTACAGGGTAAGAGCCCAAAACATCATCAAAAGAAAGTTTGGAGTAATTTGTTTCGTTTTGCAAAAATGATGAAATATTCACCTGAAATCAGCCAACGCTTCACTGAAAAGTATTGTGACATAATGGTAATATAAGTCAATTCTCTATTATTTAAGCATAAAGAGATAATTGATTTGTTTCTAGTTATTATGAAAAAGTTATTTTTTATATAAGTTTATACTTTTTATTTTACCAATATTGTTTGGTCTTTATTCATATGTAATTATGGTAATGGTTATGAATGATATAATTTTATTATTTCATTGACATAATTATTATGATATAAGATATGGATGATCTAGATATTTATTATTCCATTAAGATTAAATACAAAACTTTTTGATTTGTTGAAGCCTGAATGCATTGTTAATGTTTTTTATTTATTTCAGCCTTTATCTTGTGTATTAGCTGATGAGCATCCATCAACATCAACAAAAACAGAATCATCGTTATTTGAGCCTGAGATTCCTAATTTCGATAATATTATTTGTACACTTGAGGAACAAGTCGCTAAGGTTAGTAAACTACAATTTCATGTCATCAATGAATCTATTTATCTTATCTTAGGTTGAGGGGAAATTAATCTATATTACAATTGGCTGAAAAAATTTGAATCCTTTTTTTCACATTGTATTACCGCAGAAAAGATGAAAATTTAGAGACGAAGACATCTACTACGGATGTCATATGATATCATCTTCTCAGATTTCAACCCCTAACATGGTCTGGGAATGACAATATTGTAATTGTTTGACTGGCTTCAGTTACTATACAAACAGTTACAAAACGAACCCAACTCATATAGCCTTTTAGAATAGAGAAAAAAATCTAATAGATTCATATACCTCATTTGTGCATGAAGAAGTAATAAATTTATTTGGTACTTATGTCTTAGTCGGTCGCCCTGGAACCTACCTTCTTATCTCGTGTAACCTCTTTTTATCGCTCATCTTTGCTTAGTTTCTTGTGCTTTCTTCTTGTTATTCAATTTTGTTTTTGTTTGTTAATTTTGTTATTTTATATTTAAAACAAATTAGACATATTTGGTAAAATTAGTTTTCCGAATAACTCTAAAAGTATACACTTTTTTCATTATGATCATTTTAAAGTTAATGAAATTTCCTAAAAAACAAGAAACAATATTTGATATTGGGCAATTTTGTGCAAAGATATGTTGTTCTAAATATTTTCCACATCTGCTGCAAAGCTTTGTTTTGGTTTTTGGAAAGCCTTTACATAAATTGAAGCGATTTTTGTATGTTTTCGTTTAGGAATGTGTCAGTTTTGTCTGTGTATGTGTTAATGTATATTATAAACCTCTAAGCAATGGATTAATCTTTGTCATATCATATGCACTAGATTCCTGTTAATCTAGACTTCAATTGTCTAGAAATCAAAGTTAATCTGGTTGGTATTAAAAAAACAAAATGGTTAAAATAAAAAGTGCTGACTGAAGGCTATGTTTCAAGATACTGTTTATTGTGAATGTTGAACAACTGAGAAAATGAGAACTAATCAGAACAAAGCAACTGTGTTGATGGAACAGGAATTCTTAAATTTTTGTGTACTTTCCCGTTTGTATTAAAAACAAATTTTATTACTATTATTATTTGTTTTTTACATTACAATATTAATGCACTGTTTTTTGTTTTGTGGTGGCTACGGTACTATAAATAAAATTTTGAGTTTTAATCACAAATATGTTTTGTTTAGTAAAAATGTAGAATTGAAAAAAAAAATTAAGGAGAAGGAAATTCTTATAACCTCTAAACTCATGTGCATTTTACAACATATTTTGTTTAGTCCAGATTTTAGAGACTCTGAGTAGAGACCTATCCTATTGAATTGAGCAGGCTATATTTTAATTAATCAAGAACTATTTTTTAAGGAAACAAATTTTTCATCCATTCGATAAGTTATAAGGATGGTTATTGAAAAAAAAAAAGAAGACAATTTTAATTAAAATGAAAAGTGAAAAAATATGTAAATAAATAATCAGTAGATATATTTATTGTTTTAGCCTGTTGTTACCAGCTCTGAAGAAAATAAGATAGTATTATGTAAGTTGAAAGAGTACTTGAACAGATTAAGTCTTATCAATGGAAAAATAAGTTCACCTGAATCATTGAATGTTATTAAAGATCAATATGAATTTGGACATCATACTGCTGATCTCTATAAAAATATGCAAACTCTCGAAAATGTAAGTAAAGTAACATCTAATGATATCTTGTAATATTTCATGATGTGAATTAATATTAGTCCTTTTTTAATGTATTTTAAAAAGTAATATTTTATTTTTTACTTATAACATTTGGAGGAAGTTTGTCGATTGTTTACATATCATGGGCGATAGTCAGGACGTAGTCAGTTTTTAAGATTTTTATGGTAATGTACTGGGTAAATGTTCTATTATTGTCTGATTCCCTCTGTCGAGAGTTCTTCAACAATGAACTGCCACTCACATTCTATAAGCTCTCAAAGCTGTCACCTGTAAGACTTGTCTTTGGCGTTAATTATCATGTACGCTTTTGACTTTTTCTTCTCACTACCATGTTTCTGGTTCTCTTATAAATTTGATTATGGTATAATGTTGTGTCTTCTGGTGGCTTAGCAATGTTATTAGTTAAAAACTTTTAAGATTATGCATTCTGCAACTGTGAATTATATCTCCAGTCTTAGCATTAGATAATCTGAGAAAGCTTTCAGATTGGTGGTAAAAGTGTGTAGGTGACAGTATGCTGAAGGTATGGATTTAATCAGTAAATGTTTAGAAGATAATTAAAATTTGTATTCAATTTGTCCTAATTTCAGGAGAGAAAGAAATTTTGTATTATTATTAGGAGTTAATTTTTATTTAATTACATTTTAAGTGGTTTTTTACTTTCACTTACCCATATATGCAGTATATAGTAAGGGTAAGTATTGCGATTGTGAAAATTTTCGAGCTTGGGTTTTAAACGGAAATACATGTTTTGAGGTCTACTGAGTCCAAATAACCAAGTCCCGCAAAGTGGTCTGTGTGTTCGTGTGCGATTACCTCAAAAATGAAAAGTCATATGAAAGTGAAATTGCATATTTAACGTTTTTTTTAAACATTGTCGTCAAAATCAGCAAACTGAAAATGGTACTTTATATAATCAATTTAACACATTTTTACAATTTTAACACATTTTACAAAGTCAGTCTGTTTTCATCAGTTCATGGAGGGCGGAATGACTTACTCCATTTTTTTCTCCATGAGAACCAGATTTCAAGAGCATCTTCAAAGTGGTTTCTCTGGTTTTTTTTTTTTTTACGTTGCACAAGTTGTATTTTTTTTCATATCTGTCTTTTTTATTTCGAAACATTATTAATTTTCTATATATTAAAAATTTAATGTTAAGTTTAAGTTTAGCTAATACCTTTTTGGGTCTTAAATTTGTTTAATGACCTCCATAAGTTAACATTAATATTTATGTTGTTCATTCTTTTCTTTTATTTTTCCAGCGATAAATTTTATGTTTATTATTTTAGTTTGTAGAATAGATATCTTACTAAAAATACATTGTTTTATGTTCAAAATATAATAAGACGAACATTTAATATTGTATTTATCCTTTTTAATAATACAAGACAAACAAGGCTGTCACACACATATTATAATACTGTTTTAATGTGTGCCGACGTAGTGACCTAAGTTGATATAAAAAACTAGATCTATACAGGGTATAGATTCCTTCAATAGTAATAACTCTGATATACCCAGAACTAGGGTCGCTGTTACTGGATCTCTTGACTGCAACTCCAGTTTTATTTGATATATTTATTTTGTCCATTACTGTAATGGTAGCAACAGAAATATTTTTTGTCTTGAGTTTTTAAATAAAAAGAAATATGGGGAAGCATTATTTTTTCTTTCTAAAGTAAGTATTATAACCAAAATTTCTAGTAGTGAATGTTGTTTCTCTGGTTGACCTAACCTTTATGCATATTACTTATAGCATATGTTGTTTTTTCTGTTTATTGTTTGATATAATAGACTGACAGTGGTAACTGTGCTTAAAGGTTTTGATGTCAAGCGGCAATGTCATTTCTTCCATGAGGCAGCTAGAGAAAACATTAGATGATCGTTTATCAAAGAGTGAAGATACCCTGGAATTTGTTTCTAAACTCAAGAAATTCAGTTGACATTTTCAATGATCAAAAAGGTGTTATATATATTTGTAAATAATTTATAAATGTAAATAAGTTATCATGTGTACGTGTGTATGTATTATTTAATCTTCAATAATTTTGTGTTACAATTAAAGTTTTCTTATCATATCAATTTTGACAATAATAATGTTAAACATATTTTTGGTACTCCATAAATAGCCGGTCGGGTCTGACTGCTATCTGCCAATGTTTATAACCTTAACACTGATAATTCTGATAAGTCACTGATAATTCCTATCCTGGTATTTATTGTATTATATTCATATTATTGAAATTGAAAACAAAAACAAATATAATAATAAAAAAATATATATATTAAGTAGATGACATATATAATTCCTATAAATATTAAAAAGACGAAAAGAAATGTAATAATAACAAAACAATTATTCCAGCTTCTTGAAAATATTTGATAGCCTCTTCTTCTGTAGACCGCAATTCTCACAATATAATATAATTTGACACATCTATAATTTGACGAAAATCACATTAATGGAACAAAAATAAACGATGAAATAACTCGAGATAAGAAGAGAGGTTATGTGATGAAACTTTAGATAATAAGGGATGTTTCATCCCGACCGGCTATTTAAGGAGTACCATATTTTTTAACACATGAAGTTTTTGAAACTTAAATCTATGTAATATTTAATCAAAATTAAAGGCCTTCATCAGGGCTATGATAAAACCAGATCACAATATTAGAAACTATTAACTTATGAAAAAAAAAAAAATTAACAAACATATGAAAAAAATTAATGACAGTAATAATTTATAAAACAGAGAAAAAAACTATGAAGTTATAGAATGAAAATAATAGATTTAAATAGAAAAAATTATAGGTACTTATTCAGTAGCGGGTAGCGTCAAAACCTCCCTTCTTATCTAATCTCATTTCAGATAACCTCCCTTATCTCATCTAACCTAAGTTATTCTGTTCTTTAGTTTTTGTTTCTTGTGCCAGGTGTGAGTTTATTTAATTATGGATCTTGTCACATTGTGGGAATTGCCGTCTTCAGAAGAAGAGGCTATCAAATATTTTCAAGACGCCGGTATATTTGATAAGGTGAAATATTGTGATGAGGGTCATAAAATGAAGTTTGACGGGAAGATTAAATGGAGATGCTTTCGTAGGTGTAACAAAAAGGTTTCTATAAGGAAAGGAACGTGGTTAGAGGGGTCGAGGATTTCTTTTTTAACGGCTTTAAAATTCATTTATGGGTGGTCCCATAATTTAACTACAATACAGTGGGGGAAAGAGCAGCTCAAACTATCCATCGGAACTGTCGTAGCATGGAACAAATTTTTAAGAGAAGTTTGTGCCCATGACATGTTATACAGGTCGAATAAAAAAATTGGAGGGCCTGGCAAAGTCGTCGAAGTAGACGAGTCTTTTTTCGAAAAGAAAAAATCATGTGGGGAGAGTCCTACCTGAGCAATGGATGTTTGGCAGAGTTTGCCGAGAAACAGACGAGTGTTTTATCGTTAAAATAAACGATAGAAAAGCAACAACTTTATTAGAAGCCATTAAAAACAATGTAGAAGAGGGAAGCACCATTTATTCCGACTGTTGGAAAGGATACAACACCAAACAACTCAATGAAGCAAACTACAATCATTTTCAGGTGAATCACAGGTATAATTTTGTTGATTCATCAAGTGGAGTCCATACTCAACACATTGAACGATTATGGGGCTCAGCTAAGTGGAGAAATAAAAAACACAGAGGAATTGCCAGACAACACCTGGATTCATATTTATGTGAGTTTTTATGGCGGTGGGCTCATAGAGATCAGGATCCCTTCCTCGGTATTTTAAATACCATAAAAATTATTTTCCCTACCAAAATAAAATTTTTCACATTTTGTTTCTATCGTTTCTTCATAATGTTTGTTTTATATGTACATATGCTGTTTAAGTAGTTTTTTATTATTTCATCTTTTTTGTCTATTTTTTGCCTATTTTTATTATTTCATTTATTTTTATATATATGCTGCAATGTTTTCGTAATGTTTTTTAAATAAATATTTATAATATTTTGGTATATTTTAATATATACGTTGTAAAATAAAAGCATTTTGTTATTATTACATTTGTTTCTGTTTTTGTTCACAATTTCAATAATATCAATACAATACAATAAATATGAATACAAAGAGCTTATCAGTGTTAAGGTTATAAACATTGGCAGATAGCAGTCCGACGCTACCCGCTATTAGATAAGTACCCTACAGTACTCCTTAAGGTACTATTTGGCTGGCGCGGTCGACGACAGCGACTGCTATTCCCCCCTGCCAACCGCTGTTGGCGTACCTATTTCGCTGAAACTGCTCACTGGGGTTGTTATAACCTGCCTATAACCTTCGAACATTTCGCTGTATCTTTGAAGATAAAAAGATAGACATAATATAAGAATAAAAATGAACTTCCTATAATAATGAACATCTCTAACTACCGCTTTTTTATTTGAATTGGAAAAAGAGGAACTTTGATGATGAGCATCACATCGAAATACTGATATTTCTTCTCTTTATGAACAACATTTTCTCTTCTGTTTCCTCCTGAAATAAAAAAGCGGTAGTCAGAGATGTTCATTATTATAGGAAGTTCATTTTTATTCTTATATTATGTCTATCTTTTTATCTTCAAAGATACAGCGAAATGTTCGAAGGTTATAGGCAGGTTATAACAACCCCAGTGAGCAGTTTCAGCGAAATAGGTACGCCAACAGCGGTTGGCAGGGGGGAATAGCAGTCGCTGTCGTCGACCGCGCCAGCCAAATAGTACCTTTAAATAGCTGGTCAGAATGAAACCTCCCTTGTTATCTAATGTTACATCACATAACCTCCCTTCTTATCTGGTGTAAGCTCAGTTATTCCATTGTTTATTTTTCTTGTGTGAGCTGTGAGTTATTCCATCGTTTATTTTTGTTCTATTAGATTGATTTTCATCAAATTATGAATGTGTCAAATTATATTACATTGTGTGACTTGCCGTCATCAGAAGAAGAGGTTATCAAATATTTTCAAGAGGCCGGAATAATTGCAAAGGTGAAATATTGTGATGAAGGTCATGAAATGAAGTTCGACGGGAAGACAATATTGAGCTACTTTCGTACCACTTGCAACAAAAACGTTTCTACAAGGAAAGGAAATTTTTGCGGGCTCACATAAGAGGACTCCTAACTCCCTATTGTAAATAGCATTAAACTATTTTGCCTACCAAAATAAATTAAGTGAAAATAAAATTGTTTTTTATGTACATATTTTGTTTATAGTATTTATATTTACTTATGTTGTTTATAGTGTTCATGTTGTTTCTTTTATATGTACCATGTTCTTTAAGTGTTTTTTTATTATTTCATTTATTTTTGTCTATTTCATATATCTGTTATAAAATTAAAGTGTTTTGTTATTGTTGTGGGAATTATTACATTTCTTTTTGAATATTTCAATTTCAAATCAAACTGTTTTGTTATTATTACATTTGTTTTCATCTATTTAATATATATGTTGTAAAATAAAAGTATTTAAACAAACTGTTTTGTTATTATTACATTTCTTTTCGTATATTTAATATATATAGGAATTATATATACCATCTACTTAATATATATATTTTTTTATTATTGCATTTGTTTTTGTTTACAATTTTAATAATATGAATATAATACAATAAATATGAATACCAATCTACATAATATTTCATATTACTTTTTTTCTGAGATTTTATGAACTACTAAATAAAGAATATATTAAAAAAAATCTATCTGATGAAATTGCAGAACAAGCTACCATCGTTCAAAAGTATAACTTCCACATCAAAATGTTATCATGGTACGTTCATTTTTTTTAAAAAGTCTCTCTGCTGTTGTCTTCTTTTTTGTTTTTGTATACTTGATATTATAATGAAAACACCACTATCACCAGCAACACCTCAACTATACTTACCTTAAAGCAAAATTTAAAGATATCTTTGAAATAGCACTTATATAAATCACTCTTGCTGAAGTATCAAACACCTAATGAATAGTTGTTTTTATTTTCACTTGCCTATATATGAAATATATATTAAAGGATTGCGATTGTGAAAATTTTCAAATTCGAGTTTTCAACGGAAATACACGTTTTGAGGTCCCGGGAGTCGAAACAACTAAGTCTCTTAAAATGTTCTGTGTGTATGTATGTGAACAGTAGCTCAAAAACAAGAAGTCTTACAAAACTCTAATACTTGTTTAGTGTTGGTATATGGATGGGATGTTACAGCAACTTTTTTGTTAAAATTGTGCCACTTTATATAATGTATTTAACACTTTTTAAAATTTTCAAGGGTAAAAAATAAGAATTTAAATATATGGTAAAAGTGATCGAGGAGATTTTAAAGCTATAATTTTTACTATCAAGTATGATTCCTACTTATTCATAATTAAATATATGTACTTTCAAATCTCTCTTAGTCTACAGAGCTCAGAGAGTGGAGTTATATGATTCAAATATACTTATACAGTAAAGTTTTTATTGCCTACAATTGATATAATAAATAAAGTTTGTTATTTTGATTGTCTTAATGAGTTTTTGTATTGATGAATATGACCAAAATTCAAAAATATGTTTAAGGGTTAGCTGCATTAAACATGCGCTTCAAAACTTCTTGTGATAGCCAATTTTGCCAGAGGAGAATTGATTTTGAAGTTGAGTGGTAAGTGAAAGTTGTGTGATGCGTGCACTATATTTTTTATTGTATTTTGCTATACACATTAAAACAACAGTTTGGAAATGTATTTTATTTTATACCGTGGACGCACAAAATTAAATGAAGTATTTTCACTTTTTCATTAACTGAATGACTAAAAACTTCATCCTCCGATGATTCTTGGGTGTTTTTTTCTTATGTTTCTTTACCACCTTATTGAAAATCATACGAGGTGGCCTGAAAGGTGGAATTTTCTGTTTTTTCCATGTCTTCTTGCTGCAAGATTTCTCATCACATCTATTTTAAATAAACAGTCATTAATCAAATGTTATGTAATAGACAATAATATTCTAAAACAAGGCGTAAAATCTAATTAATTAAAATGCGATTATAGTTAGACTTAACTACAAATATATCTTGGTAACTATATTTAAGCAGGGGTGTACAAAAGGTGTTTCACGGCGCAAGTAACGCCATCATAATTTTTGAGAGGGGCACATTTTGTCTGAGTTTTGAATTCTGAAGAGGCATTGTTGGACAGGTTTTTGAATTTTTGTATGGTAAAACCACGGAAAAAAGAAGAATTTAGGAGATTTTTTCTGTTGCGTTTTTTAGATAGAGACTGGTATATGGTTGAACAAATTGGCATATGAAATGTAAATAACTATATATTTTAAAAGTAATTTAATCATTTTTTAATTAATAAATTACTTCATATAATTAATTAATTCGGATTAATATTTTAATTCTGGTAAAATAGAGCAATTGTTTATTTATAAAATTTTAGCAGAATTAAAATATTCAATAAAACTTGCAAAGAAAAGCT
The DNA here is from genome assembly GCA_928085145.1 of Nezara viridula. Taxonomy (NCBI): domain Eukaryota; kingdom Metazoa; phylum Arthropoda; class Insecta; order Hemiptera; family Pentatomidae; genus Nezara; species Nezara viridula. Next base: position 20,922,350 of record OV725077.1, read on the forward strand.
GAAAAAAAATGTTTATTGTATTATAAGTCTCAAGAATTTATCATGGCTTTTATAATAATCAAAACAAGAAAACTTTACAATTTGTTTTCTGAACGATTTAAAATGTTAAATAACCTAATTCAACCTTGAATATGTATTATGTCCAGGAACCTCGTAATTTCATAGTGTTAAGATAAATGTTTATTGAAAGTGAAAATTTGAGAAATTTTATTGCTTTAATGTCTTCGCAAGAGCGTACCCATCTTTCATTTTTGGATGGAGGGAAGACTGAATAAAGGAAAATCTCGGGTAAATAAATGATTTTAAACTTTAATCTCTTACTAAGTAATTGATTGTTATTACAATATATTTTAAATATTACAAATATAATTTAAATATTACAATATAATTTAAATTTATGAATATTTTATATAAACACAATATATACGTAGAACAGCAATTTAAAAAATATATTTTTTTTTTTATTTTCAGCAGAACTTTTGCATTATACTATATTTTATTTTATTTCTTATAATTTAAGGGGAGGCAGTGGTCCGTCCCTGTGTACCACCATGCCATAACCACTGATTTTATCAAAAAAATTCGTTGTATCGATTTTCTAATTTTTTATCAGATAACATTAAAAAAAAACAACTACAAAAACAGGTTTTTATATTTCTCCCGCCCCCTCTCTATCAAAACCAGATGAGGAAAACTCCACTTTTATCACTTATTAAGGGAAGAGAAATTAATAATTTATGACAAGGTTCAGATTTTTTTTTTCTAGTTCGGGTTAATATATTTACTTTAATACTAGTAGGCCCGTTCGAAAAATTCGCACAGCATATTGTTATCAAATGCGAAATTAATTTTTTTTTTAAATTTATTTTATTAGTTACACATATTCCTGGCTCACAATAAATTTGCCATCTACCTCGGTATTCAGTAATTTTATGATATCAAGGAGAAAAACGATGGTATAAAAAAAAAGAATAGTAATAACAAAACAAAAAGACAAAAAAAACAAACAGTAGTAATATAACACATACATAATAATATAATAACACACACACACAAAAAAAAAGATAATGCAGCAAGTAGCTCAATGCAATAAGTCTCTTGGCCAGCGCCTCAGCAATCTTCTGGGCGAGTTATATGGATTTGTGGCAGTAGATGAGCTTGAGTAAGTGGATTGGAATTTAGAGTCAGTCTGTCATGAAAATTTTTAAAGCGGTCAGTGGCAGTTGCCGTGATGAAAGGAGTGTTAAGGTCAGTATGTAACGTGAGATTTGAAACATGAAAGGGTGCGTCTACAATTTTCCGAAGGACTTTTGACTGGAATGACTGGATGATTTTTATATTTGATTTCTTTGCTGTTCCCCATAGTTCTATCCCATATGTCCAAAGTGGTTTAATGAGGACTTTGTAAATAGTCAATTTATTAGTCACAGATAATTTAGAACGTCTGTCAAGTAGCCTAGAAAGAAGTCCGTATTGCTGATTAAGTTCTTTTTTTTTTGTTTTATGTAGTATGTCCATGTCAGTCGTTTGTCCAAGTGGAGACCCAAATATCGCACAGATTTTGAAGGTGGTAGAGCGATATTATTAAAGAACACTGGACGACAAGAGTCATGTTTAAGTGTAAATGAAACAAATTGGCTCTTAGACTCGTTCATTTTTATTCTCCACCTTTTAACCCAACAAGCTATGTCGTCTAGGTGTTCTTGAAGTACCTAAGAAGCCTTAGCTGCATCCTTGTTAGATGTTAATATTGCCGAGTCATCAGAAAATGGAGCCAACGTTGTTTCAGAATGTTGTGGGATGTCTGAACAGTAAATGTTGAAAAGTGTTGGACCCAAGACACTGCCTTGAGGTACTCCAGCTTTTATTTGTTTGATGGCAGAAAACTCACCTCTGAGGAATTAGTCACTTCCTCGGGAATTAGTCATTCTGCTGCCCCGTATTTGGTTTTTAGAATTAAAGTCACCACCGCATAGGAATCTTTGACCTAAATTATAAAATAAAGTATTAAAGGATTGATAATACAAGGTTTCATTAGGTGGACAATAGACAGCAGCCACAGACAACTCAAAGGGAAAAATTTTTAGAACAACGGAGGTATTCTGCAGACACTCACTTGCCTCAGAAGAGTTAAAGTAGTGATCAATAGACTTTTTAACTAGAATGAGTGTGCCACCTTTAGCGCAGTCTGATGGATGGTCAGTCCTAAAAGTGTTGTAAGTTGGTATTGAAAATTTAATTTGGCTTCTCAAGGGTGTTTCGGTCAAGAGTGCTACGTCTATTTCCTTGTCACTAAGAAATACTTCTAGCTCATTTCTGACGCCAAAGTACGCCATTTGAATTCCATAGAAGAATTTTTAACCTTTTCATGATGTAAGCTTGCAAGCAGGAGGTGCTGCATTAGGGTGGTAAGTAATGAAATTAGTGGAGTCACAAGGTTTTAAAATTCATTAATGAAGTTAGTAAGTATGTAATGTAATGTAAGAACTAAAGCCAAATTAATAAGAAAATAAAATAATGCGACATATCAAAAGATAAAGAAATCAATTGTTGCTTTATCATTAAATATAATCGACAAAGGAAACAAAAATTAATTTTTTTATTATTATTTTAATGGAATTTACAACTGTATTACATAGAGAATACAATAAGTAAATGTGAAATTGGTAACATGGCATGTACAACATGAAGAGCAACTACCCATTGGTAGAACTCAAATTTTTTTTTTTACTTCTCTAATAGCTTATTTATTGAAATATATTACAATCTGTCTCAGGGACATTAATAATAGTGTTCACAGATCACATTCACACTCTATGTACAGTAAATAAAATAAATTATACAGAAAAATAATATATATACAATAAATACAAGAATAAAATAACCTAAAAATAAATAAATAAAAAGAACACATGCACACCTATATACAATATTTACAACTTGGCGAGAGAACTCCAAACCAGACTTGTCCCTCCAACTGTGGAGGGAAAAGTATGACTCCAGGAGTTCCCTGCACTCCCCTCTCAACCGCGTCACTAGGGCTAAACCCAGTGGAGATTGAGCAAGAGTGCTTTAGCCACATACACTCATGTCGTGAGTGGAGAATCTGGCCATTGCCAGAACTCCAATATTTACAAACTATAAGAGATCGCGGGGCCACTGCTGTTTTAACCTCCTAGGAGGATTATATGGATGGGTGGTGCGGGATAGAGATTTTGCAAAGGGATTTGGATGATGGGTAAGGTTCTGGTGGAATTTGGAGAATTTTGCTGGGATAAGGTCTAGGACAAATGGGATATTAAGGTCATGGTGTAGGGTTTTGTTGGTTACATAGAAAGGAGCATTAGCTATTGTTCGAAGGACTTTTGATTGGAAGGATTGGATGCGTTTGATGTTAGTAAATTTTGCTGTTCCCCACAGTTCAAGTCCGTAAGTCCAGATAGGTTTCAGTATTGTCTTGTAGATCAGTAACTTGTTTTCAATGGAAAGTTTTGATTTTCTGTTTAGTAGCCGGTATAGTTGTCCGTATCGTCGGTTTAGTTCCTGTCTTTTAAGTCTAGTATGAGGGTTTCACGTTAGTCGTCTGTCTAAGAGAAAGCCAAGGTACCGGACTGTATCCGAGAAAGGAAGCTGAATGGAATTAAAGTGTACTGGTGGACAGGAACTGCGTCGGAGCGTGAAGGTGATGTGTTGGCATTTGGATTCGTTTACTTTAATTCGCCATTTATTACACCAGTGCTCAATCAGGGAGAGATGTCTTTGAAGATTTAAGGATGCTATATCAGGATCTGAGTCGGATGATAGAATGGCGGTGTCATCAGCAAAAGTTGCCAGGAAGGTATCGGGATGGACAGGGATATCAGCGGTAAAGAGGATGTAAAGGACGGGACCCAATACGCTACCTTGAGGAACACCTGCCTCAATTGGATAGCAATTCGATAATTCACTACCGCAGCGAACTCGGAAGGTACGATCTGAGAGGTAGGAACGGAGGACAAGGTACAAGGACTGAGGAAGATAGGTTTTCAGCTTGGAAAGAAGCCCGGCGTGCCATACCCGGTCAAAAGCTTGAGCTATGTCCAGAAATGAACCCGAGCAATATTACTTGCTTTCCAATGCTGCGGAAATATGATCGACCACTCGGAGTCCTTGTTGAACTGTGGAGTGTTGTGAACGGAATCCGAACTGATGTGAAGGAAAATTTTGGGATTCTATAAAGGGTAGGATTCGTTTCAAGAGGATCTTTTCAAAGATTTTTGAGAGAATCGGAAGTAGGCTAATTGGTCTGTAGGACGTTGAGGTGTTGGGAGGTTTGCCTGGTTTCGGAAACAGGATAATAGTGGAATGTTTCCACAAGAGAGGAAAGTGGGTGGTTCTTAGGATGGTATTATATAAGTAGGTGAGAAATATAACAGCTTTAGGAGGAAGTTGTCGAAGGATTTGAGAGGTAAGGAGGTCGTATCCAGGAGATTTACGGAGAGGAAGTTTTTGTAAATGATGTTTGACCTCAGAAGGATTAACTGCTTTAGGTGGCAAGGAAAGTGGAATGGGTGATGTAAGGAATTCTTCTACTGTTGTGGTATGGGTGAGGTTGGATTCCGGATGAGAGGTAAATGTTCTGGAGAGGTGTCTGGCGAATTCCTCAGCTTTATCTTCATCAGACGCTGCCCAGGAGCCATCGCTTCGACGGAGGGGATGGGAAATATGATGGGATTTTAGGATTTTGTTGGTGATCTTCCTTAGGGAATTGTCATGAACAGAGAGGGAAGTAAGGTAGGAGTTGAAGGATTGGGATTTGATTTGAAGGTGGCTAATTCCTGCTTTAATTGTTTACTGTAAAAATTATAGGAGCGACGATCGATGGGATGTCTAGTACGTTGCCATAATAATCTGGCGCGGCGTTTGGTATGGATTAGGTCTATGAGGTGTTGAGGTAACTTATTTTTCTTGGGAGTTCTTGAGGAGTGGTTTGAAGAGGAAGCAGTCCAGATTGCTTGTTGGATAGTGGTTGTGAAAAGGTGTACGGCATTGTCAAGGTCATCTGGGGTTTTTAGGGTTATTCTGAGGTCAATTTTATCGGATAGGATTTGGTGATAGAGTTTCCAGTTAACTGGGCCTCTGATGAAGGACGGTGGAGAAGACTTAGGAATAGGAGCAAGAGATAATTGGAGTAATAATGGACTATGATCTGAGGATAGTTCGGCAAGACGGGTAAGGGAATGATTGAGGGGACCTAAGCCACTGTGGATGAAAAAATCAAGGATATCGGGATTGCGGTTAGGATCTGTGGGCCAGTAGGTAGGTGACTTAGGAGGAAGGATACTGAACCGTTGGGAATTGAGTGCAGATAACAATGTTCTGCCACGAGAGTTCGTGGTTCTAGAACCCCATTGATGGTGTTTGGCGTTTAAATCTCCACCCAGGATGAAATTATGACCTAAGGAGTTGAGGAGAGAACTGAACTGGACTTTGGATATGGATCTGTTAGGAGGGCAATATGCTGATGCAAGGGTGACTGGAAAGGAGAAGGTTTTGATTACAATAGCGGTTGACTGTAGGAAATCTTGAGTGGGTAATGGGAGTAAGTGATGGGAGAGGGATTGGTGTACGATGACAGCAGTACCGGCATGTGCTCTGCCGTCAGGATGGTCAGTACGGTATGTTAAATACTGTGGGATTTTCAAATGCTGTTTTATGGTCAGTCGAGTTTCTGTAATAAGGGCTACGTCAATGTTCTTGTCTTGTAGTAAAGCTGTTAGTTCGTCAACGTGATTTCTAACACCATTCGCATTCCAAAGGAGAATGGATATGGGTTTTGGGATGTGAGTCATTAAGGATTTTTCAAAGGAGGGATGAGGTGAGATACGAGATTTGTAAGGAGTGATATGAGTGGAGTAACTAGGGATTTGAAATCGGTGAGGAAATATGCTAACAAACTGGTGAGATCTGTTGCATTTGAAGGAGGAGGAATTTGAGGTTGTTGATGATTATGTGTGTTAGGATGAACAGAATATTGAGGTTGGGGCTGAGGTAGTTGCTGCGACAGGACTTCACATGTATTATTGGGGTTCTTACCTCCAAGTAGTTCGGAGTATGATAAATTATTATTAACTATTCTAGAAGGTTCTCTTCTTGGTCTGGTTGTCTCATCTTGAATCCGGTTCTTCTGGTATCTGGATTTGAGGCTCTTATAGGTTTGGCAGCCTTTGTAGTTGGCCGGGTGTCCCTCCTGGCATAGTGCACACACTGCAGGATCTTGTATTGGTTTGGTGCACTCCACAGATTTGTGCTGTTCACCGCATTTCACGCAACGCGGCAGATGGTGACAATAAGTTTTCGTGTGGCCATACGCCTGGCAATTGTGGCACTGTACAATTTCCTTCTTGGTGTATGGCTTCTCTATCTTCACGATAGTGTAGTACAATCTCTTGATGTCATATATTTTTTCAATACCAGGTGATGGCTCTAGATCCACGAAAAATAAAGGTAGTGGAACCTTATTACTTACTCCTGGCTGCTCCTTATTCTCCTTCAGAACGTTGGTTACCTGACGCACTTTGAAACCAAGCGTCGCTAGTTCTTCTTTTATAACTTCAGTTGGGGTTGAGGAGTGTAAATTTCTTACCACCACTCGTAGCGATCTCTCCTGTTTCAGCTGGTATGTGTGGAAATTTGCATTCGTTTCGGACAGGTACTTCACAATTTTTCGGTAGGTTTCTGCAGTATCTGGTGTTATTTTCGTATCGTTGGTCCTATTGAGGCAAGAATAACTGCCGGAGCAGATTTCGTTTAGTTGTGTACACAGTAGTTGAAAATTTTTGATATTTTTTACAAATATCGGAGGAGGCCTTGGTTCCCTAGGTACTGCTGCTGACTCCATTACTTCTCTGTCATTATGAAGCACTTGGAACGGGTTTGGAGTGAAGAAAGGAGATTCTTCAACCATTTCTTGCGAAGAGGTACCTGGTTGAGGCTGAGGTTCTGTACCTGAAGTTTTCACTGTGGTTTGGAGCAATTTCTCGCAGGCAGCGACGAGTTCTTTGTTTCGCTGGTGAATCACGAGGGGTACTAACGCCGTCTGACCGAGTCCTTTTAGTGGGCACCTTACTGGACATCACTTGTTGACTATGCCGCATATCATAAGAGAAAAAAAAAATTAAAAAAAAAAATTAAAAAAAAAAAAATTAAAAAAAAAAAAAATGTAGCAAACAGTAAATAACAACTGCTCTAGTGTACACTTCAACTGTATTCAGTAAATAATCAAAGAGATTCCGCTGAAAAATAGGCAAAAACTGAGAGAAGATTTCAGAACACGTCCTTCGCATCAGCTGATTGTTTACTTCTCGAACTCAAATTAAAGTTCTATATTAGAAGACCCCGAGGCCATCTTCTTTTCAGACGCCTCGGAGGGTTATCTGGGATCGAGGAGGAAGCAAGGTTTGAAACGAGAGGATTTAGATGGTTCTGCAGTTTGTTATGGAAAGACAGGTATCTGGATTGGGCCAAATCAAGAAACATATGGAACATTAAGGTCTTTATGGATGATTTTATTTGTGACAAAGTAAGGAGCGTTGAGGATTTTACGAAGGATTTTGGATTGTAAGAATTGGATACGAGAGGAATTCGATGGTTTAGTGGAGCCCCAAAGCTCAATTCCGTAAGTCCAAATAGGTCTTATTATTGTCATATATACGAGTCGTTTATAATTGATTGAAAGCTTAGATCGTTTGTCTAGTAAGTGCTGCAGTAGTCGAAAACGTCGGGCGGTTTCTAGTTGTTTCAGTCTGGTATGGGGCAAAAATTAATTTAAATCTTCATTAATTTTTGGAAACAACATGTTTAGATATTTCAATAAGCTATATCTTTGCTAAAAAATTGTCCGATTTCGATTTTTTTTTCCTTTTGTGGGGAATTTAGTAATCTTTTATATAATCATGGGCATAACCAAGAGGAAAGTGTGTAATTTTCCAGTTATTCGCAAATAAAGTTTATTTTCTTTCATAACTTGTTTGCCTGAATTTTCGGGGTGATTGACCTATTTTAATCGCCTGAAGGAGAAGGAAGCCTTCGAAATTGGTGGCTCAATCTTGAGATTTGGTGAATAATAATCAATGATATGGCTTGCCGATCAAAAACACCCTCGATAAATAATATAAACTCCTCATCTCTTGATCATAAAGGCCTCAAGTTGAGAAAATGAGATATTTATTCAATGACAACACTACAATTAACGTAAGATTGTGTATATGCGAACGCTATCCCTCGCATTATATCGAAAATAGTAAGTTTTTGGGCTTAAAACGCAGGATCCGATAGTTCCGTGGGAACTATCCTGGTCTTGCTGTACGCATCAAAATCTTCAAGGTCCAAATTGTCCCGTATCGATCTACAGACTAACCATCGTTCTAGTATTGAAACCTAGCTGCCCCGCTCGTAATATTTTAAGAAATAGTTTTTAATACTTTTTCCATAAAACATGGTTAAATTTTACCATTTCGGAGTGGAGGGAGAAGGGAAACTTCAGCCTGAAAGCCCTTTTCCCCCGTGGATCAGCTAGTGGTTGTAATGAATGATAGAGAATACAGAAAGAATGAAGATTTATTTATTTTACAAAGAAAGAAAAACAAAATGGAAAATGCGATTCGCTAACCTAATGAAAGGAGCTTATATTTGGTACAAAACCGATTTCGAGTCTTACTGTAATAATATATTTGGGGATGGGAATATAGGTAGATTTTATCAAAGTCTCACAGAATGGTCTGTGTGTGTGTATTATTCGACACGCCTATAGTTTGAGAACTGCGCGTTCGATTTGGCCCAAACTTTGAGGAAATTTGGAGAATAGTACAGAAATTATCAAATTATCAATTTCATTTGATTATTCAAATTAATATAAAAAATTGTTAACAATATAATAGCTGTGAAATGTGGAAGGCATTGATCATCGGGATGTAAGTTAGGTTAAGAAAATATTTTTATGTAGTTATAAAATTTTAAAGTTTATTCAAAAAGTTAATTTATAATGCAATGTTTGGTCGACTTCAAACGTTACTGGCATGATACTGGCGTTACTAAGATTTCGTGTAATTAAATAAACTTTTACTCTGAGTTTGTAAAAAATAAAAATAAAATCATATTTGTGATTGTGATTTCTATTGAATTTCAACTAACTCATCGTGGTCATGATTTCCACCTTAAATACTAAAGTTGTGTGAACTTGAAAATCCGTGGAAATCAAACCTGTATATGTTGAGGGATTACTGAATTTCCGAAAATGGCTACTCCCAGAGATTTTATTCTCATACAAAAGATTTTAGACCTTGTAATACAGATGTTTTAGCCAATGACAATGGTGAAACGGTGAGGAAGCTATACTGACTTTACTTGGCAGACGTTTTTTATTGCTACCTTTTTACTTTCACTTACCTATATATGCAATATATAGTAAGGGTAATTACTTGTACTTACCTATATATGCAATATACAGTGAGGGTATGTATTGCGATCGTGAAAATTTTCGAGTCAGAGTTTTTAACGGAAATACATGTTTTGAGGTCTGCTGAGTACAATTAACCAAGTCTCGCAACATGGTATGTGTGTGTGTTTGTAATAAGTCTAGCTCAAAAACGAAACGTCGTTGCATATTTAAAGTTTTTATAAGCTTTCGACGTTAAAAAAATTTACTTTCACTTCCCCGTTGTCTGAAAATACTTATTTCTGCTAAGAGCGTGGTAAGTGGAAATTGTGTGATGCGCGCACCTGATTTTTTTTTTTTTATCAAATTTTCTTACGATTCAAATGGCATCCAAGAAGTAATTAAATACATCATTTAATTATCGTGTTTTCCAATTTCCAGACTAAAAAGACTCATTTCCGATATCTTCCACACATATATATATATATATATATATATATAAAAATAATTTTTAAATATAAGAAAATTAAACCACTCACGAAGTTTTAGACGGAAAGTCCATGAATACTATGGAGTTATGTCTGGTCTTCCAATATTTAGCTCTTCACTACAATTCTAATCCCTTAATATCAGGGATTTGAGGATTTGTTGTGGCCCTAAAACAATCAAATTGCACTTGAGTTTAAATTTAATAATAACGCTAATTTATCTTATTGACATGATTTATATGTTAAGCTAAACTTTTTTTTTATTATAAAATAAGCCATTATCCTTATTTCAATGCTAATTTACAAAACATCTTTTTTTCCATTTTTTGACAAAATATAAATAATATAAAGATGAACTGTGAATAAATGAAAAATTCAAAAGTGGTTTTATGGCACCTTTATTGACAAGTTGATTGTGGGATCCAATAGATCAGTTTTTAATTGGTGATTCAGCCAAGATGAAGTTGACCAAAAATTTCTTCAATTACTTAAATTATTGCAAGGCCTGCCATTATACAAATCTTACCTTTACATTCGTAAGTTCATTGCAAACCTTAAACAAACACACTATAAGGTATATTATTCTTAGGTAAACAACATGTAGTCTATGATAAATGACAAAAATAAGCATTATTTTTATTATTTAAGTATTAGGGGGACGGGAAGTAATGTCGTTTCTGCGCATGTCACTGTTTGACGCCATTTTTCAGCTGATAGTGTACATCAAATTCGTGGGAAAGATATTCTGAGGTTAGAGTGACTTGTTTAGTTGTCAAAATAATTTAATTCATTGTGATTTTGGGTGAAATGGCCAGTTAAATACCAGAAGAGGTTGCTTGCTTTTTTAATTTCACAAGGGTAGTAACGCAACATTTGTTACCAAAAACATTTGCAGTATTTTAAGTTCAAATCCAGTAATTTTGATCTTTCCGAAAACCAAGAAAATTAGAAAATGATGTGTGAGGACGGGAGTGGAAGCAAATTCGTATCAGACAATCGAGGAATTGTCTTAACTAACCTTGGTCGACTATCCAAGAACATTTGCAGCAGATTGAGAAACCACCACATGCAACTTATTGCTTTAACGGCACAATACAGAAGGGTTTTTTGATCGCTTGATCACCGGATATGAAAAATGGGTCCTCTATGATAATCCAAAACGCAAAAGGCAGTGGCTCTCTCCAAATGAATCGCACCGAAGTACTACTAAGCCAGGTTTACTGGCTCAAAACCCGACCTTCGCAAATAAATTAAAACTAAAGATCTATATATATATATATATATATATATATATATATATATATATATATATATATATATAAATGAATGTATGTCTGTTTGTCCTTAGTGCATTACTAAACCATTCAACCGATCGCCACGAAACTTTGGGAAGTTGTTCTGTACACTCCTGGGAAGATTTCTGGCACAGTACTTCTGTCTTACGATAATTTTATATATGTAAAAAAAATAAAAATGTAATGTTTTTCTGTTCAAAGCCGCAAAAAATGTGTCGCTATAAACTGTAGCGCCAAAACGGCTTTACCGATTTTAACGAAACTTGGCTAAAGTCTTCCCCTTGAAACCCTTTTAATTCATGTGTATAACATACTTTCCAGAAAACAAGCTGAAAAATGTTACGATGAATTCAATATTTTATTTGACGATAACTAAAAAAGTACACAATTTTTGACACAATAAAAAAAAAAAATCATCGAAATCGGACTGTTCGTTGCAGAGTTATTGAGTTTTAAACATTTACTGCTTTCTCTTCAGAAAAGGCCGTTTCCTTTTGCTTCCTCACTACCAAACCTCGGCAAGTATTTTTTTTTTTATTGATTAATCGAAAATTTTATAATTACTATAGTAATTGAAATTATCATTTGAAGAATTTATATGATTCTCCTTATTTAAGTCAATACTATTATACGTTTTATAATTAATTTTTTAATTTAGTTTTATAAGTTCAACTCAGACTGTTTCTGATGATTATGAATGACGGCGTATTTAATCAGATGATTATGAATGTTCAATTTGAATCATGAGAAAAAAAAAACATTTAGAATTAGTTTCATTTGAAGCCATTTTACAGACAAATGTGTTTCCCAACTTTTTAAAAATTATAGATGTCCTTTGCTACTAATCTACTCATATGTGCTTTCTATTTTCATTCTTTTTCATTTTGCCAGGCTATGCCACAGCAGCGCGTGGCCGGGTAAAGCTAGTATAAAATAAAAATGATTGGTAAGTTTTTTTTTTTAATTTCTAATTTAAAAAGGAATGAATTCTAAAAGTTATCGATGCGGGCTGGAAGTAGGAATTCAGCTCTCCAGCGGTAGAATTAACGTTGAATTTGGAGAAGATGAAATCCAGAGAAGTTATGAATGCTTTACTTATCAGCCAGAAAAAAAAAATCCTCTAAGAAAATCAAGAATTAAATTTTGAAACGAATCTAACTTCCTTTTTCATAACAAAAACTTATTTCTTCTACTTCACTGAAAGCGCCTTTTGGTTTTTGTAATTATTATAATCATTATAACTCATTTAATGCAATTGTCAATATTTTTTTCTTACTCTGCATAAAAAAAAAAAAGAAATCGATTAATCCCCACATACATTATTACAGCAAGGCTCGAAATTGATTTTGTATCAAAGCTCCGGTCATGCTCAAATACCATGAATGGGGTATCGTTGGATTCAGAATTTCACGGGGGTTTAGCGAATCGTACCCTCCGCATTTTGTTTTTCTTTCTAAAATAAATAAAGTCGATACAAACATTTTGCTAGGCTTCAAAACTGGAACGGTGGTAAGTCTGTAGATCGATACAGGACAAATTGGGCTTTGAAGATTTAGATGCGTACAGTAAGAACCGGCCCTGCGTTTTTAAGCCCAAAAACGTAACATTTTCGAGATAACGCAAGGCATAGGATTCGTACCCACACAACCTGAAGTTAATTGTAGTACTGTCATTGAATACATGTCTCATTTTATCGACTTGAAGCCCCTGTGATCGAGAGAGAAGGAGTTTATATTATTTATCGATAGTGTTTTTGATCGGCAAGCCATATCATCGTTAATTCATCACCAAATCCCAAGATTGAGCCGCAAATTTCGAAGGCTTCCTTCTCCTTCAGAAATAGACCAAGACAAAATAGACCAATCACCCAGAAAATTCAGGCAAACAAGTTATGAAAGAAAAGAAAATTTATTTGCGAATAACTAAAAAATTACACACTTTTCCCTTCGTTATGCCTATGATTATATAAAAGATTACTAAATTCCCTAAAAAATGAAAAAAAAAATCATCGAAATCGATTAGAAATTTATCCAATATTTCTTATGTTCGATTAATATTCACTAGTAGAACTCTATTATAGCCCATTTCGTGTTCAAATATTTTTTAAAGGAAAACAGAGGTGAGGTTTATATTTCGCACCTCGATAAAGACTCAAAACGAATTTTCATAGAAATTAATTTTTTTTTGTTTGCACCTGATTGTAACCATTTATGTCAATGATTATATAAAAGATTACTAAATTCTCTACAAAAGGAAAAAAAATCATCGAAATCGGACTATGTTTAGCTAATTCTTATTGAAATTTGTAAACATGTTTGGTTCCAATTTTTTTTTTTTTTTTTTTTCCCTACCCCCCCCAGGAATTTCTTTATTACAAAACACGATATATATAAATACTATATATACATAATTTTTTAATTTCCTTTTATTGCCCATGGGCATTTTAAGGTAAAAGGGGTATGCATTGGTTCCAAACATTATTAATGAAGATTTATATTAATTTTTGTTTCCTTGGTCGATTATATTTAGCGAGAAAGTACCAATTGATTTCTTTTACGATATGTTGCATTGTTTTATTTTCTTATTAATTTATTATTCTTTTAGTTTATATACAATTTACTTTATTATTATTATATTGCCGTTTATTATTTGTATTTATTGTATGGTGTGAATGAGCTAACTCTATATTACTATTACTATTGTCCTTGAATGTGACAGATTGTAATATCTCAATAAAGAAGTAAAAAAAAAAATTATTATTCGATTTTCGCTCGGACCTACAAGTGTATAATAATTTGGATGAAATCGGTGGTCCACAGACTGTATTCTCTCCTTGTGTGTACATTTTTAATGGAGCTGAAATTTTAATAATTTGTTTTTTGTAAATTTAGATCTTATTTATCGATGAAAAACAACGTAAGTGGTCTAAAATGACACAAATATTTATATGTAAATTATCGATGTATATCAGATATAATTACAACTAATGCACAATTTTCTAATTTCACAAAGGAAAATTACTTAATGTTCTAAGTTATTGTATATACTTTTGATTATTATTTTGTTTCTATATATTTTATGTTTTTTGTACATATAGTGTGAATGACATTCTACCTCACTATAACCAATGTTCAAGAGACAGATTGATGTATTACTCAATAAAGAAATAATTCAAAAAATGTTCTAAGTGATTTAAGATTCAGATAATTCAATGACCTCATTCATAAACCGTCGACATATTTGTTAAATATCCCAAGAATTTTATTTTGATATAAATATCATTCGATATTTTTGCCTCCATGTATTTTTTTTTTTTTATTGAAGTTTACAACTGTAGCCATATATACAACCAATAAATCTGCTATAGGAACATATAACATGAAGGTACTTGTGAAGAAGCTATCCATTGGTAACACTTCTAAGATAAGTTAATTTAGGAGGTCACTTGGCCATCTTCTTTTCTGACGGCTCGGAGGGTTGTCAGGAATTGTGTTGGATGAAAGGTTACAAACTAGAGGATTGGGGTGGCCAAAACGTTTGGAATGAAAAGAGGTTTTTCTAGTTCGGGCCAAGTCTTCCACAAGAGGAATGTTGAGGTCTTTATGGATAATTTTATTTGCTACATAATAAGGGGCATTTAGGATTTAACGGAAGATTTTGTTTTGTAAGGATTGGATACGGGAAGAATTTGATGTTTTTGTAGAGCCCCAAAGCTCAATACCTTATGTCAAAATGGGTCTGAGGATGGTAGTGCAAATGAGTTTTTTGTAGAATATTGGAAGTTTAGAGCGTTTGTCAAGTAAGTGTTGTAGTAGTTGGAATCTGTTGGCAGTTTCTTGTCCTGTAAGTCTAGTATGAGAATTGCAGGTAAGGCGTTTGTCAAGAGATGTAGTGATATCGATAAGGAATATCGGAACTTTCCCGAAATCACAACCCTACGCTGTTCCGCCATATTTCTATTGTATGATTCAGCGTTTAGTTATAATTTTTTATAGTAAAAATTTAGGAGTTAAGTAAAGAGACAGGCCATCTTTTTACGACATTACTTTGCTTATATTAACTTTTTTGTTGCTCTTGAGATTTATCACCACTTTTTTAAATAGTTCCTGTTATTTACGGGATACTACGTTGAATACATGTAATTTAATTGGTAGGAATTGTAATTCATTCTTCAATTTTTAAATTTGAATAATAAACACCACTAAATAAAACACTTGAAATATAATGTACAAGGTAAGGTTTGCTTTCTGGTACACATAGCGGAAAAATATTTATGTAACCATAACTCCACTTAGTTCAAGAAATCTAAGTGTATAGGGCGTATAAAAGTCTGTGGTCACACATCCTCGTACGCTTGCTCATTCATAACTCGTACAATTGTAAGGTCAGTGTTATTGTTTTGTTTTTTTATAGTAAAATTAGATCCAGAGCTTTTTATTTTTACCTCAATTCATATATTTTAAAGCATTCTTACATTACTTTTTTTTTTTAAGTTAATAGGTCCATGAGTAAAATTAATTTGGTAAAATATATAAAAAAGTTTATATATTTTT
Source organism: Nezara viridula (assembly GCA_928085145.1). Classification (NCBI taxonomy): domain Eukaryota; kingdom Metazoa; phylum Arthropoda; class Insecta; order Hemiptera; family Pentatomidae; genus Nezara; species Nezara viridula. Next base: position 20,938,101 of record OV725077.1, read on the forward strand.
AGAAACTACTGGAAACTTTATATAAAAATCAAAATAGCAAAATAAACTTCTTAAAGTACTCTTCATCAGTACATCCAAGATTTAATTTGGGGGGAGGGGCTCATTTTTTTTACTTTTTTGTAAAAACAGAACTACTTTTATGAAAGGATGTTGGTGGTTCTGGAAGGCCAATAAAAAGTAATTATTGGGGCATTAATGCTTTTAGAAATATCCATTATAATATAAGAAACGAATAGATTGTGGTTGTTTCACTATTTAGTTTACAGTTAGATCTCGCACAAAACAAATGTGGACCACTAAAAAAAAACTTTTTTTCCATTATTTAAGATAGGTTCATTATGAATTTATTATAGTTAATATGAGTTCATTATAGTTAATTTTTCAATTAATTACTTTACTCGATTAAAAATCGAAAATATTTTTTTAAAAATTACGGTAACAATTAAAAAAAAAATTAATTTATTTAAAATATATTTACAATTGCTGTTTTATGAAGGAAATAATGGATATACTTTCTCGTATTTTATTTTATGCTCGATAAAAGTGACGGTAAAAATGTCTTTTGTCTTGAATTTTCTTTTACAACATATTTTAAAATGTATATATTTACAAAAAAGTTTTAAGAAGGAAATAATGGATGTAGTATCTTATATTTTATTTTATACTTGATAAAAATCTAATTTTTTTTTTTAGTTTTGTTTTCTAGAAAATTAAAAAAAACATATATATACAATCATGATTTTATGAAGGAAATAATAATCATACTCTAATTAAAGAAGATATAATTGCACTTTATTTGTCTAGAAAACAACAGAAGTTCAGTATTTCATATCAGTATAAATACTAATATAGTAAAAATAATTGTTAAACAATTCTAAACTTCATTTATAAAAATATAACCTTGCATACGTTAGCAAACATTATGTGCGAAGTACGAAGCTGGTCGATCTTCGTACGTCGTTCATTACGTCATAACCTCAGTTACGGAATGGACTTAATCCGTAACAACTATTAATATTAACTTTTATTTTATTTAATCATTTAATCATGCATTGACCTTTATCAAAGCATAAAAGCCCTAGATAGCCAGGTCAAGCTATCTCTGATAGCTTAGAAATAGTTATCTAGAATGTACCGACTGGACACAACAAGACACATTATCAAGACTTAGGGAACAATAACAGATTTCAGCAAAAGTTCTCTGTCTCACAGACTTCATATAAATTCTAAAAGATAAGGATATCAATTCTTAATAGTTATAACTTCATTCACACGCTTCCTAGACCGTCCAGAATTGATTCACCCCCCTACTATTCCTGAGTATATAAACCCCATGATCCTCTGGACTAATCACTCATGCAGTTACATTCTTGAAGTCACACTCTTCACTGTAGGAAACCTGGAGTGAACTCTTGTATTCAAACCATATATCCATAGTATATTACTCTGTATGTTAGATGCCATTTGTAACGGACATAATGAATAAAAGCATTAATTATAAAGTCTTCACTGCCTCCGTTTCGTTAACTGTCGTACATTATGTCTTAACCTCGTACATATACGAGGATCCTCGTAAAAACGGCAACACTGCTGTGGTGTTCTCTGGTGTTTGAAAATCTAACTACTTAATTGTTGCCTTGGTATTATTAAAAATCATTGGTATTAATAAAAAAAAATCGATGCCTTAGATGATCTATGTATTAGCAATTGCATAGTTATGAAACAAAAAGAATAATAGGGTTTGTAATTTTGATCTTGGAGTTTATTTAATTTACGCCAGTAACACTTTAAGTGGAAAAGAACAAAGTAAATCGGACAGTTATTCCAAGTGTGATTAACATATGTTTCTATGTAACAATTAGTTGTTTTTAATACCTTACTGTTGGATAGCTCTTTTCGACGATGGGCAAATTTTGTTCCTTCTTTATGTTCTTGATGATGTTGGTGTTATCTGTGTTAATTCATTGAAATTTTGAAACTGGCTCAACATATGATGTAATGATTTCATTGGTCACATTTTTGTAAAGAATTGTTTTTTTCCTCGATGTTCTCCATATATGACGAATTTAAATTGTACAGATAAAGGAAAAGCAATATTAACAAAGTAGAAGTAGACAATTCTAATATTCTGTCTAAATAATTGTATACATTTTTATTTTCAGAGAAAAGGTGAAGTAAAAGTTATAAATCGTACAGCATATTATTTACAACAATTAATTACCACATGTTTTTCACAGCCGTCTTCTGTGTTTTATATTTGTTTTATTTTTTTGTCACTGACCATTTCCTTTTATGACTGTACATTATAATTATTCATTTAATTATTATAAGCAATTAAGTACCTCGAAATATTTTTAGTAGGACAAGAGTGCAACTGATAAAAAAGGCTGCTATATTTCATTACTTGAGAGGCAAATTACTTAATTAATTACTAATTACTTAAAAAATCCAAAATTACTTAATTTACAACAATCCCATTTAATTATTGTATTTTTTAAGACATAGATATATATGTATATATATATATATATATATACATATATATATATATATATGTATATATATATATATATATATATATATACATATATATATATATATATACATACATATATATATACATATATATATATATACTGTAATCATTTATGTCTTTTTTTAATTTTTCTACCGGGTGTGTCAATTTCACTGTGAGCCACTGTATATATTTGAGTGTTTCGACCACTCATTCATATACATTCATTCATTTACTCTGAAGTAAAATATATGTATATGTATATATATATATATATATATATATATATATATATATATATATATATATATATACATATATATATATATATATATATATATATATATATTTTACTTCAGTGTAAATGAATGAATGTATATGAATGAGTGGTCGAAACACTCAATTTATACAGTGGCTCACAGTGAAATTGATACACCCGGTAGAAAAATTAAAAAAAAGACATAAATGATTACAGTAAACAAATAAAACCAGAAACTCTTCAACAGATTTATTTTTAATTTTATTTTAGATATGTAGAAACTTAATAAAATTAAAATATTCAACTCTGAAAATAAAAATCTTGATAATTTTACTTCATAGTCAAAATGATACACACCACTTCTCATTAACTTTTAAATACTTTTATTGTAAAATATCTTGTAGGTAAGCCATTATTTCTACCACTTTACTCAGTCTGTTTGTAATGGAGCCCAAACATTTTGTTGGTGAATCCCGGGCTTAGCTTGTTCCATTCGTTGTGGAGTTATTTTTTAAAGTCTTCTTTGCTAGAAATTTCGTGTTTTCTAATTTCTACCTCCGATTTTACTAATGTTGTAAAAACTAGCCTCGAGCTTCGATGAGTCGTGAATGCTCGGCTCTTGAGCCTTTAAACCTCGCAACTCCAAAACTCGAGTTGGAGCATCGTAGGGTTCTAGTAGTTTTTCTGTTTGTTGTAACAATGTGAGTATATCTCAGAAATATAAAGTGAATATATTATTTGTATCAAACTGGTTTTCGGTGCCCCTCTTGGCAATATGTTACGAGTAGGTGGGTGATCTTTGTTTTACTTCTTTGTTTTTTTGAGCGAGGTGTTTAATCCCCTCCCCTCCAAATTTTTTTTTTAAAGATGAAATAGCAATATGTTTTAAAAAGTGGATGATACTTTGTTTAACTTTTTTTTGGGCGGGGGGACAAATTAACCCACCCTCCTCTCCCGAAATTTGTTTTTAAAGTGATATAGTGGCAATATATTTGGATAGGTGGATATTTGTGTAAATGGTAAAACCCGTAACCCGTATTGCCTATCAGGCACGGCAGGGATGTAAATAAATAAATAAATGGTAAAACAATTTTAAAAATCCATTAACAAACATATTAGTCCGTGGTACAGACCTGTTTTTATCAAAGTATTAACATCCGGCTGAAACTTCGTAAATACTTTCATCTCATCGTAACCTACAAATATTTTTAATTTACGAAAATTCTCGGAATTGGGGCGTTTTCAATCAGGAGGGGGAGAGAGCAAACTTTGTCTATTTAATTAGGTATTAATAACTTGCAAATAACTATTTGCTTTCGTAAGATAATTTGAGCACAAAATCGGGAAAAATGATGGCATTCAAAAATATTGAGCCGTTTTGCGTGACCTACATCCCCAAATTATCAAAATAACGAGGTTATGTATGAGAAACGGCCCAATATTTATTTAGGTCACATATTCTTTCGATTTTTTGGTCAAATTATCTTGTGATCCAAAAGGAGAGCAAATGGATGTATACGAGTTTTTCGTACCTAATTAAATAGACAAAGTTTACCCCCCTCCAGATTGAAAACGCCCTAATTCCTAGAATTTTCATAAATAAAATAGTTGTAGTTTACGATGAGATGAAGCTATTTACGAAGTTTCAGCCGGGTGTTAATCATTTTATAAAAACGGGTCTGTACCACGGACTATATGGCAAATAAAAAATTAAGTTCGAGCCTCGACTCGAGCCTTTTTCTGGCGCGATCTTACGGCTCGAGCATTGGTCAAGTCGAGAAAGCTCGTGCCTTTTTCTGCTCAAGCATTATTGCCTTCTCCCCGAGCTTTTTTACAACACTAAATTTTACACATATGTGTTCTATCACATTACGATCTGGTGACTGTGGTGAATTTTTGATAATTTTAGATCAGTTATAATGTAGCCATTCCTTAACTAATATGGCAGAGTCTTTGGGATCGTTATCCTGATAAAAACTAAATATCTGTTTTAACCATAGATTTTCCATAATTTCTTTCCAGTTCCTTCTCAAAATGTCTATGTAAACATGTTTATTCACCGTACTATGTGAATATTTCCGCTATAAAGTGAATATTTCCTACACCAGAAGCCGCCATGCACTCCTACACCCCGAAACAGAACATAAAACATAACATAACATAAGAAAAAAGAAAAACACATATTACTATGATTTTTATTAATTATAATAAATGATTGCTTTCAATGTAATATAAATTGAACTGTTTATTTATTCAACATTTTCTATCAATATCCAGGTATATTATTATGACTGTGAACCACAAATGATGTGAGTGAGTATATATCCGTATACGTAGTTTTTTTTTTAACGTAAACAGTTAGTTGTTTTTTTCAAGAGAAAATTCTATTGGATTTTAGTTGGTATTTCCACTATCGGATTTCTTTATCTGAAAAAATATGCTTTTCTCTAGTCACAAGTCTCAAAATTCGGAGTTTTGGAAATAGTTTACTATATATAATTTATTATAATATTAGTCTTTATTATTTATTTATTTTGTTATTTTTTGAAATTGTCTTGTCAGTAAATAAATATTTAAAACGAAATTTACCCTTTGTTTAGTCAAAATCATGAATTAATTAAATATCACTCTCTTAGAACATTTAAAACTTTGTAATATATTTGTGGATTAATTTTAAACAACTTAAGTTTGCCAGCGGTCAAGCTGCGCTGAGGTGTCTGAATCCGTGTTCGTAAATGGTCAGTCACTAGGGCTACTACAAAGCCTATACGAGTTCAGACAGGTGTCGTAAAGACATTGGCGCCAACTACTAGGAGTTCGCGCCGTTCGAGCCACCCCTCTAATTCTGACGTAATGGGGGCTCAGTCCCCCAAAAAATTGCTGTTGTAGAAAAATATGAACAAAAATAATTATCTAAAAGAAGAGTAAAATTAGTTATATTTGATTAATTATTTGGTTTTCTAAACTCACCTAAACTGTAAAAGAAACAATTTATTAAAATACTGTACTGTTTTAGTTTAAAATATTTTATGTAACTTAAAACTTTTTGATATCAGGAAGGGCTCGAAACCATTTAATACCTAGTTGAGATGGTAATTTTTCATGTAGGCATATATTATATGTATATTGATATAGGAATGTAGGATACATTCCAGACAATATTCCCATCCTCTCCATGTGATCCTATGGTTTGGTCCCGCAATAATTTTCATAAGTCGGCGAATATGCGTATTAGCCCTGGAGCCAGGGCCCAAAAATCGGCCTGATCGCAGGCGGAGGTTTGATTGTAAATTACAAAAGTTTGTGTTATTCTGAGTAAAAAGAACCTTGTCTGCCGTTCCAGAGCCGCTGCTTTAAAAAATGGCGGCTGATTTAAAGAATATTAGATCGGTAATTTGAGAATCGAAACGGGAAATCCATTGCGAAAAAATGTGGGAAAAGTTTTTATTTTTTTTGCTTGTATATATGGATTCAGACATGTAAAATACAAAATTTCTAAAGCGGGCCACCACGGGAAAACTTTTTATGGACAAAAAAGTCAGAATTTTTCGATATTTTTTTGTTTTTTCAGCTATAACTCCTAAATGATGCATCAAAGAGAAAAAATTACTTTTTTTAATAAATTAAAGAACGTTAAATTGTGCGTCGAACGAGTATGTAAACTATATAATTTGGTTACCTGATAAGGTATAAAACCACGGTCAACCAACGCTGATTTTTACCAAATTTGTCAAAAACTGAGAAAAATTACTATAAATGGCACTGTAACTTGGTAATGAGTTCCCTAAGAGGAAAAACCCATGTAATCAAAGTTCTGGAGCATCAAATTTTGCGTCCAATGAGTACCAACTAATTTAATGTAGGTAGCTCACTTACTCCGAACAAAATCGGTAATTTCCCGAATTTTGGAAATTGAAAATGAAGGTAAACGTGATTTTCAATATTTTAACAGCATGGGTGTCTATTCTACTTACCTATTTTTGTTTAGAGGCTGTTACATGCAGTATAAGCCTCTTTTATGATAAACGATGTGTGGAAAGATACCGAATTTCATAAAGGGATAGCGAGTCCCGATTCGAGATATATAATTGACCTTCAATGAAAATTTTAGTTCCCAGCAGACGCAACATTTGATGCTCTACAACTTTGATTCTATGGGTTTTTCCTCTTAGGGAACTCATTACCAAGTTACAGTGCCATTTATAGTAATTTGTCTCAGTTTTTGACAAATTTGGTAAAACTCAGCGTTGGTTGAACGTGGTTTTATACCTTAACAGGTTACCAAACTATAAAGTTTATGTACTCGTTCGACGCAAAATTTAACGTTCTTTAATTTATTAAAAAGTACATTTTTTCTCTTTGATGCATCATTTAGGAGTTATAGGTGACAAAACAAAAGAATATCGAAAAATTCTGACTTCTTTGGCTGTAAAAAGTTTTCCCTTGGTGGTCCGCGTTAGCAATTTTGTTTTTTACATGTCTGAACCCATATATACAAGTTAAAAAAATAAAAACTTTTCATTTATACGCTATTTGGACCATACTAAGGGTCATTTTCAAGTCTGGAAAATTGTAATATCATTATTAGTTAACATTCAACAATTACAAAAAGAATTTCTTATTACACTTAATTAACTTGTCTAACGATCTATGTCATATTATTTTCGATACACATAAATTTATCCAGATCTATACATAAAAGTATGCACTTTTTCTTATAAAAAAACCTTACATGTACGTAACTTCAAACATTAAATCTTACATTAAAAACAATTGACTATTACGTTGATGAGTCCTCCGTTATATATTCATCATTAATGTAGCAAATAATTTGTTCAGTGAACATTAAATTGTCATGCCCTATTGGGGTTTCGCCTACGTCATTTCTGGAGGGACTGATTTATATCGTCGTGGTGAGAATTCCCTTCCTATCAAAATTCGGCATTCTTCATCCCTTTCTACATTCAAAACCCTCCTATTCCCATTTCTGTCCCAAAAACCTGTCAGATACCCGCTAACCTTTTATGTAAAATTACATATTATTCATAATGATGTATTTACATATAGCTCATAACTGAAATACTTATTAGCAGATTCGACTTTCTTTTTTTTTTTTTTTTTTTCCAACAGAAACACAAAGTAGCTGTAAACTCAGAAGATTGTAATGTATTTTTTATTTTTTCTAAAAGTGTATATTTATATTTTACATATTTATGTTTATATATTATTATATTATATAGTATTATATTTATTATATTATTATATTTATTATATTTCTATTTCTATTTCTATATTATATTATATTATGTATATTTATATATTATTTTTGGAGACAGGTACTACTTCTTTTATTTCTTTCTTATTTCAGCTTTCTCAGTTTCTTCCCTCCTTCCTTTCATTCCTTTTCTCTGTTTTTAACTCTTTATTATATTATACATTGTCTGTACATCTTGATAGACTTTCCAATATCTCAATTTTATATCTAATTACTCCATTCTCAATGTCTTAGTTTTACTATTTATTTTTATTTCTTATATAACTTCATATTTCTTTTTTATGTTTCACATTAATAAGACACAAGACATTAAGAGACTCTCGCTGAGACTCAAGCTCCAAATTTATAAAGCTATTATAAGACCAACACTGCTCCACGGGGCCCCTCTCCTGCGATACCTATATAAATCCACGCTTACGAGTCTACAGGGCTTCCAGAACTCTATCCTTCGGCGAATTGTCCGTGGCACCACCCTACAAAGGGCTAAGAATCAAACAATACGCGAGGAGCTCCAGCTCCCCTCGGTACCTGAGTTCATAGGCCGGAGGCACATCAAATTTTTTGATAGGCTGAAGGCCTGTGCAAATCCACTGTTCAATGAGATCTCACCACCACCCAGATCTGGGAGGTGGAAAGGTAAACTCCCTTCGGTGGACATACTCGTCGATAGATGTGGTCTGGTCTCTGCGGTCCAAACCCATTAATTTGTATATATTGTAAATAATAAAAAATTAGCAGAACGGTATTTCCCCGTTCAATGTCAAAGTCACAAGGCCTTCTGCCACATATGTAACCCTTAGCTATCCCCAATCCTTAAAATGCCCTCGGGCAGTGGAAGGAATTTATTACATGTATATATTGTATATTGTATACTATATATGTAATTTGTTTCAATAAACATTTTGGAGGGTAAGAAAAAAAAAAAAAAAAAAATTATGTTTCACATTTTATTTTAAGATTCCCATTTTAACACTTATATGTCACCCTTTTTGATTATGCTTACTTCATCATTCCACACTTCGTAACGGTTATTATTATTTATCTCTCAGTTCTTACTATTGTCATTATTCTAACAATTTCATTTTACTTCATTTTTTTATTTTATTTTTTTATTTTTTTTTACCATTACTACTTATGTTTCTCATACTTTTATCTGGTTATTTTCTTAGCCCTGATGAAGGCCTGAACTTCAGGTCGAAACGTCGGCATATGTAAAAATAAATATTATCATTTATTTTTGACTTCTTTTTTGACTGACCACCCCAACTATTCTTCTCTTCATTATCCACGGCAGTCAACCATTTACCAATTATGAATTTACATTTTACCATTGTACGTAGTTTTAAGTGTCTTGGCAAGGTTTCAAGAGTTTAGTATATAGATTTTTTTGTATTTTATTTTGTATATACTATGTATAACTAATATCTTCTTTACTGATTTATCTTTACCTTTACTTTTTATATTTGTTTTTATTTGGCCAGATATAACATTTTAATTTTGTGAAGGGACTTCGTCCCAGAATAAAATTATTTTCTATTCTATTCTATTCTATATACAAGTTAATAAAATAAAAACTTTTCACAAATTTTTCGCAATGGATTTCCCGTTTCGATCCTTATTCTTTAAATCATCCGCCATTTTTTAAAGCAGCGGCTCTGGAACGGCAGACAAGGTTCTTTTTACTCAGAAAAACATACACTTTCGTAATTTACAATCAAACCTTCGCCTGCGATCAGGTCCATTTTTGGGTTGTGTAGGGCTGCAATACGCGCCCCGGGGCACGCGACCCCCTCGGCAGACGCCCACACCCCGCCACCAGCGGCCTGGAAGCAGCAGTGGGGCCTGCCGTACATAAGAGCCCCCTTCCCGACGGGGCTCAGTGGGGATGATGATGATGTTGATGTGCCTGCTCGCTGCGCTCTGCGGCTTCCTCACGCTCAGGCTGTGGCGACGACGGCCTAGAGGCCCCCCTGGTCCACCAGCCATACCCTACTTCGGCCAGGCCTTCAGGCTATTGTCCATTGCGGAAAGAGGTAAAGCAAAATTCGCGTTTAGTCAACTAGAAAATAAACTTACTTTTAAGCAATAATATCGATAACTTTATTCAAATCGAATCAATTCGAATCGCTTATATCCATGGTGTCCTGTAAGTAAATGGATGATAACAGAACTAATAAAAAAGTTTATTAGTTTTGACATTTTTTTATTAATTATTCTCCTCTGACTTCTTGGCCTTAGCTATTATGGCAGGAAGAGGGGCTACTTTAAATTAAAGAATTTCAATTCCAAGAATTAATTTAAAACCGAAAAATTAATTTGAAAAATAAGAAGAAAGAAATGAACTACATATATTAAATGTATTATATGTAATTACACGAACAATAATATTATAAGAGATATATTTTTTTCCCTTAAAACACGGTTATATTTTGCCGTTTTGGGAGAGAGGGGGAGGTCTCCAGCCCGAAAGTTCCCCCCCCCCGTAAATCCGCCTGTCCTATTACCATAATCAAATCGCAGAATAAAAGTTTTGGAAAAATGTGTGTATTATTGTGACGTCCAGTAATTTCGCATGGAGAATTATATGTGAAAGAGAAAAGCAAAATTCGCGTTTAGCTTACTAGAAAATAAATTCACTTTCAGGCAATAATGTCGATAACTTTATTCAAATCGAATCAATTCGCATCGCTTATATCCATGGTGACCCGTAAGTAAATGGATGATAACAGATCTGAAGAACTAATAAAAAAGTTTATTAGTTTTGACATTTTTTTATTAATTATTCTCCTCTGACTTCTTGGCCTTAAGGACAGGAAGAGGGGCTACTTTAAATTAAAGAATTTCTATTCCAAGAATTAATTTAAAACCGAAAAATTAATTTGAAAAAAAAAGAAGAAAGAAATGAACTACATATATGAAATGTATTATATGTAATTACACGAACAATAATATTATAAGAGATATATTTTTATATTTTTTTCCTTAAAACAAGGTTATATTTTACCGTTTTAGGGGAGGGGGGCTCCAGCCCGAAAGTCTCCCCCCCCGTAAATCCACATGTGCTATGACCATAATCAAATCGCAGAATAAAAGTTTTGGAAAAATGTGTGTATTATTATTATTATGACGTCCAGAAATTTCGCATGGACAATTATATGTGAAAGAGGTAAAGCAAAATTCGCGTTTAGCTTACTAGAAAATAAACTTACTTTCAGGCAATGATATCGATAATTTTATTCAAATCGAACCAATTCGCATCGCTTATATCCATGGTGTTCCGTAAGTAAATGGATGATAACAGATCTGAAGAACTAATAAAAAAGTTTATTAGTTTTGACATTTTTTTATTAATTATTCCCCTCTGACTTCTTGGCCTTAAGGACAGGAAGAGGGGCTACTTTAAATTAAAGAATTTCTATTCCAAGAATTAATTTAAAACCGAAAAATTAATTTGAAATAAAAAGAAGAAAGAAATGAACTACATATATGAAATGTATTATATGTAATTACACGAACAATAATATTATAAGAGATATCTTTTTTCCCTTAAAGCACGGTTATATTTTATCGTTTTGGGAGAGAGGGGGGTCTCCAGCACGAAAGTCCCCCCCCCCGTAAATCCGTCTGTCCTATTACCATAATCAAATCGCAGAATAAAAGTTTTGGAAAAATGTGTGTATTATTGTGACGTCCAGTAATTTCGCATGGACAATTATATGTGAAAGAGGTAAAACGAAATTCGCGATTAGCTTACTAGAAAATAAACTTTCTTTCAGGCAATAATATCGATAACTTTATTCAAATCGAATAAATTCGCATCGCTTATATCCATGGTGTCCCATAAGTAAATGGATGATAACAGATCTGAAGAACTAATAAAAAAGTTTTTTATTTTTGACATTTTTTTATTAATTATTCTCCTCTGACTTCTTGGCCTTAAGGATAGGAAGAGGGGCTACTTTAAATTAAAGAATTTCTATTCCAAGAATTAATTTAAAACCGAAAAATTAATTTGAAAAAAAAAGAAGAAAGAAATGAACTACATATATGAAATGTATTATATGTAATTACACGAACAATAATATTATAAGAGATATATTTTTATATTTTTTTCCTTAAAACAAGGTTATATTTTACCGTTTTAGGGGAGGGGGGCTCCAGCCCGAAAGTCTCCCCCCCCGTAAATCCACATGTGCTATGACCATAATCAAATCGCAGAATAAAAGTTTTGAAAAATGTGTGTATTATTATTATTATGACGTCCAGAAATTTCGCATGGACAATTATATGTGAAAGAGGTAAAGCAAAATTCGCGTTTAGCTTACTAGAAAATAAACTTACTTTCAGGCAATAATATCGATAATTTTATTCAAATCGAATCAATTCGCATCGCTTATATCCATGGTGTCCCATAAGTAAACGGATGATAACATATCTGAAGAACTAATAAAAAAGTTTATTAGTTTTGACATTTTTTTATTAATTATTCTCCTCTGACTTCTTGGCCTTAAGGACAGGAAGAGGGGCTACTTTAAATTAAAGAATTTCTATTCCAAGAATTATTTTAAAACCGAAAAATTAATTTGAAAAAAAAAGAAGAAAGAAATGAACTACATATTTGAAATGTATTATATGTAATTACACGAACAATAATATTATAAGAGATATATTTTTATATTTTTTTCCTTAAAACATGGTTATATTTTACCGTTTTAGGGGAGGGGGGCTCCAGCCCGAAAGTCTCCCCCCCCCCCGTAAATCCACATGTGCTATGACCATAATCATATCGCGGAATAAAAGTTTTGGAAAAATGTGTGTATTATTGTGACGTCCAGTAATTTCGCATGGACAATTATATGTGAAAGGGGTAAAGCAAAATTCGCGTTTAGCCAACTAGAAAATAAACTTACTTTTAAGCAATAATATCGATAACTTTATTCAAATCGAATCAATTCGCATCGCTTATATCCATGGTGTCCCATAAGTAAATGGATGATAACAGATCTGAAGAACTAATAAAAAAGTTTTTTATTTTTGACATTTTTTTATTAATTATTCTCCTCTGACTTCTTGGCCTTAAGGACAGGAAGAGGGGCTACTTTAAATTAAAGAATTTCTATTCCAAGAATTAATTTAAAACCGAAAAATTAATTTGAAAAAAAAAGAAGAAAGAAATGAACTACATATATGAAATGTATTATATGTAATTACACGAACAATAGTATTGTAAGAGATATCTTTTTTCCCTTAAAACACGGTTATATTTTACCGTTTTGGGAGAGAGGGGGGGTCTCCAGCCCGAAAGTCCCCCCCCCCGTAAATCCGCCTGTCCTTTTACCATAATCAAATCGCAGAATAAAAGTTTTGGAAAAATGTGTGTATTATTGTGACGTCCAGTAATTTCGCATAAACAATTATATGTGAAAGAGGTAAAGCAAAATTCGCGTTTAGCCAACTAGAAAATAAACTTACTTTTAAGCAATAATATCGATAACTTTATTCAAATCGAATCAATTCGCATCGCTTATATCCATGGTCTCCCATAAGTAAATGGATGATAACAGATCTGAAGAACTAATAAAAAAGTTTTTTATTTTTGACATTTTTTTATTAATTATTCTCCTCTGACTTCTTGGCCTTAAGGATAGGAAGAGGGGCTACTTTAAATTAAAGAATTTTAATTCCAAGAATTAATTTAAAACCGAAAAATTAATTTGAAAAAAAAAGAAGTAAGAAATGAACTACATATATGAAATGTATTATATGTAATTACATGAACAATAATATTATAAGAGATATCTTTTTTCCCTTAAAACACGGTTATATTTTACCGTTTTGGGAGAGAGGGGGGGTCTCCAGCCCGAAAGTCCCCCCCCCGTAAATCCGTCTGTCCTATTACCATAATCAAATCGCAGAATAAAAGTTTTGGAAAAATGTGTGTATTATTGTGACGTCCAGTAATTTCGCATGGACAATTATATGTGAAAGAGGTAAAGCAAAATTCGCGTTTAGCCAACTAGAAAATAAACTTACTTTTAAGCAATAATATCGATAACTTTATTCAAATCGAATCAATTCGCATCGCTTATATCCATGGTGTCCCATAAGTAAATGGATGATAACAGATCTGAAGAACTAATAAAAAAGTTTTTTATTTTTGACATTTTTTTATTAATTATTCTCCTCTGACTTCTTGGCCTTAAGGACAGGAAGAGGGGCTACTTTAAATTAAAGAATTTCTATTCCAAGAATTAATTTAAAACCGAAAAATTAATTTGAAAAAAAAAGAAGAAAGAAATGAACTACATATATGAAATGTATTATATGTAATTACACGAACAATAGTATTGTAAGAGATATCTTTTTTCCCTTAAAACACGGTTATATTTTACCGTTTTGGGAGAGAGGGGGGTCTCCAGCCCGAAAGTCCCCCCCCCGTAAATCCGCCTGTCCTATTACCATAATCAAATCGCAGAATAAAAGTTTTGGAAAAATGTGTGTATTATTGTGACGTCCAGTAATTTCGCATGAACAATTATATGTGAAAGAGGTAAAGCAAAATTCGCGTTTAGCCAACTAGAAAATAAACTTACTTTTAAGCAATAATATCGATAACTTTATTCAAATCGAATCAATTCGCATCGCTTATATCCATGGTGTCCCATAAGTAAATGGATGATAACAGATCTGAAGAACTAATAAAAAAGTTTTTTATTTTTGACATTTTTTTATTAATTATTCTCCTCTGACTTCTTGGCCTTAAGGACAGGAAGAGGGGCTACTTTAAATTAAAGAATTTTAATTCCAAGAATTAATTTAAAACCGAAAAATTAATTTGAAAAAAAAAGAAGTAAGAAATGAACTACATATATGAAATGTATTATATGTAATTACATGAACAATAATATTATAAGAGATATCTTTTTTCCCTTAAAACACGGTTATATTTTACCGTTTTGGGAGAGAGGGGGGGTCTCCAGCCCGAAAGTCCCCCCCCCCCCGTAAATCCGCCTGTCCTTTTACCATAATCAAATCGCAGAATAAAAGTTTTGGAAAAATGTGTGTATTATTGTGACGTCCAGTAATTTCGCATGAACAATTATATGTGAAAGAGGTAAAGCAAAATTCGCGTTTAGCCAACTAGAAAATAAACTTACTTTTAAGCAATAATATCGATAACTTTATTCAAATCGAATCAATTCGCATCGCTTATATCCATGGTCTCCCATAAGTAAATGGATGATAACAGATCTGAAGAACTAATAAAAAAGTTTTTTATTTTTGACATTTTTTTATTAATTATTCTCCTCTGACTTCTTGGCCTTAAGGATAGGAAGAGGGGCTACTTTAAATTAAAGAATTTCTATTCCAAGAATTAATTTAAAACCGAAAAATTAATTTGAAAAAAAAAGAAGAAAGAAATGAACTACATATATGAAATGTATTATATGTAATTACACGAACAATAATATTATAAGAGATATATTTTTATATTTTTTTCCTTAAAACACGGTTATATTTTACCGTTTCGGGGGAGGGGGGCTCCAGCCCGAAAGTCCCTCCCCCGTAAATCCCCCTGTGCTATGACCATAATCAAATCGCAGAATAAAAGTTTTGGAAAAATGTGTGTATTATTGTGACGTCCAGTAATTTCGCATGGACAATTATATGTGGCAGGAATTAGAGCACGTTCATTTAAAATATTGAAATTTATATTTTCATTGGCAATGGGCATGGCTATGCACTAAACAATAACAGAACATTCAAAAAGAACATTATTTACGTAAAAGTTCTGAATAAAAATGGATTTAAAGTGAATTAAAATTTATTTTTACTTGCTTAATCAACTTAACATTAATTTATTGTGATAATAACACAAATAAATTAAAATGAAAATTAAATATTTTTGAATGAGTCTGTTTTGTATTACTTGTAAATAATTTTAAATTACTTAAGTTCGATTTTTAATTCAAATTGAATTTTTTTTTTTTGTATTAATAAATGAGGATTTTTGAATCGTGGTTTACTCTTTATTTATTTAATTATATTTGTTCCTCAAATTTATAATGGCTATGGTCGAATTTTGACCACTGGGCGAACACTAGTTATTTCTAAAATGTGTTTTTTAGTCGGTACGCCATAACTTCGTCAATTCTTCATCAAACCCAATGATTGACCACTCATTTTGATGATATTCTTCTCCTTCACAAGCGAAAAACAGTCCCATCCCACCGAAATTTCTGGAAAAAAAAGTTATGGAGCAAAAGAAAGTTTATTTGCGAATAACTCAAAAAGTATGCATTTTTTTCTGTGTGATTTTACCCATGATAATTAGAAAGATTACTAAATGACCTACAAAACAAAAACAAAAAATTGTAAAATTCTGACAATTATTAACAAAGATACAGTCCATTAGTTTTCTTATACTTAATAATGTCTTCTTCTTTAAAGATATTGCATTTAGGAGTAGAATAGTCTACTACATTTTTTTTTCCTGGTTTTTATATTAACTTTATTATTTCTTAAAGATATTTTTTTTTTTTACATTTTATTTTTTTTTAATAATTTAGAATATCCTATGATCGGGGTATTGTTTTGTCTTTATTACTTTTATTATCTTTCCAGTCACCATTTAAAAATAGGTCCTAGCAAAACAATTTATATAAATATTTTGGTCTATTATGTTTAATGGAATATTGTAGTCGACTAAGGAAAAAATATTAATTCCTTCCTTACATAATACATAGAATGTACTTATTTCCATATTGTTTTACTATTTCTTCACTAAACAAAATTGTCTGCGAATTTTTCACACGGGCCAACTAATATTTTATAATACAAAATAAAATACTTTTTTTTTTATTTTGCCATTTAAGAAGTAAAATATATTTTTTGTAACTTTGTTTTCTATTTAAAATATTAACTTCCTCCTCGATCCCTGATAACACTCCGAGGCGTCTGAAAAGAAGATGGCCTCGGGACCTTCTAATATAGAACTTTTGAGTTCTTCCTGAGTTTGAACTTAATTTGAGTTCTACTCTTTCTCTTCATGTTGTACATGTCATGTTATCAATGTCACATTTACTTATTGTATTTTCCATGTAATACAGTGTAAATTTCAATAAAATAAACAAAAAAAATATATATTAAAAAAAAAGCACTTTCTTTTGTATTTCATATAGACTACATAAATTACCAAATAGAGTAGATTCTCTATATTACAGACTGATGGTTCATCAGTAAGTATTTTGTTTTTTGTAATTAAAAAACAAATTATTACTACAGTCGTATTGAATACTTAATATTTGACCGTTCTGTATTTTAGAGGAAGGAGATGTTTCGGGGTGGCGGTTATAAATAGATTAAAATAGTGGAAAAAAACTCATATTTAACTCATTAAAATCATAGTTTTAACTGAAACGCCTTGCTGAACACAGCTCTCTGAAGAAGACCTACTAAGTCTGGTCGAAATGTTGGCTTGAAATTAAATACTTTTTTTCCCCACTATTTTAGTCTATTTATGACCGCCACCTCAAACCATCTCCTTCCTCTGCATTACTACAGTCCTTAATTGTGGCTAAATGTAATTTTACTCAAGAATCAAATATGTGTGAATACTAAATAAAAAAAACTGATGTGTACACTCACACGACTTTCCTAAATATTTCAGGAAAGTTTTTATATCTTAACATATGTCCATCAAGTAACAAAAAAAACTGAATTAGATTTTTTTCCCTGAAAATTGATCAAAGAAAAGATTTGAGTATGATTTATTTGATGAACTAAAGCAATGTTATCCGGTTTAACGTATATCAGTGTAAAAATTTCAACACCCTCTAATATTGCTGATCAACAATTTTTTGCCGTAGCCTAATTTTGCCAAACAATAATTTCTGTTAAAAGTAGAGCAAATATTGAAGCTTGCGGGAAACAGATTTTCTTACTTTCACTTAGTTATCTTTTTTCTCTCATTTACCCCTTTCTGACACCAGGAGATGAACCCGTAATCTTACATTGGTAATTGAATAGCTGTAACTTCGTTAATAGTTGTCCGAAACGAACGATTTTTATATAGTATTGTAAAAAATTTCATTACATTTAAAAAAAAAACAGTGTTTTTCGACAGACAGACTAATGGCTAAAAATGTGTTTTCGGACTCAGGGGGCTCTGAAACGTACAGCGCTGTTGAAAACCGCATATCCGAAATTTGACCCGATCGCTGCACTTTCCTTACCTAGTATAGGTAGAAAAGAAAAAAAGTACTAAATACTTTTGGTATTTAGTATTTGAAATACTTTTTTTGAAAACAATTTAAATACTTTGTAATTAAAATTTACCGTATTTTAAAAACACAAAATGCATGATATTTTAAAATGATAATTAAAATACTTTTTTGCCAGGTCAGATATAAACTAAATAGTGAAATTTATATCTGTACCACGAAGATAAAGAATACCATGTATGGACAAAAATGGTTTTGTATTTGTTGAGGGGAGCCAATGTTCCATAACTTTGAAATATTTTTTTTTTTTTTTTAGCTTTAATGTTTTATTGACACCTGTCATAATGCTAATGACAACCAGTGAATGTGAGATCGATTGATTAATAGAATTGTCATGAAAGGCATGAGGAGGATCAGTGCCCAGCGGCACCTCACTCGGCGTGATATCTACATTAGGCGAGAAGGTCCCTCATCCAGCTCCTCTTCAGTCTCCTACAGACGTTACCGGGCATATTCGTAGTGGCCATGTCATTTATAAGTGTATTAGGATGTCCTTGTAAGTTGTCATGGAATCGTTTGTAATGAATACGTATGTGTTCGTTAACAGTCGGCATATGGAGGTCAGTATGTAAGGTTATGTTGCTAACGTACCAAGGTGCTTTTGTAATTGTTTTGAATGTTTTTGCTTGAAAGATTTGAAGTTTGTTTAAGTGAGTCTTTTTAGCAGTTCCAAATATCTGAGATGCGTAAGTCCAAATAGGTTTTAGTAAGTAATTGTATGTGTTCAATTTCTGTCTAAGTTTTAGTTTTGAATTTTTTGAAAGAAGTGAACTCAGAATTCTTAATCTTTGATTTAAAGTTTTTCATTTTTTGATTATATGTGGGCCCCACGTCATTTTTCTGTCAAATGTCAGACCAAGGTAGTGAACGGTGTCTGTCTGTGGAATCTGTGTATCGTCAAGGAAAACTGGAGGGCATGTTTCATGTCGAAGCGTAAATGTGATGTGCTGTGATTTGTCTTGATTTAGTCGGATTTTCCAAATTTTGAACCAGTCATGTAATCTTGTTAAATACTGTTGTAGGGTCTGTGAGGCGTATGTTGGATTTTTGTGTCTTGCTAAAATTGCTGTGTCGTCTGCATATGTCGCTGTTAAAATGTTGGGACTACAAGGTATGTCATGGGTGTATGTGATATAGAGTAGTGGAGAGAGTACTGAACCTTGAGGTACTCCTGCTGAGATAGACCTGATGGAAGATAGTTCTGACCCGTGTCGGACCGAGAAAAATCTATCGGAAAGGAAGGATTGTAGAATTAGATAATATGTAGGTGGGAGTATTGTCTTGGGTTTAAAGAGAAGACCCTGGTGCCAAACTCTGTCAAACGCTTGAGCAACATCCAGAAATACGCCAGTTGCATATACTTTCTGCTCTAGTGCTGTAGATATGTAGTCCGTTACTCTATGTAGTTGGTGTATAGTTGAGCGATGTGCCCTAAATCCAAATTGATGGTCAGGTATTATTTGGGTGTTTGTTAGTATATCAACAAGTCTTTTGTTCAGTAAGCTTTCAAAAATTTTGGAACAGATAGGTAGTAAGCTGATTGGTCGGTATGAGGAAGGTGAGTTTTTGTCCTGTTTAGGCTTGTGAATCATTATTATATGTGAGTATTTCCACTGTAGGGGAAATTTAGTTGTCCTCAGTATTGCATTATAAATAGTTGTCAAAAGCACTAGAGCTTTTCTAGGCATTTGTTGGAGCACTTCAGCGTTAATCAAGTCATGTCCAGGAGCTTTTCTTTTAGGCAACTTTTTGATTTGTTCAGCAATCTGTGAAGGTGTGAATGAAATAGGAGGTGAAGTTAGTTGTAAGGGCATGTCTAAAGTGTTTAGTACATTGTTATCGTGCACAGTGTTAGTGAAGTCTGTGTGTGGTACAAAAACAGAAGAAAGATATTCGGCAAAGAGTTCTGATTTTTCTCCGTCCGTCACGGCCCAGGAATCATCTTGTCTTCGAAGGGGTGCTGACACTTCACGATGCTTAATAAGGTTTTTAGTATGTCTCCACAAGCTTCCATCGTCGGTTGAGAGATTTCTGATGTAGTTGTCATAGGTTGTTCGTTTGAATTTTCCAATCTGTCGCTTAAGTTCATTATTAAGTCTGTTGTAAGTTTGTTTATCTGATGGGAGTCTGTCAGTCTGCCATATTTTGCGAGCTCTCCTCTTCGCTCTGATCAAGTCCCTTATGTATTGTGGGTACATTGGTAGGAACTCATATTTTTGAGGTTTTGGTACTGATGAAGACCATGCTGCTTCTTGGATATTTCGTGTGAAGTATTCAACGGCATCCTCAAGTTCTTCTCCGTTTTTAATGGATAGAGGAACAGAGAGAGCAGTGTCCAATTGGTTCCTGTACCTGTCCCAATCCATTATGCCATTGATCAGGGACAGTTTTTTTGTAGCTTCACAAAGCTCTTCAAACAATACCAAATGCAAAAGGGAATGATCAGAGCAAAGATCTGAACTCGTTGTTATAGTGTGAGGTGTTGTTCGGAGTCCTTTAGTTATGAAAAAATCGAGTAAGTCTGGTGTTTTCCGTCTAGAAGTTGGCCAGTACGTGGGTGAACTAGGTGATATTGTGTCTAATGAAAGCTCATAAAGAACATACCTAAGATTCCTTCCTCTTGGAGTAGATAGTCTGGATCCCCAGAACTGATCTTTGGCGTTGTAGTCGCCTCCTGCAACAAAGCATCTACCAAGACGTTTAAAGAAATTACTAAACATCATGGGTGTCAGAACATACCTCGGAGGGCAATAAACCGCAGCAAGAGTAATGTTTTGTTGTTGTGTTGATAGTGTAATGGCTGTAGCTTGAATCTCTGGTGTTATGGGTAATTGTAAAGGATTATGTTTTAGAGTTGTTTTGATAATTATGGCAGTGCCTCCATGTGAAGTTCCATCTGGGTGGTCAGTTCTGTAGATTTTGTAACCACGGATGTAAAATTTAGAATGTGGTGTCAGATGTGTTTCTGTTATTAGTGCAATGTCAATGCGTTTCTCGTGTAAGTATATGTCTAGTTCGGTTCTATGTTGATTCAGTCCGTTTGCGTTCCATAGTATAATAGACATGGAGCCCACAGTCGTCTGATTACGGGGCATATTTTTGGGTAAGAGCGAGAGTAGCCTGAGATAGCTGTTGTAGAAGACTGAAGAGGGGCTGTATGAGGTTATTGAGACCGCTAATCAAATGTATGATATCACCTGAGGAGGTTTCAATAGTAGGGAGCGTTTGGGCAATGCCCCTACTCATACCTTTAGGCCTTTGTTCTTGGTTTGTTGCCGGTGCTGGTTTTCGTTGCTGTCTCTGCTGCTGTTGTTCTGGTCCTGAGGGAATCGGATGAGGGTATTGAGGCTGATGCAGTGGTGGGAACTCGTGTAGTTCTGGTGGTGGGGGTTGAACTCTAGGAGGCCTTTGCAGAGTATGGTTTCTTGTGCGGGTCTTCCTAAGCTCTTTCAGAGTTTCGCAACCTCTGTAGTTAGCAGGATGTGGTCCTTGGCAGTTGGCACATTTTGCGACTGTTTCTCGAGTCTTTGTACAGGAAGTGCTTTCGTGACCCATACCACACCTTACACACCTCGGCTGGTGGTTGCAGTACGTCTTGGTATGGCCATAATGCTGACAACGTACGCACTGCGGAATGATCCTTTTTTTCCTTGGCTCTTCGATCTTCACGTGTGTGTAATACAGGAATTCAATGTCGAAAATTTTATCATTGAACGTTGCTTTGGACACATCAACGAAAAACATTGGCAACGGTGTTTTGAATCTTGATATAACATTTACGATGTTGGTTGCCTCGTAACCATAGTTGGCAAGTTCCTGTTTTATGGTCGCTGGAGGTGTGGCGTGGTGTAAATTTTTAATAACTATTCGAGGCGTTTTATCTTCCGGGAGTTGATATGTGTGAAAATCAGCTCCACCCCTTCTAAGACTGGTCACTAACCTACGGTATATTTCTGCGTTTTCAGGATACACGCTGACTCCTCTCATAGACGTTTTCAACCTGAAACTGTTAGGGCCACCTTCATTGTGAAGATAGGTTACTAATGCCGTGTAGTCTTTCACATCGTTTATATGAATAGGTGGAGGTCTAATAATAATGGGATTATTATTTGCTGGCTGTCTATCTTCCGGAGTATTTGATAAAACTTCGAATCGATTGTTAGTAATAATAGTATCACTAACCTTTATTTGTTTGTGACGTGGATCTCTGTCTGAAGCTACATGTCGTTTTCGTCCAGACACAACTTCCCAGGACATAGCTTCTGATGCATTATCGTGGTTGACTTCATTTGGTGAATCGTTTGAAGCCGAAGTTTCCGTCATTTTTAGCGGAAGAATCCGCTGCACCAGTAATTTTACTTCAATTGATTGCACTTATTTAACTCACGAATATGGAAGAGATAAAGGAAATCAACATGCAGTTAATTGACTTAAACTTGTGATAATTCAATAGAATTTGGAGAGAGAAATAAATTACGTTTGTCTGCTTTGAAATATTAAAATTTATTTCTTAGTTACTAAATCTATGCCTGGAATATTATAGAAACTTTTCCATCAAAATTGAATAAGTGGAAGTGGCACATTAAACTATCGATTTTACACACTTTTTCATTTTTTTAAAATTTAAAACAATTCTATTAGTTTGATTAAAAAAATGTATAGTTCTCACTGAATCCGGTACAAAATTAGTATTTCTATATTACATTATTAAACATATTATATTATCTGTTTTATTAAATGACTAAAATTCAGTTAGAATAATGAAATTGAAATAAACAATGATCAGAAACAATATCTTGTTTTCCATTCCCCGTAGCGACTGTAATTATCTTCCTAAGGTTACTATGGCCGTTTGACGATATTAAACTGTAATGCCTATAAAATGGAAATAAAATAATCCGGTGCAGTTACCTTGGATTTTCATAGCTTCATTACTGGATAACACGATTCCAACAGGTTATTAAAAAAAAAAAAAGTCTGCCAAGTAAGTCTGCCAATATAGCTTCCTCACCGTTTTCATTAGCTACAAATTTTTTTTATTACAAGATCTAAATTTTTTCGTTTGAGAATAAAATCTCTGGAAGAAGCCGTTTTCGGAAATTCAGTAATCCCTCAACATATACGTGTTTGATATCCACGAGTTTTGTTTATCAGCTAATACTAAAGTGCGAAAGAGTTCCCATTTGCAGATTGAATATTTGATAATTCGTGATTAAATAAAAAAAAAATCCAGGGAATACTGAACATACATATCAGTCTGTTAGTGCAAAAGGTCGTACTTAAAAATAGAGTGTTTTGCAGGAGAGCATAAAAACTAATTATTTCTTCATGATTTATTAGTATGATTTCATATTTTATTTCCTTCTAATATTTTCCATTGTAATAGACTACTTATATCAGTTGCAGACTACAAAATGTCAAATTTAGAATAAAATTGAAAATTTGTACATAGAACCTTTTGCACTAACAACATATACTTAATAGGTATATTTTAACACGTAAAATGGATGGAACAAAAAATCCTTAGGAATAATTCAAGTTTTTGTTTGTTCGGAGTTAACGAGACCAATACTTTTCTTTATTCAAAACAAAACTAATTTAAGTTGGAATATAAAAATATAAGTGACATTCTCACAACTTTGATGTTTAAGGATGAAATCGAGACCACGACGAGCAGGTTGAACTTCAGTAGAAATAAATACGACAATTTTTTTTTTTTTACAAGTTTAGAGTAAGAATTAATTTAAATTTATTGAAAATCACACGAAATCTAAATAACGGCAGTATCATGCTAGTAACATTTGGAAGCGACTAAACAATACCGTATAAATTAACATTTTGAAGCCTTATTAAATTTTATAAACTTCAAAGACATTGTTCTGTTATTTATATTTATTTTGATTATTAAATGGACTTTTTGAAATTCATACTATTCAATTTCTATAATATTCTTCAAATTTCCTATAAGTTTGAGTCAAATTGATTGATCCGTTTTCAGACTAGGCGGACTGAAAGCGAAAGTATTTTTCTTGAAAGTAGTGGATAGAAATATATGTATTGATATTCACTTAATTATCTGTTAACTAATCTCTAACTTTCCTCCAAATTTGAGCCAAATTGAACGTGCGGTTTTAGAGATATAGACCTATCAAGGAATACTCGTTTGCGCATATATAAGAGAAAGTAGAGAACAGATTTCAATGAAATTGATACTGCGTTATCTTTGTATTAATATCTATTTGTTTTCTAACTTTGAGCAAAATCGAACGAGTCATTTCTGAAATATAGGCATATCTAAAAAATATAAGTTTGCGCATGCGTAAACGGAAGCGGTGGATGGAATTTTATGAAATTGACCTTTTAGACACCGATCCACATAATCCTTGAACATTTTATGAAAATTGGAAAAACGGTAGTTGGTGATATATCCGTTACATCGATTTGACTGCAGAAAGACGGATAGACGCCGGACCAAATTTGATCCTTGATGTCTGTAACGTAAAACGCGAGTGAAAATTTTCGATTCTGAGCATAACATTTTTAGTAACATCTCGCACGAACACAATACTTCCCTACCTTCGGTAGTGAGGAAGCAAAAATAGGAATAGGAACCACAATGGATTAAACAGTGAATTATTAAAAAAAATATATGTAATATTTACTAGGAGGATACTCTCGGCCCGCCTATTATACAGCTGTTCAATTAATTATATTACTCGTTGCTCATATTATATAATTTTAATTTACATGAATTCTGTAGTTCCCATTGCATTATTTTTTATCAACATAAAATAAACCCAACAAAACCACAGTTCGATTTTATTTCTTTAAAAATCTTCATTATACATCGTGCCTTACTGCAAATTTATATTATTATTTAATTATAATAATTCTTGTTGCCAATTTATTACCACAATATATATTCAACTTGTCTAGCTTCATATAAGTCTAACAATAATTTGAGCCTTTTATTTCTAATATTTTGATTGTACATCATATTGTGCTTCTCTTTTTATTTCATAATAATTATAACGCAATAAAATATAAATAATATTATATATAATATAACAATTAAAATATTGTATTCAAGGGGAAATGTCTAGATTGAAAAATAACTGCTGTCACCTAGATGAAGTCAAACTACCACTTCCAGAAGAATACCATTTCATTTCCCGTACAAATTTTTAGTCTAAAATCTCTGTTTTGTAATAGGAGACTAGGAGGGGACAGGAACTTAACACATATGTAATTAAATTAAGTGTATACTTAGTAAAAAATCTCCTAATAAGTTGAGCTGCTGTTATCTGTTTACCACTACAGCCCATGAAGGGTTGTGGGTACAGTACTATTTAGGGAAAGCACTATTTCTAGGTCAACGGTTGTGCAAGGAGGTGATTTGACCGAGATCACGCTCAACTGCCAGATTTTCCCCTTTAATTAATTATTTAATTAAGGGTACCCACTTTATAGAGCCTGGTTCCCAGGAGGGTCTCCCGACCCAGGGTCGCCCCACGGCCGATGAAACAGATAAATAAATTTTCTGCCATGAGCCGGGGTTCGAACATGGGACCATTATCATTGGAAGCACAATACCCTACTACTGAGCTACCCCACTCCCTTTTTTCTAATACTAATATGAAAGTGACTAAAAACGTTTTTATAAAATAGAGAGACTAGGGAGGTACTTTTTTTTTTTCCATTTCATCTGTATCTTATAACTTAATTGAATCAGCATTAGTGTTGCCCAAAATCGGTCTTGGTTTTACATTTTTCAAGACAAAGAGCGCCTAACTGTTGAAAGATCATGACCAAGACTGGTAAAAAAAAATCGTTTTTGTGAATAAAAAGAAGATAAAATAGAATAGAATAAAAGAATCAACTTTATTCTGGGACTACGTCCCTTGAGAATAACAATATTGTACATAAAATTAACATTCCATCTGGCCAAAATGTATATTACAATAAACAAAAACAAACAAACAAACAAAAAAAACAACTAAAAAATAAGGGATAAAAGAAGTATTTACATAACTGTACAGATATAGGAAGACTTAATATGAGCAATAAGGTCCTAATACTGCCAAATAGTTGCTGTACACAATAAGCTAATAAGCGATAAATAACTTTTGTTGTCATGTCATTGTATTAATGAAAAATAATAATAATAATAATAAAGATGTTATAGTCATAATAGTATGTTCGAAGAATACAATAATAGTACAATATACAATATACAATATACAATATACATATTAATATATATATATATATATATATATATATATATATATATATAATATATATATATATATATATATATAATAATACAATAATAGTATAATAATACAATAATAGGCTACCCAGCGTCTGATTGAATTGTAAGGAGGAATTGGAAAAGGAGGGATTTAAATGTGGATAAGGATGGTGCATGGCGGATTTTAAGTGGGATGGAATTCCAAAATGTGGTGGATCGGACAATAAAGGAGTGTTGAAATGAGGCCGATTTGTGGAAAGGGGTATAAAGGTCGGAAGGACGAGATCTTGTGGAGAGGGAGTGGATAGATGACTTGAATTGAAGGAGATTGAATGCGTAGGACGGACGATGATTATTTGGTAAAGGAATGTACCTAGGAGGGAAAAGGTCATGTACCTAGGAATGTACTGTCTTCTGAAGGAGGGAAAAAGCCACCCTGACTCGGCGTAGTAGTGGGAAACATGAGAACGTCTCGGGGTCCTCCAAAATAGTTACTAATACTTTTTTAGTTTCTAGACAGTTTTAGTTAGTATATCTAAAGAATTACTCACTTACTATGCAGCTCTACAGCCCAGGGTCGGCCTTGGCTTCCTGAATTATAGCATGCCAATCATCTCTATTGCTCGCCATTTCCTTTCAAGTTCTCACAGCCTAGAGTTCTAAGGTCGCTCTCAACATCTTGTAGCCATCTTTTCCTTGGTCTTCTCCTTCTTTTTGTGCCATACATTGTAGAGAACAATGCCCTATAAGGCATCCTGCTGTGGTCCATTCTACCCACGTAGCCTAACCATTCCATATGCCTATTTTTAACGTAATTAACTATGTTGGGGCTAGCTGTTATATAATTCATATAGCTCCACATTTTTTCTATACCTCCACACACCCTCTTCACAAACAGCTTCATAAATTTGTCCCAATATTTTTCTTTCAAAAATATTCATCATACTAATTGTGCTAGTACAAAGGATCCATGTCTTCGCTGCATGAGTCACAATAGGTCTTACTAAAGTCTTATCTTTGTTTCTCGTGACAGGAGCGATGATCGAAGAAATTTTAGGTTGGCATAGTACGCCCGGTTTCCAGCCATGATCCTCTTGTACACCTCAGCAGCAATTTTATTTTCAGAATTCACTTCCACCCCCAGATATGTGAATTTGTTGACACATTCGAAGGAAAGACCACATATTTCAATGTTCTTTGGACCAGCCTCATTGTCGGCTCCGACATACATGTATTTTGTCTTATCTTGATTGATTTCCAGCCCAACATTTTCAGCTACGGCTTTCGATATTGCAAAGATTTCTTTTATTAATCTTAAATTCCTGGTAATTAGGCATATATCGTCTGCGTAAGAACATATTTGCACCATTAAGTATGCAACCAGGTGAATCCAGTTTTTTCAACACATTATTAAGTGCAATATTAAATAATGTGGCAGACAAAGCATCCCCTTGCCTAACTCCATCCGTCATTGGAAAGCTATTGCTTACATTGCTTACAATATCTAAAGAATTGGTATAACCAATATAATTTTGAACTTAACTCTTCCAATTTTTCATTCGGGACTAGTTAGGTTTTCCTTATTTGAAAAATTACAGTAATATCTCTATAGTAATAATATTATTAAGAAATTACTAATAAAATATTTGGTACATGATTTCATCAGGATGAATATTGATTAAACTTTATCTGTTTTAGATATTTTGCCCCTGTTTAAAGAATGGTTCGACACATACGGCAGCGTTGTGCAGGTGGAGATGCTTGGGAACGTTTATGTTTTACTTTCAGAACCTGAGTCTTTAGAGGTAAGTGTCCATCTATAAGTTTTATAAGTGTACACCAAATTTATAATAATAGTTACTCATTCGAAGCACGATTTGATGTTCTTTAATTCTAGAAATTGAAGCTGAAGTTATTTTTTGATTTGTCGCCATTTTCATTTTAACATACGAAACGAAAAACATTTCTTCAAAGACATAATTATTATATTATACATATAAATAAGTAAAGCCTTCCGTCAAATAATCCACTTTTTTTTTTTTTTTGCATGGACTTCTGGACTATCTGAAAATTTTATATTACTTTGGAAGTTTCTTTTTTA
The DNA here is from genome assembly GCA_928085145.1 of Nezara viridula. Classification (NCBI taxonomy): domain Eukaryota; kingdom Metazoa; phylum Arthropoda; class Insecta; order Hemiptera; family Pentatomidae; genus Nezara; species Nezara viridula. The sequence goes on from OV725077.1 coordinate 20,966,788, forward strand.
ACAACAAATGCAAACCTCTTTAACTCGTGTAGTACAGGCAAGCACTTTTGTTGATTAAAATTTCGCCTAAACATGTTTGAATTAATGATCAAAATGATTTTATAAAAGATTTGACACTATTTTCATTACGACAGACGAAACGAAAACTTTTCTTTTAAGGTATAATTGTTATATTATACACTGACAGGCAAAAAATTCCACCCACTTGATTTTTTCATCTAGAAATATTTCTGCTTTGGATTGGTCTATTGTTTTTAATGAATAAATAGGTAATGTTTTTGTTTCTTTTTAATTAGGAATGTTAATATAGAGGACAATAACCCCTAATCCAATGAAATGATTCTAGATTCCAATGTTTACTTTCTATGGAATCAAAATGTTTATTCAGTATCATTAGTTCAGAGACGTTTCTTGCAGCACATTTCTTAGTCTCCGACTTTTAATTTTTTCAATATTAAGTTTAAAAATGCCTCTTAGTGCTGAGGATGTTGCGCGTGGTGTGGCACTTACGATTATGATGGACGTTCCATTAGATATGCAGCTAATGCCATCGGAGTTCCATATGAAACTTTACGAGACGCCGCCAAGCGTTTTCGGGAAATGGTTCTTACAATAGAAGGCCCGGTTCTGGACGGCCTAGGGTAACAGAACCATGGGATGACCGGTTTTTGACTTTAAGAATTTTACGAAACCGGCACCTTACCGTTGTTCAAGCGATTCATCAGCTCGAAGAAGTTCGAGGTGTACAAATTTCTGATCTTACCGCTCGGAAAAGATTAAATGAGAATGGATTAATGGCTTTTCGTCCAGTAAGAGGACCAGAATTGACCAGAAATCACAGAGTAACACGGCTGGCTTTTGCTCAATAACACAGCCATTGGACTATGGACGAATGGAGTGCTGTACTTTTTACAGATGAGTCAAGATTCGCTCTTCGATCTCCAGACGGACGTCAAAGGTTCTAGAGAAGAAGAAACGAAAGATATGCAGCCTGTAATTTTTCCCAGAGCCAACCTTTCCAACGTGGTTCCTTAATGGGTAACAAGTGGGTGGAATTTTTTGCCTGTCAGTGTACATATAAATATGTATAAAGGCTTCGGTCAAAAAATAAGATAATTTGATAACAGTTTTTTTTTTGGAAGCAAAGAGGAATCATTGGGCCGTTTGGTCAATATAACTTCGTTATTTTGGATGTGGAGGTTATGCCAAATGGCCAAGTAGTTTTGTTGGCCATCTATATTCTCGATTTTGTATTCTATTAGCTAAATCTACTTATTGCATTTCATTTAATTTTAAAAGCAGCTATTTCGTAAAGATGAAATCTCAATTAGCTTATTTTTGCTCTTAAAAGAGCTGTCTATAGTTCATACCTGAGTTACTTTTAAATATTGAAAGTCTTAAAATCGCTTTACAAAATATCAGTTAATAACTATTTTTTTTAAAGTGAACCTTAAATAAATTAATAATTCTAAAAATTTTATCTTCAGATAAATACTGAAATATAAACATTTAAAAATCAATTTGTCTTTTAAAACTAAAATGCTGTTTTACTGATACCTGTTAATAAAACGGTAAGACATTTTTGTTTTTTCAATTCAAATATAAGTCAATGTCTGCTATGATATTTTGTCGTCTTCTTTCTATAATACGGCTGATATTTTCTATTCATAATATTACAAGAAACCTTAATTGTGTCGAAGGTGAACATTAATGTGTAGATAATTGTAAACATTGTATAGTACAGACATAACCTAACCTTTTTATTCAATTTAAACTATCAGAAAAAGTGGCATGTATTAATTAAATGAAATTGAAACTTCGCCATCATATGTATTCCTGTCTTGCCGATACGAATGAAAACCATTAAATTTAAGGCTGACATTTTTATTAAAATTATTTCAAACTGGCTTAGTAAATCGAGAGGATTTGGCCGCGACGGTGAGCAGTTTCAGCCAAATAGACAACCATGAACGGTCGGCAGTTTGGAATGGCTGTCGCTGCCGTGGGCGATAGTACCTGTAAGATATAAAACACGGTCATTCGGATTTGCATTCCGAGGCACTAATGACGTTCCGAATGATCGTGTAAGGTAGTGAATGAAGTACTGATGGACGTGTCCGGCAGATTTACGAAAATCAAAATTTCATTCACAAGAAGTGGAGGGGAGACTGAGGTAAAAGTAGTGGGGAGACTATCCTTACTACTAGATAGCTACCTAGGCCTCACAACCATTATAAATTCGTGATTTTCTTGAAAAGTAAATAGTTAAATAGATTTTCATATTCCTTGTTTATATTTTATAAACCACCTTCAATTTTTTTTTAAATAGTCAAGTGGACAACAAATAAAAAAAAAGTGGAAACTTCACAATTTACTTAATGACAAAAGTTAATAATGATGTAGAGAAAACAATTAATCTTTAACTGTTGTGTATATTTGTCAGTTCTTTTCCCATTTTTCTCAATAAATTTATTATTTCCGCAATACCTTTCCTTAATTTTTTTAGTAGACTTATATTTTACTAACTTATGTCAAACCGATTTTCTATGAAATTAACCTTACTACTAGATAGGTTAGTTTACCTAACCCTCACAAACATTGTACATTCCTGATTTTTAAGTAAATAATTTCATAAGAGTAAATAGTTTTTTATATTTATACTAGTTTATATTTTTACTAACCATTTTCAACAATTTTTCTATAAATAGTGAAGTGGGCGATAAATTAAAAAAAAAAGCGGAAACTTCACAATTTACTTATAAAAAACAATCTTTACTTTTTGTGTTTATTTGTCATTAACTTTTCCATTTTTCTTAACAAATTGATTATTTTCGCAATACTTTTTCTAAATTTTTGTAAGTAGTTGACTTATATTTTTTTAAGTTTGGTCTAAACGATTTTCAGGCACTAGAAAGTAATTATTATATCTCCATTTTTATGTTGATGTCCAATAATTATTTCCAAATAAGCTTTTTAAATTAAACATATTATTATAAGTGGACAATCCACCAGATCCATGCTGCCTGTTATCTCAATGTCAGCTGAGCTAAATCGGTCAGTAATGATTGAACGTGTAGGGGCCTTCATGATCAAAGCTATCTCGAGCAATCTTTGTCATTCATGTGACTTTCATTCACGAATGATAGTGTAAGGGTCGCTTAATAGTACCTTAAAGTACCTCTTTCAGTACCTGTTTCATAAGCTCTATTCGTCTGTTACATTACCCGTTGGTATTCATAATATTCTTAATAACATATTAATATTTTATTTTTATATTTCTATTTTTTTTTCATTATGGATTTTTCACAATGTTATTTCGTTTTCACAACTTTGCAGCCAGTGCTGAGCAGCTCAGTTCACATCTCGAAAGGATACTGGGAATATCTCTTCTTCAGGCCTTGGTTGAACGATGGTCTTCTTTTATCGACTGGTTAGTGTTTTCAATATATTAATAAGATTTTAGGGGTTATATAGATTGTTTGATGGCTGAACTCTACTCTGTTGTAGAGCAGTTTCGAGCTGATTAAATATCAAGACTAAAATTAAATATTAACTTTACAAAGAATGTCATAAACAAGAAATACATTACGGATATAATAATAATAATATTTTATTTATTCTGAGACGAATCCTTTTATAATAATTAAAAATATGTGCTTTTGAGCCTCAGATATATATAAATGTATTTACAAAGTTAACTAATAGATATAATAGAGAGAAAAAAACAAAAAAACAAAGTTATTTTCTATATTAACTCGATTAAAAAATAAATAAATGAAAGAACAATGAAATGCAAATTATTGGCAATAAAATAATAATATTTATACATATTTACAGAAGTTTTTATTTACAATTTTAGAGGGACTGGATGTAAAGAATGTGATTGAATAGGCGGGATTTAAAAGTAGGGAGAGTATTGGAGCAACGGATGTCGGGGGGATGGAGTTCCATATTGATGAGGATCGGATAATAAAAGATTTACCGAAAGCAGCGGTTCGGTGGACCATCAAATAAACTAAAATAGCTTCTTTTTTTTTTTTTTTTGTGTTCTTGGACAAATTTTAAAAAACAGTTCATTATGAGATGGAATGTTGTTTCTGAAAAATGAAAGGAACAAAAAAGTGGTTCTAGTTTTGGAGTAATGTTAAATTCCAAGGTGTAATGTTCCTCCCTTATATGATATCGAGAAGGCATTTAGAAACTTTAGAAATAATTAGATGAAAACAATTCCCATAAATACTACGGGGAGTTCTGGTTGTAATTTGATAGGAGTAAAAACAATAAATAATAAATGTTTTGAAATAATGTTTGAAAAAAAAAAGACAAAGGAGATTTTAATTTACAGATCTGATGAATTCTGTGCCAAAAAATGTTGATGTGGTAAGTTATCAAGACGAGGAGTTCATTAAAAATGTATTAAATCAAACTTTTTTTTTTAATATACAATCAATACAATTATACACCTGAATATTGATAGAAATTATTGTATAAATAAATAGTTCAATTTATATTACATTGAAAACAATAATTTATTGTAATCAATAAACATACTAGTAATATGTTATTTTCTTGTTCTTATGTTATGTTATGTTTCTTGGTGTGGGGGCTTAGATAAGGCGGATTCCGATGTAGGAAATCTTCACTTTATAGTTGAAATATTCACATTGTATAGTTAATAAACATGTTTACATTAACACCTTGAGAAGAAAATTGAAAGAAATTGAAGAAAATTTGGGGCTAAAAACTAATTTAGTTTTTTATCAGGATAATGACCCCAAACACTCTTAATGTGATAGAACACTTGTAGAGGTAGAAATAAGAAAACACGAAGTTTTTGACAAAGAAGTTTTAAAAATATATTTTCTTATATGTTTTTCTTGCCTACAAGGTGTTGAACTAAATTAATAGTATTTAAAAGTTAATAAGAAGTGAGGTGTATCATTTTGACTGTGAGGAAAAATTAACCAGTTTTGTTTTTGTTGATTTTTTTTTTCAAATAATCATAGTTGAAGATTTTAATTTTATTGAGTTTGTACATATTTAAATTGAGATTATAAATAAATCTGTTGAAGAGTTTCTTGTCTTATTTATTTACTGTAACCATTTAAGTATTTTATTTTTCGAAGGTGTGTATCAATTTCACTGTGAGTCACTGTAGGTGTATGCATTAATAAATAAATTATTTTTATTACCTTAGTTTGCTTGATACACATAAATCAAACCGGCAGTCAAAAAGGTAAACTAGTTGGATTATTTTTTATTTATTTAGAAATATAATAATCTGTCACTTGGACAATAATTGTAGTGAGGTATGAACACATTCACAGTATAGTTAGATTATTAATTTTAATTCGTTGGATGTCTTATGTGAAACTTTATTGTTTTTACCCAATTGCATCGAATCTTTTGTTGAGCGCACGGCTGAACCGATTTTTAAGTTTTATAGCTGTAACAATTGTTCGATAATATCCTGTGAGTGTTTTGAAAAACTTATGTGAGTTTTTTAAAACATTCAATCAATCCACTAAAAACTAGTATGTAATGTTTTTTTAAAACTAATGGCTGGACCGATATTTAAGTTTGATAGATCAAATTATTCCCTAAAATCTCGCGAGTGTTTTCCAACCTCTGTACCAGGTGCTTCTCCCACCCCTATCCGTTCCACCACCACTACCCATCTTCTCCCCACTCCTTAGCTGAGATTAGCCTCTAAAAAGTCCTCTTTAAATGGTTTTAAGAAAAGCAAACTATATTTTTATTCAAAGTAAATAGTTTTTTTTTTTATCACTTTCTATTCAACAAAAAACGTGACTTACATGAATAATCACAAAACTTTAATTTCCTACTTTTCTGCTGACAATCGAACCATTGTTTATATAAACTTTTTTGTATTTATTGAGTTCGGCTATCATTCCTTTAAATATTTCCCTCTACTTACGAGACACCCTGCATCTGGGTTTAGACAGGTAAAAAACTGAATTGCTGACACGATTCACCAAGAGAAAACTTTTTACATCCAAACAATACATATTTATCTGATCTTGTAGTACTCTCAAAGTATTCTTTGAATAATTAAAGAACATCAACTTGTGCGTCGAACGAGTACCTAAACCTAATAATTTGATTAAGTGATATGATCGATAACCAGGGTCAATGAACGCTAATTTTTGCCGACATTGTCAAAATTTAAGAAAGATTACAATAAATGGTCCTGCAGAGTTGGAAATGAGTTCTCTAAGAACAAAAACTCAGAATATTTTCTGATTGCGATCATAATCAGATTCCGAAAAAATCCTAGACCAAATAATTAGTATCTTGCCTCATGAAAACGTCCCCAACAGCAGCTATTTTAACAAAAGAACAACACTTTCTAATGAGAAATGTACAAATTATTATCGTGACCAGTATAATGAATCGCATGGATTCTTCAAGGAGACTATAGTTGCTTGAGGTTGCAATGCTTCCAGATCTATTAGAACTGAATAAAAACTGAATCCGGGAGAACCCGTATTTTCGTGTGCACGAATAAAAGGTTTTTCGAAAGAATAAATGAAATTCATATTTTTAAAAATAAATTTTCCTCCAGCGAGATGTTTTTCAATTCAGAGTCCATTGGAACAAACGGCGACAGGAGCACAAGCTTTCGCATCACACGGCGGTCCAAAAACTACATCACTCTTTTCTTTGAATAGCTGGGTAATTTAGTAGTATAGAGAGAGAAAAAATTAATAATTATAATTATATTTGGTTGTACATATGTAAGAAAATTACATTTGAATATTAGATAATATTGAGACATAGTTAATAAGTAAAATTAATACAAAGTGAAAAAGGGTGATCGTACATTGATGTACAGTGTAAATATAAATTAAAAATAAAATAAAAGAGAGATCATACAAAGCGGAAATACTTAGAATAATGAACAATTAAATGAATTAATCAATAAAAGTAGAAATAATAGAATGTAATATATAAGTTATTTTTCACTTATAACATTTAAAATGTGTCTATGTGTTAAAGAAATACAGTTTTCATCTACTTTATGATCAACAGGATTCTGTTCCATGTGAATGTGGATGGATTCGGAAATCAGTCTTTTTTCATAAAATAGTTTTATCACTATTTAGCCTATTTATCACAGCCACCTCGGACTATCTCCTTCTTTTAAAAAATAATTATTTTTCATTTTTATATTTATAAATATAATGTGTTATTATATTATATTACGCAATTATATTTATTAAAATACTTCCCATATTACGGAAAAACAAGAAATGAAAGCTTTGCAACAGTTGATTGTAGTCGCTTTTGCAGAAAACACGGGCACTGTAAGGTGACTGGATAGGAAATCACATCATTTCTTTACAGAACTTGAGGTGAATCTTAAATTTTTTCTTAATAAACCTCAACTTAATTAATATGTACTTATAGTTGATTAAACGAGAAAGTTTTTCGAAAATTGGGGTAAATGTAGTACAGTTAAAGAGTGATAAAAAAAAAATCACAAATAATTTATGACTTTTTTTTTTTAAACGGAAGATAACTGTTTTTATCCGCTCTATAGACCTCGTTAAATAATTTAAACAATGACTCTATTTTCTTTTTAAGCAAATTTTTTCTAGTTTATTATGGAGCCATGTTTAGTTATTTAAATCCAGTATTTTTTAGGTTATCGTTTCCTATTCAACAAAAAATATGACTCGCATAAAAAGAAAAATCTGGTGTGTCCACTTTCCTACCTATTTCAGAAAAGTTTTCATATCTTTACTTATGCTCATGAGGAAACAAAAAAGAATTAAACTAGAGTTATTTTACTGAAAATTGATTAAACAAAAGATTTTAGTACGATTTATTTGATAAACTAAAGCAATGTAAACCGGCTTAATGTAGATCAGTGTAAAATTTTCAATTCTCACTAATATTGCTGATCAAAAACTTTTTGCCATAGCTTAGTATTGTGAAACAATAATTTCTGTTAAAAGTAGAGGAAATAGTGAAGATTGTGTGTTTTTTTTTTTTTTTGCTTTGTTGGTAATTTAATTACCTTTCAAAAGTTTTATTATAAATTTTACCGTATAATATATAATTAGGGAGTTAGGCCCCATAACATTTTTCTTTTCTTTATAACTTTTTTTCCTGAATTTTTATCGGGAATTTAGTCTGTATACGAACATTGAAAGGACAATGATTAGAACATTATACCTAGTATAGGTAGGAAAGTAAAAACACGGATCTTAAATATCTTACTTTTCTTGAATTTTACAATTGTTTATATAAACTTTTTTATAGATCTTGACATCTGCTATCTTTTAAATATTTTCCTCTATTTCCGGGACATCCTGTATAATGGCATATTCCTATGTTTTACAGGCGATAAATGGCGCCTTCGGAGGAAACTCCTGACACCCAGCTTCCACTTCAAGATCTTGGAAAGTTTTTTAGGAGGGATATCGAAGAACTCGGAGACATATGTCGAATCTATATTGGAAAGCGGAGGCAAACCTCTTGACATTCAGGAACCTATTCGTATGGCCACACTCAAGATAATATGTGGTGAGTCTGCAGCTTCCCTTTCAGGAATTGGAGCGCTGAATATTTTTATTTATTTTTGACAAAACTCATTTCAACTTCTGTGAAGCTCATTGGTTACTGATTATGGTTTAATCGATTCGTTATCGAGTTAAACATTATATTAAATTAATCATTAATTATCAAAGAAGGATTTTAATAAATTTGAAATATCCGAAAGTGATGAAAGCGTAATGTTAATATTTAACTGTTTCAGAAACAGCAATGGGGGTAACATTGAGTACTGACAATGAAGAACAGAATGCATTCATTACAGCAATAAAGGAGTATGTGTCTCTGGAAAAATATATTGTATATTTTCTCTCTTATATTTTTATATAAATTATACTTTTTTTACAGTGTTGTATCTAGGGTGGAGCAAGTTGGCTATGTGCCCCAGACAGCATTTAAATGGGGGCGACAAAATTCCCCCTCCCTTTCGTTTAAGTATAATATTTAAAAATCCTACTAAACAAATGATACAACCCACAGTCACATAATCTCGGTATTCCTGTAAAGAAAAATGAAATACAAAAAAAAAATAGTTCGTAAAATAATTGCTAGTTTTATTATTAACTCGAAGAGGGTTAAATATAAAATTAAGTATTTAGTATTAGTTTTAATAATAAGTATTAGTTTATCATAAGTCTTAGTTTTATGTATTCATTTTATTTCGGATTGGAATAACCAACAGCTGATTGGGAGGAAAAACAAAAGATAGTTTGGAGAGAGATGGCGGAACCTCGCGAGTGTTGAGGCACGCTAAGGATTTGGTTGTGTGAAATACTTAAGTTTTACGGTGTACACCGGATTTTCTTTTCCTCTCCATAAACCTGTGATTATCAGCGATGAGTGCCGCTTGATTTTACAAATTGGTGAATGAACATTTTCACAGCTTGAGGAGATAAATTGGGGAGACCCTGACGACGCTAGTTCGAATAAGTTCCCGCTTCTTCAGATAACCCAATGTGCCAATTGGACAAAGTTCAACCAGTGGGATATTTTAAATATGTATATATAAGTTTTTTTTCCTATCTATTTTTTCCCCAAATATTTGTAATTGGTTTATTGTATAGTCGTAACTTAACGTTTAGTTCTATAATAATTTTATATTATTTTTTTTTTTTTGATAATTAAAGTTAATTGTATTTTCTTTGTTTTCTTATTAATCTATTTCTTGTTCATAATTTTCATTTCCTTTAACAGTTATTTAAATCAATAGAAATAAATAAATTAATCATTAGTATTAATAATAGCCAGTTTTATTTTCTTCTTTTTTTTCACGTTTTATATATATATATATTATATTCCTTTTTTTTAAGGTTTAACAAGGAACTGAAACACCCTATTCGAGGGATTAGGAAAAGTCATTATTAACCAAGTAAGAAGGTTCGATAGGTTATGAGGTTAATTAACATATGTTTTTAAACCCAAAGGTTCCGAGTTCGTAGCTCACTCCTCGTCCTAATCTTTTTTTAAAATTAAATTATTTAATTTTTTTTTTAATGGTTTTCGCTATTTTCCAAATTCAACAAATTAAATAGCGTGGCGCCTGTTAGATAGTTAATAATATTTAATTGACTCTTGATTATTTTATTTTTTTTTTTTGCGAACCCTGACGTCTCCACTGAGCATCCGGCAAGTTTGTTGCGGAAACGATTTTTCCAAATTGAAGACCGTAACATGGTGAGCTGTGGAAGATGTTAATACAATTTTTTTAAATTTTGTAAACTGGAAAAAAAAAATGTGTACCACTAACAACACATGAAGGGTTATGTGAGGAAGTACTGTTACAAGGCCATCAGTGACGTGCCAGTATCACGCTCAACCGCCAAGTTTTTCCCTTAATTAATTATTTAATTAAGTGTACCCACTTTATTAGAGGTTGGGTTTACCCCAGGAGGGTCTCCCGGTCCTAGGTTGTATAATATTTAAAAATGCTTTTAATCCACGGATGATGGAAAATTACTAGTCGCCAGCCGAATTCGAATCTGGTTCTTTGAACTCTGGAAGTCAGTGCTCTATAAGTCACTGTGCTACCCCCTTCCCAATATTTGTAACACTTATATTAAAAAAATGAGAGTTTATCAGTCGGATCATACTCCCTGAAAAAATGGCGCTGGTTGAAAGAATATAAGGCCAGTAACTTGAGGATCGAAACGGGAAATTTATGGCGGAAAATGTAGGAAATGTTTTTCTTTTTTAAACTTTTATATATGGGTTTAGACATGCAAAAATGTTTTCATGTAATTATATTCCTGTGTACACATTTACGTGTTATATCTATATTGTAATACAGTTGTAAATATCATGAACAAATAAAAATAATCTGGTGCGCGTAACACACAACTTTCACTTACCGCTCTACTTTGAACAGAAATTATTTTCTGGCCATGTTGGATTATTATAAAATTTTTGAATTTCTATTTTAACCGAATTACAACTAAAAGATTACAGCTAGCAAATCATAAATACCATTAAAATAACAAAAGTCCTATTTATTATATCATTGGTTGATTATCCATTGTTTGCCCCCACTTCGACTATGGCTGCATGATGTATGGTGAACTCTCGTTAGAACTCGAAGCCAAACTTAATCGTTTAATGAATTGCTCAATCCGCTTTATCTTCGGGATCTCAAGGGATACGCATACTACCCAGTTCTACACCAAGTTGAAGTGGCTCTATCCGTCCTACCGCCGTCAATATTTCCTTGCTACTTTCCTATACCGAGCCATTACAACACGGCGACCTGCCTATATTCTACAGATCCTACAATTCAAACGCTCCTTTCAATCCCGTCCCACCAAACCCCGTGCGTCCGACCTCTATTCTCCCCTCACCGAACTACTGCATTTGATAAATCCTTTTTAATACAAGTTGTCTCCCTCTGGAACTCTATACCTTCAGATATTCGACACGCAAAATAGATATCCTCTTTCATATCTCTCCTCGTCGAACACCTACTCCATTCCCAATCCGATTGATCACGAAATGCACTTAAAAACCTCAAAGTTCACCCAGATTATTTTGTAATTCATCGATATTTCGTTCACTTAATTGATTTCTTTGTATATTTTATATTTACACGTATTTATATCTTTTCATCATTTATAACTTTATTGTACTCCGAATCAACCTGTAAATATTAAGTACTATTTCATGGACACACCAAAATATTGATATTTATTCTGTATTTGTGACTTGTTCTAAAGGGACACTAGTCCCAGAATAATAAAATTATTTTCATTTCATTTCATTTCACTAAACTGAGTTAGAGTGTCTCTTCCCCTCCATTCGAAAAGAATATTTCCTAGGTACATTCCTCTATCACATCATCGTCCTTCATACGCCTAAAACCTTCTCCAATGCAAGTCCTCAGTCCACTCCATTTCCACAAGATCTCGACCTTCCGACCTTTACATTCCTTCTCACAGATCTGCCTCCTCCCAAAACTCCTTTATTGCTCCCTCTGTTAATTTTTGAAATTCCCTTCCTATCGAAATTTGGCATTCCCTCTACATTCAAAAACCCTCCTATTCCAATTCCTGTCCCAAAAACAGCCAGATACCCGCTAACCTTTTATGTAAAATTATATATTATTCATAATAATGTATTTACATATAGCTCATACTTATTATCAGATTCGATTTTCTTTTTTTTTCAACAAAAACACAAAGTTTACTGCTAAGAAGAATATAATGTATTTTTTATTTTTTCTAAAAGTGTATATTTATATTTTACCATTGTACATAGTTTTAAGTGTCTTGGCAAGGTTTCAAGAGTTTTTTATATGAATTTTTTTTTTATTTTGTATATAGTATGTATAACTAATATTTTCTTTACTGATTTATCTTTATCTATACTTTTTATGTTTGTTTTTATTAGGCCAGATATAGCATTTTAATTTTGTACTTGTTTTGTTATTCTGAAGGGACTTCGTCCCAGAATAAAATTATTTTCTATTCTATTCTAACTAGTAAGAAAATGTCCGATTTGCAGTTATATTTGTTTGCATTTTTTTTTTACAGTATTTTATTTTAATTTCTTTCAATGTTTTAGCGTAATTGTATCAAAAGCAAAAGTTGATTCGGCTGCTCTGTTTATTCCAGTGCTTCTGAAGGGATAGTATTAAGATATCTCACGTTTTGGCTTTACTCAGACTTCATTTATCGCCGTTCTGAGTTTGGCAAGAAGTTCTACAACAGTATCGACACGCTTCAATCCTTTTCAAAAAAGGTATACTTAATTCTTATTCCATACGTATTCCATTACATTAATACGTATTCCATATCTGTAATGTATTTAATTAAACGACTCCAAAAAAAAAGTAATTTAAATAGGATAAACAATAGATTTAAGGATTGTTTTCCTAAAATATAAATGTTATGTAGCACTGAAATAATGTTATTAAGTTTCCTGTTTTAATCGTAATTTTTCGGACAGAATATAAATTAAAATCGATTAAACAATGAAAGGAAGACAATACATAAATAACAATTTTTTTTTTTTTTAATATTTGGCTCTACAAATTTTATATAAAACACAGTAGAATACCAACAGTATCTGAAACCACTAGCTGGATGAATTATCATTATTTTTACTCACATTTTGTATGTTTGGTACGATTTCATTTTATAACCATGGATAGCTATTCCAAACGATACACTGCTAGGAAAAATAAATTACTTATTCGTATTTTCATATCCACAATATTATTTTGAAAAAGTACCAAAATAAATAGAAAAAAAAATTATTTTGTTGGTCCAGACCTTTTTATAGCAGCCGATCGCAGGCCTAACATCTATTTGTTTATTAAGACTAGAATCCTAAAAAAAATATTAAAACAGATTTCAGCTGCGTCCTCATGCGTCTGTAATTTTAGCGTAATTTAATCTGTTAAATAATATTTATTAGATTATTTTTGAACGAGCGTCTATTTGAAATGAAAAAGTTATTGACCCTAAAATAAACTAGTATATAATTATATAATATTAAGTATATTATTATGTATCACCTTTCTCTTAGATATAATTAGATGTTTAAAAAAATATATAAATATAGTAAAAAAATTAATTTAAAAAAATGTTTCTTCAGATTCTATTTATTTCGGATAAAAATTAGGAAATCCGTCGTATTATTATCATGCAGTATATAAGTTAGTAAATATTGAATTAATTCTAATTTGAAAAAAATGATTAGTTGTTAAAGAAAAGAGTTGTTTAAAAATAATTTCTTATTTTTTATGAGTTTTCTTATACAAACGAGTTTTTGTATTTGGTAGCACTGAATAAAATAATAAAATGAAATTTCTGAACCTTCCACCTTGCAAAATCATGCTATTGCTTTTATTTATTTTATAAGTTTTTTTTTTTTTTAAAGAATAAACATCTCATAAATTGACTTACTACTTCAATTGTAAAATCTTTTACTACCTCGCTTATCCGACCTACTCAGAATCGAAACATGGCCGGTTAAAATATAATTAAAAATTAAAATTGAAAGTGTTTACAAAAATTAATTTATAGGTTATATGTGTATTAATATATGATGGATTGAAATTGATTTGACCAGCGTATTGTAACTTATCTAAAATATATGATTTAATTAAATAATTATAATGTATGAACGGTTGTTCGCTATTTAATAGTCTTCATGAGGCCCGCTAATTTTTTTTTTTGATTAATCGATCTTAAGTGTGTTCATTAATTACTGTGTAGCCTATTGAAAAACGCAAATTACACAATCCCTCTTCTTTCACAATATAGCAAGATTTTCACTATTTGTTACCCTGTTAATTTTTCCTTTATTAGTTTGCTACTCCATTTATTCTCTTAATATAACTTCAAAGGTCAAGAAAAAAACAACTATCTCATTTGTTTCAATAATTTAGTTAGCTGAAGCTTTCTTATTCTGAGAGAAAAAAAAAATATTCATTTCTTTTATCTCCGGTTAATACATGTCGCCGGTTAAACGGGATTCTACTGTGGTATATATTTTATAGATAATTTAGTTGTCATTACAATAGTATCAAAACTATTTTTCTGTGATTCACAGATCAGTATTGCCAGAGATTTATCCATTTTTTTTTCCAATTTTCAACCACTGAACGGCGTCGCGTTATGATTAAATTTTGAATTATAGCCCATTACAGAGAGGATGAAATGCTGAACATTTGCCGAGCTAAGAGTATGCAGCTTCGATTTTTAGTTTATGAGATATTTTAATCCAAATGCAATAACAGTTCATTTAGTCGACTGGAACCGACTTTAATCGAATGAGCGTTACATATCCGAACGTGACGGCTTAATCTAATCCTTCTCCACAAAAAAGTATGCAAAGCTACCTAAAGAAGTTTTAACTTCTAAATTATTAATTAAAAAATAAAAATAAAATAAAAAACTTAGGTGTGTGCTTTAGACCACACGATAGAAGTAAAAACATCAACTACGCGAGGTTAACAATATGAAATATAAATTATAAATATATAGGATGGAATGCTGATCGTTTCCCTCGCTTACAGTACGGAGGTCTGATATTCTGAGATATTTTAATCCACTTCTTCCATAAAAGTTGTTATTTGCTTTTCGACACTATTTCTTCTCTTTTCCTGTCTCTAACACAGCTTCGCGTTAAGATACAAATTTGAATAATAGCTCATTACAAAGAGGATGAAATGATGAACATTTCCCTTGCTTACAGTATGCAGTTACGATTTTTAGTTTTTGGGATATTTTAATCCATATGCAAAACTCCAGGTCGACTCCAGGCGACTTTACCCGAACGTTACTCATCGGAGATCTAATGGCTCAATCTAATTCACTCTCCACAAAAAAGGTGCAAAACTCGACTAAAGAAATTTTCACAAACCAAATCATCATAGATCGCTGGTAACTGATATGTATGCTACACATTCTAAACACAAGTTATTATTACTTTTGCATGTAATGGTTCGATCTCGGAACATAATCGATTCTGCTAGGTCCAGAAAGATCTCGATACAGATTCGAAAGCTATTATTGGCCATCATAACCCATTCCTTTTACTCACGCCAAGAATATATAAGAGAAAATTGTTTTGGCGATGTGAAATTATCTTGCAGAATCGGAACGCACTAAGCATAAGGAAACCAATCAGCAAATTATGCAAAAATGTGTTACATATTGTTTTGAATGTGATAGGTCCTAACAATTTTCATAACTATTGGTTCAGGTCACTAGCGGATCCAGGATTTAGTATAGGGAGGGCTTCAGCCCGAAAGATTTTTTTTTAAAAACATGTAACGATAATGAAGAAAATGAAGGGAACTTAACTACCTATATGAAATAGAGTTTAAGTGATTTTTTAAGTACTACTAAATGTAATTATGCGAACAATAATACCTTTAGAGGTAATTATTAAATATGTTTATCATAAGACATGGTTATATTTAACATTTTGGAGAGGGGGGGCTTCAGCCCGAAAGCCCTCCCGTAAATCCGAACGTGGTTCAGGTATCTGTAATAGAAAAAATCTGAAATCTGAGGTGGAAGTGGAAAACACAACTTACATTCACTTAATGTTGGGCCATTATAAAATTATTGAAGTGCATTTTTAACCAAGCTAAAGCTTAAAGTTTACAGCTAACAAATCATTAATGCCAATAAGATAACAAAAAATGTATTTATTATATCAACGGCTGATTACGGATTGTACGACTATTAGTCATTAAGCTGTTATTTTCCATTGCAAAGTTTACTAAAATGGAATAACCAGATTTGCATTGCCTGTCATAAATAGGTCATGCGTTGTCACACTAATTGTAAGTTTGGATATCACTAAGTGAAAATTTATCAAATTATTCACTGATTGAATTTTATACGGACGATTGATACCTAATTATTTAAATATAATATCAGATCTAGAATTATTAAACTAAAGTAAATGTATTTTAGGTTATAAAAATATCCTAAATATGAAATATTTTTATATTCCACTTCTTCTTTCACATAAGCACAATGAAATAGTATTTAAACAATGGTATCGGTTTGATTCGGTGGATTTTAAATACTGTTTTTCAAACTTAAAAAATTAAAAGTTTACATTCAGTAAGAAAATCGTATTTAATTTTCTTGGAAACATGTGATTTACGTTAAATAATGTTATTTTTCTCAAATTATTATTTATATTTTTTCGTAAGTCTCCGTTACCTTCTACAACTTTATTTATTAGATATTATTTTTTCTAAATTTCTTCTCTTTCCAACGATATATTATACATATACCTTCTGACTGTTGGGAGATTCATTTTCAACCAGGATAAGCATTTTTCTTTTTTTCTCCAGTTTCCAATTACCATATTCTTTTAAACTTCATATATAGCCATTTTTATAGTTACTGTCAAGTAGTAAAAGAGAGTTATTTTTTAAAATAATAAATAAGTACCATATTAAAGGTACTTTAGAGGAAGGCGTATATGAACATTGGGCATTTAAGCCCTGTAAAGTGACATCTATGGGGATAAGACCTGCCTAATATTAAAGACCGCTTAATAATAGACTGATATACCGAGTTTAATCAAAATCGTTGAAGCCGTTTCCGAGATAATCGTAAAAATGGTATCATCGATTATATAAAGTGCCATTTCCGGTAAGTCGATTTTGACGAAAAATTTTCTGTAACATCTCTAGTATATACAATCCTTAAATATGCAATTTCACGTTCATACAACTTTTCGTATCTATTTTCACAAAAAAAAAAAAAATCAGAAAATTTTCACAATCGCAATACTATCCCTGACTATACCTTTCATATATAGGTAAGTGAAAGTAACAAGAAGTTGAAAAAAAAATTAGTCTCGTAATAGAAAATAAGTGATTACTGTTACGAGTAATAATAGTTACTCAAAATCGGGAATAAAATTTCAAATTAATCTAAAAATATGATTTACAAAATTTTATTGTATGCAGTTAGCAACTTATTCCCTATAATTGTAGATATAATGTGTTATATTTTATTATTTAGGTCATACGAAGGAGGAAGCAGTTATATCAATCAGAAAAATCGGATGTTGGTGAAGGAAATAAAAGTAAGCTTTCATTTATATTTAATGATATTTAATAAGTTGAAAAGTTTAACATTATTGGCATATTTAATCAAATTTAATGGGTTTCCATCCCTTCTCAGCTTTCCTTGGATACCTAAAACTTCAATATGTCTTGAAGAGAGACATTTCGTTAATTTTTTTAAAATCTTAAAAGTATGGCTGCAACTTAAATATAAGTTTAATAATTAAATTCTATCGTTCACTTAAATTTTATAAAATGTTTGTTCTTTGGCAGGTCGAAGAAAAGCATTCCTAGATCTACTTCTGGAAGTGGAAGATTCCAATCCAGGTTTATTTACCGAGGCCGATATACAAGAAGAAGTGGATACGTTTATGTTTGAGGTAAAATAGAATATTTAAAAAATAATCATACGGTATTGGCTCCATGCTTTGCGAGCAATGGATTCTAACTTTATAAAATACAAACTATTTTTATTAAAAATACATTTTCGGAATATATTTAAAATGACTCCAGCCGACTTTATAAGAGCGTTACACATAGGAAATCTGATGGCACAATCTAATTCACTCTTTACAAAAAATTGCGAAACGCGCCTAAAGAAGTTTGTGATTAAAAAATCTGTTAATATCGAAGATTTAGAAATTGATGAAGAATAAATCTTTAGAAGCAGTTGATATTTTCATTGACATCAAATAATTCATCATCCTACAGTTTTTTTTTAACATTCAACAGCAAAATAATTAAAAAATGAGAACTTACATAAATAGAATTCTTAAGGGTCATATTTACTAATAGAAATATATCGGTTAGAGGGAGAAGGCCCAGATTACAATTTTTCGTTCATCCGACCATTACTAATCAGTATTTAATGGCAATTCTGATCAGAACTTAGAAAATATATAATGATGTTACCTATTATTATAATAGGTTTATAATAACTACTATAAATAGTAAAGATGAGCGCATCCCCAAACGCATAAATAGCTTATATGGAGAATTCTAACTACTTTTTTAATTAATTAAAATGAGATGTCATGAAAAGTCACTGTTTATAGCATCTTCTGGAGGAATTTTTAATACATGAAGGGACCCTATGAAGACTAAAACATCATTTTTTTCCATTCCATTGAAGATTCCTGTAACCACTTTATAGAGCCGAGTAAAATTTCAGTAAAGTAAAAACTTCAGATCCAATCCATAGATAGTATACAGAAAATAATTTTATAAAACTGATGGATTAATAGATCATCCAGTTTTATTGGATGTTGTCTAAATAATATGAACGTTTATGTTTCTTTCTGTTGGATTTATAGATCATATAAATATTTGGCGCCCGAACTACCCTTTACCTCTTTTTTCTTTTTTTCGTTTGCGCCCTACTACGCTATTTCTGGAATACGGTGGGTGGGCGGTGTTCTTCCATCAAACCTATTGTAACCAGAATGGGAAAGATGGGATTCATTCTGCGGGTCCACCTCGAAATATAATTTAACCCATCATGGCTGGATTCGAACCGAGACATCTCTATATCTATCACTTATTAATTTATGAACACCCTGTCTTGCCTTATGGTAATATGGGTTTTCAAGTTATTGAATTAAAACTTTTGTCCATTGTGAATTTTTCCATCATTCGGCTTCACCATTCGCCTTTCTTCCAACAAACACCCAGTCCTTTTCTTCCATCTGTTCTCGAATTCAACGGAGTTCGAGCAGTATATCAGCTCCGTTTTTTTGTTGATTCTCATTTGGTCTCAAACAGGGTTTCTCGTAATGTGGCATCCATTGTTGTGTAAAAGGATAGATCGCTTCAAGCTACATTTCTCGCCCATCTCCTTGCCTTCATATCATGGCATAAAGATATAGATCGGCCATTTTCTACTTGCCGTTCTTTGTTGGTCCTTTTCTACGATAGTACTCTTAACCCAGGACTTTCCTCTCAAATATTTTGAGGGTGCTAGTTAGGATTTCGTAGCTGTATATCAGCATTGACATTGTTCATCCTTAATTTGAGATATCTTGCAATTTTTCGGTATATCAGCAACATTCAAAAAGAGAAGAAAGTTCTATTTGCGCTTTTTACACTGATCTACTTCAGATGGTTCGGTTTTTATTGAGGTTATTGTGTATTTGAATCTGCCTACTCCCGGAAACGATTTACATATATCCTCGGATATTAGGATGGATTTTGCAATGTTGTATGAATCATACATAATGGATTAAAGTACAAACAGATACTTTAAGTCAATATTATAAAATTGAAAATTATATCAGCAATATTGGTCCAACAAAATTTTAAAAACATAAAAATCTTGTTAATGAGTGAATGAATTAATTACTAATTTTGTTGCTTAATTGATGTAATGGAGATTGGAGATCGGATTATCAACTCTTTAAAACGATGGAAGATTTTGACGAAAGTAGCATCGTATAATGAGTTAAGTGTCAAGTCAATCTCCTTTCTTTGAGGATTGGTCTTAGGTAAAAATTTATCTAGAACAATCTTTGATCTTATCTGACCCTACTGGTTCTGGTTATAATCTTACAATGTACACCAATTTTATGCATGCTTATATTAATGGGAATACCAAACAATATACTTTAATTATCTTATCTTAATTTTATATCATGGGAAATCTTTAATCCATCATTTCATTAAATATTTACTCTGTAGACCAAAGATGCTAAGATTATAAATCGTTTTGAAGAATTTTCTTCTGAGGATCCATTCAAATGGAATGATGTAGTGGAGCGACTGAAGTGATGACGTCACTTGTTAGTTATTTTGTATAAATGTATATACTTTTTTAACTTACAGAAAGCATACATTTTTTTCCCACTTATGGGACTCTGAAAAGCATAGATATGGTCCAGTAAACAAAAAAAAAAAAAAATGGAAATTAAAAACTAAATACTAAAAATGTGACTATAAAAGTAGCAAGAAAGCAAAAATAGAACTTAAGTACAGTACAGATCGTGGAAACATTTCGAGAGGTTAGCTCTTGGAAGACATTGTTACCTCATCGGCTGATCCAGTAGAGTATTTTAAGAAACATTTATGGAAGAATACTCATAAATATTCCAAGATTTATTTATTTTTCTTACGCCATAGACCAATTCTAGAGAAGGTATAAATACTTCACGCATTCGCACGTAAAAAAGAGTGGTGTTAATGTTATTGGAGCACCTGTTGACTTGATCTGTTCCAGGAATCATATTATCAGTTGAGATAACAGTTAGCCTTGCTTTGTTGACATATTGCTTCAGCTTTTATTGATCTTGATTGTTTGTTTTTTAAATAGTGATCCTTATTATGTGATTTTTTATATGAAGATATGTAATTAACATTTCATTGACCGTAGCGAGATAATTTCATAGCCGAAATTGGATCCATACTGTATAACAAAACACTTGGTTTACATTAACTTCGTTATATAACTTTTATTTTAACTTTGTGTTGTAAAACCAGCCCAAAAAGAACAAGAAGAAATAGTTTTACAATGGCGCAAGTAGTATTTAGTAGGCCCATGGAAGCCAATTGCGGAGGTTTCCTTTGCTCACTAGCTAACTGTAATGCAGACTCTTAAAAACAAGCCAAGCCGATTATAAGTGATTACGGCTAAAATTTTCTGAAAGAAGGTTCGAGGTCATTCGTATTTCAGGTTCGTTGAGTCCCATCTCAGCTAAGAAACAAGATTGAGACCGAGTTAAATCGCAACTCAAGAATCAAAGAACGGGTTGACCCACAACCATGAAGGCTATTAAGGGGGATATTTGACGGCACGACCCAACATCACAAGTTAGGTAGGCAGGTTGCAGGGTAGAAGAAGTCGGGTTTTTTAAACGGCTCTTCCCTACTTAATTTACAGAGATAAAATGGATGAAATTTTCTTTTGAAATTCGATCCCCCCACTATTTCGCCTATACTTTTGGCGTGCCTAAAACGGACCTTACACGATCAGTCATGAATGACAGTCACAAGACTAGTATAGCTTCAATCGTGATAAACCCTACACATATCAATCAGACTGATTCATTTTAGCTCATTTGATGTTGAGATAACAGCCAGTATAGATCTAGTGCTGGTGCGTTATCCATTAATAATGAATTGTATCGTTAAAAAGAGCTTAGTTGTTCATTATCCTTTATAGTATTGAACATAAAGAGAAAAGTGGAGATATAATAATCACTGCCAACGGCCTGAAAAGCGTTTTGACAACAGTTACAAAATAGAAGTCAACTACTTACAAAAATTAATTATGAGGCCAACCTATCTAATAGATTATTCCCTCCCCACCACTTTTACCTCAGTCTCCCCTCCACTTCTCGTGATAGAAGCTTTGATTACCGCATTTCCAAAAATCCGTTAGTCACGTCCATTACATAAATCCTAACCTTACACGATCAGTAAGAATGTGTACAGTGCTTCAGAACGTCATTCCGACTGACCGTGTTGGATCCGCTTAGGTTGTTGCAGTATCGGGCAAGATCCTATATTCTTTATGAAAATCGATATCCTCCTAAGGTGTCGATATTAAATTAATATTGAATCTAAAATATCGATATCACCAATATGAAATTATATTTTATTTGTTCGTCTTGGCAGTAGGAATCAAGATATGCAGAATATGTGTGATAAAGTAGAAATGGGATAGGTATTTTTGCAAAATAATTTTGTCAAAGTCGAGTAAGATATCGTCGAGAGCAATCGTTTAGTTTCTGAAATGAATGAGACCATCACAATGGCAGTAAAATCGACATTTTAAACAATAAGGATTTCAGTTTATTAACACACAAAACTTTCTGTTTCTGTTTCTGAAAGATGTTATTTAAGAGTTTAACAACAAATAATTGATTCATAAATTGCTTCATAAGATTGATCTTTGGACTTCTCAGGCGTTCTGATGTTTCCTGTTGATAAACCGAATTGAAGTGCCTCTGTCCAACTACTTCCCGACGGTAATTGTTTTTCTTTTTCAATTCCTCAGAATTAAAAATCCTTCCTGTGATGTACTGGAAATCCTTACTTTATATTTTTATATACACCCAATTAATAACAAATCGCAACCTGTAGACCTTCCCATAAAAACACGTCCTTCAGCAAATCCACATACGTCAATCCTCGTCCACAAATTCCTTCATACAACTCCTATTCCACTACCTAATTCATATATATATACAATATATATATATTATATATGTATACATATATATACAAATATGTAAGCACTTTTAAATTTTGTAATTACAATTGGTTATTAATAGTTAATTGAGAAGTAATATTTTATTGTTTATTTTATTTCTACATGCCAGATTAATGTACATATTTTTTGTACTTTTTCATTATTCTTAGGAGAATTAAATCCAAGAATAAAGTTATTTTTCATTCATTCATAATTGTTTCTAGTAATTGATTGATAGTAGCTTGTTAACAAGAGGCCAACTGATTTGTTATCGTATTTCAAGTATGAAACGTTCCCCACTTAGAGCAGAATTTTATTCTTAATGGAATCTGTATCAATATAATTGTTTACATTATTCATTAACAAATTTTACCTTTGACTTTGAGTACAATTTACAACAGAGAAAAGTTAAATTTCTGATCAACTTAATTATAATTAAAAAAAAGAAATGTTCTTGGCCTTTTTTTTATTATGTTAAAACAAAACTAAGACTAATTTTCATTATATTAATAGTGTTTAAAAATAAGTATAATTATTTTTAAATCGTAAAATCTGCAAATATTGTTATATGTAGTAGTTTACTACTGAATATAATATTAATTAAATACCAATTAAAAATATAAGTATTTAAATAATCTTATTTAAATAAGTTAGTCCATGGAACAGACCTCTTTTTATCAAATTAATAACATCAAATTATTTTATTAACGAAAATTCTTGGAAGATAGTCAAACTTTGTCTATTTAATTAGGTACTAAAAACTCGTAAATATTCATTTGCTTTCCACTTGAACCGTAAGATAATGTGAGCATGCATTCGAGAAGAAAGGTGGCCATCAAAAATATGGAGCCGTTTGGCGTGACCTACACCCCCTCAATATTTTTGGCCACATTTTTTCTCGATTTTGTGAGCAAATTATCTAATGATGCAAGTGAAAAGCAAATGGATATATACGAGTTTTTGGTATCTAATTAAATAGACAAAGTTTGCCAACCTCCAGATTGAAATTCCCCAATTCCGAGAGTTTTCGTAAATAAAATAATTGTAGGTTACGATAAGATAAAGCAATTTTCGAAGTTTCAGGTGGATGTTAATAATTTGATCAAAATAGTTCTGTACCACGGGCTAAATGTATTCAGAAAATTAAGATTAAAATAGTTTTATTTAATTACAAATATGATTTAAACATCTAAATAAAAATATGAGTATAGAAAAATACCCTTTAAATCAGCCTCAAGTTTATTTTATCATTACAAAGAATTTTCAGTGCATTGAATCAATTAATCTTTCCTTAACTGTATCCATCCACTTGGATGCCAATGTTCATTCAATTTAATTTTTAATTCGAAATTTTTTAAGGAAGGAAAACTTGGACAATTTTTGATTTGTCGTGCTGTAAATTTAAGGAAATATATCTATATATTTTTAAAATAAAAAACATACATATTTTTTTAGCTTGTTTATTGAAAATATTAAAATCTGTCTCAAAGGACATTTATAATGGTGTTCTAAGATCACATTCACACTCTATGTACTATAAAAAAATAAATTATACAGAAAAAATAATATGTATATACAAAAAATAAGTATAAACTAATCTAAGAATAAATAAATAAAAAAGAACACGTATATACCTATATACACTATTTAGAATCAGGCGAGAGAACTCTGAGCCAGACTTTTTCCTCCAATTGTGGAGGAAAAATCATGACTCCTGGAGATCCCTGCATTTCGCTCTCAACCGCTTCACTGGGACTAAACGCAGTGGAGACTGAGCGAAAGTACATACACTCATGTCGTGAGTGGAGAATCTGGCTATTGCCAGAACTCCAATATTAAAAGTCCGCGGGACTACTGCCGTTTTAACCTTCTTGGAGGATTATAGGGATGGGTGGTGCTGGATAGGGATTCTGAAAAGGGATTCGGATGATAAATAAGGTTCTGGTGAAATTTGGAAAATTTCGCTGGGATATGTTCTTGATGAAAGTAGCATCGACATTGTTCGAAAGGAGCATGTTATTGTTCGAAGGACTTTTGACTTTAAGGATTGGATGCGTTTGATGTTAGAAAATTTTGCTGTTCCCCACTGTTTTAGTCCGTAAACTCAAATAAGTTTCATTACTGTCTTGTAGATCAGTAACTAGTTTTCCATAGAAAGTTTATATTTTCTATTTAGTAGTCTCTTTAGTTGGCCTTATCGTCGGTTAAGTTCCTGTCTTTTATATTTAGTATGAGGGTTCCACGTTAGATACCGGACTGTATCTGAGAATGGAAGCTAGACGGTGTTAAAATAAACTGGTGGACAGGATTCACGACAAAGGGTGAAGGTAATGTGTTTACATTTGGATTAATTTATCTTAATGCGCCATTTATTACACCGGAGTTCAATCAGGGAGAGGTGCATTTGTAGGTTTAATGACGCTGTTTTAGGATCTGCGTTGGTTGAAAGGATATCGGTATCATCAGCGAATGTTGCCAGGAGGGTATCGGGATATCTGTGGTAAAAAGAATATAAAGGATGAGATCCAAGACGCTGTCCTTTGGAACTCCTGCCTGAATTGAATAACAATCGGAGAATTCACTACCACAGCGAACTAAAACGGAGCGGCCAGAGAGGTAGGATCGGAGTTTTAGATATAAGAATTGTGGTAGATGGAATTTGAGCTTGAAGAGCTGTCCGGCGTGCCAAACTCGGTCAAAGGCTATATACAAAAGCTATACTCTATGTCCAGAAATGCACCCGAACAATATTGCTTCCTTTCTAGAAATGATTATTAGAACCAAAGAATATTAAATCAATTCTATTTACTTAATTCTTAATTTGCTTTGATTTTTTTCTTTAGGGTCACGATACTGTGTCAGCTGCGATCATCTTCTCACATTTTTTGCTTGCCAACCATCCGAATGTACAGGTTAGTTTCAGAAAATATATACATATTTGAAAAAATACTTTCTTTTTATTATTCTTATTGAAAAATGTAGGAAAAGGCTTTTAAAGAACAAGATGGCATATTCGGTAATGACGACAGACCAGCCAGTATGCAGGACTTGCAGAGGATGACCTACTTGGAAATGGTCATTAAGGAGACACTTAGGCTCTACCCCAGCGTCCCCTTCCACTCGAGGAAACTATATCAAGACCTCAGGATAGGTAATTATCTCAAAAATATATATAATAATAATATAAATTAAAAGGCTTGTGGTGGGTTCCAGAAACGCCATTTATGTGTATTTAAAATTTCAATTGCTATTTCTATCGGATCGTTTTAAAAATGTACTAATTATGTATTAACAGCTAGATGCCACAGACCCTTTCCGCTGTGATACTAGAATAGTTTATGTCGGACATCTTTTCCCAGCGTACCGTGTTACCAATTTACTCTTTGTATCTAAATATCTCATTGGCGACATGCAAAAAAAAAAAATAATAATAATAAAAATCAGAATTTGAAGGGATCTATCTATGAATGAATGAATGAAAAAAATCTGTAATATTCACAATTACTGGCTCCATTACAAACATTTTTACATAAAGAAAAATCAATAATGAACAGCTACAAAAATATCATTATAAAAATAGGCAAACACAAAACGGTTCAGCTCCTTTTGCTCCTCTATTATCCTATTACTCCTCTACGGCTGCGTAGTGTAAGGTGGCCTCTCATCGGAACTTGGAGATAGACTGAAAAGAATAATGAATGGCTCAGTACGATTTGTCAATGGAGCCCCGAGACGTTCTCATGTTTCCCACTACTACGCCGAGTTAGGGTGGCTCTTTCCCTCCTTCAGAAGACATGGTACTTTTCGTCTAGGGGGCCCCTACTGACTGCTATCTGCCAATGTTTATAACCTGAACACTGATAACTCCCATAACGCAGTGATAAGCCTTCTTTTACTTCATATCTTCGTATTATTGTATTAAATTCGTATTATTGAAAGTGTAAACAGATACAAAAACAAATGTAATTACAAAAAAAAAAAAACTTTTATTTGACGACACATATATTAGTGAAATAATAAAAAAACACTTTAAGAAGATATGTACATATAAAACATCAAAATGAAATAATAAAAAAACACATTTAAAAAAACGTATTTACATAGAAAAGAAAAAATATAAAACAAAATCTGTTTTATAAAAAGATAAAACATTCATCTGTTTCTCGGCAAACTCCACCAAACATCCACTGCTGAGATAAAACTCTCCCCACATGATTTTTTCGTTTAGAAAAAGACTCCACTTTGCCAGGTCCTCCAATTTTTTTTCTTGGCCTGTATAACATGTCATGGGCACAATCAATTTTAAAGCTGTTAAAAACGAAATCCTCGAGCCCTCCAACCATGTTCCTTTCCTTATTGAATGTTTTGTGTCATAAGTCCTACGAAAGCATCTCCATTTGGCCTTCCTGGTTGACTTCATTCGATGACCTCGATCACACAATTTCACCTCGACAAGTACCCCAACATTTTAAAAATTTTGAAGTGCCTGTTCTTCTGAAGGCGGCAAATTCCATATTCTAAGAAGATTCATAATATGACGAAAAGAAACACAAAGGGGCCACAAACTAAAAAAAATGTAAAATAAACACAAACGGGCCCAAAACTAAAAATAATGAAAAATAAACACAAACGGGAAAAAGTAAAGAATTTAATAAGTGAACGTAATAAGAGAATAACTGAAAGCGGTACCGAAGACAGTATTTCCTAGGTACATTCCTTTACCAAATAATCTATAATCATCGTCCTTCAATTCAAGTCATCTATCCACTCCCTCTCCACAAGATCTCGTCCTTCTGACCTTTATACCGCTTTCCACAAATCGGCCTCATTTCAACACTCCTTTATTGTCCGCTCGACTATATTTTGGAATTCCATCCCACTTAAAATCCGCCATGCACCATCCTTATCCATATTTAAAATCCTCTTATTCCAATTCCTCCTTACAATTGAATCAGACGCTGGGTAGCCATTTATCATGTATTATTTATATGTATATAATCTCCTCTATATGTATGTTATATTTGATTTTCTCCGATCAAGCAACATCATAGGATTTAGATCATATAGGACTTGTATAATGTTTACAATACTATTATTGTATTCTTTGAACATACTAAGGTACATATCTAAATCATTTAAAGTAAACATTTATACAATCTTTTATTATTATTTTTTTCATTAATTTCATTTGGCATGACAACAAATGCACTTTGTCGCTCATTTCAAATTTCATTTATAATTCCATAGCTTATTGTTTATAGCAACTATTTTGCAGTATTAGGACCTGATTGCTCATATTATGTCTTTAATATATCTCTATAGTTATGTAAATACTTCTTTTATTACTTATTTTTTAGTTGTTTTTTTTGTAATATGCATTGTTAATTTTTATGTACAATATTGTTATTCTCAAGGGGCTTTGTCCCAGAATAAAGTTGATTCTTCTATTCTATTCTATTATTCGACCGATTTTTATCTTTCTTTTTTTGTTTAATAGCTATTGACGAGCTTTAGTGTTATCAATAAATAAAAATATGAAATAGTATGTAAATAAATATATAAATGGTAGTTTGTTCAAAACGGCTAATCTCTGAAAGTTCTCCACCGATTACTTTTAAATTTTGAAACAACGTCGCAATAATATTTAGAAGTATTTTCTGATATGTTTCATTATCATGAGGCCTTTCTTTTCGAAATGTCGGCCGAAAAACGTGATTCGCTTTAGACTGTAGCACCAATATGGCTTCAACGATTTCAATGAAACTTGGATAACCTTTATAATTTTTGTATGTAACATACATTCCCGAAAACAAGCTGAATACATTTTTATGATGAATTCAGTATTTTATTTGCGAATAACTCAAAAAATACATATTTATAATACCAGCATTCATTTGAAAGCTTTCTTGATTTCTTACAAAATAAAAATCATCGAAATCGGATTATTTGTTGTAGAAATATAGCATTTCAAACATTTAGTACTGTTTTAATTGTAAAAAAAGTACTAAATGTTTTCTATATTCTACTACTTTTATACTGTTTGGGTGGTTGGTACAAGAAAAAAAAATAGAATAAAATAAATAAATAAAAATAATAATAGACACTTATAGATAATAAGATAGAATAGATAAATAAACAATAATTAAATAAAGAGCTCTTTCGGAAAGAACAGAAAAGAAGAAATAATTTTAACTCGGCTTAGAATTGGACATGCAGCCTTTACCCATGGCTACCTAATGAGAGGCCTGGAACCACCATTTTGTAAAACATGCAACACATCACTTACACTGAAACACATTGTAACAACTTGCAGACTATATTCTGACACCAGAACAAAACATAATATACCTTCCAACATATCTGAAGCACTTTCAGATGACGAAGAAAAGATACAAAAAGTATTTGAATTTATAAAAGACATTAAATTTGTACACCTAATTTGATTATATCTAAAGCTACTAATGACCCGATCGGGTAGATGCGGAATGTAACAATAAATAAATAAAATAAAATAAATAAATAATAATACATTTATTTATTGAGCAATTTTACAAATGCCTTTTGGCATATTTTGTAAATGTGATGTTCGTTAGCGAGCCTCCTCTCCGGGATTAGCGTGAATGCGTGATTGGATAAACCTCCCAGTGAAGGCACTCCTAACGTGACTTGTTAATGCAGTAGATCCCTGCTCCAGAGGTGTTTTGAGTCTCCTTGGTGGACTCTGTGGTAGTGTGCCTGTTAGTAATGTTTGTACAAGTGGATTAGGATGTCCAGCTAAGGAGTCATGAATATGTTTGTAATATTTTTTAATTACATCATCACTTGTGGTTTTTGTAGGTCTTTATGAAGTGATTTATTGGTTATGTAGAAGGGACAATGAGTGATATACCGGAGAAACTTAGATTGGAAAATTTGAATAGTCTGTAAGTGTGTTTTGGTTTATTATTTCCAATAATCAACCATTGTGATCGACCAAAAAATTCAAAAACTTAACCTCCTCTCAAAATTTGAGGTTTCACGTTTCAGGACGCGTAGAATTAAAATACGAATAAAAATCTTTTCTCCATCCGCCGTGCACCGTCCGCCGTCCGCGCATTTTCTCCGAAACTACTGGACCGATTTTTTTCAAATTTTGATATAAAATCAGAGGTCACCCGAGGATGATCCTCCTTCATCGGCATTATTCTCCGACTTTTACTTTCAAAATGGCGGCCGAAAAACCTGCGTTGCTATAGACTGCAGCTCCTAAACGAATGTACAGATTTCAATGAAACTTCGCTAAAGTCATTTTCTCGACGCCCTTTAAATTTATCTATATAACATACTTTAACGAAAAGAAGCTGGAAAAAAAGTTACGAGGGATGGTAAAATAAAATTCCGAATATTGTCCGATTGTATATAGTTTTTTAAAAGTTTACGAAATTTCCTAAAAAAAAAAAAAATCGTTAAAATCGGACATTTAGGAGCAAAGATATGGTCTCCGGTTTTTTTTTATATCATCTACTCCAAATGTTATATCCTTGGTTTGGTTTTTAAATGTTGAATGTGTTACTGAACTAATGCTATTTTTTTTAGCATATTACTCTAATGATTAAAGAAAAAAAGTTTAGTCCAATAATTGGAATAACCTTTTGTTTTTTTTTGCTTTGTAACTCGGAAGGTAATGTTACTTTAGATGTATAATTGTTTGGAAATAATAAACCATTGTGAAATAATTTGCAGCGTTTTTTTTTTTGTTTTTTTTTTGTGAACCCAACACTTGAGAGGCATACGTCCATATTGGTCTGAGTAGCATGTTGTATATAATAACTTTGTTAGAAAGTGATAGTTTGTTTTTATGGTGTAGCATTCGTCTTAGTAGTAACAATCGATGGTTCAATTTGTTTTTAATGTAGTCACGGGTGATTTCTAGGTCAGTCGTCTGTCCATGTAAAGTGTCAGTGGAGGGCAATCCGAATGTTTAAGTAGATAAATAAATAAACTTAAATAGTAAAAATAGTGAATAAATCATTAGTTATAAACTTGTCATTTATGTTTTTTAAGTCTTTCATTGTCTAGGAACTCCATGACTTTGGAAATGATTTCTTCTTGATTTTCCAGAGATGCTGATATATTCTGGTGTATTCCGAGGTATTTTAACCTTGCGGTGTAAAAAGGGCACTCTTCTAAAACATGTTTTATAGTTAATTTTGACCTTATACGTCGATTTAAAATAATAATCTAACGTAAGTTAGATCATGATCACAATTTTCTGATTCCACAAAAGGGAATTTCATTAAAGTTCTTATTGATCTAAGTTTCTGAATCGACGACATATTTGTTATGTATCTCATAAACTTAATCCTGATATCGATGTCTTTGTTTTGCTTTTATTCTAATATCGATACCAATGACCGATATCGATGTTGATAATTATTATTTGACTTTGAAATTCCAAAGAGGATCATAAAATGAAAATAAATGGAGAAAGATGTTTTGTAGGTTTGTTTATTAGATCGAACGCCCTTAAGTAGGACATGCTCGAGGAGGACAGATAGGGCTGCGACCGGTTGTCATCCTTCAGCGGTTAGAGTAAAAATGTCAAGATATTTATAACCATATTCAACGTGATAATTGTAACATTATAAGACTAGCCTGAATTTAACAGATTTCCGGTACAGATTTTTCTACAAATGATAAATATATAAAAAAAATATGGTGTCGTAACTCTTAATGGTAACTCTTTACGAATAAAATCGCGTAAATTTGAGCTGCAACAGAATTTGAATGGAACAACAGAATAGATCAGATACAAGATTAGACTTAGTGTGATTAGGGAGTATGGTCTAAGTCCAGTGTAGCGTGGCTTGTACGAATACGATACTCTCGCATCTCTCTCAGTTTTTTTTTGTAAACATCCTGATAAAATTAAATTATTTTATTCAGAGACGAAAGAGTGAGGAAAAAACATAAAGTAAAATAAACATACTCAACTGCCCTTTCTCAATCATTTCGGTCAGCAGCATGTCTGTTGGATACTCCCACAATCATCAAGTCCTCAGCCACAGAATCCTTCCACCTTCCCTTAGGTCTTCCACGTGGTCTGACTCCATCCGGAGTTTCAGAATATAGTTTCCTTACGGCTCTACCTTCATCCATTCTGATAATATGTCCCAGCCATTTTAAGCGTTAGATTCGCACGGAATGAGAAACTCTGAGGTCGTGGAATAAGTGGTAGATCTCTTTGTTCTTCCTTAAACGCCATGTACCATTCTCTCTAACTGGCCCCATGATGCGCCTCAACACTTTTCTTTAAAAACTGTCAATCTTTTCAGCCAGGCTTTTGCGTAGGGTGCAAGTGGCCCTGGCATAGGTCAGTACAGGTCGGACGATTGTTTTGTATATAATCATTTTGGTACCCCTACTTAGTAGTTTACTCCGGACGAAACTTCTTAGCGCTAAATATGCTTTTTTAGCCCCCATTACCCGATTTTGAATTTCTTCTTCTTCGTCAACCTTATCATTAACGATGGAGCCGAGGTACTTAAAACTGGACACGCATATTGTCCCCCTACATAATGCTTAGGCGGATTTATAGGCGTTTTCTTCCTGAGCACCATAATTTTTGTCTTTTCCTCATTTATGGATATCCCCATTCTTCCAGCTTCTCTTTGCAACCTTTCACAGGCCTCCTTGATCGCCTTGAGGGACAGTCCAATCAGTGCCACATCATCAGCATATCCAAGCACTTTAGTTATTTTACTCAAAATGGTACCCAACTGACTAAGCTCTGCTCTATTCAACTTGGAGGGCGATGTTAAATAGAAGTGGCGATGCCATCTGAACCGGAAGTCTTGTTATTCTTGAAATTGTCAACAATCAGGACAACCTCATCTAAATCTGATGGGCTCACTTCATGGTCATTCTCAGTGTCTCGAAAATCCTTATCAGGATACTCCAATCATACATAGAGTCTACAATATATTCCACATAATCGTAAATATCCTTTACAAAAAGTACTCTGAAAAACATTTTTCCGGCAATACATTATTCACAATTATTTATAAAAATTATACATTTATGAGGCTATTCACCGTTGATAATTCTGGTTGCAGCTCCCTCAAGCCCCCTCTGCTTAAGCTTTTTAAATTTCCAAACTACTTAACTGAGGCCGGGTACAGAAGAATGGACTCTTACATTATAGACTTGGACAATATAGTAACAGTGCTTCGGCGTAAATAATTTTTCTTATAAATCTTTTACAAATTACAATGGATTATATTTATTATTTATCTTGAGTCATTGGAGGGGCGATAATATTATTAATACGGTTATAAAAATATTTTATTTTAAAATATCGTTTTGTATTTTGAAAACAGATGACAACACTGTGGTACCTGCCGGCCAATCAGTTGGCATCCTCACCTTTTACATCCACCGATCTACAAGGCATTGGGATGACCCAGAACTTTTCATCCCGGAGAGGTTCGATCCAGAAATCAGCAGACATCCGTTTTCTTACATCCCGTTTTCGGCTGGACCCAGAAACTGTATAGGTGAGTTTGTAATCGAACAATCTATTGTGAAAAGCTTTTTTTTTTTATCTTATATTATGGGACGTACTGTGATTGTCGAAATCTATTAGATCTAGGAATTGGTTAAGATGGAATCAACGAATGTAAACACTAGCGGATCCAGGATTTAATTTTGGGGGCTTCAGTCTGAAAGATTTTTTTTTCATATACATATAACGATAATTAATTAGAAAAAAAAATAAAGAAATTTATTACCTATATGAAGTGGTGTTTAAATGGTTCTTGAGTCCTATTAAATATAATTACACGAACAAGAATACTTTAAGAGATAGTTTTTAATATTTTTTTCTGTAAAACATGGTTACATTTTACCATTTTTTGGGGGGGGGGGGGCTTCAGCACCAAAGTCCTCCCTCCCCGTAGATCCGCCTGTGAATATAAATACAATATTATATGTGTGTCGTTTCAAAATTTCGGTCATATTTATCTCTCTGGGGTCATAGTAATTATTTTTTCTCTCGTCCTCTCCTTTTAGAAACATTGTTTCCATTCATTTTTTGATAAAATTTTTGTAATTATATGACCGAGTAAAAAAACAAAAAAAAAACGCTGCAAATTATTTCAGAATGGTTTATTATTTCCAAACAATTTAACGTTAAAATTAACATTACTTTCCATTTAACAAAAAAGAAAATAAATAAAAATTTATTCCTAATATTGGAGTAAATATTTTGTTTCTCATCATTGATCATTTGCTAAAAAAAAAAATAGATAACATTGCTTCAGTTTATGTAAGAACCAAAACAAATGATATTAGAATATAAGAAAAATATTTAGAATATCATATCTTGGTATCAAATTGTCAGGTCTCAACTATTTTCTTTTTTTTTGATTTTAGGAAATTTTGTAAACTTATAAAAAACATTTTTGTTTGCTACAACATCAACAGAAAAGTGTATACTTCTTGAGTGATTTGGAAATCTAATTTTACTACCCCTCATAACTTTTTTCCAATCTATAGATACTGGGTACTTAGGATATATAGAGAAATTTAAAGAGCACTGGGGAGAAGACTTTAGCCAACTTTCATTGAAATTAGCTCATTCATTTAGACGCTGCAGTCTATAACAACGCAGGTTTTTCGGATTTTGGAAGGAAAAGGCGAATAGTACTGTCGAGGTAGGAGGACCATCGAGGTTAAATTTTTGGGAAGATTGCAATGGTTGATTATTAAAAATAATAAACCTAATTATATAAATTCTTATTTGTCACTCCATATTGCTGTCACAAACCAGAGATAGTCACATAGTAACCTGTATAGTGTGACTATTTTATATGGGGGATCCAAATCTAAGGCGATTGATAAATTATGGCTAATCATGATATTCACATTAATATATATATATATATATATATATATATATATATATATATATATTTTTTTTTTTTTTTTTTTTTTTTTTTCACGGAACGGCCATAGAGACCACGCGAATATCATGACATTTGGCTTCTTTCTTGTTTTTCCTTTCTTTCCACTTCTCTCTCATTATCTCCGCGTGCCGCCGCTTTCTCTCCTCCGTCCACGCGACTCCCTTTCTCGAACTTTTTTTCTTAACAAGAACCGTGATCTCCTTTAGTCTCTTACTATACCCCTCTCTGTCCCAGTCCGTTATTCCAAGTCTTTCCGTTTCTTCCTTCATCTGCCTGATGTATCCTCCCAAGATTTTGTATCTACGGATTTTTTGGAATATTTCCTTGTTAAGTCTTTCTGGGACCATTCTTACCATATGTCCGTGGAATTTCAGTCTCCTGATCCTTATTTCCGTTTCTAGATCTCTTGTGTCCTTATATATTTCCTGATTTGATCTTAGGCTATTTCCAGACTGGGGAGGCATGTCGTTTCCGTCAATATAGTATCACAGGTCCGTGGACAGGTTTCTCTTGTTGTATATGTTACTGGTTGCAAAAGTTAGTTTTTCCAATTTGGCTATTCTTGCCTTGATACTTTCTTTTTCCGAACCATTATTACATATAGTCTCACCCAGGTACTTAAATTTATTTGTTACATTTATTGACCCGAATTTGGTTTCCACTGTTTTCATCTTGAAGTCTGCGTCTGTGGTCATTAATTTTGTTTTTTGTAGGAGATTTGGAGACCCGCTTTTTTGGCTATTTTCGTCAGTGTATTTATTTGGTCGATTGCCTCTTCTTCCATTTCCGCTAAAAGTGCAAGATCGTCTGCGTAGGCAAGACACCTTACCTTGACGTGGTTGTTTTTGGTCCCTATACTTGCACCCACATCATAGGTTTTTCCGCAATTCCTTCATTATCCTATCTAGTACCATATAATAATATATATATATATCTACTAGTAGTATATATATATTTTGTTTTTTTCCTATGCTGAAGTCGTTTTTCTTTCGACCATACGACATCTTGCTGCCAGTATAAATTATAGTTTTTCATGTATTCAATTTCAAATATCCTTTTTCTTATGTCCGTCATAGCAGGACATCTGTCTAGGAGGTCTGCATCCATTTTCGCTTGTTCACATAGTTTACAGCTAGGATCCTCTGCCAGGCCTATCTTGTGGAGATGACTTTGTAGATAGTCGTGACCAGTGGCCAGGCGGAAGCAGGCTGCTGCATCTCTCCTTGGTAGGTCTGCTGGGATCGGGTTTTCTATCAAACATTTACAAAAAAAATATTGGTTGTCACCTAGCTGAGTTTTTATGAATTTCACTGGTATTGGTGCCGACTTCCTAGAAATGTTTTAAATGTTAGGCGAAATCAAGTGAAAAGAGAAATTTTGTTTGCTTTGAGCCTGCCTGCAACATCGCTTCATGATCTTTTTTACTAATTTTCTTTTTAAGTGTAGGAAATAAGTATTTAATTAATAGGATTGGAGAATTTTTTTACTGCCTCATTTCAGAGTGCATCAGTTTTCCGATAAAGATAAGTCAATTTTAATCCAACTTTGAACAATGATTGAAATCTGATAGATTTGTTAGAAAATATTTTGAATTGACTCATTTCCAACTGTTGAGTTAGTATTTCTGCCCATAGGGAGAGGCTAAATCTTATTGTATGTTTGAATACACAAACATATATATATATATATATATATATATATATATATATGTGTATATATATATATATATATATATATATATATATATATATATATGTATATATATATATATATATATATATATATATATATATATATATATATATATATATATATATATATATATATCTTTTTTTTTTTTTTCGGTTGGCGCTTCAGACCTTTCAGGTCCTTAACCGCGAGATGTGGTCGTTTGGACCACATTCCTATTCTTGATTTAAATATAAAGGGATAGGGTCATCAGTCCTACAGGGGGTCCTATAGGGTCAGCAGCGTGGCTTTCAATGTTGAACGGTTACCCATCCAAGTGCTAACCACGCTCGGCGTTGCTTAACTTGGTTACCTATTTCAAGCTCCTTAGCCCGCATATATATATATATATGGTTGCCAGATTATATATGTATAATCATCATAATCTAGTTCCTCTTTACCGATTAAGAAATGTGAGGTTGCTTTTGTAGAGCTTGGCCCATCTCTCTTCTGTTCCTTTCTAAACCTCGTTTCTGGAACGCATCCTGCGCGCCTTCCTCTCAGAAGATTCGGGGTCTTCCTCTCGGTCTTCTCCCCTCCACGCGAGTCTGATAGATCTTCCTTGGGACTCTGCTCCGATCCATACGAAGAAGGTGCCCATACCATTTTAAGTTATGTTCTTCTATTATGGTTTCGGCTTTACCGTGGAGATTGGCTCTGATGATTGCATTGCGAATCCTGCCCGCCTAGTCTTTTCCTCCACCTTTCACAGGCATCGCATCTCTATAGTTTGAATCTGTCTTCTGTGTTTCGAAGTGAGTATCCAGGACTCAGAATGCGTCAGAAGGAACACTGATCTGTAGATCGTTTGCTTAGTTACTTCTTTTCAGTTTAGGAAGTATCTACTAACCGAGCACAAAATCCGTCCTGCAGCTCCTATATTGTTACTGCATTTGTGAAGCTGACCATTGATATAAATGGTATTTGGTTTATTATCTTTAGGATTTTAATAATTTAAGATATCAAAATTATCATTTTTATAATATTAAATGGATTAATATATGTTGCTAATTGTATTGTTTTGTTGTGTATTCACTAGGACAGAAATTAGCTATGATGGAGATAAAGACACTGCTGTCAACAGTACTAAGGAACTGCATTCTGGAACCTGTTACCAAATCCGTGGATCCTGTGGCCTCTGTCATCATCCGCAATCTGGATCCGATAATTTTGAAAGTCGTTCCGCGGCCTCGAGCTGCCTAGTTGTAACTTGTTATTTTTTAAATAAAATCTACTCAAATATTCATTTATTGAAGTGCTTCACCAATGTAAACTTATCCCTTTATAAATTTATTCATAAATATTGTTGGGGTCAGGGGTATTTCAAAATTGAAAATACAAATCTTTCCCCGTTGAGTTTCCTCAAAGGTGGGGAAAATTCGAGCAAAATGAAAGGGTGATAAAGAAGGGAAAAAAGAGTAAAAATGAGACCTGTAAAACAAGAAAAAAAAATGCACCCATAAGAAAATATTAAAACCTAGGAATATTTCAGTAAATCAAAAAAATGGAAAATAAATATAAATCCTCTTCCGAATGTTTACAATATTTATTGAATTGAAATAAAAAAGATGAAATATATACATTCAAGATTTAAAACATAAAGACAATACTCAATGAGAAATAAAAAAAAAATGTCCATCAAAACAAAACATATAAAAATAAACTTTCAAAATTAAAAAAAATTGATCCAGTAAATAAATCCAAGAAAAAAAAATTAATTTAGAGAAGAAAAAATATTAACTAAATTAAAAATGTCTTTGGCAGCCGTGTGAGATGAAACAAAAAATATCCCAAGTGGAGGCTATACTTCCAAAGAGGTTACCTATGGTCTTCAGCTAATGTTAAAGCCAGTCGATGGTGGGAAAATCGATATGCATATCGATCCTAATCGATGAAACAGCTGGGGTCTTCAAAATGGCGCAGGTGAGGTGAAGATGTGACAAGACGAGAAGAGCCTGGAGTCGGTGAAAATGGTGGGGATAGACGTCCAACACAAACAAAAGATAGCTCCAGACTGGCTTTCCGGCAGTATTATGGTAGTATTTTGATGTCTTAATCCCTAAGACTGGGTAATATTGCCGGTCTGGTGTGTATATAAATTCGATAATAAAACAATGTACAATTCTGGGACTATTGTCCCTCAGTTTTTTACAAAAACGAAATAAATAAAGATTTAATTATTAACATTTAAAAGGGTAAAACTGTGAGAAAAAACAAAAGACAAAACAAAATATGAGTGTATGCGGCGTCATCAAATATTTATTGTGAAGATCAAACATAAGCAAAATGAATCAACTGATACCTCACAAAGAGTTACAGTCCGCGGTACAGGACTTTTATAGAGAGAGGAACACTTTATTTCCATATAAAATATAACAGCTTGTTTGCCAATCATATTGGGTTCCTGGACACACAGTATACCGATCAATCTTTAGGACAGTCAATAAAGCTTAGATTTTCCGCTTTAATCTCAAATTACTGGCCTAAAATACATTAAATCATTAAAT
This sequence comes from Nezara viridula, assembly GCA_928085145.1. Classification (NCBI taxonomy): domain Eukaryota; kingdom Metazoa; phylum Arthropoda; class Insecta; order Hemiptera; family Pentatomidae; genus Nezara; species Nezara viridula. Next base: position 21,005,764 of record OV725077.1, read on the forward strand.
GAGCCACCATTTTTGGAAGCAGCGGCTCTGGAACGGCAGACTGCCACAGCTTCTGAAGTGGTCAGAAAGAGTTACTTTGGATATGATCTAGGATATGGATATGAACCTCATACCTAGATTGCCGAACAGTACAGAAGAAATGTGCTCATTTGTATTCCCCTAAAGCAGTTCTCAAATGCCAGCGATTATGTGGGCAGTATTTAAAGCTAATATTTCTCTGGTACTGTCCACCGCGCCGACTGCAAGCAGTTGAGCACTCCTTTAGTGGAATAGAAAGGAGCTTATCTCGTTGTCACTGCTCGGCAGTCTAGGTACGATGTATCTATACTGCTCTATTCTGACCGCTCCTGAAGCAGTGAAGCTGTTAGCAGTACGGCGGATCCATGATATGAGTTTTGATGAAAACAGCCATCTTGCTACATTTCATTTACTTTTATTTTCATAAAGTCAGACAAAATTAAATGAAAAATTGTTTACAATTTTATCAAAGCATTTTTTAAGGATTGAAGTAACAAGAATGTAACTTATATTGTATCGAACTGACATTAAATAAATCAAATAATGGACATTTTTTATCTTATTCATTAAAAAGTAAATATTGATTACTTCATGATAAAATGGTAAAACAATATCTGCCGTGATTTCATTACAAATATGTATCATTTATTGCTGAAGTGATCATACTAAAAACAAGTAATAAATTTAAAATCAGAGATATACCATCAATTCTTAAAAAAATATTTCATCATATTCTTTCTATTATGAATGTAATATTTTATATTCAAATTAATACAAAACCGTCACTTTTTAGAAAGTGGGTAATAATATGTAGATAATTGTTAACATTGTTGCCTATGGTCTAGACATAATCTAACCTTGTTATTTTTTTTTAGTTATTATTCTTCATGAAATTTACAACTGTGAACAAACATATATTTATTCAGTAAATGTGATACAGAAAAATACACGGTATGACAAGACTTGTGGAGAATCTACCCATTGGCAGCACTCAAGTATCTAAAGAAAAAAACGAGGCCATCTTCTTTTCAGACGCCTTGGAGGGTTATCAAGGATCAAGAAGGAAGCAAGGTTAGAAACGAGAGGATTAGGATGGTTCTGAAGTTTAATAAGGAAAGATGGGTATCTGGATTGGGCCAAATCAGAAACATATGGAACATTCAGTTCGTTATTGATTATTTTATTTGTAACAAAATAATGAAACATTGATGATTTTACGTACAATTTTGGTTTATGAAGATTGGATACGAGAGGAATTCAATGATTAAGTGGAGCCCAAAAGTTCAACTCCGTAGTTTGTTATTAAATTTAAAATACCAGAAGTATGTAAATATAAAATGACAGAAATGAATAATTGTAATTAGGCTGTATAATTGTTTTGTTTGTCAAAGGTTTCTTTTCTAAATACTAAAAATATGTTTTTCGAACTAAGGGGGCTCTGAGACGTATAGATCCGTCGAAAACCGCATATCGGAAATTTGACCCGATTGCAATACTTTCCTTACCTAGTATAGGCAGGAAAGTAAAAAAAAGAGGTATTAATTAAATATGATCAAAACTCTGCCAGCTTATGTTTTTACTTTCCTATCTATACTAGGTAAGGAAAGTATTGCAATCGGGTCAAATTTCCGATATGCGGTTTTCGACGGATCTGTACGTTTCACAGCCCCTTGAGTCCGAAAAACACATTTTTAGCCATTGGTCTGTCTGTCTGTCTGTGCCAAGATTTTCTCGGGAACTAATGAACCGATTTTGTTGCTTCTTTTTTTATTTTGTAGGGTTTTGACTACTGATGACAGAAATTCGTTGCTACATGCTCAGTAGCTTGCGCGCAATAAATGAAAAACATGTTTTTCTATAGACTGTAGCGCGAAAACGGCTCTAACGATTTTGATGAAACTTTCCTATAATGTTCTAATAATTGTCCTTTCAATTTTCGTATATAGACTAAATTCCCGAAAAAAATCAGGAAAAAAAGTTATAAAGAAAAGAAAAATGTTATGGGTCCTAACTCCATTAGTATATATTATACGGTAAAATTTATAAAACTTTTGATAGGTATTTATATCATTAAAATAAAAATCATCGGAATCGAACCAGTATTATCGACGTTTAACCTATCGTTTCAAAGGTAATGAAATTCCCTACAAAGCCATATAAAAATCGTTCATTTTGGACAACTATTAACGAAGTTATAGCTATTCAATTTCCAATGAAAGATTACGAGTTCATTTCCTGGTGTCAGAAAGGGGTGAATAAGAGAATAAAGATGACTAAGTGAAAGTAAGAAAATCTGTTGCCCGCATCACACAATCTTCACTATTTCCTCTACTTTTAACAGAAATTATTGTTTGACAATACTAAGCTATGGCAAAAAGTTTTTGATCAGCAATATTAGTGAGTATTGAAATTTTTACACTGATCTACCTTAAGCCGGTTTCATTGCTTTAGTTTATCAAATAAATCGTACTCAAATCTTTTCTTTGATCAATTTTCAGGAAAATAAATCTAGTTCAATTCTTTTTTGTTTCTTCATGAACTTATGTAAAGATATAAAAACTTTCTGAAATAGGTAGGAAAGTCGTGTGAGTGAACACACCTGATATTTTTTCTTCAGATATAAATAAAAACTATTAAATTTAAGGCTAACTTGGTATTTAAAATTATTACAAACTTGAGTGCTTAATGGAGAGGTATGGGATGGCGGTCGCTGCCGTTAGCAGTACCAACGAAATGGTACCTTAAAGCAGCTGCGACCAGTAAAGATGACAACTGGTCCAAACTGCAGGCCTTCACCAACGCCATTGATGAATCATCAATCATGATGATGATGATGATGATGATGATGATGATGATATTAACGAGTAACTCTACGTATAATTTCAGTCTAATTTTTACCCACCTTCCAGGCGGAGAAATCCCCACTACAATTCCGCTAGTCAACCGTTTGACATCTTCAGGTAAGTTCTTCTCATTTTTACTTTTGATTTCCTATTATCAACATCTACTTCTCACCGTACCTATCTTTTTTATTATATTTGGTGTCTTTTCTCATTCGTTCATTAATCATCATTACATGTTAATCAATCATTATAATCACATCTTAATTTTATATTTTACAGCACTTAATTTCGACTTATATAAACTTTATATACCCAAACACGTCTTGTTAATTTAGCCTACTGCTCTAGAAACTAAAAATAATACTCTGATATCAGTTGTGAAATATTTCAAACGTACATGAATTATTGAATACTTAATAGTTGACCGTTGTATTATTACGGAATGAGATGGTCCGGAGTAAATAGACTAAATAGTAGCAAAACTATTTTATTAAAAGCCAACGTTTCGACCCGACTTTGTAGGTCTTCTTCAGGGTTATAACGGACAAGGTACTAAAAGATATTGAGAGTTGTGGAAGTTACATTATATTTAGATAAACAATTTGAATAAAATATTTACATTATAAAATAGTAAGTACATTAAAATATTAAGAACAATAAGTTGTTTAAAGAGAATAAGCTAAGTAACAAGATCCTAAACTGAAGTAAATAAATGGTAACAAGTGTTTTAGTATAATATAAAATATAATATATGCAATTGTGAATATACTACATATCTACAGGAGAGATTGGAAGATAAGGATATAATATGAAATAATGGGCATAAAGGGATGTGGAGAAAGAAAAGAATAACTTTTTATTTTTTGTTTTTCTTTCTCCACATTCCTTTATGACCATTATTTTATATTATATCCATTTTCCTTTTCTTCCAATCTCTCCTGTAGATCTGTAGGAGTATATTCACTATTGCATATATTATATTTTATATTATATCAGAAACAAAAAAATGTGTTTCAGCTTTGATATAGAGTGGCATTTCCGGTAAGCCGATTTTAAGAAAAAAGTTACCAGGACATCTAAGGCATATATCTATTTATTCTCTGTATATTTACTGTTATTTCTTCCCGAGTATATTCATTCTCCTGAAAGGAAAAAAATATACTCCGCTTCTATTCTATTCTTAGCAAGCTTTATAATTATTTTAGGGAAATACTAATGTGAGCGTGTAAAATCATCATCATTTACTTTTATTTATTTATAGTTGAAGTAACCATAGAAATTTCTCTTCAAACCCTGTTCTGGTCAGTATATTTTTTTAAAGAAATATTTCTACATTTACAGATTACCAGATTTCTTATTCACTAAATGCTACATTGTACATCTTGAAAACCATAACCCTACATTATATTTCGAACAATCCAATATTTTATTTTCTATTGAACTACAAAACTTAAATTATAATTTAAGGGTCTTAAATTAAATACTATGAGGACCTTGACTAAAATATGCTATCAGCGACCGCTAATAAGCGAGTTGACCAGTCACTTGACCCGGACACTAGCGCAACAGAGAAAGCATGCAACCGGTCATCGTACTGAAGAATCATATTTATTTTCCATTGATTTTCCTATGTGCAATTGATAAATAAACAAGACATAACGGGAGAAAATATCATGAACTGAAAGAGATATACTTCCCCTTAGCCGAGAAGAGGAAGGGAGCAGGATGGGACGGCTGTCATAAAAACAATTAAAATACAAACAATTAAAATATAATAATAATAAAAGGCTTAGCGAACCCGAAGGTTCACATTACACACCTCCCTCCACCGTTCGCCGTCCAAACCCAGTCCCTTCAAATCGGTTTTAATGCAATCTTCCCACCTTCGCTTCGGTCTACCCCTTGGACGCTTACCACTCGGCACAGCAAATATTAACCTTTTAGAAATTCTCTCGTTACTAAGCCCAACAACTTTACAAGCCCATTTGATTCGCTGCGATGAAATTACCTCAATTATATTACCCGGATACAGTTCACGCAATTCGGCGTTGTGTAACAGTCTGAACTCTCCGGTTAACTCATCCTTCTTCGGTCCGAATATTCTACGCAATAATTATTTTCAAAAACCTTAAGACGCTGCTCATCCCTTAATGTAAGCGGCCAAGTTTCGAATCCATAAAGAACTGTAGGCAAGATAATTGTTTTATAGATTCTAATTTTTAAGTTCCGGGACAAGAGGCGCGAACTAAGTAGTTTTGTCACAGAAAAATAACAAGCATTTCCCGCCTTCAGTCTAATCTCTTCTTCAATTTCGTTTTTCTAGTTACCGTAGAACCTAGATACCTAAATTTCTCTACCCGTTCAAACATATTACTGTCTATATCGATATCACCAGTAGTCAATAGAATCGTAAGCCTTTTTAAAATCCATATACAGCTGGTGAATAATACCGTTGTACTCCAATTTTTTCTCTAATATTTGCCGTAAAGAAAATATTTGATCAATAGTCGAACGATTCCGTCTAAATCCGCACTTGTAGTCTCCGATAATTGTCCACGTTAATATGTTTGACAGAAATTCGAAAATCTATTATTTAACTTTCAGCTCCATTGAAAATGCACTTCAAAATCTGTTGTGTCAAATTTTTAAAATTTAATTTCTTTCAAGATTCCCAGTCAGTTGCAATTAAAATATAAACAATTAAAATACAAGCAATTAAAATATAAATAACGAATTTATGAAAACTGATCGCCTGCGACAGGTTGTTGTTAGTATTTCTATATTCTGAAAGAAACTTACTGGGAAATGGGGCCCCCTTTTCTTGAAAGACATTAAATTTTAAAAATTTGGTGCGCACATCATAAAACAGATTTTGAAGTGCATTTTCAATGGAACTGAATGTTAAATAATAGATTTTTGAATTTCTGTCATACATATTAACGTGGAAAGTAGTTAAGACCATCAATATAATACAAACTGCACTTATTATGTCGAGCTACTGTGTGGCCTATTGCGAATCTAGAGCAGGCCAAAAAACTAAAATTTAAGTTCCAGGTTAAAATAGTAATATTAAAAGAATAATAAATACATATAAATAGAATGACAATGTTTTATTTTTTACTCCCCTTCCTTGTAGTTTAGGCTATGTGGAGTTTTTTTCCGGGCCAGAGGAGAAGGCGGGGGATTAATGACAGAATTAAAATGCTCTCCCCCCCCAGGCACTGGGATGCGAACTCTTCATTATTTTATGTTAGTTTCTGTTTATCAAGGTTGCCAAGGAACGTTTGTTTCGCTCACGCATTAAAAAGAAACTTAAACTAAAAAAAAAAAAAAAAACTTAAATACAGGCATACTTATATGCAATATTCACAAACATTCAGAAGAAGTCCGAGCCGAGCTTTTCAACCCACATGTGCAAGAAAATTCAGAACTCAAGGAGATCTCAGTGCTTCAATGACTAATGGAGGCTGTGCAGAGGTGCTGCCATTTTGATTAATTAAATTCGGTTATATATAATATAAAACGTTCAATAACTAAACATTATTAACAAATTCAGTGATTCAATTGATTTTAAAATTGTTTTCAAGTTGCTTAGGTAAGCGAAGCTGAAACAATTACATTTTTTTTTGTGACAGCTGTTAACTTTTTTTTCCTATTTTATATATATATCATGTACAGAAATATGTAGATATATACAGATTTCTGTTGGCATGACCACCATCTACACACCATATAGATCTTTTGCCGCCTTAACAAGCCTGCTCCATCTCTGCCTGTTTTGGGCTATTTCTTTCCATTTATCTTTACGCATTATTATAGCATTTTTCTTGATTCTACCTATCCATCTGCTTTTTGGCCTTCCACGTGGTCTCTTATCTTCCATGGAGGCATTCATTGTTACGTAAAGGCTTACAAATGGATTGCTACGAGCTTCTTGCCCTACCCATCTTAACCCCCGTGGCTTCATATCATGGGCTATTGATTGATTAGTTTCTGTAAGCAGTTCTTTATTGGACTTTCTTCTCCATGTGTTAGTACTCTGATCCCAAACAGCTCCAGTTATCGTGCGTAGGATTCTTCTCTCTAGTCTTTCAGCATTTTTTTCTAGGGTGGTGGTTAGTGTCACAGCCATATATTAGAACTGGCTTTTTCAAAGCATTGTACACCCTTAATTTCAGATATCTTGAACTTTTTCGGGATTCCAATACCTTTGAAAGGGACAAGAAAGCTTTGTTTGCACTAGTTATACGCTGGTCTATTTATTCCCGTCGGTCATTCATTGGGGTTATATTAGAGCCAAGATAGAATAGAATAGAATAAAAAATTAAACTTTATTCTGGAACTAAGTCCCTTTAGAATAACAATGATGAATTAATACAAAGTAAAATACAAATCTGGCCAAAAACTAACTTTTTTAACTAATTTTTTAATGTTATATACATTATTTAAAAAGTATGTAACCACTAAAAAATAAAAAGAAAATATATAAATGAACATAAAATGTTTTCAAAATTACTTATTATTGTGATGAAAAAAAAAAAAGAAAAGAAATTACATATATACATAACTACACAATTTATAAACAATAGGCTATCTAATAGAAAACTAACTTAATACAAAATGTAATAATATCTACAGTGATTTATATAATAATATGCAGACACTAAGATAAAATAAAAACTTAGGATTACTTGTGGTGTAATGGAGTCCCTCCAGAAATGACTTAGCGAAACCCCTATAGAAAATGACAAATTATTGTTCACTGAACATATTAATTACAACATTAATGATGAACATATAACGGAGGACTCATCAAGATTTGAAAATGACCCTTAGTATGGTCGAAACGTCAAAATTAATGCGTATCAATAAAATGTTGGTGATAATTGGCCTCATTTATTGTAAAAAAATAAAAAAGGAACTATTTATACGTACATTCCGCATATTGGCACACAGAGAGACAAAAAGTATAAAATATAAACATATATACTCGAAAGAAAAAGCACAACCTGAGGAGAAGAGAAAAACAAATAAATAGTAAAAATGATAGTCAAATTAGGTGACAAAGATCATTGCTGTTTTATGTTAAAACTTAAACAGTAGGCACCACTATTTACTTCACGCAAATTCAGTTCATAAAATGAAATTTATGGTGGTAAATCTTCTGTTTGGGATGTAATATTGGAAAAGGAAGTATTTGAAGGTTGATAGTGAAGAGGCATGACGGATGTTATGTGGCAAAGAATTCCAGTAGGAGCTAAGAAGGAACGTTCATAGGTTTTTGTCCTGTGGAATGGAATATAGAGGTCAGAGACACGGGATCTCGTTTTTATTGAGTGGACTAAAGGTTTAGGCTGGAGGAGACAACAGATATAGGAAGGGTGCTGGGAGTTGATCGTTTGGTATAAGAAATTTCCAAGGAAGTATAGGCGGCGAGAAGAGAGGAAGAGCCACTTTGACTCGGCATGTAGGTGGGACACATGAGACCATCCCGAAGTGCCGAAGAGGAATCTTAAAAAACGATATTTGATTTTTTTTTACTCTCGGGAATTATTTTCCTTCTACGCAGATCCTGTTATTGGAATGGAATTTTCGGCTTATTATTATATATTTAGTTTGGTCTTCACTTACTAGTAGGCCTATCTGTCCTGAATCTGTTATCAGTGTTGTAGCGAGTTTCTCTATGTCATCTTGATTACTTCCAAGGACAACTATATCATCTGCGTATCCAAGGATTTTATGATTCATTCCGACTTGGACCTTTCGGTTTCATGTTGCTCTTATTACCTTCTCCAGAGATAAATTGAACAACATCGGTGATAGTCCATCTCCCTGCCGTAAACCCGTTTGAACTTTGAAGGCAACAGATACTTCTCCATGTATTAAGACTCTACAATTGTGCACGCACGCCTTTGTCAATCTCACCAATTTACCGGGAATTGCCACTTCAAGATTTTCCAAATACAACTCCTGTTCACAGAATGATAGGCTGCTTTCTTATTTATATATCTGTTTATATTATGTGGTGTTTGATTATTTAAATGGATATTGTTTGGTGAGCACCCCCTGTTTAAAGAAAGTAAGAAGAAAGTGATTCAACATTTAAAGTAATTAGCAGGGCCGGAATTAAAATTTTCGCTAGCAGGTGATTTTATATATTTTATTCAATGTATTTGGAAATAAATATCATCGGATGATATTAACTCTTGACTTTGAGTGAATTAAATTAAAATAACCAAAATTTATAAAAAACAAATATATATAATCTAAATAAATAATTCTGGAAATTCGACGGCCTCTATATTCTATTCTCTTGGCAATTCTATCCACTCCCTAGTTCTGGCCCTGATAATCATATCAGTAATTTATGATTATATTCTGGATAAAGAGCTTCCATAATTAAAGAAAATAAATTATGAATGAGTTATATCGCAGGTCAGCAACAGGGCGATGGCCAAGGCGAGGAGGTCGATATATATTACGTATTCCTGCAAGGTGTAATCAAGTAATGGGGAAAACATCTACCCTCCCTTATCTTCAAGTAAACATTTTTATTGATTTTAATTCAAAATAACATAACCATGGAAATAATAATGTATTCTAAGCGAATATATCTATATCTATATACATATATATCAACTATTATAATAGGTGATAGTAGGGATGTTGCGATATCGCCCAATATCGTACCGAAACAAAGCATTACATATTAACGTAAAATCGAAAGAAATAAAGATATTTTTTTTCTCAAATTATAAACTTAAATCAATGCAATATTTAAACAACATAAAATGAGCTTATATTAAACTTTTTTTAAACATAGAAATATTAGATCCTAGATATACTTATAAATATTGGTCCTCATATATTAGTCCTTAGATATATTTGTATATTACAAAATAGAGTTACAATAGAATCAAAGAGAATAGCTTATGTCGTTGACTTATTGAAAAAGTCAAGTATTTGAAAAAAGTAAAAAAAGTACAAATAAAACATTTAAAAAAAAAATAATCGGAATCGAGCCTGTCTTAGCAATGATACAGGTAGCTTATTCCATTTTCAGCACATGTTTTAGTTTATTACTTTCCTACCTATACTAGGTGAGGAAAGTTGCGATGGGGTAAAATTACCGATATGCGGTTTTCGACGGATCAATACGTTTAAAAATGTATCCTCATACACGAATTTCCTAATATAATATAAAAAGAAAAAATTAATATCGTGACCAGCACTAGTGAATTGTGCCAGGGGGCACGCCCTTCCTTGGATGGTGGGGAAAAATTCCGAAAAAGCAGCTATTTAAAGAAAAGAGAAATATAGGACAAATTCATCCTCATACATGAATTTCCTAATGAAAAAAAAAAAGTATCGTGAGCAGCACTAGGGAATTCTGCCAGGGGAGGTGCCCTCCCTTGGGTGGTTAAAATAAATCCAAATAGCACCTATTTGAAGAAATGAGGAATATAGGAAACATTCATTCTCATAGACGAATTTTCTAATGCAATATAAAAAAAAGGTTATAATCGTGACCAGCACTAGTGATTTCTTCCAGAGGGCGCGTCTCCCTATTGATGTTAGAAAAATCCAGAAAAACATCTATTTAAAGAAAAGAGTGATGTGGTTTTTGGGCCTCCATGAAATCTGGCTTTTGTTCCCTTCGCAGTTTGTTCCTATTGACTCCGAACTGAGTCTCGCAGATGAAATACATGATGGAGGAAAATTTATTTTAAAAAAAACTTCATTTATTCTTTCGAACCACCACGAACAAGAAAATACGGATTATTTTTTTTTGGATCCAGTTTTTACTCAGTTTCAATAGATCTGGACGTATTGCTACCTTCAGCAACTATAGTCTACTTGAAGAATCCATGCGATTCATTATACTGGTCATGATAATAATTTGTATATTTCTTATTAGATAGTGTTGTTCTTTTATTAAAATAGCTGATGTTATAGGAACGTATTCATGAAGGAATGTATAAATTATTTGGTAGCTGATTTGATCGGAATCTGATTATGATCGGAATCGGAAATTATTCTGAGTTTTTCTTCTTAAAGAACTCATTTCCAAGTTTCATGGCCATTTACAGTAATCTTTCTCAGATTTTGACTATATCGGTAAAAAATACAGTTCATTGACCGTGGTTATGGACCATATCACTTAATCAAATTATCAAGTTTAGGTACTCGTTCAACCCACAATTTTACGTTCTTTAATTCCTTAAAGAATATGTTTTTCGCTTTGATGCACTGTTTAGTGGTAATACATGAAAAAAAAAAGATTAGATAAATCTGGAATTTTAAGCTCTAAAAGGTTTTCTCTTGGTGATCAGTGTTAGCAATTTAGTTTTTTCACAAGTCTAAACCCATATACAGCGTGTCTCGTAAGTAGGGGGAAATATTTAAAGGAGTGATAGCAAAACTCAATAAATGGGAAAATGTTGATATAAATAATGGTTCGATTTTAATAGGAAAGTAGGAAATTAAAAGTTTTGTGATTTTTTATGTCACGTTTTTTATTGAATAGGAAGTGATAAAAAAAAATTATTTAATTTAAGTAATTAATGATAGTTTCACTGAAAAATAGTTAAAATTTACTCTTAATAAAAATGGAGATTGCTTTCGTTAAAACCATTTAAAGAGGACTTTTGAGTGACTAAACTCAGCTAAGGAGTGGGGGGAATGGGTAGTGGTGGGGGAACGGGTAGTGGTAGGGGAACGGATTAGGATGGGGGAAGAACGTGGTACTGGTGCGCCCCCCCCCCCTGAGAAAATTCCTGAATCCGCCACTGCATCACACAAACATCACTATTTCCTCTACTTTTAACAGGAATTTTTTGTGACAAAATTAGGCAAAAAGTTATTGATCAGCAACATTAGAAATTTTTACACTGATCTACCACAAGCCGGTTTACATTGCTTTAGTTTATCAAAGAAATCATACTCAAATCTTTTCTTTGATCAATTTTTAGGAAAATAAATCGAATTCAATTTTGTTTGTTTGTTAATGGACATAATAAATATATAAAAACTTTTCTGAAATAAGTAGGAAAGTCGTGTGAGTGGACACACCAGATTTTTTGACTTAATAAAGGGAAAATTCATCAATTTTCTAAATGATTTGAGTTTATGAAAATTCACCGACGATATATTGGTTAAGTATCCCAACATTTTCATTTTGATATCGATATCATATTTATTTATTTTTAGTATTATTATTTTGCTGTTGTTTCATTTAATTTATTGTATATAAAGAGCTACTCTTTTACTATTACTACTGTCCTTAATTGTGTTAAAATGTAATATTACTCGATTAAAATATATTAACTTTATTCTATATTGAATTTTAAATATACGAAATAAATGACCGAATTTAGTAGTTTCTTCCTTGATCCATTTTAGCAAGGCTGAAAGGTTTTTAGGTCTCTTTCATCACAAATTGATTAGCCTTAAAATAATTATGCAGGACTGCACCTTTTTATCATAGAAAAGGGTAAAAAAGCATATTTTGTTTAATATATGAGTAAAGTTACATGGAAACATTTTTTTTTTTTTTTTTTTATACAATGTATTTTTAAGCAAAGAAAAAGGACGGATTTAATTTGTGTAATAAATAAGACAATATCAAAAGGACAATTAGATTAAATAATTGTGCACCTTACTACTTGTCAGTTGTCCTGCAGAATAAAATGTTAATATTATGTTTTAAGATTAACCAGTGACATTTCAAATATTATCGCTTGTGGAAAAGGTCTTAATAACAGTAAGTAGTATTGATTCATTGGCGCCAACACTTTCTTCAGGTTATTTATGTTTATATCAATATTTGAAATATTGATGGTTTCTATTATGAAGGGCATAGTTATAATTAGAAACCAACGTACTTGTCATAATTTAGGTATTTTTCGTATGTCAATATGACGAAAATACGTAAGATCATGTAAATAAGATGCTTTTTCATTTCTTCTTTAATTTACTTTATCATTTATACGTATATAGTATTATACTTAACTGAAATTTCAACATAACTTTTAAATGAACTATAATTCCGTAATATTGTTTCAACTATCGCTCAGATTTGACTCCTAGGTTATTGTCAAACTCTTACTTCTCTCAGGTGAAGCACGGCCTCTTAAGTTGTGTTTAACTATTATAAATATACTAGTTGGCCCGTATGAATAATTCGCAGAAAATGTGGAGTGAAGGAATAACAAAACAATATGGAAATAAGCAGATCCTATATATTATGTTAGGAAGAAATTAATACCTTTTCCTTGGTCGATTGCAATATTCCATTTAACATAATGTACCAAAATGTTTGTACAAATTGCTTTGCTATGACTTATTTTTAAACGCTGACTGGAAAGACAATAAAGGTAATAAAGCCAAAAAAAAAAAAGTCTCAATCGTGGGATTTTCTAAATTATTAACAAATATCAAATGAAAGAACAAACAAATGCCTTTAAGAATTAATAAAGTTAATATATCGCTGTGAAAAAAGTGTAGAAGAATAATACATGCAGTATCTTTAAAGATGAAGAAATTGTTAAGTGTACCAAAATTAATGGACTGTAAATTATTGTCCGATTTTTACATGTTTTTACTTTCCTACCTATACTAGGGAAGGAAAGTATTGCGATCGGGTCAAATTTCCGACATGCGGTTTTCGACGGGTCTATACGTTTCAGAGCCCCCCCGAGTCCGAAAAACACATTTTTAGCCATTGGTTTGTCTGTCTGTGCCAAGATTTTCTCGGAAACTACTGGACCAATTTTGTTGCTTCTTTTTTTATTTTGTAGGGCTTAGACTACAGATGCCTGTGACAGAAATTCGGTGCTCCATGCGCAATAGCTTGCGCGCAATAAATGAAAAACATGTTTTTCTATAGACTGTACCTCAAAAACGGCTCAAACGATTTTGATTAAACTTTCCTATAATATTCTAATCATTGTTCTTTCAATTTTCGTTTATAGAGTGAATACCCGAAAAAATTCAGGAAAAAGTTATAAAGAAAAGAAAAATGTTGTGGGGCCATATTAGGAAGTGTTGAAATGTTGAAATGTTTACACTGATCTACCTTAAGCCGGTTAACATTGCGTTAGTTTATCAAATAAATCGTACTCAAATCTTATATTTGATAAATTTTCAGGAATATGTATCTAGTTCAATTCTTTTTATTTCTTCATGAACGTATGTATATATATATATATATATATATATATATATATATATATATATATATATATATATATATATATATAATATATATATATATATATATATATATATATTACAGGTTTTCTATTTGGTAATGTTTCTAATAATCATTGGTACTATCAAAAATTTTTAAGGGGGATAGGACTATTTTTCGCATGCGAAGGAGGAGAATATCATCAAAATGAATGGCCAATCATTGTATTTGATGAAGAATTGACGAAGTTATGGCGTACCGACAAAAAAAAAAAAAAAAAATTAAAAATAATATGTAAGAAAGAAGAGATGTGCTAAGATACTCGCCATGGCAACGACTTCACTTTTTATTATGATGTTTTCTCTGCCATTTCCTAAAACATCCATAGCTCCTCAGGATTTTATCCCAATTCAATGTTTTTACAACCGTTGGAAAACTGAATTTACGCTATTCAAAACGATGTAAGTAACTTTTTGATTAAACACGTCCATAAAGAATAAAAAAATAAAACTAAATAACAGGTTTTTACTTTATAACTTCAGTTCTAAATTATTTTGGGAGTGTAAAATTGGTGTAATCTCGTGTAGTTTATAAAGCCTTTTATCCCTGAAAAATTATGTGTGGATAGGTGGAAGCATATTGGAAGCGATTTTAAAAAAATAAATCAGAGGGGGTTGGTTGCCATAGGTCAAATTTGTAGATGTTTTTATTATTTTCGATCGCTATGAAAATTAGTATTCGAGGGTCTTTCGAGTTGCGAAATCTCTCCTTAAAAAAATATTTGAACGCACTTTGCTGCTTCAGTCGATACAAATTGTTTAATTTTACAAATTTCTAATCAATAATCTAATTTTTACGATTTTATTTTGTATTGTAGGTAATTTGGTAATCTTTCTAATAATCATGGGTACTATCAAGAAAAAAAGTCATGCTTTTTGAGTTATTCACAAATAAAGTTTCTTTTCCTTCATAAGTTTTTTCCTAGAAATTTCAGAGGAATAGGACTATTTTTCGCATGTGAATGAGGTGAATATCTTCAAAATGAATGGTCAATCATTGGATTAGATGAAGAATTTTGAACCATTGGTGTTTTATCAATAAAAGATATGTTACTTCATCACTCTTTGTCATATTATTACTCGTTTGCTTATTGTTTAAAATAAAGATATAGATTTCAATTAGTATAGAAATAGAAATATTCAAATGAAAATCCATTTGATTTCTACTTGAATAGTAAAATAATCTGATCACACAGTCGAGAAAAATGATGGCCAACAAAAATAATGGACCACTTGACGTGATATCTGTAATTCACGAGATTACATTGGTCAAATGGCCCAATATTTTTGTAGAACACATTTTTACTCGATTTTTTTTATCACATTATTTTACTATCCAAGTCAAAAGAAAATTGTTATTTATTAATTACCAACACCTCATTAAGTTAATTAATTTAGCGAGGAAACGCCGTATTTCTGAGAATTTTTGTAGACAAATGTTGTAGGATACCATACGATGAAGTCATGTACACGCCTGAGAATTTTCTCTTCGGATTTGAACTTTTTCGCAATCGAAACATTTTCCCTTAATAAATATTTCATATATAGGTTAGTGAAAGCAAAAAAAAACTCTTCCCACAAAAATTAAATCTGAATTATTTTTTGTTCACTATGTCCTTCAAAAAATCAAGGTTCTTCTTTCTATAAAATTTATAAATGTTATACAATACTATATAAATAACAGAGCAGTTTAATGTTCTATTCCACTGTGATCTTTGCAATCCTCGACCGCGAAATACTCGAACAGCGAAAAATCACCTTCCCAAGATTGCAAACATAATATCAGCTCTTTGTGGTTTAACCTTTGGCTTGTATGTCATCTTTGTTTGTTGTTTTCATATTTTTTTTCGGGTTTATGGTCAATAGATGAATATTTTCTAAATTTATAATACAATAATATTCATAATATGACATAAATAATTTCCATGGAATTTATCCACTATTCCATATAATATACATTTTTAATTTAACATTTGTTAAAAGTTGATTATTGTAACATTATCAAGGTGGTTTTGTCACACGCGGTTTCAGAAACGATAATTAACTATTAGCGGAAATAAGTAAAAACTTACATTTTTTAAAATTTTATTTAATACGATAGGTTCTTACATTAGTCTCAGATCACAGAGGTTTTAAAGAAAATATATATGCGCATGCCTAGTCGAAAGAAGTGGATGGAATTTGATAAAACTGATATGTCACATTAGTCCAGCCAATGCATGATTATAGAAGAAAATGGCGGCGACACAATTTTTGACTTTGGGATATTGTTTGGTCTAGTAAGGAGGTAAACATACTAAAAGTACCCGCTCCTAGTCTGAGCAGATAGGGGGGCCTAGGTCACTTTTTTCGTGTTTCGATTAATTCAACTATATGAATTCGTGAAAATATATCGCATTTGCATCTACAACGACGTTCTATACAAAATTAAAGCTGATAATATTTTCAATATGATTGACTACATACTTGTTTTCGCTTTATCGCTTAGTTTCCGACATATCAATCTTCATCTATCACTAGCGTGTAAAAAAAAATTTTTACTTCATGTTTTTTACTGTATTGAACTATAGTAATTCTAGATTGCTTCGTTTTACGATTAAGTCATACGGAAGAAAGTTTTTAATAATTAAAATTTCTTGAAGAATATATATTATTTTACTAGTTTATCTTCAACGGCTCAAAAGTTACATCAATTACAACTTAATATGTCGATTCCAAGAATTCGCAAAAAAAATAATTTTTATGATATTCGGTATTATTATATTGCTCTAATTCTTTATACATCTAAATATGCATATATGTATATATATATATATATATATATATATATATATATATATATATATATATATATATATATATATATATATATATATATAAATTATTTACACCCTTCTATACCCCCTTTTAGAGCATTCATTCATTGACTGAACTACATCTGGGCACCAACCTAAATTTTTAATCTTATCTCATCAATATGACTACAATCTTGTATCTTGATGTAAAATACATGAGTGTTTATTGTTACTGAAAAAAATAAAGTTTGCCTATCTTTATTCAATAATACCTACTAATAAATATGTAGTGAATAGTATTAGTTTCTAATGTTAAATATATTGTACTCCGTGATACAGACCCCTTTTTATCGAATTATTTACATCCGCCTGAAATTTCTATCTTATTTATAAACTACTATTTTATTTACGAAAACGCTTGGAATTGGGGCGTTTTCAATCTGGAGGGAGGCAAACTTTGTCTATTTAATTAAGTACTAAAAACTCGTAAATGCACATTTTATTTTTACTTGGATCGTAAGATAATTTGATCACAATTTAGTTATTTTTGACATTTAGGGGGTATAGGTCACGCCAAACGGCTCAATATTTTTGACGGCCACCTTTTTTTTGTGATCTTACGATCCAAGTAGAAAGAAAATGGAAATTAAATAGAAAAATTTTGTCTCGCTCCAGATTGAAAACGCCCCAATTCCAAGAGTTTTCGTAAATAAAATAGTTGTAGGTTACGGTGAGATGAAACTATTTACGAAGTTTCAAGCGGATGGTAACAATTCGATAAAAAGAAGTACGGACTATTGAATGTATTGGAAAAATGTTAAGGACTCTTGTAAGTGCGCACTCTGTGTGTTGAACACGAGATTTACTGGTGTTAAGTTATTTAACTATTTAAAATTAAATTCAATCTTATTTTTAACATATATAATTTCTATAAAGTAGGACTTTTGCTAATGATTTGCTTATAGCTACAGAATATTTAGGAATGTATATCTATGGTCATAAACAACACCAAAGTAATATGCTTATTTTTATTTATGATTAACATTTCTGATTTGAAAGATTAGACAACTTTCTACGTGCTATAATTTTAATAAATATTGTTAATTTTATAAATAACTAATGCTCAAGATGAACTGAGAACTGTTGAAATTTTCTATAAGTTTCTGTTAGTGTAGTTGCACCAGTAATTCAACACTTAAACAAAGTAATCATTTTAAAATTTTCTTATGGTTATATGATAAATAATCAGCTGATTTTTCCTCGAGTGCTTTATTCGCTAGATTTTTCCTTAGATTGAAAACTGAAGCAGTAATAATTGTTGCGAAATCATTTATCTGAAAGAAATATATAGCTATTATCCAGTGGATGAACACTTGATACCAAGTTGTGGACGCTTTAATAAATATTCTGAATAATTATTCCATCTATTCAGTCAAAGTTTTTGATTTCTTTAAAATTTTTGAATTCGTATAGGTGCATTTAAACTGAAGACTAAGTAATAAAACAATAAAGAAACAATTTATCACCAAAATCAACATTACTTTGCATGTAGTATAAAAGAAAAGAAATAAAAGATGATTTATAATATTGGCCAAATTTTCTTTTCATCCTTGATAATTTGCTAAGAAAAATAGACAGTATAGCTTCAATTGATGTAAAAGTTTAAAGAAATTCAAAACAAAGGATATAAGCTTTGCAGTAGAACATATGAAAAATATTTAGAACACTATATCTTTGTACCAAATTGTCCGATTTCAACGAAGTTTTTTTTATGGAAATTTCGTATGATTTTAAAAAACCATAAAGAACAACAACAAAAAAGTGAATATTTCTTGAGTTAGTCGGAAATCTAATTTTACCACCCCTTGTAGCATTTTCCCAGCTTTTTTTCCTCAGAAGTGTGTCATGTAGATAAATTTTAAGGGTATCGAGGAGAATAATTTAGCCAAGTTTCATTGAAATTGGTGCATTCGTTTAGGCGCTACAGTTTATAACACAGATTTTTCGGCCGCCATCTTGAAAAGAAAGGTCATATAGTAATGTCGAGGTAAGAGAATCATCCTCGGGTGACCTCTGACTTTGATTACAAATTTGAAAAAAATTGGTGGAGTAGCCTCAGAGAAAACCCGCGGAAGGTGTACAGACAATTGTTTTTATTATTCGGTTTTCTAATTCTACGTATCCTGAAACATAAAATCTCAAATTTTGAGTAGGGAGTGTTTACTTTTTGGACGGTTACAATGATTCATTATTGAAAATAATAAATTGAAAACCGTATTGAAAAATCAAAATATGTTGCAAAGGATATCTTTTAACCTCATATTAAAATTTTTTTTTACTAAAGTTTTGATGAATTTTCACATTAGTATAAAATGTTTTAAATAATAAACAAGAAATCTCTACCATCTTAAAATTATCATACAATCATGAAAAATGAATACATCTCAACTAACTCCTATTCATCTACTTGGAGGAATTAACTTTTGTTTAACACAATACTCGAACACCGGATATTCTTAATTATATGAAACCAAGTCTGTTTCCCAAATTCACACAAGAAGGAACGCTCACAAAATAGCATAAGAGAAAAAAATTGAACAATGTAAGACCATAAGACCCAGGTCTGCCGTTAACTTTTTTACTTTCACTTTTACTATATGTAATATATAGTAATGGTAAGTATTGCGATCGTGAAAATGTTCGAATCTGAATGTTCAACGAAAATACAAGTTTTGAGATCTCCTGAGCCCAAATAACCAAGTCCCGCAAAATAGTGTGTGTGTGTGACCGGTCTAGCTCAAATACGAAACATAGTATTGAAGTGAAATTGCATATTTAAGGTTTGTATATACCTGTGATGTTACAACAATTTTTTTGTCAAAATCAGCTAACCGGAAGTGACACTTTATATAATCGATTTACTACGTTTTTACGATTTTCTCAAAAACGGCTCTAACGATTTTGATTAAACTCACTATATCAGTGTATTATTAAGCAGTTTTTTAATATAATGTAGGTATTATTCTTATTGATGTTCTGTAATAGGGCTTAAATGGCTAATTTTCTATATTAGCTTTCTCTAAAGTACCTTTAATTTTTTTTATATGAGATAATTAACCATTTCACATACTATTTAATATAAAAAATAGCTAAATATAAAATATGAAAGAATTCGATAATTAGGTAGAGGAGAAATAAGAGATCGTAACGGATAATAGTTATAAAAGAGGAACCAAAAGAATACGAGCGCGCCCGAAATATTACATGATTCCATACGTCTATTAGCTTAATCTAATACTGACACCGACAATATTATGTACATGTACATATGCGGTTTTTACAAATGCTATCGTTCGTATTATATGATATTAAATTGTATAGAATACGATATAAAAATTCAAATTTGGATATACCCACAATGATATATAAATACATAGCCTCTATAATTCTTACTTTCACTTCTCTTTGCCTGAAAATACTTATTTCTGTTCTGAAGAGGATGGTAAGTGAATGTCGAGTGATGCGCGCACCAGATTTTTCTACGCGAAACCTAAAGGTCTGATACAGTGGCTTAATAATAAAATAATAAAATAAAGTAACAAATTAAAGGATTAAGGCAATTTCGAAACCTATATGAGCCAAATCAACTCAGTCAGAGGTGATTTAAGAGGATTTTTCATAGAGAAAAATGAGTTCTGTTGAATTTAAAATGAGTTCTGTCATATTTAATTGTCACAATATTAAATATAGTATTCTTAAGAAGTTTATTGTATTTAGACTTAGGATAAATTCAATAAGTAAAAAGAATTTCCCTCATATGTCTGTTTTTAGCAGTAAATCTGTAAATGTATATGTGCAGCATTTATAAATTTAAATTTCTTTGTAAATAAATATTCTCTGTTTCATCTTTTTTTTTTATATTCCTCTGCTGATTAAAAATGTTTTCTTTTTCAAGTTAAATTGGATAGTTCTTCAATCAATTGATAATTTATTGTATTTTATCCTTACAGTTTTATGTTTCACTATTAGTTATTTTTACTTGGTATATCCTGTGTGATAAAATTGAAAATATATTATAGCCAACAATCTCTAATATCCCAAAAAATTAATGAAAAATAAATAAAAGAAGAGATGCAATATACAATATCTACATTATGGTAAGAGGTAAACCATTTCATAAAAAATATTTTATATCAATGATCAGAAATGAATCTATACATTGAGGATCAAATTTTGAACTATTTAAATTTTTAATTATAGTGGATTTATAATAGTTAGTGTTGTCCAAAAGCGGTCTTGGTGATATACTTTGTAAAATCAAGACTAAGGCCCGCCTAACTGCTGCAAGACCAAGACCAAGATCGATAAAAAAAATCCTTTTTATGAATAAAAATTAAGTAAAAATAGTCAAATTTGAAATAGCTGTAATAGTAAAACTTGAAAAATTTAGTTACCACATGTAAAGAATTGGTATAACCAATATCCTTTGCAATTTAACTCTCAATTTTTCATTTGGCCTTAGTTAGGTTTCCCATATCTGATAAATTACAGTAGTATATCTGTAATAAGAAGCTGATAGGTAACTGGAAGACTGTTGCGAGACTTGCACAAGACCAAGACACGTCATGGTCTCGCATTTGGGCAACACTAGTTGTGGTATTCAGTCACAAGCAACAAAGTAAAAATAAATAAATTATATTTATTAAATTTACATTAAATAATTTATATTTATTAAAATTACATTAAATAATTTGTATTTTTTAAATTTACATTAAATAATTTGTATTTATTAAATTTAGATTAAATAATTTACATTTATTTAAAGTTTTTTTTTTTCCAAAGGTAATATTAAGAAGAAAAATAAAAATAGTTTCATGGTTGCTAACTTAGAATTGAGTTTCTGGTTTTCCCCAATGAAAGTTAATTCACTCAGTTTTTGTTTAATGTTTTAATAATTAATTAATTATGTTATATGTTATATTTTTATATTAAGTTTAATGTTTGTGAAATTTGCCAATGAGAGAGTAAGATTAATAAAATGGAAATCTTAATATGCCGAAGTTTATTGGAATATATTTTAAATGAAGTTAAACAGAAAAAAACAAACAAATATTGTTCTTTGATTTTATTAATTATTTTCGCGTGATTCAAATGCTTCATTAAGATTGTTCAACTTCAATTCTATCTCCCAAACCATTCTAGTAAATAGTTTGTCGCAATAATTACTTTTTAAATTGAAATAACAATGACAGACTATTCAAATATTAGTTTCCAGCCGATCCAATATGGCCGTCCCATCCGTATGACCGCACTGTATTATTAAGCCACTGTAGCTCTGAAAACTGGGGTTGGCCTCTAGTGGACTCTGATATAACTAAAATAATTGCAAATACTGCCTCATTTATTTCCAGAAATTATTGAAATGTGTTTATTCTCTGAGATGAGTTTAGTTACTGGTGCGACTACTATTGGTCGGTGTAAAGAAAACAATGGCCTATGTTGTTATGTTGAAGATATCCTTTCGGGTAAGAAGCTCTAGAAGAAAGACCGCTATGGCAAGAAGTAGTCCAGCGAACAGAAGGTAAAAGGACCCTCGTAGTTGGACCAATGACAGTGGCGTACCCCCGACCGGCTGTTTCGCCTCTGATTCCAGGATCATGAACCTGAAATATAATAAAATAATTACAGACTTTGTTTTATTTCATTAACATAATGTTCATGTGTATATAAAAAATAATTCCATTGTAAAATGCAATTAGTTTGTCTTTCCCTAAGGTTCAGGGAAGCTTTGAATTCTCAAGCAGCAAATAAAAATGTTTAAAAATTGTTATTTGATCAGTGGTTTAGTATCAAAATCCACTAATTGCTATTTTGAAAGATAGTTAAAACTCAAAAATGTCTTTTTTTGAAAAAATAAGACACATTTTCTTAGAGAATAATTGTCTTTTGTTAAACTTTTTTAACAAATAATAAACAGATAAATAATCAGATCAACTTTAGGTTCTACATAATCTATATATGTATAAAAATGAATGTAAGTCTGTCTGTTTGTCCTTTGTGCATTACTAAACCATTCATCCAATCGCCATGAAACTTTGGGAAGTTGTTCCGTACACTCCTGGGAAGGTTTCTGGCATAGTACTTCTGTCTTACAATAATTTTATATATGTAAAAAAAATAAAAATGTAAATGTTTTTCTGTTCAAAGCAGCAAAAAAATGTGTCGCTGTATAAACTGTAGCGCCATAACGGCTTCACCGGTTTTAACGAAACTTACATACTAAAACAAGCTGAAAAATGTTACAAAGAATTCAATATTTTATTTGACGATAACTAAAAAAGTACATAATTTTTTAACGATAATACCCACATTTATTTCAAAGATTTCTGAATTGCTGACAAAATGACAAAAAAATCATCGAAATCGGACGGTTCGTTCCAAAGTTATAGAGTTTTAAACATTTACTGCTTTCTCTTCAGAAAAGGCCATTTCCTTTTGCTTCCTCACTACCGAAGGTTGGCAAGCATTTTATTATTATTTTTTTTATTGATTAATCGAAAATTTTATAATAACTACAGTAATTGAAATTTAAAGAAGTTATATGATTCTCCTTATAGGTCAATACTATTATACGTTCTTTATATTAATTTTTTATTTTATTCACAATATTACTCAATTCTTCTTCGGTGCATACTATTTATTTTCAATATAATTTATTATTAGCCATATTTACACCAATTTAAAAAATTTGTTGTCACTTAATGACTACTCATCAAAATGACGACGTTTCGGCTCGTCGAGCCATTTTCAAGTCTAAAAAAATTTTTTCATTTACAATCATATATTAACTTTAACATATTTCAAATTATAAAGATACTTATTATGTACCTAAAATACCCATCATGTACCTGTCATTTTCACTTATGCGAATTGCAAGCGTCTACTCATAATAAAATTCCTTATTATTGTCATGTTCACCTTTAATTATTTAACAACATTATTATTACTCAATTCTTTACTATTAAATGATTCAAAATAAGTTAAATTTACCTTGTTTCTGAGTCACCCACATGTCATCCATCATCATTTCTATTCAGTGACTGGTTATTCTTATAGGAGTAGGGGAAGACTATTTATTATGAACATATATAATGCTGTTACTCAATATTACATGTGGATCTATTTTAAGTAATATTAGCTGATTTATTTCAAATTTTGATTTTTTCAATAGAACTAGCATAAAAAGTATTCATATTATCCACGTCTGTATGATTATTTACTGAGTTTTTTAAGTTTTTAGTTATGTATATTGATTCTTTAATTCTACGTTTATTCGTATTTCTTTCATTATGTAGGATTTTGGCATTTTTGAAATCAAACTCATGTTTAGTTTGCATATTATGTTGTGAGAGTCCAGTAGCTAATTTAATTTTTGTGTTTTTTGAATTACAATTTTGTTTATGCTGTTTAAGCCTTTTTTCAAACCATTGGGATGTTTGTCCAAAATATGCTTTGTTGTCGCAATTCTTACAATTTATTTTATAAATAATATTCGTTAATTTATCGATAGGTACTTTATCTTTAGTTTTCGAATAAATTGTATCTAATTTATTAATTGGTTTGCTTGCAAATTTAATTTCATTTACATCGTATTGTTTAAATGTTCTTTCAATTTTATCAGTTAAGTTTCTAATATATGAGACGCTAAAATATTTTTTAGGTTGTTGTTTGTTCCCATTACATTTTTCAATTTGTGTCTTAATGTCATGTATATCGTTCATGGAAGGTTTTTGTTTTACTGCATTTTCAGTTTTAAAATAATTTGTTATTAAATTCGGTTCTTTATTAATTTTAATATTTTGCTTCACTTTCTCACTCCTATCATTGCTAATATCAATAATCTGTTTGTTACTATTGTCATTTATAATTAACTTTTTATTTTCATACCATAATTTATTAATTAATCGAATGGGGTACCAATTTTCTAATAGAATTTGATATATTTGTGCTTTGATTTCTTTTATATGGTTTTGATCTGTTATTAATTTTGCCTTATTTATTAAATTTTTAGCTGTGTTAATTATTATATGTTTCTTGTGGTTACTGTGCCAGTTTAGGATTCTATCACTAGTTATTGTTTTTTTGCACCATGCCGTGCTAAGATCGCCGCTTTCATTTCTGTGAATATACATATCAAGATATCTTATTTTGTTGTTATTCTCCATTTCCATTGTGAATTTTAGTTTATCTGATATATAATTTAGTTTATCCAGAAAATTAACAGATTCATTTTTATTTATTATTGCAAGTATATCGTCAACGTATTTTATAATAAGCTTCGGTTTTTTTCCCCATTTAATTATAGCATTATCTATTAGATTGTTCAGATATATGCCCGAAAGATTGATTGACATACATCCGCCCATCGGTAGACCATTTTTCATTTTGTAATAATTATTATTATAGGAGAAATAGCCATTTTCGCAAATTAATTTGATTCCTTCCATAAAAACGTTTTTATCTTTTATTTCTGTGTACGGTTCTATTTCATCCCACCATTTTTCCAGTATTCTATATATTTCATTTAGTGGAACATTCGTAAAAAGGGATTCCGCGTCATAGCTTACTAGATTTTCGTTTTCCTCTATCCTATTTATACTATTAATTTTTTCTTTTACTTGCATTGCATTCTTCACATCGTATATATTATTATTGTT
Source organism: Nezara viridula (assembly GCA_928085145.1). Classification (NCBI taxonomy): domain Eukaryota; kingdom Metazoa; phylum Arthropoda; class Insecta; order Hemiptera; family Pentatomidae; genus Nezara; species Nezara viridula. The sequence continues at coordinate 21,031,387 of OV725077.1, forward strand.
TAAGTTGTTTAAGGCTGAGTTTAGGAATTTAGCCAATTTTTCAGTAATGCCATTTATATTATTTACAATTGGTCTAAGAGGTCTGTCATTTTTATGTAATTTGCTCAGACCATGTATTCGAGGTATAGTATAATGTCTAGTTATGAGTTTTTCTTTATCCTTTTCATTTATAAATTTCATTTTCATTAATTTATTTATATATGTCAAGGTTTTATCCTGGATTTCATTAGAAGGATCTTTCCTAAGGCATCTATATATTAGGCGTTCATCCAGTAGGTTGTGCATTTTTTTATCATACTCAGTCTTAGTAATATAAGTTTTATAAGTTATTTTAGTTTTATAAGTTCAACTCATACTGTTTCTGATGATTATGAATGACGGCGTATTCACTCAGATGATTATGAATGTTCAATTTGAATCATGAGAAAAAAAAATCATTAGAATTAGTTTAAATTGAAGCCATTTTAAAGACAAATTTGTTTCCCAACTTTTTAAAAATGACAGATGTCCTTTGCAGCTAATCTACTCATATGTGCTTTCTATTTTCTTTCTTTTTCATTTTGCCAGGCGAAGCCACAGCAGCGCGTGGCTGGGTAAAGCTATTAATAAATAATATGTAAAAGATCTGTAATAAAATTATTTCATCCTAAAATTATTCAATAATAAAAATTAACAAAAATGAGAATACCGTTCCAAGTGACAACAATTTTTTTCCATTAAAATTATTTAGAAATTGGAAATTATCAATTACATTAGGTCCTTAACTTTGTGCCCGCGGGCATCATGTTTTCCGCGGCTCAATTTTGTTTGTTTTCTTATATTACTTATTACGTATTTTATATTAAAGAATTACGTATGTAGAGTAGATACTTAATCATTTCATCCTTCCCTTACAAAACTCGACTTACGGAATCGTTTGTAGCTAAATCACGATTTGCCAATCAATAGATTACTGTCTTCACAGAAGTCTGCTACTTTATAGTTACTATCATTCGTGAAAATTTCTCCATATGGTCCTATAATTCCATTTGACCCGTCTCTTTCTGTCCTTGTATTAAGATCTGTTATCACTATGCTTCTATTTTGGCTTTTTGCTTGGTCAACTGCTCTTTGGAGGTCACTGTAGATCTGATCCTTATCAAACACCGATGAGGAACTGAGACCTGAATTTTCGAATAAAAAGTGAAAAACTCAAACAAATGACTATCAATCTATAAATGTGTCCTTAAGTGAAAAAAAGGTTGAATACTCCTATTTTTGGAACTAGTGCTAGTTTGGGGATAGTTATTAATCAAATTATCTGACAATCAAAATATATTTATTGGATTCACCATCTTTTCGTATAAACTTTCCGTAACAAATAATAAAAATATGGTGCGCGCAACACACGACTTTCACTTACCGCTCTACTTTGAATAAAAATTATTTTCTGGCAATGTTGGACTATTATAAAGTTTTTGTAGCATATTTTGAACAGACCTAAAGCTTAAAGCTTACAAATAACAATTACAATTACAAAAAGTCTATTTATTATATCGACGGTAGGCAAATCTAGTTCCTCGTGATATAACACTTATAATATAATCTAATCTAGTGATCGTTATAATATAATCTAGTGATCGTAATATAACACTTCAATATATTTAAATAACTATTTAAAAACTTGAAAGAAAGATGATCGTGTATTCAATAAATATGTTTTTATGTGAAAATATTTTATTCTATATTACACTTTTTATTTATTCATATTTTTGTCTTCTATACAAACCTTCTCATTCTTGACGACCGAAGAATATCATTGTTTATTTTTGAGAAGATACCAGATTCGTGTAAGTAAGTTAGCCCAGATGTTAGCAGATTTGAATAAGAAGACAGTCGTCTGGTCAGAATACTGAAAGAAGAAACGTTTATTTTAAATTTAGCGAGTTTATGATATCGTTTCAGATATTGTATAAACGTTGATTATTCTGTATAATTATTACTGACTTATTATTAATTCAGAAGTAAACTGTCATTGGTTACATTTTTTAAGTTTTACATGAGAGCAATAACAACAACAACAAGTGCTTAGATCTGAATTGCTTGTTTTGGATAATGGTCGATTTTTACATTTGAATTGTTGGTTTATTATAAAAAGTCACTAATTTTTTATGGATCACAATTTTCTAGAACACTTTGTGAATTTCAACCTTATTTGTCAAAAAAAAAAAAAAAAAGTTATCGCTACCAAAATTACTCAAATTCTTTTATAAATCAGACATAGTTACAATAAGTGCACAATGTTATGATTTTACAAGGGAAAAATTCATCAATCTCTATTAAAGTTATGAAATATCAATCAATGACTTTTTACAGTAAACAGAGGATATTTTATCACCTATTGAACTTATTTAAGATACTTACACTTAGGAAATATAATGACAATTATTAAAATACTATAGTAAAATAGCTATTAGCAGAATTTAACTTATGACACTTAAATTCTGAGCTACATAATTAATTTATAAACAAATGTGAAATAATAAGACGCCAGGTACTGACGAATCATCTGCAAATCCTTGATAAGCTAATTACAATAGTAAGACTTACCATAAGATAGGTAACAGGGATGCAGATGGACAAGCAAGATCTGAGGAGTTCGTCTCTGGAAATGGACTCCAGTAAGATGAAGCATAGATCTGACATTTCTTTATTTTACTTCTCAAAAAGGCTATCAAAAGGCCATTAAGACTTTTCAGAAATTCTTTTAGAATAATGAAGAAAGTTTCTTTTAGAAGAAAGTTGTTAGAATAATGACAATAGTAAGAACTAAGAGATAAATAATAATAACCGGTACAAAGTGTGGAATGATGAAGTAAACATAATAAAAAAAAAGTGACATAAGTATTAAAATGGGAATCTTAGAATAAAATGTAAAACAGAAAAAAGAAATATGAAGTTATATATATCAATGGAAATAAATAGCAAAATTAAGATATTGCGAATAGAATAGTTAGATAGAAAATTGAGATACTGTAAAGTCTGTATATCTTGATAGACTTCTTATAATATTATTCTTGATAGAATTCTTGAAATATTTCTTCTCTTCATTATTAGTCAACCATTTACCCACAATAATATAAATTAAATATTTGAAAAATTTTCCATTATTACTCAGAAAAGTTGGCTATCTCAAAAACTGGTAAGTAGAACTTTATGATCTTCAAGAGGAAGTTTCTGCACAAAATCGTTGCAGATGTGGAAAGGCAAGTGGAATAAACCAGGCGCTCAAAGATTTATTTAAGAAATCTATGAATTTTATAGATTGAGTTGTGAACGATCCACCAAAGAAAATTATGGCAGAGGCATTCCATTGAGGCGGATCAAGACGCAGGGACGGTTTGGCTGGTGATGAACCAGCTAGGAACAGGGATATGATCGGAACACTTGATGGAGGTTGTTGCAGGAGGTAGTGACTCTATATCGAGTTGTAGTGACAACTTACTAATAACACTGAGGTAGTGATGAGCGAAATTAAACATTAAACTTCAATATTCTCGAGTCTAGTGATGTCCGTTCATATCCGGTCTGGGCGAATTTAAATTTACTTCACCCACAAAATGGATCTCCATTTTTCCATATGATTAGTATAGGTTTGGTTGTAGAAGGTTCCACTTGCCTTTCCACATCTGGGATGTCACAGGCTGTTTTCTTGTGTTTTCTCCCAAGGTCTGATGGAGGTTCAAAGATGAAATCATGGAAAAAATAAGAAACCATCACGCATCCAAGGACATCGACAGAGTGTTAAACTCTAAATCAAACCCAAGATATAGAAAAATCTGCTCCTTTAATGTTACCAAACCAGAGGATTATCTTCAGTTCAGGACTCTGAATTTAAACAAATTAAGAGCCGTTAGTCGTCTCAGAGTAGCAAGTAAAGATTTGATGAAAATATACTTAAAAGATGCTACTTTAACTATTAAATCCAGTGAGGTATGTGGTGCATGCAACTGCCTTGTAACTGACTCGGTAACTCATTTTCTGATCCAATGTATCAAGTTCAACGAGTCAAGAAATAAGTACTTGAAGACATTTATCACTGAATCCAGAGAAGATGCTAGTGTGGAGGAGATACTGAAAATAGACACTATGAAAAAAATAAACCAACTTTATTATTTCATACAGGGCTGTTCATTGAACTGTTAAGTGGTATAGTTAATCATATAACATACATATATTAATGCTTATTTATTTATATTATCATTATATATATTTATATATATATCGTTTACTAATCTGTTATTATATTAGTCATACTTAATGCTGTGGACATTATTAATGTTATGTTTGAATGCAGTAGTAGACTCAAGATCTAACATTGTTAATTATACCATTATATTTATTTGTACAGGAATTTCCGTAGACAAATAAAATAAACTATATTCATTCATGGTTGTAGGAAAATCCTCCTCCTATGCCAGAAATGACGAGTTAAGGAGTAATAGAAAAAAAAACTTAATAATAATCACAATAATAAAGACATATGGCCGGATTTTTTCAATTAAGTATATCCATGTGGACCGGGTATGCCCTAGGAGGATTCCCATCCCCAAAATCGATATACTACGATAAATAATTATCTACAATAGCCAGGCTCAAATCCATGTCTAAGGGGTCCAGTGCTCACCACGTTAATGACTTTTTTGCGTTATTTAATTTTAAATACAATAATTTTACAGTTTAGGTGAAAAACTTTAAGCTTCGGCTTGAAATTTATTTAGAAGATCTCGACAATTTTTAAGCTAAAGAGTTATTCAATGAGATTTAAATTGAAAAGATGAAAAATGTTGGCCATTTATGTCCAAATGCGATGAGTTAAAAAGCAAACAAAAATCCACTAACCTGATTAGGTTTTGAGCCAAGCACCTGCTAGATGGAACCAGGTTGGATATGAACTCCGGTTCGTAAAGTTCAGGGTCGTCAATGAAGTATATCTTCTCGAAATCGAAGGCATACACGCACGTCTTCCCCACGACTACCTCCTCTCTAGTTACCTGTGTCTTGAACCACTCCCATTCGGTATCACCCTGCAAAATGTCTTACTTCAATTTATGGTACTGTTTTTATTCAAAGTTTTAAATTTTCTATTCATTAATTTTTATTTTTGAGATGTGTCTCATATTCGGACAGTTACATACTGATGGAACGATATTCTGAATTACCTTAACCTTTTTCTATCTGTGGTATTTGAAGGTGCGTTGTAATGATTGAGAAATGATATATCTTCCTGCCCACTTAAGGTCTTGTTAAGGTGTTTGGAGTAGAGGGTCCTCCGCTCGTTTAATGATAAATATATAAAAATAAATAAAAAATTTAACATAAAAATAGGGAGGGGGTAGGGATATTGATATGGATAAGGGATGGGGAGGGGAGGACGGACCGTGAGGCGGGTTAAATGATTATGTTGATGGGGCTAAATGATTAAACCCTTATGGCCTTGCCATCTGGCACGGAGGAGGGCTGAGGTGATGGATCAGAATAATGGGTTAAAGGATTCGGGGAGGTTGTCGAAGAACTTGATATGTCTTCTTGAAATATGTTGTTGCACAAAGTCGAGTTGTAGTTCGCTATGGATGTGTTTCATGTTTCGTCTTTCTAATGTGGTTCCTTTTCAGATCTTCATGAGTATGCTGTTCTGGTATTGTTGTAGCTTCTTCAGGGCTGTCGGATATAGGTAGTGTAGGAGGGGAGCACCATGGAGAAGTGAAGGTCTAAGTATGGTTTTGTATATAACTAATTTGAGTCTGAGTAACACCCCTAGTGAATAGAATAGACGACGGAGTTGATTTGAGGTGGATTTCACTGTTTGTATTCTGTGAATGATAAATGTGATTCGAGTTTCATTCCTAGGCATAGTTGTCTTTTTACTTTCCTACCTATACTAGGTAAGGAAAGTATTGCAATCGGGTCAAATTTCCGACATGCGGTTTTTGACGGCTCTATACGTTTCAGAGCCCCTGAGTCCGAAAAACATATTTTTAGCCACTGGTCTGTCTGACTGTCTGTCTGTCTGTCTGTGCCAAGATTTTCTCGGGAACTACTGAACCGGTTTTGTTAATTTTTTTTTTATTTTGTAGGGTTTTGACTACTGATGCATGTGACATAAATTCGGTGCTCCATGTGCAATAGCTTGCGCGCAATAAATGAAAAACATGTTTTTCTATAGACTGTAGCGCAAAAACGGCTCTAACGATTTTGATGAAACTTTCCTATAATTTTCTAATCATTGTTCTTTTAATTTTCGTATATAGACTAAATTCTCGGAAAAATTTAGGAAAAAAGTTATAAAGAAAAGAAAAATGTTATGGGGCCTAACTCCATAAGTATATATTATACGTTAAAATTGATAATAAAACTTTTGAAAGGAAATTAAATTACCAACAAAACAAAAAAAAATATCATCGGAATCGAACTAGGATTTGCTATGATACAGCGTATTCTAAAATACGCCGTTAAGCCTGTGGTTTGAAAGGTAATGACATTCCATACAAAGCCATATAAAAATCGTTCATTTTGGACAACTATTAACGAAGTAAAAGCTATTCAATTTCCAATGTAAGATTATTGTTTTATATCCTGGTGTCAGAAAGGGGTGAATGAGGAAATAAAGATGTCTAAGTGAAAATAAGAAAATCTGTTGCCCGCATCACACAATCATCACTATTTACTCTACTTTTAACAGAAATTATTGTTTTACAATACTAAGCTATGGCAAAAAGTTTTTGATCAGCAATATTAGGAAGTATTTTTACATTGATCTATCTTAAGCCAGTTTACATTCCTTTAGTTTATCAAATAAATCGTACTCAAATCTCATGTTTGATCGATTTTCAGGAAAATGTATCTAGTTCAATTCTTTTTGTTTCTTCATGAACATATGTAAAGATATAAAAACTTTTCTGAAATAGGTTGGAAAGTCGTGTGAGTGGACACACCAGGTATTTGTTTTTATGGTTTGTCCGTTTAGTTCAGGGTGTTTTCTTGTATGAGAATGTGATGGCGTCGGTTTTTAGGGCATTGATGTGAATGTTTTTGTCTTTAAGTTGGGCTGATTTTTGTGCTCGGCCATTTAGCTGCCATGCTTGCTGTATAAATAGCAATATCATCAGCATAAGCGGCTATTTGAACTTTATCAATTTTGGTCCCAACTATTTGGGCAGTGTAAATATTGAATAGGATAGGCGTCAGAACTGAGCCCTGGGGGACGCCAAAAGTTTGGATATAATGCGTTTTTTATATTTAGTCTCAAATTTTTCAAAAAATAAAAGATAATTTTCAGTAGGTCTCAGTTCTTAGTAGCTAAACTCTGGGGGGTGATTCTATACAAAATTTCTATGTGTGATATAGAGCACACGAAAGAAGTGAAAACAGCAACAAGGCGAGATTAATAATATGAAATATAAATTATAAATAATAGCTCATTATAAAGAGAATGAAATGCTGAACATTTCCCTCGCTTACAGTATTCAAGTCTGATTTTTAGCTTCTGAGATATTCGAATCCATATATATTTCACTCTAGGTGTTACATTTATGGAAAACGTAAATGCTTCGTTCTACTCTACCAGTAAAAATCCGATATCCTCTCACAGTTGAGGGTCCAATTCACGGTTTCGCTTAGTCGCCTTCACCTAGGTCACTACCCGTTTCACAGAAATAAAGATAGAAAGATACATAGAAATTTTTATTTGTTTTTGGGGGGTTCCCCATACAAATAGAGCGTAGCTTACAATAAATAGTTAATAATATGGTTTTACAATTTACATACATATCATTTAAATATCAATAAACTTTACAATATTGTACGTTTATAATGGGTTTTACAAAGCATGAAAAACATAAAACAATTACTGCATAATGAACCTGTGAAGTTAAATGAACCTGTTACTATGATAGAACAATAAAAAATAAAAATATTTATATATACAAATAAAATATTACTTTTAACATAAACTAAAAACAAACACTTAATAGAACATGGGCTATGATCAACAATTTTGTGAATGTACTTTGTGTACTCCCATCATATAATAGTAAAATTTGTTTACTTTATCTATACAGTTGATATTCAATATAGTTTCGATGTTGTGGTTATCAGAAGATTCTGAGATGAAGTTATGGAGGAATTTTTGTCTATATTCATTGTATGCTGGGCAGTGAAGGAGAATGTGATGTAGACTATTGTAGATAAATTGACTGCTTAATATACAAATTTCTTGAGACTCAATCGATAAAGTTGTGGTTTTTGCATAGATTCTGACTTGTTCTGGATTTGCAACTCTTAATTGACTAACACATTTCAATTTCTTTATATGAACTTTAAATATAAGGTATGCTTCGGGATCGGGAGCATTGTAACTGCATAGCATTCTGTATAAAGGGTAATTAGTCGAGTTTTAAGTTCTTTGTATGTCGGCTGAGAAATAATGTTTGTGTGGTGAACAGAAAGCTCTTCTGCAAAGGCATTAAGCTCGGCTATTGCTCTAAATTGAGACACCTAATTGAAGTCTATGTCAGGCTTATCCTTATCTAAAGATTTAAGTCTGTTAAAACAAAGTTTTGGGAGTCGCTCTTCTGGCATGAACTCGAGCTTGGTCCATAGATTTATCATCTTTTTTATTACTTTCATGTCTTAATGGTTCTCTTCCTGTTTCGAGGCGGACTATGTAGTTTGGAGTATTTCTGGGCCAACCAAACAGTTGCTTTAAAAATTTAAGTTGGACCGTTTCGATTGCCTCAAGATAATTGGGGCTCCATATTTCAGAAGCATAAAGCAATGTTGATGAGACCATGGAGTCAAATAACGATTTTTTACTTTCCCAGGAGTCACTTTTCCCTTTTTCGTTTCACAGAAATAATACATGACTAAAATTGTTCATTCAATTAGCTCTACTATCACATCACATTCATTGTCAGTCAAGGAAGTAAAAATTTGTTTCACATATAGATTTCCAATTTTCAATCAATATTTTACTTAGTTTTTAAACCTTAAATTAAATTAATTAATAAGTAATTGTTAATATTCAAATAATTTATAATAGACATAAACAGAACCTAAAAGAATTATTATTTTTTTTAAATTGTCTGATTGCAATTTACTAGGTATTTGAAAGCGCGGATGGAATATTAATTAAGTTTGTATGTACCATTGAAAATTCGAATAAATGAAAAGAAATGATTGACGGTGTGAATTCGTTTAATCTAAAGCTTGCAATTTATTTAAAGTTTATTGAAATTAACTTGGAATCAACTGGGAACAATTAAGTTTATATACAAGGTTCATTCTATTGAAGTTATTTCGATTGTTATGAAAAGACCGAAGCAACAGAACACTTTTTTTTTATATCCGCTCTGTCTCACCCCACTGCATTGCTCCCCCTCCCCATTCTTCTTTCGTTTGTTGCTCCTCTCTCTACCATTCTCAGTATACTACCAACTGTTAAACTATAACGAATTAATCATTAATAAAAACCTAGAATATTTGGAACTTAAGGATTTGAATTGGCATTGATTATTTATATTAACTTGAATTACTGATTTACTGTTTCGATATAAGCCTCCCCTAAATATAAACAAGGTTGATCCGTAAAAAAACAGCAGAATAAAAAGTTGTTATGACTATTGCGAAACCTTGACTTCCATAAGCCCCCATAAAAAAAATCAAAACAACTCCCTCTCACCCAATTTTATGAAATTATTTAATATGAAATTAAACCTTCCCCCCATAGTACGAAATCCATCTCAAAAAAATATTTTCAAATTTTAACTACACATCCATCAACGACGGGCACATCAGCTAATATTATTATAAGAACAATTATACGAATTCATAATAAACTTTAAAATAAGGGAATCTATGGTTATAGTATTCCTATAAATAGAAGTATCATTATTATTATTTCCATCAATTGAAAAATTTGGCATTATGTAATTGATACTTTAGTTGTTTAAAACTGTTTAAATTACATATTTGTCAGGAAAATAAAATTTATTAATATAAAATACATTAAAACCAATACAATCATTTATGTATTCTGGCATAGCCATGTACTACATACCCTTAGGTCAAAGTAAGCCTCGGCATTGTCCGCTGGCACGTACCCGAAGCCAGATGTCCACTTGTAGCCATGGCGCACCATCTCTTCCAAGGAATCGACAGGATTCGGCAGTAAAGGAGTCGTTAGCCGTGCCACGAGGAAGGAAGAAAAAATGCTAGAAGCGATCACCACCAACAGCCCCCAACTAAGCTGCAGAACTCTAGAACCGAATCTAGAAAATCATTATTATATTTCTAGTTATATCTATTCTATTACAGTAATTGGAAAGAAGACGACGATTTCATAAATGATGATGAAATGGAAGTGTTTGTATCAAGACACAAATTAATTAAAGCAGCGAGCATAGGTGAATTAACACCAAAGATGAGGTGATATTAGGAGAACCTGAAAGTAAGGTCGTTTCTGAGGGTGTCACTATTTGATTGTCATTTAGGAGCACAATGTGTATGTCTATGTCGTGGCAGAGACATTCTAAGTTTACAGTGACTTTGTGACTTCTTTAGTTGGAACTGATTAAATTAAAATTTTTGTTTGCATTTTTTAGTGAAATAACCAGCCTAATAACGGAAGAGATACATATACGGCATTGCATGTTTTTTTTTTTAGTGAAACAAGAGTAGTAACGCAACAGTTGCTACTAAAAACATTTGTGATGTTTATCCAAATGCAATAGAAATTCGTTAATGCCAAAGGTGTTTTTTTCAAGTTTAAATGGGGTAATTTTGATCATTCCGACTCGCGTCCACCACAACTACGTTAGACAATGACGTGGTAAGAAAGTCGAAGCGAATAACCTTAAGCAATTAACCGTGTTCAACCATCCAAGGACATTTGCAGCAGATTGAGGAACCCCCTCATGCAACTTTGGCGAAGTATTTTTTGATCCCTTGAGATGACAATAGGTCTTGTATGATTATCCAAAACGCAAAAGACAGTGACTCTAAAAAAAATCCCCATGAAGTGTTGCTAAGCCAAGTTTACTTCCTCAAAGGCATTTTTATGTGTTTCGTGGTCTGGTAGTGTGTTTTGTCATTTTGAAGTGCTGACACATAGAAAAACTGTGAATGGAGAACTTTATTGTGAACAATTGGATTGTGTACACCAATCTTTAATTGAAAAGTGACCAGCGATTGTCAACAGAAAAAGCATTATTCTGTAACACGAAAATGCAAGATCCCACTGCGTAAGGCGAACCCTAGAAAAAATTAATAAATTGGGATGGGAGGTACTGCCTCATCCTCCATACTCGCCCGATGTTGCACCATAGGATTTACATTTGTTCAGATATTTTCAACACTACATTCTTGGGTATTGATTAGATAATCCTTACCTCTATCAGATTATTTTCTTTACATATCAGTATAATAATCCCAATTAACATGGAGTGGGGTGGTAAAGAAAAACGAATAGCTGTGATCGCCTTACACAAAGTTGGAAGTGTAGGTCAGAGATTTTCAACACTTTAAAACCTTTGGGTATCAGCCGTATGTTCGTGTACCGCACCATAAATAGATATAATAAAACCCTATCTCTATATGACAGACCTCGACCGGGCCATCCCCGCACTGTGAGAACGGTAAATGCAGTGAGAGCAGTGGCTGCTCGAATCAGAAGAAATCCCATTCGAAAACAACAAATCATGTCACGGGAAATGGGAATCTCTGTCAGGTCAATGTCTCGCATACTAAAAAGTGACCTTAGGATGTGTACATTTCGAAGAATGACAGGAGATAGGTTAACCACTTCCTTAAAAAAATTAGAGTGGATAGATGCTCCTTTGCCGTTACACCAATGGTCTTTGTCGAAATTTTTTTAGCGCTAAGATTTTAAATTGCCAAAATGATTGTGTGAAAGCACACAGATCTAAAAAAGCCCAGGAAGTCATTGGAAGAGTGGAAAGAGGTCCTCGTCCTTCCTTAGTAATGGTTTAGTGGGAAGATTGCTTTGGTGGCACCACTAGATTATCGACTTTGGTCCGAACTGGAGAGGATGGCATGCCACAGAGCACACCCTAACTTGGAAAGTCTCAAACAATCTCTGGTCCGAGCAGTTCAGCGCTTTCCTCGTGCTGCTATAGATTACTGGACACGGAGATTAAATTCTTCTGTAAAGGCAAAAGGGAGACATTTTGAGTAATTTCTTTTTTGTTAATCTCTATTCAAAAAAATATGTTTTCTATTACTATATGTCCCTGAAACAATTTTTATGACAGGACTAGTTATAGGGGATTTAAAATATAATTATTTACTTTCGACTTCGTTGAATTTTCCATAGCTATGAATTACAAATTTTTTCCCATATTTTTCCCGATTACTTCCGTTATATTTCTTTTCTAACGTTATATTTAACTTAAAAGTAGTGATCGGAAAACGAAAACCTCGTAATAATCTTCCCCAGGCTTTTACAAAATTAGGTTTAAAATATTTAGCCCTGGTGAATGGATTCTATTATTGTATCATTAAAATTACAATTTTTTATCTTAAAAAATATTTATATTTCTTACAAATTTCTGCAAAGTTTTAAGTAAAATATTTTATTTTCATTTTCACAGTTCTGAATTGTTATTATAAAACAGGTATTTATTGATTTTAACATATACTATATAATACTATTTCTAAAATATAAATTTCAAAAACTATTTAATTATTCTACTACACAAATATGACTGTATTATAACTACAAAACACTTCAAATTAACAATACCTTGTAAAGATGCCGTTGTACTGCCCTTGGAAGCAAATAGTGAACGCTTTGTAGAAACATGATCCAACTTTAATGTTCCATATGCCTGCGTCATCTAAGAAAATATAGGCAGGATTTGTAACGTTTTTTTTTAAAACGTTGGTTACTACATGTTAGTAGCAGTGATCTAGGATAATGAATACAAAATGTGTAACAAAGTCATCAATGTTATAGTAAAACTTTTTATTGAGTACTTAATAGTTGGTGGCGGTCATAAATATTCTAAAATAGTGGAAAGACTATTTTAAGCAAATGTTTCGACCTGACTCTGTAGGTCTTATTCAGGGCTAAAACGGACAAGATCCAAAGGATATACAAAATTGTGGAAGTTACATAATATTTAGATAAAAAATATAAACAAGGTGAATAAACTTATTAAAATTATAAACAATAAGTACATTAAAATACTAAGAACAATAAACTTTAAAAACAGAGTAAAATAAGTAACAATATCCTAAACTAAAATAATAGTACGGTACTAAACATTGGTCCATTACTTCGGCTTGACAAAATACAAAGAGATTCTTGTCATTTGAATGTTAATTTCAATTGCTATTGCAATCATATTTGAACAATACAGTAAACAAAGTAACACTAATACATTTTATATGGTTTACATGTATACAAAGACAAACAAATGAAATAAAATCAAGTGGAACTTGTCGATTAATTGTTAATGGAGAGTTATAATTACAGAATCCAATAAATATTGCATAGGTACGGAAGTTTCCAGAAGGAGGTAGCATGAATGACGAAGGATTTGCTGAAGGATGTAGTTTTATGAGAAGGGATATATACACCTGTAGGTTAGGGGTGGTTAGGGGTGGTTGAGTAGGTTGTAGGTTGAGACCTGTAGGTTGAGATCTGGTATTAAGAGAGTGGGTAGAGGAACGTAGAGTGAGGAGTTCCATGATGTAGGGAAGGTTTTTGGTTCTTAGGACCTGGAAAAGGAAAACACTATGAAGGAATTGTCGTCGGAGGTAGGATATAGCCACTTCAACTCGGTTGTCGAAGTGTGTCATCTCCCCAGTAACCTTTATTCACTAGTAGGCAGTTACCTCAGTCAAAGAACCGTCAGGATCAGGGGTAACTACTACGACGTCGAGAGGAGGATAGAGAGGGGCTGTCCGCAGGGCTCAGTCCTAGGTCAAGCCCTGTGGAAGCTCGTCTTCGACCAGTTGCTGGGGGAACTGGAAAACAGGGGTTTCCTTGCCACGGCCTACGTCGACGACCTGGCGGTAATCGTGGCTGAGAACAGAGCCAGACTAAAGACGGAAGCGGAGAGGTGCTCTAGTCTAGTTTCAGAGTGGTGCGTCAAGCGGAAACTAACCATGGCCGCTGCAAAAACGCAAGCTATACTCGTAAGAGGCTCCACGGACAGGGCCCACCCTATCAATCTGGACATCCAAGGTGCAAGGGTCAGGGTAGGTGAGGAGGCGACATACCTAGGGGTACGAATCAGAAGAAACTTCGACGTCACTCCTCACCTAGACTACCTAAGGGGTAGGGTGACCCTGACGATGAATGGCCTACGAAGAATCGGAGGTGCCTTCTGGGGCCTCAGGTACCCAGCAACCATGACAATATACAAAGGAGTCATCCTGGGTATCCTGAGGTACTCATCCCCCGCGTGGAGCCGAAACTTGAAGCAACACCACAAACGACGACTGGCCACCATACAACGCCTGGCCCTGCTGGGAGTCACGAGAGCTTATAGAACGGTGTCCCACGAGGCGGTGCAGGTGCTGGCCGGAGCGATGCCCCTGGATCTTATTCTCAACGAGGACGCCTTGAAGTTCGAGATTAAGAGGCAGGGACTGGATACGCTACCGGAGGGACTACGAAGAAGAATCTGCGAGAACCCTAACCAATGGAAGAAGATAGTCAGGGAGGAATCCATCCAGGAGTGGAACAGACGGTGGGTGACAAGCGAGAAAGGATCCACCCTCAGAAAGTTCTTCCCAACCGTCCAAGACAGACTTAAGGCCACTTGGGTTCGTCCTGATTACTGGGTCTCGCAGATTCTCACAGGACATGGTGGGTTCCGGGGAAAGCTGGCTGACCATGGAAAGGATATCGACCCCCGGTGCCCTCCCTGATGAGTCCCCGAGACGGCAGAACACATCCTGGTATCCTGCACCGCAATGGAGGGACGCCGTGCCAAACTCTTGAAGGAAACAGGGCTGTATAGCCTAACAGAACAGGATTTTCCCCGCCTAGTGGAGGAAGAAAATTACTCGCTCTTTAGGGAGTTTGTATACGGGTGGAGAGACACAATCGGCCCTGCACATTTCTCCCTGGGAGCGGCAAGAAGACCACCAGAGGAGAACGAAGAAGACAGGACCGGACGGATGCGGTGAGGACAAGGTGCGGCCCCATCATAAAAGTGCACAACCGTGTACCGGGCCGCACCACAGTATACCCAATCTAATTTTATGTTAAATAAATGAAAATTCCCTATTGTTAAAGATAAATAAATGTTGATTATTGGCCACAGTGGTTATACGAGAACCCAAACGTATTGACCCACTGCTGCCAAAAGCCCGTACGGCGAAAAAAAAAAAAAAAAAATAGGTTGTCGAAGTGTTTAAAGCAGAGAGGCAATATATGCAAATTATCAGAAGGCCTCGACAGTGCGTGTTCGTTACTAGAGGAGTAAGATGACAAGATGACTGGTTGGATTGAGGAAGATGAATAGATGGATAGCTTCGAGTGACAGGCGGATCAGCACCCAATCACTCTCGGCTTGCGGTGTAAGGGATCAGCCTTAACACTCCGGTAGGATGGTAACCACAACCGGAGGGATCAAACTGCGGACTTGTGGGAGGATGAGTTACTGCCGGAGAGATCAATCTCCAGATACAGTATATAGGACTGCAAGCCGACGGATCAGCGTCAAACTTGCATGGAGTTAGTGGAAAAGGCATCAGGTAGATGTTAAATTAGAACAGCAGACTATCGTGAACCAGAAGAGTATATGGGACATATACTGATCAATCTACACCCTGAAGGGGTGGAGCTCCTTAGAACTGACAACTTGAGGTTTGACTGGGGTATTCATTCCGCCAAGACCAAACCGGCTACCAAGAGCCGTTACTATAACAGTTATTTTGAGCTTTGGTCAGTATATGTTATCACCATTGAACTTTATTGATAAAAAAATATTTACAATGAATATGCATATTTCAGTTTACAATTTAAGTATTTTATAATACAAAAATAAGAAATCAAAAAGCTGGGGAAAGTATACTTGAAAGAGCTTTTCAAATGAATAAGCGCAGTTCGTGACATAAAGATTTTCATTTATGCAATTATTTATTGGCTATATATTAAATGTTTGACAATACAAGTATCGTAACCAAAAAAAAAAAAAAAATGAATATAGACATCTTGACATACTTAAATTGATTTCGCAAAGATGAATGATGACAGCACTGGCTACTGCCGAGACGATGTGTATACACCAGAAGGTAAGGGGCAGCGTCATGAAGAAGGAGTGCCAGTATGTGACCGATGCCTGAGGCTGTGGCACCAAAATCCTCGAGCAAAGGCGGAACCTGTCACTAGGCGTTGGTCGCATCGTGCTGAACAGGTTAGGAGTGATCCTAAAAACAATAAAGCTTCATTTATTTTCTTAAATTTGCAATCAACAAATTTTATATCAAGTATTACAAAATTGTGGAAATAGAGTAAATTAGTGCATTTGTGATTCAGTGGATTATATAATAAAAATAACGGACTGTATAATAGTAAAACAAAACAAAATTAGGACTAAGCATTTGTTTTTTTTCTAACAACAAATAATAAAGAGGAAAAAAAAAAAGGTACTTATTTAATAGTGGGTAGCGTCAAAACCTCCCTTCTTATCAAATCTCATTTCACATAAACTCCCTTATCTCTCTACTCCGTTACTCCCTTTCTTATTTTTTGTTTCTTGTGTTAGCTGTGAGTTAGTGTTATTTAATTATGGATGTTGTCACATTGTGGGAATTGCCATCTTCAGAAGAGGAGGCTATAAAATATTTTCAAGGCGCCGGGATATTTGCAAAGATCAAATATTGTCATAAAGGTCATCAAATGAAGTTCGACGAGATGATTAAATGGAAATAGTTTCGTAGTTGTAACAAAACCGGGGTTAGAGGGGTCGAAGATTTCTTTTTTAACGGCTTTAAAATTCATTTATGGGTGGTCCTCTTTCTAAAGAAGACTAAAAATTTGGAAGAAGTTCCACCGATAATGGAAGATGAAGTTACTGTTGCCATTAAAAGGCTTAAATCTGAAAAAAGTCCCGGACCGGATAACATAACAAATGAAATTTTAAAAGCAGGAGGAAAAGCTCTAATTAAAGAACTGTCAGAATTATTTAACTTAATTCTCCAGGAGGGAAAAATTCCAAAGCAATGGAGAATCGCAAAGATAATCTTACTCCATAAAAAAGGCAATATGCATGACATAGAGATTTACAGACCCATCTCCCTTTGTTCAACCATGGCAAAACTTTTTACCACCATAATTAAACAACGACTCACAAAAAGAATTATGGAGTGTATAGCAGATGAACAGACAGGATTCAGAAAAGGATTCTCAACAATAGATCACATCCAGACGGTAAATCAGATGATCGAGAAATCCAAAGAATATAATTTCTCTCTCTACCTCTATTTTCTTGATTTCAAGAAGGCTTTTGACACCATTTCACATGCAAGTATAATTAAAGCACTTAGAGCAATAGGTACAGAAGAGAGATATATAAAGATTCTAACAGAACTTTATGCAGAAATGTCAGCATACATTATGACAGAAAAGAAAGGTCAAAGCTTCAGGGTTAGGAAAGGGGTTCGTCAGGGAGACCCATTATCACGTATGTTGTTTATCTTGGTGTTGGAGCTGGTGTTTTGGAATCTTGAATGGGGGAATGTTGGTATAAGGGTGAATGGTAAATGGTTGAGCAATTTACGTTTTGCCGATGACATCGTGCTCTTTGCCAAAAACATTCGACAATTAAAGGAAATGATTATACAACTTTTAAGGTTGTGTGAACAAGTCGGTTTATATCCAAACTATAACAAAACCAAAATAATGTCAAATAGGGAGCCAAAAGAAATAAAAATAAATAAATACACCTTAGAATATGTAGACGAATATGTGTATCTAGGCCAGCTGGTGTCCTTCTCGGATAGAGCAACAAAAGAAGTACAGAGAAGAATCGCAATGGGATGGAACAAGTTTTGGTCACTGAGGCACATAATGAAAGGAGATTTAGATGTGGATCTTAAAAGACAGACCTTCGATAGCTGTATCCTCCCAGTAGTGACATATGGTTCTCAAACTTGGTCGTTAACTAAGGCCCACGAGAGAAAAATCCAAGTGTAGCAGAACAGCATTGAGAGGAATATTATGAAGGTAAAGAAAAGAGACAAAATAAGATGCACTAAACTAAGGAAAGAAACAGGCCTCAAAGATACAATTTTACAGTTGAGGAAAATTAAATGGAAATGGGCTGGTCACCTCTTACGTAGCAACGATGTTAGGTGGTCGAAAATAACAACCGAGTGGACGCCATATGATCTAAAAAGGAAGAGAGGCCGACCAGTGAAGAGATGGTGCGATGTATTCAGGCTGACGATGGGACCCCTCTGGTGGAGAGACGCTAAAGACAGGGTTATATGGAAAAAGAAGTGGACAGAGCTGACGGACCCCGCTTCTCAACAGGGCTAGTCACCCAGAGAAGTGCTGACTACTACTCCCTCACGGGAAGGCCTGTGCAGGAAGAAAGACATAGAAGAAGAAGTGTATAATAGTGTATGTGTGTATGTGTGTGCGTATCCATGTAGATATGCATGCTATTTTATATTAGTAGTTATAAAAATAAAAACCATTTGTACATATGTAACTACTTATTTTGCATAATAAAGGCTATTTTATTTCATTTCATTTCATTTCATAGGTGGTCCTTAACCAAAACTATAACAAATTCATAGTGTTTCTTTTATATGTACATTTGCTGTTTAAGTGTTTTTTTATTATTTCATCTATTTTTGTCTATTTTTTGCCTATTTTTATTATTTCATTTATTTTGATATATATGTTGCAATGTCTTCGTAATGTTTTTTAATTATATATTTATAATGTTTTGATTTATTTTAATATATATGCTGTAAAATAAAAGTATTTTTTATTATTACATTTGTTTTTGTTTTTGTTCACAATTTCAATCATATCAATACAATACAATAAATATGAATACGAAGAGCTTGTCAGTGTTAAGGTTATAAACATTGGCAGATAGCAGTCGGACGCTACCCGCTATTAAATAAGTACCCAAAAAATTTAAGGTATGTACTTTTGACCACACGAAAGAAGTGAAAAAAGGCGAGATTAATTATATGAAATATAAATTATAAATTACAGTTCATTATAAAGAGGATGAAATGCTAAACATATCCCTCGCTTACAGTACGGAGGTTAGATTTTTAGTTTCTGAGATATTTTAATCCGAATCATCCATAAAACTCCATTAGGTTCCATTACCATTAGGTTTTTGACAATATTTTTATTCCTTTTTGCCTTCCTAACAGGGCGACGGTATTTAAGATACAATTTTACAGTAAGGATGAAATGCTGAACTATTCCTTCGCTTATAGTATAGAGCTCCGATTTTTAGTTTTTGAGATATTTTTATCTATATGCAAAAATACTTTTCATATATCATTTAACGCAATGGAAAAACACCATATTCAGATTTAGCGTTCCAAAAAAACATAAAAAGCCTGAAAGAAATCGACTATTTGATTTTTTACTTTCACTTATGTATATATGTAATATATAGTAAGGGTAAGTATTGCGATCGAGAAAATTTTTGAATCTGAGTTTTCAATGGAAATGCATGTTTTGAGGTACCCTAAGTCGAAATGACCAAGTCCCGAAAAATGGACTGTGTGTCTGTGTGTTTGTATGTTAGCAGTCTAGCTCAAAAATGAAAAGTCGCACGAAACTTATATTACGTATTTAAAATAGGTACAGCAACTTTTTCCTCAAAATCGGCTAACCGGAAGTGCCACTTTATATCAACGCTGAAACACATTTTCACAATTTTCTCAAAAACGGCTCTAATCTAACGATTTTGATTAAACTCGGTGTATCATTGTATAATGAAGTAATATTTAATATCAATTAGGTCTTATTCCCATTGATGTCACTTTATAGGGCTTAAATGCCCAATGTTCATATACGTCTTCCTCTAAAGTAACTTTAATATGGTTTATATTAAAAAGTTAATAATTTCACATTATTCAGAGTTACGAAAAAATGCGAAATATAACTTTTGAAAGAATTTGATAAGTTAATAAAGGAGAACAAAAAAATGCAGAAAAACCTGCGTTGCTATAGATTATAGCGCCTAAACGAATGTACGTACCGATTTCAATGAAACTTCGCTAAAGTAATTTTCTCGACACCCTTTAAATTTATCTATTTAACATACTTCAACGAAAAGAAGCTGGAAAAAAAGTTACGAGGGATGGTAAAATTAAATTCCGAATGACTCAAAAAGTATACACTTTTTTGTTGATATTGTAATGGTTTTTTAAAAGTTTATAGAATTTTCTAAAAAAAAACCGTCAAAATCGGACAATTAGGAGGAAAGATATGATTTTTTTCCCTTAAGAGGCTAACATTTGGATAAATTTAAAATATACTTTTTTAATTGTTGAGACTAAAAAAAATTTTTTTCTACAGATATTTTAAAAAGTATCTTTCCTCAGAACATCTTTCATAAGAAATAAGTACCTAAATTTATACTCTTATTCTCAGTTCTATATTTCAACACTGCAATCACCACCTCCGGAATCAACTTGCTCACTGTCTGCATAGATAACTTTTTCAACTAAAAATATCACTAAAATAACATTACTCAAAAATGTTGAAATTGAAGTTAGTTATTCTGTGGTATATAAAAGCAACGAATGTTGTGTGGTTTATAAAAGCAGATGGAGGGACTAGATTTTTATTAGCTACCGTCGATATATTAAATAGACAATTTGTAATTACAATGGTCTTAATGACTTTTTATCTGTAAGCTTTAAGCTTTAGCTCCGTTTAAAACGCACTTCAAAAAATTTTATAATAGTCCAGCATTGCCAGAAAATAATTTTTATTCAAAGTAGAGCGGTAAGTGAAAGTTGTGTATTGCGCGCACCAGATTTTTTTTTCATCCAATAACCTTCCAATTGGCCTAATTTGATGACTTTGACGCGTCAGTTTTCAAAATGCAAACCAGTACATCGTCAGTCAAGGTGATTTTTCTTTTAGGGACATATTCTTGACATCATATCAAAATTTTAGCCTTATGTTCTTCCGTTAAATGAACTGTTAAATTTTACCTCATTAATTTAAATTTTCGCATAGAAAGCAACTGCTTTCAAACGACTGACCGAAGTTGTGTGTTCAGATGAGGTTCATCTAGAATTTAAAATGGTTAGTATCTTAAAGTCCTTCCGTTAAATGAAATGGTCGGTAACTTAGTCTATTACTGTAACATAATG
The DNA here is from genome assembly GCA_928085145.1 of Nezara viridula. Classification (NCBI taxonomy): domain Eukaryota; kingdom Metazoa; phylum Arthropoda; class Insecta; order Hemiptera; family Pentatomidae; genus Nezara; species Nezara viridula. The sequence continues at coordinate 21,052,768 of OV725077.1, forward strand.
CCGAATATATCATGAGAGAATAGCCATCCATAGTTATAATAAGTTAAAAGAATTAAGCTAAGAGAATAATAAGTTAAAATTGGAAGTGCGAAAGTCCATTCATGACCTTTGTCTTGTTTGTGAGAGGTCAGCTGATAAATTACTTTGCTAAACGACAGCAGCCACCTTAATCCTACTATTGATTTCCTCAAGACACGTCATTTTGTTTGTTAACCTTTGGCTTCAGGTCACTAAGGATCAATATCGGAAGTTATGGTTCAAGGTCCAACTTTCGTTTATTTCTCTTGTATGCTAAAAGTACTAAATGTGCGAAACCTTACAAAATCAAATTAATTAGTACCCATTTTAAACTACAACGTAGACTTAACATATTCACAACGTTTTCTGCCCTATTGTAGTAGAGGCCTGATCGGTAAACCGATAAAACTACGTAATCTTATTTAATATTATTATTATTTTAAAACGTTAATTATTTTAAAATTTCAATGAAAATATTCTTGCTTAAAATAGCTGTAATTACTCCCACTTACCTTTTGTATTTATTCTCCCCTACCTCACCTTTTAGGATATAAGGAATTTTTCCCAGGGCTAGGGTAGAGAGTGGGGGATTAATGGCAGTGTTTAAAGTCTCCTGTACCGAAACTTGAACTCGAATCTTCAGTTTTAAAGATCTCTGCAATCCCACCCTCCAAAATTTTTATTTAAGTATATGAAATTGTATGAGAAAGTTGTGATCAATTTTGAATTCAAGTTTGTATCGAAAATACTCGTTTTAAGGTCTCCCGTTCCCAAATAAGATAGTCTATGCAGAGCGAGGAGGCCGAAAAACACACATCTGCAAAACACGCGTTGTCCTGCACCTTTTTTTTTTCTTCCCTGTAAGACGGGAGCCAGGAAAATAATAAATGATTACTGATGTTTTACGAGTATATTATGTTTAACATGCATGGAACGATATAATCTAACTTACTAACTACAGTAATATAATTACATTAAATAACAATAAATATAATAGAACTCTAAATATAATAAAATAATCTATCAAAAAAAAAAAATGTGCATATAAATACTAAAATAACAATAATAACACGTGCATGCTAGCTAAATAAGTTTCCATATAATGCTACTTAATAGTTGGCTCGAGAAATAAATATGGTTACTATTAACAAAACCAATAAATAATTTAACTCTCAACAAGACGTCAGCCTCCAGAAGGTATCCTATTCCTTGGCGTCCTAGCAAGATATCCCCACTGAAAAGAAACATCTATATCATTTCTCTATGACAATCGATTCATAAGGTCGATAGGAAATCGATATTGATAATGACCCCTCATTACTGAACTACACAAGGTAGTTCAGTTTGCATGTGTTACCTGCTCGTGGGGATTTATCCTAACAAAGGTGTATCTTTTATAGGCTTCTTTATCACAGAATACAGTGCTAACATGGGGGACAACCACTCGTGCTAACTCTCACCATTTTTTGAAAATTACTCCGGTTTTCTCAGCTCAGTGTTGCCACCGGTCATAGTTCGCAGGTCCAATTCTCCAATATAGGCTCCCCCTCTCACATTCCCCTTCCTCGCTTTTTATGCCAGAGTTAAAACACCGCAATGGCACCGGTACGTGAACTTGGTATTATTAACTATGGTATCACATAATCTTTTATCTGCGTTGTTAAGCAACGCGTGGTGCTGTGCAAGATAACGTGATGAAATAATTACGAGTTCACGTGCCGAGGGCTTTTTATCTTTGGTATTAATCTCTCGCCCTCTCCCCTGGCCCAGGAAATACAATTACAGGCGAAAAGGTGAAGAAAGAGAGGATACAAAAAATAAGGTATTTATCCCTAGGTATTCATCACTTATTGTGGCCTCCCCTTGTTAGAATAGAAGCAGCTATCACAGAATCCGTAATGTTTCAACAGGTGTCTGATGATAGGCGGTGTATAGACAGGACACTTGCCAACGCTAATTGTTTCCACTTTTTTTTTTTTTTTTTGGTCTCGAAAATAGTTCTAGAGATCCCAGAGCGAGCTGGCTGGGCATCGCGGCGCCAAGGCTGATCGATGTCATGCGAAGGCCGCTCAGTCAGTCGGTCTCATCGCGAGAGTAAGCGAGCAGTCCTCAGGGTACTATCGGAGGGTTCACGTCAGGGTCACCAATTTGACAGGTCGGTAACGTGTAAGATAATGAATCCAAAATACTCCATAAAGCTTTTAATAGATTTTTTTTTTGAAAAATAAAATGTTGAATTGGTGGCTGGATCGACGTTGGATGTGATTTTTTATCTGCAATGATATTTACGTGCTTTTGATTAACGACATGGAAAGCAATGACGCCGGAACTTATAAAAAATTGGAGTGGGGGAGAATTAGCATAATTTAACAGTGTTGAATACATAGTAGAATGGAGAGGGAAATAACCTCAAACATAAAGGAGTTGCTCAGTAATTACTTTATTACCTTTAACATGATATAACTAGTCTACACAGTAAGAACTCTCACATAGTGCCGGCCTTAAGGTCGCGCAACTTCGGGTAATAGCCCCGATTGGTTATAAAAACAAAAAGTTACAAAATGTATCAGAATAACTAATTTCTGATTTTTAATAAAGAAACTGAATTAGAGATACGTTGAATGAAATAAAATTGAAAAATTAGAGAGGGAAGTACCATAAAACCGCTTGACTGTGTTTAGTTGCTAACTGACACAGCATACTTGTCCATCTGATGCTTTTATATAAAAATCTCTTCTTTCTTTCCTCATCCTCATACTTCTCAATTCTGTCGATAAAGAAATTAATATTAATAAAGGTGGTCGTACAGGATTCTTTGTATCTCATTCCTTTTAACACCTAGCTTTTCCAAAAAAAAACTAGCAGTTGAAAGAGGAATCGTTCCTCTCCTTAGGTACGAAATTCATTTTTTATATCTCCTTCTCTATTTTTTTTATCAATCAGGGGTGCTCAGAAGAGGGCTTCATGGCGCAAGTTGCGCCATCAAAATCTTTTTGGATAGCACATTACATCGGGGTTTCGAATTTCCGAATGAAAAGTTTCAAACCAGGGGACAAAGGGATGAAAGAGTAGCTCATTCATACTATGCACAATAAATAAAAATAATAAAATAATTCTAAAATAAAAATAATAAATAATTTATTAAGCGGGAAAACCTGGCGGTTAAGCGTGATCCTGACCCGATCTCCTCCCTGCATAACCGTTAACATTGAAACAGTACTTTACCTAAGAAGTACTGAACCCAAGACCTCTCATGGTTTGTAGTGGTACAGGAACTATTGAACTATTGAAAGCTTTTTATATTTGATATATTTGCTTTTTCCCATAACTCGATATCATAGGTATATAGTATTTTAAAGAGGATTTTATAAATAGTTAATTTATTAGTTAGCGATAATTTTGAATATCAAATAGTCGAGAAAGAAGTCTTTATCACTGATTAAGTTCTGTTCTTTTCCGTTTTATGAAATTATAATTGGACTTTTGAATAGTATTATATGCATTTATCACTTTTTTCAATACGGTCCATTTTATAATTAAAATATTTTTTTTTTCATGGTTAAGTCAATAATACTTCCAATTTCCATAAATTTCCTTCAAATCCCTTTAATCAAATTTATTATCTCTAACGTTTCGGGACAATTTTCTCATCATCAGAGCAATCCTTATATTCACTGAAACTATTCATATTTTAAATAAACTATTTTTACAGTACCAATCTACTTCATCTATTGTACAATTATTTACCTTGCTTTTTTGATATGGATCCATTTGTCAAAAATTCAAATATTTGACACATTCATTTTATATTTTTTTGGTGTTACACATCTTTTCTTATTCATTGTTACACTAACCGACATCTGGCTATCTTCAGTTTCATTGCTGTACTTTGTACCTGTCCTCTTATTTCTTATTATGGCTGTTTGTTGTGTGAATGAAGCATAAAGCAGACCACATCCTATTTAATTCCATATGAAATATAATTTTTCATATTCTACTTTCGCTTGCATTGTTTTTATAAAGAGGAGAGGAAATGCCGATAAAATTAACTTTATATTAAATTTTTCTTCATAATTAAATTAAAATCACACAAAAATCTGGTTGTTCTAAAAATGCATAACCCCATCAAAATGTACTAGCATCAAATGTTGGGAATTCTGTAAAACTGTGCCTCAGATGGTCTAACTTGAGCCTTGGTATCCCATATACACTAGAAGATCCAGGATTTAATTTTTTAGGGGTGGGGCTTCAGCCCGATAGGTTTTTTTTTCATATATAACGATAAATACTTTGGAAAAAAAGGAAATAAACTAACTGTCTATATGAAATTGTGTTTAAGTGATACTTCAAGGCCTATTAAATGTAATTATACGAACAATAATACTTTAAGAGATATTTTTTAAATATTTTATTCGATAAAACAGGGTTACATCTTACTATTTTGGGGGAGGGAAGAGGGCTTCAGCCCGAAAGAAGCTCCCCTCTCATCCTCCCCCCCGTTCATCCACCTGTGCCCATATATATTGTGTTTTAATCAACTTGATTATTATCAGGCCTAGCCTGGATAATATATAATGTTTAAATTTAGAGGTAGAATGGATGGCAAAGTGATGACACGCGAACCCTTTTTACAAACACGCATTAAAAGAGCCTGCGTTGGAGATAACAAACGCCATATTATAAAAATATTCATAAAGAACTATTTCAAAATAAATTAACAACAGATTTTCAAAATAGTTTTATGTCTTTTTTTTCACCCCTGCTTAGTGTGTATATAGTCCCTAACCCTTTTTATCGAATTATTAACATCCGCCTAAAACTTCGTAAATAGTTTCATCTCATCATAACTTACAACTATTTTATTTACGAGAACTGTTGGAATTGGGACATTTTCAATCTGGAGGGGGGCACACTTTGTCTATTTAATGAGGTGCTAAAAACTCGTAAATACCCATTTGCTTTCTACTTGAATTGTAAGTTAATTTGATCACAAAAAGATAGCCCACAAAAATATTGGGCGGTTTGTTCTATATAACCTCGTTATTTTGAAAATTTTTGGGTGTAGTTCAAGCCAAACGACTTAATATTTTGGATTACTACTACGTATTGGGTTGTTTAAATTTACTCGGGATGCCACTGGATAATTATTGATGATAATTATCCAGAATTATTTAATAAAAATTAATTATAAGAGATTAGTTAAACATAACATATTATCTATAATATATTGGTCCAGGATTAATTAGTTTGATTTCTTTTCTCAAAGGCTGGTTTGTGTTTATCATGCTTTCTAATTACCAACATTACCTGTGATCATCATGGTATAAATGGGTGGTAGAATTAAAATAAATTTTACTAAAAAATATATTTTATTCTTATGTTTTTGCTCTAAGCCTTCCTCAGGGTCCAGGTATAAGTCGATCCTTATCTACCTACTCTCTTCTTTGACGCTTTTTTTTTTATGTCAGAAGTCGGTTTCATTCAACTTCCGCAGCCCATAACAATTTAAAAACTTATTTGCTAGGTTCAATACACAGCAATATTGTTGAAGGCCACCCTTTTTCTCGATTTTGTGATCAAATTATCTTATGAACCAAGTAGAAAGCAAAGGGGTATTTACGAGTTTTTAGTACCTAATTAAACAGACAACGTTTGCTCCCCTCCAGATTGAATACGCCCCAATTCCAAGAGTTTTCGTAAATAAAATAGTTGTAGGTTACGATATGATGAAGCTATTTACGAAGTTTCAGTTGGATGTTAATAATTCGATATCAAGGGTTAGGGACTATATGGGACTGCCAACAGACGTACATTGGACTAATAGCGGTAGGTAAGTAATAAAATAAAACATGTGTAGAAAATAGTATACTCCCGTATCATTGTTTATACCGGTTCGATTCCAATGATTTTTTTTTTAAGAGAATTTAATTATTTTTCAGAAGATTCCATATAAATTTTACCATAGGATGTATACTTAGAATACTTATAGGATGTGAGATGGGTGCCTGAACATCTTTCTTTTCTTTTTTTTCCCCTAATTTTCGTGGGAATGCACTACATGCAATATTGAAAGAGCCTTACATAGAAGATTATTGAAAAGTTTCATCAACCATTTTTGAGCTACAGGCTATAGAAAAACATGTTTTTCTCTTATTGTACAACCGGTATTGCGCAGGGAGCATTCAGTTTGTTTCACAGCCATCGGTAGTCAAAAAACAACAAAACATGAAATGTAGCAACAAAATCGGTCCACTCGAACATTTTTCTTTTCTTCATAACTTTTTTTCCTGAATTTTCTCGGGAATTCACTTTAAGTAGAAATTTACAGAAAAATCTAATCAAAATCGTCACAGCCGTTTAAAATCATACCCCTAGGCATTGACAGCAGACGTCATCATATCGTGTGCAATGCATGTCAAATGTACGCAGTCCCTTTAAGTTGTTTTGTTTGTGCATTCCTAACGATAACCATATTTCTTAATATTAAGAAAAATAAGATTTCTACTAAAAGTAAAGGAGTACCAAAAATATTATCAAAACAAAAAAAAATCCGTTGATGAAACCTTCATTTTAAATGAGGATGAATAATCAAAACAGTCCATAAAATTTCTATGGCGAAAGGATGTTTTCCAAAGAAGAATGGGGGAAAATTTGAGCATTAAAATTCAAAAATTAGTTATAGTACAATTTAAGCTAGTAATGCTTGTTCTTCAGTATTTTTTATGCCAAATCAAATGAAAAGTGTGGGCGGGGTGGCCGAATGGGCTAACGCATTGTGCACAGCACCACCGTTGCCCGGCAACCTGATATATGACAAATGTGTTATAAAAATAGTCACGAGTTCGCGTCCCGGTGCCAAGGCGTCTTTTAAATCTCCGCCCACACCCCCTGGCCCGGGAGAACCCCGTATAGCCTAAACGGCGAGGAAGGGGAAGACCCAATCAAATGAAAACAAAACTAAGACGACATATCCCATACCCTCTTTCCCTCTAAAACAAAAATTCAGTCGATTAGTGCATTAAAATTCGCCTAGTTTTGTTAGTATTTATTTATTAGTAGGACCATTGTACGAAATTAAAAATGGTTTAACGAACAAACTAAAACTTTTCAAAGACAGAACCCATAAGTATTAAAATATATAAATTTAGCAGTGAAGAAAAAATATTATATCATATCACTACAAATGAAAATACAACTCAAAAAGAGAGCTTATTACTCGTAGGCAAATTGTGCCCTCTTTCAATTTCTACTGCTTCCAATAGCAGCGACGAGACTGGAAGAGAAGCATTGGGATCTCATGGAGTCCTGCTTAGCCTTCTATGTGTGGAGGACAAAGATTGGCACTGAGATTACTGGGTGAATGTAAGAATTGTATATAGATATGAATGTGTTTTAAACAGCTTCATATCTGTGTACGATGTATGTAAGCTTTAAGAAAGTTTAATTTATTTTTACTAATTTATTTATTTTTTATGTCACTTTATTTATTTACTTTTCTTTCTTTTTTTTAATTATTCATATTTATTTCCCTATTTATATATAAATATATATATATATATATATATATATATATATATATATATATATATAATATATATATATATATTGTATGGTTGTACCCTCATGGAAAAAAAATTTAATTTTACCACCCCTCGTTACAATTCCTTTTCGTTGAAGTTTGTTATTTAGATAAATTTAAAGGAGATCGAGAAGAAGACTTTAGCCAAGTTTTGTTGAAATCAGTACATTCGTTTAGGCGATACAGTCTATACCAGGTTTTTCTACCGCCATCTTGAAAGGAAAGGGCGGATAGTAATATCGATTTAGAAGGATCATCCTCAGATGAACTCTTATTTCAATTCCAAACTTGAAAAAAATCAGTAGTCTTGGAAAAAAGCAGTAGACGGACAAAAAAAATTTTATCGGAATTTCGAGTACTTCCTATCTTAAAACGTAAAACCTCAAATTGTGAGGAGGAGGGTAAAGTTTTTGAATTTTTAAGACGATTGCTGTTGTTCATTATTGAAAATTATAAACCGAAATTACACAAGTAATTAGGATATAAGATAGAGAACTGTGAATTTTGTGCGGCTTTCACAAGTGCCATCTGAGGTATCAAATTGATACTATCAATTAATATCTAATTATATAGATAACGGCAACATGAATACCTAAATTCACATATATGCTTAAAAAATAAAAATAATCAATTTAATAAATAAATAACAATTTTGCAACACTTTACTGTAATCACAATTCAAATTCGGTAAGTATGATTGTTATTTTCATAAACTATTTCGCATCATTTAACACTTTCCTCTTGTAATATCGACGACATCATTAATGTATACATTAATTTCAATATTGATACAAACCGAAATAAACCGTAGAAAGTGTTGTGGTCAATGAATCAATACTACTTACTAATATTAAGACCTTTTCCACAAGCGATAATATTGGAAATGTCACTAGATAATCCTTGAAAGTGATATTAGTATTTTATTTTGTTAGATAACTGACACTTTAATGCTAAGGTATATAATTATACAATAATGTAATCATAAGTGGGGGAACATGGAGGAAAAGGCTCAGTTTCTCCTGGCCACGAGACACAAGAGTCTTCAATTGTGTGGGTTCGATTTTTATTTGCTGTAATATTTTTGAAAAAAAAAAATAAATAATAGAATATGACATGTAATCCGTACATGTATTTAACTACATACACATACAAATCCTTAAACATCCAACTGGTTTCTTTCTCTTTTTATTTAATAGTTAAAATTGTTATGTATTTTTAAAAATATTTTTGTTATATGTATGTACCAACATAGGCTCAAACTTTCGATTTCGATTAGCGTTCTCACTCAGCCTCCATTGACTTTCAAACAGTGACGCGTCTGGGATCTCTTTGAGCTCTACTTTGCTTCTCACATGAGAGCGGCAAAGCATGGTTCAGAGTTCCCTAGGCTGAATGTAAATATTATATACTAGTAGGTCCGTGCGAAAAATTCGCACAGCATATTGTTATCAAATACCAAATTAATAAGAAAATAAAATAATGCAAGTTATCAAAAATATAAAGAAATCAAATGTTACTTTATCGATACATATAATCGACAAAGAAAACAAAAAATTAATTTAAATCTTCATTTTTGTTTGGAACCAATATGTTCACAAATTTCAGTAAGCTGTATCTTTGTTAAAAATAGTCCGATTTCGATGATTTTATTTTTTCATTTTGCAGGGAATTTACCAATCTTTTATATAATCATGGGCATAACCAAGGGAAAAGTGTGTAATTTTTTAGTTATTCGCAAATAAAGTTTGTTTTCTTTCATAACTTGTTTGCCTGAATTTTCGGGATGATTATCCCGACTATTTTGCCCGCCTGAAGGAGAAGGAAACCTTCGTAATTGGTGGCTCAATCTTGAGATTTGGTGAAAAATTAACGATGATATGGCATGCCGATCAAAAACACCATCCATAAATAATAGAAACTCCTCCTCTCTCGATCATAGAGACCTCAAGTCGACGAAATGAGACATTTATTCAATGACAGCACCACAATTAATGTAAGGCTGTATGGATGCGAACCCTATGCCTTGCGTTATCTCGAAAATAGTACGTTTCTTGCTTAAAAATGCAGGATCCGATAGTTCCAGTGGAACTATCCGGGTCTTGCTGTGCGCATCAAAATCTTCCAGATCCAATTTGTCCCGTATCGATCAACAGACCTATCACCCTTCCAGTATCGAAGCCTAGCAAAATGTTTGTATCGACTTTATTTATTTTAGAAAGGAAAACAAAAGTGGGGAATACGATTCGCTAACCCCTCGTGAAATTCTGAATCCAACGGTGCCCCCCATTCGTGGTATTTGAGCATGACAGGAGCTTATATTTGGTACAAAACCGATTTCGAGCCTTACTGTAATAATATATGTGGGGATGTGGGATGGGGATGGGGATAGGAATCTGTGTCACAAGTAATTTTTTTTTCTTTTTATCGTCCTTTTAATGTATTTTTTGTTTTTCTTTTTACAAGTATCTTATATTTTTGTTATTATTTTATTTTATATATTTTTTACTTAGATGTTTTCTTTTTATTTCTTTTTCTGAATTCGTATATAATAGTATGAGTGTACACACAGAGCCTTAATTCCCAATGCCCTTGGTTGTGGCAGATTGTATTATTATTCTTCCAATAAAAATATTATAGAAAGAAAAAAGAAAAAAAAAACATTAGGGGAGAGAAAGCAATGGGCCAAAAAAATGGTGAGAGTTAATACTTTGTGTAAAAACCCAACTCAGTTATTGCGAAACGAATAAATATAGTATTGAATATTTAAAAATAAATTTATTTATATTTTTGTATATTTATAAGGTTTTTTATTTATTTAGTTTTTTTTAAAGTAAACACTACGATCCTGTAACAAAGATTAAGGGAATTGGTTGAAGAAGATCTGGAAGAGGAACAGTCAGGTTTTAGGCCCGGTGTAGGCAGACACAGGATGATATCTTCTCCCTGAGAATGATTATAGAGTAGCCATGGGATAGAGGTAAAGTATTATACCTAGTTTTTCTTGATTTACGGGCGGCTTTCGACCCCGGCTGCAACCTAGACAGGAAATATGAGATGCTTTGAAAGACAGGAGAATCCAACAAAACCTTATAAGCGCAATAAAGTCAGTTAACCAAGATCCAAAGGAAGCAATAAGGCTAGCCGGCACTGAGCCCAGGTTAAACAGGACGATAGCCTGAGCCTGTTCATAACTGTTCACTCATTGGAAAGCGAAGATTCTGCAATTCAAATCACTTTTTCTCCTAGTGCTACTAAACGGATCGGAAAGCTGGACACTCTTGGACTACCTTGCCAGCAAGGTGTTATCTGCGGAAATGAGATTCCTAGGGATAATATTAGGAAAAACCAGGCGAGATCGAATAAGGAATGAAAGGATAAGAGATGAACTAGGGGTTAGATCCGTCCTAGAGACGATTGAAGAAAGGCAGTTGAAGTGGTACGGGCGTGTTAATAGAATGGGAGATGACCGTAAGGTCAGGTGGCTTCTAGAGGCAAGACCGGGAGGAAGGCGACCTCAAGGCAGGCCAAGGCTTATGTATGCAGACTTGATAGAGAGAACTGGCGCAGCGAGAGGAAGCACCATGCCGGAGATGAGAAGGCTTGCACAGGACAGGGACCGTTGGACAAGATGGTCAGAGGCAGCTACTCCACGCTTAGCAGAACACAGGAGATAGTGAGAGAAGATAAAAGAAGAAGTTTTTTTACGTGTATGGATATACTGGAAAATATCTTATCAAAACAAGTTATTATATTAAGTACTAGCTTTACTCGGACACGCGCTGATGTGGTTTAGCCTGGCAAAATGAAAAAGAAAGAAAATGGAAAGCACATATGAGTAGATTAGTAGCAAAGGACATCTGTCATTTTTAAAAAGTTGGGAAACAAATTTGTCTGTAAAATGGCTTCAATTCAAACTAATTCTAATGATTTTTTTTCTCATGATTCAAATTGAACATTCATAATCATCTGAGTGAATACGCCGTCATTCATAATCATCTGAAACAGTCTGAGTTGAACTTATAAAACTAAAATAATATAAAGAAAGTATAATAGTATTGACCTACATAAGGAGAATCATATAACTTCTTCAAATGATAATTTCAATTACTGTAGTAATTATAAAATTTTCGATTAATCAATAAAAAAAAATGCTTGCCGACCTTCGGTAGTGAGGAAGCAAAAGGAAATGGCCTTTTCTGAAGAGAAACTCTGCAACGAACCGTTCGATTTCGATGATTTTTTTTTGTCAGCAATTCAGAAATTTTTCATATAAGTATGGGTATTATCAGTCAAAAATTCTGTAATTTTTTAGTTATCGTCAAATAAAATATAGAATTCATCGTAACATTTTTCAGCTTGTTTTGGGGAAAGTATGTTATAACATACTTAAAAGGGTTACAAGGGGAGGACTTTAGCCATGTTTCGTTAAAATCGGTAAAGCCGTTTTGGCGCTACACTTTATAGCGACACATTTTTTTGCGGCTTTGAACAGAAAAACATTTACATTTTTATTTTTTTTACATATATAAAATTATCATGAGACAGAAGTACTATGCCAGAAACCTTCCCAGGAGTGTACGGAACAACATCCCAAAGTTTCATGGCGATCGGATGAATGGTTTAGTAATGCATAAAGGACAAACAGACAGACAGACTGACATACATTCATTTTTATATATATAGATAGAAGAGAAGATAAAGAGACAGGTGTTAATCCGGTTGCTATGGTTACCATATCAATTCACTGTCTAATGAAATCATTCTCCCTACCGTTCGGTAAATAATTCATAACTCCTCAGGATTTTCTTCTAGATCAATGATTCAATAACCATTGGAAAGCTGAAATGTTTCTCTTCAAAACCATATCAAAAAATTTAAGATTTAATGCCTTTATGAGGAATAAATGAAGAAAATCTCCTAATGCGTTTTAATTTTTCATCTCCACTTCTAATATGCTTGCGGGGTAACGATTTGTTGCAATTTGTGCAGTTTACGTGGCCTCTAACCCCTGATTTTTTTTTTGTTTATAAGTGGAGCCATTATTAAGTTATCTTACTGTTTGTAGTTTCCGAAATAAAATTGAAGGTCCCCAACCCTTGACGAAAATTTGAGCCAAAAAAAATTATTTTTCGATTCCAGTGAAAATTGGTATTTGAGAGTTTATCGAGGTGGGAAATTCAAATCTCAACTTTGTTTTTCTTAAAAAAATAATTTAATCCACTTTATTCCTACGGCCGCTAGAAATAGTTTTATTTCGGAGATAATGCTTATTTACTTCGATGACGTCTTTTTTATTTTGTCAGCAAATCAGGAATCTTTCAAATTAATGTGGGTATTATCAGTATAAAATTCTGCACCTTTTTAGTTATCGTCAAATAAAATATTGAATTCATCGTAACATTTTTCAGCTTGTTTTCGGGAAAGTATGTTATACACATAAATTAAAAGGGTTTCAAGGGGAAGACTTTAGCCAAGTTTCGTTAGAATCGGTAAAGCCGTTTTGGTACTACAGTTTATAGCAACACATTTTTTTGCGGCTTTGAACAGAAAAACATTTACATTTTTATTTTTTTTACATATATAAAATTATCATAAGACAGAAGTACTATGCCAGAAACCTTTCCAGGAGTGTACGGAACAACATCCCAAAGTTTCATGGCGATCGGATGAATGGTTTATTAATGCACAAAGGACAAACAGACAGACATACATTCATTTTTATATATATATATATATATATATATATATATATATATTTGTATTTATTAAATAGGGAGAGGGAGATAACTTCCATAAGTGCTGTTACTTTTCTAAATAAAAATGAATAATGGTGGACGGTAGGTTCTTATTTCAGAAGAGGTTACTCGGGGGTGCAGTCAATATATAAAATACTATATTACGTAATACTAGAGGTCGGACAGACAGTAGTTCAGATCGCCGATCTAGAAGGACAAAAATAACTTTCAAAATTTGAGAAATGTAATAATTCTTTTTATAGATAGTTGGTGAACTAAAAAGTGACCCAGTCAAATTTCGAAGTTCGTTTAAACTCTCACAGTTGAGTACGGAAGAGGGAGGTTTGGGCGAGCAGGACTTCAGTCTCATCAGTTGGCAAATAGTTCCAGCGTTACTTCATTTGTAGTCTAAATCAATACCTGTGTGCCTTATTGCTTAACACTGCTTTTGATAATTCAGTAAATTATCTTTCTTTTTCACTGGATTAATTTAGGTCCAACAAGTTTGATGTTGGTTATAATTGCATTCAGGGATGCCCATTCAATGGCGCAAGACATAATCAGCTCAGCACTGGACAACCTAACACAAGAATTTTCAGTTATAGACCTAAAAATTAACCCTAACAAGTGCAGCATTACTCCTTTAACTAAAAAAAAGAAAGATTAACTCCAAAGATTTTGAGATATCAAATGAAGAATACACAGTTAAAAGCGATGAACACTTAAAGTTTTTAGGCGTAACATTAGACACTAAATTAAATTTCAAAACTCATATAAAAAATATTCATACATAGTCGCTACAAAACTTGAACATTTTAAAATATTTAGCTGGAGTATCGTGTGGTCCTCACCCAGAAAGCATGCTCACTCTCTACAAAATAATAGTAAGATCTAATTTTGATTATTGTTGTGTCGTGTAAATCAAATTATATCTGCTCTCATTAATAAGTCCAATACAACACAAAACTGTGCCATAAGATTGTGTTTGGGTGCTTTTAAAACTTTTTCCAGTAAACGCTCTTCAGGCCTCAGCCGGAGAGATGCCATTACACATCAGAAAATCATGGACAACTAAAAAATACATCCTCAAAGTGTATTCCGACAATAATCATCCTGTAGGTAAAGAAATTAGAAGTGGAAACGTGTTCTATCCCCAACTATCTTTCATTATTAACGAATTCCAGCCTCTTATTAAATCACTACACATTTCGGAAGCACCTCTAGAATACACAACGCCCATTCCCAAATCTTTAATTAATATCCACAGCTCGTCTAATCTAGCTGGTAAATTAGAGAAGAAAAGTTCATAGTCACCAATTTATTTGGAACAATTAGCACTGAACACAATCACGGAACGTTACCCTAATTATCTACAAATTTATACAGACTCATGAACCGAAATTCTGTAGCTGTGTAAAGATACCCAAAAGAACCAGAAATTTTCATTATCAATACCAGTTGATTTCAGTATTTTTAGCGCCGAACTATATGCCATTCTTAACGCCATAATATACAGCGAAAAGAGATAGATCAACCAAGAAATAGTTATTCTGACATACTCAGCAACTGCATGTAAACACCAAAATTAATCAATCAAAATAAAGCACTGACACACATTTTCTTTAAAATCATATCACTAATAAAACATTACGTTTTCCTGTGGGTGCCGGAACACGTAGGAATATCAGGAAATGAAATGGCAGACAAAACGGCAAATTAAAACCACTTAATAAACGCTAATGTCCTTTTACTGGATTTGAAAGAGTAGTGAGGGAGAAAATAATGAAAGACCGGCAGCATTTCTACGACTGGGAAAGTGCCTCGAAGGGTAAGGACCATCATGCAGTTCAACAGAAGACACTCCAGCTTAGTAAAGTTGACCATGCTTAGGATAAATGGTAGAACTAATAAATATCTACATCTAAAAGATTCGAGAGGCAAAGAAGAATTAGTTTAGGACCGCAAACTACGGATGATGGAGCTAACTGTCTACGGTCGATGAAAAAAGATAACGCCAGAGATTTGATAAAGTTTTTGAATGACATAAAAGCAGTTATATGATAAAAGTCGCCTCTTATTCTAATTTAATTGTTATGAAACTGCTGTCACATCAGTTTTTAACTATTAGTCGTTCTAGTTTAAGTTCCATATAAGTTACATTCAATATTTAGTTACATTAAGTGATCATCTATCTATAAATAATTAATAAATATCCAGTGTAATTTCATCTTACAATTAAAATCAAAATATTTTATTGGCAAAATAGGACTTGCTTTTACACGTCTTAAAGCTAAAAAAAAAAAAAAAAAAAAAAATGCTAACGTAGAATTTAAGAAATCTTAGATCATATAAAATTAAACTCACAGCGGTCTGTTACATCTTTTCTCCTCGTTCACTGGTTTGAAACTTTTAATTACAAAAATCCATAACTCCGTCGAAATGTGCCACCCTCAAAAATACAAAACCCCATCAAATAATTGATTACTTCCATACAGGTATTATTTTAATTAATAGTATTGTTAATTTTTTTATTAATTCTTAGGAATTAATTTTCTTAAAAGTTAAATTTTAAGTTATGTTGATTTAATTACTACTGTAAAAGTTTTATTTGTGACGATCACGTGATTTCCAATAGAAAATAATGCTCAATGAATTGTTACCTCCTAGATCGGCTATCGGCCACATTGCCCCTTATCCTTTGCGGGTTTTATCCGAGACAACAGGACATTTTTTTTTCGGATTTGGAATCAAAATCGGACGTCACACAAGTATCATAGGCCATTAAATGGGATGGGATTACATTTTAAAATTTATTTGATATAAATACATACACGCACATATATTTATATTTTATTTTATTTTATTAATACATCCTTATGTATGGTTATATTATAGGTAGAACAATTCCTTGAAGTGGTAAGCTTAAATTTCAGTAAACAGTATATTAATACAAGTGTTTTTTGCAGTTTTAACCTCTGCTGCACTTCAAAATTTAGAGGGTTAAAATTTTTTATGAGAATAGTGTAGGACAATTTTATTTTGGAGATCTCAACTTCTTCTTACATCCCATCATTTTTTTCAAATTTTTTTAAAAATATTTTTTTGAAGATTTTGATATCTTAAGCCCCTTCAGTTTGTAAATTAATTAAGTTGGAGCTTTCTATTTTTTTTTTCTCTCTGCCGTTTTGATTAATCAAATTCAGAAATTAATCATTATCCACCTTTTTCTTTCAACATGGCGGCCAAAACACCTGTGTTGATAATGACTGTAGCGCCTAAACAAATGTACAGATTTTGATGAAATTTTGGTTTATTTATTTATTTGGTAGTTCATACATAGTTACTACATTTTTCAAAATAACAAAACTCCAGAAACTTTCTCAATTTCTAATTCAATTTGTTGCTACCTTCATCATCGGAACGTTTTACCTTGGATATTTGAATCCAAGAATCATATTAAAAAAAAGAAAACATACTAACATTAAGTTATAATATACTGAGCATTGCATTTACATTCAAACAGCAGCTGCGTCGATAACAGTATAAAAGAAAAATATACATACATACATTCATATACATACATAAAGACCGCACCCCGACTAACTCCTTCTCATATTATATCAACGGTCTCTTCACCAATATATATAAAGTAATTTTTAAAACTACGGAAGTAGCAATCCCTCCGCAATATAAGTAATAAGACAGTAATACAATAATACATAAGTAAATAAAAAAAGTAATAAAAAAAAAAAAAATAAAATAAAATAAAACGAAAATTATGGCATCGATATAATCACTGAGTATCACGCTATAAACGAGGAAGCAGCCTGAACCAATTACTGTAATTTCTGTGGGACCCTTTAAGGACTCATTGTAGTAGCGTTCATCGTTCTCTTGGGGATGCCCAACATATCCATGTCTTGGAAAGAGCGTCGGCGCCATACTCCTCTCCTAATTATTGTGAGCGGCAGTACTTTTATGTCCACGCCTGGCACTCCCAGTGTACGCCCGAAAAGTCTCCTAAACTAAAGTCTCCTATTTGTAGCCTTGTACTTCACAAGGGTAATAAAGGAAGATAAAATTAGATTTTCGAATAACTCAAAAAGTATATACTTCTGCCATGAGATGTTAAATTGAAGTTGTTAACTGTACCATATACTGCAGAGAGCAATGTCCGCCATAGCCTCTGCAAGGAAGGACTTGATGCCCCCTCCTTCGATGGTGCCGTTGGTGTAGACCTCGCCGTAACCCCTCCAAGGTAGGAGCACCCTCCAGCGGAGGCCGCGCCACCCGAGGATGGCCGCGACGGCGTTCAGCTCGAGGCCGTCGAACCAATCAGGTTGGCCACCTTGCACTGGGCCTAGCAGCGCGAAGATACTGCAGTTGAACGTGGTCAAGATCACTTCTCTATTTGCGTCTATACTGTCCAAGGGCAGATGCTAAACACATAAACAAACAATTTGTAAATAACCAGTTAAAAGTTTTTTTTTGTTTTTTTGGTTTAATTTTTATTCACACCTGTAATAGTGGTAATGGCAACCAGTGAATGTGAGATCGTTGAAAAAAAATAATATCATGAAAGGCATTACGGGGATCAGTGCCCAGCGGCACCTCACTCGGCGTGATATCTACATTAGGCGAGGAGGTCCCTCATCTAGCTCCTCTTCAGTCTCCTACAGACGTTACCTGGTATATTCGTAGTGGCCATGTCATTTATAAGTGTATTAGGATGTCCTTGTAAGTTGTCATGGAATCATTTGTAATGAGTTCGTATGTGTTCGTTAACAGTCGGCATATGGAGGTCAGTATGTAAGGTTATGTTGCTAACGTACCAAGGTGCTTTTGTAATTGTTCTGAATGTTTTTGCTTGAAAGATTTGAAGTTTGTTTAAGTGAGTCTTTTTAGCAGTTACAAATATGTGTGATGCGTAAGTCCAAATAGGTTTTAGTAAGTAATTGTATGTGTTCAATTTCTGTCTAAATTGTTAAAAGTACAGTTAAAAGTTAAATGTAAATAATTAGTTTTTGGCGGGAATTGGCGAATAGCCTTCCGTTTATATCGGGGACTAGGTTATTTACACTCTAAATGATTATTAAAACAAAACCCCGGCACTGGATATAGACTTTTTGAGGGTGTTTAACTGTCGTCGGGAATCTAATACCTTTTGTGACAAGAAACAATAAGAATAAATGTGGGACTTAGTAAATACACTTTGAATGAATTGACTCAACTGTTTTGTTATTCTTCAATCGTGAGGCATATAGGACAACTAACTAAATAAATGACTTTTCACTCCTGTATAATAAAATAATTTATTTCTACAACTGTAATAAATTGACTCTATTAAATTGTAGACTCTATTAAAGACTCTCTTCCCAGGTATGTCGTTCCGCCTCAATGTCTCAGCCTCAAATGCCTCTCCATTTTCTCTCCTTTTCCTGCTCTCCTTTTTCCAGCGTCCTTCTTCATTGATTGTTTATCGATATGAGACTTTTCCATGAATAATTTGTCCACTGCACAATTGAGTACAATTCACAGTGCAACCTCACATTCCTATATATTATATATTCCTTCTCATTCCCTCTCAAAATGTCACATAAAGGAGTAAATACTGGGAAATGTCTACTACAAATTGAATTAATAATGGTGAGGAGATGGTTGACCGGGATTATAATTTGTGAAGGAGTTGGATATGGGAGTGGTCAATATATAATACTATACATTTATTGTATTAATATATATATGTCGTTGTCACTAGCGGATTCAGGATTTACTTTTGGGGGAGGGGCTTCAGCACGAAAGATTTTTTTTTCATCAACATATAACGATAATTAATTAGAAAAAAAAGAAAGAAATTAAGTATCTATATGAAATGATGTTTAAGTGGTTCTTGAAGTCCTATTAAATGTAATTACAAGAACAAGAATACATAAAGAGATAGTTTTTAATATTTTTTTCTGTAAAACATGGTTATATTTTACAATTTTTTTTTGGGGGAGGGGAGCTTCAGCCCGAAAGCTCCCCCCCCCCGTAGATCCGCCTGTGGTAGTTGTTATTATAAAATATATTTTATTGTAACGATACTATAACTCTGTACAATATAGTCCAGTCAATGAACGTTCGAAAGGAGACATATATATTCTTTAAGAAAATTTAATTATTAAAAACTTCCTTCCCCATGACTTAATCGTAGAACGAAGCAATCAAGAGTTAGCTAATCAAAAACATTAAAAAACATGACGTAAACATTTTTATTTTCTGTATTACTGATAGTTGAGGACAGATATCTTGGAAACTAAGGGGGGTAGCGAGGAAAGGTTTATTATCAATTATGTTGCAAATTTTATCAGCATTAATTTTTTTTAACGTTTCTGTCAATGCGATGGATAGTTTTCCTGACATAAAACGAGAACCCGAAAAAAGTGTCCTTCTGGGCTAATAAGCTTATTACTAGAGAGATATTACTGTAATTTTTTAGATATTAGAAACCTAAGTCTGAATGAAAAATTAGAGAATTTAAATGCAAAAGTATATTGGTTAAACCAATTCTTTACATATAGTAACTAAAATTGTCAAGTACTAGTAACTATTTTGCCTCAATTTTTATTCAAAAAATTGATTTTTTTACCAGTCCTGGTCTTGGTCTTGCAACAGATAGGCGGTGTTGGTCTTGGTCTTGCAAAGTGCAAGACCAAGACCGATTCTGGGAAACACTACTAATAGTCCTACGATCCGTAATCATTTGTAGGTTAAATATTCTTACGGTTAAATAGATATACTTTCTAACCTCTGTAGACATATATGAGCCTTTCGGTTGACAGAATGACTAACTCCAAGTTCAACATTCTTTATTACTAATTTTAGTGATGTTTCTAGTGGCAAAGCTTATATCTCTATTCACAGTTCTATATTTCAACACTGCAAGCACCTCCACCGGAATAAACTTACTCACTGTCTGTATACATAACATTTTCAACTAAAAATATCACTAAAATGACATTCCTCAAAAATGTTGAAATTGGCGTTAGTCATTCTGTGGTTTATAAAAGCAAAGAAAGTTGTGTGGTTTATAAAAGCAGATGGAGTGACTAGATTTTTATTGCCGACCATCAATATAATAAATAGACTTTTTGTAATTATAATGGTCTTAATGACTTGTTACCTGTAAGCTTTAAGCTTTAGCTCCGTTTAAAATGCACTTCAAAAGTTTTTATAATAGTCTAGCATTGCCAGAAAATAATTTCTATTCAAAGTAGAGCGGTAAGTGAAAGTTGTGTGTTGCGCGCACCAGATTTTTAAATTTTCAGACATAAATCATTTGAGTCCTTTGTTTTCAAAGTGAACCATAATCATTATTAAAAATTTTGCAGGAAACGTTAAAACTATATTTTCTTTTTCATTTGTGATATCAAAACCAATATTTGTTTAATAATAATTCAGAAATTCTTTGTTCCGAAAATCATTGATTACTTCAATGGTAATTAAAAAAAATTAGTATCTAAAGGTGTGAGTTGGTGGTGAGGTGGATCTGAACTCTCCATTTGAGGTAGGTTCTTTTAAGTTTGAGAGAGTGAAAAGTTTTATATACCTTGGGTCTGAAATTAATAGCAAAAATGACATGGCTCAAGAAATACAAAGAAGGATCACGGCTGCCAATAGATGTGTCTTTGGACTTGGCCGACACTTAAGAAGTAGGTACCTCTCAAAGAAGACCAAGCTGATCATATACAAGACCCTTATTCGGAGTGTTTTGACATATGGCTCAGAGGCTTGGACGATGACTAAAAACGATTAGATGAAGCTGAGTGTGTTTGAGCGAGGAGTCCTCAGAAGGATTTATGGTCCAGTAAAGGAAGGTGATGTCTGGAGGAAAAGAAAAAATAGGGAGCTCAGTCCTCTCTATACAGACATCGACGTAGTCAAGTATATTAAACTGGCCAGACTAAGGTGGGCAGGGCATGTGGCCAGAATGAGCACCGTTGAAATACCAAAGAAAATAATGATGGAGGAGCTGCATCTCGTAAGACGGGTAGGAAGGCCGAGGACGAGAGGGTTGGACAACGTGGCCTATGATGCGAGAACCCTGCTTGGTGTACGGAACTGGAGAGCTGCAGCAGAAGACAGCCAACTGGCGGAGGCTCTTGGAGGAGGCCCGTGGACATCCCGTCAATCTCGGTAACGGGATGTCGTGCCACATATAATGATGATGATGAGTATCTAAAGGAGTTCCTTTTGAAAAGAATTAAACTTTAAATCCCAGTTAAGAACAGAAAAAAGGGCTATAGAACTTTGTTTTGAAAAGAAAAATGGTGTATGGTTTGTGGAGAAAGTTATAAAAATTGTGCTTTATAAGATTAGCTTTTTGTTTACAATAATATTTCAATAAAATAAATTTATTTTAGATTTTCATTGGAACAATACGTTCAAATAAGCTTAACATGATTTTTTTTTGTTCTTCTTATGAGAACTAATAAGAATTCTTAGAAATGAAAGAAATGAAAGTTTCATTACAGTCCATGAACAAAAAGGTCAGTTTAGGAAATAAACTTATTTTTAGAAAACATTTTTATATTTTTAAGATTTTGAAAAATAATAATTGCACCATCGGATTTATAAGATTGTTTACCTGGAAATTGATACTTACCTCAATTTCTTTTAAAAATCAATTAGTGTTCACTTTGGAAAAAGTGACTCATTTCATAAAGGCTCGAAATCGATTCTGTACCAAATATAACCTTTTTTCATACTCAAAAATGGTACTCTTTGGTTTTTACTTTCCTACCTATACTAGGTAAGGAAAGTATTGCAATCGGTTGAAATTTCCATACACGGTTTTCGACGGATCTATACGTATCAAAGCCCCCTGATTCCGAAAAACACATTTTTAGCCATTGGTCAGTCTGCAAAAATCTTTTGCCCGCATCACACAAGCTTCACTATTTCCTCTACTTTTAATAGAAATTATTGTTTTACAATACTAAGCCATGGCAAAAAGTTTTTGGTCAGTAATATTAGAGAGTATTGAAATTTTTACAATGGTCTACCTTAAGCCGGTTTACATTGATTTAGTTTATCAAATAAATCATACTCAAATCTTTTCTTTGATCAATTTTTAGGAAAATAAATCTAGTTCAATTTTTACTTTCCTACTTATACTAGTTAAGGAAAGTACTGCAATCCGGTCAAATTTCCGACATGCGGTTTTCGACGGATCTATACGTTTCAGAGCCCCCTGAGTCCCAAAAACACCTTTTTATCCATTGGTCTCTTTCTGTCTGTGCCAAGATTTTCTCGGAAACTACTGAACCGGTTTTGTTGCTTCTTTTTTAATTTTGTAGAGTTTTGACTACTGATGCCTGAGACAGAAATTCGGTGCTTTATGCGTAATAGCTTGCGCGCAAAAAAATGAAAAATATGTTTTTATATAGACTGTAGCGCAAAAACGACTAACGATTTTGATGAAACTTTCTTATAATGTTCTAATCATTGTTCCTTTAATCTTCGTATATAGACTAAATTCAGGAAAAAAACTTATAAAGAAAAGAAAAATGTTATGGGCCCTAACTCCGTAAGTATATATTATACGGTAAAATTTATAATAAAACTTTTGAAAGGTAATTTAATTACCAACAAAACAAAAAAAAATCATCGGAATCGAACCAGTATTAGCGATGATACAGCTTATTCTATTTTTAACTTATTACTTCCCTACCTATACTAGGTAAGGAAAGCATTGCAATCGGGTCAAATTTCCAACATGCGGTTTTCGATGGATCGTTTGAAAGGTAAATGAAATTCCCTACACAACCATATAAAAATCGTTCATTTTAGACAACTATTAATGAAGTTACTGCTATTCAATTTCCAATGTAAGATTACGGGTTCATTTCCTGGTGTCAGAAAGCGGTGAATGAGAGAATAAATATGACTAAGTGAAAGTAAGAAAATCTGTTGCCCGCATCACACAATCTTCACTATTTCCTCAACTTTTAACAGAAATTATTGTTTGACAATACTAAGCCATGGCAAAAAGTTTTTTATCAGCAATATTAGGAAGTATTGAAATGTTTACACTGATTTACCTTAAGCCGGTTTACATTGCTTTAATTTATTAAATAAATCGTACTGAAATATTTAAATAAATCTAGCTCATTTTTTATTTTTTTTATTTTTTAAAATTTTTTTTTTTGTTTCTTCATGAACATATGAAAAGATATAAAAACTTTTATGAAATAGGTAGGAAAGTCGTGTGAGTGGACACACCAGATTTTTGTTATTCATTCTAAAAGAAATATACATTTCATCAAGTACCAATATTGGGATAAGTCGGTAAGTCGATAGATCGATATGGGACAAATTGAGTTGTGAAGATTTTGATTGTTGACATCAAGGTCAACACTCGAATCGGTTTCTTCGTAACTATAATTCGGATTTATAAATTTTATGTGTGACGCCATCGAAGAAGAATGGTAAGTTAATGTGTGATGCGGGCACCGCACCAATGTTTATATAACAGCTGGGAGGCCCGAAGACGGAGCGTTTCATCCGAACAATCTCAGTAGGCAAAGAGAATCTAAAGGTTCCCGGTAATGAATGATTAACTAAAGTGAACAGCACTTCACTTTATCTGGTTCCGTGAATTGTTTATATCAACATTCAACAATGATAATTAATAACCGTTTAAAATGATGAATATTATTTCTGACAATTTTCTCTTTGTTTGTTATTTTATCTATCGTCTTTCTCTAACTCATCTTTTTTTTTTTTAAATGGCTCAAATACGAGAAGGGTGATAAAAGCGTTCGAATAAATTCAATGTTATTCACATTACTAATGCCTCTCAAACCAAAATTAATTTGTAATGATGTAGAGATGGTTGACCGTGACATAATATGAGAAGGAGTTGATCGGGGGGTGAGGTCAAATAAATACTAAATTATAATAATAGTATTACGCCCACGTTTGAATCTATCAAATGCCTACTGCAGTGCCTGATGCCACGCCATGAAGAAGACCTGCAAGGTGGGTCGAAACGTTGGTATAATAAATTAATAATAATATTATTTTTATAATTTAGTATTTATTTGACCGAAATCCCTCCCCCTCCCCCCCCCCGACAAATCGAAAACGTCAGTAAAAATTAGTGTTCATTGACCATGGTTATCGACCATATCACTTAATCAAACTAATAAGTTTAGGTCGTTCGACGCACAATTTCACGTTCTTTAATTTCTTAAAGAATACGTTTTTCGCTTTGATACACTGTTTAGTAGTAATGCATGAAAAAAATAGCGCCCCCCTGAGAAAATTCCTGGATCCACCATTGCGCTGTAGTGAAGTATTTTGAGTATTAACCATTTTGAGGAAATAAAAGTCTGTATAGGCCTCTTTAACACTGTTAAGTTTCTTAATCAAAGAAGTGATGAAGGTACTGTACAAATAACATGGTATTGCTCTCGGTATGCCAAGGAATGTTTTCAATTAATGTTACAAAGTTATATATGTTCTACGAGGAACAGCTACTAATAAATATAAGGTAAATACACCAGTAATTGGCCCTGTATTAGTAATAAACAGTTTTCAACTCATTAGCAACAATAGAGAGTATAAATATGAGTAGATTTAGAGGTAAAACGTTTAGCAGGTGTCTGAACCTCAAATGGTATACCAAAATATCCAATTGGCAGTTTATTTTTTGATTGAGGAAGGCTGGTTTCCTTTTCACTTTTATTAAGGAGATCAGTTTAAATTGTTGTTAATTCATCTACAATTTCTTAGTTTAAAACTGTGGAGAATTTTTTTTTTTTATTTAACTGGATGTTTGAGCTCTTAATGGCCAAACTCTTGGAGCGATTTTATGCAAAATTTTTAACAAAAAAAATTCATTCGATACAAGGATCGATTCCGAACGGAAAAGGAGTTAAGACTAATTTTGTGTTTTTTATTAAGGTGATCCCATGTTTCAGCATATCTTTGTAATTCCGATTCGTGAAATAATTCGGTATAATGGTAGGCTTTGCGTTATTAGACCTCCTGAAAGTCCATTTTAACATTGATGTTATTAAATTTAAACAATGTTTTATCATAGGAAACTTTGTCTACTTTAAGATGGTTTGCTTAGAATTCAATTATCTTGGACAATTATTGATAAATTCCATCTTATACAATAAAAAACGTGACCTCATTAAGAACAACGCAAAATTGGTGTTAATAACAATTTTTCCGTTCTATTTTGTTGGAAATTTTGTCTAGTATCACTCCTGCAGAGTTTATCCATCAAGAACTGAGACACCTTGTATAATAAACCTGTTGGCCCCAAAACTTAAGTTTCTGTTACTGATGGAATATGTGCTATCTGAATTTTTCTTTTCTTTTTTTTTTATTAGACATATAATATTCTGTCACGGTGACAATAATTATATTGATAAATGAATACATTCACAGCGTATATACAAAAAAATTAACAAAAGTAAAATAATAACTAAATAATAATAAACAAAAACTATATACAATAAAAAAATAAAATAACCTAAACATAAGTAAATTAAAAACACAAAAATACAGTCATACCTATATACAATATCTATAATCAGGCGGGGAACCCAAATCCCTGCGCTACTCTCTCAACCGCCTCACCGGTGCTAAAGCCAGTGGAGTTTGAGCGAGAGCGCTTTAGCTACATACACTCATGTGTTGAGTGGAGAATCTGGCCATTGCCAGAATCTCTGGGCCACTGCCGCTTCAATCTTCGAGGAGGGTTGTAGGGATGAGTGGAACTAGATAGGGATTGGGCTAGGGCATTTAGATGATTGATAAGGTTCTCATGGAATTTTGAAAATTTTTCAGGGATAAGGTCAAGGACAAATGGGATATTAAGGTCATGATGTAGGGTTTTGTTGGTTACATAGAACGGAGCATCGACTATTGTTCGGAGGACTTTTCTAGGTTTTTTTTTTTTATTCTAAGAATTTTTATGTTTAAGTTTTCTTGAATAATTAACCAATAGATAATTGACAGTATAGAAAAAATCTCTAAAAAGACTGATATAAACATTCGCTAAGATCCAAAGATAAAACTGTGTTTACAATAATGTTGAAAATCTCTCTTGAAGTGTCTTTACCTCAACAATTAAAAATGTTTACCTTACATGTCAACTAACAAAATGCACTAATTAACTAACTAACTAATGACAATGTAGATCCTGAAACGTTGAAATAAAAAAGTAATGACTATTCTAAAGAAATAATAAAAAAATATAATTCTTCACTCAGTTTTAGATTTAAATTAATTATTATTTTTTTAATAATTGTATTAGTAACTATCTTAGTAACTTAAGTAAGTGGCTACATATAAAAGACATCATTTTTAGAATTTTGAGAAAAAGGGAATTTTCATTGTAAGACTCCAATTTAAACGAATTATCTTCATTATTTTTTTCATAATTCAGCTTAAGGATTGTTTATTAAATCTGTAAAAAATGTGACATCAATATTAAGTCAAATTCATCTTTGAAAATATAGATGCCTGTTTTTAAAACTAATATTCATAATTTTCCGTTTTTGAAACAAATGACTTCTAATTACTATATAACTAACTTCTTAACTTAGAAACCAGACATAACTAATATTTTTACATATGTTTTTAAAACTGTTAATAGAAAAATTAACATTTGTATTTAATTAAAGTTTTGCAAATCATAAATATACTAAATCACATCGATTGGCTTCAAGTTTTTCTTTTTTGTGTAGGAGGCTTGAGGTTATTCCTTTCAGTCTTTGGGCCAGACCCCTCCCCCTACCGTACACCCTTTCTGCACATCCCTATAAATTGCATATCGTTGTGTTCCTTGTAACTATTTATTAAAAAAAAGCCAATATTCCTACAAAAAAAGTTAACATACTGTCAGAAAATGGCGCCCAAACATGGCAGACTGACGCCTTAGACTTTAGTTAGTTTTTGGTCACTCAGAATCAGCAATTGGCTTAATTTCGTAATAGTTGTTCTTTTATTAAAGCTGGATAGTCAAAGAATAATAAAACATGAAAAAAAAATGGATTAAGCAATAAAAAACACCAGTAAAGTCAATTTTTTAACAAATAGACTTTCAAGTCGTTTGTAATTAATTGGCCAACAACAACGGAAAACGAGCTGAAATAAAACATCTGAAAAATATATTTCTCTTTCTAAAACACTGATTACTTTTTAAAATATTTGAAATTTTTGAGGGGGAGTCTGGCCCACCGTGTTTTCAGTTGAAGGGTGTATACTAAAAGGCCTTTCTGCTTCAGTCCCAATGTTGTAAGCCTCTTATCCTGTGTTACAACTGCGTTTCCCAACTTAGTTTAAACTTAGTTTTAAACCGGAGTTGGGCTTCTCCTGTTTATATTGCTTAATCAGTTTCTGGAGTTTCTGAATGAGAAAATCTTCGTTAGTTCGTTTTTTTATTAGCTACCATTTATTCTGAAATTTATCAACCTACAGCTTTACTTCTTCAACTTTATTAAATCAACATTCGATTTAATAAATTCGTGTTTTGTTGTTGTTTCTCTTCAGAAAATAACATGCAACAACTACTAAAGATTGAATCACATGATTAGAATCCGGCTATTCTATTGGAAGTTAAGTAGATGTTCAATTTTAAAATGAACTTACATTGCAGGTTTCTGTTTTTGAAACGAACTGTCAAGTTTAAAGCTAAATTAAACGTCAATATATATTCTCTTTTAATATAAACTGATTTCACCACTTAAAAAAGCGAGAAAAATGCTATAAGAGTCAACTGATAAATTCAAAAATAATTAACCTATCACCAATTTAGAATTTGTTGACAGATGCCAGCCTTTGATATGAGACCACTCAAGTAGAAGAGATCACTATTATAAATTAATAACTAGTAACCTTACGAAAATAAACGATATACCTCCGAGAGCTCTGTCATTGCAACTTGATTCAACTGCGATTCGAACTCTGTCTTGACAAAAGCGAAATTTGTACCACAGGCAACGACTATAGCTCTTCTTCCCTGCAAACCTGACACCTAGAAAAAAAAAATTTGCAGAAGGAGTTTCTGGTGCAAGAATATATTTTATAAATTAAACTTAATTGATACGTTATATTAAGCAGTGAGCTTCAAACCTGTAAATAACATATTAAGGTTAATTGTTAATGACCTTTTTGGCGATCCAATAGCGAATAGATCGGAGGAATAGACCGGCGCTGGATATAGACTTTTGAGGGTGTTTAACTGTCGTTGGGAATTCGGGAACCTAATACTTTTGTGACACTGAGTGACAAGAAACAATAAATATATATATATATATATATATATATATATATATATATATATATATATATATATATATATATATGAAATATGGGACTGAATAAATACACTTTGAATGAATTCACTCACCTTGTTTGTTATTCTTCAATTTTGAGGCCTATAGGACAACTAAGTAAAAGGACTATCCACTCCTGTATAACAAAATAATTTATTTTACAACTGTAATAAATGAATCTATTAAAGTCTTATAACTGTTGGCTTGATATTCTTAGTCTTCAATGTAGTAGGCTTCTCTTCTCAGGTAACGTCCTCTCGCCTCCGTGTCCAGGCCTCAAGTGATTTCCCTTCTCTCCAGCGTCCTTCTCCAGCTGCTGCTACCTGACCGGACCTTTTTCCTTCTTCATCAATTGTTTATCGATATGAGACTATTCAATGAACAATTTGTCCACTGCACAATTGAATACAATTCATCATGCAATCTCACATTCCTATATATTCCTTCTCATTTCCGCACACAATGTCACAAAAAGAAATAAATACAAGGGGATGTCTACTACAAACCCGTGTCTATCAAATTCTTTTTTTTTTACAAAACTTTTTATTTTCCACAAATTTTTAATAAAAAATATCTCGATCCACTATAAAATGGGTTCAAAGTGAACTTCAAACATGTTAGCTTATGCAGATAAAATTGGGCACAATATTTTAGTTCTGGTATCTCCTGTTATTTGAAACTGGATGTAGCTGGTTTTGAAGCAAATCGCCTCATTCATAACATAGCCACAGACTTCGGATGGAACGGGGGGATCGCCCTCCCATCCCCCAATAAAATTGTTGAGGGGATGAGAATATCGCTTCGCTCCCTCAATAATATGAAGTAAAAAAAAAATTAAAATTGATAACAATTAAGCTACATGTACGTATAAAATATGTGAACTACAATCGATTAAGAAAAGTCGACTAACTTTCTAAGCTAAGGCCTATAAGTAGGAACTTAACTATTTTATCATGACCTAACTATTTTTATTATTTAAATGTCCATTCTTATTCAAGAATAGTAATTCACTAGCAATAGAATAGTGGAAAAGGAGATAACAAGTTACAATACTGTTCTCCATCACTTTATAGAACTTGGTTCTAACCTACTTTAGTTCTAAAGGCAGTTATTTATAATTTTAACACCGTAAATAACGAACAACACTTTATAAAGTTTTATAAATAAATCAAGAAATGAGCCGTTTATTTTGAATGTGGTCTACCTCCATTTATCTTCAAATCGAGATATTTAAGGATTTGCGTTTCAATGAATTTAAAAATATACGTATAGGTATGAATGAGTCATGCTGCTTTAGTGTATCTACGGGTGTTAAATTTAAGGTTCCAATTAAAATAGTAACAATTATTAACTGAATAAGGTTCTTATCGAGAATGGAGTTAGGCCACTTTCAAAATTAACAACCAGATTTATTATAAAATTTTAAGGTACCCAAGTCCATTCAACATAATTTAAGATGCTTCAAATTGAAAAACACAATACTCAATTTATTTTACATATCTTTAAAACACAATTTATCCACTTCAAAACATTTTTTAATTACAGAACATACAAAATTATAAACATTTTATTATCAAACAATTTACTATTCATCTACATTTTGCGCGTGTAAAAGGCATTTGAAGTAGTCATGATGTTCCGGTGGTATATACAGCAATAGGTCAATCATGTCCTTAAATTTTGTTGTTGTAATTTGTCTGATATTTTTATAGAGTGGTGTCAATACAATATTTTCGAATTTTTTGGTCTACCCCGACTTGGTAATGAATTCAGGACTTTAAAATTTTCATTCTCATTCATTGTTGTCTTATAGAAAATTGCATACAGTTCATTTCTGATAAAACGCATCCAAATTATTTGTAACCAGTTTATTGATTCTCCATTAGAATTCTTTACTCTTTTAAAAATTGCGTCTTCTAATAATTTTGTTGATACAATAAAATAATTATCTTTCAGACACTATTATAATAATCTTGGAGAACGAACAGTAAATTATTCATTCTTAAATGGAGTTAGGCCACTTTCAAACTACACGGTTCAGTTGTTGAAATAATTCTGAAAACTTATGTGTCAAAAATTTATCGTATTTGCTCGGAGTATAAGCAACCAGAAATGTTTTACTGATATATAGTATGAAGTTGTATATGTAACCATGGTAACCGGCAAAAAATTGAAAAACGGAGTTAGGCCACTTTAAAAATAAACGGCTCAAATGATTCCACTAGTTCAGCACGGGTTATATATTATAAAGACATTAATTTATCGCAATAGGCAAATAAATCAATGTATTTTAAGAAATATTCTAATAAGGAAGTATTCGCCATTTTCTCAGCAGCCAGATGTTTGTAAGTTATTAGCTTGGGTAGATACTGGTATCATTATTTATTCGGATTGTCAATTAGCTCTTCGATTTATCGTCACCTAAAATGTCCTTCAGATTGCTAAAGTAATATAAACAAGCATTAGAATTATTTGCCTGCCTTAAGTTGTTTATAGTAATCAGATGTCAAGTACGACACTGTAAGAACACACTAAGCCAGGTTAAGTTGTTAACGAACTACCAGCTCTGCTCACATAGCTTGCTTTCATTTCTTGAAAAAGGTAGTTTACAGTGAAGAGTGAAATCTGAAGCTCGCCGATCTTCCACGCGTCGTCTTAAGATGCTTACATCAAACGCATCCAATTCTTCCAGTCTAAAGTCCTTCGTACAATAGTAAATGGTCCCTATTATGTTACAAACAAAACTCTGCATCATGATCTTAATACCCCTTATGTCCTTGACGTCATTCCATCCCGTTTCTCAAATTTTCATCAAAACCTAATCCATCATCCTAATCCCTTAGCACAATCCTTATCCAGCTCCAGCCATCCCTACAATCCTCCTCGAAGGTTAAAAAGGCAGTGGCCTCGAGATCTTTTGTAAATACGTCATTGGAGTCCTGGCAATGGCCAGCTTCTCCACTCAAGTCATGAGCGTATGTGGCTTTAGTGCTCTTTCTCAGTCTCCACTGGATCCCCATCTCAGTGATGCGGCTGAGAGAGAAGCGCTGTGATCTCTTAAGGTCCTGCCTTGTCTTCCACACGTGGGGGAAAAGGCCCGACTTGGAGATCCCTCGGCTGACTGTAAATATTGTAAATAAGCATGAATGTTATTTATTTTATTTTATTTTTTTTTTAATTTGCGTCGTACCATACTTTATTGTTTTACTAAGCTTTCTCTTCTTATTTTTGTTGTAATTTCTATTATTTTTTAATTGTATATATTGTATGAATGAGTTGCTCACATCGCAAATGCTCAATGCCCTTGATTGAGGCAAAATGTATTTTTTTTTTCTCAATAACAAAAAAAAAATAATAAAAAAATAATTATGTATGAATGATGCCAGAGTAAAAATCATACTCATCCTGCCTGTTTCATATAGAATGTAGTGCGAAGTGGAGGAAAATATCAATATTTCGATAATGTCTACTATCGATGGCCATTCTTAAGTAGAGTTGAACAGCGTGTGTGGACCCTTTCTCAAACAGTAAACTCAATTTGTCCAAATTTGTTAGTTAGAACCTTCTCTAACCAAGGGCAAGAACTGTCAAAGAAATCTATGATGCAAATAAATTAGCTTTTCGATTAATCCGATCTATCAGTAAATCCGAGAAGGCGTAATTGATTGAATGAAAATTTCTGAAAAAAAAAAACTGAGGATGATGAAGATGGACAGGAATGAAAAATGAATTTAACTAAGGTGAGTACAAAAATTGATATTTCGTTCAATTAATATAAAGAGGGAAAAAAACATCTTTTACGATGCGCCTATGTTCTATAGAATTAATATTGATATTCGAATTTCAAATAGGTTTATATATATATATATATATATATATATATATATATATATATATATATATATATATATATATATATATATATAAACCTATTTATAGGTTTATATATAATATAAACTTTATATTATATTATATCAATATAATTTATATAATAGGTTTATATATATATATATAAACAACTAGACAAGCGGAACTAGACAAGCGTATAAGCACAAACAACTTTCTTCTCCCTTTCAAAGCTATTGAAATCCCAAAAAATATCAAGAAATCTCATATTAAAGGTAAATTCTAATATATGGCTGTAAGATCTGGATTAACCAGCGCCCTTGAAAAACCTATTGGAAGAATCGAGAAAAACGCCATCTGCACGATAACCGGAGCTGATCATGGATCAGGATACTAGTGCATGCAGGAGAAAGACCAATATAGAGCTGCATACAGGAAAGGGTCAATCAATATTTCATGATATGAAGACACGGAGATTAAGATGGGAGAGGAATTTAATTCAGAGTAATCCTACTGGAGGCCTCTACACGACAATGAATGCCTCAATAGTAGACAAAAGCCAGGTGGATAGATAGATTTAACAATATTTATTTGTGGGCGGGGTTGCCGAACGGGCTAACGCGTGTGCTCAGCACCGCCGTTTTCCGGCAACATGATATGTGAGACAAATGACAAAAAACGAGTTCACGTTTCGGTGACGGGAGATTCATTTAAATCCCCGCCCACATTTCCTGGCCCAGGAAAACTCCGTATAGCCTTAAAGGCGAGGACCCAAAAGGTGGATTATTGACTTTATATGGGAGGGGTGGCGAATGGTGTAACGCGAGTGCACAGCACCACCGTTGCCTGGCAACCTGATATATAAGTTAAAAGTGATAAAAAATAATCACGAGTTCGCGTCCCGGTGTCAGGGGTCTTTAGTGCCTCATAGTGTAGTGGCATGCTTATCTCAAATGGTGAAGGTTCTCGGTTCAATACTAGTTCAACCATATACCTTTTCATAAGTACTCTTATAGCTCAGTGGCTAGGATACAAGTCTATAATGGTGAAAGTTCCCGGTTCAAGACTGGTTGACCATATTCCTTTTGGTGAGCGAGGTGGCCGAACGGGCTAACGCATGTGCCCAGCACCGCCGTGCTGCCGGCAACCTGATTTATGAGACAAGTTGATAAAAAATAGTCACGAGTTTGCCGGTGACGGGGGTCTTTTAAATCCCCGCCCACACTCCCTGGCCCGGGAAAACTCCGTATAGCCTTAAAGGCGAAGAAGGGGAGATTCAAGCTTCTTATAAAAAATATTTAAACTGGTTGTAGTCTGATGCCATTCACTACTATTACGACATATACACATTACAACTTCTGGCACGTAGATTTTGTCCCGAATGTTGGTGCATGTCAACATCGGAGTTTTCAGTTTCGTTTGGAGGTGGAAGGAACTCAAGCAGATGTTTGGAAGGTTAAAAAACAGATGGTTAGATCGAATCAACAAAGGTGTAAAAGAGCTGCGTGAACGAAAGAAATAGCTTACGATAGCCAGAGATGGAGTAAGTTTTTTAAGGCGGCAAGGAAGAATCTAATTCTGATTCTGTAATGCCAACAGAAAAAATATTAAAAAATACGACAACTTCTTGCAGATTATTTATAGGTCCTGTCCGAAAAGAAATTTATCAGTATTTCTTGTTGTGTTTTGTTCTGAATACCATAGACGATATACTATGTCGTTAAAGTCAGTTTGTTATATGTTTTGTTACTCCTACATACAAATATAAGCGATTGGAGGGATTGTCCAAAGAGGCAGACAGAAAACGCTCTTACATTGTTTGCTAGACCATCCTGTCCAGCAATGATGAGGATACGTTGCAAAGACGGTGCTACCAATGGGACGAGGCGTTGAGCATCGGAGGAAGAGAGTATAATTGAAGCACAGTCTAGCGACAGGGAGCTTGTGCAAACGAGGGTCATCAATGGCGGCACCAGCCTCATCAGGCTGGCCAGAGCGGGAGCACTCCAACACGCACAAACTTGTCCAGTCAGCCATTTTGTTGCATCCTCTAGATCTTCAGGAGGGCACGATATGTCCTAAAACATTTTAATCAAAACATCAAATGACGTCGGAGTTTTAAATATACATGTATATAGTTTTATACAAGAATAAAATGATAACATAACGGACACGAACAAGTACTTTTGACTTAAATTAACCTCCACTGAAGATACTATAGTAATTATCTTGTATTGTCAATACGTATCTATAACAGTTAAATCAAACTTGTATGAAATATCTTTATATTGACAGCCCCACTGCAAAAGCCTATAAGAACAAAAGCCAAGATACTTGACTGTGTCTGAGAAAGGAAGCTGGATGAAATTATGATCTACGATTTTTACTAGCCATGGGTAAGGCGGCAGTGTCCTTGCCCGAGTCGAAAAATGACCAATTCCATTTTTGATGACTATAAGTTCGTGAGAGACCATTCTACTGCTCTTGTTCACCTACCCCATGTAGATGGCGACTAACAGTATCTTTCGACGCGCCACACTCCCTGGCAAGTTCGCGAGTACTTGTGGACGGATTTGACTCAACAGCTTCCTGCAGAACCTCATCAATATCCATTAATGGTCGCCTGGAGCTCTTCTACTTTTCCAACATCGTATCATCACTGCTAGATTTTAAAAAATCAACTCCGCGCAGCGTGCTAGTTAAGGACACCTCCCCTTTCATATCTAATAATTTCACGAGTAACTTCAGCGGCTGAAAAATTTTTTTTTCCAGTAATTCCCTAGAATAACTAGAATTTCGTAGGACACTGTCATGTTTCTTCTTTGATTAAATAAGCTTAGAGAATGCTCTAAAGGGATTATTTAGCATTAAAATATTTACAGTCCTTTGAAATCTTTATTTGTTAAAACGGTCATTTTTTTCTTTTATCCCTATTAGTATTTCAATTTTATTAAATTTAATATTTCACTAATTAAGTCAATTTATTTATTAATAGGCTGAAATTATTTATTCTGTTACACGTTTTAATTTTTTCTATTCATAGCTAGTGGCGGACGCCTACTTCCAGCATGGCACACCATGGAAATTGCCGGATTGCCCAGCCTTAAGATCGGGCTGTACAAAATCATCACACCTTTCTAGTGCGGTGATTTTTCGATCCCTCGATGAGCCTAGTAAAACTTTATGGCATAGTTATTTTTTCTGTGAAGAACAGGTGATGAATAAGTTGAAGCTGCTTTTAAAAATTTGACTTCATGCTACGGTCATCAAAAGTGGAATTGGTCATTATTCGTCTCGGACAAGGAGACTGCCGTCTTACCCAGGGCTAGTAAAAATCGTAGACCATAAGCGATTACGCTCTTTTTCTCTCCTCTTCGCCTTTCGGCTAGTTCGACCGGATTTTTTCTCGGGTCAGAGGAAATGATTAATTTTCAGATGCTTACAAATATATTTACCTTTTTATGAATGTGTATTCGATGCTGAGATCCTTCAGCTTGTTCATCTCACTTATAACAATTATATAACCACATTTAGTCAGTGGTACAGACCTCTTTTTATCAAATCATAAACATCCACCTGAAATTTCGTAAATAGCTTTATCTCATCGTAACCTACAAATATTTTATTTATGAAAATTTTTGGAATTGGGGAATTTTTAATTTTATTTTATTTTATTTATTTATTTGGTAGTTCATACATAGTTAATATATTTTTCGAAGTAACAAAACTCCAGACCTTTCTCAATTTCCAATTCAATTTGGTGCTACCTTCACCATCGTAACGTTTTATCTTGGATATTGGAATCCAAGAATCATATATATATATAAAAAAAAAAGAAAGAAAACATACTAATATTAAGTTATAATATACTGAGCATTGCATTTACATACAAAAAGCAGCTGCGTCGATAAAAGTATAAAAGAAAAATATACATACATTCATATACATACATAAAATACACACTATATATAAAGTAATTTTAAAAACCACGGAGGTAGCAATCCCTCCGCAATATAAGTCATAAAAAAGTAGTACTATAGTACATATCTAAATAAATAAAAAAATAAATAAAAAATAAATAAATAACTAAAATAAAATAAATAAATAAAATAAGAAAAAAAAAATTATAATAAAAAAAAGTAAATAAATAAACATAAAATTAAACGAATAAAAATGAAATAAATAAATAGATAAATAAAAAAAAAATAAAGATAAATAAAACAAAACGTAAAAATGTAAATTATGACATCGATATAATCATTGAGTATCATGCTATAAACGAGGAAGCAGCCTGAACCAATTACTGTAATTCATGTGGGACCCTTTAAGGACTCTTATTGTAATAGCGTTCATC
Source organism: Nezara viridula (assembly GCA_928085145.1). Taxonomy (NCBI): domain Eukaryota; kingdom Metazoa; phylum Arthropoda; class Insecta; order Hemiptera; family Pentatomidae; genus Nezara; species Nezara viridula. The sequence continues at coordinate 21,089,638 of OV725077.1, forward strand.
GTTCTCTTGGGAATTCCCAACATATCCATGTCTTGGAAAGATCTTCGGCACCATATTCCTCTCCAAGTTATTGTGAGCGGCAGTACTTTTATGTCCACGCCTGGCACTCCCAGTGTACGCCCGATCGCCATCCTGCAATCTAGGTCCCTATATTTATTGGCTTTGACATTGTTCCAGTGAGTGGTGCTAGGGTTATCCCCGACGACCTGTGCATCTATAATGAAGTGTCCGCTTAGTCCTGAGCACACCAGGTCTGGCTTCCACCTTCGTCTATTACCAACAAACATTTGCTCCTTTGTGACCCTGTATCCTTTTTTTTGGAGAGCAATTTCCAACATGTTCACTATTGTATCATGCCGGCGCACTCTACCACCGTGAGACAAAATGCAATGTTGAATAATATGGCTGGCAGTTTCGCTTGCAGGACACCCAGCTCTGCATTGGGTCGGCATAAAAGCCCTACGTCCTCTGGATAATCTCACTCGGGTCGCGAGGGCATTTATATGAGTTCTTACCGTCTGTATGAAGGTCCGTCCGGTTATCGGAGCCGCGTAGTCTGTCAACCAATGAGTTGATGGGTGGCAGTTTTTTGACTCCCTTAATGCCTTACCATCAACGCTACGATATAACTTCATGGACAGCGTTTTCTTTCGTTCTTCACTGGAAGTGTTTTCCGCGTTGAGGCCCATTTTCGTGAGGTTGCTTGTGAGTTTTCTCATTTCCTTAGTGATAAAGGAGGAATGATAGGCGGCTCTTGCTACTGGGCAACCAGAGTACTCCATACGTCGTAACCTCGCGAGCTTGAGTGAGGGTATAGCACTGCTAAAGCTCATTACTCCCAAACCACCATCAGTACAAGCAGAATGGAAATACTGAGTAGGGGTATCCTGAGGCAGTCGCAGTCAGGAACGTACTGCCGCTCTCGTTGAGATATCCAACTTTCTCAACTCGTTCATTTTGCTTGGGCTCAGTGTGAGGAGATGAATGAATTTCGGGATGAGATAAGTTCTCAAAGTCACTAATTTTTGTTGGGGTTTTAGGGGTGCAGTGTTTGTTTTGTGGAGCAATAATGATAATTCATCGATAATCCCTTCGGCATTCATGTTGTTCAACGAAAATTTCGCTCCTAGGTATTTCCAGCAATCCAAGATACCCAACTGCTTGATTCTAGCGCCATTTACTACGAAATGATATCTGTTATCAACCTTCATAACATTAGAATTGACGGCCTTGACGAGAGAAAAGCTAAAGCATTTGGCTGGGTTGGATTCCATTCCCAGATCTTGAATAGCTGCAGCTGCGTCCGATAGTAATCTTTTCATGCCTTTCGATGAGGATGTGATTAAGACTAGGTCGTCTGCAAATGCCAGGCAGTTTACCATTGTTCCTCCCATATCGTAGCCTATTCCATCTGGAAGGGAATGGATTACCCAATCCATTGCCATGTTAAAGAGACTAGGGGATAATGGGTCACCCTGCCTTATACCGTATATATATATATATGCCTTATATTATTAATCTACAGGTCGGAAAACTTTGTCCATGAAGTAGGAACTAAAAACTCGTAAATACCCATTTGTTTTTCATTTGAATCTTAAGAAAGTTCGATCACAAAATCCTTGAGAAAGTTAGCCTGCAAAAATATTGGGCCGTTTGCCGTGACCTACACCTCTAAAACGTCAAAATAATGTGATTATATAAACCAAATGTTTTTGTAGGCCACCTTTTTTATCGATTTTGTGATCAAATTATCTTACGACCCAAGTAGAAAGCAAATGGATATTTACGAATTTTCAGTACTTAATTAAAATAAAAAAATTGTCCGTCAGAAGGAAAAAGCTCTAATTAGGAGAATTTTACTAAATCAAATAGTTCTAGATTACGATGAGATAAAATTCTTTACGAAGTTTCAGGCGGATGTTAATAATTTGATAAAAAGGGATATGAGCCACGGACTAATTCTACCTTCCACTACGTATACTCCGAATATTTTCTGGTTACTGAAACTAAAGATTATTTTAATTAGAAAGTTTCCAAAGAACTTTGAAATGAACTTGATGAAAGATGATTTGTAAACCACTTGTTGTCACTTGGAAGCTTGATATTTTGTTGAGAAAGAAGACTGGACATTAAAAAATGACAGGAAGCTATCCGTAATGAACTAATCAATGATAGTTTGTTAATAAACATACTCCAAGCAATAATGAAACACTAATTGGAACACATTGAATAGAGAACGAACGAAATTAATCGATTTTTTTTCAAGTGAGAACTTCTTTAGGCTCGCATAGCACTTTATTAAGTGAGTATTAAATGAGCCTTTCAATTTAATGACTAACTCCAATTTTAACATTTTGTAGTTAAATCATTTTATTAGTATTTCTAACAGAAAGATTTATATCTGTACAGACTGTGAGTAAGTTGAGTCCAGAGTAGGTGATTGCAGTGTTGGAATAGAGAACTGAGAATAAAGATATAAATTATCCCAACTCATCCTAAAACGCCTGTATCCCATCCTAGACTCTAATCATATTATCCCTGATCACCAATTTGGATTCCGCACATTGCATTCCACTATCCAACAATGTCACCGTGTAGTTTCCTCTGCATTGGAGCGCGGCATGTACTGCACGGGGGTCTTTCTCGACGTTGAACAGGCGTTTGATCGAGTCTGGCACCCGGGTCTTCTGTACAAACTCCGAAAAGTCCTACCCCCTACATACTTCCTCATTATCCGCTCCTATCTAACTGATAGATACTTCAAAGTAAACCAAAATAATGTCTTCTCATCCCTCTTTGCTCAATCTGCAGGCGTTCCACAAGGTAGTATCCTCGGTCCCATCCTCTACACAGTTTATACAGCTGACATCCCAACCCATCCTGACACTGTCATCACCACCTATGCTGATGACACTTGTATCCTATCTGTTAATAACGATCCTTTAATAGCATCCCAAACTCTTCAATCACATATCACAAGCCTTGAAGAATGGTGTAAAAATTGAAGAATAAAAATAAATTCTAACAAATCCCATCAAATCACCTTTACCCTCCGTCGTAAACCTATGACTTCTTGTCCTACAGTATCCTTCAATAATACTCCACTTATTCCTGTTGAGCAAATCCGCTACCTAGGACTACACTTGGATAACAGTCTTACTAGGAATCCTCATACTAGACTGAAACGACAAGAAACTGCTCGGCGTTTCCGACTGCTCCAACACTTACTAGACAAACGCTCCAAACTTTCAATTAATTACAAAAGACTTATCTACATAACTATAATAAGACCTATATGGACATACGGAGTTGAGCTTTGGGGCTCCACCAAACCATCGAATTCCTATCGTATCCAATCCTTACAATCCAAAATCCTCCGTAAAATCCTTAATGCTCCATACTTTGTCACAAATAAAACCATTCATAAAGACCTTAATGTACCATATGTCGCTGATTTAGCTCGATCCAGATATCTATCCTTTCATGATAAACTTCAGTCCCATCCAAATCCGCTCGTTTCCACTCTTGCTTCTTCCTCGATTCCTGATAATCCTCCTAGGCGTCTGAAAAGGAGATGGCCTCGTGATCTTCTTACTTAAAATTATTTAGAGAGTGCTACCACTGGGTAGTATCTCTTCAAGCCTGTACATGCCATTATTTATATTTGGGCATATTTACTAGTCGTATTTGTATACAGTTGTAAATTTCACTAAATAAACAACAACAACAAAATTATCCCAATAGAAATATCACAAAAATTAATAATCAAAAATGTTAAAAGTCATTCTGACAACTGAAAGACTTAAATGTAAAGCTCATTCGGGTAAATTTGGCTGGAGTCGACTGATTTTTGCATTCGGATTAAAATTCCTCAGTAGCTAGGGGCGACGCTGTGTTGGAGAAACAAAACGGGAAATTAATAGTGCCAAAGGCCTGATAACGAGTCGTCTACAATCAAACGGGAAAAAAATTAATGATTTTTTTCAAATTAGCCATATAAACCTCAATGCACTAGACGATTCGTTCGAAATGACATTTTGTTATTGGCATGTATGAATTATGAAAAATTATTATTGGTAATTTTTTTGTCGCTGTCCATTACCTTCTGAAACTTTCTATATTAGATATTGTTTTTTCTAAAATTCTCCGCTTTCCAACGATATATTATACGTATACCTTCTGACTAGTATTTCCGGAGATTCATTTTCGACCTGGATAAGCATTTGTTTATTGCTTTTTTTCCTTTATTAAATTATCAAATTCTTTCAAAAGTTACGTTTAGCATTTTTTCGTAACTTTTAATAATGAGAGATAGTTAGTTATTTGAAATGAACCATATTAAAGGTACTTTAGAAGAAGACCTATATGAACACTGGGCACTAGCGGATCCAGGATTTAATTTTGGGGGGGAGCTTCAGCCCGAAAGCTTTTTTTTCATAAAAATAACGATAATTGCTTTGGAAAAAAAGAAAGAAACTAACAACCTGTATGAAATGGTGTTTAAATGATTCCTAAAGCCCTTTTAATATGAATCACACGAAAAATAATACTTTAAGAGATACTTTATTTATATTTTTTTCGATAAAACATGGTTATATTTCACCATTTTGGGGGGGGGGGCTTCAGCCCGAAAGCCCCCCCCCCGTAGATCCGCACGTGACACTGGGCATTTACGCCCTGTAATGTGACATCAACGGGGATTCCTCAAAACGTGGATTTCCGCTGAAAACTCAGACTTAAAAATTTTCATGATCGCAATACTTACTCTTACAATATATTACATATATAGGTAAGCGAAAGTAAAAATATATTATATAGAGAATATTTTTACATTATATTGACATTTTTACATAACTAGTTTGACACTGAAAGCATTGTATTTTTATTTTAAGGTTGTAAAAACAAAGAAATTAAAACTATATTTCGGTTTTTTAACATAATTCATGCTTAGCTGGAAAAGTTATGGAAATGCACCTATGTGAAAGCTCTTCCCCTTACTTCCATGTTTAATACATACAACTTGTAATAAATCCAATGCTTTTGTTTAGATACTTTCAAGTATATCCATATGCACATAAAGAAATTCTATATCTTTCTAACAAACATATGTACTATATTTTCTTGTTTCACAATAATTTTGTTGATTTTTTACACATTATAAGAACTACTGCCTTGTTTTTTGTTGTCCACTCCCTCCCCAATCAAAACGGAAAGTCTGCGCCTACGTCCAAGATTATTCCAGCAAATTCATAGACGTTTAACGTTGGAGTGTAGAAATTTAATTTTAAATAAGTTGTTCGCATCAACGTAAACGTACCAAAGAAAGGGACAAGTTTCTAACGAGTGTGTCCATCATTAATGGTTAACTGTGCGTCTAATCTTGGTCACTGATTATTAGCGCATGCCCAGAAGGCTTCTTTACTTACTACTTACAATTCAGTTAATTTTAAACAAACGTTCATAAGTACGCTGAAGAAGGACGTCACTTAGCTTACACTGTGGATAAATGATGTCCTTCTTTCAATCAATCGACATTCTTTCTTCAATCCAGATGTGAGAATAATATCCAAAAAAATCATATACAATATCCACAAAAAAGTGTATAATATTGAGTTACATTCGGTACAACCATCGGTACATTCGTTTAGGCGCTACAGTCTATAGCAACGCAGGTTTTTCTGCATTCTTATTTTTTTTCTCCTTTATTAACTTATCAAATTCTTTCAAAAGTTATATTTAGCATTTTTTCGTAACTTTGAATAATGTGAAATTATTAACTTTTTAAAATAAACCATATTAAAGGTACTTTAGAGGAAGACATATATGAACATTGGGCATTTACCCCTGTAAAGTGACATCAATGGGGATAAGACCTAAATGATATTAAAGACCACTTAATTATACATTTATAAACAGACTTTAATCAAAATCGTTAGAGCCGTTTTTGAGAAAATTTGAAAAAATGTGTTTTAGCGTTTATATAAAATGGCACTTCCGGTTAGCCGATTTTAACGAAAAAGTTGCTAGGACATCTAAGGCATATACCTATCTTAAATACATAATATCAGTTTCGTACGACTTTTATTTCGAGCTAGAGTGTTCACATACACACAGATACACAGACCATTTTTCGGGACTTGGTTATATGGACTCAGGGCACCTAAAAATGTGGATTTCCGTTGAAAACTCAGACTTAAAAATTTTCATGATCGCAAGTAAAAAATAAATAAATAAGTTTATAATAAATAAGTTTATTTAAATGACATTTATAATTTACAAAATCAACATAATAATCGATCTTGTTTTAGTGTACAACATTTCACACTAAAGGTAACCTTAAAATTATAAACTTTAGAACCATACCTTGTAGTCCATGGTAATTTGTTAAAAAGGGGTCTGTAACAAGGACTATTTTTATTTGACCGTTGGAAAAATGATTTTAAAAAAAACCTACATACAAAATATAAATAAATAAATAATAATAATTTAAATAAAAATTTCTGTATAAATAAAGTCAATAATAATTATTTAATAATTTGGTGCGCGCAACACACAACTTTCACTTACCTCTCTACTATGATTAGTAATTATTTTCTGGCAATGTTGAATGTCTAACATACAACATGCCCAAAAATAAAAGTGCATTTTTAATGGTGAAACAGATTTAAGCTAACAAACCATAAAGACCATTAAAATAACAAAAACCTCTATTAATTATATCAACGGTAGACAACACAGTAAATCTCTTTACAATAAACCTTGAGAGATTTGAAAGTATATCTCTATATATTCAACCTATAAATGATTGAGGGTTGCACGCCTATTAGTTATTAAACTGTTATTTTCCTTTGTAAAGTTTACTAAAATTCAATCATGAGAATTTCATTGTCTGCCATAGATATGTCAATAGTTGTCACACTAATTTTTAGTGGATAATATTTGGATTTCCCAAAGGAAACATTCATCAAATTATTCACTAATTTAATTTTCAAAAGGTTACATGAAGCTTTTTTGGAATAAACGGCCAATAATACCTAATTATTTAAATATAATATCAGATCTAGAATTTTTAAACTACAGTACATCTATTTAAGGTTATAAACATGCTTTATACATCCGAGAATTTTTTTTTTCACTTCTTCTTTCACATAAGTGCTATGAAATTGTATTTTAAACAATGTCACTGCCTTGATTAGGTAAATTTTAAATACTTTTTCAAACTTTAAAGTTTTAAAAATTCAAAATTCTCCGCCCTCACTCCCCGTCCCGGGAAAATCCCGTATAGCCTAAAAGGCGAGGTAGGGAAGAAACAAAAAAAATAATTGTTATTATTATGTATCTGAGATAATCCTTTATGATTCTCATACACCCATTTTGTTCACTTTCTAATTTTTTATAGTTTGAGTCTCTCCATACTGGACAAGTATATGTTATTAAAGAGCGTATAAGCTATTTATTTAAAATAATTTTATTTTTGATTGAAAGAGAAGATTTTCTTCAAAAGTAGGGAGCCATTACACTAATAAGTTTTTTAGGTTTACCGCATTTGTTGTTGGTATGAGATGTGAATATTAATTTTTTATCTAATTACAGTCCACGGTAGGTAACAGATTGAGCCCAGGGGATTCTAGTTTCGCTGAGGGCAATATGATTAGCTACGGAAGACCTTAGTTTGATGAACATTATTGCTGCTGTTTATTTTTATTTGTCATTTTTTTGTCAGTCTGGTAAATAAAGATTTAAGTCTGGTCTCTATTGTGTCTATTGTGTAAGTGGCCTGTCGTCTGCATATAAGGATCTTTCGACTGATGGGAATGATGGGAGATCGAATATATATAGGTTGAAGAGTATAGGGGAAATACAGTATCCTTGGGATTGACCGGCTGATGGGAAATGTTTTGGGGAAAGTATGTATGACGTACGGTGGGAATTGGTAGATTATATGTTTATAAAATTATCCACTATGCCATATTGTGTCAGATGCTTTTTCGATATCCAGTAAGATCATCCCAGTATGTTTTTTTTCATTAAATCTATGTAATAAGTTGTATTGGGCAACAGTGAAATGATCAGTTCTGACTCCGAACTGAACTAGAAAGAAAAGCCTAAGACAAGGCTAGTTAATGCGATAAAATATCTACAAACCCAGTAAATCCAACAGAAAAAAATTGTATTAAGATTTGGATTACATGTAATTGTACTTGCAGTTACTTAGCGCCAAAAAAATATTGTAATTGAAAGCCTCAATAATAATAGAAAGGAGAAATTGCTATTAATAAGCATGATTGCATTTGTTTCAATTGAATAAGCAATTAATTACCGCATACATTCAATATCATGACAAATATCATATTCATACTCAAAACATAATAGAAAGACCTACTGATTGTTACAGACATAGCCTCAAAACCTCATGCTGTTGCAAATGAAGTGGTGAAATTAAGAAAAAAAAATCACTACATGAAAATTCTTAGGATATGTGTTGTCTGTGAAAATATGATCACACATCCTCAGCCCCACTCATCCTGATAAGCTTTATCAGTGATTGAAGAGCTTCACGGTTTTTAGTCGGTGTTCTACAGCTGTTCAGTGTCGCTTCGATTTAGCAAGGTAGATTATGATAACAACTTATTGTTAATATATATTATGTATTGTCAGTTTGAAATTAGTGACAATTAAATCGGTTATAGCGTTGCGGATTCGTCATTTAATCCAATGACGAATTGCTAAGAAATGAATTGTCAAATATTGTGTTTGTCAAATATTCTTCCATTTTACACAGTGAGCAATTGATTGTACAATGGTGAGTCATAGGATTGCATGTGCTCACGGTTTTATAACCTTAATAAATAACCAAACGAGTAATCCAACATGTCTTATTATTATTATTCAAAAATTGTTATGTTTCATCGACTAGTGACCTTATCTTAGAATTGTCAAACCTATAATTTGAGAAGTTCTGTTTGCGTTTGTTGTAAGCTGGTCTATGTCTGACCCTTTGCCATTCACCGTTTGCCACAGGTTATTGTGGATGCGAGGTATTTGAATTTGTTTCCTCTCGGGAACGGTTTATCTTCGACGCAGATCAACAAAAAATATGTGCAGGTTAACAGGTTATTTGTTACATAAAATATTAGCAGCATAAACATAGATAAATAAAAGAACAATAAAATGAATGGTAATAACCCATATTTTCATAGGATTGTAAACTTATTTGGAGGCTCCAATAACTTTATATTTGAAGTTCATAAATGTTAACTTAATAAAGTTTGTTTAGTGAACTAGTGGATACGAACTGACGCAAGCTTTTTTATATAAAAGTAAAGTGGTGCGAAGCTCAGTTTTCTTTTTTTTTTTTATATTCTTCTAACCTCTTCACTTTTAATTTAATTAACTTCTGAGCAAAATAAACGAAATTTATTAGCCTAGATAACTATAATTACAACCAGACAACCATTTGTAAAATTGTAACTAAAATTAACAAAATAATCATATCAGCTACAGGTACAACGTGTCTTTTAGATTCGTACATATCAGCTGCGCAGTTTTGGAGAGCTGATAACACTTGGTTAAAAATTAACTAATCGAAACCTTGATGAAATCATAACCTGGATTTTGAGGAACAAATGTACTAAGATCCAGCTAATTTAACCGAGTCTTTTTACAAAGCTTATCCATCATCTCAGTACCAACATTATACCGAATCGTCATCGGGTCGATGAAATAGTAACAAATTTCACCTTGGTCGGATAATCTCAAGTGTGCTAAAACTTGATAAAAAGACTTGATGAAAAGTAACTAAAAGCGTTTGGACACTATAATACAATACCGACAAGACGCCTGCAAAACTTTGTGAGTTATATTTTTATTAAAATAAATGTTTCGCATCTTGATAACAATATAAAAGGTTCCGGATGGAGTGGAATGAGTCATTTTTATGTTATCAACGTTATCACTTGTCTACGAATACTTTTAATAACCTTTATGTTTTTTTTTTTTTTTTTTTTTTTTTGGCTTTAAGACTTGTAAAAGCAAGTCCTATTTTGCCAGCAAAATATTTTCTTTGCCATAGTGAGATGAAATTAAGGTTTTTAGACGGAAATTACATTGGATTTATATTAATTATTTACAGTTAGATGATAATTGAAAGTGACTTATATGGGACTTGGATATTAGATATTATATTATTAGATATTAGATATTATGGAAACTAGCAAGACTAATGGTTAAAAACTGAGATGAATTAGAATTGCAATTAACTAAGTGCCGACTTTTATTATATGACTGCTTTGATGCCATTCATGAACTTTAACAAGTCACGAGCGTTATCTTTGTTCAGTGACCGAAGAAAGTTAGCCCCATCATCCGTAGTTGGCGACCCTAAACTAATTCTTCTTCGCTTTTCGAACCTTTTGCACTTGAAAGCAATGTGTCTTGGATCCTCCAAGCATTGGCATATTGGGCATTGACTGCTCTCAGCTAGCCCCATTAGATGAAGATATTTATTTGTTCTACCGTGGTTTATCCTAAGCCTGATCAGCTTTATGTTTTTTTGAAGTGAGAACTTCTTTAGAAGCTTTTAGCACTTTATTTTGTGGGTATTGAATGTCGACTCGAGCAGACTGATTTTTCCATTTGGATTAAATTATCTCAGAAAGAAAAAATCGGATCTGCATATTATAAGCGAAGGAAAAGTTCAGCATATCATCCCCTTTGTAAGGGCTATTATTATTGGTCGGTATTTATAGGCGATGAAACGTTTCTAATCCTAAAATGTACGTTTAAAATAAAGAAAACCGCCGATTGCTTCAATTATTTTCATTAAAATGTAAATTTTAGGATCAGAAACATTTAGTATGTCATTTATAAATACGAATAAATTCCTTTAATAGATATCGTAGTAAAAACCACAATTATATTATAACTTTAGACGATGATGAATAGAAAAAGTAATTATTTTATACCATCGTTACTAACTTCAAAATTATCAAATAATACATTTTCATCTGCCTAGAAATGCATTTGAAGGCGAAAACTACAAATTTGCCGGTAACAGATGTATCACAACATATTTAAATTTTTATATAAATTAGGCCAATTATCACCAAACATTATATTGATACTCTATTTAATTCGACGTTTCGACCATACTAAGGGTCATTTTCAAGTCTGGAAAGTTGTAATATCATTATTAGTTAACATTCACAATTACAAAAAGAATTTGTTATTACACTTAATTAACTTGTCTAACGAACTATGTCATATTATTTTCGATACACATAAATTTATCCAAATCTATACATAAAAAGTATACTCTTTTTCTTATAAAAAAAACCTTACTTTAAACATTAAACCTTACATTTAAAAACAATTGACTATTAAGTTGAAGAGTCCTCCGTTATATATTCATCATTAATGTAGCAAATAATTTGTTCAGTGAACATTAAATTGTCATGCCCTATTGCGGTTTCGCCTACGTCATTTCTGGAGAGACTGATTTATATCGTCCTTGTGGGGATAGTCAAAAGGAGAGAGATTTTCCTTCTATTGTTTTACATTAGTGGATTATTTTATATAATTTATGCTTTTTGTAATGCTTTTAAATTATTCTTGTATTATATGCGAATATTGTTAATTACATTTGCGTAAAAAGCATTTAAATTGTCCACATCTGTATGGTTGCTAACGGAATTCTTTAAATTTTTAGTAATATACATATAGAGAGAGAAAAGTTCAGCCCCCCTTTGTAATGGCTATTATAATTGGTCGGTATTTATAGGTGATGAAACGTTTCTTATCCTAAAAGGTACGTTTAAAATTTAAAAAACCGCCGATTGCTTCAATTATTTTCATTAAAATGTAAATTTTAGGATCAGAAACATTTAGTTCGTCATTTATAAATACGAATAAATTCCTTTAATAGATATCGTAGTAAAAATCACAATTATATTATAACTTTAGATGATGAATAATCGAAAAATAATTATTTCCTGCCATCGTTACTAACTTCAAAATTATCAAATAATACGTTTTCATCAGCCTAGAAATGCATTTGAAGGAGAAAACTACAAATTTACCAGTATCAGATGTATCACAACATATTCAAATGTTTTTAGACCTAACTACACATCACTAGCGGATCCAGGATTTAATTTTTGGGGGGAGGAGGCTTCAGCCTGAAAGCTTTTTTTTCATAAAAATAACGATAATTACTTGGAAAATAAGAAAGAAACTAACTACCTATATGAACTGGTGTTTAAGTGATTCCTAAAGCCATTTTGAATGTAATTACACGAATAATTATACTTTAAGAGATAATTTAATATTTTTTTCGATATAACATGGTTATATTTGACCATTTTGGTGGAGGCTTCAGCCCGAAAGCTTCCCCCCTCCCGTAGATCCGCCAGTGCTACACATTACACACATATATAAATGTTACATAAGGTTAATATATAACATGAAGGAACTATATGTGATATCTAAATATAACAAATGAAATGTCAATTAGTTAAAATATTATAACATATAACTAACGGACTATTCATTAAGAGGATTGGACCCACCAACATCCGAAAGTTGTAAGGTGCAAAGAACAGTCCAATACCATGTCTATCCAGTATTTAGAAACGTATGAAAAAAAATTGAATATGGCTAAGTCTAAAAGAAAACCTACTTGACAATAAAAAGGCAGTAGAAAAAAACCCTAAAATTTGTTAACAGATTATAAGCAAACGTTATTGCCCTATAGGTTAGAGGCAGCAATAAACACGGATAAATAAATTTAATAATCGTGTTCATTGAATTAATAATATAACATTTTTGTCTAGATAGGAAAAAAAAAGTGTAGATTATTGTCAACATATTCTACTAGCATTGTGTTATTATAAGGTTTAATGTGCACAATTTGAATGATTTTCAGAACTATTTATAATAAAGTACCTGCAGTTCGCAGTTCTGTTTTTTTCAAGAAATGGCACTATTTCATTGATACCTTACATTAATGACTACTTAAAGAACTTCCGCAAAATCTGCAAAATGGAGTAGTAAAAAAAAAAGAGAAACGAGAAGAAGTTTTCTTTCTTCGTACCTACCTTGTGGAAAACACAATAGAAAGAAAGATGCTTTTGAGACAATCTTAAATATTATAGACTAGTAGGCCAGTGCGAAAAATTCGCACAGCATATTGTTTTTAAATGCCAAATTAATAAGAAAATATAATAATGCAACGTATCAAAAGATAAAGAAATCAATTGTTTCTTTTTCGATAAATATAATCGACAAAGGAAACGAATATTAATTTAAATCTTCATTAATGTTTGGAACCAACATGTATACAAATTTCAATAACCTGAATTTTTGCTAACAATTGTCCGATTTCGATGATTTTTTTTTTTCTTTTGTAGGAAATTTAGTAATCTTTTATATAATCATGGGCATAACGGAAAAAGTGTGTAATTTTGAAGTTATTCGCAAATAAAGTTTGTATTCTTTCATAACTTTTTTGCGTGAATTTTCGGAGTGATAAGACTATTTTGCTCGCCTGAAGGAGAAGGAAGCCTTCGAAATTGGTGGCTCAATAACATAAATCCATCGATAAATAATATAAACTCCTCTCTCGATCATAGAGAGCTTAAGTCGACGAAATGAGACATATATTCAAAGGCAGTACTACAATTAACGTAAGGTTGTGCCTATGCCTTGCGATATCTCCAAAATAGTACGTTTTTGGGCTTAAAAACGCAGGATCCGATAGTTACAGAGGAACTATCCGGGTCTTGCTGTAATTTCATAACTTGTTTGGCTGAATTTTCGAGGTGATTAGACTATTTTTCCCGCCTGAAGGAGAAGGAAGCCTTCGAAATTAGTGGCTCAATCTTGAGATTTGGTGAAAAATTAACGATGATACGGCTTGCCGATCAATAACATCATCGATAAATAATATAAACTCCCCCTCTCTCGAGCCTAGAGGCCTTAAGTCGACGAAATGAGGCATGTATTCAATGACAGTACTACAATTAACGTAAGGCTGTGTGGATGCGAACTCTATGCCTTGCGTTATCTCGAAAATAGTACGTTTTTGGACTTAAAAACGCAGGATCCGGTAGTTCCAGAGGAACCATCCGGGTCTTGCTGTACGCATCACAATCTTCAAGGCCCAATTTGTTCTGTATCGATCTACAGACCTACCACCGCTCCAATATTGAAGCCTAGAAAAATGTTTGTATCGATTTTATTTATTTTAGAAAGAAAAACAAAAGTGGAGAATACGATTCGCTAACCCTCCGTGAAATTCTGAATGCAACGGTACCCCATTCATCGTATTTGAGCATGATAGGAGCTTATATTTGGTACAAAACCGATTTCGAGCCTTACTGTAATAATAATATGTGGGGATTTTTGGACAGATATAAGTTTTATTGTAAATAAACATATATATTATTAACTTTACGCCAGGTTTGGAAATTTCATAAATATAAACAAATAAAGAGGAGAGTGCATGTATGTTTCTGTTTTCCTAAAGAGACAATCATGGCGGGTCGTGGAAGCTGTTTCGGTGATTACACTAGCTCTAACCACCAGCTGATCTTTCGGGCTGAAGGCACCCTAAAATGTTTTTATTTTATTTTTTTCATTGTTCCATATTTGTTTATGAATGCGTCCTAAGCTAAATACTTGAAGAAACCATCTCCACAATATAATACACTCTTTTTAAATTACAATGTATATAGGATAAAGGCACCTATTATTGACTCGTTACCAATTATTGACACTTGTAACTTAAATTTGATAATATAAACGTTTAGGATCATGTAGGACTTCAAACTTGGCTATCTTCCAAAGGCTGATTAATGTGTCTTATCGCTTATTTCATCAAATTTAACTTACGTTTAATAATAGGTGCCTTTACCTAACAGTTACTAAATCTACGCAGGTGTCAAGAAAAATTTAAGGAATTAATCTCTCGTAATAATGTATATTGTTTCTTAAATAAGCATATTGCTTCCTGACTACCGAAGGTAGAGAAGCATTGTATTCGTGCGAAAGGTTAAAAAAAATTTTAATCGAAAATTTTCCACTCGCGTTTTACGTTTCAGACATCAAGGATCATATTTAGTTCGGTGTCTGTCTTTAGTCAAATCGAAGTAACGGGCATATCACCCACTATCGTTTATCCAATTTTAATGAAATTTTCAACGTTATGGATATCTCCTTTTTTAAATAACGGATAAATGACTGATTTAGTGAAGCTCTGTGGGATTCTTCCACTATTATTATTAAAAAACACTTTATTCAGAAATATTACAATTTGTCACAGTTAAGGACACTTATAATAGAGTTCAGAGATTGCATTCATACCGTATATACAAAAATATAAATAAATAAAGTAATAACAAAAGAATAAGAAGAAAGAACAAAAGAGTAAAGAAAAAAAATATATATATACACATAAGTAAATAAAAATAGAAATAAAAGTAAAACAAACACCTTATATAAAACATACATTATTTACAATTTGCCAGGTGATCTCCGAACCAATCCTGTCCCCTCCACATGTGGAGGGAAAAGGGAGGCTTAGGAGATCCCTACGCCTCTCCCTCAGCCACTTCACTGGTATTTTAAACCAGCGGAGGATGAGTAAGAGCGCTACAGCCACAGACACTCATGACTTGAGCTTCCACTATTAAAGTAATGGTTGAATACGTTAACAATTTGTTGTAACAAGCATTCTGGGTAATTTTTGAAAAATTCATACGGCACAGAATCGATTTCTGGCGCTTTATTCTTTTTTGCCTTGGCCAATGCACATTTTAATTCGTCTAAATCTATTTCCCTATCTAGTTCAAAATTTTCCCATTTTGGGGTGGCATAAAATATTTGAGGAGCTTTTATGACAGAATTCAACAATAAATCAAAGTAATACCTAAACTGCTCACCTGTAATATTAAGTTCTCTGATAAAATTTGAAGTCCTGAATTGGTTTATTAGTGACCACAGATCTTTAATACATTTAAATTTTTCTTTAAGGGTCTTATAATACTCATTCCGTTTTTTTCTAACTAATTCTTTCTATTCATTATTTACCCTCAAGTATTGGAATTTATTATAAACATTCCGATTATGCGAATTGGTGTCTAGATGGCCCCATATCAATTTTATTAAATTCTAAGCAGCACTTCCGCTTAGGCACGCACAAACGCATTTTTGAACATATGCCAATATTTCAAAAACGGCTCGTTCGATTTGGCTCAAAGATGGATAAAACGTAGGAATTTGTGAAAAAATAATGTAGGATCAATTTAATTGAATCCTGTCCATTGCTTTCTCTTATAAAAGCACAAACGTGTTTTCCTTGATACGTCTATATCTCTAAAACCGCAAGTTCGATTGAACTCTAACTTGGAGCGAATTTAGGGATTGGTAAACATAAAATGAAATAGGCATCAATTTTATCAAATTCTATCTAATTCTCCAAAAAAAAAAAGCACTTCCGCTTTCAGATGAGGAAATGAATTATTTGATATGCCTATAGTTTGAAAACGGCGCATTCGATTTGACCCAAACGTGGAGGAAATTAGGAGAACAGTATACAAATTACTTAGTATCAATTTCATTGAATTCCATTCAATAATTAAAATTAATATAAATACTTGTTAACAAGATAGATAGTTTATTTTATTTGTCTAAGGAAATTCCTGTACAAATAAATATAATGGTATAATTAACAATGTTAGATCTTGAGTCTAGTACTGCATTCACACATAACATTAACAATGTCCACAGCATTAAGTATGACTAATATAATATAATATAATAACAGATTAGTAAACGATATATATATAGATATATATCAGAGTCTGGCCAGAGACGGCAAGCAGTTCACTTCGTTCCTATAGCTTTTTCTCTCTAACATTCGTACCCTCTGTTATTTCTTCTTAATTTATATATATATATATATATGTTGTGTTTTTTTTTCATCACGGTCAAGCGAGTTTATTTACGTTCTTCATTTATTTATTTATCTATTTTCTTAGTCAATTATTAAAGATAAAGGTCGTGTTTCACTAGCTGTGGATTGAGAAGCGACTATTAATCCTTCTAAGCTCTTGAGTATTAAGGACCAACAACACGCATCTATTGACAAACATTCTTCTAGCGTGAGTAAATATTATTATATTATCACGAAAATGGTTCAGTGCTCTGTTTGTGATAGTGCCATCTCTAGAGATGACAAAACTAATATAAGCTGCAATAAATGTCAGGTTATCTTTCACGGTAAATGCTGAAAACTGGGTGATAAAGAGATCGAGACATTAAAATCTCAAAAAAAGGTATGGCTTTGTAAAAAATGTGACCAAGGCAAAAAGACATACCAAATTAGGGAAAAATCAGCCAGTCCACCAAGAAGTGAAATCAAGGAGCCGTCCGCAGCTGATATTCTCGGAGCGGTTAATCGACTTAGCGCCCAAGTCAATGAAGACATTAAAAATATTAAGTCGTCATTAGAAAAATACGGGGAACTCAGCTTCGAGTTAAATGAAAGGTTTTCAAAAATAGAAAATCATCTAGAGAGCCAAGCTAAACATCTGGAGGAATTGACTACGGAAAATAAAACGCTGAAATTCAGAGTGGGGGAACTCGAGGTACGATTAAACAGAGCCGAGCAGGGCCTACTCTGTAGATCGGTTGAGATCCGAGGCATTCCGGTACGTGAAGGAGAGACTCCTTCGGCCCTAGTTGCCAGTGTGGGAGCTGGTCTCGGTGTTAAGATTAACATCGAGGACATCGATTTTGTGGAGCGCCGTAGACCTAAAAAAGACGACTCTAGACCACCACCAGTTATAGCTCGCTTTGTGAGGCAGGCAGTACGAGACGAGCTGGTCCAAAGAAGAAAGATCAAAAGGGACTTCTCAACTCGAGACATCGGCTGGCAGGAAAACGACTCCCACCGGATATACATTGGTGAAGAAATGACTCCTGCTAATAGAAGATTGTATTGGCTCGCACGTCAGAAGAGAGCGGCTGGTAAACTAAAATACGTGTGGTTTTCGGCGGGTAGATTGCGCTGCAGAAAAGGAGATGGCCATCCCGTGATATACATCGACCAACCAGATGATCTAGATGTTTTCTGCTGACCTTCTGATTTACGTCAACCTACAGAATGCATCCGTAAACTTCCAATCTTCTATTGTATAATACAGCATCGTGCTGGGTTGCCCATCTACTACTATTGTTATTATTGTTTCTCTATTTTAACCAATGTAATTTTTTGTTTTTTCCTCTTTCATATTTTTGAACCTAACTCTATTTTGTTTGTATTTTTTTT
Organism: Nezara viridula; assembly: GCA_928085145.1. NCBI lineage: Eukaryota > Metazoa > Arthropoda > Insecta > Hemiptera > Pentatomidae > Nezara > Nezara viridula. The sequence continues at coordinate 21,107,966 of OV725077.1, forward strand.
CTTCTCTTACAGCCATTATTTACTTCTTTCTAAATTGATTTTCACAGTTCTTTCTTACCTACAGCGTCATCCATCATATGTATACTTTTCTCCTTTCCGTTATGCCTAGCGTCTTAACTACTTGCCATGTTAATTCTTAATCCCTTCCTGCTCACTATGACGAATTTCTCCAATATTTCACCTGTAACTTCTACCACATTATTGCAGTCTCTGAAACATGGCTTAAGCCCTAATCCCTTCCTCTTCCGTTTCCTTACCTGATTATACCTTCATCCGTCATGACCGGGTTTCCCGGACTGGCGGAGGTGTTGGTCTCTATGTTCATAATAGCCTGAAACCCCGTATTCTAGATATTTCATACCCTTCCAATCATCCTCACATTGAATTCCTCTTCGCTGAAATTTCTTGTAAAGCACATCCTCTCCTTTATGTGGTCGTATATCGCCCTCCTTTGACTCCTTTTGACTCATCCTTTGAATCAATCTTGTACAATTATGTCCCTTTCTATAATAACATTATAATTTCCGGTGATCTTAATACCAACCTCCTCACAGAATCCAACAACAAACGCTATTTGGAAAATCTCTTCTTCTCCCTCAACCTTTTTATTGTTCCTTTCGCTCCTACACACCATACTTGTTGGTCTGACACCTGGCTGGACTTGCATATCATCGATTCAGAGCAGAAACTCTTGTCCTGTTCTCAATTACCCGTTCCTTTCCTTTCTTCTCATGATCTCATCAAATTATCGTACGATATCCAAACTCCCACGTTTCTTCCTAAAACCATAACTTTCCGCAATCTTGACAATCTCACCCGTGATAAAATCCTACCGGACCTTGAAACCCTAAACTGGAACGATATTTATTCCTGTACCTCTATTGATCATATGGTAGACATCCTCACTTCTAATCTTATCCATATTCTTGACATACATGCCCCTATCAAAACTTCAACCTTCCGTCGCCAACCTGCTCCTTGGATGTGTCAAGAAATCCGCGACATGCAAAAGAGACGTGAGGCAGCCCGTAGACGCTTCAGACGAACTCGACTAGCAAATGACTATCAAGTCTATAGGGTACTCCGTAACTTGACACAAACAACGATCAGGAAAGCGAAATCAAACTTCTTTCACGAAACTCTCGCTTCTGCTCCTGATTCTAAATCAATATGGCTAACCCTTCGTAAACTCTCTCTTTGTAAATCCTCTTCCTCACCGTTCTACCCGGTATCACCCGATGAACTAAATTCCTACTTTATATCTTCCACCACCAGCAACAGTTCACCCACCTCTCACCAGTTTTCCTTATCACCCTCATTTAACAGTGATAATTTCTATTTCTCCAACATCTCACCGACCGACCTTATTTCCTCTATAATGAAATCACACACAAACTCCATCGGACTTGATGGGATACCAGTCAAACTATTAAAATTATGCCTTCCCGAAGTCGTTCCAGTTCTCCTTTTCATCTATAATTTTTCCCTCCAGAACTCAGTTTTTCCAACTGCTTGGAAAAAAGCATTAGTCAGACCTATCAACAAAATTCCCAATCCTACCTCTCCTAAAGACTACCGCCCAATCTCCATTCTTTCTAACCTTTCTAAACCTCTGGAAAGAATAGCTCAATCCCAAATCTCTAAATTCCTTGAAAACTCAAAACTACTCGATCCTCTCCAATCTGGTTTCCGACCTGGCTTCTCCACACAATCCGCCCTACTAAAAATTACCAATGACTTACATACCGCAATGGACGAAAAAATGTTAACTGTATTAATACTTCTCGACTTTTCCAAAGCTTTTGACTCCTTAGACCACTCTATACTCTATACGAACTTAAAATCTCTATCCTTCTCCAACAGCTCTATCCTCTGGTTACAGTCTTTCCTATCCGACAGAACTCAAGTAGTCAGCATTCCAAACCAACCCCTATCTTCCTTTCTTACACTGTCCTCTGGAGTGGCCCAGGGTTCGAGCATTTCCCCTCTCCTTTTCAACTCCTACATAAATGATCTTTCCAAATCCATCTACCACTGTTCACATCATTTATACGCTGATGACACCCAAATATATTTTTCCTTTCATCCTTCTGAGCTACTAGTCGCGTTCGCCAATATTCAGGCTGACCTAGATAGGATCAGTGCCTGGGCAAGTCTGAATAATTTAAATCTAAATGCGATGAAAACTCAGGCCATTATTATAGGTTCCAGTCCTATTCTTAAATCCATCTCCTTCCTTCCTCCTTTAGTCATCAACGATCATCCTGTCACATTCAGTTCATCCGTTAAAAACCTAGGAATCACCATAGACGAAAACCTCTCCTGGAAACCCCATATTGCCCTCATCTCCCGTAAGTCAATAGGTACCCTTAAGCTATTTCATCGCTCCCGCCACCTACTCCCACAACCCATCCGCAAGCTCCTTGTATCCTCTCTCATTTTCCCCCACTTTGACTACGGCTGTGTGGTGTACGGAGGCATCCCGATGGTACTCGAGGATAGATTGAAGCGACTCATGAATACGTGCTTAAGATTTGTCTTCGGTACATCAAAGCGATCTCATGTGTCCCACCTTTACGACGAGTTAAAGTGGCTCTTCCCTTCTTTCCGCAGACAATATTTCCTCGGATCTTTCCTATTCCAAACAATCAACACTAGACACCCTTCTTACATCTACAGTCTCCTACAGTTTAAACCCGTGGTCCACTCCCAGAAAACAAGATCCCGTGTTTCCGACCTTTATATCCCTTCCCATAGAACTAAGACGTTTGAATATTCCTTTATTTCCCGATCCACAGCCTTCTGGAATTCCATGCCATCTGAAATCCGTCATGCCTCTTCCTTGTCCTCATTTAAATATCATCTTTACCAATTCCTTCTCACATCCCAAAATGACGTTATACAATAAAATAAATATTGTGAAACAGATTTTGACTGAGGTGAATGATTGATAAAATTTATTGTCTTAATTTTAAAAATCAACCCATGCTTATTTTATTTTATTTTTATTTTCATTTAAATAATGTTGTTTTTTTTATTTCGTTTTTTCTCAAAATTTTATTTTATTTTTACTTGTTTTAATTTAATTTCACTGAAGATACTGTATATATTCTTTAATATTGATTAATGTAATTTTTGGCCAGATGTAGTTTTAATTTTTTTGTTCATATCTGTTATTCATAAGGGACCTTGTCCCAGAATAAAGTTTACTTTCTATCTATCTATCTATCTATATATATATATATATATATATATATATATACATAACAATTAGTAAAACATTTTCTTTTTTTTTTTTTTTTTTAATTTAATACTTGTTAACAATATAATGGCTGTGAAAAATTTAATTTATACTGTATTGTTTGGTCGATTTCAAACGTTACTGGCATGACACTTATTGCCGTTACATAGAATTCGTATAATTTCCAGTAAATTTAAAGTAATTTTTACTCTAAATTAATAATAAAAAAAAGTCTTATTTGTGATTGCGTTTATTTGCATTGAAGTTCAACCAGCTCGTCGTGATCTCGATTTTCTCCTTAATTATAAAAATTTTATCAACTTCACTCATGTTTTTATATTCCAGCTTAATTGGTTTTATTCTGACTGAAGAAAAATATTGGTCTCGTTAACACCGAACAAACAAAAATTGAACTTTCTTATAGATTTTTTGATCCATCCATTTTACGAGTAAAACATACCTATTAAGTATATATCACTACTGTTTGTGCAAACGTCGTATGTAAAAGTTTTAAATTTTTGACATTATGTAGTCTGGAATTGATATAAGTAGTCTACTATAGCGAGAGCGATAAAATATAAAATTATACTAATAAATAATAAAGAAATAATTAGTTTTTATGTTCTCCTGTAAAATAATCAATTTTTATATAAGTCATTTGCACTAATAGTTGCGAGATATATATTCAGTATGCACTGATTTTTTTTTTTAATTACGAATTATCAAATATGCAATCAGCAAATCCGGGTATGATATCAAGCTCGTATGCGTTGAAGGATTACTGAATTTCCGAAAAGATTTTATTCTCATAAGAAAATTTTTAGATCTTTAAATATAGATATTTTTTAGCAAATGAAAATGGTGAGAAAGCTATACATACTGACCTTACTCGGCAGACTTTTTTCTTTGCCATTAAGGACCGCTTAAACATCATTTCGTGTAGATTGCAAACCGTCATCAGTAATTAATAATATGTAATAAATATATTAGATAAATACTTATACAATAAATTCTTATTAATTAATTAATTAATAACTAAATTACTGGGTCTGGTCCAAGCGTGAGCAACTTTCTTCTTCCTTTCTGAAGTTTATCTCTTGGAGAGTTCGCCATTTATCATCTATATGCAGAGTTCGCCTTGATAACATCCCAGGAAAAATATAATCTCGTTATTCCGGTCTGACATCTCTCAACATTTAATCTAATCCACAATAAAATTCAAGCAACCACCTCATACCACCATTCAAGCAACACAAGTAGTTAACCATTTGACTGAGGGAGCTCATTCGCGAGTTTCTACCATCCTGAAAGACGTCAAAAAAAAAAACTGATTTTTTTTGTTGCCTAAATGTGTTTAAAATACTATTTCGTGTCACCCTGCAAGACCTTAGCTTTCAAAAATGTATTTTAAAGTTTTTATTCAAATTTAAAAAAATCTCGCAACACTTCACTTTCTTGTGTATTTGTTCATTTCTGAAAAGCAAAATAACTGAAAATGATCACAAAAATAACTGTAAGTGGTATAAAAATTAAATTATGTTCGGAATTCAAATTATATATCTCTTTGTATTTACAAATGTTTTCTTAGCTAAAAAAGTTTCATATTGAAAATAGCGCAGTTATAAATTTTATTACTACACTTTACTAAGCCATCGAATTCCTCTCGTATCCAATCCTTACAATCCAAAATCCTTCGTAAAATCCTCACTGCTCCTTACTTTGTCACAAACAAAAACATCCATAACGACCTTAATGTTCCTTATGTTTCTGACTTGGCCCAATCCAGATACCTATTCTTCCCCAACAAACTTCAGAACCATCCAAACCCTCCCGTTTCTAACCTTGCTTCCTCTTCGATCCCTGGCAACCTTCTGAGGCGTCTGACAAGAAGATGGCCTCGAGATCTCCTTTTGTAAATACATTTTTAGAGTGCTACCAGTGGGTTGTTTCTCAACAAGTGATTTCATGTTATTATATTCTTTTGTTCACATTTACTGAATGTATTTTTACTTGTAATACAGTTGTAAATATCATCAATAAATAAATTTAAAAAAAAAAATTTACACTTACATTTATTTTGAGTTTCAAAGACTTTTATGTTATTAAATGTAATATACAAATATACAGTATCATTGATATATATACATATATATATGAGCATAGTAAACAATTGGTTTTCCTCTTTTTTTTTTAAACTTATTTATTGAAAAATACTACAATCTGTCTCTAGGACATTTATAATAGAGTTACAATAAATGTATACACTCTATGTACAATAAATAAAATAAATTATACAGAAAAATAATATATATACAATAAATAAGAATAAAATAATCTAAAAATAAATAAATAAAAAGAACACATACACACCTATATACAATATGTACAATGTGGCGAGAGAACTCCAAGCCAGACTTGTCCCTCCAACTGTGGAGGGAAAAGTATGACTCCAGGAGTTCCCTGCAGTCCTCTCTCAACCATGTCACGAGGGCTAAACCCAGTGGAGATTGAGCAAGAGTGCTCTAGCCACATACACTCATGTCGTGAGTGGAGAATCTGGCCATTGCCAGAACTCCAATATTTACAAACTATAAAAGATCGCGAGGCCACTGCCGTTTTAACCTCCTTGGATGATTATATGGATGGGTGGTGCTTAATAGAGATTGTGCAAAGGGATTTGGATGATGGGTAAGGTTCTGGTGGAATTTGGAGAATTTTTCTGGGATAAGGTCTAGGACAAATGGGATATTAAGGTCATGGTGTAGGGTTTTGTTGGTTACAAAGAATAATTAACCATTGACTATTGTTCGAAGGACTTTTGACTGGAATGCGCTTGATGTTAGAAAATTTTACTGATCCCCACAGTTCTAGTCCGTAAGTCCAAATAGGTTTCAGTATTGTCTCCTTTTTTGTTGTATCTTTTTCAGTATTTTTATTTATTATTTTTGAATTAACATTATATTTTCATTTCTTTACCTTCTCTCCGCTTATACATTTCTCTTATTTTCGCTCTCTGTTTCTATCTAATTCATACTTTCTGATGACAAATCAAATGACAAAAAAAAAAAAAAAATTATTGTATATCGTAAAATAAAACAAAAACCTGTGAAGAGTTTTTAAGAGCTATGTTTCGAAGAGAAATAATTCAGCTTTCCAAGGGTTACAGTAACAGTGATTTAGGAGAAAATTCTGAGGAGTTATGGATGTTTTAGTGCAGTGCAGGGGACATTTTTTAATGAAAAGTGAAATGGTTACTATAGTAATCAGTTCAACAGAGAAATATCTATCTTTAAATATAATACGATAGTTTTCAATGTTTAAATCCCATTTCCGGCTCTCAGGAGCTTTGACTAATCAGCGATGAAACGAATGAGAATTTCAAGGAGAAATGGCGAATTATTGTCACATCCTCTAAAAAATTTAAGGAAAAAAACTTGATGTAGGATTGACTCAACTTTATTTACGAATAACTCAAAAATATACTTTATTTGCGAATAACTAAAAAAATATACATTTTTTTGTTGAATGCATCCATGATTATTTGAAAAGTTATTAAAAAAAAATCATGGAGATCGAACAATTATAAGCAAAGATACTAACGAGTAAATTAAAAAAATTAATTAGTGTACACAAGTTACTTATAAAAAAATTTAATTTTTAATTGTTCTGTATAACCTTTCTATACCAAGCCATCAGAACTTATCGACCTTCATATATTTTTCACAGCCTACAATTTAAATATTCCATTCAATCCCGTCCTACTAGATCCCGTGCTTCTGACCTCTACCCACCTCCTCATCGAACTGCTGCGTTTGACAAATCGTTTATAATTCAAGTCGTCTCAATCTGGAATAGTCCCCTCCCGATATCCGACATGTGCGATCAGTTTCCTCATTTAAATCTCTCCTTTTTAAGCACGTACTTCTTTCCCAACCCGACCGACCAAGAAAAGTAGATAAGAGAAATTTTGAAGTTCTCCCAGAAATGATTTTGTTTACTTATATTATTTTATTTCCATATGTTTGTATTATATTTATCTGTATATATTTAGCGTTTTTGTTTTAATTTTCTTCCAATATTTTAATTTTAATGAGAATTGTAAATATTTAATTTAATCTTATGGCCTTTCACAGGCATTTCCTCTGTATCTATAATATTTCCTAGAGGGACTACAGTCCCAGGGTAATAAAAATATATTTTCATTTCATTTCATTTCAAAACATAGACGCAGATTTTCCACTTTGATTGGAGCGGCGATGGACAAAAAAAAAATGGCTGTACCTAGTTCCTATTATTTGTACAAATTCAACATAATTATTGTGAAAAGAATAAATATAATATTGGATGTTTGAAAATAATCTTATATATATGTTTAGACAGAAGTAGGATTTTTAATTTTTTTTTTTTTTTTTCATGTCCTTTGTATTGAAAAAAACAGCTATAAATACAAGTATTTTTTTTTTTTTATTTTAATCTGTAGGAAAAGATGTGGAGGAGAATAAATTATAATGAAGAAAGGTCAAGAATGTAAACTAATTAATCAAAAATGTTTACCATATTTTGTTTTTGCCTGTTTTTATAGAAAATATAGTTTTCGTTTCCTGTAAATAATTTATTTTTTAGGCATAATGTTATGCAAAGGTGACATTGGTTATTTATACAATTGTTGTTGTTATTATCTTATTTTATTTTAATACTAATGCAATTTCTTTCCGTAGGTTCTTCTAAAAGGCCATAGTACCATGTCTTTTGCAGTGTGGAGAGCTTTCCTGTACAAAAGCTTCTCCATCTACAAGAACAGGTATGTAATGACCACTATTGACATCCTCTGGCCCTGCCTGCTCATCATGTTCTTGGCTAGTGTCAAAAACATATTGTCAAATAATGAACCCGCACCAAGAGATACCTACTATAGTTATGAAGAAGAAAATACGCAAAATGGTTTGCAGACTATGGATTTACGTCTTGATCACCGAAATAACTTCACAAAATATGAGGTCAAGAGTATGAATATAAATCAACACGGTAAAGATATTTTATGTTTAATTACTGCTGATTATTACAATAATCTATTGTATGAAATAGATGATATTATATTTCTACATATATTTTTTAATGAAATTTAACAGGGTTTGAAATCGATAATTAAAAAAAGGAAAATCAATTTTTAAAAATGATTTTATGATTTATTTTAGAGCTATTTTTATTTTTGATCATAAGTGATAAAAGTCATATTCTTAACATAATTTTTGAACAATTTTTTTTTTTTTATGTCCTCTTCTTCCAATTTTTTTTGTCTTCACATATGACCGATATTTTATAGAGAACGGTATATAATATTCATTTTTGTTTTTATTAATTTATTATTATTATTTTGTCCTCTTCTTCCCCTAATTAAAGCAAATACCGTTATTCCAAACACCGATATAGCGGCCTTACAACCTTATTTATTAAGATTAGTAGAGTTTGATTTCTTCTTTTTTATCTGTTTAATTTTTTTGTAAGCACCACTGCACAATTTTCTGGTCATCCGTTTAAACCGATATATCGGTTTCTTTCACTTTGAATATTATTTTAATTGCTCATAATTGTGTCACTCATTTGTCAAGGGATCAACATAAATATAAATTTGGTCAAAGGCCGATATATCGACCTTAGGATCTTATTTTATTAAGATTGGTAGAGTTTGACTGATTATTGTTTTTTTTTGTTGCTCATCCTCTTCTCAGATTTTCAGCAGATACGAATATCCTAAACACGGGCGGATCTACGGGGGGGAGGGCTTTTGGGATGAAGCCCCCCAAAATGGAACAATATAACCATGTTTTATGAGAAAAAAATTTAAAAAATACCTCTTAAAGTATTATTGTTCGTGTAATTACATTTAAAAGTACTTAAGGAATATTGGAGTGCTACCAATGGGTAGTTTCTCCTCATGTTGTACATGTCATATTACTTGTTCATATTTACTTGTTGTGTTTATTATTAATTACAGTTGTAAATTTCGTTAATAAAAAAAAAAACTTAAGGAATAACTTAAACACCATTTCATATAGGTAGTTAGTTTCTTTCTGTTTTTCCAAATTAATTATCGTTGTTTTTATGAAAAAAAAAAGTTTCGGGCTGAAGCCCCCCCCCCCAAAAATTAAATCCTGGATCCGCTGGTGATCCTTAAGACCGATATATTGGCCTCATGACCATATTTTAATGAAATCGGATTTGTAGTGTTGGACCAATTTTTATTTAATTTTCTTATTCTGGCCACCTCCTTCGCCTAATTTGGGCAAACCCCGATATTTCGGCATCACGACCATATTTTATCAGGATTGGTAGAGCAAGACTTTTTTATTTTCTTGATGTTCCTCTTCTTCCATTTTTTTTTTTATTTTTTGTCTTCAAGTATGAACGATATTTTATCAAGAACGGTATACAATATTAATTTTCTTTTTAACAATTTATTATTATTTTTTTTGTCATCTCCTTCCCCTAATTAAAGCTAATACTGTTATTCGAAACATCGATATATCGGCTTTACAACCTTATTTATCAAAATCGATACAGTTTAACAACTTTTATTTGTGTTCCATTACTTACAAACTTTTTGTTTTGTTTTTATTCCCATTGGGCTGATATATCGGCCTTACGATTTTAATTTATCGAGATTCATAAAGTGAGAATTATTTGAAATACTATTTTTACTGGGAATAAATGTGTCAATCAATCCTCAAGGGATAGACATAAACATAAACACGAGTAAAGGGTGCTAACTTATTTTATTGAGATTAGTAAAGTCAAAACCTTTTATTTTATTAATTTTTTTCTTTTCAACATCTTCCAAATTTTCACTTTGAACATCATTTGTTTTATTTTTTGTGGATATCTTGCCAACATTCCGGTCATCTTCTTGAACCGTTATTGGCTTCTTTCACTTTGAATATTATTTTGATTGCTAGTAAATGTGTCAATCATTCATCAAGGTATCAAGATAAACATACTTTTGAGCAAAGACCGATATATCGGCCTTAGGACCTTATTTTATTGATTATTGGTAGAGTTTGAAATTTTTTTTCTGGCCCTTGCCTCTAATTTGGGCAGATAACAATATTTCAAAGACCAATATATCGGCCTCACAAGCTTGTTTTTGGGATTGAAAGTTTCATTTAAAATATTATTTTTATTACTAATAAAAATAAAAACGTTCGTAAGGGCGAATATATCGGTTAAGGCCATAGAGCCGGGAATTTCGATATCTACTCAAATTAGAGAAAGTGGAGGACCAAAATAAAAAAAATAATAATAAATAAATAATCAAACTCTGCCAATTTTGTTAAAATAAGGTCTTAATGGAAAATCAGTATTTGGAATATCGCTATCTTCTCAAATGACGGAAATGGAAGGAAAAAAAACAAAAAAAAAAACAAAGAAAATGGTAAAACTCTTTCAATATCGATAAAAGGAAGTCATCAGGCCCATATATAGGTTTTTGGAGTATCGGTATCTTCTCAAATTTATGTTTATGCTGATTCCTTGGTGACTAATTGGCTCATTTATTAGCTATATAAATAATATTCCACAGAAAGCCTTACTAATCTTGATAAAATAAGGTTGTGAAGCCGGTATATTGGTCTTCGGAATATCGGCATTTGCCCCAATTAGGAGAAGAGGAGGGCCTGAAAAAAGAAATGAAATAAAAGTTGGTCCAACATTACCAATTCAATATTGTATATCATTTAAAGGAGCGATAGCAGAACTCAAGAAACACAAAAAAGTTTATATAAACAAAGGTTCGATTTTCAGCAGGAAATTAAGATGTGTGGCTTTTTAAGTCACGTTTTTTGGTGAATAGGAAGTGATAAATAAAAAAGTATTTAATTTAATTAATTACCTATTACTTTACTGTAAATTAGATAAAATTTACTTTAAATAAAAATAGAGTTTGCTTTTGTTAAAACCATTTAAAAAGGACTTTTTCGTTTTCACGGCGCCTGTGGTGGCACAAGCATCCAAAGGTGGTAGCAGCCTATGCGGACGACATTGGCATATATGCTTCCAGACTGCACTCACGCCGGCACAGAATGCTTCAGCCACAATTGTTGAAGAACTAGAAGAAATCGGTATCAGAGTGAACCCTGCGAAGACTGATGCTATTGTCATGTCGTTCCAGAAGGGAAAGAAGCATATACACACACAATTAACCGTTGGAGGAGCTTATCATAAAATCTCTACCTCGATTTTCTACCTTGGCGTTACGCTTGATAGACATTTAACCTTCTCCAATCACGTTAGGCAGAGGATCAAGCTGGCACGGCAAAATAAGTCACACCGGCTCTACCACCTATTGAAATCACCGCAGCTCTCGCTGAGACTCAAGCTTCAAATTTATAAAGCTATTATAAGACCTACACTGCTCCACGGGACCCCTCTCCTGCGATACCTATATAAATCCCGGCTTACGAGTCTCCAGAGCTTCCAGAATCCTATCCTTCGGCGAATTATCCGTGGCACCACCCTGCAAAGGGCTAAGAATCAAACATTACGCGAGGAGCTCCAGCTCCCTTCGGAACCTGAGTTGATAGGCTGGAGGCACATCAAATTTTTTGCTAAAGGCCTGTGCAAACCCACTGTTCAATGAAATCTCACCACCACTCAGACCTGGGAAGTGGCAAGGTAAAGTCCCTTTGGTGGACATACTCGTCGAAGGATGTGTTTTGGATTCTGCAGTCCAAACCCATTAATGTGTATATATTGTAAATAGTGTAAATAATAAATAACCAGCAGAACGGTCCTTCCCCGTTCAATGAAAGTTACAAGGCCTTGTATAAAATTTGGAATAAAATAGGAATAAAATAGGAATAAAATGCACAAAATAAAAAAAATTAGCAAACTCTACCAATCTTTAGAAAATTAAATCTTAAGGCCGATAGATAGGCCTTTACTCACATTTATTTTTATATCGATTCTGTGGCGATTAATTGGCCCATTTATTATCAGTATGAATGATATACATAGTGAAACTACATGAAGCATGATATAATAAGGTCAAAAGGCCGATATATCGCTCCATGTGATGGACCGAATAAAATTTGGAAAAAGACATGCACAAAATAAAAAAATTAGCAAACTCTACCAATCTTGATAAAATTAAATCTTAAGGCCAATAGATAGGCCTTTACTCACATTTATGTTTATATCCATTCCGTGGTGATTAGTTGGCACATTTATTATTAGCATAAATAATATTCCAAGTGAAACTACATGAAGCATGATAAAATAAGGACAAAAGGCTGACATATCGGTCCATAATATGGACCGAAAAAATATTATCAATAATAGTATTAAAAAAAAATATTCCAAGTATGAACATTATACATTATGGAAATATGAACATTATGGAACTTGGACTTCTCCAAATGGAGCAACAACTCACATCGACCACATTCTTGTCACCAGTAAATACTTCAACAGTGTGCATGACGTCCAGACTTACCTAGGTCCCGATTTAGACCCAGACTATTTCTTGGTGGTTACCAAGTTTACATGCCACATACATAAGTTTACATCATACTTATAGAAGAAATTAAGACCAGAGTCACATATGGGACAAAATCTTTTTGGACAACGAAGTTTAGGATGCACAAAACAATTATTCGGCCAGTTGCAACATATGCGTGCGAGACATGGACTCTAACGAAGGCATCTGCTGAACGAATAGATCGGTTTGAAAGGAAAATTCTAAGACGAACATTAGGACCTAAACTGGAGGAAGGAGACTGAAGAACAAACAAGGCGTCTGCTGCATTCCCACTCTGGTTAGTACGCGGCGGCAACCTCAAGATGACTGTCAGAGATTGGTAAAAAGGACCACGATAGGCCTATTTGCCGTACTAGTTCCCCCACCAGTACCAGTACCAGTTCCAATATATAGATCTGCTAAATTTTATCTGTTTGAATTCAATATTACATTCTAAACACTATCTACGTAACTTAAAATAAGAGATATTTAGCGTAAACCAAGAAAAGTTGGAAATTTCAATGGCTTTTGGACCACTGCAGCGAACATTCAATGCTTTCAAGGCGGAAACTTGGATTTTTTAATTCACTACATACCTAACAATATAAAAAAGAAATTTGAACTACCCCTTTGAATTTGAACCTTTTGCAAGCTACACACCCTTTTTTGTGCTAATTTGACTTGGCTAATCAAAATGTCACAAAAAAAGAGCATATAAGACGGCCCTACAACCAGTTGTTATATATGGAAGGGAATACTGGGCATTCACACTCAACGAAGAGGGGCTAAAAGATGTTACTCTTTGGTCGTGGAGATGGTACTCTTTCGCTATAAAATAGGTGGTAATTTTTCGAAACCATATTCAGCCTCTCGATTTTTTCTTTATGTCATCCTTCCTCGCCTTTTATGCTATACTGGGTTTTCTCGGGTCAGGAAGTGAGGGCGGTGGATTAATGCAACAGTGTCCCCTCGATATATCTAGTGCCTTAAATCTAATGCAATGAACTTCCAAAGCTCGAGGTCTTAGGTTGGAATCCCGGATCATGACAGATAAATTATTTATTCTGTTTCATTGACCATGGGGCGCCCCTGGGGTAGGGAGACCCTCCTGGGGCACACCCAGCTTCTGCAAAGTGGATATCCTTAATTAAATAATTGATTAAGGGGGAGAACCTGGCCCGATCTCCTCCCTGCACAACCGTTGGCCTTGTAACAGTATTTCCCCTAAATATCACTGAATCCAAGACTCTTCATGGGTTGTAGTGGTACAGGTTTTTTTTTATATGTTAAATCTAATCGTTAAGTCAAATATTTAATTATTAGCTTATCAAAAATAAGGTGAAGCTTATTTAGTGTTTTCCTCTCCAACTAACAGGTAGGTCAAAGAAATATTTCGATCCGTTCAAAGAAACTTTGTTCCACTGGTAGTTTTTAATATACATATGTACCTTTCCATTCACACATACAAATACATATTCACTTTTCATTACCTTTCATATTATGATTTTTACTAGTCATATATTCACTGTGTCATAAATGACACATAAATATCGTAATACCAGCGTAATTCTGGTTACCTTTCATAAAATAAGGGGAGGAGACAAAAAGAGCCTTATCCTCACTTCATCTCACACCCATCCCCCCGGTACCAGTTCCTATTTTCGTAGCAATAAAATGCTAAAATTTGTGGAACAATTTTTTCTGCATCCGAATTAGTATGACGAAAGAAGATTAATTTTCATTTTGCATTAATAATTAATCTGGAATTGGCCATTTTCTATCGAAGCCTAAAAGGCATATTGATGAAAGTCGATAGAGAAATAAAGTTATCATCTTTCGAAATCGGAATAACTATAATGGGTTATAAATAGTCAGGACGGAGTCATTATACAATTTTTTTTATTTGTGCCAACGTTTCAACCCAAACATGTGAGTCATCTTCAGGGCATGGTTCGAGCAATGAAGGCTTTCAAGTACTGACTATACGGAATAACTATAGATATTTTTCAAAGGCAAGAGAAGCTACATGTCACTCCATTTTGATTGCCTAGCTGTAGTATATGAATCTTCTCTTTACACAGCTATAATTTCAAATGAGATTTCTTCAACACCGAGTGCTGTATTTTATCGGCATTCCTTATAATAGGTTTTATCTCCTCCAAATTGAAAGAGGAGGGCCGTATTATGTCTTTATTAATATTCTGACTCTTTATCACATTTATCACATTTTACAAGTCAGACTAAGTTTAATTAGTTTAGATAAACTAGACTTTGATGAGTTAATTACATCACTGAAATCAGGGCCAGAACTAATAAGGGTAAAAGGGGAAGCTTGCACGCTGGTCCGGGTCACAGAATTTACAGACTTCTTTTAGCTTTAGAAAAAAAATATTTTTTTCTAGTTTTTGGTTTTGACCTTAATTCAGTCAATGTCATGAGTGAATATTATCTGATGATTATATTTTTCCCGAGATAAAATATCTAAAATATTGAATGTTAGTGGGAGGTGAAATAAGGTAGGGTAAAATTAAGCTCTCTGACGAAAACCCTGGCTCCCACCGTGACTGAAGTTTAATTTTGTGAAACATGCAAATATATGTTATATATATATTTTTTTTTTCATTCAGATGGCAAGTTTACTAAACCTAAGTTTCAAGATCCAAATATTTCGAAGGGGGAGAGATATGATGATGTGAAGAAGAAGAAATATGACGATGTTGGAAAAGTTAATAAAGTAAGCATATTCTTTTTTTTCTCTTCAATACAACGAAGTTATAATATAATTATATAATTATTTCTATAAATTTAAACTATTTTTGTATGTATGTATATATATATATATATATATAGCTATTGTTCGTTTATTGCAAAATGTTGATGGAGCTAAATTCTAAGGTACATATTTGTGAATTTTCAACATATTTATCGATGCGAAAATTCAAGAAGTGCATCAAAATAACAACACTATTAGGCCTCCAGAATAATTAATGTAATAGTAGGTGAACGAACCCTTTGTGAATCTGATTTCACAAAGGGAATATTCATCAAATTACTTAGTGATTTGATATTCTAAAATTCCTCCTGCTCACATCATTCCATGTTATTCGATGTTCTTGTCCTGAGATCTCCATTCAGATCTGCTTCGTTGTATCTTTAAATCTGGATTACGCTGATGCACGGGCGGATCTACGGGGGAGGGGGAGTAGTTTAGGGCTGAAGCCCACTCCAAAATGGTAAAATATAACCGTATTTTATGGAAAATTTTTTTTTAAAAATATCTCTTAAAGTATTATTGTTCGTGTAATTACATTTAAAAGGACTTTAGGAATAACTTAAACACCATTTCATATCGGTAGTTAGTTTCATTCTTTTTTTCCAAAGTAATTTTTATTATTTTTATGAAAAAAAAGCTTTCGGGCTGAAGCTCCCCTCAAAATTAAATCCTCGATCCGCTAGTGCGCTAATGTTGTTGCTCAGGGCTTAGAGGCGTAAAATCCTGAGGTCATTAACGCCTAAGATTACGCTAATGTAACGGTATATAATTCTTATATTCTCGGATGTCTTTATAGATTTCGGAATGTGCTCTTCATCTTAATTATTTCTCTGCTGAAGGTTTTTCTAATGATCTAGATACAGCAGCATAGACTATATCTGGTCTAGTTGAAATAGTATGAAAGATTAAACCTCCTTGAAAAGAAAATTACGGGTTTTCCCTCTTGATTCGATACTTACCATGTTATTTAAATTTGAAGTTGAAACGACTTTACAATGACGTTTTCAATCAAATCAAATCTTTAAACAATCTTAAATTGTAGATGTTACCAATCTATCATTTACTTATAAAACTACTATACTTTAGTTAGCATTTCATTATTACAAAAGCCTTTCGCTTTTTACGTGTAAATAACTTATTTTTGGTTTAGTTCAGTAATTCTCAAATAGGAACGCATTTGAGAGGTCAATTTGATCTACTCATTTTTCTGCTGGTTGTTGCAGCTAGATTAATCCAAACTGAATTCATTCTAGCAACAGGACTAAATTTTGTTAGAGTTCACGCCTTTTCCTGACTTTTACCCAATAAATAAGGGTCGGACTCTAATTTTTTTCGGTACAACCGTCTAGTTATTGTTTTAGTTTATGTGCATCTACATAACGACAACGCGAGTCGGTATTTGTGACTCTATGGACTGCTATCTGCCAATGTTTATAATCTGAACACTAATAATTGTTATAACACACTGATAATTAATTCCTATCTTCATATGAAATTAGACCCTCGTATAATAAGAAATATAAATATAACAATAATTTAGTAATTTAATAATCTGATATATATATATATATAAATGAATGTATGTCTGTCTGTCTGTTTGTCCTTAGTGCATTACTATACCATTCAACCGATCGCCATGGAACTTTGTAAATGTTTTTCTGTTCAAAGCCGCAAAAAAATGTGTCGCTATAAAGTGTACCGCTAAACGACTTTACCGATTTTAACGAAACTTGGCTTAAGTCTTCCCCTTGAAACCCCTTTAATTTATGTGTATAACATACTTTCCCGAAAATAAGCTGAAAAATGTTACGATGGATTCAATATTTTATTTGACGATAACTAAAAAAGAACACAATTGACCAATAATTCCCACATTTATTTGAAAGATTTCTGAATTGCTGGCAAAATAAAAAAAAATCATTGAAATCGGACGGTTCGTTGCAGAGTTATAGAGTTTTAAACATTTACGGCTTTCTCTTCAGAAAATGCCGTTTCCTTTTGCTTCCTCACTACCGAAGGTCGGCAAGCATTTTTTTATTTTTTCTTATTGATTAATCGAAAATTTTATAATTACTACAGTAATTGAAATTATATGATTCTCTTTATGTAGGTCAATACTATTATACGTTTTTTTATTAATTTTTTAATTTAGTTTTATAAGTTCAACTCAGACTGTCGCTGATGATTATGAATGACGGCGTATTCACTCAGATTATTCTGAATGTTCAATTTGAATCATGAGAAAAAAAATCATTATAATTAGTTTAAATTGAAGCCATTTTACAGACAAATTTGTTTCCCAACTATTTAAAAATGACAGATGTCCTTTGCAGATAATCTACTCATATGTGCTTTCTATTTTCTTTCTTTTTCATTTTGCCAGGCTAAGCCACAGCAGTGCGTGGCCGGGTAAAGCTAGTAATAAATATAAATAGTCCCAGTTCACTTTCCCAGACATGTAATCCCCAATATAATAACAATATAGTAATTTAATAATAAGAAATATAAATAACAACAACAACACTTTTATTTTACAACATACATAATTCATTTCTTTTGGGAGGCAAAATAGCTTAATGCTATTTAAAATAGCGAGGAGCAGGTCCGCTTCTCTGTAATTCACAAGTCCGCCGGCACAAATAATTCACATAAATATGAATCGCAATTATCCCTGCGTCTTGAAAATATTTGATAGCCTCTTCTTCTGAAGACGGATTGTGATTAAACCTTGTTAAATTTTCTGTTTGCTTGTGAAACCTTTTTTTAGATGTTGTTGCAGTCAGTCATGGCCATCAAAGCCAATGGTGCATGCCCGCCCTCCCAAGAAAATTTATTAATCTCCTCTTCTCTTAAAAACAGTGCAAATGGATGTAAAATTATAAAAATGGTGTTTTTTTTTTGTTTTTTTTTCGCAATTATGCCTGCATCTTGAAAATATTTTATAGCCTTTTCTTCTGAAGACGGCAATTCCCACAATGTAATTACATCCATTTTAATAACGCACAATGAATAAACACACATACAACAGCTCACACTATATAAAAAGGCAGGTTAGGTGACGTAACATAACATAAGGAGATGACGAGTTCACAAGAGGCGACGTCGGTCACAAGTACCGGCGAGTCTTTCTATTCTTTGGGGAATCCACTAAGATCTATGTATTGTTCTCACGGAGTGCTGGAATTTCTACTTCTATGGGTTTGGGCCAATTTTGATAATCCTCGTAGCTTTTTGGGACTTCCGATAGATTCATATTTTCAGGTTTGCCTTCTTTCTTCTGTTTTTCAGCTCTCATAAGTATTTTCCAATGCTCTTTTTTTTCACCTATGAAGTAGTACCAAGGATAATGCACTTGCATATGGGTCTGTGCTTGTATTAGTCCAAACATTACTTATTCGTTTTGAAATCATTAATTTAGTTAATTAAATACAATGTTTAGGCGATTTATTGGTTGTGAATTTTATGCCTTCGATTTCTTACTGATTCATAGCCAACGCCATCTTGTGGACTTGAACTTTAAAATGTTATAGTGAACCCAAAAATACTTGTGCACCTAGAACTATGAGCATGTTTTGTTAATATTTTGCATACTTTTCCATTCAATTAAATTTGTATTTATTTAATATAGCTTTAAATGCATTCAATGATTACATAATTATATTTGCAAACCTGAAACATGAACTATGTATTCTGATTTTTTTTTTTATAAGTAAGTAATTTTTGCTTTTATCTTCCAGAGCATTGAAGTAGGTGGCAACCATGAATCTCAAGTGATGCGTGAAATATGTACAATTAAATATGGTTTTTTCCTCCTTCTATGTTTTATTGGGACTTGGAGTGGTGCTGGAACACTAGCTCATGCTGAAAGGATGTCAGGAACTGTGGTATTTTATTATTTATTTCTATTAAACAATTAACTTCTTTGATTTATTGGTTCCATATTAAAGGACACCTTATTTTAGAATTAGGAATATTAAGAATGAGGAATTCACCCATTTAATAATAGAATAGTACACTTTATGTAAAAAAAATTTCCTTATTACTTGTATATAGTTAAGTTGTTTTGCCCTGTGTTTTATTTTACTCTACATTTTGTATTATTTTTGAGACTATTTTAAAAGATTTTAATTGACTGACTCACCAGTTTATAAATTTATGTGATACTTATAATCTATAAATCTAAAAGCAAGTTTTGAAAATTAAGAATGCTAGATTGAGTTGGAGCTTTTGAGATTTTCCGTTCATAAATAGAATAAGAGTGACGACACACATTTTCAGACAGAGTGTCAGCAGTACTCTCCAATCAATTAAAATTTCTTCATTAATACATAAATTTCCTTTATATATAAATTAAAAACATATAAAATATTCTCTAGAATCATACTTAATAGATTAGAAGCGCAAATAGATCGGAAGATAGAGGAATACCAGGGAGGCTTTAGGAGGGGAAGATCCTGCCAGGAGCCTGTACTTAGCCTAAAACTGATCATAAAATATTACAGGTCTAGACCCCAGAAAAATCTCTTCATCTCCTTCATAGACTTCAAAAAGGTCTATGATTCGATAGACAGGGATATATTGCTCCAAGTTCTAAGGGAATACGGAGTAGAACAAAAAACAATAAGCTTGATAAAATTGACACTGACCAACACCATTTCAAAAATAAAATTCCTGGGACTAATAAGTGAACCATTCAAAATAAACACGGTGCTTAGGCAAGGCGACGTTCTGTCACCGATACTTTTTAATGTAGTGTTGGAAAAAATTATGACAATATTCTGGCGAAAGGACGAGGCAGGTAGGGTAATAGGAACAAAGAAGTCATGGCCTTTGTAGATAATCTTGCCCTACTAGCAGAGACAGAAGAGGAAGCCACAAAACAGGTAAACGCCCTGAAAGAAATATCCGAGAAAATGGGACTACATATCTCTTATGAAAAAGCAGAAATTATGACAACAGATACCAACTTCACCAAGACAATATGGGAAAATGGAAGTGATCAAAAAGTTTAAATACCTAGGGGAGTTAATATGTAGTAAAGGAACGGATAAGGCATCAATCGAAGGAAGAATAACCTAACTGGGAAGACTGAACTTCGCCACCAGGAATGTTTACAACAAGAAAAATTTGTCCTCAAATGTAAAAAAAAGGCATTACTGTACGATAGCAAGACCTGTGATATTATATGGTATGAAAACAGTCAGCCTTCTGAGCCTAGAGAAAATCCTGAAGATTGAGAGGTAGATTCTGAGGAGTATTCACGGACCCAAGGTAACGCAAGAGATATACAGGCTAAAATCCAATAAAGAAATATACAGACATTTGGAAGATTTGGAAACAGTTATCAGGACCAGAAGACTGAGGTTCTACGGGCACATGGTCAGGATGAATAGGGAAAGACTGAACAAGAATATTTGTTACAAAGTTTGTAGCTATAAAAGTATGGGAAGGGGGAGGGGGTTATGTAAAACAAATAAAAGAGGAAATAGACAGGCTAAAAATCACCGATAAAGATTGGTTGGATAGAGAGCTTTTTAGGGAAAAACTGATAGGTGTTGGAGTTCTTGTAGGCGGGAGGGAGAGACGAGGAAGAAAATGGACTAAGGACGAGCAAGAGGAGCAGTCTAGGAGGATGAGAGAGTATTGGAGTAGGAGGAGGGCTGAGGGTGGTCCTTGCTGGCCGGTTCGTGTAAAAAAAAAAAAATTAAAAATTATTTCTCTTCATTGACTGTTTTTTATTCAAATTAAATATATCACAAACAGTGTTTCGAATTGTTGTTTCATTTTCTGAATCTCACTTTAATTATATATATGTTTTAACTCATGAAATAATAATTGACATAATTGAGTTCTTGAATATGAGGTGGAACCTCAAAATGCAGAATATGATATATTTATTTTAAATAGTAAAAAACTGGAGGAAGATAAATTATATTCAAACCCTATTGTGAACATAAAATTACTTTTATCTTACCTATACCACTACAACCCTTGAATGGTCTTGGGTTTAGTATTATGTAAGAAAGTACTGTTTAACAAGAAAGACTGTTTAATCTGGCACAGGTCCTTTGAACCATATTTTTAAATTCTTTTTAGGAATATATTGTAATATTTCTTATATTTTTTAGCTAATAATATAAACTTCTGGAAGATCACTTCGTACTGTAGCGATACTTCCAAAAGAAATAAGAGGTTATTAAATAAAAACAAAATATGATATATTAAACTCAAATTTATAATTATTTTATCTCAAGGAGTGGGATACTGACAATCAGATCAAAAGACTAAAAAAAAAACTGAACTTAACTATACTAAAGAATGTGTGATTTTAAATAAAGTCAAGTGTTAATTTGGCAAGCTAACCTTTTTTCTATATACACTGTTTCTTCCTTTGTGGCACTGAATTCGTTTGTCTTCATATACTTACCAAAGTTCAGCCAAACACACCTTCCCTAATGGTGAGACTTTCATCTGCTCAACTCAAGCTCCCGGAGAGATCTTGTAATTCCAAACAACTATATATTTATATGACCCCAGCCAAACAACAATTTTTTTATTTTATAATTTTTTTTTTTTTTTACTCTTTCGCTGTAGTACTTTTTTGAAACCAGATTCAGCCCCTCGATTTCTTTCTTTTTTCTTTTTTCCTCCTCTTCCTTATCTTTAAGAGTATATGGGGTTTTCCTGGGCCAGTGGTTGAGGGCGGGGATTTAAAAGACTCCCCCGGCACCGGGACTCGAACTTGACTATTTTTTATCGATATCTTATATATCAGGTTGTCAAACAACAGCGGTGCAGTGCACACGCGTTAGCCCATTCGGCCACTCCGCTCACACAAGACGCGACAAACAACAACTGACTACCAAAATAAAAATCCTTTGTTCCTCCCCTCTTTGGGATTTTTTTTGGGGGGGAGGAACTCCATAGCAGTCATTTTCTTTTCCCTGAACTAGTAAAACTATTTTTCAAATTTAAACATCCCCAGACATTAGCAGAACTATATAACCTTGCCTTTTAACTGTTCAACATTAATTTACTAAACCATTTTTACCAACTTTCAATAAAGGTCAATATTGCAATATATATGATGTTAATTACTTATGATCTATCTTACTCATTCCATTTGGTTAAGAGTTATAGGAAACAATAAAATGATTAATTATGTGATGAATTTATATATTGTTAGCGGCCTATTACATTCCTCTCAATGGTTTCAGGAAAGAATGAGAATGTATGGAGTTAGTGATTGGTCTATAGTATGCAGCTATGTCATGCATGCTGGTATCAAGCAATTGATCTCTGCTCTGTTATTTTCACTATTGTTAAAAATTCGATTGGGAGGCCCGCCAATTATAGAAAATATAGATTTCTTTTCACTTTTTGTGACATTATTTCTATTGAGTATTCATTGCACAGTTTATTTTCTTGGTGTGGCATCCTTTTTTAATAGTAGTAAGTATATAAACTTTATTTTATACTTTAGATATAATGATATAACTATTTTAATAAGTATAATTCTTGATATATTTATTTTTAATTTGCTGACTGCTTATTTTTTGGATTGTGATTAAACCTTGTTAAATTTTCTGTTTGCTTGTGAAACCTTTTTTTAGATGTTGTTGCAGTCAGTCATGGCCATCAAAGCCAATGGTGCATGCCCGCCCTCCCAAGAAAATTTATTAATCTCCTCTTCTCTTAAAAACAGTGCAAATGGATGTAAAATTATAAAAATGGTGTTTTTTTTTTGTTTTTTTTTCGCAATTATGCCTGCATCTTGAAAATATTTTATAGCCTTTTCTTCTGAAGACGGCAATTCCCACAATGTAATTACATCCATTTCAATAACGCACAACGAAAAACACACATGCAACAGCTTACAGAAGATTAAAAGGCAGGTTATGTGATGTATCATAACATAAGAAGGGAAGTTTAGCAGAGGCCGCGTCGCTCACAAGTACTGCTTTTTCTTCGCCTGTTATGGCCCAGGTATTGTCTGTACGTCGGATAGGATATTGAACATCTTTTGTCTTTAGTATACCCCTTGTTGCTATCCATGTCGATCCATTCCTATCGTTCATTGACTTTAGGTAGTCCCTGTATTTGTTATTTTTTAATGCTGGCTGTTCTTGATGGAGTTTTCAGGGTTAGTTTGTTAAAAGCTGTTTTGTGTTATGGCTATCTGGTTCTTTGCCATAGAGCTCTAGTTCTGCGTTTTTCGTTTATGAGGTTGCATATAGTCTGTTCAGTTTTACTAACAGATCGCTGGTGTAGTCGAATGCCAGACCGCATTTTGAATATATTCTGTAAAATCGTTGACTGCATTGTCTAGTTCGTCGACTGTTGTAATGGAAGTATTTAGTATAAGTTTGTTGTTTATATAGTTTTTAAAGTTGTCCCAGTTTATGTAGCCATTAATTAGTGTCGGGAGTTTAGTTTTTACAAAAGGGTGTTTTGATAGTCCTAGTGAAATAGGGCTATGATCAGATGATAGATTGAAAAGTGAGGAAATGTTGGAGTAAGGAAGTGGTAAAGAGCGTGTGACAAAGAAATCTAGGAGATCAGTAGATTTTGATAGGAATATAGGCCAATATGTGTGTTGAGATGGGGAAATGAGAGTAAACCTTAATTCCTCAATGCATTTTAGCAGTCTTCTACCTCAAGTGCTTGTTAGTCGGGAGCCCCACTTTAGGTTCTTAGCTTTGAAGTCTCCACCTACTAAGAAACGTTTTCCCATCAATGGGGAAAAG
This sequence comes from Nezara viridula, assembly GCA_928085145.1. Classification (NCBI taxonomy): domain Eukaryota; kingdom Metazoa; phylum Arthropoda; class Insecta; order Hemiptera; family Pentatomidae; genus Nezara; species Nezara viridula. Next base: position 21,132,238 of record OV725077.1, read on the forward strand.
ATTCGTTAACTCATTAGAAGAGAACTTAGCTGGGGGCAAAATAAACTGCGGCGACCAAAAGCTGAAATTTCAAGGAGTTGAGAGAAATATTGGTGTACTGAATAATATTAGTTGGGGCAGCAGAGTAAGTGATGATTCAGTGTTTTGTCGACGATGATTGCTGTACCTCCGTGAGCCATGTGGTCTGGATGATCGGTCCTGTAAGTTTGGTAACCTTATATCTTGAATGTTTGTTTGTCAGTTAAATGAGTTTCTGTTATTAAAGTAATGTTTATGTTGTGATCTTTTAGACAAATTTCTAGTTCATTTTTGCATAAGAAGAGTTTGATATTAATTAGTGAGAAGTTCCAGAATTGGAGAAAGAAAAGATTTAAGCTCAAATAAAAAAGGTTCAATTGATGATTTTATAGTCGATGAAATATCAAGTGATAGAGGAGGAGGATAAAAAGAAATTGCGGAAGAATAACACCCTGCTACCTTTGCAGCTGGTTCAACAACCTGTTTGGATGGAGCACTATCCTCCACTAGTTTTTGATTTGGCTAATTATCTTCATCTGTTGTTTTGCATAGAGTTGTGTTGGCTTTGTTAGTATCTCCCAGATTTTTGGTTGGAGACGAGGGAGTATGTTCATATTCTCTAGTTCCTGAGGTCATATTATTAGTAAATTGCTTGTTTCTAAGTTCTTTTAAAGCTTTAAAGACAGCGCATCCATTGAAGTTGGCAGGGTGAGCATCATTGCAGTTGACACAAGTGGCAGGTGTTTCTCTAGGTTTTGAGCAGTACGCTGTAGGATGTGATCCTGCGCACTTGACGCATTTGGCAGGAAGTCTGCAGTAACCTTTTGTGTGACCGTAAGCTTGTCATCGTTGACATTATGGTGGTTCTTTTTGCATGAATTTGGTGAAACAAATATTCGAGTTTGAATACTCCTGATTTTTTGGATTTTGTTCTAAATCAATAAAAAATATCGGTGAGGGAAATTTAGTCTTAGGGTGTTGTGCATTGGCGATATTTTTAACATTGTATAATTGTTCATTCAGTTCAAATTTTATGTTTTCAGTTGGAGTAGAATGAGGGAGATTTCTAATAACAATATGAAAAACTTTTTCTTCTTGAAATTGGTATGTGTGGAATTGAGCATTTTGGATTTGTAGTAATTTAATAATTTTATGATAGTCATCTGAGGTTGTCGGGCAGATAGTTGTTTGATTTATGCTTAAAGTAAAATCCTCGAGGACCAACTTTGGATTCCAAGCTTTGACATAAATTTTTGAAATTTTGAACATGAATAGGAGGGTTTGAAGTTGCAAAATGTTTGTCTTGATTGCTAGAATTAGTCACTGGTTGAGAATTGGTTTTGATAGATGGTGTTATTGATTTCTGTCCGATTCCTTTTCACATGTCTTCTTTTTCAATAACTAATTCTTTTCGTTTTCAGCACCATATATCTCTGATTCTGTTTGTTGTCAGACACTGACTAATACTACAGATGGGTTCCGGAGCTATGGGTGTCGTTTGTGAGCCTTGTCTGGCTAGTTCATCAGCCATTTCATTACCATGAATTCCAAAGTGACCCGGAACCCATTCAATGTATACCTTATTAATAGTTGTCTAGTGCTTGTATGGCCGCTTGACTGTCTGTATATATTGCTAATCTCCTCCCAACTAATCCATCAAGCAACATTTTTGAAGCACAGTGAGTTATTGCCAGTATTTCAGATTGAAACACTGTTGCATAATTGACGAACCCCACCTCTGTCGTTCACGAGTCCCATTGGACTCTCCGGGGGGGCACCACATGGAGGTGACAGTAGGCGTTGGTTGATAAAGAGATCTGGGAACTCACTAGCAGACTAGCAGTGGGTAGGGCACTGACTCTCGATCGTTCCGCAAAGAGTGGGGGAGACTCCCGCATCCATCTACCTCTCTAGACCTCCCGTTACCCTACCCGTTTGCCCCCTAAGCAGCAGGTATAGAAAAGGCTGAGGTCAGAGCCCTCCCCTAAAGGGTACCTGCGAATAAATAATACACCTTACGCTACCTAGTGGTTCCAGCAATAACCAATGACTCATGGGGCTCCCAGTAGAGAGCTCTGTGACGAACCAGAATATTGGATTTGCGCAACTAAACGATGAAGAGCTGAAGCCGATATATTGGCTCAGGGTGGCAGGGCATGATCTTTCTGTTGTCACTATATACCAAAAATTATTATTACATTAAATGCAATATTTGATTTATTGTTGCATGAAATAGCCTATTGGCTTTGCGCATCTAAAGGGTTAAAAAAACACGAAATTTATTAAATCAATTTAACAGAAGGTTCCTGCAACATTTATTGCATGAATTGCTTCTCTTAGAAAGCTCATTTCACAAGTGTCATTTATAGAACAAGTTTTTTTTTTTCATCACAAACTATTGTCCACTGGACTTAGTAGAGGTCTCGCTGCTGTCTACGGGATTTAGTGGAGGACTCAATGTGTCCCGAGGTCCAAAAAGTTTGGAGATCCCTGGCTTAAATTATGCCTTGAAATGAATTTGTTTAATATTTTTCTTATTAGGTTTATTCAACTATAATTAACTAATTATTGGTTTTTATCTTTTTCTTTAGCCATTCTCCGTGGCATTGCTGGAACAGCATCGTTTATCTATCTTTTCCTGTGGGCTTCAAAGCAACATTTTTCTGTTACTGCTCAGTATTTTGGTAACATGTTCGCACCATTTTGTTTAGTTACCACATCATCAGTAGCATGTGGTTTGGAAGAAAGTGAGTAAATTTAGTTTTATAACTTGCCTATTTTATAGTATGGTTACTGTTTTTGATTGAGTTATTTATCCACTAATTGCTGTTTATATGCTTATGGTGTTTGTTTGTATCATGGTTGCAGAAACATACTGTAGAAAAAATGTTTAACTATTTAAGAATACCTATATCAAGTCACATACCAACAGTCTAAGACTATAAAAAAAAAAAACTTGAATCTTTAAAAAATTCTCATCATTAAAATTTCGAACTGAAAGGATTATGATGGTAGTAACAAATGGATTGCCATGTTAAAGCCTTTTCTATTCGCTTGTGTAATACAACTTTGAACCCAATTATCTAGCCATTTCATGGACCATGAAATAATAAAAAAAATTATTATTACATGAAATGCAATATTTGATTTATTGTTGCATGAAATAGCCTATTGTGCATTTTTAGGGTTAAATTTTAATTTTAATTGCCTAAAATTGGTTATTTAAACCAAAAAAATCTGGTGTATCCACTCACACGATTTTCGTACCGATTTCAGAAAAAATTTTATATCTTTAAATCTCCCTTCGATTCCGATGAATTTTTTTTGTTTTTTAGTTAATATAATACCTTTCAAAAGTTTTTATATTTAGTTTACCATGAATCTATAATTAGCCATAAAACATTTTTCTTTTCTTTATTACTTATTTTCCTGAATTTTCTCGGGAATTTACTACATGTAAAAAATTGAAAGGACATTAATTAGAAAATTATAGGGAAATTTCATCAAAATCGTTCTATTTCTGGAGTGTGGAGGTATTATAGATTTTTGGGATTTATAGATGTTTGATATAGGTAAAAAAATTATTATTATTCTAGTACATACATTTCATTTTATAAACAATATTATACATTTTATTATTCCTTACTCTAAAAGGATGTGTAATTTAATTGTTTTAATGCAGAATAAAGTCACACCTTAACAATTATACAAATTAAATTAATAATAACAATAATAGAAATTATACTTGAACAGTGTTACCAGTGCAGTGTAGCCAATTTATATACCAGATAAATATGAAACCGGAATTTTTATTTAGAAAATATTCCATTAATGAAAAAAAATGTTAAAACATTTTTTTTTAAAAGTATTTTTCATTACTAGTTATACATTTTTTTCTATCTTTCTGGCAATTTAAAATTGCCTTGCTGGAATAACTGTTGCTGTTTTATTTATCAAGCCATATTAGTACATTCTCATAAGAAGTGAAACACTGCTGAGCAAGTATGTGCCCCATCGACGCAAATAGTAGCCTACTACTGAGTCAAATCTGGTAAGTAAACCAAGCCGCATGCGCTAGTATTTTTCAACTGTAGCCTCAATAGTTTTCTTTACTGGTTTTGCTGTGTCTAACGGTGCACACTTTTATTTGTCTTTTTAATATTCTGATTGTTTTTCTCCCAATATTCAATTCAAAATGATCATTTCTTATAGATAGCATTCAGTATTAATGGTTTCTCCAGAATATAGCAGCAAATAATAGATCACACCCTTCTGATCATACCAAACACAGATTATTGTCTTCTTTCCATAGCGACTTAGCCTTGCAATATTTGTTGATGGTTCGCCTGGACTTATCCATGATCTTTGATGCTTAGGATTCTCAAAATATATCTATTCTTCATCACATGTCAAAATTCAATGGAGAAATGACTTTCTTTTGTATCTGACCAGCAAGATTTCGGAAGTGATTTTCCTTTCTTTTTTTGCTGTTCTGTCTTTCTTCAGTTCCTGTATAACCAATTTTCCCCATTTCTTTCAAATATATGGAGACAGTTTCTTGTGTTACATTCAATTGATCCAATTGAGTTGTCAGATTTGAGTATCATCCTTATCCAACAATGCTTGTAATTCACTTTCTTTAAATGTTTTTGTTGGTTTTTTCATATTGTTCATTTCTGATGTCAAAATTGTCACTTTTAAATTTTATTAAAGCACTAATTTATCAAGAGTATGCTCACTGTAAGGTTGGAAAATAATTCTGCATCAGTTTTCTTGAAAAGATAACTGAATACTAATGCCATAGGCAAAAAATTCAAAATTTTCAGCACTATTGAAACGATGTTGTTATATGAAACTTGTACTGTTGAAAATCTTTCTTAAAATGGTGCCAAAAATGTGATTTTTAGCAAGTACACTAACAAATAGAGCTATCTTTGAACAAATTTCCATTTCATATTTATACTCTTGGTAAATGTATTATGTATTTAAATTTTGATATATTTTTTATTTATAATTTTTCCCTTAATTAACATTAAAACAAGAAAGGCTCCAGTGAAGGACAACCTACTTTCAGAGCTCTTTAAAGATATGGAAGAAGTACCGAGCTACTACAACTAATTAAGAAAATATGGGAGGAGGAAAGGATACCAGTTAGAGAAGGGCTCTATCTATATGTGTAAAGAGACATAGCACTCCTCCCTTTTGCCTACAAGATAATGATCCTTATCCTGCTAAACTGGATATATTTGTTTTTCAAAAACATTATAAGTGACCACCAAGACTGAATTCAGAAGAGGAATGAGCGTACACCAGATCTTTGTCTTAAAGTAGGTGTTTGAAAAATAATGGGAATCAGCCCAGGAATAGCACTACTTGTTTGTTGATTTCAAAGCTGCCTGCCAGTAGACAAAAACTGTATTTGAAAAATGATGACTGAGCTGAAAGTTTCTAAGAATTTGATGAGATTGGCGATGGCTTGTACGAATGATCCTAAATGTCATATTGATATAAGGATAATAACTTGAAACATTATATAAGAAGCCTTCAACGTTCGAATTATTTTGCAGCAGGGAGAATGACTGTTGTCAATGCTGTTCAACTAAGCCCTAGAGAAGGTAATGAGTACAACATCATGTGAAAATGGAGGACTGCATGTCGGAATGAATTATAGAATCCTTAAATATGCAGATAACATAGCTGTTTAAGTTGTTATATACACATTGACACACTTTTAGTTTTTAATGCATGATTTTGCACATGTTTCATTTTTTACTGCATGTTTTTTGTTTTTCACTGCAGGAAAATCTTGTCTCTTGTCTGTCTGGATAAATACATTTTACAGTATTAGTATATCTTATTGTTATTTCTATTTTGTTCTATATTATTTTGTTTACTTATTGTTTCTATAAGATTTTATTATTGTCTAACAAGAGGAGGTTTTGGACGTGGGGTGGGGTCACCGATTTCAATGAAACTTTTTTTGGTGGTACTAGGTCAAAGAATATTTGACCCATATCCGAGGATTCTTGCCAATTCGCCCTAGGAAATGAGAAAAATATATTTTATAAAATTTTATTATTATTTTATATTAATGTTTTCTGAATTTTCTCTGCATGGATTTGTAAGTTGTTGTATATCATTCAATTTGTTTTTTTATGTAAAATAAGATTGCTAATCGTGTTGAACAAACTCTAATGTACAATAAATTAGAAAAAACCGAAGACGCTTCCAGTGAAGCAGGCCAAGTAAATTTTTGTCATAAAAAAGGGATTCACTTTCGTTTTTAGGGTCCAAAAGAACTCTTGAATATAAGTTTATATCAAAATCAAAGAAATATTATTTTTATTTATGGTCATTATTTATGGAGTTAATTTTCTGGGAGGATTTTTTTCATGCCATATACTATAATATTCATAACCCCTCGGATTTTTTCCTAAGAGTTTTTCAACGGTTTTATTTATTTATTCCTTATAAAGACATAAAATCTGAACGTTATTGGTATAGTTTTATAGAGCAATAATTTAGCTTTCCAACAGTAACTGTAACATTGACTTAGGAAAAAATCGTAAGGAGTTATGAATATTTTAGTATACGGCATGAAAAAAAATCCTCTCAGAAATTTTTTTTATTTTTACATATTTATTGAGAGATATTACAATCTGTCACAATTAATGACATTTATAATAGTGTTCAAAGAGCACATTCACACTCCATTCACCGTAAATAAAAATAAATAATACAGAAAATAATAATACTAAATAAGTATTATTATTATTATTACTATTACTGTATAAGTAAATGTATATAAACTAAACTAAATAAATAGAAACTAAGCTAATGAAAATAACTACTCAAATACATACATGCTTCTATACAATATCTAAACAAAAAAATTCATTCACTCGAGATCTCTGAGCCAAGCCTTTCTCCCCACTCGTGGAAGGAAAGGCAGGACTCTAGGAGATCCCAGTGTCCCTCCCTTAGCCATGTCATTGGTATTAAAGTCCAGTAGAGGCTGAACAGAGGCACATATATGGCTTGAGTGGAGAATTTGGCCATTGCCAAAATTCCCATATATACTTATTTACTAAAGATCTCTAGGCCACTGCCGCTTTAACCTTCGAGGAGGATTGTAGGGATTGGTGGTGCTGGATTGGGATTGTGCAAGTGATTTGGATAATAGGTAAGGTTCTGGTGAAATTTGGAGAATTTTTCGGGGATAAGGTCTAGGACAAATGGGATATTAAGGTCATGGTGTAGGATTTTGTTGGTTACATAAAATGGAGCATCAACTATTGTTCAAAGGACTTTAGATTGAAAGGAATGAATGTATTTGATGTTAGGAAATTTTGTTGTCCACCATAGTTCAAATTAGTATGTCCACATAGGTTTCAAGATTGTCTTGTATATAAGTAATTTGTTTTCAGTAGAAAGTTTATATTTTCTGTTTAGTAGTCTGTATAGTTGGCCGTATCCTCAGTTGAGTTCTAGTCTTTTAAGTTTTGTATGTGGGTTCCATGTTAGTCTTCGGTCTAAAAGAAAGCCTAGATACCGGACTGTGTCCGAGAAAGGAAACTGGATGGGATTAAAGTGTACTGGTGGACAGGAATCACAACGGAGTGTAAAGGTAATATGTTGGCATTTGAATTCATTCACTTTAATGTATCAGTTACTAGACCAGTGCTCAATCAAGGAGAGGTGTCTTTGCAGATTTGAGGATGCTATTTCAGGATCAGAATCGGATGAGAAATTGCGATGCCATCAGCGAATGTTGTAAGGAAGGTATCGGAATGAATAGGAATGTCAGCGGTGAAGAGGATGTAAAGTACGGGACACAAGACGCTGTCTTTGACTGGATAGGTATTGGAAAATTCTGTTTCACAGCGAACTGGAAAGGAGCGGTTAAAGAGGTAGGATCGGAGGACTAGGTACAAGGACTGAGGTAAATGGATTTTAAGTTTGAAGAGTAATCCGGCGTACTATACCTGGTCAAATGCCTGTGCTATGTTCAGAAATGCACCTGAACAGTATTCCTTGTTTTCTAGGGCTGAGGAAATATGATCAACAACTCGGAGCTCTTGTTGAACAGTAGAATGTTGAGAGCGAAAACCAAACTGATGGGAAGGAATATTTTGGGATTCTATAATGGGTAGGATTCGTTTCAAAAGGATCTTTTCAAAAATTTTTGAAAGAATTGGGAGTAAGCTAACTGGTCTTTAGGATGTCAAATTGTTGGGAGGTTTGTTTGGTTTTGGGATAAGGATGACAGTGGAATGTTTCCATAACAGAGGAAAGTGAGTGGTATGTAAGATAAAATTGTACAAGGTCTTCTTCTTGTAGATATATGTGAGGAATATGATTGCTCTGGATGGAAGTTGTCGAAGGATCTGGGTTAGATCATAGCCAGGAGATTTACGAAGGGTTAGTTTTTGTAAATGAAATTTGTCTTCTGATGGATGAACTGCTTTAGAAGGTAGAAAAATTGGAATGGGGGATGTTAGAAATTCCTCTACTGTTTCGGTGTATGTGGGATGGGATTCCGGGTGAGGAATAAATATATTAGAGAGGTGGCTGGCTAACTCCTCAGCTTTATCTTCATCAGATCATACCCAGGAGCCGTCATCTCGCCGGAGGGATTGAGGAATCAGGTGAGATTTTAATATTTTTTTAAGGGAATTGTCACTAGCAGAGAGGGAGGATAGGTAGGAGTTAAAGGATTCTTCTAGGAGGCTAATTCTCGCTTTCGTTTTTTGCAATAATAATTATAGGAACGGCGATCAGCGGGATGTCTGGTACATTGGCACAGAGATCTGGTGCGTCGTTTCGTACGTATTAGGTCAAGGAGGTGATTTGGTAAATTGTTATTCTTAGGAATTCTTGGTGATTTTCTTGGAGAGGAGGCAGTCCAAGCAGCTTGTTGAATTGAAGTAGTAAATGAATTTATGGCATAGTCAAGATTATCGGAAGTTTTCAAGGATATGTTCAGGTCTATTTTGACGGAGAGGATTTAGCGGAAAAAAATCCAGTTAACGGGGCCTCCAATGAATGCTAGTGGAGAAGGTTTGGGAACGGGTTCTGTTGAAACATTGAGAATTAGTGGACTATGGTCAGAGGAAAGTTTGTTTAGGTGCATAATCGAACAATGGAGGGGACCTAAGCCACTGTGGATGAAGAAATCAAGGATATCAGGATTACGGTTAGGGTCTGTGGGCCAGTAGATAGGAGAGTTCGAGGAAAGGAGATAAAAACTTTGGGGAATGAGTGCAGACAACAATGTTCGGTCACCAGAATTCATGATTCTTGAACCCCATTGTTGGTGTTAGGCATTTAAGTCTGCACCCAAGATGAAGTGATGTCCTAAGGAATCGAGGAGAGAACTGAACTGGACATTGGATATGGATCGGTTAGGAGGGCAGTACGCTGATGCAAGAATAACCAGAAAGGAGAAGGTTTTGATTACGATAGCGGTGGATTGTAGCAAATCTCAGGTAGGTAATGGGAGAAGCCAGAAAATTAAGTCCAAAAATTTTTTGAAATAAACTCATATTCAAGAGTTTTTGTGCTAAAAACGAATCTGAATCTCTTTTTTATGACAAAAATTTACTTGGCCAACTTTACTGGAATCCTCTTTGGTTTTGGTTTATTATTTTCAGTAATGAACCATTGTAAATCGAACGAAAAATTCGAAAACTTAACCCTCTCAAAATTTGAGGTTTTAATTTTCAGGATACATAGAATTCGAAAAACAAATAGAAAAATTTTTGCCCGTACGCCTTCCACCTTCTGCGCAATTTCTCCGAAACCATTTGACCAATTTTTTTCAAATTTGGAATTAAAGTTAGAGGTCACCTGAGGATGATCCTCCTTCATCAACATTACTATCCGCATTTTCCTTAAGAGATGGCAGCTGAAAAACCTGCATTGCTATAGACTGTATAGACTAAACGAATGTATGGTTTTCAATGAAACTTGGCTGAAGTATTCTTCTTGATGCCCTTTAAATTAATCTATATAACATACTTCAACGAAAAGAAGCTGAAATAAAAAGTTATGAGAGGTGGTACAGTTAGATTCCGAATAACTAAAGAAATTATACACTTTTTTGTGGATATTGTGATGAGATATTTTAAAGGTATTTAAATTTCCTAAAAAAGGAAGAAAGTTTCATCAAAATCAGAGCACTATTAGTAAAGATATCACGATTTCTAAATATTTTTGGTTTATTATTTTCAATAATGAACCATTGTAATCGAACAAAAAATTCAAAAACTTATTCCCTTCTCAAAATTTAAGGTTTTACATTTCAGGATTCGTAGAATTTGAAAAATAATAATAAAATTTTTATTAGAAACCTGTGTTGCTACAGACTGTAGCGCCTAAATGAATGTATGGATTTCAATGAAACTTCGCTAAAGTCTTCTTCTCGATGCCCTTTAAATTTATCTATATAACATACTTCAACTAAGAGAAGCTGGAAAATAATTTACGAGAGGCGGTAAAATTTGATTGCGAATAACTCAAAAATTATACACTTTTTTGTTAGTATTTTATATGGTTATTTAAAAGTTTACAAAATTTCCTTAACAAAAAAAAAAAAAGGAGAAAAAAAAGATGGTTAAATTGATCAATTTGGAGCAAAGATATGGGCTCTAGATGTTTTTTATATGTTCTACTGCAAAGGTTATATCCTTTGTTTTGGATTTTGATTTTTGAATGTGTGACTGAAGTAATGTTATTTTTTTTAGCCAATTACAAATTATGAAAAAAAAAATGTTTAGGCCAATAATTGGAATCACCTTTTATTTATTTTTCTTTGGCACTAGGTAATCTTACTTTAGATGTGTGATTGTTTGGAAATATTAAACCATTGTGAAATAATTTGCAGCGTTTTTCATAATTTATTGTACATTAGAATTCGTCTATAATATTGTAATAATATTGTTTTCTTATTTAAAAAAAAAAAATCAATTGATATATAACAACTTAGAAATCCATGCAGAGTAAATTCAGAAAAAATTGATATAAAATAATAATAAAATTTTATAAAATATTTGTTTTCCCAGCTCCTAGGACATCTAGGGCACATTGGCAAGAAAGCTCAGATATAAAATATTTTTCGACCTAGTATCACAAAAAAAAATGTTTCATTGAAATCGGTGAACCTATATCCTTAACCTCCCCTTGTAAGTACAATAAAATATCTGTTATTAATGTTGTTTTGGTTTATCTTTGTATTTCTGTTATTGTTAATCATTTTGTGCCCATTTTTTTTTTATCAATGATAATAATAATAATAATAATAATAAAAGGCTTAGCGACCCCGAAGGTCCGATGCCCACACCACCAATCGCTTATTACACACCTCCTTCCAACGTTCGCCGTCCAAACCCAGTCCCTTCAGATCGGCTTTAATGCAATCTTCCCATCTTCGCTTCGGTCTACCCCTCAGACGCTTATCATTCGGCACAGCAAATATTAATCTTTTAGGAATTCTCTCGTTACTAAGCCCAACAACTTTACAAGCCCATTTGATTCGCCGCGACGAAATTACCTCAATTATATTACCCGGATACAGTTCACGCAATTCGGCGTTGTGTAACCGTCTGAACTCTCCGGTTAACTCATCCTTCTTCGGTCCGAATATTCTAAGCAACACTTTATTTTCAAAAACCTTAAGACACTGCTCATCCCTTAGTGTAAGCGGCCAAGTTTCGCATCCATAAAGAACTGCAGGCAAGATAATTGTTTTATAGATTCTGATTTTTAAGTTCCGGGACAAGAGGCGCGAACTGAGTAGTTTTGTCACAGAAAAATAACAAGCATTTCCCGCCTTCAGTCTAACCTTAATCTCTTCTTCAATTTCGTTTTTTCTAGTTATTGTAGAACCTAGATACCTAAATTTATCTACCTGTTCAAACATATTACCATCTATATCGATATCACCAGTAGTATTGCCATTTTTGCAGCTAACCATATATTTTGTTTTATCCACGTTTATTTTGAGTCCTAGTTTTTTACCGGCTTTCATTAACGTTGTCGTATTTAGCTTTATAGTTTCAACGTCTTCGCTTAACAGTACCAGATCATCAGCATTGCCCAGCACGGATGTTGTCCCACCCAGATCCAACCCTTTCTCGGTACGCATTACCTCCCTAATGGCATGTTCTAATGCCAAATTGAACAGTACAGGCGAAAGGGAATCCCCCTGTTTTAAACCCGAGCGAACTTCAAATTTTTCCGACAGATTATTACCGATTCTAACTTTATTGAGTGTCTCCGTCAAACACATCCTGACTAGATTTACTATTTTTTTTGGGATCCACTGCTCGATTAGAATATTATACAGTTTCTGGCGGTCAATAGAATCGTAAGCCTTTTTAAAATCTATATACAGCTGGTGAACAATACCGTTGTACTCCAATTTTTTCTCTAATATTTGCCGTAAAGAAAATATTTGATCAATAGTTGAACGATTCCGTCTAAATCCGCATTGGTAGTCTCCGATAATTTCCTCGGCGTATTCCGTGATTCGACTGGTTAAGATTAAAGTGAATATTTTATAACATACCGGAAGGAGTGAAATTGCTCGATAGTTATTACAATCCGTCCTCGGGCCCTTTTTGTGAATCGGAATAAGAATAGATTCTTTCCATTCCTCAGGTAATTTCTCATTCACCCAGATCTTTTTAACCAACCGATGTATTTTAGAAACTTCAGCTTCCCCGCATGCTTTAATTAGTTTAGTAGGAATATTATCGGTTCCCACTGCTTTATAAGATTTTAATTTTCCGATAGCTACTTCAACTTTCTCTTTACTTGGTCCTTCTACTAATGGTTCGGCACTCTGGTACTCAGAAGGAGGACACAGATCATAATTTCCCGTATTTAAAATATTGTCAAAGTGGTCCTTAAACTTATTCAATATGTCAACCGGATCGGTCAGAATATTGTTATTATCATCCCTAATTCCAGACGTTACGGGCCCTACACATTTTCGTGATCTGTTTATACCTTTGTACATGTCTCTTACGCTATTTTCGATTTTATTAGTTTCTATTTCAATTATTTTATTTTTAAGATACTCCCTTTTTTTATTTTTGAGCAATTTTGTCGTTTCGTTCTTTGAGGTTCGGAAGTATTCCAGGTTGTCTTCGCTAGGATTATTTAGAGCTTTTAATTTAGCGGCTTTTCTTTTTTCGCACATATTTAAGCAATCTTCATCAAACCACGGTTTGTTATTCTTATTTTCCTTTTTGACTAGACACGAGTTACCGACCGCTTTAATATTTTCCCTGATCTCTACCCATAACTTGTCAATATCCTCGTGGTCCTCGTCAGGAAGCTCTAAGCTCTAAAGCTTCGAACCTATTCTTAACATCTAGCTCGAATTGGGTTGGGTTCCCCCGTTCGGGTCTCCAGGTGGGGACTGCTTTAGGGGATTCATGGCGCAAGCTGAAATATAGGGATTTTTTTTTATCAAAGTTTAAATATATTTTAGATGTCTCCGTATTTGTTAGTTTTATTATTATATGTTAGATTATTATTTATTTTATTATACTGAAATTCATTTATATTTTTTAGAAATTTTTGTCAAGTACAGTATATTCTTTCTTTTTATTTTTTTTTTAAAATAATGTTTATTAGTATTGGCCTATTTATTATGTCTTTAACTATATTTATTTTCTGTGTGTAGAGGTAACTGGAGCTGTAATTTAATTATCTCTTCCTAGTAATTTCTTTCTTGGTCCATCTAGTTTTTATATTTCTCTTTCAAACTTTAGTTATTAGTTTTTCTATGGTAAATGTTGTTATTTCCAGTTCCCCCTCTAAATGGTCCATTGTGCATATATTCTCTATATATACAAACAACTGATTAGCTCATTGACATGATTCTTATGAATATATCCTGTAAGATCAAGATTGGCAGAGATGCTCCAAAGGATAAAGTTGAGAAATGATTACAGCTGTATGACCCACTGTCAATCCTGCTCTTTAACCTACAGTTAGAGTCCTCAATTCATAAAATAAGATTAAATCCGGGTGTTACAATTTTCAATCGCCTGACATAACTTGCTATTGCAGATGACATGGTTATCTCAGCAAGAGCACTTCAAGCTTTATCAAGTGTACTGAAAGAGTTCTTGGGAACTGCAAGGGAACTCGGGCTTCAGATTAAATCCCAGAAGACCATGTATATGCAGATTGCAAGGAATTATGGCGAAAAAAGGACTCCGACTGGGAGAGTACCAAATACAATGTTGTTCGGTATTTAGGTGCCTCAGTAGCTGGATAATCAACGATAATTTGACAGGATTTCTGCTGGGAACCATTGCCTATGTGGAAACCATAACAGCAGAAAACAAGAGTTTTAAAACTCTGAGAGAGTACAGTAGTACAAGGAGGTGATTTGACTGAGATCACACCAGTAGGTTTTCTCCTTTAATTAATTAATTAATTAAGAGTTCCCACTCTATAGAGGCTGGGTGACCTCCTGACACCAGGGTCATTCCACGACCGATGAAACAGAAAAAACAATTTATCTGCTATCAGCCAAATTTAAACCTAGGACCTAGAGCTCTGGAAGTCAATGTCCAACCCATTGGGCTATCCACTCCTCATTTATTTTATAGTTGATCATTCATGTATATTCCATTGAAATTTATAGTCCCTCCCATAGGTATTCCTCAGAATTGCTTATAGAATTCAACATTTTGTTGTTATGCCATAGCATCTTTTTACACCTGCTTTTTACTTTTACCCTCCATCATTATAAGACTTTAAAAAGCCATCTAAATGAACTAAATAGAAAAAAATATTTGAATTAATTTTTATTACTATATTCCTCTTTACACTGTACATATTTTTATCTTGTACGACCATGTTCTTTTTTTTTATTACTAGCTTCTATTAGTTGTATGATTTCTACTATGTTTTCTCTTTTGCTATTGTATTATCTTAATTTTTTTTTTTTATGTCATATGAGTTAATAATGCTATAATTATTATTTCTGTTAAGTTTTCATCCACAATGTTTCAATTTCATCCACAAGTTTTATTTCTGTTAAGTGTTCATCACACAAGTTTGTGTGATGTTGTTTATGACGGATCTTAATTCACTAATAATTATCCTCTTTTATCTAATAATATCATGTTCAATATTTTTTTAGGTTTCAGTTATAGAATAATGTAAAATTATGACTAAAGTTGGTAATTTCAGATGGCGGAGTTACATTTAAGAGTCTAATATCAGCTACCGACAGTAACAGTATCCCACTCCTGGTTATTCCCCTTCTGGTGATCTTCGGTTCAGCTGTTGTATTACTAATATTTTTTTACTTGCTAAACATTAATCCTGGGCCATATGGAAGTGCTAGACCCGTTTATTTTATATTACCAGTAAGTAATTTTATTTTTACTATTTTAATATCTTTAAATAAAAATGAAAAATAAAATTTATTTATTCTGGGAATAAGATAAAATAATGAGAGGTTATGTTACAATATATCAAATAATTTAGCTATATTTCTTTGAATGACATCTTGTTTTTAACTATTAAATAAAGAATAATTTGTTTTTCAAAATAACAACTGAAATGAATTTATCTATTATATTTTCATCACTTTTTTGAGTTTTCAAATAAAAAATTGAAGTTTAAAGTTCTTTTAACCACTCTGTGAAAACTTTTTGACTTTTATTATATTTCTTCTTACAATTTTTCTCTTAAATCTCATGAAAATGTGAATGGCTTTTCATGGTTCAAACTATTTTCTGACTTTAGTAGTAGTCTAAAAGGAAAAAGAGTATAAGATATGGTCATAGTTTTCAAGGTTCAAACGATTTTCCAACTATTAAGTGATAAGCTAAATGGAAAATAAGTTTTGTAATTTTATGAATTTTTATTTAGTAATAATAATAATAATAATTTTATTGCTCAAAAGTATAAAACTTTATAGCAAGGAGTAGACTAAATTAACAATTCAAACTTCTTAAATTAACATTATAAACTTCTGTTGAAGATACATTTTCATTGATAAAATACAGAAAATATAAATATATTTGTATAATTACGTTTTCAGTCCCAATACAGTACAATAAATAATACAATAGAACAGAATAATATAGTGAAACAAAATACACTGAAACCAAATTTTCCTGTTTTGAAACTTCCCTACAAGTTTATTGAAATCTATTCTGTTTTCTACTCTTAAGGTGGCTTCCACACAATTTATGGATAGCTCTGTGGCACCTATAACTTTCCTTCTAATGCCATTGAAGATAAGGCAATTGCTAAGGAGATGGAAAATTGTATCTTTACTTTTTTTTCACAATGCACAGTTCTCTTCTGGTTGGAAGTTGATGACTTTTTTGTCCAAATAGATTCTCATTCCATGCCTTTCTCCCATCAGCTTTATCTGAGCTACCAATATGATTTTAGCTATTGGCGTCTTCCTGTTTAAGTAAGGTTCATTTCCATCTATATATATATAATAATAATGCTTTATTTATTCTGGGACGAGTCCCTTTAGAATAATACAGAGAGACAAAAATGTGGGCTAAGGAGCCTCAGAGATACATAAAGAAGAATATAGTTTGATTAAATAGTAAAAAAAAAAAAAAAATAGATAAATGAAAAAAAAAAATAAGAGAAATTATAAGTTACTTTCTAATTTACATCAGTTAATAATAAAAAGTAAAAAATTGAAAATAAACATGAAGTAAAAATAATAAAGAACGATCTAATAATTTATATACATATTTACAGTAGTAACTATTTACAATTTTATGATGACTGGATGGATAAGAAATGATTAAGCAGTTGAGATTTAAAGGCAGGAAGGGTTTTGGATTGACGGATGTGGGGAGGGATGGAGTTCCATAGGGAAGAGGATCGAATAATAAAAGATTTATCGAAAGCAGCGGTTCGGTGGGCCATTATATATAAATCTGAAGACCGGGAACGGGTATTGCGGGAGTGGACAGAGGATTTAAATTGAAGGAGCTCGGCAATGTATGAAGGACGGCGGGAGTGAATTACTTGGAAGTGGAAGGATGCCAGGAAATACTTACAGCGGTAGGAAGGGTAAAGCCACTTCAACTCTTCATAGAAACAGGAAAGTCTCTTGGGATCCTGAAGATGAATCGTACAAAGCAATTTATCAAACGTTTTAGTTTCGCCTCGAGATCCCCAGAGACGCCTCCATATACCGTGCAGCAATAGTCGAAGTGGGGAAATATTAAGAAGGTGACCAGGAGTCTACGGATTTCAAAAGGAAAAAGGTGTCGCAGGCTATTTAAGTGTTTTAGGGTGGAAAAGGTACGTCGGGAGATATTGGACACATGGTTTTTCCAGGAAAGGGTTTGATCGAAGATTATTCTAAGGTTTTTGATGGTGGGATAAAATATTATATATTGTAATGTACACCTTTATTGGAAGTTGTTAAAAAGGTTTTAATAAATTAATGCCGAACAGTTAAAAGGCAAGCTAATCTAGTTTTATTAGTGGAGAGAAAAGAAAATGGCTGCTCTGTAGTTTTTTTTTTTATGTTGGCCATAAGCACGTCGACCCCTACTGGGTCCATTGTGCGCCAATTTCAGTTAGTCGTTTTGTTTAAAACGTTAATTCTGTCGCTTCCGCGTATCTAAGTAGGCTGATTGGATTGACCGACTCATATCTTCTGGGGAGATCCATCTGTTCCTCCCCAAATACCAGTATTTCAGATTGAAACACTGAAGCATACCTGCCAAGTGGTATAGAAATTTTTTCTTTTATATCTTTGCGATAGATGCCTGCTCCAGAGCCGAAGGCTGTTAGAGAGCCATCTGTATAGCAATTTATTCCATTATTTGGTTTATGATTTCTGCTGCTATCTATCCCAACCTTATATTTTCGGTCCTGATATTCTCGGATTAGAGTGTCAGAGTGCATAGCTAGTACTCCTTCACGTCTTAGTCCTCCTTGACAGGGGACTGGTGAACAGTAAGTTGACTTGCTTAACCTGTATAATGTGTTTGTTGCCCGAACCTCCACCTCCAGCTGCAGCGGAGGCATGCTCAGCATTACCTCCATGGCAGCCCTTGGTTATACAAGCAAGCCTTTGAATCTTTCCTAATGAGGATAAGTTGGCCAGTCTTTGCTTTGTGCCACCATAGCAAAGCTGAGTAAAGTATGATAGGTCTGACTGTCGTTGTGTACAGCCAGTATACCATTTTTGGTTTTAGTCCCCAATTCTTTCCTATCGCTCTTTTACAGGCCCATAGGCATTTGAGGGCTTTGAATGTGTTTAGTCCATGACAGTTTATGGTCCAAAATGACTCCAAGGTGATTTACTTCCTTACTCAGTGTCAATTGGATACCATTAATTTCCGGCATTTTAATAACTACCTTCTTCTTCTTAGTGATACACACATTGATTTTCCTAGGGTTGATGCTTAGTCCATTAATCCTGCACCAATTCCTAAGAATATTAGACACAGTACTGAGGATATTAGAGAGGACACTCTGATGCCTCCCTCCTATGAGGATGGCAATATCGTCAGCATATCCCTGAGCATAAGTGCCTGCAGTGTTTAAGGCTTCCAATAATGAGTCAGCCACAAAACACCACAGTAGCGGAGAGAGCACACCTCCCTGTGGACATCCACCACAGGGTTTAATCCACAGTTCCTTGTGCCCTATTTCTGATTTTAGAACTCTGTCCTCCAGCATTCTCCCAATCCATCTGGAGGTCATAGCGTCTATGTCTTTTTTCCTTAGTGCATCATTTATGATGTTGTAAGGAGTTCTATCAAAGGCACCCTCGATATCAACGAAGACGCCTATCATGATTTCACTCTGTTCTAAGGATTTCTCTATTCTTGTTAACAAGTTATGAAGCGCCACCTCACAGGATTTTCCTGGTTGGTAGGCATATTGCTTTAAATGTTTTGGACTAGTAGCCAATATATGTTCCCTAATATGTCTGTCCAGTATCTTTTCCAATGTCTTCATTAAGAAAGATGACAGACATATTGGCCTAAATGCCTTGGGGTCTTCATAAGATTCCTTTCCTGGTTTAGGAATGTATCGCACTTTGGATATCCTCCATTTACATGGTAGATATCCCAGTGCTAGGCTACCTCTTAGAAGTTTCAGAAGGTATGGCCTTATCTCTGGGAGACCCTTCTGCAGCAGTGCTGGAAAGATTTCGTCAGTTCCAGCAGATTTGAAAGGAGAGAATGAATTCATTGCCCATTCAAGTCTACTGTTTGTTATCACTCTTCTTGCCAGACCCCACATACGTGCACCAGTACCACGATCCTGTGTATTGGGGTCAAGAGGTTCATTTACTGTCGTAAAAAAATTTGGGAAATGAGCTTTTGCTACCACACTCAATGTTTCTATCTCATTCGTGGTGTGTTTATCATCATATTTGAGTGTTCCCATTATACCTGTATTGGTTTGTTTTGACAGTATTTTGTTTACCTTACATACCGCCGGCATGTTGTCCACCTCCAGACAAAACCTTTTCCAGGCTTGTCTTTTGGCTTTCCTGACAGATTTGTGATACTCAGTAAAAGATTTCCTATAGGTATCCCAATTGCCAGATTTTTTAGCAGCATTGAACAATCTCCTCATGAGTGTTCTTTGCTTTGTTAGACTATCATTCCACCAGGACACTTTCCTGTTGGTTGTAGTTTTTTTGACTTCATTACTGGCCAGATATGCTCTAGTCATAGCATCAGTAATTGAAGTATTTAATATTTCTAATTGCCATGTATTGTGGATAACTTTGGGGCAGCATTTAACAGCCTCCTCCAAGTTAGAACTATAGGACACCCAGTCTGTTCGTTTGGGGTCTCTATATTCCACATCATGTTGTATTCTGTCAGATATATCAAATCTGATATACCTGTGATCCGAACATGTTTCTTCATCAAAGACATGCCAGTTATCTATAAGGACACTAGTCAATCGAGTCGCTGGTGTTATGTCTATGATCTCAGTCCTAATTCTATTACAAAAGGTAGGCTTGTTCCCCCTGTTCAGAATATCAAGATCATATTTAATAATAATCTCTAAGAGTTTCTCAGCTCTTGAGTTGATTTTTGTGCTTCCCCAGATCTCGTTGTGTGAATTAGCATCCAGGGCAGCCACAATTTCCTCCTTGCTCTTTAGTAATTCATCCATTCCTTCTGCAGGTTCTGGATGTTCATATGGCAGATAGACCGCCGCTATGATTAATGATCTATTATACCCTTGTTGGGTATATTTAGCTGCTGCAAGATCTCTAGAACAAAATTGCCATAGAGGCAGCAGTTTTAGTTTGTTTTTATAAAGAAGGCAGGCTCTAGGATATGTGGGTTACAAATTACATCAATATCATTCATTACCTTTTATATACTGTCGCAAAACTCCACATGCCGCAATGCAGTGGTGGATGTTGATCTGCAGCAGTTTCATATATTTTTATTGATTATTTATTTTCTGGAAGGTGGTTTTCCGGACGGGGCCGATGGTAGTGTTCCTCCATCAGACTCAGTTTTCACTTTGTCTTTTGGTTTCTCCCCGCCTCTCAATCTCGCTTTCGAACCCCCACCAGTGAGATGAGTGCTGGGAGACAGAGGTCTGGCCACCAGACCGTGACAGTGGCTGGGATTCGCCTCTGTAACCAGTTTTCACTTGTTCCTTTGGCTTAGCCCCGCCTCCTGACCCGGCCGACGGCCTCGACGCACTCCTTCCCGAAGAGGAAGATTCCTTGTTCTCCCTCTCCTTAGATGTGCCTGCTTTCCGCATCTCCTCTTTCGTTTCCTCCGGAGCAGGCTTACTTCCTGATGCCAAGAACCTGAAGGTGATAACATATATCCCACAGCAGGCCTGCATTCCATGTTCAGTGAGGCTCTGGAGGCTGGTCTCCGGTATGTTAAATACTCCAAAGGATCCTCTTTCCAGAGCCTTGAAGTTAAACACGGTCCAGGTTTTGATTCCAGTAATAGATTGGTTTTGAATCTGGAGCCGGTTTAAATAATAATCAGCAGGTAGGGCCTTTCCTGGAAAGAAGGCTCCAATCCTGATAATTTTAGTTAGATCACCTGCTTCACAAGTTCGTAGGGTTAATCCTTCCTTAATTATGATGCTCGGTGTTATGTTTTTGAACCATTTCACCGTATGGCTATCTAGGCAGGATACAAGACATCCTCAGAGCTTAAAAAGCTCCCCATCGAACTTTGGATGTATGTCTCCCCCTATTGTAAGTTCGTCAATTTTACTGGCGATTGCTTCCTTAAGATCTTCGCATTGGTAATAGGTAAGCTGGATCTGCGGGTAGTCGACAGGAACTACCGCGACCAACTGTCCTTGTGCAACCTTTGCGTAGTTTCTAGGCCTTTCAGCCTCCCTCGGTTTCTTAGCTTCTATAGCTGAGGCTCCTAGGGATTTCCTGGCTCTTTTTTCCACAAGCAGTCTTGATCTAAACCTCAACCTCGCATTCTTAGCTGCTGGCCTACGTGGTCTCGCAATCTTAGATGCTGGCCTCTTGGGTGTGTCCTTCTCATCCTCTGTCTGTGATATTGGAGCTTTTCCCTCCGGCGCGGTAGCTTCGTTTGCCAGGCCTTTTGGAGCCCTTGCATCCTCCACTGCCTGCCTTTGAGTAGGCTCCAATTCGCTAGATGTTTGCCCTTGATCTAAGGCCTCCCTTACACGACTCTCCGCCTTGTCCGCCAGGCCTTTTGGGGCCCTTGCTTCCTCGGGAGAGTTCTCTAAAGGTGGCCTTTTCTCTTCTTCTGGACTTAATAGATGTTGGGCCTTTGCCCTCCTCCTACTGCGCCTCTTCGCATTCCTTATCGTCCTCCACATGGCAGGCCTCGAGTCTTCCGACTCGTGGTCCCCCGCTCCCCATGTGGTCGAGTCCAGAATGCGATCGGCTGCTAACCATTTCTGGCTTTTTACATTCATCCACGTCCATCTTTTCTGCCGGGGCCTGCACCATTGCACAAACCACCTCCATCAGTTCCTTCTCCTTTAGGTCTGTTTGAACGTGGAGTGTTCCAACGTCCTCTGTTAGGGTTTTCAATAGTTCCCCTACCAGAGATTCATCTATCTTATCTGAGGTAACCTCTGATAAGTTTAAAAGCTCCTCGGAGGACGAGTTCTGTTTAGGAGGACGATTTACTGTTTTTGTTTTTATTTTTAAAATTGGACATTTTTGTTCCCACGAGTATGGGGGTCAATGGAACTGCAGCTACTACCCCCTCTCCCTGCAGCCGGCTACTTAAAATGGGGTGTCGCCCGGTTCCCCAAGTTTTAGGATGGAAAAGGTACGTCGGGAGATATTGGACACATGGTTTTTCCAGGAAAGGGTTTGACCGAAGATTATTCCAAGGTTTTTGATGGTGGGATAAAATATTATATATTGTAATGTACACCTTTATTGGAAGTTGTTAAAAAGGTTTTAATAAATTAATGCCGAACAGTTAAAAGGCAAGCTAATCTAGTTTTATTAGTGGAGAGAAAAGAAAATGGCTGCTCTGTAGTTTCCCAAGAAGGAAAATCCCAAAGAGGAGAGGGACAAAGGTTTTTGTTTTGGCAAGCAGTTGTTGTGTGGCTGCAGTGAAGAGAGGATAGGAAAAGGGATCCTGGCTCCAGTGGGTAAAACCCAGTAATAGTGTTACCATCTTGGAAGTTGTTGTTTGGAAGAGAGACTAGTTGTTTGGAATTACAAGAGAGAGGATCTCCCAAGGAGCTTGAGTCAAGTAGAAGAAAGTATTACCATTTTGGAAGTTGTGTTTTGGCAAAAGATTGGAAAGCATTGAAGACAAATGAATTTAGTGTGACAAAGAAAGAAACAGTATCGAATAGAAATAGAAAATCTTCTTTATTCTGGGACTAGGTCCCTTAAGAATAACAATATTGTTCAACCAATTGACAATAAATCTGGCCAGATGACCTATTATAATAAAGAGTAACTAAAATATAAGTAACAAAATGAGTATATACATAGTTTTGGAGGGTATATTAAGGAAATCAGATGGGTACAAGGGTTACAATATTATAATATTGGTACAAAAAAAACAAAAAAAAAACATGCTAATAACTAAATAAAATTGGAAAGAAACGCTAAATAAGTTTTATAGGTAACCAATTTTAGTGATACAATATAAAAAAATAAGAATAAAAAAAATAACTAGAGTAAATAAATGATTTACTGTCCATGTCTTCCACCTTTAGGTTTAGCCCCAGCACTGCTCCCACACTCACTGCCAGGCCCATTGGAGTTTCACCAGGTCTCACCGCAATTCCTCTAATCTCCGCGGTTTTAATCAGGTGCTGTTACTTGGATCTATTTAGTTTTATTTCGAGCTCCGACGCTCGTATTTTTAGAGTCGAATTCTCCAATACCAAGCGTTTTTAATTGCTCCAAATTTTGGAAAGTGATAGATGCCTGGGTTCGCAGTGATGATTTTAAATCCTTCATATCAGAGACATTAGCTTCAACGGAACTTCTCAGGCTCTTAATCTCTGTAGTAAGCTCTTAGATTGCAGAGAGCAGCAACTGTGATGTAGCATCCCCAGTGGTATGCTGCGAGCTTGTGCCTCTTTCAGTAAACAAACTATTTTTTTGGGCCTTGTCACAATTGGGACATTTCCAAGTCATTTCTTTTTTTAGGGATTCAATGTCTTTTATTTTCACATTTAAACATTTCCCTTGATATATCGCTTGGCAGATGGTGGTGGAACAAATTAACATTTTTTCATCTTCCCTTGACACGATCTGCTTGTATAACGGGCAATTGATCATTTTTATTTGTTTTTCATAGAAATGTTCAAGAAAAAAGGGAAAATAAAGAAGATCGTGAGATTTTTGAAGAGGATGGATGTAACCTCCCAAGTAAATAAGACAAGTCAGTCGAACTAATTATTGCGCATTCGCTCCCCACTACTAGGCAATATGTCAACTCACCGTTTATAGACATGTAATGTAAATACTTCTTCTCGTTCCAGTATGTTTTTTAAAGACAGTTCTCCGATGACTTCTTCAGTGACAGTAGAACGGTTCACCGATGAACACTTTGTAATTTAGTATCAGTTTAAGTTCCAAATTATCACTACCACTACGTAATTTAAGATGAAAATAACTGTCGATGTTTACGTGGTGAGAGCACTCGACACACTGATAGGATGTGTTGGTTTTCCACATCCTAATATATCCAGAGTGTAAATAAACCTTTTGTTTTGTAACCCAGTTAAAACAAAGTTTGTAGAGCTTGGAAGTCTTAATAAGGGCATGGTAGCATTTCTTGCATAAGTCATCCTCTTCAATATTTTAATCTGGGTGTGAGGCCGTCCGGTCTCTAATCGCACAAAACTGTTAGGAGTCTTGAGTGGAAGGTGGAGAAGCCTTTTCAATTGTACTTTTGCATTCAGAACCCCAAATTTCACATAAATAGAGTAGTGTACTTTCTGCTATTGATTTGTATAGTTTTATTTTTGTTTGCCATATGTCTGATTTGCGATTTGAGAATATTTTTAACACTAAATTATTAGCCATCTTACATTTTGAGCTGAAATAGGAACCTGCTCGAGATAATCTGGCTGATGAATAAAAAGAAACCCCCAAGTAAATGAATTCGTTTACAACTTTAATAGTGTAATTATTGTAAATCAAGTCTTTGTCCTTGGCTAATCTGCATTATTGTATAGATTCGTGGTAGGTTTCAGGATTTCTGCTCTTAAACCTATATCACAGAGCCTTTGCCATAGCTGCTCATGTTTCACTTAGTCGAAAGCTCTCTTGAAATCAATAAAAGTAGCTATTACATTCCTTTTTTTTAGCCTGAGAACTAGATTAACAAGTGATGATAAGATAAAAACATTAACCCTACAGCCCTTATTTTTCTTAAATCCCATTAGTATACTTGTCAGCAGTTTCTTCTCTTCGACCCATTTTATGAGTCTTTTATAAACTAGGAGATTCCTCGATAGTTTCCAGGATCACTTGTCAATCCTTTTTTCGTGGAGCAAACTCATTTCGATTTTTTTCCAACTGTGAGGAATATGCTCTTCTGACCATATTTTGTTATACAGCTTTAATAATCTGTTTTTCCATTTTTCATTTAGAATTTTAAAACACTCATTGGGTATCAAGTCTAGTCCTGTAGCTTTATTTGTATTATAAATTTTTATTTACTTTTCTTGTTTATTTTCTTGAATGAGTGAAAAGTTTTTTGTGGTTTATACAATTTTTGGATGAAGATTAAAAGAAAAATGAGTTGAAAGTTTTGTTTTACTTTCCATTCTTCTTCTTTGGTAAATAAACAAAGTTTCATGATACAAACCATTTTTCTAATATTTATAGGTAAGCAAAAAGTGTGGGAAAACAAGTGTGAAAATGTTTCGACTTTTCTTTGCTTTTCCCCTTAAATTTCGTAAATGTGTGATCAATTTTTCTCATTTCAAACTATTTTCCAAATATTTAGAGGTAGGCTAAAAGAAAAATGAACAAAAATTGTCTGACTTTTTATTCATTTTTCCTTTTATAATCTACTGATTGGGTGAGTGGATTTTCATGGTTCAAACTGTTTTCCATGTATTCAGAGATAGGTTAATTTGAAAAAGTGGAACTTTTCTGTCTTTACTCTTTTTATCTTGTGAACATCTTAATGGATTTTCACTATTCAAACTGTTTTCCAAATATTTAGAGATAGGAGAAAAGAAAAAAAATAGTAAAAATTTTCTGACTTTTCATTTACTTTTCTCTTTATGTCTTGTGAAAAAATTATCAGTTTTTCATATTTTAAACCATTTTTCATATAATTAGAGATAGGCTGAAAGGAAAAATAGTCAATTTGATAAAATCCTTATTTTTCAGATGCTTTCAGTTTTCGAAATGTCTCTGCAAAATATATTTTTATAACTCCTCTGATAAATCAAAAACGTAGAAACTGGTAAGTAACAAGCAAAGACCTCACATAGTATATAATAAACTTATGTAACTCTAAGACAAATCAAATCCTAGTCAAGAAATTATCAAGATCAACAATTAATCAAGGTAAATTAAAAAAAAAAAATGCACTGAACTTTCCACAAACCTATTTCAAACCAGTATTAAATTCTCACACATTATCTCTGAAGTCTGCTATTAAAGTCAGAAAACAGTAAAGTTGATTCCCTCATTCATGTTATGTAAGGAAAATTTTAGAATTTTTCACCTTCCTGTGAATTTTAATTTTCCTTATACTTATACTTCAACTCTAAATATTTGGGAAATGGTTTAAACCGTAAAAGAAATGAAACCATTCATCATGATATATAAAAAAAATCTGGTACATGGAACACACAACTTTCACTTACCTCTCAACTTTGAATAGAAATTATTTTGTGGCCATGATGGGCTATCATAAAATTTTTAAATTGCATTTTTAACTGAGCTAAAGCTAAAATATTGCAGCTAACAAATCATAAATACTATTAAAATAACAGTAGTCCTATTTATTATATCACCGGTTGATTATGGATTGTAGGATTTGTTGATTATGGATTGTTTGATCCGTTGAGTATGAATTGTCCGACTATTAGTCATTAAACTGTTATTTTCCATTGCAAAGTTTATTAAAACGGAATTAAGAAATTTGCATTGTCTGTCATAGACAGATCAAAAGTTGTCACACTAATTTTAAGTGGATTCTGTTGGAATATCACAAAGGGGAAATTTATCAAATTATTCACTATTTTAATTTTCTAAAAGGTTACATAATGATTTTTTGGAACAAACGGATGGTAGATACCCAATTATTTAAATATAATGTTAGATCTAGAGTTATTAAACTACAGTAAATATATTTAAAGTTATAAACATATCCATGAAATATTTTTATGTTTCACGTTTTCTTTCACACAAGTACAATGAAATAGTATCTTAAACAATGTAATTGCCTTGAATCTGTGGGTTTTAAATACTTTTTCTATCTTTAAAAAAAAATTCAAAAGTTTACATATAGTAAGAAAATTTCATTTAATTTTCTTGAAAACATGTTATTATTTGTATATTTTTTGCCACTCTTCGTTACCTTCTACAACTTTCTATTTTAGATATTGTTTTTTCTAAAATTCTCCATTTTCCAATGATATATTATACGTATCCCTTCTGACCGGAATTTCCGGAGATTCATTTTCAACCTGGATAAGCATTTTTATTTTTTTCTCCTTTATTTAATTATCAAATTCTTCCAAAAGTTATATTTAACATTTTTCATAACTCCTAACAATGATAAATAGTTATTATTTATAATAAACCAAATTGAATATACTTTAGAGGAAGATATGATAATGTTGTCATTTCACTAAGGGAAAATTCATCAAATTATACACTAATTTAATTTTCTATAAAGTTAGATGACAATTTTTCGGAATAAACTTTGATACCTAATTATTTAAATATAATATCAGATCCATCACTAAGTAAGCTACAGTAAATGTATTTAAGGTTTCATAACCATACATATGCTTTATACATCCATGAAATGATTTTATATTTTGCTTCTTCTTTCACACAAGTACAATGAAATATTTTTTTAGCAATACTATTGCCTTGATTAGGTGGATTTTAAATACTTTCTACAAACATAAAAATATTTTTTTAATTTTTCTAAAATTCTCCACTTTCCAACTATATATTATTAGTATACCTTCTGACTTGTATTTCCGGAGATTCATTTTCAACCTGTATAAGCATTTTTATTTTTTTCTCTTTTATTCAATTATCAAATTCTTTCAAAAGTTATATTTAGCATTTTTTGGTAACTTTTAATAATGAGAGATAGTTATGATTCATCAATATTTATCACCCACGATATGTAGAACAGCCGACTAACTTCCTTCAATAATCTACAAAATTAATAAATATAATCTACTATAAATATTATCTATAATAAATATATTAACAGTCTATTAAAATTCACAATAAATACTAACTAACTATAAATAATCTATCAAAATAATTATAAATAACTAAAATGAACAGTAACAACATGGGTATGCTATATGTAATGCCAATATAATAATAAGTAGTAGGATGCTTTAAATATAAATATAATAAAATAACTGTAGAGACAATCAATATTTAATATCCTATAGTCATAATATTTATAGAGTGAAGTTTCTACAGAACAATTAGCAATTTAAATGTTAAAATTCAAGAAAGGAAGGGATGCCGCTAGGCACTCCTCCATAACGCCAAGCCACTACCTGTACTCTTACCGACAACTGTCATTGCCGATAATTGCCATTGCTTATGACAGGTGTGGGTGAAGAAATGGAGTTAAATTTAATCATAACTTTTAATTTTACCATAATATATCAACTATGGGGTGGGAAAAAAGTATTTATAATTGCTATTATAAGTTAAAGTGACATTAAAATTATAATTTTTAATTATAACATTTTTTTAAGGTATTATATAAATTTATTAGTGAAAATAATGAACAAATAGAACTCAACTGAGAAATGTTTCTGTTTCTGTTGAAAGAAGCTATTTAAATTAAACAGTTTCTGTAGCTATTTCAGAAAACTGTTTAAATTAAACAGCTTCTGTAGCTGTTTCAGAAAACAGTTTAAATTAAACAGATTCAGTGTTTTCTTCTTTCCCTGTCAGGATTGCTGTCTCTACCTACTAATCTGAAAAGTGAGTTATCTTGGGTAGGTTCACTCAGCACTCAGTTCATCGATGGCTTCGTTTTGCTCTGTTTAGAGATCTATTCGATGGCATCGATGAGCTCAGCGCTGATTTTAACAACAACTTACCCCCTCCTAATGACATCTATTTAATGAAAGAAACTATTTAAATTAAACAGATTGCTACTAAATACCCCACCACTAATCGGTAAATGTGTTACCTGCTCATGGGGATTTATCCTAATAAAGGTGAATTCTTCTATTGGCTTCTATTTCTCATAGCACAGTGTTAACACGGGGGAAACTCTGAGTTGGCTTCTGTTGCCTCATCTCAGTGTATCCACCGGTGATGGTTTGCAGCTCCAATACTCTAATATATAGGCCTCCCTCACAGTATACGTAATAGAAACTCAACTTTTTTGGAGGGGGAGTCCATCGCTCTCACCCCTCTCCTTCTCAACCAGAATGGAAAGTCTTTATGGCCTCAAACTCATGACTATTCTATTCTTAGTTATAAGTAATATTTTCCTCAAATAATATAATATTTGATATAGAGTATTACTATATTTTTCGCTTAAAAATGCTAATAAGCGAAGAGAACCCTATAATACTATTTTGTCTCCAAAAAACACATCTCAAAGAAACACAAACAGTGAGATGCAAAGATTACGATATATACCGAAAAGACAGAATTAGAACCTCAAAGTCATGGGGAGGAGTCAGAACTTTTGTTAGAAATGACATATTTGCTGAAGTGCTCCCTCTTAACACAAACTTCAAAGCAATAGCTGTCAAAATTTACCAAATGAGCCACTTACTGTCTGTAACATTTACATGCCACCATAGGAACCATTTACTATACATAATATTCAGCAAATTGTTAATCAGCTACCCAGACCCTATCTTTTATTAGGTGACTTTAATGCCAATGATATAGCTTGGCGTTCAACACTAATTGGCAATGGGCACAGAGGTAGAAAATTAAAAGAACTTTTAGAGAACAGCCCTACAATCACCCTCCTAAACACGGGAGAAAATACTCATTTTTGCTCCAAAAGCAATAATTTTTCATCAATCGACCTTAGCTTCAGCGATGTTCGACGTTATAAAGAGTGGACAAGACATTACAAATGACCCTGACGAAATCGTTGAAAAATTGGAGAACACTTTTATTAAGTATCCTCTAATATTACTCAAACCCCTATAAGCTGTAGAGATGTACCAAATCATGTGAACTTAGACTACAAAGAAAACTACAACATCCCCATCGGGATACATGAACTCGAATTTTTTCTACAGGAATGCTCAAAGAAATCCGCTGTAGGTAGTGACGGAATCTCATATGTAATGCTTTATAATCTACCTGACGAAGGAAAACAAATACTATTGCAATTGTACAACCGAATTTGGGATACTGGCTATCTACCACAAACATGGAGGCACTCCCTGATAGTGCCTATACCAAAAAAAAAAAGTTGTCTTATAACAGACTTCCGCCCAATATCACTTCTCTTATGTGTGAGCAAACTATAAGAAAAAATAGTAAATCAGAGAATTACTGAAGTAATAAAAAAGAGAGAGCTTCTCACTCTGTACCGATTTGATTTGTAAATAACATGTTAAAGTCCAAACATGGCGTCATTCTCCAGCTGCTGCTACCTGACAGGACCTTTTTCCTTCTTCATCGATTGTTTATCGATATGAGACTTTTCAATGAACAGTTTGTCCTCTGCACAATTGAGTACAATTCACAGTGCAACCTCACATTCCTATATATTATATATTCCTTCTCATTCCCTCACCCAATGTCACATAAAGGAGTAAATACCGGGAGATGTCTACTACAGGTTTTAGGGAAGATCACACCTCAATTAACTCCCCTCCAAACACTGAAATGGGAAGCCAACAAGCATTTCAAAAGAAGCAACACCTCAAAGCTGGTGAACCTCCTTTAACCTTCAGAAGGTTATTCATGACAACGAAGTATGGTCTTAAAATCAAGACTAACCCAAGACATATACTAAATAAGGTATTATTCTGTAATAAGGAAACAGGTAATATGAGGGAGAAAAACTTTATAGAAACACTTCTTGATCATTTTTCGGATCTAAACATTGAAAATGCTCTGGATGTGGCGGATATGATAATTCCCCCATGGATCAATGTCAAACCAACTATAGATACCTCAATTGCCAGACATAAAAAGAATATGGCACTTCTAGTTGAAGTTCAAAAATTATTTTTAGAAAATTTGGAAAAATATAAGGAGTGCCACATCTTGTATATAGATGCCTCAAAAGTAGATAAGGAAGTAGGATGTTCCATTATAAATTCTAATACTCAAAAACTATTCAAAATTCTGGAGGCTTGTTCAGTGTTTACTGGTGAAATGATAGCAATTAGTGAAGCTCTTAAACACATAGAGACAAGCGAAACTACAAATTGGGCAGTGGTGACAGACTCTATGAGTTCATTACTAGCCATTGAACATACCAGGCCCAAAACCACTCTCGCAAAAGATGTAAGAAATGTTTGGTGACTACTAAGGGAGAAGGGCAAAGAAGTAGTGTTCATTTGGGTCCCTTCGCATTGCGGGATCACCGGTAATGAACAAGCTAATCAAGCAGCCAACATGGCAGGAAAGCCAGATACAACATCCGGGGAATGAAATCCCTCTAGAGGATTACGTTAAAAATATTGAGGAGAATGGGTGGAACATGTGGCAAAACAAGTGGGAACAAAAAGAATTGAAATTAAAACCCACTGTTTAAAATAGGAAACCTCTCATTGATCCTCTTGAAAAGAGGAGACAGCCCTCTGCAGATTACAAATTGAACATTGTGAGTTCCCGCACTCCCAACTAGTCCAATTAGAGGACTTGATCCTACTACCTGCGAGAGCTGCAATGTCCAAAGGACAGTAAAGCATATTATTCAAGACTGCCCTATATTTGAACCTACAAGGAAAAAATTAGACTTGGCACAGAGTCTAAAAAAAATCTACAAGACAGTGAAAGTGCAGTTAAAAAAACTTTAAGGTTTTTAAAACAATGCAACAGAGTGTAATTTAAAGGTATTGCCAATGACCCTACAGGGTAGAGGCAACAAAACATCAAATAAATAAATAAAATATATTATTACTAATTTGGCATGCTATTATTATTTTAAATTTTCAAGTTGTATTGTTATAAGATTTATAATTTTGCAGAAATGTCTCCAAGTTTACTTTAGACCAGAATACTATAAAAGTGATAAAAAAAGAAGTGGGAGCTTTAGAAAAGGTCTTTATGAAAAAACTCCACCGAATATTGACGTTGGAATAAAAATTGAAAACTTGTACAAAAAGTATGGAAATCTTACATCAGTAAAAAACTTGTCGTTAAATATATATTCGGGACAAATTACTGCTCTTCTTGGCCACAATGGAGCTGGAAAAACTACCACTCTTTCCATTTTGTCAGGTAAATTAGTCTTTGTATTTCTTTGGTTTAAGGGAAAAACAGTCAAATAATTTTTATAAGAATGAAATTTATTATTAAATCGGTTAAAATAGGTTTACATTAATATATAGAAATAAAAAAGAAATCTTACAATGAAAATTAAATAACTTGAAATAAGTACTACCATTGTTATGAACTAGTGTGGTGTTTTAATAGTACATATTTTATCATTATGAATATTTAGTATTTCATAATATTTCAGTTATTATTGATCTTATCAAGATGTTATATAACAGAAATTATTGCAAAAAATGATCAAAACAGTTTGGGCAAAATGTTATATTGAATTATTTTGAGATATTTATTTAAATATGGCACAATTAAATTCATCTTTCCTTGTTATCCCTCTATGAACCGATAGGAGATGCAAGCTCCCTTTCCCTTGAGGCAAAGGCAAATCTTAGACGCATTATACTTATTCACATATTATATTACCATTTTGTGTCAATGATGAATGTATATATATATTTTTTAGTTATAAAGTATGGAAAAAATGTAAACATTAAATAATATATATATATATTTTTTTACATGGGCCAACTAATTTAAATTTATTTTATTTTGTATATTTAAATTTCAGGTATGTTGTCACCTACTTCAGGATCAGCTTTCTATCAAGGTTATGATATCTTCACAAATTTAAGAAAATTTCGGAAAGATATTGGACTATGCCCTCAAAATAATTTACTCCATCCAAACCTTAAAGTTATCAATCAGCTGATATTTTATGGAATGGTAAGATATCGAAGTAATGCATTAATTACTTAAAATACATGTTGCCTTATATAATCAGTTTTTTTCACAGAACTAGATTTTATTAAGGAAAAGATTATTGGTGATTTGATCAGAATAGAAACTCACGGTAGAGTATAATACTGCTGTGGAAACCCATCTGTGGAATCAGTCAGTGTATAAATAACAGAATTAGAGAGATTTATGGTGCTGAAGCTAAAAAATACTAGTGCTTAAAAAAAAGAAGAGTGACTGTAGATTGTTCCTGGAAGGAATCTGTCCGAAAAGAAGCAACCTACTAATTAATTGGAGCAGGGGCTCACTTAAGGAAATGATAGCAGTATATACTGGACACTGCAAACTGAACCATCATATGTTCAACCTCCGGCTAACGGAGTCGACTCTTTGTAGGTACTGTGGCCAAGAGGATGAAACAGCTTATCATACCACTTGTTGGTGCGACAGCATTGCTGGACTGAGATTCCGACTATTCGGTATTGATAGGGTGATTGATCGCAAGGAAAACAAGCTCCTCAACCCAAGCTTACTACTGTTCATTGCGGCTGCAGAAATTACGCTCTATAAATAAAAGGAGTGACTTTACCAGATGCATACAATAGGCCTTCACGGCCGCGATGTATTTATGCCACTTGAAAAAAAAAATAATAATACTGCTATTATGAGCACCTAATTTTCAGCCTAAGTTGCTGGCCTCCACCAAGACTTAAAAAAAACAAGATTGGACATCAATAGAAAAATCACTGTAAAATGGATTATAAGTGAGAATATTAAACCATAAAAAAAAATATTTCTAGAAATGTATTAGGGCTGTCTAGGTATTGAAAAACAATAGAAGATGAAAAATCAATAACGAGCTAAAGTATATAAAAAAATTAAGTAGGCAACTTTGTACTTATGAGTTAGCCGATCACCACGGACTGCTATTCTTTTATTTAAAATAGCGAGGAATCCTCTTCCCTTCAGTCTCAAATGTTCACATAAATATGAATCCATGTGTTGCCTCGCAGTTCCTCTATGTTTTTTATTTCTCCACTTAACCCATAAATGTTCTATGTGTTGAGTATGGAACCCACTTGAAGAATCGACAAACCTATACTGCTGATTCTAGTTACAACTTGGAAATGCTTGTAGTTTGCTTCATGTAGTTGTTGGGTGTTGTATCCTTTCCAACAGTCAGAATATGTAGAGGCCCCTTCTTCTATATTATGTTTAATACGTTCTAATGGAGTTGTTGCTTTTCTGTCTTTTATTTCTACAATGAAACACTTATCTGTTTCTGGACGGGCACCCCCAAACATCCATTGTTCAGGCAGCACCCTCCCTGCACGATTTTTTCTTTTATAAAAAAGTCGCCAGTAAACTTTTTTTCATCACAAGTGATAAAATCTTCCTGTAAAATCTCATATCAGAAGGGTTTTTTAAATAAATTTTCACTAATTTCTGACCCCTTAGGTGATTGCTGAGGGACCAGTCTTGCTCTTTTCCGTCTTCCCAATGGAGAGTAGATGGTGACTAACAGTATCTTTTGACACCATACTCCCTGGCAAGTTTGCGAGTACTTGTGGACGGATTCGACTCAATAGCTTCCTGCAGAACCTCATCAATATCCATTAATGGACCTGGAGCCCTTCTTCCTTTCCAACATCATATCTTCACTGCTAAATATTTCAAACCAGCGCAGTCAAATGCAGTGCGCTGGTCAAGAACATCTTTCTCTTCATATTTAATAATTTCATGAGTTGCTTCAGCGGCTGTTAATTTTTTTTAGTAATGCCTTAAAATTATGAAAATTTCGTTGGACACTGTCATGTTTCTTCTTTGAAACAAATAACTAAACCGAAGCTTTTTTTTTGAAGAAGTTGAATCGGATTAAACAAGCTTAGAGAATACTCTAAAGAAATTATTAAGTATTGGTAAGTATTAAATAAGATTAAAATATTTACAGTCCTTTGAAATCTTGAATTTAATAAAACAGTAAAAAATTTTATACACTTGATTGGCATTGCCAACAGCCTAAAAAAATAGACTACATCATATAACTAGATACAATCAATATTAACTAACGTGCACGATGAGGATCTGAGTTAGAGCCTGAGAGGGTTTAAATCTGTAGTAGATAGCCTCTAGTATTAACTGATTTATATTCAATTATGCAGTGGACAAGTTGTTTATGGAAAAGTATCAAATTGATAAACAATCGATGAAAGAGGACGCTAGTAGGGCAAAGAAAGGAAGAAGTCTCAAAAGGGACGATAGATGGCAGCAGCTGAAGATGGACGCTGGGAGAAGAAAGAAGAACTCACTCTAGGCCGGGACAGGAAGAAAGGAGGTTACCACTTCTGGTATGGAATATATATAGGCGTGGCATTGCACTGAAGATTAAGAAGATAAAGTCTACAGTTATAAGACTTTTATAGATTCATTTATTACAGTTGTCAAAATAAATTGTTTTATTATACAGGAGTGAAAAGTCCTTTTATTTAGTTGTCCTATAGGCCTCACAATTGAAGAATGACAAACAAGGTGAGCCAGTTCATTCAAAGTATATTTACTCAGTCCCATATTTCATATATATATTCTTATTATTTCTTGTCACTCTATCACAAAAGCATTAGGTTCCTGAATTCCAAACGGCAGTTAAACACCCTCAAAAAGTCTATATCCAATTTTGTTTTAAGAAAATTAAATTCACGAGTGTAAATAATCTAGTCCGCCGACAAAGTGGAAGGAATATTTACAATTGGTCCCTGAAACAGGTCATTTACAATTAACTCTTGATAGGTTATTTACAACTTGTCCTGTTTCAGGCTGAAGCTCCCCCCAAAATGGTAAAATATAACCATGTTTTATGAAAAAAAAAATTTCTAAAAGTATTATTGTTCCTCTAATTATATTTAATAGAACTTAAAGAAAATTAAACACCATATCATACAGGTACTTAGTTTCTTTCTTCCGATTTAATTATCGTAATATATACATAAAAAAAAAAATCTTCGGGCTGAAGCCCCCCAAATCCTGGATGCGTTAGTTGCTTGAAGCAGAGTGCACTTGGTGCCCTCAACCTGTTATTTCAAAATTGTTAAATCCCGATATTAAACGTATGCCGAATTCCGGTTAATCGTATCAACAATACTTTTGCACTGGTATGTAACCAAAATAAATTTTATGGAGAATAATTTTAATGTCTATAAATCAATTTAAAAGTAGGGTAACTTTAGTCAAAAATGAATAAGGATTAAGTAATAATTATTTTACATATAGCTATCTTAAAATAATTATTGTATTACGTTACATTCCTGTGAGAAAAAAAATAAATCATAGAATTAAAATAAATCAAAAATTTTAGTTGTGAATTTGCTGATATTGTGTTAATCCATATTTAAACATTTTAAATTTATATAATTTAATAAAGGAAAACATATATTCTGTAACTATTAATTGTTAACTTTATAATTATAAAAAAAAATTATAAAATCATTTCAACTGTACCTATTATTATATCTTATTCATGCTATAAATAATATGGACCATTTTTGTTTTTATTAGACATTAAGTTATTTAATTGAAAGAGAAATCAATGACTGAAAACAAGAATTAAATTAACTTACTGAGTAATATGAATCTTAGCTTATAAACTTGAAAGTTTTTAAATTAGATTCAAAATAAATTCTAACATTCAAATAAAATCTGTTTTTATGTCAAACTTTTAAATAATTAAATGGTCCTAAACAATACAGAACAAACTTACTGTTTAACTCTAATTGTTTTAAAGTTTTCAAAACAGTTATTTTTCCTCATTTATTAAACTGATTAAATCCCTTTTTAAAAATTACAGGAATGTCCCCCTTTGTGTTCCTATGTCCCTCTTTATTGTGTTTCTATTTAGTTTTGTTGATTTGATTATAATTATAACTTGTGTCCATTTTTTCTGACATATTGAAAACATCAATAAGGAAAGATTAATAATATGAAATATATTATAAATAATAGCTCATTATAAAGAGGATGAAATGCTGAACATTTGCCTCGCTTACAGTATGTAGGTCCGATTTTTAGTTTCTGAGGTGTTTTGGTATTATTCATCAGTATTATTCAGTCTGAGGTATTATTCATCAGTCTGGCCAGAGACGGCGTACAGTTCACATCACTCCCGTGAAACTCAGTCATTTTTTACACAAACCAATCTATTTCATAAAATTTTCTACAGTGATTTCTCATAATAGTATTTTTGTTTCTAATCCACCATAGTTGCGTATTATATTTATTAACGAATCATTAATACATAGAATAATATTAATACATAGAAGAAAGTTCATGAAATATCTGCAGCAGAGAGAAGAGAAGTAGCCAATTCCCTTAAGCCGGAGAGGATTAAAGGCCATCAATACACCTTAGTGATAAACAACACTTTCCTTGCGTAAGTAAATATTTTTTTCACTTTCAACAAAATGGTGCAATGCTCAACTTGTGACGGCCCTATTGTGAGAGACGATAAATATAATATAAGCTGTAATAAATGCCAAGTAATATTTCACGGCAAATGTTGCAATTACAGTGAAAAGGAGATTGAAGTTATAAAATTGCAAAAAAAACCATGGCTATGTAAAAAGTG
Source organism: Nezara viridula (assembly GCA_928085145.1). Lineage (NCBI taxonomy): Eukaryota > Metazoa > Arthropoda > Insecta > Hemiptera > Pentatomidae > Nezara > Nezara viridula. The sequence continues at coordinate 21,169,764 of OV725077.1, forward strand.
TGAGCAGGGTAAAAAGGCTGACCCACCTAGTAATAAGTTAGCCAGTCCATCCAAGAGCGACACCAGAGAACCCTCCTCATCGCATATTCTAGCCGTCAACAAGCTCGGTGAACAGGTCAATGAGGATATTAAAAATTTAAGAACTTCACTTGAGAAGTATGGTGAGCTCAGTTTCGAGTTGAAGGAGAGGTTCACAAAAATAGAAGGACATCTTGAAACCCAAGCGAAACACCTAGAAGAACTCACCTCAGAAAATAAGATGCTGAAAACCAGAGTAGGCGAACTTGAGGTGCGTGTTAACAAAGCCGAGCAAGGTCTACTTCGTAGATCAATAGAAATTCGTGGCATCCCGGTACGCCCGTGAGAGACTCCATCGGCCTTGGTAGCCAGCGTGGGAGCCGGCCTCGGGATTAAGATCAACGCAGAGGACCTCGACTTTGTGGAGCGATGGAGACCAAGAAAAGATGATCCCCGACCACCACCCGTGATTGCTCGTTTTGTGAGGCAGTCTGTACGCGACGACTTGGTGCAAAGAAGAAAGGTAAAAAGGTACTTTTCTACCAGGGATATTGGTTGGCAAGAAAACGACTCCCACCGGATATATCTCGGTGAAGAAATGTCTCCTATGAATAGACGTCTGTACTGGCTTGCCCGTCAGAAAAGAGCAGCAGGCAAACTAAATTTTTTATGGTTTGCGGGGGGCAGAGTTCGTTGTAGAAAAGAAGATGGACACCCAGTAATTTACATAGATCAGCCACAAGATCTTGACATTTTCTGCTGACGGTTTGACATTCGTCAACTTGATGGTCATAACTCGGAAATGTTAAGCGTTGCCTACTATAAATCACTCTGCCGTATTATGGTTCTGTTTTGACATTATTTTTTCTCTAGCACAACTGACGTAATCTTTTATTTACTCATGTTTAGTTGTTTTTTTTATCATTGCTGCTTATTATTATTATTATTATCAGTTGTACTTAACCATTATTTGCTTCTCTTTAAATGTTATTCATTATATTTCAGCTGCCTTTCATCATATTTCTCTATTTCCTATCCAACATGTCTAGTATCCTGACCTCTTGTCATGTTAATTCCCAATCCTTTTCGACGAATTTCAGCAATATTTTACCTGTAATTTTTACCATACTATTGCAGTTTCCAAAACATGGCTAAAACCCCACATCCCTTCCTCTTCGGTTTCCTTACCCGATCACACCTTTATCCGCCACGACCGGGTTACAAGAACGGGTGGTGGTGTGGGTCTTTACGTCCATAATAGCCTAAAATCCCGAATTCTAGATATCTCACTCCCTTCCAATTGTCCCCACATGGAATATCTTTTTGTTGAAATTTCCTTCAAAGCCCATCTTCTCCTATACGTTGTAGTTTATCGCCCTCCTCTGGTACCTTTCGACCCATCCTTTGAATCTACCCTATACAAATTTATCCCTTTTTACAGTAACATAATAGTTTCCGGTGACTTTAACGCCAACCTCCTTTCCGATTCCCACGACAAACACTACCTGGAAAACCTTTTCTACTCCCTTAACCTCTTCGTAGTACCATTTGCTCCTACTCATCACACTTGCTGGTCTGATATATGGCTGGACCTGTTTATCATCGATTCTGCGCAGAATCTTTTGTCCTCGTCCCAGCTACCTGTTCCCTTCCTCTCTTCACATGACCTCATCCAACTATCGTACAATATCCAGACCCCTGGGATCCTTCCTAAAACAATAACCTTCCCCAATATAAATTCCCTAACCCGTGAAAGCATCTTACCCGATATCGAAACCCTGAATTGGAATGATGTTTACACCAGCTCCTCAATTGACACCATGGTAGATATCCTGACTTCTAATCTCCTCCATATCATCAATACCCATGCCCCACTTAAAACCTCTACATTCCGCCGCCAGCGTGCTCCTTGGATGTGTCAAGAAATTCGAAATATGCAAAAGAGACGTGAGGCAGCCTGTAGACGCTTTAGAAGAACCAGGCTTGCAGATGACTACGAAGCGTTCAGGGTACTCCGTAACTTGACACAAACAACGATCAAGCTGGTGAAAACCAATTACTATCATGAAGCCTTCTCCGCAGCTCCCGATTCCAAATCCAAATGGAATTTACTCCGAAAGCTGTCTCTTTGCAAATCATCTTCTTCCACAGCTGTCCCAGTCTCTCCTGATGCTTTAAATTCCTACTTTTTATCCTCCTCCTCTAGTAATATTTCTCCCGCCTCTTCCCATATATCTGTATCATCTGCATTTGATAGTGACAATTTTTATTTTTCCTACATCACTCCTACGAACCTTATTTCCTCCATAATGAAATCCCAATCCGACTCTATAGGAATTGACGGAATACCCGTCAAACTGTTAAAATTATGCCTCCCTGAAATCCTTCCAGTTCTATTCATTTATAACTTTTCCCTTCAAAATTCTGTTTTCCCTACATCTTGGAAAAAAGCCTTAGTCCGTCCTATTAACAAAATCCCTAACCCCACATCTCCTAAAGACTATCGTCAAATTTCCATCCTCTCAAATCTGTCAAAACCCCTCGAAAGAATTGTCCAATCCCAAATTTCCAATTTTCTCGAAGAGTTCAAACTTTTAGATCCTCTCCAATCTGGCTTTCGCCCGGACTTCTCCACTCAATCCGCTTTAGCCAAAATCACAAACGACATACATACTGCAATTGACGAAAAAAAACTGACTGTATTGGTACTCCTGGACTTCTCCAAAGCATTCGATTCCTTAGACCATTCTATCCTCTACACTAAATTAAAATCATTATCCTTCTCCAATAGCTCTATCCTATGGTTCCAGTCCTTCCTTTCTGACAGGACTCAAGCTGTTAGTATTCCCCCTTATCTTCTTTCCTCACTTTGTCTCATGGAGTAGCCCAGGGTTCAAGCATTTCTCCTATCCTTTTTAATTCTTACATCAATGACCTTCCTAGTTCAATCCACCATTGTTCATACCATCTATATGCTGATGACTCCCAAATTTATCTTTCCTTTCCGCCCACTGAGTTATTAGAAGCGTTTATGAATATTCAGAAAGACCTAGATAGGATCAGTGCCTGGGCAAGCTTGAATAATTTAAACTTAAATGCATCAAAAAATCAGGCAATTCTTATAGGTTCCAACTCCCTCCTTAGATCCATCTCCACCCTTCCTTCCTTGATTATTAATGACCAACCAATCTCCTTCTCCCCCTCTGTAAAAAACTTAGGAATTACCATTGATCAAAACCTATCATGGAAACCCCATATTGCTCATATCTCCGGAAGGTCAATTGGTACACTTAAACTATTTCATCGTTCTCGTCAGCATCTCCCACAACCTATCCGCAAGCTCCTCGTTTCCTCATTGATTTTCCCCTTCTTTGACTATGGCTGTGTGGTATATGGTGGCCTCTCGTTGGAGCTTGAGGACAGACTGAAGAGAATCATGAACTGTTTTTTAAGATTTGTCTTCGACACTTCGAGATGGTCTCATGTGTCCCACCTATATGCCGAGTCAAAGTGGCTCTTCCCGCCGCCTATACTTCCTTGGAAATTTCTTATATCAAACGATCAACTCCCAGCACCCTTCCTATATCTACTGTCTCCTCAAGCCGAAACCTTTAGTCCACTCAATAAAAACGAGATCCCGTGATTCTGACCTCTATATTCCATCACACAAGACAAAAACCTATGAACGTTCCTTCTTAGCCCGCTCCGTCACCTATTGGAATTCTTTGCCACATAACATCCGTCATGCCTCTTCACTGTCAACCTTCAAATATCTCCTTTTCCAATATCTCCTCACATCCCAAACAGACGATTCGCAACCATAAATTTCATTTCATGAACTGAATTTGTGAGAAGTAAATGGTGATGCCAACAGTTTAAGTTTTAACATAAAACAGCAATGATTTTTTACTATTATTTTTACTATTTATTTGTATTCTCTTCACCTCAGGTTGTGCTTTTTCTTTCATGTATATATGTTTATATTTTATACTTTTTGTCTCACCGTGTAGCAATATGAGTAAGTACGTATATATAGTTCCTTTTTACTTTTATACCACAATTATTCCTGAGATTTTATTTTATCTTAGTGTTTGCTTATTATTTTATGAATCACTGTAAATATTATTACATTTTGTATTAAATTATGTTTCTATTAGGTAGCCTATTATTTATAAATTGTGCAGTTATGTATATATAGACATGTAATTTCTTTTGTCTTTTTTTTTTTTTTTTTTATCGTAATAATAAGTAAATTTGGAGAATATTGTATGTTCATTTATATATGTATGTAAGTATATATATGTGTATGGGTTTTTTTTTGTTTATTTCTTAGTGGTTACATACTACTTTTTAAATAATGTATATTATGTTAGAATTTTTTAAGTTAGTTTTTGGCCAGATTGGTATTTTATTTTGTATTAATTCATCTTTGTTATTCTAAGGGGACTTAGTCCCAGAATAAAGTTCTATTTTCTATTCTATTCTATTCTATTTTAATCCAAGTTTTCCCATAATTTTCCATTAAACTCGTTATTTATTTTTGAGACTATTGTTTCTCTTTTTGCCTCTCTAACACGGTGCCGCGTTAAGATTCAATGTTGAATAATAGTTTATTATAAAGAGGATGAAATGATAAACATTTCCCTCACTAACAGTATGCAGTTGCGATTTTTAGATATTTCAATCCACAAAAACACTTGAATAAGTCGACACCAGCCGACTTTACTTGAGCGTTACACATCATAGATATGACAGCTCATTCTAATTCACTCTCCCCTAAAAAAACTGCGAAACGCGCCTAAAGAAGTTTTTACTTCAAATAATATAGACGGAATTAAAAAAATATATTGGTATAGTAGTTAAAAAATAATCAAGGATAAATAAAAAAATTAGAATTCACTTACAAACTAGTCATAAGAACTCCAACATGTGAAGTACCCTTGAATTTAGAGAGCCTTCTTAATCCAATTGCCTTACAGTTTTTTTAATAAAATTTCAGAACTTTCCTGAGGTGATCCTCTCACTTCTGACCTATTCAACATTGTCCTAAATGATCTCAATTTCATAATACCATCTTTTCCGTGAACTGTCTTATATTTTAACTGCTTTATAATTGGGTGGATAAAATATTTTGTTGATTTTTATTTTTTTAAAATTTATAAATACCAATAACTGACAAGCAATTACTTAATTCTTTTAATTAATGATATTTTTGTTGTATATTACTGCAGATTTGTTTGTATTTTACTTACTTTGTGTGTACTTACAGCTTGGCGGATTGTCCATGAAAGAAGCAGAAGAAAGTGCCAATGAGCTTTTGAAAGTTGTGGGAATATTTGAAAAAAAATATGTTCAAGTAACTGAATTGTCTGGTGGTATGCAACGGAAATTATGCATTGCCCTCTCCCTTGTTGGAAAACCAAAGGTAATTAATTGTATTTACGATTTAATTAAAAGATTATTATATATATTCAATTATTTATTCTCATGAAATATTTAAAAGGAATAATGATTATTTATTTTAATTTATTTCACATGATTTATAAAATCATTCCACAATTAATTATTTAAAATAGCTTTTATTTATTTCTATGGAATTTGAGGAGTTAATTGATAGAACTTTAAATTCCTTCCAGAAGGTTACTTTAGTACTGTCTGCTAGTAAGGTTCAACTGATTCATCAATCCAAGCTTATCAATCAAGCTTACTACAGTTCACTGAGAATGCAGAAACTATGCTCTGAATAGGAGTGACTTTAATAGAGGCGTACAATAGGCATCCAAGCCGCTCAAAAAAAAAAAAAAAAATTCACCTGCACTACAGTATAAAGCTTATTTTTTTTATTAGTAGGATAGTCGATATTTCAACTAGAAACTTTAGAAAATTTTGAGTTGACGCAAAATAAAAAATAAATAAATAAAATTATCCTCCTAAAACTCACTCTATGAATATCAAAGCCAGTGTTTTTATAACGTCACATTTTTATTAAATATTTATAACCAGTGGAGAAGCTAATCAGCCATAATTTCGCCATTATGACTAGTTATAAAACAAGCCATAACTTCGCAATCAGTAAAACTGAGACAGCATGTTTTTCTTTTATATCTTAATTTGACTGACCAAATTCAAATAATGCTTGAAGTATGGCAGAATTTATAGACAATTTTCTGAACATAAAAACATATGATACTCTAGTTTCTGTTGAAAGATGTTTGTTATGGTCTAATGGGTGCTAGATGGAATATCATTACAAGGATAAAAATCATTAATATTGCTAGTATGGATGTAATATATTTAGATTCGTCAAAAAACATAGGTGCTGTTGGGAAAAGGGTTATTTCAAAATCGAAAATACAAACCTTTCCCCGGTGAGTTTCCTCAAAGGTGGGAAAAATTCACATAAAATTAAATGATGGGGGAGAAGGGGAAAAAAATGAGTGAGCATAAGACCTGTAAAACAAAGTTGAAACGCATGCATATCAAATAATAAAGAAATAAAAATATTCAAGAAATAAATAATGAAAAATAAAGAATTCCCCTTTTGAACATTTACAATTTATTGAATAAAAAAAAACGATATAAATTTATACAAAAGTTGAAATAAACAATGGTGAAAAGTTTCAAGAAAAAAAAATAAAACATAAACTTAATAACCAGAGAAAATAAAAACAAATTAACCATTAATAACAAAATATAAATAAATCAACTTCTAAAATTATAGATAAAACAAGAGAAAAAATAACTATCCAAAAAGAATAAAACTAATTTACATGGAAAACAAAAATTAAATTAATGTTTAAATGTCTTGGTGATGGTGAGAATAAAAAAAAAAAAATCCAAGTTGGAGGCTTTGCTTCCAACGAGGTTACCTTGGTGTTCAACTAATGTCAAAGGCAGTCAATGGTGGGGGAATCGATATGTATATCAATCTTGATCGATCATTGCCGATGCCGATGCATAGCTGTTGTCCGAAAATGGCACTAGGCTGGCTCCAGGTGAAGTGAGCTGAGCCTGGAGCTGGTGAAATGGTGGGGGGTAGACGTCCACTACATGGATCCAGTGTCAACAAAGGCTTGCTCCAGACTGGCCCTAGACCGCATCCCATCAGTTTTATCACAGTATTTTGGTTGTCTTAATACCTAAACTCAGTATTACTGCCGGGCTGGAGTGTATACAAATGCGATAAACATCGCGAAATACATAATATTTAAATAATATATATTTCAGAGACAATTGCCCCTGAAATACATAATATATATTTCAGAGACAATTGTCCCTCGGCCTTTCACAAAAATAAATAAATAAACATTTTATTATCAACATTTAAAAAAGGGATAAAAGGGTGAGAAAAAATAATAATAAAAAAATAATGTTATAAGTGTATGCGGCGTTAACAGGTGTATAATTGCAGAAATCGTTTAATCTCTGCCATTAAAGCTGATACTTAAGTCAAACGGAACAGGAACTGACCTGCCTTGGGAACATGGTCACAGGATTTAGTCTCACGTTGAAGATTATGGTTTTAAGGAGTAGAGAAAGGAGGCATAGGGCTGCGATTGTGGTTAATAACTCAAATCTTGACATGATCTATCTGAGACAGTATTATATGGCAGATATTTTGGCATTTTATGTCAAGTTGGATAGCAATTTTTTTACATCAATTTCGGCATACCTATCTAACGCAACGTACATAGAAGCCATATCTGTCATATAGATGATCACAGCTCATACTAGAAATGTAATAATTTGCTCAAATACCAATTCCTGGAACACAGTTCGGGGTTCAATCAGAACTATGAAGAGATGCTGAGCTTAATGAGATTATTACTAGGAGCCAGCTAATTGTAAACAATATCCCTGCCCCCCTATGTTCTCTGGAGGTATGGTTGCGAAACTGGATTGATGTCATGCTAGCTTCGCTGACACTTTTGGGCATATTGTTGATTCATGACCAGAAAGTCCTGGTATTCAGCATGGTCCAGGATTTAGAACGTTCACACAGTATTGAGAGAGGTTATATAATCCTCAGAAATGACTGGATGCATACTAGAGAGAAAAATTGCTGATGATGATTTAGAAGCGGTGGAATTTGAGATTGCAGATGACCTGGACTACAGAGTATCCCTGGTCACCAATGCCGCTGAAAACTTCTTCCAATATCTGAAATAAAGGGCTCGACCAGTTCCATGGAGGACACCAGCCTTGATAACAATGAAGAGAGTTTTACAAACCCTGGCGACTGTACCAGAAGTGCAGATATGACGAGAGGTGCTCTGCACTATGCAATGAGTATTAGTCAAGCCAGCATATATCTATATGTATCAAGGAAATGTAAACCCTGGGATGAATTCATCTTGGAAGAATCCTTGGAGAATTTCATTTTAACCATCCTCCAACCAGTTCTAACAAGGGCCATCCATTCATGGAAAGCACTGATGCCCTGATTCAAGTGCATGCAGACATAGACCAAGCAGTATGTAATTTTTGTGCTTCTTAACATGTCCTCCACACGTCTGGTGGAGACAAGTACTTTAACAGTTACAGAAGTATGATGCTTCTAGCAACATATATTTCCTCTTATATAGCTATCTCCAGGACAGGTTTGTAAAGGTCAGAGGTTTCTCTAATGAAACTGAAGCTTCCATGGATAGAAGACGTCTTCAAGGATCAATCCTTGGTCCGGTTCTATGGAAGCTCGTGTTGGTGAGTTGCTAGGTGTGCTGTGAGAAGAGCTGTTCCCTGAAATGACCTACATTGATGACTTGGCAACTGTAGTAGCGTCTGATAGCAGAGCCAAGAGGTCCTTTTTGCCATCAACTGGTAGCTATCTTAAGATTGCCTCCAAATACTCACCAGAGTGGGAATGTCAAGATTCATTTACCTGTACCGCCGAGAAATAAATAATAACTGACTCAGGAACAAAACCAGACACTCTGGAACCCACATTCAATGTGCTTGGCCATCACGTCCTCTAAACAATACTACTAAGTTTATGTAGATGTTTGTTAAGTGATTTTTTATGAGTAATGTACTTCATTGTTAATACTTACTTATTCTGTTCTTTTAGGTGGTAATTCTTGACGAACCTTCCTCTGGTGTAGATCCTGAGTCAAGAAGAGAAATTTGGAATATACTTTTGGTAAGAATGTTTATGCACAATTGAGGTTATTAATTTAATATTTAGTAATTATACCATGAAAACATTAATTTTATATTATAATTTATACTTATGTGGATATCTTTCAAAAGGTCGGATATGATATTTTTTTTGAGTAAATTTCAAGTTCGTTTCATGTTCATTACAATAAAAGCGTAATATTACTTCTCCAAAGCCGCATCCACTCAGAGAGTACAGTGCAGAATCATTGTTATTTATTAAAACCTACTTAAAAACGTAAGATTGTGTTTCATAAAATAACCTACTTCTAACAAGTTTCACTTCAGTCTATATTTATATTTTAAAAATGGTAATTATATTAATGCTCTAATAACCATTCTAATATTACAGGATTCAAGAGAAAATAGAATTTTGCTCCTCACAACTCACTTCATGGAAGAAGCAGATGCATTGGGTGATCAGATAGCAATTATGAATCATGGGGAGATCGTATGTTATGGTTCCCCTATGTTTTTGAAGAAGCATTATGGTTAGTAAATAATTTTTTTTTTTTAATTCTATTTCTGTTAACATAGATGAAAATGAACTAGTTTCAGAGACTTGTATTAAGTTGAATATTGAAATTATGATCAAAGTATAGTTTGATCTCACTAATTAGGATCTCTATATTGGGATCAACTGTACAAAAAAACAAACAAAAATTAATCCCTATATAATTGCTTACTAGTACTGGGTTAGCTATTCCTGCATAGCTGTGGTCGTTTTTTCCAACCCTTCACAGCTACCTAGAGCTGCTGCTGCATACTAAACACAATGAGAGAGTCAACATTCCTTTCATTCTAATAAATTTTAGAACTTCAGGAACAGAAGCTGGTTATTGTTTAGGAATGCCTTTTACTTTCAAAGATCAGTTAGGTGAACCACATTTTTTCCTTTGAAAGGAAAAAAAAATATATATATAACTTATATAACAATATATATAACAAAAAAATGAACAATAACTTGAAAACTAAATTACAACTCCAACAATAGTATATAATAATCACATTATCCTTTGAAAGGAAAAAAATATATGTATATATATATATATTTTTTTTTTTACTTTCACTTACCATAGTAAGGGAAAGTATTGCAATCGTGAAAATTTTCCAATCTGAGTTTCTACAGAAATACACGTTTTAAGGTCTCCTGTGTAGTAGATGGCCTATAATATGTACTCCTTTATGTGACATTGAGTGAGGGAATGATACAAAATGCGTGGGAATGTAGGATTGCACTGTGAATTGTACTCAATTATACTATAGACAAGTTGTTTATTGAAAACTATCAAATCGATAAACAATCGACGAAAAAGGTACAGACAAAGAAAGGAAGAAGCCTGGAAAAGGGCCGCTAGATGGCAGCAGCTGGAGAAAAAAGAACTCATTTGAGACATGGAGATGATGGGATAACTATGTGATGGCAGAAGAGAAGCCCACTACACTAAAGATTAAGAAGATCGATTCATTTATTCAATTTATTACAGTTGTGGAAATTAAATTATTTTGTTATAGAGAAGTGAAAAGTCCTGATATTTAGTTGTCCTATATGCCTCACAATTGAAAAATAACAAACCAGGTGAGTTAATTCTTCATTTAAACTGTATTTACTCAGTCTCACATTTCATATATATATATATATATATATATATATATATATATATATATATATATATATATATATATATATATATTCATATTCTTATTTCTTGTCACTCAGTGTCACAAAAGCTTTAGTTTCCCGAATTCCCAAAAACAGTTAAACACCCTCAAAAATTTTATATCCAGTGCCGGGATTTTGTTTTAAGAAAATTAAATTCGCGAGTGTAAATAACCAATTCCTGCAAAATGGTCTGTGTGTATGTGAACAGTCTAGCTCAAAAACAAAAAGTCGTACGAAACTGATACGAAAAGTCGTACGAATTTATGATAGGTATATGCTTTAGATGTGACAGCAACTTTTTCCTTAAAATGAGCTAACCAGAAGCTAACTTTGAAATGAGCTATATAAATGAGCTAAATAAATGAGCTAACTTTATATCAATGGTGAAACACATTTTTACAATTTTCTCAAAAACGGCTCTAACGATTTTGATTAAACTCTGTGCATCATTGTAAAATTAAGTGACCTTTAATTTAGATCTTATCTCCATTGATGTCACTTTATAGGGCTTAAATGCCCAATGTTCATATACATCTTCCTCTAAAGTACCTTTAATATGGTTTATTTAAAAAAATTACTGATTGTAACTATAAAAAATGGCTGAATATGAAGTTTGAAAGAATATGTTAATTGGAAACTGGAGAAAAAAAGAAAAATGTTTATCCAGGTTGAAAATGAATCTCTGGAAATAAGAGTCAGAAGATATACTTATAATATATCATTAGAAAACGGAGAATTTTAGAAAAAATAATATTAAATAAATAAATTTGTAGAAGGTAACGGAGAGTGACAGCAAAAAATATAAATAATAGTTTCAGAACACTATAATTATTATTTAATGTAAATCACATGTTTCCAAAGAAATTAAATGAAATTTTCTTACTAAATGTAAACTTTTAAATTTTTTCTAAGTTAGAAAAAAAAAGTATTTAAATCCACCGGATCAAGCCAATGGTATAGTTTAAAATACTATTTCATTGTACTTGTGTGAAAGAAGAAGTTAAATATAAAAATATTTCATGGATATGTTTATAACCTTAAATACATTTACTGTAGTTTAATAACTCTAGATATGATATTATATTTAAATAATTAGCTATCTATTGGCCATTTATTCCAAAAAATTATTAAGTAACCTTTTAGAAAATTAAATTAGTAAATAATTTGATGAATTTTCCCTTTGTGAAATCTCAACAAGTATTCAAGCCTTTTAAAGTTGCAATGAGTTTTTGCTTTCATTTTATAAATTTATTAAATCTTGTCGAGATAGGGAGCAAGATGATTTTGTTGCTGGGACCTTGACTGCTGACCATCTTAAGGATTCCTTGATGATTTATGTCAGACTCGTTCAGAGGAAATCATTCTCTGAATTAATTGATTGTCTTGAAGGTGGCAAACCATATAAGGGTTCCTGAAACAGGCTCACACCATTTTTGGATTAAGACGGAGCTCTCAGGGTGGGAGGTAGACTGAAGTATTCCACAATCGAAGAGAAAACTAAGCACCTGCTGCTGATACCTAAAGACTCTCATTTAGCATTCCTTTTGTGTGGTCATTACAGGTATTCCTTGCATGGTGGCCCCCTGTTGGTCCAGTCTCTCATTCATTGCCAATTTTGGATCCCTTCTCTAACAAGACTCGCTAGAAGCCGTATTTATAAATGTGCTACATGCCACAAAAATAATGCGAAACCACAAGCTCCAGAAATGAGTGGCTTACCGTCTTTCAGGGTGACCGAAGGTCGTTCCTTTCAGCGAGTTGGAATAGACTATGGCGGCCCCTTCATTATGAAGATTTCCAGTAAGCGCAATGCTCCTAAGTTGAAATGTTGGTTAGCTCCCTTTGTGTGCATGTCCACCTAGGCCATACATCTAGAACTTGTGACTGACCTATCCACTCCTTCATTTATCGCCACATTGGATAGATTTATTGCCAGGCGCGGTTTGCCTTCTCATATTTATAGTGACTGTGGAACAAATTTCGTTGGAGCATCCAAGAAGTTGAAGAATCTTTATCAATTTGTTAAGGGCTAGAGCGAACCCATTTCTGACTATTTGGGTAGACGGGTATAAAGTGGACCTTTACTCCTCCAGCATCTCCTCATTTCGGTGGTATTTGGGAGGCAGCTATAAAATGTTTTAAGAAAAACCTTCTTGCCATTCTCCAGGATCATGCGTTAACTTATGAGGAATTTTATACTCTTCTTGTACGAGTTGAAGCCATTCTTAATTCCCGTCCTATCTGCAACATTAGCAGTCAGACATCGGATAACCTGGATTACCTTACCCCATGACACTTTCTTATAGGTCAGCCCCTCCTAACCAGACCTGAACAAGAAGACACACCTATGTTTCCTTTGACAAGTCGTTGGGAGATGATTTCCAAGACTCTTCATAATTTTTGGAAGGTATAATGAATACCTTCATAATCTGGTGCCTCACAACAAGTGGTATATTGATTAAGAGGTAAAATTTAAAGGGGAACCCTTGTAATTTTGCATGAAAAAGATGTTCCACTGCAGGAGTGGCGGCTTGCCAGGGTTGTAAAATTGAGGACTGCTACAGCCACTTTGGTGCGATCGGTGCACAAGTTAGGGGCTCTCCCTTCTGGAGAAACCTTTCATTGATATGTATATTTTTTGTTTAAATTTAATGAGGAATCATTTTATTTTAAGTTAATTGTAAATTATTAGCCTAATTTCTCTCTTTATTGTAAACCAAGAAATTTTCCTCTCGTTTGTGCCTTGTCCGGTAATCACCAATCTCTGAGTTTGGTTTTTTCTTTTTTTTGTTTGTGAAATGAGATATTTCACGGGGATATGGTTGTGCCAGAGAAGGTAGGGAAGGTTTAAATTTTCCCGCGTTACAGCGAGTGGTGGGGGCAGATCTAAAAGATAAAACTTAAGCCTTGTGAGCGACTAGTTGTATCTGTCCATTACATCGGCAGCCACTGGCCAAGCTCCATCTCCAGCACAAGAAGTCATGTAACGGAGGGCCCTCCAGGTAGAAAAGATGCAGGCTGGCATATAGACGGTAAGATATTTTTTTGCACAATCATTAACCTACCAATCTCTTGAGATACAGTCTATTGCTTAAAAATTAGAATGTTGCCTTATTGAAACTCATGAGAGTTATTTTGCCATAATTAGAAAAATTTCCTAAACACTGGGTTTTACCCACTGGAGCCAGGATCCCTTCTCCCATACTCTCTTCACCCAAGCCAAACAACAACTGCCTTCAAAAACAAAATCCTTTGTGTCCCCTCTCCTCTTTGGGATTTTCCTTTCTGAATAAAACTAAAGCACCAATTTCTTTTCCGTGAACTGGTGAAACTATTTCTTAAATTTAAAACATCCCCTGACATTAGCCTGCCTTTTAACAGTTCATTGTTAATTTACTAAACCATTTTTAACAACTTCCAATAAAGGTGTATATTACAATATATGTATTTATTGTAATATTTTCTCTTTCTCTTTCTCTATGTCTGTCTGTTATTATCGACGTTTGTCTTTTAAAATCTGAAATCTTTCCTTCTAACCTTTAATCTTTCTGTTAGTCAATTAACCCGGTCTTCGTGTATCTATTTACCTTTGTAAGGATGGGGTGTATAAGTTTAGATAGGATGAGAAGGATAAGGTATATTAGGTAAGACCGCCAAGGATGATAGAGGGACAACCCCTACACATCCAGGGCTCAGCAACCCGAGGAGGCAATCTCCAGACGTTGCAGGGATAGGTGACCTCAAGCTCCCAGGGACTACCTGAAAGATGCAAGGGGGTCTGCAGGAAAATGTGGAACAACCACGTTAATCCTACGAAAGGAGAAAGGAGGTATAGGTTAGGAAAGATTGGGTCTCAGTATAAGGAAAGGTTAGGTAAGACCGCCAAGAATGATAGGAGAACAACCCCTACACATCCAGGGCTCAGCAACCGAGGAGGCAATCTCTTGACGTTGCAAGGATAGGTAGCCTTACACTCCCAGGAACAACCTGGAAGATGCAAGGGGGATTGCAGGAAAACGAGGGACAACCACATTAATCCTACAAAAGGAGAGAGGAGGTAGGTAGGAGGAAGGCAGATAAGGTAAAAAAAAAAAAAAAAAATAACACAAAGGTCTGGTTTCAAATTGTCAGACAGAGAGGTTCCAGAAGCCTTTGTGGAGGAAGACTAGGTAGTGACTAGGAAGAGAGTGCCTATCCTTTTTTTTTTTTTTTTTTTTTTTTTTTTTTTTTTTTTTTTTTTTTTTTTTTTTTCCCTTACCCTCCATAAGGCAACTATACAACTTACTGCATATATACACACATGTATATATATACACAGAGTGCCTAAAACTAATAACCAGCCCTCAGATCTGTTTTCAGGCTAGTGAGAGGCAACACTAGTAACAATTATTTTAATTAGGCCCTGAGATCTCTAAGTTCAAACTATTTTTATTTTTATTTAATTATAGTTCATGAATACTTATTTTAAAAACATTAGTTATTTAGAAAAGGAAATAATAAATAGCTTCAAAATGAAATAAATAGTTCACTGCGCAACTAACAGGTTGCGCTACTAAAATTATTAATCATTATTAGAACAGACAATGACTTGCATTAATGAATGAAATAGTTCATTAGAACAAAGCCTAGAGGGCGCCATGCGCATTCTCCAATACACCATACCACTAGTTATTTACTACTCAACCTTTGACAGAGAAGGACCTCCCGTCCGTTAGCTGTAATACATCGTACCTTTTAATCCTTATCGCTAGTTAAATGTTATTATTGTTTTTACAATTTCAAATTAAGTCACAACTGAAATTAATAAAATACATAGCAATAAATTGAATTTATAAATATATTACATATAAATGCTTCTTTTCACACAGTTAATAATAAAAGATAATAAAGAAAATAATAAAAGAACAAAACATGAACATGAGTTCTGTTAACAATTAAAATTTATAAAGGCCCTAATAAAATATGTTACAATATATATATTTATTTATTTTATTTTTTTATTTATTTTTTTTTTTTTCGGTTGGTCTATACAGACCTTGTAGATCTTTGGTCGCCTGAACCAGCCTTCTCCACCTCGGCCTATCTTGGGCTACTGCTTTCCAGTTTGCTGCATGGAGCTCAGCCATATCTTTGTTTATCCTATCTATCCATCTGGTTTTTGGCCTCCCACGTGGTCTCTTGCCTACTACTGTGGCATTCATTGTCTTGTAGAGGCGTCCTGATGGATTACTACGAGCTACATACCCTGCCCATCTTAACCTCCTTGCCTTCATGTCATGAGATATTGACTGACCCGTTTCTTTCAACAGTTCTTTATTGTTCCTTCTCCTCCATGTGTCAAGGTTCTGGTCCCATATAGGTCCTGTTATCCTACGTAGTACTTTTCTTTCAAATCTCTCAATTCTGGCTTCTAATGTGCCGGTTAGAGCCCAGGTTTCACAACCGTACAGCAGAACTGGCTTAATCACGGCGTTGTACACCCTTATTTTGAGATTTCTGGAGATTTTTCTGGATTTCAGTACCTTTGAAAGAGTGAAGAAAGATCTGTTCGCACTTGTTGTTCGCTGGTCTATCTCTGTTAGTTGATCATTTATTGAGGTTATTGTGGAGCCGAGGTATTTAAATCTGTCTACTTTCGGAAATGACTTAGAATCCACGCAGATCATGTTTTTAGGGTGGATGTTTCGGCTAACTATCATGTATTTTGTTTTATCTACATTGACCTGTAGTCCGATTTGCTCTGCTTCTTTTAATAGAGTCTGAGCGAGTCTCTCAATATCCTCTTGATTACTTCCGAGGACAGCTATATCATCGCCATTTGCTAGGATTTTATGTTTCATTCCAACGTGCACCTCTCCATCTTCGCGTGATGTTGAACAGCATAATTATATATATATATATATATATATATTTTTTTTACTCTCCTTATAATATTTTATTTTGTTCTTATTTCTATGTATTCTTTTGTTATAACTTTATTTATTTATGTTTCTGTATATACATGTGTGAATGTACTCTCTGAACTCTATTATAAGTGTCCTTAACTGAGACAGATTGTAATATTTCTCAATAAAAAATTAAAACAATTCTTATATTCTAATAAATATAATCTTATTTTATCATGAATCATCAGATATAAATGCATTTTAAATTATTTAATTTTTCCACTTAACTAACTCCAAGTTTGACTTATTTTTCAGGGGCTGGATATAACATTTCAATATTTTGTAGCCATGACAAACACAATGAAATAACTGAAATTATTACTGCAAAAATACCTGATGCTACAATTATTGGTGAAAATCAAGAATGTATAAAATTTAAACTACCCTTTAATAAAACTGAACATTTTCCAGTGTTATTCAAGCAATTAGAAACTGATAATAAAACATCTAGAATTGCAATCAACTGCACAACAATGGAGGATGTTTATTTAAAGTAATATTTTTTATACTTATTTCATCCATAAAAACATATTTATTGAACTATGAAATTTATCTTTGGTTCATTGTGAAAAGTCAATTAGTAATATTTTTTTAAACTAAAGCATTAAGTGACTTGATGACTTTACCTCTATAAAATTAGAACGTTGTGTACTTCAAGAGTTTTTGCATCATTAAATGTGATCAAAACTCACAACTATCTACTTTTTTCTTTAAATCAATAAATACTGTATTTAATGATCTTTTGCAATAACTCTACAATATAATACAAATAAAGAATACAATTTAAAAACATATAAAAGTTAAAACAAATTCTCATCCTTATAAACTCTACATGAATGTTTTGGGGCATTTTCCCATGCAAACATTCCTATTAAATGAAATATTCAGGTTCATAATGAAAATAGAGATGTACTAGATACTCCTTGTATGGATATTTTTAGAAATCTGGGGAGTTATATGTAATAGATGAACAAGTTAGTACGGATCAAGAATGAATAATATACACTGACAGGCGAAAAATTCCACCTTGATTTTTTCATGTTTTCATCTAAAAATATTTCTGCCACTTGTAAAAAAACTTGTATTTGTATATAATACATGGCATTTGTAGATAATACTTAGTATTTATGGAATTTTATAATCTTTTTTACCTTTAATAATCAAAATGTGATTGGGTAAGAAAGATTAGAGAGAAAAAAATTGAAAAACGAACCATTATTATTACTAAAAGAAATTAATTACATCATCGTTTAGTAGCGCGTGTTTCCTCCTCTTGCCTTCACTACTTCTTGAAGACGCCTCAGCATACTTTCCACCAGTCGGGAAATGTCCTTTTGCTAGAGGATAGCCCATTCCTCCTGAAGAGCCCTTTCAAGGTGCTGCAGTGTATCAGGAAGTGTTGCACGCGCTGTTATTTGTCTTCCGAGGTTATCCCATAAATTCTCAATGGGGTTCAAATCTGGAGAACGTGCTGGCCAGGCTAAAACCTCAATTTCGTTCTGTTGAAGGAACGTCTGCACTATGCGGGCGACATGTGGGCGTGCATTAGAATAGTACAATCGCTGATTTCGTTGAGGATAGGCAACACATGAGGTTCCAAAATCTCATCTACATAGCGAATGGCCATCAAAGACGAACAACAAACAATTCTGTGCGGCGCTCCATTGAAATCTCAGCCCACACCATTAAGGAACCACATTGGAAAGGTTGGCTCTGGGAAAAATTACAGGCTGCATATCTTTCGTTTCTTCTTCTCCACACCCTTTCATGGCCGTCTAGAGATCGAAGAGCGAATCTTGACTTATCTGTAAAAAGTACAGCACTCCATTCGTCCATAGTCCAATGGCTGTGTTCTCGAGCAAAAGCCAGCCATGTTACTCTGTGAGTTGTGGTCAACTCTGGTCCTCTTACTGAACGAAAAGCCATTAATCCATACTCATTTAATCTTCTCCAAGTGGTACGTTCAGAAATTTTCACACCTCGAACTTCTTCGAGCTGATGAATCACTTGAACAATGGTAAGATGCTGGTTTCGTAAAATTCTGAAAGTCAAAAACCGGTCATCCCGTGGTTCTGTTACCCTTGGCTGTCCAGAACCGGTCCTTCTATTGTAAGAACCAGTTTCCCGAAAACGCCTGACGGCGTCTCGTAAAGTTTAATATGGAACTCCGATGGCATTAGCTACATATCTAATGGAATGCCCATCATCAATAAGTGCCACACCATGCGCAACATCCTCAGCACTAAGAGACATTTTTAAACTTAATATTGAAAAAATTAAAAGCCGGAGACTAAGAAATGTGCTGCAAGAAACGCCACTGAACTAATGATACTGAATAAACAGTTTGATTCCATAGAAAGTAAACATTGGAATCTTGAATCATTTCATTGAATTAAGGATTAAGGGTTATTTTCCTCTATATTAACATTCCTAATTGAAAACAAACAAAAAGATTACCTATTTATTCATTAAAAACAATAGACCAATCCAAAGCAGAAATATTTTTAGATGAAAACATGAAAAAATCAAGTGGGTGGAATTTTTTGCCTGTCAGTGTATATTACATGGTACAAATCAAATAGTTTTAGGTTACGATGAGATGAATCTATTAATGAAGTTTCATACGGATGTTAATAATTTGGTAAAAAGGTGTATGTACCACGGACTATACTTGATTTAACATCTTTAATGTGTATTTAATAATTGATCAATCATTAATTTATTTTTTCCTTTTTTTTTTTAAGAGTTGAAGCAGAAGAAGGTGGAGAAATACCAGCTGTATCAGGCTCACCATTACTACAAGGTAATTAAGAAACATACTATTTTTATTTTTATTAACCCAAGTTATTTTCTGAAAATGTTGCAGAAATATAAATCTACATATATATTTTTATTTCTATCTTTTCAGTTAAATGTGGAAGTGAAGAAGGTAACCTAATGGCATACTTCTACAGATTTTTGGAATTGGTGAAGAAAAATATGATCTGTAGTTTAGCAAGGTGGTTTAAAACATTTCTTGTGGTAGGTATATCAAAATTGGTAACTTATATTATCTGATTATCTCATATCATAGTTATGGTGATCTATTACTTTTCTAATGCTGAATAATTATTGTTAATGTGCTATAATCAACTGAAGGATCAGGTGGGTAAAGGTGACAAGTGACGTTATGGGAAAAGTTGAATTTTTGCTGAGGATAAAGGCATAAAGTTGTGTATTTTCAATATTTCTTCCTTTCATTGGCATAAATTCAATATTAACTGAATTGTTGAGGTGTCCATTAGCGATATACATCAGCCTCATAGTTAATAAGGTAGTGGGGTAGCTCAGTGGTAGGACAATGAACTTTCAATGCTCGAGATCCCAGGTTCGAATCCCGGCTCATGGCAGAAAAATTATTTATTCTGTTTTATCAGCTGTGGGGTGACCCTGGGGTAGGGGGAGTTGAGCGTGATTCTGGCCCGATCTTCTCCCTGCACAACCGTTGGCCTTGAAACAGTATTTTCCCTAAATAGTACTGAACCCAAGACCCTTGTACCCCATGGGTTGTAGTGGTACAGGTTTTTTTTTTTTTTTATAATTAATAAAGATGTTTTGAATTTAGTTTTCTCTTTTGACTTATTTTTATTTAACTGATAACTTATAAAGTACAAGAGGAATCGGACGTTAACAATAATACATTGATAGACGATGCAATAAATAGTCAGGACGCAGTCATTTTTGAGATTTTTATTCTTGCTGACATTTCAAACCATGCATGTGGGTCATCATGCAGGTTAAGGTTTTTATTTCTGTCAATAATGCAATAATCAGAGGGATACTTGATAGTACTTAAATAACTTCAGTGCTCGAAACATGCTCTGATGTGGTCATATACATGCTTGGGTTGAAACGTCGGCACAAATAAAAACCTTAAAAATGACTGCATCCTGACTATTTATCATCTATGATATGTAGAACAATAGACTAACTTCCTTCAATAACTGATTAAATCACTGGTTCTGGAATAACTTTCAGTGCTCGAAACACGCCCTGATGATGACCCACATGCTTGGTTTGGAATGTCAGCACAAATAAAAACCTTTAAAAAAAAATATTCGGCATGAAATAAAAGTAGAATGTCTTGATTGTGTGAGGTTGGTCTTTATGGGTTATGCTTTGAAGAATACCCCCACAAAATTTAAATCACTAAATATATATTTAAACATAAAAACTCTGACAGTGTTAGTCCACAGTTAAAAAAAAAAGGAGCATGGGCTGGTAGATGGGTAGCCATCTCTCTTAGCACCACTAACGGATCCAGGACTTAATTTTGTGGGAGAGGGGCTTCAGCCTGAAAGATTTTTTTTGTATGTATTGTTATATACACCTTAATTGAAAGTTGTTATAAATACTTTAATCAATTAATGTAACAGTTAAAAGGCAAGCTAATCTAGTTCTACTAGTTCAGGGAAAAGAAAATAGTTGCTCCGTAATTTTCCCATAAAGGAAAATTCCATAGAGGGGATGGGACAAAGGATTTTGTTTTGGCAAGCAATTGTGTGGCTGCAGTGAAGAGAGGATGGGAGAAGGGGTTCCTTGTTCCAGTGGGTAAAACCCAGTAATAGTGTTTACCATCTTGAAAGTTGTTGTTTGGCAGAGACACTACTTGTTTGGAATTACAAGAGAAAGGATCTCCCAGTGAGCTTGAGTTGAGTAAAAGAAAGTGTCACCATTTTTGAAGTTATGTTTTGGCAGAAGAATGGAAAGCATTTTAACACAAATAGATTTAGTGCAAAAAAGGAAGAAACAGTATATATAGAAAAAAGGTTAGCTTGCCAATCCATAATTGACTTTAATATAAAATCAAACGGTGTTTAGTGTAAATACTTTTAGTCTGTTTAAGTCTTTTGATCTGATTGTCAGTAACCCATACCTTGAGATAAAATAATTATAAATTTTAGTTTAATAAATTAATACTCTTATAATTTTGTTTATTATTTAGCAACCTATAGTAACACTATAGTATATAGATCTTTCACGAGATTATATTACTAGTTACAAATGTAAGAGAGATGTTACAGTATATATTATGATAATTCCTCCGGAAGAAACGAACTAAGTAACTATATGAAGTGATGTTTAAGTGATTATTTAAGTTCTATTAAATGTAATAAATGAATAATAATATTTTCAGAGATAATTTTTTTTATAAAACATGATTATATTTTACCATTTTGGGGAGGAGGGAAGAGGTTCAGCCTGAAAGCCCTCTCCCTGTAGATCCGCCTGTGCTTAGAGCTGTGATAGATGTACAGCTTGTCACTCACAGCGGAAAAGTTAATCATCATCCTATAACTTATTTTGAACCTGTCATTAGTCCTTCCAGTTGAACATTGCCTATCTAACAGTCAGTATGCCCCTACAAATGATACTTACTCAGTAAAGAAGCTCTAAGTACCTATTTTATAAATTGCATTTATTATGTATCATTACCATTAAAGTTTTATATTGATGGTCAATATCACAGATATTGTAAATGTAAATTTTATAGTTTTGAATAAAAAAAAGAGTTAAGAATTGAACGCATCCTGTAATTCCTTATTTATTAATTCTCTTTGTTCTCTTATTTTATATATTTGGCTGATTTGATGTTATTATTACACTAATTTCAAATAGAGATTAGTGACTTAATGACTGATTTGGCACTTAAATGTCTTTCAAGTCAACCATCTATGTAGTTCATATAGTTTATTTTAATTATTGTATCTGTATTGCTACAGATTCATGTTTATTGAGATACTTTTTACATTCCAGATTGTAATATTGCCTCCAGTGGCCACATACATTGCAATGGACGAAATTAATACTGATTTTAATAAATACAATAAGGTTAATAACTCAGAAGAAGGTAAATGTTTTATTTATTAACAACTCGAGCCATTTTTTTTTTTTTAATTTTTAGAATGATTGTTTTATCAATTCTCTTTTCTTAAAAAGGTGTCTTTGAAAGCAGATAATCACTATGTTAATGAATCACCTCATATGGCTCCTGTAGGTGATTTTTTATGCTTCTATGCTCCTGCGATTATAAATTATGCTTAGTGGTAAACCTAAATTGTGTTGAATCCTGATTTTGTATTCTTTTAGGCTATAACAATTATTAGACAATGAAGTGAGGTTTTTTTAGCAGCAAAGTGTATTCTTTCGCATCTCTTTTTCCTTTTTATTATTATTTACTGTTCGGACGTTCGTAAGTGGTGCCGAAACAAGGGACTTCAAATTCAGTTATTAAAGTCGTTATTTTTTTTAATTTGTTTTTATATTACCTGAAATAATAAAAGGAAAGGATTCCAGAAGGAATAGTAAACCAGGCAGTACTAACCGCACCACCGGTCACACCATTGACTCCACCACCGGAGGTTCCTCTGCTGTTGTCGGAAGTTTTAGCAGTGGAAATTTCTCCATTGCATCCAATTTCTCCACGTTAGCAGTGATGCACATGATTACTCTAGAATGGCTTCAGGTGAGAACCGCTATGTCGCAGGATCTGAAGATAGCAAAATCTCATCTCGAGAGGTTCGACGGTGGAATCGATGAGTAAGGGTGGCAATCATGTGATGTCATGTATACTAGCGAAGGAGGAGGAAAATCTGATTGATCTGATGGATGCTAATGCATTGAGAGCAGCTCTGCTGTGTAGAGTTGAGGGGAGTGTCTTAAATAAGATCCAGTCTGACGAATACACCCCATAAACTAAAGAAGGCATTTGGAGGGAGCCGATGGGACATCCTGCAGATGTTGTGAGAGGTCTTCAGAGTGGTGCGTGAAGCGAAAACTAACCATGGCCGCTGCCAAAACACAAGCCATACTTATAAGAGGCTCCACGGACAGGACTCACCCTATCAACCTGGACATCCAAGGTGCAAGAATCAGGGTAGGTGAGGAGGCGACATACCTAGGTGTACGAATCAGAAGGAATTTCGACGTCACTACTCACCTAGAGTACCTAAGGGGTAGGGTGATCCTGACGATGAATGGTCCCGCGAAGAATCGGGGGTGCCTTCTGGGGCCTCAGGTACCCGACAACCATGACGATATACAAAGGAGTCATCTTGGGTATCCTGAGGTACTCATCCCCCGCGTGGAGCCGAAACCTGATGCAAAACTACTAGCAACGACTGGCCACTATACAACGTCTGGCTTTGCTGGGCGTCACCAGAGCTTATAGAACGGTGTCCCACGAGGCGGTGCAGGTGCTGGCCGAAGCGATGCCCTTGGATCTAATTCTCAACGAGGACGCCTTGAATTTTGAGATCAAAAGGCAGGGACTGGATATGCTACCGGAGAGACTCCGAAGAAGAATCTGCTAGAACCCCAACCAATGGAAGAAGATAGTCAGGGAGGAATCCATCCAGACATCGACCCATGGTGCCCTCCCTTCGGAGTCTCTGAGACGGCGGAACACATCCTGGTATCCTTGACGCCGTGTTAAATTAATGAAGGAAACGGGGCTGTGTACCCTAAGAGAACAGGATTTTTCCCGCCTTGTTGAAGAAGAAAATTACCCGCTCTTTCAGGAATTTGTGTATGGGTGGAGAGACACAATCGGCCCTGCACATTTCTCCCTGGGAGCTGCAAGAATACCACCTGAGAAGGCCAAAGAAGAAGACTAATAAAGGACTGGACGGATGTGGTGCGGACAAGGTGCTGCCCCATCATAAAAGTGCACAAGTGTACCGGGCCGCACCACAGTTTACCCGATTGTTGTTATGTTAAATAAATTTAAATTTCCAAAAGAATTGAAAAAATGATAAATAAAGTGTTGATTATTGGCAGCAGTGGCTATACGAGAACTCAAACGTATTAACCCACTACTGCAACAATGCCAGGTAGGGCGGGGAAAAAAAAGAAAAAAAAAAGATGTTTTGAGAGAAGAAGCCACTTAATCAGAAAATCAGAAAATGTACAGTATGCAGGAAAACTTTTAGCTCGTTTCAGCTGCATAACTGAGAAGACTAGGGAGGTAGCAGAAGCTGAGCCCAGGATGGCTTTCCTGGCATTCATCCTAAAAGTACAATTGGCAAGAGACAAAGGAAAGAAAGATGGATTCCATCGAGAAAAGAATTT
Organism: Nezara viridula; assembly: GCA_928085145.1. Classification (NCBI taxonomy): domain Eukaryota; kingdom Metazoa; phylum Arthropoda; class Insecta; order Hemiptera; family Pentatomidae; genus Nezara; species Nezara viridula. The sequence continues at coordinate 21,194,655 of OV725077.1, forward strand.
TGTGGAATGAGCATAGGAGTTGATAGATGCTAGTGCTTGAGATGAGGAAGCTCAGGGCAAAGAAGAGTATGAGAATGGATGGAATAAGGTGACAAAAAGGAGAACTGAGACAGGTAGGCCAGAAATGTGGAGGAAGAGAGATTGGTAGAAGAGAAAGGACGGCAATAAGAGAGAAAAGAACCAGGTAAGGAGAGGAGGAATTGGACAAAGGACGACAGAAGATGCCATGGATGTGGAAAAGTAGGACACCTGGTAGCAAATTGTCTGAAGATCAGATGTTTTGAGTGTAGAAAAGAGGGCCACATCACTAGGCAATATCCTTATATGAGCATTCTTGGATAAACAGGCAGCGTTGAACCAATATGCTTTGTGAAGTAAACGCACAAAGATTGTGGAGAAGGAGAGGAGCAGGATCTGAATCAGGAGAATCATCAGGAACGTCCGGAACGGAAGAAGATGGGACCAAACTAAGAGAGGATCAAACTCAAGGAGGAGCTCTAGGAGACAGAAACAGCAGGAATGGCAGAGAAAAAAGAGGAGAGGAAGAAATGAAGATTGGGAGAGGAGCGGCAACCACGCGGTAATAAATAATATAGGAGGTGAGTGCGTTGGTTTGACAATTATAAGGGTCGCGAATAGAGTGATATTTTTGTTAGACATGGATAGCTCAAATACAATAATGAGCCAAAGTACATTAGAGGAGTTGTGTGAAGGAGAGAGGATACCAGAAATACAGATATGTAAGTTCAAATTGATCACCTTGGGTGGTCTTGTACTGTAGAAGAGGAAGCGGAATTAGTTTTGGATAGATTGATGACGGGGACCGGGAGATTGTGGGTCCACACAGTGGAAAATATGCCAAGGGATTTCGGGGGCATAATAGGTTGCGACTTTTTAGGCAAAGTGAGAACAAAGATACACAGTAAGGACAGGAGTTGGGTCTTCCGAATTGGAGGGAAGAGCACGAACACTATAAAGATTAGTAACGGTGTCCATGCAACTAGCCAGATCAAAGTGCTGCGCGGTGTAGCCCAAGGCGGCTCCCTGTCGTCTTCACTCTTCAACCTGGTCATCGACCATCTCTACCGCGACCTGTGCGATGAGGACGTTTCCTAGAAATTTGGATACAAATTAAGGAATGAGCAAGATTGTGTGGTCCTCACAGGTTTCGTGGATGACCAGGCTGTGTCGGCACGAGACAAGGGGGCTGCAGAAAGAGTGATTGAAAGCATACAGAGGACATTTAAAGAAATTGATCTGGCTATAAATCCTCAAAAAAGCATGGGCATCATTCTAAATAAAGGAGAGCTGGAAACTACGGTGCTCTCCCTTGAGAATAGAGAGTACATCCAAACATTGAAGAATGGAGATACAATTAAGAATTTAGGACGTACATTCTCTGGAGAGCTACAATTCAACGAAGATTCAGTGACTAAATTGAATGATAATCTAAACAAGCTGGTAACCTCTTGCTTACTTAAACCTGAGCAATAACTCAACATTGTCAATCAATATCTGTTCCCGGATCTTACCCTCTCCAAATTGCGCCCCTCACAAAGCTGCGTCCTGCCATACTGGAGGGCATCGACACTATGATTCGCAGGAGCGTAAAGGCCATTATTGGACTCTCTGCAAATACTTCCGATGTTGTATGCCCCCAGGAGATACCGAGGATTGGGATTAATCCGCTGCCAATGGGAGGCTCCTCTTCAACATTGGTCCATTGCTCAGTGACTGTCCAATGTACCAGATGCCCTTTTTCAATCTACCTTCGATTATTCGGCAGAAGTTATTGAATGTGCCGAGAGATTGGGGGTTGATCAGGGTCATCGAAATGTGAAAGCTCTACGGCAGTTGCTACGAGAAAATGCATTTGAGGAATGGGCCAACTGCAGGTGGCAGGGTATTGGTGTTCGCCATTTTAAAGAGACCCCAAAAGCGAATAGATACATCTATGAAAAACAAGTACTTTCTGGGTCTGAATGGTCGAATGCCCTAAAACTAAACATTAATTATGCACTCCTGTGTGGAGTCCCAGGTGTCAGCGGACAGGTCAGAGAAGTTGGGTCCCTCTGCGGTAAATGCGGCAGAGAGTCTGAAACACCAGCCCATGTGCTGGGAAAATGCCCCAGCAACTCCCTCCTCATAACACGTCATCACCACCAGGTCAAGTTCGAGTTGATGAGGCTCCTTAGGGAAAGGAAATTCACCTGCTTTGATGAGGTATATTTCATCGATAGTGAAGGCTCTACGAGATACGCGGATATCGTCGCATTTTCCAAGACAGGAAGGACAGCGCTGATCTTGGATTCAACTGTCTTGAATTGTCTTGAACTCTTTGAGAGCATTGACCTCGATTAGGCGGGTGAAGTAGAAAGGGAAAAGAAGAACACTATAAATGTATCTCGTTCCTAAAAGAGAAATTCCGTTAGACCTTCGGAGAGAGAGAGTTCACCGTGAGAGGCCTCTGGTTTGGGTCTCGCAGAACAATTCCAAAAAGAACAAGGAGCTTCCTCGAGGAATTAGGTATCAAAATTAAGGACGTAGCGAGGTTGGCTGAAAATATAGTCCTCGACTCCCTGGCAATCATTCACCACCACGTGCATGGGTAGGCTGGGAGTTTTAATTTATGTATTTATTTATTTATCTAATGGAAAATTGAAAAAAAGATAGATAAAGAGTGAGAAGTGAGAGGAAGGGAAATTAAATGTTAAAAAAAAAGGATATACAAAAAAACAATAATAATATGCATATTGTTAATCCTATATAATTATATATTATTTTTAAAATTGTCTGTAGCAATTAATAAGTATGCTGTGTTTTTAGCAACCCAATGTAATTGGGCAGCACCATTTTATGATAATAAAGTGATTCTCTTTATATAGATATATGCCTTAGATGTGACAGCAACATTTACCTTAAAATTTGCTAACCGGAAGTGTCACTTTATATCATCAATGCTGATACACATTTTTACAATTTTCTCACAAAGAGCTCTAACGATTTTGATTATACTCGGTGTATCATTGTATAATTAAGTGGTCCTTAATATCATTGAGGGGCTGGTATTGCAGAGTGGTTAGTGCGCTGTACTAGTAAAGCAAAGATCATAGGATCGAATCCCAGCCCTACTTTCCAATACGGCTGGTCAGCACGGGAAGGTAGACCATTACCCTCTTAATTGAAGAGGCCTACAGCTGTAAATACTTTTAAAAACAGGCTATAAAAAAAATATATATATATCATTGAGGTATTATCCCCATTGATGTCACTTTACAGGGCTCAAATACTTAAATGTTCAGCATGTGTTCCTCTAAAGTACCTTTAATAGAGTTTATTTAGAAAAAAAAAACTCTCTTTTATTGATAATAAAAAATGGCTAAATATGAAGTTTGAAAGAATATGATAATTGAAAAATGGAGAAAAAAAAGAAAAATGTGTATTGATGTCGAAAATGAATTTCCAGAAATACTGGTGAGAAGATATACGTATAATATATCGTTGGAAAGTGGAGAATTTGAGAAAAAACAATATCAAATATAAGAAAGTCATAAAAAGTAATGGAGAGTGAAGAAAAATTATAAATAATAATTTGTGAAAACTAATATTATTTAACAAAAATCTTATGTTTTCAAGGAAATTAAATCAGATTTACTAATTAAATGTAAACTTTTTCTAAGTTTTAATAAAAAGTATTTGAGATCCATCTAATAAAGGCAATAGCATTGTTTAAAAAAATATTTCATTGTACTAATGTGAAAGAAGAAGTGAAATATAAAAATATTTTATGGATGTATAAAGCATATGTTTTATTTACTTAAATACATTTAAAGTATATTAATAATTCTTAGTTTGATATTATATTATAATAATGTAGTATAAGACTGTAACCTCTATTTATAAATTATAATATAATCGATTACACATGTTAGTTAGATAAAGACAAGACAGATGGTATATTTTGTAATAAATAATAAAGCACACCTACGTTTGTTCTAAAGGTATTTTTATTAATTAATTATACATATTACATGGTGTCAGGTGAAATACCTACAAATTGAAAATGAATAATTCTAATTTGCGGCTGCAATCTCTTCAATTTGACAAGAACATTGCAACGAAGTGGCCAAAATGGAAACAGGCCTTCATTCTCTATTTAAAGGCTATAGAGAAGTATAAATCAACAGATGAGGAATTGAAAATAGCTCTTCTATTAACACAAATGGGTGAGGAAGCCATAGAAATACATTTTACATTCCATGGTAAGAAAGATACTTTAGAAGCTGTTTTAAAATTATTTGATGAGTATTGTATTCCTAAAGTAAATTTGGCAATGGAGTCCTTTAAACTCAATAAGATAAAACATTCCCCAGGACAAACATTTGATAATTATTTAACTGAGCTAAAAAGTCAAGCACTCGACTGCAATTTCGTGTGCTCTAAAGCCGATTGTAAAACTTCATTCGCGGATAGAATGCTAATTGACCATATAGTGCCCCAGAAGTTCAAAAAGTATTGATTAAGGAGACCAAAACGCTAACATTGCAGGAGGTGACGCAAATTTGTCGAGCAGCAGAAATAAGTCAATCTTATAGCAAGGAAATGGTTGGAGAAGGCACGCTAGGTGATGTTAATGTTAACTATACCAATATGGTTAATAAAAACAAACCTTTTACATCCAGACGTACTAAGACTGATAAAGAGACTGAATATAAATGTAAAAAATGCCGTACCACTCACGGACCAAGAGATTGCCCAGCATTTGGTAAAAAATGTTTTTTATGTGAGAGGTTAGGTCATTTTAAAATCGGGTGCATCTCACGAAAAAAGAGAACTGCAGTGAATAAGGTTGAAGAAGACTCATCGTCCGAGTCAATGTTTGATTGTAACGTTATTACTGATGTGAATGCTATTAAGTCAGATCTATGGAAGAAATATATTTATATTAATAATGTACCCGTACTTTTTAAGCTGGATACGGCTAGTGATATTAATATTTTGCCCAGTAAAATTTGGAATAAAATAGAACTTGATGGTAAATTGACTAAAACTTCAATGAAGGTTAAGTCATTTGGAGGCTTTATCTCTAAACCTTTGGGAAAAACTATTTTAGAGGCTAATTATAAAAAGAAGAATTGTGACATTGAATTTGTAGTAATGAATTGGGACATTGAATTTGTAGTAATGAATTGTGACTCATCTCCTATACTTGGTGCAGTAACGTGTGAAAAATTGGGGCTAATTAAACGAGCTTATAATTTATCTAAAGTTGATGATTTGACTATTAAAAATTTAGAAGATGGAAAACCAGAATTTATTCAAAATAACAAGGATGTTTTTACTGGTCTGGGTAAAATTCCCTATGAAGTTAAGATTACGCTTAGCAAAGACGCGGTACCTACTGTGAGGCCAGCGAGGAGACTTCCAGCCTCTCTCAAATCTAAACTTAAAAAAGAAATCAATAGGTTAGTGGACTTAGGAGTAATAACACCAGTAGAAGAGCCTACAGATTGGGTTCATGACATAGTGGTAGTTGAAAAGAAAGATGGATCTATTCGGCTGTGTTTGAATCCCATTCCATTGAATAAATACATAAAAAGGGAACATTATAGCATACCTACTCAAGAAGAACTAACTGCTAACCTTAGTGGGAAAAAATGGTTTACTGTGCTCGATATGAAGGAAGGGTTCCTTCAGTTTCCTCTAGATGAGGATTCGAGTCGTTTATGCACTATGAATACCCCATTTGGTCGATATCGATTTCTAAGAGTGCCCTACGGTTTGTCTAATATTCCGGAGATATTTCAAAGGGAAAATACTAAAATATTTGGAGACATAGAGGGAGTGCAAATAATGTTCGATGACATAATAGTTTCGGGCCGAACAGAAATTGAACATGCTAAAAGTTTGGAAGAGGTTATAAAAAGGGCCAGACAGTCCAACATTAAATTTAATAGCAAGAAACTCCAGTTTAAATTAAATGAAGTTAAATATTTGGGACTAGTATTTGGAGCAGATGGAATCAAACCGGATCCTCCATTTCTAATATTAAAGAACCTCAGTCTCCGAAGGAAATTCAAAGATTTTTAGGTGCAATAAATTTTTTTAACAAATTTATTCCAGCCTATTCACAAGTCACCGCCCCTCTTAGGGAATTATTGAAAAAGAGTGCTCAGTGGCAATGGTCTGATTCACAGAAGCAAGCTTTCTCTATTATAAAATCTTTAGTTTGTAATGCGCCCAGTCTCAAACTGTTTGATCCGTCACTTAAAATCGAGATCCAATGTGATGCCAGTAAGGATGGGCTTGGAAGCTGTTTACTCCAAAACGGGCAACCAGTCGTCTTTGCATCAAGAAGTCTTAATGACTCAGAAAAGAATTACAGTCAGATAGAGAAGGAGATGCTTAGCTTATGCTTCTCGGTCAATAGATTTCACCACTTTATTTACGGTCATAATAATGTTGAGATTTTTACGGATCATAAACCGTTGTTAGCAGTGCTCAATGAGGAGCTGTATAAAAATTCTTCAAGACTCCAAAGAATGCAACTGAAGCTATTAAAATATAAATTTTTATTATCCTATATACCAAGCTCAAAAATGTATATAGCGGACATGCTATCAAGAGCCTTTCTTGAAGAAGACGTAGTCCGTAGAGGACCGTACGAAGACGTAGAGGACCGGAAGACGTAGACTTTTCTCAGGTGGTTCATGCCATTACACTAGAAGAATTGTTGCCGGTGCCATCAGAGGATATAAAAATCTTGCAAGAAGCCACCAGGGATGATTTCAGTGAACTTAGAAATTGTATCAGGAATGCTTGGGAAGGAGTTCATAAAAAGTGTTTGGAACGTGAAATAAAGGTTTTTTATGGGCTCCGAGAAAAACTTTCAAAAAATAAAGGAATTTTATTTTATAATGATAGAATTATTATACCACCGAGTCTCCGACGTCACTTCGTAAGCCAAATTCATTCTAAAGCTCATCTTGGAATAAACAAAACCGTTTCCCGTATTAAGAGCCTTATGTATTGGCCAAACATGTCCGAATACATTACAAACTTCATAAATTCATGTTCCACGTGTCAAACCTTCCAAAACAATAAACCTAAAGAACCTCTTATAACATCTGAAATTCCTAAATTTCCGTTTCAAGTTATTGGTATGGACATAGGCGAGTGTAATTCAAAAATTTTTCTGGCTGTAGAAGATTACTACTCAAGATGGTTGGATATTATACCGCTCAAGAATAAAACATCCACTGAAATTATCAAAAAACTAAAAATTCTTTTTAGTAATCATGGCACGTCTGAAATTGTACGTTGTGATAACAACCCGTTCAGTAGTGCAGAAATTACAGCTTTTGCCAAACATTGGGGATTTAAAATTTGTACATCTAGTCCTCACTACCCTAGATCTAATGGTCTCTCGGAGTAAGGGATAGGTGTCGCGAAGAAAATGATAAAGAAAGTCTCTTATTCAGGAGGAGACCTTTATGAAGCCATTCTAGAATACCGAACAACTCCCCTTTCTGGGCTCGAGTATTCTCCAAGCCAACTGTTGATGGGTCGAAGACTGCGAACCAGGGCGCCAGCAAGCATTGATCTTCTTATTCCCAAAATACCAGACGATGATGTGCGCCAAAGAATGGAGCTTCTAAAATTCAAAAGTAAAAAATATTATGACTCAACTTCTCGTCAATCAGAGGAGTTCAAGATGGGACAACCAGTTTATGTTAAATGGAAGGATCGATGGAAAGAAGGATCTATTACAAAGGTTCTCCCTGAACCAAGATCATACTTGGTCAGAGACCAATATGACAACGAATATAGAAGGAACTCATCCCACTTAAGACGCCTCACCACACCTAACACTGATCCTCTACTCAACCCAACTGATTCTGATTCTGATCCTCTACTCCAACCCTCTAATGCTTTATTTCGGGAGGAGCAGAGACAGTCTCCGCGTCACCCGCAGAATGGTTCTTCCCTGCTGTTACCAGGACTGTCAATTTCCAATGATCAAGCTCAGCAAGCATCTCCAACTAGTGAAGGTATGCGCACCAGATCGGGCCGCCTGGTGAAGCCACCGAAAAGACTTTGTGAGGATTAAGGGAAGGGTGTAGTATAAGACTGTAACCTCTATTTATAAATTATAATATAATCGATTACACATGTTAGTTAGATAAAGACAAGACAGATGGTATATTTTGTAATAAATAATAAAGCACACCTACGTTTGTTCTAAAGGTATTTTTATTAATTAATTATACATATTACAGGTATCAAAGTCTATTTATTCCAAAAATCGTGTAACCTTTTAAAAATTTAAATTAGTGAATAATTTGATGAATTTTCTCTTTTTGAAATCCAAACGTTATCCACTCAAAATTGGTGTAAAAACTTTTGACGTATCTATGACTGGCAATGAAAATCTTGTAATTTCTTTGTAGTAAACTTTACAATGGAAAATAACAGTTTAATACAAATGGGCTTAGAATCCATAATCATTTATAGGTTTAACAAAGAGATATATCTCAAAATCTCTCTAGGCATATATATTATTACTATTATAATGGCACTACGATCCTGCAAGAACCCGGGCCTCCTCTACTATAGCCAACCAATCTCCACGGTCTTGTGAGGCATATATATACAGCTCACATTCTGGAGTTATGTGGTTTACAAAAACCGATGGAGTACCATGGTTTTTATTGTTTCCCTTTGATATAATTAATAAGGTTTTTGTTATTTTAGTGATCTTAATGATTTGTTAGTTGTAAACTTTAAGCTATAGCTCCATCAAAAGTGCACTTCAAAAATTTTATAATTGTTCAACATTGCCAGAAAATAATTTCTATTCAAAGTAGAGATGTAAGTGAAAGTTATTGTTGTGTGTTGCATGCACCAGATTTATTTTTAAAAAAGTTATTGACAATTAAGTATTTAGATATGGGCAATTTAGCCTATATGATTTTATTTTTGCATTAAAATATCTTCTCTTTAAAATAACTTAAGGTCTGAAACATTGAATGTGAAATAAAAATAAAGTAGGACTATTTGGATCTAATTTTAATATTAAGTTTTTATTATTATAAATACATCAATCTGTTTACGCTTTAAATAAAACTATTATTAATTTTTTTTCTACTTTCAGGTTTTTCTGATTCTGCGAGTATTGGAAAACAACAAAATAACAGTTTCTTATATTCCGTGGTAAGATGCATCTTATAGAATAAATAAAATATCAGAAGCTTGTATGTTAGTAACTTTGTCACAACACTTATTTTTTTTAATATGTTTTTGTCTCAATTTTCTTGCTTGAACCTTATATTTGATAATATTAATATAAATTATCCTAATTATTTATGTTGTTTTATATAATTATTAATGACTTCTTATCTATAATATATTTTAGGTTAGGATATATTGGAAATACCACTAATATTTATTCTTATTAATTGGTCTCTGCTCATTTAGACTAAAATAATTAAAAATTATTTATTTGATTAAGGAGTAATTTTAAACTTTTTTTTTTTCAAACCTCCCCTGCCTGAAGGCAATACGGGTATTTGCAGCAGTGGGATGTTACTGTTACATAACAACCCACTGGTGCATTTTTTGGCTATTACATTATTTTTCTGAGCTGTGCACACAGCTTGCTCTTCTCTTCACTTGCATCTGGTTTTCTTTTCTTCTTATTCTGGTGGCCTCTCCGGTTCAGCTTCTCTTCTTCTTCCCAAAAAGAAGTGGGTTGGTAGTACAACTTCTTTCCATCCGTATATAAAATGTTTGAAGTGCACGTATTTGTCTTTGGCCATAAGTTGAGGAAGATCTCTCTCTGTTAGGACAAAGAGACCTGTTTCAACAGTTTCGCCCTCAGTGACTCATAGACCGTACAGGTAAGTACAACATGTTCAGCGGTCTCCGGTACCCCACAACTTGGGCATAGGGGATCGATATTTATACCATACTGAACGAGCTTTGCTCGGAAACCCCCATGCCCCGTGAGAATCTGTGAGATCCAATGGTCCGGGAGAACCCAAGTCGCTTCTAGTCGCGAACTGACGGTTACTGAAGTACTTCCTTAGGGTAGCTCCTTAGGGAGTCGTCAACCACCGTCGGTTCCAGTCCTCTACTGTATCCTCCCGGAGGATCTTCTTCCAGTTTCTTGGATCATCTCCTATTCTCACTCAGATGTAATCCGGTATAGCCGCTAAGCATTCTCTCCTAATCTTATACCGGTAGTAGTCTTCTCTCAGCAGGAGGTCGAGAGGTATTCCTCCTGCCAAGACCTGCACAGCCTCATGAGACACCGTCCTGAATGATTTGGAGACTCGAAGCAGAGCCATCCGCTGAATCGTGGCCAACCTACATTTCTGTCTGTGCGAGAGATTTTGGCTCCAGGCAGGGGACGCATACATCAGGATACTCAAAATAACACCTTTATAAATGGTCATAGTTGCTGGGTACCTGAGGCCCCAAAATGCGCCCCAAATACGACTGAGTCCGTTAAGGGTTAGGGATACCCTACTTCTCAAGTAGTCCAAGTGAGGTGTCACGTTGAACTTTCTTGCAATCCTAATCCCAAGATAGGTGACAACCTCACTTGGACGTATTCTTGATGCTTGTATAACCATTGTTATAGGGTGAGCCCTATCAGTCGTGCCTTTCAAGAGGATGGCCTGAGTCTTGGCGGCCGCCATCCTTGATTTCTTCTTCTTGCACCACTCTTCTACTAGGTTGGCGCACCTTTCAGCTTCTTCTTTCAGTCGGGCTCTTCTGTTCGAGGCTACCACAACGGCCAGATCATCTACATAAGCCGTAGCGGGGAGCCCCTCCTCTTCCAGTACTCCCAACAACTCATTGAAGACTAAATTCCATAGGGCAGGACCTAGAACAGAACTCTGGGGACAACCTCTTTCCATGGAGTCTTCAACTTCGAAGAAGTTACCACGTATTTTTAAAGTTGGGTCCTGAAGATAGCTCCGTAATAGCTCGTACAAGTTGCTGGGAGCTTCATACTTTTGCAACTGCTTGAGTACGCAAGGCCACCAAACACTGTTGAAAGCGGAGGTGATATCAAACAGGAGGAGCATAACATACTTCTCCGCCTTCTTTTCAACATCATTGCGCACTCTCAGCAGGGCATCTACAGTTCCCCTACCCTTAGTGGATCCATACTGCCGTGGATGGCTCGCTCTTGAGAAGACTGGTCGTAGGCTCACCAGGAGTAGGTTCTCTAACACTTTGCTCATAACAGGGAGGAGACATATAGGCCTATAAGACTTGGCTAATTGCTTGTCCTTGTCTCTTCCCTTGTAAAGGAGCCTTATGTTGTCAATTTTCCAATTTCGTGGAAAGTATCCCCTATCGACGCAATCATTGAACTGTAAACATTTTCTCGTAATAATTGCCGTGTACTGCATATGATTTTTTTGTTGGCTATGTTATTTTTTTTTATTTTTACTGAGTCCCTGCCTTGCCTTTCAGGCAATACGGATTGTAGCAGCAGTGGGGTATCACCCAGGGTATATGAGTATGCCACTGCTGGCAGTACAGGTCTATTTTATTAAAATTGTTTAACATTTATTATTTATAATTGTTATTGTGAAAACAGAGGTGTAGACTTGTGACGGCTGTGCGCAAGCCCACACCTTTCCTTTTCTCCATTTTTCCTCCTTCTTCCACCTGAAGCCGGTCTTCGAAGCAGCTGCTGCTCGTCTTAAGTTCCTCTTCTTCTTCCCAGAGCAGATGTTATTTCATTGCTACAAATATTTCTCCATAATTTGGTCAGGTGATTCCAGTATAAGAAAAGTCAAATTACACTTTTGACCTTCAAATACAATGTTAATCTTAATAAGAATTTTAAGGTTTAAATTGTTTAAAGAGAGTTTGACTTATTGAGTTGGCTACTCTTGCAACCAAACATCTTTTAACATTAATTAATATAGAAAATATTCATTGATTAGTTGTTTTTTTTAATTCATAAGTTTCTTTTAAGTTTATTTCAATCGATTGATTATAAGAGACGTATATTAATTAGGACAACTTGCATCTATTTTTGTTGTGTAACTTTCCTTGCCTCAGCTACTCACTTCTGGCTAGTGTCCGGTATCTGACACTATAATTTAAAAAAATAATTTTAGAAATAAGTCACTCTGCTTTCTCTGTTCACGTGGAGATGGAGGAGCTCATCCTCACTTGCTCCAAGCGTCCAGTAAAATTAAAGATTGATCTCAAATATTCAAAAAATAATGATAAAACTTGTAAGAAATTGTTTATTATCCTCTCCATAATAATTGGTAAAAAGTCCCAAAGGATCCCACGTCAGGTTTTGACGGGGAGAGAGGGAGATGGACAGAAAACTGATATTATTTTAGTTTTTTTGAGAATATCTCAATAACTATGAGCTTTTTCGCAAAGATTGTTCAGTACAATATTGTTTATTTGTAACAGTGGCGGGCTCTTCAACCTCTTACTGGTCATTTTAGCCCTTACACATTATTTATATTACATCAGATGAAATTTAACAATAAATTGAAAGTACAAAATATTTAAAATAAAAAGCATTAGGTTCCCAAATTCCCAACAACAGTTGAACATTCTCAAAAGTCTATATCCAGTGCAGGTTTTGTTTTAAGAAAATTAAATTCACGAGTGTAAATAACCTAGTCCCCTGACAAAACGGAAGGAATATTTACTATTGCCACCAAACTGGTAATTTATAATTAAATCTTGAAAGGAATCTTTACAAAACAACTTCACACCTCATGTTTCACGACAGACAGTGAAGAAACTAAACAAGCTGTGTTAAAAAGTCCTTCCATACCCACCATATTCACTAGACTTATCTCCTGTAGATTTCGATCTGTTCAGAAATTTGGACAACTACCTTAAAAGTGAAAGTTTGATTTTCAGGTCAAAAATGCATTTGCTGACTTCATTTCTTCACAAAACCTTGAATTTTTCAGTTCTGGGATTGAAAAATTGATAACACATTTGGGAAAATGAGGGTAAATACTTTGAGTAAAAATGTTTTGATTTTATAAATTTGTTGTACTAAATAACCTGTCCTGTGAAAACTGACATTTCATATGAAACGACCCAATAGCTACATGAATTTGGAAGCTCTGGGTGGACATTCTTTCCAAATTTACGACACATAGCTTTCACAGCAGGCATAGTAAAAATGAACCGTCATATTTGTATGCACCTTCCAGATAAGGAATACCAACACATCTTATAGAAGCTCTACACTTCACAGACAATTTTATTTTATCGGTTGTATAGATATTTAATTTCACAAATTAGAAAAGTAGCAACAACTAGAAATTTAAAAAAAGAATATTGTAATATAAACTTAAAATTTAACATTAGTTTTAACATAAGCAGTTACAAAACTAAAAGTATCAACATTACTTAAAGTAATAATAGTTTGTTTTTTAAGGATAAACGAAATATATTAATAAAAATAATGTTCTAATGATAATTTAGCTGGAATTCATAGAAATACTATAGCTCGTGTCACTTGTCGATAATAATAAATTTGAGAAGGGCAATGCCGTGAATGAACAGCTCTTAACAAGCACTCCTCTAGTAGTCCAATAAAGTTAGAGGAAAAAACAACAGCCTTACCCAACATTCAAAAGATGAAATTTGTCTGAAATCGTTTATTGAGGTGAGTCAATTCATTCAAAGTGTATTTACTCAGTCCCATATTTCATATAAATATATTCTTATTATTTCTTCTCACTCAGTGTCACAAAAGCATCAGGTTATCAAATTCCCAACGACAGTTAAACACCCTCAGAAAGTCTATATCCAGTACTGGGTTTTGTTTTAATAAAATTTAATTCACGAGTGTAAATAACCAAGTCCCCAGACTAAACGAAAAGGTCATTTACAATTGCCCACCAAAACAGGTTATTTACTAATGGACCCCATTAGTTATTTAGTTAGACATGTTATTTACAACTGTTTGCAATAAATCGTGCCGCTTGTAGTCTCAACTGCAATAAACAGCAAATTTATATTTGTACAGATTCAGAAGCTGCTCTTAAAGCTATTAAAAATTCATTCTCAACTACCTCATTAGTCACAGACACAGTTAGGCATATAAAAACATTGGAGAGTGTAGGATGTAAGATACAATTTTTGTGATTACCGGGTCACTCAGGTATTAGAGGTAATGAGCTAGCCGATATCATGTCAAAACAAGCAATCACGGAAGGATCTCCAGTAGGGGATGTTTTTCCAGAAGAAGTAGTTGCCTTGGTAAAGAGAAAGGTTCTGGAGAAATGGCAGGGTCTCAGGCATGTTTTGAAAGACAATAAATTGAGAGTGATCGAGCCCTCTGTAGTTCCAAATCGAGCAGAGTTGAATAGAAGAGAAGAAATAATCCTGACAAGGCTCCAAATCGGTCACTCACGGCTAGCTCATGAGTATCTAATGACAAAGGGGACACCCTCTCAGTTTCTCTGCTGCGGGGTCAATTTAACTGTCAGGCACATTATGATCGAATGTTATGCATATGAAGCACATCAAAATAAAGTTGAATTGGAGAATGATACAACTGCAATTTTGAAAAACAGCACAAAATTGGCAAAACAATTGTTTACATTCCTTCAAATAACACACCTATATAACAAAATTTTTTGGAAATTTTAATATTTTAAATATTTTGTACTTTCAATTTATTGTTAAATTTCATCTGATGTAATATAAATAAATATATTAATTTATTAAATAATAAATAAGGGCTAAAATGACCCGTAAGAGGTTGAAAAGCCCGCTGTTATAAATAAACAATATTGTACTGAACGATCTTTGCGAAAAAGCTCATAGTTATTGATATATTCTCAAAAAAACTAAAATAATATCAGTTTTCTGTCCATCTCCCTCTCTCCTCCGTCAAAACCTGACACAGAATTCTTTGTGACTTTTTACCTGTTATTATGGAGAGGGAAATAAACAATTTCTGACAAATTCCATCTCTATTTTTTGAATGTTGGGTAATGCTGGTTTTTTTGTGAATAGATAGGAATGTAAAGTTGCACTATGAATTGTACTCAATTGTGCAGTGGACAAATTGTTCATTGAAAAGTCTCATATCGATAAACAATCGATGAAGAAGGAAGAAACTTGAAAAAGGAACGAGCAGGTAGCAGTAGCTGGAGAAGGACGCCGGAGAGAAAAGAAGGTACTTTAGGCCAGGACAGGAAGAAAGGAGGTTATCAGAAGAGAGAGGCACTGCACTGAAGATTCCATTATAGATTAAAAATGGTTCTTGAATTTTTTGAAGAAGGCGAGAGAATTTAGTTTTATATTCAGAAGGTGAGGTTTTGTTTTTCGGTAGTCGTGATAAGTTTTTGGTGGTTTTTTTATCCATAGTGGATCGTAATCTTTTAGTTTTTCTAAAGGAAATTCTTTAAAGAAAGCAGTAGCTGCGATAATTCTTTCTGACAAAGGGAGGGCTGAATTTGTTTTCTTTTTAAAAACTTTTGAAAATTTTGGCTTGAAAATATATCTATAAGTCGGGTGTTCAGTTTGAGGGTATAGTCTAGAAATATAATTAATGGCCAGTTATTTTCGTCTAAATAAAGGAGGGGGAGGGAGAGGGGGGTGGACCAGGCTGGCCCAAAACGTGCTAGTCGCAATCCTAATACTAGTGTGATGTACTTCATCAAGTTTATTAAGGATCCGGAAACGTGCAGAACTGTAGATAAAACAACCATAGTCCAGTTTTGAGCATATTAATGAGCGGTACAGTTTTAGTAAGGTGATCCTATCCGAACCCCAGGAGGTACTACTAAGATATCTCAATTTAGTTAGTGTTTTGGTTGGTGGCCGTTTTTAAGTTAGAAATATGAGTTTTCCATGTTAGTCTTCAGTCAGATACCATATCCAAGAATCTGTGACTGTTTGTATAAGGGATCATGGAATTGCCCAAGTAAATGTCAGGAGAGGGAGAAGTATTGCGCTTTCTACTGAAATGGAGGCACTTTGTTTTTTCAATGGAAAATTCAAGACCAGTAGAAAGGGACCAATTTTTTATTCTATTTACGACTTCCTGTAATTTTTGCTGAATAGTGATAATGTTGTTAGAGAGGCATACGATGGACAGATCATCTACGAACAGTAGAGGTTTGACACCTCTAGGCTAGTTAAGTCCCAAGTCATTTATTGCTATGCAGAACAATGTTGGCCTGAGGGCACAGCCTTGTGGGACACCACTGATCTGATTATGCTCCTTAAATGCTTCGCAGCCTATTCTTACTCTAAAATGGCGATTTGAAAGAAATTGTTTGATGTAATTGAACATGTTCCCTATTATTCCAACTGATAGCAGCCTTTTAAAGATTAAATCATGCTGTGTGCTGTCAAAAGCTTTCTTCATATCAAAAAAACAGCAATCGCATGTTGTCCGTTGATGAAAGCATTTTGGGTTTCTACCTCCAATGCAACTAGATGGTCCATTGTGCATAGTCCCTTGCGAAACCCAGACTGAAATGGTTGTATTAAATTTTTTTCTCTATAATCCACATCAATCTTTTATTAACTATCCATTCCATTATTTTGCTTAACCAGCTTATGTGGAATATAGGACGATAGCTATCTGGGAGGCGCTTGTCTTTTCCGTTCTTAGGAATAGGAATAACCCAAGAGTTGCCCCAGGAAGTTGGAAGTGCCCAGTGGACCATACATGGTTGTAGTATTTTAAGAGCCAGTTTAGTGTGTCAAGAGGAAGATTTTTAATCATATCGTAATGGATATTGTCAGGACCAGGTGTTGTTCCCTTGATAGTATTTAGAACATACTTTAATTCCCACATTGAGAAAGAAAGATTATACATTAGTATATCATCATTTATCATATCTGATTCTGCTTCATCGGCGTAGGCATTATTTCTTTCTGAGTTATAGATTCTGTCAAAAAAATCTGCGAATTAGTCCGAAATTTGTCACTTATTGTCAGTTGATTGTTTGTTTATTGTTATAGTGTAGCTTGAGGATTTTTGTTGAGTTTATGGAAACTTCCAAACTTCAGCTGAAGTTGTAGAAGCATTAATGGAACTTACAAAAAACTTTCCAAGACTCGGTTTTATAATGGTTGAATAGCTTTTTGCATATAGCATGCAGTCTTTCATATTAAATTAGATTTTCTGATGTCATTGATTTCTGAAAATTCTTATATGCTCTACGACGTTCTTTGATGACTTTTTACAGGCATCATTAAATCACAGAACAAGCGGTCTCTTCGGATGACCCGATGTCATCGGAATCGATGACTTAGCTGCTTGCATGATTGTATTAGTAATGACTTCACAACCATTGTCTACATCTACTTCGGATGGAGAGGTTTGAAGTGGTGAGGCCAAGGAATATTGACCAATCTGCTTTGGTCTGTATCCATCTAGGATTACTGTGAGTGGAGTTTCTATTTGTGAATTTTATAAGTATAGGGAATTGGTCGGTTACTGTATAAATCGGGAAAAACAGTCTAGTCTATAATGTTATAAAGGGCGGAATTACAGAAAGAAAGGTCAATTGCTGAATTAGTGGCATAGCTAGAGGTGAAAAATGTTGGTTCTCCAGTGTTTAGTAGGATAAGATCAGAAATATCTAAAAATGTTCGAGTATCCTTCCTCGCATGTTAATGTCTTGGGATCCCCATAGGGGTTTGTGGCCATTGAGGTCCCAAATAAAAAGAACAGAACGAGGAAGTTGGTTGTAAATATCTAAGAGGTGTTGTGATTCTATTGAACTATCTTGTGGCAGGTATACATTGCAAATTGAAAAGCTTATACCGTGGTGGATTCTAACTGCAACGGATTGAAGATGTTAGTCAATTAGAATTGATTCAGAATATACAGATTTATGTACAGCTATTAGAACTCTGTGGTGACTATGGTTTGGGTTCTGGCTATCCTTTCTAAATATTTCGAAATTTTTAATGGAAAATTTGTCTTTTACAGTTAAGTATGTCTCTTGAAGAGCAAGGCAAAATGGGTCAGTATCACATATTAATATTTTTAAATTGTTAAAATGGATTTTTAAACCATTGAAATTCTTTCATTATTGAATTAATGACATGATTAAGAATTGTAATTAAAGGAATATAACGATGCTATACTGAGCCATTTTTGCTTGAGTTATCTTTCTTACATTTTCCTTTTCTGTAACAGACCCCAGTATAGCCGTCGTCTGAATTCAGTGGATCAACCTTGATGTCCTCGAAGCTGCCTTCAAGTTGGCCTTTATTCAAAGGTTCCTGTGATGAAGACTCGGAGGATGAGGATTGAGATATAGGTGTGGTGAGGGAGGAGGCCATGGGATTAGGTAGGAGGAGGGGATAGAGGAAGAGGAATGGAACGGGGAGGGTAAGACTCCGCAAGGACCTGGTGACCATGGTCCGTTGTACCTTAGGTACAGAGGATTTTGATGTGCTGGGTTGTGGGGAGAAATGATTAGAAGCTATCTTTGCTTGGTGACTCTGAAAAGCTTCGAATTTAAAGAATTTATCTGTTTGAGTACCTTTTTTCTGTGTTTTTATATTATTTTTAGGCTTAATGACTTCAGAGAATAACTTATTGAACTGTTGAGGCTTTTCTTGTTTATAAATATTTTTAGCTTCATGGTAAGAGACTTTCTTAGTGAATTGGATGGTTTTAATTTTTTTATTTATCTGGTAAATAGGGCATTTTTTATCTAAAATGTTATGATTTTGACCACAGTTAATACAAAGGGATTCTTTGGTACATTTTGGATCAGTATGTTTTTCTTCAACACATTGAGAACAAATTATTTTGGGTTTTGTACATTTTAGAGTATGGTGTGAAAAAGTAAGGCATCTATAGCACCTAATCGGATTAGGGGTGTATATTTGGACCTTAATATTCTGATAACCAATTTTAAGATTTTCAGGTGGTAATGGAGACGGAAAAGTTACAATATTTGAATTAGTAAATTTTTGTTACCGTTTATTTTCATTTTTATTCTATGGATATCAATGATTTTTCCATTTAGCTCTTCAATAATTTAATTTTTTTCTAAATATTATAAATCGAAGCATCTAATAACTCTTTTACTATAATTTAAAGTAGCGTGTGCTTTTACGGTTATGTAAAATTGGTCAGCAAATCGCTTATAATCTAAAAGCTTCTGTGATTGTTTACTCTATCGCTAGTTTTGATCAGTAGATTTCCATCTCTTAATTTTTTAACTTCTCCTGCTAAATAAACTATGAATTTATTTATCAAAAAAGGAGACAACCTTTGAAAACCATCATCTCCTTCACTACTTACTATTAAGTAGGTAAGAATATTTTTAATAGCATCATTTACCTGAAGAGGGTCAGCTGTAGTTTTAATACTACCTCTTTTTCAACGCTTATATGAGCTATGTGATAGCCCATCCATTTTAATTGTAGGTTTAAATTAAAGAACTATAATTTCTAAGTTTAAGGTAAAATAAATAAAAATTAAAAGGAAAACGATTATCTAAATTAAAAGAAAAAATATATAATTAAATGAAATAAAAGAATATGGTCTGTACAGTAGAGAGTATATCTGTACAGTAGAAAGACAGCTAGTTAATCCTTTGGAGCACCATAAACACACCCAAACTCTGCGAAGTCTACAATCTAACTAAATTTTTGACTTGTTTTTGATGCATTATTTCAATACCACTGCAGTACAATGTGGATGTGATGGTTTCACTTGTGGGTAAAAAGGAGAAATGAATTATTTCTGCCATTGGCCACCACGCCAATTATTTATTGCTCATTTTTCTTAAAAAAAGAGCAAGCTAAGGTAGAATTTGAAAAATCGTAGATTGTATACAATTACACTTGCTGGGATCTGTTCATGCTTTCCCCTTTAGTCCTTCAGTCTGAAAATTCATAACCCTGTCGAAATTTGCCCCTCTGAAAAATTCAAAAATCCGTCAAAATATGCCCATGGTAATGTTTCTTACAGCTTGCGCTGACGACTGTTCAAGTTTAAACTCATAAAAAAAAAAAATCACGATAGAATTTAATGGCATACAAACAATGTACAATCAATTAGAGTGATAGTAAATATTATAAATGTAGTAAACAACATAAGTCCACTAATCCCACTTTGAATTCCTGAAATAATAAAAACAAACATTTCATATGGAATGATCTAATATTTCATTCATTATTTAGTTCCATGATGTTATTCCAAATTAATATTATTAATTTTTTTTTTCAGAATCCCTGTCTTCCTGACCCAACTCTTTTCTTGAGGGTTTACATGTTCTCAATGTGGCTTACCTATGTCATTTTCATTGTTTCATCAACTTTTTCGAACTTTGTCCACAAAGAGAGAATATCTACTATCAAACATCTTATGCTTATGACTGGGGTTTCACCCCTTACTTATTGGTGTTCTGTCCTCTTATGGGATGCTATATTATATTTGATTTTTGTATTAATTTCTTGGATTACATTCCTTATATTAGATGCTGGGAGTCTGTTTGACACAGGAAGTGGCATTTGTGAGTATTATAATATGTAATATACTATTATGTAATAAGCTCTTAGAGTTCTATGTTGTAAAGTAAAAGATTTTTATTTGTTATTATTTTATGCTTCAAAAAATTAATTACGTTATTGGAAGAGCTCTATAAAATTTTTGAATTGCATTCTTAACAGAGCTAAAGCTAAAAAATTACAGCTAACAAATCATAAATAACAAAAATTCTATTTATTACATCACTGGTTGATTATGGATTGTACAACTATTAATTATTAAACTGTTATTTTCCATTGCAAAGTTTACTAAAATGGAACTATGACATTTGCTTTGTCTATCATAAACAGGTCAAAAGTTGTCGCACTAATTGTAAGTGGATACTGTTGGGATATCAGAAAGAAAAAATTCATCGAATTATTCACTAATTTAATTTTCTAAAAGGTTACTTGATGATTTTTTTGGAATAAACGGCCAATAGATACAAAATTATTTAAATATGGAAAGAAAGAAAGAAAGTAAATTTTATTCTGGGACATTTAGGACCCTCAGAATAACTACAATGAACAAAGAAATGCAATTGTCTGGCGATTGTGAATAATTAAATGGCAATTAAAAATAAATTAATTTACAAAGTTGTCTAACCTTAATATTAAAATAAAGATACTGTAGTAAACATATGATTTTAAAGATAATTACATACGGGCGAGTTCATGCATTTGTACAAATAAGCAATATGACACATACATGGATATCTGCAAGATATCGGTGTAGTGTAGCTGACATCTCTGAAGTACAAAATAACTTTATTTTACATATATTCGGAAGATTGATTACTGAGGAGATGGAAAAATAAATTATGTTTAAATGAGGTCAAGGATGAGGATTTCCGTAAAGAGATTGGTAGGAAAACTGAAAATCCGAAGATTCATTAAGGAGATAAATGAGGAAAATCAAATGAAAATTCAGAAAATTTTTATCAATACTGTTTCCATTGGCCTACCTTTAAACAGTTGTATTGTATTGGAGCAGTGAAAATCCGAGCACTCATTTTGGAGATAAATGAGGAAAAGTGAATGAAAATGCGGAAAGTTTTTACCAATTCTGTTTTTATCGGCTTACCACTTAGGAAAATGTTTGGAACAGTTAAATCTGTGCACTCATTCAGAGATAAATGAGGAAAAGCGAATGGAAAATTTTTACATCATAAAAAAGTTATAAATAAAATGTCATTTATCATACTATAGAAATAGCCAAAGGAATCAGTTTTTATTATTAATAATATGGCCATAATTTTTAATAAAGCAATTCATGCGTCACGCTCGAATTTTCTCATTCTCAACAGTTCCCAGTTATCTCGCTTCGAGTTCTACTCTCTCTCACTTCGATTCCATCTCGCCTCGTTGGGGAGCTATATAGGAATTGACTGGGAAGTAATGTGGTTGGAGAATTTCACTGAGTTCTAGTCTATCTCTCCTCGATTTTCTTTTGCTCCATTGGGGAGGCACTTGTCCCATAGCTTGAGTCCGTCTCTCTTCGTGTTCAAATCCGTCCTGCTTCGAGTTCGATTCTCTCTCTCGCTAAGATTCCATCTCGCCTTGTTAGGGAGCTATGTAGAAATTAACTTGGAAGTAGTGTTGTTGTGTTTCGAATTATTTTCGATTGTTATAAAAATTTGTATTTAAGGGTTTTTTGTGGCGCGAAAAAGGAATATCAATTTTGTTTCGTCATAAAAAAATATGTACCCCCTCATAACTACGTCGGTTGGTCCAAATTGTGCATACTGTAGCTATCTGCCAAATATAATATTTGTTAAAAACCAGTTTTGTATCCAGAGTGAGAAACATAGATATTCGTTTTTGGCAGCTCAAAAAAATTCACAGCAATTGGAAAACTAAAATTTCTGCACAGAATTTTTGCCTTGGCTGGCTGGACCATTCAAAAATAGTTTGAAAAGAGGAAAAGCAAATGAAAATTCGGAAAACTGTCTACACCCTTCCCATTTTCGCCTATCTCTGCATTGCCGGAAAATTCTTGGAGAAGTGAAGACTGTCCCTTCATTCTCAAGTTTAAAAAGAAAAAGAAAAGAAAATTCTTGAATTTTTTCCACTTTTTACCCATTTTCATCAAACCCAAAATAGCTGGAAAATTGTTGGAATTGATGAAAATGGTTGGAACACTAGAAACCGATCCTTCATTCCCGAGATAAAAGAGGAAAAGCTAATGAAAATTCGGACAATTCTCTGCACTATTTCCTTATTTTTTACCTACTTTTACATTGGTGGAAAATGGTTGGAGCACTAGAAACCGATCCTTGATTCCCGAGATAAAAGAGGAAAAGCTAATGAAAATTTGGACAAGTTTTCCACTACTTTCGCCAAACTCTAAACATTTGGAAAATTGTTGGGACAATGAAAATCCGATCGTCCATTCATATAATAAAAAGAGGAAAACTGAAAGAAAATTTGTTCCACTACTGTTTTGATTGACCTATCTCTATACAGTTCAGAAACGGTTGCAATAATAAAAATCCTAGTAGCTATTCACAAGATATAAGAGGAAAAGCTAATGAAAATTTGGATAATTTTCTACACTATTTCCTTATTTTCTCCTACCTATACATTGCCAAAAAATTGTTGGTCTGAAAAACCGATCCATCATTCTCAAGGAAAAAGAGGAAAAGCGAATGAAAATTGGGGAGAAAAATTGCACTTTATCTCTATTTTCACTTAAACGGTTGGAAAATTGTTGGAACAATGAATAACCGAGTATCCAATCACGAGATAAAAAAAAAAAATATTGTAATATCTCTCTTTTATTTTACAAATAATAATATAACCTTGGAAGATCACTTTATACCATTGGGATACTTCCAAAATAAATATGAGGTTGTTAAATAAAAAACAAAATTGTAAGAATATTAATATAATAAACTGAAATTTAAAATTATTCTATCTCAGGTATGGGCTACTGACAATCAGATCAACTCAAACAAACTATTATTATTTACACTTTTTCTACTAAAATTAAACACTGATTTTAAAATAAAGTCAAGTGGGTATTCTTAATTGAATTATTAATTAAGGGGAAAAAACTGGCGGTTCATTGTGATTTCAGCCCAATAATTAATAACCATGGGCCACAATATTACACAATTCTTCTTCGGTGCATACTATTATTTTCAAGTTAATCCACTATCAGCCATATTTACACCAATTTAAAAAAATTTGTTGTCACTTAATGACTACTCATCAAAATGACGACGTTTCGGCTCGTCGAGCCATTTTCAAGTCTAAAAAATTTTTTTCATTTACAATCATATATTAAATTTTAACATATTTCAAATTATAAAGATACTTATTATGTACCTAAAATACCCATCATGTACCTGTCATATTCACTTATGCGAATTGCAAGCGTCTACAATATAATAAAATTCATTATTATTGTCATGTTCACCTTTAATTATTTAACAACATT
Organism: Nezara viridula; assembly: GCA_928085145.1. NCBI lineage: Eukaryota > Metazoa > Arthropoda > Insecta > Hemiptera > Pentatomidae > Nezara > Nezara viridula. The sequence goes on from OV725077.1 coordinate 21,218,629, forward strand.
ATTATTACTCATCTTTACTATTACATGATTCAAAATAAGTTAAATTTACCATGTTTCTGAGTCACCCACATGTCATCCATCTCATTTCTATTCAGTGACTGGTTATTCTTATAGGAGTAGGGGAAGACTATTTATTATGAACATATATAATGCTGTTACTCAATATTACATGTGGATCTATTTTAAGTAATATTAGTTGATTTATTTCAAATTTTGATTTTTTCAATAGAACTAGCATAAAAAGTATTCATATTATCCACGTCTGTATGATTATTTACTGAGTTTTTTAAGTTTTTAGTTATGTATATTGATTCTTTAATTCTACGTTTATTCGTATTTCTTTCATTATGTAGGATTTTGGCATTTTTGAAATCAAACTCATGTTTAGTTTGCATATTATGTTGTGAGAGTCCAGTAGCTAATTTAATTTTTGTGTTTTTTGAATTACAATTTTGTTTATGCTGTTTAAGCCTTTTTTCAAACCATTGGGATGTTTGTCCAAAATATGCTTTGTTGTCGCAATTCTTACAATTTATTTTATAAATAATATTCGTTAATTTATCGATAGGTACTTTATCTTTAGTTTTCGAATAAATTGTATCTAATTTATTAATTGGTTTGCTTGCAAATTTAATTTCATTTACATCGTATTGTTTAAATGTACTTTCAATTTTATCAGTTAAGTTTCTAATATATGTGACGCTAAAATATTTTTTAGGTTGTTGTTTGTTCCCATTACATTTTTCAATTTGTGTCTTAATGTCATGTATATCGTTCATGGAAGGTTTTTGTTTTACTGCATTTTCAGTTTTAAAATAATTTGTTATTAAATTCGGTTCTTTATTAATTTTAATATTTTGCTTCACTTTCTCACTCCTATCATTGCTAATGTCAATAATCTGTTTGTTACTATTGTCATTTATAATTAACTTTTTATTTTCATACCATAATTTATTAATTAATCGAATGGGGTACCAATTTTCTAATAGAATTTGATATATTTGTGCTTTGATTTCTTTTATATGGTTTTGATCTGTTATTAATTTTGCCTTATTTATTAAATTTTTAGCTGTGTTAATTATTATATGTTTCTTGTGGTTACTGTGCCAGTTTAGGATTCTATCACTAGTTATTGTTTTTTTGCACCATGCCGTGCTAAGATCGCCGCTTTCATTTCTGTGAATATACATATCAAGATATCTTATTTTGTTGTTATTCTCCAATTCCATTGTGAATTTTAGTTTATCTGATATATAATTTAGTTTATCCAGAAAATTAATAGATTCATTTTTATTTATTATTGCAATTATATCGTCAACGTATTTTATAATAAGCTTCGGTTTTTTTCCCCATTTAATTATAGCATTATCTAATAGATTGTTCAGATATATGCCCGAAAGATTGATTGACATACATCCGCCCATCGGTAGACCATTTTTCATTTTGTAATAATTATTATTATAGGAGAAATAGCCATTTTCGCAAATTAATTTGATTCCTTCCATAAAAACGTTTTTATCTTTTATTTCTGTGTACGGTTCTATTTCATCCCACCGTTTTTCCAGTATTCTATATATTTCATTTAGTGGAACATTCGTAAAAAGGGATTCCGCGTCATAGCTTACTAGATTTTCGTTTTCCTCTATCCTATTTATACTATTAATTTTTTCTTTTACTTGCATTGCATTCTTCACATCGTATATATTATTATTGTTTAAGTTGTTTAAGGCTGAGTTTAGGAATTTAGCCAATTTTTCAGTAATGCCATTTATATTATTTACAATTGGTCTAAGAGGTCTGTCATTTTTATGTAATTTGCTCAGACCATGTATTCGCGGTATAGTATAATGTCTAGTTATGAGTTTTTCTTTTTCCTTTTCATTTATAAATTTCATTTTCATTAATTTATTTATATATGTCAAGGTTTTATCCTGGATTTCATTTGAAGGATCTTTCCTAAGGCATCTATATATTAGGCGTTCATCCAGTAGGTTGTGCATTTTTTTATCATACTCAGTCTTAGTAATAATCACGGTTTTCTTAGTTTTATCTGATTTTATAATTAATAATTCTGGATGGTTTTTAAAAAAAATTTTTGTTTCTATTATGTCTTTGTTTATTTTTTTGTGTAGGGGTTGGTTTGAGATATTTTGTTTATTATTGTTTTTGTCAATAAAATCATTTATGTGGTTATTTACTCTATTTCTAATTATATTTTTGTGATTATCAGGTGTGTTGATAGTTCTAATTATATTTTCGACGTCCGCTATTATATTAACTATTTCCCTGTTGTATTTATAAGGTATAATGTTGAATTTATCCCCTAATGATAATAGATTTAATATGTTTGTTGTAATATCTGTTTTAGTCGTATTAACCACCCAACCTTTTGTGTGCAATTCTTCATAGGATTTTATGATGTTATTACGGTTTATACAATGTTTATTTGTGAGTCTATTGTCCAAATTCTTAGTCATAAAGGATACCGTATTATTATATTTAATATCAGCGTATGGTTTTTTAATAAAGGCTTTATATGGTCTTTTACATTTCTCTTCTAATCTCAATCTATGGAATTTAACTTAACTATTTTTGTAATTCGCAACTAGTTTATTAACCTCATTATATATGTTCATATGTATGCCCTTAATTCATTTAAAAATATTTCATGATTTTTGTTATAGGTGTTTAATGCCCAATAACATTGTTTTATTTCAAGTAGTAAACAATCTCTTGCTAATTTATTAAATAAGTTATTTGTTTTTTCTTTATAATTTATCAGAAATGAGGTATTAAAAAGATTTTCCAAAGGTAAAATTTTTTTCAGCAAGTGTTGCGGTATCGTGTCCGAGTATTTACATTTTTTTAAATAAAATAATTTATTATTTATCCTTAAAATTTTTGAAAAATTATTAAGAAATTTATAAGTACATGATAGGTTTACATTACCATTTATTGTATTCACAATTGTAAATTTCCAATTCTTCCATACTTCATCCTTCGGCATGTTTTCTGGGTCGTTATTAGGCCTCCCAGTTAATAATATTCACAATATTACACAATTCTTCTTCGGTGCATACTATTATTTTCAAGTTAATCCACTATCAGCCATATTTACACCAATTTAAAAAAATTTGTTGTCACTTAATGACTACTCATCAAAATGACGACGTTTCGGCTCGTCGAGCCATTTTCAAGTCTAAAAAATTTTTTTCATTTACAATCATATATTAAATTTTAACATATTTCAAATTATAAAGATACTTATTATGTACCTAAAATACCCATCATGTACCTGTCATATTCACTTATGCGAATTGCAAGCGTCTACAATATAATAAAATTCATTATTATTGCCATGTTCATCTTTAATTATTTAACAACATTATTATTACTCATCTTTACTATTACATGATTCAAAATAAGTTAAATTTACCATGTTTCTGAGATAATAGATAAAATAGATCCACATGTAATATTGAGTAACAGCATTATATATGTTCATAATAAATAGTCTTCCCCTACTCCTATAAGAATAACCAGTCACTGAATAGAAATGAGATGGATGACATGTGGGTGACTCAGAAACATGGTAAATTTAACTTATTTTGAATCATGTAATAGTAAAGATGAGTAATAATAATGTTGTTAAATAATTAAAGATGAACATGGCAATAATAATGAATTTTATTATATTGTAGACGCTTGCAATTCGCATAAGTGAATATGACAGGTACATGATGGGTATTTTAGGTACATAATAAGTATCTTTATAATTTGAAATATGTTAAAATTTAATATATGATTGTAAATGAAAAAAATTTTTTAGACTTGAAAATGGCTCGACGAGCCGAAACGTCGTCATTTTGATGAGTAGTCATTAAGTGACAACAAATTTTTTTAAATTGGTGTAAATATGGCTGATAGTGGATTAACTTGATAACCATGGGCCTTTTAACAGTACTTCCTCATATAGTACTGAACCCAAGACCCTTCAAAGTTTGTAGTGGTGCATATTTCTTTTTTTATATATATTCTATTATTATTATTTAAATATTTATATCCCTTTTTAGAATGTATAGATTTTGACAGCAGTGGATTATTGCATAGGTATTACTACTCTTATACTACCTATGTACAGATTCCTTGTAGTCAGAGGAAATTGTTTCCCGTCAAAACAACTCTATCCAACAACAGCTTGATCTCGCATGCCATGTAGATTTTAATGTTTTTGGTCCATCTATTGCATGCTGCAGATAGAAATGACATGAATGAACTGGGCAAGGAGACAAAAGAGGAGTTGGCCATGACCCAGAATGAAAAGATCCTGATGGGATTGAGATACTAATGACTTTGAAATTAAGACAGATGTTCAATCCTTTAGTTCCTGCCCATTTCCAATAAGAGGGGATGGAGAAGGAGGAAATTACTCTTCATTGCATGACCAGATATGGTGAATTGAGCCCAGTCTCTATGCTCTTCATAGAGATACTTTTATATTGTGGAAAGGTTCCCTGATAAAGTGATAGAAGGAGATGATGTTGATGTTCTTCCCAGCCAGGAATTGGCTAGCTAACTTTTTTCTATATACAATGTTTCTTCCTTTGTTGCACTAAATTAATTTGTCTTCAAATGCTTTCCAATGTTCTGCCAAACACAACTTCCAAATTGGCGACACTATCTTCTACTCAACTCAAGCTCCCTGGGGGTTACTCTGTCTTGTAATTCCAAACAACTAGTCTCTCTATCAAACAACTTTCAAGATGGTAATACTATTACTGGGTTTTTCCCACTGGAGCCAGGATCTCTTCCCCTATCCTCTCTTCATTGCAGTCACGAAACAACTGCTCGCCAAAACAAATCCTTTGTCCCTCTCCTCTTTGGGATTTTCTTTTTTGGCGAAACTACAGAGCAGCCATTCACTTTTCCCTGAACTAGTGAAACTAGATTAGCCTGTTTTTTAACTATTACATTAATTTATTTAATCCTTTTTAACAACTTTCAATTAAGGTGTATATTACAATATATTGTTGGAAAGTGGAGAATTGAAAAAAAAATAACAATATCTAATATGGAAATTGTAGAAGGTAACGGAGAGTGGCGAAAAAAATACAAATAGATATTTTTAAAACCTAGCATTATTCAATGTAAATCACGTGTTTTCAAGGAAATTAAATGAAATTTTCTTACTAAATGTAAACTTTTAGTATTTTTTTTAGTTTGAAAAAGTATTTAAAATCCACGGATTCAAGGCAATGACACTGTTTAAGAGACTATTTGTACTTGTATGAAAGAAGAAGTGAAATATAAAAATATTTCATGGATATGTTTATAACCTTAAATTCATTTACTGTGGTTTGTTAACTCTAGATATTATATTATATTTAAATAATTTGATATCTATTGGCCGTTTATGCCAGAAAATCATCAAGAAATCTTTTAGAAAATTCAATTAATGAATAATTTGATGAATTTTCCCTTTGTAAAATCCCAACATTATCCACTTACAATTAATGTGACAACTTTTGCCCTGTCTATGACAGCAATGTAAATTTCTTAATTACATTTTAGCAAACTTTGCAATGGAAAATAACTGTTTAATAACTAATAGTCGTACGATCCATAATCAAGGGAACGTACAACCCATAATCAACTGGTGATATAATAAATAGGACTTTTGTTATTTTAATGGTATTAAAGAATATATTAATGCTAATAAAAATAAAGAAAAAACTTCATCTTTAATAAAAACTTATATCAGTATTGAAGAAAATTTTCTTTTATGTGTAAAATTGTTTTTACATCCCTGTCTCCATGTGTTCTCCAGTTCCCATGACTTGAACTTCATTTATAATGTCACTTCTTGTTTGTGATAAAAACAAGAGTTTGTTTATAGTTCAAGACTTAATCTGTTATTTTGGCGTTGATTTAGAAGGTAAATGTGTTGTCTTCCTTTGAAAATCGCATGCCATGCGGTGGAGTAAGCAATGGTGAAGCTAACATAAAGTTTTTCTATCATTCATATTAAAAAAATCTCTGATTGATCTCAATTTGAAACCTCTAAATCCGTTTACTAGAACTAGTCATGGGAACTAGGGCTCATAGGTCAAGGAACTACATTTCCCAAAATTTATAATCGCTGCTAAAAATTTATAGAACCATAATTTCTACATTTTTCAATCTATCCCATCATCAGAAACCCAAAAAATAAAAATGAATTTGCTCAATAAAACTACTTAATTCAACTACTGCAGATTTAAGGGTTAAAATTTAATTTTTAATATGTTATTCTGATATTGATAATTTTTTGTTAACCTAATTTAAATTAGATTAACTAACTGTATTTGATATCTGTCTAAGAATTGATAACTATTAAATTCTAAGAATGTTAATTATTTTTTTAATTTCAGATGTTTTATTCTTGGTATTATTTTTATCTGGTATGAGTATGATTTCATCAGTATACTTTGTATCTCTCTTATTCAAGACAATGCGAACAGTTGTAGTATTCTACTATGCTGCAGTCTTCGTGTTTGGTAATACTATATGATTATTTTAAGTTTAAAGAACATTAATTCCAAGAATTCTTTACCAACACTCATGTAACATTTATCTTTTTAGGTTTTATTGGTTATTTTGTTATAAATATACCAAATACCGATCCATACAGTCAAATTATGAAATTACAACCTGTTACTGCTTCAATACTAGCATTGACGGACTTTTCAACATTGGCTGAAAAAAAAAGAACCTGTAAAGACTGTCCATCAGAAGAATGTGCAGGTGTGCTATAAAAATTTCAGTTTTTACATATTCATTGAGTTTTACATAATTTACTGAATATTTTTTGTGTTCTCTAGATATCCTAAAATCAGCGTATTTAAAAGATGAACATCTTAGGAATGACTTGTTATTTCTTGCTGGGGATTTACTTCTTTTCTTTTCTCTAGTGGTTTTAACAGATTATGGTTTGTTCCCTTTCTTGTGGAATAAGATTTATTCTATATTTATTGGAAATATTGAAAATACTGACCTAAAGAAGGTAGACAGTGATGTTGCCAGAGAGAAGAGCAGGGTAGATGGTTTACAAATCTCAGGTACAGTAACAGTTAGGACTTAATAATTGCTATCAAATTAACGTTATATTATTTAAAAATTTTCACTTACATTAAGTGAATAAAATATTATATTATGTATCTAAGATTTAAAGTATGTATCTAAGATCTGTTTTTACCCGATTACAGAACAGTCACAAAAAGTAGATAGAGACCCAGCAACATTTTCATTTACTTGAAAGAAGTAAAGATATCAATTCTTTAGAATCCAAGTACTTACTGTCCTTTTTTTTTTTTTTTTTATCTTATTTATCCGCACCTGTCAATTATAACTATTGACAATCAGCAGATGTGCTGGTACAGTCATGAGAAAATAAAAAAAATAAATAAATAAAATAAAATAAAAAGGCTTGATAGGCATGAGGAAAAGCAATACCCAGCGGCATACCTTGGCTTTTACTTACTTACATACAATTACATAAGTAGGTCCCTCATCCAGACCCTTTTCAGTCGTCTTCTGGAGTTCTCCGGCATAATAGTCGTGGCCATTTCTTTAATTAGCTGGTTGGAGTGTCCATGTAATTTGTTATGAAATCGTTTGTAGTAAGTTCGTATGTGTTCATTGATCGTTGGCACGTGTAAGTCAGTGTGTAAAGTGTTATTATTCACGTACCAGGGTGCTTGGGTAATTAGTCGTAGTATTTTAGACTGAAAAGTTTGAAGTCGTTTTATGTGTGTTGGTTTTGCAATTCCATATATTTGTAGTCCATAAGTCCAGAGAGGTTTTAATAGGTATGTATAAATATTTAATTTCTGTCTTGCTTTTAATTTCGAATGCCGTCTTAATAATGAATGCAATAGTTTTAATCTGTGATTTAATGATGCACGTTTTTTCTTTACATGTGGACCCCATGTCATTCTTCTGTCAAACGTCAGGCCTAGGTATTATACTCTATCTGTTTGTGGAATCGGCATGTTATCTAAGTATACAGAAGGGCATGTTTCTAGTCTTAGAGTAAATGTGATGTGTTGTGACTTTTGATAATTTATTTGAGTTTTCCATAGTTTACACCAATCGTTTATTTTTTGTAAGTGATGTAGGTTAAGTGATGCCTGTGTAGGATTATCGTGTCTAGTAATGATAGCAGTGTCGTCTGCGTAGTTTGCTGTAAGTGTGTGGATACTTTGAGGAATGTCGTGTGTGTATGTGATGTACAGTAGTGGGGCTAAGATTGACCCCTGAGGTACGCCAGCTAAAATAGGTCGAATTGAGGATAGACCTGAACCGTGTCGAACGGAGAAAAATCTGTCTGAGAGAAAGGAGTGAAGAATTAAGTAGTAGGTTGGTGGGAGTATGGTCTTAAGTTTGAAGAGAAGCCCCTGATGCCATACTTTGTCGAAAGCTTGGGCGACATCCAGAAATACTCCGGTTGCATATAGTTTTCGCTCTAGTGCTGTCGATATGTAGTCAGTTACCCTGTGTAATTGTTGTGTTGTTGAATGTAATTTTCGAAACCCGAATTGATGGTCAGGAATAATCTGTTTGTCTGTTAGTATATGTAATAGTCGTGAGTATAATAGTTTTTCAAATAATTTAGAACACACTGGAAGCAAACTAATCGGTCTATATGAAGAAGGATTGTTAGTTTCTTTGTCTGGCTTTTTAATCATGGTTATATGAGAGTATTTCCACTGTATTGGAAATTTTGTGGTCCTAAGAATGCAATTGAAGATTGTGGTGAGAAACACTAGAGCTTTCCTTGGCATTTGCTGGACCGCCTCAGCATTTATCAAGTCATGACCAGGGGTTTTTCTTTTCGGTAATTGTCTAATTTCTTGTGCAACTTGTGATGGTGTGAAAGGAGGTGGTGGTAGTGTGAGCTGTAGTGGTATGTCTAAGTTATTTTGTACAAAAATATCATGTTCTGTATTAACGAAGTCCGTATGTGATTTAAAAACAGAGGAAAGATGAGTAGCAAAGAGTTCAGATCTCAGATCTGAGACTTCAGATCTTTCTTCGTCCGAAACAGCCCAAGAACCATCCTCTCTTCGTAGGGGTGCTGACACCTCACGATGCTTTAAAAGATTCCTTGTGTGTCTCCATAAACTTCCATCGTCCGTCGGAAGGTTGTTAATAAAATTGTCGTAGTTTGTGCTTTTGAATTTTTGAATATGTCTTTTAAGTTCGTTGTTCAATCTGTTAAAAGTTTGTCTGTCTGAAGGAAGTCTATTAGTCTGCCACACTTTACGAGCTCTTCTCTTTGCCCTGATTAAGTCCCTTATGTACATTGGATAATGGGGCAAGTTCACTGCTCTTTGTGACCTAGATGTTTATGAGGACCATGCTGCATCTTGTATACTTTTTGTAAAAGTTTCAACGGCTTCTTCTAGTTCCCCTTGATTTTTAATTGAACCTGGAACAGAAATATTGTTGTTCAAATGGTCTCTATATGCGTCCCAGTCCATGCAACCCCTGTTATGAGCTTAGGTCTCTTTTGTGCTTCAGAAGGCGCGTCGAAGAGAACCAGTGCACCGAGGAGTGATCAGAGCAAAGATCAGAGCTTGTATTGACGGCAAAAGGTACGGTTCTAAGTCCTTTTGTAATAAAGAAATCAAGTAAGTCGGGAGTTTTGTGTCTGGAGGTGGGCCAATAAGTGGGTGAATTTGGAGTTATTGTGTCTAATGAAAGTTCATGGAGGACAGACCAGAGATTTCTGCCTCTAGGAGTAGACAACCTTGAACCCCAGCCTTGATGCTTAGCATTATAGTCTCCACCTGCGATGAAGCATCTTCCGAGGCGTTTGAAGAACTCAGAAAACATCGTGGATGTAAGCTTGTACCTAGGGGGGCAGTAAACTGAGGCAAATGTAATAGTGTAATGTTTAGTGTATAATGTTATTCCTGTTGATTGTATGTCGGGTGTAATGGGTAAGTCTATGGGATTGTGTTTTAGTGAATTTTTTATGAGTATTGCTGTTCCTCCATGTGCAGTTTTGTCTGGGTGATCAGTTGTATAGATAGAGTAATCCTGGATGTAAATTTTTGATCGAGGTGTCAGGTGTGTTTCAGTAATGAGTGCAACGTCAATCCGTTTTTCGTGCAAGTATAAGTCAAGTTCAGTACTGTGTTGTGTCAGTCCGTTGGCATTCCACAAAAGAATTGACAGAGAATCCGCAGTTAAATTATTGTGGGACATAATTAGGGCACCAGACCTGTGTAAACTGTGATAGCTGTTGAAGAAGAATGAAAAGGGGCTGGATTAAGTTATTTAACCCATTAATTATATTAAATAACTGGGAAGAGCTATTATCTACCGGAGGTACCGTCTGGGTAATGCCTCCCCTCATACCTGTACATGTTTTTTGGTTCTGGGGTGCTGAGTTCGATGATGGTTGATTATGTTGCTGCTGAGGTCCAGCGATGTTTTGTGGTTCCGCTTGGTTGATCCGCTGCCGTATTGGAGGGAATTCATGGATGCCTGGAGGTCCCTGTGGTGGCTCTGCTACTGTGGGATGCTGAAGACGGTTTCTTGAATTGCGCTGAATCCTGAGATCTTGAGCCTGGTGCTGACCACTGCAATTGGCGCACTTAGCAGGGGTCTCTCTAGTTTTTAAACATGAGCTGCTTTCGTGATATTCGCCGCACTTCACACAGCGTGGTCGATGATTGCAATATGTTTTAGTGTGCCCGTATTGCTGACACCGAACTCACTGAGGAATACTTCGCTTCTGACGTGGTTCCTCGATTTTAATGTGAGAATAATATAAAAACTCAATTTTAAAAATATCTTCTCTGAATGTCTCTTTTGTAACGTCTACGAAAAACATAGGAAGAGGTTTTTTAAATTGAGATATTACATTGACTACATTGGTTACTTCATAGCCCATATTTTTAAATTCTTCTCTGATTATCTCGACTGGTGTTCCATGATGGAGATATTTAACAACAACTCTTGGGCACCTGTCCTGTGGGAGTTGGTAGGTGTGAAAGTCGGCACCTTTATTTCGTAGGCTTGAGTTTAATTTTCGATATATATCAGGTGTTTGTGGGTAAACAGTGACTCCTTTTAATGTCGATTTTGTCTTGAATGTATTAGGGCCAGCTTCATTTTCTAAGAATGAAATTAAAGCATGACAATTCTCCACACCATTCATAAAAATTGGTGAGATTTTATCATTTTGAGGCGGTTGTCTTATTTCTTCAGTTAGCGAGTTGATCTTGATTAGAACCTCAAAACTGTTAGAGGTTGGAATAGGTTCTGTTGGTCTTTTTTGTGCTCTTGGCTCGCTTGAATCTGACATAGATCTTTTACGACCAATAACCAGCTCCCAGCCAACGTCAGTGTTTGTATCACTATTTGCTAAGTTCATATTGCTTACCTCCTCGTGTTGTGACCGTTCCACCATCGTTGGCGGTGAAATCCGCTCAACCTTTGTTTTGTTTTTTGTCTTCAGCTCTGTTGTCTTCAAAAAACACTTTTGCTACACAAAAAATGAGTACTTATACTAAATTATCACTTTTTAGAAGAGACAAAAGCAAATTAACCTTTATCGTTGTTTAACATCAACCACTTACTGTCCTAAAACATGAAATGACTCAGTTATCCTATACCCTGGTATTTCAAGTTAAAAATTTTAATTTAAGTTGTGACATTTTGACTGGAAGATGTGTGGTTGATACTTGGCCCTTATGTTAGTAAGGTGGCCAGATGTGGCGTTTTCAATAAGTCCCGATTTTCGGAAAGAATGTTAGGAAATGGCTATTTCGCCAGGATATGTGTTTTATATCATTTTTGTTGATTATATAATGTTAAACTTTAATAATGAAAAATTGTTATTGAGAACTGCTTAGCAAAGTTCGCATTGTTGATCAGTTGTTAGAATTCTACAACTATTGTCTGGACTTAATGATAATGAGTAACACAAAAATGATCTTTTTAATAAGATATCGTTATAAAAAATATATATAGGTAAGGCAAAGGTTGCATCTTGGGCATCAGCAAATTAACTTCATTTACTACTTCAATTACCGAACTGTTGTCACCTTCAATAAGTTTGTAGCATCGAATAAGAGCTACTTGATTGTGTTCAAACTGTTGGCACAAAACATTTAAGTCTTAAAAATTGCGTTATTATTGATGTCGTAAATTAGATGTTAAATACATCATCAAATTATACACTCCTTAAAAAAAAAATGCGCCTTCAGAATTAAATTCTCAACCATGTTACAGCTGACTGATATAGTAATACTATGTCACCTGATTAACATTTATGTACAATTAATTATTGTAACAACAAATTTAAATTATTGTTTGAACTTTTTTACCAAATTTTTAATCAAGAACCTTCCTCCCTCTTCTCTCCCCCGATCAATGGTGTACTAATGTCCAAATCTGGTCACCTTACCCTTATGTCAAGTTATCCTCATTAGTTAACTAGCCATAATAACATTTGATTAGTCGGGTACATTTTTAAAACTGATAGCCCTAGATTTGATAAAAATTAGCATTACATTTAACTGAAAAATAAATGGATCTTTTTTTCACTAAACTGAAAGCTACTATAGTTAATAATGTAAGACGGTGGTATCAGTAGGTGCAAAGTCAAAGTGGATGACAATTCAAAAATATAGTTGAGGAAAGTTATACCGAGTATTAAACATCTAGAATCTCCACCAATATTTCAAATATGAAGAGGAGCAGAAAAAGAATTATTAGATTATCTGGAGAGAATTTTCTTTCATAAATACTTTTAAAAACCTTGTATCATCCCAAATTTGAGTCTTGAAGATCATTCTCAAAATATACCCTTCTCTCTATGAAGAAAACTCAAATTTAAATACAGAATATAATTTGATCTTCTTCTTCTTTCATGGCGCTATAAGTTGTGTACAGTCAGGGCTTGCTGCAGATTCAAATGCCAGTCATTCCTGAGAAGTGCAGCCACCTTCCAATTGTGGACTCCAAGGACAGCTCAACCTTGTGTAAATTCGCTTCGCTAATAATTTTCTTATTTTTTTTATTTTATTTTATTTTTTTTGGCTCCTCCCCTTCCTCGCCTTTAAGGCTATACGGGGTTCTCCCGGGCCAGGGAGTATGGGCGGGGATTTAAAAGACTTCCCCAGCACCGGGATGCGAACTCGGAACTATTTTTCATCATTGTCTCATATGTCAGGTTGCCGGGCAATGGCGATGCTGTGCCCACTCGTTAGCCCATTCGGCCATCCCGCCCACTATAATTTTCTTAATATATGATCTCCAGGCATCCAACAAAAGTGTCAAGCCCATCTTAATCCATCAATTCTTCACAACATAGACATCTCGGTATAGCTCCTGCTGCTCATGGTTTTTTTCATTTTGCATTTCTGGTTGTTATTTAGTATTAGGCTGAATATTTTTTTAAAAATACAATGTTGAAATCGAAGAAGCGCTGTTTCTTGAGTTCTTGATATCGCCTAACACTCCGAACCATCTATGAAGAGTGGTCTAATTAGGATTTTATATATGTACAGCTTGGTTTTGTGTGAGATCTCCTATAAATCATCCCCTTTTCCACTGAATAAGAGTACTATAGGTTATGTCGGTGCTCACATATATATATTTAAAGTAGTTATTGGTTTGCAATTATTAGTTTTTTCTTATTCTGTTATTTGATTAATTGCAAAGTTGGTTGTTAGATTGATCTGTTTAATAAATGGATTTTTTTTAATCTTTAACTTGTAGTAGATGGCCTCTAGTATTTACTCCTTAATGTGACATTGAGTGAGGGAATGTATAGGAATGTAGGTTGCACTATGAATTGGACTCAATTGTGCAGTGGACTGTTTGTTTATTGAAAAGCATCAAATCTGTAAACAATTGACAAAAAAGGTACAGAACAAAGAAAGGAAGAAGCCAGGAAAAATGCCAGCAGGTGGCAGCAGCTGGAGGACGCTGGAGAACAAAGAAGACACTTGAGGTGGATAGAAGCCTACTCCACTGAAGATTAAGAAGATCAAGCCTTGAGTTATAATACTTTAATAGATTAAATTTATTACAGTTGTGAAAATAAATTATTTTGTTATACAAGAGTGAATAGTCCTTATATTTAGTTTTCCTATATGCCTCACAATTGAAGAATAACAAACCAGATGAGTCAATTCATTCAAAGTGTATTTACTCAGTCCCAAATTTCATATATATATATATATATATATATATATATATATATATATATATATATATATATTTCTTATCATATTATATATATCAATAATATATTCTTATTATTTCTTGACACTCAGTGTCACAAAAGCATTAGGTTCTCAAATTCCCAACAACAGTAAACACCAGTGTTACCACGCGCTCTGTGACAAAACCTCGTACTCAAGCCTGCTACATCCTCGTACGCTTGCTCATTCATAACTTCCACTGTTATAATGCCAGTGTTATTGTTTTTTTTATAGTAAAATTAGATCAGAATTTTTTATTTTTGCCTCCATTCATATATTTTAAAGCCTTTTTACATTACTTTTTTTAAGTTCATGGGTCAAGAAGTAAAATTAGCTTAATAAAATATATAAAAAGTTTATATATTTTTATAAACTACTGAAAACGTTATATAAAAATTAAAATAGCTAAATAAACTTCTTAAAGTACTCTTCATAAGTATTTATTAGTAGATCCAAGATTTAATTTGGGGGAAAGACTAATTTTTTTTCTTTTTTCTAAAAACAAAACAACTACTTTTATGAAAGGATGTTAGTGGTTCTGGAAGGCCAATACAAATTAATTATTGGGGCATTAATGGTTTTAGAGATATCCATTATAATATAAAAAAATAATAGATTGTGATTGTTTCAGTATTTAGCTTACAATTAGGTCTCGCACAAAATAAATGTGGACCAATGAAAAAATACTTTATTTTTCATTATTTAAGATGGGTTCATTATGAATACTAGTTAATTTTTCAATTAATTACTTTACTCGATTAAAAATCGAAAATAATTTTTTTTAAATTACGCTAATAATTTTTAAAAAAATTTAATTTATCTAGAATATATTTACAATTGCAGTTTTATGAAGGAAATAATAATTACAAAGGCAATAATGGATATACTTTCTCGTATTTTATTTTATGCTCGATAAAAATTACGGTAAAAGTTTCTGTTTAATTTTCTATTACAACACATTTTAAAAAATATATATTTATAAAAAAAGTTTTATGAAGGAAATAATGGATATGGTTTCTTATATTTTATTTTATACTGAATAAAATCTAAAATATTTTTTATTTTTTTATTTTCTAGAAAATTAAAAAAAAAACATATATATAAAATCATGGTTTTATGAAGGAAATAATAATCATACTCTAATTAAAGAAGGTATAATTGCAATTTATTTGTCTAGAAAGCAACAGAAGTTCAGTATTTCATATCATTATAAATAATAATACATTCAAAATAACCGTAAAACAATACTTCATTCATAAAAATATAACTTTGCATTGCATACGTCAGCAAAACTTATGTATGAGGTATGAGGCTGATCTATCTTCGTACTTCGTACATTACGTCATAACCTTGTACAAATATAAGGATCCTCATACAAACGGCAACACTGGTAAACACCCTCAAAAAGTCTATATCCAGTGATGGGGTTTTGTTTTAAAACAATTAAAGTTCATGAGTGTAAATAACCAAGACCCTGACAATACAGAAGGCTATTTACAATTGGCCTTATTATTTACAAACTTATATTAGATATAGTTTTTATTATTAATTTTATTATATATCTTTTATTATAGTATAATAACTACAATGTATAAGACCTTGATTCCTCTTTTATCTTTTCTTAAATATGTTTAAAAAATATTTCAATCTATCAACTTTGTCTAAAGAATTCCTACTACAAGTGTTTCTTCCTTTAGAGTCACGAAATGAAATAATAGCAGTTGTGGATGGCCTTGCTAAAAAATATTCTAGCTCCATGGTAGCAGTTGTAGATGTTACATTTGCTGTGTCCAAAGGAGAGTGCTTTGGTCTTTTGGGAGTTAATGGTGCTGGTAAATCAACTACATTTAATATGTTGACTGGAGTCCTGTATCCTACAAAAGGAAATGTTTTCATAAAGGGCCATTCCCTGAACAAGGAGAAAGCTAAGGTAGGAGTAATATTTTTAAGACATGGAATCTTTTTTATAGGGTGTCTACAAAGGAAATTTTCCACAAATTTATGGCTAACAAAAAGGTAAACTAAAATTTAAAAAGTAGGTAACTAAACAACTTTTTTTTATCCTGACACTTTTCACGTTGCCTAGTTGACCTATTGTGTACCATAATTGAAGATATTTAAATAGATTTTGTTGATTCTAAGAATTTGACTGTAATCAGTGTATTAACATGCAAAACAGGTGATCCCTGGCAACTAACCCCATGATAAACCGAAGTTTACAAGATGTAAAATAATTAGGAGTTCGCATCTTGGTGCTGTGGGGAGCTTTTTAACTGTGGCATCAATCTCCCACCCTCTCCTCTGTCCCAGGAAAATCTCCTATATGTATAGCCTCAAGGAAGGGGCGGACAGAAAAAACAAATGAATAACAATTGATCTACATGAACAAATAAAATATGTAAACTAGATTCAATTAAGAAAATAGAAAATGTCGACTAAATGGCCAAGTTGAGGCCTAGTAGTAGGTATTTTACTATGTTGCTATTATGAAAATCTTAGTTTACATTCAATGATAATTATATGTTATCAACGCATCCTAGGATTTTATGATTCATTCATGTTCACCCTTCTATTTTTATGTAAAGATTTTATCAAATTTCTATAACAAATTTGAAGTATCATAGAATTGAGAGTTCAGCTCATTGCCTCAAACCTTTAAATGAAAAAAGAAATATGTCAATTGCTATGTTTATTTTTATAGTGTGTTTTACTAATCAAGCCCCGATAAATCATGTCATTAAACATCGGAAATGGAGGTGGCTGGGGCACATATTTAGAAAGGAGCACAGTGAAACAACACGGCAGCGTCTGGAGTGGAACCTCCAAGGCTGGTGAAGACAACGAACAGCCTAAAGAAACGTGGAAGAGGACTCTAGCGAAGGAAATGCTCACCGCTGAAGACCTGTTCTGGAGTCAAGGAGCTGGCTAAAGATCAATATGCCTGGCAGAAGGTCGAAACAAGCCCTATGCCCAACCTAATGGATTGTAGGAACTAATAATAATTATACAGTTCTTTATGCAATAATTATGTTGTTAATGTTAATTATCTCTCATAATTTTTATACTTATTAAACTCCTGAGACTTTTCTGGGGGGGAGGGGCGGTAGATCCATCCCCTCCCTCCAGCCGGAATGGAAAGTCTGCACCCGTGGCTATAAGCTACCTTAACTTTACTTTTGATATAGCTCAGGCTTGTTTGGATCTGTTCTGAGCCTTTCCTAATCAGCTCTTCTGCATGTTTACTACCTGAAATTTCAGAACGTCATGGCACTTATTCTACTCTTTGATTATTTTGTGGAAAAGTGTTAAGAATTATATTAAAATTCTTTAGTTGTTGAGACCTAGAATTGGGAGAGTGGATAGAGGAGCGCAGAGTAAGGAGTTCCAGGATGTTGTGAGGGTTTTTGGTTCTGAAGGCTTGTAAAAGGAAAACACCAAGGAGGAATTGTCGTCGGGAAGTAGAATAAAGCAACTTCAACTCGGTGCACCAGAGTGTGGCGGGGTGGCTGAGCGGGCTAATGCTTGTGTAAAACACGCTTTGCCCAGCAACCTGATAAACTGATAACATTATACAAATAATTACAAGTTCATGTCACGGTGCCGGTGGAGTGGTTTTTAACTCTGGCATTAATCCCTTGCCCTCTCTCCTGGCCTGGGAAAAATCGTGTACAGCCGCAAAAGCAAGCAAGAGGACAAAGAAATAAAATAAATAAATGGTGTGTTCACTGCAGACCTGTTGAATCTCTCCTTTTCAACGTTGAGGCTTACAATTTTCTCAGTCAGGGATTGTAAAAAGGCGCCAACAGAGCTCTCATTGATGTCATCAATCCCTGATTGGTGCTTGATGCCATTATCTTCAAAATTTTCTGAAAAGGATAAATCTTCTTCCAATACTGAAGAACACAAAAAATAAAATTTTTCTTTAATTGGTTCAGACATTTTTGTTTCCACTAGTATGTGGGTGATCAAACTGCTGGTACTAGCTCCTCTTCCTGCAGCGGGTATTGATACAATATGATATGCCTAGTACTAAAAGTGGGCTTATAATAGATAGTATATTTTTAGACATCCTCTACATTTTTAGCCAATCAGCCACAGCTCGAGCGTCCTCTACCTAGCTTGGATGTTCATTAGATACTCTGCCTCTTTTGTCTTAGAGTCCTGTCGGGCTCCCCAGAGGGAGAGGGACGGTCGTCACTTGTGTGTGACAGTAGACATCGATAGAAATAGGAAAGACTGAGAATTCACAGACAGTGAGTATGGCACTTTAGCCTGATCTTTCAGCAAAGAGAGGAGGAAGCCCACATCTCAGTCTCCCTTTGCCATTGTATAAAGAAAGTGAATAAGAATCATAATTGTGTAGTTTTCTCGTGTCATTTTCCTCTCATAACATCAGGACATTAGGCCTGACCAATCCAATAATTATTTCACAGAATTTAGTAATGAATTTTTCTCCAGTGCCTCTCCTTCACCTTCATCATAGTTACTTATAAATATTTTGGTAAAAAAATTTGACAAAACAGTAAATATTTCATCTTTTTTTCAATTCTTTAATTTCGGAATAGGAGGGGTCAGGCAATGTTAGTCAATACAGGGAATCAGACTAATGTAATTTTCTAGTCATCCTGTTTTTAAGTTGTTTTTTCTTCATAACACATTTCTATTTCTAGTGTTTGTCAATGATTGGGTATTGTCCACAACATAATGCCTTAATTGAAAGTCTTACATCAAAACAAATGTTGACCTTATTTGCCCGACTGCGTTTGGTTCCTTCACAACATGTGGACAATGAAGTAGAAAAATGGATAACTCTTTTTGGTGAGATGAAGAACTATATTTATATTTATCTTAATATTTTATATATATACATTTAGTGGGTCAAATTTAAATGAAACCATCCACATTAAATGTGATATTATTATATATAATATCGATTGTACTATGTCCTATTAGATCATTAGTTTATTATAAAAAGTTATTAAATAGCACTACAGAAAATTAAATAATCAATTTTTTTTCAATAATCTTTAATAATTTTTTTTCTGTGAAACCAGAACATTGTGCACTTATTGTAACTATATTTGATATATTAAAGACTTAATGTCAGTTTGATACACTTTCTGGAATTTATTAATAAGCTTGAAATTCTCAAAAATATACATAAAAGTTTAACTCCATCAAAAATGTGCTTACTGACTTTTTGCAATAAATTAATGATATAGCATTTCCAAGTCAATTTCAACCTTTTCCAAGTCAAATTCAATCTATTCCAAATCAAATTAAACTTTTTCCATATCAAATTTAAACTTTTCCATTTCAAATTAAACCTTTTCCATTTCAAATTAAACCTTTTTTTATTTATTCAATTATCTTTAATTTTTCAATGTGTGGGTTTGTTATCGTATGAGTAGTTTTTGAAAATAACCTCCTTTTTAAGATTATGTGACTGCGTTTCGAATTATTTAAGTTTTTTTGACTTATTCGATATAAGGGTGTATTTTTATGTTTCCCGATCAGTAAATTTTGAAAATGACATCCATTTTATGTTCACGCCACTGTGTTTTGATTTATTTAAATTTATCCAATATAAAGGTCTACTTTTATGTTTTCGGAGCCGTAGATTTTGAAAACGACCTCCATTTTAAGATTAGGCCACCGCGTTTCTACTTATTTGAGTTTTTCGGATATTTTTCTTATGAGGGTGTATTTTATGTTTCCGGAGCTGTAGATTACGCCACTGCGTTTCAACTTATTTAAGTTTTTTTTTATTTATTCGATGTAAGGGTGTATTTTTGTTTCCGGAGCTGTAGATTTTGAAAATGACCTCCATTTTATGATTACACCGCTGCGTTTTGACTTGTTTAAGTTTTTCGAATTTATCCAATATTAAGGTCTACTTTTATGTTTCTTGAGCCGTAGATTTTGAAAATGACCTCCATTTCATGATTACGCCATTGCATTTTGACTTATTTAAGTTTTTCGAATTTATCCAATTTAAAGCTCTACTTTTATGTTTTCGGAACCGTACATTCTGAAAATGACCTCTATTTTATGATTACGCCACTGCGTTTCAACTTATTTAAGTTTTTAGAATTTAACAAGTATAAAGGTCTAATTTTATGTTTCTGGAGCAGTAGATTTCCCCCATTTTGTAAATGACCCAATTTCAAGTTTATGCCACTGTGTTTTGGATTATAAAAGTTTTTTTTTTACTTTTTCGGTATAACTATCTACTTATATGTTATCCGAGACGTATTGAAATTTTTCTAATCTTTAATATTTAAATTTATCTAATATTTAAGCTCCATTTAAGCCGCTGCATCTTGATTAATTAGGCTTCATTTTGGAATTTTTTCAATACAAAGTTTCATCAATATGTTTTCGAGTATGAATAAATAAATAAATATTATGAAGCTAAAGTTAAGTTAACCACAGAATACAAACTAAAAAGCCGGAAAGCAAATGGTTATAAATTTAACCTTCCGTATTCAGATTTTTCAGCTAATTGTTCGAAATCTTATAATTTTGTGACAGGAGACCACAATATTAAAAAAGATAACTAAAATTAAATTGAAAATGAGACAATACAGATTTTATTTTTTTTAATTAGATATTTTTATTTATTTATTGAAAAATAAATTAATCCTTCGTATTTTGTTTTTATTCGAAGGAAAAATCTAAAACACTTAAAAAAACCGAAACACAGTGGCCTAATCTTAAAATGTAAGTCGTTTTAAAAAGTAAGGCTCCGGCATCATAAAAGTAGACCTTTAAATTGAATAAATTTGAAAAACTTGAATAAGCCGAAACGCAGTGGCATAATCTTAAAATGGAGGTCATTTTCAAAATCTACGACTCCGGAAACATAAGAATACACTCTTTTATGATAAAAATTCGAAAAACTCAAAGAAATCGAAACGTGGTGGTCTAATCTTAAAATGGAGGTCATTTTCAAAATCTATGGCTCCGGAAACATAAAAGTAGACCTTTATATTGGATAAATTCTAAAAACTTAAATAAGTCAAAACACAGTGACGTAAACATAAAATGGATGTCATTTCAAAATTTACTGATCGGGAAACATAAAAATACACCCTTATATCGAATAAGTCAAAAAAACTTAAATGATTCGAAACGCAGTCACGTAATCTTAAAATGGAGGTTATTTTCAAAACTAGGTACAGGACCACATAATACTAGTCCCTAATAAATCCGAATAGGTACAATAAATCGATATTCGTAAGTGAAAATTCTACTTAGGAGAGCGTAATAATAGACTTTCATATTGGAGGGGGGGAGGGGATGACCATTATTTTTTTAAAAAATATAAAATTTACAAAAAATTAAAACATTAATTTGAAATGAAAACGGTTGAATTTGAATTGGAAAAGGTTTAATTTGAAATGGAAATGGTTGAATTTGACTTGGAAAAAGTTTAATTTGATCTGGAAAAGGTTGAATTTGACTTGGAAATAATTGAATATGACATAGAAATATCACACTGAAAAAATCTAAAATGTTAAAATAAATAGATATGCAACCGCGTTATCAAATTTTTTGATATTTTGTATTTTTCAAAAGCTATGCCTTCGATAATATAGTAAGTGGCCTTCATTTCGAAAAAAATCGAAAATTGATAAAAATTCGAAAGTTTAATTTGACTTGGAAAAGGTTGAATTTGATTTGGAAAAGGTTGAAATTGACTTGGAAATGCTGTATATGTTATTTATTAAAAAAAAAAAATTAATAAATACATTTAGTTAAATACTTAGAAATTGGGATCTTACCATGAAGTATATTATACCTAAATCTGCCTATAATAAATCCTATTATTACAGGTTCATCCCATGCATAAGAGGCTTAAAAATTTGGCCTCCTAAATTGTTTTTTCTAGTTTCTAATCAACTAATATTTCATTTTTTCACAGCATTTTACAATAAATAACAGTATGCATGATATGAAATATGTTAAGGAAACAATCAAAAGTATGGAACAACAAGCAATTCTAAATGAGAAGGAAAAAAAAATCTCCATTACAAAATTTTTGGTTTATTATTTTCAATAATCAACCATTGTGATCGACCAAAAAATTCAAAAACTTAACCCCCTCTCAAAATTTGAGGTTTCAGTTTCAGGATGCATAGAATTCGAAAAACGAATAACAATTTTTTTGTCCGTCCGCGCATTTTCTCCGAAACTACTGGACCGATTTTTTTCAAATTTTGATAAAAAATCAGAGGTCACCCGAGGATGATCCTCCTTCATCAACATTACTATCCACCTTTTACTTTTTAAAATGGCGGCCGATAAGCCTGCATTGCTATAGACTGTAGCTCCTAAACGAATGTACAGATTTCAATGAAACTAAAGTCATTTTCTTGATGCCCTTTAAATTTATCTATATAACATACTTCAATGAAAAGAAGCTGGAAAAAAGTTACGAGGGATGGTAAAATTAAATTCCGAATAACTCGAAAAGTTTATACTTTTTTGTTGATATTGTGATAAGATGTTTCAAAGGTATTTAAATTTCATCAAAATCAAAGCACTATTAGTAGAGATATCGCGGTTTTTTCCTTATTTTGGTTTATTATTTTCAATAATCAACCACTGTGATCGACCAAAAATGGTTTTTTAATAGTTTACGAAAATTTCCTAAAAAAAAAAAAAAAATGGTTAAAATCGGACAATTATTAGCAAAGATATGGTCTCCGGTTTTTTTTAATATGTTCTACTCCAAATGTTATATCCTTGGTTTGGTTTTTAAATTTTTAATGTGTTACTGAAGTAATGAAAGTTGACAAAAAAAGTTTTGTCCAATAATTGGAATCACCTTTTGTTTATTTTTCTTTGTAACTCAGAAGGTAATGTTACTTTAGATGTATTAATTGTTTGAAAATAATAAACCACTGTGAAATAATTTGCACCATTTTTTTTATGAAATTGGAACATATATTGTCTATTTATTAAGGAAGGAAGCATTAGAGAAATTTGAATAAATTTTAATGCATTTTTATTATCTTAACAACTTAAATATTAATAACTTTAATCACAGATCTGCAATATGGAGTGGGCGGGGTGGCCGAGCAGGCTAACGTGTGTGCACAGCGCCGCCGTTGTCCGGCAACCTGATCTATGAAACAATGGATTTTAAATCCTCGCCCACACCCTCTGGCCTGGGAAAACCCCGTATAGTATAGCCTTAAAGGAGAGGAAGACATCTCCATTTAATGTTCCCGTAGAACTTCATTTGATGACCTTCATCACAATATTTGACCTTTGCAAATATCCTGGCGTCTTGAAAATATTTTATAGCCTCTTCTTCTGAAGACGGCAATTCCCACAATGTGACAACATCCATAATTAATTAACACTAATTCACAGCTAACACAATTAAACAAGGGGAAAAAATAAACAAGGGAATAACTTAGGTTAGATGAGATAAGGGAGGTTATGGGAAATGAGATTAGATAAGAATGGAGGTTTTGACGTTACCTGCTACTAAATAAGTACTGATTAAATCTATACAGAAAATTTTATTAGACAATTATCCTAACCTTATCCTTTCTTACTGTTTTAATTTCCCTCTATGATGAGCATTATCGATATCATGTTACTTCAATCCCCTCCCAGTCTTTTCTTTTGCATGTTCCTGTTACTATTCTCCCGGCTATAGCTACAGTTGGTATGTTGATTTTAGTATATATATATTTTTTTATTTAGCTGTTGTTTTCACCTGTGTCTTGTTTTTTTTAATCTTGAAGGAGGTCTGTAATATGGACTGAAACATCCCCATCTTATAAAGTTTTTAATATATATTTTTTTTTTTATCATCTTGATTATTCACTTGGACAAATATTCAATATAACATGTAGAAGAATACATTCTTTAAACAAAACATTTATTCAATATAAATAAAAAATTTAAAAAAACTTTAAATTGTTAGAATAATAAAAAAAAATAATTTTTTTAACTGTTTGTTAAGGACTCCTGTGGCAAAAACAAATGTTACAATAATTAAATAGGTGGCATTACTGCAATTTTTTTTTTAGGTCTCGAGGAGTATAGCGATGTACCATCTAAAAACTACAGTGGAGGAAATAAGAGGAAGCTGAATGCTGCTCTGGCATTCATTGGTGACCCATCTATAATCCTCCTAGATGAACCTACAAGTGGTGTAGATCCATTCATTCGCAGAAATTTATGGAGTGTCATAGAAGCTTGTGGCAGTTACGATCAAGCCATTATTATTTCATCTCATAGGTAAAATTACTCAACTTATCCACTTAGTTTAATGAGGCTGAAGTGGCCCTTAAATGGTTGATATATACTGATAAACAAATACTTATGAAAGAGAAGTGGGGTTGTGGAGCGGGCTAACACATGTGCGCAGCACTGCATTGCCCATCAACCTGATGGGAGATAATTTGACAAAATAATTAATAGTTCGTGTCCCGGTGCTTTTAACTCTGGCATTAATCCCTGTCCTCACCCTCTGGTCCGGAAAAGTCCTGTATAGTCTAACAGCGAGGAAGGAGAGACCCAAAAAAAAAAAAAACTTAGAAAAATACTAATAGTGTTATTGATATTATAATCCCTTACACGGCAAGTAAATACTGCCATTCCATTCCACCTTTCTGTGTTTTGATGTATTTTTAGATAATAATGGATTGTTCGGTGTTAGCCATTGTTTTACACATTTATTGAAAGGAGAGTAGGAAAAAACTAAATGTTTTCTAAGAATTTCAGCATAAGATTATATAATTTTGTATATTTGAAGGCAATAAAAAAGTAAAATAAAAACAAAGTGGATTTCCTTTTATTTTGTTTAATAATAGTTTTTTAACGAAGTTGTGTTTTGGTAGTTTAAATGAGGATTCCTTCACAATTAATTTTGTATTGCTACTAATTAGAACCATCTGAAGCAGAAAAAATATGCATGTTTCTCATGTGGCCCTTCATATATTTTTCATTTAGACTTTTAATAAGAAGTTAAAAAATATGCTTCGTATTTGCAAAATTTAATAACTGAATTCGTAATGTAATTTAAAATATTTATATCACAAAATAATATACTTAGGTTTGACATTTTTTTCATTATCATTTAATAAAGACGTGGAAACAGTTCCGGATGAGTTATAAATGGAATTAATAGATTCATAAAACAGCATAGGATTTAAGAAATAAATTTCAAAATGTTTACATGCAAAGTTACATGAATTTAAAAAATTCCCACTATTAGACTTACATGTTGATTTTTATTCATTTATTAGTTACACATATTCCTTGCTCACAATAAATTTGCCATCTACCTCGGTATTCAGCAAATATGATATCAAGGAGAATAAATGATAGCATTCGTCCTGGGCATGACGTTAAACTGCATCCTGAGGGGACCTACCTCATAGCCGTAGTGAAGGCAATTTGTCAAGGAGAAGGCAAATCCGAAGTCAAACCAAGGGTAGGTTGGACTCTTCAGCTGCGGTGAAAGCAACTAGCCTTGGGGAGGAAAACCCAGTAGACAAATGACCCGGTCCTCCAGGCTGGGGGTTGAGCGTGGGGCCAACGACCCCTCCTCCAAAAAAAATTAATGTTCAGAAAACTGAGTTAAAAGAAAAGCCGGATGTTTCTAATGGTAAAAGACCTTAGCGCTCTTAACAGACTAAACTAAAATGGAAACAATGTGAGGTTTCATTAGCCACATGGAATGTAAATACAATGTTAAGACCGGGCAAAATGAAAGAAATTGCCAACCAGCTCATAAAGCACAATATAGATATTGCGGCACTGCAGGAAATAAGATGGAGTGGAAGTGGAAGAGGAAGAATTGATAAAAAGCATTTCTCCATATCATACAGTGATCCGGATAAGAAAACTGGTCAAGCAGGAACAGGATTCTTTGTGAATAGTAAATTGAGACATTCTATTCTTAATTTTGACCCAATATCTGACCGGTTATGTAAACTAAGGGTCAAAGGTAGGTATAGAAATACATCTTTGTTTTCCGCATATGCCCTAACTGAAGATGCTGACGATGACATCAAAGAAAAATTTTATGATATCCTGGGAAGCAACATTAAAAAAGTGCCCAAATATGATGCAATTGTACTATTAGGAGACTTCAATGCCAAAATTGGGAGAGAAGAGGCCCTAAAAGAAGCCACTGGAAGACACTCATTGCATGAAGTAACGAGGGAAAATGGTATGTTACTGGCCCAATGTGCAGAAATGTACAGATTATGTATAACAAGCACATATTTTTCCCATAAAAAGATACATTAAGGTACTTGGAGGGCACCTGGAAGAGAGGTTGTGAATCAAATAGATCTCATCATGATATCAACTAGACATGCATCAAACATCATAGATGTGAGAAGTATGAGAGGTCCTAACTGCGATTCAGACCACTTTTTAGTTAGAGCTAAGTTAAGGCAAAAGATAGCAGAGGTGGCAAGAGCAGAAACTATCAAACGAACAAAATGGGACACTGAAAAATTAAAAGTGGAGAACGAACTAAGAAATTTTCAAGAGGTTATGGATAGAGAGATAGAGAGAGAGGAGTAAGAGGAAAACAAGCCAGAATAGGAGAGTGGGCTAATTGAGAAGAAATGGAAAGTTGTGAAGGAGGCTATAAGCAAGGCAGCAGAAGAGACATTGGGAGAAATTACCAATGGAAGAAATGAAGAATGGTTCAATGAAGAATATGCAAAAGCCATTGAAGAGAAAAATCAAGCCTGACAGAAGATCTTACAGAGGTTCACAAGGAAAAACCAGGAGATCTACAGTATGAAAAGAAGAGCAGCTAAGAAAGTGTGTAGAGAGAAAAAAAGAAAAATGATCTGTAAAAAGCTTGAAAATATAGAAATGTTGAACAATGTGCATGAAAGTAGGAAATTAATTGGTTCAGGAAAGAGTATCAGCCATAGCTGAATAATTGTAAAAGTAAAATAGGAGAGACTTTGGATGGAGAGGGAGAGGTGATGAACAGGTAGACCAAACACTTCTCAGAGTTGCTGAACATTGGCCTGGAGATGGAGGATGTTGAGAGTGGAGAAGAATGTCAGGTGTGGCAACCACAACCGCTAGTTGATGAGCCTGACAGAGATGATATCGAGTTTGCCATCATGGACTTGAAGAACTGTAAAGCTCCCGTCGAGGACAGTATAGTTGCGGAATTGATTAAATGCTGCAGTGGTAAAATGAATGCCTTAATATATGAGTTGATTTGTGACGTATGGAGAGAGGAAAAGATGCCGGATGACTGGAGGATTGGATTAATATGCCCTATTCTTAAAAAAAAACAGCAAGGATCAGTGCACAAATTATAGAGGAATAACCCTGTTAGGAGTCCTGTATAAACTCCTTTCTAGTTTAATATTGAAAAGGCTGCAAAAATATGTTGAAGAAATTTTAGGTGATTACCAGTGTGGTTTTAGAGCTGGCAATGCTACTACAAATAAAATTTTTGTTATAAGACAAATGATGGAAAAATGCTACAAGTTTGACCTTGATCTGCACTTGTTATTCGTTGACTACAAGCAGGAGTTTGATAGCATCAAGAGATCAGGTGTGTTAAGAATGGTAATGAAAAGTGGAGTGCCACATAAACTAATTAATTTAATGTGAATGACCATGGAAAATGCATCATCCAAAGTTATTATTGGAAATAAAGTTGGTCAATTGTTCGAGGTACAGTCTGGAGTGCGTTAAGGAGATGCCTTATTGGCAACACTATTCAACATAGCTCTGCATGCCGCTGTGAAAGATGCAGCTAACAAAGGCACCATCGTTGGATAAGACCTGGCAAATTTGTGCTTATGACCTGGTGATAGCTGCATGAAGTGAAAAGCCGCTTAAAAAGAGGAATTTGAGATTGTATACGAAAATGGCAACAAAGTAGGACTTGTGGTCAATGAAAACAAGCAGAAGATTCTGCAGTGAAATCACAACAAAGAATTTTAAGTTCGAAAATGTACCCACATTAGTGTATCTTGGTTCTACCCTAAATAATGAAAATGTAATCAGCAGAGAAATAGATAACAGAATAATGGCTGGTAATAGAGCTTACTATGCAAACCTAAAACTTCTCAAGTCTCCATTGTTGTCAAAAGCCACAAAAATAAAGCTGTATAAAACGCTTATTAGACCAGTAGTCACCTATGGAGCGGAAACCTGGTGTTTATCGCAAGAGGATTGCCGTAAACTAAAAGTATTCAAAAGGAAAATAATAATGATTTACGGTGCAACAAGTGTTACTGGTGAGTAGAAAATCAAAAGTAACAATGAAATCGAGACTATATTAGAGAATTAAAACATTACTAACTATATCAAGGCAAGTAGACTTAGATGGGCAGGACATGTAGTCAGAATGGAAAATGAACGGGTGCAGAGAAAAATATTGGAAGCACACTTCAGTGGGAAGAGGTCCACTGGATGAAGTGGAGCGAGATGCAAAGAAACTAGGAGTTCGAAATTGGAAGAGAGTAGAACAGGACAGAGAGAAGTGGAGAAAAATAACTCAGGAAGCCAAGGGTCATGCTGGCCTGTAGCGCCTAGGAGTTAGTTGTTAATGATAGCATAAAAAAAAAGAATAGTAATAACAAAACAAAAAAAAACAGTAGTAAAATAACACACAAAAAAAAGATAATACAGCAAATAGCTCAATGCAATAAGTCTCTTGGCCAGCGCCTCAGCAGTCTTCTGGGCGGATCATATGGATTTGTAGCAGATGATAGAGCTTGAGTAAGTGGATTTGAATTTAGAGTTAGTCTGTCATGAAAATTATTAAAGCGGTCAATGGCAGTTGCCGTGATGAAAGGAGTGTTAAGGTCAGTGTGTAACGTAAGGTTTGAAACATAAAAGGGTATGTCTACAATTTTCCGAAGGACTTTTGATTGGAATGACTGGATGATTTTTATATTTGATTTCTTTGCTGTTCCCCATAGTTCAATTCATATGTCTAAACTGATTTAATGAGGACTTTGTAAATAGTTAATTTATTAGTCACAGATAATTTAGAACGTCTGTCAAGTAGCCTAGAAAAAAGTCCGTATCGCTGATTAAGTTCTTTTGTTTTTTGTTTTATGTGGTATGTCCATGTCAGTCGTTTGTCCAAGTGGAGACCCAAATAAAGTACAGTTTTTGAAGGTGGTAGAGCGATATTATTAAAGAACACAGGAAGACAAGAGTCATGTTTAAGTGTAAATGAAACAAGCTGGCTCTTAGACTCATTCATTTTTATCCTCCACCTTTTAGCCCAAGAAGCTATGTTGTCTAGGTGTTCCTGAAGTACCTGAGAAGTATAATTAAAAGCAATCACCAATTGAGATTAAATGATGTAGAATATATTATTCAATAACCTTTCCTTACACATATTTTTCACAGTTTTTTAAATAGCATTTCTATTATTTACTTAACATTTTTGGAGTTTTTGTTTGTTTTTTGTAATAGAGATAATTTGAGCTTATCATTCAGGGTTTGTTTTATCATAATTTTTTTATAAATTTTTAAATTTGTTGCTGGACTATTAAAAAAAAGTTGCATATCTGAATTCTGGTACACCTGGTACTCTAATTTCCGTAACAGATTGATTTTCTCCCTAATTTTTAATCCTGTTGTTTTAGAATTTTTTCTTAAATATTTTATGTATTGAAGTTATTGAAATAATAAATTTTGTTTACAGTATGGATGAATGTGAAGCTGTATGTAAAAGACTAACCATTATGGCTGGAGGAAAAATGGAGTGTATAGGAAATATTCAACATCTAAAAACATTATATGGCACAGGATATGTGATTAAAATAACCTTATCATCTCACACAGATAATGAAATAGCAACATTAAAGAGCATCATAGAATCTACCTTTTCACTGAATTGTGAGCTGAAAGATGAACATCAGGTATACATTTTCTTATTCATTATTTTGTTTTATTATTGATTAAATCAATAGTTGTTTATAATACTCAATAATATAAATAAATAAAACACATTTATTTTAGGTACTTCTGCATTACCATATAAAAACAAATATTTATAAAATATCGAGCCTATTCGAAATTATGGAACGAATAAAGGCACAATCAAACATAGTGACTGATTATATAATCACAGATTCAAGTTTAGAAGAAGTGTTTTTAGGTTTTGCTAAAAAACAAAAATAATTAAGCAAGATAATTAATATCTTGTTAAAAAGTTTTATTTTAAAGCGTTTTTCATTAATTTATTCAATATATGAACTGAATGTAAATAAAAGTATTTAAAAAAGTCTCTTGTCTTAATAATTATTCCTAATATGATTTGATTGAATTATTTTTTGTAAAATAAAATGGTAAACATTAAACATGTATTTAATAAATATAATATACAGCCTCCAATGATTAAACATATATGTTGTAAAGATTTATGATATTAAAAGCTTTTTTAAAATTTAGGAGTGTAGGCCTATTGAGCTATTAAATTATTCTTGGACGGAGGTAAGTCTGGTGAGTAAGCCGCATGTGCTATTTCTAAACTGAACGCTTCAATCATTTCCTTCTCTAGTTTTGGTGTGTGTGATAGTCCATTATTAAGAAGCAAAGTCACTGTCATGTTTCTTCTTTGAAGCAAATAACCAAAGTGAAGTTGTTTTTTTTAAGAAGTCGAATGTGATTAAACAAGCTTAGAGAATGCTCTAAAGCGATTATTAAGTATTAAATTTTTACAGTCCTTTGAAATCTTGAATTTGATAAAACAGTCATATTTTTTTATAGACCCTATCAGTATGTCAATTTTAGTTATTTTAATATTTCCCTAATTAAGTCACTTTATTAATAGACTGAGATTATTTATTCTGTTACACATTTAATTTTTTTACTTTCACTTATCTATTATATGTAATATATAGCAAGGGTAAGTATTGCGATCGTGAAAATTTTTGAATCCGAGTTATCAACGGATACACAAATTTTGAGGCCCCCTGAGTTCAAACAACCAAGTCCCGCAAAATGGTGTGTGTGTGTGTGTGTGTGCGCGTGTGCGTGAGCGTGTGTGTGTGTGTGCTTCAAATGACGCTGTTTCTTGTCGGTCCAGTAATTGCTAAATTTGTTACCATAAATCTCCCTGATCCTACCCTTGGCAGTACTGAGGCTGATTCCACAGACAGGCTCGGGAGTTACAGGAATGGTATCTGAGCCCAATCTGGCTAGTTCATCAGCCTCCTGTTGCCTGGTATGCCCGAGTAACCAGGCACCCACTCCACTACAACTCTATTGTGCTCAGTTAGTTCATTAAGTGTTGTGTTGCATTCCTTAACAATCTTTGAATATACGTAGTAGTTGTTAATAGCACCTATTGCTGCCTAACTGTCGATATAGATGGTAATCTTTTTCTCAGTCACATTGCTTCGCAGTAGGTTTTGTGCGCAATAGCAGATTGCTAGTATCTCAGATTGAAATACTGAGGCATATTTGCCAAGTGGTATAGAAACTTTTTCTTTATTGTCTTTGCGATAGATGCCTGCTCCAGAGCCGAAGGCTGTTAGAGAGCCATCTGTATAGCAATTAAGACCATTATTTGGTTTGTGTTGTCTGCTGCTGTCTATCCCAACCTCATATTTTTGGTCCTGATATTCTCGGATTAGTGTGTCAGAGTGCATGGCTAGCACTCCGTCACGTCCAATCCTGTTCAGCAGTACTCTGTGTCCTCCTTGACTTGCTTAGCCTGTATAATATGTTTGTTGCCCGAGCCTCCACCTCCAGCTGCAGCGGAGGCATGTTCAACATTACCTCCATGGCGGCCGTTGGTGTCGTGCTCATCCCACCCGTTATCATTATACATGCAAGTCTTTGAATCTTTCCTAATGAGGATGAGTTAGCTACAGTCTTTGCTTTGTGCCACCATAGCAAAGCTGAGTAAAGTATTATAGGTCTGACTGCCGTTGTGTACAGCCAGTATACCATTTTTGGTTTGAGTCCCCAACTCTTTCCTATCGCTCTTTTACAGGCCCATAGGCATTTGAAGGCTTTACTTGTCATGTTCTGAACGTGTTTAGTCCATGACAATTTTTGGTCCAAAATGACTCCAAGGTGTTTAACTTCCTTGCTCAATGTCAGTTGGATACCATTGATTTCCAGCATTTTTATAAATACCTTTTTCTTAGTGAAGATGCACACATTGATTTTCCTAGGGTTGATGCTTAGTCCATTAATCCTGCACCAATTCCTAAGAATATTTGACACTGTAATGAGGAGATCAGAGAGGACACTCTGATGCTTTCCTCCTATTAGGATGGCAATATCGTCAGCATATCCTTGCACATAAATGCCTGCAATGTTTAGGGCTTCCAACAATGAGTCAGCCACAAAGCACTTGAGTTGGGATTTAGGAGCGCAAATTTCTTATTACTACTCGTAACATTCTCTCCTGCCTAAGATGTTACGTATGAAAATTCGCATCCGTTTCTGATAGGTACTTCACTATTTTTCGGTAGGTTTCAGCAGTATCTGGTATTATTTTTGTATCGTTGGTACTGTTAAGGCATGAATAACTACCAGAGCAGATTTTATTTAGTAGGGTGCAGAACAACTGGAAATTTTTGATATTTTTCACAAATATCGGAGGAGGCCTTGGTTCTGTGGGTATAGCTGCAGACTCCATTACCTCTCGGTCATTTTGAAGTACTTAGTAGGGGTTTGGAGTAAAGAAAGAAGATTCTTCGATCATTTCTTGCGAAGAAGTTCCTGGTTGGGTCTGAGGTTCTGGTTCTGAAGTGTTCAGTTTGATTATTGGAGACGTTTCTCGTATGCTGCGACGAGTTCTTTGTTTGGCTGGTGAACCACGAGGTGTACTAACGCCGTCTGATCTGAAGAACTTATAGCTTCGCTCTTTTTATCTTTCCTTGTTCAGAGAGAATAATGCATTCAATATTAAAATTTCCTATTTTTTTATGATATGGTCCAACTTCCGAACAATTTATTTCGCAATTTCTGAACAATGAGTTTTACTAAAAAACTCATCTACTATTCATTATATTTAATACAGATTAGGTATATATTATTTTAATTTATAAAACATGTATTAACATGGCTCATTTCTGGCAAAGTACATAACATTTAAACTACCTCTAAGAATCAGTAAATATACAAAATTAAATTGCAAAAGTTAAATAAAAAATTCAAGATATTCAGCAAAGTATTTCCTAATTAAGTTTTATTATTATAATTAAATCATTTTCACGATAGAGTTCTTCTTAAACGAACTCCGTATACAATAAAGGAAGTTAAATTTAAAAAAAAATGTTTTGGACAATTAAATTATTGCATTTATATTTTTTCGTTAATATAATCAATATAATGTACAAAAAATGTAGCACTGTAACTTAGGCATTTATGAGCACTGAATGTTGTGGTAGAGCCTGTAGGCAACAACGCCAAGTACCGCTTTTCCGCCGCTGCCGGAGTTTCTTAAAAGACGCCTGATCAGCTGGTAAACGGGCTCGACGGTATTTGCGCCTTGCTACAGGTACAGTGGGACGACGTAAGGTTTTAGTTTTCAGAGGAGCAAGGGTGTCTAATAAGGATTGTAGGTTTGAGGTTAGGGTAGATACCATAGGATCAATGGAGTCATAGGAAGGTATGATGTCCCTTTGGAAAGAATCAAGGTAGGAATTCATAGGACAGAAGGTTTAAATTACGGTATGAAACTATTTTGGGTGTAAAGGATTTCACGGGTAGGCCGTATGTAATTTGGATCAGGTCGTGTAATGAAAAAAATGGAATGGGGTGTTGGGAAGAGGAGAGGATTTCGATGTGAGAGCCAGAGATGTAGAGGTCTTACCAGGTGTCGGAAAATTGCGTGTGATGGGTAGGAGAATAAGGTACAAGATAAAGATTAAGGGAAAACAGTAAGTCGGTTAGGAAGTATTTTTCAGGAGATTGTGAAAGCATATTCACATTTAAATCGCCGGTGATAATAATATTGTTGTAAAGGGAGACCAGGTTGACAAGGGAGGATTCAAAGAAGTTATCAAATGGAACATGAGGAGGGTGGTAAACTATGGCAAATAATAGAGGAGAGGTGATAGGGTAAATTTCTACAAAAATGTATTCCATGTGAGGAAAGTCATGAGAAGGAGAATGCAGGAGAATTTTGGCCTTAAGACTATCGTGGACATACAATCCGACACCACCTCCCGTGCGATCAGATCTGTCGTGTAACAGGAAAGAATAATACATGTATTATATTTGCTCGTTTCACAATAATTATGTTGAATTTTTACACATAATAACAACTATTGCCATTGTTTTTTGTTGCTTCACTCTCCCTCACCTCAATCGAAATGGAAAGTCCTGCGCCTATGTCCAAGATTATTCCAGCAAATTCATAGACGTTTTATGTTGGGGTGTAGGAATATAGTAGTTGGAATTCAATTTTAAATAAGTTGTTCGCATCAACCTTAATGTACCAAATAAAAAGACGAGTGTGTCCATCATTACTGGTTAACTTTGGGTCTAATATTGGTCACTGATTATTAGCGCATGCCCAGAACTCTTCTTTACTTACTACTTTCAATTCAGTTAGTTTTAAACAAAATTTTATAAGTACGTCATTCAGCTTGTGCTGCGGATAAGTGATGACCTTCATTCAATCAATCGACATTCTTTCTTCAATCCAGATGTGAGAATAATATTCTAAAGGACTTGTTTAGGCAACTTTTCTAATTAAGGCAAACAACTCTCATGAGTTTCAATAAGGCAACATTCTAATTTTATGCAGTGGACTGTATATTAATGGATTGGTAGGTTATAATGATTGTGAAAAAAAACATTTTGCCGTCTTTATGCCAGCTTACATCTTTTAGTTACCTGGAGGGCCCTCTGATGTGTCCACAGTCATTGCCAGAAGAGAAGTGGGACGAGGGCACCAGCAGCTCTTGAGGCTTAAGTGTTATCTTTTATCTTTTACATCTGCCCCCACCACTCGCCGTAACGCGGGAAACTCAAACCATTTTTGGCACAAACAAGGCTCTATGAACTAAATCTATTAGGAACTCCCAACACAACGATAAATGCCTCAGTAGTAGGCAAGAGACTACGTCCAAAAATCAAATAGGTATATCCGATCAACAAAGAAAATGTAAAGCTACATGCAGATAATTATAATAATAAAAAAATAATAAGTTTATTTAAATGACATTTACAAAATGTACACAATAATCGGTCATGTTTAACGCTATACGGGATTTTCCCTGGCCAGGGAGTGTGGGCGGGGATTTAAAAGACGCACCGGGACGCGAACTCGTGACTATTTTTATAACATTTATCATATATCTCCTTTATGTGGTCGTATATCGCCCTCCTTTGACTCCTTTTGACTCATCCTTCGAATCAACCTTGTACAATTATGTCCCTTTCTATAATAACATCATAATTTCCGGTGATCTTAATACCAACCTCCTCACAGAATCCAACAACAAACGCTATTTGGCAAATCTCTTCTTCTCCCTCAACCTTTTTATTGTTCCTTTCGCTCCTACACACCATACTTGTTGGTCTGACACCTGGCTGGACTTGCATATCATCGATTCAGAGCAGAAACTCTTGTCCTGTTCTCAATTACCCGTTCCTTTCCTTTCTTCTCATGATCTCATCAAATTATCGTACGATATCCAAACTCCCACGTTTCTTCCTAAAACCATAACTTTCCGCAATCTTGACAACCTCACCCGTGATAAAATCCTACCGGACCTTGAAACTCTAAACTGGAACGATATTTATTCCTGTACCTCTATTGATCATATGGTAGACATCCTCACTTCTAATCTTATCCATATTCTTGACATACATGCTCCTATCAAAAGCTCAACCTTCCGTCGCCATCCTGCTCCTTGGATGTGTCAAGAAATCCGCGACATGCAAAAGAGACGTGAGGCAGCCCGTAGACGCTTCAGACGAACTCGACTAGCAGATGACTATCAAGTCTATAGGGTACTCCGTAACTTGACACAAACAACGATCAGGAAAGCGAAATCAAACTTCTTTCACGAAACTCTCGCTTCTGCTCCTGATTCTAAATCAATATGGCTAACCCTTCGTAAACTCTCTCTTTGTAAATCCTCTTCCTCACCGTTCTACCCGGTATCACCCGATGAACTAAATTCCTACTTTATATCTTCCACCACCAGCAACAGTTCACCCACCTCTCACCAGTTTTCCTTATCACCCTCATTTAACAGTGATAATTTCTATTTCTCCAACATCTCACCGACCGACCTTATTTCCTCTATAATGAAATCACACACAAACTCCATCGGACTTGATGGGATACCAGTCAAACTATTAAAATTATGCCTTCCCGAAGTCGTTCCAGTTCTCCTTTTCATCTATAATTTTTCCCTCCAGAACTCAGTTTTTCCAACTGCTTGGAAAAAAGCATTAGTCAGACCTATCAACAAAATTCCCAATCCTACCTCTCCTAAAGACTACCGCCCAATCTCCATTCTTTCTAACCTTTCTAAACCTCTGGAAAGAATAGCTCAATCCCAAATCTCTAAATTCCTTGAAAACTCAAAACTACTCGATCCTCTCCAATCTGGTTTCCGACCTGGCTTCTCCACACAATCCACCCTACTAAAAATTACCAATGACTTACATACCGCAATGGACGAAAAAATGTTAACTGTATTAATACTTCTCGACTTTTCCAAAGCTTTTGACTCCTTAGACCACTCTATACTCTATACTAAATTAAAATCCCTATCCTTCTCCAACAGCTCTATCCTCTGGTTACAGTCTTTCCTATCCGACAGAACTCAAGCAGTCAGCATTCCAAACCAACCCCTATCTTCCTTTCTTACACTGTCCTCTGGAGTGGCCCAGGGTTCGAGCATTTCCCCTCTCCTTTTCAACTCCTACATAAATGATCTTTCCAAATCCATCTACCACTGTTCACATCATTTATACGCTGATGACACCCAAATATATTTTTCCTTTCATCCTTCTGAGCTACTAGTCGCGTTCGCCAATATTCAGGCTGACCTAGATAGGATCAGTGCCTGGGCAAGTCTGAATAATTTAAATCTAAATGCGATGAAAACTCAGGCCATTATTATAGGTTCCAGTCCTATTCTTAAATCCATCACCTTCCTTCCTCCATTAGTCATCAACGATCATCCTGTCACATTCAGTTCATCCGTTAAAAACCTAGGAATCACCATAGACGAAAACCTCTCCTGGAAACCCCATATTGCCCTCATCTCCCGTAAGTCAATAGGTACCCTTAAGCTATTTCATCGCTCCCGCCACCTACTCCCACAACCCATCCGCAAGCTCCTTGTATCCTCTCTCATTTTCCCCCACTTTGACTACGGCTGTGTGGTGTACGGAGGCATCCCGATGGTACTCGAGGATAGATTGAAGCGACTCATGAATACGTGCTTAAGATTTGTCTTCGGTTCATCAAAGCGATCTCATGTGTCCCACCTTTACGACGAGTTAAAGTGGCTCTTCCCTTCTTTCCGCAGACAATATTTCCTCGGATCTTTCCTATTCCAAACAATCAACACTAGCCACCCTTCTTACATCTACAGTCTCCTACAGTTTAAACCCGTGGTCCACTCCCAGAAAACAAGATCCCGTTTTTCCGACCTTTATATCCCTTCCCATAGAACTAAGACGTTTGAATATTCCTTTATTTCCCGATCCACAGCCTTCTGGAATTCCTTGCCATCTGAAATCCGTCATGCCTCTTCCTTGTCCTCATTTAAATATCATCTTTACCAATTCCTTCTCACATCCCAAAATGACGTTATACAATAAAATAAATATTGTGAAACAGATTTTGACTGAGGTGAATGATTGATAAAATTTATTGTCTTAATTTTAAAAATCAACCCATGCTTATTTTATTTTATTTTTATCTTCATTTAAATAATGTTGTTTTTTTTTATTTCGTTTTCTCTCAAAATTTTATTTTATTTTTACTTGTTTTAATTTAATTTCACTGATGATACTGTATATATTCTTTAATATTGATTAATGTAATTTTTGGCCAGATGTAGTTTTAATTTTTTTGTTCATATCTGTTATTCATAAGGGACCTTGTCCCAGAATAAAGTTTACTTTATATCTATCTATCTATCTATATCTGGTTGCCGGGCAACGGTGGTGCTGTGTACACGTGTTAGCCCATTCGGTCACCCCGTCCACGACTTTTATTCAATAGTTACGGAATGGACTTAATCCGTAATAACTATTAATATTAACATTTATTTAATTTAATCATTTAATCATTCATTGACCTTTATCAAATCATAAAAGCACAAAGCCCTAGATAGCCAGGTCAAGCTATCTCTGATAGCTTAGAAATAGTCATCTAGAATGTACTGACGGGACACAATAAGACCCTTTATCAACAATAGATATTGGGGGACAATAACAGATTGCAGAAAAAGGCCCCTTTCTCTCATATCAATACTAAACAATAACTGATTTCAGCCAAAGGGCACTTTCTCACAGACATCTTAAGAATATTAACTATTGATAACTTCCTTTTTTGTCCTCTTCCGACTTCTCCCACAGACTTCATATCAATTCTAAAAGATAAGGATATCAATTCTTCTATTCAATTCTATCAATTCACACGCTTCCTATACCGTCCAGAATTGATTCATCCCCCCTTCTATTTCTGAGCATATAACCCCCATCCTTGATAGACCAAATCACTTATTCAGTTGCATTCTTGAGTCAG
Organism: Nezara viridula; assembly: GCA_928085145.1. Lineage (NCBI taxonomy): Eukaryota > Metazoa > Arthropoda > Insecta > Hemiptera > Pentatomidae > Nezara > Nezara viridula. Next base: position 21,257,617 of record OV725077.1, read on the forward strand.
ACTCTTCACTGTAGGAGACCTGGAGTGAACTGATGTAGTCAACTCATATATCCATACTAAATTACTTATATTATATTTTAGATGCCATTTGTAACATAATGAATAAATCCATTATTTATAAAGTCTCCACTGTCTCCGATTCGTTAACTATTGTATTTTAACCCGCAGACGTCTATAAAGATCTAAGTCGATTGATCTTAAGGAGACCATCAAGACCTTTTACGAACCAGCCGCTCCCCTTCATCGCTATATCTTCCATCTCGATAGCCAACTTTGCGTACATTTCGCTGAGGCTATCCAAGATAAAAAAGATGTCGTATATTGACTTTTATTTTTGGTTTTGAAGGCACGATCACATGTTTCTTCTTTAACGGCTTCGTCCGTTGCCTCCAAAACCAAATTAAATTTTATGGGAGTGTCTGATTTTGCTAAAAATTCTTATATCAGTCTATGTAGAGTTTCTGTCTGATTGCTAAGAAATTCAGCTACATCAATGGCTTCATAACATCGAAGGAAAAAAGTCTTTAGATCCCCTCCAAAAGCTGTCTCGATCTCATACAAAGGCCCTACTGCTTCCTCCAACCGCCTTCGCTTCTTCATAACGAGCGGTGTATTTCTTTTGCAACAAAGTACATGTTTCATACACTGTTTTTGAGATTGAAAAATTTCACCGTAGTAAACGCATTTATGCCGTGGTAGCGTAGTCTGAAATGACTGTCTGACATGTCTTTTCGTGACGAAGTTTAGTAATCTCCCTACTAAATTGTTCTCTCTTAATACTGACATGTGTTCATTGCTGACATTATAAAATAAATATTAAATAAAACACAAAACCACCTTGCTTTTTGGAACACTGAATGAGGAAAAGCTCCAAAAAAAGCTCCTATTTATAGACTGGCTTATTTATATTTTAAGGATTTAAAGGGAAAAGTCTACGTTTACGTGTTGGGGAGAACAAAAGGAACTAAGGGAATAAAGATCCAAAGTTCATTGTTTATTTATAAATAGTGATTAAGAAGACATAAGAGGTTATCTATACTTTAAGGATTACAGTGTCAAGGTCCATGTCTATGTACGAAGTAAAACAATAAGAGATAAGGGATTAAAGAGCCAAAGTCCATATTTACATATCGATAAAGACTCTGAGATTCGCATAATTTCGAAGTTCAGATTTGCACATTGACGAGAATTCTATGTGGTATTAGTAAAAGTGCAAAATCCATATTTTTATATCAATAAGGATTCTATTAGAACTTTGATCAGTGAGACCATCAGGCATAGCCAGAAGGAACTTTCAGTTGTGCAATCCATAATCATTTGATAGTGAAAGAAAATGTTTGGATTCGGGAGGTGGGCAAGTTCAGTCTTTATACCGTAGATACCTTAGCCTTCAAGGGTTTGGAGGACAAACTTGATGGTAGCTATGAGTCGAAAGACTCTTGTCAGTCACGATCAGTCAGTGTAAAGTTAACAAATGAAATAGGTGATCAATCAAAGGATTGTAAGATACACGTAACGATTAAATAAACAAGATGGTTGCTATGAAAATGTTTATCAGACTGTTGGAAATACTCAGCATCTACAAGGTGGGTAACTGACCCTTAAATGGATTGAAAGATGGATTCCATTAATAGTAAATATTACAGCTCAGAAAAGATGTGGAGTCGGGAGAGTTTAGTGTCAATACCTGCCCCTTCAAAACATTAGGAATATAAAATGTAATTTATATCCTCAAATGGATATATATATTACTAATATATACTACCGTACTCTAGCAACACTTACAAAAGTATAGTAAGTGCTGCACCCTATCAAATATAAAATATAAACATTAGAAGAATTAAATATAATATAAATATTGAGAAGGTTATGCAGACATTAGATGGGTTAAGTAAACATCGAGAAGTTTACAAAAATGTAAGCAATACAGAGAAATCTCCAATCGGGACAGAATCTCGGTGCTGAACCTACTAGGTAGAAATATAAGAGAGTCTGATATAACCCTCATGTGTATACAACGGGGATGTGGTTGGGGTATTCATGGTAAGGTTTAAGTACAAAAACGGAACTGCGCTATTAATATTTAAATTCGAATGCAAATGTGGCACACTTATCATGTGGCCGAATTGTGGCTTGCCATATTTTCATAAAATCTTGAAACGGGTTTCGTATCCTAACGAACTCCTTCCGAAATACAGTAAGTGCTACTTTAGAGCGGAAAATGAAAAAATAAAAATAAAAGATAGAGAACTAAATGTTCAAAGACCATTGTTTACACTTCGATAATGATTTCAGGAAAGTACTAAAAACGTCCTATCTTTTAAGGAATAAAAGAGCAAAGTCCATATTTACGTGTTAAGGTAAACATTAAGAGATAAAAGCTCCAATCTCCATTTGGTAATACTTACATAGAGATTTATATATAGAATATTGAGCATAATTGGTAAATGGTTGACTGTCGTGGATAATGAAGAGAAGAATAGTTGGGGTGGTGAGTCAAAAAAGAAGGCAAAAATAAATGATAATATTTATTTTTACATATGCCGACGTTTCGATCTGAAGTTCAGTCCATCATCAGGGCTAAGAAAAGAACCAGATAACAAGGTATGAGAAATATAAAAATTACAGTAAAATGAAGTTGTTAGAATAATGACATTGGTAAAAACAAAAGACAAGTAATAATAACAGGAACAAGTGTGGAATGATGAAGTAAACATAGTCAAAAAAGGTGACATAAGTATTGTAAAGGGAATAAAATTAGAATAAAATGTAAAACAGAAAAATAAGAAGTTATATAAGAGATGGAAATAAATAGTAAAATTAAGATATAGTGAATTGAATATTTAGATAGAAAATTGAGATGTTGTAAAGTCTATCAATACGTACAGACAAAGTATGAAATAATAAAGAGTTAAAACAGAGAAAAGGAATGAAAGGAAGGAGGAGAGAAAATGAGAAGGTTGAAATAAGAAAGAGAATAAGTAAGAGAAATGGTAACAACCTGACTGCTCTAAGGTAAAGATGCAATGCTCGTGTTATTGAAGGATGGAGGTGGATAGAAGGGATGTATAGTGGCGTCATCTCCAACGGTTATCTGACGAAGTTTGAACTAACGTATCGGAAGCGTAAATAAGAACGAGAGATATATTATTCATAAATATTAAGGAATAAAACGAAAGTTGATAGAAAGAGGCAATAAAATAGTTTAAAATAAAATAAATTCATAATAAATAAATAATTTATAAATTAGTAATACATTTAAATAGTTGATAGAAATTCTGGAGAGGCAATAAAACGAAGAAAATAACTGTTGAGTAATAATGGAGAATAATTGAAATTAATACAGATCATATATATATATATATATATATATATATATATATATATATATATATATATATATATATATATATATACATACATATATCATATATATATATATATGATCTGTATTAATTTCAATTATTCTCCATTATTACTCAACAGTTATTTTCTTCGTTTTATTGCCTCTCCAGAATTTCTATCAACTATTTAAATGTATTACTAATTTATAAATTATTTATTTATTATGAATTTATTTTATTTTAAACTATTTTATTGCCTCTTTCTATCAACTTTCGTTTTATTCCTTAATATTTATGAATAATATATCTCTCGTTCTTATTTACGCTTCCGATACGTTAGTTATCTACTTAGTTACGTTAGTTATCCGATACGTTATATATATATACATATATATATATATATATATATATATATATATTGTAACATATTTTATTTATTTTATTAGGGCCTTTATAAATTGTAATTGTTAACAGAACTCATGTTCATGTGTTGTTCTTTTATTATTTTTGAACTGTGTGAAAAGAAGTATTTATATGTAATATATTTATAAATTCAATTTATTGCTAGGTATTTTATTAATTTTAGTTGTGACTTAATTTGAAATTGTAAAAACAATAATAACATTTAACTAGCGATTAAGATTAAAAGGTACGATGTATTAGAGCTAACGGACGGGAGGTCCTTCTCTGTCAAAGGTTGAATAGTAAATGACTAGTACAGAGGGTTAATAATATTATTAAGCCACTGTAATGATTAGTGGTATAGTGTTTTGGAGGTTGCGCGTGGTGCCCTCCAGGCGTTGTTCTAATGAACTATTTAATTCATTTATGCGTCATTTTTTTTTTTTTTTTCTAATAATGATTAATAATTTTAGTAGCACAACCTGTTAATTTCCTAGTTGCGCGTTGTGGCCTCCAGGCGTTGTTCTAATGAACTATTTAATTCATTTATGCAAGTCATTCTTTTTTTTTTTTCTAATAATGATTAATAATTTTAGTAGCGTAACCTGTTAATTTCCTAGTGAACTATGAATTTCATTTTGAAGCTATTTATTATTTCTTTTTGTAATTACTGATTTTGTAAATAACTAATGTTTGTAATATTTTTAAAATAAGTATTCATGTACTATAATTAAATGAAAATAAAAGGAGTTTGGACTTAGAAATCTCAGGGCACTTTCCCGAAAAGCACATTCATTCCTGTTCCTGGCTCGCTTGCAGTGTACATCGCTGGTGACCTCATTACAGCTCTTAACGGTTTTCCGTATTGTTTACTCCTCGTTCTTGTGTGCTCCTGCATTATGTGAGGTTCACGTAAGTACGTAGCTTTATTATTAACCTGTTGGTTAATTAATTTGTCTAAATTAACTTACAATTTTATTAAATTACCATCGTGACGCCACCACTTACTAACAACAACTCAGAACATAACCCACAGATACAACATAGCGCAATGGAACACCTCAACTCTCCCACAAATAAACTGAAAAGGTACAATCAGGACGAAAAAACTGACTTTGAAGGCTACATTATACCTAAGTAAATTTCGTACGCACCAAGACCAACTATCATACCGACGAGAACATCCAACAGTTTTTCTGCACTACAGACAATTAATAATAACACTGATCATACACCACCCAGTAGCAACAATACACATTACAAAAACTCTACTACGCAAAAAACGTTTAAACCTCCTCCTATTATTATCAGACCAGCAATGTCCGCTGTGGCATTACGAAAAGCTCTTTTAGATGCTAAAATTAAAAACTTCACCAATCGTTCAAATAGGGACGAAACCAAATCGTATTTGGATCTCAAACCTGACTACGAAGCTGCAATACATGTTTTAAACGTCAGCGATGAAATTGATTTTCACACTTACTCCCCACGCGGATCAAGGCCGCTTAATAAATTAATCATTAAAGGTCTGGACCTTGACCATGACTTTGATTCAATTACGGAAACCCTCCAAGCCCGCTTACCCGGACTCAAATCTGTATAGAGGATGAAAAAGACCGACGCAGATGGCTTCAAAATAGAACTGCCACATATCATAGTCGACTCGTCATAATCGACCATATGGGGTACTCAGTTGAGAAACTGAGGAACATCAATGGTCCCAGGCAGTGTTACAACTGTCAGCAATTTGGACATACAAAGAATTACTGTGCCCGCAAGATAAAATGCGTACGATGTGGTGAACACCACGACATCAGCGAATGCTCCCGAAACACACCCCTCAAATGCGCAAATTGTCAGGGCCCTCATGTGGCCTCTTATCGCAATTGCGAAAAGAGACTTGACCTACTACAAAACATAGTGCAGGTTCATGCTGGAAGAAATACAGCAACAAACCCCAGACAAGAACAAAAGGGTAAAGCATCACAAGCTCCGCCCACCACCTCAAGACCCGACTCTTATGCGGGAGTAGCCCACCTAGCTCCACCTCCCACCACCCAATCCCCACCCTATGAACAGCCCCCATGGGGAACATGAAGTCCATGTTCACAACCCTATTAAACACAGTTAACCTTATACTTAAACAAAAACATCAATGGTTAGACATTTGATTATAAATTATAACATAACAGGGCTCATGTTTCGTAAACTTGAGCTAGAAACTCTCCTGGCTTCCCACAAGCCATCAGTCGTTGCACTGACTGATACACGAATCAACAAACTAACTCACATATACTTCCCCGGGTACCATATATACAGACTAGATTCCTCATCAAATGGTGGCGTCGCACTTCTCGTGCGTTATGACATCCCTTCCAGATTAATAAACAACACTACACTAAATGATGACAAACACTCAGCAATTACTATACAAGTAAAACTTGAACATACATACAAAATTACATGCATTTACCGAAGTCCTAGTGGAAAACCTGACATATTAAAACTATTTCTGAAGGACACCGAGACAGACAAACGTCACATAATAGTAGGAGATCTCAACGCCAAACACCATACATGGAACTGCACAAACTCTAATGCATTAGGAAACTTCCTGACCAAATCTACTTATACAGTCATACACCCTAATGCATATACTTATAGACATCATGCTAACCCAAATATCACGTCTACACTTGATCTACTACTCACACAACAACCACACAGATTCACAAACTGCAACACGATAGACTTTAGCAATAACGACCACATACCTGTACTATACGAACTAGGACATGACTCAACCCTAACTCAGCCCATAGACTACAAATACAATTTCAAACACGCTGACTGGAAACAATACAAGGCACAAGTATATAGTGACACACCAAACATCACGACACTTACAACAACTATAGACATCGACAACGCCATTAGTACATTACACAACATTATCCATAATGGAGCTAACACCACCATACCCACCTTCAACCCCATTCCAATTCACCTTCGCCTACCACCAAAACACATCCTATCACTCATAAAACAACGTAACAACATCAAGAACTGCTGGTACAGAACCAAAGACCCTACTTACAAACCTATCATAAACAGCCTCACTAGACAAATAACATCCCTTATGTCGCAGTGGAAAACGTCAATATGGCATGAACAACTTCGCCGGACCCACAACGACCATAACAAATTCTGGAAGCTAGTCAGAAGCCACAACACCAAATCCAAATCGGTGAAAATCCTCCGAGGCGATGAGCTTCTCACTCCTGCGGATCAGGCCAACATTCTATCAGACTACTACGTAGAACGAGACGATGCCCGTACTGACACCATTTACCATCACATCCCCCACACGGATAACCTAAATAACTCAATATTCTCCACATATAAAGACCTGACTGCAATTTTGAGAAAAACAAAGGGAAACAAGTCTGCAGAAAAGGACAATATTCCTTCTGTCCTTATCAAACAACTACCCCGAAAAACCCTAATGTTTCTCCTTAACATTTTTAACTCATGCTCACGCCTCAGATATTTCCCAACGGAGAGGAAACATGCTATTGTCGTTCCACTCCTCAAACCCCGGAAACGAGGAGCGGTCCCGGAAGATTATCGGCCGATCAGTCTCCTCGACCACATCTCAAAAATATATGAGAAACTAATCCTCATTCACATCCGAAAACACTGCGATTCACATGACATTATACCCCCTGAACAAACTGGGTTCTCTCGCGGCGTTAGCTGTTATCATCACGTGGCTAAATTACAGTACGAAACAGCTAATAATCTAAATAAAAATCTTGCCACAGCTATGATCTCCCTTGACTGCACACAGGCTTTTGATTCTGTATCCCACTCCATCCTTATCGATAAACTCAGGCATCACCAATTCCCTGTACAACTAGTCGATATTATCGGCTCCTATCTCAGTGACAGGACCTTCTCTGTTCGAGTCAAAACTGATATGTCACCCCCTAGGCCTGTTACTTGTGGCGTCCCTCAGGGCTCAGTTCTGGCGCCTATCCTATTTAATATTTACTCTGCCCAAATAGTTGGGACCAAAATTGACAAAGTTCAAATAGCTGCTTATGCTGAAGATATTGCTATCTACACAGCAAGCATGGGAGCTAAACACGCAATGCGCCGAGCACAAAATGCAGCCCAACTGATCATAGACCAATTTAAAAACATAAACATCCACATCAACCCCGCAAAAACCGACGCCATCATATTCTCATACAAGAAAACAACTGAAAAACTCCCTAAACTTACCGGTCAAACTATAAAAACAAAAAGACATCTCACATACCTAGGAATAAAACTCGAATCACATTTAACCTTCACAGCGCACATACAACACAGAATACAAACAGTAAAATCCACCACATATCAACTCCGCCATCTACTCTATTCTCCAGGGCTGTCACTCAGACTCAAATTACTCATATATAAAGGCATACTCAGACCTTCACTTCTCCACGGTGCCCCCCTCCTACACTACCTATATCCCACAGCCCTGAAGAAACTATAACAATACCAGAACAGCATACACATGAAGATCTGCAAAGGGACAACATTAGAAAGACGAAACATGAAACACATCCATAACGATTTACAACTCGACTTTGTGCAACAACATATTTCAAGAAGACATATCAAGTTCTTCGACAACCTCCCCGCATCCTTTAAGTCCCGAGTCACTACCTTCTCACATAGGCTCCTGGTATCTCTCTGTCTGACAGTTTGAAACCAGACCAATGTGTTATTTTTTGGTTTTACCTTCCTCCTTCTCTATTCTCTCCTAACCTACCTCCTCTCTCCTTTCGTAGGAATAACTTGGTTGGCCCTTGTTTTCCTTCTGTCCCCCTTGCATCTTCCAGGTTGTCCCTGGGAGTGTAGGGTTACCTATCCTTGCAACGTCAGGGGATTGCCTCCTCGGTTGCTGAGCCCTAGATGTGTAGGCGTTGTCCCCTTATCATTCTTGGCGGTCTTACCTTATCCTATCCTTGCAACGTCAGGGGATTGCCTCCTCGGTTGCTGAGCCCTGGATGTGTAGGGGTTGTCCCCTTATCATTCTTGGCGGTCTTACCTATCCTATCCTTGCAACGTCAGGGGATTGCCTCCTCGGTTGCTGAGCCCTGGATGTGTAGGGGTTGTCCCCCTATCATTCTTGGCGGTCTTACCTTATCCTATCCTCGCAACGTCAGGGGATTGCCTCCTCGGTTGCTGAGCCCTGGATGTGTAGGGGTTGTCCCCCTATCATTCTTGGCGGTCTTACCTTATCCTATCCTCGCAACGTCAGGGGATTGCCTCCTCGGTTGCTGAGCCCTGGATGTGTAGGGGTTGTCCCCCTATCATTCTTGGCGGTCTTACCTTATCCTATCCTTGCAACGTCAGGGGATTGCCTCCTCGGTTGCTGAGCCCTGGATGTGTAGGGGTTGTCCCCCTATCATTCTTGGCGGTCTTGCCTTATCCTATCCTCGCAACGTCAGGGGATTGCCTCCTCGGTTGCTGAGCCCTGGATGTGTAGGGGTTGTCCCCCTATCATTCTTGGCGGTCTTACCTTATCCTATCCTCGCAACGTCAGGGGATTGCCTCCTCGGTTGCTGAGCCCTGGATGTGTAGGGGTTGTCCCCCTATCATTCTTGGCGGTCTTACCTTATCCTATCCTCGCAACGTCAGGGGATTGCCTCCTCGGTTGCTGAGCCCTGGATGTGTAGGGGTTGTCCCCCTATCATTCTTGGCGGTCTTACCTATCCTATCCTTGCAACGTCAGGGGATTGCCTCCTCGGTTGCTGAGCCCTGGATGTGTAGGGGTTGTCCCCCTATCATTCTTGGCGGTCTTACCTTATCCTATCCTCGCAACGTCAGGGGATTGCCTCCTCGGTTGCTGAACCCTGGATGTGTAGGGGTTGTCCCCTTATCATTCTTGGCGGTCTTACCTTATCCTATCCTTGCAATGTCAGGGGATTGCCTCCTCGGTTGCTGAGCCCTGGGTGTGTAGAGGTTGTCCCCCTATCATTCTTGGCGGTCTTACCTTATCCTATCCTCGCAACGTCAGGGGATTGCCTCCTCGGTTGCTGAACCCTGGATGTGTAGGGGTTGTCCCCTTATCATTCTTGGCGGTCTTACCTTATCCTATCCTTGCAATGTCAGGGGATTGCCTCCTCGGTTGCTGAGCCCTGGATGTGTAGGGGTTGTCCCCCTATCATTCTTGGCGGTCTTACCTTATCCTATCCTCGCAACGTCAGGGGATTGCCTCCTCGATTGCTGAGCCCTGGATGTGTAGGGGTTGTCGCCCTTTCATTCTTGGCGGTCTTACCTTATCCTATCCTCGCAGCGACAGGGGATTGCCTCCTCGGTTGCTGAGCCCTGGATGTGTAGGGGTTGTCCCCCTATCATTCTTGGCGGTCTTACCTATCCTATCCTTGCAACGTCAGGGGATTGCCTCCTCGGTTGCTGAGCCCTGGATGTGTAGGGGGTTGTCCCCCTATCATTCTTGGCGGTCTTACCTTATGCTATCCTGGCAACGTCAGGGGATTGCCTACTCGGTTGCTGAACCCTGGATGTGTAGGGGTTGTCCCCCTATCATTCTTGGCGGTCTTACCTTATCCTATCCTTGCAACGTCAGGGGATTGCCTCCTCGGTTGCTGAGCCCTGGATGTGTAGGGGTTGTCCCCCTATCATTCTTGGCGGTCTTACCTTATACTATCCTCGCAACGTCAGGGGATTGCCTCCTCGGTTGCTGAGCCCTGGATGTGTAGGGGTTGTCCCCCTATCATTCTTGGCGGTCTTACCTTATCCTATCCTTGCAACGTCAGGGGATTGCCTCCTCGGTTGCTGAGCCCTGGATGTGTAGGGGTTGTCCCCTATCATTCTTGGCGGTCTTACCTTATCCTATCCTTGCAACGTCAGGGGATTGCCTCCTCGGTTGCTGAGCCCTGGATGTGTAGGGGTTGTCCCCCTATCATTCTTGGCGGTCTTACCTTATCCTATCCTCGCAACGTCAGGGGATTGCCTCCTCGGTTGCTGAGCCCTGGATGTGTAGGGGTTGTCCCCCTATCATTCTTGGCGGTCTTACCTATCCTATCCTTGCAACGTCAGGGGATTGCCTCCTCGGTTGCTGAGCCCTGGATGTGTAGGGGTTGTCCCCCTATCATTCTTGGCGGTCTTACCTTATCCTATCCTCGCAACGTCAGGGGATTGCCTCCTCGGTTGCTGAGCCCTGGATGTGTAGGGGTTGTCCCCCTATCATTCTTGGCGGTCTTACCTATCCTATCCTCGCAACGTCAGGGGATTGCCTCCTCGGTTGCTGAGCCCTGGATGTGTAGGGGTTGTTCCCCTATCATTCTTGGCGGTCTTACCTTATCCTATCCTCGCAACGTCAGGGGATTGCCTCCTCGGTTGCAGAGCCCTGGATGTGTAGGGGTTGTCCCCCTATCATTCTTGGCGGTCTTACCTTATCCTATCCTCGCAACGTCAGGGGATTGCCTCCTCGGTTGCAGAGCCCTGGATGTGTAGGGTTGTCCCCCTATCATTCTTGGCGGTCTTACCTTATCCTATCCTCGCAACGTCAGGGGATTGCCTCCTCGGTTGCAGAGCTCTGGATGTGTAGGGGTTGTCCCCCTATCATTCTTGGCGGTCTTACCTTATCCTATCCTCGCAACGTCAGGGGATTGCCTCCTCGGTTGCTGAGCCCTGGATGTGTAGGGGTTGTCCCCCTATCATTCTTGGCGGTCTTACCTTATCCTATCCTCGCAACGTCAGGGGATTGCCTCCTCGGTTGCAGAGCCCTGGATGTGTAGGGGTTGTCCCCCTATCATTCTTGGCGGTCTTACCTTATCCTATCCTCGCAACGTCAGGGGATTGCCTCCTCGGTTGCTGAGCCCTGGATGTGTAGGGGTTGTCCCCCTATCATTCTTGGCGGTCTTACCTTATCCTATCCTCGCAACGTCAGGGGATTGCCTCCTCGGTTGCTGAGCCCTGGATGTGTAGGGGTTGTCCCCCTATCATTCTTGGCGGTCTTACCTTATCCTATCCTCGCAACGTCAGGGGATTGCCTCCTCGGTTGCAGAGCCCTGGATGTGTAGGGGTTGTCCCCCTATCATTCTTGGCGGTCTTACCTTATCCTATCCTCGCAACGTCAGGGGATTGCCTCCTCGGTTGCAGAGCCCTGGATGTGTAGGGGTTGTCCCCCTATCATTCTTGGCGGTCTTACCTTATCCTATCCTCGCAACGTCAGGGGATTGCCTCCTCGGTTGCAGAGCCCTGGATGTGTAGGGGTTGTCCCCCTATCATTCTTGGCGGTCTTACCTTATCCTATCCTCGCAACGTCAGGGGATTGCCTCCTCGGTTGCAGAGCCCTGGATGTGTAGGGGTTGTCCCCCTATCATTCTTGGCGGTCTTACCTTATCCTATCCTCGCAACGTCAGGGGATTGCCTCCTCGGTTGCAGAGCCCTGGATGTGTAGGGGTTGTCCCCCTATCATTCTTGGCGGTCTTACCTTATCCTATCCTCGCAACGTCAGGGGATTGCCTCCTCGGTTGCAGAGCCCTGGATGTGTAGGGGTTGTCCCCCTATCATTCTTGGCGGTCTTACCTTATCCTATCCTCGCAACGTCAGGGGATTGCCTCCTCGGTTGCAGAGCCCTGGATGTGTAGGGGTTGTCCCCCTATCATTCTTGGCGGTCTTACCTTATCCTATCCTCGCAACGTCAGGGGATTGCCTCCTCGGTTGCAGAGCCCTGGATGTGTAGGGGTTGTCCCCCTATCATTCTTGGCGGTCTTACCTTATCCTATCCTCGCAACGTCAGGGGATTGCCTCCTCGGTTGCTGAGCCCTGGATGTGTAGGGGTTGTCCCCCTATCATTCTTGGCGGTCTTACCTTATCCTATCCTCGCAACGTCAGGGGATTGCCTCCTCGGTTGCAGAGCCCTGGATGTGTAGGGGTTGTCCCCCTATCATTCTTGGCGGTCTTACCTTATCCTATCCTCGCAACGTCAGGGGATTGCCTCCTCGGTTGCTGAGCCCTGGATGTGTAGGGGTTGTCCCCCTATCATTCTTGGCGGTCTTACCTTATCCTATCCTCGCAACGTCAGGGGATTGCCTCCTCGGTTGCTGAGCCCTGGATGTGTAGGGGTTGTCCCCCTATCATTCTTGGCGGTCTTACCTTATCCTATCCTCGCAACGTCAGGGGATTGCCTCCTCGGTTGCAGAGCCCTGGATGTGTAGGGGTTGTCCCCCTATCATTCTTGGCGGTCTTACCTTATCCTATCCTCGCAACGTCAGGGGATTGCCTCCTCGGTTGCTGAGCCCTGGATGTGTAGGGGTTGTCCCCCTATCATTCTTGGCGGTCTTACCTTATCCTATCCTCGCAACGTCAGGGGATTGCCTCCTCGGTTGCTGAGCCCTGGATGTGTAGGGGTTGTCCCCCTATCATTCTTGGCGGTCTTACCTTATCCTATCCTCGCAACGTCAGGGGATTGCCTCCTCGGTTGCTGAGCCCTGGATGTGTAGGGGTTGTCCCCCTATCATTCTTGGCGGTCTTACCTTATCCTATCCTCGCAACGTCAGGGGATTGCCTCCTCGGTTGCTGAGCCCTGGATGTGTAGGGGTTGTCCCCCTATCATTCTTGGCGGTCTTACCTTATCCTATCCTCGCAACGTCAGGGGATTGCCTCCTCGGTTGCTGAGCCCTGGATGTGTAGGGGTTGTCCCCCTATCATTCTTGGCGGTCTTACCTTATCCTATCCTCGCAACGTCAGGGGATTGCCTCCTCGGTTGCTGAGCCCTGGATGTGTAGGGGTTGTCCCCCTATCATTCTTGGCGGTCTTACCTTATCCTATCCTCGCAACGTCAGGGGATTGCCTCCTCGGTTGCTGAGCCCTGGATGTGTAGGGGTTGTCCCCCTATCATTCTTGGCGGTCTTACCTTATCCTATCCTTGCAACGTCAGGGGATTGCCTCCTCGGTTGCTGAGCCCTGGATGTGTAGGGGTTGTCCCCCTATCATTCTTGGCGGTCTTACCTTATCCTATCCTCGCAACGTCAGGGGATTGCCTACTCGGTTGCTGAGCCCTGGATGTGTAGGGGTTGTCCCCCTATCATTCTTGGCGGTCTTACCTTATCCTATCCTCGCAACGTCAGGGGATTGCCTCCTCGGTTGTTGAGCCCTGGATGTGTATGGGTTTGCATGTCCAGAAAAGTAGAACCCCCCAAAAAAAAGATGCCTAGAAAATCGAAAAAACATCCTTCCATCTTTTTTTCTCTAAGTAATCTCATTTCAAAGTTGCAGATTAATTTATACAAACATATTTGTATTTGTTTTTGACAAATTGGGGGGCGGGGTAGCCGAATGGGTTAAAGTGTGTGCACTGCACCGCGAGTTGCCTGGCAACCGGATAAGAGATTTAAGGAGATTTAAAAAGTATGAGTTCGCATCCCGGTGCCGGAGGGGATTTTAAATTCCCCGCCCTCACCCTCCGGCCAGGAAAATCCCGTATAGCCTTAAAGGCGAGGTAGGGAAGAACAAAAAAAAAAAAAGGATGTGTAGGGGTTGTCCCCTTATCATTCTTGGCGGTCTTACCTTATCCTATCCTTGCAATATCAGGGGGTTGCCTCCTCGGTTTCTGAGCCCTGAATGTGTAAGGGTTGTCCCTCTATCATTCTTGGCGGTCTTACCTTATCTGTTGCTGAGCCCTGGATGTGTAGGGGTTGTCTCCCTATCATTCTTGGCGGTCTTACCTTATCCTTTCCTCGCAATGTCAGGGGATTGCCTCCTCGGTTGCTGAGCCCTGGGTGTGTAGGGGTTGTCCCCCTATCATTCTTGGCGGTCTTACCTCACCTATCCTGACACTGAGACCCAATCTCTCTTAACCCTATACTTCCTTTCTCCTTTCGTATCAATAACTTGGTTGTCCCTCGTTTTCCTACAGTCCCCCTTGCGTCTTTCAGGTTGTCCCTGGGAGTGTGAGGTCACCTAAGCTTGCAACGTCAGGGGATTGCCTCCTCGGTTGCTGAGCCCTGGAAGTGTAGGGGTTGTCCCTCTATCATTCTTGGCGGTCTTACCTTATATACCTTATCCTTCTCATCCTATCTAAGCTTATACACCCCATTCTTACAAACTTAAATATATACACGAATACCAGGTTAATTGACTAACAGAAAGATTAAAGGTAAGAAGGACAGATTTCACATTTTAAAAGACAAACGTCGGCAATAAAAGACAGACTGACAGACAGAGAGATAAATAAAATAAAAATAAAAAATATTACAATATTTATATACACACACACACACACACACATAGATAGATAGATAGATAGAAAAAGAAACTTTATTCTGGGACTAAGTCCCTTCAGAATAACAATAATGTACAAAATAATAGAATATTACTGGCCTCAACGTTGAAACAATAAATAAAATTGATAAAATAAAATAAAAAGTAAAGAAATCTTAGGTGCACAAGCTATATACAATACAGATAAAACTATGTACAGAGCATTTAAAATTATGAATAAAACAATTAAAACTATGAACGAATCATTTGAACTATGAACAAAATTATATTTAAGGGTTGAACAACATAAACATACACTTGAGAAATGAAGAACGAAAAAGAGATACAATGAGTTCATTTCATAAAAAAAAAAAAAACTTTACTTGAATATATATATGAAAATAAACAGTTATTTATAATTGAATAAAAAAAAAAAATACAAAAAAATTTATGTATTGAAATTCCTACGTCGATAGTAGGAAATGCATGTACTATCTCTTACCAAGTGTTATGATTACATGATTGCTACACAATACATGTATAATATTAATCGTTAGCTGGTATCTGACTGTTTTTGGAACAGGAATTGGAATAGGAGGTTTTTGAATGTGTACAGGGAAGGGGCATGTCGAATTTTGATCGGGAGGGAATTCCAAAAGTTGACAGAGCGGGCTATAAAGGAATTTTGGAATGAGGCAGATCTATGAGAAGGGATGTATAGGTCGGAGGGTCGGGATCTTGTAGTGAGTGAATGGATTGAGGACTTAAATTGGAGAAGGTTGTAGGCATAAGAAGGACGATGATCGGTAATGATTTGATAAAGGAAAGTGCCAAGGAAATATTGTCTTCTTAAGGAGGGGAAGAGCCACCCTAACTCAGTGTAGTGGTGGGAGACACGGGAGCGTCTCGGGGTTCCGATTACAAATCTTACGAAGCAATTCATAAGTTATATATATATATATAGGTACGGAGCGGGACAGTATTAGCTTTAATACCAAAAGCATTTATGTAAACAACTTAGAATGTATATATAGAGGATTATAAGGAGGAATAAATCAGTCTTGTTTCTGACTTCATGCGTGTTAGTTGTTGAACCTTTACTCTTTTTTAAAGCCCGCAACGTTTAACTGGTGCCGAAACCCGGGAGGTGAGAGTGCAGAGGTACGTTTTTTTTAAACCAGAGGAGAACCGTTGCGAGCATGCCTGAATTTGCCTTAGGGCAGCCGGCTCCCATGAATGTGCCAGAGATCCCTCCGTTACCGCAGGGAACCTTTGCCGCGGCGCATGCGAATGCGATAGAATGGATGAAAATCCGGGTAGCCACTTCACAGGACCTCAGGGAGGCTATATCCGATCTCGAGCGCTTCACTGGAGAAATAGGTGAGCTCAATAATTTTTTAAAGGGTGGAGATCGACTCGTGGCTAGAATCAACGCAAAGATTGATGAGAACCTCGTCAACGCTGGGGATGCGGAGGCCCTTAAGGCGGCCCTTGTGTGCAGGGTAAAACGGAGTATCCTGAACCACATTCAGGCAGATGAAGAGACGCCGTGGGAAATGGTCAAGGAGAGACTGAAGAAAGCCTACGGCGGTGGCAGATGGACTACAGAGGAAGACATCTATCAGATGTTTCGCGAGGTGAAGTCTTCACGGCAGTCCAACGGACAGTATGCGGCGACACTAGTAGCTCACTACAACCGGATCACCGAGAAGATGCGGGAGACAGCTGGAGCGCCGGAGGTCGAAGCGAAGATGGCCTTTTTGTCTACCATACTGAAGGTGCAATTGGCGAAAGAAACTGGAAAGAAAGATGGCTTACCCCGGGAACGTTCGTTTATTGAATGCGCCCAAGAAATGGTAGATTCCAGTGCTCGAGATGAAGAAGCCCGGTTAGAGGGGGAGGAACCAGGATGGAACAGAGTGCTCTATAGGAGACCTAGAGGAGAGTCTAAAGAACCAGGGGATAATTGTCGATAGCACGTCGCCATATAATAGCCCGCTATGGGCAGTTAAGAAGAAAAGCGCGCCCGGAGAGGATAAGGAGAAATACCGCGTGGTAATCGATTACCGCAAACTCAAGAGAATACTGTGGATGAAAAATACCCAATCCCGAAGTTTGAGGACATTTTAGATCGGTTAAGCGGGGCAACGGTATTCAGTACTCTTGACCTGAAAGCGGGATATCATCAGATTAGGATGCTTCCGGAAGATCAATTGAAGACAGCATTCACTTTCGAGAGGGGGCATTACGAATTTACGAGAATGCCATTTGGTCTCAAGAATGCCCCTATAACATTCCAGTGGCTAATGGACGAGTTCCTAAGGGGAATTGACGAAGTGATGTGCCAAATTTACATGGACGACCTGTTGGTATTTAGTAAAAACGAGGCGGAACACGTAGAGCATCTACGTAGGGTATTTGAGAGAGTCAGACAATTTGGGCTGAAACTGTCCAGCGAGAAATGTTTGTTAGGGCAGGACCACATAAATTTTTTAGGACACACGATATCCAGTGAAGGAGTAAAACCTGACGCGCGGAAAGTGGAGGCGATTAAGAAGATGGCAATACCTCGGGATGTAAAAGGGATCCGCAGATTGTTAGGAACCCTTAATTATTATCGACGATTTGTGCCCGAAATGGCGGAATACCTCGTACCCCTCAACAATTTATTAAAGAAAGGCAGCAAGGTGATAGTAACCCCCATAATGGAAGATAACATTCGGAAATGCATGGCGAGGCTGCAAGAGGAGCCAGTATTAGCATTTTCGGATTTTACGAAAGTGTTTACGATCACAACGGACGCTAGCGAATACGCGTTGGGGGCTGTGTTATCCCAGGATGGAAATGGGGGGGACCGTCCCGTAGCATATGCCAGCAGGCGACTTACGGAGGCAGAGTCGCGACACAGTGCGCTGGAGAGAGAACTGTTAGCGATCGTATGGGCTATCGACCATTTTAGACCATATGTTTTTGGGAGGAAATTCCGCGTGCAGACGGACCATAGACCCCTACAATGGGTAGGCAAGCTAAAGGAATCTTCGGCTAGAGTCACACGCTGGAAGGAGATTCTTAACCAGTACAACATGGACATTGTGTACAAGCCCGGAAGAGAGAATGTGGTGGCGGATTGGCTATCGAGAGCGCTAACTATAAATGCCATAGAGGAGGATACAGCAGAATCATCGGGAGGCGTGAGACAATTCCTGAGGGACTGGACGCCAGAGGGAGAGGGGGTACAAGTGGTGGAAGAAAATGTGGATGGAGTTGATACCCAACAAGAAGAAAGTCCAGCGGAAGAGAGGCCAGTGGACATGGAAGAACGGGAGGAAATCGTCAACGATAAGAACCGCCAGATCATCTGGAAGACCAGGACGTCGGGTCTGATGAAGATATTATATAGTAAGTACGGCAACAGCCGAATAACAACCATTTGGTCACAACCAGGGGCCAGCGTGGACCAGATCTGCAGAGCTCTCAAAGACGCGTCGAAAGCAAGGAAAATTCACCACTTATATGTGGGAAATGAAACGATTTGGGAGAAGATAAAGAGGCTATGGCGGGATGAGCGATTAGGGATGGATAGGACGTTCATTCGTTGCAAACTGATGGTGGATACAGTGCGGGATGAAGAGCAGCAGAAGGACATAACACTTGCTTACCACCAGGGCAAGACCAACCACCGTGGGGCGCAGGAGACGTTTCAAGCGTTGCGTCGGAAATATTTTTGGTGGGGGATGAAGAAAACGATCGCAGAGCTCATAGGGTCCTGCAGGGTGTGCGCGAGCACAAAGTACGATCGGCACCCCCAAGAACGATGCAAGAGGAGACACCCACGGTCGATGCACCACTAAGCGACTTGCAAGTGGATACGTTCACATGGAGAGGGTATAAGTGGGTCACGCTCATAGACCTCTTTAGCAAAGCGGCAATGGCGTACCTGGTACAGGAGCGGTCAGCAGAGGCAGTCTTAGGAGCCCTCCAGACGTGGTTCCAATGTTACGGAGTACCCGATCGCATAACATCCGACGGGGGCAGAGAGTTCGACAATGCCAAAATCAGAGCGGAGATGAAGAACGTAGGTGTCAGTGGCATCTTAATACTCCAGGGCACCCCAAGAGCAGAGGAAGTATAGAGAGGCTGCACAGCACTCTTAGTGACCATCTAAGGGTGTATCAGGTGGAAAAAGGGTTGGAACCGGATGTGGCAATGCGGAAGGCGGTGGCAGCGTACAACCATTCTATACATACGACAACAGGGTTCTCTCCATTTGAAATTCTCTTCGGATTACGCGGACGGCAACGGGACTGGGGAGGTACAGCTACTGACGAGCAAATGACAGAAAGAATGGTTAGTAACAAAATGGAACTGGGTAATCTCTGGGGGAAGGTTAAGGATAAAATAGAGGGGGAAAAGCGGAAAAGGGTGGCGCGGGAAAATCTCAAAGTGAAGGAAGTAACAGGGGGTTGAAAATAGGGTCCATAGTGTATCGCAAATTAGGCTCGAATAGGGGAAAGGAAGTGCGGAGATACGAGGATCCATTCAGGGTGATAGTCATTAGAGAGCATAATGTGGTGACGATTGAGAGTGTTAACGAACCAAAAAAACGAAGGACGGTTCACATAGAACAATTAAAATTTCCGATTACAGAGTCACAGCAACCTTAGAACTGGAGTGCCCTCGTCTCCCGAAGGAAGATTTTTTGTTTGTTTGTTGTTTTGTTTGTTTTGTATATAGTGCTCTTACATAACTTTGTGTAGATTTTGAAAGCAGTGAAATACGCCTTTCATTTGTGAGAAGATTATATAGAGGAAAGTGTATTTTTTTTATTTTTTTAATATTTTGATATATAAGGAATATTTTTGTTTGTGTTTCATTAAATTAGGTTGTAAGTACTGAACACTCCGTACCTGTGTTATAATATGGGCAAGAGAATCTTGTCGTTGTATATATAAGAGTGTTTCTTTTTGTTTTATGTCTTTTATTTTTTTTTAAGTTTACGAAGAGTATCCGTAAACTGGTGGGGGGGAGTTAAGGTACGGAGCGGGACAGTATTAGCTTTAATACCAAAAGCATTTATGTAAACAACTTAGAATGTATATATAGAGGATTATAAGGAGGAATAAATCAGTCTTGTTTCTGACTTCATGCGTGTTATTTGTTGAACCTTTACTCTTTTTTTTAAGTGTTTAAAGCCCGCAACGTTTAACTTATATATATATATATATATATATATATATATATATATATATATAATATATATATATATATATATATATATATATATATATATTTCCGGTATGTTATAAAATATTCACTTTAATCTTAACCAGTCGAATCACGGAATACGCCGAGGAAATTATCGGAGACTACCAATGCGGATTTAGACGGAATCGTTCGACAATTGATCAAATATTTTCTTTACGGCAAATATTAGAGAAAAAATTGGAGTATAACGGTATTGTTCACCAGCTGTATATAGATTTTAAAAAGGCTTACGATTCTATTGACCGCCAGAGACTGTATAATATTCTAATCGAGCAGGGGATTCCAAAAAAAACTAGTAAATCTAGTCAGGATGTGCTTGACGGAGACACTCAATAAAGTTAGAATCGGTAATAATTTGTCCGAAAAATTTGAGGTTCGTTCGGGCTTAAAACAGGGGGATTCTCTTTCGCCTGTCCTGTTCAATTTGGCATTAGAACATGCCATTAGGGAGGTAATGCGAACCGAGAAAGGGTTGGATCTGGGCGGGACAACATCCGTGCTGGGCTATGCTGATGATCTGGTACTGTTAAGCGAAGACGTTGAAACTATAAAACTAAATACGACAACGTTAATGAAAGCCGGTAAAGAACTAGGACTCGAAATGAACGTGGATAAAAAAAAATATATGGTTAGCTGCAAAAATGGCGATACTACTGGTGATATCGATATAGATATAGATAAATTTATATAGATATAGATATAGATAATATATCTAATAGATAATATAGATATAGATAAATATCGATATAGATAAATTTAGGTATCTAGGTTCTACGATAACTAGAAAAAACGAAATTGAAGAAGAGATTAAGGTTAGACTGAAGGCAGGGAATGCTTGTTATTTTTCTGTGACAAAACTACTTAGTTCGCGCCTCTTGTCCCGAAACTTAAAAATTAGAATCTATAAAACAATTATCTTGCCTACAGTTCTTTATGGATGCGAAACTTGGCCGCTTACATTAAGGGATGAGCAGCGTCTTAAGGTTTTTGAAAATAAAGTATTGCGTAGAATATTCGGACCGAAGAAGGATGAGTTAACCGGAGAGTTCAGACGGTTACACAACGCCGAATTGCGTGAGCTGTATCCGGGTAATATAATTGAGGTAATTTCATGGCGGCGAATCAAATGGGCTTGTAAAGTTGTTGGGCTTAGTAACGAGAGAATTCCTAAAAGGTTAATATTTGCTGTGCCGAATGGTAAGCGTCCGAGGGGTAGACCGAAGCGAAGGTGGGAAGATTGCATTAAAGCCGATCTGAAGGGACTGGGTTTGGACGGCGAACGTTGGAGGGAGGTGTGTAACAAGCGATTGGTGGTGTCGGCATCGAACCTTTGGGTTCGCTAAGCCTTATTATTATTATTTATTATTATTATATATATATATATATATATATATATATATATATATATATATATATATATATGTATATATATACATATATATATATATATACATATATACACACATACACATGCATACACACACATATACATACACATACACACACACCTATACTTACACATACATATACACACACACATATATATATATATATATATATATATATATATATATATATATATAGAGAGAGAGAGAGAGAGAGAGAGAGAGAGAGATAAAGTTGTCAGCGAAAAGGAAAGGATAACTATGGATGTTTTAATAAATTCAGAATTTGGGAATAGGCTAAAGATAAGTTCTGTTTGTCTGTTTTTAAATTTACTGTCTTTGGTTGAAGCTGGATGTTGAGGGTTTCAGAAATGAGTCGTTTATCATGGTTAAGAACTGTGGCAAGGGGATGTTTTGTCGAAATCAAATGTATGATTGAGGGAGAGAGAATGTTCGGATAATTTGGAGGCGGTTGAATTACGAGAGGATTTACGTTGGGTGATGCGGTCTTTTAGGAAATTTATAGTTTCACCAATATAGGATGAAAACAATTGGGGGTAGAACATAGAATACGGTAAACGATATGAGAGCGGTGTGAGAGAGGAACAGGATCTTTTAAGGATGTGTATAATTTAGAGAGTGTGTTGTGAGATTTGAATGCAAGACGTAAGTTTGGGTTAGTAGATCGTAAAACTTTGTTGATGTAGTCCGAAAGGTTAGGAATATGTGGTAGAGATCTGTATATTAGGGCTGAAATGGGTTGTGGAGAATTAATGGAAGTCGAGATTAAGGAAGAATATTGGGCATGTTAAAGTAAAGAGGAGGGGAAGTTTCATGTCAGAGTGTAATGTCTTCGTTGAGTCGAATTTTCCAAAGTTTATACCAATAACTTAGCTTTGTTAAATGATGTTGCAAAGACTTTAATTTTGTGCGAACTCACATTTTTGAAGTAGTCAATGTCAGATTAAGAACTAAACAAATAACCTTGATTTATCACTTAAATATTACATACAAGGAATATGAGACTTTGAATTAATAAAAGTATCAACCTTTATTAAAACATTTCCACAGCTTGTTCCCTCTGCTCCTCAATCTTTTTCATTGGATTCTTTTTTCTCCTTACTCTCATTTTTCCTCAGATTCCTGTTGCATATTCTCCTGAGACCTTTTCTTTCCTAAAACTGCTTTTTGATTACCTCCTACAATAGGAAAAGAAGAAGCAGCTGCAGCAATAACGTTCTTCGTAATTTCGTTAGGTTGAATTTCTTGACGTCTACTTGGGTTGTTTGACATAGCTACTATAGTTACTATTATGCTTACAATATTAACCGCTATGCCAATTAACGTCAAGAAAATTCGCTTTTTCGGACCGTTAGGCGTTAGACTATCGTTTGTATTTGACATTTCTTGAAGTTTTGATATAATTTCATTAGCTTCAATATCCATCAACGATGCCATTCGCTTTTGCGGCTCTGTATCCTTTAGACCCTCTTCTATACTTGACACTCCTTTATTCTCACCCTCTCCTTTTTCCTCAGATTCATCTTCCATATTCTCAGAAATTTTCTCTTCTAAAAATTCATTAACAATATTTTCTACAACAGGAATAGAACCAGCAGCTGCATTAACAATCTCCCTCGCTATTTCGTCAGGATCTTGTTCATTTTTTTTACCTTTAACTACCTTTGTTGATATAGCTATTAGTTTGGATATCAATCCTATATTCATAACCACAAGGGGAAGCAATGGCGTAACCATCCCCTTTTTCGAATGTTTAAGTTTGTCAATAATTTTTTTAGCTTCAATATCGGTAAACAATGGCATTGGCTTTTTCGGATCTGAATCTGAACAGAAGTAGCTCGTTGAATTGTAAAAGTGGCCGCTAGTGATGAGGCGAGATTTAAGAGAATGATTTAGTAATCTAAGCATTTTTATGATGAATGGTCTGAACTAATTTTTTTTACAAATTATTTTCTTTTTATCTGTCTAGATCATATGAAATAATATAATTCTTGCATGTGCTATTTATACCAATGGCTATAGCCATATGTTATAAACATATGTTACGTGTGAAAATAGGTAAAGTAACCCATTATCCTTCTCCCCCCCCCACCGCTCGTCTTCACTCTATCTTGGTCTTCTCTGATTATTCCTTGTTATATTGATATGAATATATATATATATATATATATATATATATATATATATATATATATATATATATATATATGAATGAATGAAAACTTGTTTATTGAATTTTAAAAAAAATTAAACATTAATATATATATATATATAAGTTAAGCGTCGGCGGACTCTAACAATAAAAAAAACAGAAAGGAAAGGGGTTGAGATGCAACACTCACGGTTTCAGAATAGATACTGCTTTATTCATCTAGTAATCCTTCTTATATACATTTGGGATGTTTATTTACATTCAGGATGGCATTAAGGCTGATATCGCCAGTCTCCGGTCTTTATCTCCCCCCCACCAGTTTACGAATAGGATTTTCGGAAACTTAGATATTCCTAGATCGAAGCCAACGGTTATCGGCCTTAATACCTTACAATTGTTGTTACTAATATACACTTGAAAGAAACTAAAACTAAAACTAAAACTCACTCCCACTCCGAGAAAGAAAGAAGAAAAAAAAACATAGAAACTAAACACAAAACTTGCTTGTAAGAACCGAACTCTTAATAACCTAAAAAAAAAATAATACAGTTTCCTCTACTGTATTGCTATGATACTACTTACACACAAAAATAATAAAAAAAAAATACATCATGTTTCCGTTTTGACAGCAAGAAAAAAAAAAAAAACATATTTCTCATAACCCGCGGTGAGGGTACTACGAATCCATTGGTTCCGGTTCTATCATTGGGAGCTTCAATTGTTCAATGTGAACAGTTCTCCTCTTTCTAGGTTCATTAACGCTTTCGATCGTGAGCAGATTATGTTCCCTAATAGCAACCACTCTGAATGGACCCTCGTATCGTAACAATTGTTTCCCTCTGTTGGTTCCTACTCTACGGTACACTAATGTCCCGATCTTTAGGTCACCCATTTGGTCACGTACGCGAACATTTTGCCGCTCTACCCGCTTCTGCTTTTCCCGGTTAATTTTCCCCGTCACTCTTTCCCACGTCTTTTCCACCTCTACCCTATTGCTCTGGATTTGCTCGACTACCGGTTCATTAATCGTTGTTTCCGCGCAATCTCGCCTTGGCCTGCGCATCCCGAACAGTACTTCCACTGGCGAAAATCCCGTGACGGAGTGAATCGAGTGGTTGTAGGCTGTTATCGCCTTCTTCATCGCAACATCCGGCTCCAATCCTTTTTCCCCTTGATACACCCGGATGTGGTCACTCAGCGTGCTGTGCAACCGCTCAATGCCGCCTCTACTTTTAGGATGTCCCGGGGTGTTATAATGCCAACGAATCCCTAGTCTTTTCACCTCCTCCCTAATCGCGGCATTGTCAAACTCTCTACCACCGTCCGATGTGATCCTCTCGGGGACCCCGTAGAACTGCACCCAGGTTTGTAGGGCTTCCGCAACTGCGTTGGCAGACTTGTCCATGACCTGGTGTGCCATAGATACCTTGCTGAAGACGTCGATGACCGTAACCCACTTGAACCCTCTCCAGGTAAACGTATCAATTTGGAGGTCCTGTAGTGGCATGTTCCCTGTAGGTGTCTCTTCCTGAACTCCTCTGAGGGGATGTCGATCATATTTCGTGCACATACACACCTCGCATTTCCCGATGACCTCTTGGATGGCTTTTTTCATCCCCCACCAGAAATACTTTCGACGTAATGCCTGCAATGTCTCGTTCACGCCTCGGTGGTTGGTTTTCCCCTGGTGATAAGCCAATGTGACTGCCTGTTGTTGCTCCTTATCCTGTATAGTTTCCACTGCATATTTGCAACGGATGAGCGTTCTGTCCACGCCTATTCGCTCGGATCTCCACATCCGATTTATTTTCTCCCATACTGTGTTATTTCCAACATAGAGATGGTGCGTTTTTCCCGCTTCCGTGGCGTCTTTCAGTGCCGTACGGATTTGCTCTTCACTCACCCCGGGTTGCGCCAGATGACGCGAATCTTACTTTTCCCATATCTACGGTAATCTATTTTCATCATCCCTGCGACTCTCGTTTTCCAGATTACCTGACGATGCTTGTCATTAATGATGTCATCTATCTCCTCCATCTCCACAGCTCTTTCCTTCGCTGAGCTCTCCTCTTCCGTGGACTCTCCCCTGTCCTCTATACCGACGAGATCATCTGCTCCTTCGCCATCGGGAGTCCACTCACTCAAGAATTGGCGCACGTCTCGCGATGGTCCTCCCATGTCCTCTTCTACCGCGTTGATCATGATGGCCCTAGAGAGCCAGTCTGCCACCACGTTTTCCTTTCCCGGCTTATACACCACCTCTATATTGTATTGGCTCAGAACTTCCTTCCATCTTGTGACCCTAGCTGAGGTTTCCTTAAGTTTCCCTACCCACTGAAGGGGTTTGTGGTCGGTGTGGACTCGAAACTTCCTCCCAAATACATATGGCCTGAAATGTTCGACAGCCCACACTATCGCGAGTAGCTCCCTCTCCGCATCCGTATTTGGTGATATCCCGCCTTGAGATCCAACGTACTAAAGACCACGGCCCCACTCAACCTATCGAGTATATCTTCAAATCTGGGGATCGAGTACTTCTCATCTACCGTATTATCGTTCAATTTGCGATAGTCTACTACCACCCTGTATTTTTCCTTGTTATCCCCCGGCGCTGCCTTCTTCTTCACCGCCCACAGGGGACTATTGAATGGTGAGGTGCTATCCACTATGATCCCTTGTTCTTTTAAACTGTCTAACTCCTCCCGAATATGCTGCCTCAACGCCTGCGGGTATCTTCTCTCTTTCACGTACGTTACCCTATCCTGCTTCAGTGGGATTTCATGCACCGTCTTCCCTGTTACCCCCAATACCTCACCCTCCCTGAAGAAAATATCCTTAAACTCCTCCTGTAGCAACTTCCTCCAGTCCTCCACTCTGTTCACCGCTCCTATCCGCACCCTTCTTTCTCTCGCGACCCCTATACACCCGAACTTCCTCTTTCCCAGCCTAACACTCCAGACTCCTCTATGGTTTCTAATGCTAGCCCCTACCTGCCCTAACAAATCGCACCCTACTATGGCCTGGTATTCCCGAGTCATGTTTTCTACTACGTGTACCTTCAGTTCGCCCTTTTTTCCTGCCCACCGATCAAGCCTTATTGTCGCTTCTCCCTCTACACTACAGGGGCCACCCAGAGTGATTAGCTGGCAATCGCATTTTTGGATCCGGAGTACCCTCTCGCTCCCGCACACTTTCCCTAACGCCCCTCTGGTCATAATAGTGCTCGAGCTCCCGGTGTCCACGAGGCACTTTACTCCCCCGTCTACCTCGATAATTGGCAACCAGCATGGCTTACCTCGGATGTCGTTGCATGTTGCTGTGCGGTCGCCTCTCTGCTGCCACACTCCTCAGATGGCGCCCCGCTTCCTCCTTACCGCCGCCGTTCGTCGCTGCTCGGTCCGTTGGCTGCTCCTGCCTCCTTCGCCTCCACTGCTACCTGGTTAATCTCTGTTCCCGAAGTTCCCGACTCCTCGGTTGCCTCCTCCGAAGATCCGTCCTTCCGCTGCATCCTAGCCCGTCTTGTCAACTTCTGCGTGTTTACCTCCATGACTCTTGAGCTCGTCTTGAGTTCTTTCTCTCCTCCGGAATATGTACGGGCACTGCCTAGCAATATGCTCTTCGGTCCCGCACTCGAAACATCTAGTGCGCGGACATTGTGCAACTAAATGTCCTGGCTTTCCACACCCATGACATTTCCTGTCTTCCCTGCGGGGTCCATTCCTCGGCCTCGCCTGTCCTGACCTTTTCTCCGCTCGGCTGTATCGTTTCTCTCTTCTTCCAACCCATCGGGGCTGTCCGGGGTCGTCTGTCATTCACCCGGATCCACCCTGGTTCTTCCACGTCCATCCGAGTCTCTTCTTCCCTTGCGCTTAGGTCGATCATTTCCTGGGCACACTCGAGGAATGATCTCTCCCTGGGCAATCCGTCTCTCCTCCCCGTTTCCTTCGCCAACTGGACCTTGAGTATCGTCGAGAGGAACTCCATCCTGGCTTCAACCTCTCCCACACTCATTGTTTCGCGCATTTTCTCCGTTATGCGGTTGTACTTTGCCACTAGTTTCCCCGCATACTGGCCCCTCGTCTGACGTTGGGACCGGCGCTCCCTAAACATTTGGAAGATGTCTTCCTCCGGCGTCCATCTGCCTCCTCCGAAGGCCTTCTTCAGTCGCTCCTTAATCATCGGCCATGGTGTCTCCTCGTCCGCCTGAATTTGGTTCAGGATGTTCCTCCTTACGCGGCACACCAGAGCTGCTTTCAATGCTTCCGCGTCCCCTAGGTTTACCAGGTCCTCCGCCACCTTTACCTCTATTCTTGAGATGAGGCGGTCTCCGCCTTTCAGGAAATGGTTAAGCTCCCCTACCTCACCACCGAAGCGTTCCAGGTCCGCAATGGCTCTCCGTAGGTCCTGCGTGGTCGCCGCTCTTATTTTCATCCATTCCAGAGCGTTAGCGTGCGCTTCTGCCAATGTGTCCCTCGGTAAGGGAGGGATCTCCTGGATCTGCGGAATCTGCGGTACCTGAGGTATTTAAGGTATCTGAGGAACCTGAGGGGCCTGCGTGATCTGAGGTATCTGCGGAATTTCTTGAGGTTGAGGGATTTCCGGGGCGCTCAACACTCCCGGCCTGATTAAGCCCTCTGTTGGCATCTCGCTCTTTCCTTATGACTAGGAGAAGAAAAAAAAAACGAGAGAGAAAAAAAATGAATTTAAAAAAGAATTTTCTCTGTTCTCCTGTCGTAGTCCCGGGTTTCGGCACCAGTTAAGCGTCGGCGGACTCTAACAATAAAAAAAAAGAAAGGAAAGGGGTTGAGATGCAACACTCACGGTTTCAGAATAGATACTGCTTTATTCATCTAGTAATCCTTCTTATATACATTTGGGATGTTTATTTACATTCAGGATGGCATTAAGGCTGATATCGCCAGTCTCCGGTCTTTATCTTATATATATATATATATATATATATACTAGCAACAACACATAGACAATGGAAAATTCCGTCTGTAGAGGTCTGTGTGGAATTAATAATAAATATTCATTACACTTATAACTAAAATAAGTGAGTAATGATATATCCACAGTATTATTATATATTTATACACCCATTCTAGCAATTTCTCCCTTCACTGTTTCATTTGTTTAAATAGAGTTTTCAAAAAAACAAACATAAATACATCATAAATCCAATAAATAAGAAATTTAATTTCAACAAAAATAATAATAACCATCAAATACAATATAACAATAAAACGAACGTTACAATAAATGAATACGATATTGTATCAATAGTTTACTATCTGACCAATTGAGATCTTTGCAATGTGGCCTGCTGTACATAATTGCTTAAGGCTTTCCAGTTAGAACCCTTTAAGAAACCAAATAATTCTGCCGGCGAACAGGTCCGCTGCCCAAAACATTTCTCTTTTAACTCACTGTCCATGTTACAAGTCCCCTAAAAATGAATTGTATCATATTTTTCTTGAGAGTTACCTACCGGACAGCAACCGTTGTCCCCCACCATCCATGGATTTAAGGCTAAAATCGAGCAACTCTGTCCTACATCGAAAAATTGACCCTATAGTCACAATATCGAAACTATCATTAAGATAGGGTATAACAGTGCCCACTGAACATAATCCTGCGTAAACAGAAAAACATAAATGAAGACATTTTTTAAGGTTATTTTGTTTTTGTAAGTTCTCTACATTATGTCTAACAACAGTCAATTTTCCGCGCAGATCAGCGATGTTTGCAGTATCCAGGTTAGTTTTACAACTATCCTCGAATTCTAACCACTTTCAGTACCAATAAACTCTCTTAGTTATCACCTCTTTTGCTAGGATATGTTACAAACGAAAACTCAGCATCACCAGCACTTTCAAAATATAGTCGAAATGAATTTTAAGTGTGTAGGAGTATATCGAGGCGAGATCGGTTTCGTGTGGCAAAATATAATTAGGTGCATACCTTGGAGACGCAGTAATTTTTTTACGAAGTATCTTCTAATTTTTTCCAAAACTTCATAGGGCTCGCAATCCCAAACCTGCCCAGCATAACTAATCACCGCCCTAGAGACCGAATTATAAACCACTAGTTTACTTGAATAGGGGACATTTTTATTAGCTATGAAATTATGCAGATAGAATTTAGGCCAAATTTTGCATGACTTACTCTTTCAGCAAAGTGTCGTCCCAAGAGCAACCTTGGAGTAATGATAACACCCAGATACTTATACTCGTTTACTACTTCAACAGGACTTCCTCCGAAGTTCCGCCTCTCATATTTGGATAGTCTACCTCCATTGCGAAAAACTATTATTTTTGACTTGGCCAAATCTATATGCAAGTTCCACATTCGGCAGTAATTCTCCAAGTGGTTTATCATACGCTGCAATTTAACTGTGGAAGGGGCTAATAGTACTACGTCGTCTGCATACAGTAAACATCTAATATTTACTCCTGCGATTTCTAGCCCCTCTTCCAAATTTTCGTGTAAATCGTTTAGGAACAACGCAAATAGCAAAGGACTAATCAGACAACCCTGTCTTAACTCTACTGATGTTTCGAAAAAGTCAGTGAGTCCTTCTTTATGATATACGGCAGGCTTAGTATTTGTATGTAAGCTTCTTATGATATTCAAGAATTTATGAGACAGACCAAAATTAGCCAACTTAAAAACAGAGCCTCCCTATCTATGCAATCAAACGCCACTTTAAAATCAATGAAAAATGCATACACTTTACGACGTTCTTTTGCCAGAGTCAGTTTGACAATGCTAAATAGTGTTGCCCAAAATCGGTCTGGGTCTTGCAAAGTGCAACACAGCCTATCTGTTGCAAGACCAAGACTTGTAAAAAAAATCGATTTATGAATAAAAATTGAGGCAAAATAGTTACTAGTACTTGACAATTTTCGTTACTATATGTAAAGAATTGGTGTAACCAATATACTTTTGCATTTAACTCTTATAATTTTTCATTCAGACTTAGTTAAGTTTCTCATATCTAAAAAATAACAGTAATATCTCTCTAGTAATAAGCTAATAGATAACTGCAAGACTGTTACGAGAATCTTGCGCAAGACCAAGACCTAGACCAAGACTGAGTTTGCAAGACCAAAGCTCGTCTCGGTCTCGCATTTGGGCAACACTAATGCTAAACAAGCTGAAAATGTGGTCTATGGTTGAGTACCCCGGATGAAAACCCGCTTGGAAATCATTTAATATGTCATTTGTGTTCACCCAGTTCCATAAAAGCCCCAATAAAATTCCAGTAAATAATTTTGTAATTACATTAATGGAAGATATGCCCCTAAAATTTTCAACGTTATGGATATCTCCTTTTTTGAATAACGGATAAATGACTGATTTAGTGAAGCTCTGTGGGATACTTCCACTATTAAAGTAATGATTGAATACGTTAAAAATTTGTTGCAATACGCATTCTGGGGATTTTTTTGAAAAATTCATATGACACAGAATCGATTCCTGGGGCTTTATTATTTTTTGCCTTGGCCAATGCACATTTTAATTCGTCTAAACTTATTTCCCGATCTAGCTCAAAATTTTGCCCATTTTGGGGTGCCATAAAATATTTGAGGACCTTTTATAACAGGATTTAAAAAAAATCAAAGTAATGTCTAAACAGCTCACCTTTGATATTAGATTCACTGATAAAATTTGAAGTCCTGAATTGGTTTATTAGTGACCACAGATCTTTAATACATTTAAATTTTTCTTTAAGGGTCTTATAATACTCATTCCGTTTTTTTCTAACTAATTCTTTGTATTCATTATTTACCCTCAAGTATTGGAATTTATTATAAACTTTATTTCGTTTGCTAAAAATATTTAGAAATCTAAGAGATTTATCTCGGGATTTAATGCATTCACCGTCGAACCACTGCTGTTTTCCTAATTTTTTACCATTATTTATCTGTTTTTTATAAAAAGCACATTCTATAATACATTCCAACAATAGTTTCAGTTTTAGATCTGATTCATTAATCTCATCTAATTTTATGTAATTTAATTTATTTTCTAATTTTGATTCAAAATACAATTCACCATGCCGTAACCACCGCAATCTCTTAAGTTGGAGGGCTTTACAATTCCTAACATTATTTGCCTGACTGAAGTCCAAGACCAATTCAATAGGCATATGCTGTGTGTAAAGTTTGGAAATAACTTTAAAATTTTTTATATATTTCAGAATAGGTGCAGATGCACAACAAATATCAATGACAGATCACCATCGGGATCACCCACCGCACGGCCATTTAATATTATCAAATCTAGATCATCACACATTTCCAAGAACGATAGACCTCTACTATTTAAAGTTGTTTCTTTAGATTTCCTATTTGAGTTGATCAAACATTTTTCCCGCGATATATTTTCCGGGATAATCTGCCTCTCCGCCAACCTCACATTCATGTCTCCTATAAGAAAGTATTTTTCGTTAAATAACGAAAGAAAATTTAATAACCTGAAAAGTCCTCGTCCCAAGCACCAAAATTTAAATAAACTGGTACAATATAAAACTTTACATAAACGTTATTTACTTCAATTAAATCCCATTCATTCAATCTCACGAATTTGCATGCTACATTGCTTACAATTAAATACCTAACAAAAGGCCACCACTTGCCCTGCCTTTATTATTAGTTTTTTTTGCTCCGATCCACATTAAATTAAAATCACTAAAATATTTTTCAAATTTTAAAGTTTCGGACTTAACTAAAAATGTCTCATAGAGAGCTATAATATCTTACTGTTTGATAAATTGAAAAAAAGGATCAAAAATAAGTTTATTAGCCAATCAACCAATATTGAATGAAAGTAATTTCAACTTAATAGGACTTAAATAATTAATCTCACTTGTTTGACTGACGGCTCTATTTCATTTGTTTTGGTTCCGAATATTTTCTGAAACAGCATCTGTAGCAATATCTCTTCCTTCTTCTGAATTTGTTTCCGCCAACAATTTCTTCATCGCTTCTGATAAGTCGATGCTGGTGATTTCATTTAATTTTCTTAGTTAACCGTTTTCATTACCAAACATGAGGCCTTTTTCTTCTATCCAAACAAACCTATGGTTATTCACCCACAAGGAATTATTTTGAACTGATATCGATATTTTTGAGTTTTTTTCCTTGAGGTATTTTCTTAAATACAGCATTTTTCTTTTGACTTGCTTTTCTGAGAAAGTAACGTCTCTTTCAATAGAAATTCCAGAACCTTTCAATATTTTGGATGCCCTTAATATTGTTCATATTTCGAATTCGTTTGAAAATTCTGCACAAATAATTTTCTTATTTGAATTACGATTACCAATAAATCGAGCTCTATCCATAATAATATTTTCAGGATACCTAAAGTATTAATGCAGAGTCGTTTAATGCTTTGTGTACAATCCTCAGTAGGGCCAATATCTATGCCTTTAACAATAATGTTATTTTTATTGATTTCCCTTCGAATAAATTCCACCTGTCTGATAGTAATTTATTCGCTTCTCGTTGTAATTTCAATTCTTCTCGTAGTATAGCATTTTCTGTTGATAATTGACTCAATCTTATCCGCGAATATTGCAATATAATTTTTTGTAGCCATTATTTCCATCTTCTGGTCCACTTTCTGTGATTTCTTATCAATCAACCTACCTAAAGAGTCCAGTAACTCGCTTAAGGTTAGGTTACTAATTGATGGTTCATCAGGCTCCTCAGAGTATTTTCTTTCCTTCCTTCTTCTTCATTATCAGATTCCTGGCTCTTACTTTTCTTACTTTTATCGCCGTTGGTGAAAAATATTTATTTAGATTTTATTATCCATCATTATTAGTCAATTTTTTTTTACTCATTTTAATCAGAAATTTTTTTCTATTAAACTGTTTCCGAAGATTAAAAAAACTAACTCTTGAATAAGCTGGTAAACAGGGCAAGCACATCAACATGCAAAACTAAACTGAACAATAATTTATAATGTAGAAAAAATAAGCGCTGTTACCATGTGCTAGACACAAAGTCTCTATTAATCACTCACTTATTCTGTAGCTTTGTGAATATCCCTTTATTTTCGAATACAGTAGCTTACAATGTATAAAACTGTCACGTAAAAATAAGGAAAAACGTTAGGCTTTTACTAACTATTCCAAACAGAATCTATATATATAGACTAATAATATATATATATATATATATATATATATATATATATATATATATATATATATATATATATATATATATATATCCTCGCGCGGGCTCATTACCGCGTATGGGGAGCGTCCCACGGGTGGCGGATGTGGGGATAGTCGGTGGAAATTCTTTGGAAGTTCCTCCCGGCTAAGTCCGATGGACTCGCTGACCAACAATGAGAGGGGCCCTCCAGACTTGCTGGAGGTAGGGGCCCACCAGACTTGCTGGAGGGTGTGACGTAGGATTGAACGCCCTACTCACATATCTTTAGTTCACCAAACACCACAAAAAGTCATGGATCTCCCTAAGGTAAAACGCTCATTATCCGGAGGTAAACTAGTCCCCCGTTCGGGTCTCCGGGTGGGGACTGCTTTAGGGGATTCATGGTGCAAGTTGAAATATAGGGATTTAAATATTGGTACGTGGAACGTAAGGAGTTTAAACACAGCAGGGGGGCTAAAATCGGTCACGAATGAGGTAAATGGGTACAATTTGGATGTCGTGGCTCTGCAAGAGGTTCGTTGGCCAGGGGAGGGCTCGATGAGGGAAGGAAAGTACACTATTTGGTACGGAGGAAGCGGGAATCATTGTTTGGGTACCGGGTTTCTAATTAGGAGTAGATTACTATCCGCTTTGAAGGACGTACAATTCTTTAGTGATAGAATTTCGGTAGCTACATTTCAGGGACGTTGGTTTAAAATCGCATTAATAAACATACATTGTCCGACCGAAGACAGTGACGATGAAGTCAAAAGTGAATTTTACGATAAACTCGAATGGGTTTATGATAAACTACCGCGAAACTACATGAAAATAATTGTAGGTGACGCGAACGCAAAGGTAGGAAGGGAAGAAATTTATATTCCGACGATTGGTAAAGAAAGTTTACACGAATATAGTAATGATAATGGGATCCGTCTGATAAACTTTGCCATCTCAACACAAGAATATTCATAAATATACTTGGACATCACCGGATTCGCAAACACGAAATCAAATCGATCATGTCTTGATACAACATAGCTGGCAAAGCAGTATAATTAATGTACGGTCTTATCGCGGAGCAGAATGTGGGTCGGATCATGAATTAGTAATCGCGAAACTTCGACAAAAACTTAATATAAAAAAGAGAAAAGAAAACCGTTTCGATTTTGAGAATTTTAATTTGGAAAAATTGAAAAATCCATCAATTAGAAACCAATTCGAGCTAGATGTTAAGAATAGGTTTGAAGCTTTAGAGCTTCCTGACGAGGACCACGAGGATATTGACAAGTTATGGATAGAGATCAGGGATAATATTAAAGCGGTCGGTAACTCGTGTCTAGGAAAAAAGGAAAATAAGAATAACAAACCGTGGTTTGATGAAGATTGCTTAAACATGTGTGAAAAAAGAAAAGCCGCTAAATTAAAAGCTCTAAATAATCCTAGCGAAGACAATCTGGAATACTTCCGAATCTCAAAGAACGAAACGACAAAATTGCTCAAAAATAAAAAAAGGGAGTATCTTAAAAATAAAATAATTGAAATAGAAACTAATAGAATCGAAAATAACGTAAGAGACATGTACAAAGGTATAAACAGATCACGTAAATATGTAGGGCCCGTAACGTCTGGAATTAGGGATGATAATAACAATATTCTGACCGATCCGGTTGACATATTGAATAAGTTTAAGGAACACTTTGACAATATTTTAAATACGGGAAATTATGATCTGTGTCCTCCTTCTGAGTACCAGAGTGCTGAACCGTTAATAGAAGAACCAAGTAAAGAGGAAGTTGAAGTAGCTATCGGAAAATTAAAATCATATAAAGCAGCGGGAATCGATAATATTCCTACTGAACTAATCAAGGCATGCGGGGAAGCTGGAGTTTCTAAAATACATCGGTTGGTTAAAAAGATCTGGGTGAACGAGAAATTACCTGAAGAATGGAAAGAATCTATTCTTATTCCGATTCACAAAAAGGGTCCGAGGACGGATTGTAATAACTATCGAGGAATTTCACTCCTTCCGGTATGTTATAAAATATTCACTTTAATCTTAACCAGTCGAATCACGGAATACGCCAAGGAAATTATCGGAGACTACCAATGCGGATTTAGACGGAATCGTTCGACAATTGATCAAATATTTTCTTTACGGCAAATATTAGAGAAAAAATTGGAGTATAACGGTATTGTTCACCAGCTGTATATAGATTTTAAAAAGGCTTACGATTCTATTGACCGCCAGAAACTGTATAATATTCTAATTGAGCAGGGGATTCCAAAAAAACTAGTAAATCTAGTCAGGATGTGCTTGACGGAGACACTCAATAAAGTTAGAATCGGTAATAATTTGTCCGAAAAATTTGAGGTTCGTTCGGGCTTAAAACAGGGGGATTCTCTTTCGCCTGTCCTGTTCAATTTGGCATTAGAACATGCCATTAGGGAGGTAATGCGAACCGAGAAAGGGTTGGATCTGGGCGGGACAACATCCGTGCTGGGCTATGCTGATGATCTGGTACTGTTAAGCGAAGACGTTGAAACTATAAAACTAAATACGACAACGTTAATGAAAGCCGGTAAAGAACTAGGACTCGAAATAAACGTGGATAAAACAAAATATATGGTTAGCTGCAAAAATGGCGATACTACTGGTGATATCGATATAGATGGTAATATGTTTGAACAGGTAGATAAATTTAGGTATCTAGGTTCTACGATAACTAGAAAAAACGAAATTGAAGAAGAGATTAAGGTTAGACTGAAGGCGGGGAATGCTTGTTATTTTTCTGTGACAAAACTACTTAGTTCGCGCCTCTTGTCCCGAAACTTAAAAATTAGAATCTATAAAACAATTATCTTGCCTACAGTTCTTTATGGATGCGAAACTTGGCCGCTTACATTAAGGGATGAGCAGCGTCTTAAGGTTTTTGAAAATAAAGTATTGCGTAGAATATTCGGACCGAAGAAGGATGAGTTAACCGGAGAGTTCAGACGGCTACACAACGCCGAATTGCGTGAGCTGTATCCGGGTAATATAATTGAGGTAATTTCATGGCGGCGAATCAAATGGGCTTGTAAAGTTGTTGGGCTTAGTAACGAGAGAATTCCTAAAAGGTTAATATGTGCGGTGCCGAATGGTAAGCGTCCGAGGGGTAGACCGAAGCGAAGGTGGGAAGATTGCATTAAAGCCGATCTGAAGGGACTGGGTTTGGACGGCGAACGGTGGAGGGAGGTGTGTAACAAGCGTTTGGTGGTGTCGGCATCGAACCTTCGGGTTCGCTAAGCCTTATTATTATTATATATATATATATATATATATATATATATATAATATATATGTATATATATTGCTACGTATCAAAAGGGTTTTTATATAGATTTTTATATACGGGATGCCACTGGTAATTATTGATGATAATTATCCAGAATTAATTAATATAAATATTTCATTAATAAAATATTGGTTAAACAATTTATGTCATTTGACATATTGGTCCTTGATTAATTTATTGGATTACTTCTCACAAAGGCTTGTTGTGTGTTTATCTGTTCTATAATTACCAATCATTACCTGTGCTTATAATGAAAGAAATAGGTGGCATGATTAAAATAACTTTTATGTACAAATTATGTTTATTTACAAATGATATAAGAAAGAATGTTATATACATTATATTTACAAAAATTAATGAACTATACAATTGGTTGTGACGGCATGATTCAGATGGATGGAATTTAAAATTACATTGCCATTAAATATTTAAACATCTTTAAAAAGGAATTGTTGGGAATTACTTATCTAATATGGCATGGCTGCATCTGCAAAGTCCATGCAAAGTTTCAGTCCTCCAGCTAGAAGAAAACATCAGGGACCTCCTCAGGGCCGGGCAGTCCATCCGACATCTCCTCTATGCTGGGCAGTGGCGTAGGCTCAAAAGCCTCTCCTCATCCAGCTGTCCTCGCTTCCTTCCCAGCTTGAAGTCTCCTCAGCTCAGTCCCAAGAAGAAGTGTTTCAGCCGAGTCCCAAGAAGAAGTGTCTTCCGCTGCGTTCCTAGACGAAGTGTCCTCCCTTTTTTTCTCTATCCCCCTCAGTAGATCTTGTTTTCCATATCTAGGGTGGGGCAAGCATGGTTACTATTGGTTGGAGTTGTGTAGCAGAAGGGATGACCCCCAATGTTATGTTGAACACACCCCTTTTAGCAGGTACACGACCGTTTCTTCCTTTGCTTAGGCTTCACCCTGGGCCCACACTACAGGCAAATCGAGGCTAATTCCCGCAATTTGCCTCAATTTGATGGCAGTTTGCCCGAGTTTGCTAGCGCCACTGTAGTAGAGAACAAAGGAAAGTGCGAGAGTGGGAGAAGGTGGTGGGGATATTTTGACCTGATGGTGGAAGGTAATGGGCTGTTTACCCCGGTTTGTTGCATATCCATCCGAAATGGAAAACTTAGGCAAAATCCAAGCAAGTTTTGCGTTATGGCCGTTGCGCTGCGCTAGTGATGCATTGAATAGCCACTGTGATTGGCTGAGACAGAAACTTCCGTTTCCCGCCTTTTTTTGCAATATCCGAAATAAAAAAAATGTAGTGCGCACAACACACAACTTTCACTTACCTTCTACTTTGAATAGAAATTACTTTCTGAAGTGCACTTTTAACGGGTCTATAGCTTAAAGTTTACTGCTAACAAATCATTAACATCACTATAATAACAGAAACCCTATTAATTATATCAATGTTAGATAATAAAAACCTCCCTACCCCATATTTTTTCGTAAACCACATAACTCCGGTCTCTGAGCAATATACATATGTCTAGAGGGATTTTAAAGTATATATCTATATTCAACCTATAAATGATTATGGATTCTACGCCTATTAGTTATTAAACTGTTATTTTCCATTGTAAAGTTTACTACAAAGAGATTACGAGATTTTCATCGCCTGTCATAGATAGCTCAAAAGTTTTTACACTAATTTAACAAAGGGAAAATTCATCAAATTACTCACTAATTTAATTTTTTTTAAATGTTATACGACGACCAACGGACGTCGATACCTAATTATTTAAATATAATATCAGATTTAGAATTATTAAAACTATAGTAAATATATTCAAGGTTATAAACATAGGCTTTATACATCCATGAAATATTTTTATATTTCACTTCTTTCACATTAGTACTATGAAATAGCTTATTTAACAATAACATTGCGTTGATTAGGTGAATTTTAAATAGTTTTTTTCAAACTTAAAAACAGTTTAAATTTAGTTAGTAAATTTCATTTATTTAATTTCCTTGAAAAAATGTGATTTCTGTTAAATAATATTAGTTTACACAAATTATTATTTATAATAATCTCTCTCCATTACTTTCTATATTTCATATTGTTTTTTTCTAAAATTATCCGCTTTCCAATGATATAACTTCTGACAAGTATTTCCGGTAATTCATTTTCATCTTCAATACACATTTTCCCTTTTTTCTCCATTTTTCAATTATCAAATTCTTTCTAAAGTTATATTTAGCATTTTTTCGTAATTCTTAATAATGAGAGATGGTTAATTATTAAAAATTAATCAAATTAAAGGTACTTTAGAGGATGAAATGTTGAACATTTAGGCATTTAAGCTATGTAAAGTGACATTAATGGGGATAAGACCTCAATGATATTTAAGACTACTTAATTATACAATGATACACGAGTTTAATCAAAATTTTCTGTGCAACCAGCTTTCTGTCTTTCAGTAATAACAAACAAATCATTATAAACTACAAAAATTAAATGAAGATATTATTTGCCATTAAATGAATTATGGAAGTTTGTTAGCGGAAGTGTTCATATAAATAAAATTAAATAAGATATAATGAAATATAACATATTATATTTTTGAAGATTTTTACATAATATATTTTAAATAACAAAACTTTTAATCCATTACTTGTTTTTCCCATTTTTCATTACTTATATATATATTTATTTGATTTATTATATTTCCCTATATTTGCTATTTGTACTTATCATCTTTTTGTGTGTCAGGTATATATATCATAACCTTTCGTACTTATTCATTACCTTTTATTATCACAGACTAAGCTTTTGTTAATTCATCTAATTACATTTTATTATTCATATTTAATTATTCCATTTTATGTTTCTTCTTCATTTAATACTACTCTTCATTGTTTATTTCTGTTTTATAGTTGAATTGAAATACTTTATAAAACAATTATGTCAAGTTCCACTTTTGGTAATATTATTTCAGCCAACAATTTGCCCTAACATCGCTGCCATACTCCTATCTACCTTAATAAATAAGTATAATCACTGAACTTTTCATTTTTTAGCTAGATTCTGCATTTACACAAAAAAACCATTAAGCAAAAAGTTTTTTTTATGGAGGGGAGGACTTACACAACCCTACATGTTTTTTAATTGAAAACTCAAACTTAAGTTGAAATTTTTAATGATCCCAATACTTCACATTACATTAAAATAAAATAATATCCATTTTCACATATTATTTAGTCAATATAAAAAAAAAAGTTCAAAATTTATTTTTTAACCTATGCTTATTCTACTTTAGAGAGTTGAAAACAAGTATTCATTATTTTTTTAAAATGATCAGTCTACCAGTTTCTTTTTTAGTGCCCATATTTGTATCGGTCTGTCCACTAATTTTACATTTCACAGACATTAGTGTTAATCTACATCTGTTTTTTTTTCTTTATATATCTTCAGTTCAAATAAAACCGAACAACTCACAAAATTACTAACCTAGACTCTAATAAAGTTGCATTAATAACATTTTAAGCACATATTGAAACACCATAATACAATACTATATTTGTAATTAAATGACTGTATCATGGTTAGAGACTAACATCATACAGTGCCAATTTTGATGCCTACTTCAATAAATAATCAACCATCCTAAGCCTAAAAAAGTTATATTTGTATAAAACATTGTCTGATTAAAATAACAATTAAATCTAAGTGTGGAAATTGTAACCACATAGTGAGACTGCCTTTGTTTTGTTATTCGCATTTTTAATTTTAGAAATTTGACATATACCTATCATTTATTGGTTATTTATACACAAGTTGTAATATATATGTTTGAAGGGGAATGATGGAAGATGTTATTTATAATACATACAACCCATATATTTGCAAAATATAATAAATCATATACATAAACTAAATTTAATAATTATAATGTTGCTAGAAAATTAATCTTTATATCTTAACTTTGTTATTATTATACAAAATAGAAATTCTATTAATGAACAAATAAATATTTTTAGGTTCAAATATACAATACAAAATATAAATTAATTAATACAACATACAAACTAAACAAATTAATGAATACAAGATATGTTTTGTTTATACAAAATCATGAATAAAGGAATATAACATTACAAAGCATTACAAGCATTTTTAAATGCATCAGAAAAAGCTGAATAATAACTAATGATTATTCTAATAATTTACTGGATTATTCTCCATCTTCTTCAAACACCTTTAAAAAGGCTTTATTAATAATATCTCTGTTTGGAGGTACAACCTTACTAATATTTACAGAAAAAGTGTCTGTTTTATATTTTTTAGATGGCCCAGCATGTTGCTGGAAAATCACTTTTTGGTGCATTCGCAATACCAGGGGCACAGGCTGCCATTTTGTTTAAACTAGTGCTGGTTTCAATATTACAAATATTTTTATTCCACAAAGTCCGCACACATCTTCCCCAAGCCTCGTTCCATTTCACATATGCACAAATTTTGTTCTGGTTGAGGTAATTGGTCCAACCTTTCTCCTAACATAGACCCATAATTCTGTGCAATTGTTTTGGGTTTATTTGTATTTCCACACTGTTTTTCTATTATTTGGACGAGTTTATTGAACGGGGCCATAATTTCCTCTCCGCCTTTGTTTGATTTTTTTTTTGTCTTAGGCTGCAATACATACCGTTGTTCAATAAAGATGAATCATCGAGTACTTCAGCCTGTCCTTCATATTCACACTCAACAGCAGAGGAACGCTGAAAAAAAAAAAATTACCAATTTTAGGCCTGGTATCATCCAACTAAAATTTTTTAATTTCGTTATAATTTTTTCCCATGCTTATAATACATTTAGTTGAGATTTTCATTTTTAGAGGAGGGTCTATGTCTGGCACACTTTAAGACTAAATTTTACAGAGAACAAATAAAAGCTATGTAACATTTACATTAATAATGAAAGTCGAGAAAAAAACAGAACTAATCCTTAATTGAAATAGGAAACAATGGAATCAAATTCATAACAGAAGAAAATAAATAATTTGTTATGGGTAAACAGATAATGTGGAGGGTTAAGGAAACAAGACAGAATGGCTAAGGCATCATAGGGCATTTTCTTTTATAGTCATTACCCTATGTATATTGTTTTGCTATATGAAAAAGTATTAAAAAAAATAACTTAATCATAGACTAGGAGGGATATCGAAAACTAACAATGAACTTCCAATTAACTAAATATAAATAACCAGTTAAATGCTAAATAATTAACACCCCTTGTCCATTGTTTCCTTTGTGATGATGTACTTAAGTTGGACATTAGAAAAGAAAATAGAACTAAATTAACTTACTACAGACTTAATTGATTGTTTGAATTGAAAAATAATAAAGTAACACTTGTAAATTTAGTAAAAGAGAAATTAACCATTCACTAAATTGTAAAAAATGTCTATACAATAAATCAAATAACCTCATAAATAAATGGAGAAAAGAATTTCTCATTCCTTGAATCAAACAATTGAAAAAATATTGGCAGCTCATTGCAAAGTAATTAAGTGAAAATTCATTATTTCTTTAAGTAATCAAGAACTTTAATTATCTTTTTCTTTATAAAATCAGAAAATTGTGTGCTTCTTGTAAGTATAATTGATGTATAAAAGGGTTTGTTTCATTTCCATGCCCATACAGTGTTTTTGTATAGGTAAATAAAGTCAAAATCCATTAAAAAAATCTTGAAAGTTAACCTATATCAAATATGCACATAGTGCATGAATTGAATGCAGTAAACAGAGGATATATCAAGAATTTTCACTGGTTAGAGAATTAATAATTGACTATGTTTAACGGAAGGAAATTGACAATCCGGTAATAATTTACATGATGCCCGCAGCCTTTTGGGGTGGAGTGGGGACGCTTATTCTAGAGGATTGTTTACATTTAGGTTACAGTTATGTTAGGCTATCTCAATCCCCCACCACTTTTTGCTCCATAGGCACCTCAAAACTGTTA
The DNA here is from genome assembly GCA_928085145.1 of Nezara viridula. Taxonomy (NCBI): domain Eukaryota; kingdom Metazoa; phylum Arthropoda; class Insecta; order Hemiptera; family Pentatomidae; genus Nezara; species Nezara viridula. Next base: position 21,300,944 of record OV725077.1, read on the forward strand.
ATTTTTCATATTTTATTGGCAGTATTTTAGTTTAGAAGCTTTATTTTGTTGTTTAAGTGATATGTTTAGTTGGTAATAATTTACATGATGCCCGCAGCCTTTTGGGGAGGAGTGGGGACGCTTATTCTAGAGGATTGTTTACATTTAGGTTACAGTTATGTTAGGCTATCTCAATCCCCCACCACTTTTTGCTCCATAGGATGGTGGGTGGTCGCGGGAATTTCAAAAAGTAGGGGAAAGGAGAAGAGTAGTGGGGGCAACAACTGCTGGGCGGGTAATCTAACCTAACCAGGAACTATCATTGAGGATAAGCGCCCCCACCCCAGCCCAAAAAGCTGCGGGCATCATGTAAACTATTACCAATAGGGGATATGGTGCAAGGTAATCTTCAAGAGGAAATATAATAGAAGCATTTTATGAAGCAACTTGCAGTAGGTTAAGTTGAGAACTAGAGATCTTAAATATTAAAGTGATGAATAAAACTACTCTAATGAAAATTTCAATCAATCGATTTGGATAATCGACTTTTGTTATAAGTATAATATACTTCTATCTGACTTATTGTAGTCTAAACATACATACAGAATAGTGAAAAGGTATAAAACACTATGTCAGTGTTAGAACAAAGTATTCAATAAAATAATAATAGTTAAAATGGATTAAAAACATAGACCAAACATGAAGACAGAATGGTAAACAAGTTTAAAAATACTATCTAAAAAATCTAAAACTAACAATAGTGAATAAAATAATAATAGTTTGACTTGATTAAAGCATATCAACCAGTCCAAACAAAAGCATTTTTTTTTTACAGGCCTTGAAGAAAGACTCAAACATTATTTTATATATGTTTTCTTTTTCTTTCACAGTAATGACCGTTATAATGCAAATTAATAATTAAATAATTAAGTAAATACATAATTTGTTAATACATTTTTAATAAGGAAGTTCCACGAAGGGAATAGGTTTTTTTTTCCTTCAAAAATGCATTAAGAGGGACAATAGCTGACGTCATAAAAGACGACAACAATCGGCTGTTTTCGGGATTCCATGAACAAGTGTGATCGAAGTGATTGTGAACCACGCGTAATCCGTGCGGAACTCTTGTGAACTAGTACCAAAAGTATAATATTTACAGCAGAAATGTGATATGGTAGGATAAAAACAAAGGATAAAGATTTAGGATGAAAATTGAGAGTTACAGAGCATGTACGATTTGACGTAGGAGATGTTGAGAGGTGGTTAGGCAGCCGTTGGATGATTAAGCTCAGAGAAATCAATTCTTTCCACAAATGCATCAAATTCTGAGAAATATTTTTCAATGAGATCCTTCTTTGAAGGCGGCCATTGGTCTCCGTTCACCATGACAGCAGAGACCAAGTTGTATCCGTATTTATCCAGTCTAGTGCAGTCAAGGAGGTGGTCGTATATTTGCTCACTGTTGCCGTCGCATTTGCAAATTTTGTTGTCAGTTAACTTGAATCTGAATAAACAGCTTTTGGCTGCTCCGTGTCCTGTCAAAAACTGTACTAGTTTAGATGATAATTTCTAAGTTTGGTTCTTTCTCCTAAATTTTTAATGTCTTCGTAGGTGTGTCTGCCTTTTGTTGATGTCGCCCAGATTGATCCCACGCTTGTCTTGTTCCTCTTCTTAGAAAGTGTTTAATCGCGCTAGTCGGTGCTTTGTTGAATATTAACGGGAGTGCGTTGTCCCTTGCCGCAGCCTTAGCCGCTTCGTCCGCTAGCTCGTTCCCCAAAATGCCAGCGTGTGCCTTTACCCATTTAAAGGAGATATTTATACCTTGGTTGTAGCAACAGATCAACGCTCGCTTAATTTTAATAGCTTATTCCCATTGTTTATAATTTTTGTCATAATATTATGTATCTTCCACAATTCTCTATCTTTTTGTATCTTGCCCGTTCTAGTCCTGAAGAAGACCTGCAAAGTCGGGTCGAAACGTTGGATTTTAATAAAATAGTTTTGCTACTATTCATCCTATTTATGAACGGCACCCAGGACCATCTCCTTCTTTTATGCCAACTATTAAACATTCAATAGTATTATTTAACTACAGTACATGTATTTAAGGTTATAAACATTAAGGTTATACATCCGTATAATATCTTTATTTTTCACTTCTTCTTAAAACAATTTCATTGTCTGGATTAGGTGAATTTTAAATACTTTTTTTCAAACTTAAAAAAAGTTTTAAAAGTTTTCATTTAATTAGTAAATTTCACTTAATTTTCTACAAAACATGTGATTTCCGTTAAATAATAATAGTTTTCACAAATTATTATTTATAATTTTTCATCACCTTCTACGACTTTCTATATTAGATATTGTTTTTTTTTTTTCTAAAATTCTTCGCTTTCCAACAGTATATTATATGTATATCTTCTAATTAGTATTTTCGGAAATTCATTTTAGTCCTAAATAAACATTTTCCCTTTTTTCTCCATTTATCAATTATCAAATTCTTTCAAAAGTTATATTTAGCATTTTTTTGTAACTTTTAATAATGAGGGATAGTTGAACCCATATTCAATAATGAGAAGACATGTTGAACATTTAAGCATTTAAGCCCTGTAACGTGATATCAATGGGGATAAGACCTAGATGATATTAAGACCAATTAATTATACAACGAGGCACCGAGTTTAATCAAAATCGTTAGAGCCGTTTTTGAGAAAATTGTAAAAATGTGTCTATGTGATTATATAAAATATCACTTTCAGTTTGCCAATTTTCACGAAAAAGTTTCTGTAACATCACCTTCATATACAAACCTTAGATACGCAATTTTAGTTTCACCAACACACAGACCATTTTGCGAAACTTGTTTTTTTGGACTCAGGGGACCTCAAAACATGTATTTCCGTTGAAAACTCGGATTCGAAAATTTAACGATTGCAGTACTTTCCCTAAATTACAGCTGAATGAAAGTAAAAAATTAGTTAATCTGGTAAAGAACTTCCATAATCCGTCATCTTGAATTCAGTGTTAGGTCAATATGCTGCATATTTTGTGTCCATTTCAAGTGGCAAGTTCTTCGGATAATTAAGATTTACTGAAGTGTTTTTTGAGTTAAAATTACAAATTGTTTAACATATTGGTTATTTTCATGTATCTGGGATAATCCTTTGTGATTCACACAGATTTTTTACCCTTTCTATTTTTTTATTTTTTGGATCCTCCATACTGGACAAGTATATGTTATTAAAGAGCGTATAACCTATTTATTTAAAATATTTTTGTTTTTTATAGAAAGAAAAGATTTTCTTCAAAAGTAGTGATCCATTATACTGATAAGTTTTTTTAGCTTTACCGCATTTGTTGTTGGTATGAGATGTTATTATTAACTTTTTATTTAATTACAGTCCACTGTAGGTAACGGATTGAGCCCAGCAGATTCTAGTTTCACTGAGGGTAATATTCGCTATTCCTTCGTTTGGTGAATATTATTGCTCCTCTTGTGGGTTCATTTTTTGTTTGTTATTTTCCCTCATTTTTTATAGTATTTAGTCAGTCTGGTAATTGAAGATTTAAGTCTGTTCTCTATTGTGTCTATTCTGCAGAAACTTGCGTAAATGGCCATATCGTCTCCATACAAGGATCTTTTAAGTGATGGGAGTGAAGGGAGGTCGAAGATATATATATATGTGTATATATATATATATATATATATATATATATATATAGTATACACTGACAGACAAACAATTCCACCCACTTGATTTTTTCATGTTTTCATCTAAAAATATTTCTGCTTTGGATTGGTCTATTATTTTTAATGAATAAATAGGTAATATTATTGTTTGTTTTCAATTAGGAATGTTAATATAGAGGACAAGAACCCTTAATCCTTAATTCAATGAAATGATTCTAGATTCCAATGTTTCCAAGATACCAAAACGAACCATTATTATTCTAAAAGAAATTAATTACATCATCGTTGAGTAGCGCGTGTTCCCTCCTCTTGCCTTCACTACATCTTGAAGACGCATCGGCATACTTTCCACCAGTCGGAAAATGTTCCTTTGCTGGAGGATAGCCCTTTCCTCCCGAAGAGTCCTTTCAAGGTCCTGCAGTGTATCAGGAACTGTTGAAGTGCTCTTATTCGTCTTCCGAGGTTATCCCATAAATGCGCAATGGGGTACAAATCTGAAGAACGTGCTGGCTAAAATCTCAATATTGTTCTGTTGAAGGAACGTCTGCACTATGCGGGCGACATGTGGGCGTGCATTAGAATAGAACGATCGCCGATTTCGTTGAAGATACGCAACACATGAGGTTCCAAAATCTCATCTACATAGCGAATGGCCGTCAAAGACCCTCCACGAACAACAACCAATTCTGTGCGGCTCTCCATTAAAATTCCAGCCCACAGTATTAAGGAACCACGTTGGAAAGGTTGGCTCTGGGAAAAATTACAGGCTGCATATCTTTCGTTTCTTCTTCTCCACACCCTTTCACGCCCGTCTGGAGATCGAAGAGCGAATTTTTACTCATCTGTAAAAAGTACAGTAAGTACTCCATTCGTCCATAGTCAAATGGCTGTGTTCTCGAGCAAAAGCCAGCCGTGTTACTCTGTGAGTACTGGTCAACTCTGGTCCTTTTACTGGACGAAAAGCCATTAATCCATACTCATTTAATCTTCTCCGAGCGGTACGTTCAGAAATTTGCACACCTCGAACTTCTTCGAGCCGATGAATCGCTTGAACAGCGGTAAGGTGCCGGTTTCGTAAAATTCTCAAAGTCAAAAACCGGTCATCCCGTGCTTCTGTTACCCTAGGCCGTCCAGAACCGGGCCTTCTATTGTAGGAACCAGTTTCCCGAAAACGACTGACGGCGTCTCGTAAAGTTTCATATGGAACTCCGATGGCATTAGCTGCATGTCTAATGGAACGTCCATCATCAATAAGTGCCACATCACGCGCAACATCCTCAGCACTAAGAGGCATTTTTAAACTTAATATTAAAAATATTAAAAGCCGGAGACTAAGAAATGTGCTGCAAGAAACAACACTGAACTAATCAAACTGAATAAACATTTTGATTCCATAGAAAGTAAACATTGGAATCTAGAATCATTTCATTGAATTAAGGATTAAGGGTTATTGTCCTCTATATTAACATTCATAATTGAAAACAAACAAAAAGATTATCTATTTATTCATTAAAAACAATAGACCAATCCAAAGCAGAAATATTTTTAGATGAAAACATGAAAAAATCAAGTGGGTGGAATTTTTGCTTGTCAGTGTATATATATATATATATATATATATATATATATATATATATATATAGGTTAAAGAGTATAGGAGAAAGACAGTATCCTTGGGGATGACCAGCTGATGGGAAATGTTTGAGTGATGTTGAGTTCTTTATCACGGTCTGAAAGGATTTGTTGGAAAGATATGTTTGGATAGTATGTATGATGTACAGTGGGAATTGGTAGGTTACAAGTTTATATAATTATCCATTATGCCATATTATGTCGAATACTTTTTCGTGCATCCTGCAGTGATGTAGTCAGTAAATCTGATAAATCTAACTGGACTACAGTGGAATGGTGAGTTCTCACTCCGAACTGAACTAAAAAGAAATACCCTAAGAGAAAGCTAGTTAATGCGACAAAATATCTACAAGTCCAGTAAATCCAAAAGAAAACAAATATATTAAGACTTCGATTACACGTAGTTGTACTAGCAGTTACTAATAGCCAAAAACATATTGTAATTGAAAGCCTCAATAATAACGGAAAGGAGAAAATGCAATTAATAAGCATGGTTACAATTATTTCAATGGAATATGTAATTAATTGCCGTATAAATTCATTGTCATGACAACTATCACATAAATACTCAAAACAAAATAAATAGTCATTGCCTCAAACCTCATGCTGTTGCAAATGAAGTGGTAAAATTAAGAAAAAAAATTCACTACAAGAAAATTTTTAGGGTATGTGTTGTCTGTGAAAATATGATCACATATCCTCAGCCTCACTCATCTTGGTATTGAAGATCAGTGATTGAAGAGCTTCACGGTTTTTAGTCGGTGTTCTACAGTTGTTCAGTGTCGCTTCGATTTAGCAAGGTAGATTATGATAACAACTTATTGTTAATATATATTATGTATTGTCAGTTTGAAATTATTTACAATTAAATCGGTTATAGCATTGCGGAGGCTCTAATCCAATGACGAATTTATAAGAAGTTGATAAATGTTAATGATAAATTCTCAAATATTTTTTATTCTTCTATTTTGCACAGTTAGCAATTGATTGGACAATGGTGAGTCATAGAATTGCATGCGCTCACGATTTTATAACCTTAATAAATAACCAAACCAGTTATCCTACATGCCTCATAAATATTTTTCAAAATTAGTCATGTTTCATTGTAATAATCATATCAGCGATAGGTAAAATGTGTGAGCTATATTTGTACAAATCAGCTGCGAAGTTCTGCAGAGCTGATGGCGCTCCGTTAAAAATTAGCCAATAAACCACATTGGGCTATTAAAAATTTTTTGAAGAGTATTGTAAACGGAGCTATTATTATTATATTTGTTTATTTAGAAATATTACATTCTGTCACATCAAGGACATTTATAATAGTGTTCAGAGAAAGCACACTCACACTCTATTTACAATAAAAAAAAAAAATAATACAGAAAAATAATAATAATAAATACAATAAAATAAAATAAAAATAAATACAATAAAATAAAATAAATGTATATAAACAAAAGAACTAACCTAATCATACACACTCGGGCTTGAGTGGAGGATCTGGCCATTGCCAAAACTCCAATAGATGATTATTTACAAAAGGTCTCTGGGCCACTGCCGCTTCAACCTTCGAGGAGGATTGTAAGGATGGGTGGTGCTGGATAGAGATTGTGCAAGGGGATTTGGATGATAGGTAAGGTTCTGGTGAAATTTGGAGAATTTTTCTGGAATAAGGTCTAGGACAAATGGAATATTAAGGTCATGGTGTAGAATTTTGTTATTTACATAGAACGGAGCATCAACTATTGTTCGAAGGACTTTAGATTGAAAGGATTGAATACGTTTGATGTTAGAAGCTTTTGCTGTCCCCCACAGTTCAAGTCCGTATGTCCATATAGGTTTCAGTATTGTCTTGTAGATAAGTAATTTGTTTTCAATAGAAAGTTTGGATTTTCTGTTTAGTAGTCTGTATAGCTGGCCGTATCGTCGGTTGAGTTCTTGTCTTTTGAGTATAATATATGGGTTCCACGTTAGTCTTCGGTCTAAATGAAAGCCAAGATACCGGACTGTGTCTGAGTAAGGAAGCTGGATGGAATTAAAGTGTACTGGTGGACAGGAACTGCGTCGGAGTGTAAAGGTAATATGTTGGCATTTAGATTCATTAACCTTAATGCGCCAGTCATTACACCAGTGCTCAATCAAGGTGAGGTGGTTTTGGAGATTTAAGGATGCTATGTTGGGATCTGAGTCGGATGATAGAATGGCGGTGTCATCAGCAAAAGTTGCCAGGAAGGTATCGGGATGGACAGGGATATCGGCGGTAAAGAGGATGTAAAGGACGGGACCCAATACGCTAACTTGAGGAACAAGTGCCTCAATTGGATAGCAATGCGAAAATTCAGTACCGCAACGAACTCGGAAGGTACGATCTGAGAGGTAGGAACGGAGAACAAGGTACAAGGACTGAGGAAGATAGTTTTTCAGCTTGGAAAGAAGCCCGGCGTGCCATACCCGGTCGAAAGCTTGAGCTATGTCCAGAAATGCACCCGAGCAATATTGCTTGCTTTCCAATGCTGCGGAAATATGATCAACCACTCGGAGTCCTTGTTGGACTGTAGAGTGTTGTGAACGAAATCCGAACTGATGGGAAGGAAGAGTTTTGGATTCTATAAAGGGTAGGATGCGTAAACGGAGCTAAATCTTAAAGCTTAAGACCATCAAAATTAAGAAAGGTCTATTTATTATATCGGTGATAGGCATTAAAACTCTAGTTATTCCATCTGTTTTTTTAATATATTTTTGCTTCCTCACTACCGAAGGTAGGGAAGCATTGTGTTCGTGCGCGAGATTAAAAAATTTTTTTTGCTCAGAATCGAAAATTTTCACTCGCGTTTTACGTTTCAGACATCAAGGATCAAATTTGGTTCGGTGTCTTTCGGTCTGTCTGTCTGTAGTCAAATCGATGTGACGGGCATATCACCTAGTGCTGTTCATCCAATCTTCATGAAATTTTCAGGGATTATGCTGATTGGTGCCTAGATGGTCCCATATCAATTTTATCAAATTCAGCGAAATTGAAGCACTAATAGTTGAGATATCGCGATTTTAAAATATTTTGCTTCCTCACTACCGAAGGTTTGAGTTTGGTTCGGTGTCTGTCTGTCTGTAGTCAAATCGATGTGACGGGCATATCACCTAGTACTGTTCATCCAATCTTCATAAAATTTTCAGGGATTATGCTGATTGGTGCCTAGATGGTCCCATATCAATTTTATCAATTTCCATCCAGCACTTCCGCTTACGCACGCGCAAACGTATATTTTTAGATATGCCAATATTTCAAAAAGGGCTCGTTCGATTTGGTTCAAAGTTAGATAAAAGGTAGACTTTGGTGAAAAAATAATGTAGTGTCAATTTCATTGAATTGTGTCCAACACTTTCTCTTATATGTGCACTACTAATCCGCCGTCCGCCGTCCGCGCATTTTTTCTGAAACTACTAGACCGATATTTTTCGAATTTGGATATAAAATCAGAGGTCACCCAATGATCATCCTCCTTCAACGACATTACTATTCGCCTTCTAGTTTCAAAAGGTATTAAAATTTTCTAAAAAATGAAGAAAGTTTCAGCGAAATCGAAGCACAAATAGTTGAGATATCGCGATTTTAAAATATTTTGCTTCCTCACTACCGAAGGTTTGAGTTTGGTTCGGTGTCTGTCTGTCTGTAGTCAAATCGATGTGACGGGCATATTACCTAGTACTGTTCATCCAATCTTCATAAAATTTTCAGGGATTATGCTGATTGGTGCCTAGATGGTCCCATATCAATTTTATCGAATTCCATCCAGCACTTCCGCTTACGCACGCGCAAACGTATATTTTTAGATATGCCAATATTTCAAAAAGGGCTCGTTCGATTTGGTTCAAAGTTAGATAAAAGGTAGACTTTGGTGAAAAAATAATGTAGTGTCAATTTCATTGAATTGTGTCCAACACTTTCTCTTATATGTGCACTACTAATCCGCCGTCCGCCGTCCGCGCATTTTTCTGAAACTACTAGACCGATTTTTATCGAATTTGGATATAAAATCAGAGGTCCCTAAGGATCATCCTCCTGTAACGACATTACTATTCGCCTTCTAGTTTCAAAATGGCGGCCGAAAAACCTGCGTTGCTATAGACTGTAGTGCCAAAACGAATGTACCGATTTTGATGACACTTCGCTAAAGTCATTTTCTCTACGCCCTCTAAATTGATCTATACTACATACTTCAACGAAAAGAAGCTCAAAAAAAGTTACGAGGGATGGTAAAATTAAATTCCCAATAACTCAAGAAGTAATCACATTTATGTCAATATTGCGATAAGGTATTTCAAAGGTATTAAAATTTCCTAAAAAATTAAGAAAGTTTCAGGGAAATCGAAGCACTAATAGTTGAGATATCGCGATTTTAAAATATTTTGCTTCCTCACTACCGAAGGTAGGGAAGCATTGTGTTCGTGCGAGAGATTAAAAAAATTTTTTTGCTCAGAATCGAAAATTTTCCCTCGCGTTTTACGTTTCAGACATCAAGGATCAAATTTGGTTCGGTGTCTGTCTGTCTGTCTGTAGTCAAATCGATGTGACGGGCATATCACCTAGTACTGTTCATCCAATCTTCATGAAATTTTCAGGGTTTATGCTGATTGGTGCTTAGATGGTCCCATATTAATTTTATCAAATTCCATCCAGCACTTCCGCTTACGCACGCGCAAACGTATATTTTTAGATATGCCAATATTTCAGAAAGGGCTCGTTCGATTTGGTTCAAAGTTAGATAAAAGGTAGACTTTGGTGAAAAAATAATGTAGTGTCTACTCGCCTTACATTACTATTCGCCTTCTAGTTTCAAAATGGCGGCCGAAAAACCTGCGTTGCAATAGACTGTAGCGCCTAAACGAATGTACCGATTTTGATGACACCTCGCTAAAGTCATTTTCTCTACGCCCTCTAAATTTATCTATACTACATACTTCAACGAAAAGAAGCTCAAAAAAAGTTACGAGGGATGGTAAAATTAAATTCCCAATAACTCAAGAAGTATACACATTTATGTCAATATTGTATATGGTTTTTTAGAAGTTTACGGAATTTCCTAAAAAACAAAAAAAAAATTGTGTCAAAATCGCACCATTAGGAGCAAAGATATGGTCTCTAGTTTTTTTTAGATGTGCTATTGCAAAAGGTTTATCTTTTTTTTTTATTTCTGAATGTGTTACTGAAGTAATGCTATTTTTTTTAGCATAGTACTGATTAAAAAAAATTTTAGTCCAATAATTAGAATTACCTTTTATTTTTTTTTATTTATAATTATGAATTTAATGTTACTTTATATGTATAATTGTTTGTAAATAATATATGAAATAGAAATAGTTTGCAGTGGTTTTTTTCAAATTAATTATCGTTTTATGTATATATATATATATATATATATATATATATATATATATATATATATATATATATATATATAAATCTTTCGTGCTGAAGCCCCTCCTCCAAAATTAAATCTTGATTCGGTAATGTATATACTATTATTAGAGCATAAGTTCGTATGTAATAATTTTCAACTTTAATGCTATGTGTATTAAAGGTGATATTTTGTAGTCTGCAACTGACATAAGTAGTCTGCTACTATGGAAAATAGCAGATGAAAATAAAATATGAAATTATTCTAATAAAGCATAAAGAAATATTGAGTTTTTATGCACTCTTGTAAAACAATAAATAAATTTATACATAAGACCTTTTGAACTAACAGTATTGAAATTCATGTTCAGTATGCATGTTTATTTATTTATTTATTTTTTTATTAAGCATAATCAAGTATGGAATATTCAAATACGAACCACTGTTGTTGAATGTTGAAGAGTAACTGTAATCGGCTATTCCGATTCTGCTTCTCTCAGAGATTTTATTCTCATACGAAAAATTGTATACCTTGTAATATACAACGGAAACGGTGAGGATGCTATACTGGCCTTACTTGGCAGACGTTTTTTTTATGTTATTTGTATTGAAAAAAAAAACTATAAATACAAATATATTTTTATTTTATTTTAATCAGTTGGAAAAGATGTGGAGGAGAATAAATTATTATGAAGAAAGGTCAAGAATGTAAACTAATTAATCAAAAATGTTTACCATATTTTGTTTGTATAGAATATATTTTTGTTGAAAAATTTTTGTTGCCTGTAAATAATTTATTTTCTAGGCACAATATTATGCAAAGGTGACAATAGTTATTTACACAATTGTTTTTGTTATTGTCTCATTTTATTATAATATTAATGCAATTTCTTTTCGTAGGTTCTTCTAAAAGGCCATAAGTATCATGTCTTTTGCAGTGTGGAGAGCTTTATTGTACAAAAGCTACTCCATCTATTCCAAGAAAAATTTCCTGTCGGTTATTTTCGAAATCATCACCCCCTGCCTTTTCCTCATTCTCTTCATTGAAATGGGAATCTTGATGTCACAATATTCACCGAAACCGAAAAATACAAAGGAGGAAAATACACAAAATGGATTGCAGACTATGGATTTACGTCTTGACCAGCTGAATAACTTTACAAAATATGAGGTCAAGAGTATGAATATAAATCAACACGGTAAAGATATATTATCTTTAATTACTGCTGAGTATTGCTAAAGCTAAACAATAATCTATTGTATGAAATTGATAATATTATATTTCTATATATACATTGCTTCCTCACTTCTGAAAATAGGGAAGCATTTTATTCGTGCGACAGGTTAAAAAAATATTGTGCTCAGAATCGAAAATTTACATTTTACATCCTCAGACATCAAGGATCAAATTTGGTTTGGTGTCTATCTGTCTGTAGTCAAATCGATGTAACGGACTCAACACCTACTACTGTTTATTCGATTTTCATGAAATTTTTAGGGATCGTGTAGGTTGGTGTCTAGATGGTCCTATATCAATTTTATGAAATTCTAACCTACACTTCCGCTTACACACGTGTTAATGCATTTTCGTAGACATGGCAATATTTCAGAAATGGCTGTTCGATTTGGCTCAACGTTGGATAGAAGACAGGTATTTGTGAAAAAAAAAAGTAGGCTCAATTTGATTCAATTCTGTCCATTGCTTTATTTTATATAAGCGCAAACGAGTTTTCCTTGATACGTTTACAACTCTAAAACCACAAGTTCGGTTTGGCTCAAATTTCGAGGGAATTTAGGGATTGGTCAACGTAACATGAAATAGGCATCAATTTTATCAAATCTATCTAAAGGGGACTCCACACGGTCAATCGGAATTGCACTAATGACGTTCCGAATTGTCGTGTATGTAGGTAGTGAATGAAGTACTGATGGTGGTGCGCTGCGGATTTCCGAACATCCGGAAATCAAAAGTTCATTCACGAGAAGTGGAGGGGGGGACTGAGGTAAAAGTAGTGGGGAGACTAACCATACTACTAGATAGGTTAGGTTACCTAGGCCTCACAACCATTATAAATTTCTGATTTTTAATATAAGTAAATAGTTAAATAATTTTTCATATCCCTTGTTTATATTTTTAAACCACCTTCATATATTTCTTTTAAATAGTCAAGTGGGCAACAAATTAAAAAAAAAAAAAAGAAGCGGAAACTTCACAATTTACTTTAAGAAAAAAAAAAAAATCTTTAACTGTTGTATTTATTTGTCATTAATTTTTCAATTTTTCTTAACAAGTTGATTATTTTCGCAATAGTTTTCCTTAATTTTTGTAAGTAGTAGACTTATATTTTACTAACTTTTGTCAAAACGATTTTCTATGAGACTAACCTAACTACTAGATAGGTTAGTTTACCTAGGTCTCGTTATTAAGTAAATAATTTCATAAAAGTAAATAGTTGTTTATATCCCTAGTCTATATTATTATTAACCATTTTCAACTATTTTTTCTTTAAATAGTCACGTAGGCAATAAATTGGAGAGAAAAAAAAGTGGAAACTTCACAATTTACTTATAGAAAAAAAATCTTTAACTGTTGTGTTTATTTGCGATTAATTTTTCCATTTTTCTTAACAAATTGATTATTTTCGCAATACTTTTCATAGATTTTTGTATGTAGTTGACTTATATTTTGGACTAACTTTGGTCTAAACGATTTTCAGGCACTAGGAAGTAATTATTATATCTCCATTTTCTCTTGATGCCGAATACTATAAATGACAATGTCCAAATAAGCATATCTATGCTGTTTCATTGTTTACAACTGCGCTAAATTGGTCAGCAACGATCTAACCTAAATCAGCAACGATAAGTAATGATCAGTAATGATTGAACGTGTAAGGGTCTTCATGATCAAAAGCGATCGCGGGCAATCTTGGAACTTCTTGTGACGTTCATTCATGAATTACCGTGGAGGGTCTGCTTAATACTAAAAAAAATGTGTTATTTGATATGCCTATAGTTTGAAAACGGCGCATTCAATTTGATCCAAACTTGGAGAAAATTTGGAGAACGGTATACAAATTACTTGGTATCAATTTCATTGAATTCAATTTAATAATTAAAATTAATATTAATATTTGTTAACAATATAATGGCTGTGAAATATAGAAGGCACTGATCGAACGGAGTAGGAATTAGGTTATTACAATATTGTTATGGGGTTATAAAATTTTAGGTTTTATTCAAAAATTGAATTGATGCTGTATTGTTTGGTCGATTCCAAACGTTACTGGCATGAAACTTATTGCCGTTTTTACATATAGCTCGTGTAATTTTCAGTAAATTTAAAGTAATGTTTACTCTGAGTTTGTAAAAAAGACGTCTCATTAGTGATTTTGTTTATTTCCATTGAAGTTCGGCCAGCTCATCGTGGTCTCGATTTTCTCCTTAAATATCAAAATTATGTCAACTTCACTCATATTTTTATATTCCAGCTTAATTAATTTTGTTCTGACTGACGAAAAGTATTGACCTCGTTAACTTCGAACAAACAACAAGTTGAATTTTTCTGATGGATTTTCTAGTTCCATCCATTTTACGAGTGAAAACATACCTATTAAATATATAGCACTACTGTTAATCGTTTGTAAAAGTTTTCAATTTTTATTCTATTTGTGCTAAAGGTGACATTTTGTACTCTGCAACTGATATAAGTAGTCTGCTTCAATGGAAAATAGCAGAGGATAATAAAATATAAAATTATACTAATAAAGCATAATAATAGGTCCAAATAATTCTGGATAGGTTGATCATTTGGTGTGGCGAGACAAAAGCTGTCCCTGAAGCACAATCAGGTTTTCGAGAAGCTGTCTGGATAATTTGTTTTTCCTGAACACCTTGATTCAGATAAAGCTGGGATTGTGTGGAAAGAGTTTCTTTGTTTTGTTTGTAGATTTTAAGAGAGCTTTTGACTCGCTGAATCACAATTTGCTTTGGCAGTGTCTTCACGATCTGGGTATTAGCAGCAAAATAGAATCCTAATAGAATCTTAAAAAATGTTTATCAGAACGCCTCAGCTAGAATTAGGAGTAATGGTGTGTTCTCGGATGAAATGGATGTCACCTTGGCTCTCTTACAGGGAGAAGTACTATCATCTTATCTTTTTAGTCTCTTTTTAAACAATATTGAGTTGACAGCTATACAGATGTTAAAAATAAATTAAAAATTCTGAACGAATACTGCTCTGTAAAAAAGTTGGTGAACACAAAAAAGACTAAATTATTATACTTCGACAGAGGAAGATGCAAGAGGGTGAGAAAATTATTTTATGAAAATACTTAAATTGAAAGGGTCCCCGAGTGCATTTACTTAGGAGTGCCATTCTCTGATACTAGCTTATTTTATAGAGTCACTAGATACTTTGAATCGAAGACTAGGGCAGCAATAGGATCTGTTATTTCAATTTGTGCTAAATCAAAAAGCTGAGAACGTGGGATAGTAGAATAAAAATAACTGATTCAATTGCAATTAGTATCCTTCACTATAATGTTCAATTATGGGGTCTCAGGTATATTGACAAGCTAGAAGGCGTAACCTTAAACTTTTATAAACGTTTATCCTATCTAAATAAAAATTGTCGCTTCTGGTTAATGAGATTGGAATTTAAAATACTTCATTGCTCAGTTGCGATACTGAAATTGGCGCTGTCTTGGGTTTTAAAAATGGAAAATGATAGATTTCCTAAAATTTGTTTTAATAAATTAAAATAAATACAAATTAGTGGCAAAGGGAGTCATAAATTCAATTGGTTCAATCAGTCACACACTCTGCTGAGCTTAATAAATAAACAGTTCATTCTGGAGTTAGAAGACGCAGGTGCATTCCAGCTTGAAATGAATCTTTGAATGGAATTTTCTTCTTGAAATGAAAATTGAAACGATAAGCCTGTTTAAAGCCATACAGAGGAACTTGATAAACAAAAACTGATTACCCCTACTATGTACAGTCCAATGTATCTCAATATGTATACAGTGAGTGATAAGCATCAACCTTATTTCGTATTAAATTCCCCGTTCCAAATGACGAAAACACTAACAAAGATTAGGTTATCTGGCGATTATAATATTAAATTAACGTTTAATACTACTTATTACTATGTCAAGCCAAAAGAAATTTGCACGCTTTGTAACTTAAATGAATTAGAGGACCTTTTTCATATTTTTGTCCGCATTTTAATATTAGCTGATAAACGAAATAATTGGATATCAAACCCGCAAATGTTGAAGAGTAACTGTATTTCATATAATGTAATATTCTTATAATCGGCTTCTCCCAGGGATTTTATTCGTATACAAAAAATTGTATACCTTGTAATACAGATATATTTTAGACAATGATAACGGTGAGGAAGCTATACTGACCTTACTTCGTAGACGTTTTTTTAAACAATTTGATACTTGACAATAGAGAAAACCCCTTTTACTCAAGCCGCTGCGACTCTACTCACAGAAACACTGGCTGCTCCGTGCCTGTGACTTACCGGTTGGCCTTACCGGTACTCCACTGCTCCACCGTTCCGCTGTCACAGTTGGGCCTTACCGGTCCTCCACTGCTCCACCGTTCCGCTGTCACAGTTGGGCCTTACCGGTCCTCCACTGCTCCACCGTTCCGCTGTCACAGTTGGGCCTTACCGGTACTCCACTGCTCCACCGTTCCGCTGTCACAGTTGGGCCTTACCGGTACTCCACTGCTCCACCGTTCCGCTGTCACAGTTGGGCCTTACCGGTAATCCACTGCTCCACCGTTCCGCTGTCACAGTTGGGCCTTACCGGTACTCCACTGCTCCACCGTTCCGCTGTCACAGTTGGGCCTTACCGGTACTCCACTGCTCCACCGTTCCGCTGTCACAGTTGGGCCTTACCGGTACTCCACTGCTCCACCGTTCCGCTGTCACAGTTGGGCCTTACCGGTCCTCCACTGCTCCACCGTTCCGCTGTCACAGTTGGGCCTTACCGGTCCTCCACTGCTCCACCGTTCCGCTGTCACAGTTGGGCCTTACCGGTACTCCACTGCTCCACCGTTCCGCTGTCACAGTTGGGCCTTACCGGTACTCCACTGCTCCACCGTTCCGCTGTCACAGTTGGGCCTTACCGGTACTCCACTGCTCCACCGTTCCGCTGTCACAGTTGGGCCTTACCGGTCCTCCACTGCTCCACCGTTCCGCTGTCACAGTTGGGCCTTACCGGTACTCCACTGCTCCACCGTTCCGCTGTCACAGTTGGGCCTTACCGGTAATCCACTGCTCCACCGTTCCGCTGTCACAGTTGGGCCTTACCGGTACTCCACTGCTCCACCGTTCCGCTGTCACAGTTGGGCCTTACCGGTACTCCACTGCTCCACCGTTCCGCTGTCACAGTTGGGCCTTACCGGTCCTCCACTGCTCCACCGTTCCGCTGTCACAGTTGGGCCTTACCGGTACTCCACTGCTCCACCGTTCCGCTGTCACAGTTGGGCCTTACCGGTAATCCACTGCTCCACCGTTCCGCTGTCACAGTTGGGCCTTACCGGTACTCCACTGCTCCACCGTTCCGCTGTCACAGTTGGGCCTTACCGGTACTCCACTGCTCCACCGTTCCGCTGTCACAGTTGGGCCTTACCGGTACTCCACTGCTCCACCGTTCCGCAGTCACAGTTGGGTCACTGGCACAGTCAGAGCGGATCATTGGGTTACAATTAATTTTATCAATCACATTTTGCTTATTTTCATTTTTATTTCACATTTTTTTTATTGTTATATACCATTTATATTCCATTTTCTTCATTCTGATGAATTAATACCTGCATACATTTTCTCTAAATCAGCTATTAAATGAATGTTTTAGGGTATTTTAATAACATCTAAATTAAATTTTTCTCCAAGTGAGAGTAAGTTAATTAAATTATTTGTTACTATTAATTTTAGTAAATATAATTATTCTAGATATTTTTATTAAGAATATTATGTTTCCATTATTTAATTCATATTAATATTTTTCTCTTTTTAATATGCTTACGTTATTCAGGTTCTGTATGATTTTATTTGTATTAATTCAGGAAATATTTATTAGTATTATATATATATATATATATATATATATATATATATATATATATATATATATTGTAACATATTTTATTAGGGCCTTTATAAATTGTAATTGTTAATAGAACTCATGTTCATGTTTTGTTCTTTTATTATTCTTAAACTGTGTAAAAAGGAGCATTTATATGTAATATATTTATAAATTTAATTTATTTCTAGATATTGTATTAATTTTAGTTGTGATTTAATTTGAAATTGTAAAAAACAATAATAACATTTAACTAGCGATAAAGATGAAAAGGCACGATGTATTAGAGCTAACGGACGGGAGGTCCTTCTCTGTCAAAGGTTGAATTGTAAATGATTAGTGGTATAGTGTTTTGGAGGTTGCGCGTGGCGCCCTCTAGGCGTTGTTCTAATGAACTATTTAATTCATTTATGCAAGTCATTGTTTTTTCTAATAATGATTAATAATTTTAGTAGCGCAACCTGTTAATTTCCTAGTGAACTATGAATTTCATTTTGAAGCTATTTATTATTTCTTTTTGTAATTACTGATTTTGTAAATAACTAATGTTTGTAATATTTTTAAAATAAGTATTCATGTACTATAATTAAATAAAAATAAAAGGAGTTTGGACTTAGAGATCTCAGGGCCTAGTTAAAATAATTGTTACTAGTGTAGCCTCTCACCAACCTGAATACAGGTCTGAGGGCTGGTTATTAGTTTAAATACTGGCCTGGTCCCTAGGGCAGGCACTCTCTCCCGAGTCACTACCATCTCACATAGGCTCCTGGTATCTCTCTGTCTGACAGTTTGAAACCAGACCAATGTGTTATTTTTTGGTTTTACCTTCCTCCTTCTCTCTTCTCTCCTAACCTACCTCCTCTCTCCTTTCGTAGGAATAACTTGGTTGGCCCTTGTTTTCCTACAGTCCCCCTTGCATCTTCCAGGTTGTCCCTGGGAGTGTAGGGTTACCTATCCTCGCAACGTCAGGGGATTGCCTCCTCGGTTGCAGAGCCCTGGATGTGTAGGGGTTGTCCCCCTATCATTCTTGGCGGTCTTACCTTATCCTATCCTCGCAACGTCAGGGGATTGCCTCCTCGGTTGCAGAGCCCTGGATGTGTAGGGGTTGTCCCCCTATCATTCTTGGCGGTCTTACCTTATCCTATCCTCGCAACGTCAGGGGATTGCCTCCTCGGTTGCAGAGCCCTGGATGTGTAGGGGTTGTCCCCCTATCATTCTTGGCGGTCTTACCTTATCCTATCCTCGCAACGTCAGGGGATTGCCTCCTCGGTTGCAGAGCCCTGGATGTGTAGGGGTTGTCCCCCTATCATTCTTGGCGGTCTTACCTTATCCTATCCTCGCAACGTCAGGGGATTGCCTCCTCGGTTGCAGAGCCCTGGATGTGTAGGGGTTGTCCCCCTATCATTCTTGGCGGTCTTACCTTATCCTATCCTCGCAACGTCAGGGGATTGCCTCCTCGGTTGCAGAGCCCTGGATGTGTAGGGGTTGTCCCCCTATCATTCTTGGCGGTCTTACCTTATCCTATCCTCGCAACGTCAGGGGATTGCCTCCTCGGTTGCAGAGCCCTGGATGTGTAGGGGTTGTCCCCCTATCATTCTTGGCGGTCTTACCTTATCCTATCCTCGCAACGTCAGGGGATTGCCTCCTCGGTTGCAGAGCCCTGGATGTGTAGGGGTTGTCCCCCTATCATTCTTGGCGGTCTTATCCTATCCTCGCAACGTCAGGGGATTGCCTCCTCGGTTGCAGAGCCCTGGATGTGTAGGGGTTGTCCCCCTATCATTCTTGGCGGTCTTACCTTATCCTATCCTCGCAACGTCAGGGGATTGCCTCCTCGGTTGCAGAGCCCTGGATGTGTAGGGGTTGTCCCCCTATCATTCTTGGCGGTCTTACCTTATCCTATCCTCGCAACGTCAGGGGATTGCCTCCTCGGTTGCAGAGCCCTGGATGTGTAGGGGTTGTCCCCCTATCATTCTTGGCGGTCTTACCTTATCCTATCCTCGCAACGTCAGGGGATTGCCTCCTCGGTTGCAGAGCCCTGGATGTGTAGGGGTTGTCCCCCTATCATTCTTGGCGGTCTTACCTTATCCTATCCTCGCAACGTCAGGGGATTGCCTCCTCGGTTGCAGAGCCCTGGATGTGTAGGGGTTGTCCCCCTATCATTCTTGGCGGTCTTACCTTATCCTATCCTCGCAACGTCAGGGGATTGCCTCCTCGGTTGCAGAGCCCTGGATGTGTAGGGGTTGTCCCCCTATCATTCTTGGCGGTCTTACCTTATCCTATCCTCGCAACGTCAGGGGATTGCCTCCTCGGTTGCAGAGCCCTGGATGTGTAGGGGTTGTCCCCCTATCATTCTTGGCGGTCTTACCTTATCCTATCCTCGCAACGTCAGGGGATTGCCTCCTCGGTTGCAGAGCCCTGGATGTGTAGGGGTTGTCCCCCTATCATTCTTGGCGGTCTTACCTTATCCTATCCTCGCAACGTCAGGGGATTGCCTCCTCGGTTGCAGAGCCCTGGATGTGTAGGGGTTGTCCCCCTATCATTCTTGGCGGTCTTACCTTATCCTATCCTCGCAACGTCAGGGGATTGCCTCCTCGGTTGCAGAGCCCTGGGTGTGTAGGGGTTGTCCCCCTATCATTCTTGGCGGTCTTACCTTATCCTATCCTCGCAACGTCAGGGGATTGCCTCCTCGGTTGCAGAGCCCTGGGTGTGTAGGGGTTGTCCCCCTATCATTCTTGGCGGTCTTACCTTATCCTATCCTCGCAACGTCAGGGGATTGCCTCCTCGGTTGCAGAGCCCTGGATGTGTAGGGGTTGTCCCCCTATCATTCTTGGCGGTCTTATCCTATCCTCGCAACGTCAGGGGATTGCCTCCTCGGTTGCTGAGCCCTGGATGTGTAGGGGTTGTCCCCCTATCATTCTTGGCGGTCTTACCTTATCCTATCCTCGCAACGTCAGGGGATTGCCTCCTCGGTTGCAGAGCCCTGGGTGTGTAGGGGTTGTCCCCCTATCATTCTTGGCGGTCTTACCTTATCCTATCCTCGCAACGTCAGGGGATTGCCTCCTCGGTTGCAGAGCCCTGGGTGTGTAGGGGTTGTCCCCCTATCATTCTTGGCGGTCTTACCTTATCCTATCCTCGCAACGTCAGGGGATTGCCTCCTCGGTTGCAGAGCCCTGGGTGTGTAGGGGTTGTCCCCCTATCATTCTTGGCGGTCTTACCTTATCCTATCCTCGCAACGTCAGGGGATTGCCTCCTCGGTTGCAGAGCCCTGGATGTGTAGGGGTTGTCCCCCTATCATTCTTGGCGGTCTTACCTTATCCTATCCTCGCAACGTCAGGGGATTGCCTCCTCGGTTGCTGAGCCCTGGATGTGTAGGGGTTGTCCCCCTATCATTCTTGGCGGTCTTACCTTATCCTATCCTCGCAACGTCAGGGGATTGCCTCCTCGGTTGCAGAGCCCTGGGTGTGTAGGGGTTGTCCCCCTATCATTCTTGGCGGTCTTACCTTATCCTATCCTCGCAACGTCAGGGGATTGCCTCCTCGGTTGCAGAGCCCTGGGTGTGTAGGGGTTGTCCCCCTATCATTCTTGGCGGTCTTACCTTATCCTATCCTCGCAACGTCAGGGGATTGCCTCCTCGGTTGCAGAGCCCTGGATGTGTAGGGGTTGTCCCCCTATCATTCTTGGCGGTCTTATCCTATCCTCGCAACGTCAGGGGATTGCCTCCTCGGTTGCAGAGCCCTGGATGTGTAGGGGTTGTCCCCCTATCATTCTTGGCGGTCTTATCCTATCCTCGCAACGTCAGGGGATTGCCTCCTCGGTTGCTGAGCCCTGGATGTGTAGGGGTTGTCCCCCTATCATTCTTGGCGGTCTTACCTTATCCTATCCTCGCAATGTCAGGGGATTGCCTCCTCGGTTGCAGAGCCCTGGATGTGTAGGGGTTGTCCCCCTATCATTCTTGGCGGTCTTACCTTATATGCCTTATCCTTCTCATCCTATCTAAGCTTGTACACCCTATTCTTACAAACTTAAATAGATACACGAATACCAGGTTAATTGACTAACAGAAAGATTAAAGGTTAGAAGGACAGATTTCAGATTTTAAAAGACAAACGTCGGCAATAACATACAGACAGACAGAGAGATAAATAAATGTAAAAATAAAAATATTACAATATATATATATATAAAAGTTAAGCGTAGCGAGCTTGAAACACTCAACAAAAAGTACTAGGGTTAAGAATTAACACACATGAAGACGAAATCAAGACTGGTTTATTTCTCCTTCTAATCCTCTATAAATACCTTCTGAGATTGTTTACAGCACTGCATTTGGTATTAACGCTAATACTGTCCCGCTCCGTACCTTAACTCCCCCTCCCCCACCAGTTCACGGACATCCTTCGTAAACTTATAAATAATAATGGATAAAATCAATAATACAAAAAGGAAATAAACAGATACATTCTACAAAAATTCTTGCACCTACTGTAGCAAAGGTAATGTAATCATACAACAACAAAAAAAATTCCATATACCATAATAAATAGCCAAACAAAATACACTGTCCTCCTTGCAAACAAACTACACATTTCACTGCACATATATACACTATAGAAAACAAAAGAAATAAATATGATCTCCTGAAATACATGAAAACACAAAAAAAAAAAATTCTCTTTCCGGAGATGAGGACACTCCAACTCTACGGTTGCTCTGGCTCTGAAATTGGGAGTTTTAATTGTTCTATATGAACCGTTCTTCTTTTCTTTGGTTCTTTGGCACTCTCAATAGTCACGACGTTATGCTCCCTAATGACTATCACCTTGAATGGCTCCTCATATCTCCGCAATTCCTTCCCCCTATTAGACCCTATCTTGCGATACACGATGGACCCGATCCTCAATCCCCCTGTGATCTCCTTTACTTTCAAATTCTCCCGCGCCACTCTTTTACGCTTTTCTCCCTCTATCTTTCCTTTAACCTTTTCCCACAGATTGCCCAATTCCATTTTATTGCTAATGATTGCTCTCGTCATTTCCTCATCCACAGCTGTGCTTTCCCAGTTCCGTTGCCGCCCGCGTAGTCCGAAGAGGATTTTAAATGGAGAGAACCCCGTTACCGTATGGATCGAATGGTTGTATGCTGCCACCGCTTTCCGCATTGCCATGTCCGGTTCTAGCCCTTTTTCCACCTGGTATACTCTGAGGTGGTCACTGAGAGTGCTATGCAGTCTTTCTATACTTCCCCTACCCTTAGGGTGCCCCGGAGTGTTGAAATGCCACTTCACCCCTAAGCTCTTCATTTCCTCTCTGATCTTAGCATTGTCGAATTCCCTACCCCTATCCGACGTTATGCGATCGGGCACTCCGTAAAATTGGAACCACGTCTGAAGGGCTCCGAAGACTGTCTCTGCTGATCGGTCTTGCACCCGGTGTGCCATCGCGGCTTTGCTGAAGAGGTCTATGAGCGTGACCCACTTGTACCCTTTCCACGTGAACGTATCCACCTGCAAGTCGCTGAGCGGTGCCTCCACTGTGGGTGTCTCCTCCTGCATTGTTCTGGGTGGGTGTCTATCGTACTTCGTACTTAGGCAAATCTCACACGCCCCTATGACTTCCTCGATTGTTCTCCTCATACCCCACCAAAAATACCTACGTCGTAACGCCTGGAATGTCTCTTGCACTCCGCGGTGATTCGTTTTGCCCTGATGGTAGGCAAGAGTCACTTCTTTCTGTCGTTCGTCGTCCCGCACCGCTTCCACCATCAGCTTACACCGGATGAATGTCCTATCTATCCCCAATCGTTCATCGCGCCATAGCCTTTTTATCTTCTCCCAAATCGTTTCATTCCCCACATATAAGTGGTGAATTTTTCTTGCTTTCGACGCGTCTTTTAACGCTCTGCAGATCTGGTCCCCGCTGGCCCCTGGTTGTGACCAAATGGTTGTTATTCGGCTGTTTCCATATTTGCTGTATAGAATCTTCATCAGACCCGACGTCCTGGTCTTCCAGATTATCTGGCGGTTCTTATCGTTGACGATTTCCTCCCGTTCTTCCATATCCGCTGATCTCTCTTCTTCTGGACTTTCATGTCCTGGGGACTCATTCCCAATCTGACCTCCCTCTCCCTCTGGCGTCCACTCACTCAGGAACTGTCTCACATCCCTGGATGATTCTCCCGTGTCTTCCTCTATAGCATTTATGGTGATCGCCCTTGACAACCAATCTGCCACCACGTTCTCCTTCCCAGGTTTGTAAACAATGTTCAAATTGTATTGAGTCAGGAATTCCTTCCAACGTGTAACTCTAGCCGAGGACTCCTTCAACTTGCCTGCCCATTGTAGAGGTCTATGATCCGTGTGCACACGGAACTTCCTCCCAAACACGTAAGGTCTAAAATGGTCGATCGCCCACACAATCCCCAATAGTTCTCTTTCCAGCGCGCTATATCTAGTCTCTGCGTCCGTAAGCCGCCTGCTGGCATACGCTACGGGGCGCTCCCACCCATTCCCTTCTTGTGACAACACCGCCCCCAACGCATATTCACTAGCGTCTGTCGTTATGGTGAATACTTTCGAAAAATCCGGAAATGCCAACACTGGTTCCTCTTGCAGTTTCGCCATGCATCTCCTAATATTATCCTCCATTATAGGGGTCACTATTACCTTTCTGCCTTTCTTTAATAAGTTGTTAAGGGGCACGAGGTATTCCGCCATTTCGGGCACGAATCTTCTATAATAGTTGAGGGTACCCAACAGCCTGCGAATCCCTTTAACGTCCCGAGGGATCTCCATTTTCCGAATTGCCTCTACCTTCTGCGCGTCTGGTTTGACTCCCTCGCTCGAAATCGTGTGGCCTAAAAAATTGATGCGGTCTTGTCCCCGCACCGACTTCTCGTTTGACAATTTCAACCCAAATTGCCTCACTCTCTCGAACACACTCCGTAGGTGCTCCACATGCTCTGCCTCGGTTTTGCTAAACACCAACAAATCATCCATGTAAATCTGACAGACTCCCTCATCAATTCCTCTGAGAAACTTGTCCATCAACCGCTGGAATGTTATAGGGGCATTCTTGAGCCCAAACGGCATCCTAGTAAATTCGTAGTGCCCTCTCTCGAATGTAAATGCCGTCTTCGGCTGGTCTTTCGGGAGCATTCGAATTTGATGGTATCCTGCCTTTAAGTCTAAGGTGCTAAACACCGTTGCCCCGCTTAGCCTATCCAAAATGTCTTCAAACTTCGGGATTGGATATTTCTCGTCTACCGTATTTTCATTCAATTTGCGGTAATCGATCACGACTCGGTATTTCTCCTTACTCTCTCCCGGTGCTCTTTTCTTCTTCACTGCCCACAGCGGACTGTTGTACGGCGACGTGCTATCCACGATTATGCCCTGGTTCTTTAAGCTCTGCAACTCTTCCCTAATGTGTTGACGAAGCGCCTGCGGATATCTCCTCTCTTTCACGTAAACTATCCTCTCGTGCTTTAAAGGGATCTCGTGCACCGTTTTACCTGTCACCCCCAATTTATTCCCCTCCTTAAAGAAAACGTCTTCGAACTCCCTTCTCACTGTAACTCTCCAATCCACGGCTCGACTTATAGCTCCTATACGCGCCCTATCGACCTCATACTTTATTGCTGCCCTGCTCGTATAGTTCACATTCCCTATTTTTATTCTCCACTCCCTTCTTCTATTCGAGATTCGCACGCCCATCTTTCCCAGCATGTCACAACCTATAATTGCCTGATATTCCCGGGGCATTTCTCCCACCACATGCACCGTAAGTTTACCTCCCCTGGCCGCCCATCCCCTCAATCCTATCTCCACTTCCCCTTCCACTCCACACGGGCCACCCAGGGTGGTTAACTTACAACTACATACCTTGATTTGGAGTGTCCTCTCTCCGCCGTACAGCTTCTCCAACACTCCACGCGTCATAATGGTGTTGGAGCTCCCGGTGTCTACCAGGCACATCACTCCTCTCGCCTCTATTATTGGTAACCAGCAGCTTTTCTCTCGAATGCTATAATTGACTAGCGTGCGGTCACCTCTCGCCTGACACTCTCCTCAGATCCTCTCTACTGCTGGCCGCCGTCCGCTTCTTCCACTGCCTCTCCTCCCTTCTCCGCTCCTCTTGTTTTCCCGGCTTACTGGGTCCTCTGGTTCTTCCTCGGTCTCGGTGGTTGCAGATTCTTCTGAAGCCTCCGTCGATGAGTCACGTCTTCTGGACTGCACCCTTCTCCTCCTCAGACCTTGCGCATTCACCTCCATCGGCTCTGCTCGTTGCGGCTCCCTGTCCCTTCTCGAATAAATACGGACACTGCCTCGCAATGTGTCCTTCCGTCCCGCACTCGAAGCATTTCGTGCGGGGACACTGTGCCACCAAGTTTCCGCTCTTCCCACAGCCGTGACATTTTCTGTCTTCCTTCCGTTGGCTAGCCCTCGCTCTATTCTGCCCTGGTCTTCGCTCCGCTGCCATGTGCTTCTCTCTTCCCTTGTATGCGGACTCTCTCCTTCTCCAGGTCACCGGTGTACTCCTAGGCCTCCTATAGCTGATCCGATTCCAGCCTGACTCCTCCACCTCTAGCCGGTTTTCTTCCTCTCGGGCGCTGGAGTCTACCATCTCTTGAGCGCACTCAATAAATGTTCTTTCCCGGGGTAAACCGTCCTTCTTCCCGGTTTCCTTCGCCAGTTGGACCTTTAATATTGTGGACAAAAAGGCCATTTTTGCTTCCACCTCCGGAGCGCCTGCTATTTCCCGCATTTTTTCTGTAATACGATTATAATGCGCTATGAGCGTCGCCGCATACTGCCCATTAGACTGTCGTGAAGACCTCACCTCGCGGAACATCTGGAAGATGTCCTCCTCGGTCGTCCATCTGCCGCCTCCATAGGCTTTCTTCAGTCGCTGCTTGACCGTCTCCCACGGCGTCTCTTCATCGGCCTGAATCTGGTTCAGTATACTCCGCTTAACCCTGCACACAAGTGCTGCCTTAAGGGCCTCCGCGTCTTCGACATTGACGAGATTCTCGTCTATCTTAGCATTAATCCTCGTCACGATCCAATCTCCCCCTTTTAAAAAGTGGTTCAGCTCACCTGTCTCTCCAGTGAAGCGCTCAAGATCGGATATAGACTTCCTCAGGTCCTGTGAAGTAGCTACCCTGATCTTCATCCACTCAATCGCGTTCGCATGCGCTGCGGCTAAAGTTCCCTGTGGTAACGGAGGGATCTCTGGCACATTCATAGGAGCCGGCTGCCTCAGGTCGAATTCAGGCATCCTCGTAAAAGTTTTCACTTATTGAGAAAAAAAAACGTACCTCTATTATCGTCCCGGGTTTCAGCACTAGTTAAGCGTAGCGAGCTTGAAACACTCAAAAAAAAGTACTAGGGTTAAGAAATAACACACATGAAGACGAAATCAAGACTGGTTTATTTCTCCTTCTAATCCTCTATAAACACCTTCTGAGATTGTTTACATCACTGCATTTGGTATTAACGCTAATACTGTCCCGCTCCGTACCTTAACTTATATATATATACATTTTTATTATCTATTTTTTTTAAGTAGATTGAATGATATATACTCTATATTATAATATTAGATTATATATATAATAATAATAATAATAATAATAATAATAATAATAATAAGGCTTAGCGAACCCGAAGGTCCGATGCCGACACCACCAATAGCTTGTTACACACCTCCCTCCACCGTTCGCCGTCCAAACCCAGTCCCTTCAGATCGGCTTTAATGCAATCTTCCCACCTTCGCTTCGGTCTACCCCTCGGACGCTTACCATTCGGCACAGCAAATATTAACCTTTTAGGAATTCTCTCGTTACTAAGCCCAACAACTTTACAAGCCCATTTGATTCGCCGCGATGAAATTACCTCAATTATATTACCCGGATACAGCTCACGCAATTCGGCGTTGTGTAACCGTCTGAACTCTCCGGTTAACTCATCCTTCTTCGGTCCGAATATTCTACGCAATACTTTATTTTCAAAAACCTTAAGACGCTGCTCATCCCTTAATGTAAGCGGCCAAGTTTCGCATCCATAAAGAACTGTAGGCAAGATAATTGTTTTATAGATTCTAATTTTTAAGTTTCGGGACAAGAGGCGCGAACTAAGTAGTTTTGTCACAGAAAAATAACAAGCATTCCCCGCCTTCAGTCTAACCTTAATCTCTTCTTCAATTTCGTTTTTTATAGTTATCGTAGAACCTAGATACCTAAATTTATCTACCTGTTCAAACATATTACCATCTATATCGATGTCATCAGTAGTATCGCCATTTTTGCAGCTAACCATATATTTTGTTTTATCCACGTTTATTTCCAGTCCTAGTTCTTTCCCGGCTTTCATTAACGTTGTCGTATTTGGTTTTATAGTTTCAACGTCTTCGCTTAACAGTACCAGATCATCAGCATAGCCCAGCACGGATGTTGTCCCGCCCAGATCCAATCCTTTCTCGGTTCGCATTACCTTCCTAATGGCATGTTCTAATGCCAAATTGAACAGGACAGGCGATTAGATTATATATATATAGAAAATAATATTACTCTATATATATATATTATGTAAATAACCTACAGGAAGTTAAATGTAAATGATTCGTTTTGGCGGGAATAGGCGCATAGCCTTCCGCTTTTATATCGGGGTTTCAGGTTATTTACACTCGTAAATCTTGAAAACAAAACCGCGGCACTGGATATCGACTTTTGAGGATGTTTAACTGTTGTTGGGAATCTAATACCTTTGTGACACTGAGTGAGGAAAAGAAACAATAAGAACACACACATATATATATTATGTGGGACTGAGTAAATACACTTTGAATGAATTGACTCACCTGGTTTATTCTTCAATGGTGAGGCCTATAGGACAACTAAATAAAAGGACTATTCACTCCGGTATAATAAAACAATTTATTTTGACAACTGATAATAAATGAATATATATGAGTGAACGGTCCGCTTGATAATCTTGGTCTTCAATGTAGTAAGCCTCTCTTCCCAGATGACGTCTTCTTGTGTTGGTGTCCAGGCCTTAAGTGTTTGGCGTCGTCCTCGCCATCTGTTGCCAGCTACCTAATCGGACCTTTTCTTCTTTTCGATTCTTTATCGATGTAAGATATTCCAATGAGCAATTTGTCCACTGCACAATTCAGTACAATTCACAGTGCTAGCTCACATTCCTATATATTATATATACCTTCTCATTCCCTCACACAATGTCATCTAAAGGAGTAAATACAGGGGGATGTCTACTACATATCCCTACCGTTTAACTTTTAAATTTTGTGTTCGAGTGAGAACATCAAAATTTAAGAAAAATGGCCGTGATGAAATGAACTTTTTTGTGTAATGATTATTTGAATTTTTAATGTGCATACTTAAAAATCATTCCTAATTGCACTGATGTATCGGCGAAAAAAAGAAAATATTTAAATGTTTATGTACAAAATACACAATATTTACAAAGTCTCGATACATACTAATATATACAGAATAAACGGTTTTATACGTACAAGAAAATTACTGGATAGTTTAAGGTAAAAATTTAATTTCTATTACCGCTAATTAAAAGTGAATACAAAATTTAACAAAGAAACTAGCTTATATTTACCATGGAAATGAATTTAGGAGTAATCCCTGTTATTTATTATTAAACCAGTTTGTTTATTACTATTATTTATTTTAATTATTCATTTTTTATTTTATATCCATAAGACAAGCCTCAGTTTGTAGCCACAAATTTCCAAAAGTTTTATTTTAGCATTCTCCTAACCTGGGTCTATAACGACAATTTTTTGTTTTATCCGGTAAGGTCCCTTATCAGCTTTAATTTCTTCTAGATCCCTGATGTCTATAACTTTGTTCTTCGGCTTAGAAGGTCTATCATTAGTTGTGATGTCGGTTAAAGATTCTCCTTTTTCATCTTCACTTATATTGTCAACATCAGTCTCTTCTTTTACTGGAAAATCAGGGTTTATGTCATCACACCTAGACTCATCTTCCTTTTCAATTAATATTTCTTTTTCTTCATCAATGTTTTCTTCTTTCTCAGCTTCGGATGCCTCAATATCATTGATTATTTCGGTCATGGATTCTTCTAAAATAACAATTGTCCCAAAATCCTTTTCTTCATCAGTTGTTTCCTTTACTTCTTCATTAGTATAACTTCCATCTAAATGTTCATTATCATTACTTCCTAGTGGTTCACCATCTTGAATAGGTGAGCTCTGTATGATAGTGACATCTTCTGACTTGGTTTCATTAAAAAGGGCAGTTTGAGAGCTTAACTTCGTTTTTAATTCATTTTTCTCTACTGTGTCATTTTTATTAATGCACTTTTGAACGTGTGTGTGTGTGGGCGTGCGTGCGTGCATGCGTTCGAGCGTGCGTGCGTGTGTGTGTGTGTGTGTTAATAATCTAGCTCAATACCGAAAAGTGGTAAGAAACTGATACTATGTATTTAAGATAGGTATATGCCTTAGATGTGTAATATGCCTTAGAATAATTTGATGAATTTTCCCTTGGTGAAAACTTAACATTATCGTGTCTTCCTGTAAAGTACCTTTAATCTTATAAATAATAACTATTTATCATTGTTAGAAGTTACTGAAAAATGCTAAATATAACTTTTGGAAGAATTTGATTATTACATAAAGGAGAAAAAAAGAAAAATACTTATCCAGGTTGAAAATGAATATTCGGAAATTGTGATATTGCAACAGTATCCACTTCCAATTAGTGTGACAACTTTTCACCTGTCTATGACAAACAATGCAAAGCTCTTAATTCCGTTTTAATAAACTTTGCAATGGAGAATAACAGTTTAATAAATAATAGTCGTACAATCCATAATCAACCGGTGATATAATAAATAGAACTTTTGTTATTTTAATAGTATTTATGATTTTTTAGCTTTAGCTCAGTTAAAATTGTAATTCAATAATTTTATAAGAGCCCAACATGGCCAGAAAATAAATTCTATTCAAAGTTATGCGGTAAGTAGAAGTTGGGTGTTGCGCGCACCAGATTTTTATAGTAAACTAATCAATATATAAATATTGCTCTTAAAAAATATGCCATCGATCAAGAGTATGATGGCGATGATAAATGTGACTAAATATAGCATTAACAATTTAGCACTAGAGACTAGGCTGTATCTAGAAGACGATGCTGACCATTCCAAAGTAACGGACACCCTACTGCAAGACCAAGAAGTGCTATTTCACAAATTTGCACCCAAGGGTGGTACCAAGAGGACCAAGAAGTATGTCCTCTACGGCATCAACTTGGACTATGACATTAGCAGCCTAATAGCCTCGTTGACTCTTCGGCTTTCGGGCTTCAAAATGGCAAGACGGTTAAGAAGAACTGATGAAAATGGAAGAACCACCGAGGGTGAAGAAATAAAAGTCGTTACAGAGCATCATGTCCTGAGGATATCATCAAACTAGACTTATTGACCACGTCAGATTTCGAATAGAATAGAAAATTGAACTTTATTGTGGGACTAAGTCTCTTTAGAATAACAATGATGAGTTAATACAAAGCAGAGATGGGCAAAATCGTAATCAATGATTACATGATTACAACTGAAAATAAAACTTTATGACCACACCAATTTTATACTTGATACAGTAGCACTATAATTATAGCAAAAGTATGAAACGATTACCTGATTACATGATTACATGATTACAATCGTAATCATAAACCTGATTACGATTACAATCGTGTAATCACGTAATCAAAATCAATGTAATCGTAATCATGTAATCGAATTCACTGTATTCATAATCAAGTAATCAAAATCACTGTAATCGTAATCACGTAATCATAATCGCGTAATCGTAATCAAAAAATCAAATACACACGATTTTCTTCTGTTTAGAAATAGACTAAAAGAAAAACTAGTATACAACATTTTCTATTTTCTTTTAATTTCCGTGACCAATTTCTATGATAATACCGTCGGTTTACCGATTAACATTTTCCTAATTTTCAGTCCCTTTTCATCTTTTATCTCATGAATGTGAAGTGTCAGGTGTTTACCGTTCCAACACTTTTCGGCTATGTAGAGAAAAGTGGAAATGGGAATAGGTTGCAGAAAATTTTCCGAATTTTCATTCGCTTTTCCTCTTTAAACTCATAAATGGATGCTCGGTTTTTCACCGTTCCTACACTTTTCCGGCTATGCATGTAGGCGAATATGGAGGATTATTGTAGAAAATTTTCCGAATTTTCATTCGCTTTTCCTCTTTAAACTCGTAAATGGATGCTCGTTTTTTCACTGTTCCAACACTTTTCCGGCTATATTGATGTAGGCGAATATGGAAAATTAGTGTAGAAATTTTTCGAATTTTCATTCGCTTTTCCTTTTTAAACTCATAAATGGATGCTCGGTTTTTCACCGTTCCTACACTTTTCCGGCTATATTGATGTAGGCGAATATGGAGAATTAGTGTAGAAAATTTTCCGAATTTTCATTCGCTTTTCCTCTTTAAACTCGTAAATGGATGCTCGTTTTTTCACTGTTCCAACACTTTTCCGGCTATATTGATGTAGGCGAATATGGAAAATTAGTGTAGAAAATTTTCCGAATTTTCATTCGCTTTTCCTCTTTAAACTCATAAATGGATGCTCGGTTCTTCACCGTTCCTACACTTTTCCGGCTATATTCATGTAGGCGAATATGGAGAATTAGTGTAGAAAATTTGCCGAATTTTCATTCGCTTTTCCTCTTTAAACTCGTAAATGGATGCTCACTTTTTCACAGTTCCAACACTTCTCCGGCTATATTGATGTAGGCGAATATGGAAAATTATTGTTGAAAATTTTTGGAATTTTCATTCGCTTTTCCTCTTTTATCTCGTGAATAGAGTATCGGTTTTTCACAAGCAAGGAATGGCTAAATACGTAAAGCAAGTAATGAAATCTAATTATACTTAATTTTCATACCAATTTTCGATTTTTACTTTCACTTACCTATATATGTAATATATAGTAAGAGTAAGTATTGCGATCGTGAAAATTTTCAAATCTGAGTTTTCAACGGAAATACACGTTTTGAGGTACTTTGAGTCCATATAACGAAGTCCCGAAAAATGGTCTGTGTGTGTGTTAGTAGTCTAGTTCAAAAACGAAAAGTGGTAAGAAACTGATACTACGTATTTAAGATAGGTATATGCCTTAGATGTGACAGTAACTTTTCCCTTAAAATCGGCTAACCGGAAGTACCACTTTATATCAACGCTGAAACACATTTTTATAAGTTCCTCAAAAACGGCTCTAACGATTTTGATTAAACTCGGTGTTAACACCGCATACGCTTTTATCTTTATTTTATTTCTCTCACCAATCACCCCTTTTTAATTTTTTTTCTAAAAAACTGAGGGACAATTGTCCCAGAATTGTACATTGTTTACACATTTAGCTTCATTGGCGATGTATTATCTCGTTTGTGTATACGCTCCATCCCGGCAGTAATACCCAGTCTTAGGAATTAAGATACAAATATTGCGATAAAACAGTTGTTTTGTTAAAAAGTTGGTTTGATTTATATTTTATTCATAATGTTTAATTTGGTTTTATTTTCTCTGGATATTATATTTATGTTTTATTTTTTCTCGTAGCTTTTCATCATTGTTTATTTCAACTTTTGTATAAATTTAAATATTTTTTCCACAATAATAAATTTTAAACGTTTAAAAGGAGATTTTTTATTTTCCATTTTTTGATTTATTGAATATTTCTATTTTTTAATATTTTCTTGTGCATGCATTTTTTTCTTCTTTTACAGGTCTCATTTTCACTATTTTTCCCTTCTTTTCCACCATTTAATTTTGCTCGAATATTCCCCACCTTTGACGAAACTCACCGGGGAAAGGTTTGTAATTTCAATTTTGAAGTACCCCTGCCCCTAACGTATTTTGGTCCAATTCGGGCCGGATATATTAGCGCTATTATTTTGGTCCTCCAATTTTTTTTTTATTTCTCACATTTTTATTTTGTTTTCGAGTGAAATTATTTTACGTTTTGCGAAAGTGTATTTTTATTGTCTCTCGTTTTTCGTAATCTCTCTAAGTCTCCGTTTAAGTGTAATTATTTCTTTTCTCTCTTTTTTAATTTGTAGGTGGGATTTTATTTATCTCTCGTTTTCGTAAATTCTTTAAATCGTTCCGTTCACGTTTTATAATTTTTTCTCTCTCTTTTTTGTTTGGTGGTAATATTCGTTATTTTTATTCTTCACCATACCTCCAAAAATTTCAAATGAGGAACACGAAGCGAAGTTGGCCGATCTTGAATATCAATTAGATGACTTAGCCAGTGATATTAAGACAACCACCGCAGTAGGGCTGAGTCTATCCACCGATCCCTCGCGTAAATAGTTTTTTTTTTTTTTTTTGGTTCGAGTTTCACGTATCGATGAGCGTTTTGAGGCTATTTTTAAAGAAATTAATTCTCTCGCGAGAAGAATAAACCTCTCTAGGGACAAATATGTAACATTAAAAGAGGAAGTGGGCGACTCTTACTACGAGGCATTGGCTCTTAAAACCACCACCATTGATCGTGACTCAACGAAATCAGATGTCAACAAATCCGCTACTCGTAAGGTCACGGGGATGTCTTTTCGCTTCCACAGTTGCCTAAGATTAGCATCCCAAATTTTTCCGGAGATATCGCGAGTTGGCAAGATTTTAAGGAGACGTTTAAATCTTTAGTTCATGAGAGGGACGATTTGGATGTCCTCCCCTTCCTCGTCCTTTATGCTATACAGGTTTTTCCCGGCTCAGGGTGTGATTAATAATGATTAATGAATGTGCATTAATGCCAGAGGGCCCCTTCGATATATCTAGTGTCTTAAATCTCATA
This sequence comes from Nezara viridula, assembly GCA_928085145.1. Lineage (NCBI taxonomy): Eukaryota > Metazoa > Arthropoda > Insecta > Hemiptera > Pentatomidae > Nezara > Nezara viridula. The sequence continues at coordinate 21,335,631 of OV725077.1, forward strand.
GTTAAATCAAATATCTAAATAGTAGCTTATAAAAAATAAGGTCACGCTTATTTAGTGTTCCCCTCTCCAATTACCATATAGATGAAAGAAATATTCTGATCTGTACAAATAAGCCTCGTTCCACTGATAGTTTTTAATATACACATGTATCTTTCCATTTACATATTCATAGTCCACTTTTCATCACCTTTCATCTTAGGATTTTTATTACTCATCAATTCACTGTGTCATAAACGACATACAAATAACGGAAAATCAGTGGAAATTCTGGCTACCTTTCATAAAATAAGGAGAGGGGACAAAAAGAGCCTTATCCTCACTTCATCTCACACCCATCCCCCCGGTACCAGTTCCCATTTTCGTAGCAATAAGATGCAAAAATTTGTGGAACAATCTTTCCTGCATCCGAATTAGTACGACGAAAGAAGATTAATTTTCATTTTACATTAATAATTAATCTGGAATTGGCCATTTTCTATCGAAGCCTAAAAGGCATATTGATGAAAGTCGATAGGGAAATAAAGTTATCATCTTTCGAAATCGGAATAACTATAATGGGTTATAAATAGTCAGGACGGAGTCATTATACAATTTTTTTTATTTGTGCCAACGTTTCAACCCAAACATGTGGGTCATCTTCAGGGCATGGTTCGAGCAATGAAGGCTTTCAAGTACTGACTATACGGAATAACTATAGATATTTTTCAAAGGCAAGAGAAGCTACATGTCACTCCATTTTGATTGCCTAGCTGTAGTATATGAATCTTCTCTTTACACAGCTATAATTTCAAATGAGATTTCTTCAACACCGAGTGCTGTATTTTATCGCCATTCCTTATAATAGGTTTTATCTCCTCCAAATTGAAAGAGGAGTGTATTATGTCTTTATTAATATATTCTGACTCTCTATCACAGTTTACAAGTCAGACTAAGTTTAATTAGTTTAGATAAACTAGACTTTGATGAATTAATTACATCACTGAAGTCAGGGCCAGAACTAATAAGAGTAAGCTTACATGGTGACCCGGACCACAGAACTTAAAGATTTTTTTAACTTAAAAAAAAGAAAATGTGTTTTTCTACTTTTTGGTTGTTTTGACCTTAATTCAGTTAATGACATGAGTTAATATTATCTGATGATTATATTTTGCTCGAGATACAATATCTAAAATATTGAATGTTGGTGGGAGGTGAAATAAGGTACGGTAAAATTAAGCTCTCTGACGAAAACCCTGACTCCCACCGTGACTGAAGTTTAGTTTTGTCAAACATGCAAATATATGCTATCGATTTTTTTTTTTTCATCCAGATGGCAAGTTTACTAAACCTAAGTTTCAAGATCCAAACATTTTGATGGAGGAGAGATATAATGATATGAAGAAGGAGAAATATGACGATGGAGGAGAAGTTAATAAAGTGAGCATATTATTTTTTCTCTCTTCAATACGACTAAGTTAAAATATAATTACGTAATTATGATATAATTGTTTATATAAATTTAAACTATTTTTTGTATAAAGGAAGGAGATGGTCCGGGGTTGCGGTCATAAATAGGCTAAATAATGGTAAAACTATTTTATTGAAAGCCACAGGCGGATTTACGGGGGGGAAAGGGAGCTTTCGGGCTGAAGCCCCCCCAAAATGGTAAAATGTAACCATGTTTTATGGTAAAAAATATAAAAAAATTATGTCTTAATGTATTATTGCTCGTTTAATTACATTTAGTAGGGCTTCAAGAATCACTTAAACACCATTTCATATAGGTAGTTAGTATCTTTCTGTTTTTACAAAATAACTACAATTAGATGTTTTATAGACATAAACATTGTAAAGTACAACTAAATAAAATTAAGAATAAAGAAAGATAGTGATAACCCTCCTCTATCCCTCCGATTATATGGAATGAAAGAGTTGTAGAATAAAGACAATGTATATATTGTTCCCAATGATTTTATTTAAAAATCTATTGTGTTCACTTAAATGACTTTCCTATATGTTTAAAAAATAAAAATAAAAAATACAACTTTAAATGTATCCATTAGATAAAAATATTAGATAAAGAAAAAAAATTGAAAAGATTCATTTTCCTAAAAACAGATCCGTGAAATCATTTGAGTTGGATTCCTTAGATGAAACAAGCAATGTTACGCCGCTGATGACCCGCTCGGGTAGATGCGGAATGTAACAATAAATAAAAAGAAAGCAATGTTAACATGCTAGTGAACCACCATTAAAATCAACGTATAAAAACCAATATATACTATAACAGCTAAAACTGGTCCGATTCAGATGATCTTTTTGTCAACAATTTTGTCAGAAATATAATGACCTTTCAAAAACTAGGCTCAGAAACGTTTAGATCCGTTTAAAACCGATAGGTGTATACGTGGTGAGGTAGCTCCCCAAAACAATATTCTTTTTTTTATAACTTTTTTTCTTGAATTTTCTCAAGAATTCACTAAAAATACGAAAATTTAATTTAATATATATACTTGATATTTTTACTACACTGTCACCCACTATATCTCTGATGTCATTTTATTATTTCTTTATCAGGGAACTGTTTCCTATTTAATATCTACTTATGATTCATTTATTTTATTTCAAGTGGTGTCAAGGAATTTAAATATATAGTAAATTTATCCTTCAACAGTATCAGATAAATACAAAACCATGATCTTCGGAATCCTCGAGAGGAGGCCCCCAATCATTCTATGGTAATAAAAAAGTACATAACATTTATGTTAGGATTACAGAGGGACCTTTAAAATTTACGGAAATTAAAAACTAAACAATTATTTTTTGGATACTGGAAAAATATAAAATAATGTTTTTTGAGCCCCCTCCGAGGACCCACGGCAATCTCAGACTGGCCGAATTGGCCAGCCTACAAACTAAGAAATATTTTAATCAGGGAACACATACTGAACTATTATCATTGCTTAAATTTAGTTTTTATAATATTAAAATATGACCAATTGTTTTTTGTATGTTAATAAATAATGTATTCAAATGATCTCAAAATCGAATACTAACATTCCACAATTTAAGTAAGATAAAAGGATTTATACTATATTTCAAATAAAAGTATAATTTTTAAAAATTGTATTTACTAAAATTTTCAACTACATGAAATCGACAACTGTGGAATAAATAATTAAATTTATTTGAATGAAGAACAAATTAAAATAAAATAATATCAGCATACAATTAAATATTCAAATAATAACATTTGTTATTTTATCAGAAAAATAAGAATATTTCTGAAATATATAATTATAAGACTTATAATTATATATTTATAATAAAAAGGATTTTCATAAATCAGTCCGTTCCGGTTCGTAAGCCTATAACCTTATTTTTTTTTTAATGTCAGTAACCTTTGTCATTAAAGCGATGGCAGCAAAGTCAATCCTGTAGTACATCTGTCGCACAGCCTTTTGATAAAAGGTCTTAAGGCCAGCTCTTTGTCGGAAAATGATCAAATAAGTCAACAGCGAGCGATGGGGATATAAAATAACATACGTTGTCGGTGATTTGATAACTCTTGAATCAAAATAGGGAATTAACCACTTCCTCTAACTCAATACACAAATGTTTTGTTCTTTCGTCTAGGATGTTACTTGCTAATGCTTTCTAGACAAATATTTGGCTATTTCAAGGGAATTTCAATTTTTCTTCATTAAATTGATGATAATAATAATAAAACTAAAAGACTTAGCGAACCCAAAGGTTCGATGCCGATACCTTCGTTAAATTTATATAATTAGATATTTAGTTTAGCGTAAATTGGTTATATAATCAACTCAAGGAAGAAACAAGAATAGACCTTTTTTATGCCAAAATACAAAATAGATTTTTTTTTTGATTTTTTTTATTTTAACTTGTTTATTGATAACATTACAATCTGTCTCAAAGGAGAAGATTAGTTTTAGAGCAAAATCGCAAAAAGATCTATTTTAGTGCCAAATTGCAGAATAGATCAAAAAAGATCTTATTGGATTTTGCATTTTATTGTCAACTCAAGGTCAGTATAGATCTGTTGAAGGTATAAATACAGGTATAAAAGGAGACCAGAGCCTGTCAGGTATGGGTCGCAAGGGTTAGCTGCTGAGGCCATAAAAAAAATTCCCATAATATCCAAACAGAAAATTACCTCATGTCTCATAGAAAGGTCGCGAGATAATTTGAAAATAGAGTTGCATCACTGAGCACATCGCAATTTCAAGAGGAGAGCCCGACAGGCTCTCGACTCATATGCGAGTCCACCGTCGTTGAAAGGTTAATAAATATCTTACATTGTGTTTTTAATTATTACTAATTATGTCTGATCTGTGTTTAAGAAGAATTTTTTTTCTTAAGAATCCTGACTTTGACTTTTTTAGTCTACTAGGAGCAAACTTCTAGAGTTTCTAGGAAATAGTGTTTTAACTAATTTCATATTCACTTGGCATTGTTAAACTTTTTTTACTGCATAAAAATCGAGCTCTGGTTTCAATATTGGCTGGCGCAAAAACTATTACTATGCTCGAGCTAGGATGATAAATTTCAACTTTGCTGTGTAAACTACCATCTTTCAAAACATAAATACATATGTTTATATAATTCAAAAGATAGAGGACGAAGTTAGTAGGTGTACCTGTGGGGAATCCCACATAATCATTTGATAAATCGTAACTGAAGCAATATTATCATCATAGATGGCGTAGGTGGTTTTTTGGTAGTCAGTTATGTTATTTTTATATACTAGTGATATTGCTGTCATTTTTCTGATGGGGAAATCTAATTAAACCCCGATGATAGAAAAGAAGAGCCGAATACAAAAATAAATTGCATTTTCCTAGCCTTTACATGTAGAAACTAACGTTGTCCTTTAAACTATTTTGCTATCCTTTTCATACACCAAAACCAATTTCTTTTTTTCATCTTATCTTACTTAATATTGGAATATGTTCAAGTTTTGGAGGTCTGAGCTCAAATTCACGATTCAAGAAGAAAAAAAAACTGTCTAGATTTAATGTAAGGTGAAAATGTTGAAACACCGTATTAATATCACATTATAATAATCAATACAATAGATTTCAGTGTTCTAACTACTTACTTTATAGTCAAATGGAAACCAAATACTCAATAACGCACAAATCTCGGTTTTATTTAACTGCGAGACCGCAAGACTCGTGCAGGTAAATCTTGGTCTTGCGCAAGACTTGGAGGGTCCGGTCTTGGTCTTGGTCTGGCGAAAATCAAAGCTGTCTTGGTCTTGCAAAAGTGCAAGACCGAGACTGAGACCGCAAGACAAAGACCATTTTTGGGCAACACTACTTTCAATCTCTCTTGTTGATCTGTAGAAGTATATTCACATTTGCATTTATTATATATTACACTACAACGATTGTTAGCATCTATTTAGTTCAGTTTAGGATCTTGTTACTTAGCTTACTTTGGTCATATTTTAATGTACTTACTCTTTATAATTTTAATAAGCTTATTCACATTGTTTATAAATTTTGTCTGAATATTATTTAACTGCCACAATTCTCTATCTTTTTGTATTGTGATCGTTCTAGCCCTGAAGAAGGCCTGCAAAGTCAAGTCGAAACGTCGGCTTTCAATAAAATAGTTTTACCACTATTTAGCCTATTTATGACCGCAGCCCCGGACCATCTCCTTCCTTTATAATGCAACGGTCAACTATTAAATACTGAATATTTTTTGTATGTACATATATAGTTATTGTTGGTTTATTGCAAACTATTGATGTACCTAAATTTTAAGGTATATATTTATGAATTTTAAACACATTTACCGATGCGAAAATTCAAGAAATGCACCAAAATAACAACACTATTAGGCCTCGAGAATGATTACCTTAATAGTAGGTTAGATTCACAAAGGGAATATTCATCAAATTACTTAGTGATTTCATATTCTAAAATGTCTTATGCTCACATATTTCCATGTTATTCGATTTCTTGTCCTCCGATCTCCATCCAGATCTGCTTCGTTGTATCTTCAAATCTGGATTACGCTAATGTTGTTCAGGGTTTAGAGGCGCAAAATCCTGAGGTCATTAACGCCTAAGATTACGCTAATGTAACGGTATATAATTTTTATATTCTTGGATGTCTTTATAGATTTCGGAATGTGCTCTTCATCTTAATTATTTCTCTGCTGAAGGTTTTTCTAATGATCTAGATACAACAGCATAAGCTATATCTGGTCTAGTTGAAATAATCTGAAACATTAAATCTCCTTGAAAGGAAAGTTACGGGTTTCTCCACTTGATTCGATATTAGCCATGTTATTTAAATTTGAAGTTGAAACGATCTTACAATGAAATTTTCAAGGAATTTTCTAACGCATGACTTCTGATCAATTTTGTTACCATACTTTTCTTTCTTCCTTTCTATTAACATTGAATTAAAAAAAATCAAAGAATATCCTTAAACTATCTTAAATTGTAGATGTTACCTATCTATCATTTGTTGTTACAGCTAGATTAATCCAAATTTAATTCATTCTAGCAACAGGACTAAATGTTGTAAGAGTTCATGCCTTTTTCCTGGCTTAAACTTAACAAATACATGTCGGACTCTATTTGTCTACTAAATTTGCCTTTCCATCTTATAATTCTTCGTCTAGTTATTGTTTGAGTTTATGTACTTCTAGAAGGTAAGTCTTTATTTTCTTTGGAGAATCCACTAAGGTATTTGTATTGTTATCAAATTTGTCATGTATTTGTATTGGAGTCCTGCAATTTCTATTTCTATGGGTTTGGTTCAATTTTGATAACCCTCATAGCTCTTTGGGACTTCCGATAGATTCATTAGATTCATTTTCAGTTTTTCATACATTACTTATTCGGTTTGAAGTCATGAATTTAGTTAATTATATAAAATGTTTAGGCAATTTACTGGTTGTGAATTTTACATTTTTTATTGTCAAAAATATGTCTTCAATTTTTTACTGATTCATAGTCAACATCATCTTGTGGACTTGAACTTGAAAATGGCATAGTAAATACAAAAATGCTTGTGCACCTAGAACTATGAGCAGGTTTTAGTTAATATTTTGCATTTTTTTCCCATTCAATTAAATTTATGTTTATTTAATCTAGCTTTAAATACATTCAATGATTGCATAATTATTTTTGCAATCCTGAATCATGAACTATTTAGTCTGATTTTTTTTTTTTTTTTGTAACAATCAATTTTTACTTTTATCTTCCAGATCATTGAAGTACCTGTCGAAGATGAATCTGAAATGATGCGTGAAAAATGGAAAATGTATTGTGGTATTATCATCTTGCTAAGTTTTTTGATGCTTTGGAGTAAAGCTGGAGTTCTATCACAGGCTGAAAGGATGTCAGGAACTGTGGTATTTTATTATTTATTTCTATCAAATAATTAATTTCCTAGGTTTATCAGTTCCATATTATAAGAAACCTTATTTTCAAATCAGAAATATTAAGAATGAAAAGTTCACCCATTTAATACTAGAATAGTACACCCTATAAAAAAAAAATCCATATTGCTTGTAAATAGAAAAGTTTTTTTGCACTGTTTTATTTTACTTTTTGAGACTTTTAAAAGTTTTTAATTGACTGACTCACCAGTTTATAAATTTATTGTGATACCTATAATATATAAATCTAAAAGCAATTATTAAAAGTTAAGAATGCCAGATCGAGTTGGAGTTTCTGAGATTTTCCATTCATAATTAGAATAGGAGTGACGACACATTGAGTTGTGTCAGTAGTACCTTCAAATCAATTAAACTTTCTTCATTAATGCATAAATTTCCTTTATATAATAAATTAAATATGATGTTTCTTCATTGTCTTTTTTTATTTAAAGTAAATATTACACAATCAGCGATTCGAAGTTTTGTTTCATCTGAATCTCACTTTAATTATATATATTTTTTTAATTCATGAAATAATAGTTGACATAATTGAGTTCCTGGATATGAGGTAAAACCTCAAAGTGCTGTGTATAATATATTTATTTTAAATAGTAAAAAGCTGGAGGAAGATATGTTATTTTCAAACCCTATTGTGAGCATAAAATTACCTTTATCTTACTTATATAATACCACTACAATCTGAGCTAGATTATATGTTAATAAATAGCATATAATCTGATATTTTGGGTGTTTTAGGGGAGTGTAAATTAGTTATCATCATCATTTATTAAATAGATCTGTTTAATCCGATATAAGTCCTTTGAACAACATCCTTACATCCTTTTTAAAAATATATTGTAATATTTCTTATATTTTTTAGCTAATAATATAAACTTCTGGATGATCACTTCATACTGTAATGATACTTCCAAAAGAGATAAATAAGAGGTTATAAGATAAAAACAAAATATGACATTTTAAACTGAAATTTATAATTATTTTATCTCAAGGGGTGGGATATTGACAATCAGATCAAAAGTCAAACTAACAACAAGAAAAATTAAACTTAACTACACTAAACACTATTTGATTTTAAATAAAGTCAAGTATGAATTGGTAAGCTAACTTTTTTTCTATATACACTGTTTCTGTCTCTGTGGCACTGAACTCATTTTTCTTCAAACACTTTCCAAAGTTCTGCCAAAATGGTGACAGTTTCTTCTACTCAATTCAAGTTCTCTGGGAGGATCCTCTCTTATAATTCCAAACAACTAGTGACCCTAACCAAACTACAACTTTTTTTTTTTTTATGGGTCCTCCCCTTCCAGGCCCTATATGGTTTTGCGGGGCCAGGAGGTGAGGGCGAGGATTTAAAATAGTCCATTGGCACCGGGAACTCGTGACTATTTTTTATCATTGTCTTATATGTCAGGTTGCCGGGCAACTCTGGTGCAGTGCACACACGTTAACCCGTTTGGCCACCCCGTCCATACAAGCCATGCCAAACAATAACTGACTGCTAAAATAAAAATACTTTGTTCCTCCCATCCACTAGCGGATCCAGGATATAATTTTATGAGACTTCAGTCCGAAAGCTTTTTTTTTTTGCAAATATTGTATCTTATATTTTACAAATAATAACCTCGAAGCTCACTTTAATACTATTGGGATACTTTCAAAATAAATAAGAGGTTGTTAAATAATAAACAAAACTAGAAGAACATTAATACATTGAAGTCCTACCTATACTAGGTAAGGAAAGTATTGCAATCGGGTCAATTTTCTAATAGGCAGTTTTTGACAGATCTATACGTTTCAGAGTCTCCTGAGTCAAAAAAACACATTTTTAGCCATTGGTCTGTCTGTCTGTGCCAAGATTTTCTCGGGAACTACTGAACCGATTTGGTTGCTTCTTTTTACTTTCCTAACTATTTTTTATTTTGTAGGGCTTTGACTGCTGATGCCTATGACAAAAATTGGATGCTCCATGCGTGCAATAGCTGCTGCCCAATAAATGAAAAACATGTTTTTCTATAAACTATTGTGCAAAAACGGCTCCAACGATTTTGATGAAACTTTCCTATAATGTTCTAATAATTGTCCTTTCAATTTCCGTATATGGACTACATTCCCGATAAAATACAGGGGAAAAAGTTATTAAGAAAAGAAAAATGTTTTGGGGCCTAACTCACTAAGTGTATATTCTATGGTAAAATTTATAATAAAACTTTTGAAATGCAATTAAATTACCAACAAAACAAAAAAAAAAAAATAAATCATTGGAATCGAACCAGTATTAGCGATGATGCACCATATTCTATTTTATATTTTAATTTATTACTTTCCTACCTATACTAGGTAAGGAAAGTATTGCAATTTGGGTCGAATTTCCGATATGCGGTTTTTGACGGATCTGTACGTTTCAGAGCCCACTGAGTCCGAAAAACACATTTTTATCCATTGGTCTGTGCCAAGATTTTCTCAGGAACTACTGAACTGATTTTGTTGCTTCTTTTTTTATTTTGTAGGATTCTGACTACTGAATCCTGTGACACAAATTGGATGCTCCATGCGCAATAAATGAAAAACATGTTCTGCTATAGACTGTAGCGCAAAAACGGCTCCAATGATTTTGATAAACTGTATGAAAGCCATATAAAAATTGTTCATTTCGGACAACTATTAACAAAGTCATATCTTGGTGTGAGAAAGGGGTGAATGAGAGAAAAAAGATAACTAAGTGAAAGTAAGAAAATCTGTTGCCTGCATCACACAAGCTTCACTATTTCTTCTACTTTTAACAGAAACTGAAATATTAGAGGGTATTGAAATTTTTACACTGATCTATTTTAAAGCGGTTTACATTGCTTTAGTTTATCGAATAAATCGTACTCATTTTCTTTGATCAATTTTCAGGAAAATAAATCTAGTTCAATTTGTTTTTGTTTCTTGATGGACATATGTACAGTGATGGAAATAAGTATTTGCACATCATGTTTTTATGAATAAATGAGTTCAAGGAACCAAAAAACTTTGCTTTCCTCTACAAAAATGAAAAGTAAATTTGTTAAAAACTGAGAAAAACCTTTTGGAAAAAAATGACAACACTCCATAATGAAACAAAAAAATTAAAACAATAAAAGTGCTTGGAAAAAAGTATTTGCACACTATGACTCACAAGCTCTGTTTACGTTGGCATTAATCCTCCTGTGTCCATAGGTCATAGGTTTGTTTACTAATTTATCTCTGAAGGCAGTGGATTAGCTGATGCAAAGGTCGTATTCTGAAATCTCTCAGTTATTGCCTATTTTTCAGTGGAATCTCTTTGATTATTTACTGAATACAGTTGAAGTGTACACCACAGCAGTTGTTATTTACTGTTTGCTACATTTTTTTTTTTTTTTAAATTTTTAATATTTGTTTATTTATTTTAATTTTTTTTCTCTTATGATATGCGGCATTGTCGGTAAGTGATGTCCAGTAAGGTGCCCACTAAAAGGACTCGGTCAGACGGTGTTAGTACCCCTCGTGATTCACCAGCGAAACAAGAACTCGTCGCTGCCTGCGAGAAATAGCTCCAATAACAACAGTGAAAACTTCAGGTCCTGAACTTCAGCCTCAACCAGATACCTCTTCGCAAGAAATGGTTGAAGAATCTCCTTTCTTCACTCCAAACCCGTTCCAAGTGCTTCATAATGACAGAGAAGTAATGGAGTCAGCAGCAATACCCAGGGAACCAAGGCCTTCTCTGATATTTGTAAAAAAATTCCAACTACTGTGTACACAACTAAACGAAATCTGCTCCGGCAGTTATTCTTGCCTCAACAGGACCAACGATACAAAAATAACACCAGATACTGCAGAAACCTACCGAAAAATTGTGAAGTACCTGTCAGAAAAGAATGCAAATTTCCATACGTACCAGCTGAAACAGGAGAGATCGCTACGAGTGGCGGTAAGAAATTTACACTCCTCAACCCGAACTGAAGTGACAAAAGAAGAACTAGCAACGCTTAGTTTCAAAGTGCGTCAGGTAACCAACGTTCTGAAGGAGAATAAGGAACAGCCAGGAGTAAGTAATAAAGTTCCACTACCTTTATTTTTCGTGGATCTAGAGCCATCACCTGGTATTGAGAAAATATATGATATCAAGAGATTGTACTACACTATCGTGAAGATAGAGAAGCCATACCGCAAGAAGGAAATTGTGCAGTGCCACAATTGCCAGGCGTATGGCCACACGAAAACTTATTGTCACCATCTGCCACGTTGCGTGAAATGGGGTGAACAGCACAAATCTGTGGAGTGCACTAAACCGATACAACATCCTGCAGTGTGTGCACTATGCCAGGAGGGACACCCGTCCAACTACAGAGGCTGCCAAACCTATAAGAGCCTCAAATCCAGATACCAGAATAACCGGATTCAAGATGAGACAACCAGACTAAGAAGAGAACCTTCTAGAATTGTTAATAATAATTTTCATACTCCGAACTACTTGGAGGTAAGAACCCAAATAATACATGTCAAGCAACTACCTCAGCCCCAATCTCAATATTCTGTTCATTCTAACACACATAATCATCAACAACCTCAAATTCCTCCTCCTTCAAATGCAACAGATCTCACCAGTTTGTTAGCATCTTTCCTCACCGATTTCAAATCCCTAGTTACTCCACTCATATCACTCCTTACAAATCTCGTATCTCACCTCATCTCTCCTTTAAAAAATCCTTAATGACTCACATCCCAAAACCCATGTCCATTCTCCTTTGGAATGCGAATGGTGTTAGAAATCATGTTGACGGACTAACAGCTTTACTACAAGACAAGAAGATTGACGTAGCCCTAATTACAGAAACTCGACTGACCATAAAACAGCATTTAAAAATCCCACAGTATATAACATACCGTACTGACCATCCTGACGGTAGAGCACATGCCGGTACTGCTGTCATCGTACACCAATCCCTATCCCATCACTTACTCCCATTACCTACTCAAGATTTCCTACAGTCAACCGCTATTGTAATCAAAACCTCCTTTCCAGTTACCCTTGCATCAGCATATTGCCCTCCTAACAGATCCATATCCTAAGTCCAGTTCAGTTCTCTCCTCAACTCCTTAGGTCATCATTTCATCGATAATGCCGTAAACTCCTTTACCACTACTATTCAGCAAGCAATCTGGACTGCTTCCTCTTCAAATTTCTCCTCGAAAATTCCTAAGAAAAATAATTTACCTCAGCACCTATTAAGCAGCATTTCCCTCTCTGTTCACGACAATTCTCTATGGAAGATCACCAACAAAATCCTTAAATCCCATCATATTTCCCATCCCCTCCGTCGATGCGATGGCTCCTGGGCAGCGTCTGATGAAGACTAAGCTGAGGAATTCGCCAGACACCTCTCCAGAACATTCATCTCACTTCCGAAATCCAACCTCACCCATACCATAACAGTAGAAGAATTCCTTACATCACCCATTCCACTTTCCTTACCCCCAACAAACCTTCTGAGGTCAAACATCACTTACAAAAACTTCCTCTCCGTAAATCTCCTGGATCCGACCTCCTTACCTCTCAAATCCTTCGACAGCTTCCTCCTAAAGCTGTTATATTTCTCACTTATTTATACAATACCATCCTTAGAACCACCCACTTTCCTCTTTTGTGGAAACATTCCACTATTATCCTGTTTCCGAAACCAGGCAAATCTCCCAATACCTTTACGTCCTACAGACCAATTAGCCTACTTCCAATCCTCTCCAAAATCTTTGAAAAGATCCTCCTGAAACGAATCCTACCTTTTGTAGAATCCCAAAATCTTCCTTCCCATCAGTTCAGATTTCGTTCACAAGACTCCACAGTCCAACAAGGACTCCGAGTGGTTGATCATATTTCTGCAGCACTGGAAAGCAAGCAATATTGCTCGGTTGCTTTTCTGGACATAGCTCAAGCTTTTGACCGGGTCTGGCACGCCGGGCTTCTTTCCAAGCTGAAAACCTATCTACCCCAGCCCTTGTACCTAATCCTCCGCTCCTACCTCTCTGATCATACCTTTCGGGTTCGCTGTGGTTCAGAATTTTCCAACTTCTGCCCAGTTGAAGCCGGTGTTCCTCAAGGTAGCGTCTTGGGCCCCGTCCTTTATATCCTTTTTACCGCCGATATACCTGTCCATCCCAATACCTTCCTGGCAACATTTGCTGATGACACCCCCATCCTATCATCCAACTCAGATCCCGAAATAGCATCTTTAAATCTTCAAAGGCAACTCTCCATGATTGAGCACTGGTGTAATAAATGGCGCATCAAAGTAAACGAATCCAAATACAAACACATTACCTTCACACTCCGCTGCAGATCCTGTCCATCAGTCCACTTTAATTCCATCCAGTTTCCTTTTTCAGACACAGTCCGGTATCTTGGCTTTATCTTAGACCGAAGACTAACGCGGAACCCACATACTAGACTTAAAAGACAAGAACTTAACCGACGATACGGCCAATTATACAGACTACCGACCAGAAAATCTCAACTTTCAATTGACAACAAATTACAGATCTACAAGACAATCCTGAAACCCATTTGGACCTACGGACTTGAACTTTGGGGGACATCAAAATTCCCTAACATCAAACGCATCCAATCCTTTCAATCCAAAGTCCTCCGAACAATAGTCGATGCTCCGTTCTATGTAACCAACAAAACCCTACATCATGACCTTAATATCCCATTTGTCCTTGACCTTATCCCTGAAAAAATTTCAAAATTCCATCAGAACCTTATCAATCATCCAAATCCCCTAGCCCAATCCCTATCTAGTTCCACTCATCCCTACAACCCTCCTTGAAGGTTGAAGCGGCAGTGGCCCAGAGATCTTTTATAGTATTTATTTTGGAGTTCTGGCAATGGCCAGATTCTCCACTCAAGACATGAGTGTATGTGGCTAAAGCGCTCTCGCTCAAACTCCACCGGCTTTAGCACCAGTGAGGCGGTTGAGAGAGTAGCGCAGGGATTTGGGTTCCCCGCCTGATTGTATATATTGTATATAGGTATGACTGTATTTTTATGTTTTTAATTTACTTATATTTAGGTTATTTTATTTTTTTATTGTATATAGTTTTTATTTATTATTATTTTACTTTTGTTAATTTTATTTCTTTTTTGTATGTACAGTGTGAATGTGTTCATTTACCAAAATAATTATTGTCCCTGTGACAGAAAATTGTATGTCTAAATAAATAAATTTAAAAAAAAAAAAATAAATAAAAAATTTATCTCTAATCGTTTATTACCAGTATTCTCTAGTCTTTCAATCAGTTTACTTTTGTCAATAGACAATTATCATGCCAAAGACAAGTGAACTGTGTGCCGCAACTCGGGAAAAAATTGTTTAGTGAGGAGTCAGCAAAAAACATATCGCCAAATTGCCGATTTCTTAGGCTTGAATTTTTCTATAGTGAGATACCTCATAAAGAGGTATGAAGAACGTGGTTCAACTGAAAACGGTGAGCATAAAGGACATCCAAAAAAATTAACTCCCAGGCTGAAGAGGAAAATCAGAAAAGAAGCTCTTAAAAATCCTCTAATAAGTTCTCGGGAGCTGGCTATCATGGTCCAATCAACGTCTGGATTTCAGATTACTAGCAGAACAATTAGATATGCCCTGAATTTGGAAGGGCTCCATGGAGAAGTCCAAGAAAGAAGCCATACATCAGTGAAACGAATCGCAAAAAGCGCCTTGCTTTTGCTAGGGAGTAGGTACAGAAACCCCTAAGTTTTTAGGAAAATGTCATCTTTTCTGACGAAAGCAAATTTAATTTGTTTGGTTCAGATGGTCGAAGGACGATATGGCGATATCGTAATGAAGCCCTAAAGAAGCAAAATGTTTTAACAACTGTAAAGCATGGTGAAGGACATGTTATGGTTTGGGGGTGTGTTTCCTAACATGGTGTGGGAAATCTTGTGAACATCGAAGGTATTTTAAATGCGGAACGCTATGTGAACATTTTACGACGTAATTTGCGTGTCAGTGCTGAATAAATGGGAATTCTGGATCAGTACTATTTCCAGCAGGACAACGATCCAAAACATACTGCGAGGAGAACAAAGGAGTGGTTAATATTTAATATTCCAAGACAGCTCCAGACTCCTCAGTCACCAGATATAAATATCATTGAAAATTTATAGCACACCCTTGGCCAAAATGTAAGAAAACACCATATCACTTGTGGACATCACCTTAAACAACTTGTTGTTCAAGAATGGGAACAAATAAACGTAGATTTAATTAAAAACCTAGTGCATTCAATGGCCAGATGTCTACAAGCAATTATTGACGCAAATGGCCTATTTACAAAATATTAAAATTTAAAATAAACTTGTAAATGTGGAAGTGTGCACATATTTTTTTCCAAGCACTTTTATTGTTTTAATTATTTTGTTTGATTATGAAGTGTTTTTATTTTTTTGTAAAAAGGTTTTTTCAGTTTTTAATAAATTTACTTTTCATTTTTGCAAAGGAAAGCGAAGTTTTTTGTTTCCTTAAACTACTTTATTAATAAAAACGTGTTGTCAAATACTTTTTTCCATCACTGTAAAGATTTAAAAAATTCTGAAATAGGTAGGAAAGTCGTGTGAGTAGACTCACCAGATTTTTTCCTTTGTGGCACTGAACTCATTCGTCTTCAAATACTTTCCAAAGTTCTGCCCAACACAACTTCCAAGATGTGACACTTGCTTCTACTTGACTCAAGCTCCCTGGGAGATCCGCTCTCTTTTAATCCCAAACAACTAGTCTCTCTACCAAATAACAACTTCCAAGATGGCAATACTATTACTGGGTCTTACCCACTGGAGCCAGGATTCTTTCTCCTATCCTCTCTTCACTTCAGCCAAATAACAACTACTTCCTAAATCAAAAAAAATCCTTTGTCCCAGTCCCTCTTAGGGCATTTCCTTTTTGGGAAAACTACAGAGCAGCTATTTTCTTTTCCCTGAACTAGTGAAACTAGTTTAGCTTATTTTTTAACGGTTACATTAATTTTTTAAGCAATTTTTAATAAATTTCAATTAAGGTGTATATTACAATATATATATAACGATAATTACTTCCAAAAATAAAGAAAACTACTAACTACCTATATGAAATGGTGGTTTAAGTGATTCTTTTAATCCTCTTAAATGTAATTACACGAGCAATAATACTTTAAAAGGTAAATTTTTAATATTTTTTTCCATAAAACATGGTTACATTTTACCATTTTGTGGGAGCCTTCAGCCCGAAAGCCTCTCCCCTATACATCTATTCGTTGGTTAACTAAAGGAGAACGTTGGCAGCTTCACTTAATTCATGCTTAGGTAGAGTCGCAATATGCGAATAAACAAAATGTCATTGGACCACTCGGACTTTAAAACGCATTTTGGTCCTTAATTTTGTGATGATTGTTATGCATATCAACAGAACATATAAAAGCTATGTAATATGTTTATACATCCTAGTTCTTTTATAAAATAGTTAAATTAGCCAAAAATAAAGCATTGAACAGATAAAAAGCACTTAGTTTGTGAGCAGCAGATACTTCAAGGAAAATACGATTTTGATTCTCTGAGCTTCTTCTTCTTACATATTAACAATGCTCTTTCAAATTGATTACATTGAATTTCTTCATACATGCATGGATTATGAGTTTTGGGAGAAAACCGACAAAAATAGATTTTTCTTGTGAAAAATGCAAACAGTCAATATTCTCTTAATGCTCACTCATTAGCCCTACATCAAAAAAGTTATGCATAAAATTTACAGTAAATTTTATCTTCTTTAACGTTGTATAATAATTTCGATAAAATGCACAGTTTCGGAGTCATGTCCAAAAAAGTTCGGAAATTTTGATGTGTTTGCATATATCTCGATACGCTATGGAATATTTCGTACGGGAACGTCAAATTCAGATCAGTATCCCAAAAAAACATAAAAAATGAAGATAAACCGACTATTTTAATTTTTTCTTCAACCAACTACCATCCGACTGCCCTAATGACTTTGACGTCGTCAATCAAGGTGTATTCTTTTAGGAACATATTCTTTACGTCATATCAAAATTTCAGCCGTCAGTTTTTCCGTTAAATGAACAGTCAAATTTCGCCTCGTTAATTTAAATTTTCGTATAGAAAGCAAGTGTACAACTGTCTAAACGAAATTGTGTGTTCAGATGAGGTTTATCTAGAATTTAAAATGGTTAGTAGCTATGAGTCGTTCCTTTAAATAAAACTGTTCGGTAGCTCCTTGTCTAATAGCGGAATATTGAGAAGAACCTATTTTGTCGTGAGTAGATAGGTAGTCGTTGTTTTTTGGATATAATTGATTCAGCATGTCCTCAATTAGATTCGCAATTTTTTCAAATTGTGAGATTTATGTTGAATTCTTGAGCCAAGATATTATTAGACTCTTTATTCTCCAGTCGGCAACATATATAGATTTTTTCTTATATCTAGAACTTTTTGCTCTGCGTTAGAAATAACTCTTCGTTATTCTTATTAAACTACTAAACAGAAATATGAATTTAACACTAAGAGTGGGAATGAAATTGGCCCTATAAATGTGATTCTTACATAGAGAACGAATGAAATAAAATATTTCCTTGATAAGTGAGATATAAACACGAAGGTTTTTAGGAGTTCAACTTTCGCTATATACGATCATTTTTTCTAAAATCTCTAAGAAATCGAGTCAGTAAATCTAATCGCTATATCCATTCAAAATCACGTTATAAAAGCCGTCTTAATCATCAGTTAACGAATCGGAGACATTGGAGACTTTATAAATAATGGGTTTATTCATAATGTTACAAATGGCATCTAAGATATAATATAAGTAATATAATATGGATATATGAGTTGACTACATCAGTTCACTCCAGGTCTCCTACAGTGAAGAGTCTGACTCAAGAATGTAACTGAATAAGTGGTTTGGTCTTAGCAGGAAAGGGTTATATGCTCAGAAATAGTAGGGGGGATGAATCGATTCTGGTCGGTCTAGGAAGCGTGTGAATGAAGTTATATCTATTAAGAATTGATATCCTTATACTTTAGAATTGATATGAAGTCTGTGAGAAAGTGCTCTTTTGCTGAAAAGGGTTATTGTTCCTTAAGTCTTGATAAGTGTCTTCTGTCCAGTCAGTACATTCTAGATAACTATTTCTAAGCTATCAGAGATAGCTTGACCTGGCTATCTAGGACTTTGATAAAGGTCATGAGAAAGGCAAATGAATGATTTAAATTATTAAATTAAATAATAGTTAATATTAATAGTTGTTACGGATTAAGTCCATTCTGTAACTATCGATGATGGCGTTTTCGTCGTTAAAGCCGATACATCGTTATAACCGTTATATACGATATTGTAATTCGAAGAAATTTTAATGTAAGCTGCAGCCTTGATTATTATAAGTCCTTCAATACTGTTATAAACTATAAAACCATATCGCTATTCCAACTTCGTAAAAATCTTATTTTAATAAATAGTTTTTACGTTCTTACATTAATTGATCGAGAGATAAATAAATTGAAACTACTAATCATTATTAATTTCACACATTAATTATTAATACTAAAAATACAATTGAAAAATCATGACCTCCGTCGAGACGGCAAAAGTCTCAGGAAGTGATTCATCCAATGCAGGCTATGTATGGTGCCAATGGGGGTCATTTATAGGAGTTTTTTTTTTATATTCAGTTTTGAACTCAGCAGCAGCCGGAAATTTCGTTTAGAGATATCCAGTTGTTGATTAGTAGTATTGTTGAAAACTTTGATTTTACAGATAGTTCAGCAACGGTTGAGTTGCCTTCTGATTTTTAACAGTTAATATTGGCGAATGATAGATATATTTATATTATTTAAATTATATTTTTATTTAAAGCATGTGGCAACGGTTCCACAAGCAATTTATTCGCTGGCAAGCACCTGTTCGTCCTGGAGGAGATATCAAGCCGCTAGAATACAAAATGGCGGCCATGTGAAGATAGAAAAGACCTTACATAGGTTGCACGTCTATATATAGAGAGAGCTTATAAATATATATAAAGCTACCAACACTTTCAATTTATATTATTTACAGTCATAAGACCTGAAATAAAAGTCAGTTACCCCATACTCCTAGATTTCAAGTTGAAAAATTGAATTTACGATTAAAAAAGTTTACTTTTATCAGTTTTTCGTTTATATCAGTAAAACTATGCGTTATATCTATAATAGTGTGATATGTGAAATTAAAGCAGACAAGGTTGATGTTAAATAAGGTGAAAGGTTAATTTAGTTTTTGTCTTCCAAAAAAGTGTTAATTAAGTGTAAATACCTAATTTTTGTGTAACAAAAGTGTTTTATCAAGACAAGATTGCTAAGGACAAAACACCAAACAAAGATTGAGCGGATTTCACCGCCAACAATGGTGGAATTATCTCAAACTGAGGTAAGTAACATGGACTTTAAAAACAGTGATATAAACAATGAAGACGGCTCCTGGGAACTGGTTATTGGTCTTAAAAGACCTATGATAGATTCGAGTTAGCCAAGAGCTCAAAAAAGACCGACAGAATCTATCCCAACCTCGAACAGTTTTCAGGCTTTAACCAACATTACTAATTACAAACAGAAGAAGTTAGAAGAGCGCCTCAAAACAATAAAACTCCACCAATTTTTATAAACGGTGCTGAAAATTACCATGCATTAATCTCATTTCTAGAAAACGAAACGGGTCCTAATATGTTTAAAACTAAGTCTACATTGAAAGGTGTCACTGTGTACCCAGAAAATCCTGACGTTTATCAAAAATTAAATTCTAGCCTGCGAAATAAAGGCGCCGACTTCCATACCTACCAACTTCCGCAGGACAAATGCCCAAGGATTGTTGTTAAATATCTTCACCATGGAACACCAATCGATATCATTAAAGAGGAATTAAAAAAATTGGGTTATGAAGCCACCAATGTAGTCAACGTCATACTAGATTCAAAAAACCCCTTCCTATGTTCTTTGTGGACATTATAAAAGAGACATTTAAAGAAGAAATTTTTAGAATTGAATTTCTTTGTTATTCACATATTAAAATTGAGGAACCGCGTCAAAAGAGAAATATTCCTCAGTGTGTTCGGTGCCAGCAAAATGGGCACACTAAAACTGATTGCAACCATCGACCACGATGCGTAAAGTGCGGTGAATATCATGAAACCAGCTCATGTTTGAAAACCAGAGACACCCCCGCGAAATGTGCCAACTGTGCCGGTCAGCACCCCGCTAATTACAGAGGCTGCCAGACGCTGAAAGATCTCAGGGTTCAGCGCAATGGAAGAAATCGTCTTCAGCGTTCCACAGTAGCAGAGCCAGCGCAGGGACCTCCAGGCATGCATGAATTCCCTCCAATACGGCAACACCACAACCAAGGGGAACCACAGATCATCGCAGGATCTCCGCAACAACAAAATCAAACATCATCTAGTTCAGCACCCCCGAACCAGAAAACATGTACAGGTACGAGGAGAGGCATTACCCAACCGATAACCCCGGTAGATAATGGCTCTTCCCAATTATTTAATATAATTAATGGATTAAATAACCTAACCCAGCCCCTTTTTATTCTTCTTCAACAACTGTCACAGGTTACACAGGTCTGGTGCCCAAATTATGGCCCACAATAATTTAACTGTAGGCTCCTTGTCAGTTCTTCTATGGAATGCCAATGGACTGAAACAGCACAATACTGAACTCGACTTATACTTGCACGAAAAACGAATCGACGTAGCACTCATTACAGAAACACACCTGACATCCCGATCAAAAATTTACATTCAGGATTACACAATTTACAGAACTGATCACCCAGATAAAACTGCACATGGAAGAACAGCTATACTCGTCAAAAATTCACTGAAACACAATCCCGTAGATTTATCCATTACATCCGACATACAATCGACAGGAATAACACTATACACTAAACACTACACTATAACATTTGCCTCAGTTTACTGTCCCCCTAGGTACAAGCTTACACCCATGATGTTTTCTGAGTTCTTCAAACGCCTCGGAAGATGCTTCATCGCAGGTGGAGACTATAATGCTAAGCATCAAGGCTGGGGCTCAAGGTTATGTACTCCAAGAGGCAGAAATCTCTGGTCTGTTCTCCATGAACTTTCATTAGACACTGTAACACCAAATTCACCAACTTATTGGCCCACCTCCAGACGCACAACTCTCGACTTACTTGATTTCTTTATTACAAAAGGACTAAAAACCGTACCATTTGCCGTCAATGCAACCTCCGATCTTTGTTCTGATCACTCCTCAGTGCACATGGTTCTCTTCGATGAGCCTTCCGACGCACAAAAAAGACCTAGGCTCATAAAATGCTGCATGGGCTGGGACGCATATAGAGACTATTTGAACACCAATCTTTCCGTTCCAGGTTCAATTAAAAATCATGAGGAATTAGAAGAAGCTGTTGAAAAATTCACAAAAAGCATACAAGATGCAGCATGGGCCTCATCAACATCCAGGCCACAAAAAGAAGCGAACTTGCCCCATTATCCTATGTACATAAGGGACTTGATTAGAGCAAAGAGAAGAGCATGTAAAGTATGGCAGACTAATAGACTTCCTTCAGACCGACAAACTTTTAACAGATTGAACAACGAACTTAAAAGACATATTCAAAAATTCAAAAGCACAAACTACGACAATTTTATTAACAACCTTTCGACGGACGATGGAAGTTTATGGAGACATACAAGGAATCTTTTAAAGCATCGTGAGGTGTCAGCACCCCTACGAAGAAAGGATGGCTCTTGGGCTGTTTCGGACGAGGAAAGATCTGAACTCTTTGCTAACCACCTTTCCACTGTTTTTAAACCACATACAGACTTAATTAATACAGAACATTTTTTTGTACATAATAACTTAGACATACCGCTACAGCTCACACTACCACCACCTCCTTTTACACCATCACAAGTTGCACAAGAAATTAGACAATTTCCCAAAAGAAAAACCCCTGGTCATGACTTGATAACTGCTGAGGCGCTCCAGCAAATGCCAAGGAAAGCTCTAGTGTTTCTTACCACAATCTTCAATTGCATTCTCAGGACCACCAAATTTCCTATACAATGGAAATACTCACACATAACCATGATTATAAAAGCCAAACAAAGACACTAACAACCCTTCTTCATATCGACCTATTAGTTTACTTCCAGTATGTTCTAAGTTATTCGAAAAACTATTGTACCCTTGACTATTACATATACTAACAGACAGACAGATTATTCCTGACCATCAATTCGGGTTTTGAAAATTAAAATCAACAACACAACAATTGCACAGGGTGACTGACTACATCTCTACAGCACTAGAGCAGAAATTATATGCAACTGGAGTATTTCTGGATGTCGCCCAAGTGTTCGACAAAGTATGGCATCAGGGGCTTCTCTTCAAACTTAAGACCATACTTCCACATACTTACTACTTAATTCTCCATTCCTTAGATTTTCCTCCGTTCGACATGGCCAAGGTCTATCCTCAATTCGATCAGTTTTAGCTGGTGTACCTCAGGGATCAATCCTAGCCCCACTACTGTACATCACATACACACACGACATTCCTCAAAGTATCCACACTCTTACAGCAACCTACGCAGACGACACTGCTATCATTACCAGGCACGACAATCCTACAGAGGCATCACTTAACTTACAACATCACTTACAAATTATACTCGATTGGTGTAAACTTTGGAAAAGCACCATGGTACGTAAATAATCACACTTTACACACTGACCTACACGTTCCAACAGTCAATGAACACATACGAACGATTTCATAACATGTTAAACAGGCATTCCAACCAGCTGGTAAAAGAAATGGCCGCAACTAGTATGCCCGAGAACTCCAGAAAACGACTGAAAAGGGTCTGGATGAGGGATCTGCTTAAATAATGTTAGTAAATAAAAGCCATGGAAGGGATACCGCTGGGTATTGCTATTCCTCATGTCTATCAAGCCTTTTTATTTATTTATTATTATTATTTTTTTTTCTCTCATTACTAAGCCAGCACATCTGCTGATTGTCAATAATAATTGACAGGTGCAGATAAATATATGTAAGTGCAAACAAAAAAAAAGCTGACAAAAATTGCAGTAGAAATGGTTATATTAGTTTATTCGCTATATTATATAGTTATCGTGATATTTGTTCTCGTTATTCACTACTTTCGAAAAAAAAAAAATTGCATCACATTTTTTATCATTATTTGACTCGCCAACTCTTTATCTTTTCATTTTATGAAAAAGTCATGAGTAAGAAAGTTGTTTAATATTAGATTTTCTTTAAGAATATACATTATTTTATGATCTCATCTTCAACTATTCAAAGGCTAGAGCAATTATATTTTAATGATTAAACTTTAAACTATACAGAAAAACTTTTTCTCAAGTTTTTTTATTTGGGTCCACCCCTTCGACATTGAGACTATACGAAGCTTTTCCTTGGTGGAAGGTGGAGGGGGGGGGGATTAAAACTCCCCCGTCAGCAGGACGTGAACTCATAATTATTTTATCATATAAACTTGAATTTAAAAGGTTGCCGGGAAACGTGTGTTTTACACAGCTTTAGCCCCCTCAGGTCCAGTCAATGAATGCCCGGAAAAGGGGTAATAGAAAGAAGTGGCGGGGACTCAAATTTGTCTTATGGAAATTATTTGGACTAGTGAAGAGGTAAGCATACTACAAGCACTGTTAGGTGGTGAGCCAGGTGTGGGGGGAGGAGAGAGGAGGGCCTAGAAGCTCACTTTTCGGGTTTTCATTTATATCAGGAAAACTATCCATTGCATTAACAAAGAGATTCTATACTAAATTAAATTATTATAAATTAAATGTAATATGATTAATCATATACCATTTTTCGCTATATATTGCTTAGTTTCCGAGACATCCGTCCTCAATCATTGCTAATGTGTAAAAAAACATTTTACCTCGTGTTTTTTTACTGTATTTGACTAGCTAACACTTTACTGCATCGTTACACGATAAAGTCATGGGAAAGAAAGTTTTTAACAATTAAATTTTCTTCAAGTATATTAATATAATTTTACTAGTTTATCTTCAACGGTTCAAAAGTTAGATCAATTATAACTTTATATGTGAATTCCGAGAATTTGCAGTAAACATTTATATATATATATATATATATATATATATATATATATATATATATATATATTGTAATGTTTTTATTTTTACATTTATTTTATCTCTCTGTCTGTCTGTCTATTATTGCCGACGTTTGTCTTTTAAAATCTGAAATCTGTCCTTCTAACCTTTAATCTTTCTGTTAGTCAATTAATCTGGTATTCGTGTATCTATTTAAGTTTGTAAGAATGGGGTGTACCAGCTTAGACAGGATGAGAAGGATAAGGTGTATAAGGTAAGACCGCCAAGAATGATAGGGGGACAACCCCTACACATCCAAGGCTCTGCAACCGAGGAGGCAATCCCCTGACGTTGCGAGGATAGGATAAGACCGCCAAAAATGATACGGGGACAACCCCTACACATCCAGGGCTCTGCAACCGAGGAGACAATCCCCTGACGTTGCGAGGATAGGATAAGACCGCCAAGAATGATAGGGGGACAACCCCTACACATCCAGGGCTCTGCAACCGAGGAGGCAATCCCCTGACGTTGCGAGGATAGGATAAGGAAAGACCGCCAAGAATGATAGGGGGACAACCCCTACACATCCAGGGCTCTGCAACCGAGGAGGCAATCCCCTGACGTTGCGAGGATAGGATAAGACCGCCAAGAATGATAGGGGGACAACCCCTACACATCCAGGGCTCTGCAACCGAGGAGGCAATCCCCTGACGTTGCGAGGATAGGATAAGACCGCCAAGAATGATAGGGGGACAACCCCTACACATCCAGGGCTCTGCAACCGAGGAGGCAATCCCCTGACGTTGCGAGGATAGGATAAGGTAAGACCGCCAAGATTGATAGGGGGACAACCCCTACACATCCAGGGCTCTGCAACCGAGGAGGCAATCCCCTGACGTTGCGAGGATAGGATAAGGAAAGACCGTCAAGAATGATAGGGGGACAACCCCTACACATCCAGGGCTCTGCAACCGAGGAGGCAATCCCCTGACGTTGCGAGGATAGGATAAGGTAAGACCGCCAAGAATGATAGGGGGACAACCCCTATCACATCCAGGGCTCTGCAACCGAGGAGGCAATCCCCTGACGTTGCGAGGATAGGATAAGGTAAGACCGCCAAGAATGATAGGGGGACAACCCCTACACATCCAGGGCTCTGCAACCGAGGAGGCAATCCCCTGACGTTGCGAGGATAGGATAAGGAAAGACCGCCAAGAATGATAGGGGGACAACCCCTATCACATCCAGGGCTCTGCAACCGAGGAGGCAATCCCCTGACGTTGCGAGGATAGGATAAGGAAAGACCGCCAAGAATGATAGGGGGACAACCCCTATCACATCCAGGGCTCTGCAACCGAGGAGGCAATCCCCTGACGTTGCGAGGATAGGATAAGGAAAGACCGTCAAGAATGATAGGGGGACAACCCCTATCACATCCAGGGCTCTGCAACCGAGGAGGCAATCCCCTGACGTTGCGAGGATAGGATAAGGTAAGACCGCCAAGATTGATAGGGGGACAACCCCTTCACATCCAGGGCTCTGCAACCGAGGAGGCAATCCCCTGACGTTGCAAGGATAGGATAAGGTAAGACCGCCAAGATTGATACGGGGACAACCCCTACACATCCAGGGCTCTGCAACCGAGGAGGCAATCCCCTGACGTTGCGAGGATAGGATAAGGAAAGACCGCCAAGAATGATAGGGGGACAACCCCTATCACATCCAGGGCTCTGCAACCGAGGAGGCAATCCCCTGACGTTGCGAGGATAGGATAAGACCGCCAAGAATGATAGGGGGACAACCCCTACACATCCAGGGCTCTGCAACCGAGGAGGCAATCCCCTGACGTTGCGAGGATAGGTAACCCTACACTCCCAGGGACAACCTGGAAGATGCAAGGGGGACTGTAGGAAAACAAGGGCCAACCAAGTTATTCCTACGAAAGGAGAGAGGAGGTAGGTTAGGAGAGAATAGAGAAGGAGGAAGGTAAAACCAAAAAATAACACATTGGTCTGGTTTCAAACTGTCAGACAGAGAGATACCAGGAGCCTATGTGAGAAGGTAGTGACTTGGGAGAGAGTGCCTGCCCTAGGGGCCAGGCTGCTATTTATACTAATAGTGAGCCCTCAGACCTGTGAGAGACAACACTAGTAACAATTATTTTAATTAGGCCCTGAGATCTCTAAGTCCAAACTCCTTTTATTTTTATTTAATTATATTTCATGAACACTTATTTTAAAAATATTACAAACATTAGTTATTTACAAAAGCATTAATTACAAAAGGAAATAATAAATAGTTTTAAAATGAAATATATAGTTTACTAGGTAATTAACAGGTTGCGCTACTAAAATTATTAATCATTATTAGAAAAACAATGACTTGCATAAATGAATAAAATAGTTCATTAGAACAACGCCTAGAGGGCGCCACGCGCATCCTCCAAAACACCATACCACTTGTCATTTACAATTCAACCTTTGACAGAGAAGGATCTCCCGTCCGTTAGCTCTAATACATCATACCTTTTAATCCTTATCGCTAGTTAAATGTTATTATTGTTTTTACAATTTCAAATTAAATCACAACTAAAATTAATACAATATCTAGAAATAAATTAAATTTATAAATATATTACATATAAATGCTCCTTTTCACACAGTTCAAAAATAATAAAAGAACAAAACATGAACATGAGTTCTATTAACAATTACAATTTATAAAGGCCTTAATAAAATATATTACATTTACCCTTTTCTGTGTTTAAAAAAAAAAATGATTATTAAACATTTTTTTTTTTTATAATTGTCAAATAAAAAAATTAAGTGATATAATCGTTAAAATTATTACAAATTATTATTTACTCTTTCATCAAACATTCTTTTAAACAAGTATAAAATTAGTTAACAATAGTTTTCAGTTACAAAAGTCGCTATTAAAAAAAAAGTCATATCTTTTATCTCACAAGTAAGCAGTGTGTTTTATTACAAAGATCATTAGACACGAAAAATTTCCTTTAAAAAGTCCTTTTGGTCTGTACCCGATTGAGACTATCGGCTTTAACATTGTCATTTTATTTTGACTTTGCCGCGGAGATAGCTTCTAGGGTCTTCTAGTTCTTCTTGGATTATTCTGCCTTCGTCGTTGATGGCGTGGTTAGGAAGAATCACATCCGTCGTTGTCTTCTCCCTCATAGGCTTAGACCATCTAGTAGTCGTCTCTGCTACTGTGTTAGGTACTGGCTGCTTCTCTAGTCCAGTGTGCTCCAACTCTATTTTACGGGCTTCCTGGCTTAAACTGACTGTTTTATAGCCTGAATTTACTAAGGCTTGAACCTTCTTATGATTTTGTGTTGTTTCTAATTTTGGATACTCATATTCTTCAATAGTTGGTTCTTCATTTTCTGTGATGGGTTGAGAAGGTTCGGTAGATAAAGATATAGTTTGAATGTGGTTTACCGAGCCATTGTTCCTTAATTTCCAGTCCTCATGACTATCTTCTGGTATATAAGCAATATTTATGTTATCTTCCTCTTCGGTCTGTACTGGCTGTTTAGCAATTGCTGCCCTGTAGTTCTCTTCGAAAGTCTGATTATTTATATTCTGTCTTGCCTGTTCATCAGGATATGTTTTCTGTTGATAGCTGTTGACTGGTTCTTGATTATTTTTCTCCCTTACTAAGGTAATTTTGTTCACTTGAGGATTGGGCTGATTCCAATTCTGGCTTCTATCAAAGTTTTTTCTCTGTACTGAGTTTGAGTAGTTTTTACCATAAGGTCGCAAAACCGTGTTGTACTGACTAGTGTTCATTTTTTCATTATAAGGTCTTGAAGGCAGGTTATTTCCTTGATCCTTCACCTGTTGATTAGTTTTCATCTGAGGTGGCTCTTTATCTTCAAGATATCTAGCCGAAGGCCTCTGGTAGGAATTATTTTCCTTGAAAATTCTTTCTCTCCCAAAACGGTTTAGAACCTCCAAAAATCCATCAATACTATTAATTCCTTGGTATAACATTATTTCTTCGATAGTGTTCCCAAAATGTCTTGCCATAGATTTACAGATGAATTCCTCGTCAAGCTTATGTTCACATGCCCGAGCTCTTAGTATCATATTGCAGAAGTACTGCTGCGGACTTATATTTGTGTGGTAGAAGTAACTTCCATGATTCAATTCTTCCCAAAAAATAGGATCATATTTTCCTCTCCAAAATTTACTTAAAAATTTTTCACTGAAACTGTCTATTTCATTTATTTCAGTTTCGTGCATTAGCCACCATACTAATGCCTCATCTCTTAGGTGCTGTCTGATGAAGTCCTGAAATATTAGTGTGTGTCCCCATAATTGATATTGTGATCTTAGAGAGTTATTAAACTCTGTAAGAATATCCTTCTTACTGTTCCTAAAGAATAAAGGTTTCTGGTTCATCCCCTTATTTTGCTGAATCAACGTTGAGTTCAGCGCTCGGAACATGTCTGAGATACCACAGTTACTGGCTATTATACTTGGCGGGCGGTTAGTATCAGTTCGTAGTATAGTAGGAGTTCTTTGCTCCATATACTTGCTCCATATCTAAACAGTTCAATCGTCTACGATATCTCCTTCCATATAAGTCCCGTCAACTCCTAGTTTCCTCCCTTGTTTTCCCCCACTTCGACTACG
Organism: Nezara viridula; assembly: GCA_928085145.1. Lineage (NCBI taxonomy): Eukaryota > Metazoa > Arthropoda > Insecta > Hemiptera > Pentatomidae > Nezara > Nezara viridula. The sequence goes on from OV725077.1 coordinate 21,364,895, forward strand.
GCTGTATGGTGTACGGTGGACTCCCGGGAGATTCCGAGGCCAAACTTAAACGCCTAATGAATTGCGCACTACGATTTGTTTTCGGAATCTCAAGGGATACGCATATTACCCAGTATTACACTGAGTTGAGGTGGCTCTACCCATCCTATCGCCGTCAGTACTTCCTAGCCACCTTTCTGTACCAAATTATTAGAACCCATCGACCCTCCTACATTTTTCACAGCTTACAATTCAAATATTCCATCCAATCCCGTCCCACCAGATCTCGTACTTCCGACCTCTATCCTCCTCCTCACCGAACTTCTGCGTTTGACAAACCTTTGCAATACAAGCCGCCTCCCTCTGGAATTCCATCCCACCTGATATTCGACACGCTCAATCAGTTTCCTCGTTTAAACCACTCCTCTTTAAGCACCTACTCCTTTCTCAATCCGAATGATTGTGAAATATATCTTAGAGAAATATCTGAGCACCACCAGAGACTACCTCAATTTATTAAGGTTATTTTAGTTTCTCATACATATGTACAATTTACTTGTTCTTTTTTTTCTCTTTTCTGTATTTTTATCGTAAGTCAACTTTCATTGTAAATATACAATTCAATTGTAACCACACAGACATATAATCTGTATTCATATTTTGTTCTTAAGGGACAACAGTCCCAGAATAATAAAACATTTTTTTCATTTCATTTCATTTCATTTCATTTACAACTTCTATAGGTTTGTTCTTCTCTAAGATGTTAATTCTTTTGCTTAGAGCTTCTATTTTTTCCTCATGGGTATTTAAGTCTCCCTTTATCTCCTTATTTACTTTGTATACATGTATTCTTAGGTTTTCATATTTTTCTGTATTTTCTATTCTATTTTGTTCAACCGAAGTGGTCAGTTTTGTCTCAAAGTCAAGTTCTATGTTATTCATTCTGTCTTCATTTTTCTTAATCCAGTTGGTCAAATTAGACTGTATTTCTTCCATCCTTCTTCCTAGTTTCTTTGCTACTAGGTCTATATTATTTGTTACATCTTCTAGTTTTTCATTTAATTTTTCAGACTGATTTCTGAATTCTTCTGATATCAGTTGTCTCATCTCGCTTCTTGATTCTAAAGCCTGTTTTTTGAATCCTTCTGATATTAGTTCTATATCGGTTCCTAATTGTTTTGACAGTTTAGCAAACATCTGTTCCATCCACATCTCTGTGTTTCCAAGTTGTGTCTTTGTTTGACCTTCATCATAATCTTGGGACATTTCTTCGGTAACTGGTTCGTTAATGTTATCCATTTCTAACCCAATATCTAGAAATAAATTAAATTTATAAATATATTACATATAAATGCTCCTTTTCACACAGTTCAAAAATAATAAAAGAACAAAACATGAACATGAGTTCTATTAACAATTACAATTTATAAAGGCCTTAATAAAATATATTACAATATATAAGGTATATATTGTATCTATACAATAAAGTATATATATAAAAAAAATATTTTTTTCTGCAAATTCTCGGAATTGACGTATAAAGTTATAATTTATCAAACTTTTAAACCGTTAAAGATAAACTAGTAAAATTATATAGATTTAGGTTATCGTTCTCATGGCCTAGTCGTAGAACAAAGCAGCCAGGTGTTAGATAGTTAAATACAGTAAAAAACATGAGGTAAAATTGTTTTTCCCAAATTAGCGATAATTAGGGACGGATAATTTGGAAACAATGAAAAATGGTATATATTTAATCATATTGAAAATTTTATTAACATAAATTTTTTATAGAACATTTTCGTTGATGCGATAGATAGTTTTCCTTATATAAGCGAAATACAGTAAAAAGATGAGGTAAAATTGTTTTTCCCAAATTAGCTATAATTAGGGACGGATATCTCGCTAACTAAGCCAGGTAGCGAAAAAAGATACAGAATCAATCATATAGCAAATTGTATCAGCTTTAATTTAGTATAGTATAGAACGTCTTTGTCGATGCGATGGATAGTTTTCCTGATATAAGTGAAACCCCGAAAAAAGTGATCTTCTAGGGGCCTCCTCCCTCCCCAACTGGCTTACCACCTATGAGTGGGGACGTTTATTATGTTTATTTCTTTACTAGTCAAACAATCTACCTAAGTCAAAAATTGTGTCCCTGCCATTTCCTTTTGTAATCGTTCATTGACTGAACTACTCGGCCATCTCGCCTCACAGTTGGTATCGTATGGATAATTATTGTTCTGTTTGTGGCAATAAAAAAACTAAATTGCCTTACATTAAAATAAGAATAGCCTGTATCTCAGTTTATTTCATAATAGATAAAAGCTTCAAGTATCAACTTTTACATACTCTTACTTTATGAAAATGAAGTGCTTAAAGTAAATAGGCGATAAAAATAAATTACTTAAGGTCAATTTTCTAAAATAAAAAAAATCCTAATCATGTTTAAAAAATGCTTCCTCTTGAACATTACATTTATTTTTTAAAAGACTGAGCAGACTTTACTCTAATCTTTCAATTTTCAATCATGTATGATAAATTAAATAGTTATAAATTTCTAAACTAATTAGTTATACACTATATATTTTTAACATTTGTGTCTCTTGACATATTTCTCAGGGAAAACTTTCATTAAACAGGGAAAAGTCAGTGACAATTTGGTAGCCACCCTGTGTGTATCTGATACAACCAATAGATACAACCCAAAAGTATCTGATACAGATGCTCACATAGATACAAAATGGTTGTCCAGACATGCCTGATTGATATAAGAGGAATGTTTAGTTATATTTTTAGTTTTGCACAATTTCTTAAGAACTATCTATCCATTTATTTTAATTTAATTAAATATTTATTTGTAGATAAATATATTCAATCTTGTTTTTTTTTTAATGTAATGTTCATTTCCCATATTTTTATCTGATACTCCTATCGAATATTTTTATCTGATTCTGGTATCGAAAATTTTTATCTGATACACTTATCAGATATTTTTATCTGATACTCGTATTGGATATTTTTATCTGATACTCGTATTGGATATTTTTATCTGATACTTGTAAGGGATATTTTTATCTGATACCTGGACTTAAGACACTGAAGAGTAGATACTCGAGCGGTATGCATACTGGTGCTAGGGCTTGATATTCTAATAATTATATCGGCTATTTTAATCCAACTGTGATTGATTGCTGATCGGGTTTCATATATATTATACCAATTTGATACAGTGGCGCCATTGGTTAGCGCACGGTACTTATAGACTGTACGCTTCAGCTATGCCGGGGTTGTGAGTTCGAGCCTCACCTGGAGCATATTTTTGTGGGCGGGGTGGCCGAATGGGCTAAAGCATGTGCACTGCACCGCCGTTGCCCGGCAACCAGATATATGAATTAAAGATATAAAACTAGTAACGAGTTCGCATCCCGGTGCGGGGGGAGTCTTTTAAATCCCCGCCCACACCCCTTGGCCCGGGAAAATCCCGTATAGCCTTAACGGCGAGGAAGGGAAGGACCAAAAAAAAAAAAAAAAAAAAAAGAAAACACAATTTGATACCTAATAAAACATATATTAAATATGTACCTATATTGTAATATACACATTTATTGGAAGTGGGTAAAAATGGTTTAATAAATTAATGTTTAACAGTTAAAAGGCAAGCTAATCTAATTCTACTAGTGCTGTGAAAAGAAAATGGCTGCTATGTAGTTTCCCCTAAAAGGAAAATCCCAAAGAGGGGATGGGACAAAGGCTGCAGTGAAGAGAGGATAGGAGAAGGGATTCTGGCTTCAGTGGGTAAAACCAGTAATAGTATTACCATCTTGGAAGTTGTTGTTTGGCAGAGAGACTGGTTATTTGGATTACAAGAGAGAGGATCTTCTAGGGAGCTTGAGTTGAGTAGAACAAAATGTCACCATTTGGAAGATGTTAGAAGACTAATGAATTTGTTGCAACAAAGGAAGAAACAGTATCTATTGAAAAAAAGTTAGCTTGCCAATTGAGTTAACTTGACTTTATTTTAAAATCAGTGTTTAATTTTAGTATAAATAGTGTAAATAAAAATAGTTTGTCTGAGATATTTAGTAGTCCTATAGGCCTCACAATTGAAGAATAACAAACCAGGTGAGTCAATTCATTCAAAGTGTGTTTACTAAGTCCCACATTTCAGATATATATATTCTTATTGTTTCTCCTCACTCAGAGTCACAAAGGTATTAGATTCCCAACAGCAGTTAAACACCCTCAAAAAGTCTATATCCAGTGTCCGGGGTTTTGTTTTAATACTCACGAGTGTAAATAACCTAGTTCCCTGATATTAACGGAAGGAATATTTACTATTCCCGACAAAAAGGAATATTTACATTTAAACCTTTAACATGTTATTTACAACATACATAATTTTCTTTCTTTATCTTTTCCTCTTCTACCGCTGAGCGGTGTGAGGAGCCTTCTTGTAGAGCCGAATCCACAACTCTCGATCCTGAGCCAACTGCCGCCTCCTCCTCCAGTCAATATCCCTTCTGTCAAAGACCTCCTTGACACTAGCCTCCCAGGTCTTCCTGGGCCTTCCCTGCGGTCTTCTTCCCTCCACTCTACTTTCCAACGCTATCCTGGCCGTTCGATTCTCTGGCATTCGAGAGACATGACCAAACCATCTCAAACGATTTTCCTCCATCACAGTTTCAGCTGATCTTATGTTCAGATTTTTCCTTATTATGGAGTTTCTTATGTGATCTCTCTTTGTTTTTCCTTCGACCCTGCGCAAGAATCTCATCTCCATGGCCTGAATCTGGCTGATGTGCTTTGTGGTGAGGGTCCATGACTCGCTGGAGTAGGTCATTATCGGGAGGAAAGTATTTTTGTATACTGTCGTTTTGGTCTCTTTACTCACTTCTCTCTTGTTCAAGAATCCCTTCTTTATGGCATTGAAGCATCTTCCTTCAGACTTCACTCTTTCCTTTATTTCTCCGTCGATCCATCCATGTTCATTGATGTGGGCACCGAGGTATTTGAAAGTTTTCACTTGTTCCAATGGGACTCCACTCAAGTGCACTCACTATTCTGTCTCCTCTTCCTTATTTCCTGCCAATCCTCATAGTTTAGGTTTTTTCCACATTTATTTGCATGTTTATGTTATTTAATTCTTCCTGAAGAATGCGGAGGTTGAATTGCAGGTTTCGTCCATTGCTTCCAAAAACCACCAGATCGTCTGCATAAGCGAACAGAGAGAAAAATACAGGCTGTAGATTTCTGTATCCCACTTGATATGATCTCATATTTTGTTTTGCTATTTTTATTGCATTACCTAGCACTAGTGTAAATAGCAGAGGACTTAGACTGCACCCTTGCCTAATACCTTGATTAGTTGTGAACTCTTCCGATATATTATTGCATGTTCTTACAACATTTCTTTGGGTCTTATAGAGACTTAGAATTGCCTTACGAAGGCCCGTTTCGATGCCTTTGTCTTCTAAGGCTTTTGCTATGTCTTGCTTCTTCACTCGGTCAAATGCCTTAGTGAGGTCTACAAAACAGGCATATATTTCTTTGTCCCTCTCTATTAATTTTTCAGACATTTGTCTTAAAGTAAATATGAGATCCTGGGAACTTCTATTTGGCCTAAATCCATACTGTTCTTCACTCAGGGAGGATTCCACTGTTCTTTGTAGGCGTTTCTCTAAAATCTTAGAGTATATTTTACTCGGGACACTAAGAAGAGATATCCCCCGGTGGTTTTTACATTCTCTGTTATCCCCTTTCTTAAATATTGGGACTATAACAGATACTTCCCAATCCTTTGGAATATTCTTTGTTTTCCACACAAGGTTTAGAATACATAATTTAATAGAAACATACATAATTTTATATAACATATTTATGAATTTCCATTCTCTTTGTCGGGGTCTAATCTCGGCGTGCTTTCGAACTGTCCATTTATATTTCACTCCTCCTGTTCTGCGGTGAATCTTCCTCCTATTCTCTTGTTCTATTATTTTCTTTCTTCATCTAATTGTAGTCACTCACTACTTGTGAACTAACATCTTCTTCTCACCGATACTGGTTACTAGCCGGCTGGCTACCTTCTGCCCCAACCTCTGGGAATTGCTTTCCCCACCATCTATCATTCCTGTCAGTAGTCCGTGACATCACCACCTTCACGCCAATATTCAAAAACACTATGTTACATTACAATATATATTTACAATGTAATATATATTACAATACATTACAATATATATTTATGTATGTTAAATTTAGCTATAAAGAATTTTTTTAATTTTAAAAAAAATCTTTAGAATCTTTCATAAGGAAAAAAATTTCTCTGCATGAATTTGTTATATTTTACTTTTAATTAAATATATTCCATTCTTTTGACAAATATAAAGCTTATTTTGTTTAAAACATTGTGTACATATCTGCATAGTACCTGACATTATATGTAAATTAGAACTGTTATATTTTAAAAATGGTGTAAAGTATTTAATACAGGAACAAATTTAATAATAAAGGAATAAAATGTATAGGTACATATTTAATATATGTTTTATTATATATACTATAATACCTAATATATAAAAAGGTATTAAAGATATCAAACCTGATTAGTGATCAATTACAGTTTATTAAAATTTCTGATACAATTATTGGGATATTAAGCCCTAGCGCCAGTATGCATACCGCTTGGGTATCTACTCTTTAGTGTATCAAATCCAAGTATCAGATAAAAATATCCGATATAAGTATCAAATAAAAATATCTGATACAAATATCAGATAAAAAAAAGTATCCGTATCAGTTGTATCTAGATACAAAAATTCCGGTATCAACCAATCCCGAGGAGTATAATAATTACAATATATATAATATTAATTACTTAGGATCTATTTTACACATTCCAGTTGGTTATGAGTTATAGAAAATAATAAAATGATTAATACATGTGATGAATTTTTATATTGTTTAGCGGCCTACCACATTCCTCTCAATGGTTTCAGGAAAGAATGAGGATCTATGGAGTTAGTGATTGGACTATAATATTCAGCTATGTCGTGCATACTGGTATCAAGCTATTGATATCTTCTCTGTTATTTTCAATATTGTTAAAAATGCGATTGGGAGGCCCGCCACTTATAGAAAATATAGATTTATTTTCACTTTTTGTGGCATTATTTCTATTGAATATTCATTGCACAGTTTACTTTCTTGTTGTGGGATCTTTTGTAAATAGTAGTAAGTATATAAACTTTATTTTATACTTTAGCTGTAATCTTATAACTATTTCAATAAGTATAATTCTTGATATATTTTTTTTTTAATTTGCCGACAGCTTATTTTTTGGATAGTGATTAAACCTTCTTAAATTTTCTGTTTTCCTATGAAACCTTTTTTAGATGTTGTTGAAGTCAGTCATGGCCATCTAAGCCAATGGTGCATTTTCTATGGTGCATGCCCACCCTACCAAGAAAATTTATTGCTCTTCTCTTCTTAAAATGGTGCAAATGGAAGTAAAATTATAAAAATTGTGTTTTTTTTTTTTTCTTTGTTCCTTGGTTTGAATGTTCTCTTCAATTGAAATCTCACAAAACTTTGGGTTACCTCCAAAAATTCATAACCCCATAAATATAAGCTCCACTTAAAAATGTTAATGCAATCTTCTTCTTGTCATTCCTCTGCCGTATCGAGAACATTTTTCTTTATACCTATTAAACTAGGTTGACAGGAAACACCCTCTGTCAATCCAAAACGGTCAATTACGCCAAGCTGAAATTCATTTTTGGGGGGTGAAATTTCGGACCATTTGAAGCAGATTTTTTAATACCTCTCAAAACTAGTTTGTTTAGAGATCACAGTAAACCTCTGCCAATCCAAAACTGTCAGGGGGGGACGGGGTGGCCGAATGGGCTAAAGGGTGTGCACAGCACCGCGAGTTGCCTGGCAACCGGATTACAGATTTGAGAAGATTTAATAAAAAGTACGAGTTCGCGTCCCGGTGCCGGAGGGGATTTTAAATTCCCCGCCCTCACCCCCCCCCCCCCCCCGGCCCGGGAAAACCCCGTATAGCCTAAAAGGCGAGGTAGGGAAGAACAAAAAAAAAATTAGCAAATGTGCTGTCGTTCATTTTGTCTGCTATTTCTTGAAAATTTGTTCATTTTTTGAGCAGATCCCAATGCCACCGCCTTTTTAATCTTCTTTGAGGCTCTCCTGGTAACAGGGAGGAAGACAAGAGTGGACAAGTGGATTAGGGTGATTAATAGTTGAAGTGTAGAATGTAGTGTATTTGTTATGTATGTAGGTTTTTACTGTTGGAATGTTCATGTCGCTGTGTATGGTGGGATTTAAAATATACCAGGATGCATTTACGATTTTTCGAAGTTTTTTGGACTTTGTAGTTTGTATTTTGTTTGTGTGGATGTGTTTTGCGGAATCCTAAAGTTCTGCTCTGTATTTCCAAATAGGTCGTATAGTATGATGGTGTAGATTAGTCGCTTATTTTGTAAATTGAGAGGAGATCTGTAGTCCAAAAGATGTGACAGTTATCGTTTGGTCAGTTTGTTTTTTTAATTTGGTGTGTATGTTCCAGGTGAGTTTTTTGTCCTAGTATAGTCCGAGGTATCCTACATGAGTTTTTGAGGGAACTGGATTGTAGTCTATTGAGACAGCAGGACACAAAATCTTTCCGCCATAAATTTTGATTCCCCATTTGTTGAACCATTTTTCTAGGCCGTGGAGATGATTTGGATGGCCATCAAAGCAATAGTAGGACTTTTGTGGGATAAAATAATTGCAGTGTCGTCAGCGAAACTATAGAGGGTGGTGTTAGGGTGCTCGGGGATATCAGATGTGTAGAGAGAAAAGAGAAGAGGACTTAAAACACTACCTTGTCGAAGAAGAAAGATTGAAGTATAAAAAAGTAAGTAGAAGGAATATGCAGTTTTATTTTCCACAATAGACCTTTGTGCCAGATGCTATCGACTGCTTTCTCGGTGTTTAGGAATATCGCTGAGCAGTATTCTTTTTTCTCAAAGGCGACTGAGATAGCGTCCGCTATACGATGGCATTGTTGTATGGTGGAGTGCTATGAATTAAAGCCAAACTGGTGGTTCGGTATAACTTCCTCTTTATAATAATAATAGTTTCTCAGAAGTTTTTCCCATTATAGGTGCAATAGGACGATAAGATGAGGAATTATTGGTGGGTTTAGAAGGTTTTAGAATCATTTTTATAGTAGAAAGTTTTCAATGGAGACCGAAATGAGTAGCTCGTAAGATAGCATTATAGATGTGAGTAAGAAAGAGAATGGCTTTTTGGGGTAAGTAGTGAAGGATGAAGGGAGTGATCAGATCATAGCCAGAAGCTTTTTTGTTTGGAAGTCTGTTGATTTCCTTATGAATTTATTTTGGATGAAATGCCAGAGAAAGTAGTGTTAAGGGTAGTGGTGTTATTAATTCTTATTCAATCCTGATAGTGAACGTATTATCCTTTTTTGTTCCAAATACCTGAGTAAGATGTTTTGTGAATTTCAGTTGCTTTTTCTTCGCCTGTTATGGCCCAGGTATTATCTGTATGTCGGAGAGGATATTGAACATATTTTGTCTTTAGTATAGGTCTTGTTGCTGTCCATATTGATCCGCTATCGTTCATTGAATTTAGGTAGTTCCTGTATCTGTTATTTTTGAATGCTGACAGTTCTTGATGGGGTTTTCAGGGTTAGTCTGTTAAGAGCTGTTTAGTGTGATGGGTATATAATTCTTTGCCATAGAGCTCTAGTTCTGCGTTTTACCTTTATGAGACCGCGTATCGCCTGAGGTAGGTAAGGTTCAGTTTTAGTAACAGAGTTCATTGGTGTAGTCGAATGCCAGACCGCATTTTAAATACATTTTATAATCATCCATAAAGATCTTAATGTTTCATATGTTTCCGATTTGGCCCAATCCAGATACCTATCCTTCCATAACAAACTGCAGAACCATCCGAATCCTCTCGTTTCAAACCTTGCTTACTCCTCGATCCCTGATAATCCTCCGAGGCATCTGAAAAGAAGATGGCCTCGGGACCTTTTAATATAGAACTTTAATTTCAGTTCTACCAATGGGTAGTTTCTCTTCAAGTTGTACATGTCATGTTACCAATGTCAGATTTACTTATTGTATTTTCCATGTAATACAGTTGTAAATTTCAATAAAATAAAAAATACATTCTATAAAGTCGTTGACTGCATTGTCTAGTTCGTTGACTGTAGTAATGGAAGTGTTCAGTATAGTTTGTTATAGTCCATGGTACAGAGTCCTTTTTATGAAATCATTAAAACTTCGTGAGTAGCTTCATTTTGTCAAAACCTACAAATATTTTATCTACGAAAATTCATGGAATTGGGGCATTTGGCATGACCTACAACCCCAACATATCGTCAGAACAACATGAAAATGTATGAACATTCGGCTGATTTACACATTAATGGTTAATAAAGATGAGTACAATCAAATGGTCATAGTTGCCTACAAAAATATTGGGACGTTTGGCATGACCTACATCCCAAACACGTCGTCAGAATGACGTGAAAATTTATGAACATCCGTAGGCCACGAAGCACAGATTATAGGTGAGCTATTTTAAGATAAAATAATATAGTGGCCTACAAAAATATTGGGGCGTTTTGCCCCAAAATAAGTCATCAATTATTTTTCCACCAAACCTTTTGGTCACTACTGCTGGAAGTGAGTTTTGGAAAGCTAAACATGGTGTTAATCTGTTCGTTGGATGTCAGATAGTATCTTAAGTTTGCCCCATTCTAAGAAGAGCATAAATAACCTATTAAGGGGTAATTGTAAATATCTTTTTTGGCGGGAATTGTAAATATTCCTTCTGTTTTATGGGGGGACTAGGTTATTTACACTCGTGAATTTAATTTTCTTAAAACAAAATCCTGGCACTGGATATAAACTTTTGGGGGTGTTTAACTGTTGTTGTGAATTCGAGAACCTAATGCTTTTGTGACACTGAATGACAAGAAACAATAAGAATATATATATCTGAAATGTGGGACTTAGTAAACAAACTTTGAATGAATTGACTCACCGGGTTTGTTATTCTTCAATTGTGAGGCCTATAGGACAACTAAATAAAGAAATGACTTTTCACTCCTAACTAAGAAGACAATTTATTTTACAACTGTAATAAATGAATCTATTAAAGTCTTAAAATTTTAGGCTTGATCTTCTTAATCTTCAGTGCAGTGCCTCCTTTCTTCCTGTCCTGGCCTAAAGTACCTTCTTTTCTCTCCGGCGTCCTTCTCCAGCTGCTGCTACCGGCTCGTTCCTTTTTCAAGTTTCTTCCTTCTTCATCGATTGTTTATCGATATGAGACTTTTCAATGAACAATTTGTCCACTGCACAATTGAGTACAATTCATAGTGCAACCTCACATTCCTATATATTCCTTCTCATTCTCTCACACAATGCCACATAAAGGAGTAAATATTGGGGGCTATCTACTACAAGGGGACCAAGGCGGAAAGGGGGGGAGGAGTGAATATTCAAAATTCTCATATTTTTTAATGATTGTTTTTCAGTTTATGACCTATAATTTTTAAATGGTGTATTCCAATTAAAACTATCCTATTATGAATTAAACAATATTAAATTCTGCGTACAATGATTACCTCGAACATCGGGTTCGGATAGGCAGAAGAATCAAAATGTACATTAATAAAACATGTGATCTACGAATTTTCTTTAAAAATCCCTGACATGCATTGTCAGTCTTTGTTTTTCTTCTTAAAAGCGGCTATTATAGATGAAAATATAGTGAATACAAGTTGTAGAGAATAGAATTTTAAATTTATCGATTAATATTTTTTTTATTTCAAATTGAAGTAAAGTAGAGAAACGTTTAATAAAAGTGACATAATTAGGTGTCAACCATTCTTAAAGTGAGTAATAATTTCATTAATACAAATTCTGTAGTACTAATATTCACATTAATAAATTTTTTTTCTCTCTACCTTACGTACGACAGAAATTTAAAAAATTTAGGATTTCTATACTTTACATCAATCGAACAAAATAAAAAAATATTTTCTAGTGTAATTAACAAATGCATCATTCTACAACTTTCATTCACATCTTTAATGTATTGTTTGCCTATATATTTTTTTTTTTAATTTCTTTATGACATTTACAACTGTATTACATAAATACATCAAGCAAATTTGGTCATAATTGATATAATGACATGAATACACTTGCTGAGTAACTACCCAATGGTATAGCACTCTAATGATATGACTACATTAGGAGATCACGGGGCCATCTTCTTTTCAGACGCCTCGGAGGTTTATCAGGAATTAAAGAGGAAGCAAGGTTAGAAACGAGAGGGTTGGGATGATTCTGAAGTTTATTATGGAAGGGTAGGTATCTGGATTGGGCCAGATCTGAAACATAAGAAACATTAAGATCTTTATGGATAATTTTATTAGTGACAAAGTAAGGAGCATTGAGGATTTTATGATGGATTTTGGATTGTAAGGATTGGATACGAGAGGAATTTGATTGTTTAGTGGAGCCCCATAGCTCAACACCGTAAGTCCAAATAGGTCTTATTATCGTCAAGTATTTGAGTCTTTTGTAATTAATGGGAAGTTTAGAGCGTTTGTCTAGTAAGTGCTGAAGTAATCAGAAACGTCGAGTGGTTTCTTGTCATTTCAGTCTAGTATGAGGATTCCAAGTTAGTCGTTTGTCCAGGTGGAGTCCTAAGTATCGGATTTGCTCAACAGGGATAAGTGGAGTATTGTTAAAGGAAACTGTAGGACAGGAAGTCGTTGGTTTACGATGAAGGGTAAAGGTAATTTGGTGGGATTTATTGGAGTTTATTTTAATTCTCCAGTTTTGACACCATTCTTATAGATTTATGATGTGTGATTGAAGCATTTGGGATGCAATTGCTGGGTCATTGTTTACTGATAAGATACATGTGTCATCAGCATATGTGGTGATGACAGTGTTGGGACAGGTAGGGATCTCAGCTGTATAAACTGTATAGAGGATAGGACCTAAGATACTACCTTGAGGAACACCAGCGGACTGGGAATGCCTATATTTAAGATCTTATTTTGATTTTTTTTTTTTTGTTTGTTTATATACAATTACTGTTAGTATTATTGTTTTGCTGTTTAATTTATTTTTATTGACAGTTTGAATGAACTACTCTATCACTATTGCTAATGTCCTTAATTGTGACAGAATGTAATATTATTCAATTTCAAAGAAATGTGAAGAAGAAAATTATTAGATTAAATATATTGATTACAAATTTTATTTCGGGAATATGTGAAAAAATTACCAAAGGAAACATTTATTGAAATTGTAATTATGGTATCATTGAAATATATTTTAGCCACCATACATTGCTTTGCTGACGACATAGCAATTCTTTCTTCCTACAAAAATCCTAATTTCGCTTCGATTGCACTTCAAAACCACTTATGTGATATTCAAAACTGGTTGGAAAATTAAAGTAAATGCGCTCAAGTGACTTTCTCTCTTAGGAAAGCCTCGGGGTCCACCCATAACGATTGACAATAATCCAGTGCCTTCCAAAAACTATGTACGGTACCTCGGACTCTACTTTGACAAATGACTTACCTCGAACATACATACTAAATTAAAAAGACAAGAACTGACTAGGCGATATAACCAAATCTCACATCTTATAGATTACAGATCATCACTTAACTTACGAAACAAGCGACTGATCTACAACACCATCTTAAGACCTATAAGACATACGAAGTAGAACTTTGGGGTTCGGCAAAACAAACACACATAAATAAAATACAAACATTATAAAAAATTCTAGGAAAAATTGACAACGCCTCTTGGTACATTTCAAATAAATAACACTATATAACGACAGAAACATCCCAACAGTAAAACCATACATCCACGACAAATACAGTTCATTTCATTCTTTAACTCTAAATCACATCAATCCATTAGTCCTTTCTATTTCCTGCTCCCTGTTACCTGATCGAAGCAGACTGAAAAGAAAATGGCCTACTCATAGATTGATAACAAGAAAAAACTAATCAAGCATATTCACAGCTAATGTCTTATTACATTATTACATCATATTTACTAGGTGGGCTGCAGTGCAGGTGCAAATGCCATAAAATGTTTTTAAAAAAATTAAATAAAAATGTATATTTGAAATGTTTAATTGCATTCAAGTTTTTTTTATGAGTATTGTTTTTTTAATTAGTAACTGGGAGAGGGATTGGCTCTAACCGCATACAATGTTAGATTGACGAAAGCCACATGTTTTTTTTTTAATACCTTTACAACCTCATTTTTTCTCGAAATCCTGACTTTTCACTAAAAAATTTACACAAAAACCACTCCATAATTAAGAATTTAACAGTATATTAATATTACAAAGTAAAAAGAACAGCTGATGACTAATTTCATTTTTATTTTAACAAAAGCAACTAAAAAAAAGTATCTAAAAAGTTGATATGTAAACAATTTAATGTGATCTAAATTAATAAAAGCAAAAATATAGAATTTTGTATTAAATACTAAGCATGGTATAAATTATAAGTTATATATTTTTCAATCAAGACTCAAGTAACGCCAAATGTTGACAAACTATATATGTTAACGATGTTTTAATCCCAATTCATTAATACAGTCGATTATATAAACAATGTTCTTTTACTTAGATGTAAATTGTTTTCTTCAAATTCACTTTGTTTTGATAATTCTAAAAACCAAATTGTAGAAACTTAAAATGAAATCAAATTCGATATCAATCATTAAATTATATCTTTAGAAGTAGTAATGTTTTGTTTTTTTTCCTATGCTATAGTCATTGGTCATTCGACCATCCGACATCTTGCTGCTGCTCAGTATAAGTTTGATTTCTTTATATAATCATTTACATATGTTTTATATCCGTCAAAGCAGGACATTTGTTTAGGTGGTCTGCATCCATTTTCGCTTATTCAAATAATTTACAGCTAGGATCCTCAGCCATGCCTATCTTGGAGATGACTTTGTAGATAGTCATGACCAGTGGCCAGACGGAAGCAGGCTACTGCATCTCTTCTTGGTAGGTCTGCTGGGATCGGATTTTCCACCAAACATCCATAACGTCTCCCTTCCACCTTGTTTTTGTGCATATTTTTTGTTTTCTCCTTCACTTCCATTCTCACCATTCGTCGAATTGAATCGTAAGATTTTGGATGGACTGTTTGTGGCGATTCTGCTCCTCTCCTGGCGAGACTATCCGCTTCCTCATTTCCTGAAATACCGCAGTGGCTCGGAATCCACTCGACAGACATATATTCACGTCAGTAATAGCGAGGATTGCTGCTTGCGAGTCGACAAAGAGAACAGCCTCCTGATAGTGTTTTTAGAGCTATGAGAATCGCTGCTATCTCACCATCAGAATTTGTACCATCCTCCCCCACCGCAGCACTAAACTGAAACTATCTCGAGTAAGCTCCTGCCCCAGCATGTTTAACTGCTGATTCAGCTGATCCATCGGTATAAATGTGAAGCCAATCCTATGGAGGATGCTTTTGAGCTAGTTGTGCTATCTCTTTTAGCTCTTAATCTGATGTTTCTTTTTTATCCACCTTATGGAGGAGTTGCAGCTCTACCCTGCTTGCGTGGTTGTGGATTGGGAACTGTGCCTGTATAAATGGCTCCCTTTCTTCACAGTCCAGCTCTCTTTCTTCAAACAAAGCCTTCGTCTTTAGCATGAAAGATTTTTGGGTCTTGAGCCGTTGAGTTGGGATTTTGTATTTTTTCCAAAACTCTGGATTTGTAATGTTTAAATTGCTATTAGTTTTCAATTAATTTGTTGTTTATGAAATTATTAGAAACATTGTCAGGTTTCGGTGGTGGACTGGGGAGTGACGTAAGACTTACAGGAATAGAAAATTCATTTATTGTTCTTTAATATCACAAGCTCTAGAATGAAACGTGGAAAGGTACTAATTATCAAATAATGTGCATTTGAAGATATATAAGAATAATTGACAATTAATATTGCTTCTATTTATTTTCTTGAGTCTCGATAATTTATTATTGGTTATTAAATTCATTAAAACAAAGAGTGTTTATAATTTGATTTTAAATGCTTGGAAATGTTAATAAAACAAATTAAACCTTGAATTGGTCTATTGGACATAGTGATTTTGTAATGTTTGAAGCAATTTTTACTATAAGTGTAATTCCATTCATTTTTTCCCCTTAATATTTCCGTAACCATTGATTTTATCCAGGAAATGTATTGAACGAATCTTGTTGAAATTTTGAAGTACTTTAATTTTGTATAGAATGATATTTGAATCAAACCTCATAGTTGTTGAGATATTCACAAAAAATTGAAAACAAAATTAGTTATTGTCCTTTCCCTTCCCTGCATAAAAACTCGACCTAGGAATCTTCAGAAATGTTTACCAGCTATTACGAGAAGGATCTTGAACAACGTTTGACAAAATTTAACTTTTTTTTTTTGATGTTCCGGCTACCTAGTAAAGTTACTGTAATAGATATGTAGATATATTTCGAAAATGCCCCAATATTTTTTAGGCCACTATGGCCATTTGATTGCACTCATCTTTATTAACCATTTATGTGAAAATCAGCAAGATGTTCATAAATTTTCACAACGTTGTCCTTAGGACATGTTGGGGTTGCAGGTCACGCTAAACGCCACAATATTTTTGTAGGCCACCATGACCATTTGAGTGTACTCATCTTTACTAACCATTAATGTGAAAATCCAATAGGATGTGCATAAATTTTCAGGTCGTTCTGATGACATGTTGGAGTTGTAGGTTACGCCAAAGGCCCCAATTCCATGAATTTTCGTAAATAAAATATTTGTAAGTTACGACAAAATGAAGCTACTCACGAAGTTTTAGGCGGATGTTATTAATTTCATGAAAAGGGGCCTGTACCACAGACTATTGTTTATATAGTTGTCCCAGTTTATGTAGCCATTAGTTAGTGTTGGTGATTTAATTTTTACAAAAGGGTGTTTTGATAGTTCCAGTAATGTAGGGCTATGATCAGATGATAGATCGAAAAGTGAGAAACCGTTGGAGTTAGGAAGTGGTCAAGAGCACGTGATAAATAAATCAAGGAGATCAGGAGATTTTGTTGGAGATGTAGGCCAATATGTGAGTTGAGATGGGGAAATGATTGCAAGTTTTAATTTCTCAATGAATTTTAGTAGTCTTCTACCTCGCGTGCTTGTTAGTCCAGAGCCCCACTTTAGGTTCTTAGCCTTTAAGTCTCCACCAGTGTTGGGCAATTACTCGAGTAAATTTCCAGCGGTGATGTCACGAGTGATCACTCTTAGAACCTTAGCCATGAGTAAATTTGAAAATTATTCATGAAACATTTTTCCTCCAGGAGTAAATCACTCATGAAAAATGTTATCCCCATGAATAAATCACTCATGAAACATTTTAAGGCCATGAGTAATTTAAAAAAAAAAATGTTTTTATTTTATATAATATAATTTTTGTTTTGTCACATTTCGGATTTAATCGATATCAGGGTCGACTATTATGTTTTGGGGGACGCTTATAATGAAAATGCTGTCGAATTTGATATTGGGCCCCCGGGTCTCGACGTTTTGTAACTTTTCGGATTTGATCGATATACGGGTCCAATGCTCCAAAAACTTAAAGAGTCGACCCTGATATCGATTTATGATATCGACCCTGTATATTCCTCTAAATCAGTGATAGCTACATGTTGTGTTATTTAATCATAAATACATCCCCAATTTGTCCTTATAATTATTTTTGTTTTAACTCTCATAACTATTTCCAAAACCACATTAAATAATGCTGATAAAATTGGGTTTGTTTGCCTTACTTCCTTCATTACATATGATAATGCCTTTTATTGGCCCATCTTCTGTGCAAGGCTGCTGTAGGCGAACCAATTATGATGTTGCTGGGGTCACACTATTTGGAGGTAGAGAGCAGATTTGCAACCTACTTGACTATCTTAGTTTTGTATAAAAAATATTTTAAATTTATATTTTAATACTGAGTAATCAAGAATTGAGATCTAGCTAGATTGCTTTTGCTTGAACCAAAAGTTTCTTTGATTACATGGTCAAATTTTAAAAGTATTCAACTTTTTAGTTGCGTGGAGCCTTAATCAAGATCATTGTCTAGCCAACCCTCTGTGCACGGAATTTATTCACTGAATTGTTCCCGTCACTTAGCACTTTTTCACATTAAAATATTTTTTTTTTTTTCTGACTTATAAATTTTCTTTAATATGATGTTAGCTCATATTTTAAGAAACAGTTAAATATATATTTTTTTAAATATTTCTTTTAATTTTATAATTTCTTAATTGTTTTACATTATCCTGCAACATTACATTATTTTTTTATATATTCTAATATTTTTGTTGGTACATATAGTGACATTATTTTTTTATTCTTCATTTGAAATTTTTTATTTACCTTTTTTATTATTAACCAATTTCTGATATGGAAAATTTTTAAAAAAGATTTCATTGTATGGTTAATTTTATAACTTGCACTACAATTGAAACAAAATTAAACATTTTTTAAAGATTTAAACAAATTTTAAAACTCATTTTCTACCTCCCTACTTCAAAACACTACTAACTGCTGTTAGTTTTAGGGCTAGACCGTGTTCAAAAGACTTGAGAAAGGTGAAATACGGGTGGAGCCTTTCCCTAAAGGGTACCTACGAATAAATAATACATCTTACACTACATAGTGTTTCCAGCAATAACCTATGACTCGTGGGGCCCCCAGTAGAGAGCTCTGTAACAAACCAAGAATATTCGCTTTGCGCAACTAAATGATAAAGAGCTGGAATCTATATTGTAATGTCAACATTACATGGCATTTAAATAGTGGCGCGAAAGTGGTAACAGCACGAACCACGGGGAGAAAGTGCGTGCGGATGAGGGGGGAAGCAAACCTCATGTAACTCAGAATGTGACGGGCCGCCAAGAGAGAAGGTGATAGCGGCCAAGAGAGAATGTGACAAGCTGTCAAGAGAGAAGGTGACGAGCTGCCAAGGAGAAGGTGAAAAAGGAGTCCTAGCCGGTTCGAGTGTTGATAAAGGCCACTAGTGGAGATTATTTTATGTTGGAAGAAAAAAACATAGCAGAAAAGAATTAAGTGGTACAGAAAACGGGACATTAGTAAGTAAGAAGAGATTATTTCGCTGACAGGCGTAAACATTTGGGTGAGTGCTAACAATGCCATTTATGTGACAGAGGGATAGAACCAAAAGTTTAGACCGGGACAAATTATTTTATAATACTATTTTAAATTATATATAAGTGTAGTTAGTAATTAGTAAATTAGTGTAGATTATAGTTATTTAATGTTGAATGAGTGTTCAGTTGTCAGAACCCAACCTGAAATTTATGTTATATGTCAAAATAAATAGTATATTGAAAAAGGAAACTCGTTTGATTTTGGAGGGAAAGAGGAACGTTACAACAAGGCGCCCAACTAGCGTGGCTTTTGAAAACGTACATAGTCACGACAGCTGAACACGCAATCCTTGTTAATTTTAATTTTATTTGTTTTTGTTAATCATTTTTGAGTAATATGGAGAATAAGCAGAGAGAGATAATAGAAGTTAGAGATCTTAATAATATAATTGTTGGAAAATCTAATGGGAATGTTGTTAGTGTAGAAAATAAGGAAGAGTCAGTTGTACAAAGCCTACTTGATGAAAATAGACAGTGTGAAAACGGAAGTGAAAGTCTGTTGGGATTAAATGAAATAAATGAGTTTAGTGAAAATAATATGGAGGGTGAAAAAATAGATTTAAGTAGTAGCAACAATTTGAATTGTACTGATATTAATAATATGTTTCAACAATTAATGGCTATGCTTCATAAGGTTAATATTCAATTTGATAATGTAAACAAAACATTAGAATCTAATAATAAATAGGAGATTTTGAAACAAGATTGTGATAACTTAAAAACCCAAATTATTGCAAATATAACTGAAGTCCAAGAAACTACACTGGCTGAAAAAACTTCTATTAATGAACAGGAAATTTTGAAACAAGATTGTGATAACCTAGAAACCCAAATTATTGCAAATATAACTGAAGTTCAAGAAATGAAACTGGCTGAGAAAACTACTTTTGGTCACTCAGAAAGTGATGAGAAGCAAACTGTTACTGAAGAGCTTAGCAAAATTAATTCTTCAATTGATATTGGATCAGAAAATCTCTTAAGAAAAGATAAAGAAACCCTTGAAGAAAAATTAGTGACAACAGAATTTCTAGTAGAAACTCATACAGTTAATCTTATAGATATCAAGAAAGAACTTCTCAAGTTTCAAATTGAGTTCAAAGGAGTAAAATCCAGCAGAGAAAAGCATGGTAATTATTTTAGTTCAGAAGTTATTTTAATTCCAGAAAAGTTAACTCTACGATTTAAAGATGAGTTAGGAAAGTTTGATGACTGGAGTAAGAAAAGAACAGGATTATATGAAGTGTCATTCCATGGACTCACTAAGTATAATTTTGATTGTAATGGATTACCAGTCATCCTACTTATTCTAGAATATGAGTTTTATGGGGATTATATGATCCTGGATCATGTTAGGGCAGGTCGTTCATTATGTTATAGTGAGACACGGTAGTCTTTATTCTATCCAGAGGATAAAAAAGGGTGTTAAATTAGCGTCCCTTCCGTTGACGAGCTAGAGGGTCCTGGCGAAACCATCGTTAGGTTACTCATTCTGGATAACTTGTAAATAGTCTAATTACATTGTTGGTAGATAGGATAATAGATTAATATCTAAAAGTTAAATAAGTTGTTTTGGCCGGATATTGCTAGGTAAAATCCAAATTTTAGAAGAAAGTTAGAAATTGTCTTAGTTAATTAGTGTCTTCTCTCTGATTATTCCTATAATACAAGTTAAAAAATATTTTTGAATGTTATACAAGTAATTTAAACAGTTATTTTGTAAGTTAATTATACATAAGATATAGGAATTATAAGGTAAATTTATTTTGGTAAATAATGTATTCAGCTTATTTTATTACTTGTATATCAATCTACTTTTCCTGTACATAAATTAGATGAACAAGTTATGTAATTACTGTATGTAGATTAAAGTAATATAGTGTAAATAATTCAATAATTTTGTATATAAAATTGTCAATGTTTGATAACTAGGTTGGGAACTCTATTGTAAAAAGTGTGAATGTCAAAAGTTAAATTTATTATTTTATATGAAAAAAAAAAATGTAAATAATTCACCGAATTTTAAATTTCCATTTTTATTTTTTTTTAAACTGGAACGGAGGAGAAATGTAATGTCAACATTACATGGCATTTAAATAGTGGCACGAAAGTGGTAACAGCACGAACTACGGGGAGAAAGTGTGTGCGGATGGTGGGGGAAGCAAGCCTCATGTAACTCAGAATGTGACGGGCCGCCAAGAGAGAAGGTGATAGCGGCCAAGAGAGAATGTGACAAGCTGTCAAGAGAGAAGGTGATGAGCTGCCAAGGAGAAGGTGCTAGCCAGCAAGCTGAGAAGGTGAAAAAGGAGTCCTAGCCGGTTCGAGTGTTGATAAAGGCCACTTGTGGAGATTATTTTATGTTGGAAGGAAAAAACATAGCAGAAAAGAATTAAGTGGTACAGAAAACGGGACATTAGTAAGTAAGAAGAGATTATTTCGCTGACAGGCGTAAACATTTGGGTGAGTGCTAACAATGCCACTTATGTGACAGAGGGATAGAACCAAAAGTTTAGACCGGGACAAATTATTTTATAAAACTATTTTAAATTATATATAAGTGTAGTTAGTAATTAGTAAATTAGTGTAGATTATAGTTATTTAATGTTGAATGAGTGTTCAGCTGTCAGAACCCAACCTGAAATTTATGTTATATGTCAAAATAAATAGTATACTGAAAAAGGAAACTCGTTGTTTGATTTTGGAGGGAAAGAGGAACGTTACAATATATATTGGCTCAGGGCGCGAGAACCATGATCTTTCCGGTATCTATATTGGCTTTGCGCATCTAAAGGGTTCAAAATACTCACAAAATTTAGTAAATCACTCTAACAGAAGGTTACTATAACATTTATTGCTTCTCTTAGAAAGCTCATATCACAAGTGTCATTTATAGAACAAGTTTTTTTTTTTTTCATCACAAACCATTGTCCACTGGACTTAGTGGAGTTCTCAATGCTGCCTAAGGGCCTGCTGAGGACCAAAAAGTTTGGAGACCCCTGGCTTAAACTATCACTTACTTGAAATGAATTTTTGTAATTTTTTTCTTATTAGGCTTATTCAGTTATAATTAATTAATTATTGGTTTTTATCTTTTTGTTTAGCCATTCTCCGTAGCATTATTGAATCAGTATCCTTTGTCTATCTTTACTTCTGGGCTTTCAAGCAACATTTTTCTGTTACTGCTCAGTATTTTGCTAATATTTTGGCACCATTTTGTCTAGCTACCACATCATCATTAGCATGTGGTTTGGAAGAAAGTGAGTAAATTTAGTTTTATAACTTACCTATTTTATAATATGTTTTTTCTTTTAACTATTCAAGAATATCTATATCAAGTTGCATACCAACAGTCTAAGACTATAAAAAACAAACTGATTCTTTTAAAAATTCTCATAATTAAAATTTCGAACTGAAAGGATTATGATGGCTATTAGTAAGTAACAAGCGGATTGCCATGTTAAAGCATTTTCTATTCACTTGTGTAAAACAAATTTGAACCCAATTATCTAGCCATTTCATGGACTGTGGAATAATGATAAAAAATTATTATTACATTAAATGCAATATTTGATTTATTGTTGTATGAAATAGCCTAGTGTGCACTTTTAGGGTTAAATTTGAATTTGAATTGCCTAACATTGGTTATTTCAACCAAAAAAAAAAATATGTTGTATCCACTCACACCATTTTCCCATCGATTTCAGAAAAAAAATTTATATCTTTAAATATGTCCTTTAAGAAGAAAAAAAAATTAATTAGATTTATTTTACTGAACATTGATCAAAGAAGAAATCAGCATAAAAAATTCAATTCACTCTAACATTGTTAATCAAAAACTTGTTTGCAATAGGCCAATTTTGTCAGACAATAATTTTTGCTAAAAATAGAGCAGAAAGTGAAACTCGTATGATGCGGGCACCAGATTTTTTTACTTTTCTTTTTTCCCTCTTTGACCCCTTTCCAGCAACGGGATTTGAATTTGTAATCTTAGATACAAAATTAAATATCTATTATAACTTCGTTAACTGTTGTTCAAATAATTTTTGTATAGTTTTGTAGGGAATTTCATTACATTAAAAAAAAAAAAAAAAATACAGGCCAAAAATGTGTTTTTCGGGCTAAGGGGGCTCTGAAATGTATAGATCCGTTGAAAACCGCACATTGGAAATTCTACCCATTTGCAATACTTTCCTTACCTATTATAGATAGGAAAGTATTGTAATAAATTAAAACATGTATAGAAAATAGAATATGCTGTATCGTCGCTAATACTGCTTGGATTCCAATGAATTTTTTTTTGTTTTATAGGTAATATAATTACCTTTCAAAGGTTTTTATATATATTTAGAATGTATAATTAGCGAGTTAAGCCACAAAACATTTTTCTTATTTTCTTATTAAACTTATTTTCTTGAATTTTCTTAGGAATTTAGTACATGTACAAAAATTGAAAGGACATTAATTAGAAAATTATAGAAAAGTTTCATCTAAATCTTTGTATTTCTGGAGTGTGGGGATATTATAAATTTTTGGGACATGTTTGATATAGCTGAAAAAATTATTACTCTAGTTCAAACATTTCATTTTATAAATAACAGTATACATTCTATTATTCCTTACTGTAAAAGGACGTATGATTTAATTCTTTTTATTCAGAATAAAGTCACACCTTAGCAATCATACAAATTAAATTAATAATAACAATAATAGAAGTTGGTACTTGTAAAGAATCAGGTCGGGACGAAACCTCCCTTCTTATCTTATCTAACGTCCCTTCTTATCTCGTATAAGCTGTTGTTATCCTTCTGTTACTTGTGAGTTATTCCACTGTTTGTTTATTTTTGTTCCATTGTTTATTGTTCAAATGGATATTATTACACTATGGAAATTGCCCTCTTCAGAAGAAGAAGCTATCAAATATTTTCAAAAGGCAAGGATAATTCCAAAGGTGAAATTCTGTGAAGGTCATGAAATGAATTTTGAAACTTGTACTGTTGAAAATCTTTCTTAAAATGGTTCCAATAATGTGATTTATCAGCAACTACACTAACAAATAGAGCTATCTTTGAACGAATATCTGTTTCATATTTATACTCTTGGTATATATATATATATATATATATATATATTATGTATTTAAATATGATATGTTTTTTATTTATAATTTTTTCCTTAATTATATTAAAACAAGAAAGGCTCCAGTGAAGAACAATGTACTTTCAGAGCTGTTTAAAGATATGGAAGAAGTACCAAGCTAATACGACTAATTAAGAAAATATGGGAGGAGGAAAGAATAACAGAGTCTTGGGCCTAATCGACCTCATCCTAAAGAAGGACTTCATCTACAAGTGTAAAGAGACATAGCACTCCTCCCTTTTGCCTACAAGATAATCATGGTTATCCTGCTAGACTGCTGGATATATCTGTTTTTCAAAAATACAATTAGTGACCACCAAGACTGAATTTAGAAGAGGAACGAGCATGCACCAGATCATTGTCCTAAAGTAGGTGTTTAAAAATAATGGGAATTAGCCCAGGAATAGCATTACATATTTGTTGATTTCAGAGCTACCAGGGGACAAAAACTGTATTTGGAAAATGATGACTAAGCTGAAAGTTTCTAAGAATTTAATGAGGTTGGCGAAAGCTTATACGAATGATCCAAAATGTCATATTGATACCACGATAATAACTTGAAGCCTTCAACGCTTGAACTAGTTTGCAGCAGGAAGAATGACTGTTGTCAATGCTGTTCAACTTAGCCCTAGAGAAGGTAATGAGTACAACATTTGAAAATGGAGGAGTGCATGTCGGAATGAATTAGAGAATCCTTGAATATGCAGATAACATAGCTGTTTAAGGTGTTTATCTACCCATTGACACACTTTTAGTTTTTAATGCATGATCTTGGACATGTTTCATTTTTTACTGCATGTTTTTAGTTTTTCACAGCAGGAAAATCTAGCCTCTGTCTGTCTGGACAAATACATTTTAAATTATTGGTATATCTTATTGTTATTTCTAATTTGTTCTATATTATTTTGTTTACCAATTGTTTCTATGTTTTTCATTATTGTCAAGTATACTATATTCTTTCTTTTTATTTTTTTACAAACAATGTTTATCATTATTGATCTATTTATTATGTCTTTAACTATATTTATTTTCTGTGTGAAGAGGTAACTGTAGCAGTAATTTAGTTATCTCTTCCTAGTAATTTCTTTCTTGGACCATGTAGTTTTTATATTTCTTTTTCAATTATCTTTTATTGTTTCAATAATGATTAATGTTATTGTAATTATTTGTTTTCTTATGGTACATGTTAATTCTTTCCAGTTCTTCCTCTAAATGGTCCATTGCACATATCGGGTGGTGGGTCTTTTTTTTCCTTCCTAAAACTTTCTCGAAATGACTCTTCCACCTACCTAGAACTTCATATATGCCATAAAGTAGGTTATTCTGCCTATCCTTTATGGAGTCGGATCTTGAAGTAAATTAAAATTTTTTAACACTGGAAGAAGAAGATAATCCATCTAAAATAGAGGAGATAATTAAGATCACCTTGAACCTTAAAAATAATATGATACCAGAAGGAGATGGCATACATGCAGAACTATCTATGTATACATGACAGGACATATAGCAGAATGTGTATCAGATTATGTTTGATTTGTGGACTTCCAAAAAAATGCCTGAGGAAAGGAATGAAGCACTAATCTGTTCTATATAGAAAAAGAGGAGCCGAACAGATTGTAGAGATTAATAGGAAATATCCCTCCTTGAAATAATTTAGTATACAAGGTGATCTCTATAGCGACCAGCAGAAGATTAATAAAATTGTTTGAGAAAGTAATAGGAAAATACCAATGTGGCTTTATACCAGTTCAAGCTACCACTGAACTTATATTCTCAGCAAGATAAATGTTGGAGAAAGAAAATGAGTGTAATATCACTCTCTACCATGAATTCATTGGTTTCAAGCAGGTCTATGATACTTTTAATAGGGATAATATTTACAAATGTCCTAATACTTTAGGAATCCCAAAAAAATTTATTAGGCTCATTGAAATGATTCTTAAGAAACATCCAGTAAGATCAAGATTGGACAGAGATGCTCCAAAGGATTTAAAGTATTACAGTATGACCCACTGTCAGTTCTGCTCTTTAACCTAGTGTTAGAGTCCTCAATTCATAAAATACGATCTAATCCGGGCGGTGCAAGTTTCAACCGCCTGACACATCTTGCTTTTGCTGATAACGTGGTTATCTCATCAAGAGTTCTTCAAGCTTTATCAAATGTACTGAAAGAGTTCTTGGGAACTACAAGAGAACTCTGGGTTGAAATTACAGTTCAGAAGACCATGTATATGCAGATCACACAAAATTATGGTGAAAAGAAGACTCCTACTGCTAGAATACCAAATACAATGCTGTTCGGAATTCAGGTGCCTCAGTAGCTGGATAACCAATGATAATTTGACAGAATTGCTGCTGGAAACCGCTACATATGTGGGTACTTTTTGTCTAGCAGGCCGGACTGAAACCTCACTTCTTATCTAACGTCACGTCACATAACCTCCCTCTTCTTATCCCGCCAAATCTTTCAGTTATTGCATTGTTTAGTTTTCAGTTATTCCCTCATTACGTTCACTTATTAAATTCTTTACTTTTGGGCCGTTTGTGTTTATTTTTCATTATTTTTAGTTTTTGGCCCATTTGTGTTTATTTTACATTTTTATTAGTTTGTGGCCCCTTTGTGTTTCTTTTCGTCATATTATGGATCTTCTTAGAATATGGAATTTGCTGAGGCTTATCACTGCATTCTGGGAGTTATCAGTGTTCAGGTTATAAACACTGGCAGATAGCAGTCAGTAGCGGCCCCCTAGACAAAAAGTACCCGAAAAGAAACACAAAGGGGCCACAAACTAATAAAAATGTAAAATAAACACAAACGGGCCAAAAACTAAAAATAATGAAAAATAAACACAAAAAGGCCAAAAGTAAACAATTTAATAAGTGAAAATAATAAGGGAATAACTGAAAACTAAACAATGCAATAACTGAAAGGTTTGGCGGGATAAGAAGAGAGAGGTTATGTGACGTGACGTTAGATAAGATAGATAAGAAGTGAGGTTTCAGTCCGGCCTGCTAGACAAAAAGTACCTCTTTTCGTCATATTATGGATCTTCTTAGAATATGGAATTTTCCGAGGCTTATCACTGCGTTCTGGGAGTTATCAGTGTTCAGGTTATAAACATTGGCAGATAGCAGTCAGTAGCGGCCCCCTAGACGAAAAGTACCCATATGTGGTTTACAGAAGATCTCTAAGTTTAAGAACCTCTCAAGAAAGGCAAAGCTCCTCATCTATAAGACAAGAGTAAGGCGAACTGTCACCTATGAAAAGATAAAAAAAATTGAGAGTATTTGGTGCCGTAAAAACTAGAGGTGCCTGGCAAATGAAAACAAATAAGGAACTGCAGGAGTTGTTTGGATAGTGAGACATCACATCTTATATCCAGCTTGGCTGATTAAGATCATTGGGACATGTGGAGAGAATGGATCAATGTAGAATCCCTAAAAAAATGCTCAAGAAAAGCCAGGAGGTGGGAGGCCTTGACTGTGATGGCTGGATGATGTCAAGGCAGTCCTGAAGATTTTAGGTGTACAAAACTGGATAAGATTTGCAACGCACAGAGCCGAATGAAGCCAGCTGTTAATGGAGGCCAAGGTTCTGTATGGACTGTAGTGCCATTAAGTGAGTGAGTCGGTGAAATGTTATTCTTTTACAATGGATGTAAAATTGTTCTAACAATTCATCTCAATCATTTCCAGTATTAATGAGCACCTGTTCATCTATATATGTTTTTACTTTCACTTACCTATATATGTAATGTATAGTAAGGAAAAGTATTGCGATCATAAAAATTTTCGAATCAGAGTTTTCAACTGAAATACACGTTTTGAGATCCCCGGAGTTCAAATAAACAACTACCGCAAAATGGTCTGTGTGTTTGTGAACAGTCTAGCTCAAAAATGAAAAGTCGTATAAAACTGTTATTATGTGTTTAAGATAGATATTTTCTCCACTGGCTTTAGTACCAGTGACGCGATTGAGAGAGTAGCGCAGGGTTCTTCTGGCGTTCCCTCGCCTGATTGTATAGGTATAGGATAGGTATGCATGTGTTTTTTTCACTTAGTTTAATTTCTTATTTTTTAGGTTATTTTATTTTATTATCTATTGTATATACTTTTGATTATTATTTTTATACTTCTATTTATTTTATATTTTTTTGTACATATAGTGTGAATGTCATCCTACCTCACTATAACCAATGTCCAAGAGACAGATTGTTGTAATACTCAATAAATGAAAAATAAGATAGATATATGACTTAGATGTCCTAGCAACTTTTTCCGTAAAATCGGCTATCCGGAAGTGCCCCTTTATATCAACGGTGAAACACATTTTTACAATTATCTTAAAAACAGCTCAAAACGGTTTTGATTAAACTTGGTGTATCATTGTATAATTAAGTGGTATTTATTATCAATCAGGCCTTATCCCTATTGATGTCACTTTACAGGGCTTAAATGCCCAATATTCATATGCTTCTTCCTCTAATGTACCTTTAATATGGTTTATTTTAAATAATTAATCATCTCACATTATTAAAAGTTATGAAAAAATGCTAAATATAACTTTTGAAAGAATATGATGAGAAGAATTCATTATTTGATGAAAATTTTAATAGCATTTTTTGAATATTTATAACATTTTTATTTAAACAATGAGAGTTTGCCAATTCAATCTTACTTCCGGGAAAAATTGGGACTGACTTAATTAATATTGGGAAAAATTTGAGAAAAGTTTTTTTTAAACTTTTATATATTAGTTGAGACATGTAAAAACAAAATTGCTGATGATGTGGGCCACCAAGGAAAAACTTTTTAAAGCCAGATTATTTCGATCTTTTTTTTGTTTTTTCACCTATAGTTCCTAAACGGTGCAACAAAGCGTAAAACCTTTTCTTTCATAAATTAAATAAAGTTAAATTGCTAGAAGTAGAACGAGTACCTAAACTTAGTAATTTGGTTAAGTGGTATGTTCGTTAACCACTGTCAACAAACGTCGATTTTTACCGGATTCGTGAAAAATAGACAAATTACTATAAATGGTGGTGCTCATAGAATAAAAGTTATAGAGCATCAAATTCCGTGTCCAATGAGTACTAACATTTTTAATATAGATCAATTATATTTCTCGAATCAGTATTCATTATTTCTTCATGAAATTATTTATATCTCTGAATCCTTATGTTCAAGTTAATAAATAAAAACTTTTCCCACATTTTATGCAATGAATTTTCCGTTTCGATCCTCAAGTTACTGGTCTAATATTCTTTTCATCAGGAAATAATAATTTTTACAGGTAGCAAGATCCGACTGGCAAACTTATTTTTTAAATATTAATGTTATAAATATTTTTAAAAAATTCTTTTAATGTTTTAATCAAATAATGTCGATTTTTTCTCACAGTCTCTCGGACTAAAATGAATTTTCCACTACTCTTCTAGCATAAAATATTAAATTATACCGAATTTCTTGACCATCGATTTATAGCTCTTTTCTCTAATATCATGGTGTTTTTCTTTTCATTTTATGATTCAAAGCGATTAACAAATATGCAGCTGCCGTAATCGTTTTAATGACATGATGTACCAAACTGAAGTTGCCTGAATAGAATCACTTTAGTCGCATACTACACAAGTGTACGACAAAGCGCATGCAATATGGGGCAACAAAATCCGCATGCGACATTAACTGAATTTTGTGCCACATAGTCGGACGGCTACAATCGGCAACACTAGGAAACAAGTATTAAGCAACATGGTGTCGTCCAGTGTTGCCTCAGTGAAATTCTGCCTTTACTAAATGTAAATTTTAAATATTTTTTTAAATTTGGAAAAAAGTACTTAAAATCCACCGAATCATTGTTTAAAATTCTATTTCATTGTACTTGTATTAAAGAAGAAGTGAAGTATAAAAATATTTCATGGCTATGTTTATGACCTTAAATACATTTAGTGACTCAAATAACTCTAGATCTTATATTATATTTAAATAATTAGGTATCTATTGGCCATTTATTCTGAAAAATTATCAACTGCCCTTTCAGAAAATTAAATTAGTGAATAATTTGATGAATTTTGCCTTTGTGATAACTCAACATTATCCACTTACAATTAGTGTGACACATTTTGATCTACTTTTATTCACAGTTCTATATTTCAACACTGCGATCACACACTGGAATCAACTTATTCACTGTCTGTATAGATATAACTTTTCCAACTAGAAATATCATTAAAATGACATTACTCAAAAATGTTTAATTAGAGTTAGTCATTCTGTCAACTGAATGGTACACATAGCTCAGACTAAATTTATGTGGTTTACAAAAACAGATAGAGGAACTAGATTTTTACTGTCTGCCGTCCATATAATAAATAGAGATTTGTTATTTTAATGGTTTATTATCTGTAAGCTTTAAGCTTTATCTCCGTTTAAAATGCACTTCATAAATTTTATAATAGCCCAACATTACCAGAAAATAATTTCTATTCAATGTATAGGGGTAAGTGAAAGATGTGTGTTGCACGCACAAGATTTTTTATTATTAATGATTTTGTCTTTTACTATATTTTTATATTGCTGATAAAAAAAAAAAATTGCACCACTTACAATCTTTATTCCATGATGAAGGTCTTGGATTCAGTGCTATGTTAGGAAGTAACTGTTTCTTGGTCAACAGTTGTGTAAGGAGGAGATTTAACTGAGATCACACTCAACTAGTGGGTTTTCCTTTTTAATTTATTAAGAGTACCCACTTTATAGAGATTGGGTGACCTCCTGACACCAGGGTCATTCCACAGCCTATGGAATAGAATAAACAATTTATCTGCTATCAGCCAGATTTGAACCCAGGACCTAGAGCTCTGAAAGTCAGTGCCATCCCACTGAGCTACACCACTCCCCATTTATTTTATATTTGATTATTCATGTATATTATATGTATGTATAAGGCACAGAGCTCTAGCATATCTCCTCTCCTTTTTAGTTCATATATTAACGACCTTCATAAATCAATCCTTCACTGTTCCCATCACCTTTATGCCGATGATTCCCAAATTTACCTCTCCTTTGCTCCCTCTGAGTGGCTTGGTGCGTTTGCCAAAATACAAAAAGACCTTAATCGGATTTGTGCTTGGGCAAGTGAAAATGGAATAAGGTTAAACGCTGCTAAAACCTAAGCCATTGTCATTGGTTCCAAACCCCTTCTCAGATCCAATACCAACATTCCTCTCCTGAACCTAAATGACTAACCCATCACCTTCAACTCATCAGTTAAAAACTTCGGTGTTTTCATAGATCAAACCCTCTCCTGGAATCACCATATTTCCCACATATCCCGATGTTCAATTTCCATCCTGAAACTCTTCCATCGCTTCCGTCATCTCCTACCCATGTCCACACGTAGACACCTAGTATCCGCCCTCATCTCCTCTCACATTGACTGCAGCTGCATAGTGTACGGTGGCCTCTCATCGGAACTTGGAGACAGACTGAATAGAATAATGAATGGCTTAGTACGATTTTTCAATGGTACCCCGAGATGTTCTCATGTTACCCACTACTACGCCGATTTAGGGTGGCTCTTTCCCTCCTTCAGAAGACAGTATTTCCTAGGTACATTCCTTTACCAAATAATCTATAATCATCGTCCGTCCTATGTATTTAATCTCCTTCGATTCAAGTCATCTATCCACTCCCTCTCCACAAGATCTCGTCCTTCTGACCTTTATATCCCTTTCCACAAATCGGCCTCATTTCAACACTCCTCTATTGTCCGCTCCACCACCTTTTAGAATTCTATCCCACTTAAAATCCGCCATGCACCATCCTTATCCACATTTAAACGCTGTGGATTATTCCAATTCCTCCTTACAATTCAATCAGACGCTGGTTAGCCATTTCTCATGTATATTATATATGTATATAATCTCCTCTATATGTATTATTATCTTTTATTTTTTCTCCGATCAACATCTTAAAATTTAGATTATATAGGACTTGTATAATGTTTACAATATTATTATTGTATTCTTTGAACATATTAGAATAGAATAGAATAGAAATAGAAAAGTCATCTTTATTCTGGGACTAGGTCCCTTTAGAATAACAGTATTGTTCATATAAATTAACCATAAATATGGCCAAAAGACTTATTACAATGAATAATAACAAAATACTAGTAATAAATTAAGTATTAATTAAGCTCTTAGGATTAATTAACGAGAACAGTTGGGTAATAAGGGTTCAGTATTACAATATTGGAGCTAAAACAATAGCATAATAATCACTGAATGAAATTAGAAAGGAACACAAAATAAATTTTATAGGCAAAGCATTGTAGTGATGGAATATAAAAATTAAAAAAATAATAATAAATGTTAATATGTAAGGAAAGAAATTGTAAAAACAAAAAAAAAAAAATATGATATACATATGTTCCCTAAGATATTTAAGTGATTATGCGTAAAGATTAGGAGAAGGAAAAATAAAATAAAGTATACATATATATATACACAAAGCAAGAAGTGTGTTGAAGATAATTAGAAAATAAAATACATTTCACCGAAATACAATTTCATGAATAAAAAAATTAGAAATTAAGAAAAACAAATTTTATCTACTCACAATGCTTAGTGAGTGGTGATGAAAATTCACGTTCAACACAGAAAAAACAATAAAAAATAAGAGAAAAAAAATAATGTCTAAAGAAAATTAAAGCCTTATAACATAGTATGGATTTAACCAGCATCTGATTGGGTTGTGAAGAGGAATTGGAATGAGAAGGTTTTAAAGGTGGATAAGGATGATGCATGGCGGATTTTTAGTGGGATGGAATTCCAGAATGCAGTGGAACGGACAACGAAGGAATGTTTGAATGATGCAGATCTGTGGAAAGGGGTGTAAAGGTCAGAAGGACGAGATCTTGTGGAGAGGGTATGGATAGATGATTTGAATTGTAAGAGATTGTATGCGTAGGACGATGACTATTGATTATTTGGTAAAGGAATGTGCCTAGGAAATATTGTCTTCGGAAGGAAGGGAAGAGCCATCCTAATTCAGCATAGTGGTGCGAAACAGTTTTTTTTATTGTAATATGCATTTTGGCCAGATGTTATGTTAATTTTTATGTACGATATTGTTATTCTCAAGGGACGTTGTCCCAGAATAAAGTTTATTCTTCTATTCTATTCTATATTCCACTGAGATTTATACCCACCCTTTGGTATTCCGCACAATTGCTTATAGAATTCAAAATTTTCTTGATATGTGATATCATATATCATCTTTTTACACCTTCTTTTTCCTTTTACCCTGCATGATTATAATAGACTAGGAGCTACCGCCATTTTCATTTAACGGAAGGACTTACAGCTTGAAACCATTTTAAATTATAGATAATCCTCATCTGAATATTCAACTCCGATCAGTCGCTTAAAAGCCGTCGCTTTATATCAGAAAATTTAAATCAAAATGGCGAAATTTGACGTTTCATTTAGCGAGAAAAATGACAGCTGAAAATTTGTAGATGCGTTTCAAAAACTGAGGGGTTCCAAAGTCACTAATTTGTGTGGTGCATTTAACTAAAAGACTTAAGCTTGGAACTGGGCTCAAAATACGCTGCGAACCAATTTAAAATAGAATTTGAGATGACTGACGACATAAGTTGTTCCAATTTTAAAACTGACTTGAATTTTTAATTTGGGTTGAAATCATTCAACGAAAAATCTTATGGTAGAAAGGAGTCATGGTTGACAGATAAGAGAATGAAGTGAAATCATACCGACTGACCGCTTAAATCAGTTGCAATTTAAAAACTGATGGTCCTAAATTTACTTAATTCGTGGAGTGTATTTAACTGAAGGACTTACGCTTGGAACTGGGATCAAAATACGCAGCGAACCAATCTAAAATAGAATGCGATATGACTGACGACATCAGTCGTTGTAATTTTAAGAATGGCTTGATTGTTTAATTTCAGTTGAAGCTATGCAGCAAAAAACTTAATGGCCAAAGTTATCTCATTCCATAGATTAGATGAAAATGAATCGAAACCATACCGACTAACTGCTTAAATCGCAATTAAAAAACTGACACCATCAAATAGATACAATTCTTGGGGTTTACTTACCCGTAGGACTTGCCACTTGAACTGGACTCAAAATGTGCAGCGTATTGACCTAAAACTGAATTCGAGATGACTGATTATGTAAGTTGTTCACCACAATCTTTCTCACAAAGATGTATAATATAAAAATAGACAGCTCAGGAAAGCACAAACCCATTAATGGGATTAATTGTTATATTGATGGGTCACTTATGACATGTGGATCTGGTGCTGGTTTCTGGAGAAGGGATGAATCAAAGGCGGGCATGTCAACACCTCTTGGAAGTTATGCAACAGTGTTCCAATCTGAAATACTGGCGATAACTCACTGTGCCTCAAAAATCTTGCTTGGCGGGTTAGTTGGGAGGAGAATTTCAATATATACTGACAGTCAAGCGGCTTTACGAGCAATGGACAACTATACAATTAGATCTAAAGCAGTTGAGGATTTTGTCTAAATTCTCAATGACTTATCCAGACTTAATAAGGTTAACATTGAATGGGTTCTGGGTCACTCTGGAATACATGGTAATTAGATGGCGGATGAACTAGCTAACTCTCGGTGGAACCTGTCCACTAGGGAGCGCGTCTCCCGGGTGGCGGATGAGGGATCCCTCTTAGGATAGATGGTCTGAATATAATGAATAAAGACCCGTGGATCAACAGGTACCCAGTGCTGGGGCTGGCCACCCTTCCTCCTGAGGGAATTTAAATATTCAGGAGACCAGTCGTCCCGAGGATACAGGGCCGGCCTCCAGCACTGGGCTAATCACCCGTCTGGAGAACAACGATTCAAAGCAATTTAACTAGCCTCGGATGCAGACTGTCTTCAAGGTCCTGGCGCTCTCAGGGATATACGAATGGGAATGTGGAACATAAAAACTTTAACTGTGAAGAAGGTCGAGCTGGTGGAGGAAATGAGGACCTACAAAGTAGAAATTCTCGGCATGAGTGAAGTGAAGAAGAACGGCAGTGGAGAAATGAAATTGGCTAATAATTACTCCCTAATTTATGCTGGAGTACCTAGTGGGGTTTTCGCCAAAGAAGGGGTGGGCCTAGTAATGTCGCCTAATATACATGATCATTTAGAGGATTGGGAGCCGATATCTCCAAGAATGATAGTAGCAGATTTTAAAATGACCATAGGTAAAATCTCTATAATCCAGGTGTATGCACCAATGGAAGATGTTAGTGTTGCAGACAAGGAGCATTATGGCAGGATTTTGCTGATATAAATGTAGTAAGAGGAGCAGAGATAAGCAGCGACCACCTTTTACTTGCGGCTGAAACAAAGATCATTCCTGAGTATAAAAGGAAAATAAAAGCATTTGAAACCCTCAACGTAAGGGTTGGATGACCCATAGAAAAGGGCCCTCTTTACAGAAAGCCGGGAAAATAAATTAAGAGAAACGTTATTCAATGGAGGTGTGGAAGAGATATAGAAGGCACTTAAAACATGTATTCTGGAAACAGCAAATACTGTTTGTGGGAAGAAGAGAGTGTCTGGAAAGGGAAAGCGGAGAGACTGGTGGACCAATGACCTCCGACGACTGGTTTCTCGGAAGAAGCTTGCCTGGAAAGCTTACCTTAAAGATAGAACTGAAGGAAAGCTACACGTTTATCGAATAGCCAGGGATGAATGCAAGGTAGCCATACACCAGGCCAAGAAGAAGTCGTGAGAGAATTTCGGCAAAAGGCTGAGCGACTATCATCGCGAATCTATAAGACCATTTTGGCTAAAAGTTAAGATGTTAAGAGGAAAACAATGCAAGCCTATTAGAAATGTAAAAGGTAGCGATGGAATCGTACTTACAGACAAGGAAAAGATCCTCGGCAGATGGAAGCAATATTTCCAGGAACAATTCTCCAAAACCGTCCCGGGCATGACGTTAAACTGCGACCTGGGTGGACAGGACTCATAGCCATAGTGAAGGCAACCTGTCTAGGGGAAGGCAACCCCTAAATCAAACCACTGTCCTTGCAGTTTAAAAAAGGTTGATCGTGGGGCCAGCACCCCTTCATTGGAAAAAAATATTTCGCTTTCAAACCCAAAACAGAAAGAAAACCGGACAGATCTAATCGGCAACGACTTAAGGCGCGGAAACGGAACATGTTTTTTGGTACCTGGAATGTTCAAGGTTTGAGGACCAAGAAAAACGAAGTGGAAAATGAACTGAAAAAGCAAAATATTGATGTGGCAGTCCTCAGTGAAACTAAAATCAAAGGAAGCTACAATGAACTTTCAGGAGATTTCGTGTATATCTACAGTGGAGTGGAAAAAAGTGAGAGAGCTAGAGCTGGGGTTGCAGTGGTGATTAACAAAAGATTGCGCAGGTATATTAAAAATTATGAATGTGTAAATGAAAGAATAATTAAAATTGAAATGGCATTGTTTGGAGAAGAGGTTGTTATTTTTGGGATCTATGCTCCAACTGAAGATTCCAAGCAATCCATAAAAGACACGTTTTTCGATGATATTTGCGACTTGATAGAGCTAACACCTGATCGTATGATTGTTATCTGTTTGGGCGACTTCAACGGACGTGTTGGCAGCAAGTTCAACGATGAGACCGTGGGACGCTTTGGAGAAGAGGTAACTAACGATAACGGTACAAGATTAATAAGTTTATGTGAGCAATTAAACATGGAAATATTAAATGGATTCTTCAAGCATAAAGAAATTCACAAATTCTCCTGGCAACAGCCCACTAAAGGTCTAAAATCAATCATAGATTATATAATCCTCAGGCGCATTACTAGGATAAAGGTAAACGATGTTAGAGTGATGAGAGGGGCGGAATGTGGTTCGGATCACTTTCTTTTAAAGAGTATTCTGAATTTTAAACCCCATAATCTTCTTAGAAACTCTCCAGTGACCAGAGGAAATCCAGACTCTTCGAAAGCGATTCGATACTCAATTGAGAGTATGAAAAATCAAGAATCAGTAAAAGGACTGTTCCAAAGCCGACTGATGGAGAAATTGAATCATGAGAAAGGTCTGAATGATCGACTAAATTACGTAAATATAGTAAAGTGCCTGCATGCCGCAGCTTTAGAAGCTGTCTGAGAGGAAAGGAAAGAGTTTAGAGGAAAAAACAAGCCTTGGTGGAATGAGGATGCTGAAGTGGCTGTTCAAGAGAAAAAATATTTATACAATAAATGGTTGAGCTCTAAAAATGAGAAGGACCTGAGGGAATATAGAAATGCCTGTAAAAAAGTAAAAGCTATTAGAAGGAAGGCTTTAAATATCTATTGGGAGAAAACCTGCAAGTATGTGGACACTTACATTGATGGACAAAAGTCTAGTGCTGCTTGGAGGACATTAAAAAAATTGAAAAATCCCAAAAGATGTGGAGATAGCTTCCCATGATGTCATCTACAATTTGCAGTATGCCGATGATCAAGTCATAATCGCATCAGATCCGGATGATGTTAGCTATATGATGAGGAAGTTGCTAGACACGTATTCCAGATGGGGTCTGAAAATCAGTGAAAGTAAAACAGAGTATATGGTTTTCAACGCTCCAAATTTGCCCCTTGAAATTGATGACTGGACGCTAAATGTCAGCCAGCAGTTCAAGTACCTCAGATACTGCTTATCTTCAAAGGGTGGTAGTGAGGTTGATATCGAACATAAAATAAATAATGGGAAAAGAATAATAAGTTCGATAAATTCAACCCTATGGAGTAAAGAAATAAGATTAGAAACTAAAAAGAAGATTTACCATTCCTTTGTAGAAAGCATAGCCACTTACGGATCAGAAGTCTGGACACTGACAAAAAAGATGGAAAATAAGTTGCTTTCCATGGAAATGGATTTCTGGAGAAGAAGCTGTGGCATATCCAGAATCGAGCGGATCCCAAACACCGCTATTAGAGACAAGGTCTAATGTCAAAAGAACATCCTTCACCTGATCGGGACCAAACGGTTAAAGTGGTATAGCCACTTAATGCGGATGGATGAGAACCGCTGGCTAAAGAAAATTTATAACTATATGCCACCTGAAAGAAGGAAGCGTGGAAGGCCAAAGAAGAAATGGATAGAGGACGTGGAGGAAAGCATGGCAGCCAGAGGGCTTCGTGAAGGAGATTGGATGGACAGGGAGCAGTGGCTTTTGGGTGTTGTGGATATGACTCCTTAAGTTGTATAAAAACGCAAATAAAAAAAAAAAATTCTCCAAAAACCCAGAAACAGACCATTGCCAGGAACAAGAGCCCCATATTCAAGGAAGCCTGGAGGTTATAGAGGAAGAAGAAATAGAAAATGGAATCCATAATCTAAAAAGAGGTAAAGCATCAGGAAGGGATGGAATTGCACCAGAGTATTTAAAATTTGGTGGTCAAGAACTTCTTAAAGCACTTCAATCGCTTTTCCAATTAGTATATAACAGAAAGAAAATTCCCATGGACTGGGAATATTGTATAATCTTCCCGATTTATAAAAAAGGATGCATGACTGCAAAAATTATAGACCCATTAATTTGCTTTCAGTAGTCTATAAACTTCACACTTCTATTCTAGAAAGGAGACTCTGACGGATTGTGGAAGGGCAGTTAGAAGCGGAACAGGCTGGTTTTCGTCCAGACCGACAGACGCAGGATAACATCTTTGTTCTCAGAAGTATTGCTGAAAAAGCTTGAGACAGAGATAAAAATCTGTATCTTGCGTTCCTTGATCTGAAGTCAGCGTTTGATGTGGTCCCAAGAAAAGAAATTCGGAATGCCTATCAAGGAGCCATGGCAGTGGTAAGGATAAATGGCATGGAATCGGAACCTTTTCCTATTGCGAGAGGAGTTAGACAGGGAGATAGCTTAAGTCCCCTTCTATTTATAAATGTAATGGATGAAGTCCACAAAATCTGCAAGCGCCGAACTGCTTGCACAACTATTGGGAAATGGAATTTGAGAACTGTCCTCATACAAAGCCTTCTATACGCGGATGACATAGTCCTGATAGCCGACACCAAGACTAAACTACAACAAGCTCTGGTAGAATGGGAAGGAGAGTAGCTCAGGAGAGGGATGCAAATTAACACCTCCAAGAGCTGGTTATGGCGAGAGAAGAACAGGAAGATGTACAACTGATCTGCAATGGCAAGACACTTGAGGTAGTGAGTGAATAAACCTACTTAGGGACCGTAATTAGTAGCTTGGGTAAGGTAGATGCCGAAATATCAAACAGAATATGTAATGCAAATCAGGTGTTTTACCAGACTACTAATAGCATTATTGGCCACCGCGAAGTACACAAGACCAAAATTCATGTATATAAGTCTGTTTACCTACCTACACCCACCTACGGCGGAGAAAGCTGGATAATGCCAGACAGGCACTCTATTCGCATAATGACAGCAGAAGTGAGGTTCCTTCGCAGATCTGTTGGGAGAACTAGAAGGGATCGTATTAGAAACAAAAGCATTAGAGAGCAACTAGGAGTTAGCTAACTTAAAACCACTCTAGAAAGACAGCAACTCCAGTGGTTAGTAAATGTCTGCCGCAAGAACGAGAACTAGAATCCTATAAGGATATTAGAGGCTCAACCCACAGGAAGCAGACCTTGTGGACGCACCAGAATCACATACCACCAAGAGTATATTCAAAGAATTGGATGTAAAAGAGGCAAAACCCTCAATGAGATGAAGCGGCTAAGCATGGACCGGAAGAAGTGGTTACGTTGGATTGAGGCTCCTCGACACTAACTAATGGCATAAGAGGAAGACAAAGAAAAAGAAGAAGATAAACTAGCAAGATTAGGCTCACAAATGATTCCTATAGCTCCTGAATCCATCTGTGGAATTAGTCAGTGTCTAATAACAAACATAATTGGGGAGATCTATGCTGCTTAAGATAAAAAGAACTTGTGCTTTAAAAAACAGCGTTACTTTAGACTATTTCTGGAAGAAATCTGTCAAAAAAAATGTAAGCTCCTAATTAATCTGAGCAGGAGCTCACTTAAGAAAATTACAGCGGCATATACTGGGCAATATGCAAAAAATAGATATTCGTAATTCGGGAAAATATTTACAATTTTTTTTTTCATATAAAATAATAAACTTAACATATGACATTCACACTATTTACAATGACATTCACTCAATTTACAATGGATTTTCCAAACTTATTGACAAATAATTACAATTTAATATACAAAATTATTGATTTCTTAAAACTATATTACATTAATCTTCATACAATAAAACAGAGGATTTTTGTTTTAATTCTTCATTCGTTTAACAATCATAATTCTTGAGTAATAATTTATAACAAAACATAAAATTTTTTAAAATTATTTTTGTTAGTGCTCATCATAAAATATAATGCTATTGATATAATACAAAAGCGTTGAGTTTATTTACAATACAACGAGGCATGCTTATTAATATGGTATCAGATAATTTTCATTTAGAGGAGAAAAGAGAACATTTATGAAGCCAAGCTGAGGAATCCTTAATAATGCTAGTAATAAATCGTCTATATCATCTGGGTCTAAGTTTATACCTTCTGGATCATAACCGAAAAATAATTCCCAGAATTTTAATGGACTGACCCAAACAATGCTTGCTTCAGTATTATACTTATAGTTATGTTAAGAGTAGCTTCAATTTGTGGTAATTTATGAACCAATTTTTTATGCTCTACAGAGTTTCTTATGGATGTAAACATTTTAACAATATTAAAAATTTTCCACTTTTTTATATTAGCTATATTATTTTTTATATGATTTTAATTTTCCGATAGCTACTTCAACTTCATCTTTACTTGGTCCTTCTATTAACGGTTCAGCACTCTGGTAATATAAATATAAAGCAGCAATATGGTAATATAAAGCAGCGGGAACCGATAATATTCCTACTGAACTAATTAAGGCATGCGGGGAAGCTGGAGTTTCTAAAATACATCGGTTGGTTAAAAAGATCTGGGTGAACGAGAAATTACCTGAAGAATGGAAAGAATCTATTCTTATTCCGATTCACAAAAAGGGTCCGAGGACGGATTGTAATATCTATCGAGGAATTTCACTCCTTCCGGTATGTTATAAAATATTCACTTTAATCTTAACCAGTCGAATCACGGAATGAGGAAATTATCGGAGACTACCAATGCGGATTTAGACGGAATCGTTCGACAATTGATCAAATATTTTCTTTACGGCAAATATTAGAGAAAAAATTGGAGTATAACGGTATTGTTCACCAGCTGTATATAGATTTTAAAAAGGCTTACGATTCTATTGATCGCCAGAAACTGTATAATATTCTAATCGAGCAGGGGATTCCAAAAAAACTAGTAAATCTAGTCAGGATGTGCTTGACGGAGACACTCAATAAAGTTAGAATCGGTAATAATTTGTCCGAAAAATTTGAGGTTCGTTCGGGCTTAAAACAGGGGGATTCTCTTTCGCCTGTCCTGTTCAATTTGGCATTAGAACATACCATTAGGGAGGTAATGCGAACCGAGAAAGGGTTGGATCTGGGCGGGACAACATCCGTGCTGGGCTATGCTGATGATCTGGTACTGTTAAGCGAAGACGTTGAAACTATAAAACTAAATACGACAACGTTAATGAAAGCCGGTAAAGAACTAGGACTCGAAATAAACGTGGATAAAACAAAATATATGGTTAGCTGCAAAAATGGCGATACTACTGGTGATATCGATATAGATGGTAATATGTTTGAACAGGTAGATAAATTTAAGTATCTAGGTTCTACGATAACTAGAAAGAACGAAATTGAAGAGGAGATTAAGGTTAGACTGAAGGCGGGAAATGATTGTTATTTTTCTGTGACAAAACTACTTAGTTCGCGCCTCTTGTCCCGGAACTTAAAAATTAGAATCTATAAAACAATTATCTTGCCTACAGTTCTTTATGGATGCGAAACTTGGCCGCTTACATTAAGGGATGAGCAGCGTCTTAAGGTTTTTGAAAATAAAGTATTGCGTAGAATATTCGGACCGAAGAAGGATGAGTTAACCGGAGAGTTCAGACGGTTACACAACGCCGAATTGCATGAGCTGTATCCGGGTAATATAATTGAGG
Source organism: Nezara viridula (assembly GCA_928085145.1). Lineage (NCBI taxonomy): Eukaryota > Metazoa > Arthropoda > Insecta > Hemiptera > Pentatomidae > Nezara > Nezara viridula. Next base: position 21,407,441 of record OV725077.1, read on the forward strand.
TAATTTCATCGCGGCGAATCAAATGGGCTTGTAAAGTTGTTGGGCTTAGTAACAAGAGAATTCCTAAAAGGTTAATATTTGCTGTGCCGAATGGTAAGCGTCCGAGGGGTAGACCGAAGCGAAGGTGGGAAGATTGCATTAAAGCTGATCTGAAGGAACTGGGTTTGGACAGCGAACGGTGGAGGGAGGTGTGTATGTAACAAGCGATTGGTGGTGTCGGCATCGAACCTTCGGGTTCGCTAAGCCTTATTATTATTATTATTATTATTATATTATTTTTTATTTTTGAAATAATTAAAAACGGGTCACTTTTCTTGAAATCTTGAAATTCAAGCTTCTCTATTTTAGTTATATTTTATGTTTTTTAAAACAGGTCTGGTGCAATGGGTTCTTATGTTTTCATTAATTATTTTCCTCCGTAATTGACATATTTCCTCTGAATGCTTTTGTTCAATATTTTGAAGTTTGTCGTTTATTTTACCATTTTCTGCTTGACATGCATTAATTTGATTTATTATGGTATTTTCTTTTTTATCTCATTTTGCAGATAAATTATTTGCCACACATACTATCTCTTTATTGAGATTTTGTTTTAAATCATTTATGTCAGTATCATATTTTTGGTTATTACACTTTTCAAATCTTTCTTCCCATTGTTTGGCCCTACTACTGTTTTCATTTTTTATTTCTGCTGTAAATGTTTTGAAATTCTGTTCCCTTTTTTCAAATTGTTTTATATTTTCTGATTTTCATTTTCATTCAATTTTCAAAACCATTTTTCATTTCATTAACGCCGGCTAATATTTGACTTAACATAAATTGAATATTCGAAACTCCCGAGTTATCACTCAGTATTTGAATTGGTTTGTTGGCTACTTGGACCTGCACAATACTTTCGTAATTTTTAACTAATGAATTTTCCTCATCTAAAATAACTTATGACCCCTCTGGAATTCCCAAAATTTCTTCTGCCTCAATATTACATGTCATTTTGTCCATTATAACAATATTAAAATTATATATATATATATATTGTAACATATTTTATTAGGGCCTTTATAAATTGTAATTGTTAACAGAAGACATGTTTTTGTTTTGTTCTTTAATTATTTTTGAACTGTGTGAAAAGACGCATTTATATGTAACATATTTATAAATTCAATTTATTGCTATTTATTTTATTAATTTTAGTTGTGATTTAATTTTACATTGTTTGACAAAGGTTGAATAGTAAATAACTAGTGGTATGATGTGTTGGAGGATGTGCCTGGGCATTGTTCTAATGAACTATTTCATTCATTAATGCAAGTCATTGTTTGTTCTAATAATGATTAATAATTTTAGTAGCGCAACCTGTTAGTTGCCCAGTGAACTATGTATTTCATTTTGATGCTATTTATTATTTCCTTTTATATTACCCCTAATGTTTGTAATATTTTTAAAAGAAGTATTCATGAACTATAATTTAATAAAAATAAAAAGAGTTTGGACTTAGAGATCTCAGGGCCTAATTAAAATAATTGTCACTAGTGTTGCCTCTCACTAACCTGAAAACAGGTCTGAGGGCTGGTTATTAGTTTAAATAGAAGCCTGGTCTCTTGGGCAGGCACTCTCTCCCGAGTCACTACCTCTTCCTCCACAAAGGCTCCTGAAATCTCTCTGTCTGACAGTTTGAAACCAGACCATTGTGTTATTTTTTTATTTTACCTTCCTTCCTCTCACTTTCTGTTCTCTCCTATCCCACCTCCTCTCTCCTTTTGTAGGAATAACTAGGTTGTCCCTCGTTTTCCTACAGTCCTCCTTGCATCTTCCAGGTTGTCCCTGGGAGTGTAAGGTTACCTATCCTTGCAACATCAGGAGATTGCCTTCTCGGTTGCTGAGCCCTGGATGTGTAGGGGGTTGTCCCCCTATCATTCTTGGCGGTCGTACCTAACCTATCCTTGAAACGTCAGGGGATTGCCTCCTCGGTTGCTGAGCCCTGGATGTGTAGGGGTTGTCCCCCTATCATTCTTGGCGGTCTTACCTAACCTATCCTTGCAACGTCAGGGGATTGCCTCCTCGGTTGCTGAGCCCTGGATGTGTAGGGGTTGTCCCCCTATCATTCTTGGCGGTCTTACCTAACCTATCCTTGCAACGTCAGGGGATTGCCTCCTCGGTTGCTGAGCCCTGGATGTGTAAGGGTTGTCCCCCTATCATTCTTGGCGGTCTTACCTAATCTATCCTTGCAACGTCAGGGGATTGCCTCCTCGGTTGCTGAGCCCTGGATGTGTAGGGGTTGTCCCCCTATCATTCTTGGCGGTCTTACCTTATCCTGCCCTTGCAACGTCAGGGGATTGCCTCCTCGGTTGCTGAGCCCTGGATGTGTAGGGGTTGTCCCCCTATCATTCTTGGCGGTCTTACCTTATCCTGCCCTTGCAACGTCAGGGGATTGCCTCCTCGGTTGCTGAGCCCTGGATGTGTAGGGGTTGTTCCCCTATCATTCCTGGCGGTCTTACCTTATCCTATCCTCGCAACGTCAAGGTATTGCCTCCTCGGTTGCTGAGCCCTGGATGTGTAGGGGTTGTCCCCCTATCATTCTTGGCGGTCTTACCTTATCCTGTCCTTGCAACGTCAGGGGATTGCCTCCTCGGTTGCTGAGCCCTGGATGTGTAGGGGTTGTCCCTCTATCATTCTTGGCGGTCTTACCTAATGTACCTTATCCTTCTCATCCTATCTAAACTTATTCACCCCATCCTTACAATGATAAATAGATACACTAAGACCAGGTTAATTTACTAACAGAAAGATTAAAGGTTAGAAGGACAGATTTCATATTTTAAAAGACAAACGTCAACAATAACAGACAGACGGAGAGAGAAAATATTACAATATATATATACGCCATGTTGTAAGGTTACGTTTCCTTTGAAAAGTAAACAAAATAGTTTTACACAATAATTATTTCTCAGGTTGGGTTGAGACAACTAACACACATTCCTCAAATATATAATACAAAGGCATAAATTAATTTTATATAATTTATTTATGAATTTTCATTAATTTTGTCGGAGTCTACTCTTAGCACGCTTTCGATCTGTCACTATATATTTTTTACTCACCCTGTTCAGAAGTAACTTCTCCTCTGTATTGTTGCATTCAACTTCTACTGACACTGACTACTTGTTTGTCACTTTTTCTCCTCGATCCTCTTTACTAGCCGGCTGTTCACTTTCACTCTTCTTCCCTTCATCTGTCATCCTTTGTCTCTCTGTCCATTGTTGACAGTAGTTTGTGACGTCACTGCCTTCGTGCCAATATTTAAAATCACTATATTTACAATACAATATATTGAACCTAGAACTTTTAAATTAGGTTATTTGATTGAAATTTCCAAAATCAAATCAGATATTAGCTGTACTTATTAATCAATTAAAGTAAATCAACATCGTACCACTTCCATTGGGTTGTTCATTGCTCTTTTTGAGCTGAGTTTCAATAAATCTGACCAATAAATTTATGGAATATAAGTTTCAATCAACATTAATATTTAAACTAACTAAACAATTGTTGGATTCTGATATCTGGAGACTTAAATAACCCTCAAACTTTGCATTGTATAAAATTAACTAATTGTAGTTAAATGTTTCAACTTTATAAATATTACATCATTATGTAAATAACAAGTTAAAGGTTAATTGTTAAAGACCTTTTTTGGCAGAAATAGGCGAATAGCGTTCTGCTTTTATCGGGGGAATTAGGTTATTTACACTCGAGATAATTAAAACAAAACCCCGGTACTGGATATAGACTTTTTTGAGGGTGTTTAACTGTTGTTGTGGATTCGGGAATCTAATACCTTTTTTGACACTGAGTTAGAAGAGACAATAAGAATATATATTTGAAATGTGGGACTTAGTAAATAAACTTTGGATGAATTGACTCATCTGGTTTGTTATTCTTCAGTTGTGAGACATATAGGACAACTAAATAAAATGACTTTTCACTGCAAAACAATTTATTTTGACAACTATAATAAATTGACTCTATTTAAGTGTTATAACTACAGATTTGATCTTCTAAATCTTGTGGTAGACTCTCTTCCCAGGTATGTCGTTCCGCCTCAATGTCTCAGCCTCAAGTGCCTCTCCAGCTGTTGCTAGCTACCTGCTCTCCTTTTTCCAGCGTCCTTCATCTATTGTTTATCGATATGAGACTTTTCCATGAATAATTTTTCCACTGCGTAATTGAGTACAATTCACAGTGCAACCTCACATTCCTATATATTCCTTCTCATTCCCTCACACAATGTCACATAAAGGAGTAAATACAGGGGGATGTCTACTACAATTATTAACATTTTATTCTGTTATTATCAGAAAACAGAAATAATTTAAATGTATCATGCGGTCAGTTTATATGGTTTCGCTACATTTTATTATAAAAAAACGGAATGCATCGACATATATATACGGTATAAGTTTTTGTTGGACAGTATCAACATTTGTAATAAAAATCTGGTGCGCACATCACACAACTTTCACTTGCTGCTCTACTTTGAATAGAAATTATTTTCTGGCAATGTTGGGCTGTTATAAATTTTTTGAAGTACGCTTTTAACAGAGCTATAGCTTAAAGGTTACATGTAACAAATCATTAAGACAATTTTTTTTTTCTAAGAAATTTTTTTATTGAGATATATTACATTCTGTCACATTTAAGGACAATAGTAATAGTGATAAAGAGTAGATCATTCATACTATGCACAATAAATAAACAGCAATATAATAATACTAAAAGTAAATAAATGTATAAAACTAAAAGATACTAAACAAAAATAAACTAATTAACAAAATAACTACTTAAACACACACATGCTTTTATACAATATTCATTCACTCAAGGTCTCCGAGCCAAGCCTTTCCCCTCACTCCTGGAGGGATAAGCAGGACTCTAGGAGATCCCAGCGTCTTTCACTCAGGCACATCACTGATATTACCAATGGAGGCTGAACAGACCCACTATAACCAGACATACATGACTTGGGTGGAGAATCTGGCCATTGTCAGAACTCCAATATATTCCAACAACAGGTCTCTGGGCCACTGCCGTTTCAACCTTCGAGGAGGATTGTAGTGATCAGTAGAGCTAGAGAGGGATTGTGAAATTGGATTTGGATGATATGTATGGTTTTGATGGAATTTGGAAAATTTTTGAGGGAAAGGTCTAGGACAAATAGGATATTGAGGTCATGGTGTAAGGTTTGGTTGTTTACATAGAACGGAGCATTATTATTACATAGAACTGTTGTTCGAAGGACTTTGGACTGAAAGGATAGGATACATTTGATGTTGGAAAATTTTGCTGTCCCCCACAGTTGCAGTCCATAGGTCCAAATAGGATTCAGTGTTGTCTTGTAGATCAGTAGTTTGTTGTCAATTGAAAGTTGAGATTTGCTGTTCATTAGTGTATATAGCTGGCCATATCGTTGGTTGAGTTCATGTCTTTCGAGTCTTGTATGCGAGTCCCATGTCAGCCTTCAGTCTAAGAGAAAGCCAAGATACCGGACTGTGTCTGAGTAAGGAAGCTGGATGGAATTAAGATGCACTGGTGGATAGGAATTGCGTTGGAGAATAAAGATAATATGTTTGCATTTCGACTGTATTGCATCTTTCCTGATGGGAAGGAAGATTTTGGAACTATATGAGGAGTAGGAGTCGTTTCAAAAGGATCTTTTTGAAGTTTTTTGAAAGTATTGGGATTAGGCTAATTGGTCTATAGAATGTCAAGCTGTTGGAAGGTTTGCCTGGTTTTGGAAAAAGAATAATGGTGGTGTTAAGCTCCCTCTTAGTTTAAATAAACTTTGAATGAAGTCTAACTATTATTCAAATTAAGTTGATTGTAATTTAAAAGAAAGTGGACTGTACTTTGAAACATTTACACCTACTAATAATGAACACATAAAAAATAAAATGAAATCAATTTTACACTGTTATCAATAAATAAATTAAAGTAATAACTTTTAAAATAAAATAACGATAAGCTGAATACAGTGTTAATAATAATTATGAAATATTTAATAAAATAGTTCGATGTTTGACTATGGAAAAATTAACAAATATATATTAACCCTAATGTAGGAACTATACAAAACTGAACGAAAACAAATTAATAAAAGTTGAACAAGTTTAGGTGGTCGCAAGCAGGTGACGGCAGTAGATATGGACGAACCGCTGGCACTCCAATCCTTCTTCAGTGACTGAACTTGGGTTCAATATGAGCGCTCATATAATTAAATCTGCAAATGGGGAGCGGCGAGCACGACGAGAAAAGTACGTCTCTTCACAGTAGAACTGCAGTGGGCAGTGTTGAAGTTGGCAGTACACAGCTCAGTGGCGGGCGGAGTCAGACTGTCTATTGTCAATTTTACTGCTTTAGGACTTGAACCTAGCACTTGTTTATAGCTAGGGCTACAATCGATAACAATTTAAGTATAAACTATTGACCTATTGAATATAAACAAAATAAGCTATGGGCTTAAGAATATATATATAATAATTAATTGGTTTCATTTTATGAGACAAGCAAAAATAACAATTAACCAAATATTGTTGAAAATAAAATAAATTAACGCTGTGGCGTTAACAGGTGGAGTGTTAGTGGATAGAATATAGAATGCAATTGTAGATATATGTAAAGAATATGAGTGCTTTGGATGGAAGTTGTGGAAGGATCTGAGGGGTAAGGAGATCATATCCAGGGGATTTGCGGGGGATTAGCTTTTGTAATTGCAATTTCATTTCGGAAGGACGAATTGCTTTAGGAGACAAGAAAAGTGGGATAGATGATGTAAGGAATTCTTCTACTGTTACGGTGTGGGCGGGATTGGATTCCGAATGGGGGAACAAATGTATTAGAGAGTAGTTTGGCGAACTCTTCGGCTTTATCTTCGTCAGATGCTGCCCAAGAACCATCATCTCGTTGAAGTGGATGGAAACTTTGGTGAGGGTTTAGGATTTTCGTTGTGGTTTTCCAAAGAGAATTGTCAACAGCAGAGAGAGAGAGAGGATAGGTAGGAGTTTAAGGATTGTGATCTGATGGTGGCTAATTCCAGTTTTATTTTTTTGCATTAATAGTTATAGGAGCTGCGGTCAGTAGGATGTCGAGTACGTTGCCATAATAATCTGGTATGGCGTTTGGTGTGGAGTAGGTCAAGGAGGTGTCGGGCTAGAATGGTCTTTTTAGGAATTCTGGAGGAGTCTTTTGGGAAGGAGGCAGTTCAGGCAGCTTATTGGATTGTGGTAGTAAAGGAATTTACGGCAATATCTAGGTCATCAGAAGTTTTTAAGGATATATTGGGATCAATTTTATCAGAGAGGATTTGGTGGAAAAGGTCCCTGTTTGTGCAAAAAATGGTTTGAATTTCTCGCGTTACGGCAAGTGGTGGGGGCAGATCAGAGGATCTAAAAGATAACACTTAATCTTCAAGATCTGCCGTTTTCCTCGAGTCACTTCTTCACTTGCCGCCACCCTGGTCAAACCACCACCGGCACTTGAATGCCCTCCAGGTAACCAAAAGATGTTAGCTGGCATAAAGACGGTAAGCTATTTTTGCACAATCATTATAACCTACGAATCCATTAAGATATAGTCCACTGCATAAAATTAGAATGTTGCCTAAATAAAACTCATGAGAGTTATTTGCCTTAATTAGAAAAGCTGTCTAAACATTTTGGTCCAACGAACACGATTAAATATTTTTTTTTTGTCATATTAGCGATATTTTGCTGTACGTAAAACTATATTACAAGGTCTAATTTTTTTCTTATGAGAATAAAATCTTTGGGAGAACTCTTTTTAGGAAATTCAGTAATACCTCAACATATACGGGTTTGGCATCCGCGAATACTAAAATACGAAAAAGTTCCGCAGAATGTATATTTGTTGACTCGGGTTTAAAAAAAATCGAGTGCGTACTGAACAAGAATATCACTACTGTTTTGCAAAAAGTCGTATGTAAACGTTAATTTTAAATTTATTGAAAATTACACGAAATCTAAGTAACGTTTAGAATCGATGAAACAAGACAGTATTTATTAACTCTTTTAATAAAGTCTAAAATTTTATAACCCCATAAAAATATTGTCATGACCTAACTCCCACTCCATATGATCCGTGCCTTTCACATTTCACTTCCATTATATTGTTAAGAATTATTTATATTAATTTTAATTATTAAATGGAATTCAATGAAATTCATATTAGGAAATTCCTATACCATTCTTCAAATTTTCTCCAAGTTTGGGTCAAATTGAAGGCGTGGTTTTCAAACTATAGGCTTGCCAAATAATACGTTTGCTGATCAGAAAGCGAAAGTATTTTTTTAGGAGAAGTGGATATAATTTGATAAAACGCATATCTACATGATTATCTGTTTACGAATCCCTAACTTCACTCCAAATTTGAGCCAAATCGAACATGCGGTTTTAGAGATATAGACGTATCAAGGAAAACACGTTTGCGCATATAGAAGAGAAAGCAACAGACAGAATTCAATAAAATTGACATGTTATTTTTTCACCATTGCCTACCTTTTATCTTATTTTGAGCCAAATAAACGAGCCCTTTCTGAAATGTTGTTATATCTAAAAAAACACGTTTGCGCTAGCGTAAGCGGAAGTGCTGGATGGAATTTGATAAAATTTACATGGGACCATCCAGGCACCAATCCGCATAATCCCTGATTATTTTATGAAAATCGGATCAACGGTACTAGGTGATACACCCGTAACATCGATTTCACCACAGACAGACACCGAGCCAAATTTGATCCTTGATATCTGAAACGTAAAACGTGAGTGAACATTTTCGATTCTGTGCACACATTTTTTTTTAACCTCTCGCACGAACACAATGGTTCTCTACCTTCGGTAGAGAGGAAGCAATATACCTTAACTAATAGATCTAATGCTTTCGTTAAGTATTTGGGGAAGTCAAGCAGTTTCCAGGAATATTCAGGAAAGAACAAATAGTGAATTGCTGGAATTAGGTGACTTCGTTAATACTTACGTTAATCCTTGCTTGTTTGCTGCTGAACTTTGAAATTATTTTGAATAAAAGACCTGCTTTGCTGAACTTTGAATTGTTTTGAATAAAAGACAAGCTTTGCTGAACTTTGAATTTATTTTGAATAAAAGGCCTTTTACTGAACTTTGAATTTAATTTGAATAAAATTGAGTTTTGCCTTCAGCAATTAAAATCTAATTTTGATTTGATGCCTTAATTCATCATCAGAATTATACAGATATAGTAAAGTTTTTATACCTCAAGTCGCTTTTAGTTCATCCTGCTTCACTAGCCATTTGTTGAATTGAGTTTAACGCAGAAAATTATAGCTTGGCCTATGATAAATTAGTAAAGTTCTACAGTAATAAAAGGATCATTGCGGCCTATCATCTTAACAAAATTATACGGTTTAAATCATTTTCTGTTGATAATTCTTCCAACTTTAGAAGCTTTCTGGATACATTTGAGGATAATTACAAGGCCTTAACAAATCTTATACTCCACAACCTCGCTGATTTTATTTTGCTGCATCTTGGACTGAACGTTGTAGATCCGAATACAAGAAGAATGTTTGAGAATAGTCTCAGCGAAGGGACAGTTCCTAACTTTGAAGAATTTTGCAAGATGTTAGATCACAACTTCGCCGAAATGTGTTCCGAGCCTTCTACATCCAAAACCACCCAGCCAAGTTCAGCGAAAAACATTTTTAACTAGCAATCACAATACACCGGATAAGCATAAATTTAAGTTAGAATACCCAGTTTGTAAATCGAGCCATAAAATTATAAATTACCCTCAGTTTTTAGATGCCGATGTTAACGGTCGCTATGACTTGTTAAAGAAGTTTAATTTATGCTTTACTTGTACGGTACCTCATCACTTGCCGAATTGCCAAAGTAAGGGCTGTTGCCAACTTTGTGGAAAAAAGAGACACCATACAATGTTACATAAAGCTGCAACAGGGTGTCCAGCGATGTGGAAAACAGGAAATTTGACGGAAAAAGGATTTTTTTTTATTTATGCTCCCTTTATCCTATAAAATAAAAAACGTAAATAGTTACTAGTAATATTTTAATAATGGTAATTACATCAGAGGAAAATGTTGGGCTTAGAAACGAAATACAGAAACAATGGTGCTTTCAGAGATAAGATATTTATTTTTTTTTTGTTAACACTTACATTTAGAACATTATGTATGTTAAAATTTAAAAATAATACACATTGTTATTTTTTTAGTACTTAGCACAGATTACACACCAAAATAAATATAGATCTATAAAAAAAAAATATTTTTCGATATCAGAGGGCTACAGCACAAAAGTCTCCTCATTCCACAGTAATCGTATTTACATATGTGATAAAAAATATTGCTATATTCACATAAAATTATAGATAAATATGTTCTATTTAAAAAATATTAGTTTTCTTTAAAATTTTACAAGTCTAAATACATATATTTGCTATCTTATTCACTACAGTAAATACGAATATGGTTGTATTTACAGGCACGGTAAAGAATATTGTTATATTCACATAAAAGTATGAATAAATATTCCTTATTACTAAACAAATAAAATTTAAAATGATTGTATTTACAGACGTAATAAAGAATATTATCCTATTTACATAATCTTAAAATTAATATTTTTATTCATTAAACAGTCACATTGTGGGCGTAGTTTTCCTTTTAAGTTTTTAATGTTATTTAGTTTTCCTATGATGAAAATACCGTCTATATTCATGGGAGCCCGGTCTGGAAAACACGTATAAGATGAACATGGACATGGATTTAAGAAGCTATTAATTTTTGCATATTTAATATATATTATTAATTTGTGTAAATATAAATTTATAATAATGTAGAGATGGTTGACCGTTGATATAATATGAGAAGGAGTTAGTCGAGGGTGCGGTCATATAAATATACATATTTAAAAATAATACACATATTATATATTCTATATTCTAATATATAATATATTATACATAGTATAATATATTATACATATTATATATTCTATATTATATAGCATATTATATATGCTATATTCTCCTTTATTTTTATTTTTATTCCTACTTATTTTCCATTTATTTGTATCTTCTACATATATAATTCTTAATATTTAACTACATTGTCACCCACTATATCTCTGATACCATCTTTTATTTCTGTATCTGACAACTTCTTCCTATTTTATATATACTTCTATTTATTTTTTATTTTCAACATGTTTTGTATCTTTTGTAGCCCTGAAGACGACCTGAAAAGTGGGTCGAAACGTCGACAAAAATTAAAATAATTTATATATTTTAATTTTTTTATTTATATGACCGCACCCTCGACTAATTCCTTCTCATAAATTTATAATAAATGAAGAAGAACATCTCATTATAATTTTATGGGAATATAATTGTGTTCATTATCACTCCTGTAAATACGAATATATGTATTTTTAAAGGCACGTATTTTGATGCAAATATTTGTATTCAGACCAATAAATTTGTCGTAATATTAATATTTAATTAAGAATGTTTATACATAATTTTATGTTAATATGACAATATTCTTTGCCACACCTGTAATTACAAGTATATTCATATTTACAGGATCGAATACTATAGGAAATATAAGTATTTCGACTTATAAATTTGAAAGAAAATAAATATATATTAAATTATGAAGAATATTTATCCATAATTTTATGTGAACATAACAACATTCTATGTCACATATTTAAATTCAATTACAAGGAGATAAAGAGACATATATACCCAATTCTGATTTTTAAACGTGGGTTTTGCTTGATAGAGTCTCTCGGTTTGTTGTTTATATCGGTCAGATCTAAAGAATACTAAAAAAAAAAAAAATAAATAAATAAGTGTTAGGCACCTAACTAGACAGCATTTTTATTTTTATTTTAGTGGATTATTTAAATACAGTTGCTCAGTAGATAGAGTTATCAAACTTAAAAACCGTTCCAGCCGTTCACTCAAAAACAGAGTTATAATGATATTAGCGGATGACGCAAACACATTACCATAGTTACGCTTCGTTTAGTTAGATAATTAAAGATATTCAGATGTTGTTAATTCATAAATTTATATTTTTTTTTCATAATAATATATTATACATATATGGCTTACAATAGAGCTCATCTTATACCTCTTGAAAACGGAATAAAATAATTTTTTTTAATTGTTTCTGGCAATTAAATTTATTGCACTAATACGGACTTGTTAACATATTAAATAAAAATTCATTTAATTAGGTCCATGTTCTCATATCTTAATCCCACAAAGGCTAATAAAAGACCCCCGAACTTATACGGTACATTTAAGAAGCTATAAGGCAAAACCATAAGTTGCAAGGAAAACAGAAAAGGAATCAAAATATTATCGAGAATCATTAGTTTTAAATTTAAAGTGACTAACTAAACAAAATAAATGTCTTATTATATTTTCATTAGTTGTGAAGTTTTTTGTTTCATTACCGTAGCTAATATAACGTCCTTATGGTTTTTTCTTGAATTAAGTCTTGATGTTACTAGAGAGAAATACAATTCAATAAAAAGGCGTTGCCTTCCTGTATATAATTGTTTATTCTTTCTTGGTACCGCTTTCGGTCCTTCATCAGGCTAAATAAAATATAAAAAATAGCAACAATAATATAATAAAAAACAAAATTTAGAAAACGATCTTTAAAATGAATAAAAATTTAACAATTAAATAAAAAGTAATTATTACGTAATTTATTACGGTCCTCTTCTCTTCCTTGCCAGATGAGGGTTAAAAATGAAAATAAAACTATCGTTTGGATGGGCTACCCCACCCCCTTACATCATGTTTTCGTTAACTGCTACTAATTTACGGACCGCAGAATCCTCAAAATTTAGTATTATTGACATTTCAGCATAGTACGTTATTTTTAAAAGTTTTTTTTCTTGATCTCTGGTTTTTCAAGAAAATCCGTTCTTTTCCCTTTAGGTACAGCGTGTGTGAGTTTTACCAAACTATTTTTATGGGACAACAAAAAAATTTCAAAATTGCTCCTTGATGTATGGCCTGACACAAGGAAATATTCTTTAATGCTTTTACACGGTGGGTCAGAGCCCCCTATCGTGCACCCCTCCCACATCCCTATAAATTGCATATCGTTGTGTTCCTTGCAACTATTTATTAAAAAAAAAAAGCCAATGTTCCCAAAAAAAAAGTGAACGCACTGCCCCTAAATGGCGTCCAAAGATGGCGGATTGACGACTTTGACTTTAGTTAGTTTTTTGGTCACTGAGAGGCAGTATTTGGCTTAATTTCCTCACGGTTGGTTTTTTATTAAAGCTGAATTACTTTCTAAAATATTTGAAGCCGTTCCGGCGTAGGTGCCTACAGGCCTCTACCACACCATTCTGTACATATAAATGGCTTAGTTATAGTGATATAATAACGTTGTTGGTACATTATATTGGTTTTATTAACTAACGAATATTAATGCAATCATTTAATCGTAAAAAAAATTTTTTTTTGTTAAATTTATTAATTTTTTATTTAACTTACTTTATTCTATACGGAGGTCGTTAAAGTAGACATCTATTGTAGAAATGATATAATTATAATAATTAAAGTTAATTAAAAAATACTTTGCTGAATATCTTGAATTTTTTATTTAACGTTTGCAATTTAAAATTCTGTTTTGTATATTTACTGATTCTTAGAAGTAATTTAAATTGAGTCCACCTGGACAAACGAATCCCATGGAATGCTCATACAAGACTGAAACGACATGAAACTACTCGACGTTTCCGACTACTCCAACACTTATTAGACAAACGCTCTAAGCTTTCAATCAATTACAAACGACTCATATATATCATAATAATAAGACCTATTTGGACTTACGGAATTGAGCTTTGGGATTCCACTAAACCTTCGAATTCCTCTCGTATCCAATCGTTACAATCCAAAACCCTTCGTAAAATCCTCAACGCTCCTTACTTTGTCACAAATAAAATCATTCAATAAAGACCTTAATGTTTCATATGTTTCCGATTTGGCTCAATCCAGATACATATCCTTCCATAACAAACTACAGAACCATCCGAATCCTCTCGTTTCAAACCTTGCTTCCTCCTCGATCCCTGATAACCCTCCGAGGCGTCTGAGGGTAGTTTCTCAACAAGTATTTTCTTGTGATTGTATTATTACTGTGTGCACACTTACTAGTTGTATTTTTTTTTATAATACATTTGTCAATATCACTGAATAAAAAAAAAGAAAAATTTTAAATTGTATATACTTTCCAGGAAATGACTCATATCAATACCTGTTTTATAAACTAAAATAATATATACCTAATCTGAACTACATATAATGAATAGTTGTCGGGGTGTTTAGTAAAACTTATTGCTATGAAATTGCGGAATAAATTGTTCGGAAGTTGGACCCTAACATAAAAAAATATTTTATATTTGTTTATTTAGAAATATTACATTCTGTCACATCAAGGACATTTATAATAGTGATCAGAGAAAGCACACTCACACTCTATTTACAATAAAAAAAAAAAAATAAATAAATAATACTGAAACTTAATAATAATAAATACAATAAAATAAAATAAAAATAAATACAATAAAATAAAATAAATGTATATAAACAAAAGAACTAACCTAATCATACACACTCGGGCTTGAGTGGAGGATCTGGCCATTGCCAAAATTCCAATAGATGCTTATTTACAAATGGTCTCTGGGCCACTGCCGCTTCAACCTTCGAGGAGGATTGTAAGGATGGGTGGTGCTGGATAGAGATTGTGCAAGGGGATTTGGATGATAGGTAAGGTTTTGGTGAAATTTGGAGAATTTTTCTGGAATAAGGTCTAGGACAAATGGGATATTAAGGTCATGGTGTAGGATTTTGTTATTTACATAGAACGGAGCATCAACTATTGTTCGAAGGACTTTAGATTGAAAGGATTGAATACGTTTGATGTTAGAAGCTTTTGCTGTTCCCCACAGTTCAAGTCCGTATGTCAATATAGGTTTCAGTATTGTCTTGTAGATAAGTAATTTGAAGTTTGGATTTTCTGTTTAGTAGTCTGTATAGCTGGCCGTATCGTCGGTTGAGTTCTTGTCTTTTGAGTCTAGTATGTGGGTTCCACGTTAGTCTTCGGTCTAAATGAAAGCCAAGATACCGGACTGTGTCTGAGTAAGGAAGCTGGATGGAATTAAAGTGTACTGGTGGACAGGAACTGCGTCGGAGTGTAAAGGTAATATGTTGGCATTTAGATTCATTAACTTTAATGCGCCAGTTATTACACCAGTGCTCAATCAAGGTGAGGGGGTTTTGGAGATTTAAGGATGCTATGTTGGGATCAGAGTTGGATGATAAGATTGCGGTGTCGTCAGCGAATGTTGCAAGAAAAGTATCGGGATGAACAGGGATGTCAGCAGTAAAGAGGATGTAAAGCACGGGACCCAAGACGCTGCCTTGGGGAACACCGGCTTTAACGGAGTAGATATTGGAAAATTCTGTTCCACAGCGAACTCGGAAGGAACGGTCAGAGAGGTAGGATCGGAGGACTAGGTACAAGGACTGAGGTAAATGGATTTTAAGCTTGAAGAGCAGTCCGGAGTGCCATACCCGGTCAAATGCCTGTGCAATGTCCAGAAATGCACCCGAACAGTATTCCTTTTTTTCTAGGGCTGAGGAAATATGATCAACAACTCGGAGTCCTTGTTGAACAGTAGAATGTTGGGAGCGAAAACCAAACTGATGGGAAGGAATATTTTGGGATTCTATAATGGGTAGGATTCGTTTCAAAAGGATCTTTTCAAAAATTTTTGAAAGGATTGGGAGTAGGCTAATTGGTCTATAGGATGTTGAGATATTGGGAGGTTTGCCTGGTTTTTGGAAAAGGATAATAGTGGAGTGTTTCCATAGCAGAGGAAAGTGGGTGGTGCGTAGGATACAGTTGTAGATATATGTAAGGAATATGACTGCTTTGGATGGAAGTTGTCGAAGGATTTGAGGGGTAAGGAGATCATGTCCACGAGCTTTACGGGGGATTAATTTTTTTAATTGAAATTTCACTTCGGAAGGATGAATACCTTTTGGGGGCAAGGAAAGTGGGATTGGTGATGTAAGGAGTTCTTCTAATGTTACGGTGTGGGCAGGATGGGATTCCGGATGTGAAATAAATGTATTGGATAGGTGAATGGCGAACTCCTCAGCCTTATCTTCGTCAGATGCTGCCCAGGAGCCATCATCTCGTCGGAGGGGATGGGAAATGCGGTGAGGATTTAAGATTTTGGTAGTGGTTTTCCAAAGGGAATTGAGAAGAAAGGGAGGATAGGTAGGAGTTGAAGGAATGTGATCTGAAGGTGGCTAGGAAAAATAGGAAATTTTAATATTGAATGCATTATTCCCGCTCGTAATAGATGTCTTACAATACAATAGATGTCTACTTTAACGACCTCCGTATAGAATAAATTACGTTAAATAAAAAAATGATAAATTTAACAAAAAAAATTTTTTTTTACGATTAAATGATTGCATTAATATTCGTTAGTTAATAAAACCAATATAATGTACCAACAACGTTATTATATCACTATAACTAAGCCATTTATATGTACAGAATGGTGTGGTAGAGGCCTGTAGGCACCTACGCCGGAACGGCTTCAAATATTTTAGAAAGTAATTCAGCTTTAATAAAAAACCAACCGTGAGGAAATTAAGCCAAATACTGCCTCTCAGTGACCAAAAAACTAACTAAAGTCAAAGTCGTCAATCCGCCATCTTTGGACGCCATTTAGGGGCAGTGCGTTCACTTTTTTTTTGGGAACATTGGCTTTTTTTTTTTAATAAATAGTTGCAAGGAACACAACGATATGCAATTTATAGGGATGTGGGAGGGGTGCACGATAGGGGGCTCTGACCCACCGTGTAAAAGCATTAAAGAATATTTCCTTGTGTCAGGCCATACATCAAGGAGCAATTTTGAAATTTTTTTGTTGTCCCATAAAAATAGTTTGGTAAAACTCACACACGCTGTACCTAAAGGGAAAAGAACGGATTTTCTTGAAAAACCAGAGATCAAGAAAAAAAACTTTTAAAAATAACGTACTATGCTGAAATGTCAATAATACTAAATTTTGAGGATTCTGCGGTCCGTAAATTAGTAGCAGTTAACGAAAACATGATGTAAGGGGGTGGGGTAGCCCATCCAAACGATAGTTTTATTTTCATTTTTAACCCTCATCTGGCAAGGAAGAGAAGAGGACCGTAATAAATTACGTAATAATTACTTTTTATTTAATTGTTAAATTTTTATTCATTTTAAAGATCGTTTTCTAAATTTTGTTTTTTATTATATTATTGTTGCTATTTTTTATATTTTATTTAGCCTGATGAAGGACCGAAAGCGGTACCAAGAAAGAATAAACAATTATATACAGGAAGGCAACGCCTTTTTATTGAATTGTATTTCTCTCTAGTAACATCAAGACTTAATTCAAGAAAAAACCATAAGGACGTTATATTAGCTACGGTAATGAAACAAAAAACTTCACAACTAATGAAAATATAATAAGACATTTATTTTGTTTAGTTAGTCACTTTAAATTTAAAACTAATGATTCTCGATAATATTTTGATTCCTTTTCTGTTTTCCTTGCAACTTATGGTTTTGCCTTATAGCTTCTTAAATGTACCGTATAAGTTCGGGGGTCTTCTATTAGCCTTTGTGGGATTAAGATATGAGAACATGGACCTAATTAAATGAATTTTTATTTAATATGTTAACAAGTCCGTATTAGTGCAATACATTTAATTGCCAGAAACAATTAAAAAAAAATATTTTATTCCGTTTTCAAGAGGTATAAGATGAGCTCTATTGTAAGCCATATATGTATAATATATTATTATGAAAAAAAAATATAAATTTATGAATTAACAACATCTGAATATCTTTAATTATCTAACTAAACGAAGCGTTACATTCTATGGAATCAAAATGTTTATTCAGTACCATTAGTTTATTTCTGTTTCTTGCTGCACATTTCTTAGTCTCCGGCTTTTAATTTTTTCAATATTAAGTTTAAAAATGCCTCTTAGTGCTGAGGATGTTGCGCGTGGTGTGGCACTTATTGATGATGGACGTTCCATTAGATACGCAGCTAATGCCATCGAGGTTCCGTATGAAACTTTACGAGACGCCGTCAGGCGTTTTCGGGAAACTGGTTCTTACAATAGAAGGCCCGGTTCTGGACGGCCTAGGGCAACAGAACCACGGGATGGCCGGTTTTCTTTGAGAATTTTACGAAACCGGCACCTTACCGTTGTTCAAGCGATTCATCAGTTCGAAGAAGTTCGAGGTGTGCAAATTTCTGAACGTACCGCTCAGAGAAGATTAAATGAGTATGGCTTAATGGCTTTTCGTCCAGTAAGAGGATCAGAACTCAGATTCGAGAAAACAGCCATTGGACTATTAACGAATGGAGTGCTGTACTTTTTACAGATGAGTCCAGATTCGCTCTTCGATCTCCAGACGGGAGTAAAAGGGTGTGGAGAAGAAGAAACGAAAGATATGCAGCCTGTAATTTTTCCCAGAGCTAACCTTTCCAACGTGGTTCCTTAATGGTGTGGGCTGGGATTTCAATGGAGCGCCGCACAGGATTGGTTGTTCGTGGAGGGTCTTTGACGGCCATTCGCTATGTAGATGTGATTTTGGAACCTCATGTGTTGCCTATCGTTACGAAATCGGCGATCGTTCTATTCTAATACACGATAATGCACGCCCGCATACTGCAGACGTTCCTTTAACAGAACAATATTGAGGTTTAAGCCTGGCCAGCAGGTTCTCCAGATTTGAACTCCATTGAGCATTTATGGGATAACCTTGGAAGACGAATAAGAGCGGGTGCAACACTTCCGGACCTTACACCTTATCCGAACCTTAGACTGCAGGACCTTGAAAGGGCTCTTCGGGAGGAATGGGCTATCCTCCAGCAAAGGGACATTTCCCGACTGGTGGAAAGTATGTCGAGGCGTCTTCAAGAAGTAGTTCAAGAAGCAAGAGGAGGAAACATGCGCTACTAAATTTCTTTTAGAATAATAATGGTTCGTTTTCAATTTTTTTTTCCTCTAATCTTTCTCACCCAATCACATTTTGATTATTAAAGCTAAAAAAGATTATAAAATTCCATAAATACTAAGTATTATCTACAAATACTATGTATTATATACAAATACAACTTTACAGAAATATTTTTAGATGAAAACATGGAAAAATCAAGTGGGTGGAATTTTTTGCCTGTCAGTGTATATTATATTATTATGATAAAAAATATAAATTTGTGAATTAACAACAGCTGAATATCTTTAATTATCTAACTAAACGAAGCGTAACGATAGTAATAGGTTTGCGTCATCCGCTAATATCATTATAACTCTGTTTTTGAGTGAACGGCTGGAACGGTTTTTAAGTATGATAACTCAATCTATTGAGCAACTGTATTTAAATAATCCACTAAAATTAAAATAAAAAAAGGTGTCTAGTTAGGTGCCTAACTCATTCCCAACGAAACTCAAGACTCTTTAGGATATTGACATGCACTGATACATGGAACGAAATCTATTTGCTAGGAGCTGTAATCTGTGGTGAAAATCGCCCGACTATTGCAGCAAGTTGAAAAATACGTATATGTCAATTTCCCAATCAATCTACATCTCTTAGGATGAATAAATTTTCCCAATTTCTATTGTCGAGTTTTTTTGTTAAGGTAATATGCGAGTAAAACCTTACGATTGGGAGCACGAAAATGTTTTAACCTTAGTCATCAATGCAAAGCTTCTCTTGTGGAACATTTTTCACAACCTAACTTTTTTAACAGTTTTAACTATTCTTATTTTGAATAATTTACTTACATTTCTTGTTGATTATATTGAACAATTTAACTTGTTTAACAATTTATAAACTATTCGACCGCTTAGGCAAAACGTAAAATAACTGATTAAAACATTTTAAAAATAAATAGAAGTGCACAACGTTTCAGTGTCATTCAGGTCACATTTCCCTTTATTTTTGTTTTGATAATAGTTGCCTAAATACTTTCTTGGGGTTTTAAATATCATTTAAGCTGCTTTATATCTTTTTTATGTTTTGTTTTTGAACATTTTATTATTTAGTTCCGAATTAAATTTATAGAAATGTCGGGACGTAGAGAGGGGGGGGGGGGAGAGAAAAAGTTGAGAGTGTAGAAGGAACTTTTCTAACATCAATTCATTTTACGAATTTCTAACACCATATTTTAATTTAGAGGGGCCATGAACTACTGGTCTTTGTGCGGTTCCCTTCACTCTCGGTCCGTTATTATTTAAATCTGTATCAACTGTTAGTTTCTATTGATATCCGGTACTTGCTTGTGACCAGTCGCATTTGCGGTATAGTGTGATTTCTGATTGCTGTCTTTGTGTTGTTTATGTTGTTGTTGTTTTTTATGTTTGTTTACTGTTAATTAACTTTTTTAGACATGGTTTGTTAGTTGTAGTGTTTTTTTTTTTATAAGTGTAAATAGTTTTGAATATTGAGGTTAGAAAGCCTCGCATGATTTTCCACGAGATTTTGACCTTAGTACATAAAGACTATTAATATCTAGAGGTATTAGAGATAGAGAAAGACTAAATATTAATATCTAAATAGAGTATCATAATTAGAATAATTAAAGTTTATCAGAAAAGACTCTTTTTGAAATCTGGTTGAGGTAAGTTAGTCATAACCTATCTAAATTCGTTTAATAAATTGTATTATTGTATTGAGTTATCAAGGACTACCAAAAGAAAAGTTTTAGAATCCTTTATTAGCAAATATAATAGGAAGTTCCCATTGGAACTACAAAAGAATTATACAAACAATTGCTGATAACTGTTCCTAAGCTATTTTAAATTAGATAGGTTAGAACTGTTATCACTGCAGTAATTAGTGTTAAAATACTATTTACTAAGGACGATAGTGTTGCAGAAATGGAAGAAGAGATAGAAGATGAGAAAAAACCTAAAAGATCAAGGCCTGCCGCCAAGAGAGCCAGGAATGGATCGCCTGATATAACAGACCAAAAAGAGAGTAAAACGGATCCGTTGTTAGTAGAGGCGAAGGCCATTCAAGAAAACTTAAGAGTTTACCTCACGAACGTGGATAAAAGATTAAGTGTGAAAACGCAAAAAGATATAAACGGTAAAGTGAGTCATCTTATCGATATCATGGAAACCGTCATCGATAGATCGAAAGAACAGAGAGCATTAATTGAACGAGTTGTCAAGGAGACACTATCATCTCCTAGCGTGTTTGACAAAATCACGGACATTCTCGTTGAACGATCTCTACCTAGAATTTTCGAGAGGCTTCCAGCAGCGGAAACACAAAACCACAACCCACCGCCTAAAGCTGGAACATCTGGGATCAATTCATTAAACAATGAATTAATAATTAAACCTTCAGAAGAAGTTTTAGAATCAGAAGATTTTGCTATAGTTCAAAGTCGAAGAAAAAAGAAAAACGTTAAAATGATAGCCAAAAAGAACGAGGAAGTAAATGAGCAACTGAAAGGAGTACAGAATAGTTCTAATGCGTCAATTTTACCCCCGGCAAAGAAAACTATGGCGGACATAGTTAAAACGCTACCGATTAAACCTAAGGAAAATGCACCGCGGCATGCGTTTGTTACAATGGCTAGAGGAGGGAAATCTGCTCTAGAAATTGTTAGCGAATTACCATCTCCGAATGAACTAGGAGTACAGGCAAAAGTGATCCGTACAACCAAGGCTGGTGCTGTTCTCGTACGCGTAGAAGATGAAAATCAAGCCATCAAGCTTTTACAGTGCCAAAAGTTACTAGAGAAAGGGATAGAAACTAAGATGGCCTTGAGGAGAAAGCCTAGACTGCAGGTAAGGGGAGCACCTCACTCTTGGACCGCATCTGAATTGGAAATGGTAATATGGGGAAGATTGCCTCAGGGGACGATACCCATTGGGCTAGAAAGAAAGGAGTGTGTCCAGGCATGTTTCTCTTCAATAGCAAGAGGAGGCCTTACAAGGAATTGGGTGATAGAGGTTCATCCGATGATAAGATTTGGCCTAATACAAACATCAGTTATTGATGGAGGATGGTGGTCCTTGAACTTTAAAGATTATATAGATCCTCCTTGCTGCATGAAGTGTCTGGGATATGACCACTCTAAGGCGTCCTGCACAGCAGACTCTCTGGTTTGCAAATGGTGTGCCTGCCCAGGTCACATAGCTAAGGAGTGCCCAAGAAAGAAGGAAAGGGCAGAACCGATTTGTGCGAATTGTGTACGAGAAGGGAAACAGAAACACCTGGCCAAGCACCAAGCGGGCTGTCAAACTTGCCCAGTCCATTTAAAAAAGACCCAAGAACTAGCGAAGAGAACCAAGTATGAGTAACAAGATTACTATCCTACAACTTAATATGGGCCGACGGCGTCTTGTGTCTGATGAGCTACGAGCTCTAGCCCATCGCTATGACATTTTCGCGGTTCAAGAACCAGGTTGCTATAGGAACATGGTCACGGGGTTTGGCCTCACGTCAAGGGTTATAGCCTTGAGCAGTGGAGAGGGGAGGCCCAGGGCTGCTATAGTTATCAATAACCCCAACCTTGACGTGATGGAACTGAGGCAGTATACCATGGCGGACCGTGCTGTATGTTACATAAGATGGAGCAGGATTGCTTTTACACTGATATCTGCCTACATGCACGATAGAAGAGATGTTGAAGAGGATATATCCGCCATGGAAACGATCTTACAAGGCACAAGAAACGTGATCGTCTGCTCAGATGCCAACTCCTGGAACACGGTCTGGGGGTCCAATCGAACAGAAAGAAGAGGCGTCAAGCTGGGTGAATTTATTGCTAGAAACCAATTGGTGGCGATAAATGATCCATCTGCTACACCTACCTTCTCTGGAGGTAGAGGGCAGAGCTGGATAGATATCACTCTAGCCTCACCAACGCTATCTAGATACATCATCGATTAGACACTCAGATCAGAGACGAGTTCGGACCACAATGCGATTGCATTTGGCCTGGTAGATGATGCAAGATGTTCCTATGGCAACGTGAAGGGCTATTTGACCAAAAGAAGTGAATGGAATGTCTTTCGGTGCATGATGGAGGGTGAAATAGTCGACGAAGACTGGGAAGTTGAGGATTCAGAAAACACCGATGACCTAGACTACAGGGTGTCAAGGATTACTGATGCCATCCGTGATGCTGCCGAGAACTCCCTCCAGCACCGGAAGACGAGGGCTCGACCTGTCCCGTGGTGGACGCCGGCGTTAACAGCTATGAAGAGAGACCTCTACAAGGCACGGCGGTCGTACCAGAGGTGCAGATGCGACGATAGGCGCACTGCACTTCGTAACGAGTATAAGTCCATGGCCAGGGTATACCGAAATGATTTTCGTTCACGAAAGCGGAAATCTTGGGACGATTTTATCGTCGAAGAATCTTCAAAGAATCCTTGGGTTATTCCGTATAAGGTGGCTCTAGGCAAGTTGACTCCGCTGCAAACTATAGCGGCGATGAGGCATGAAGATGTCCATGTTACTACCTTAGAAGAGACCGCTAATTTCTTCGTCAAAGCGACTTACCCCAAGGACGACCCATCTCAAGACACCCAAGAGGAACATTTTGTGAGACATACCACGGTATACCCGCCAGGCACTGACTTTTGCTCACCATGGGACGCAGATGATATCCGTATTGCCGTGGGTAGGCAAAAGAATGGCCGCGCTCCAGGACTTGATGCTATAGATGCAGCGATCCTAAAGAACAGTATCCCCTATATTGAAGAGCGACTTTTAGGAATCTTTAATGATTGTTTAGATAGGGGATACTTCCCAAGGAAATGGAAGATCGCTGATTTGAGACTCCTCTACAAGGGAGGAGGCAGGGATAAACAACTTCCTAAGTCATATAGACCAATTTGTCTCCTCCCTGTGATGAGTAAGGTCCTGGAGAACCTCATGATGACCAGGTTACGGCCAGTTTTCAATCAAGCAAGCCATCCTCGGAAATACGGCTCTATCAGAGGCAGAGGAACCGTTGATGCTCTGCTGAGAGTTCGCAGAGATGTTGAAGAAAGGGCGGAGCGATATTTCATGTTGCTTCTTTTTGATATAACCTCCGCCTTTGATAGTTTATGGTGGCCCTGCGTACTCCAGCAGCTGCAAAAATATGACGCTCCCAGCAACCTATATGCCCTCGTAAGGAGCTATCTTCAGGACAGGCGAGTGAAGATCAAAGGCAGCTATTACGAGGTAGAAGCTTCCGTAGAGAGGGTATGCCCTCAGGGATCAGTACTTGGTCCTGCTCTATGGAAGCTGGTTTTTGATGAGTTGCTGGGAGTGCTTGAAAATGAGCGGTTCTCTGCCACTGCCTATGTTGACGATCTAGCTGCTGTGGTGGCATCCAACAGCAGGGCGGGGATCAAACTAACAGCAGAGCGATGTGCCAACCTTGTAGCCAGATGGTGTGAGGGAAAGAAAATGCGTATGGCTGCTGAAAAGACGCAAGCCATCCTCTTGAAAGGCACGACTGATAGAGCACACCCCATTAGCATGGATATAGAAGGATATACGCCCAAGTGAGGTGGTAACATATCTTGGTGTAAGGTTAGGAAAAGGCCTAAATATAACACCTCACTTGGATTATCTAGCAACCAAGGTGACCCAAGCCTTGAACGGACTCAGTCGTGTTGGGGGTGCATTCTGGGGCCTCAGATACCCCGCAACGATGACGATCTATAAAGGCGTTGTGCTGGGTATCTTGAGGTATGCATCTCCCTCCTGGTATAGGAACCTCACACAGCGACAGCGAAAAAGGTTGGCGTCGATCCAGAGGATGGCCCTGTTGCGTGTCACCAGAGCATTTAGGACAACGTCACATGAAGCAGTGCAGGTCCTAGCGGGGGCGGTACCTCTCGACCTCCTCCTGCGAGAAGATGTGACCAAGCATAAATTCAAGAAAGAAGGCTTGGCTGGAGTTCCAGAAAATCTACGGGTGAGGATTGTGGAAAGTCCCAACAAATGGAAGAAGATAATCCGGGAGGATACGATTGAGGAATGGAGCCGTCGGTGGGTTGCTACCCCGAAAGGGAGTACTCTCAGAAAATACTTCCCCACCGTACAGTCGCGGTTAGATGCACAATGGATCCTCCCGGACTATTGGATTTCACAGTTCCTCACGGGGCATGGGGGTTTTCGAGCTAAGCTACATGGCTTTGGCCAGGACATAGATCCCCAATGCCCCACTTGTTGAGTCCTGGAGACTGTCGAGCACGTGGTCACGGCCTGCACTGCATTTGAAGGAATAAGAGCAAGGATGATGAGAACCGCAGGAATTTACGTCCTAACAGAGGATGAACTTCCTCAGTTGGTAAGTAAGGAGAACTTCCCTCGGTTCAAGAAATTCATTTATGACTGGAAGGAGGCAGTGGGTCCAGCCCACTTCAACATCGGAGCACGGAGAAGAGGACCACCACCAAGAAGACCGCCGGAAGACGGACACCCTTGATAAGACGTCACCAAAGATAATATATTTTAAACTGTTTCACTTGCAGTAGTATGCAGTCATGCATAACAGCCCACTATTGCAAACGCCCGTATGGCCCATCAGGCAAGGTAGGGTGGAATGTAAATAAAAATAAAAAAAAAGAGGGGCCATGGAAATGCGCAAAGCGTTAAAAAGTGATAAAATGGTTAGAGTCAAAGTGCACTTCTTAAACTCCAACTCAATTTAAATATAGGGCGGGGTGGCTGAGCGAGCTAACACGTGTAAAAAAACACGCGTTGCCCGGCATATTAAATTAATGGTAAACAGAAGTTTACAAGATATAATAACTACGAGTTTACGTCCCGGTGCCTTAGGGACTTTAAACTCAGACATTAATTGTCTACCCTCTTCGGAAGTGAAAGTAAGGAAACAATCTGTATTTAAATACAAAACCTATTTGATATAAAGTGGCTCTTTAAAAAAAAAATAATAATAAATTTATATATTTTACGTTTTCAGAACTCCCATATATATGTACAGACCATTACTCGAATATACTTTTCATAAAATAAAATAAAAAGTGTAACATGTAAGAGTGTAAAAAGTGTAAAAGGTTTCGATAAGAGCTTACGTGACACTATAGGCAGCTGTACTCATTATTGTTTATTTGAGGCGTTTGGTTTCAAAACCGAATACATCCATTCCAAAATTTAAAAAAAACTAGAAATACTGAGAAAAAAACGGCGAAAATCTGAAAAACCGGGGAAAATTAGAAAAAAACGGGAAATGTGCGGGAATTTTTTGGAAGGAGAATCGCTGGACACCTTGTGCAAACACTGAGCCGTCACAGTCTCAAGTAACAAACAATTCTGGTGCAGTTTCCTGCCATGTTACCACCATCTCACAGATACATCTGGGTACTGCGTTAGGTAGAATTTGTTCAAGTTCAGGTCAGTGGTATTCATGCAGAATGGTGATAGATTTGGCTCACAAATTAATTTAATTAGTGCCTCTCCCTTCTGGAGAAACCTTTTATTGATACGAATATGTCTTTTGTTTAAATTTAATTAGGAGTCATTTTATTTTAAATTAATTGTAAATTATTAGCCTAATTTCTCCATTTCTTATTGTAAACCAAGCAATTTTCCTCTCATTTGTGCCTTGCCTGTTAATCACTAATCTCTGACTTTTTTTTTCTTTTTTGTTTATGAAATGAGATATTTCACGGTGGGGAATATGTTTGTGTAAAATGATTTGAATTCCCTGTGTTACGGTTAGTGGTGGGGGCAGATCAGAGGATCTAAAAGATAATACTTAATCCCCAAGACCTGCTGCTTTTCTCTGGTCACTTCTTCACTTGCAGCCACCCTGGTCGCACCACCACCCGCACCTGAGGGCCCTCCACCCTCCAGGTAACCAAAAGTTGTAAGCTGGCATAAAGACGGTAAGCTATTTTTGCACAATCATTATAACTTACCAATCCAATGAGAGTTATTTGCCTTAATTAAATAAGTTGCCTAAACAGGGCTCCTAATAAATGACGGTGGAGAAGGTTTGGGAACGGGTTCAAGTGAAACATTAAGAATTAGAGGACTATGGTCAGAGGAATTCATTTAGATGTGTAATGGAACAATTTATGGGACTTAAGCCGCTGTGG
This sequence comes from Nezara viridula, assembly GCA_928085145.1. Lineage (NCBI taxonomy): Eukaryota > Metazoa > Arthropoda > Insecta > Hemiptera > Pentatomidae > Nezara > Nezara viridula. The sequence continues at coordinate 21,434,705 of OV725077.1, forward strand.
ATAAATAAATCAAGAATATCAGGATTACAGTTAGGATCTGTGGGCCAATAGGTAGGAGAGTTGAAAACCGGAAAGGAGAATGTTTTTTATTAAGATAGCAGTGGACTGTAGGTAATGGGAGTAGGTGATGGGAGATTGATTGGTGTACAATGATAGCAGTACCAGCATGTGCTCTTCCGTCATGGTGGTCAGTACAATTTGTCAGGTATTGTGGTATTTTGATGTGCTGTTTAGTGGTTAGTCGAGTTTTAATAATTACTACCACGTCAATGCTCTTGTCAAGTAATAATGCATACAGTTCGTCTATATGATTCCTAACACCATTCGCATTCCAAAGGAGAATGGATATAGGTTTATTGGGAATCATTTAAGGTTATTTTGGGAGAGGGATAAAATGCGATATTAAATAGATTGGATAAATTGGTGAGAAGGAATATGAAGGGAGTAACAAAGGATCTGAATTCAGAGAGAAAAGATGTAAGTAAACTGGTGAAATCTGTGCTATTTGATGGAGGAGGAGGAATGTGAGGAATATGGTGTTGATAAAATTGTTTAGGATTAGCTTAAGTTTGAGTAGTAGGATGTTGAGGGTGGGGTTGAGAATTTTGAGGTATATATTGTTGTTTCGGCAACAATATATATATATATACATATATGTATATATATATATATATATATATATATATATATATATTTATATATATATATAAATATATATATATATGGTGCTTCCTCTCGCTGCGCCAATTCTCTCTATCAAGTCTACAGACATAAGCCGTGCCCTTCCTTGAGGTCGCCTTCCTCCCGGTCTTGCTTCTAAAAGCCACCTGTCCTTACGGTCATCTCCTATTCTATTGACATGACCATACCACTTCAACTGTCTTTCTTCAATCGTCTCTAGCACGGATCTAACTCCTAGTTCATCTCGCACCCTTTCATTCCTTATTTGATCTCACCTGGTTTTTCCCAATATTTTCCATAGGAATCTCATTTCTGCAGACACAATCTTGCTGGCATGGTGGTCCAAGAGTGTCCACCTCTCCGATCCGTATAGCAGCACTGGGAGAAAAACTGATTTGAATAACAGAATCTTCGCTTTTCTGCTCAACTTTCCAATGAGTGTCATGGATATTTGGTAGTATATTCCATTGGCCTTTTGGACTCTATTCATGACCTCCTGGTCTATTCTTCTATCCCTGTCAATCATTGTTCTCAGGTAGTAGTAGGTATCGGTTTGCTCAAGGGTCTCTCCATTGCAAGTGATTCTAAGATCCTCGCTCCTTCGTCCAACACACATGACCCTGCTTTTGGAGGGATTGATCTACATGCTTCTGAGTTGCAGTTCTTCTTGCCACTCATTCACAGCTACTTGGAGCGATTCAGCAGTATCTGCAACCAATACCAAATCATCTGCATACAACAATACCTGTGTCTACACTGGTGTCATATTCCAGTATCCTACTATTGCTCTGGGTGTCCTCCTTTTACAAAATTTCCAAATGGCATCCATAAAAATTTTGAATAGTAGGGGGCTTAGGCTATCGCCCTGTTTAACTCCCCTAAAGAAGTGGAATGACCTAGACTCAGTGCCGGCTAGTCTTATTACTCCCTTACGGTCTTGGTACACTGACTTAATTGCACTAATAAGATTTTGTGGGATTCTCCTATCTTGCATTGCATCCCATATTTCCTGTCTAGGAACATTGTCGAAAGCCGCCCGTAAATCTAGGAAAGCTAGGTATACTGCTTTATCTCTATCCCATGCCTTCTCTACAATCATTCTCAGAGAGAAGATATGATCTTGTGTCTGCCTGCCGGGTCTATAACATGACTGTTCCTCTTCCAGATCTTCTTCCACCAAGTTCCTTAATCTTTGTTCCAGGACTCTAGTGTATACTTTGTTTACCACCGATGACAGACGTATGGGTCGGTAATTATCGCATCCACTTTGGCTTCTCTTCTTATGGATTGGGATAATGATGTTGTTTTCCCATTCTATGGGTATCTTTTGGAATAGTGTTTGGAGACACTTGACCAACTCATTTCCTCCATATTTTATGAATTCGGGTGCAATCCCATCTGGCCCAGCTGCTTTTCTCATCTTTACTTTAGCAATGGCTGCTTCGACTTCCTCCTCTTCTATGGTGTCATCCATCTTGGGGACTTCTGGTTCAGCTCTTCTACATCTTCTACGGCAATCTCTAAAATTTTGTTGCCTTTCTTCCATTCTGAATTTTTCTTGGAAGTATTTCCTCCAAACCACCAATATGTCCCTGTCTTCTGTCACCAGCATGCCATGCTCATCCTTTACACTTCTCACAGGCTTTGCATTTTTGTTCCTTAATGCTCTTGTGATGTGCCAGAATTTCCTTATATTTTCTTTGTAGTTTTTATCCAGTTCTAGCCCGAATTCCTCCCAAGATTTTCTCTTCTCTTCCTTAACTATTCACTTAGACTGGTTCCTTTTCTCTACGTACAATGCCCAATCTCCTGGCGACTTGCTTCTACAGTACTGTTTCCAGGCCTCTTTCTTTGCAGTTATGACTCGTTTCCCATCCTCGCTCCACCATCTAGTTTTCTTAGTAGTAGGTCTTATTTGCTGTAAACCACATACTTCCTCAGCTGTCTTGAGTATACTAAATTTGATTTGCGTCCAAAGTGTCAACATCTGCATCCCCATTAACTTCTTGGAGTTGGATTTAAAGGCTACTTGTATAAGCCAGCTCTTTTACTCTTCTCTTAGCTTGTTGACAGCTATCCTATTATATGATTTGGCGATCTTTTTTCGTGGTTTTAGTATCTTGGAGTCAGCAACCAATAGCCTGTGATCCGTATTCAATTCTGCTCCTCGTATAACTTCAATGTCTGTGAAGTACTGTCTGAGTTCCCTATCGATGATAAAATAATCAATGATGCTATTTCTGGTAGCTCTTCCATTACCTCTTTCAAATGTGATTTTATGGATTGTCTTATGGTTATACCATGAGTTTCCAATTAGCATATTATTTTCTATGCAGAACTCAATTAGCCTGATTCCATTGTTATTGATGTAATCTTCACCTCCCCATATACCCATCGTTCCGAACGCTGCTTGATGATCCTGACCTGTTCTTGCATTTAAATCTCCGGATACTCCCAGAGGAGTATAGTATGATATATTCAGAAGTTAATATAGGACAAAGAGCCAAAGAAGGTGTTGGGTTTATCCTGAAGGACGAATTATTTGATAGAGTAGAAGCATGGGAACCCATTTCATCTAGGATTATCACTATGGACATTGTGTTCTCCATCGGAAAAGTTGCCATGATACAGGTCTGTGCCCCTACCGAAGATTCTGCCACTGTAGATAAATACCAGTTTTATGAAACCTGCAGAGAACAGTAGACAACTCAAGGAACTGGAATAGAATGATCATAGTATCCGGAGATTTAATTTTTTTTTTATTATTATTTTTAATTAGTTTCTATTAATTGTATTATTTCTACTAGGTTTTCTTCTTTTACTATTGTATTATCTTAGTTTTTTTTTTTTCATTTCATATGAGTTAGTAATGGTATAATTATTATTTCTGTTAAGTTTATTTAGTGTGGGGCTTTAGTTTCTGTGATGTTGCTTATGACGGATCTTAATTCACTGATAATTACCCTCTTTTATCTAATAATTTCATGTTCTATTGCTTTTTAGGTTTTAGTTATAAGAGTAATGCAAAATTATGACTAACGTAGGTAATTTCAGGTGGCGGAGTTACATTAAAGAGTCTAATATCAACTACCGACTATAACGATATCCCACTCCTGGTTATTTCTCTTCTGGTGATCTTCGGTTCAGCTGTTGCATTACTAATATTTTTTTACTTTCTAAACATTAATCCTGGGCCTTATGGGAGTGCTAGGCCCTTTTATTTTATACTGCCAGTAAGTAATTTTATTTTTACCATTTTAATATGTTTAAATACAAATGAAAAATCAAATTTATTGATTCTGGGAATAAGATAAAATAATGAGAGTTTATTTTATAATATATCAAATAATTTAGCCATATTTCTTTGAATGACATCTTGTTTTTAACTATTAAATAAAGAATAATTTATTTTTTAAATAACAACTAAAATGAATTTATCTGTTATATTTTTTATGACTTCTTTGAGTTTTCAAAGAAAAAATGGAATAATTGAACTTTAAACTTCATTTAACCATTCTGTGAAAATGTTTCGACTTTTCCTATATTTTTTCTCTAAAATCTCAAGAAACTGTGAATGGTTTTTCATGGTTCAAATGATTTTTTGACTTTAGTAGTAGTCTAAAAGGAAAAAGGTATAAAAAATTTTCATAGTTTTCATTTGCTGTTCTTAAATTTTATGAATTGGTTTTCAATGTTCAAACGATTTTCCAACTATTAAGTGATGAGCTAAATGGAAAATGAATGTTTGATTTTTATGAATTTTTATTTAATGATAGTAATAATAATTTTATTGCTCAAAAATATAAAACTTTATAGCAAGGAGTTGACTAAATTAACAATTTATACTTATTAAATTAACATTTTAAACTTCTGTTGAAGATACATCTTCATTGATAAAATATAAATATGTGTGTATAATTATGCTTTCAGTCCCAATACAGTACAATAAATAATACAATGAAATAATATAAACATATTTGCTAATTCAATACAAATAATAATACAATGGAACAGAATAATACAGTGAAACAAAATTTTCCTGCTTTGAAACTTCCCTAGGGTTCTTCTTCTGCTATATCTTCTCAGTCTAATAATAAATTTCCTAATTTAAGACATCGGCAGAAATAGTGATACAGTTTATTGAAATCTATTCTGTTTTCTACTCTTATGGTGGCTTCCACACAATTTATGGATAGCTCTGTGGTACCTATTGTTAGGTTATCTCTTTGGCTTGTATTAAGTTAATATCTCTTTGGTTGGTAACAATAATAGAATCCATTGTTATAGAACAAGGTCAATAAAACTACTAAGGTAGTAGACTACCTTAGTAGTTTTATTGACACACAGGTGTTTGGGGATGACGTTATTGTTGTTATGTACATAAAGTGAACATTTGTGATACCTATGAGTGAAAATAATTTAAACATGGCGCAGTGGTCGTAGAACCATTTTAATTTCAGTTTTCCTATCGGTCGCAGTAAAAAAAATTTAGTAACAATGGAGTTCAACAAACCCTCAGAGTTTGATGTAAATGCTGACAACCTGTCGGAGAACTTCAAAAGATTCTGGATTGAGTTGGAGATATACTTTATAGCCACCGAAACCGACAAAAAACCTCGAGAAGCCCAAGTGGCTAGACTAAAGAATCTTTTGGGATCAGGTGGATTGAAACTATACAAAACACTAACAAACCTAGCGCCCGCTCAAGAAACCATTCTTACTGTGTTAGAGGTATTACATGAACATTGTACTCCAAAAAAGAATGAAACTATGGTAATACATAAGTTTTTCAACAGAAAGTAAGCAACAGGTGATCCATTTGAGAGATTTTTCACTGATCTTAAGTCACTAATAGCACCATGTGAATTTGGTGAACAAGAAGATAAACTACTGAGAACCCAAATAATTCTCGGACTCAGTGACAAAGGTGCCCAAGAAAAACTTCTAACAGATGATGGTGATGAATATGAATGTGAGCACTGTGGGTACAAGCACAGTAAAGGAAGATGCCCTGCATATGGCAAGAAGTGCTCCTTGTGTCATAGGCTAAACCATTTCTCTAAGTAATGCACACAAGGATACCAGAAAAAGCAAACTAATGAAATAAATGTGACTAGCGACATCTTCAAATTGGATTCTTTAGAAGTGTGTCCATGTGATGCTATAGCGCAGAAAAAAAATTATTGCCTGGCAGAACTACAAATTAATGACCAACTCGTTGAATTCAAACTAGACTCAGGATCCCAGGTAAATGTTATAACTCCCAGAGTATTATGGATGGTCAGGGCTGAGGAACCTATCACCAAAACAAATATACTACTTGAATCTTTTGGTGGATTTATTGTACAGCCTATTGGCTGTGTTCACCTAGACATTGGGAATGGAAGCCTGAAAATATGATTTTCATTAAGCCCAATTTATGATTGTAGACGATGAGAGAAATTCACTCCTCAGACTTCAGTCTTGTGTTAATCTTGGTCTCATTCAACGGATCAACTCTATTACTGTGTCAGAAGATGATTTTATCAAACAGAATCAAGATATCTTTAATGGCCTTGGTTGCTTCTCTGATGTTTGTAAGTTGAAACTCTCTATTGATCCCACTCCCAAGGCACATTCTGGTCGTAGAGTGCCATTTAAAATAAAAAATAAATTAAAAACCTGTTTGAATAAATGATTGCAGGCCGAAATAATAGAGCGAGTTGATGAGCCCTGTGAGTGGATAGGATAAATAATCTTGTCATTGAAAAACCTGACTCTTCATTACGGTTATGTATTGATCCTCAACATTAAAATTTTTTTTTGCTGCATAAGTGCACTATGGCCATGTAGGCCTATTGTATGCCTTGTTTAAAGTCACTTCAGTAACATTTAAGTAAGTATTTTATTAGAAAATACTATGAAATTCTAACTTTGGAGGAGATAAGTTTAAAACTTGCAAAAAAAAAGTCATTTCTGTCTTTTTGATTTAAAGCATGGGTTTCATCAAATTCGGCTTGATGAGGAGTCTAGTAAGATTTGCAGTTTTAGTACACCATTTGGTGTATTTAGGTATTTAAGAGCCCCTTTTGGTTTGCCAGTTTTACCTGAATATTTTCAAAAGTGAAGTTATAAATACTTTGGTCAGCTGAATAACGTAATTGTATATTTTGATGATGCACTGTGTTGTGCTGACTCTGTCTAGGATCTTATAAAAACAGTTGAAGAAGTTGTCTCTGTAGCAAGAAAATATAACATTAAATTCAATTCTGATAAAATACAATACTTTGTAAATGAGGTTAAATATCTGAGGGTTTTATTTAACAAAGATGGCCATAAACCTGACCCACAAAGAGTCCAGTCAATTTTGAACTTGAACCCACCAAAAAATGTAAAGGAGCTACAAAAGATTTTAGGAATGGTCAATTTCTTAAGAAACTTCATACTCAATCTCTATGACTTTATTGCCCCACTTACAGCCTTGCTAAAAAAAGACCCTGTTTGGTTATGGACTGAAAGTCAGGAAAAGACTTTTGATAAACTTAAAGCTGTTATCTCAGATATAACTCTGCTTGCTTCTTTTGACGCTGATAAGAAAGTTGAGATACAAGCTGATTCCAGTAATCATGCTGTTGGTTGATTTTTGATACAAAAAGGAAAGCCTGTTATGTATGCAAGCAGAACTCTGACCCCATGCGAACAAGAATATGAATAGATTGAAAAAGAATTGCTTGCCATAACATTCGTATTCACAAAACTCCACAACTATGTATATGACCATGGCCACCCTAACGTTGGTGTTTACACCGATCATGCTCCTCTAACATCTATCATACAAAACGATTTAAATAAAATGGAAAATAATCTGCTTAAACGGCTTAGATTAAAGATAATGCTGTATAAATTTATCTAAAATAACTTCCAGGAAAGTCAATGGCTTATTTACTGTCAAGAAATATTATCGCTGGAAATATTGCAGATGATATGTCGATGAGAGATTTCATACATACAGTAGCTGCATTATTTGATTGTTCTAAACCTCAGCTTGCAAAAGCTGAATCTGACTCAGATCCAAAATTGAATCAAGTTATGAAATTTTTTAACACTGGATGGCCCAATTCTTAAAAATGCACTTTTTTTTTTGTTTTCCCTATCTCGCCTTTTAGGCTATACGGGATTTTCCCGGGCCAGGGAATTTAAAATCCCCTCCGGCACCGAGACGTGAACTCGTACTTTTTTTAAATTTTCTCAAATCTGTTTATCCAGTTGCCAGGCAACTCGCAGTGCTGTGCACATGCTTTAGCCCATTCGGCCACCCCGCCCCTGACCCTCTTTTTAAAATGCACTGGTGAACTAAGCCATTATTTTAAAATAAGAAATAATATTACAGTAGATAACGTTCTGATTTATTATGATGAAAGGCTGGTTGTCCCCCCTCTGTGTAGGAAACGAATATTGGGTCTGCTTCATGAGACTCATCTTAGCCTCAATAAAGTCTAAGACAAGGTAAACAATTTTTTTTTTATTGGCCTGGCATTCTGTCTGATGTCACAAATTTTGTAAGTTCTTGTAATATTTGCCAAAGATTTCAAAGGTCTAAGATCAAAGAACCTTTGCTTCCTCATGTAATTCCACCCATCCCTTTCTATAAAATTGCTTGGATATTTTAGAGTATCAGAATATCTATTACTTAGTCCTGATTGACTACTATTCCCGATGGATTGAGTTAGAGAGAATCAATGACAAATCTTCTTCATCAATAATAAAATGTCTCCAACCCATTTTTGCTAAGATCATAGTAGCGGACAATAATCTGTTTGGCTCTTTTGAATTTAAAACATTTTCTGATCAATGGAACTCTGTCATTAACACTTCTAGTCCCCCAAGTCCCAAGTCGTAAGTCCCAAAAGTAATGGTCTTGCAGAAACGTGTGTTGGTTTGATGAAATCTATGTTAAAAAAATGTCATTATGAAAATGGTGACTTGGATTTGTATTTACTCAATTATAGAAATTCACCTGTTGCAGGATTAAGTTATATACCTCACAGCTCCTGAAAGTAGGAACCTTAGAACAAAACTGCCTGTAAAAGATAGCTGCCTGCTACCTCATGTTGTTTTTGATCCCAAAGTATGTGATAAAATGGCACATAACATACTATGATTAACATTGTCTAAAATCCGTAGAATTTGTTGTAGGTGATGATGTTCTAATACAAGATAAGTTTTCTAAATTATGAGAAAGGGCAGTTATTATTAGGAAACTTAAATTTAGATCATATCTTGTTAAACTAGGAGATAAAATTTGTAGAAAGAATTCAATTTTTATTAAAAAATACAAAAGTCAATCACCTGACGATACTACCTCTGAGTATGATAATAAACATCATAGTGTTCCTGACTTTAATGAAACTTGCAGCTTTAGTGAAAGTTGTAATATCGAGTCAGACAATACAGAAATTGACAGAGTGGTGGAGGGTTGTTTAGATGATGCCTTTCCAGTTATTCAATCTGAACCCACCACTAGTAGAGATTTAAATGATACTGTTCCATTTGTTCAGTTTAACCTACCACTACCACTCGAGCTGGCAGAATAATTAAAAAAACAGAAAAACTAAACTTATGATAGTGTCTGTATCATTGTGTAAATATTAGCTGATGCGACGTTTCATAAATATGTACACTTATCACTATATCATTACTTATAATACAGTGTCTATATCACTATGTAAATATTAGTTGTTAAAATCTATCATGAATATTTTAAACTTGTTATTATATCATTATTAATTATCAATTTGTGAAATTCTTGTATTTTAAGTTTCTAGTTTTATGTTAATACATCTGACTAACTATAAGTAAATATTGTGCGTATTACTTAAAGAGGAAGATGTTAGTTATCTCTTTTGCTTGTGTTAAGTCAATATCTCTTGGGTTGGTAACAATTATAGAGTCCATTGTTATAGACACACATGTGTTTGGAGATGACATTATTGTTGTTATGCATTGTTTTATGTAAATAAAGTGAACAGTTGTGATATCTATGTGTGAAAATCATTTAAACATTTATAACTTTCTTTCTAATGCCATTGAAGATAAGGCAATTGCTAAGGAGATGGAAAATTGTATCTTTACTTTTTTTTTCACAATGGGCAGTTTCGAGATGCATACCTTTCTCCCATCAGCCTTATCTGAGCTACCAATCTGATTTTAGATATTGCCATCTTTCTGTTTAAATAAGGTTCAATACCATCTAAAGATATATATATGTATGTGTGTATATGGGATTGAATGAGTTGTTGAGGACGAACTCTATATCATTACTTAGCCAATAATACTGAGCTTTCTATAATTTCACTCAACTCTTCCTTTGATAGGATGTGTTGGTTTTCCACACTCTAATATGTTTAGAGTGTTTTGTAGCTCAGTTACCCAGTTAAAAAGTAGTTTGTAGAGCTTGGAAGTCTTAATGAGGACAAGGTAATATTTCTTGTATAAGATTCGTTGCCACCAACATAGCATCCTCTTCAAGATTTTAATCTGGGTTAGAGGCCGTCCAGTCTCTAATTGCACAAAACTGTTAGGTGTATTGAGTGGAAGGTGGAGAAGCCTTTTAAGAAATAATAGAGAGCCTTTTCAATTGTATCGGTGCATTCAGGACCCCAAAATTTCAGATAAATAAAGTAGTGTGCTTTCTGCTATTGATTTATATAGTTTTATTTTTGTTTGCCATACGTCTGATTTACGATTTAAGAATATTTTAAACACTAAATTATTAGTCATATTACATTTTGAGCTGGAATAGAAATCTGCTCAGGAGAATTTGGCTGATGAATAAAAAGAAACCCCCAAGTAAATGATTTTGTTTACAACTTTAATAGAATAGGAAATTTAACTTTGTTCTGGGACTCAGTCTCCTTAGAATAACAATGATGAATTAATGCAAAATATAATACAAATCTGCCCAAAAACTAACTTATAAAAATTCTAAAATTATATACATTATTTAAAAAATAGTATGTAACCACAAAAAAATATATACATATAAATGAACATAAACTCTTCTCAAAATTATCTATTATTGTGATGAGAAAAAAAGAAAGAAAAGAAATTACATATCCATATATACATAACTGCACAATTTATAAACAATAGGCTATCTAATAGAAAAATAACTTAATGCAAAATGTAATAATATCTACAATGTTTTATATAATAATATGCAAATACTAAGATAAAATAAAATCTCAGGATTACTTGTGGTGTAATGAAAAAAAAAGAACTATGTATACATACATACCATATTGGTACACTGAGAGATAAAAAGTATAAAATATAAACATTTATACCTGTAAGAGAAATCACGACCTGAGGCGGAGAAAAAACAAATAAATAGTAAAAATAATAGTCAAACTGATAGGTGACAAATTGATGTTTTATGTTAAAACTTAAACAGTAGGCACCACCATTTACTTCTCACAAATTCAGTTCATAAAATGAAATTTATGGTTGCGAATCGTCGGTTTCGGATGTAAGGAATTATTGGAAAAGGAGGTATTTGAAAGTTGACAGGGAAGAGGCATGGCAGATGTTATGTGGCAAGGAATTCCAGTAGGCGACGGAGCAGGCTAAGAAGGAACGTTCATAGGTTTTTGTCCTGTGGAATGGAATATATTGGTCAGAAAAACGGGATCTCGTTTTTATTGAGTGGACTAAAGGTTTAGGCTGGAGGAGGCAGTAGATATAGGAAGGGTGCTGGGAATTGATCATTTGGTTTAAGAAATTTCCAAGGAAGTATTGGAGGCGGGAAAAGGGGAAGAGTCACTTTGACTCGCCATATACGGAGACACATGAGACCATCACAAAGTGCCGAAGACGAATCTTAAAAAATAGTTCATGATTCTCTTCAGTCTGTCCTCAAGCACCAACGAGAGGCCACCGTATACTATACAGCCATAGTCAAAGTGGGGAAAATTCAATGAGGAAACGAGGAGCTTGCGGATAGGTTGTGGGAGATGCTGACGAGAACGATGAAATAGTTTAAGTGTAGCAATTAACCTGGAGATATGAGCAATATGGAGTTTCCATGATAGGTTTTGATTAATGGTAATTCCTAAGTTTTTTACAGAGGAGGTGAAGGAGATCGGTTGGTCATTAATAATCAAGGAAGGAAGGGTGAAAATGGATCTAAGGAGGGAGTTGGAACCAATAAGAATCGCCTAAGTTTTCGTTGCGTTTAACTTCAATTTATTCAAGCTTGCCCAGGCACTGATCCTATCTAGATCTTTCTGAATATTCGTAAACGCTTCTAATAACTCAGTAGCCTGAAAGGAAAGATAAATTTGGGAGTCATCAGCATATAGATCTTATGAATAATGGTGGATTTAACTAGGAAGGTCGTTGATGTAAGAATTAAAAAAGATGGGAGAAATGCTTGAACCCTGGGCTACTTCATGAGACAAAGTGAGGAAAGGAGATAAGGGTTGATTCGGAATACTAACAGCTTGAGTCCTGTCAGAAAGGAAGGATTGGAACCATAGGATAGAACTATTAGAGAATGATAGAGATTTTAATTTAGTGAAGAGGATAGAATAGTCTAAGAAATCTAATGCTTTGGAGCAGTCTAGGAGTACTAATACAGTCAGTTTACTTTCGTCAATTGCAGTATGTATGTTATTTGTGATTTTAACTAAAGCGGATTGAGTGGAGAAGCCCTGGCGAAAGCCAGATTAGAGAGGATCTAGAAGTTTGAACTCTTCGAGAAAATTGGAGAGTTGGGATTGGACTATTCTATCTAGGGGTTTTGACAAATTAGATAGGATGGAAATTGGACGATAGTCTTTAGGAGAGGTGGAGTTAGGTATTTTGTTAATAGGACGGACTCAATTTTACAACCCTAACTACACTGTCGGACCCTGGAAGTATCTCTATTATCCTGGCAAGCCGCCACTCCTGCAGTGCAACATCTTTTTCATGCAGAATTACAAGGGTTCCCTCCTTTAAATTTTCCCTATCAGTATACCACATGTTGCGAAGCACTAGATGATGAAGGTCGTAATTATACCAATTATTAAAGGTTAAATTATACCACCTCTTCCAAAAATTATGAAGAGTCTTGGAAATCATCTCCCAACGACTTGTCAAAGGAAACACAAGTGCGTCTTCTTGTTCTGGTCTGGCTAGGAGGGGTTGACCTATAAGAAAGTGTCCTGGGGTAAGGTAATCCAGGTTATCCGATGGCTGACTGCTAATGTTGCAGATAGGACGGGAATTGAGAACGGCTTCAACTCGTACAAGAAGAGTATAAAATTCCTCATAAGTTAACGCATGATCCTGGAGAACGGCAAGAAGTTGCCTCTAAACAGATTTCATCGAAATGAGGAGATGCCGGCGGAGTAAATGTCCACTTTATACGCGTCTTACCCAAATAGTCAGAAATGGGTTCGCTCTGGCCCTTAACAAATTGATAAAGCTCCTTCAACTTCATCTCCAAAAAAAACCGCAATAGGTTCTGATTAGTTTCGGCAATGCGGATACACCTAAACATCATTTTTATATCGCATGTCAAGGCCACAGAGAAGCATCTAAAATGATCTATAAGTTCCGCAATATCAGTCTGAAGCTGTGGTCCGGTCAAAAGTAAGTCATTGAGTGAGTTTCCTCCCACCATCTTCTCCGAACCATTAAATACGACTCGTAAGTTTTGTCGTGGAAGAATTCTTAATGACTCTATGATGGGTCATGACGTATGGAGAAGGTGGACATGATCCAATCTTATATATTCATCCATCTGCGCAGCATAGGCAGACTTATAAGTCCGGATCCTTCCTAAATCTATTTTCCAGATTTCTAAATCTGCGCAGAGCTATCTCTCTAGTGGAATCAAGGTCAATCGGCTGGCCAGAACGAAACGGAAGCGAAACAACGAATCTACCCTGGAGATCACGGGTGCATGTATTTATAAAATGATCTTCGCAAAATGCATCTTCAGGATTTAGCGGAATCGAAACTGTGACTTGCTCAGTCTCCCAAAATCGCTTTAATTCCTCCTGTAAGGAAGGGCTGGTCTGCGTGAAAAAAGTATAGAAGGTATAGGGCTTTAGCTTTCCGAAAGAGTGTCCCCAAATAATACCCATCCTAATGAGGTATAGCTTTTGGTTGACCCTTAAGAAATAAAACAGGGTCACTTAAAACCTCACCGTACATCTCAGTACCCAGAAGCAAATCAACTTTTCTTGGCGTATGAAATTGAGGGTCTATTAGATCTATTGACGCAAATTTATTCCGTACTTCTTGGGACACGGCAAACGAAGGCTTCCACTTATGCAGGGTAATACTCTGACTGAAAACTCATATATGCTTTTATTTTTCGTTGAACCCAACTTCACCTTAACCTCAGCAGAAAATGAAGATATGGAGTTATTACAAAAAAAAAGCATACCCGTACAAGAAAAGCATAAATCAGACTTCTTAATAAGTCATAACGACCATTATCATCTGCATCCAAAAGCTCAGGACAATTTATAACTTTATGACTTGATTTACAAACTGGGCAATCTGAATTAATTTTCTATTTATCCGGTCTATTGTGATGATTGGTTAAAAATGCTTTTCGCTGAACTTTAGGCTGGGTGGTATTAGACGGTTCGGAACACATTTCTGCGATTCTAAGTTGTGACCTAACAAACTTGCAAAATTCTTCAAAATTAGGAACTGTCTCTTCGCTGAGACTATTCTCGAACATTCTTCTTGTATTCGGGTCTAAAACTTTAAGTCCAATATGCAGTTGGTTGGATTGGTCAAGGAAGTTGGAAACTTGAGATTGCACTAACCTTTCTAGGGGTTTCGAAAGATTGGAAAGAATTGATATTGGGCGGAAATCTTTGGGAGAGCATGGATTAGGCTTTTTGTTTAAAGGAAGGACAATGGCTTTTTTCCAAGAGGTCGGGAATATTGAATTCGGCAGGGAGAAATTGTAGATGAAAAGGAGAGCTGGTAGGATTTCAGGGAGACATAATTTTATTAGTTTGATAGGAATGCCATCTGGGCCTACGGAATTGGAACGGGATTTCATTATAACGTTATTAAGGTCTGTGGGAGAAATTTCGGAAAAATAAAAATGATTGTCGTTAAAAGATAGCTCTGGAGAAAAGCCAGAAGGGGAGGATAAAGAAGAGGTGGAAACCGATATAAAGTGGGAGTTTAGGTCATCAGGTGATATTGGGAAAATTGAGGAAGGGGATCTAGAAGGTTAACAGAGTGAAAGCTTACGAAGCAGAAGCCATTTTGATTTGATATCAGGAGCTGAGGAAAGGGCTTCATGAAAGTAGTTTGCTTTCGCTTGTCGGCTCCTTGTCTGTGTCGTGTTACGAAGCACTCTGAATGTTTGATAATCATCTGCAAGCCTAGTTCGTCTAAAGCGTCTGCGTGCAGCGTCGTGTCTCTTCTGCAGATCCTTAATTTCCTGACACATCCAAGGAGCAGGGCGATGACGAAAGGTAGTGGTTTTGAGAGGAGCTTAGGTATTGAGTATATTGAGAAGATTAGTGGTGAGAACATAAACCATTGTGTCGACGGAGGAGCAATAATATATTCCATTCAAATCCAATGTTACTAGATCAGGTAATATTTTTTCTCGAGTAAGGGTATCCAGTTGGCGGAAAGTGATAGTTCGAGGATGGATTGTAGGAGTGCGGATATTATACGTTATTTGTATCAGATCGTGAGATGAAAGAAAGGATACTGGTAATTGAGAGGCGGAGAGGAGGTTTTGTGCTGAGTCGATGATGTAGAAGTCTAGCCAAGTGTCAGATCTGCTGGTGTGGTGGGTGGAGGAAAAAGGAACGATGAATAGGTGAAGTGAGAAAAACAGATTTTCTAAATAAGATTTGTCATTGGAGTTTGAGAGGAAATTGGTATTGAGGTCACCTGAGATAATTATTCTGGGATAGAGGGGAAAGAAAGTTGAATAGGGTTAATTCGAAGGACGGGTCAAATGGCACGAGAGGAGGGCGATATACCACGGCGTAAAGGATAGGAGAAGTATTACTGAGAATTTCCACTAAGAGGTATTCTACTTGAGGGTGATCTGAAGGTGGGGAGCAATCGAGGATTGGGGTCTTTAGGCTATTGTGGACAAACATGGCTACTCCACCGCCAGTCCGGTTTACCCGGTCATGACAGAGCAGGATTTAATTAGGGAAGGATATTGAAGATGATGGAATGTAAGGTTTGAGCCAGGTATCGGATATTGCTATGATATGATAAAAGTTTTGGGTAAAGTATTGCAGGAATTCGTCATAATGGGCAGCAAGGGATTGAGAGTTAACCTGACATGTGATTAGGGAACTAGACATAAAGTGGATTTAGAGAGAAACAGTCAGTGTTTGGTAGCGAGAAGTCAAAACGAATAGGAAGTACAGAAAAGCGATTATAGTACATGAAACTAAGTGAAGAAAAAGTGTATACATTAAAAATAAATAAAGAGAATGTACTTAAAAATAAATAGATTGGTGAGTGACGGTGTAGGGATAGCACTAAGAGCAGAAGTAAGACTATTTTAATGAGGCTAAGGGGTTGACGGATTGTAGGTAGTCAGTCAAATACATCTAGATCCGAGGCCTGTTCAATCGGGATAACTCTATGTCCGTCCTCTTTTCGACACCGCACCTTTCCGGAAGCAAACCACGTATATTATTAGGCGAAATACGAATATTAGGCCGGAAATATAATTTTTACATTTAAAATTTTTTTTATTACTCTGGTGCTACCAAATCCGCAACAAAGTAATAAACGACGTAAGTTACATTTAAAAAAAAGTAATAGGCGTAATACGAATATCAGCCCGTAAGTATAATTTTTACAAACGAAAAAAAAATTGTTATTACTCTGGCGCTTCCAAATGCGCAACAAAGTAATAAACGACGTAAGTTACATTTAAAAAAAACTAAGAGCGTAATACGAATAGACGATCTTTATATAACCTTTCATAACCTACCAGGCAATTTTCCTCTTTTACGTACTGCAAAACATCGCTAATATGGCAAAAAAAAAACTATTTAATCTAGTCCGGTGGGCCAAATGTTTAGGCATAGATAAGGCAACATTCTAAATTTTATGGTAACATTCTTGTTTTTAAGCAATGGACTATATCTCAAGAGATTGGTAGGTTAATGACTGTGCAAAAAAAAAAAAAAAAACAGCTTACCCTCTATATGCCAGCCCACATCTGTTATACCTGGAATGCTCTTCCTAGGTGGTTTCTCCTGCTGGAGATGGTGTTTGCCCAGTGGTGGCTGCTTGTGGAATGGGGCAGATACAACCAGTTCCTCTCAGGGCTTAAGTGTTATCTTTATCTTATAGATCTGCCCCCACCACTCGCCGTAACGCTTATCTTTTAGATCTGCCCTCACCACTCGCCATAACGCGGGACATTTAAACGAAAACCCCTCTTTGCCACAACCAACTATAGTTTTGTTAATATTTACTGTCAGCGACTTAATTTGGCAGTGTTGTTCCAGGATTCTGATGGTTGTGTTGAACATCTTTCCAGTTGCCAGCCATTGTCACTAGATCATCTGCATACAGCATAAGATCCAGTGATATTAAATAAAAAATTTCAATGTTTCTAGCTTCCATTGCGATAAAAATGTCTAACATATCAGCTATATAGAGAAGAAACAGTAGTGGTGTAGTAGATAGCCCCCAGTATTTATTCCTTTATGTGACATTGTATGAGGGAATGTATAGGAATGTGAGGTTTCACGATGAATTGTACTCAATTGTGCAGTGGACAAATTATTCATTGAAAAGTCTGATATCGATAAACAATCGACAATGGAGGAAGAAAGTTGGAATTGGACCGAGCAGGTAGCAACAGCTGGAGAGAAGAGAAGGCACTCTAGGCCTGGACAGGAAGAAAGGAAGTTGTCAGAAGAGAGAGGCACTGCACTGAAAATTAAAAAGACCAAGTCTAAAGTTATAAGACTTTAATAGATTCACTTATTACAGTTGTAAAAATAAATTGCTTTGTTAGACAGTAGTGTCAGTTCTGCGCATGTGTTAGCCCTAGTTAAACATACATCAGGTCGTCTCCTATGAAAATCTCAATTAGCCGTGGCAGTATACAAGTTTAATGTGAACTATTAGTGTTATCAGTTACATTAACAATTACGTTTGATACTGAACAAAAAAATGAGGTGAGTAATCACTTATTTACAACTCAATAGTGAACAGTGTAAATAGACCTTAGTGTAGTTAGATAATGGCCAGCCATATATATCGCTAATCCCACTAGTGGGCTGTAGCCTGTAGAGGAAGGTCTATGCTAATCAGTCCTCTCCAAGCACGTGTATATATTTTCGTGTTCAATAAAAAAAAAAAGACAAGGCGTTCGAAAAGAAACACTCCGTCACACCAGGGAGCTCCGTAGAAGAAGTGGAACCCCAACCAGGCCCCTCACAACAATCCAACAATTATGAGACAACTCTAGTTATGGGTGAATAATCGCTGTTTTTCACTCCGAATCCATTTCAAATATACATAACTAACAAATGGAAGCAGCATCCACCTCCAGAGAACCCAAACCCCCACCAATATTCGTTAGAAATATTATAAAATTTTTCAATTGATGTGTCATCAATTGAATAATCTAGTAGGTTCAGGAAAATATTTATGCCAAAGTCGCACCAATGACCCTAAATTAATGCCTGAAACTCCAGAAACTTATAGAAAAATTATTAAGTATTTATCTGACACCGAGGCTGATTGTCACACGTATCAACTGCGTCAAGAGAGGGCGCATAGGGTTGTTATCAGAAGACTGCACCCATCAACACCAACGGATGCTATAAAAGAAGAGCTCATGGGTATGGAATTCCATGTTCACCAGATAGTGAACATTATCAAGGAGGATAGAGAACAGCCTGAAATAAAGAATAAAATACCTCTTCCACTATTCTTCGTCGAACCTGACCGAACACCCGAGGTCGAAAACATCTACAAGGTCACAAGCCTTTATTATACAAGCGTTGTTGTAGAAAAGCCTTACAGCAAGTGTGACATCGTTCAATGCCATAACAGGCTTATGGCCATACGAAACGGTATTGTCATCACATTCCTAGATGTATGAGGTGTGGTTAGCAACACAAAACAGATGACTGTCTAGAAATTCACCTGCAGTATGTGCTTTACGTCACCAAGGGCACCCACCCAGCTACAAGGGTTGTCAATCATACAAAGACTTAAAAACATGAATGTACGCAACGCCTAGAGAAGAAGGGACATCCAGGCCACCAAGATAACCCTTTGGAACAGTGAACGGAAGAGTGTCCTATGCTCAGATGTTCAAAGGAGAGACTGTAAACACTCAATCTCAAGCCCTGCCACAAGAACCTAAACCTCAAAAATTCACACATCAACCTCAAGACCCATATCGCTCCATTCCTGAACATAGGTTAAATACCCAGACATTCATTCCTCCTCCTTCCAATTCCACTGCCCTCACAAACCTACTGACATCTTTTCTTTCTGAATTTAGATCTCTCATTACCCCTTATTTCGCCACTTACCAATGTTATATCCAACCTCATTCCACTGCCAAGAAATCCATAAATGTCCTCAACCAAATCCCTCTCCATTCTCCTTTGGAATGCAAATGGTATTCGAAACCACATCAACGAACTGACAATCTTATTACATGACAAAAACATCGACATAGCACTAATAACTGAAACCCAACAAACTACAAATCAATGTTCCCGGCTACAATATTTATTGAACCGATGATCCTGATGGAACAGCACATGCTGGCACTACCATAATTATCCATCGATCCATTTTCCATCATTTGTTTCCCTTACCAACCCAATTTTCCAATTTCCTATAATCCACAGCCGTAATAATCCAAACTCCTCTTTACCCAATAACACTAGTTGCGGCATATTCCCCGCCTAAAATACCCATTTCCGAATCCCAAATAATTTCCTTCCTGAATTCCTTAGGATACCACTTCCTACTAGGTGCAGATATAAATGCAAAACACCAGCAATGGGGAACCAGATCCACAAATTCCCGAGGGTGAACATTGCTATCTGCATCTAATTCCCATCGCAGCAACATCCTTTCACCTAATACTCCCACATACTGGCTAATAGATCCCAACCTTCTTGACTTTTTCCTACACAAAGGTCTATGATCACTACACTGTTCCATTTCAAAGCTTGATGATCTTTCCTCAGACCATAGTCCTCTAGTCCTAACCGTTTCCACATCTCCCATTCCTAAATCATCCCCACCTTTGTTTATCAGGGGTCCAGTTAACTGGAACCTTTTCCGTCAAATACCTCAGAGTTTCCTTAAAAATACCTGAAGACCTCGACGCTGCAGTGCATTCCTTCACTACCCTGATCCAGCAAGCAGTTTGGACTGCATCCTCAAATGATAGTCCCAAAAAAACAATAACATAAATCCTTTACCTCAAGACCTACTGGACCTTATCCATAGCAAACGTTGCTCTAGGATCCATTAGTAAAGAACCAGGTATCCTGATGACCGGAAATCGTATAATTATTATTCCGAACAGGTAAAAAATAAACTGAATACCTTTAGAACCCAATCCTACAATTCCTACCTCTCCTCATTATTCGCTAGTGATAACTCCCTCTGGAATGTAACTAAAAAAATCCTTAAATTCCCGTCTTTTCCCACCCACTTCTCCGTGATGATGGTTCCTGGGCTTCGTCAGATGCGAATAGAGCTGTAGAGTTTGCTAAACATCTATCCTTCACATTCATTCCTCATCCCGAACTCCATCCCACCCACACTGCTGAAGTTAAAGAATTCTTCTCTTCACCAATTCCTCTCTCTCTACCTCCAAAACCTGTTAACCCCTCTGAGATCAAATTCCTTATAAACAAATTAAAACCCTGAAAATCCCCTGGATATGATCTCCTCACTTCACAAATCCTCAGACAACTTCCCAAAAAAGCAATTATATTCCTTAACTATCTAAACAACTGCATCCTTCGTACAGCCAGCTTTCCTTTGGTGTGGAAACACTATAATCATTCTGTTCCCAAAACCAGGTAAACATGTTAATAACACATCATCCTATAGACCAATAAGCTTACTCTCGATCCTCTCAAAAATCTTTGAGAGAATCCTTCTAAAGTAAAGTATGGGTAGGATGCGTTTGAATCCTACCCATACTCGAATCCCTTCTCATCAGTTTGGATACCACTCAAGACATTCCACTGTCCAACAAGGCCTTCGTGTTGTGGACCATATATCCTCTGCACTTGAAAACAAGCAATATTGCACTGGTGCCTTTCTGGACCTAGCACAAGCTTTCGACCAGGTGTGGCATGGTGGCTTGCTTTTCAAGCTCAAAACCCACTTACCCCAATACTTATACCTAGTCCTCAAATCCTACCTCTCAAATTGTTCCTTTCAAGTCCGCTGTAGCACCAAATTCTCCATTTACTATCCAGTTGAGGTTGGTATTCCACAAGGCTGTGTCTTGGGCCCAGTTCTCTACATCCTCTTCAGTGCCGATATCCCTTCAAGTCCTGATACATTCCTAGCTACATTTTCTGATGATACTGCCATTCTATCCTCCCAATCAGATCCTCAAATAGCATCTCTAAATCTACATTTTCACCTCTCCTCGATTGAGCAGTGGTGCAACAACTGCCTCACCAAAATCAATGAATCAAAATGCAAATATATCACTTTCATCCTGCGACGCAGATCCTGTCTGCAAATCCTTTTTAATTCAATACCACTTCCCTACTCAGACACAGTCCGTTACCTTGGCTTCCTTCTAGATAAAAGACTAACTTGGAACCCACATACCAAACTTACTATATAGATTACAAAGTAGGACATCTCATCTTTTGATTGAAAATAAACTTTTAATCTACAAGACCATACTGAACCCTGGACCAACGGACTTGAGCTGTGGGGAACTGCTAAATATTCGAATATCACATGCTTCCAATCCAAAGTACTTAGAACAATAGTCAATGCCCCATATTATGTCACAAATAAGACCTTACACTATGACCTTAACATCCCATTTGTCCTCGACATCATCCCATCCAGATTCTCAAACTTTCACCAGAACCGTATCCATCATCCAAATCCTCTACCTCAATCCCTATCCAGCTCCCTTCATCCCTACAATCCTTCTCGAAGGTTAAAACAGCAGTGGCCCAAGAGATCTATTGTAAATATGCTTCTGGAGTCCTGGCAATGGCCAGCTTCTCCACTCAAGTCCTAAGCATCTGTGACTGTAGTGCCCTCCTTTAGTCTCCACTGGCCTACCAGTGACGTGGCTGGAAAAGAGGCACTGGGATCTCCTGGAGTCCTTCTCTGCCTTTCACTTTTGGAGGAGAAAGCTTGGCTCGGAGTTCTCTGGGCGAATGTAAATATTGTACATAGGAATGAATGTGTTAAGATGATTTATTTTATTTTTACTTATTGATTTATTTTTTATTTCATTTATGTTTGTTATTCTATTTTTATATTTACTTTTCTTAGTTTGCTCATTTATTTTTTATTTATTAATTTATTTATTTTTATTTTTTATTTCCCTATTATGTGTATATATGGTATGAATGAACACATTTAGCCCTGTTACTTATTGCCCTTCAATGTGGCAGATTGTACTTTTAAAATAATATATATATATATATATATATAAAAAGACAGGAGTGAAAAGTCATTTATTTATTTAATTGTCCTATAGACCTCACAACCGTAAAAGAAATTACCCATTCATGATATATATAAAAATTGAAGGGAATATTTGACAGACAGTGTTCGCACACGTTTTTCTTTTAGTCTACCACTAAATATCAATGAAAACATTATATCTACAAGATATAATAGGAAAAATGAATGGGAAGTTGGAAAATAGAAAACAACAAAAATCCATTCACAAAAAATAAGCGGAAATACAAATGAAACAGTAGAACAAATTTTTTATTAGAGAATGATTGAAATTTTTGTGGTCTCTTAACCCAGGTATCATGGTTTTTATATATTTTTTAATTAAATGGAATAATAATTTTAATGACTAATAAATAAGTTTTAAAAAGCTATCAAATAACAGATAAAAATGTATTTATTTAATTAAAAAATATTTGAATATTGCCATCTGTTGATGTATTCAACATCTTGTAGCTTTAGGCATCTCAGAAGGTTAGAATGATTGATAGATTTGGAAATTATATTGTTCCTCTTACAATAATTATGTTAATTATCACTGTTATTTGCTTATGTAAGATGGGTGCCAGGAAAAAAATAATATATACAACTAAGCTTCTATATTGTATTCTTCACCATGCATGGAACCATACCTATAAACTAAATAATCTACAAAGTTAATAAATATAATCTACAATAAATATATTAACAGTCTATTAAAATTCACAATAAATACAAACTGACTATAAACAATCTATCAAAATAACAACGTAAATATAAATAACT
This sequence comes from Nezara viridula, assembly GCA_928085145.1. Lineage (NCBI taxonomy): Eukaryota > Metazoa > Arthropoda > Insecta > Hemiptera > Pentatomidae > Nezara > Nezara viridula. The sequence continues at coordinate 21,457,856 of OV725077.1, forward strand.
AAAATGATCAATAACAACATGAGTATGCTATATGTAATGCTAATATAGTAATAATTAGTAGGATGCTCGAAATATAAATATAATAAAAGAGTATCACGGGCAATCAATATTCAGTCCAACTCTCAACCAGACATCAACCTCCAGAAGGTGTCGGATTCTTTGATAGCTCTAGCAAAATATCCCCACTGCAAAGAAATAAGTATATAATTTCTCTGTGCCAATCGGTTGATATGGTTGATAGTAAATTGATAATGAGAATAACTCCTCATTAGTAAACTACTCATGGTACTTTAGTTCACTTGCGAAATGCATCAGTAAATTTGTTACCTGCTCGTGGGAATTTATCCTAATAAAGGTGAATTCTTCTATTGGTTTCAATTTCATATACCATAGTGTTAACACTGGAGTTGGTTCCTTTTGGTTCATCTCTTTTTCGAACCTTCCTACTGTTGCTTCATCTCAGTGTCTTGTCCCCTCCACCTTACGTTCATTACAAATAATTACCGAATATAACCTTTATAATATATATTAGCAGCATTTTTTTTTAACATGTCATTTTTTTGTATCTTCAGTATATCGATTAAGCAAAATTTATATTTTAGATGTTATTTATAGACACATATTACCTCGATCAATTTCTTTTTATTATATATTTCTAATATTATTTATGATTATTGTGTTTATATATTGCCTTGCCGGGTTTTTTTTATTTTTATTAACTTCGAGATTTATCATTATTAATGCTTTTCGGTTTCCTTATCCTAAATTAAAGAAGTTGATTAACTTAAGTTTTGTTTTAATTGTGATACTTTATCTGTAATTGTGCATTACCTATGTCCAATATTAATACAATTACTATATTAAAAATACAATACAATATACAAATACTATATTATTACTAATGATGTAGAGATGGTTGACCATTGATATAACATTAGAAGGAGTTAATGGGGGGGTGCGTTCAAGTAAATACTAAATTAAAATATAGTAACTATTTAATTTATTAATTAATTTAGTATTAACTTGACTGCATCCCACTCCCACCCTTCCCGATTAACTCCTTCTCATATATTATTACTAATTTGGCATACTTTTATCATTTTAAATTTTCAAGTTGTATTCTTATAAGATTTATAATTTTGCAGAAATGTCTCCACATTTACTTTAGACCAGAATACTATAAAGGTGATAAAAGAAAAAATGAGAAGTTTAGGAAAGGTCTTTATGAACAAACTCCTCCGAATATTGATGTTGGAATAAAAATTGAAAACCTGTACAAAAAGTATGGAAATCTTACATCAGTAAAAAACTTGTCATTAAATATATATTCGGGACAAATTACTGCCATTCTTGGCCACAATGGAGCTGGAAAAACTACCACTCTTTCCATTTTGTCAGGTAAATTAGTCTTTGTATTTTTTTTTTGGTTTAAGGGAAGAACAGTCAAATAATTTTTATGAGAATGAAATTTATTATTGAATCGGTTAAAATAGTTTTACATTAATATATAGAAATAACAGAAGTCTTACAATGAAAATTAAATAACTTGAACTAACAGCGCATCAGGGAAGTACTACTATTGTTATGAACTAGTGTGGTTTTTTAATAGTAGATATTTTCTCATTATGAGTGTTTTAGTATTTCATAATATTTCAGTTATTATTGAGGGAGTGGTGTGATCTTGTCCTCCTCGTAGTGCCCCTGGATAACCAACCAAATGATCATGTAGTCGTCAGATGCCCAGTGTCACCAATAGCGACTCATGGCACGGTCAGCACAAACCCTGGCCAACGCAGCACAAGGCCATGACAACTTTATATTAAAGGCTCTTTTTTGGAATGCAGGTGGTCTCACCAGTGAAAAGTACACAGAATTGAAGCATTTTATATCCTCAAACAAAATTGATCTATTTTGCATTGTTGAGGCAGGCACTGCTACTGATTGTCTTGAATAATTAAGATATCCAGAATTCCAAATTTACTCACTGCCAAGAATAGATAGCATTAGGAATACTTGTTGGTGTAAGGTCTTCCTTCACGGTCGTTTCAAGTTAAAAAGGAAATGGATGCAAATGATAAATTGGAAGGAGTGGAAATCAATCTGTGATCAAGCAATTTTCACCACCAAATATTTATCATCTCTAACCTCCCTAACAATAAACCCATTTTGGGTTGGCAGGTGGACTCTTTGACGGACAAATCCCTTGTGTATGAAGACTTCAACGCACACTCTAGGCCCTGGGGTTACACAATCTCAAATTCAGCAGAAAAACTCTGAAGGAATTTATCGATACAAATATGATTGAATTTGTGGAAAACGAAAATTCAAAGCCCACTTTTCTGGGCTATAAAGGTAATAGTTCCTACCCTGACCTATTATTGGTGCACCCACGAATAGCTCCGCTGATCTCCCACACAGTTGCCTCTCCACCTGGAGCAGGATAATGCTTGGCTATCTTAATGGCAACTTAAAGTCTCATGATGGTTCAGTGGCTCGAATGCTCTGATGGAATTTGAAAAAAGCCAATTGGAATAAATTCTCTCAACTCACTCACATAGCCATTACGGACGAAACTATTACGGAGAATGTAGATATAAGCTGTACCCGACTTCAAGCAGCAAATCTCGAGTATGCAAAGCAGTCCATTCCTCGGGATTTATGAAAAGATATTCCCCATTCTGGAGTGACAATCTACAGAAACTAAAAGATAGTAGGGATGCAGCAAGAAAAGATGTAGAAATGTCAAAGAAACCGGAAGATATAATAAGGCTAAAACAACTTACAGCAACCCTTAAGCACAATATAATTCAAGCCAAAAGAAAAGCTTTCAGAGATTATTTGGCTGGTCTGGACTTTCGAAGAGATGGAGTAAAAGCACATAGATTCATCTCAAAGCTAAATGGCGGAAAAGACCCCAGGAACAACCCTCTGAAGTTCAATAACAAGGAGATACATACTGGACTTGCCATAGCAAGAAACTTTTGTAGATTCTTTGCCAGGGCCTGTAACTATAAACCAGCAGTAGGAAATAAGAAAATTAATACCACACCACCAATCCTATCATATGTTCATATGAGCCATATGTTCCTTATTGGCCCTGAGGTTTAGAGTAAGATATAATGGCTGGTGTTCAGGCTTCAGAACTTTAGTCAGGGAGTTCTGCAAGGATCTGTTTTGAGCCCCACACTCTTTAATATAATGATTGGTGACTTAGTGGCTGTACTCGACGGAATACCCGAAATATCTGCTCTACTGTTCGCTGATGATCTACTAGTACATGCAACTAGTAGCAACATAACAGCACTCAAAGCAGCAATTAATGAGGCAATGGCAAGACTTTTTATCTGGCCAAGAGTAATGAAATGGAAGTAAATAGGCAGAAAACTGAGTTCCAGCTGTTCATCTATATATGTTCCCTTGCCAAGAACCTATGCAGGCAAATATCTGAGAGTAAGGTTAGATACAAAAATGATCTGGAACAGACAAATTGAAGAGATGGTGGAAAAGGGAGAAAACAGGCTAAAGCTTCTGAAACACCTTGGAGGAAAGACATGGGGGCCACCCAGGATATGATGTGCCTTGCATATAAAACCTATGTGCTTTAAGTCCTGGAATACGGATCTGAGGTCATCTGCACTGCGGCAGATATATCCCTGAAAAGATTGGACGGCCAGCAGAACAAACCTCTGTTTGATTTTGGGTGCACCGTGCTCAACCCCTGTTGTAGCTATGGAACTGCAGACCACAGAAGAACCCCTCTCAAAACGGCGTCAGCGAGCTGCAATGTGCCTTCACGAGCAAATGAAAAGAATGGATCCAGAGTTTTGGAAAAATTACAAAACCCCCACTCAACGGCTCAAGGCACAAAAATCCTTCATGCTGTAGGTGATGGCACTACTTGAATAAAGAGGGCTTGACTGCGAAGAAACGGAACCATTTATACATCCACAGTTACCAATTCACAATCATGCATGCAATGCAGAACTGCAACTCCTTCATAAGGTGGACAAGAAATAAAAACCTGAATACAAGCCAAAAGCATTAGCACTAGAAACTATAGCTCAAAAGTGCCCTCCTCAAGATTGGCTCCATATCTATACCGACAGATCAGCTGAATCAGCCGTTAAAAATGCTGGAGCAGGGGTTTACTCAAGGAAATTCCAAATCAGCAACATTATCAATCATCAATCAGCTGCGGTGAGTAAAGATGGAACAAATTTCGACGGTGAGATAGCGGTGATCCTCATAGGCTTAAGAACATTGTCTAGAAGGTGGGATCAGAGTGCTGTTCTCTTCATCAATTCTCAAGCAGCCATCCTCCCTGTTACGAACACGAATAAATGTCTTATCGAGTGCTATATTGGAATGCAAATCCCTCATCTCTAACCTGACACTCCGAGGCGCCAATGTGGTCCTACAGTGGATCCCCAGCCATTGTGTGATTCCGAGAAACGTTGGGGCTGATAGTCTTGCCAAGCGAGGAACAGACTTGCCTCAGCCGATACATCCAAAACCTTACGATTCAATATGTCGAATGGTGAAGATGGTAGTGAAGGAAGAAATAAGAAAAAACACTTGGGCAAAGTGGAAGGGAAACATTATCTGTGTTTGAAAGATAATCCGATTCCAGCTGAACTGCTGAGAAGAGATGCAGTTGCCTGCTTCCGCCTGGCCATTGGTCAGGACTATCTGCAGTCATCTCTACAAGATAGGTGTGGCTGAGGATCCTAGTTGTAAATTGTGTCATCAAGGAACAATGGATGCAGACCATCTTGACACATGTCATGCCTTGACGGATATAGGAGAAAAAATATTTTTATATATATGTGTATGTATATATTATATTTTAATATATATATATATATATAAAATCTGAATTATACTGGGCAGCAAGATATTGGATGGCCAAACGACCAACGACTTGCATAAGAGAAAAAAAAAGAAAAGTTATTGATGTTATCAAGATGTTATATAACAGAAATTATTAAAATTATCAAAATAGTTTGGGCAAAATGTTACATTGAATTATTTTGAGAGATATATTTAAATATGGCACAAGTGAATATATCTTTGCTTGTTATCCCTCTACGAACCGATAGGAAATGCAAGCTCCCTTCCCCTAGAGACAAACTCATCTTAGACGCACTGTACTTATTCACATATATTACGATTTTGGGTCAATGACCAATATATATATAGATTACTTACTTAAGTATATATATTAATAATGGAAATAGGAAATGCAAATATCAATGTATTATTTTGTAATGTAATAATGTGTGTGTATATATATATATATATATATTGTAACAACCCTCCTATGTTTTACAGATAATAATATAACCTCGGAAGCTCACTTCTTACCATTGGGATACTTCCTAAATAAATAAGAGATTGTTTATTTAATAATAAACAAAATTATAAGAGTATTAATATATTTATTTATCTCAGGTGTAGGTTACTGACAATCAGATCAACTCAGACAAACTATTATTATTTATACCAAAATTAAACACTGATTTTATAATAAAGTCAAGTATGGATTGGCAAGCTAACCTTTTATATATATTGTAACATATTTTATTAGGGCCTTTATAAATTGTAATTGTTAATAGAACTCATGTTCATGTTTTGTTCTTTTATTTTTTTGAACTGTGTGAAAAGGAGCATCTATATGTAATATATTTATAAATTTAATTTATTTCTAGATATTGTATTAATTTTAGTTGTGATTTAATTTAAAATTGTAAAAAACAATAATAACATTTAACTAGCGATAAAGATTAAAAGGTACGATGTATTAGAGCTAACGGACGGGAGGTCCTTCTCTGTCAAAGGTTGAATAGTAAATGACTAGTGGTATAGTGTTTTGGAGGTTGCGCGTGGCGCCCTCTAGGCGTTGTTCTAATGAACTATTTAATTCATTTATGCAAGTCATTGTTTTTTCTAATAATGATTAATAATTTTAGTAGCTCAACCTGTTAATTTCCTAGTGAACTATGAATTTCATTTTGAAGCTATTTATTATTTCTTTTTGTAATTACTGATTTTGTAAATAACTAATGTTTGTAATATTTTTAAAATAAGTATTCATGTACTATAATTAAATAAAAATGAAAGGAGTTTGGACTTAGAGATCTCAGGGCCTAATTAAAATAATTGTTACTAGTGTAGCCTCTCACCAACCTGAAAACAGGTCTGAGGGCTGGCTATTAGTTTAAATACTGGCCTGGTTCCTAGGGCAGGCACTCTCTCCCGAGTCACTACCTTCTCAGATAGGCTCCTGGTATCTCTCTGTCTGACAGTTTGAAACCAGACCAATGTGTTATTTTTTGGTTTTACCTTCCTCCTTCTCTTTTCTCTCCTAACCTACCTCCTCTCTGCTTTCGTAGGAATAACTTGGTTGGCCCCTGTTTTCCTACAGTCCCCCTTGCATCTTCCAGGTTGTCCCTGGGAGTGTAGGGTTACCTATCCTCGCAACGTCAGGGGATTGCCTCCTCGGTTGCTGAGCCCTGGATGTGTAGGGGTTGTCCCCCTATCATTCTTGGCGGTCTTACCTTATCCTATCCTCGCAACGTCAGGGGATTGCCTCCTCGGTTGCTGAGCCCTGGATGTGTAGGGGTTGTCCCCCTATCATTCTTGGCGGTCTTACCTTATCCTATCCTCGCAACGTCAGGGGATTGCCTCCTCGGTTGCTGAGCCCTGGATGTGTAGGGGTTGTCCCCCTATCATTCTTGGCGGTCTTACCTTAATCCTATCCTCGCAACGTCAGGGGATTGCCTCCTCGGTTGCTGAGCCCTGGATGTGTAGGGGTTGTCCCCCTATCATTCTTGGCGGTCTTACCTTATCCTTCTCATCCTATCTAAGCTTATACACCCCATTCTTACAAACTTAAATAGATACACGAATACCAGGTTAATTGACTAACAGAAAGATTAAAGGTTAGGAGGACAGATTTCAGATTTTAAAAGACAAACGTCGGCAATAATGTACAGACAGACAGAGAGATAAATAAATGTAAAAATCAGGCTTAGTGTGGAGGACCTGGACAACGTACATCGCCGCAGAAGCCGAAAAGATGACTCGCGACCGCCGCCTGTTATTTTGTCAGGCAATCAATTAGAGATGATTTAATTACGAAAAGGAAAGTGAAGAGGAATTTCTCCACGCGGGATATCGGTTGGCAGGAAAATGACTGCCACCGAATTTATCTGGGTGAAGAGATGACTTGCACAAACAGACACCTCTATTGGCTAGCCCGGCAGAAGAGAGTGGCGGGAAAAATCAAATATACGTGGTTTGCTTCCGGAAAGGTGCGGTGTCGAAAAGAGGACGGACATAGAGTCATCTTGATTGAACAGGCCTCGGATCTAAGTGTATTTGACTGACTACCTAGAAGTCGTCAACCCCTTAGCCTCATTAAAATAGTCTTACTTCTTCTCTTAGTGCTATCTCTACACCGTCACTCACCAATCTATTTATTTTTAAGTACATTCTCTTTATTTATTTTTAATGTTAATATTACTTTTTCTTCACTTAGTTTCATGTACGATAATCGCTATTCTGTACTTTCTACTCGTTTTGTCTTCTCGCTACCAAACACTGACTGTTTCTCTCCAAATCCACTGTATGTCTAGTTCCCTAATCACATGTCAAGTTAACTCTCAATCACTTTCTGCCCATTATGACGAATTCCTGCAATACTTTACCCAAAACTTTTATCATATCATAGCAATATCCGAAACCTGGCTCAAACCTTATATTTCATCATCTTCAGTATCCTTGCCGAATTACATCCTGCTCCGTCATGACCGGGTAAACCGGACTGGCGGTGGAGTAGCCATGTTTGTCCACAATAGCCTAAAGACCCGAATCCTCGATTGCTCCCCATCTTCCGATCATCCTCATGTAGAATACCTCTTAGTAGAAATTCTCAGTAATATTTCTCCTATCCTTTACGCTGTGGTATATCGCCCTCCTCTCGTGCCATTTGACCCGTCCTTCGAATCAACTCTATTCAACTTCGTTCCCCTCTATCCCAGAATAATTATCTCCGGTGACCTCAATACCAATTTCCTCTCAAAATCCAATGACAAATCCTATTTAGAAAATCTGTTTTTCTCACTTCACCTATTCATCGTTCCTTTTTCCTCCACCCACCACACTAGCAGATCTGACACTTGGCTAGACTTCTACATCATCGACTCAGCACAAAACCTCCTCTCCGCCTCTCAATTGCCAGTATCCTTTCTTTCATCTCACGATCTGATACAAATAACGTATAATATCCGCACTCCTCCAATCCATCCTTGAACTATCACTTTCCGCCAACTGGATACCCTTACTAGAGAAAAAATATTACCTGATCTAGTAACATTGGATTTGAATGGAATATATCATTGCTCCTCTGTCGACACCATGGTTGATATTCTCACCACCAATCTTCTCAATATACTCAATACCCACGCTCCTCTCAAAACCTCCACTTTCCGTCATCGTCCTGCTCCTTGGATGTGTCAGGAAATTAAGGATCTGCAGAAGAGACGCGACGCTGCACGCAGACGTTTCAGACGGACTAGGCTTGCAGATGATTATCAAATATTCAGAGTGCTTCGTAACACGACACAGACAAGGATCCGACAAGCGAAAGCGAACTACTTTCACGAAGCCCTTTCCTCAGCTCCTGATATCAAATCAAAATGGCTTCTACTTCGTAAGCTTTCCCTCTGTGAACCTTCTAGATCCCCTTCCTCAGTTTTCCCAATATCACCTGATGACCTAAACTCCCACTTTATATCGGTTTCCACCTCTTCTTTACCATCCCCTTCCGGCTTTTCTCCAGAGGTACCTTTTAACGACAATAATTTTTATTTTTCCAACATTTCTCCCACAGACCTTATTACCGTTATAATGAAATCCCATTCCAATTCCGTAGGCCCAGATGGCATTCCTATCAAACTAATAAAATTATGTCTCCCTGAAATCCTCCCAGCACTCCTTTTCTCATCTACAATTTCTCCCTGCAGAATTCAATATTCCTGACCTCTTGGAAAAAAGCCATTGTCCTTCCTTTAAACAAAAAGCCTAATCCATCCTCTCCCGAAGATTTCCGCCCAATATCAATCCTTTCCAATCTTTCTAAACCCCTAGAAAAGTTAGTGCAATCCCAAGTGTCTAACTTCCTTGAACAATCCAACCAACTCAATCCTCTCCAATCTGGCTTCCGTCCTGGCTACTCTACACAATCTGCTCTGATTAAAATTACTAGTGATATCCAGACTGCAATAGATGACAAAAAACTAACCATACTTATACTTCTTGATTTCTCTAAAGCTTTCGATTCCATTATCCATTCCATCCTTTTCAACAAACTAAAATCATTATCCTTCTCCAATAGTTCCATCTCTTGGTTCCAGTCTTTCCTCTCACAACGAACCCAAGCAGTTTCCATACCTAATCAACCTCTATCTGCCTACCTTCCTTTATCCTCAGGAGTTGCACAGGGTTCAAGCATGTCTCCTCTTCTTGTCAGTTCTTATATTAATGACCTAAATGATACAATTATCCATTGTTCCCACCACCTTTATGCCGACGATTCTCAAATCTATTTATCCTTTTCTCCCGCTGAGTTATTGGTGGCATTTGCCAAAATTCAAGAAGATTTAGATCGAATTAGTGCCTGGGCCAACTTAAATGGATTAAGGCTAAATGCTGCCAAAACTCAGGCCATTCTCATTGGTTCCAAGCCCCTTCTTAGATCCCACACCAACTTTCCCTCACTCTATCTAAACAACCACCCCATCACCTTCTATCCCTTTGTTAAAAATTTAGGCTTTCTCATAGATCAAATCCTTTCCTGGAATCACCATATCTCTCATATATCCCGCCGTGCAATTTCTACCCTCAAACTATTCCATCACTTCCGCCATCTTCTACCCCAAAAGACTCCTAGTTTCCTCTCTCATCTTTCCCCACTTTGACTACAGCTGTGTGGTGTACGATGGCCTCTCGGTGGAACTGCGTGATAGACTCAAAAGACTTATGAATTGCTTCGTAAGATTTGTAATTGGAACCCCGAGACGCTCCCATGTCTCCCACCACTACACTGAGTTAGGGTGGCTCTTCCCCTCCTTAAGAAGACAATATTTCCTTCTCACTTTCCTTTATCAAATCATTATCGATCATCGTCCTTCTTATGCCTACAACCTTCTCCAATTTAAGTCCTCAATCCATTCACTCACTACAAGATCCCGACACTCTGACCTATACATCCCTTCTCATAGATCTGCCTCATTCCAAAATTCCTTTATAGCCCGCTCTGTCAACTTTTGGAATTCCCTCCCGATCAAAATTCGACATGCCCCTTCCCTGTACACATTCAAAAACCTCCTATTCCAATTCCTGTTCCAAAAACAGTCAGATACCAGCTAACTATTAATATTATATATGTATTGTGTAGCAATCATATAATCATAACACTTGGTAAGAGATAGTACATGCATTTCCTACTATCGACGTAGGAATTTCAATACATATATTTTTTTGTATTTTTTTTTTATTCAATTATAAGTAACTGTTTATTTTTATATATATATTCAAGTAAAGTTCTTTTTTTTTTTTTTTTTTTTTTTTTTTTTTTTTTTTCATTAAATGAACTCATTGTATCTCTTTTTCGTTCTTCATTTCTCAAAGTGTATGTTTATGTTGTTCAACCCTTAAATATAATTTTGTTCATAGTTCAAGTGATTCGTTCATAGTTTTAATTGTTTTGTTCATAATTTTAAATGCTCTGTACATAGTTTTATCTGTATTGTATATAGCTTGTGCACCTAAGGTTTTCTTTACTTTTTATTTTATTTTATCAATTTTATTTATTGTTTCAATGTTCAGGCCATTAATATTCTATTATTTTGTACATTATTGTTATTCTGAAGGGACTTAGTCCCAGAATAAAGTTTTTTTTTCTATCTATCTATCTATCTATAATTAAATAAAAATAAAAGGAGTTTGGACTTGGAGATCTCAGGGCCTAATTAAAATAATTGTTACTAGTGTAGCCTCTCACCAACCTGAAAACAGGTCTGAGGGCTGGCTATTAGTTTAAATACTGGCCTGGTTCCTAGGGCAGGCAGGTTCCTGGCTCGCTTGCTGTGTACATCGCTGGTGACGTCACTACAGCTCTTAACGGTTTTTAATGGTTTTCTGTATTGTTTACTTCTCGTTCTTGTGTGCTCCTGCATTATGTGAGGTTCACGTAAGTAGGTAGCTTTATTATTAACCTTTTGGTTAATTAATTTGTCTAAGTTAACTTACAATTCTATTAAATCACCATCATGACGCCACCACTTACTAACAACAACTCTGAACATGACCCACAGATACGACATAGCACAATGGAACACCTCAACTCTCCCACAAATAAACTGAAAAGGTACAACCATGACGAAAATACTGACTTTGAAGGCTACATTATACCTAAGAAAATTTCGTACGCACCAAGACCAACTATCATACCGACGAGAACATCCAAAAGTTTTTCTGCACTACAGACAATTAATAATAACACGGATCCTACACCATCCAGTAGCAACAATACACAATACAAAAACTCTACCACGCCAAAAACGTTTAAACCACCTCCTATTATTATCAGACCAGCAATGTCCGCTGTGGCATTACGAAAAGCTCTATTAGATGCTAAAATTAAAAACTTTACCATTCGTTCAAATAGGGACGAAACCAAATTGTATTTGGACCTCAAACCTGACTACGAAGCTGCAATACATGTCCTAAATGTCAGCGATGAAATTGATTTTCACACCTACTCCCCACGCGGATCAAGGCCGCTTAATAAATTTATCATTAAAGGTCTGGACCTTGACCATGACCTTGATTCAATTACTGAAACCCTCCAAGCCCGCTTACCCGGACTCAAATCTGTATGGAGGATGAAAAAGACCGACGCAGATGGCTTCAAAATAGAACTGCCACATATTATAGTCACGACAGACCCTGACACTACCATTGACAACCTCAAAGCAGTTGGTCCAATCGACCATATGGGGTACTCAGTTGAGAAACTGAGGAACATCAATGGTCCCAGGCAGTGTTACAACTGTCAGCAATTTGGACATACAAAAAATTACTGTGCCCGCAAGATAAAATGCGTACGATGTGGTGAACACCACGACATCAGCGAATGCTCCCGAAACACCCCCCTCAAATGCGCAAATTGTCAGGGCCCTCATGTGGCCTCTTATCGCAATTGCGAAAAGAGACTTGCACTATTACAAAACATAGTGCAGGCTCATGCTGGAAGAAATACAGCAACAAACCCCAGACAAGAACAAAAGGGTAAAGCATCACAAGCTCCGCCCACCACCTCAAGACCCGACTCTTATGCGGGAGTAGCCCACCTAGCTCCCCCTCCCACCACCCAATCCCCACCCTATGAACAGCCCCCATGGGTCTCCGAACTCGTGGGCATGTTCAGGGACATGAAGTCCATGTTCACAACCCTATTAAACACAGTTAACCTTATACTTCAAAAAAACATCAATGGTTAGACATTTGATTATAAACTATAACATAACAGGGCTCATGCTTCGTAAACTTGAGCTAGAAACTCTCCTGGCTTCCCACAAGCCATCAGTCGTTGCACTGACTGATACACGAATCAACAAACTAACTCACATATACTTCCCCGGGTACCACATATACCGACTAGATTCCCCATCACATGGTGGCGTCGCACTTCTGGTGCGTTATGACGTCCCTTCCAGATTAATAAACAACACTACACTAAATGATGACAAACACTCAGCAATTACTATACAAGTAAAACTTGAACATACATACAAAATTACATGCATTTACCGTAGTCCTAGTGGAAAACCTGACATATTAAAACTATTTCTGAAGGACACCGAGACAGACAAACGTCACATAATAGTAGGAGATCTCAACGCCAAACACCATACATGGAACTGCACAAACTCTAATGCATTAGGAAACTTCCTGACCAAATCTACTTATACAATCATACACCCTAATGCATACACTTATAGACATCATGCTAACCCAAATATCACGTCTACACTTGATCTACTACTCACACAACAACCACACAGATTCACAAACTGCAACACGATAGACTTTAGCAATAACGACCACATACCTGTACTATACGAACTAGGACATAACTCAACCCTAACTCAACCCACAGACTACAAATACAATTTCAAACACGCTGACTGGAAACAATACAAGACACAAGTATATAGTGACACACCAAACATCACGACACTTACAACAACTATAGACATCGACAACGCCATTAGTACATTACACAACATTATCCATAATGCAGCTAACACCACCATACCCACCTTCAACCCCATTCCAATTCACCTTCGCATACCACCAAAACACATCCTATCAATCATAAAACAACGTAACAACATCAAGAACTGCTGGTACAGAACTAAAGACCCTACTTACAAACCTATCATAAACAGCCTTACTAGACAAATAACATCCCTTATGTCGCAGTGGAAAACGTCAATATGGCATGAACAACTTCGCCGGACCCACAACGACCATAAAAAATTCTGGAAACTAGTCAGAAGCCACAACACCAAATCCAAATCGGTGAAAATCCTCGAGGCGATGAGCTTCTCACTCCTGCAGACCAGGCTAGCATTCTATCAGACTACTACGTAGAACGAGACGATGCCCGTACTGACACCATTTATCATCACATCCCCCACACGGATAACCTAAATAACACAATATTCTCCACATATAAAGACCTGACTGCAATTTTGAGAAAAACAAAGGGAAACAAGTCTGCTGGAAAGGACAATATTCCTTCTGTCCTTATCAAACAACTACCCCGTAAAACCCTAATGTTTCTCCTTAACATTTTTAACTCATGCTCACGCCTCAGATATTTCCCAACGGAGTGGAAACATGCTATTGTCGTTCCACTCCTCAAACCCCGGAAACGAGGAGCGGTCCCGGAAGATTATCGGCCGATCAGTCTCCTCGACCACATCTCAAAAATATATGAGAAACTAATCCTCATCCACATCCGAAAACACTGCGATTCACATGACATTGTACCCCCTGAACAAACTGGGTTCTCTCGCGGCGTTAGCTGTTATCATCACGTGGCTAAATTACAGTACGAAACAGCTAATAACCTAAATAAAAATCTTGCCACAGCCATGATCTCCCTTGACTGCACACAGGCTTTTGATTCTGTATCCCACTCCATCCTTATCGATAAACTCAGGCATCACCAATTCCCTGTACAACTAGTCGATATTATCGGCTCATATCTCAGTGACAGGACCTTCTCAGTTCGAGTCAAAACTGACATGTCACCCCCTAGGCCAGTTACTTGTGGCGTCCCCCAGGGCTCAGTTCTGGCGCCTATCCTATTTAATATTTACACTGCCCAAATAGTTGGGACCAAAATTGACAAAGTTCAAATAGCTGCTTATGCTGATGATATTGCTATCTACACAGCAAGCATGGGAGCTAAACACGCAATGCGCCGAGCACAAAATGCAGCCCAACTGATCATAGACCAACTTAAAAACATAAACATCCACATCAACCCGGCAAAAACCGACGCCATCACATTCTCATACAAGAAAACAACTGAAAAACTCCCTAAACTTAACGGTCAAACTAGAAAAACAAAAAGACATCTCACATACCTAGGAATAAAACTCGAATCACACCTATCTTTCACAGCGCACATACAACACAGAATGCAAACAGTAAAATCTACCACATATCAACTCCGCCATCTACTCTATTCTCCAGGGCTGTCACTCAGACTCAAATTACTCATATATAAAGCCATACTCAGACCTTCACTTCTCCACAGTGCCCCCCTCCTACACTACCTATATCCCACAGCCCTGAAGAAACTACAACAATACCAGAACAGCATACTCATGAAGATCTGCAAAGGGACAACATTAGAAAGACGAAACATGAAACACATACATAACGAACTACAACTCTACTTTGTACAACAACATATTTCAAGAAGACATATCAAGTTCTTCGACAACCTCCCCGCATCCTTTAACCCATTATTCCGATCCATCACCCCAGCCCCCCTCCCTGCCAGATGGCAAGGCCGTAAGGGTCCAATAAACCTCACCAACATAATCATTTAACCCGCCTCACGGCTAGTCCTCCCTTCCCCATCCCTATCCATATCCCTATTCCTCCCCCCCTCCTTATTTTATCGTTATGCTTAATTTTTATTTTATTTTATATATTTTTCACTTAACGAGCAGAGGACCCTCAACTCCAAACATCTTATCAAGACCTTAAGTGGACAGGAAGAGATAACCAACAAAAATCATTCAACGCACCTTCAAATACCATAGGTAGAAAAAGGTCAAGGTAATTCAGAGTATCGTTCCGCTAGTCAAATGGTCCGATATGACACTGATATCATGATTTGTTTTGTTTCGGAGGGATCGGAAAAAAAAAAAAAAAAAAAAAAAAAAAAAAAAAAAAAAAAAAAGGGCAGGCACTCTCTCCCGAGTCACTACCTTCTCACATAGGCTCCTGGTGTCTCTCTGTCTGACAGTTTGAACCAGACCAATGTGTTATATATTGCTTTTACCTTCCTCCTTCTCTATTCTCTCCTAACCTACCTCTTCTCTCCTTTCGTAGGAATAACTTGGTTGGCCCTTGTTTTCCTACAGTCCCCCTTGCATCTTCCAGGTTGTCCCTGGGAGTGTGGGGTTACCTATCCTCGCAATGTCAGGGGATTGCCTCCTCGGTTGCAGAGCCCTGGATGTGTAGGGGTTGTCCCCCTATCATTCTTGGCGGTCTTACCTTATATACCTTATCCTTCTCATCCTATCTAAGCTTATACACCCCATTCTTACAAACTTAAATAGGGCAGGCACTCTCTCCCGAGTCACTACCTTCTCACATAGGCTCCTGGTGTCTCTCTGTCTGACAGTTTGAACCAGACCAATGTGTTATATATTGCTTTTACCTTCCTCCTTCTCTATTCTCTCCTAACCTACCTCTTCTCTCCTTTCGTAGGAATAACTTGGTTGGCCCTTGTTTTCCTACAGTCCCCCTTGCATCTTCCAGGTTGTCCCTGGGAGTGTGGGGTTACCTATCCTCGCAATGTCAGGGGATTGCCTCCTCGGTTGCAGAGCCCTGGATGTGTAGGGGTTGTCCCCCTATCATTCTTGGCGGTCTTACCTTATCCTATCCTCGCAACGTCAGGGGATTGCCTCCTCGGTTGCAGAGCCCTGGATGTGTAGGGGTTGTCCCCCTATCATTCTTGGCGGTCTTACCTTATCCTATCCTCGCAACGTCAGGGGATTGCCTCCTCGGTTGCTGAGCTCTGGATGTGTAGGGGTTGTCCCCCTATCATTCTTGGCGGTCTTACCTTAATCCTATCCTCGCAACGTCAGGGGATTGCCTCCTCGGTTGCTGAGCCCTGGATGTGTAGGGGTTGTCCCCCTATCATTCTTGGCGGTCTTACCTTATATACCTTATCCTTCTCATCCTATCTAAGCTTATACACCCCATTCTTACAAACTTAAATAGGGCAGGCACTCTCTCCCGAGTCACTACCTTCTCACATAGGCTCCTGGTGTCTCTCTGTCTGACAGTTTGAACCAGACCAATGTGTTATATATTGCTTTTACCTTCCTCCTTCTCTATTCTCTCCTAACCTACCTCTTCTCTCCTTTCGTAGGAATAACTTGGTTGGCCCTTGTTTTCCTACAGTCCCCCTTGCATCTTCCAGGTTGTCCCTGGGAGTGTGGGGTTACCTATCCTCGCAATGTCAGGGGATTGCCTCCTCGGTTGCAGAGCCCTGGATGTGTAGGGGTTGTCCCCCTATCATTCTTGGCGGTCTTACCTTATATACCTTATCCTTCTCATCCTATCTAAGCTTATACACCCCATTCTTACAAACTTAAATAGGGCAGGCACTCTCTCCCGAGTCACTACCTTCTCACATAGGCTCCTGGTGTCTCTCTGTCTGACAGTTTGAACCAGACCAATGTGTTATATATTGCTTTTACCTTCCTCCTTCTCTATTCTCTCCTAACCTACCTCTTCTCTCCTTTCGTAGGAATAACTTGGTTGGCCCTTGTTTTCCTACAGTCCCCCTTGCATCTTCCAGGTTGTCCCTGGGAGTGTGGGGTTACCTATCCTCGCAATGTCAGGGGATTGCCTCCTCGGTTGCAGAGCCCTGGATGTGTAGGGGTTGTCCCCCTATCATTCTTGGCGGTCTTACCTTATCCTATCCTCGCAACGCCAGGGGATTGCCTCCTCGGTTGCTGAGCCCTGGATGTGTAGGGGTTGTCCCCCTATCATTCTTGTCGGTCTTACCTTATCCTATCCTCGCAACGTCAGGGGATTGCCTCCTCGGTTGCAGAGCCCTGGATGTGTAGGGGTTGTCCCTCTATCATTCTTGGCGGTCTTACCTTATCCTATCCTCGCAACGTCAGGGGATTGCCTCCTCGGTTGCTGAGCTCTGGATGTGTAGGGGTTGTCCCCCTATCATTCTTGGCGGTCTTACCTTAATCCTATCCTCGCAACGTCAGGGGATTGCCTCCTCGGTTGCTGAGCCCTGGATGTGTAGGGGTTGTCCCCCTATCATTCTTGGCGGTCTTACCTTATATACCTTATCCTTCTCATCCTATCTAAGCTTATACACCCCATTCTTACAAACTTAAATAGGGCAGGCACTCTCTCCCGAGTTACTACCTTCTCACATAGGCTCCTGGTGTCTCTCTGTCTGACAGTTTGAACCAGACCAATGTGTTATATATTGCTTTTACCTTCCTCCTTCTCTATTCTCTCCTAACCTACCTCTTCTCTCCTTTCGTAGGAATAACTTGGTTGGCCCTTGTTTTCCTACAGTCCCCCTTGCATCTTCCAGGTTGTCCCTGGGAGTTATCCTCGCAACGTCAGGGGATTGCCTCCTCGGTTGCTGAGCCCTGGATGTGTAGGGGTTGTCCCCCTATCATTCTTGGCGGTCTTACCTTATCCTATCCTCGCAACGTCAGGGGATTGCCTCCTCGGTTGCTGAGCCCTGGATGTGTAGGGGTTGTCCCCCTATCATTCTTGGCGGTCTTACCTTATCCTATCCTCGCAACGTCAGGGGATTGCCTCCTCGGTTGCAGAGCCCTGGATGTGTAGGGGTTGTCCCCCTATCATTCTTGGCGGTCTTACCTTATCCTATCCTCGCAACGTCAGGGGATTGCCTCCTCGGTTGCTGAGCTCTGGATGTGTAGGGGTTGTCCCCCTATCATTCTTGGCGGTCTTACCTTAATCCTATCCTCGCAACGTCAGGGGATTGCCTCCTCGGTTGCTGAGCCCTGGATGTGTAGGGGTTGTCCCCCTATCATTCTTGGCGGTCTTACCTTATATACCTTATCCTTCTCATCCTATCTAAGCTTATACACCCCATTCTTACAAACTTAAATAGGGCAGGCACTCTCTCCCGAGTCACTACCTTCTCACATAGGCTCCTGGTGTCTCTCTGTCTGACAGTTTGAACCAGACCAATGTGTTATATATTGCTTTTACCTTCCTCCTTCTCTATTCTCTCCTAACCTACCTCTTCTCTCCTTTCGTAGGAATAACTTGGTTGGCCCTTGTTTTCCTACAGTCCCCCTTGCATCTTCCAGGTTGTCCCAGGGAGTATCCTCGCAACGTCAGGGGATTGCCTCCTCGGTTGCTGAGCCCTGGATGTGTAGGGGTTGTCCCCCTATCATTCTTGGCGGTCTTACCTTATCCTATCCTCGCAACGTCAGGGGATTGCCTCCTCGGTTGCTGAGCCCTGGATGTGTAGGGGTTGTCCCCCTATCATTCTTGGCGGTCTTACCTTAATCCTATCCTCGCAACGTCAGGGGATTGCCTCCTCGGTTGCTGAGCCCTGGATGTGTAGGGGTTGTCCCCCTATCATTCTTGGCGGTCTTACCTTATCCTATCCTCGCAACGTCAGGGGATTGCCTCCTCGGTTGCTGAGCCCTGGATGTGTAGGGGTTGTCCCCCTATCATTCTTGGCGGTCTTACCTAACCTATCCTTGCACTGAGACCCAATCTCTCCTAACCCTATACTTCCTTTCTCCTTTCGTAGGAATAACTTGGTTGTCCCTCGTTTTCCTACAGTCCCCCTTGCGTCTTTCAGGTTGTCCCTGGGAGCGTGAGGTCACCTATCCTTGCAACGTCAGGGGATTGCCTCCTCGGTTGCTGAGCCCTGGATGTGTAGGGGTTGTCCCTCTATCATTCTTGGCGGTCTTACCTTATATACCTTATCCTTCTCATCCTATCTAAGCTTATACACCCCATTCTTACAAACTTAAATAGATACACGAATACCAGGATAATTGACTAACAGAAGATTAAAGATTAGAAGGACAGATTTCAGATTTTAAAAGACAAACGTCGGCAATAACGTACAGACAGACAGAGATATAAATAAATGTAAAAATAAAAATATTACATTTTGGCATCCCTTGTAAAGGAACGATTAGAATAACCGACTCTTTGGGTTAGAAATGGATAACATAAACGAACCAGTTACCGAAGAAATGTCCCTAGATTATGAAGGTCAAACAAAGACACAACTTGGAAAAACAGAGATGTGGATGGAACAGATGTTTGCTAAACTGTCAAAACAATTAAGAATCGAAATAGAACAACTATCAGAAGGATTCAAAGAACAGGCTTTAGAATCAAGAAGCGAGATGAGACAACTGATATCAGAAGAATTCAGAAATCAGTCTGAAAAATTAAAGGAAAAACTAGAAGATGTAACAAATAATATAGACCTAGTAGCAAAGAAACTGGGAAGAAGGATGGAAGAAATACAGTCTGATTTGACCAACCGGATTGAGAAGAATGAAGACAGGCTGAATAACATAGAACTTGACTTTGAGATAGAAAATACAGAAAAATATGAAAACCTAAGAATTCATGTAAACAAAGTAAATGAGGAGATAAAGAGAGACTTAAATATCCATGAGGAGAAGATGGAAGCTCTAAGCAAAAGAATTAACATCTTAGAGAAGAACAGACCTATACAGGTTGTAAATATGGAGCCAAGAACTCCTAATATACAACCAACTGATACTAACTGCCCGCCAAGTATAATAGCCAGTAATTGTGGTATCTCAGACATGTTAAAAGCGCTGAACTCAACGTTGATTCAGCAAAATAAGGGGATGAACCAGAAACCTTTATTCTTTAGGAACAGTAAGAAGGACATTCCTACAGAGTTTAATAACTCCCTAAGATCACAATATCAATTATGGGGACACACACTAATATTTCAGGACTTCATCAGACAGCACCTAAGAGATGAGGCATTAGTATGGTGGCTAATGCACGAAACTGAAATAAATGAAATAGACAGTTTCAGTGAAAAATTTTTAGGTAAATTTTGGAGAGGAAAATATGACCCTATTTTCTGGGAAGAATTGAATCATGGAAGTTACTTCTACCACACAAATATAAGTCCGCAGCAGTACTTCTGCAATATGATACTAAGAGCTCGGGCATGTGAACATAAGCTAGACGAGGAATTCATCTGTAAATCAATGGCAAGACATTTTGGGAACACTATCGAAGAAATAATGTTATATCAAGGAATTAATAGTATTGATGGATTTTTGGAGGTTCTAAACCGTTTTGGGAGAGAAAGGATTCTCAAGGAAAATAATTCCTACCAGAGGCCTTCGGCTAGATATCTTGAAGATAAAGAGCCACCTCAGATGAAAACTAATCAACAGGTGAAGGACCAAGGAAATAACCTGCCTTCAAGACCTTATAATGAAAAAATGAACACTAGTCAGTACAACACTGGTTTGCGACCTTATGATAAAAGCTACTCAAACTCAGTTAAGAGAAGAAACTTTGATAGAAGCCAGAATTGGAATCAGTCCAATCCTCAAGTGAACAAAATTAGCGTAGTAAGGGAGAAAAATAATCAAGAACCTGTCAACAGTTATCAACAGAAAACATATCCTGATAAACAGGCAAGACAGAATATAAATAATCAGACTTTTGAAGAGAACTACAGGCCAGCAATTGCTAAACAGCCAGTACAGAACGAAGAGGAAGATAACATAAATATTGCTTATATACCAGAAGATAGTCATGAGGACTGGCAATTAAGGAACAATGGCTCGGTAAACCACATTCAAACTATATCTTTACCTACCGAACCTTCTCAACCCATCACAGAAAATGAAGAACCAACTATTGAAGAATATGAATATCCAAAATTAGAAACAACACAAAATCATAAGAAGATCCAAGCCTTAGTAAATTCAGGCTATAAAACAGTCAGTTTAAGCCAGGAAGCACGTAAAATAGAGTTGAAGCACACTGGACTAGAGAAACTACCAGTACCTAACACTGTAGCAGAGACGATTACTAGATGGTCTAAGTCTATGAGGGAGAAAATAACTACGGATGTAATTCTACCTAACCACGCCATCAACGACGAAGGCAGAATAATCCAAGAAGAACTAGAAGACCATAGAAGCTATCTCCGCGGCAAAGTCAAAATAAAATGGCAATGATAAAGCCGATAGTCTCAGTCGGGTACAGACAAAAAGGACTTTTTAAAAGGAAATTTTTCGTGTCTAATGATCTTTGTAATAAAACACACTGCTTACTTGTGAGATAAAAGATATGACTTTTTTTTTTTTTTATAGCGACTTTTGTAACTGAAAACTATTGTTAACTAATTTTATGCTTGTTTAAAAGAATGTTTGATGAAAAAGTAAATAATAACTTGTAATAATTTTAACGATTATATCACTGAATTTTTTTTATTTGACAATTATAGTGAAAAAAAAAATGATTAATAATCATTTTTTTTTTCACTATAATTGTCAAATAAAAAAAATTCAGTGATATAATCGTTAAAATTATTACAAGTTATTATTTACTTTTTCATCAAACATTCTTTTAAACAAGCATAAAATTAGTTAACAATAGTTTTCAGTTACAAAAGTCGCTATAAAAAAAAAAAAAAGTCATATCTTTTATCTCACAAGTAAGCAGTGTGTTTTATTACAAAGATCATTAGACACGAAAAATTTCCTTTTAAAAAGTCCTTTTTGTCTGTACCCGACTGAGACTATCGGCTTTATCATTGCCATTTTATTTTGACTTTGCCGCGGAGATAGCTTCTATGGTCTTCTAGTTCTTCTTGGATTATTCTGCCTTCGTCGTTGATGGCGTGGTTAGGTAGAATTACATCCGTAGTTATTTTCTCCCTCATAGACTTAGACCATCTAGTAATCGTCTCTGCTACAGTGTTAGGTACTGGTAGTTTCTCTAGTCCAGTGTGCTTCAACTCTATTTTACGTGCTTCCTGGCTTAAACTGACTGTTTTATAGCCTGAATTTACTAAGGCTTGGATCTTCTTATGATTTTGTGTTGTTTCTAATTTTGGATATTCATATTCTTCAATAGTTGGTTCTTCATTTTCTGTGATGGGTTGAGAAGGTTCGGTAGGTAAAGATATAGTTTGAATGTGGTTTACCGAGCCATTGTTCCTTAATTGCCAGTCCTCATGACTATCTTCTGGTATATAAGCAATATTTATGTTATCTTCCTCTTCGTTCTGTACTGGCTGTTTAGCAATTGCTGGCCTGTAGTTCTCTTCAAAAGTCTGATTATTTATATTCTGTCTTGCCTGTTTATCAGGATATGTTTTCTGTTGATAACTGTTGACAGGTTCTTGATTATTTTTCTCCCTTACTACGCTAATTTTGTTCACTTGAGGATTGGACTGATTCCAATTCTGGCTTCTATCAAAGTTTCTTCTCTTAACTGAGTTTGAGTAGCTTTTATCATAAGGTCGCAAACCAGTGTTGTACTGACTAGTGTTCATTTTTTCATTATAAGGTCTTGAAGGCAGGTTATTTCCTTGGTCCTTCACCTGTTGATTAGTTTTCATCTGAGGTGGCTCTTTATCTTCAAGATATCTAGCCGAAGGCCTCTGGTAGGAATTATTTTCCTTGAGAATCCTTTCTCTCCCAAAACGGTTTAGAACCTCCAAAAATCCATCAATACTATTAATTCCTTGATATAACATTATTTCTTCGATAGTGTTCCCAAAATGTCTTGCCATTGATTTACAGATGAATTCCTCGTCTAGCTTATGTTCACATGCCCGAGCTCTTAGTATCATATTGCAGAAGTACTGCTGCGGACTTATATTTGTGTGGTAGAAGTAACTTCCATGATTCAATTCTTCCCAGAAAATAGGGTCATATTTTCCTCTCCAAAATTTACCTAAAAATTTTTCACTGAAACTGTCTATTTCATTTATTTCAGTTTCGTGCATTAGCCACCATACTAATGCCTCATCTCTTAGGTGCTGTCTGATGAAGTCCTGAAATATTAGTGTGTGTCCCCATAATTGATATTGTGATCTTAGGGAGTTATTAAACTCTGTAGGAATGTCCTTCTTACTGTTCCTAAAGAATAAAGGTTTCTGGTTCATCCCCTTATTTTGCTGAATCAACGTTGAGTTCAGCGCTTTTAACATGTCTGAGATACCACAATTACTGGCTATTATACTTGGCGGGCAGTTAGTATCAGTTGGTTGTATATTAGGAGTTCTTGGCTCCATATTTACAGGAAAGGGTAAATGTAACATATTTTATTAGGGCCTTTATAAATTGTAATTGTTAATAGAACTCATGTTCATGTTTTGTTCTTTTATTTTTTTGAACTGTGTGAAAAGGAGCATCTATATGTAATATATTTATAAATTTAATTTATTTCTAGATATTGTATTAATTTTAGTTGTGATTTAATTTAAAATTGTAAAAAACAATAATAACATTTAACTAGCGATAAAGATTAAAAGGTACGATGTATTAGAGCTAACGGACGGGAGGTCCTTCTCTGTCAAAGCTTGAATAGTAAATGACTAGTGGTATAGTGTTTTGGAGGTTGCGCGTGGCGCCCTCTAGGCGTTGTTCTAATGAACTATTTAATTCATTTATGCAAGTCATTGTTTTTTCTAATAATGATTAATAATTTTAGTAGCGCAACCTGTTAATTTCCGAGTGAACTATGAATTTCATTTTGAAACTATTTATTATTTCTTTTAGTAATTACTGATTTTGTAAATAACTAATGTTTGTAATATTTTTAAAATAAGTATTTATGTACTATAATTAAATAAAAATAAAAGGAGTTTGGACTTAGAGATCTCAGGGTCTAATTAAAATAATTGTTACTAGTGTAGCCTCTCACCAACCTGAAAACAGGTCTACAGTCCCCCTTGCATCTTCCAGGTTGTCCCTGGGAGTGTGGGGTTACCTATCCTCGCAATGTCAGGGGATTGCCTCCTCGGTTGCAGAGCCCTGGATGTGTAGGGGTTGTCCCCCTATCATTCTTGGCGGTCTTTCCTTATCCTATTCTCGCAACGTCAGGGGATTGCCTCCTCGGTTGCAGAGCCCTGGATGTGTAGGGGTTGTCCCCCTATCATTCTTGGCGGTCTTACCTTATCCTATCCTCGCAACGCCAGGGGATTGCCTCCTCGGTTGCTGAGCCCTGGATGTGTAGGGGTTGTCCCCCTATCATTCTTGTCGGTCTTACCTTATCCTATCCTCGCAACGTCAGGGGATTGCCTCCTCGGTTGCAGAGCCCTGGATGTGTAGGGGTTGTCCCCCTATCATTCTTGGCGGTCTTACCTTATCCTATCCTCGCAACGTCAGGGGATTGCCTCCTCGGTTGCTGAGCTCTGGATGTGTAGGGGTTGTCCCCCTATCATTCTTGGCGGTCTTACCTTAATCCTATCCTCGCAACGTCAGGGGATTGCCTCCTCGGTTGCTGAGCCCTGGATGTGTAGGGGTTGTCCCCCTATCATTCTTGGCGGTCTTACCTTATATACCTTATCCTTCTCATCCTATCTAAGCTTATACACCCCATTCTTACAAACTTAAATAGATACACGAATACCAGGTTAATTGACTAAAAGAAAGATTAAAGGTTAGAAGGACAGATTTCAGATTTTAAAAGACAAACGTCGGCAATAACGTACAGACAGACAGAGAGATAAATAAATGTAAAAATAAAAATATTACAATATATACTGTTTCTTCTTCCTTTGTTGCACTGAATTCTTTTGTCTTTAAACACTTTCCAAAGTTCTGTCAAACAACTCTTCCAAATTGGTAAGACTATTACTGGGTTTTACCCACTGGAGCCAGGATCACTTCTCCTCTTTTCAGTGCAGTCACACAACAACTGCTTGCCAAAACGAAAACCTTTGTCCCTCTCCTCCTTAGGATTTTCCTTCTTGGGAAATTACAGAGTAGCCATTTTATTTCCCTGCACTAGTAGAACTACATTAGCTTGCCTTTTAATTGTTCAACATTAATTTATTAAATCATTTTTACCCACTTCCAATAAAAGTGTATATTACAATATACTATACTATATATATATAAGTAAGTAAGGTAGTAATATATAGTAAAGATAAGTATTGCGATCGTGAAAATTTTTTAGTCTGAGTTTTCAACTAAAATATACGTTTTGAGATACCCAGAGTCCAAATAACCAAGTCCCAAAAAATGGTCTGTGTGCATGTGAACACTCCAGCTCGAAAATGAAAAGTCGTACAAAACTGATATTAGGTATTTAAGATGTATATATGCTATAGATGTCGTAGCAACTTTTTCCTTAAAATCGGCTAACCAGAAGTGCCACTTTATATCAATGCTGGAACACATTTTTACAATTTTCTCAACAACGGCTTTAACGATTTTGATTAAACTCTGGGTATCACTGTATAATTAAGTGGTCTTTAATATCATTTAGGTCTTATCCCCATTAATGTCACTTTACAGGGCTTAAATTCCCAATGTTTATTATACTTCCTCATAAAGTATCTTTAATATGGTTTATTTTAAATAACTAACTATCTCTCATTATTAAGAGTTACGAAAAAATGCTAAATATAACTTTTGAAAGAATTTGATAATTAGATAAAGGAGAAAAAAATAAAGATGCTTATCCAGGTCGAAAATGAATCTCTGGAAATACTAGTCACAAGGTATATGTATAATACATCATTGAAAGCAGAGAATTTTAGAAAAAACAATACCTAATATAGAAAGTTGTAGAAGGTAACGAAGAGAGGAGAAAAAATTATAAATAATAATGTTTGAAAACTAATAATATTTAACGTAAATCACATGTTTTCAAGGATTTTTTTTTTTTGCACTTTCATTTATTTATCCGCACCTGTCAATTACAACTATCGACAATCAGCAGATGTGCTGGCGTAGCAATGAGAGGAAAAAAAATAACGTAATAAAAAATAAATAAAAAGGCTTGATAGGCATGAGGAATCAAGGAAATTAAATGAAATTTACTAACTAAATGTAAACTTGAAAAAATATTTTTAAGTTTGTAAAAAGTATTTAAAATCCACCTAATTAAGGCAATGGCATTGTTAAAAAAACTATTTCATTGTACTTGTGTGAAAGAAGAAGTAAAATATAAAATAAAGAAAGGAGGTGGTCCGGGGTGGCGTTCATAAATAGGCTAAATAGGGGCAAAACTATTTTATTAAAAGCCAACGAGGTGTGTTCAGCTAGTAGTTTCACTTAGAACTGATTTGGAACTAGGAGTTTCACTTAGTTCTAAGTGAAACTTCTAGCTGAACACACCTCATAGTCGACTGCACCGCCTTTGAAGAACTAAGAGCTAACTTATTGAGGGAAACCAGTCTCTACATTCTCATAGAAAACGATTTTCCTCAGTTAGTCATTACAAAGATTTTGAGTACGGCTGGAAAGCTGCGGTGGGGCCAGCCCATTTCAATTTAAGAAGAGGAGGAGGTACTAGACCATTGGCATTTACTATTGCTGATACCAGTATTGCCTACTAGGCACGGCAGGGTTTTAAATAAATGACACCTCCCTGAAGAAGATCTGCAAAGTCGGGTCAAAACGTTGGCTTTTAATAAAATAGTTTTGCCACTATTTAGCCTATTTATGAGCGCCACCCCGGATCTTCTCCTTCATTTATGCTATGGTCAACTATTAAATATTCAATTAAAATATAAAATAATTTCATGGATATATAAAGCATATGTTTATAACCTTAAATACATTTACTGTAATTTAGTGATTATAGATCTGATATTATATTTAAATAATTAGGTATCAACATTTATTCCAAAAAATCATTATGTAACCTTTTAGAAAATTAAATTAGTGAATAATTTGATCAATTTTCCCTTTGCGATATTCCAACAGAATCCACTTACAATTATTGTGACAACTTTTGGCCTGTCTATGAATCTCTTAATTCCGTTTTAGTAAATTTTGCAATGGAAAATAACAGTTTAATAACTAATAGTCGTATAATCCATAACCAACGGATCGTGCAATTAATAATCGACGGATCATAAAATCCATAATCAACCGACAATATAGTAAATAAAGCTTTTGTTATTTTAATGGTGTTTATAATTTATTAGCTCTAAGGTTTTAGCTTTAGTTCAGTTAAAAATGCAATTCAGAAATTTTATAATAGCCCAACATGGCCAGAAAATAATTTCTATTCAAAGTTGAGGGGTGAAATTTGTGTGTTGCTCGCACCAGATTTTTTTTTTTTTTTTTTTTGAGGTATTAGGTATGGAAAAGATATAAACACTAAATAATATATATTTCTTTTTTAATACATGGGCCAACTATTTTAAATTTTTTTCAGTTTTTATATTTGAATTTCAGGTATGTTGTCACCTACTTCAGGATCAGCTTTCTATCAAGGTTATGATATATTCACAAATATAAGAAAGTTTCGGAAAGATATTGGGCTATGCCCTCAAAATAATTTATTCCATCCAAACCTTAAAGTTATCAATCAGCTCATATTTTTTGGAATGGTAAGATATCGAAGTATTGCATTAATTACTTAAAATACATGTTGTCTTACATAATCAGTTTTTTTCAAAGAACTAGATTTTATTAAGGAAAAGATTATTGGAGATTTGATCAGAATAGAAACTCACGGTAGAGTATAATACTGCTGTGAAAACCCATCTGTGGAATCAATCAGTGTATAAATAACAGAATCAAAGAGATTTATGGTGCTGAAGCTAAAAAATAATGGTGCTTAAAAAAAATAGACTCACTCTAGATTCTTAGAAGGAATCTGTCCGAAAAGAAGCTACCTACTAATTAATTTAGCAGGGGCTCACTTAAGGAAATTACAGCAGTATAACTGGACCCTGCAAACTGAACCATCATATGTTCAATCTCCGGCTAATGGAGTCGTCTCTTTGTAGGTACTGTGGCCAACAGCTTATCATACCACTTGGTGCAACAGCTTTGCTGGTCTGAAATTCCGACTATTCGGCATTGATAGGGTGATTGATCCCAAGAATAACAAGCTCCTCAACCGAAGCTTACTACTGTTCATTGAGACTGCAGAAATTACGCTCTAAAAATAAATAGGGTGACTTTACCATAGGCGTACAATAGGCCTTCATGGCCGCGATGTATTTATGCCACTTGGAAAAAAAAAAGAATACTGCTATTATGAGCATCTAATTTTCAACCTAAGTTGCTGGTCTCCACCAAGACTTTAAAAAAACAAGATTGGACTTCAATAGAAAAATCACTGTAAAATGGATTATAATTGAGAATATTAAATTATAAAAAAAAATATTTCTAGAAATATATTAGGGCTGTCTAGGTATTGAAAAACAATAGAAAATGGAAAATCAATAACGAGCTAACGTATACAAAAAAAAATTAAGTAGGCAACTTTGTACTTGTGAGTTAGCCGATCACCATGGACTGCTATACTTTTATTTAAAATAGCGAGGAATCCTCTTCCCTTCAGTCTCAAATGTTCACATAAATATGAATCCATGTGTTGCCTCGCAGTTCCTCTATGTTTTTTATTTCTCCACTTAACCATAAATGTTCTATGTGTTGAGTATGGAACCCACTTGAAGAAACGACAAACCTATACTGCTGATTCTAGTTACAACTTGGAAATGGTTGTAGTTTGCATCATTTAGTTGTTGGGTGTCGTATCCTTTCCAACAGTCAGAATATATAGTGGTCCCTTCTTCTATATTATGATTAATACATTCCAATAGAGTTGTTGCTTTTCTGTCTTTTATTTCTACAATGAAACACTCATCTGTTTCTGGACAGGCACCCCCAAATATCCATTGTTCAGGCAGCACTCTCCCTGCATGATTTTTTGTTTTATAAAAAAGACTTTAGCCTATTTCAACTATTTTTCCAGGCTCTGGAATTTTTTTAGTTTTTAGTTGTTGCTTTTCTGCCAAAGTGTTATTATATCCTTTTAAATAGAAAGTAACAAAAAAAAAAAAAAAAAAAAATGTATACAATTGAATAACATTGTAGTGGATAGCCCCCAGTATTTACTCCTTTATGTGACATTGTGTGAGGGAATGAAAAGGAATATATAGGAATGTGAGGTTGCACGATGAATTGTTCTCAATTATGCAGTGAACAAATTATTCATTGAAAAGTCTCATATTGATAAACAATCGATGAAGAAGGACGCTGGAAAAAGGACGAGCAGGTAGCAAAAGCTGGAGGAGGATGCAGGAAAAGAGAGGAGACGGCATTTGCTGCTGAGACACAGAGGCGTGATGACGTTACCTGAGATGAGAGAGGCAGGACATTGAAGACCAAGAATATCAAGCCTACAGTTATAAGACTTTAATAGATTCACTTATTACAGTTGTAAAATAATTTTTTTTGTTAGACAGGAGTGAAAAGTCATTTATTTATTCAGTTGTCCAATAGGTCTCACAATTGAAGAATAACAAACCAGGTGAGTCAATTCATTCAGAGTGTGTTTACTAAGTCCCACATTTCAGATATATTGTAACATATTTTATTAGGGCCTTTATAAATTGTAATTGTTAATAGAACTCATGTTCATGTTTTGTTCTTTTCTTTTTTTGAACTGTGTGAAAAGGAGCATTTATATGTAATATATTTATAAATTTAATTTATTTCTAGATATTGTATTAATTTTAGTTGTGATTTAATTTAAAATTGTAAAAACAATAATAACATTTAACTAGCGATAAAGATTAAAAGGTACGATGTATTAGAGCTAACGGACGGGAGGTCCTTCTCTGTCAAAGCTTGAATAGTAAATGACTAGTGGTATAGTGTTTTGGAGGTTGCGCGTGGCGCCCTCTAGGCGTTGTTCTAATGAACTATTTAATTCATTTATGCAAGTCATTGTTTTTTCTAATAATGATTAATAATTTTAGTAGCGCAACCTGTTAATTTCCGTGTGAACTATGAATTTCATTTTGAAGCTATTTATTATTTCTTTTAGTAATTACTGATTTTGTAAATAACTAATGTTTGTAATATTTTTAAAATAAGTATTTATGTACTATAATTAAATAAAAATAAAAGGAGTTTGGACTTAGAGATCTCAGGGCCTAATTAAAATAATTGTTACTAGTGTAGCCTCTCACCAACCTGAAAACAGGTCTGAGGGCTGGTTATTAGTTTAAATACTGGCCTGGTTCCTAGGGGAGGCACTCTCTCCCGAGCATAGCACAATGGAACACCTCAACTCTCCCACAAATAAACTGAAAAGGTACAATCAGGACGAAAATACTGACTTTGAAGGCTACATTATACCCAAGAAAATTTCGTACGCACCAAGACCAACTATCATACCGACGAAAACATCCAACAGTTTTTCTGAATTACAGACAATTAATAATAACACGGACCCTACACCATCCAGTAGTAACAATACACAATACAAAAACTCTACCACGCCAAAAACGTTTAAACCACCTCCTATTATTATCAGACCAGCAATGTCCGCTGTGGCATTACGAAAAGCTCTATTAGATGCTAAAATTAAAAACTTTACCATTCGTTCAAATAGGGACGAAACCAAATTGTATTTGGACATCAAACCAGATTACGAAGCTGCAATACATGTCCTAAATGTCAGCGATGAAATTCATTTTCACACCTACTCCCCACGCGGTTCAAGGCCGCTTAATAAATTTATCATTAAAGGTCTGGACCTTGACCATGACCTTGATTCAATTACTGAAACCCTCCAAGCCCGCTTACCCGGACTCAAATCTGTATGGAGGATGAAAAAGACCGACGCAGATGGCTTCAAAATAGAACTGCCACATATTATAGTCACGACAGACCCTGACACTACCATTGACAACCTCAAAGCAGTTGGTCCAATCGACCATATGGGGTACTCAGTTGAGAAACTGAGGAACATCAATGGTCCCAGGCAGTGTTACAACTGTCAGCAATTTGGCCACACAAAAAATTACTGTGCCCGCAAGATAAAATGCGTACGATGTGGTGAACACCACGACATCAGCGAATGCTCCCGAAACACCCCCCTCAAATGCGCAAATTGTCAGGGCCCTCATGTGGCCTCTTATCGCAATTGCGAAAAAAGACTTGCACTATTACAAAACATAGTGCAGGCTCATGCTGGAAGAAATACAGCACCAAACCCTAGACAAGATCAAAAGGGTAAAGCATCATAAGCTCCGCCCACCACCTCAAGACCCGACTCTTATGCGGGAGTAGCCCACCTAGCTCCCCCTCCCACCACCCAATCCCCACCCTACGAACAGCCCCCATGGGTCTCCGAACTCGTGGGCATGTTCAGGGACATGAAGTCCATGTTCACAACCCTATTAAACACAGTTAACCTTATACTTCAAAAAAACATCAATGGTTAGACATTTGATTATAAACTATAACATAACAGGGCTCATGCTTCGTAAACTTGAGCTAGAAACTCTCCTGGCTTCCCACAAGCCATCAGTCGTTGCACTGACTGATACACGAATCAACAAACTAACTCACATATACTTCCCCGGGTACCACATATACCGACTAGATTCCCCATCACATGGTGGCGTCGCACTTCTGGTGCGTTATGACGTCCCTTCCAGATTAATAAACAACACTACACTAAATGACGACAAACACTCAGCAATTACTATACAAGTAAAACTTGAATATACATACAAAATTACATGCATTTACCGTAGTCCTAGTGGAAAACCTGACATATTAAAACTATTTCTGAAGGACACCGAGACAGACAAACGTCACATAATAGTAGGAGATCTCAACGCCAAACATCATACATGGAACTGCACAAACTCTAATGCATTAGGAAACTTCCTGACCAAATCTACTTATACAATCATACACCCTAATGCATACACTTATAGACATCATGCTAACCCAAACATCACGTCTACACTTGATCTACTACTCACACAACAACCACACAGATTCACAAACTGCAACACGATAGACTTTAGCAACAACGACCACATACCTGTACTTTACGAACTAGGACATAACTCAACCCACAGACTACAAATACAATTTCAAACACGCTGACTGGAAACAATACAAGACACAAGTATATAGTGACACACCTAACATCACGACACTTACAACAACTATAGACATCGACAACGCCATTAGTACATTACACAACATTATCCATAATGCAGCTAACACCACCATACCCACCTTCAACCCCATTCCAATTCACCTTCGCATACTACCAAAACACATCCTATCAATCATAAAACAACGTAACAACATCAAGAACTGCTGGTACAGAACTAAAGACCCGACTTACAAACCTATCATAAACAGCCTTACTAGACAAATAACATCCCTTATGTCGCAGTGGAAAACGTCAATATGGCATGAACAACTTCGCCGGACCCACAACGACCATAAAAAATTCTGGAAACTAGTCAGAAGCCACAACACCAAATCCAAATCGGTGAAAATCCTCCGAGGCGATGAGCTTCTCACTCCTGCAGACCAGGCTAGCATTCTATCAGACTACTACGTAGAACGAGACGATGCCCGTACTGACACCATTTATCATCACATCTCCCACACGGATAACCTAAATAACACAATATTCTCCACATATAAAGACCTGACTGCAATTTTGAGAAAAACAAAGGGAAACAAGTCTGCTGGAAAGGACAATATTCCTTCTGTCCTTATCAAACAACTACCCCGTAAAACCCTAATGTTTCTCCTTAACATTTTTAACTCATGCTCACGCCTCAGATATTTCCCAACGGAGTGGAAACATGCTATTGTCGTTCCACTCCTCAAACCTCGGAAACGAGGAGCGGTCCCGGAAGATTATCGGCCGATCAGTCTCCTCGACCACATCTCAAAAATATATGAGAAACTAATCCTCATCCACATCCGAAAACACTGCGATTCACATGACATTGTACCCCCTGAACAAACTGGGTTCTCTCGCGGCGTTAGCTGTTATCACCACGTGGCTAAATTACAGTACGAAACAGCTAATAACCTAAATAAAAATCTTGCCACAGCCATGATCTCCCTTGACTGCACACAGGCTTTTGATTCTGTATCCCACTCCATCCTTATCGATAAACTCAGGCATCACCAATTCCCTGTACAACTAGTCGATATTATCGGCTCATATCTCAGTGACAGGACCTTCTCAGTTCGAGTCAAAACTGACATGTCACCCCCTAGGCCAGTTACTTGTGGCGTCCCCCAGGGCTCAGTTCTGGCGCCTATCCTATTTAATATTTACACTGCCCAAATAGTTGGGACCAAAATTGACAAAGTTCAAATAGCTGCTTATGCTGATGATATTGCTATCTACACAGCAAGCATGGGAGCTAAACACGCAATGCGCCGAGCACAAAATGCAGCCCAACTGATCATAGACCAACTTAAAAACATAAACATCCACATCAACCCCGCAAAAACCGACGCCATCACATTCTCATACAAGAAAACAACTGAAAAACTACCTAAACTTAACGGTCAAACTATAAAAACAAAAAGACATCTCACATACCTAGGAATAAAACTCGAATCACACTTATCTTTCACAGCGCACATACAACACAGAATACAAACAGTAAAATCTACCACATACCAACTCCGCCACCTACTCTATTCTCCAGGGCTATCACTCAGACTCAAATTACTCATATATAAAGCCATACTCAGACCTTCACTTCTCCACGGTGCCCCCCTCCTACACTACCTATATCCCACAGCCCTGAAGAAACTACAACAATACCAGAACAGCATACTCATGAAGATCTGCAAAGGGACAACATTAGAAAGACGAAACATGAAACACATACATAACGAACTACAACTCGACTTTGTGCAACAACATATTTCAAGAAGACATATCAAGTTCTTCGACAACCTCCCTGCATCTTTTAACCCACTATTCCGATCCATCACCCCATCCCCCCTCCCTGCCAGATGGCAAGGCCGTAAGGGTCCAATAAACCCCACCAACATAATCATTTAACCCGCCTCACGGCTAGTCCTCCCCTCCCCATCCCTATCCATATCCCTATTCCTCCCCTCCCCCTACTTATTTTATCGTTATGCTTAATTTTTATTTTATTTATATATTTTCACTTAACGAGCGGAGGACCCTCAACTCCATACATCTTATCAAGACCTTAAGTGGACTAGAAGAGATAACTAACAAAAATCATTCAACGCACCTTCAAATACTACAGGTAGAAAAAGGTCAAGGTAATTCAAAGTATCGTTCCGCTAGTGCACTGGTCCGATATGACACTGATATCATGGTTTGTTTTGTTTCAGAGGGATCGGAAAAAAAAAAAAAAAAAAAAAAAAAAAAGGGCAGGCACTCTCTCCCGAGTCACTACCTTCTCACATAGGCTCCTGGTGTCTCTCTGTCTGACAGTTTGAACCAGACCTGACAGTTAATACTCAACGTTTAGTCCATTATTACCTTCCGTCATTAGCCATCTGCCAGCCAATTGCTCGATCCCACGCTGATACCATTCTTTGGGATGGCTGTCAAAGAACTCTTGGACTGCAATTTCAACTTCCGCAAACTTATCAAATTTTTTTCTCTTGAAGAGAATGGACCATGGATCTGAATAAGTAGTAATCTGATGGTGCAAGGTTTGGACTATATGGTAGATGAGTTAGGAGTTCGAACCCATGAAGTTCTTTAAACTTTTCTTTGGGTTGACGGGAAGTGTGAAGACGAGCATTATCTTGTTGGAAAATTCCTTTTCGGTTGATCAAAGCAGGATAATGCTCTGGCAACTTCATGTACAATCTTCCCAGTCTTCTCAGTAGAGTTCAGAATTCATAGAGCATCCATCAGGAACAAATTCGTGATGAATAAAACCTTCAAATTTAAAAAAAAAACGCAATGTATGGATTTTTTTTTTAATTTTCCTCTACAACAACCGGAAGAGCAGTTAGACCGCGATCTAGCCACTGCTCACATGTATTAGGATTTCGCCAGTAAACCCGCTTTTATCAAAAGTGATAATCTCCCAGTATAATCTAATATCAGAAGGGTTTTCAATAAATTTTCACAAATTTCTAACCTTTTAGACTGCTGTCGCTGACCTACCCCATGGAGAGTAGATGGAGACTAACAGTATCTTTAGACAAAGCACACTTCCTTCTCATATATAAGAGAAATTAGTGGACAGAATTCAATAAAATTGACATTGCGTTATTTTTTCACCCTTACTTACCTTTTATTCAACTTTGAGCCAAATCGAACTATCTCTTTCTGAAAAATTGGCATATCTAAAAAGTACGTTTGCACGTGCGTAAGTGAAAGTGCTGGGTGGAATTTGAAAAAATTGATATGGAACCATCTAGGCACCAAGCCGCACAATCCCTGAAAATTGAATTAAAAGAACAGGTGATATGACTGTCACATCGATTTGACTACAGAAAGACAGACAGATACTGAACCAAATTTGATCCTTGATGTCTGAAACGTAAAACGCGAGTGGAAATTATTCTTCTTATTGGGGCATTCCGCCACCTTATGTCCCTCTCCTCCACATTATCTGCATGCAAATGGTTCTCACTCTTGGACATCATGTGTCCGTAAACCAAGCATTTTAGGCAGTGGGGATATCAAGATAGTCACAGACATCTAGGGTCCACCACCCTCCTCTAATCTTCTCCCGTCTGAGCATGTCTCTTGCTGCGGCATGAACCTCCATCACCCACTTCTTCTTAAGGCTATCCTTGTCAGCTGTTGAAAAACAAGGCCTGACCCACTCCCTGCTCTCCTGGCCAGGTCTCTTCAGGCCTCCCTGATCCAATTTTTCCCATATGACTCTCTCTAGGGTACTTTCATCCCAATCCTTGGGGGCTCCTTTTAGCTCTAGCTTTGGCCTCTTTGTTCTGGCCAGTCTAGCCACAAGGCCTTTCTCTCCCATATTCTTTCATTTGATTAACTTCATTACCTGGTAAGAACCTTTTGTTTTGACCAGGTCTGCCTTGCCAGCGTGGACAACTTTTACTATTTCTACCTCCACTCCTGCTCCCTTCGGCTCACTTTCACCTGGTCGTTGCTTCCAAATGGTATTGTAACGCATGCTGGGGTATCATTAGGAGCCCCAGATGCTTTCTTATTCCCGACTTCCTTCAGGATATCTGAATACGTGGGCTTCTTTCTCTCTTGATCCTGCAGTTCTACTTTCTTTTTCTTCTCCTTCCTCGCAGCCTTCTTTCTCTCTTTACAAGGGACTACGAACCCTTTGGCTGCACCTTCATTATTTTCCACTTTCTGGTCTTTATCTCCCTTCCTTGCAACCTTTACGTCCTTCCTCAGGGGGCCGATTTCCTCATCTGAAGCCACAAGGTTCCTTCCCCTCGCAAACTCTATTCCTTTGCTCCTGAGCAGCATAGGGGCTGGCATGTATGCTGTTCTGGCGTGTTCTTTGCTAGTCCTTTCTCACTCTCATCTCCACCTCGGCTCATTGTCTGCCTTCTCTCATCTTTTTGTTCCTTCTCCTTCTTGGCCCTCAACAAGGCCGCCGAATAGGGGTTTGCTCTTTATCTTCCATCTTCAGGTAGTCCATGGCCTCATAAAAACCTCCATGCATCTCGGGACGGCATTTCGTAGGATGTCATCAGTAATCATGGTGTAACATCCCGTGTCACCAGGGTCTCTTTAACGGTCCTAGTAAAGAGACCAGAGACCATTTTCATTCTGGCATCAATTTTCATTCTCTCTTCATCAATCTTGCTCAGTATTTTCGCAAATACACTCAGATTTTTACCAATTACTAACCCATCTATTTGTTCCTTAATAGGGTTGCTTCGGATAACTTTCTCCATGGTCGCTAGCCTTGTCCTCAGCTCCACTATGTATGGGGCCCAAAGCCCATCACTCCTGGACTTGACATCAACCTCAGGCGTCTCCTGTCTTTTCCTCTTGGGATGCCTCTTATCCTTGGGCTTCTGCTTCATAGCTTCGCCAACAACCGCTCCCTCATCCTCCTCACGTCCTAACAACATAGGTTCCTCTTCCCAAATGTTTATACAACTTTTTACCTGGTTACTACCCATTAAATTCTCTGATCCTTTCTGTACCCCCACTAAAGTCTCCCAGTTTTCGGCCTTTTTCGGCGAGGCTGGCATCGAACTCACCTCTGAAGTGCTTTCGCAGGTCTTATGTAGTCCTTCACCATTAATCAAATCTCCCAACTCAACTCAACAATCTGGAAAACCGGGAAATGTACAGAAATTTTTCAAAAAAACGTCAATTTTTTTATTTATTTATTTATACTCCTTTATCCTATAAAATAAAAACGGTCAACTGTTAATAGTATTGTATGTTCCTGGCGATGGGAAGAACATTTCTCGAAACATCTAATAGATATAGTAATAAACAATGAATAAAATTCAATAAAAAGACGTCCTCCTGTATATAATTCGTTATTTTATATTGCTACTAGTTTAGCTCCTTCACCAGGCTAAATATAATAACATATATGTTATAATATATATATAATAAAAGTTAAGGATACAAAAATTAATAACAATTTTTTTTTTGTATTATTTTAATGGAATTTACAACTGTATTACATAGAGAATACAATAAGTAAATGAGAAATTTGTAACATGGCACGTACAACATGAAGAGAAACTACCCATTGGTAGAACTCAAACTAAAGTTCTATATTAGAAGATCCCGAGGCCATCTTCTTTTCAGACGCCTCGGAGGGTAATAACAATAAAAAGCAAAATTTACAAATTAATCTATTAAATAAATTAAAACATAGCAATCAAATAAAAACTAATTATCACGTATTTTATTACAGTCCTCCTCTCCTGCTTGTCA
Source organism: Nezara viridula (assembly GCA_928085145.1). Lineage (NCBI taxonomy): Eukaryota > Metazoa > Arthropoda > Insecta > Hemiptera > Pentatomidae > Nezara > Nezara viridula. The sequence goes on from OV725077.1 coordinate 21,496,112, forward strand.
AATGACACAAGTAAAAACAAAACTATTGTCTTGATGGACATTCGTCATCTACTACGTCTTGTTTTCATTATCCGCTACTAATTTAATGAACATAGAATCCTCAAATTGATTATTATTAACATTCGAACATAGCATGTTGTTTTTCGTTGTATGTTTCTTAATTTATGTTTTTTCAAGAAAATCCATTATTTTCCATTTAGATATAGGTTATATGAGTTTTACGGTACTATTTTAACGTGGATTTTGAAAACAGTAGTTAGTGAATGGGAAAATTTTCAGATAATCATATGAATTAATATTCTTATTTCTTCAACAAATATTAATTTTACTTAAAATTTTTATTTTAAACCCATATTTCCAACCGTATTTACTCCTATAAAAGGTAATACTGTTGTATTTATAAATACAATGTTAATAAAAGTACTGTCAAATTCATCAGCAGTGAATTTAGGAATTACATATATGGAAAATATTTTAATAATGGTAATTACATCAGAGGAAAATTTTGTGCTAAGAAATGAAATACAAAAACAATGGTGCTTTCAGTGATAAGATATTTATTTTTTTTTTTTTAACACGTGCTTAGATTTTGTAACTTTATATATGTTAAAATTTAAAAATAATACATATTGTTATATTTTTAGTACTTAGCAAAGATTACACACCGAAATAAATATAGATAAAAAAAAAAAGATTATTTTTTCATATCAGAGGACTACAGTCCAAAGTCTCCTAATTCCACAATAATTGTATTTACATATGTAATAAAGAATATTATTATATTCACATAAAATTATAGATAAATATGTTTTATTTAGAAAATATTTCTTTTCTTTAAAATTACAAGTCTAATTTGCTATCTCATTTACTACTGTAAATACGAATATGGTTGTATTTACAGGCAGGGTAAAGCATATTGTTACATTCACATAAAAGTATGAATAAATATACCTTCTTACTAAACAAATAAAGTTTAAAATGTCCTATTCACATAATCTTAAAAATAAATATTTTTATTAATTAAACAGCCTTTCAACAGTCACATTGTGGGGGTATATTTCCTTTTAAGTTTTTAATGTTATTTGGTTTTTCTATGAAGAAATTACTGTCTATATTTATGGGAGCCCGGCCTGGAAAACACGTATAAGATGAACATGGCATCGACATGGATTTCAGAAGCTATTAATTTTTGCATATTTAATATATATTATTAATTTGTGTAAAAATAAATGAAGAAGAATATCTCATTATAATTTTATGGGAATATAATTGTGTTCATTATCACTCCTGTAAATATGAGTTTATGCATTTTTAAAGGCATGTATTTTGATGCAAATATTTGTATTCAGACCAATAAATTTGCTGTAATATTAATATTTAATTAAGGATGTTTATACATACTTTTATTTAATATGACAATATTCTTTACCACACCTGTAATTACAAGTATATTCATATTTACAGGATCGAATACGATAAGAAATACATGTATTTCGACTTACAAATTTGAAAGAAAATAAATATTTTTAAATTAAGAAGAATATTTATCCATAATTTTATGTGAATGTAACATTCACATAAAATTCATCATAACATTCATTCTATATCACATATTTAAATTCAATTACGAGAGGATAAAGAGACATATATGCCCAACTCTGATTTTTAAGGATGGGTTTTACTTGATTGAGTCTCTCGGTTCTCTCAGTCAACAAACCTTGGTCTTGGTCTTCCGCACTTAGTGTTTGTGGTATATCGATTATACCAATTAGTGATTTAGTTGTATTAACCTAGCAGTGTTAGCACCCGAGGCAATACGGATCCACGAAGGGGCACGGCACCGGAGATGCCCTGATGAGATTACGCAGGGAAGTTGATGACAAGGCGGAGAAATATGTCATGATGGTCTTCTTTGACATATCTTCCGCCTTTGATAGCGTATGGTGGCCCTGCGTACTCCCGCGCCTCCAACAGGTCGACGCCCCCAGCAATTTGTATTCCCTCATTAGGGAGTACAGATTGCTATTTAATTGCTAAAATTCGGACTATTTCAGCAAAGATACAACTTATTGAAATTTGTAAACATGAGGTGTTGGTTCCAAACATAAATAATGGTTTTAAATTATATTTTCTTTTCTTATTAACTTGGCATTAGATCACTTAATAATATGCTGTGCAAATTTTTTGCAAGGGCCTACTAGTTATAAACAATAGCTAATTATAAAGAGGATGAAATGATGAACATTTTCCTTACTAACAATATGCAGTTCCGATTTTTAGATTTTGAGATATTTTAATCCATATGCAAAAACACTTCAATAAATCGACTTCAGCCGACTTTACTTCAGATTTCCACATCGGAGATACGATTGCTCAATCTAATTCACTCTCCACAAAAAAAGTGCAAAATGCGCCTAAAGAAGTTGTCACTTAAAAATATAAAGATGGAATTAAAAAAAAATATTGGTATAATAGTTAAGAAATAATCAAGGATAAATAAAAAATTAGAATTCACTTACAAACTAGTCAGAAGAGCTTCAACTTGTGAAGTACTCTAGAATTTGGAGAGTCTTCTTAATCCAATTACCTTACAGTTTTTTAATAAAATTTCGGAACTTTCCTGAGGTGATTCTCTCACTTCTGACCTATTCAACATTGTCCTAAATGATCTCAATTCCATAATACCATCTTGTCCGTGAACTGTCTTATATCCTAACTGCTTCATAATTGGGTGGGTACAATATTTTGTTGAGTTTTATTTATTTTTTAAAATTTATAACTATGATAACTGACAATTAATTCTTTTAATTATTGATATTTTTGTTGTATATTACTGCAGATTTGCTTGTTTTTTACTTACTTTGTGTGTACTTATAGCTTGGTGGATTGTCCATGAAAGAAGCAAAACATAGTGCCAATGATCTTTTGAAAGTTGTGGGAATATTTGAAAAAAAAAATGTTGCAGTAACTAAATTGTCTGGTGGTATGCAACGGAAATTATGCATTGCCCTCTCCCTTGTTGGAAGTCCAAAGGTAATTAATTATATTAAGATTTAATTTAAAGGTAATTATTTATTCTCATGAAATAATGATTATCAAATTAATTTATTTCACATGCTTTTTAAAATCATTCCACAATTAATTATTTAAAATAGCTTTTATTTATTTCTATAACATTTGAGGAGTTAATTGATAGAATTTTAAACGTCCTTCTAGGATGTTACTTTAGTACTGTCTGCTAGTAAGATTCACCTGTACTACAGTATAAAAGCTTTTTTTGTATTAGCGGGATAGTCATTATTTCGACTAGAAACTTTAGAAAATTTTGAGTTGACACAAAAAAAAAAAAGAAAAAAGAATAAAATAAATTATCTTCCTAAAACTCACTCTATGAATATCGAAACCAATGTCTTTATAATGTCACATTTTTATCAAATATTTATAACCAGTGGGGAAGCTAATCAGCCATAATTTCGGCATTATGACTAGTTACAAAATAAGCCATAACTTCACAATCAGTAAAACTGAGACAGCATGTTTTTCTTTGATATCTTAATTTGACTGACCAAATTCAAATAATGCTTGGAGTATGGCAGAATTTATAGACAATTTTCTGAACGTGAAATGATATGGTGCTCTAGTTTCTGTTGAAAAATGTTTGTTATGGTTTAATGGAAGCTAGATGGAACATCATTACAAGGATAAAAATCATTAATATTTCTAGAATGGATGAGATATATTCAGATTCGTCAAAAAACATAAGTGTATAATCGGAGAAATCGTTTAATCTCTGCCATTAAAGCTGATACTTACATCAAACGTTACAGGAACTGACCTGCCTTGGGAACATTGTCACAGGATTTAGTCTCACATTGAAGATTATGGTTTTAAGGAGTAGAGAAAGGAGGCATAGGGCTGCGATTGTGGTTAATAACCCAAATCTTGACATGGATCTATCTGAGGCAGTATTCTATGGCAGATATTTTGGCATTTTATGTCATGTGGGGTAGCAATTTTTTTACATTTGTTTCTGCATACCTATGTAACGGAACGGACATAGATGACATATCTGTCATATAGATGATCACAGCTCACACTAGAAATGTGATAATTTGCTCGGATACCAATTCCTGTAACACGGTCCGGGGATTCAATCAGAATTATAGAAGAGATGCTAAGAAGCTCAATGAGATTATTACTAGGAGCCACCTAGTCGTAAACAATATTCCTGCCCTCCTATGTTTCACTATGTTCTTCTGGAGGTATGGTTGTGAGCTGGATTGATGTCATGCTAGGTTCACTGACACTTTTGGACATATTGTTGATTCATTTCCCTGTACTGCAGAAAAATAAATAATAACTACCTCAGGAACTAAGCCCTGAACATTCAAAACCAGACACTCTGGAACTCACATTTCAATGTGCTTGGCCATCACGTCCTCTAAACAATACTACTAAGTTTATGTAGATGTTTGTTAAGTGATTTTTTATGAGTAATGTACTTCATTGTTAATACTTACTTATTCTGTTCTTTTAGGTGGTAATTCTTGACGAACCTTCCTCTGGTGTAGATCCTGAGTCAAGAAGGGAAATTTGGAATATACTTTTGGTAAAAATATTAATGCACAATTGAGTTTATTAATTTAATATTTAATAATTATACCATGAAAAGATTCATTTTATATATATTATTATTTATACTTATGTGGGACTCTTTTAAAAAATCAGATATAATTTTTTTTTTTTGTTTAGTAAATTTCAAGTTCGTTTTGTTTTCATTACGATAACAGCTTTTATTACTTCTCCAAAGCTGCATCCATTCACACAGAGTACAGTGTAGAATTATTGTTATTTATTAAACCCTATTTAAAAGATTGTGTTTCATTAAATAACCTAACTTCCAACAAGTTTCACTTCAGTCTATATTTATATTTTAAAAATGGTAATTATATTATATCAATGCTCCAATAACCATTCTACTATTGCAGCATTCAAGAGAAAATAGAATTTTGCTCCTCACAACTCACTTCATGGAAGAAGCAGATGTATTGGGCGATCAGATAGCAATTATGAATCATGGGGAGATCGTATGTTATGGTTCCCCTATGTTTTTGAAGAAGCATTATGGTTAGTAAATAATTTTTTTTTCCTTAAAATTCTATTTCTGTTAGCAAAGATGAAAATGAGCTAGTTTGAGAGACTTCTATTAAGCTGAATATTGTAATTATGATCAAAGTGTAGTTTGATCTCACTAATTAGGATCCCTATATCGGGATCAATTGTGCAAGTATATACAAAAAAAATTAATTCCTAAATAATTAGTTACTAGTACTAGTGGATTAGCTATTTTTGCATAGCATACTTTCAAAGGATAATGTAATTAATATATACTATTCTTTGAGTTGTAATTTAGTTTTTAGGTTATTGTTCATATATTTTTTTTTACTTTCTTCTCTTCTTCTTCTTCTTCCTCCTTGTGTGTCTTTCAGCGTGGAGGAGCCTCCAGCCACTTTGACCATGCATCCCAGTCTCTTGCCTATTCCTTCATCTAACCTAGGGTTTTTCCTCTTTCCTCATCTAGTGGTTGGATATGTTCTATATATGCTCTTCTAGGCCTGCCAGTTGTCCTCGCTTTCATGCATTTCTTTGGTACTTAGCTTTCTTCCATTCTATACATGTGCCCATACCATCGAAATTGACGGCATTCCATAGTTCCTTTCAGTGAGGGTATCAGGAGTTCCTCTCTTATTCTTTCATTCCTCACTCTGTCTCTCCTGGTTTTTCCCAAAATTCTTCGTACGAATTTCATTTCAGCAGCCGTAATTCTGCTTAAGTAATCCTACATTATTATATGTAGGATTATTATGTACTATACATTATTATTATGTAGCTTTTCCTGCCATATAATAATGTAGGGAGATAGAGTGCTTTATAGATGTGGAGTTTTACATTTTACTTCCTACCTCTCTCTTACCATGTAAAAAGATTCTAATAGAGAGTGGTTTGGTTGGTATCCATGCTCCAAGAAGGCAAAAATGATTAATAACAAAATTATGAAAAAGGACAATTTTCATGAAATTATTAAATTATTGTCTTCTTTTAATGCATTAAAAAACTTTTTCACTGCTAACATTAACCCATTTCATTTTCATCTTTGATTGTTATTGACTAGAAATATAAACTAATTTTATTTTTCGTTAATATTGAAAGAATTTTTGTTGAACAAAATAAAACAAATGGATTAATTAATTAATCTTATCTTATTAATTAATAAGAACTAAGGATCAACATATCCACTACTATATTTTATAAGTACGAACAATCAAAGTTTCAGTCAACAATAAAATTTTAAAAATCAATCCACAACTTGAGTGCAAAACGTTCAACACAATAGAATAAGAGACACTTCATCATTTATTATTTAAATGCTCAATATATATATTGTAAATAGTTACTACTGTAAATATGTATATAAATTATTAGATCGTTCTTCATTATTTTTATTTCATGTTTATTTTCAATTTTTTGTTTTTTATTTTTAACTGATCTAAATTAGTAAGTAACTTATAATTTTTTATATTATTTATTTTTATTTTGACTATTTAATTACTATGTATTTTTGTTTATGTATCTCTAAGGCTCCTTAGCCCATATTATTGTCTTTTTATATTATTCTAAAGGGACTCGTCCCAGAACAAATAAAGCATTATTATTATTATTATATAATAGCTTGAGAGTAAGAATTTATCAGGGTACAGGAAGTCTTAACGAGATGAAATATTTAAGCCAACCACAATAGAAGATATGAGAAAATTAAATTTTTTTCATCTCTAATATATCTAATTATGAAGAATTAGTGGAGTAATCTCAAATTTTGTCCTCTGAGTATTGTAGCAAAAATACAATAGATTATTTGTTTATGTGAATAATCTGGTAATTTAATTTTAGAACATGATTTAATATTAATATTTTAAAAATGTATTTATTGTTTTTTATGTGTTCTATTGACAATTTTTGATTTTATACTAATTTTAATAATTGGCATTATTTTAACTGTCAGACTTTTTAATAAATGTGATTTATAAGTTATCCTTAAGACTTTTGTAATATTTATAATGTAGCATATAAAGGAAGAAAAATATTGTAATGCAAAAAGGGTAATAATGTTTATAATATAGAGATAGACTCTATTTTTATGGGGTTCTTCCCTCAAAATGAATGCAGATTAAATAAGAAATCTGGTGCGGGCAACATACAACTTCACTTATCGCTCTACTTTAAATAAAAATTATTTTCTGGCAATGTTAGGCTATTAAAAAATGTTTGAAGTGAATTTTGAATGGAGCTAAAGCTTAAAGCTTATAGATAGCTAATCGTTAAGTCCATTAAAATTACTAAAAGTCTATTTATTATATCGATGGTAGGCAATAAAAATCTAGTTACTCCATCTGCTTTTATGAACCACACAAGTTCAGTCTCTGTGCCTTTCAGTTTACAGAATGACTAACTCTAAGTTCAACATTTTTGAGTAATGTAATTTTAGTGATACTTCTAGTTGGAAAAATTATATCTATACAGACAGTGAGTAAGTTGATTCCAGAGTAGGTGATAGCAGTGTTGAAATATATATTGGGTGGAGTGACCGGACGGGCTAACGTGTGTGCTCAGTGCACCTCATGATTTTCTCCTAATTCAATGTTTGTATGGCCGTTGGATAGCCATATATAAACAACTTTTATATTTAATGGCCTCATAAGGAATAAATAAAGAAAAACTACAAACACATTTTTATTTTTTATCTCCAAGCCTAATTTATCTACGGATCTCTGGTTTATGCCATCTCTTGTATATTATAGGGCCCTGTTTAGGCAACTTTTTCAATTATGGCAAAATAACTCTCATGAGGTTCAATAAGGCAACATTCTAATTTTAAAGCAGTGGACTGTATCTTAAGGGGTTGGTAGGTTAATGATTGTGCAAAAAAAATAGCTTACTCTATATGCCAGCCTACATCTTTTTTACCTTGGAAAGCCCTCCTGGTTGGTCCTTTGCTGGTCAAGAAGTGGCTTCGAGAGAACCAGTCACTCTCAAAGCTTAAGTGTTATCTTTTAGATCTGTGCCCACCACTCGCGGTAACGCAGGAAATTTACACCTTTCCTTGCATAACCAGGCCCTAAATGCATGTAAACTTTCGTTTGGATAAGTAGAGGCATATCAAAGTTATGACAACTTTTGTGACTTTAAAAAAAAAAATGAAGGTTGAACCTAGAAAATTTGACGCAAAAAATTTTTATTTTTCGATTCCAGTGAAAATTTTGGTAATTGAGGGTTTATAGAGGTGCGAAATACAAATCTCAACTTTGTTCCTCCTTAAAAAAATATTTCAACCCAGTTTACTCCTACAGCCGCTACGAATTCTTTCATTTCAGAGATAATTCTTATCAATTTCGATAATTTTTTATTTTGTAGGAAATTCAGGAAGCTTTCAAATAAGTATTGGTATAAAAAATGTGTACTTTTTGAGTTATTCCCAAATAAAATACTGAATTCATCATAAAAATTTATTTAGCTTGTTTTCAGGAAAGTATGTTATATAGATAGATAGATATATTGAAAATAACTTTATTCTGGGACACAGTCACTTAAGAATAACAAAATAGAACAAAACTAAAAGATTACATGTGGCCAAAATAAAATCAATCGAAAAAAAGAAATAGTGTAAAGAAAATATAAGGTAAACATTCTATATTCAAAACAAACAAAACTATATACAAAACAATTAACACCATGACAAGGCACTTAAAGCTATTTTCACTGATAGACCAGTATACACTTTTAAGAAAACAATAAAGAATTAAAAATAAAAATATATTAAATTCTTTATTAAAATCAGCTTTGTGTTTCTGTTGAGAAAACAGAAAGCTGAATCTGACAATATAAAGTGCCTGATTAATATATAAATACATTATCAGTTAGCATTGATATTTGACAATGAATGGCATGGAATAAATGTATGTTGTCGAATGGTTAGCAACTATCTGACTGTTTTTGGGATAGGAATTGGAATAGGAGGGTTTTGAATGTGGATATGGATGGGGAATGTCGAATTTTGATAGGGAGGGAATTCCAGAAAATGACAGAAATTGAACAATAAAGGAGTTTTGGAATGAGGCAGATCTGTGAGAAGACATGTAAAGATTAGAAGGTTGAGATCTTGTTAACAGAGAATGGACTGAAGATTTGAACTGGAGAAGGTTGTAGGTGTAAAAAAGACGATGGTTGTTGATGATTTGGTAGAGGAAGGTACCCAGGAAATATTGTCTTCGGAAGGAGGGAATAAGCCACTTTAACTCAGCGTAGTCGTGAGAGACATGGGAGTATCTTGGGACCCCGATCACAAATCTTACGCATTAGCTGTTCATTAGTCTTTTCAGTCTATCGCGGAGCTCCACAGAGAGGCCATCACACACTACACAGCTATATTCAAAGTGGGGGGAAATGAGAGAGGAAACTAGGAGTCTACGCGTATGTTGAGGTAGGAGATGGCGGAAGCGATGGAATAGTTTGAGGGTGGAAATTGTCCGTTGAGAGATATAAGAAATATGGTGATTCCAAAAGAGGTTTTTATCAATGAAAAATCCTAAATTTTTTACAGAGGAGTAGAAGGAGATTGGCTGGTCATTAAGGTGAGGGATGGAAAAGTCGGTATGGGATCTAAGAAGGGGCTTGGAAGCAATGACAATGGCCTGAGTTTTGGCAGCATTAATCAACCTTAATCCATTTACATTTGCCCAGGCACTAATTCGATCTAGGTCTTCTTGGATCTTGGCAAATACCCCCAATAACTCAGGAGGGAAAAATTATAGGTACATCTGAGAATCCTCTGCATAAAGGTGGTGGGAATAATGGAGAATTGATTTATGTAGGTTGTTAATGTAGGAGCTGAAAAGGAGAGGAGATATGCTTGAACCCTGGGCAACTCCAGAGGATAAAGAAAGGAAGGCAGATAGTGGTTAATTGGGTATGGAAACTGCTTGGGTACGTTGTGAAAGGAAAGATTGAAACCAAGAGATGGAACTATTGGAAAAGGATAATAATTTCAGTTTGTTGAAAAGGATGGAATGGTTAATGGAATCGAAGGCTTTGGAGAAGTCGAGAAGGATAAGGATAGTTAACTTTTTATCATCTATTGCAGTTTGAATGTCGCTGGTGATTTTAATTAAGGCGGATTGTGTGGAGTAGCTGGGACGGAAACCAGATTGAGGGGGATCAAGTTGATTTGACTTTTCAAGGAAGTTGGAGGGGATTGCAGCAATCTTTCTAGGGATTTTGAGAAATTGGAAAGAATTGAGATGTTTGTCTCCATGGTGCAGTGACAGGCCACTCATAGCTCCGTAGGGCAAACTAATAAACTGAAGATAACATGATAAAATAATTATGAGTTCGCGTCCCAGTGCCAGGGGAGGAAAGGGAGCGGTTTTTAACTCTGGCATTAATCCCCTACCTGACACAAGAAAAATCCCATATAGCTAAAAAGGCGAGAAAGGGAAGGAAGGAGAAAGAAAAATCTCCATAGCAAAAGATCCAACAAACAATTAACTGAGCACCCTAAGTGGTAGGGAAATTATACAAGTAAACACACTGAATATTTTTATTTCAGCTTGACAAAATTTTAGTAGCCTTTAAGTTTTGAAATTGTTTTTATAATTAATCTTTCCATTTCAACTTCCGTCGATTTTTCATTTTTTCTTAAAATTAAAACAATTCTTATATCCTAATAAATTTAATCTTATTTTATCATGGATTATCAGATATAAATGCATATTAAATTATTTAATTTTTCTACTTAATTAAATATAAGTTTGATTTATTTTTCAGGGGCGGGATATAACATTTTAGTATCTTGTAGCCATGAAAAACACAAGGAAATAACTAAAACTATTACTGCTGAAATACCTGATGCTACAATTATTGGTGAAAATCAAGAAGGGATAAAATTTAAACTACCCTTTAATGAAACTAAACATTTTCCAGTGTTATTCAAGCAATTAGAAACTAATAATACATCTATAATTGCAATCAACTGCACAACAATGGAGGATGTTTATTTAAAGTAATATTTTTTAATACTTATTTCATCTATAAAGAAATATATTTATTGAAATGTGAAATTTATCTTTGGTTCATTATGAATAGCCAATTAGCAATATTTTTAAAAATTAAAGCATTAAGTGACTTAATGACTTTACCTCTATAAAATTAGAACATTGTGTACTTCAAAAGTTTTTTCATCTTAAATGTGATCAAAACTCACAACTAACCTTTTTGTTTAAATCAATCAATACTGCATTTAATAATTTTTTGCAATACTAACAATAGAAACAATCAAATTTAAAAACATGTAGAAGTTCAAACAAATTCTTAACCTTTTAATCTCTACATGAACGTTTTAGAATATTTTCCCATCAAAACTTTCCTATTCAATGAAAAATACATGTTCATAATGAAATCATGGGTGATAAATATTCAGGACGCAGTCTTTTTTTTTTTTTTAATTTTTAGTTTTTTAATTATGCCAACGTTTCAACCCAAACATGTGGGTCATCTTCAGATATGAGGAGTTGATCGGAGGAGGGGGGGGAGAGGGTGAGGTCAAATAAATACTAAATTATACAAATAGTATTATTTAATTTTTTTGCCGACGTTTCGACCCACTTTTCAGGTCTTCATCAGGGCTACAAAAGATACAAAACAAGTGAAAATAGAATAAATCAATATAAGTAGATATAAAATAAGAAGAAGTTGTCTGATAAAGAAATAATAAGATGATATCAGAGATATAGTGGGTGACAATGTAGTTAAATATCAAGTATTATATATATAGAAGATACAAACAAAAATGGAAAATAAATATGAATAAAAATAGAAAACAAAGGAGAATATAGCATGTAAGTTAAAAGTAAACAGCTCCAACTCCCTTTTCCCTAAATCGATCACTAATTCCCTTAATCACATTACTATTTCCATAATACTTTAAAATTAAAAAAATCCCTCCTTAATTTGAAAATCTGTGGAATCATATTTGAAATCTGTGAAATTTCATTTAATGAAATTTTTCAACAATCGTTAGCTCATAAGATATACCCAAAAGGAGACGATAATTGGGTACACAACTCCTCATCCATAGATATTCCCTCCAACGTCCTCAATATTTTAAGCTTAGGCCCGAATTTTTCCACCCCTAATTCCTCCACCAAACTCATTCCAGAACTTATTACAGACTTAGAATATATTTATAACGATCTAATTTTTCACCATTCTAATGATAATAAATAATTATCTCATTTTTCCATAACTAACATTATCTCTAACCATCTCCAACAACCCCCATCCACTCCTTCTAACTTTTCTCCTCAATTCTTCAAAGATCTTTCTTTCACACTCTCCTTCCTTAAAAACCATGACGACATCATCACTAAAGCAGACAAAGGAAATAAAATAGTTATCATGGACCTCACGGACTATAATAGAAAAATGATTGAACTCCTATCAGACCTAACTACATATGCTCTTACAACCCGTGATCCTACTCCTCTTAAAATCCAATTTTTTTTTTTTTTTTTGTGTCTTCCCCGGGCCAGAGAGTATGGGCGGGGATTTAAAAAACTCCCTCACAGCACCGGGACACGAACTCGTGACTATTTTTATATCATTTGATTGATATATCAAGTTGCCGGGCAATGGCGGTACTGTGCACACGTGTTAGCCCATTCGGCCATCCCGCCCAAAATCCAATTTAATCAACATATCAGAAACCTCTTACACTCTAAACAAATCACATACCTTACTCATGGAAACCTCATATCTTATATCTCCGTGGCTCCCCGTTTCTATGGTCTTCCAAAAATTCACAAACCTGGTACTACCCTCTATCCTATCACTTCTAATATTAACTCTCCCTCTTTAAAATTAAGCAAATTTCTACTCCTATCCTTGCAAATCCTTAGTCATGACAACCCATATGATATTCACAACTCCTTTCATCTACGTAATCTGTTATTATCCCTAACCATTCCCGATAATTACATTCTAGTCTCCTTCGACGTTAAAAGCCTCTTCACCAACATCCCTATAGATAAAGCCCTTCTTACAGTAAAAAAAAACTGGTCATCCTTAGAGTCTCATACCTCCTTCAACCGTTCCTCATTTATTGAATCCCTACAACTTTGTTGCAATTCTGGTTATCTCATGTTCCGTGGACAATTTTACAACTAAATTGAGGGATTAGCTATGGGTATTAGGGCTTCCCCTCCAACACCATGAAAAAACTCATTACTGATTACAAAACCCGCCTCACATCCTCTATCCCCTTCTCTAGTTCTCAAAATCTGCCCTCCATTCCTTTATATAGAACTCTACCATACATCCCTTTACTTTCTGATAAAATTCAAAAATCCTTGTGTTCCTCCATCCCCAACCTACGAGTTGCTTTTAAAAACTACAACAAACTTGCCAATATTTACTCCAATCTAAAAGACCCCATCCCTCTGCAACATCTTTCAAATGTTGTATACCGCATTCCTTGCTCTACCCCCAATCGTAACTCTGCTTATATTGGATAAACCAAAAAACAACTTAAAGACCGCATCAAACAACACAAATACACAATTACTTCCAAGAACTCTACTGCTTCTAAACTTTCTGAACATGCTTATCCTCAAACCACACATTTGAATTTGACAATACCCCCATTCTTGCCACAGTACCTAACCATGACAAAAGACTACTTACGGAAAGTGTTTACATTCCATTCGACTACAAACCACTGAATTTAAAAACAGACAAACAAAACCTGTCCCTCTCCTATTCCCAAATTATCAACATTTAAAAAAATTCTTAATCATAAACCTCTATCAAATGTTCTCACTTCCATTTATAGTTCCTTTTATGTCTTTTCCTTTTACGCTTTACGTGTTATGTGGGTGTGTGTATAGATAGATAGATAGAAAGTAAACTTTATTCTGGGACAAGGTCCCTTATGAATAACAGATATGAACAAAAAAATTAAAACTACATCTGGCCAAAAATTACATTAATCAATATTAAAGAATATATACAGTATCTTCAGTGAAATATAATTAAAACAAGTAAAAATAAAATAAAATTTTGAGAAAAAACGAAATAAAAAAAACAACATTATTTAAATGAAAATAAAAATAAAATAAAATAAGCATGGGTTGATTTTTAAAATTAAGACAATAAATTTTATCAATCATTCACCTCAGTCAAAATCTGTTTCACAATATTTATTTTATTGTATAACGTCATTTTGGGATGTGAGAAGGAATTGGTAAAGATGATATTTAAATGAGGACAAGGAAGAGGCATGACGGATTTCAGATGGCAAGGAATTCCAGAAGGCTGTGGATCGGGAAATAAAGGAATATTCAAACGTCTTAGTTCTATGGGAAGGGATATAAAGGTCGGAAACACGGGATCTTGTTTTCTGGGAGTGGACCACGGGTTTAAACTGTAGGAGACTGTAGATGTAAGAAGGGTGTCTAGTGTTGATTGTTTGGAATAGGAAAGATCCGAGGAAATATTGTCTGCGGAACTCGTCGTAAAGGTGGGACACATGAGATCGCTTTGATGTACCGAAGACAAATCTTAAGCACGTATTCATGAGTCGCTTCAATCTATCCTCGAGTACCATCGGGATGCCTCCGTACACCACACAGCCGTAGTCAAAGTGGGGGAAAATGAGAGAGAATACAAGGAGCTTGCGGATGGGTTGTGGGAGTAGGTGGCGGGAGCGATGAAATAGCTTAAGGGTACCTATTGACTTACGGGAGATGAGGGCAATATGGGGTTTCCAGGAGAGGTTTTCGTCTATGGTGATTCCTAGGTTTTTAACGGATGAACTGAATGTGACAGGATGATCGTTGATGACTAAAGGAGGAAGGAAGGAGATGGATTTAAGAATAGGACTGGAACCTATAATAATGGCCTGAGTTTTCATCGCATTTAGATTTAAATTATTCAGACTTGCCCAGGCACTGATCCTATCTAGGTCAGCCTGAATATTGGCGAACGCGACTAGTAGCTCAGAAGGATGAAAGGAAAAATATATTTGGGTGTCATCAGCGTATAAATGATGTGAACAGTGGTAGATGGATTTGGAAAGATCATTTATGTAGGAGTTGAAAAGGAGAGGGGAAATGCTCGAACCCTGGGCCACTCCAGAGGACAGTGTAAGAAAGGAAGATAGGGGTTGGTTTGGAATGCTGACTGCTTGAGTTCTGTCGGATAGGAAAGACTGTAACCAGAGGATAGAGCTGTTGGAGAAGGATAGAGATTTTAATTTAGTATAGAGTATAGAGTGGTCTAAGGAGTCAAAAGCTTTGGAAAAGTCGAGAAGTATTAATACAGTTAACATTTTTTCGTCCATTGCGGTATGTAAGTCATTGGTAATTTTTAGTAGGGCGGATTGTGTGGAGAAGCCAGGTCGGAAACCAGATTGGAGAGGATCGAGTAGTTTTGAGTTTTCAAGGAATTTAGAGATTTGGG
This sequence comes from Nezara viridula, assembly GCA_928085145.1. Taxonomy (NCBI): domain Eukaryota; kingdom Metazoa; phylum Arthropoda; class Insecta; order Hemiptera; family Pentatomidae; genus Nezara; species Nezara viridula. Next base: position 21,511,679 of record OV725077.1, read on the forward strand.
ATTGAGCTATTCTTTCCAGAGGTTTAGAAAGGTTAGAAAGAATGGAGATTGGGCGGTAGTCTTTAGGAGAGGTAGGATTGGGAATTTTGTTGATATGTCTGACTAATGCTTTTTTCCAAGCAGTTGGAAAAACTGAGTTCTGGAGGGAAAAATTATAGATGAAAAGGAGAACTGGAACGACTTCGGGAAGGCATAATTTTAATAGTTTGACTGGTATCCCATCAAGTCCGATGGAGTTTGTGTGTGATTTCATTATAGAGGAAATAAGGTTGGTCGGTGAGATGTTGGAGAAATAGAAATTATCACTGTTAAATGAAGGTGATAAGAAAAACTGGTGAGAGGTGGGTGAACTGTTGCTGGTGGTGGATGATATAAGGTAGGAATTTAGTTCATCGGGTGATACCGGGTAGAACGGTGAGGAAGAGGATTTACAAAGAGAGAGTTTACGAAGGGTTAGCCATATTGATTTAGAATCAGGAGCAGAAGCGAGAGTTTCGTGAAAGAAGTTTGATTTCGCTTTCCTGATCGTTGTTTGTGTCAAGTTACGGAGTACCCTATAGACTTGATAGTCATCTGCTAGTCGAGTTCGTCTGAAGCGTCTACGGGCTGCCTCACGTCTCTTTTGCATGTCGCGGATTTCTTGACACATCCAAGGAGCAGGTTGGCGACGGAAGGTTGAGGTTTTGATAGGAGCATGTATGTCAAGAATATGGATAAGATTAGAAGTGAGGATGTCTACCATATGATCAATAGAGGTACAGGAATAAATATCGTTCCAGTTTAGGGTTTCAAGGTCCGGTAGGATTTTATCACGGGTGAGGTTGTCAAGATTGCGGAAAGTTATGGTTTTAGGAAGAAACGTGGGAGTTTGGATATCGTACGATAATTTGATGAGATCATGAGAAGAAAGGAAAGGAACGGGTAATTGAGAACAGGACAAGAGTTTCTGCTCTGAATCGATGATATGCAAGTCCAGCCAGGTGTCAGACCAACAAGTATGGTGTGTAGGAGCGAAAGGAACAATAAAAAGGTTGAGGGAGAAGAAGAGATTTTCCAAATAGCGTTTGTTGTTGGATTCTGTGAGGAGGTTGGTATTAAGATCACCGGAAATTATAATGTTATTATAGAAAGGGACATAATTGTACAAGGTTGATTCGAAGGATGAGTCAAAAGGAGTCAAAGGAGGGCGATATATGACCACATAAAGGAGAGGATGTGCTTTACAAGAAATTTCAGCGAAGAGGAATTCAATGTGAGGATGATTGGAAGGGGATGAAATATCTAGAATACGGGGTTTCAGGCTATTATGAACATAGAGACCAACACCTCCGCCAGTTCGGGAAACCCGGTCATGACGGATGAAGGTATAATCAGGTAAGGAAACGGAAGAGGAAGGGATATAGGGCTTAAGCCATGTTTCAGAGACTGCAATAATGTGGTAGAAATTACAGGTGAAATATTGGAGAAATTCGTCATAGTGAGCAGGAAGGGATTGAGAATTAACATGGCAAGTAGTTAAGACGCTAGACATAACGGAAAGGAGAAAAGTATACATATGATGGATGACCCTGTAGGTAAGAAAAAACTGTGAAAATCAATTTGGAGAAAGAAGTAAATAATGGCTGTAAGAGAAGAAAAAAAATACAAACAAAATAGAGTTAGGTTCAAAAATATGAAAGAGGAAAAAACAAAAAATTACATTGGTTAAAATAGAGAAACAATAATAACAATAGTAGTAGATGGGCAACCCAGCACGATGCTGTATTATACAATAGAAGATTGGAAGTTTACGGATGCATTCTGTAGGTTGACGTATTTTTCTAATGACGACTTAATATTTTTAATGTCTTCATTGACTTGGGCGCCAAGTCGATTAACCGCTCCGAGAATATCAGCTGCGGACGGCTCCTTGATTTCACTTCTTGGTGGACTGGCTGATTTTTCCCTAATTTGGTATGTCTTTTTGCCTTGGTCACATTTTTTACAAAGCCATACCTTTTTTTGAGATTTTAATGTCTCGATCTCTTTATCACCCAGTTTGCAGCATTTACCGTGAAAGATAACCTGACATTTATTGCAGCTTATATTAGTTTTGTCATCTCTAGAGATGGCACTATCACAAATAGAGCACTGAACCATTTTCGTGATAATATAATAATATTTACTCACGCTAGAAGAGTGTTTGTCAATAGATGCGTGTTGTTGGTCCTTAATACTCAAGAGCTTAGAAGGATTAATAGCCGCTTCTCAATCCACAGCTAGTGAAACACGACCTTTATCTTTAATAATTGACTAAAAAAATAAATAAATGAAGAACGTAAATAAACTCGCTTGACCGTGATGAAAAAAAAAAACACAACATATATATATAAAAATTAAGAAGAAATAACAGAGGGTACGAATGTTAGAGAGAAAAAACTATAGGAACGAAGTGAACTCCTTGCCGTCTCTGGCCAGACTGTATATGTATATGCGTGTATGAATATGTGTATATATGCATCTATGTGTGTATATATTTATGTATATATTCTCTCTCTCTCTCTCTCTCTCTCTCTCTCTCTCTCTCTCTCTCTCTCTCTCTCTCTCTCTCTCTCTCTTTCTGTTATTGTCGACGTTTGTCTTTTAAAATCTGAAATCTGTGCTTCTAACCTTTAATCTTTCTGTTAGTCAATTAACCCGGTCTTCGTGTATCTATTTACCTTTGTTAGGATGGGGTGTTTAAGTTTAGATAGGATGAGAAGGATAAGGTATATTAGGTAAGACCGCCAAGAATGATAGAGGGACAACCCTTACACATCTAGGGCTCAGCAACCAGAGGAGACAATCCCCAGACGTTGCAAAGATAGGTGACCTCACGCTCCCAGGGACAACCTGAAAGATGCAAGGGAGACTGCAGGAAAACATGGGACAACCATGTTAATCCTATGAAAGGAGAAAGGAGGTATAGGTTAGGAGGGATTGGGTCTCAGTGTAAGGATAGGTTAGGTAAGACCGCCAAGAATAATAGGGGAACAACCCCTACACATCCAGGGCTCAGCAACCAAGGAGGCAATCCCCTGACGTTGCAAGGATAGGTAACCTTACACTCCCAGGGACAACCTGGAAGATGTAAGGGGGACTGCAGGAAAATGAGGGACAACCACGTTAATCCTACGAAAGGAGAGAGGAGGTAGGTTAGGAGAGAACAGAAGGTGAGAGGCAGGAAGGTAGATAAGGTAAAATAAAAAAAAATAACATAACTGTCTGGTTTCAAACTGTCAGACAGAGAGATTACATGAGCCTTTGTGGAGGAAGAGGTAGTGACTCGGGAGAGATTGCCTGCCCTAGGGACCAGGCTTCTATTTTAACTAATAACCAGCCCTCAGACCTGTTTTCAGGTTAGTGAGAGGCAACACTAGTGACAATTATTTTAATTAGTCCCTGAGATCTCTAAGTCCAAACTTTTTTTTATTTTTATTTAATTATAGTTCATGAATACTTATTTTAAAAATATTACAAACATTACAACCCGTTATCTTTATCTCCGTGCCTTCATATCATAGGATATGGATTGACCAGTTTCTGTAAGCAGTTCTTTATTGGTCTTTCTTCTCCACGTGTATACACTCGAATCTTGGATCGCTCTGGTTATCCTATGGAGGATTTTTCTCATTTATATTTATGACGGTATATTTTAATTATTTATTTGATTACAACAAATAATTAAGCTCCACAAAATATTTTGATTCCGACAAGATTGATAATGAAGGCCTCTATATTTATTTATAATTCATTGTGGGTATTTTTATTTGTTTAAACATTCATTGGTTTATACACCAATTTATTTTTTATATTGATTTAATCTATACAATTAAATATTCATCATCATATTCTCTCCTCTAGTCTGTAATCCATGTCATTCTGTAAATCTATTTATTTCATTTAGTAACTCATCTGAAACTGTTTCAACGTCTAAAATAAATGGTGAAGAAAAAATGTTAAAACTAAAAGGGGAGATTACGGACCTGGGTTCACCAATTTCAATGAAAGATATTGGTGATTCTAAAAAATGTCCAAGTATATTTGTGAATACCCTTATGTTTAAACGTCGTACTTTTGATTACCAGATTTTTTGAGATGGCAAAATTTATTAGTCGAATTCCATTAATATATTCATGCAAACTTTCTTTACCGATCGTTGGAAAATAAACTTCTTCCCTTCCCACCTTTGCGTTAGCATCCTAGGAGTTTGAATACCGCAGGTGGGTTGAAATCGGGCGCAAATGAGGTTAATGGGTACAATTTAGATATCGTGGCATTGCAAGAGGTTCGTTGGCCAGGGGAGGGATCTATAAGGGAAGGTAAGTACACTAAGGATAGATTTCTATCCGCTTTGAGAGATGTACAATTCTTTAGCGATAGAATTTCGGTGGCCATATTCCAGGGGCGTTGGCTTAAAATTGCGTTGATAAACATACACTGTCCGACTGAAGACTGTAGATGAAGCTAAATGCGAATTTTATGATAAACTGGAGTGGGGTATATGATAAACTACCTCGAAGCTACATGAAAATAATTTTAGGGGATACTAATCCAAAGGTGGGAAGGGAAGAAGTTTATTTTCCGACGATCAGTAAAGAAAGTTTGCAAGAATATAGTAATGATAATGAAATTCGACTAATAAATTTTGCCATCTCGAAAAATCTGTTAATTAAAAGTACAACGTTTAAACATAAGGATATTCACAAATATACTTGGACATCACTGGATTCATAGCAAAATCAAATCGATCACGTCTAAATACAAAATAGATGGCAAACTAGTATAATTAAGGTAAGGTCTTATCGCGGGGCAGAATGTGGGTCAGATCATGAATTAGTAATCACGAAACTTCGAAAAGAACTTAATATTAAAAAGAGTAAAGAAAACAGTTGTGATTCCGAGAATTTTAATTTGGAAAAATTAAAAATCCATCAATTAGAACCCAATTTGAGCTTGAAGTTAAGAATAAGTTTGAAGCTTTAGAACCTTCTGAAGACGGTTGCAATGATATAGATAAGGTATGGGTAGAGATCAGGGATAATATTAAAGAATTCGGTAACTTGTCCCTTGGAAAAAAGGAAAATAAAAATAACAAACCGTGATTTGATGAAGATTGCTTAAGCATGTGCGAAAAAAGAAAAGCAGATCAAATAAAAACTCTGAATAATCCTAGTGAAAACAATTTTGAATATTTGGGGGCCTTAAAGAATGAAACTACTAAATTGTTCAAAAATAAAAAGAGGGAGTATCTTAATGATAAAATAATAGATATAGAAAACAATGTAAGAGACATGTACAAAGGTATAAACAAATCACGTAATTTTAAAGACCCCTTTCAGAGTACCAGAGTGCCGAACCGTTAATAGAAGAACCAAGTAAAAAGGAAGTTGAAATAGATATTGGAAAACTAAAATCTTATAAAGCAACGGGGACCGATGATATTCCTAGTGAACTAATTAAGGCATGCAGAGAAGCTGGAGTTCATAAAATACATTTTTTAGTTAAAAAGATATAGGAGAATGAGAAATTGCCTGAAGAATGGAAAGAATCCATTCTTATTCCGATTCACAAAAACAGTCCGAGGAGAGATTGTAATAACTATCGAGGAATTTTGCTCCTCCCGGTATGTTATAAAATATTCACGTTAATCTTAACTAATCGACTACAATGGACTACAAATGAGGAAATTATCGGAGACTACCAATGTGGATTTAGGAGGAACCGTTCGACTATTGATCAAATATTTTCATTACGACAAATATTAAAGAAAAAATTAGAATACAATGGTGTTGTGTACCAGCTGTATATTGATTTCAAAAAGGCTTACGATTCTATTGACCACCAGAAACTATATAATATTCTAATCGAACAGGGGATCCCCAAAAATTAGTGAATCTAGTTAAGTGGGCTTGACTGAAACACTCAATAAAGTTAGAATCGGTTATTATTTATCCGAGAAATTTGATTTTCATTCGGGATTAAAACAAGGTGATTCTCTTTCACCTGTGCTATTTAATTTGGCATTAGAACATGCCATTAGAGAGGTGATACGTACCGAAAAAGGTTTGAACCTGAGTGGAACAATATCCGTGCTTGGGTATGCTGATGATTTGGTACTTTTAAGCGAAGACATGAAAACAATAAAACTAAATACAACAACGTTGTTGGAAGCTGGTAAAGCGAAACATGGCCGCTTACATTAAGGGAAGAACGTCTTAAAGTTTTTGAAAATAAAGTATTGTGCAGAATATTCCGACCGAAAAAGGACGAGTCAACCGGAGAATTTAGGCGGTTACACATCGCTGAATCACGTGGACGGTATCCGATTAATATAATTGAGGTGATTAAGTTGAGACGATAAAATGGGCATGTAAAATCGCTGGGCTCAGTAACGAAAGAATTCCTAAAAAAATAACCGTACCGACTGGCAAGCCTCCGGGGTGTAGACCAAAGCGAAGGTGGTAAGATTGCGTTAAGGCTGATTTGGTGGGGTTGGGATTAGACGGAGCCCGGTGGATGGAAGAATGTGGGCATCGATTGGTGGTAGCGGCATCGAACCTTCGGGTTCGCTAAGCCTTATTATTATTATTATTATACATATTGTAATGTCAACATTACATGGTATATAAATAGTGGCGCGAAAGTGGCAAGAACATGAACTACAGGGAAGAAGTGGGGGAAGCAAGCTCATGGGACAGAGACTGCGACCGGCCGCCAGGAGAGACTGCGACGGGCCGCCAAGAGGGAAGGTGCTAGCGGCCAAGAGAGAAGATGTGACAAGCTGTCAAGAGAGAAGGTACTAGCCAGCAACTTGAGAAAATAGAAACAGCCACAAAGTTTAGACTGGGACAATCAAGGTTTTTGAAAACAATATGTATAATTTCTTAATGTATGTATCTCGTTTCTTTATATGTATTTAGTAATTAGTGTACATCGTATTTATTAAATGTGAATGAGTGTTCAGTTGTCAGAACCCATCCTAAAGATTTATGTTATATGTGTTAAAATAAATAATATATTGAATAAGGAAACTCGTTTGTTTTGATTTTTGTTGACAAAGGGAACGTTACAACATACATATATAATGTCCATTCTCAATATAAATATATACTATAAACAGGTACAGATATGTTTATACTTAGACTACAAAAACTATGTAATCCTAATATAATACAAACTTCTAATATGATCAATATTGTTATTCTTAAAATATTGTATAATGTATTGTCCAACGTATCATTTCAATCCATTACAATTGTCTTTATTATAGATATTATTTGTCTAACCATTGTATACTTTTAATCAAACTATGTTATATTTATTACCTCTTGCTTAATTTCATTTCATTTCTAGCCAATAGTCACATTTCTGTAACAATAAGAAACAACTCAAATAGTGTACACATCTGAAATATTTAGTCAGCAAATTATTTACATTCTATAAACAGAAATGTTACCTCCCTTCCCCTCTGACTATGTTTACATATCTTTTGCTATCTGAAAAAGGACAACTGGGAAATCCTCTCCCCCTGACCTTTTCACTTACCTACCAGATGTGTCAGTACTTGAACACCCTCAGGGCTCAAACCACGGTTAGTAAGAGAAAATATTACAAATTTGTATAAATGGATTATGTACATTAGTTTTTAATTTTTAGTTTGTATAACTATTTACATATTTCATTTTTAATATGTGTATTGCAATATTAGTTAAGATTCATGTACCATCAATCACTATAGTTTATTATTTACCATTATATCTCTGATTGTATTTTTAAAAATTTTCAGTTCTGAAGATGACCCACATGTTTGGGTGGAAACGTTGGCATAAATATTTTTTTTTTTTTTAAAATGACTGCTTCCTGAATATTTATCACCCATGATATGTAGAACAGTCGACCAATTTCCTCCAATAATTCATAATGAAAATAGAGATGAACTAGATACTCCTTGTATGGATATTTTTAGACATCTGGAGTTATATGTATGATAGATGAACAAGTTAGTACAGATCAAGAATGAATAAAATATATTACATGGTACAAATCTTACTAACATCAAATGGAAATAGATAAAGTTTGCCAATCTCCAGATTGAAAACACCCCAGTTCCGAGAATTTTCGTAAATGAGTTTTAGGTTACGATGAGATGAATCTATTTATGAAGTTTCAGGCGGGTGTTAATAATTTAATAAAAAGATGTCTGTATCATGGACTATAATTGATTTCACATCTTTAATGATCAATTATTGATTATTATATTATTGGTCAATCATTAATTTACTTTTTTCCTTTTTTAAGAGTTGAGGCAGAAGAAGGTGGAGAAATACCAGCTGCATCGGGATCACCTTTTCTTCAAGGTAATTAAGAAACATACTATTTTTATTTATTTTTTTTTTGTTCTTATTTTTAGTAAACCAAGTTATTTTCTGAAAACATTGTAGAAATACAAATCTACATATATATTTTTATTTCTATCTTTTCAGTTAAATGTACATGTGAAGAAGGAAAGCTAAGGGCATATTTCTACAGATTTTTGGAATTGGTGAAGAAAAATATGATCTGTAGTTTAGCAATTTGGTTTAAAACATTTATTGTGGTAGGTATATCAAAATTAGCAACTTATATTATCTGATTATCTCATATCATAGTTATGGTGATCGATTACTTTTCTAATGTTGAACAATTATTGTTAATATGCTATAATCAATTGAAGGATCAGGTGGGTAAAGGTGACAAGTGACGTTGAGGGAAAAATTTAATTTTTGCTGGATAAAGGCATAAAGTTGTGTATTTTCAATATTTCTTCCTTCCATTGGCATACATTCAATATTAATTGAATTATTGAGGTGTCCATTAGCGATATACGCCAGCCTTATAGTTAATAAGGGAGTGGGGTAGCTCATTGGTAGGACAATGAACTTTCAGTGCTTGAGGTCCCAGGTTCGAATCCCAGCCCATGACAGAAAAATTATTTATTCTGTTTCATCGGCTGTGGGGCGACCCTGGGGTAGGGAGACCCTCCTGGGGCACACCCAGCCTCTAAAATGTGGGTACGCTTAATTAAAATAATTAATTAAGGGAGAAAACGTCACGGTTGAGCATGATTCTGGCCTGATCTTCTCCCTGCACAACCGTTGGCCGTGAAACAGTGCTTTATCTGAATAGTACTGAACCTGAAATTTAGTTTTCTCAGAACTCAAAAATGTCCACCTCGACCCATTCTTGTTCCTCTATTCTTCCTTTTCCTCCTTGCCCCCTCCTCCGCCCTCACCACAACTATATCTCATTCCGTATCCTTTGCATCTTTATCTCAGAAACCTTTGAATAAAGGCCAACTTGAAGGCAGCATCTAGGACATCGAGGTTAATCCACCGAATTCAGACGACGACTATGGTGGGGTCTGTTACAGAAAAAGAAAATGTAAGAAAGATAATTCAAGCAAAAATAGTTCAGTATAACATGTATTGCATTGTTATATTCCTTTAATTACAATTCTTAATCATGTCATTAAATTCAATGGAATTGCAATGGTTTAAAAACCCATTTTAACGATTTAAAAATATTAATATCTGATACTGACCCGTTTTGCCTTTCTCTTCAAGAGATACACTTAACTGTAAAAGAAAACTTTTCCATTAAATATTTAGAAAGGTTAGCCCGAACCTAAACCATAGTCACCACGGAATTCTAATAGCTGTACATAAATCTGTATACTCTGAATCAATCTTAATTGACTCACATCTTCAATCTGTTGCAGTCAGAGTCCACCACAGTATAAGCTTTTCAATTTGTTATGAATACCTGCTACAAGATCGTTCAATAGAATCACAAAACCTCTTAGATATTTACAACCAACTTCCTCGTCCTGTTCTTTTTATTGGGGTCCTTAATGGCCACAATCTCCTATGGGGATCCTGAGATATTAACATGCGTGGAAGGATTGTTACGGTCTTTAATTTCGAAAAATCAAGGGTTTGCAAAAAAAAAAAATAATAATAATAAATAAAATTAATGAAGGGTCAATTAAATATTAATAGTTTTCTAACGAGCACCACACTATTTAATTTATTTAATTTGGAAAATAGCGAACACCATAAAAAAAAAATAAAAATAAATAAATAAATTTAATTAAAAAAAAAAAAAGATTAGGACGCGGAGTGAGCTACGAAGTCGGAACCTTTGGGTTTAAAAACATATGTTAATTAACCTTCCTAATTGGTTAACCTATCGAACCTTCTTAATTGGTTAGTTATGACTTTCCCTAATCCCTCGAATAAGGTTTACAATGCCTTACAAAACCTTAAAAAAAAAAAAATGTAATATATTCATAAAACATGAAAACAAATAGAACAAAAATAAGAAAATAAAACTGGCTATTATTAATACTAATGATGGATTTACTTATTTCTATTAATTTAAATAACTGTTAAAGGAAATATAAATTATGAACAAGAAATTATATTTATAAGAAAACAAAGAAAATAAAATTAACTTTAATTATCAAAGAAAAGATTATAAAATTATTATAGGACTAAACATTAACTTACAACTATACAATATACCAATTACAAACATTTGGAAATAAAAATAGATAGGAAAAAAAACTTATATGTACATATTTACAATATCCCACTGGTTGAACTCTGTCCAATCGACACATTGGGTTATCTGAAGAAGCGGCAACTTATTCGAACAAGCGTCTTCAATGTCTCCACAATTTATCTCCTCAAGTTGTGAAAATGTTCATTCACCAACTTCAAGCGGCACTCGTCCTTAGTGTGCCTCAACCCTTGTGAGGTGCCGCCATCTCTCTCTCTCAACTCGACTGTCTTTTTTTTTTCTCCCAATCAGCTGTTTTCTGTTACACTGACTTAAAAATAATATCTACAATTAATACTTAAAACTAGACTTATTATAAACAATTGCTTATTATTAAAACTAATACTAAATACTTAATTAACTAATACTTAATTATATATTAAACTCTCTTCGAGTTAATAAAAAAACATATTATTTATAAAAACTTTAAATTATTTTACAAACTAATTTTTTTTTTGTATTTTATTTTTCGTTACAGGATAATAGAACATTTCTTAGATATTTCTAATCTTCTCCTACTAAATACTGAGAAACCAACATTTCTCAGCTTTAGCTATGCCACTAATTCAGCACTTGACCTTTCTTTCTGTAATTCCGCCCTTTATATCGTTATAGACTATACTGTTTTGCATGATTTATACTATGGAGACCACTTTCCTATACTTATAAAATTCACAAATACGAACCCCACACACAGTAATCCTAGATGGGTACTAAACACAGCAGATTCAATATTCGCTTCCTTGGCCTCACCACCTCAAACCTCTTCATCCGAAGTAGATATAGACAATGGTTGTGAAGTCATTACTAATACAATCGTGCAAGCAGCTAAAACATCGATACCTATAACATCGGGTCATTCGAAGAGACTGTTTGTTCCGTGGTTTAATGATGATAAAAGAACGTCGTAGGGCATATAAGAATTTCAGAAATCAGTGACATCAGAAAATCTAATTGAATACAAAAGAATGCATGCCATATGCAAAAAGCTATTCAACCATTATAAAACCGAGTCTTGGAAAATTTTTTGTAAGTTCCATTAATGCTTCTAGAACTTCAGCTGAAGTTTGGAAGTTTCCATAACTCATCAAAAATCCTCAACCTACACTGTAACAATAAACGGACAGTTATCTGACAATCGGTTACAAATTTCGGACTAATTCGCAGATTTTTTTGACAGAATCTATAACTCAGAAAGAAATAATGGCTACGCCGATGAAGCAGAATCTACAGATACGATAAATGATTATATAGTAATGTATAATCTTCGTTTCTCAACGTAGGAATTAAACCATGTCCTAAATACTGTCAAGGGTACAACACCTGGTCCTGACAATATCCATTATGATATGATTAAAAATCTTTCACTTAACTGGTTCTTAAAATACTACAACCATGTATGGTCCACTGGATACTTTCCAATTTTCTGGGGCAATTCTTTGGTTATTCCTATTCCTAAGAACGGACAAAGACAAGTGGCTCCCAGATAGCTATTGTCCTGTATTCCTCACAAGCTGCTTAAGCAAAATAATGGAACGGATGGTAAATAAAAGATTGATGTGGATTATAGAGAAAAATAATTTAATGCAACCATTTCAGTCTGGGTTTCGACGATGCACAATGGAACATCTGGAGACAGAAACCCAATAGGCTTTCATCAGTGGACAACATGTTTTCTTTGATATGAAGAAAGCTTTTGACAGCACACAGCATGATTTAATCTTTAAAAGGCTGCCATCAGTTGGAATAATAGGGAACATATTCAATTACATCAAACAATTTCTTTCAAATCGCCATTTTAGAGTAAGAATAGGCTGCGAAACTTCTAAGGAGCATAATCAGATCAGTGGTGTCCCACAAGGCTGTGCCCTCAGCCCAACATTGTTGTTCTGCATAGCAATAAATGACTTGGGACTTAACTTGCCTAGAGGTGTCAAATCTCTATTGTTCGCAGATGATCTGTCCATCGTATGCCGCTCTAACAACATTACCACTATTCAGCAAAAATTACAGGATGCCTTAAATGGAGTAAAAAAATTGGTCCCTTTCCACTGAAAAAAAAAGTGCCTCCATTTCAGTAGAAAGCAAAATACTCCTCTCTCTCCTGACATTTACTTGGGCAACTCCCTGATCCCTTACACAAACAGTCACAGATTCTCGGATATGGTATCTGACTGAAGACTGACATGGAAAACTCATATTTCTAACTTAAAAAACGGCTGCAACCAAAAAACTAACCATATTGAGATATTTTAGTGGTATCTCCTGGGGTTCGGATAGGATCACCTTGCTAAAACTGTACCGCTCATTAATATGCTCAAAACTGGACTATGGTTGTTTTATCTACAGTTCTGCGCGTTTCCGGATCATTAATAAACTTAATGCAGTACATCACGCTGGTATTAGGATTGCAATTGGCAGGTTTCGGACCAGCCCGGTTCTCAGTTTGTACTCTTAAGCAGGAGAACCCCCCTTATATTTAGACAAAAAAAACTGGCCATTAATTAAATTTCTAGACTATACCCTCAAACTGAACACCCGACATAAGTCCCTTATAAATCGATATAAGGGTCTACTATTTTGTTTTGGGGGAGGAGGCGCTTTTTATGAAAATACTGTCGGATTAGAGATTGCACACCCAGGTATCGACTTTTTGTAACTTTTCAGATTAGATCGATATGAGGGTCTACTATTATAAGTTCATGATGACATGATGTGGCATATGGATGTTGGGCAATGGTGGTGCAATCTTTTCCACAATTACTGCATTCGTAGAATATTTTTCAGAACTGTAGATGGATCTGATGTGGCACTTGAGAGATCCAGCAGATTTCACAATGGTTGAGCAGCTTAACCCAGTAATTTGAACATTGAATGTATCTAGGTTTTTACCTATCCTTTTGTTTAGAGAGGTTGTCATAAATGTGTGCTGGCTACCCGAGTCAAACACAGCTCTTGCAGGAAACCATTTCCCATGTGTAAATCGGGATCGGGACTAGGATCAGAACCAAATCCAATAAACGTCTCTTGGGTTTCTTGAGGCAGGATCTGCTGATGATGGTTGTAATACTCAGAATGAATGAGCCTGTGGTGCTTCTTTCTGTAAAATCTACAGCTCCATTTTCAGCTGCATTCCGCGACCAGGTGACCTTCGCGCAAGCAGTTTTGGCACCTTTCATGAACCGGTGAGTTGCTGAACTTGAAGCATGAGGGCAGAATGTGATTCTGTTGACAGAAAGGGCAAGACCTTTGTTGATGGTTACACCGTTTTGGTTGAGCAATTGTGCGTGCTCTACGAGATGGTGAGTGTTGGCTAAATTTTCTAGTGTTATCTATTGTGGCGCTCAGTACTATTGGCCTTTGGTTTGGATAGTACCTTTGAGAACTCCTTAAAGGGCTTAGAGGCTTTTGACGGAAACGAGCGTGCCTTCTCATCAGAATTGGAGTTAGAAGTTTTGCCAAAGTCCCTTGACATTGTGATTGCGATTTTCCTTTGGCAGAAAAAATCAATTACATTGTTGGCCTTGGGAAACGATGTGCTTGAACTAAGGGAAAGTTAAAAATTTCTGCGGGTTTATGAATTCAGGGTTCTCAATGCGAGGGACACCAAAATGAATTCTGCCGAATCTTAGGACAATAAATTAAAACCCTCAATGCTGTCAGCTACCCCAGTTAAAAATTGATTCTATCGTTCTGTATCAGATTTTGCTGATTTATAATCACATTCAAGGATCTTTTGGATGAACAAAGTTGCGAGGATTCTTGGATTATTATAATTGTCGTGAAGCCTTTTCCAAGCTTGGTAATATGTTCTCTATTCGACGGGGAAGCGTGAAATAAGTGAGGCAGCTTCTCGAACTGCACCAAGGAGGTAGTGGAACTTCTCAACATTGGTAAGTATCGGTTAATTGTGGACCATTGATAAGAAGGTGTCCTTGAAGTGGCTCCACTCAGGAAGATTTCCTGAAAATGAAGGTAAAGGTAGCTTCTTGTGACCGCAAAGATTGGTCACGTTGAATTTTAATCCAGTGAGATTTCGCAGTGATGATCTCACGTCTTAAGGTGTCATAATCTTCATGCCAGGCTCGCGTGGGAAATTCTGAATTGATTTGTGCATGGAGTGATCCTAGATCTTCCCAAATTAATTTAAATTTTTCCCATTCAGAGAAAGCGATTTTGAGACGCCTCAAAAAACAAGGCTTCATCTGCATTAGAGATTGCAGGCTTCTGTACTGCCAAGAATATTTTGTTTCAAAGAGCGAAGGTTTCGCTCATGAGTAGCAATTTAATATTGATATTCGACGATAGAATTAGGCATGCTAATTATATTAATTGTAGTGCTCAACAACCGAGTAGAAGAAAAGAAATGGGGAAGTAAGAGGCCTTAACATGAATAAAGTAAAAAATGAAAGAAAGAAAAACCAAATTAGATTCCGAAGATAAATCAGTAATCAGTAACGCAGTATAATGTTAAGAAAATTGCATATTTATTGGGTTGCATAATTAATAAATGCTGTGATGCAAGTATAATGAATAGACTGCCAAAGTAGTGTAGGATAAGTACTGACATCCTTTTTGTAGTTATTCCTTTAAGTTCTTACTGGCTGAGGAACAGGAGTGCCTACCTCTATCTATATTGTTCTCTTCAACTTCTACAATCTTCTATTCTTCCTTATTGACTCTCATTACTTGTTGGTCACATGTCACTATCGATCGTCTCTCCAAGCCGGTTTCTAACATTTGGCACTTGCTTCCCCTTCCATCTGTCTTTGTCCGTTTTTGACAGTAGTTTGTGACATCACTGTCTTCACGCCACTATTTAAAATCACTATGTAATATTTACATTACAGTACCTAACCACTGCTTTTCTTTCCATTTAAAATGTCAAGTACAGCTGACGCGATTCTGCTTCATTCTACTGGTTTTCTAGTGGAATAAAGATTCTAACTAGAGCTTGCTGATGGCGTTGGAATTTACTTTGAAGCTTTTCTTGTAGAATTCATGAATTTTTGTGGGTGACCACTTTCTCTGGCTGTCTGGACCATTTTCATTTGTGTTAGGTGTGAAACAACCATCAGTTCAATTACTCTTAGACTTTATTTACCTTATATAAATTTTATTTAGTTCAGTAGAAATTTTATTTAGTTAGTTATATGGCTCCATAGAATTAATTATTTTAGTTATTTTTTAGTGATGGTCATTATTTTTTGTGTGTTTTGTCTCATTATTTTCTTTAAAATGGAAAAACAACGGTTTCTTGATGAAAAATTCATTATTAATGCTGAAAGTGATGATGAATTCTTATTGTGATGTTTGTTCTAAAAAAAATATTCGGTACAAAACAAAAGTAGAATGTCATGATTGTGAGGTTGGTCTAGACAATTTCTTCGAAGAATACCCCACCGAATTTAAATTACTAAATATATATTAAACATAAAAACTTCGATAATGTTAGTTCACAGTTCAAAACAAAAACTAGCGTGGGCTGGTAGGTGGCTAGTCTTCTCTTTTTGCACCATTAATGGTTCCAGAACTTAATTTTGGGAGAGGAAGGGGCTTCAGCTCGAAAGTTACGATAATTACTTTGGAAGAAAGATAGAAACTAAGTAACTATATGAAATGATGTTTAAGTGATCCTTTACGCCCTATTAAATGTAATAAGACGAACAATAGTACTTTCAGAGATCATTTTTTTCATAAAATATGGAACATATTTTGCCATTTTTGGGGGATCTTCAGCCTGAAAGCATTCTCCTCTCCGTAGATCCGCCTGTGCTTAACGCTGTGATAGATGTCCAGCTTGTCACTCGCAGCAGCGAAAAGGTTTTTTTTTTTTTTTATATTTGTTGGCCATAAGCACGTCGACCCCTACTGGGTCCATTGTGCGCCAATTTCAGTTAGTCGTTTTGTTTAAAACGTTAATCCTGTCGCTTCCGCGTATCTAAGTAGGCTGATTGGATTGACCGACTCCATATCTTCTGGGGAGATCCATCTGTTCCTCCCCAAATACCACCAGTCTCAGCCTTATAAATCTATCACATCTGCATATGATGTGAAAAGCTGTTTCATTCTCCTCCTGACAGAATCTGCACAGCGGATTCGTCATTACTCTGAGATTGAACATATGATTATTTAGCTTACAGTGACCTGTATAGATAGCTGTAAGCTTTTTAAGGGCTGCTCTGTCCATGTTCAGTAGCTGTTTACTTCTTTTTTTACATGGACCTTCCAGGAACAGCTTCGAATGTCTCTGTTTCTTGTCGGTCCAGTAATTACTAAATTTGTTCCCATAGATCTCCCTGATCCTGCCCTTTGAGACTCCACAACAGGCTCGGGAGTTACAGGAATGGTATCTGAGCCCAATCTGACTAGCTCGTCAGCCACCTCATTGTCTGGTATGCCAGAGTGACCTGGCACCCACTCCACTGCAACTCTGTTGTGCTCAGTTAGCTCGTTAAGTGCTCTATTGCATTCCTTAACGACCTTTGAATAAACATAATAGTTGTCAAGAGCACCTATTGCTGCCTGACAGTCAGTATAGGTGGTAATCTTTTTCTCAGTCACATTGTTTTGTGCACAGTGGCAGATTGCCAGTATTTCAGATTGAAACACTGAAGCATACCTGCCAAGTGGTATAGAAATTTGTTCTTTTATATCTTTGTGATAGATGCCTGCTCCAGAGCCGAAGGCTGTCAGAGAGCCATCTGTATAGCAATTTATTCCACTATTTGGTTTATGACTTCTGCTGCTATCTATCCCAACCTTATATTTTCGGTCCTGATATTCTCGGATTAGAGTGTCAGAGTGCATAGCAAGTACTCCTTCACATCCAATCCTGTTCAGCAGTATTGTGTGTCCTTGACAGGGGACTGGTGAACAGTAAGTTGACTTGCTTAACCTGTATAATGTATTTGTTACCCGAGCCTCCACCTCCAGCTGCAGCGGAGGCATGCTCAGCATCACCTCCATGGCAGCCGTTGGTGTCGTGCTCATCGCGCCTGTTATCATTATACAAGCAAGGCTTTGAATCTTTCCTAATGAGGATAAGTTGGCCACAGTCTTTGCTTTGTGCCACCATAGCAAAACTGAGTAAAGTATGATAGGTCTGACTGTCGTTGTGTACAGCCAGTATACCATTTTTGGTTTTAGTCCCCAATTCTTTCCTATCGCTCTTTTACAGGCCCATAGGCATTTGAGGGCTTTACTTGTCACGTTTTGAACGTGTTTAGTCCATGACAGTTTATGGTCCAAAGTGACTCCAAGGTGTTTTACTTCCTTACTCAGTGTCAATTGGATACCATTAATTTCCGGCATTTTAATAACTACCTTCTTCTTCTTAGTGAAGATACACACATAGATTTTCCTAGGGTTGATGCTTAGTCCATTAATCCTGCACCAATTCCTAAGAATATTAGACACAGTACTGAGGATATCAGAGAGGACACTCTGATGCCTCCCTCCTATGAGGATGGCAATATCGTCAGCATATCCCTGAGCATAAATGCCTGCAGTGTTTAAGGCTTCCAATAATGAGTCAGCCACAAAGCACCACAGTAGCGGAGAGAGCACACCTCCCTGTGGACATCCACCACGGGGTTTAATCCACAGTTCCTTGTGCCCTATTTCTGATTTTAGAACTCTGTCCTCCAGCATTCTCCCAATCCATCTGGAGGTCATAACATCTTATGTTTTTTTTCCTTAGCGCATCATTTATGATGTTGTAAGGAGTTCTATCAAAGACACCCTCGATATCAACGAAGACACCTATCATGATTTCACTCTGTTCTAAGGATTTCTCTATTCTTGTTACCAAGTTATGAAGCGCCATCTCACAGGATTTTCCTGGTTGGTAGGCATATTGCTTTGAATGTATTGATTGGACTAATAGCCAATATATGTTCCCTAATATGTCTGTCCAGTATCTATTCCAATGTCTTCATTAAGAAAGATGACAGACATATTGGCCTAAATGCCTTGGGGTGTTCATAAGATTCCTTTCCTGGTTTAGGAATGTATCGCACTTTGGATATCCTCCATTTACATGGTAGATATCCCAGTGCTAGGCTACCTCTTAGAAGTTCCAGAAGGTATGGCCTTATCTCTGGGAGACCCTTCTGCAGCAGTGCTGGAAAGATCTCGTCAGTTCCAGCAGATTTGAAAGGAGAGAATGAATTCATTGCCCATTCAAGTCTACTGTTTGTTATCACTCTTCTTGCCGGACCCTACATACGTGCACCAGTTCCACGATCCTGTGTATTGGGGTCAAGAGGTTCATTTACTGTCGTAAAAAAATTTGGGAAATGAGCTTTTGCTACCACACTCAATGTTTCTATCTCATTCTTGGTGTGTTTATCATCATATTTGAGTGTTCCCATTATACCTGTATTGGTTTGTTTTGACAGTATTTTGTTTACCTTACATACCACCGGCATGTTGTCCACCTCCAGACAAAACCTTTTCCAGGCTTTTCTTTTGGCTTTCCTGACAGATTTGTGATACTCAGTAAGAGATTTCCTATAGGTATCCCAATTTCCAGATTTTTTAGCAGCATTGAACAATCTCCTCATGAGTGTTCTTTGCTTTGTTAGACTATCATTCCACCAGGACACTTTCCTGTTGGTTGTAGTTTTTTTGACTTCGTTACTGGCCAGATATGCTCTAGTCATAGCATCAGTAATTGAAGTATTTAAACATTCTAGTTGCCATGTATTGTGGATAACTTTGGGGCAGCATTTAATAGCCTCCTCCAAGTTAGAACTATAGGACACCCAGTTTGTTCGTTTGGGGTCTCTATATTCCACATCATGTTGTATTCTGTCAGATATATCGAATCTGATATACCTGTGATCCGAGCATGTTTCTTCATCAGAGACATGCCAGTTATCTATAAGGACACTAGCCAATCGAGTCGCTAGTGTTATGTCTATGATCTCAGTCCTAATTCTATTAACAAAATGTAGGCTTGTTCCCCCTTTTCAGAATATCAAGATCATATTTAATAATAGTCTCTAAGAGTTTCTCACCTCTTGAGTTGGTGTTTGTGCTTCCCCAGATCTCGTTGTGTGCATTAGCATCCAGGGCAGCCACAATTTTCTCCTTGCTCTTTAGTAATTCATCCATTCCTTCTGCAGGTTCTGGATTTTCATATGGCAGATAGACCGCCGCTATGATTAATGATCTATTATACCCTTGTTGGGTATATTTAGCTGCTGCAAGATCTCTAGAACAGAATTGCCATAGAGGCAGCAGTTTTAGTTTGTCTTTAAAAAGAAGGCAGGCTTTAGGATATGTGGGTGCAGATATTATTCCATACTCATACATATTAAGTCCTTTGATCTTGCCTTCATATAGGTAAGGTTCAAGAATTAATATTATATCAATATCATTACCTTTTATATACTGTTGCAAATGCAGTGGTGGATGTTGATCTGCAGCAGTTTCATATATTTTTATTGATTGTTTATTTTCTGGAAGGTGGTTTTCCAGACGGGGCCGATGGTAGGGTTCCTCCATCAGACTCAGTTTTCACTTTGTCTTTTGGTTTCTCCCCGCCTCTCGACCTCGCTTTCGAACCCCCACCAGTGATAGATGAGTGCTGCGAGACAGAGATCTGGCCACAAGACCGCGACAGTGGCTGGGATTCGCCTCTGTAACCAGTTTTCACTGGTTCCTTTGGCTTAGCCCCGCCTCCTGACCCGCCCGACGGCCTTGACCCCGTCCTCGAAGCACTCCTTCCCGAAGAGGAAGATTCCTTGTTCTCCCTCTCCTTAGATGTGCCTGCTTTCGGCGCCTCCTCTTTCATTTCCTCCGGAGCAGGCTTACTTCCTGATGCCAAGAACCTGAAGGTGATAACATATATCCCACAGCAGGCCTGCATTCCATGTTCAGTGAGGCTCTGGAGGCTGGTCTCTGGTATGTTGAATACTCCAAAGGATCCTCTTTCCAGAGCCTTGAAGTTAAACACGGTCTAGGTTTTGATCCCAGTAATGGATTGGTTTTGAATCTGGAGCCGGTTTAAATAATAATCAGCAGGTAGGGCCTTTCCTGGAAAGAAGGCTCCACTCCTGATAATTTTAGTTAGATCACCTGCTTCACAAGTTCGTAGGGATAATCCTTCCTTAATTGTGATGCTCGGTGTTATGTTTTTAAACCATTCCACTGTATGGCTATCTAGGCAGGATACAAGACATCCTCCAAGCTTAAAAAGCGCCCCGTCGAACTTTGGATGTATGTCTCCCCTATTGTGAGTTCGTCAATTTTACTGGAGATTGCTTCCTTAAGAGCTTCGCATTGGTCATAGGTAAGCAGGATCTGCGGGTAGTCGACAGGAACTACCGCGACCCACTGTCCTTGTGCAACCTTTGCGTAGTTTCTATGCCTATCAGCCTCCCTCGGTTTCTTAGCTTCTATAGCTGAGGCTCCTAGGGAGTTCCTGGCTCTTTTTTCCACAGGCAGTCTTGATCTAGACCTCAACCTTTGAGGCCTCGCACTCTTAGCTGCTGGCCTACGTGGCCTCGTAAACTTAGATGCTGGCCTCTTGGGTGTGTCCTTCTCACCCCCTGTCTGTGATATTGGAGCTTTTCCCTCCGGCGCGGTAGCTTCGTTCGCCAGGCCTTTTGGGGCCCTTGCATCCTCCACTGCCTGCCTTTGAGTAGGCTCCAATTCGCTAGATGTTTGCCCCTGATCTAAGGTCTCCCTTTCACGACTCTCCGCCTTGTCCGCCAGGCCTTTTGGGGCCCTTGCTTCCTCGGCAGAGTTCTCTAAAGGTGGCCTTTTCTCTTCTTCTGGGCTTAATAGTTGTTGGGCCTTTGCCCTCCTCCTATTGCGCCTCTTCGCATTCCTTATCGTCCTCCACGTGGCAGGCCTCGAGTCTTCCGACTCGTGGTCCCCGCACCCCGTGTGGTCGAGTCCAGAATGCGATTGGCTGCTAACCATTTCTGGCTTGTTACATTCACCCACGTCCATCTTTTCTTCCGGGGCCTGCACCATTGCACAAGCCACCTCCATCAATTCCTTCTCCTTTAAGTCTGTTTGGACGTGGAGTGTTCCAACATCCTCTGTTAGGGTTTTCAATAGTTCCCCTACCAGAGATTCATCTATCTTATCTGAGGTAACTTCTGATAAGTTTAAAAGCTCCTCGGAGGACAAGTCCTCCTCGGATATCGACGATTTACTGTTTTTTTTTATTTTTAAATTTGGACATTTTGGTTCCCACGAGTATGGGGGTCAATGGAACTGCAGGTACTACCCCCTCTCCCTGCAGCCGGCTACTTAAAATGGGGTGTCGCCCGGTTCCCCAAGTGAGCCGATAAAATACAGTATATTTTTACCCACCCTCTGCCACTCGGCCTCAACTCGTGCGCCCTGACCTAGCTTGGGTGCCTAACAGGTTCCTCAGTTCCATCACACATGTATCATCCGCATACATATGGATGGAACCAACGAACCCTGCCTCTGTCGTCCGCGAGTCCCATCGGACTCCCCGGGGGCGCCACATGGAGGTGACAGTAGGCGTTGATAGGGATAAGGAGATCTGGGAACTCAAAGCAGTGGGTAGGGCACTTCACTCGATCATTCCGCAAAGAGTTGGGGAGATTCCCGCACCTATCTCCCTCTCTAGATCTCCCGTCACCCTATCCATTAGCCCCCCAGCGAAAAGGTTAATCATCATCCTATCTTACTGATTTTGAACCTGTCATTAGTCCTTCCAGTTGGACATTGGCAATCTAACAGTCAGTATGCTCATTCAAATGATATTTACTCAGTAAAGAAGCTCTATGTACCTATTCATTATGTACCATTACCATTAAAGTTACAATGTTTTAAAGTTTTATATTGATGATCAACATCTCAGATGTTGTAAATGCAAATTTTATAGTTTTGAATAAAAATAAAAAAGTTAAGATTTGATCGTATCCTGTAATTCCTTATTTATTAATTCTCTTTGATTTGTATATATTTGGCTGGTTTGATGTTGTTATTATACTAGTTTCAAATAGAGATTAGTGATGTAATGACTGATTTGGCACTTAAATGTCTTTCAAGTCGACCGTCTATGTACTTCATATAGTTTATTTTAATAATTGTACCTGCATTGCTGCAGATTCATGTTTATTGAGATACTTTCCACATTCCAGATTGTTATATCGCCTCCAGTGATCACATACATTGTAATGGACTGGGTTAATACTGATGTTAATAAATTAAATAAGTTTATTAACGCAGAAGAGGGTAAATATTTTATTTATTCACTACTCAAGCAATTTTTTTTTTAATTTTTAGAATAATTGTTTTATCAATTCTCCTTTCTTTTAAAAGGTTTCATAGAAAGCAAATAATCATAGTGTTGATGAATCACCTCATATGGTTCCTGTAGGTGATTTTTTTATGCTTCTATGCTCCTGTGATTATACAATGATCGTTACAAATTTTATTCCTGTAAAATTTCAAATTTTATTAAAAACAATGTTTAAATATTTAGGTATTACTGTTGACATGCCTTTTCTTTGAAATCATATTTTTTTTTTGTAAAAATATCAATCTATTAATATATATATTTCAGTATTGTTGATTAGGACTACACTTTATTTGTAATGATAAAAAAATATATTGAATCCAGATATACCTACTTTATTCTTACTTTACGTTCAACATTGTAACCCTTCCGCCATTTTCAAGGGAAGAAATCTTATCTTAATATAAAAAAAGTCTGGTAAGGTGCGCGAATCGCACAACTTTCACTTACCAACCTTACAGTAGATAGGTATTTCCTTATATAGGGAAGTCAAAGTGGAAAGGACACTACAACATCATTTAAAATAATTAATTATCATGTTTTTCCTGTCCATCGAATCTGTTAACTTTATACGTTTGCATCACTTTCCATTTCTTTTTACGACTGTGTATATTACCAAACAATATTAATGTTTTTGGGAATGATCTGTAAAGGGAGAGGATCGGTAAAGGCCCTCTTGGCTGTTTCTGTATTGCACCAAACTCCTTTAGTATTTCTCCTTTAGTTACTAATAAATTTTCTTCATTCATTATATTTAACCATTTTTTATATCAGTTAACAATGTGAAATGGTTAATTATTTCAAATAAAAAAAATTAAAGGTGGTTATTTGGACTCAGGGGACCTCAAAACAGATATTTCCGTTTAAAACTCAAATTTGAAAATTTCCATGATCGCAATATATTACCTATATATGTAATATACTACCTATATATATATATATATATATATATATATATATATATATATATATATATATATATATATAGGTAGTATATTACATATATAGGTAGTATATATATTGTGACGTTCTCAAAAGCCACGCTAGTTGGGCGCCATGTTGTGACGTTCCCTTTGTCAACATAAATCAAACAACGAGTTTACTTTTTCAATGTATTATTTATTTTAACACATAACATCAATTCTCAGGTTGGGTTCTGACAACTGAACACTCATTCAACATTTAATAACTATAATTTACTAATTACTAAATACATATAAAGAAACGAGATACATACATTAAGAAATTATACATTCAAAAACCTTGATTGTCCCAGTCTAAACTTTGTGGCTCTTTCTATTTTCTCAACTTGCTGGCTAGTACCTTCTCTCTTGACAGCTTGTCACATTTTCTCTTGGCGGCTCATAACCTCCTCTCTTGGCCGCTATCACCTTCTCTCCTGGCGGCCCGTCACCTTCTGAGTTACATGAGGCTTGCTTCCCCCACTTCCTTCCTGTAGTTCGCGCCATCACCACCTTTGCGCCACTATCCAAATGCCATGTAACAATATATATATATTGTAACGTTCTCAAAAGCCACACTAGTTGGACGCCATGTTGTTACGTTCCCTTTGTCAACATAAATCAAACAAACGAGTTTACTTTTTGAATATACTATTTATTTTAACACATAACATCAATTCTCAGGTTGGGTTCTGACAACTGAACACTCATTCAACAATTAATAACTACAGTGTACACTAATTTACTAATTACTAACTACACTTATTTATAATTCAAAATATTTTATAAAATAATTTGTCCCGGTCTAAACTTTTGGTTCTATCCCTCTATCAACATAAATGGCATTGTTAGCACTCACCCAAATGTTTACGCCTGCCAGCGAAATAATCTCTTCTTACTTATGAATGTCCCGTTTTCTGTACCACTTAATTATTTTCTGCTAAGTTGTTTTCTTCCAACATAAAATAATCTTCACTAGTGGCCTCTATCAACACTCGAACCAGCTAGGACTTCTTTTTCTATTTTCTCAACTTGCTGGCTGGCACCTTCTCACTTGGCAGCTCGTCACCTTCCCTCTTGGCAGCTTGTCACATTCCCTTGGCGGCTCATAACCTTCTCTTTTGGCCGCTATCACCTTCTCTCCTGGCGGCCCGTCACATTCTCAGTTACATGAGGCTTGCTTCCCCCACTTCCTCACGCACTTTTTCCCCGCACTTTCGCGCCACTATTTAAATGCCATGTTATGTTGACATTACAATATATATATATATATATATATATATATATATATATATATATATATATATATATATATATGCAATACATTACCTATATATGTAATATATATCCCATACTATATATTACATATATAGGTAGGTGAAATTAAAGAAATCATATAGGATAAATTGCCCTTCTCACAATATTTAATTCACTATTTATTTATTTTTTATTTTGTTATAGTTATACACAATTAAGCATTGTGATATGGGCAATTTAGCCCATATGATTTTATTTTTGCATTAAAATAAGGTTTCTTCCCTTGAAAATGGCCTAAGGTCTGAAACGTTGAATGTGAAATGTGAAAGGAATAAAGTAAGACTATTTTTATTATTACAAATATATCAATCTGTTTATACTTTAAATAAAACTATTATTAATTTATTTTTTTACTTTCAGGTTTTTCTGATTCTGTTTCTGATTATGTAAGTACTGGAAAACAACATAATAACAGTTTATTATATTCTGTGGTAGTAGGATGCATCTTATAGAATAAATAAAATATCAGAAGCTTAGTATATTAGTAACTTTGTCACGAAACTCATTATTTTAATATGTTTTCTTCTCAATTTTTCTTGCTTGAACCTTATCTTTGATAACATTGATATAAATTATCGTAATTATTTACGTTGTTTTATAAAATGATCAATGACTTCCTATCTATAATATATTTTAGGTTAGGATATATTGGAAATACCACTAATATTTATTCTTATTAATTAGTCTCTACTTATTTAGACTTAAATAATTAAAAAATATTTAATTAAAGAGTAATTTTAAACTGTAAACATTTTCTCGTAATACTTGCCATGTAATGAATATGATTTCTTTGTTGGATGTTGGATGTTATTTCATTGCTACAAATATTTCTCCATAATTTGGTCAGGTGATTCCAGTATAAGAAAAGTCAAATTACACTTTTGACCTTCAAATACAATGTTAATCTTAATTAGAATTTTAAGGTTTAAATTATTTAAAGAGAGTTTGACTTACTGAGTTGGCTACTGTTGCAGCCAAACATCTTTTAACACTAATTAATATAGAAAATATTCATTGATTAATTTTTTTTTTTAATTCATAGTATATAGCTTATTCACCTAAGGTTTTCTTTACTTTTTATTTTATTTTATCAATTTTATTTATTGTTTCAAACTTTTAGGCCAGTAGTATTCTATTCTTTTGCACAATTTTGTTATTCTAAAGGTACTTAGTCCCAGAATAAAGTTTTTTTTTCTATCTATCTATCTATATATATATATATATATATATATATATATATATATATATATATATATATATATATATATATATATATACACATATTTACAGAAGTTTCTATTTACAATTTGAGGGAGTGGATGGAAAGAAAGTGATTGAATAGGCGGGATTTAAAAGTAGGGAGAGTATTGGATCGACGGATGTTGGGAGGGATGGAGTTCCATAGGGATGAGGATCGAATAATAATAAAAGATTTATCGAAAGCAGCGGTTCGATGGGCCATTATATATAAATCTGAAGACCGGGAACTGGTATTGCGGGAGTGAACAGAGGATTTAAATTGAAGGAGCTCGGAGATGTATGAAGGACGGCGGGAGTGAATGACTTGGAAGAGGAAGGATGCCAGGAAATACTTACGGCGATAGGAAGGATAAAGCAATTTCAACTCTTCATAGAAACAGAAAACAGACGCGTCCCTTGGGATCCCGAAGATGAATCGTACAAAACAATTTATCAAACGTTTTAGTTTCACCTCGTGATCCCCAGAGACGCCTCCGTATACCGTGCAGCAATAGTCTAAGTGGGGAAATATTAAGAGGGTGACCAGGAGTCTACGGATTTCAAAAGGAAAACGGTGTCTCAGGTTATTTAAGTGTTTTAGGGCGGAAAAGGTACGTTGGGAGATATTTGATACATGTTTTTTCCAAGAAAGGGTTTGATCAAAGATTTAGGTTTTTGATGGTGGGATAAAATTTAATGGGATTATCATGTAGGAACAGGGTTGGAATGTTAGGAACAGTTTTGAGGAGGTGATTGGAGCCTATTAGGATTACCTTGATCTTTTCTGCTTTCAACTTCAGCTTGTTAGCTCCTGCTCAGTCATATATTCTATTTAAATCTTCTTGAAGATTTTTTGTGGCGGCTGATAGGTCAGAAGGGGGGAAGGACAGGTATATTTGGAAATCGTCAACATAGATGTGGTATTGGGAATGATGGATCAGGAGGGAAAGATCATTAATGTAAATAGCAAACAGAGTAGGAGACAAGGAGGAATCCTGAGGGACACCACAGGAGAGGGGAAGTGTATTTGAAGGAGGTTGATCTGGGACGACTACGTAGTGGAATCGATCGGAAAGGAAGGATTTGAACCAACGCAGGACACTGTTGGATAGAGGAAGATTTTGCAATTTGGTAAGAAGGATGTTATGTCAACTGTATCAAACACTTTAGAAAAATCTAGAAGGGTGAGGATAGTAAGGTTTTGGTTTTCAATGGAGTTTTGGAGGTCATGGTTATTTTAAGGAGGGCAGATTGCATTGAATAGCCCGGTCGAAAGCCAGATTGGAATGGATTGATAGAGAACGTTCTTCTAGAAAGTTGGAAAGTTGATTTTGTACAAGGCGTTCCAGTGGTTTTGAGAGTTTGGAAAGAAGAGAAATAGGACGGAAGTCGTACAGTGAGAAAGGGTTAGAAGTTTTATTCAAAGGTCGGACTAGTGCAGTTTTCCAGGAAGAGGCGAATATGGAATTTTGCAATGAAAAGTTGTAGATGTGATAAAGTACTGGAATAAGGATAGGAAGGCAGGATTTTATAAGTTTTACTGGAATATTGTCAGGACCATAATCATTGGTGTGGGATTTTAGGGTAGTGGAGAATACTTCGTCGTAGGACACATGGGAAAAAAAGAAATTTTCAGGATTGAAATTGTGGTGTTCAATATCATGACTAGGAAAAGGATTGGAAGCAAATGATAAGAAATTGTCATTAAGATCATCTGCAGTCACAGGGAGAGAAATGAGGTTATTGGAATCTGATTGGAATAGATTACGAAGTATTTTCCATTTTGATTTGGATTCTGGAGCATTGAAAAGGACATTATGAAAGAAGTTGGATTTAGAAAGTCGGATTGTGGATTGGATTGCATTGCGAAGTTGTTTGAAAGACGCCTAATCAGCAGGTAAACGGGTTTGACAGTATTTGCGCCTTGCTGCATTACTTCTCTTTATCATTCCCCTTATTTCAGGAGTCAGCCAAGGAGCAGTGGGATGACGTAAGATTCTGGTTTTCAGAGGAGCATGGATATCTAATATGGATTGTAGGTTTGAGGTAAGGGTGGATATCATAGAGTCAATGGAGGTATAGGAAAATATGGTATCCCATTGGACAGAATCAAGGTCAGGTTGGAGGGATTCATATGAAAGGAGGTTTAAATTACGATATAACACTATTTTGGGAGTAAATGATTTCACCGGTAGGTCGTACGAAATTTGGATCAGGTCGTGTGATGATAGAAAAGGTACGGGGTGTTGAGAGGAGGAAAGGATTTTAAGGGATGAGTCAGAGATGTGGAGGTCTAACCAGGTGTCAGAGAACTGCGTGTGATGAGTGGGAGAATAAGGGACAAGATAAAGATTAAGAGAAAATATTAGGTCGGTAAGGAAGTATTTTTCGGGAGATTCTGAGAGCATATTTACATTAAAATCGCCGGAGATGATAACATTGGAGTAGGTGGAAACCAGATTGACAAGGGAGGATTCAAAAAGATGGTCGAATGGTACACTAGGAGGGCGGTAGACTACAACATATAATAAAGGAGAGAAAACAGAGAAAATTTCAACTAACATATATTCAATGTGTGGGAAGTCATAAGAGGGAGACTGTAAAAGGATTTTGGTCTTAAGACTATCATGTACATATATTTAAACCACCTCCCATGCGATCTGATCTATCATGACATAGGAAAGAGTAATTGGGAAGGGAAATTTGGAAGGAAGAGATAAAGGATTTTAGCCAGGTTTCAGATATTGCTATTACGTGATAAAAATTATCTAGGAAATATTTCTGAAATTCATCAAAGTGGGCATTAAGGGATTGTGCATTGACGTGACAGGAGTTTAGGATATTAATCATAACTGAGATGTTGGGAAGGAGAGTTGTGGGGAAAAGGAGAGTAGGATATAACAATTTTTTAATGAAAAATTCTTTTAAAAAAAATTTATTTTTGACATAGCAGCAGAAAGATAAAAAATAAACTAAATGTTGATAAGAACAAATTGAAATCACACAGAAATTCGAATAAAAAATTAAATACAAGATTACTTTACGATGTAAGAAAATATAGGTATGGCTTTGATTAAAATAAATCGGAATTGTTAAATAAAATTTCAGAATATATCACTAATATGAAAATAGAAAATACAAAATAATGAAATAAAAGTATTTTGGGTGAGAACAAATAAAATTATTGCAAACTTTAGGAAACTTATATAAAAAATTTAAGTAAAAACATCTAAATCGCTAGATTTCCCTATAATTACCACCGGATATCCGTCTGACTGTCTGAACCGAACTTTCCCCCACTAAACCAAACATATTTTATTCTTGCTGTCATCTCTTTTTGTCTAGCTAACCAGTAGAGATGCGACTCGTGCTTTTCCCACCCCAACCTAGATGGCGTGTAGAGAAGTCCCTCTTCATTCTTCTCTGCTGCAGTATCTCGTCTCTAATGGTTTGCCTCGGAAATCGGGCGATAATAGGTCCTGGGGTCCCTTCCTGCTTGGGCTTGAGCCTCACTACGTGATCCAGGTCGTCTGGATTCAATTTGACGCCCAGACCCGCTCCGACACTGAGGATGGTCCCAGTCACGGTTTTGCCCGGTTTCTCTGGAATTCCTCTGATTTCTATTGTTCTTCAACTGATTTTATTGAGTAAAATTTAAGCGGCTTTCCAGATCTGATATTTTCTTCTTTAGTGTATTGTTTTCGAGGGATAATTTGTCTACATGTTTTTTCTGCTCTTCCAAAAGGGTTTCTATTTTTAGTACCCGTTCCATATTTTCAAATGACAGTTCTGACTGTTTATTGAGGGTGTCTTTATGTCCTTTAATTCTTCGATGCCTTGAAGCTTGGTTTTTATCTCTCTATCCTC
The DNA here is from genome assembly GCA_928085145.1 of Nezara viridula. Lineage (NCBI taxonomy): Eukaryota > Metazoa > Arthropoda > Insecta > Hemiptera > Pentatomidae > Nezara > Nezara viridula. Next base: position 21,541,979 of record OV725077.1, read on the forward strand.
CTCGGCTCCTCAGTAGTGTAATCATTGCACTATGTTCAGATGCTGGTGATGCACGCGATTGACATTCGGTACATATAGATTTTTTACTGATTTCCATTCATGCATTTAGCATGGAATAAATTTGTACATAAAATACAGGCTAATTTAGCCTTATCTTCTCGGGCTACTGATTTACCACACGTTTTGCAATTCACCATTTTAATGACAATTTCTATTAATTTAAATTATCGTAGTTGAAATAGAGAGAGCTGAATAAAAACAATAATATTAGTAGCACACCTTTTTGTTTGGGTGTAGGCTGCTGGGATTTAGGTGATGCCTGATAAGGTGTTCACACCACTCCAACTCCGACGTTTTTGTCACAGACACTTGGTTTTATTAATATTTATGAAAATATTAAGTAAGATAAAACTTAATTTCGCAATATAAAATTTTTTATAAACAGTACTAAATATCGGCGTTTTTTTTTTAACAGTAATGTCTATAATAACTATTATATTGATATATTTAGCGAGAACGCACAATTGAGGTCTTGACTGAACGAGTTATTATCTAAGACTACATATATATAGACTACAGAAAATATATATATTTTTTTTAAGCGGCGCGAGTGCACTGCCGCCATGTAGGCCTATTGTACGCCTTATTTATAGTCACTCCTGTTTAGAGTGTAAATCCAGCAGTCTCAATGAACTGTAATAAGCTTGTTGGATTGATAAACTCATTTGTCTTGGGATCCTTATCCCTATCAATGCCGACTAATCGGAATCTTAATCTAGCAAACCTATCGCACTAGCAAGTAATATGATAAGCTGTCTCATCCTTCCGGCCACAGTACCTACAAAGAGACGACTCTGTAAGCCGGAGTTGAACATATGATAATTCAGTTTACAATGCCCTGTATATGTTGCTGTAGTTTTCTTAAGTGAGCTCCTGTTCAGATTAATTAGTGAGTTACTTCAGATTCCTTCCAGAAACAGTCTAGAGTGGGTTTGTTTTTTCAAGCACCAGTTCTTTTTAGTTTCAGCACCATACATCTCTCCGATTCTGTTTGTACTAAAAAACACTGACTAATCCCACAGATGGGTTCCGGGGCTATAGGTGTCATTTGTGAGTCTAGTCTAGCCCAGTGAACCTAGTTCATTGGCCATCTCATTGTCATGTATTCCAGAGTGACTCGGCGCCAGTATTTCAGATTGGAACACTGTTGCATAATTTCCAAGTGGTATTGACCTGCCAGCCTCTGGTTCATCCCTTCTCCAAAAACCAGCACCAGATCCGCATGTCTGTTAAACGCGACTGTTAAAAAGACCCAAAAACTGCTGAAATAATTTAATTAATATTGGGAAAAAAACACTGATCAGACCCACTGAAACACGTTGGAACAGTCTCTATGACTCATTTTTTTTTCTTTTATTTTTTTATTTATTGAGTATTATAACAATCTGTCTCTTGGACATTAGTTATAGCGAGGTAGGATAACATTAACATTATATGTACAAAAAATATAAAATAAATAGAAGCAAAATAATAATCATAAGCATAATAATAATAATAAAGGCTTAGTGAACACGAAGTTTCGACGCCGACACCACCAATCGCTTATTACACACCTCCCTCCACCGTTTGCTGTCCAAACCCAGTCCCTTCTGATCGGCTTTAATGCAATCTTCCCACCTTCGCTTCGGTCTACCCCTCGGACGTTTACCATTCGGCACAGCAAATATTAACCTTTTAGGAATTCTCTCGTTACTAAGCCCAACAATTTTACAAGCCCATTTAATTCGCCACGATGAAATTATCTCAATTATATTACCCGGATATAGTTCACGCAATTCAACGTTGTGTAACCGTCTAAACTCTCCGGTTAACTCATCCTTCTTCGGTCCGAATATTCTACGCAGTACTTTATTTTCAAAAACCTTAAGACGCTGCTCATCTCTTAATGTAAGCAGCCAAGTTTCGCATCCATAAAGAACTGTAGGTGAGATAATGGTTTTATAGATTCTAATTTTTAAGTTCCGGGACAAGAGGCGCGAGCTAAGGAGTTGTATCACAGAAAAATAACAAGCATTTGCCGCCTTCAGCCTAACCTTAATCTCTTCTTCAATTTCGTTTTTTCTAGTTATCGTAGAACCTAGATACCTAAATTTCTCTACGTGTTCAAACATATTACCATCTATATCAATATCACCAGTAGTTTCGCCATATTTGCAGCTAACCATATATATTTTGTTTAAAAATATTGAAAAATTCAAGATTTTGTGAAGAAATGAAGTCAGTAAATGCGTTTTTGATCTGAGAATCATTCACTTTTAAGGTACTTGTCCAAATTTCTGAACAGATGGAAATCTACAGAAGATAAGTCTAGCGAATAAGGTGGAAAGACTTTGTGACACATCTTCTTTAGTTTCTTCACTGTCTATCCTGAAACATGAGGTCTGGGGTTTTCATAAAAGAATATAGGTCCCTTCTGATTAACCAGTGCAGATTGTTTTTTGACAAGTTTTTAATGCATTATGTCAATATCACTGCAGTACGATGTGTATGTGATGGTTTCACCTCTGGATAAAAAGGAGAAATGAATTATTCCATCCATTTTTTTTTTTTATTCTTCCCTACCTCGCCTTTTAGGCTATACAGGATTTTCCCAGGCTGAAGGCTGAGGGCAGGGAATTTAAAATCCCCTTTGTCACCGGAATGCGAACTCGTACTTTTCTTCTATCACAAATCTTGGTTATCTGGATGCGGGCAACTCACGGAGCTGTTCACACACGTTGGCTCATTCGGCCACCTCGCCCCCTTTATTCTTGCCATTGACCACAATGCAATTTTTTTTAAAACCACCGTCAAATGGTCCGTTTGTTACATCACCCTTCCTCGAATTCCATGGCTATGTTTCTTGCAGCTTGGGCTGCTGAGTGTTTATAAACTCATAAGTTTAAACTGATAAAAAAAAAAAAAATTAATTAAATTCCATGGTCATATTTAATGGCATAGAAACAATGTGCAATAAAGCAGAATGATAGTAAATATCATAAAAAGGAGAGGATTAATAACTGCTCATTATAATCTGTAAACATAAACGTAGTAAACAATAAAAGTCCACTAATCCCACTTTGAATTCCTGAAATAATAAAAAAGAACCTTTCATATGGAATAATCTAATATTTTATTCACTATTTAGTTACATGATGTTATTCCAAATTAATATTATTATTTTATTTGATTTTTTTCAGAATCCCTGTCTTCCAGACCCAACTCTTTTCTTGAGGTTTCGCGTGTTCTCAACGTTTCTTGCCTACGCCATTTTCATTGTTTCATCAACTTTTACGAACTTTGTCCACAAAGAGAGAATATCTACCATCAAACATCTTATGCTTATGACTGGGGTTTCACCAATTACTTATTGGTGTTCTGTCCTCTTATGGGATGCTATATTATATTTGATTTTTGTATTAATTTCTTGGATAACATTCCTTATATTAGATTTTGGGAGTCTGTTTGACACAGGCAGTGGCATTTGTGAGTATTATAATATGTAATATACTATTATGTATTAAGCTCTTCAAATTCTATTTTGTAAAGTAAATGATTTTTATTTGTTATTATTTTATGTTTAAAAAAATTAATTACGTTATTGGAAGAGTTCTCAACCTTTTTCTATTTGAGGGCTCTTTTATAGGTTACTGTTCAAGTGGCAGACACCTGCTTGCTTTTGTCTTCCAAGATTTTTCTTTGATTGATATTTTTATAATTTCTCTATTATAAAAAAGTTTTTAGTGACCGTGTCATATTTTATTTTACATATACAAAGCTGGTTTGACCAAAACGAAAACACTAATGGACTATAACAAAGATACCACACTTTTATTCCCAGAATTATTTCTCTCTTATTATGGTTAAAAATTGGCCACAATGCTCCATCTATAATATGGATTTTTTAAGAAATAAAAAGAGTGTTCAAACCGGAGTTTTGTTTTGTTTATTTTGTATTTATAAAAAATATACAACTGAACTACAGAGTACATATAAATTACAATTATACAATTTGAGCAACGAGTAGTTCAATTAAATGAACAGTTGAAGGAGGGAAGCTAGTCGACTGTACTACATATCATGGGTGATAAATATTCAGGACGCAGCCATAAAAAATTTTTATTTGTGCCATTTCAACCCAAACATGTGGGTCATCATCAGGGCTGAAAATTTTAAAAATACAATCAGAGATGTATTATATTATATAATGGTAAATGATAAACTACAGTGATTGATGGTACATGAATCTCAACTATTGCAATACACAATATTAAAAATAAAATATGTAAAAAAATTATACAAACTAAAAATAATATATATAATCTATTTATAAAAATATATAATATTTTCTCTTACTAACCGTGGTTCGAGCACTGAAAGCTTTCAAGCACTGGCATATTTGGTAGGTAAGTGAAAAGATCGAGGGAGGATTTCCCAGTTTTCTTTTTTTAGATAGCAAAAGGTAGGTAAACATAGTCAGAGGAGGAAGAGATACCATTTCTGTTAGTAGAATGTACATAATTTCCTGACTAAATATTTTAGATGTGTACAAGATTTGCGTTGTTTCTTATGGTTACAGAATTGTGAATATTGGCTAGTAATGAAATGAACATAAGCAGGAGGTACCAATAAATATAAATATAACATAGTTTGATTAATGGAATACAATGGTTAGCCAAATAATATTTATAATAAAGACAATTATAATGGATTGAAAAGATACGTAGGACAATATATTATACAATGTTTTAAAAACGACAATATTAATCATAATAGAAGTATGTATTATGGATATATGGATATGGATATATATTATGGATTACATATTTTTAATAGTATAAGTATAAACATATCTATGTCTGTTTATAGTCTATATTTATATTGATAATGGGCATTATATGTATGTATATATATATAAAACATAGGAGTAGTTGCTTATGTAAGTTAACAGGGAAATGGGGAAAATGAAAAACAAAATTTTAATGATCATAGACTATTGTTTTAGGATGCGGAAATATTCGAATATGTGTTGCAGATCTTTTCTTTGTTTACTTTGTGGTTTACCGGGTTATTTTTTTCCAAATTGATGAATATAGCTTAAAAAAGTAATCGTGTTTGGTGTTTGGGAATTGTGGCAAGTATGATTGGGTTTTCAAAATCAAATATGTGGTTGAGGGTTATGGCGTGTTCGGCTAGTTTCGAGGCGAAAAGATTTCTTGTGGCGATGCTGTATTTGTGTTGATATATTCGTTTTTTAAATAGTTTTTGGTTTCTCCTATGTAAGAAGAATTGCAGTTTGGGCTAGGGCATGTGATATGGTATACAATATTGGATTGTTGTAGGAGCGGAACTGGATCTTTGAGTTTTGTGTATAGATTTCTTAATTTACTGTTATTTTTGAAAACTATTTGTAGATGGGAGAATTTGGTAGTTAAAGCTTTTTTTTATTTTTTGACATAGGACTAGAATATATGGTGTATCGTGGTGGGAGATTGAAAGCAGTTGTGGGAGACTGGTGAAGACGAGGTTTGGATTGATTTTTAATTAGGTTTATTATAATGTGATCGGGAAAGGCGTTGGATTTCATTAACTTTCCATCTTCTAAACTCAGTCAATTCCTTTTCCCTGTCGTCCAGTCTCTCAGTCAAAATAATCCATATGATATTAAAAATTCCTTCCACCTATTTGATCAACTAAAATCCCTGAACATACCACCACATTTCATCTTAGCCTCCCTTGATGCTGAAAATGCGTGCTCTCCGAATAATTGAAGAAAATTGGTCTACCATAGAACCACACACTTACCTTAATCAATCCTCATTCCTTCAGTCCCTCTCTCTATGTTGTAACTCTCTCTACCTATGTGTTCAAAACAATTTTTTTCATCGAACTTCCGGCTTGGCGATGGGTAATTGCCTTGCATCAGACCTCTCCAGTATTGTCCTAAACAACCTGATTGATTATATACTACCCAAATTTCCCAATGTAATTTTTTTCTTTAAAAAATATGTTGACAATCTTTTATTAATCCTCAACTCCCATGCTATTCCTAACATACTTTCTTCATTCAACACATACCACCCTCGACTCCGTTTTACCATTGAAATAGAATCAAATAATTCCCTCTCATTTCTTGTTCTCCTCATTTCCAGAAATAATGATAATACCTTATCCACCAATTGGTACACCAAACCTACCTACCTCGGCTGTCTCCTAAACTATTTTTCCCAACACTCTTATCACCAAAAAATCAGTGTAACTAAAAACCTGATACACCGCAGTCTAACATTAACTGACCCACAATTCTATGACAATAACCTAACCAAATTTCACAAGATCCTGACATCCAACGCCTTTTCTGATCACATTATAAAAAACCTAATTAAAAATGAATCTAAACCTCATCTTCACCAGTCTCCCACAAACTGCTCGCTATTTCCCACCACGTTTATCTTGGAGTTCCTTTTCTATCATCAGCAAAGTTTTCAAAAACGGCAGAACACTTTGTCCATTTAACGGTAGCATGCACAGAGTGAAAGAGATCCTACGATGGGGCAAAAGTGACACTTGGCAAACAAAACTAACCCTCTTTGATGTCATTGTTTCTTCAACTCATCTTTATGCGGCTTAGATTTGGAGTTTAAGTCACTTGGAAGTTTTAGAAACCGTGCAAACCAAATTTCTAAAATCATTATATTTTTTGCCTAAGACTACACCTAATTACATAGTACGCCTAGAAACAGGTCGCCTCCCACTTTCTGCAATAGTCTTTAAGAAACTTCTCAATTTTTCCATAAAAATCCTCTCAATACCTGAACATAGACTAGCACGGCAATGCTTTAACAGATTATGAACCTTAGGTCTCATAAAACAAGATTTCAAATCAAATTGGATTTCACAACTCAAGAGAACAGTATCCACGAATAATGCACTAGGTTTTTTCACAGATCTGTCAATGAAAATAAAATAATTGCAAGTAAAAGGGCAAATTGAAAAACTTCAAAATATTTTATTATCAATTGATATAAGCCCGGCAATGGAATCCAGCCACAACATCGTCTATACAAACTGGTGGGCCCAGAAGGTGGATTCATGGTGCAAGTTGCACCATCGAAATTTTTGAGAGTGGTATATTTTGACAGGTTTTTGAATTTTTTAGGGAGGCAAAATTCTACGGGGTTATGAATTTTCGGACCTAGAGACAAACGGAAAGCATGGAACAGACTGTAGCAAGTATAATTATATATGATTTATGGCTTTTCTAATTCTGTCTTAGCTTGCTTTTTAAGAAAAGGTGACTAATAAAATATCTTGGGAGGAGGGGGGAGGTAGGTTCTTGCGCCATTGACCTTAGTTAGGGAAATAGACGCCTCTGGGTAGAAACATCTGCAATTTCATTTATCCGCAACCAGAAGAATATTTGTTACACAGTTTAAATATCCACAAACACAGAGCAATAAGCCAACTACGTCGTAAGCACTGCATATCTACAAATTACTTTGCATAATAAACGCATGATTTTGACAACCAGCCAACTCTGTCGGAAACCCATCGATGATACTCTGAACCATCTTCTCCTGCACTACTCCTCTTGTAAGTCATACAGAGAACAATTTTTAAAGAATTATATATCTAAAAATGATGATCTCTCTTCACTAGAAGACATTTTAAAATATAACAGTATAAATAAAATGAACCATTTATTTCTGTTCCTGACATCAATCTTCAACAACTCCGAATAACTCAAAAAGTATACATTTCTTTGTCGATATTGTGTTGAGATGTTTCAAAGGTATTTAAATTTCCTAAAAAATGAAATAAGTTTCAGCGAAATCAAAGCACTATTAGTAGATATATCACGATTTTAAAATATTCTTGGTTTATTATTTTCAACAATGAACCATTGTGATCGACCAACAAATTAAAAAACTTAATCCCCTCCCAAAATTTGAGGTTTCACGTTTCAGGATACGCAGAATTCGAAAAACGAATGAAAATGTTTTTGTCTGTCCGTCTTCCGCCGTACGCCGTCCGCTCATTTTCTCCGAAACTATTGGAGCGATTTTTTTCAAATTTGGATATAAAATCAGAGGTCACCCGAGGATGATCCTCCTTTATCGACATTACTATCCGCCTTTTACTTTCAAACATCTAAAGGAATGTACCAATTTCAATGAAACTTCACTAAAGTCATTTTCTCGACGCCCTTTAAATTTATCTATGTAACATACTTCAACGGAAAGAAGATGGAAAAAAGTTGCGAGGGATGGTAAAATTAAATTCCGAATAACTCAAAAAGTATAGTTGAGTATACTTTTTTGTTGATATTGTATATGTTTTTTTTTTTTTAATTACGGAAAATACGATAACTGACCCATACATCGAAAAATTAAAAATAATTAAATAAATAAAAAAAAGTTGCGTTTGAAATAGATAAAGTTGAATTTGACTAGTAAAAAGTTTAATTTGACTTGGAAAAGATTGAATTTGAAATGGAAATGGTTGAAATATAGACTTGGAAATGCTATATATTATTTATTGTGTTTGGCATTTATTGCATGTATTGTATTTATTAATTAGTATGTGCAGTATATTTATATATGTGCAAAATATAGGTATATATATTTTTCCATAAATATTAAAACAAAAAAAAAAAAATATATATATATATATATTGTTATGAAATCTTACATCATTAATGTTATACTTTCTTTGCCATTATTTTTTTTTTTTTTTAATTAGTTATAAATATTATGTTGTAACTTGTAAATGTTATTTAATTTTATATTCAAAGGGCCTACCCCAATATGATGTATATAACAAACACATACTGCTTTATACAAATAAATTCTCTTTCTATCTATCTATCCATCAGATCTAAAGTTATTAAACTACAGTAAATATGAAATCGAGTTTGGTGATAAACATATCCATGAAATATTTTTAAATTTCACTTCTTCTTTCTCACAGGTACAATGAAATAGTATCTGAAACAATTCCAATGCCTTGATTCTGAGGATATAAAATTATTTTTTCCAACTTAAAAAAATAATCTGGTGCGCGCAACACACAACTTTCACTCACCGCTCTACTTTGAATAGAAATTATTTTCTGGCAATGTTGGGCTATCATAAAATTTTGAAGTACTCTTTTAAACGTAGCTAAAGCTTAAAGTTTATAGATAACAAATTATTAAGACCATTAAATTACAAAATGTCTATTTATTATATCAGTTCTGCGCATGTGCTAGTATCAGCAACCCACATGCTACATCGTCTCTTACAAGTATCTTAATTATCAGTGAATTTGTGAACTGCTATGTTAAAAAAATCAGTGTAATTGAACAATTATATAGAACATTCTTGAACAGAACCATAAGCACGGTGAGTAACCGCTTGTTTTTTATGTTTAAACAATAGTGTAAACAACCATAGAATTAGATAGAGTGGGCATTCTTATCTACAGTCCCCCCACTTAGAGCCCGGCAGTCTCAGTGCCTGTCGAGCTGTCAAGTAAGCTAGGCTATATCACTCGGCCCTCTATCGGTCTTCATAATCTTTACGTAAAAAAAAAAAATTTTCAATAGCTGTTGACATGAAATGCGACATTATCAGTTGATAATGTCTAGTAAGAACATAAGATCAAGAAGCTTAGGCAATAATAGCTCTCTTAATTTGCCAGTAAAACAAAAGCCTAGGCGTTCTAACAGAAAAACACCACCATCTCCACCTGATAGACCAAATGAACCACAACCTGGTACCTCAACAGAAATTATGACCACTGAAACAAACATTGAAACAGACGAATCACCATTTTTTACTCCTAACCCACACCAACTACTATCTAATACTCCAGAAGAAACTATGGAAATACCATCAATCCCCAGAGAGCCAAAACCACCTCCAATATTTATTAGAAATATAAAAAATTTTCCGTTATTTTGCCAGCATTTAAATAAATTACTTGATAATGGTAAATACACATGTCAAAGTCGAATCAATGACACCAAGTTAATGCCAGATTTCCTTGAATCATATAAAAAAATAGTAAAATACTTGACTGATACAAAGGCGGAATTCCATACATATCAGTTATTCCAAGAGAGAGCACTAAGAGTAGTGATAAGATACCTCCATCCATCAACTCCACCTGATGTAATTAGAGAAGAATTGACAGAACTGAGTTTCAGTGTCCGCCAAATTGTCAACGTATATAAAGATAACAAAGAGCAAAAAAATTATGGATAACAGGTACAAACAACAAAATAGCCCTACCACTATTTTTTGTAGACCTAGAGCGCACCACTGGGGTTGATAACATCTATAAATTAAGACACCTGTACAATACTAGTATAGTTGTCGAAAAATCATATGCAAAATGGGAAATAGTACAATGTCATAATTGCCAATCATATGGCCACACTAAAAGCTATTGCCACCGCTTACTGTGGTGCATGAAGTGCGGGCAACAACATAAATCGGAAGATTGCAGTAAGTCCAAGCAAACTCCTGCAGTTTGCGCATTATGCCATAAAGATCACCCTGCAAACTACAAAGGATATAAAACCACTGCAAACATATAAAATCAAGATTACAGACAGCACCTAGACATGAAGAGACTTCCAGGACTCCCAGACCACCAAGGCAACCCTCAAGATTTGCAAACAAAGAAGTCTCATATGCTCAAATGTTAGGAGAACTAGAACAGCATTCTCAACCTCAGGCCCTGCCGCAAACTCAGCCACTAACTCATGGTTCACCACCCGAACATAATAACACCCAAAAGTTCAGTCCTCACCAAATATCCTACATTCCTCCCCTTAATAATTCCAATGACCTTACCAGCCTCCTTACATCATTCTTCTCCGAAATCAAATCCCTCATCACATTACTTACAAACGTCATAGCTAATCTTATTCCACCGCCAAGAATTCCTTAAATGTCCTCAATAAAATCCCTTTCCATTCTCCTTTGGAATGCGAATGGTGTTCGAAATCACATTAATGAACTAACCTTTTTTTACAGGACAATAACAGACATAGCCCTAATAACTGAGACCCGACTAACTAACAAACGACAGTTCAACATACCTGGCTACAAGATATATCGAAATAACCATCCTGATGGAACAGCACATGCTGGCACTGCTGTCATCGTCCACCAATCCCTCTCCCATCATTTGTATCCCTTACCAGTTCACAATTTCCTACAAACCTCAGCAATAACTATCCAAACTTCACTTTTTCCTGCTACAGTTGTCGCAGCATACTCTCCACCTAAAAAACCAATACCTGAACCTAACTTAATTTCCTTTCTTAATTCCCTAGGACACCACTTCCTTATAGGTGCAGACCTTAATGCCAAACATCAGCAATGGGGAGCCAGAACCACGAATTCCCGTGGGCGAACATTGCTGTCTGCTCTTAATTCCCATAATAGCAACATCCTTTCTCCTGATACTCCTACATACTGGCCAAGAGATCCTAACCGTAATCCTGACCTCCTTGACTTCTTCATTCACAAAGGTCTAGGGCTGCTAAATTTCTCAATTTCACGGCTCAATGACCTTTCCTCAGACCATAGTCCGCTAAATCTAACCCTTTCCGCACCTCCTATCCCCAAATTATCTCCTCCCTCATTCATCAGAGGCCCAGTCAACTGGAACCTTTTCCGCCAAACAATAACAAATGCAATAGACCTCAGAGTACCCCTAAAAACCCCTCAAGACCTAGATAATGCAGTGAGTTCCTTCACCACTTTGATCCAACAAGCAGTCTGGACTGCATCCTCACCACTCCCCTCCAAAAAATCCCTCAAAAAGAATCCCTTGCCCCAAAATCTTACTGACTTTATTAATTCCAAACGCCAATTTAGGACCCTCTGGCAAAGAACCAGGCCTCCTGATGATCGGAAATTATATAATTACTATTCCAAACAGATTATAAAAGAACTGAGGACCTTTAGATCCCAATCCTTAATTCCTACCTTTCTTCCCTCTCTACCGATGACAACTCCCTCTGGAAAGTGACCAAAAAAATCCTTAAATACCAATCTATTTCCCACCCACTCCGATGAGATGATGGATCCTGGGCTTCGTCAGATGAGACTAGAGCTGAAGAATTTGCCAAACACCTATTCAAAACATTCACTCCCCACACCGAACTCCATCCCACCCATAATGCTGAAGTTAAAGAACTCCTCTCTTCTCCTATTCCTTTCTCCTTGCCTCCTAAAGCTGTCAACCCCTCTCAGGTCAAATTCCATATAAACAACTTGAAACCTCGAAAATCCCCTGGACACGATATCCTTACTTCGTAGATCCTTAGACAACTTCCCAAAAAAGCAATGATGTTCCTCACATACCGGTATAACTGTACCCTCCGCACAACTCACTTTCCTCTGATATGGAAACACTCCATTATTATCCTCTTCCCTAAACCAGGTAAACTTATTAATAATATCTCATCCTATAGACCAATAAGCTTACTTCCGATCCTCTCGAAAATCTTTGAAAAATCCTTCTCTAACGTATCCTACCCATTCTCGAAACCCGCAATATCCCCTCCCATCAGTTTGGATTCCGCTCAAGACATTCCACTGTTCAACAAGGCTTCCACGTTGTTGACCATATATCCTCTGCTCTTGAAAACAAGCAATATTGCACTAGTGCCTTTCTGGACGTAGCGCAAGCTTTCGACCGGGTGTGGCATAGTGGCTTGCTTTTCAAGCTCAAAACTCACTTACTCCAATCCTTGTACCTAGTCCTCAAATCCTAACTCTCAAATCGTTGCTTTCAAGTCCACTGTGGCACTGAATTCTCCAGCTATTATCCAGTTGAGGAGGCTGGTGTTCCACAAGGCAGTGTCTTGGGCCCAGTTCTCTACATCCTTTTCACAGCTAACATTCCAACCCATCCTAATACCCTTCTAGCAACATTTGCTGACGATACCGCCATCCTATCTCCCACCTAGACCCTGAAACAGCATCCCTAAACCTTCAAAAACACATCTCCCTAATAGAGCAATGGTGCAACAATTGGCGCACCAAGATCAATGAATCCAAATGCAAGCATGTCACCTTTACCCTCCGACGCAGATCCTGTCCACATATCCTTTTCAACTCAGTACCTCTTCCCATCTCAGACACAGTTCGGTATCTTGGATTCCTTTTAGACAAAAGACTAACATGAAACCCATATACCAGACTTAAAAGACAAGAGCTTAACTGACGACTTGGCCAGTTATACGAACTACTTAACAGAAAATCAAACTCTCAATTGAAAACAAACTATTAATATACAAGACCATACTGAAACCCATCTGGACCTACGGACTTGAACTGTGGGGGACAACTAAATTTTCGAACATCAAATGCATCCAATCCTTTTGGTCTAAATTCCTCCGTATAATAGTCATTGCTCCTTATTATGCTACGAACAAAACCTTACATCATGACCTTAATATCCCTTATGTCCTTGACGTTATTCCATCCCGATTTTCAAATTTTCATCAGAACCTAACCTATCATCCTAATCCCTTAGCACAATCCTTATCCAGTTCCAGTCATCCCTACAATCCTCCTCGAAGGTTGAAGTGGCAGTGGCCTCGAGATCTTTTGTAAAGACATCATTGGAGTCCTGGCAATGGCCAGCTTCTGCACTCAAGTCATGAGCGTATGTGGCTTTAGTGCCCTCTCTCAGTCTCCACTGGATTCCCATCGAAGTGATGCTGCTGAGAGAGAAACGCTGGGATCTCTTGGAGTCTTGCCTTGTCTTCCACACGTGGGGGAAAAGGTCCGACCTGGAGCTCCCTCGGCTGACTGTAAATATTGTAAATAAGTTTGAATGTGTTTTTATTTATTATTTATTTAATGTTGTATCATGTTTGATTTATTCTGTTATTCCAAGTTTTATTTTATTTTATTTTGTTATAATCTTGTTTTTCTTTTATTGTATATATGGTATGATTGTGTTTCATTCATCCTAAATATTCAGTGCCCTTAATTGAGGCAAAATGTGTTTTTTTTTTTCTCAATAAAAATATTAAAAGGAAATTTATTATATCGACGGTTGGCAATAAAATCTAGTTACTTCATCTGCTTTTATAAACCACACAACTTCAGTCTCTGAGCCTTTCAATTGATATAATTTAATGACTAACTCCAATTTCAACATTTTTGAGTAATGTCATTTTAGTGATATTTCTGATTGTAAAAGTTATATAGTGGCATTGTTGTGTTAAAATACAGAACTGAATAAAGGCATATGGACATTTTTTCACTAGAAACATCACTGAAATTAATAATAAAAAATGTTGAAAATGGAGTCATTCTGTCAACCGAAGGATCATTTATGCCTAGAGAGATTTAAAAGTATATATGAATATTTAATCTATTAATGATTATTGATTGTAGAACTATTATTTATTAAACTAATTATTTTCCATTGTAAAGTTTACTAAAATGAAATTACGGGATTTTCATTGCCTGCCATGGATAGGTCAAAAGTTGTCGCCCTAATTGTAAGTGAACAGTGTTTGGATTTCACAAAGGGAAAATTCATCAAATTATTCATTAATTTGAAGAGAAGAATAGTTGGGGTGGTCAGTCAAAAAGGAAGACAAAAATAAATGATAATATTTATTTTTTACATATGCCGACGTTTCGACCTGAAGTTCAGGCCTTCAGGTCTAAGAATAATCATCAGAATAATCATCAGGACTAAGAAAATAATCAGATAACAAGGTATGAGAAACATAAGTAATGATGGTAAAAAAGATAATAAAAATAAAAAAATTAAATAAAAAAATTAGAAAAATAAAATAGATAAATATAAAGTAAAATGAAATTGTTAGAATAATGACTAAGAACTAAGAGATAAATAATAAAAACCGTTACAAAGTGTGGAATGATGAAGTAGGCATAATCAAAAAGGGTGACAAAAGTGTTACAATGGGAATCTTAGAATAATATGTAAAACATAAAAAAGAAATATGAAGTTATATAAGAAATGAAAGTAAATAGTAAAATTAAAACATTGAGAATGGAGTAGTTAGATAGAAAATTGAGATATTGTAAAGATGTACAGACAATGTATAATATAATAAAGAGTTAAAAAACAGAGAAAAGGAATGAAAGGAAGGAGGAAAGAAATTGAGAAAGCTGAAATAAGAAAGAAATAAAAAAAGTACTACCTGTCTCCTTAAGTGTCGCAGGGAGAATAAAAGTCGTTACAAGGGAGGGGGAGAGAGAAGAGATGTGTAGGTGGCGTCATCTCTAACGGTTATCCGACGAAGTATGAACTAAAGCGCTGGAAGCGTAAATAGGTACGAGAGATATATTATTCAGAAAAATTATTAACGAAAGTTAATAGAAAGTGAAAGAAAAATTCAAAAGAAAAATAACTATTGAGTAATAAGGGAGAAAAATTGAAATAAAAATATATCATATATACATATATATATATATATACACACACATAAATATATACACACACACACACACACACCTGTATACATATACATATATACACGTACACATGCATACACACACACACACACACATATATATATATATATATATATATATATATATATAAGGAAATTGTCAGCAAAAAGAAAAGGAATATAACTATGGATGTTTTAATAAATTCAGAATTTGGGAGTAGGCTAAAGAAAAGTTCTGTTTGTCAGATTTTAGATTCACTGCCTTTGGTTGAAGCTGGATGTGGAGGGTTTCAGAAATGAGTCGTTTGTCATGGTTGAGAACTGTGGCAAGGATGGATGTTTTGTCGAAATCAAATGAATGATTGAGGGAGAGAGAATGTTCGGATAATTTGGAAGCGGTAAAATTACGAGAGGATGCAGAATATTTATGTTGGCTTATGCGGTCTTTTAGGAGATTTTTGGTTTCACCAATATAGCACCAATTTGTACCAGGTCACTCTCAAAACCAAGATTTATCCTGCAGGAAAAGAAGAATGGGTAGACAATATCTCTTCCACTGACATCCCCTCCAAAGTCACTAATATTTTAAGTTTAGGACCTAATTTTTCCACACCCAACACATCTGTCAAAATTATTCCACAACTCTCACTTCCACATCTCGAATATATTTACGCAGACGATTTTTTCACCACTTCAAAAGAAAATAAGGAGTTGTCACACGTTTCCATCTGTAATATTATTTCCAATTATCTCTTACACCCACCGCTCTCCTCTTCTTCTTTTTCTCCTGAATTTTTCAAAGACCTCTCTTTTACCCGATCCTTCTTAAAATCCCATGATAATATAATCATAACCAGAGCTGATAAAGGCAGCAAACCTGTAATTATGGACCGTACAGAATACACTGACAAAATGACTTTACTCCTATCAGACCGTTCCACTTACTCTCCTACATCCCGTGATCCTACCTCATCATTAAAAACCAAATTTAACCTACACCTAAAAAATCTTTTAAATTCTAAACTCATAAACTATCCTACTTACAGAAACCTTATCTCCTACAATTCAGTTGCTCCCCGTTTTTATGGATTTCCTAAAATCCACAAACCCGGCACCCCACTCCGTCCGATCACTTCCAACATTAATTCTCCTTCTGTAAAACTTAGCAAATTCTTACTACCTTCCTTACAAATCTTCAGCCACAACAACCCTTATGATGTACAAAACTCATTCCATCTCAGTGAACAGCTACTCTCCTTTACCATTCCAGACAATTTCATTCTTTGCTCCTTCGATGTTGAAAGTTTATTTACGAACATACCCATAGACAAGGCACTTACTATAATAGATGACAATTGAACTATCATTGAACCTCACACCTCACTTAACCGCTCCTCATATCTCAGATCCCTTCATCTATGCTGTAAATCAGGCTACCTCACTTTCCAAGAACAATTTTTTAACCAAATCTCCGGACTAGCAATGGGTAACCCCCTCGCTCCCGACATCTCCAACATCGTTGTCAATGATCTTCTAGACTCCATTATCCCTCTTTACCCTGACGATATCATCTTTATTCGGAAATACGTAGACGACCTCCTCCTAATCATCAATCCAAATAAAATTCCTGATATCCTATCACATTTTAACTCTTACCACCCCCGCCTCAATTTTACAGTACAACGCAAACTCAATAATTCTCTCCCTTTTCTCGACCTTCTAATCATTAAAAATCCCAATAACACCATATCCACAGACTGGTACACTAAACCAACTTACACTGGCAGACTCCTAAATTTCCATTCTAAACATCCCTACCACCAAAAAATTAACGTTGCGAAAAATCTCATCCACCGTAGTCTCTCCCTCTCTGATCCCCAATTTCATGTTACCAATATCAAACGCATAAAACAGATCCTGTCAAACAATAATTTTCCTCTCCATGTCATTAACAAACTTATAACAGACCACAATAATCGCTCTTCCTTAATCTCAACTTCCACTAATTCTCCACAACCCATTTCAGCCCCTATATACAGATCTCTACCTTATATTCCTAACCTTTCAGACAACATCAACAAAGTTTTACGATCTACTAACCCTAACTTACGACTTGCATTCAAATCTCACAACACACTCTCTAAATTATACACATCCCTAAAAGATCCTGTTCCTCTCTCACACCGCTCTCATATCGTTTACCGTATTCCATGTTCTACCCCCAATTGTTTTTCATCCTATATTGGTGAAACCAAAAATCTCCTAAAAGACCGCATAAGCCAACATAAATATTCTGCATCCTCTCGTAATTTTACCGCTTCCAAATTATCCGAACATTCTTTCTCCCTCAATCATTCATTTGATTTCGACAAAACATCCATCCTTGCCACAGTTCTCAACCATGACAAACGACTCATTTCTGAAACCCTCCACATCCAGCTTCAACCAAAGACAGTGAATCTAAAATCTGACAAACAGAACTTTTCTTTAGCCTACTCCCAAATTCTGAATTTATTAAAACATCCATAGTTATATTCCTTTCCTTTTTGCTGACAACTTCCATATATATATATATATATATATATATATATATATATATATATATATATATTATGTGTATGTGTGTATATGTATATGTATACAGGTGTGTGTGTGTGTGTATATATATGTATGTGTGTATATATATATATATATGTATATATGATATATTTTTATTTCAATTTTTCTCCCTTATTACTCAATAGTTATTTTTCTTTTGAATTTTTCTTTCACTTTCTATTAACTTTCGTTCAATTTTCCATAATTTTTCTGAATAATATATCTCTCGTACCTATTTACACTTCCAGCGCTTTTGTTCAAACTTCGTCGGATAACCGTTAGAGATGACGCCACCTACACATCTCTTCTCTCTACCCCTCCCTTGTAACGACTTATTCTCCCTGGGACACTTAAGGAGACAGGTAGTACTTCTTTTATTTCTTTCTTATTTCAGCTTTCTCAATTTCTTCCCTCCTTCCTTTTCTCTGTTTTTTAACTCTTTATTGTATTATACATTGTCTGTACATCTTTACAATATCTCAATTTTCTATCTAACTACTCCATTCTCAATGTTTTAATTTTACTATTTACTTTCATTTCTTATATAACTTCATATTTCTTTTTTATGTTTTACATTTTATTCTAAGATTCCCATTCTAACACTTTTGTCACCCTCTTTGATTATGCCTACTTCATCATTCCACACTTTGCAATGGGTTTTATTATTTATCTCTTAGTTCTTAGTCATTATTCTAACAATTTCATTTTACTTTATATTTATCTATTTTATTTTCCTAATTTTTTTATTTTTTATTATCTTTTTTACCATCATTACTTATGTTTCTCATACCTTGTTATCTGGTTATTTTCTTTAGCCCTGATGAAGGCCTGAACTTCAGGTCGAAACGTCGGCATATGTAAAAAATAAATATTATCATTTATTTTTGCCTTCCTTTTTGACTGACCACCCCAACTATTCTTCTCTTCAAATTGATGAATAATTTGATGAATTTTCCCTTTGTGAAATCCTAACACTGTCCACTTACAATTAGGGCGACAACTTTTGACCTATCCATGGCAGGCAATGAAAATCTCGTAATTTCATTTTAGTAAACTTTACAATGGAAAATAATTAGTTTAATAAATAATAGTTCTACAATCAATAATCATTAATAGGTTAAATATTCATATATACTTTTAAATCTCTCTAGGCATAAATGATCCTTCGGTTGACAGAATGACTCCATTTTCAACATTTTTTATTATTAATTTCAGTGATGTTTCTAGTGGAAAAATGTCTATATGCCTTTATTCAGTTCTTTATTTTAACACTACAATGCCACTATATAACTTTTACAATTAGAAATATCACTAAAATGACATTACTCAAAAATGTTGAAATTGGAGTTAGTCATTATATTATATCAATTGAAAAGCTCAGAGACTGAAGTTGTGTGGTTTATAAAAGCAGATGAAGTAACTAGATTTTTATTGCCAACCGTCGCTATAATAAATTTCCTTTTAATATTTTTATTGAGAAAAAAAAAATACATTTTGCCTCAATTAAGGGCATTGAGTATTTAGGATGAATGAAACACAATCATACCATATATAAAATAAAAGAAAAACAAGATTATAACAAAATAAAATAAAATAAAACTTGGAGTAACATATTATAATATAACATAACATAATATAACTTCATATTTCTTTTTTATGTTTTACATTTTATTCTAAGATTCCCATTGTAACACTTTTGTCACCCTCTTTGATTATGCCTACTTCATCATTCCATACTTTGCAACGGGTTTTATTATTTATCTCTTAGTTCTTAGTCATTATTCTAACAATTTCATTTTACTTTATATTTATCTATTTTATTTTTCTAATTTTTTTATTTTTTATTATCTTTTTTACCATCTTTACTTATGTTTCTCATACCTTGTTATCTGGTTATTTTCTTAGCCCTGATGAAGGCCTGAACTTCAGGTCGAAACGTCGGCATATGTAAAAAATAAATATTATCATTTATTTTTGTCTTCTTTTTTGACTGACCTCCTCAACTATTCTTCTCTTCATTATCCACGACAGTCAACCAATTACCAATTATTAATCATTAATTTAATTTTCTAAAAGGTTACTCGATATGTTCACCTACAAGGAAAGCATAAATCAGACTTTTGAGCAAGTCATAGCGATCATTAACATTGGCATCCAAAAGCTGAGGGCAATTTATAATTTTACGGCTTGATTTTCAACCTGGGCATTCTAATTTAAATTTCTCCTTATCCGGTCTATTGTGATTGCTAGTTAAAAATATTTTTTGCTGAACTTTAGGCTGGGTGGTTTTGGATGTAGGAAGCTCGCAACACATTTCTGCGACTCTAAGTGGTTGGTGACCTAGCAAATTTGCAAAGTTCCAATTCCAATTGGAAAATTATGGTTCTATGAATTTTTAGCAGCGATTATAAACCCAGAATGGTACTGGACAACAAGATCTCTGATGGCGACAGCCGATAAAGAGAGGCATAGTTAAAAATATACTAAAACAGATTGAGAAATTAATTTACATAAATTACAAAAAAAAAGTTATACATCATCTAAGCATTCGGAATCATAGTGGTCGTTTGGAAAAGATATTTTACACATAAAAAAGAAAATTTTATTCAATACTGATTTAAAGTTGTTATTAATTTTTGTTTAAGATGATGTTTTGAGTTTTTTCTTGTTATATTCTAATGATTTAAGAAGTAATTAATTGGAAATATAATAGTGATAAAAATAGTCATTATTTAAAAAATTTAAAATAAATATAATAATCATTTAATTTATAGCATAGAATTTTAAGTGCTTATTATTTCTATCATAGCTTTTTAACAATATTTTCCAGCCAATCTTCATAATTATCTTTTCTTATTTCTTTTATTTTTGTACATTATTATTTTTTTTTTTTTCAAGAATGCAAAATAAATTAAAAACTTGGTATTTTTTGCAAATTTAGGAACTGTCTCTCCTAGTGTTTGCCTAAAATCAGTCTTGGTCACTTTGTGCAGAATCAAGACCAGGACTGGTAAAAAAAATCAATTTTTAAATAAAAATTAATGCAAAATAGTTACTAATACTCGACAATCTTAGTTACTATATGTTAATAATTGTTAATATACTTTTGCATTTAACTCCTCTAATTTTTCATTCCTGCTTAGTTAGGTTTCTTTTATTTAAAGAATTGCAATAATATCTCTATATTAATAAGCTAATAAGTAACAGCAAGACTGTTGCGAGACTCTTGCGCAAGACCAAGACTCGTCTCGGTCTCGCATTTGGGCAACACTAGTCTTTTCGCTGAGACTATTCTCACATTCTTCTTGTATTCGGGTCTACAGCGTTAAGTCCAAAATGCAGCAAAATAAAATCGTTGTAGTTATCCTCAAATGTATCCAGAAAGCTTCTAAAGTTGGAAGAATTATCAACAGAAAATGATTTAAACCGTATAATTTGGATAAGATGGTAAACCGCAATGACCTTTTATTACAGTAGTGCTTTACTAATTTATAAATTTTCTGCTTTCAACTCATTTGAAGAAATGGCTTGTGAAGCAGGATGAACTAAAAGCGATTTGAGGTATGAAAACTTTACTATATCTGTATAATTTCAATGATGAATTAAGGCATCAAATAATGATTTAAATGAAGGAAATTGTTACTAATGACCGGAAAATTGAGGAATTTGTAAATCTGGAATTTGGGGTTTCAGCCCGAAAGCCCTCCTCCCTCCCCCCAAAGTTGTTGAGAAAAAAAATTCAAATTAAATTTTAATTGCTGAAGGCAAAATCCAATTTTATTCAAATTGAATTCAAAGTTCATCAAAGCATGTCCTTTATTTAAAACAAATTCAAAGTTCAGCAGCAAACAAGCAAAGATTAACGTTAAGAATTAACGAAATCACCTAATTCCAGCATGTCACTATAACTATTTAATCGTGACCGGTGGACCAAAATGTTTGAGCAACTTTTCTAATTAAGGCAAATAACTCTCATGGGTTTTAATAAGGCATGATTCAAAATTATGGGCAACATTCTACTTTTATGCAGCGGACTGTATCTTAATGGATTGGTGGGTTATACTGATTGTGCAAAAAATAGCTTATGGTCTTTATGCCAGCTTACATCTTTTGGTTACCTTGAGGGTCCTCAGATACGTTGGTGTGACCAGAATGGCTGTCAGTGGAGAAGTGCCCCCAGAAACCTGCAGTTCTTGAGGATTAAGTATTATCTTTTAGATCCTCTGATCTGCCCCCACCACTCACCGTAATGCGGCAAATTCTAATCATAATTGGCACAAACAAGCTTACTTCTGAGTTTAGGAGCTTGCTCAAACTTTGAATGCAGAATTATCTAGTTTTTAATTTATATTGCATTCTTGAAAAAAAAAATAATAATAATGTACAAAAATAAAAGAAATAAGAAAAATATTTATGAAGATTGGCTGGAAAATATTGTTAAAAAGCTATGATAGAAATAATAAGCACTTAAAATTCTATACTATAAAGTAAATGATTATTATATTTATTTTAAATAATGACTATTTTTATCACTATTATATTTCCAATTAATTACTTCTTAAATCATTAGAATATAACAAGAAAAAACTCAAAACATCATCTTAAACAAAAATTAATAACAACTTTAAATCAGTATTGAATAAAATTTTCTTTTTTATTTGTAAAATATCTTTTCCAAACGACCACTATGATTCCGAATGCTTAGATGATGTATAACTTTTTTTTTGTAATTTATGTAAATTAATTTCTCAATCTGATTGAGTATATTTTTAACTATGCCTCTCTTTATCAGCTGTCGCCATCAGAGATCTTGTTGCCCAGTACCATTAGGGGTTTATAATCGCTGCTAAAAATTCATAGAACCATAATTTTCCAATTGGAATTGGAACTTTGCAAATTTGCTAGGTCACCACTTAGAGTCGCAGAAATGTGTTGCGAATCCCCTACATCCAAAATCACCCAGCCTAAAGTTCAGCGAAAAATATTTTTAAATAGCAATCACAATAGACCGTATAAGGAGAAATTGAAATTAGAATGCCCAGGTTGTAAATCAAGCCGTAAAATTATATATTGCCCTCAGGTTTTGGATGCCAATGTTAATGATTGCTATGACTTGCTCAAAAGTCCCCTCCATTCGAAGACAATATTTCCTAGGTACATTCCTCTATCATATCATTAACAATCATCGTCCTTACGCCTACAACCTTCTCCAATTCAAGTCCTCAGTCTACTCCCTCTCCACTAGATCTCGACCTTCTGACCTTTACATTCCTTCTCACAGATCTGCCTCGTTCCAAAACTCCTTTATTACTTGCTCTGTTAATTTTTGGAATTCCCTTCCTATCAAAATTCGACATTCTTCATCCCTATCTACATTCAAAACCCTCCTATTCTAATTCCTGTCCCAAAAACAGTCAGATACCAGCTCACCTTTTATGTAAAATTACATATTATTCATAATAATATATTCACTTATAGCTCATAACTTAAATACTTATTATAGATTCGACTTTCTTTTTTTTCAACAGAAACACAGATTTTACTGGTAAGAAGAATTTACATTTGTTTTTTTCTGTATTTTTTATTTTTTCTAAAAGGGTTTATTTATGTTTTACCATTGTACATAGTTTTAAGTATCTTGGTATGGTCTCAAGAGTTTTGTATATAGATTTTTTTTTTATTTTGTATATAGTATGTATTTTATATGTATCTTTATCTTTACTTTTTATGTTTGTTTTTATTTGGCCAGATATAACATTTTAATTTCTGTACTTTTTTGTTATTCTGAAGGGACTTCGTCCCAGAATAAAATTATTTTCTATTCTATTCTATTCTAAATTAATTTCTCAATCTGATTGAGTATATTTTTAACTATGCCTCTCTGTATCGCCTTTCGCCATCAGAGATCTTGTTGCCCAGTACCATTCCAGTTTTAAAATCGCTGCTAAAAATTCATAGAACCATAATTTTTACATTTTCGAATTTATCCCATCATCAGAAACTCATAAACTAAAACTAATAAAATAAATAAAACTACTTAATTCAACAACTGCAGATTCAAGGGTTAAAATTTAATATATTATCCTGATAATAATATCAGGATTATATTATATATATATAAGATAATTGAAATTATATTAACTAACTGTATTTGATATCTGTCCAAGAATTAATAACTAATAAGTTCTAAGAATGTTAATTATTGTTTCCAATTTCAGATGTTTTATTCTTGATATTATTTTTATCTGGTATAAGTATGATTTCATTAGCCTACTTTGTTTCTCTTTTATTCAAGACGATGCGAATAATGATACCATTCTACATTTCTGCAATTCCAGTGTTTGGTAATACTTTATCATTATTTTTCGTTCAAAGAACATTAGTTCCAAGAATTCATTACCAATACTCCAATACTCATGTAACGTTTTTCTTTTTAGGTGTTATTTCTCAGTATGTTATACCTATACCAAGCATCCATCCGTACAGTCAAATTCTGAAATTACAACCCTTCACTGCTTCATCAATAGCAATGGTGGACTTCATAACATTGGCAGGAAATAAAAGATACTGTAACATGTGTCCATCAGAAGAATGTGCAGGTGTGCTATAAAAATTTCAGTTTGTATATATTCATCGAGTTTTACATAATTTACTGATTATTTTTTCTTTTCTCCAGATATCCTAAAATCAGAGTATTTAAAAGATGAAGACCTTAGGATTGACTTACTATTTCTAGCCGTTGATTTATTTCTTTTCTTTTCTCTAGTCGTTTTAACAGATTATGGCTTGTTCCCTTTCTTGTGGTATAAGATTTATTCTATTTTTATTGGAAATATTGACAATACTGGCCTAAAGGAGGTAAACAGTGATGTTGCCAGAGAGAAGAGCAGGATAGATGGTTTAGAAACCACAGGTACAGTAACAGTTGGGACTTAATAATTGCTATCAAATTAATATCATATTATTTAAAAAATTTCACTTACATTAAGTAAACAAAATATTATCTTATATATATATATATATATATATATATATATATATATATATATATATATAAGATTTAATTTCTAGATCTGGTTTTACCCGATTTCAGAATAGTCACAAAAAGTAGATAGATACCCAGAAACATTTTCATTTACTTAGAAGAAGCAATCCTTTAGAATCCAGGTACTTACCGTCCTAAAACATGAAATGATTCAGCTATCCTGTATCCTGGGATTTCAAGTTGAAAATTTGAATTTAAGTTGTGAAATTTTTACTGGAAGATGTGTGGTTGATACTTGTCCCTTATGTAAGGTGGCCAGATGTCCCACTGTTTAGGCAACTTTTCTAATTAAGGCAAATAATTCTCATGAACATTCTACTTTTATGCAGTGGACTGTATTTTAATAGATTAGTAGGTTATACTGATTGTGAAAAAATGGCTTACCATCTTTATGCCAGCTTACATCTTTTGGTTACCTTAAGGGTCCTCAGATGCCGGTGCTGTGATCAGAGTGGCTGCCATTGGAGAAGTGCTTCTGAGAAAATCGGCAGCTGGTACAGATTAAGTGTTATCTCTTAGATCTTCTGATCTGCCCCCACCACTCACCATAACACGGGAAATTTAAACCATTTTGCTACAAACATATCTCCCATCATGAAATATCTCATTTTACAAATAAAAAACCAAACTCAGAGATTGGTGATTATTAGGCAAGGCACACACGAGAAAAAAATTGCTTGGTTTACAATAAAGAAAGAGAGAAATCAGGCTAATAAATTACCTCTACCACTACAACCCATGAAGGGTCTTTGATTCAGTATTATTTAGGGAAAGCACTGTTTCTAGGTCAACAGTTGTGCAAGGAGGTGATTTGACCGAGATCACGCTCAACCATCAGGTTGTCCCCCTTGATTCATTATTTTTAATTAAGGGTACCCACTTTATAGAAGTTGGGTGAGCCCCATGAGGGTCTCCTGACTCAGGGTTGCCTCACGGCCAATGAAACAGATAGATACATTTTCTGCTATGAGGAAGAGTATAAAATTCCTCATAAGTTAACGCATGATCCTGGAGAACAGCAAGAAGGTGTCTCATAGCGGATTTAATAGCTACCTCCCAAATACCACCGAAATGAGGAGATGCAGGAGAAGTAAAGGTCCACTTCATACCCGTCCAAATTAAATGATGGTTTCACACCGGCTCTTAACAAATTGATAAAGCTCCTTCAACTTCTTGGACTTCTTCTACAGGCTCAACTTCCTCAGGTTCATTTTCCTCATCTTCCCTCACTTCTTCTTTTTCAGGTACAAATCCTTCTTCATCTTCACTTATCAACTTCCTGCTTCTGGCGATGACGCCCTCTTCAGTATCGGAACCGGCAACCTCAAGGTAGCTCATCTTCTTCCCTTTAGTCCGTTTCAGTGGTTCCCCTTTGTCCTCAGAAAGTCCTCACCTAATCTTCGGCCTTTTAATTTTGGTTTTCTTAGGTCGGTCTGAATCTGAATCCAGGACCATCTTCTTTTTTTTTCTATTTCTTGAGGATCTAATCCTACTGTATGTTTTCGTTTTCCTTCTTTCTCAAGTTGTATTGCTCGGTTCCGGGCTCAAACTTGCCCAAATTCTGCAGGTTTTCTTCCTCCTAGGCTCATCACCTGATTCGGAATCGTCAATTATGAACTCTTTATCTATTCTTGGTATTTTCGCTCTCGCTGACCTCCTCACAGGTTGCCTCCTTTCCATAGAATCGTCGCCAACGCCAGGTTCACTAGTTGAGAATTCTTCTTTCTCGCTGCTGCCTTTAAAGTCTTCTTCCGAATAGTCATCTTCTTCACTCCATTTGTCTAAGTCGGATAATTTCTTTGGCTTATTCCTCAAAGATGTAGGGGAACAACTGGTGCCCTCCAATTTTCGCCTTGTTCTTCATCCTCAGATTTTGGTTCCTCTTCGACGTTAGCAGTCTCGTCTATCTGGGCCGTTTTCTTTTCCGCCTCGACAATGTTGGCAATGTCTTTCCCCCGGCCCATATTACTAGCACCTTTCACAGCTTCCATTTCATCCATTATTGCAGCATAGGCAGTCTTATACTCCGGATCTCTCCTAAATCTATTTTCCAGATTTCTAAATCTGTGTAGAGCTATCTTTCTGGTGGAATCAAAGGCAATCGGCTGGTCAGAACGGAACGGAAATGAAATAACGAATCTACCCTGAAGATCGCGAGTGCATGTATTTATAAAGTGATCTTCGCATAATGCATCTTCAGGATTCGGCGGAATTGAAACTGTGACTTCCTTACTCTCCCAAATCGCTTTAATTCCTCCTGTAAGGAAAGGCTGGTCTGCGTGAAAAAAGTATGTATTGAAGGTATAGGGCTTTGGCTTTCCAAGAGGTTTTCCCCAAGTAATACCCATCCTAATGAGGTAGGAATAGATTTAGGTTGACCATTAAGAAATAAAACAAGGTCACTTAAAACCTCACCATACAATCATTTTCTTTATCTGTTAACCCACAGTTATCTAATGTAATCTCTATTAGTTTGTTATACACTTATTCCTTATCTTTTATCGCAATCTGTTTACTTTTAACTTACATGCTATATTCTCCTTTATTTTTATTTTTATTCATACTTATTTTCCATTTATTTGTATCTTCTACATATATAATATTTAATATTCAACTACATTGTCACCCACTATATCTCTGATACCATCTTTTATTTTTGTATCTGACAACCTCTTCTTATTTTATATCTACTTATATTTATTTTTTATTTTCAACATGTTTTGTATCTTTTGTAGCCCTGAAGACGACCTGCAAAGTGGGTCGAAACATCGGCATAAATTAAAATAATTAATATATTTTAATTTAGTATTTATTTGACCGCAACCCAGACTAACTCCTTCTCATATATATTTCTATTTCTCGTTGAACCCAACTTCACTTTAACCTCAGCAGAAGATGAAGATATGGAGGCATTACCTACTCCTGACACCACTAGAGGACTAACACAGGAACGAAGGTGCAACTTTTTCACTAGATCAGTGGCTACTAAATTAATTTTTGAATCTGGATCTTTCACCATTCTGCATGAATACCACTGACCTGAACTTGAACAAATTCTACCTGACGCAGTACCCAGAAGTACCTGTGAGCTGATGGTAGCATGGCACGAAACTGCACGAGAATTGTTGTTAGTTGAGACTGTGATGGCTCAGTGTTTGCAGCCCTATGTAACATTGTATGGTGACTTTTTTTGCCACAAACTCAGCAACAGTCCTTACTTTGCCAATTCATTCATTTGCCAAAGAAAAGCATAAATCAACTGGGCACTCTTACTTAAATTTCTACTTATCCGGTCTATAGTGATTGCTATCTATAAATGTTTTTCGCTGAACTTTAGGCTGGGTGGTTTTGGACGTAGAAGGCTCGGAACACATTTATGCGACTCTAAGTTGTGACCTAACAAACTTGCAAAATTCTTCAAAGTCTCTTCGCTGAGACTATTCTTCTTGTATTCGGGTCTACAATTTTCAGTCAATGATGCAGCAAAATAAAATTAGCGAGGTTGTGGGGTTTATAATTTTTTAAGGCATTGTAATTATCCTCAAATGTGTCCAGAAAGCTTCTAAAGTTGGAAGAATTATCAACTGAAAGTGATTTAAACTGTATAATTTTGTTAAGATGGTAGGCCGCAATGATCCTTTTATTACTGTAGCGCTTTACCAATTTTGTTATAGGCTAAGCTGTAATTTTCTGCGTTAAGCTCAATTTTAGAAATGGCCTGTGTTCGTACTGACCGGAAAATTGAGGAATTTGTAAATCTGGCAATTTGGGGTGCGCTACTGGTTTAGACATGGGTTGAGAAGCGGAAACTATGTGCTCAGCTTTAATTTCTCGTGCGCAACTTTTATCTCATAATAAAGTTTTTCCGCCGCTAAAGATGAATGAATGAAAATAATTTTATTATTCTGGGACTAGTGTCCCTTTAGAACAAGTCACAAATACAGAATATATATTAATATTTTGGTGTGTCCATGAAATACAATTTAATATTTACAGGTTGATTCGGAGTACAATAAAGTTATAAATGATAAAAAGATATAAATACGTGTAAATATAAAATATACAGAGAAAATAATTAAGTAATTTTGAATTACAAAATAATCAGAGTATCTGGGTGTACTTTGAGGTTTTTAAGTGCATTGGGAACGGAGTAAGTGTTCGAAGAGGAGAGATTTGAAAGAAGATATCGATTTTGCATGTCGAATATCTGAAGGTATAGAGTTCCAGAGGGAGACAACTTGTATTAAAAAGGATTTATCAAATGCAGCAGTTCGGTGAGGAGGAGGATAGAGGTCGGACGCACGGGATCTGGTGGGACGGGATTGAAAGGAGCGTTTAAATTGTAGGATCTGTAGAATATAGGCAGGTCGCCGTGTTGTGATGGCTTGGTATAGGAAGGTAGCCAGAAAATATTGATGGCGGTAGGACGGATAAAGCCACTTCAACTTGGTGTAGAACTGGGTAATATGCGTATCCCTTGAGATCCCAAAGATAAAGCGGATTGAGCAATTCATTAAACGTTTAAGTTTGGCTTCGAGTTCTCCCGAGAGTCCACCATACACCATGCAGCCATAGTCGAAGTGGGGGAAAACAAGAGAGGAGACCAGGAATTGACGGGTTTTGAATGGAAGAAGATAACGTAGATGGTTAAACTCTTTCAGGGTGGATATAGTACGGCAGGAAATTTAGGAGATTTGTGGTTTCCAGGAGAGGCTTTGATCGAAGGTAATACCTAGGTTTTTAACGGTGTTATGGAAGGAGATAGGTGAGTTGTTCAGAAGAAGATTAGGAGTTGTTGAAATGGATTTAAGGAGTGAGGGAGATCCGATCAGGATAGCTTTTGTCTTCTCCGTATTCAATGTGAGCTTAAGATTTGCCCATGCTCATATTTTATTGATGTCTTGTTGCAGTTTCAGGATGGCATTAGAGGAATCTGTCGCGTTGAAGGAAAGATAAATTTGGACGTCATCGGCGTATAGGTGATATTGACAGTGTGTGATAGGAAGAGAGGTCATTAATGTAGATGGAAAAGAGGGTGGGGGATAATGAGGAACCTTGTGGGGCACCTCTGGACATTGATTGAGGATTATTAGGAACTACAACGTACTGGGAGCGATCGGTGAGAAAGGATTGGAACCACTTAAGAGTACTATATATAGGATATATTTTTAAGTTTGGTTAGGAGGATATTGTGGTCAACTGAGTCGAATGCTTTAGGGAAATCAATAAGGATCAGGATGGTGAGTTTCTGTTGATCTATGGCTGTGTGGAGATCTTGGGAGATTTTAATGAGGGCGGAATGAGTGGAATAGTCTGGTCTAAAACCAGAAGACTGGAAGCAGTTCAAATGTTTATTTTGTTCAAGATATTGGGATAGTTGAGATTGTACTATTCGTTCCAAAGGTTTGGAAAGGTTAGACAAGAGAGAAATTGGACAGAAATCATTAGGGGTTGTGGGGTTAGAGATTTTGTTCAGAGGACGAACCTGAGCGGTTTTCCAGGTGCTGGGAAAAGTGGAACTTTAGAGTGAGAAATTATAGATATGATAAAGGACTGGGAAAATGGATGAAAGTGAGGATTTAATTAATTTAACTGAGATATTATCTGGTCCGAAATTTTTGGTTTGGGATTTGCAGATGGATTTAAGGAGGTCGTCATGGGTAAAGGGGGAAAAGAAAAAATGATTGGAATTAAAGGGGGGATATATGAGGGGTGGAGCTTAAACCTTCGTCTTGCTGCGTCTCTTTGTTTGATGCAATTTTTTATCGCAGGCGTCAACCAAGGGGCTGGTGGGTACTTGATTGTCCTGACTTTAAGAGGAGCGTGATGGTCTAGGATAATGTGCAGTTGATTAGTCAAGTTTTCTACCATAAAGTCAACGGAGTTAAAAGAGTATATGGAGTCTCATTGGATTGCGTCAAGATGGTGCGTTTACTTATATTCTATGTTCTTCACCTAATGATCCATTTAGCATGGAAATCTTGTTGAACAAAGCTTCTAATTCCTCCAGTTGTGCTTTAATTTCTTAAGCCATAACCATAAACATTTCCTATCAGGGAGACCCTTAATCATATTGAATGTGGTTTGAATTCGAAGAAAAATCCTTTCCTTTCTATCATTTATAGCTTTAAGTCCCTCAGTATCCTTAGTCGGCGCCATCTTCAAAGTTGTTGAGAGGAAAAAAATTCAAATTAAATTTTAATTGCTGAAGGCAAAAACTAATTTCAAATTAAAACTCAATTGCTTAAAGCAACCACTCACCATAACGTGTGAATTTCAGTGATTTTGGCACAAACACCCACAGCATTTTCAAAAAGTACTGATTTTCTCAAAGAATGTACGAAAGGGCAACAAGGAAATGGTAGGAGAACGGACGGGTAGAGAAAATACAATTTTTGGCGGCCCCATTACATATTTTTTTTAAGCGACATGAGTTCGTGCACTGTGACCATGTAGGCCTATTGTACGCCTCTATTAAAGGCCCTGCTGTTTAGAGTGTGATTCCTGCAGTTTCTTCCTGTAATAAGCTTTTTGGGTTTATGAACTTGTTTGCTTTGGGATTAGTCACGCTATCAATGCCGAATAATCGGAATCTTAGTCCAGCAAACCTGTCGCACCAACTAGTAATGTGATAAGCTGTTTTCTCCTCCTGGCCTCAGTACCTGCAAAGAGACGACTCCATGAGCCGTGGATTGAACATGTAATAATTCAGTTTGCAGTGCCCTGTATATACCGCTGTAATTTTCTTAAGTGAGTTCCTGCTCAGATTAATTAGTAGGTTACTTCTTTTTTGACAGATTTCTTCTAGAAATAGTCTAGAGTGAGTCTTTTCAAGCACCAGCTCTTTTTAGCTTCAGCACTTCTTAGATCTCCCCAATTCTGTCTGTTATTAGACTCTGACTAATTCCACAGATGGGTTCAGGAGCTATAGGAATCATTTATGAGCCTAGTCTAGCTAGTTCATCTGCCATCTGATTACCGTGTATTCCAGAGTGACTCGGAATCCATTCAATGTTTACCTTATTGAGTCAGGATAAGTCACTGAGAATTCTGACACAATCCCTAATAGCCTTAGATCTAGCTGTATAGTTGTCCAGTGCTCGTATAGCCGCTTGACTGTCAGTGTTTATTGAAATACTTCTCCCAACTAGGCCCTCAAGCAGCATTTTTGAGGCACAGTGAGTTATCGCCAGTATTTCAGATTGGAACGCTGTTGCATGATTTCCAAGTGATATTGACATGTGATATATGGAAGACGGAGCTAGTTACTGATCCCAAACTTCTACTGTCCTTAGGCACTCTTAGGGAATCATCCCCGCGGATTTCACATTAGAAAGAATTTGACAATGCCTTTATTCAAAATGAATGAAAAGAAGGCTGAGTCATAGCTTTTGGTAATACCTTTCTGGATTTCTTGGCAGTAGGTGCTGTGGTACCCAGTGAGGTTCTTTGCCTTTTGCCTGTGTTTGGGGCTAGCCTCCACAGCCTCTTAGGCTTAGGGTATCCAGAGACCTCTACGTCTTTAGGTGGTGGTCGATAGGGTGGCTCCATTTGGGTAAAGTATCTTCTTTGAGCCATTGCAGTGGGCAGTTCGGCCTTAGACGCCGGGCCATAATTGGCCCTTGCACCCTTGGCTTCCTGCCCACTACTAGGCTCCTTGATTTTTTGTTGTGTTCTTGAATCAGAGACCAACACATCGGACTCCTCGGCCTTGTTTATAGAATCTGGGATTGATCCTTGCACTAGGCCTTAGCCGAGTGCCCTAATGTAAGCCCCAATTCAGGATGTGTCTTTAGAATGATTTTGGCAGCCATTCAATTCCTCCTTTGCTGCCTTCTCATTGTTTGTGATTGTTTCAGTGTGGCAGGGACTGCTTCTTTCGGAGCGAGTCCACCGCCTACCATCTGAATATTTGATTCTGTCAGGTCTGCTTGATAGGCTTGTTTCTTGAAGGTTTTGTGGAGGCAGGACAACAGATCCAGCCTCGGCTGTGGACACTCTCCTAATCTCCTTGCCTTCAGAGCAAACTTGAAGTTCCTCGATTTCAGCCGTGAGAGATCTAAAGGTGTCTCCCATCTATGCCTCATCGAGTGTAATATCAAGAGAAGCCCTTGAAACTTCAGGGTAATTAAGTTCTGTGCAAGAAGAATTTTCCTCGGAAGAAAAAGTCCGTCTAGTCTGTAAGTCCTGTTGTTTTTTATTTTGGATATTCTGCATCTTGTTCCCACGAGTATGGGGGAAAATAAACTGTAGGTTCTGCCCCCTCTCCCTATACTATACAATGCAGAGTTGCCCGGTGCCCCAAGTGGGACGATACAAGACAGTATTCTTTTATCCACCCTCTGCTATTCAGCCTCAGCTCGAGCCCCCGAACCTAGCTTAGCTGCCTAACAGGTCCATCGCAACCATCTCACATACATGCACATGCATACACATTTATAGATGGAAGCGATGAACCCCGCCTCTGTGGGAACTCACTAGCAGTGGGTAGGGCACTAACGCTCGATCGTTCTGCAAAGAGTAGGGAAGACTCCCGCACCCATCTCCCTCTCTAGACCTCCTGTTTCCCTACCCATTTGCCCCCCTTGGCAGCCCCATAGCTATTATTATTAACTGATTATTGAAAACTGCTTAGCAAAGTTCACTTTGTTGTCCAATTGTTAAAATTCTACTACTATTGCTTGGACTTAATGATAATGAACAACATGAAAATGATCTTTTTAATGAGGTATCATTATAAAATATATATATATATTGTAACATATTTTATTAGAGCCTTTATAAATTGTAATTATTAACAGAGGTCATGATCATGTTCTGTTCTTTTATTATTTGTGAACTATGTGAAAATACGCATTTATATGTAACATAACATATTTATAAATTAAATTTATTATTAACTTTTATTAATTTTAGTTGTAATTTAATTTGAAATAGTAAAAACAATAATAACATTTAACTAGCGATAAAGATTAAAAAGTATGATGTATTAGAGCTGACACGGACGGGAGGTCCTTCTCTGTCAAAGGTTGAATAGTAAATAACTAGTGGTATGGTGTATTGGAGAATGCGCGTGACGCCCTCTAGGCTTTGTTCTAATGAACTATTTCATTCATTAATGCAAGTCATTGTTTTTTCTGATAATGATTAATAATTTTAGTAGCTCAACCTGTTAGTTGCACAGTGAATTATGTATTTCATTTTAAAGCTATTTATTATTTCCTTTTGTAATTACTGCTTTTGATATTAACTAATGTTTGTAATATTTTTAAAATAAGTATTCATGAACTATAATTAAATAAAAATAAAAGGAGTTTGGACTTAGAGATCTCAGGGCCTTATTAAAATAATTGTTACTATTGTTGCCTCTCACTAACCTGAAAACAGGTCTGAGGGCTGGTTATTAGTTTAAATAGAAGCCTGGTCTCTTGGGCAGGCACTCTCTCCCGAGTCACTACCTCTTCCTCCACAAAGGCTCCTGTATTCTCTCTGCCTGACAGTTCGAAACCAGACCATTGTGTTATTTTTTGGTTTTACCTTCCTTCCTCTCTGTTCTCTCCTAACTTACCTCCTCTCTCCTTTCGTAGGAATAACTTGGTTGGCCCTCGTTTTCCTACAGTCCCCCTTGCATCTTCCAGGTTGTCCCTGGGAGAGTAAGGTTACCTATCCTTGCAACGTCAGGGAATTACCTCCTCGGTTGCTGAGCCCTGGATGTGTAGGGGTTGTCCCCCTATCATTCTTGGCGGTCTTACCTTATCCTATCCTTGCAACATCAGGAGATTGCCTCCTCGGTTGCTGAGCCCTGGATGTTTAGGGGTTGTCCCTCTATCATTCTTGGCGGTCTTACCTAATACACTTTATCCTTCTCATCCTATCTTAAAATATACGTCCCATCCTTACAAAGGTAAATAGATATACGAGGACCAGGTTAATTGACTAACAGAAAGATTAAAGGTTCGAAGGACAGATTTCAGATTTTAAAAGACAAACATCGACAATAACAGACAGACAGAGATAAAAAAATATTACAATATATATATATATATATAGGTAAGGAAAAAGTTACATCTTGGGCATCAGCAAATTAATTTCAATTACTGAAATGTTGTCACCTTCAATAAGTTTTTAGCATTTTGAATAAGAGCTACTTGATTGTGTTCAAACTGCTGCCACAAAACGTTTAAGTTTTAAAAACTGTGTTATTATTGAAGTCGTAATCTGACATCAAATTAGACACTCCTTCAAAAAAAAAAAAAGGTGCCTTCAGAACTAAATTCTCAACCATATTACAGCTGACTGATACAGTAATACTATGTCACCTGAATAACATTTGCACCAGATTATCATTAATAATAAATTGCATCAGATTATGTAAAATTAATTATATTAACAACAAATTAAAATTATTGTTTGATCTTTCTAACGAAATTTGTTATCAAGAACCTTCCTCCCTCTCCCCTCTGCTCCCTCCCGGTCAATAGTGTACCAATGTTAAGTCAAGTTATTCTCATTAGTTAACTGGCCAGAATAACATTTGATTAGTCGGGTGTATTTTTAAAACTGATGACCCTAGATTTCATAAAAATTAGCATTTCATTTAACTGAAAAGTAAATGGATCCTATTTTTACTAAACTGAAAGCAACTATAGTTGATAATGTAAGACGGTGGTATTGGTAGGTGCAAAGTCAAAGTGGATGACAATTCAAAAATATAGTTGAGAAAAGTTTAACTGACCATCAAACATCTAGAATCTCTACCAATATTTCAAATATGAAGAGGAGCAGAAAAAGAACTATTCGATTATCTGGAGAGAATTTTCTTTCATAAATACTTTTAAAACCTTGTATCATCCCAAATTTGAGTCTTGAAGATCATTCTCAAAATATACCCTTCTCTCTATGAAGAAAATTCAAATTTAAATACAAAATATAATTTGATCTTCTTCTTCTTTCATGGCGCTATAAGTTGTGTAGAGTCAGGGCTTGCTGCAGATTCCAATGCCAGTCATTCCTGAGAAGTGCAGCCGCTTTCCAATTGTGGACTCTAAGGATAGCTCAACCTTGTATAAATTCGCTTCGCTAATAATTTTCTTAATATATGATCTCCAAACATTCAACAAATGTGTACAAAATAAACCAATAAGCTGCAGGAGCTATAACGGGTATATAGTATTAGGCTGAATATTCTTCTTAAAATACGATGTCCAAATTGAAGAAGCACTGTTTCTTGAGTTCTTGATACCGCCTAATACTCCGAACCATATATGAAGACTGGTCTAATTAGGATTTTATATATGTACAGCTTGGTTTTGTGTGAGATCTGTTATAAATTATCCCCTTTCCCACTGAGTAAGAGTACTATAGGTTATGTCTGTGCTCACACAGATATATATAAATATATATATTTAAAGTAGTTATTCGTTTGCAATTATGAGTTTTTTCTTATCCTGTTATTTGATGAATTACAATAGTTGTTGCTTGTCAGATTTATTTTTTTAATAAATGAATTTTTTTTTATCTGTAACTTATATTGGATATATTTTTTGTTATTAATTTTATTATATATTTTATATTATATTATAATAACTATACAATGCATAAGAGCTGGATTCCTCTTTTATCTTTTCTTAAATATATTTATAAAAATATTTCAATATATCAATTTTGTCTAAAGAATTCCTACTACTCAAGTGTTTCTTCATTTAGAATCACAACAAGAAATAATAGCAATTGTGGATGGCCTTGCTAAAAAATATTCTCGCTCCATGGTAGCAGTTGTTGATGTTACATTTGCTGTGTCCAAAGGAGAGTGCTTTGGTCTTTTGGGAGTTAATGGTGCTGGTAAATCAACTACATTTAATATGTTGACTGGAGTCCTGTATCCTACAAAAGGAAATGTTTTCATAAAAGGCCATTCCCTTAAAAAGGAGAAAGCTAAGGTAGGAATAATATTTTTAAAACATGTAATATTTTTTACAGGATGTCTACAAAGGAAATTTTCCACAAATTTATGGCTAGCAAAAAGGTAAAATAATTTTTTTTTTGTTCTGACCTGTTGCACTTTGCCTAGTTAACCTATTTTGTACCACAATTAAAGCTATTTAAATTATGATTTTGTTAGATTCTAAAAACTTTACTGTGATCAGTGTAATAACATGCAAAACACAAAAAGTGTGCAAAACATGTGATGCCCGGCAACTAACCGCATGATAAACCGAAGTTTACAAGATATAAAATAATTAGGAGTTCGTATCCCGGTGCTGTGGGGAGCTTTTTAACTGTGGCATCAATCTCCCACCCTCTCCCCTGTCCCAGAAAAACCTCCCGTATGTATAGCCTCAAAGACAAGGAAGGGATGGACAAAAATAACAAATCAATAACAATTGATCTACATGAAAAAATAAAATATGTAAACTAGATTCAATTAATAAAATAGGAAATGTCGACTAAATGGCCAAGTTGAGGATAGGCAACTGTTGGGGGCGTGGGGTATTTCAAAATTAAAACAAACCCTTCCCCGGTGAGTTTCCTCAAAGGTGAGAAAATTCGAGCAAAATTAAATGTTGGGAAAGAAGGAAAAATAAAAAGAGTAAATATGACACCTGTAAAACATAAAAAATGCATGCACATCAAATAATAAAGAAAATAAAAATATTCAATAAATCAGTAAAGGAAAATAAAAATCCCCTTTTGAACGTTTACAATTTACTATAGTGGAAAAAGATATATACAAAATTCAAAACAAACGAATAAAAAAAATTATTAAAAAACACTGAAATAAAATGAAACATAAAATATAATTTCCTATGAAAATAAAACCAAATTAACCATTAATAACGAAACATCAATTTCTAAAAATTATAAATAAAACAAGAGAGAAAAATAATAACTGTTCAAAAGAATAAAACTAATTTACAGGTGAAACAAATCCAATTAATATTTAAATGTTTTTGGTAAGGGTGAGAATAAACAACCAGCCAAGTTGAAGGTTCTGCTTCCAACCTGGTTACCTTTACGATGTCCAACAGTCGATGGTGGGGAAGAATCAAATCGATAGCCCATCAATCTCGAGCGACGACTGCTGATGCGCCGAACAGCTGTTCTTTGAAAATGGCTCTAGGTGAGGTGAGGTGAAACTGGTGGGGGTAGACTTCCAACACGAACGAAAGATAGCTCCAGACTGACCACCCAGCAGTATTTTGATGTCTTAATCCCTGCACAGAGTATTACTGCCGGGCTGGTGTGTATATACAATGCGATAATACATCGCAAAATAAACCTAAACATATAAATAATGAACAATTCTGGGACAATTATCCCTCAGTTTTTACCAAAAAAAAAAAAATAAACATTTTATTATTGACATATAAAAAGGGGTGAATGGTGAGAAAAAATGATAATTAAAAAATAAAGATCTGGGCGTATGCGGCATTAAAAGCAACGTATCCTAGGATTTTATGATTCATTCATGTTCACCCTTCCAGTTTTATGTAAAGATTTTATCACATTTCTGCAGCAAATTTGAAGTATCATAGAATTGAGAGTTCAGCTCATTGCTTCAAACCTTTAAATGAAAAAAGAAATATATAATATATTCAATTGCTTTGTTTATTTTTATACAGTGTGTTTTACTAATCAAGCCCCGATAAATCATGTCATTAAACATCGGAAATGGAGGTGGCTGGGGCATATACTTAGAAAGGAGTCATAACAGGGCAAAGTCTGAAGTGGAACCTCAAGGCTAGTGAACACACAGAAGGCCTAAAGAAATGTGGAATCCTCTTATGAGGACTCTAGCGAAGGAAATGCTCAGTGCTGGACAGACCTGGTCTGGAGTCAAGGAGCTGTCTAAAGATTAATATGCCTGGCAGAACGTCGTAACGGCTCTGTGCGCCACCTAAGAAATTCTAGGAACTAATAATAATTATACAGTTCTTTTTGCAATAATTATGTTGATAATGTTAATTATCACTCATAATTTTTATATTTATTAAACTCCTGAGACTTTTCTGGGGGGGAGGGGCGGTAGATCCATCCCCTCCCTCCAACCAGAATGGAAAGTCTGCGCCTGTGGCTATAAGCTACCTTAACTTTACTTTTGATATAGCTCAGGCTTGTTTGGATCTGTTCTGAGCCTTTCCTAATCAGCTCTTCTGCATGTTTACTACCTGAAATTTCAGAACGTCATGGCACACATTCTACTCTGATTATTTTGTGGAAAAGTGTTAAGAATTATATTAAAATTCTTTAGTTGTTGAGACCTAGAATTGAGAGAGTGGATAGAGGAGCGCAGAGTAAGGAGTTCCTGGATGTTGTGAGGGTTTTTGGTTCTGAAGACTTGTAAAAGGAAAACACCAAGGAGGAATTGTCGTCGGGAAGTAGAATAAAGCCACTTCAACTCGGTGCACCAGAGTGAAACATGTGAACGCCTGGGGACCGTAGTAGTAGACTCGAGGGTGGCGGGGTGGCTGAGCGGGCTAATGCTTTGCCCAGCAACCTGATAAACTGATAACATTATACAAATAATTACAAGTTCATGTCACGGTGCCGGTGGAGGGGTTTTTAACTCTGGCATTAATCCCTCGCCCTCTCTCCTGACCTGGGAAAAATCGTGTACAGCCGCAAAGGCAAGCAAGAGGACAAAGAAATAAAATAAATAAAAGGTGTGTTCACTGCAGACCTGTTGAAACCCTCTTTTTCAACGTTGAGGCTTACAATTTTCTCAGTCAGGGATTGTAAAAAGGCGCCAACAGAGCTCTCATTGATGTCATCAATCCCTGATAGATGCTTGATGCCATTATCTTCAAAATTTTCTGAAAAGGATAAATCTTCTTCCAATACTGAAGAATACGAAAAATAAAATTTTTCTTTAATTGATTCAGACATTTTTGTTTCCACTAGTATGTGGGTGATCAAACTGCTGGTACTAGCTCCTCTTCCTGCAGCGGGTATTGATACAATATGATATGCCTAGCACTAAAAGTGGGCTGATAATAGATAGTATATTTTTAGACATCCTCTACATTTTTAGCCAATCAGCCACAGCTCGAGCTCCCTCTAGCTAGCTTGGATGTTCATTAGATACTCTGCCTCTTTTGTCTTAGAGTCCTTGAGGGAGAGGGAGGGTCGTCACTTGTGTGTGACAGTAGACATCGATAGAAATGAGAAAGACTGAGAATTCACAGACAGTGAGTATGGCACTTTAGCCTGATCTTTCAGCAAAGAGAGGAGGAAGCCCACATCCCAGTCTCCCTTTGCCATTGTATAAAGAAAGTGAATAAGAATCATAATTGTGTAGTTTTCTTGTGTCATTTTCTTCTCATAATGTCAGGACATTAGGCTTGACCAATCCAATAATTATTTCACAGAATTTAGTAATGATTTTTTCTCCAGCGTCTCTCCTTCACCTTCATCATAGTTATTTATAAATATTTTGGTAAAAAAATTTGACAAAACAGTAAATATTTCATCTTTTTTTCAATTCTTTATTTGTGGAATAGGAGAGGTCAGGTAATGTTAGTCAATACAGGGAATCAGACTAATGTAATTTTCTAGTCACCCTGTTTTTAAGTTGTTTTTTCTTCATAACACATTTCTATTTCTAGTGTTTGTCAATGATTGGGTATTGTCCACAACATAATGCCTTAATTGAAAGTCTTACATCAAAACAAATGTTGACCTTATTTGCCCGACTGCGTTTGGTTCCTTCACAACATGTGGACAATGAAGTAGAAAAATGGATAACTCTTTTTGGTGAGATGAAGAACTATGTTTATATTTATCTTAATATTTTATATGTATATATTTAGTGGGTCAAATTGAAATGAAACCACCCACATTATATGTGATATTACTACATATTACAGAAATAGCATTACAGAAAATTAAATAATGATTTTTTTTTTCAATAATCTTTAATCATTTTTCTTCTGTGAAACCAGAACATTGTGCACTTGGTGTAACTATATTTTATATATTAAAGGGTTGGTATCATTTTGATACACTTTCTGGAATTTATTAATTAGCTTGAAATCTTCAAAAATATACTTAAAACAGGGTGTTCAGCGACCAGGAATTTCTCGAACTGGAAATTGTATGAGAATTTTTCAAAAAAAACCGGAACATTTCAATTTTTTTTTTTTATTGCTGATTTTGTCACAAAAGAAATGAGCTTGTATTTGTATACACTAATTTAATTTTCTAAAAGGTTACATGATGATTTTTCAGAATAAACAGACGATAGATACTTAAATATTTAAATATCATATCAGATCTAGAGTTATTAAACTACAGTATTTATATTTAAGGTTATAAATGTATGAAAATGAAATGAAAAAATAATTTTATTCTGGGACTACTGCCCCCTAAGAATAATAACAGAGTTACATATTCATGGGTCTTAGTCTGACATAATAATAAAAATAAAAACTAATTTACTGTTAATTGTTATTTCAATTGTGCAATAGATTGAAACTAAACAGTGTACAGATGCAAGTAATTTTACATGTTAGGGGAAGTTTGAATGTGGAGTAGGTGTTGGAACAGGAGAGGTTTGAAGGAATTTGTGGACGAGCATTGACGCATGGTGGTAGGAAGTGAGTTCCATAAGGAAGCAGCACGAATGCCGAAGGATTTGCTAAAGGAGGAAGTTTTATGGGAGGGGATATATAAGTCTATAGATTGAGACCTAGAATTGATAGAGTGCATAGAGGAGCGCAGAGTAAAGAGTTCTAGGATGTTGGGAGGGTTTTTGGTTCTGAAGACTTGGAAAAGGAAAACACCAAGGAGGAATTGTCATTGGGAAGTAGGATAAAGCCACTTCAACTTGGTGCACCAGAGTGAAACATGTGAACGCCTGGGGATCCCGAAAATGTATCATATGAAACAATTCATGAGTCTCTTCAGTCTCAATTCTAGCCTGGCAGATAGCCCTCCATACACCAAACAGCTGTAGTCGAAGTGGGGGAATACAAGGAAGGTTACAAGGAGCTGTCTAGTTTTTAGAGGAATACAATCACGGAATCTTAGGAATTGTTTAAGGGCAGTTATGGATTTTCAGGTTATCTGGGAGATATGATTATTCCAGGAGAGGTTCTGGTCAAAGGTTACTCCTAGGTTTTTGACTGTAGGGAAAAAATGGATGTGACTGTTATTGAGATTAAGTAGAGGAAAGTAAGGTAGGGAGCTAATGAGATGTCTGGACCCAATGGGAATAGCCTTGGTTTTATCTGCATTCAGCTTCAATTCATTTATTTCTGCCCATCTGTTGTATAGATGTATCTATGAAATATTTTTATATTTCTCTTCTATTTTCATACAATTACAACATTATATGAAATATTAGTGGATACTGTTGGAATATCACAAAGGGGAGATTTGTCAAATTATTCACTCATTTATTTATCTAAAAAGTTACATGACAATATTTCGGAATAAACGGACGTTGATATCTGATTATTTAAACATAATATCAGATCTAGATTAAACTACAGTAATTGTATTTAAGGTTATAAACATATGCTTTATACATCTATGAAATGATTTGATATTTCACTTCTTCTTTTACACAAATACAATGAAATAGTTTTTTAAACAATGTAACAATAAACAATTGCTTTGATTTGGTGGATTTTAAATACTTTTTTCAAACTTAAAAATATTTTAAAAGTTTACATTTAGTTAGTAAATTTCATTTAATTTCCTTGAAAACATGTGATTTACGTTAAATATTATTAATTTTAAAAAATAATTATTTATAATTTTTTCCCACTCTCCGTTACATTACCATCTACAACTTTCTATATTAGATATTGTTTTTCTAAAATTCTCTGCTTTCCAATGATATATTATATGTTTACCTTCTGACTAGTATTTCTGAAGATTCATTTTTGACCTGGATAAGCATTTTTATTCTTTTCTCCTTTATTTAATTATCAAATTCTTTCAAAAGTTATCTTTAGCATTTTTTCGTAACTCTTAATAATGAGAGATAGTTAATTATTTAAAATAAACCATATTAAAGGTACTTTAGAGGAAATATGAACATTGGTCATTTAAGCTCTGTAAAGTGACATCAACAGGGATAAGGCCTAAATGATATTAAAGGCCACTTAATTATACAATGATACACCGAATATTGTTAGAGCCGTTATTGAGAAAATTGTAAAAATGTGTTTCACCATTGATATAAAGTGGCACTTCCGGTTAGCCGGTTTTAAGGAAAAAGTTTCTGTCACATCTAAGGCATATACCTATTTTAAATATGTAATATCAGTTTCGTATGACTTCTCATTTTTGAGCTAGACTGCTAACATACACACACACACACACAAACCATTTTTCGGGGCTTGGTTATTTGGACTCAGGGTACCCCAAAACGTGTATCTCCGTTGAAAACTCAGATTCAAAAATGTTCACGATCGCAATATTTACCCTTACTATATATTATATATATGTAAGTGAAAGCAAAAAAAAAATTATTAGAGTAAAAATAGATTGTGTATATTTTAGACATATTTCATTTCTTAAATTCCTCAATTTATATACATATATATCTTTTCCTATCTTAATCTTCGTGTTTTTTTGTAGTTTATACAATTTATACAATACGATTGCGTATTGTATAACATATATAAATAATTTATTTTCTGTAAATAAGTTTTTTTTCTCTTCTGGTTGCAATTGTTTTCTAATAAAATTAATTTAACGCCCCTTCCTAATTGTATTTATCTATCTATTCTTATTTTATACCCCTTATGCTGAGATAATGTAGTATTGTGATCCCGTTGCTCATCTTATGTCATTAATATATTTTTAATATATGTATATATTTTGTATGCTTTAGCTGTTTGGGTTTTAACATAAGTCAATTTTTTTTATTTAAGTACTTTTGATATTTTTTTCTTTTCGGGAGGTATTGCTTTTTCTTTCTATACATGTATTTTTTTTTCTTTTTGTTATAAGTATAGTTGAGAAGATTTTATTTAATTTTTTGCTTCATTTATTATTATTATTATTTAAGTTGTATATATTTTTTGAATCTTTATTAAGTTAGTGTTTGGCCAAATGTTTATTTTTTCCTTTGTAACTGTTCATTATTGTTATTCTAAGGGGACATCATCCCAGAATAAAGTTTATTTTCTATTTCTATATAGGTCTAAGGGGGTATTTCTTTTTCTATTTCATTTAATCTTATTTGTTTTAATTTATTTATAATAAGATACATTCTTTCTGCCAATGGTAATGTGGTATTCCTCTTTTTTTTTTTTAGTAGTAATATAATATAAAGCACTTTTTCTTTTCCCTTAAAGTTTTAATATATTTTGTGAATTATACAACATTGTATTAAAATTATGTGCTTTATATAATTGAATATTTTTTTTATTGATATTTAGATAGGCAAAATTGTTGATAAATTGAACTCATAGGGAAAGGCTTTAACATAATTGCAAAAAACTGTAACAATTATCCACACAAAATTTATATTTCATATTATTTTTATGAAAACGCTGTCGC
This sequence comes from Nezara viridula, assembly GCA_928085145.1. Taxonomy (NCBI): domain Eukaryota; kingdom Metazoa; phylum Arthropoda; class Insecta; order Hemiptera; family Pentatomidae; genus Nezara; species Nezara viridula. Next base: position 21,586,618 of record OV725077.1, read on the forward strand.
ATTGGAGATGCGTGCGTGTGTGTGTGTGTGTGTGTGAAATGTGATGCGCATGATGAGTTCTAACAATTATTACTAGCAACCATAAGTTGTTGGTGCTGAGGTTGGCCGAAAAAAATATCTGTGTATGTAGGGTTTTGAAATTCTCATCCCTCAAAGTTTTAATAATTTTATTTTTCACAACTTGTAACCATATTTTTATTTTTCCACCAACTATTGCACTTTGGTTATAATAATAATCATTAGAAAATTGTTTGTTTGTAAGGACACTGAACATTTTCTATATACTGTAATGTACAGCTTTATTGGAAGTGATTAAAAAGCGTTTTTTATTTAATAACCTCTTCTTTATTTTGGAAGTATCCGGATGGTATAAAGTGATCCTTCGAGATTGTATTATTATTAGTTTAAAAATATAAGAGAGATGTTACATTTTGGCGCTCAACTATGCGTGGCCAGAGAGAGATAATGGAAGGTAGAGATCTTAATAATATAATTCTTAGAAAATCTAATGCGGATCTTGTTATTGTAGAAAATAAGGCAGAGTCAGTTGTACAAAGCCCTCTTGATTAAAATAGCCAACGTGAAAACTGTAACAGTAGTTGAACGGGAAGGTGAAAGTCTGTCAGGATTAAATGTAATTCATGAGTTTAGTGAAAATAATGTGGATGGTGAAAAAATAAATATAAGTAGTAGCAACAATTTGAATTGTACTGATACTAATAATATGTTTCAACAAATAATGGCTATGCTTCATATTTTAGAGAAAAATATGGATAATTTAAACAGAACATTAGAATCTGATAATAAACTGGAAATTTGGAAACAAGATTATGATAACCTAGAAACCCAAAATATTACAAATATAACTGAAGTTCAAGAAACTACACTGGCTGAGAAAACTTCCTTTGGTTATTCAGAAAGTGACGAGAAGCAAACTGTTACTGAAGAGCTTGAAGACAAAGATATTGAAGACCTAATAACCAATATGGAACCTAAGGGTAAAGAAATTAAGGAATCTGAAACTTCTTCTGAGATTAATAGAGAAAATGAAGAAGAAAAAGCCAGTATGAAAGGGCTAAAAGAAGGTAATTCTACAATAAATAATGAAGTAGGTAATCTCTTAGGAAAAGAGAAAGAAACCTTTCAAGAGGATTGACCGATTGCAGAAGCCCAGGTAGAACCTCACAATTAAAAATATTAAGAATAAGGATAAAGTTTAACTAATTGGAAATAAGGTCCATAGGGTCCCAGTCAAAACAAAGAAAGATCCAAACTTTACAAGGCATCTCAAGCTGGAAACTACACGAAAAACTTCAAAGATGAAGTCTACTAAAACAAATGGACTGAAGAAAAAATTACCAATAAAGTCTGAGAGTCCCTCATACAGAACAAGAATAATTCACTTTTATAGAATTGTGCTCACTGACCAAATTATTCGTATTTTGGAATATGAGTGCTATAGGGGTCATATGGTTTTGGACCATGTTAGGATATGCCGCTTAATATATTATGTTAACTCACGGAAATCTTTATCCAATTCCAGACGATAAAAAAGGGGTTTTAAATTAGCGTCCCTTCCGTTGACGAGCTAAAGGGTCCTGGCGAAACCATATTTTGCTTACCTAATCTGGATAACTTGTACATATGGTGAAGATATCTTTGTAAATAGTGTAATTAGATTGGTATAGATAGGATTAGGATTTTAATTATAAATTTTATAAATGAAAGGTAATGGACCGCAGAGTAAATTATTGATTTAGGGTAGATTTATTAACTAAAATATAAATATAATTTCTGATAATAATATTTAAAAGATAATAGAAACATGAATTTTGAAATAACAAATCAGCTGGGCAAACACTCAATTTCGATAGATTGTCCAAACAGTGGTAATACAATTGGTCTATTTCACACCAGACTTTTAAAACTCTTTCATGAAGTTTAACTCAGTATTTATAACTTTCTATATTTTTAAATGCAAATGTGTGTTCTCTGTTTATTCCTGTAATAAAAGTTATTAATATTTCAGAATGTTACACCATTAATATAAGCAATTATTTTGTAAGTTAATTGTGTGTAAGATATAGAAATTATACTGTAAAGTTTTTTTTTGTAAATAATGTATATAGCTTATTTTATTAATTATATATCAATCTATTTTAATTATTTTTCTTGTGCATAAATTATATGAACAAGTTATTTAATTACTGTGTATAGTTCATATATTGCATAAATTATATTAAAATTAAGGTATGGTTTTCAATTTAATTTTAGTATTCATATGTTAATGTAATTTATGTTGTATTTGGCAATATCTCATATGAATAGATCTTTAAGAAAAGAATCTGTAAGAAAAAGATAAAAGTTTAAAAAAAAAAATAGTTAAGATGTAACTCAGGGGGAATCTTTAAAAAAAAAAGTTGTTTGTAATGAATAAATAATGTGCAGATATTTCAGTATTCACCTAAATGTAAAAAAAATATATATATATTTTACTTAAAATATTTTTTTTTTTACCCAGACGTGGGGAGAAATGTAACGTACAACTTTATTGGGAGTCAGTAAAAAGAGTTTAATAAATTGATGTTGAACAATTAAAAGGCAAGCTAATCTAGTTCTACTAGTGCAGGGAAAAGAAAACAGCTGCTCTGTAGTTACCCAAGAAGGAAAATCCCAAAGAGGAGAGGGACAAAAGTTTTTATTTTGGTAAGCAGTTGTTGTGTGGCTGCAGTGAAGAGAGGATAGGAGAAAGGATACTGGCTCCAGTGGGTAAACCCAGGAATACTATTACCATCTTGAAATTTGTTGTTTGGTAGGGAGACTAGTTGTTTGGAATTACAAGGAAGAATATCTTCTAGAGAGCTCGAGTTGAGTGTGTGACGCTGCTAGAGGAATGTTTTATTTTGAATATCTCAAAACACATCATCTCAGAACTTTTTTTCAAAAAATATATGTTATTCAGACATGTATTGATTAGATTCACTGGCACGTGTATTGCCATATTGGCATGGGAGTGGGGGAAATAAATAAATGGTTAGATTCATTTCAAGTTGGTGAAATGATGGGATTATGCATAAATAAAATCTGGACATTAAGTAGAAGCTTTTGTCATTAGTTGGGGCTTTAAGGCATAAAACTTTGATATATTTAACACCTGTGTTAGTAGGTGCTATATAACTCATCATATAAAAAGAAACAGTAAATTTTACTTTAATTTCTAAATATTCATCTAGCAATTTTTGATAAAACGGTTGTTAAATAATACGAATCAAATTATTCTGCTATAATGTTGTCCCAATTATCCCACTGAACCATAGCTCTAAAATACACTGACAGGCAAAAAATTCCACCCACTTGATTTTTTCATGTTTTCATCTAAAATTATTTCTGCTTTGGATTGGTCTATTGTTTTTAATAAATAAATAGGTAATCTTTTTGTTTGTTTTCAATTAGGAATGTTTATATAGAGGACAATAACCCTTAATTCAATGAAATGATTCTAGATTCCAATGTTTACTTTCTATGGAATCAAAATGTTTATTCAGTATCATTAGTCCAATACCGTTTCTTGCAGCACATTTCTTAGTCTCCGGCTTTTAATTTTTTCAATATTAAGATTAAAAATGCCTCTTAGTGCTGAGGATGTTGCGCGTGGTGCGGCACTTATTGATGATGGACGTTCCATTAGATATGCAGCTAATGCCATCGGAATTCCATATGAAACTTTACGAGACACCGTCAGTCGTTTTCGGGAAACTGGTTCTTACAATAGAAGGCCCGGTTCTGGTCGGCCTAGGGTAACAGAACCAACCAGGGGATGACCGGTTTTTGACTTTGAGAATTTTACGAAACCGGCACCTTACCGTTGTTCAAGCGATTCATCAGCTCGAAGAAGTTCGAGGTGTGCAAATTTCTGAACGTACCGCTCGGAGAAGATTAAATGAGTATGGATTAATGGCTTTTCGTCCAGTAAGAGGACCAGAGTTGACCAGAACTCACAGAGTAACACGGCTGGCTTTTGCTCGAGAACACAGCCATTGGACTAGGGACAAATGGAGTGCTGTACTTTTTACAGATGAGTCAAGATTCACTCTTCGATCTCCAGACAGGCGTGAAAGGGTGTCGTGAAGAAGAAACGAAAGATATGCAGCCTGTAATTTTTCCCAGAGCCAACCTTTCCAACATGATTCCTTAATGGTGTGGGCTGGGATTTCAATGGAGCGCCGCACAGAATTGGTTGTTGTTCATGGAGGGTCTTTGACGGCCATTCGCTATGTAGATGTGATTTTGGAACCTCATGTGTTGCCTATCTTCACGAAATCGGCGATCGTTCTATTCTAATACACGATAATGCACGCCCGCATAGTGCAGACGTTCCTTTAACAGAACAATATTGAGGTTTAAGCCTGGCCAGCAGGTTCTCCAGATTTGAACCCCATTGAGCATTTATGGGATAACCTCGGAAGACGAATAAGAGCGGGTGCAACACTTCCGGACCTTACACCTTATCCGAACCTTACACTGCAGGACCTTGAAAGGGCTCTTCGGGAGGAATGGGCTATCCTCCAGCAAAGGGACATTTCCCGACTGGTGGAAAGTATGTCGAGGCGTCTTCAAAAAGTAGTGAAGGCAAGAGGAGGAAACACTACTAAACGATGATGTAATTAATAATGGTTCGTTTTTCAATTTTTTTTTCTCTAATCTTTCTTACCCAATCACATTTTGATTATTAAAGGTGAAAAAGATTATAAAATTCCATAAATACCAAATATTATCTACAAATACCATGTATTATATACAAATAAAACTTTCTTTTACTAGTGGCAGAAATAATTTTAGATGAAAACATGAAAAAATTCAAGTGGGTGAAATTTTTTGTCTGTCAATGTAGTTAGCAATGGTGTTGCAAGGCTCATAGTTGCAAAAAATGTGAAGTTAGCTCTCCGAATTTTTTTTATTTTTTATGATTTAGAGTCTTACGTTTAGACAATAGAAATGTTTCTACAAATTATCGGGAAATCTTGAGATGCGTACACACTAGGCGAATCTTCATTCTACGACATATTGGCGGAAAAAGAGTTGCATAACGTAGAGGGTTAGCAATCTTTGTATGGCTTATTTAATTAATTGTAATGAATATTGGTGTTCGCCAACAACTTCGTTAAAGTATGGCCTTTAGGCGATAAATATCAAAGAATTCGCGTAGGTTCCTAGGTCGTATTCCATTGATTTGAAGAAAATTAGAATTTTTCACTTGTGTATGAACTTTAAAGAGGTCTTGATTCATACAACGATGTTATCTGTTTATTTTTACTTTCATTTACGTATATAAGTAATATAAAGTAAAGGAATAGTATTGCGATAGATTAACACTGATTACATAAAGAAGTTCTTAAATTCAATATCCTTACATAACATCTTAGCCATAAGTTCAATAATAAATTTGTCTATTGAATATTTAATGGTTGACCGTTGCATTATAAAGGAAGGAGATGGTCCGAGGTTGCGGTCATAAAAAGGCTAAATAGTGGTAAAACAATTTTATTGAAAGCCTAATTAAATAGGCTTTCAATAAAATAGTTTCACCACTATTTAGCCTTTTTATGACCGCAACCCTGGACCATCTCCTTCCTTTATAAATTTGTCTATCTTTTTTCTCAGCTCAAAATATTCTCTCCAACACCACATAATATTGTTTACCTCATTCTGTGTTCAGCTCTTGATCACAATTCTTACACATTGGTGAAACTAAAAACCACCTCTTATCTTGTACATCCCAACATAAATTATTTATGTCTTCCTGTTACACAACTGCCTCTAAATTATATTAAGAAGTTTTAAACTACTTCTTTGATTTTGATAAGACCTCATACCTAAAGATGAAAAAACACAATTTCTGAAATATCTATGCTCACCTAGAACTTAATCCTATTAGTAGAATTGCAATTTGCAAGTAGAATAGCATTGTATTTCCCTCACCTCACCCCTCAGTTGATTTTAGTATATTTCATTTTATATTAATTTTATTTAGCTATTGTATTTCCACCTGTGTCTTGTTTTTTGTAACCCTGAAGAAGGTCTGCAATGTGGACTGAAACATCCCCATCTGATAAAGTTTTTAATATTTTTCTTTTTATCATCTTGATTATTCATTTGGACAAATATTCAATATATCATGTATAAAAATAAATTCTTAGAACAAAACATTTATTCAATATAAATATAAAATAAAATATGAGAAGGAGTTAGTCGAGGGTGCGGTCAAATAAATAAAAAAAATTAAAATAATTTATATATTTTAATTTTTTTTATTTATTTGACCGCACCCTCGACTAACTCCTTCTCATATTATATTAACGGTCAACCATCTCTACATCATTGTAAAATAAAATAAATCTGTTTTTAACTTTGTGATAAGGACTCCTGTGGCAAAAACAAATGTTACAATAACTAAATTGTATAAACATTGATGACATCACTACAATCTTTTTTTAGGTCTTGAGGAGTATAGCGATGTACCATCTAAAAACTACAGTGGAGGAAATAAGAGGAAGCTGAATGCTGCTCTGGCATTCATTGGTGACCCATCTATAATCCTCCTGGATGAACCTACGAGTGGTGTAGATCCATTCATTCGCAGAAATTTATGGAGTGTCATAGAAGCTTGTGGCAATTACGACCAAGCCATTATTATTTCATCTCATAGGTAAAATTACTCAACTTAACCACTTAGTTTAATGAGGCTGAAGTGGCCCTTAAATGGTCTATATACTGACAAACAAATACTTATGAAAGAGGAGTGGGATTTCCGAGCGGGCTAACACAAGTTAGCTGTGCACTGCGTTGCCTGACAACCTAATGAGAGGTAATTTGACAAAATAATTACGAATTTGTGTCTCGGTGCTTTTGACTCTGACATTAATCTCTGGCCCCGGGAATCCTGTTTAGTCTAACAGCGAGGAAGGAGAAACAAAAAAAAAAAACTTACCCTTACACGGTAAATAAATACTATCATTCCAGCCTTAATTCCATTCCACCTTTCTGTGTTTTTATTTATTTTTAGAGAATAATGGGTTTTTCGGTGTTAGCCATTGTTTTACACAATTATTGGAAGGAGAGAAGGAAAAACTAAATGTTTTCTAAGAATTTTAACATAATTTTGTATATTTGAAGGCACTAAAAAAAGGGGATTTCCTTATATTTTGTTTAATAATAGTTTTTTAACTAAGTTGTGTTTTGGTAGTTTAAATGGGGATTCCTTCACAATTAATTTTGTATTGCTATTAGTCAGGACCATCTGAAGCAGAAAAAATATGCATGTTTCTCATGTGGCCCTTCAAATATTTTACATTTTGACTTTTAATAAGAAGTTAGAAAATATGCTTCATATTTGCAAAAGTTAATAACTGAATTCGTAACGTAATTTAAAATATTTATATCTCAAAAAAACATACTCAGTTTTTTCATTATCATTTAATAAAGACGTGGAAACAATTCAGGATGAGTTACAAATGTAATTAATAGATTCATAAAACAGCATAGGATTTAAGAAATAAATTTCAAAATGTTTATGTGCAAAGTTACATGAATTTAGAAAATTCCTCCCATTAGACTTACGTTTAAAGGAAGTAATGACACTTTTTGAAAATATTTAGGTTTGTGAAAAATTATTTTCCTAAACAAGTATAATTAAAGCAATCATCAATTCAGATTAAATGATGTCCGAATATATAATTCAATAGCCTTTCCTTACATGTATTTTTAAATAGCATTTCTATTATTTACTTAATATTTTTAGCATTTTTTTTTTGTTTGTTTTTTGTTATAGAAATAATTTGAGCTTATCATTCAGGATTTGTTTTATCATCTTTTTTATAAATTTGTAGCTGGACCACTTATAGATTGATTTTTACTCTAATTTGTAATCCTGTTGTTATGAAATTGAATTTTTTCTTAAATGTTTTATGTATTGAAGTTATTGAAATAATTAATTTTGTCTACAGTATGAATGAATGTGAAGCTGTATGTAAAAGACTAACCATTATGGCTGCAGGGAAAATGGAGTGTATAGGAAATATTCAACATCTAAAAACTTTGTATGGCACAGGATATGTGATTAAAATAACCTTATCATCTCACACAGATGATGAATTAGCAACATTAAAGAGCATCGTAGAATCTGCATTTTCACCGCATTGTGAACTGAAAGATGAACATCAGGTATACATTTTTTATTCATTATTTTGTTTTAGTATTGATTAAATTAATAGTTGTTTATAATACCCAATAATCTAAATAAAACACATTTATTTTAGATACTTCTCCATTACCATATAAAAACAAATATTTATAAAATATCGAGCCTATTTGAAATTATGGAACAAATAAAGGCACAATCGAACATAGTGTCTGATTATATAATCACGGATTCAAGTTTAGAAGAGGTGTTTTTATATTTAGCTAAAAAACAAAATAATTAAGCAAGATAATTAATAATTTGTTAAGAAGTTTTATTTTTAAAAACTGTTAAAAAGTGTTTTTCATTGATTTATTCAACATATGAACTGAATGTAAATAAAAGTATTAAAAAAAGTCTCTTGTCTTAATTATTATTCCTAATATGATTTGATTGAATTTTTTTTGTAAAATAAAATGGTTAAGATTAAACATATATTTAATAAATATAATATACAGCCTCCAATTATTGAACATAGGAGAGATTTGTAAAGATTTTTTAAATTAAAAATAATCTTGGGAGAGTCGCCATAATGTAATGATTTATATTTTATATGATTTAAATTTTTTTTTTAAATTTAGGAGTGAAGGCCTACTGAGCTATTAAATTATACTTGGCTGGAGATAAGTCTGGTGAGTAAGCGGCATGTGCTATTTCCCAACTGAACGCCTCAGTCATTTCCTTCTCTAGATTTGTTGGGTGTGATAGTTCATTATCAAGAAGCAAAATCACTTTTTTTTTCTCTCTCTTTCTCCTCTCTAATTCTCTCTCTCTCTCTCTCCTAATCTTTTTTCATAGAAGACTCAATTGAAATTAATCAGCAGTAATAAAAGCAGTATTTCGGAGGTGGTTTTTTTACTGTCTTTCATTCAGTCCATGTGGACCTATTTTCTCGTCTTCTAGATCTTTCCCATGGCTTACAAACCTATGGAGATAGTGTTACATTCAATTAATTCCTACGTTGTTGGGTTTGAGCATCATACTCATCCAGCAATGGTTGCGATTTGCTGTCTTCAAATCTGTTCAATGGTTTTCAGCATTCTTCATTTATCATGTCAAAATCACCACTTTGAATTTTTCAAACCATCTAAAGCAGTTTGATTTACGAAGAACATTCTCACCTCAAACTTCGAAAAGCATTCACTGCAATTCTGCACCAATTTTCTTTACATGATTGAAGAAAACTAATGCTAATGCTGCAAATTGTGGTTTGTAGGCACAATGCTGTTGAAAAAACAAAATAGCACCATTAACATGGTCAAACGTTAATTACATCAACAACTAAAGCCATCTATAGACGAATACCGGTTTTCATATTTACACCTGGTATACCAAAATTTGAACCATAGTTGCAGTAAATGTATTCTCATTTACTCTTAATTATTATTTGTACTCTAATAGGAGCAATAAGAAGAAAAGTTTGGAACTAAAGGATGGCCCAAAATGGAACTACCTTCTTACTGCACACCAATTGACAAAAAAATAAAATAAAAAAGTTTCACTGTCTAAACATAAAGCTATAACAAGAAGGTACCAAAAATGAGAGAGGTTGAGATGGGCTTGAAACTTAATGACATTAAAGTTATTTTAAAACAAAAAATAAAATATTATAAATATAAATCACAGTGAATTCTTTCATTTGAGTAAATCACCAATGTAATTCATTCATTGGCTATTACAGTATACGGTCATATTTTTTTATTTATATAATATCAAAGACAAAAATATAAATAATCACTTGATAGTTTATTTATAAAAATTATACTACTACATTCATTATATTACAATTACTTATGAGACTAAGATTTTTTTTACCTCGGGAAACATGCTTTATTTCTTTCATTTATAAGTATTGTGTGCTGTGTTATAAAAGATGTTGTAAATATTGTGTTATTTGTAAAAAGCAATATAGCTTATATAAATATTACAATTCAAATGAAAAGAAAAACCATTTTATTCTGGGACTGAAGTCCCCTTAGAATAATAGTTGAGTTAAAAAAACCTGTACATTAATCTGACATATGGATAACATACAAATATTTAAGAGGTAGTTAACTAATAAACAAGATTATAAGAGTATTAATATATTGAATTGTAATTTATAATTATTTTACCTCAAGGTGTGGGTTACTGACAATCGGATCAAAAGGCTCAGACAGACTAACATTAACTACACTAAACACTGTTTGATTTTAAAATAAAGTCATGTATGGATTGCCAAATCCTTTTTCTATATATATTGTTTCTTCCTTTGTTGCATTGTATTCATTTGTCTTTCAACATTTTCCTATGTTCTGCCAAACACATCTTCCAAGATGTGACACTTTCTTCTACTCAACTCAAGGCTCCCTGGGAGATCATCTCTCTCTTGCAACCCCAAACAACTAGTCTCTCTGCCAAACAACAACTTCCAAGGTGGTAATACTATTACTGGTTTTACCCACTGGAGCCAGGATTCCTTCTTCCATTCTCTCTTCACCCAAGCCAAACTCCAACTGCTTGCCAAAACAAAAATCCTTTGTTCCCTCTCTACTTTGGGATTTTCTTTTCAGGGGAAACTATAGAGCAGCCATTTTCTTTTCCCTGAACTAGAGAACTAGATTAGTATGCCTTTTAACTGTTGATCATTAATTTATTAAACCCTTTTTACCCACTTCCAATAAAGGTTACATTACTATATATATATATATATATATATATATATTGTTAGGTTAAGTTTCATTTGGAAAGTAAACAAAACAGTTTTTTAACCAAATTATTTTTATTTTACACAATGATTATTTCAAAGGTTGGGTTGAGACAACAAACACACATTCCTCAATTATTCAATATGAAAGCATACATTAATTGTTCGTAACATTTATAAATTTCAATTCAGTATTGTCGGGGTCTATTCTTGGCGCACTGTCTAATCATCACTATTTATATTCCACTCATCCTGTTCTGCAGTGAATCCTCCTCTGTATTGTTGTATTCACCTTTATAATATTATATATATAATATAATTTCTACATTTACTTAAAAAGGAGGTGAGGTGGAGGGGACAAGACAACCCATCCGCAATAGTGGCGCTTTTTAGTGCTGTATTTTGTAATGTAAACCTTATCTGAACAGTGGGTATAACTTCGATTCAACCAAGATGGCGGGAGGAGTACTACTTGTAAATAATTACCCTATTATCTTCTATTCTCCCTTATTGACACTCACTACTTGTTAGTCACTTTTTCTTCTCTCAATCCTCTTTACTAGCCGGCTGGCTACGTTCTACCTAACATATGGCTCTGGCTTCCCTTTCCATCTCAAACATAAAATTTGTTACTGTATTTTTGTTAAGTACACATCACAAAATATAATACAAAAACGTCAAGTTTATTTACAATACAATGAGGCAAGTTTAATAGTATGGTATCAGATAATTTTCATTGGTTGGAGAAAAGAGACCATTTGTGAAGCCAGGCTGAGGAATTCTTAATAATGGTACCAATAACTTATCTATATCATCCATCTAAGTTTATCCCTCCTGAATCATAACTGAAAAATAAATCCTAGAATTTTAATGGACTGTCTCCAAACATTGCTTGCTTCAGTGTCATACTTATAGTTGTTTTATAAGTCCCGTTAACAGTAGGTTCAATTTGAGGCAATTTGATAACTGTCCTCCGATAACTGACTCAATATAACTAACTCGATTTTAGCTCAATGAAACCAAACCTCTTGACAGACTAAAATTTATTTAGATGAACTTCACTTCAAAGTTCTTAATTCAGGATAAAATTATTTGATGAAATAGTAATTTCAGAAATAAGATTTATAAATGTTGAAGAAATTTAGTTAAATGATAAAATAAAACATTTCAAAAGTATTTTTTTTGGTTTATTCATCAATTACTTAAATATTATTTTAAACAAATTTGTCCAGGACTAATTTTAACTCTGTTCATTAGCTCTTATCGATACCAGTCAGAAATATGTTTTGAAACCAACATATAAATACCAAGAGTTTTTCAAACAAAATAATGCTATATTTGGTTGGTTAATCACATATACATTTAAAAACCCTTCATGGGTTGTAGTGGTATAGGTTTCTTTTATAGTTTTGTTATAGTATTTGTCTTTGTATATTTTTTTTTTTGTATTTGTATCTGTGTTTTGACTTTTCTCCTACCATATTGCTATTGAATTACTATGTAGAAAATTTGTACATGACACAAGATATATGTATATGTGTTAATAGAAAAATATATGTATATGTGTGTGTGTAGGTAAAAAGGTTTAATATTGCCCTAGATACATGTAAATATAAATAAATAGAAGTTTGTATAAAATATAATACAAAAACGTCAAGTTTATTTACAATACAATGAGGCAAGTTTAATAGTATGGTATCAGATAATTTTCATTGGTTGGAGAAAAAAGACCATTTGTGAAGCCAGGCTGAGGAATTCTTAATAATGGTACCAATAACTTATCTATATCATCCATCTAAGTTTATCCCTCCTGAATCATAACTGAAAAATAAATCCTAGAATTTTAATGGACTGTCTCCAAACATTGCTTGCTTCAGTGTCATACTTATAGTTGTTTTATAAGTCCCGTTAACAGTAGGTTCAATTTGAGGCAATTTGATAACTGTCCTCCGATAACTGACTCAATATAACTAACTCGATTTTAGCTCAATGAAACCAAACCTCTTGACAGACTAAAATTTATTTAGATGAACTTCACTTCAAAGTTCTTAATTCAGGATAAAATTATTTGATGAAATAGTAATTTCAGAAATAAGATTTATAAATGTTGAAGAAATTTAGTTAAATGATAAAATAAAACATTTCAAAAGTATTTTTTTTGGTTTATTCATCGATTACTTAAATATTATTTTAAACAAATTTGTCCAGGACTAATTTTAACTCTGTTCATTAGCTCTTATCGATACCAGTCAGAAATATGTTTTGAAACCAACATATAAATACCAAGAGTTTTTCAAACAAAATAATGCTATATTTGGTTGGTTAATCACATATACATTTAAAAACCCTTCATGGGTTGTAGTGGTATAGGTTTCTTTTATAGTTTTGTTATAGTATTTGTCTTTGTATATTTTTTTTTTGTATTTGTATCTGTGTTTTGACTTTTCTCCTACCATATTGCTATTGAATTACTATGTAGAAAATTTGTACATGACACAAGATATATGTATATGTGTTAATAGAAAAATATATGTATATGTGTGTGTGTAGGTAAAAAGGTTTAATATTGCCCTAGATACATGTAAATATAAATAAATAGAAGTTTGTATAAAATATTTATTGTCCTTCTACTACATTTATTTTTTTTAATGTATATGTGATTAACCAACCAAATATAGCATTATTTTGTTTGAAAAATTCTTGGTATTTGTATGTTGGTTTCAAAACATATTTTTGACTGGTATCGATAACAGCTAAGGAACAGGTTTAAAATTAGTCCTGGACAAGTTTGAGGTTGGCTGAGAGGCAGATTATCCCATAAAATATATCACAGGAAAAATGTTTAATCAACTCGAACAGGAAATCTAAAGACACAACTTTAATTAGTAGAGCTCTATCGTTCTTGGAAATGTGATGATCTAGATTTAATATTGAATGGCCGTGCGATGGTGGGTGATTCTGATGGTGATTTCACAAACATTTCAGGGAGGGGTAGTTCTCTCATTGATATTTTTTGTACATCTGCACATATTCTGAAATATATGAAAAAATTTAAAGTTATTCCCAAAATTTACACACAGCATATGCCTATTGAATTGTATTGGATTTCGGTCATGCAAATAATGTTAGGAATTGTAAAGCCCTCCAACTTGAGAGGTCATGGTAGGATGAATTGTATTTTGAATCAAAATTAGAAATTAAATTAAATTACATAAAATTAGATGAGATTAATGAATCAGATCTACAACTGAAACTATTGTTAGAATGTATCATAGAATGTGCTTTTCATAAAAAAAAAAAACAGATAAATAATGGTAAAAAATTAGGAAAACAACAGTACTTCGACGGTGAATGCATTAAATCCCAGGATAAATCTTTTAGATTTCTAAATATTTTTAGAAAACGAAATAATGTTTATAATAAATTCCAATACTTTGAGAGTAAATAATGAATAGAAAGAATTAGTTAGAAAAAAACGGAATGAGTATTATAAGACCCTTAAAGAAAAATTTAAATGTATTAAAGATCTGTGGTCACTAATAAACCAATTCAGGACTTAAAATTTTATCAGTGAATCTAATATCAAAGGTGAGCTGTTTAGACATTACTTTGATTTATTGTTGAATCCTGTCATAAAAGCTCCTCAAATATTTTATGCCTCCCCAAAATGGGAAAATTTTGAACTAGATAGGGAAATAGGTTTAGACGAATTAAAATGTGCATTGGCCAAGGCAAAAAAGAATAAAGCGCCAGGAATCGATTCTGTGCTGTATGAATTTTTCAAAAATTCCCCAGAATGGGTGTTACAACAAATTGTTAACGCATTCAATCATTACTTTAATTGTGGAAGAATCCCACAGAGCTTCACTAAATCGGTCATTTATCCGTTATTCAAAAAAGGAGATATCCATAACGTTGAAAATTTTAGGGGCACATCTTTTATTAATGTAATTACAAAATTATTGATTGGAATTTTATTGGGACGTTTATGGAACTGGGTGAACACAAATGGCATATTAAATGATTTCCAAGCGGGTTTTCATCCGGGGTACTCAACCATAGACCACATTTTCAGCTTGTTTAGCATTAGTGTTGCCCAAATGCGAGACAAGTTTTGGTCTTGCAAACTCAGTCTTGGTCTAGGTCTTGGTCTTGGGCAAGACTCTTGTAACAGTTTTGCAGTTATCTATTAGCTTATTACTAGAGAGATATTACTGTTATTTTTTAGATATGAGAAACCTAACTAAGTCTAAATGAAAAATTAGAAGAGTTAAATGCAAAAGTATATTGGTTACACCACTTCTTTACATATAGTAACTAAAATTGTCAAGTATTAGTAACTATTTTGCCTTAATTTTTATTCATAAATCGATTTTTTTTTACCAGAACTGGTCTTGGTCTTGCAACAGATAGGCTGTGTTGCACTTTGCAAGACCAAGACCGATTTTGGGCAACACTATTTAGAATTGCCAAACTGACTCTGGCTAAAGAACGTCGTAAAGTGTATGCATTTTTCATTGATTTTAAAGTGGCGTTTGATTGTATAGATAGGGAGGCTCTGTTTTTTAAGTTGGCTAATCTTGGACTGGCTCATACATTTTTGAATATCATACGAAGCTCATATACAAATACAAAGGCTACTGTATATCATAAAGAAGGACTCACTGACTTTTTCGAAACATCAGTAGAGTTAAGACAGGGTTTTCTGATTAGTCCTTTGCTATTTGCGTTGTTCCTAAACGATTTACACGAAAATTTGGAAGAAGGGCTAGAAATCGGAGGAGTAAATATTAGATGTTTACTGTATGCAGACGACGTAGACTATTAGCAAATTATGCAGACTATTAGCCCCTTCCACAGTTAAATTGCAGCGTATGATAAACCACTTGGAGAATTACTGTCGAATGTGGAACTTTCATCTAGATTTGGCCTAATCAAAAATAATAGTTTTTCGCAATGGAGGTATATGAGAGGCGGAACTTCGGAGGAAGTCCTGTTGAAGTAGTAAACGAGTATAAGTATCTGGGTGTTATCATTACTCCTAGATTGTTCTTGGGACGACACTTTGCTGAAAGAGTAAGTCATGCAAAATTTGGCCTAAATTCTATCTGCATAATTCCATAGCTAATAATAATGTCCCCTATTCAAGTAATCTAGTGGTTTATAATTCGGTCTCTCGAGCGGTGATTAGTTATGCTGGGCAGGTTTGGGGTTTTGAGTCCTATGAAGTTTTAGAAAAATTTAAAAGTTATTTTGTAAAAAAAATACTGCGAATCCCAAAGTATGCACCTAATTATATTTTGACACACGAAACCGGTCTCGCCTCGAAATACTCCTACACACTTAAAATTTTTTTCGATTATATTTTGAAAGTGCTGGAGGTGCCGAGTTTTCGCTGCCACATATCTTAGCGAAAGAGGTGATAACTAAGATAGTTTATTGGTATCAAAAGTGGTTAGAATTCGAGGATACTTGTAAAAATAATCTTGATACTTGTAAATAACCTAATAAAGGTTAATTTTAAATATTCTTTTTTGGCCGGAATTGGCGAATAGCCTTCCGCTTTATCGGGGAACTAGGTTATTTACACTCGTGATTATTAATACAAAACCCCGGCACTGGATGTAGACTTTTTGAGGATGTTTAACTGTTGTTGGGAATCTAATACCTTTGTGACACTGAGTGAGGAGAAGAAACAATAAGAACACACACATATATATATTATGTGGGACTGAGTAAATACACTTTAAATGAATTGACTCACCTGGTTTGTTATTCTTCAATTGTGAGGCATATAGGACAACTAAATTAAATGACTTTTCACTCCTGTATAATAAAACAATTTATTTTAACAACTGATAATAAATGAATGTATAAAAGTCTTATAACTGTCGGCTTGATATTCTTATTCTTCAATGTAGTAAGCCTCTCTTCCCAGATGACGTCTTCTCGTCTTCGTGTCCAAGCCTCAAGTGCCTGGCGTCCTCTTCCAGCTGCTGCTACCTGACCGGACCTTTTTTCTTGGTCATCGATTGTTTATCGATATGAGACTTTCCAATGAACAATTTGTCCACGGCACAATTGAGTACAATTCACAGTGCAACCTCACATTCCTATATATTATATATTCCTTCTCATTCCCTCACACAATGTCTCATAAAGGAGTAAATACCAGGGGATGTCTACTACATACTGCAAATATCGCTGATCTGCGCGGAAAATTGACTGTTGTTAGACATAGTGTTGAGAACTTAAAATAACAAAATAACCTTCAAAAATGTCTTCATTCAAGTTTTTCTGTTTACGCAGGACTATGTTCAGTGGGTACTGTTATACCCTATCTTAATGATATATTTGATATTGTGACTATAGGGTCAATTTTTCGATGTAGAACAGAATTGCTCGATTTAAGCGTAAAACCGTGGATGGTGGGAGACAACGATTGCTGTCCGGTATGTAACTCTTAAGAAAAAGAGGATATCATTCACTTTTTGGGAACTTGTCACATATACAGTGAATTAAGAGAGAAATGTTTTGGGCAGCGGACCTGTTCTCCGGCAGAATTATTTGGTTTCTTGAAGGGTTCTAACTGGAAAGACTTAAGCAATTATGTACAGCAGGCCACATTGCAAAAATCTCAATTGGTCAGATAGTAAACTATTGATACAACATCGTATTTATTTATTGTAACAGTTATATTGTATTTGATGGTTACTATTATTACTTTCACTTACGTATATATGTAATATATACGTAAGGGTAAGTATTGCGATCGAGAAAATTTTTTAATCTGAGTTTTCGGCGGATTTATACGTTTTGAGGTACCCTGAGTCGAAATGACCAAGTTCCGAAAAATGGTATGTGTGTCTGTATGTTAGCAGTCTAGCTAAAAAACGAAAAATCCTATGAAACTGATATCACGTATTTGAGATAGGTATATGCCTTAGTTGTGACAGCAACTTTTTCCTTAAAATTGGCTTACCGGAAGTGCCACTTTATATCAACGCTGAAACACATTTTCCTCAAAAACGGCTCTAACGATTTTGATTAAACACGGTGTATCATTGTATAGTTAAGTGGTCTTTAATATCAATTAGGTCTTGTCCCCATTGATGTCACTTTACAGGGCTTAAATGCCTAATGTTCGTATACGTCTTCCTCTAATGTACCTTTAATATGGTTTATTTAAAAAAGTTAATCATTTAAAATTATTCAGAGTTACGAAAAAATGCTAAATAAAACTTTTGAAAGAATTTGATAAGTTAATAAAGGAGAAAAAAAAAAATAAAAATGCAGAAAAGCCTGCGTTGCTATAGACTGTAACTTCTAAAAGAATGTACCGATTTCATTGAAACTTCGCTAAAGCCATTTTCTCGACACCCTTCAAATTTATCTATATAACATACTTCAGCGAAAAGAAGCTGGAAAAAAGTTACAAGGGATGGTAAAATCAAATTCCGAATAACTCAAAAAGTATATAAGAAATGTTGTGTATGGTTTTCTAAAAGTCTATGGAATAGCCTAAAAAACAAAAAAAAAAATTGTTAAAATCGGACAATTAGGAGATAAAATATGGTCTCTAGTTTTTTAATACGTTCTGCTGCAAAGGTTATATCCTTTGTTTTGGTTTTGGAATTTTGAATGTGTTACTTTGGTAATGCTAATTTTTTTAGCATATTACTAATGATTATAAAGAAAAGTTTAGTCCATTAAATGGAATCACCTTTTATTTATTTTTGAGAAGAAGAATAGTTGGGGTGATCAGTCAAATAAGAAGGCAAAAATAAATGATAATATTTATTTTGTCATTTGCCGACGTTTCGACCTGAAGTTCAGGCCATCATTAGGGCTAAGAAAAGAACCAGATAACAAGGTATGAGAAACATAAAAATTACAGTAAAATGCAGTTGTTAGAATAATGACAATAGTAAGAACAAGAGATAAATAATAATAACCGGTACAAGTGTGGAATGATGAAGTAAACATAGTCAAAAAGGTGACATAAGTATTGTAAAGGGAATCTTAGAATAAAATGTAAAACAGAAAAATATGAAGTTATATAAGAAATGGAAATAAATAGTAAAATTAAGATATTGTGAATAGAATAGTTAGATAGAAAATTGAGATGTTGTAAAGTCTATCAATATGTACAGACAAAGTATGATATAATAAAGACTTAAAACAGAGAAAAGGAATGAAAGGAAGGAGGAAAGAAACTGAGAAGGTTGAAAATAGAATGAGAATAAGTAAGAAAGAAAAAACACATCTGACTGCTCTGAGGTAAATGAAGCAATGCTCGTGTTATTGAAGGAGGGGGATGGATAGAAGGGATGTATAGTGGCGTCATCTCCAACGGTTATCTGACGAAGTTTGAACTAACGTATCGAAAGCGTAAATAAGAACGAGAGATATATTATTCATAAATATTAAGGATAATAAAACGAAAGTTGATAGAAAGAGGCAATAAAATAGTTTAAAATAAAATAAATTTATAATAAATAAATAATTTATAAATTATAACTAAATTTGTAATACATTTAAATAGTTGATAGAAATTCTGGAGAGGCAATAAAACGAAGATAATGAATGTTGAGTAATAATGGAGAATCATTGAAATTAATACATATCATATAAATATCTATATACACACACATATATATATATATATATATATATACATGCACACACACATACATACATACGAATACATACATATATACTTATACATATATATGGATCGTCAACAAACGTCAATAAACATAGCAACTAGAAATGACATATTCAACTAGAAATGAATTTTCATTAGTAGCACTCAACTGCAAAGAAGAAATTATTTGTGATAACAACCAATTTTTAATAGACTCGGATGCAAGCAATCACTTATTAAAGGAAGACCTGATACCATTTATGCATGACATTAAAAACCTTGAGCGAGAAGTGACAATTCACATAGCTAATGGTGACAAAATGATTGTAAACGAAAAGGTAGCATTAGAGTAGCTTGTCAAGGGTACAACATAAATATAGAAGGCTTAATTGTACCAGGCTTAAAACATAATTTACTCTATATTGGTAAAATGACAGAAAAATTTGTAAAATTAAATCGGGCTTTGTATGGCCTACGGAAAGCATCAAAATGCTGGAACCTACGATTTAATGATTTTATGTTGAAATTGAATTTTAAACGTTCATCTTATGATTTCTGTCTTTATTTTTCCAGAAATATTTTTCTTGTCCTATATGTTGATGACGCTCTAATAACAACCAATCTTGAGGAAGTTGAATGAATTTTGCAAGCACTAAATAAAGAATATAAACTAAAGATAATCAAAGATGCATCTACATTTATTGGTATGGAGATCGAGAGAAATGAAGAAGATTTGAAGGTTACACAACCTAAAATAATTAATAGATTACTAAGCGAATTTAATATGGATAACTGTCCTTCAGTCGCAACACCAATGGAGTTTAATTTTAGAAGAGACAAAGATGAGCCAATACAAGAAAATTACCGTATAGAAGATTCGTGTGATCACTAATTTATTTGGCTGTAACTGTCAGACCAACGATCCAATTATGGAAAGCTGCGAAACGTATTCTTCGCTATTTACTAAGCTAAGTTAGAAGGTTACTCAGATGCTGATCATGCTACAGATAATCGAGGGAGTGTTCGTGGATTCATAGCGTTCTATGCAGGAAATCCAATTGCTTGGAACTCCAGAAAACCAACTTGTGTGGCAATATTGACGATGGATGCCGAGTATATGGCTGCCAGTGCTGCTGCTGCGGAACTCGCCAATCTTCGTGGAATTGTATATGAGTTTAGTCCCGAAAATTCTGATACAAGTGCTGGGAGTGTTAATTTATACACTGACAGGCAAAAAATTTCACCCACTTGATTTTTTCATTTTTTTATCTAAAAATATTTCTGCTTTGGATTGGTCTATTGTTTTTAATGAATAAATAGGTAATCTTTTTGTTTGTTTTCAATTAGGAATGTCAATATAGAGGACAATAACCCTTAATCCTTAATTCAATGAAATGATTCTAGATTCCAATATTTACTTTCTACGGAATCAAAATGTTTATTCAGTATCATTAGTCCAATACCGTTTCTTGCAGCACATTTCTTAGACTTCGGCTTTTAATTTTTTCAATATTAAGATTAAAAATGCCTCTTAGTGCTGAGGATGTTGCGCGTGTTGCGGCACTTATTGATGATGGACATTCATATGCAGCTAACATCTGATCACATAGATATGCAGCTAATGCCATCGGAATTCCATATGAAACTTTACGAGACGCCGTCAGTAGTTTTCGGGAAACTGGTTCTTACAATAGAAGGCCCGATTCTGGACGGCCTAGGGTAACAGAACCACGGGATGACCGGTTTTTGACTTTAAAAATTTTACGAAACCGGCACCTTACCGTTGTTCAAGCGAATCATCAGTTCGAAGAAGTTCGAGGACGTACCACTCGGAAAATATTAAATAATATGGATTAATGGCTTTTCTTCCAGTAAGAGGGCCAGAGTTGACCAGAACTCACAGAGTAACACGGCTGGCTTTTGCTCGAGAACACAGTCATTGGATTATGGACGCATGGAGTCAAGATTCGATCTCCAGACGGGCGTGAAAGGTTGTGGAGAAGAAGGAACGAAAGATATGCAGCCTGTAATTTTAACAGAGCCAACCTTTCCAACGTGGTTCCTTAATGGTGTGGGTTGGGATTTCAATGGAGCGCCACACAGAATTGGTTGTTGTTCGTGGAGGGTCTTTGACGGCCATTCGCTATGTAGATGAGATTTTGGAACCTCATGTGTTGCCTATCCTCAACGAAATCGGCGATCGTTCTATTCTAATACACGATAATGCACGCCCGCATAGTGCAGACGTTCCTTCAACAGAACAATATTGAGGTTTTAGCCTGGCCAGCACGTTCTCCAGATTTGAACCCCATTGAGCATTTATGGGATAACTTTGGAAGACGAATAAGAGCGCGTGCAACACTTCCTGGTACACTACAGGACCTTGAAAGGGCTCTTCGGGAGGAATGGGCTATCCTCCAGCAAAGGGACATTTCCCGACTGGTGGAAAGTATGCCGAGGCGTCTTCAAGAAGTAGTGAAGGCAAGAGGAGGAAACATTACTTAACGATGATGTAATTAATTTCTTTTAGAATAATAATGGTTCGTAATTCAATTTTGTTTTCTCTAACCTTTCTTACCCAATCACATTTTGATTATTAAAGGTAAAAAGATTGTAAAATTCCATAAATATTAAGTATTATCTACAAATACCTTGTATTATATACAAATAAAACTTTACAGAAATATTTTTAGATGAAAACATGGAAAAATGAAGTGGGTGGAATTTTTTGCCTGTCAGTGTATGTAGATAACAAAAGTGGTGTTGATAAGTACATACGAAAAGTCTAGAAGTGCAAGGCATATAGATATTCGATATCATTTTATAAAAGAATTAGTTAATGAAAGTATTATAAATATTTAATATGTTAACACAAATGATAACGTAGCCGATATATTGACGAAGTCATTATGCAAAGAAAAATTTGTTAAATTTAGAAATATACTGTTAAATATAAAAAAAGTGTTCTTCCACAATAAACGTTTCTGTATTGTCTGTGTTTGTTTCATAAAGAAACCCTAACCATTATTAACAAGATGTGAAAACATCAAGCCGAGATTAATGATATGAAATATAAATTATAAATAATAGCTCATTATAAAGAGGATAAAATGCTGAACATTTCCCTCGCTTACAGTATGCAGATCCGATTTTTTTTTCTGAAATACTTTAATCCATATTTTTCATAATACTCATTATCATTTGGTTTTCGACACAATTTTTTCTTTTTTGCCTCCCTAACACGGCGTCGCGTTCAGATACAATTTTGAATAATAGCTCACTACAAAGAGGATGAAATGCTGAACACTTCCCATAGTGGACAAGATCCAGATCCGATTTTTCGTTTTTGAGATATTTTAATAGTTATGCAAAACCATTTCGATTAGTCGACTCCAGCCGACTTTACCCGAGCGTCACACATCGAAGATCTGACGACTCAATCTAATTCAATTCACAAAAAAAGTGCAATACGCGCTTAAATAAGTATTCCTTTCAATTAAGTATTCATTATTAATAATACAAAAGATTTTAAAATATTAAAAATTCAAAATATACCAAAAGTTCCTAACACGAAAGCATTTAAAAGTTCATAATAATGCGAAAATAATATAGTAATTAAAAAAAAGCTGTTCCAAGTTTTTTTTTTTCCTCCTTGTAGTTTGAAACAGTTATAACTGTTTTAAACTGTTTTCAACTGTTTCAAAATATACCAAAAGTTCCTAAGACGAAAGCATTTAAAAGTTCATAATAATGCGAAAATAATATAGTAATTAAAAAAAAAGCTGTTCCAAGTTTTTCTTTTTTTTTTTCCTCCTTGTATTTTGAAACAGTTATAACTGTTTTAAACTGTTTCAAAATATACCAAAAGTTCCTAAGACGAAAGCATTTAAAAGTTCATAATAATGCGAAAATAATATAGTAATTAAAAAAAAGCTGTTCCAAGTTTTTCTTTTTTTTTTTCCTCCTTGTAGTTTGAAACAGTTATAACTGTTTTAAACTGTTTGTTTTAAGTAGGAGAAATAGTTATAACTGCTACTCATAATTAACAGTTTTGAGAATCACTAGTTGCGAGTAATGTAAACAATATTCAAGGGGTGGGAGAAATCCGCCTGACGAATAGTTATATTTTTAGTCCACCATTGACAAGCAGGAGAGGACTTTCGTCGTATTAAGGCAATTCTTAGTTTTTATTTTACTTCATATTGGGTTTTTAATAGTTAAATCTTTACTCATGCTTATTTTATAAATGTTGTATTTTATTATTGTTGCTAATTTTATGTAAAATATTTTCTAGTTAATAATTTTATATTTTATTTAACCTGAAGGAGGTCTATAATTAAATAACTGAAACCTGTTGGAAAACAATAATGAAATTATAATGATAAGTAAGACAAAGACTTTTTCTGGAATTTGAATATAAAAAGATTTAAATATTGTATATTATAGTTACAATGTTTGCCTATTAAATTATCTCATTTTTTAACTGAATAAATATCCTTGCTTAAGATTAAAATATAGATAACCAAATAGTAAAAACGAAAAAACTGTCAGGATTTGCATTCAAAAACTTCCTTTTGCCAATGTTTCGACCAAACATGTGGGTCATCATTAGGGCTAAAAATTAAAAACTATAAAAAAATGGTAAATATAAAAGTATAAGAGAAGAAAATTATAATTTTTCTAAATTTATTCTTTACTCTTAGTTACTGTTATTCTTCACTATTATTACTCTTAGACTTTTGTATTTATTATTTTTCTGATATTCTCTTATATTTTTTAATGTTTAGTCCTAATGATGTTCCACTTGTTTGGATCAAAACGTCAGCTAACTCATTTAAGAAATTTTTGACAACTAATCCCGACAATTTTTTCATCCTTATGATTTCAATAGTCAACTATTTACTCACCTCTATAAACAAATTTAATCGTTTTATAAAAAATTGTTATCTATTTTTCAAAATAATTTACAAATATATAGTCTTGTTTATTGCTCGCACCTATTGGAATAATATTTAATAGAGACACAAACACACTCACACACGCGCGCATTCGCACGCACTCACTGACTCCTCAAACTTTCATACACATTTTAAACGACTGCCAGTTATACGAACACAAAAGCTCAATACAACCTTCCTGAAATCTTCTTTGACGCAAGGAGACACATGGCCTCTTCCGGAACCCCTACTATACAAAAAATACAAGAAGCAGTAGGAAGAATTCATTAATAGCATAAAATTACAACATAACATTCGAACATAGAACTTTTATTTAATATACTTTTTAGGAAAACAAATAAAAATAAATAATAATGTTTTAGACTTGGTATAGCTCAGACTAATGTATTTTATTCCTCATTTTGTAGATACTCAATGGTAGATTTGTAAAATTTGTTTCTTCTTCACACAATTTTTGTATTTGTTTTTGCCAAATCATTTTTTTTTTTTTTTAATGGATTTATTTATTTATTATATTTTCTCTATTTTTAGTACATTTTGGTACTGTTCACTCATCTGATACTGTTATTTATATTATTTAATAATCCATTATTTAATATTCTCTTTGCGATATATTTTAAGTACCATTCCTTTTAAATATCTTAAGTCAACACATTTTGTAATAAGCTATTTATATATATATATATATATATATATATATATATAAAATGTTTGAATAACAATGTAATGCATATAATATGCTTTTGTATGGTGTATGCATATTTCTAAAAAATATACGCTTCTTCAGTAGGGTTTATATATATATATATATATATATATATATATATATATATATATATATATATATATATATATATATATATATATATATATATATATATATAAAGAAAAAGAAAAACCTGAAGAAAAAAGAAAAAAACCAAACAAAAGTAAGTTAAGAAAAAGTATTGATTTTTTTGTGTTATAACATAAACAGTCGACTAACTTAATAAAAAGTTGTATAATATATACAGTAATATTTCTTTTATTATGCACATTTGTTACTTTCACTTACCTATATATGTAATATATAATAAGGGAAAGTATTGCGATCGTGAAAATTTTCGAATCGGAGTTTTCAACGGAAATACAAGTTTTGAGGTCCCCTCAGTCTAAATAACAAAGTTACACAAAATGATTTGTGTGTGTGTCTATGTATGTGATATGTCTAGCTAAAAAACTAAAAGCCGTAAGAAACTGATATTACGTTTTTTTTTTTTTTTTTTTTTTTTTTTTTTTTTTTTTTTTTTTTTTTTTTTTTTTTTTTTTTTTTAATTGGTGATATTTACAACTGTATTACAAGTAAAAATACATTCAGTAAATGTGAACAAAGGAATAAAATAGCATGACATCACATGTTGAGAAACTACCCATTGGTAGCACTCTAAAAATGTATTTACAAAAGGAGATCTCGAGGCCATCTTCTTTTCAGACGCCTCTGAGGGTTGTCAGGGATCGAAGAGGAAGCAAGGTTAGAAACAAGAGGGTTTGGATGGTTCTGAAGTTTGTTATGGAAGGATAGGTATCTGGATTGGGCCAAGTCAGAAACATAAGGAACATTAAGGGCGTTATGGATGATTTTGTTTGTGACAAAGTAAGGAGCAGTGAGGATTTTACGAAGGATTTTGGATTGTAAGGATTGAATACGAGAGGAATTCGATGGCTTAGTGGAGCCCCAGAGCTCAACTCCGTAAGTCCAAATAGGTCTTATTGTAGTCATGTATATGAGTCTTTTGTAATTGACTGGGAGGTTAGAGCGTTTATCTAGTAAGTGCTGGAGTAGTCGGAAACGTCGAGCTGTTTCTTGTCGTTTCAGTCTGGTATGAGGATTCCAAGTTAGACGTTTGTCTAAGTGGAGTCCAAGGTATCGAATTTGTTCAACAGGAATAAGTGGGGTATTATTAAAGGATACTGTAGGACAAGAGGACATAGGTTTACGACGAAGGGTAAAGGTGATTTGATGGGATTTATTGGAATTTATTTTTATTCTCCAGTTTTGACACCATTCTTCAAGGTTTGTGATGTGTGATTGAAGGGTTTGGGATGCAATTGTTGGGTCGTTATTAACTGATAGGACACATGTATCATCGGCGTACGTGGTAATGACTGTGTTAGGATGGGTTGGGATATCAGCTGTATAAACTGTGTAAAGGATAGGACCTAGGATACTACCTTGAGGAACACCAGCGGACTGGGAAAAAAGGGATGAATAGGCATTATTATGATTTACTTTGAAGGATCTATCAGTAAGATAGGAACGGATAATGAGGAAGTATGTAGGGTGTAAGAATTTACGGAGTTTGTAAAGCAGTCCTGGGTGCCAGACTCGATCAAAAGCCTGTTCTACATCGAGAAAGACTCCCGTGCAGTACATTCCGCGCTCCAATGCAGAGGAGACAACATCCACCACACGATGGCATTGCTGGATAGTGGAATGGGATCTGCGGAATCCAAATTGATGATCTGGGATAATGTGATTAGAATCTAGGATGGGGTACAGGCGTTTTAGGATGAGCTTTTCCAGGATTTTGCCTAGGATGGGTAAAAGGGAGATAGGGCGATAAGAGGATGGATTTTCTGGTGGCTTTTTGGGTTTATGTATCATTTTGATAATAGAGAATTTCCAAGGGTCAGGAAAGTATGTTGATCGCAGTACAGCATTATATATATAAGTAAGGAATAGAATGGCTTTCCGAGGAAGGAGTTTTAGGATCTGGGATGTAATTAGGTCGTGTCCAGGAGCTTTTCTGGAAGGTAACCTTTGAATGATGTCGGATATTTCTGAAGGATGAAAAGCTTTAGGTGGAAGAGACATTTGGAGTGGGATATCCAGTTCTGCTTCAATACATTCAAGGTGATTTGGGTTAAGAATATCGGGGTGTGGATTAAAGGTTTTAAAGAGGTGACGAGCAAAGATTTGTGATTTTTCTTCATCGGATTTGGACCAGGTTTGAGCTTCAGTAAGAAGCGGATGATTACAGTCTTTAAATTTCAGGAGCCTTTTAGTGGTTGTCCATAGTGATTTGTCGGTAGGTGTAAGTTTTTCAGTAAAATTTAGTAAGTTTTGAATTTTGTATTTTTTAATTTCAGATTTTAGTTTGTTAGTCAGTTGGGTATAATGAGTTTTATCTGTTGGATATCTGGTTCTATGCCACTTCGATCTTGCTCTGCGTTTTTCCTTCAATAAGATACGAATATGCTGTGGCAAGTCAGTCTTTTGTGAATTGTTAAACTTATTGATAAAAGTATTATTATTTATACTGTCTGTTATTGACGCTGTCAGTTTTTCAATGGCACCATTAATGTCGTCTTTTGTCTTTAGCGGAATTTTTAAGTCTAGTTTGTTTTCCAAATCATCACGAAATTCGTCCCAGTTTACTCGTCCTGTAATCAATTTAGGAGTTGATGGTTTAGGAGCATAGCTCGAATGTAGTGAAAGCAGAACTGGATTATGGTCTGAAGAAAGGTCATCAAGGGATTTGATTATGGTTTGTGAGGAGGAGATCTGGGAAGTTATAAATATATCTAGGATATCGGGACGTTTTTTGAGGGATGTTGGCCAATAAGTAGGACTCATGGGCGAAAGGATTGAATAATTGTTGGAAGTTGAAACACGTGATAGGATGTTACCGCGGGGGTTGGATGTTCGACAACCCCATCGTTGGTGTTTAGCATTGTAGTCTCCTCCAGCAATAAAGCGCGATCCGAGGGATTGGAATAAGGTATCAAGGAGGTTATAGGAGAGGGAATTACCAGGAGGACAGTATACAGCTGAGAATTTGAGATGGAAAGGGCGAGTTGAAAGGACTACAGAAGTTGATTGAATGTCATCAGTTGGAGTTGAAGGAATAAGGGAATGGGGTAATGATTTATGTATAAGGATGCAAGAACCGGCATGGGAGGTATTATCTGGGTGATCAGTTCTATAAGTGAAGTAGTCACGTATGTAGAAATGTATTCGTTTAGTGAAGTGAGTTTCAGTCAGTAAAGCAATGTCAATGTTATTATTATGAAGAAATAAGTCAAGTTCGTCACGGTGGTTATTTAGTCCGTTAGCATTCCATAAAAGGATAGTTAGGGGCTTTGTGCTCATCGTGGGAAATTGAATGGAATTTCGGTCAGGATTCTGGTGAGAAGAGTGATAAGTGGTTTTATGGTATTTTGGAGGTCCAATAGGAAGGATGAAAGAATGGAGGTTATATCAGATGGATGTTGATTGTGAATTGGATTCAGGATAGGTTCTTGTGGTGGATTAGGAATATTAGCTGAGGGCGGGATCCGTCGTTGTGCACGAGGTGGGTCTAGATTGGAAGGTACCTGTGCTGCACTTCTTTTCTGGGCGTTAGGATGGGACTGTTGAGGATGCTGCGGCGGTAATTTGACTCGTAAGGGTATATGATGAGGGAGAGTTTGCTGACGTGGAGGATGAGATTGGGGATTGTGAGGTTGAGGTTTGCATTGGGAGATTTGAGGCGCCTGAATTCGAGGCTGCTGCTTCTTCGTAGTGATTGGTGTTTTTCTGCTGAGGTTGAAGTCCTGCTGAGGT
Source organism: Nezara viridula (assembly GCA_928085145.1). Lineage (NCBI taxonomy): Eukaryota > Metazoa > Arthropoda > Insecta > Hemiptera > Pentatomidae > Nezara > Nezara viridula. The sequence goes on from OV725077.1 coordinate 21,615,730, forward strand.
TGATCAATTTCTTTTGAAGTAGACGCTAGCTGTGTATTTTGAGTAGTCGTTTTTGGCAATTCTGGAAAATCTGATGGATTATCAATTTCAGGTAGATGGGTAAAACTTTCTTGGGTCAGTTTTACGCTTTTCGAGGCTATGATCTGAGTTCTCTGCTTATAAAAATGTTTATAAACTTTGCATCCTTTGTAGCTTGCTGGATGTTCTTCACCACAAAGGGCACATTTCGCAGGCAGGTCTCGAGGTCTCTGACAAGTGTCTGATGCGTGTGGGCCGGCACATTTCACGCACCTGGCCTGGTGATGGCAATAAGTCTTTGTATGCCCCAAGTCTTGGCACTTAGTGCATTGCACTATTATAGGCTTTTGTCTAGGCTCTTCAAATTTAATGGTGGAGTATATAAGCCTCTTCACTTGAAAAATTTCGATGTTATTGCTGGCTGGCTCTAAATCGACGAAAAATAGTGGTAAAGGATATTTTTCCGTTGGGTGTAGTACGCATGATATGTGCCTAACGTTGTGACCTATTTCTTCTAGGCCACTTTTTATGAAAGATATTGGGGTGCTTGAGTGTATTCCTCTCAACACCACTCGGTATGGCTTTTCTTGTCTTAATTGGTAACAATGGAAATCATAGTTTTTGGACGTAAAATAATTTATAAGAGTTTTGTAATTTTCTCGAGAGTTTGTGTTTATTTTGATATCATTAACTCTGGAGAAACAGCGGAAATTGGTCTGTCCAATCAGACCGGCAATTTCTTGACCAAATGTAACGAAGTTATCGATTTTAGATATGAAAATAGGTGGCGGCTCGGGCTCAGAAAACTCTTGAGGCTCCGGAATTTTGCTTGATATTTTATTAACGGAAACAGGATTATTGGTGTTAGTGGTGGTTGGTGCAGTTGGCTCTGATGCAATGGTAATTGATTTGCTTCTGGTTTGAGGTGGTGATATATTTTGCTCGGCTGATTGTTTAGTTTTAGTGGATTTACTGTGTTCAGTTGACTTTTTAGATTTATTTTGCTCTGCTAACTGTTTAGGTTTAGCTGATTTGTTTTTTTTCTTATTGGGTGAATTAGCTCCCGACCCAGGAGGAGTGTTTCGATGACGTTTTTGAAGTGTTCGTCTTTTTAAATACTGCGAATCCGTTTCGCTAACCTCAGAAAACGGCGTTTCGTCCTCCGAATCTTCACTTGACGAACTCTTATCTAAATTCATATCTTCCATATTATGATAAGAGAGAGAAAAAAAAAAATCTACTGCTACATATAACAATTAAAAAGATGGAAGATTACGAAATAAAATATTAAAAAAATAAACTATATACATAACTATAATCAGAAATAAAATAAAACATTTCTTACAATAAATATTTAAATTAAATAAAACAATCGCTAGGAAAAAAAAAAAAAAAAAAAATATAATGTCTTTGGTTCGAACTGAAGACCTGATGACTGAAGGAAGTTAGTAAACAGAGTCCCCGGCCGTGAACATATCAGAATATGATAAGGCACGTAAGGGAATTAACGGTCTCTCGATCTAACCAAATGAGCACCAATTTATCACTTATTTATTGTTAATAAATACTACCTCACCTGCGTGTACGTCAACGTAAAAGTGTAAAACTGCTTATTAACTCACTGTTGTTTAAGTGTTACACCACAACTTTGAAGTTTGAGCACATTACTAAGCAACAAATACAGAGCAACATGAGAGTTATACTGCACTTGCGGCCATGACACTTGTTACTATTACGTATTTAAGATAGATATATGCCTTGGATGTGATAGCAACTTTTTCGTTAAAATCGACTAACCGGAAGTGGCACTATGTATCTACTGTTATACACATTTTTATAAGTTTGTTAAAAACGGCTCCAACAATTTTGATTAAAGTTGGAGTGTCATTGTATTGAGGTCTTATCTCCATTAAAGTCACTTTACTGGGCTTAAATGATTCAACATGTCTTACTCTAAAGTACTTTTAATTTGGTTTATTTTAAATAATTAACTATCTCTCATTATTAGGAATTACGAAAAAATGGTAAATATAAATTTTGAAAGAATTTGATAATCAAAAAATGTATAAAAAAGGGAAATTGTTTATAATCCAGTTAATCATGACAAATGCATTGTTAAAAAAACTATTTCATAGAGTGAAAGAAGAAGTGAAATATAACAATATTTCATGGATATGTTTATAACCTTAAATACATTTACATTTAATACATGTAGTTTAATAATTCTAGATATGATATTATATTCAAATAATTAGGTGTCTATTGGCCGTTCATTCTAATAAATCATCAAGAAACCTTTTAGAAAATTAAATTAGTGAATAATTTAATGAATTTTTCCTTTGTTAAATCCTAACATTATCCATTTCCAATTAGTAGGAGCACTTTTTACCTGCCCATGGCAGTCAATGAAAATCTCGTAATTTCATTTTAGTAAATGGATGCAATTCGTATAAATGGAGTACCGAAATTTTTATTTTCTATAATTACTTTAGTGGCTCCCACTGATTTGATAGCTATATAGCGCCGTTTAAAAGGCACTTCAAAAATTTTATAATTGCTCAACATTGCCAGAAAATAATTTCAATTCAAAGTAGTCTCCTTCATTTCGAAAGAATCCTTATACCATTTTCTCAACTTAAACTCATAATTCATCAGTAAGGTGTCAATTTGGTTTTGTTTACTAATCAATCCTTTTAGCTAATCCGATCTGTCCAAATAATCGTTCGTATAGATTGTTTTTTCGAATAGAATCTGCCAACTTAGATTTCCCGCTCTGAACATTTCCAAACAAAAAAGAATTTTTTATAGAAGTGATAGAAAACCTCAACAACTACCAAAATGTTCATATAAACGATAGACCAATTTTCAGCAGAAATTTTTTTTTTAACTTTTATCGAGTATTAATACAGTCTGCCACACTGAAGGGCATTGGTACTAGGGCTATAGTATTCATTCACACAATATGTACATAAGAAAGGAAGAAAAAAAAGTATATATATATACATATATAAAAATATATATATATATATATATATATATATATATATATATATGAATAAAAAGATAAAGTAATATACAAGATAATTAAAACAACAGATTAGCCAAGTAATAACAAAACAAATAAAACACATTCACACCTATGTACAATTTTTACATTGGCCCAGGGGACTCCGAATCGAGCTTTGTCCCCCCACTGTGGAAGCCAAAGCAGGATTCCAGAAGATCCCAGTGCTTCTCTCCCAGCCGCGTCACTGGTATAGTAAGCCAGTGGAGGCTGATGGAGGGCACTAGAGCAACAGACGCTCAGGACATGAGTGAAGAATCTGGCCTGAGTGAAGAATCCATTCATGTTTTAACAGGTGAGTGGTTTTAGCCTGTATATTTATGTTTCCATCGCGGCGAAATAATTATTTGACTTTTGGTCACGAAAATAGTTAGGTCCTGCAGTGAGGCGGCTGGACAGCGCGGCGCCGAGGCTGATCGATGTTACGCGAAGGTCGCTCAGTCAGCCGGCCCCGTTGCCCCCATTATATTGCGAGCAGTTCTCAGGCTCCTATCGGAGGAGTCAGGTCAGGGTCTCCAATTTGGCAGGTCGGTAACGTGTAAGATAATGAGTACAAATTACACTTTAAATTTAATATTTATTTTTTTACAATGACTGGCAAAATTGGATCGGATCAATGGTGAATGAAGCTTTTGACGTGCGATATTTGTTTTTGACTGACTGGCAGGAATGCCCATCCCAAGCAGGGGCAATGGCGCATGAACTTTAGCTGCACCCTCCCTCTTCTAAAATGTTATATTGCTCTTTCTTATTGCAAAACATTGCAAGTGAAAGTATAATTCAAAAAATTGTAGATCATATAAATTACACAACAGACTGCGGTCTGTTTCATGTTCTCATCTGGTGCCTTTTTTGAATTTTGTCCCCTTCTCTCCCCCTCAAGAATTAAAAAACTCGCCAAAATGTGCCTCTATATATACATGTATACATACATACAATAACGTTTATTCTAAAAAATATTTTTTCTGCAAATTCTCGGAATTGACATATAAAGAAAGTTATTATTGATCCAACGTTTTAACCATTGAAGATAAACAAGAAAATAATATATATTCTTGAAGGAAATGTAATTATTAAGAACTTTCTCCTTAATGACTTAATCGTAGAACAAAGTGATCAAGAGTTAGCGAGTCAAATACAGTAAAAAGCAAGAGGTAATTTTTTTTTTTGTATATTAGTGATAGTTGAGGACGGATATCTCAGAAACTAAGTGAGAAAAATGGTATATATTCAATCATATTGCAAATTTTGTCAGCTTTAATTTTGTATAGCTCGTCTTTTTCGATGCGATGGATAGTTTTCCTGATACAAGCAAAAACTCGAAGCAATAAACATGAGGCAACATTTTTTTTTTTTTTTTTCAAACTTAGCCATATTTGAGGACGGATATCTCAGAAACTAAGTGTGAAAAAAGGTATATATTCAATCATATTGCAAATTTTGTCAGCTTTAATTTTGTATAGCTCGTCTTTTTCGATGCGATGGATAGTTTTCCTGATACAAGCAAAAACTCGAAGCAATAAACATGAGGCAACATTTTTTTTTTTTTCAAACTTAGCCATATTTGAGGATGAATATCTCGGAAACTATATGATATAGTGAAAAAAATATATAATCAATCATATTGCAAATTTTATCAGCTTTAATTTTGTATAGCTCGTCTTTTTCGATGCGATGGATAGTTTTCCTGTTACAAGCAAAAACTCGAAGCAATAAACATGAGGCAACATTTTTTTTTTTTTTCAAACTTAGCCATATTTGAGGATGGATAACTCGGAAACTATATGATATAGTGAAAAAAATATATAATCAATCATATTGCAAATTTTGTCAGCTTTAATTTTGTATAGCTCGTCTTTTTCGATGCGATGGATAGTTTTCCTGATACAAGCAAAAACTCGAAGCAATAAACATGAGGCAACATTTTTTTTTTTTTTTTTTTCAAACTTAGCCATATTTGAGGATGGATATCTCGGAAACTATATGATATAGTGAAAAAAATATATAATCAATCATATTGCAAATTTTGTCAGCTTTAATTTTGTATAGCTCGTCTTTTTCGATGCGATGGATAGTTTTCCTGATACAAGCAAAAACTCGAAGCAATAAACATGAGGCAACATTTTTTTTTTTTTTTTTCAAACTTAGCCATATTTGAGGATGGATATCTCGGAAACTATATGATATAGTGAAAAAAATATATAATCAATCATATTGCAAATTTTATCAGCTTTAATTTTGTATAGAACGTTTTTGTCGATGCGATAGATAGCTTTCCTATTATAAGCGAAAACCCGAAAAAAAGGAACTTTCTAGCCTATGATCTTCTTCCTCCACATCTGGCTCACCACCTAGCAGTGGTAGCTTTAAGTATGTTTAACTAACTAACTAACTAGTCTAAATAATGTACCAAAGTCAAAATTTCGCTCCTGCCATTTCCTTTTATACCTCCTTTTCGGATTGGACTATTACCTATATATGAAATATATAATAAGTGAAAGTATTTCGATTACGAAAAAAATCGAATCCAAGTATTTAACGAAAATAGATGTTTTGAGGTTTCCCAAGTCTAAATAATCAAGTCTCGCAAAATGTTCTGGGTTTGTCAGTGAGTATATCAACAGTCCATCTCAAAAACGAAAAGTCGAAAACTGAAATACTTATATAATATTTGGACATGTCTAGGGTCCACTAGCGGATCCAGGATTTAATTTTGGGGAGGCATCTTCCCGAAAGTTTTTTTTCACATATATAACGATAATTATTTTGGAAAAAAGAAAGAAACTGACTACCTATTTGAAATGGTGTTTTAGTGATTTCCTACTAAACGTAAAACCATGTAAAGTGAAAAAACAATGATACTTTAAGAGTTAATTTTTTCCCATAAAACATTTTTTTTACCGTTTGGAGGGGGGATGCTTCACCCCGAAAGCCTTCCCCTCCTCCCCCCCGATGATCCGCCAGTGCTGGGATATATCTTCTTCTCTAAAATCGGCTAATCGGAAGTAGCACTTTATATTATCGATTTTACAATTTTCTCGAAAACGGCTCTAACGATTTTGATTAAACACATTATATTAATGTATTGTTAATACTTTTAAGCATTTAAATACTTGTAGCATTTTAATACTGTTTATAAGAGAGATGTGTAAACAGAGAGAAAGTTGATAAAGGGAAATTAAATAAAAATCTTATGGGCGGAACACACAACTTTCACTTACCGCTCAACTTTGAACAGAAATTTTCTGCCCATGTTGGGCTATTATAAAATTTTGGAAATGAGCTAAAACTAAAAGATTACAGCTAAAAAACATAAATAACATTATAATAACAAAAGTCCTATTTATTATATCATCGGTTGATTATGGATTGTAAGATCCGTTGATTATGGTTTGTACGACTATTAGTTATTAAACTGCTACCTTACATTGCAAATTTTACTGAAACAGAATTAAGAGATTTGCATTTTATGTCATGGATAGGTCAAACGTTGTCACACTAATTGTAAGTGGATACTGTTGGGATTTCGCAAATTTAATTTTCTAAAAGGTTACGTGATGATTTTTCGGAATAAACGGACGATAGATACCTAATTATTTAAATATAATATCAGATCTAGAGTTATTAAACTACAGTAAATATATTTAAGATTATAAGCGAATCCATTAAATATTTTTACATTTCACTTTTTTTTTTACTCAAGCACAATGAAATAATATCTTAAACAATGTCAATGCCCCGAATCCATGGGTTTTAAATATTTTTTCAAACTTAACAAATATTTTTAAAGTTTACATTTAATAAGAAAATTTCATAAAATTTCCTTGAAAACACCTGATTTACGTTAAATAATGTTAATTTTTAAAAATTATTATTAATATTTTTTTCATCATTCTCCTTTACCTTCTACAACTTTTTATATTATATATTGTTTGTTTTTTTCTAATTCTATGCTTTCCAACGATATATTATACGTATATCTTCTGAATATTATTTCCAAATATTCATTTTCAACCTGGACAAGTATTTTTCTTTTTTTCTCCTTTATTTAATTATCAAATTCTTCCAAAAGTAAAATTTAGCATTTTTTCATAACTCCTAACTATGATAAATAGTTATTATTTATCATAAATCAAATTAAAGGTACTTTAGAGGAAGTCACATGTGAACATTGGGCATTTAAGCCCTGTAAAGTAACATCAACGGGGATAAGACCTTAATGATATTAAAGAACACTTAATTATACAATGATACACAGAATTTATTTAAAATCGTTATAGCCGTTTTTGAGAAAATTGTAAATAATTGTTTCAGCGTTGATATAAAGTGGCACTTCCGGTTATCCGATTTTAAGGAAAAAGTTGCTATGACATCTAAGGCATATACCTATCTTAAATACGTAATCTTAAATGCTTAATTTCGTACGACTTTTCGATTTTGAGCAAGAGTGTTCACATACACACAAAACGTTTTCCGGGACTTGGTTATTTGGACTCGAGGGACCTCAAAACGTGTATTTCCGTTGAAAACTGAAATTCAAAAATTTTCACGATCACAATACTTACTCTTACCATGTATTACATACATAGGTAAGTGAAAGTAAAAAAAAAATCTGGTGTGTCCACTCATACGACTGTCTTACCTATTTCAGAAAAGTTTTTATATCTTTACATATGTCCATCAAGAAACAAAAAATTGAATTAGATTTATTTTTCTGAAAATTGATCAAAAAAATATTTGAGTACGATTTATTTGATAAAATAAAACAATGTAAACCGGCTTAAGATAGATCAGTGTAAAATGCCAACAACCTCTTATATTGCTAATTTTGTCAAACAATAATTTCTGTTAAAAGCAGAGGAAATAGTGAAGCTTGTGTGATGCGGGCAACAGATTTTCTTAGTTTCACTTAGTTATCTTTTTTCTCTCATACACCCTATCTGACACCAAGATATGTACCCGTAATCTTGCATTGAAAACAGAATAGCTGTAACTTCGTTAATAGTTGTACTGGTACTGGTACAAGTGGGGAGATTTGGTCCACCAAGTGGGCCTATTGGACCTTTTTGCCAACCCCAAAGATGATACTACCAATGATTGTCTATTGTACCTCTACTCTGCCTCAAACTGAGGGTGGGTTGGCCGAATGGGCTAACGTGTGTGCACTGCACCGCCGTTGACCGGCAACCGGATTTATGATTCTATGATATGAAAATAATCACGAGTTCGGGTCCCGGTCCCAGAGGGGATTTTAAATCCCCCGCCCTCACCCTCTGGTTAGGGAAAATCCCGTATAGCCTAAAAGGCTAGGTAGGGAAGAACAGGAAACAAAAAAAAAAAACTGCCTCAAACCTTTCTGTTCTTCTAATGATGTTCAAAACGAATATTGGTCTCAAATGAACAATTTTTATATAGTTTTGTAGGGAATTTCACTACCTTAAAAAAAAACAGGCCGTTTTAGCGCTATATTCTATAGAAAGACACGTTTTTCATTTATTACGCAGCAGATATTGCGCATGGAGCACTCAATTTGTGACGCAGGCATCAGTAGTCAAAACCCTACGAAATAAGCAAAAAAATCGGATGTGTTTTTCGGACTCAGGGTGCTCTGAAACGAATAGATCCTTCGAAAACCGTATATCAGAAATTTGACCAAATCGCAATAGTTTCCTTACCTAGGAACGAAAGTAAAAATCTTGAATAGAAATTATTTTCTGGCCATGTTGAGCTATTATAAAATTTTTGATTTGCAGTTTTAACACGAATAAAGTTAAAATATTACAGTTAACAAACCTAAAATAACAAAAGTTCTATTTATTATATCATCGGTTGATTATGGATTGTACGATCCGTTGATTATAGATTGCAGGATCCTTTGATTATGGGTTGTACGTCTACTAGTTATTAAACTGTTACCTTATATTGCAATATTTAGTGAAACGAAATTAAGAGATTTGCATTGTTTGTCTTAGACAAGTCAAAAGTTGTCACTCTAATTGTAAGTGGAAACTGTTGGGATATTGCAAATGGAAAAACAATGGCACTGGCTTGATTCGGTGGATTTTAAATACAAGGTAGGGTAGTAATAATGCGATGCGCTCACCGAACCAGTTTTATTTATTTTTAGGAAAAACTATAGGTGCTCTTTGCAGTTTTTGAATGAACCCAGATAGTTCATTTTTGGTCATTATGTGATTAAATTATTTTACTTTGACTTGCTTCTTTATGAAATATTTAATAAGAGAAAGTGTTGTAATCGTGAACAATTTTTATTACCAATTTTCCATGGAAATTCGCGTTTTAACACCTCCTTACGTAAAAAAATCAAGTCCCAAGAAGTTGTTTATATGTAGGTTTATTCTTGGTGTATTATTGTGTTTATATTGCTATTATGTTTGTATTACTATTATCTTATGTACTCTATTCAACTTCTTATCTTGGCATATTTATAGCCCTGCTGCCTATTTTATACTATTTTTGATGTAATTTTTAATTTTTAGTCTTGTACTGACCAGCATACTTGTCAACAAACTGAATAAAACAAATCTAGACTACAAATAATATATTCATTATAACAAAATATTCATGATTTATAATTTTCATAAATAATTTTGCAGTGTTAAACATTTGGGGGGCTTAAAAAAAAACTATATTGGCGTAAGAAAAACTATTTAAATGGCGGCCAAGCACTATCATTCCAATTTCAAATCTCAAATCCTTCAAGTCTCAGAAAAACAAAATATCTGGATTATAACAAACAAAGTAGCGTCCGTGTACACTCAGCCTCTTAAAAACTTTAAACCTCACAAATGGCAGAAAAAAATAAATGATGACATATGAAAAAGCAAAATTGCGGTTATGCGATATCAGCTCAATCCAAAAACTTAAGTATTTCAAGTTTCATAAAAAAATTAGCAGCTGGGCATATCCATTCTCTGATAAGTAATCTGATCACCTGACACTTCAATGAGTTTAGGGATAACAGTTGGGCACGTCCAGCCCCATAAAATTCTTTAAGTCTCGCAAATGGCAGATAAATAATTGATGACCCAATGAAAATAAAATGGAGGAGTAATAATAAAAAAAAGCCTTCCGATATACTCAGCCGCTACATGATCTTATGTTTCTTAAGCCGCTTGAAAATAAAACAACACAAGGAAAACAAAATGGCGACTTATTAATCGGCAGGAGCGGGGATAAACGGGACTATAATTAAGCTTAAGCAGAAATACAAGGGTGCGTGGCTTAATCATTACATGATTAAGGTTAGTTTGAGCAGTATGAAATGAATATAAAATGTGATAAAAATCGTAGATAAAATTTTTATTTGTTTTTTATTCTCCCCTTCCATGCCTTTAAGACTGCATGTTTTTTTCATTATGCCAAGTTAAAAGTCCAACCGGCCTCCGGGATTCGAATCCATAATTATTTTTCCATCTCTAACTTCGGTTATCAGGTTGCCGGGCAACGCCTAGTGCTGTGAAACGCGTTAACTCGCTAGGTCACCCCGCCCTTCAAAGAAAACGATCAAACAGGGTACCTTTATTATTACAGGACTTCACTTTAACCACTGAACCATCAAGGTCGTAAAAAAAAGAACATGCTCGTTGCAGTTTCGAACCGACGACCGTTACAAGCAGAGCTCGGCACTTAATCCACTGGACCATACAGTTTATATTATCTTTGATTAGTATTCTGCAATCGTTTCCATGCTTCTGGTCTGAAATTTTTTATTTTAAAAATTCGTAAAAACGTTGAAATGCAGCCCCCTAAAAGATTTAAAATCCCACTAAAATGAGGCACCCTCAAAAATTTCGATGGCGCAACTTGCGCCGTGAAACTCCCTTCTGGGCACCTTTGAGGCTGAGATCGGTAAAAGAAATCACGGTAAGATTTAAAATTAAATTCAAATTGGCTTGCAGCAAATGGTGCGCTAGCTTACTATGCCTCATATATATATATATATATAATATCCTCCCGCCCTATATATACAATATCCTTCATGCCTCAAACTTCCCAATTCCTGGGCGTATTGGTCGTATTGGTTCATAAGTCAGTTAAACACTTAATCACCTAAGACTTTTTTTTTATTCATAGTGGATTTACGTTCACGAATTTCGGTTTCTATTTTTATGAACTACACAAATATATGTTGCCTGTATATAATTTATTTTTTAATCACAATCTTATACAAAGTTGATATTGTTCATTAATAGATAGATAGAACATAACTTTATTCTGGGACACAGTCTCTTAAGAATAACAAAATAGAACAAAATTAATAGATTACATCTGGCCAAAATAAAATCAATCGAAAAAAAAATAATGCAAAGAAAATATAAGGTAAACATTCTATATACAAAACAAACGAAACTATATACAAAACAATTAATACTATGACAAGACACTTAAAGCTATTTGCACTGATAGACCAGTATACACTTTTAAGAAAACAATAAAGAATTAAAAAATAAAAATATATCAAATTCTTTATTAAAATCAGCTTTGTGTTACAGAAAGCTGAATCTGACAATATAACGTGCCTGATTAATATATAAATACATTATCATTTAGCATTAATATTTGACAATGAACGACATGAAATAAATGTATGTTGTCGAATGGTTAGCAACTATCTGACTGTTTTCGGGATAGGAATTGGAATAGGAGGGTTTTGGATGTGGACATCTGGAGAGGCAGATCTGTGAGAAGGTTAGAAGGTCGAGATCTTGTGGACAGGGAATGGATTGAGGATTTGAACTGGAGAAGATTGTAGGCGTAAGAAGGACAATGGTTGTTGATGATTCGGTAGAGGAACGTACCTAGGAAATATTGTCTTCGGAAGGAGGGGAAAAGTCACTTAAACACAGCGTAGTGGTGAGAGACATGGGAGCATCTTGGGGCCCTGATCACAAATCTTACGCAGCTGTTCATTAGTCTTTTCAGTCTATCACGGAGCTCCACAGAGAGACCACCATACACCACACAGCTATAGTCAAAGTGGGGGGGGGAATGAGAGAGGAAACTAGGAGTCTACGCGTATGTTGAGGTAGGAGATGGTGGAAGCGATGGAATAGTTTGAGGGTGGAAATTGTCCGTCGAGAGATATGAGAAATATGGTGATTCCAAAAGAGGTTTTGATCAATGAAAAATCCTAAATTTTTTACAGAGGAGTAGAAGGAGATTGGCTGGTCATTAAGGTGAGGGATGGAAAAGTCGGTATGGGATCTAAGAAGGGGCTTGGAAGCAATGACAATGGCCTGAGTTTTGGCAGCATTAATCAACCTTAATCTATTTACATTTGCCCAGGCACTAATTCGATCTAGGTCTTCTTGGATCTTGGCAAATACCCCCAATAACTCAGGAGGGGAAAATGATAGGTACATCTGTGAAGGATGGGAAAGTCGGTATGGGAACTAAGAAGGGGCTTGGAAGCAATGACAATAGCCTGAGGCAGCATTTCACCTTAATCCACTTACATTTGCCCAGGCACTGATTCGATCTAGGTCTTCTTAGATCTTGGCAAATGCCCCAGTAACTCAGGAGGGGAAAATGATAGGTACATCTGTGAATCGTCTGCATAAAGGTGGTGGGAACAATGGAGAATTGATTTAGGTAGGTCGTTAATGTAGGAGCTGAAACGGAGAGGAGATATGCTTGAACCCTGGGCAACTCCAGAGGATAAAGAAAGGAAGGCTGATAGTGGTTGATTGGGTATGGAGACTGCTTGGGTACGTTGTGAAAGGAAAGATTGAAACCAACAGATGGAACTATTGGAGAAGGATAATAATTTCAGTTTGTTGAAAAGGATGGAATGGTTGATGGAATCGAAGGCTTTGGAGAAGTCGAGAAGGATAAGGATAGTTAACTGTTTATCATCTATTGCAGTTTGTATGTCGCTGGTGATTTTAATTAAGGCGGAATGTGTGGAGTAGCTGGGACGGAAACCAGATTGAGGGGGATCAAGTTGATTTGACTTTTCAAGGAAGTTGGAGACTTGGGATTGCAGCAATCTTTTTAGGGATTTTGAGAGGTTGGAAAGAATTGAGATTGGGCGGAAATCTTCGGGTGAGGTCGGATTAGAATTTTTATTCAAAGGAAGGACAATGGCTTTTTTCCAAGATGTAGGGAATACTGAATTCTGAAGGGAGAAATTGTAGATAAAAAGGAGAACTGGGAGGATTTCAGGGAGACATAATACAACTGTTGTTGTCTTTATTTCATTTTATTTTAATACTAACTCAATTTTTTGTCGTAGGTTCTACTAAGAGGTCATAGTACCATGTATTTTGCAGTATGGAGAGCTTTCCTGTACAAAAGCTTCTCCATCTACAAGAACAAGTACGTGATGACCACTCTTGACATCATCTGGCCCTGTCTGGTTATACTGTTCATGAATTCAACCATGACAGAACCAAGTGACAACTCACACTTTGATCCAGGAGGCAACCGGCAAAATGGATTGCAGAGTATGCCTTTACAACTCGACCAGAAGAATAATTTTACGAAGTCAGGTGCCAAGAGTATGAATATGAATGAACTTGGTAAAGATATTTTGTACTTTATTAATGCTTATTAGTGCTAAAATTAAACAATAATCTATCATATGAAACCAGGGATGCCCAGAACGGAATTTCGTGGCACAAGTTATGCCATCAAAATTTTTGAGAGGGGTTACATTTTGACGTGGTTTTATGTGTTGTACAATATTTTTACTATTGAGCCATTTATCAGATTTTTTAAAATAAAATTCTATTTGAAATTAGAGTTTTAAGTACAACTCTCGAAATCAAATGTTTGCATCTTGGATAGGGAGGGAGGGGATACACTGAACTTATACTCGACTTTTGTTCTTAACTGAATAATATTAAAATTTTTGTTATGCCTCCACAAACATGATATTTGATGTTCTTGAAATGCGGATTCTTTATCTTAATCACAGAATAATATTCGTTCAGTTAGCTAGAAATCTTTCTTTCATGTTGTTCGATTGTTTCCACCTTTTGTCAAATTCAGGCTAAAAAAACAGGGAGGAGCCGACTGAGGGAGGAATTAGGCGGTGGGAAACTTCAATTTATGAAGAAAAGACTCTTGAGAAAATAAAGAAAGTAATAATTAATCTGAAATTGATCATTTCATATTAGAGCCTAAAAGAGATTATAAGACCGAAGTTTCTGGGAAAGTGAAGTTTTCATCCAATCAAATCGGAATAATTTTAGATGTTTTAACAAACAAACGGAAAGGTGCGTATAACACCAACCTAGTTGCAAGAGTGTAGCAGCGAATGGATCATTCCTTCACACAGCAATTATTAGCTATTAGTTCAAATCTTCAGTACCAAGTGCTATCTTTTCCCGACAGTCCTTAGGGTAGCTTTTATCTCCTCCGATTTGAAAGAGGTGTATGGTCTTTATTAATATTCTGTTTCTCTACTATAATTTAAGCTTAGGGTACTTAAGATTTCTGATTCAGTAATGCATAAAAATGAATATTGTACTAGTTTAGATAACCTAGACTTGGATAAGTTAATAGTCCAGTAAAATTATAGCTCTGGAGCCAGGGCCCCAAAATCGACTTCATCGCAGGTGAAGGTTTGATTATAAATTACGAAAATGTATATAGAACCTTGTCTGCCGTTCCAGAACCACTGATTTCAAAAATGGTGGCTGCTTAAAAGAATATTATACCAGCAATTTGGGGATCGAAACGAAAAATCAATTGCGAAAAATGTGGAAAAAGTTTTTATGTTTTTAACTTGTATATATGGGTTCACGCGTGTAAAAAAACAAAATTGCTAACGCAGGCCACCAAGGGAAAACTTTTTTACAGCCAAAAAGTCAGATTTTTTGGAAAAATGTACTCCTTAATAAATTAAAGAATATTAAAGTGTGCGTCGAACGAGTACATAAACTTTATAATTTGGTAACATGGTAATGTATAAAACCACGGTCAACCAACGCTGATTTTTACTATATTTGTCAAAAACTGAGACAAATTAGTATAAATGGCTCTGTAACTTGGAAATGAGTTTCCTAAAAGGAAAAACCCATAGAATCAAAGTTGTAGAGCATCAAATTTTGCATCCATTGAGTACTGACATTTTTATTGAAGGCCAATTATATATCTCGAATCAGGATTCGTTATTCCTTTATGAAATTCGGTATCTTTCGACACATCGTTTATCAAAATCCTTCGCCGCTGAGAGATGGAAAAGAGGCTTATACTGCATGTAACAGAATAAACAAAAATAACTCAGTAGAATAGACATATATACTGTTGAAATATTGAAAATCACGTTTACCTTCATTACCAATCTCTAACCATCGGAAGATTACCGATTTTTTCCCGACTAAGTGTAAAGTTTAATTAATTTAATTCGCATGACCATGGAAAATGCATCATCCAAAGTTATTATTGGAAATAAAGTTGGTCGATTGTTCGATAGAGATGCCTTATCGGCAACATTATTCAACATAGCTCTTCATGCTGCTGTGAAAGGCACCATCGTTGATAAGACCTGGCAAATTTATGCTTACACTGATGACCTGGTGATACCTGCACGAATTGAAAAAGCGCTTAAAGAGGCATTTGAGATTGTGTACGAAAATGGCAACAAAGTAGGACTTGTGGTCAATAAAAGCAAAACTAAATACCTGAAATTGTCTTCGGCAGCAAGTAGAAGATCCTGCAATGAAATTACAATAAAGAATTTTAAGTTCGAAAATGTACCCACATTCGAGTATCTTGGTTCTGCCCTAAATAACGAAAACGTAATCAGCAGTGAAGTATACAACAGAATAATGGCTGGTAATAGAGCTTACTATGCAAACCTAAAACTTCTCAAGTCTCCATTGTTGTCAAAAGCTTCAAAAATAAAGCTGTATAAAACGCTTATTAGGCCAGTAGTCACATATGAAGCGGAAACCTGGTGTTTATCGCAAGAGGATTGCTGTAAACTAAAAGTATTTGAAAGGAAAATAATAAGAAGGATTTACGGTGCTACAAGTGTTAATGGTGAGTGGAAAATCAAAAGTAACGATGAAATTGAGGCTATACTTGAAAATCAAAACATCACTAACTATATCAAGGCAAGTAGTCTTAGATGGGCAGGACATGTAGTCAGAATGGAGAATGAACGGGTGCAGAGAAAAATATTGGAAGCACACTTCAGTGGGAAGAAGAAAAGAGGAAGACCGAGAAGCAGATGGAAGGATGAAGTGGAGAGAGATGCAAAGAAGCTAGGAGTTCGCAATTGGAAGAGAGTAGCACAGGACAGAGAGAAGTGGAGAAAAATAACTCAGGAGGCCAAGGGTTATGTTGGCCTGCGCCGGGAGTTAGTTAAGTGTAAAGTTAAATTAGTTGGTACCCACAGGACGCAAAATTTGATGTTCTACAACTTTGATTCTATAAGATTTTCCTCTTAAGGAACTCATTTTCATGTTGTAGGACCATTTATAATAATGTGGTAAAACTATTTCATTGAAAGCCAACGTTTCGACCCGACTTTGCAGGTCTTCATCAGGGCTAGAACGGACAAGATACAAAAAGATAGAGAATTGTGGCAATTACATAATATTTAGACATAATTTATAAACAATGTGAATAAGCTTATTAGAATTATAAACAGTAAGTACAATAAAATATGAACTAAGTAAGCTGAGTAACACGATCCTAAACTAAAGTAAATAGATGCTAACAATTGTTATAGTGTAATATATAATAAATGAAAATGTGAGTATAATTCTACAAAATCTACAGGAGAAGAATAAAATTAGAGACTTACAGGTGTGTTCATCTAGGAGTTTCATTTAGAACTGGAAAGGCAGCGGTAAGGATTGCAGGTATAGGGGAAGTTAACATGTGTTAACTAAGTAAACATTGAAAAACCCAGGAATGTACAGTATCTAGGAATTTTTGAAGATATGGATGGATACAATGGAAAAATACTATATCTATGAAATATTAAATTATAAATATATAAATATACATATAAAATAGAATTGAGAGATGTGAGAGGTATTTCATGATTCTAGATCAGAGTACAATGTGAATAAACCCAAAATTGGCAAAAGTAAAATATAAATATAAAAATAACTTCATTAACATACATACATTGCAGAGCTAACTTAAAAGTATAGAGAGGGAAAAAAAATTAATACTTATAATTATATTTGGTTGTACATATGTAAGAAAATTACATTTGAATATTAGATAATGAGACATGGTTAATAAGTAAAATTAATACAAAGTGGGAAAAAAGGATGATCATACATTGGTGTAGAGTGTAAATGTAAATTTAGAATAAAATAGAAGAGAGATCATACAAAGAAGGAATATTTAGAATAATGAACAATTAAATGAATTAATTAATAAAAATTGAGAGTAGATGAAAATAATAGAATAGAATATTTAAGTTATTTCTCCCTTATAAGACCTAAAATGTGTCTATATGTAAGAGAAATACAGATTTTGTCTACTTTGTGATTAACGGGATTGTGTTCCATGTGAATGTGGATAGATTCGGAAATGAGTCTTTTTTCATGGTTAGGGATCGTGGAAAGGATAGAGGTTTTTTCAAAATCAAATGAGTGGTTGAGGGTTAAGGCATGTTCTGATAGTTTGGAGGTGGAAGGATTCCGGGGTGTTATGAACGTTTTATGTTGAGAAATGCGGGTTTTGAGATAGTTTTTGGTTTCACCAATATAGGAGCTATTGCAATTAGGAGTAGAGTAGGGTATCCGGTAAACTACATTGAATCGGTGTTGTAAGAGTATGGGATCCTTCAAGTTGTCTATCCTTCAAGTCTATTTCGATGTTGGTAAAAAGGCTTTCGGCGTCTAGGGAAACCAGGATAAAGTTATCAGGAATATGGAGCGAAGATAACTCTTCTTTAAGATGGAATGAATTATGAATGTCGTAAGGATTATTGTGACTAAGTTTTTGGAGAGAATAATGGCTCAACAATATTCCCTCTACCAATATACCTCCACAGGTAGTCAATATTTTAAGTTTAGGCCCTAAGACACATTTTAGGTCTTATAAGGGAGAAATAACTTAAATATTCTATTCTATTATTTTCATCTACTCTCAATTTTTATTAATTAATTCATTTAATTGTTTATTATTCTAAATATTCCTTCTTTGTATGATCTCTCTTCTATTTTATTCTAAATTTACATTTACACTCTACACCAATGTATGATCATCCTTTTTTCCCACTTTGTATTAATTTTACTTATTAACCATGTCTCATTATCTAATATTCAAATGTAATTTTCTTACATATGTACAACCAAATATAATTATAAGTATTAATTTTTTTTCCCTCTCTATACTTTTAAGTTAGCTCTGCAATGTATGTATGTTAATGAAGTTATTTTTATATTTATATTTTACTTTTGCCAATTTTGGGTTTATTCACATTGTACTCTGATCTAGAATCATGAAATACCTCTCACATCTCTCAATTCTATTTTATATGTATATTTATATATTTATAATTTAATATTTCATAGATATAGTATTTTTCCATTGTATCCATCCATATCTTCAAAAATTCCTAGATACTGTACATTCCTGGGTTTTTCAATGTTTACTTAGTTAACACATGTTAACTTCCCCTATACCTGCAATCCTTACCGCTGCCTTTCCAGTTCTAAATGAAACTCCTAGATGAACACACCTGTAAGTCTCTAATTTTATTCTTCTCCTGTAGATTTTGTAGAATTATACTCACATTTTCATTTATTATATATTACACTATAACAATTGTTAGCATCTATTTACTTTAGTTTAGGATCGTGTTACTCAGCTTACTTAGTCCATATTTTATTGTACTTACTGTTTATAATTCTAATAAGCTTATTCACATTGTTTATAAATTATATCAAAATATTATGTAATTGCCACAATTCTCTATCTTTTTGTATCTTGTCCGTTCTAGCCCAGATGAAGACCTGCAAAGTCGGGTCGAAACGTTGGCTTTGAATGAAATAGTTTTACCACTATTTAGCCTTTTTATGACTGCAACCCCGGACCATCTCCTTCCTTTATAATGCAACGGTCAACTATTAAATATTCAACCACGTTTTATGTTTAATGATAAGCAATAAATAGAAAAAAAAAAATTTAGGTTACAACTAATTACTTCGTAGAAAAATGGATTAAATTTACCTTAAATTTAAGTAAATCTAGTCTTTTTAAAAACCATTTAAAGGGGACTTTTAAGCTCTTAAACTAAGTTCGGGTTTTCATAAAATCAAGGATTCTTTGTGATTTATTTTTTAAGTCCTCAACTGGACTGAAGATACCGCAGTTACAGAAAAACTTCCTTGTTTGATAAACTCTAAGATTATATTAATTAAGTTGTTGTTTGTTACAGAGTAAGTTGAGATTTATCCCTAATTGAGTAAAAAG
This sequence comes from Nezara viridula, assembly GCA_928085145.1. NCBI lineage: Eukaryota > Metazoa > Arthropoda > Insecta > Hemiptera > Pentatomidae > Nezara > Nezara viridula. Next base: position 21,635,228 of record OV725077.1, read on the forward strand.
ATGTACACATATTTGGATCGATTCCTAATTTTACCATACTAATAATATTTTTACTCTATTAGAGAAAATTTAAACTCGACTTAATTAATATTTACTTAAAGCTCATGGAATGAGGAAGTTTTACCGATGTGTGTGGTATCTTTAGTTCAGTTGGGGGGTTACAAAATAAATCGCGAAGAATTCTTGATTTTATGAAAACCTGAACTTACCGTAGTTTAACTCCTCTTAAAGTCCCCTTTGTATGGTTTTAAAAAAGACAAGATTTACTTGCATTTAATGTAAATTTATATAGTTTACTATAAAGTAGTTGGTTGTAACCTAAATAAAACATTTTTTTAATTATTGCTTTTTATTCAACATAAAACGTGGTTAAATTATAAAATTTAAGTTTCCAGGTTCTCTGTATGTAATCAGACCATGGTTTATGGTAACTTTTTATAAATATTAATGCTTTCTGTCACGTATGAATGTAAATCTAAACTTCATTTCATTATCATGAAATTCCTCATAGATTGATATCGAATATACTTCTATTGTCAATGACTTTTAAGAATCAATAAAAGAAAGAAACTTTGAATAATAATTTAAACGATCGAAAATATTAAAATACGAATTAAACTTCAAAAATATACCGTCTACTATGAGCCTCAATTTCGTGCTTTGTAGCAATTTTTGCTTAAAGTGAAATTCAATAAATATATATTTTTTAAATTTTATTTATGATATTGACAACTGTATTAATATAAATACATCCAGTAAATGTGTACACAGAAATATAATCACATATAAACTCTTGTTGAGAAACTGTCCACTGGTAGCACTCTAATAATATGTCTACAAAAGGAGATCACGCGGCCATCTTCTTTTCAGACGCCTCGGAGGATTATCAGGAATTGAAGAGGAAGCAAGGTTAGAAACAAAAGGATTCGGATGGTTATGAAGTATATAATGGAAAGATAGGTATCTGGATTGGGCCAAATCGAAAACATATTGAACATTAAGGTTCATTAACTTTATGGATTATTTTATTTGTGACAAAGTAAGGAGCATTAAGGTTTTTATATTGTAGGGATTGGATACTAGAGGAATTTGATAGTTTAGTGGAGCCCAATAGCTCCACTCCATAAGTCCAAATAGGTCTTATTATAGTCATGTATATGAGTCTTTTGTAATTAATTGGAAGCTTAGATCGTTTGTCTAGTAAGTGTAAGCGGAAACGTCGAGCTGTTTCTTGTCGTTTCACTCTCGTATGAGGATTCCAAGTGAGAAGTTTGTTCAGTTAGAGTACTAGGTATCGGATTTGTTCAACACTGATAAGTGGGGTGTTATTAAAGGATACTGTAGGACAGGAAGTCATAGGTTTACGACGAAGGATTAAGGTGATTTGATGGAATTTATTTTAATCCTCCAGTTTTGACTCCATTCTTCAAGGTTTTGATGTGTGATTGAAGGGTTTGGGATGCTATTAATGGATCGTTATTAACAGAAATAATACATGTCTCATCGTCATACGTGGTGATAACAGTGTTAGGATGGGTTGGGATATCAGCTGTATAAACTGTGTAAAGGATAGGACCAAGGATACTACCTTGAGGAACACCAGCAGACTGAGAAAAGATGGATGAAAAGGCATTATTGTGATTTACTTTGAAGTGTCTATCAGTAAGGTAGGAACTGATGATGAGAAAGTATGTAGGGGGAAGGAATTCACGGAGTTTATAAAGCAATCCGGAGTGCCAGACTCGATCAAACGCCAGTCCAACGTCGAGAAAGACTCCAATGCAATACATTCCGCGCTCCAAGGCAGGGGAGACAACGTTTACCATATGATGGCATTGCTGAATAATGAAATAGGATTTGCGGAATCCTAATTGGCGATCAGATATATGGTTAGAATCTATAAATGGGATACAGGCGTTTTAAGATGTGCTTTTCCAGAATTTTCCCATGATGGCCTCTTCCCTTCCCCAAAAAATGGTAAAATATAACTATGTTTTATGAAAAAAATATTTTAAAAAAGTATTATTGTTCGTCTAATTACTTTTAATTGGACCTCAAGAATCGATTGAACACTTTTCATATAGGCAGTTAGTTTCTTTCTTTTTTTTAAATTTATTTATTACCAGATCGGCCTGGTGGGCCTTACATGGTTGTTGTAACAATTTGATGATTTTAAACAATTCTTTCTTTTTCTTCCTAAGTAATTATCAAATATATATGTAAAAAAAAAACTTTTGGGCTGAAGCCTCCCCCAAAAAAAACTTTTGGGCTGAAGCCCCCCCTCCAAAAAAAAAAAATTATATCCAGGATCTATAAGTGCTCTGTACGACAGAATCTAGAGGGAGGCAAATTTAGAGAATCTTTTTTTAGATCAAGTACAAAATGGAAGTGAGTCGACTGTTCTACATATCATGGGTTATAAATATTCAGGAGTCATTATAAAGTTTTTATTAGTACCAACGTTTCAACCCAAACAAGTGGGTCATCATCAAGGGGTAGTTGAGCACTGAAGGTATTCAAGTACTCAAACGTCAGCACTAATAAAAACTTTATAATCACTGCGTCCTGAATATTTATCACCCATGTCAAGTAAAAAATATTTCTTTCTACTTTTTGAATGATCATATTTATTTATAGATACACTTAAAATAGTGGTATGAAACGTAGATGATTATTTGGGGGCAGTGGGAGATGAAAGATGGGACTCCAAAATTAAGCTTGCCCCTCCTGGTAAAAATCTTTGTTCCAGCCTTGACTGAAGTTTAGATTTGTAAAACATTCATGATTTTTTTCTTCTTCAGATGGCCAGTTCACTAAACCTAAATTTCAAGATCAAAATATTTGGAATGAGAAGAAATATCAAGATGGAGAAATCAAAGTTATTAAAGTAAGTATTCTCTCTTTCTCACACACACACACTCACAGTCTCTCTCACTCCCTCCTACCCACATAAATACTTGAAAGACATCTAAAACCATGCCTTTCTATATGTTTCTTACATTATTTTTGATCCTATAAGTTTATATTTCTATTATTTTGTTTTTAAAATACTCTTTTTATGTTTTTAGTAATTTTGTTGTTTCGTTTTTTAAGCCTTGAAATTGTTTTTGTTAGCATTATTTACACTTTGAATTTATAGATTTTGTTGTTTTGACACTTGTTTAGATTTACCTCTCTTAGGAAGGTTTTACTAATGACCTGGAATCTAGGCTATATCTGGCCTTGTTGAAACAGTCAGAAACATTAAGCCTTCTTGTAAGAAAATTTCTGTTTCTTTAGCATAGAGAAAATTCTCAAAATCCTGTTAGCTCTCTGGTATTTCCATAGATCCATCTTTAGCAGTTTATATATTTGCAGGGGACAGTCAGAGAATCCACAAAATTGTCAGCAGTTTATATATTTCCAGGGGACAGTCAGAGAATTCACAAAATTGTCGTAATGGTCTTCTTTATTTTTTTCTGATTTCGATTTCATTAGTATTTTCTGATGCTTCATCTTTTCACTTACAAAGTAGTCCCAAGATAATATAAATGTATATGTATGAGTGCGCACATCTATATTTGATCATTATTTTTTTCTGTTTGAAACCACAAATATCATTAATGAAGTACAATGTTTGAGTGATTTATTAGTTGTGGATTATAGATTTTTTGTGAATTAAATTATGTCTTCAATTTGTACTGATTCTTAGTCAATAGCAAAAAATGCTTCTGCATATATACCAACAATTTTTAATTATGGACATTCTTATTACAAAATTTAATTGATTCCATTAAAATTTTTTATGTATTTAATTTAAATACATTGATGATTATGTAATTATATTTGTTTATCTGAATCATTTGTTATTTATTCTGAGTGTTTATTTCTGAAGTGCCAATAAACTTTTCTTGTATATTCCAGAGGAGTATTGAACCAGAAGCCCTCCAAGGACACCCGTTGTATTATGAAATGTGCACAATTACTTGTAGTCTTTTTGTCCTTCTATGTTTTATTGGAACTTGGAGTGGTGCTGGAACCCTAGCCCATGCTGAAAGGATGTCAGGAACTGTGGTATTTTATTATTTATATCTGTTAAATAATTAATTTTCTTGTTTCATTGGTTCCAGACCTCTGGATAAACTAATATCTGGATCAGAAATATTTATAATAGAAAATTTGCTCATTTAATAAAAAGTAATGCACTTTCTATTAAAAGATTTTTCTTTGTTAACTCTTTTATCTTTTGAAGCTATTGTAGTTCAAAAGTTTTTAATTGACTGACATCTATAAATTTTATTGTATCATTGTGAATAACAATAGATTCTTACTAATACTCATTACCTTTGTTTAAGAGTTATAGAAAATAATAAAATGATTAATTTATATATGTAATTTTGAGATTGTTTAGCAGTCTACCACATTTTTTTAAATGGTTTCAGGAAAGAATGAGGATGTATGGAATTAGCGATTTGTCTATAATATGCAGCTATGTTATGCATGCTGGTATCAAGCAATTGATATCTGCTTTGTTAATATCATTATATTTAAAATTTGGATTTGGTGACCCACAAATTGTAAAACGTTTAGATTTTTTTTCACTTTTTGTGACAATATTTCTAGTGAGTCTTCATTCCACAGTTTACTTTCTTGGTGTGGCTTCTTTTTTTAATAGTAGTAAGTATATAAATCGTATTTTATATATTAACTATAATCATATTATTATTTTAGTAAGTTTATGATAGTTTTTATAAACTCGTCAGAAAGATTATTTAAAAAAAATATTTTTGGGGTGTTAGTGCAGTCTAATCAGTCCCAGCCCTAGCCTTGAATACTTAAATAGTCCAGATAAGCAATACAATCATACAGACTAAAATTGAACCTAATAACAAATAACAATACAGGATATAAAAAATAAATAATATATTTTCAGTATATTGTTTAACCATTTCGATATTCGCTTTTGTGTGTGACTTTGTTTAAAAAATTGTTCTCAATGCCTATGTGCCTTAATTAACATTTAAATACAAACTTAAAAAATAAAACAGGTCAATCAAAACAATCGAGAAATTCTCAGGAAAGTCAAAAGATAATGGGAAACAATTACATATTGACTCTATAATCTACAAGATTATAATTTTAATCCTAACATTTAATCAGCATATAATCTATCGATCAACAATATCTCCACCATTTATATAGTTTATTTTATTACAATATAGATAGTCTTATAAAATGCAACATGTTTGTTCTGTAAAAATTATATATGAAGAAAAGACATGGGTTTATTTAATTATGGTATAATTTTTGAACTGAGGAAAATGTTTCAAACCTGCTACAATTAAGTAAAAAATTATATATATATTGTAATGTACACCTTTATTGGAAGTGAGTAAAAAGGGTTTAATAAATTAATGTTTAACAATTGAAAGGCAAGCTAATCTAGTTCTACTAGTGCAGAGAAAAGAAAATGGCTGCTCTGTAGTTTCCCAAGAAGGAAAATCCCAAAGAGGAGAGGGACAAAGATTTTTGTTTTGGCAAACAGTTGTGTGACTGCACTGAAGAGAGGATAGGAGAAGTAATCCTGGCTCCCCATAATATGAAAAACCCAGTAATAGATTTACCTTCTTAGAAATTGTTGTTTGACAGAGTTGTAATCACAAAAGAGAGGATATTCCAGAGAGCTTGAGTTGAGTATAAGATAGTGTCACCTTTTTGGAAGTTGGGTTTGGCAGAACTTTGAAAAGTGTTTGAAGACAAATGAATTCAGTTCAAAAAAGGAAGAAGAAGTATATATAGAAAAAAGATTAGCTTGCTAATCCATATTTGACTTTATTTTAAAATCAAACAATGTTTAGTATAAATAATAAGAATGAGAAGGAGTTGATCGGGGGGTGCGGTCAAATTAATGCAAAATTAAACAAGTAGAATTATTTAATTGTTGGCGACTTTTTGACCCACTTTGCAGGTCTTCATCAGGGCGTAGGATGTAGCACTGTGGGACCCCGCCACCCACCCGTTCACGTCCTTCTCATATTACATCAACGGTCAACCATCACTACATTATTATAAATAATAATAATTGGTACTTTTAGTCTAAGGGGCCGCTACTGACTGCTATCTGGCAATGTTTATAACCTGAACACTGATAGCTCCCATAACGCAGTGATAAGCCTTCTCCTACTTCACATCTTCGTATTATTGTATTAAATTCGTATTATTGAAAGTGTAAACAGATACAAAAACAAATGTAATAACAACAAAAATACTTTTATTTGACGGCAAATATATTAATTAAATAATAAAAAAACACTTTAAGAAGATATGTACATATAAAACATCAAACATCATAACAAATTATAATCATAACATCGGCATCATAACAAATTTAAAAGAACATATTTACATAGAAAAGAAAAAATATAAACACTATAAACAACGTATATACAAATTATTTTAAGTTAATTATTCACTTCCTTTTGTCTTATTTATTTTGGAAGGCAAAATTGTTTTATGCTACTTAAAATAGCGAGGAACGGGTCCTCTTCTCTGTGAACCCGCCGCCACAAAAATTCGCACAAATATGAATCGAGGTGTTGTCTGGCAGTTCCTCTATGTACTTTATTTCTCCACTTAGCTGAGCCCCACAATCTTTCTATGTGTTGAGTATGAACCCCAGTTGATGGATCGACAAAATTATACCGGTGATTCACTTGGAAATGGTCATAGTTTGCTTCGTTCAGTTGTCGGGTGTTGTATCCTTTCCAACAGTCCGAATAAATGGTCGTTCCCTCTTCTATATTTTCTTTAATGGCTTGTAATAATGTTGTTGCCTTTCTATCAATTATTTTGACGATAAAACATTCATCTGTTTCACGGCAAACTCCACCAAATATCCACTGCTGAGGTAAAACTCTCCCCACATGATTTTTTCGTTTCGAAAAAAGACTTTCTTCGTCTACTTCAACCACTTTGCCAGGTCCTCCAATTTTTTTTCTTGGCCTGTATAACATGTCATGGGCACAAACCTCTCTTAGACATTTGTTCCACGTTACCATAGCTGCGTAGGATAGTTTCAGCTGCTCTTTGCCCCACTTTATCGTTGTCAAGCTATGGGACCACCCATAAATCAATTTTAAAGCTGTTAAAAACGAAATCCTCGAACCCTCCAACCATGTTCCTTTTCTTATTGAAAGTTTTGTGTCACAAGTCTTACGAAAGCATCTCCATTTGGCCTTCTTGGTTAACTTCATTAGATGACCTCGTTCACACAATTTCACGTCGGCAAGTACTCCAACATTTTGAAAATACTGAATTGCCTGTTCTTCTGAAGACGGTAAATCCCATATTCTAAGATGATCCATAATATGACGAAAATAAACGGAAAAAAATGAAAAATAAACACCAAGGGGTCACAAACTAAAAAAAAATGTAAAATAAACACAAACGGGCCAAAAACTAAAAATAAACACAAACGGGCCAAAAACTAAAAATAAACACAAACGAGCCAAAAGTAAACAATTTAATAAGTGAACGTAATAAGGGAATAACTGAAAACCAAACAATGCAATAACTCAAAAGTTTGGCGGGATAAGAAAAGGGAGGTTATGTACCATGATGACATGACGTTAGATAAGATAGATAAGAAGTGAGGTTTCAAAACGGCCCCTTAGACTAAAAGTACCTAATCATTTTTCTGAGTTGATCTGATTGTCAGTCAATCAGCCACACCTGAGATAAAATAAAATAAAATAAATAGTTAATAAAATAAACTATATATTAATTCTCTTATTATTTTGTTTATTATTAAACAACCTCTCATTTATTTAGGAAGTATCCCAATGGTAAGAAGTGAGCTTCCGAGGTTACATTAATATTATTTGTCAAATATAAGAGGGATGTTACATTTTGACGCTCAACTATGCCTGCCCTTATTCTTTAAAAATTAGGTCACAGCAATCATATCACAACTCACATAAACAATTTGTTTTAATTGTATAGTTTTTTATTAATAATTTTTTATTAATTATTTAATCTACACTGAATCATTAATTTACTCTGAGGTCCATTACCTTCCATTTATGATTAAAATCCTGATCTTATCTATATTAACAACCTACTTACACTATTTACAAAGATATCTACACACTATATTTACAAGTTATCCAGATTGGGTAACCTAACGATGGTTTCGCCAGGATCCTATAGCTCGTCAAGGGAAGGGACGCTAAATTAAAAACCCCTTTTTATCTGCTGGGTTAGGATAAAAACTACCTTGAGCTAATATAACATATTAAGCAGCCTATTCTGACATGATCCAGGACCATATAACCCACATAAAACTCATATTCTAGAACGAATAGGGTGACTGATAGTCCCTCACACTCAAATTTATACTTAGTGAGTCCATGGAACGACTCTTTATATAATCCTGTTCTTCCCTTACTCCAGTCATCGAACTTTCCTAACTTATCTTGGAATCGTAGAGTTGTCTTTCCTGAAATTAAAGAAATTTCTGAACTAAAATAACTACCATATTTTTTACTGCTGGATTTTATTCCTTTGAACTCGATTTGAAACTTGAGAAGTTCTTTCTTGGTATCAATTACATTAACTGGATGGGTTTCTACCAGAACTTCTGCTGTCACTAATTTTTCTTCAAGGATTTATTTCTCTTAAGAGATTTCCTGATCCATTATCAATTGGAGACTGGATTTTGCTCAGTTTTTTAAATGTCTAAACCCATATACAGGGTGTCTTGTAAGTAGAGCGAAATATTTAAAAGAGTGATAGCAAAACTCACACAGGTGGTGGTACAGGGGTGCGCCCCTCCCTCAAAAAATTCCTGGGTCCGCCACTGGATGACTGGTGCTACAGATTTATCCACTTTAATGTGACACTCATAATTTTTTATCAGTCCAGTTCCATTAAATATGTCTTCATTTCTCTTCACAATTTCTATTTTCTTTTGATTATCTAATGTAAGATCTTTTATTCTTTTGATTAGGTTTAAGTTAACACAACCATCCAACCCCAGTAAGGGTTTAATTTTATTATTATTATGTATCATCCACTGCAACAAAACTAAGTTGATAATCTCTCATCTTATTGGTACTACATTTCAATTAAATAACTCCTGAAGATTTCAACTGATTATCTCCAGTATTATTTGACAGTAGGTCGTGAAATCACTGCTTTCAAGCCACTATTTAAAATCACTATGTAATATTAACATTAAAATATGTTCACCCAGCTTCAAAAAGGGATAACCTTCTCTAATAAGTGAAACCCCAACGAACCACAAAATTTTTTGGAAAAAATAATTTATGATTTCAAGTTTATTGAATTTTTCAGTCATTCACATCCTTGCTAGATTTAGTAACTTGTTTAGTATTTCTTACTCTGTCAAAATATTATACAATTTCTGATAGTATGAATATAAAGCTATGAAATTACTCTGTTATACTTTGATTTCTTCTCTGAAATAATAATAACAATTGCTGGATTCTTAAATTTGTTAACACTTTAAAAGTAACATCCTGCTCCTTCGAGATGTTTCATTATAGCCATCATATCACATTCCTACAATGCTCTCAGTAGGGAGTTTTTAGTTCTACACGTGGTTGCGAAGATGTGATGACATTCTGGGTTTGATTCCCTCCTGGATTAGTTAATATTTATTTCTTGGCAAAAACAAAAAATGAATCAACATTCCTACTCAAGTGAGTACATGGCCTTAACCAGAAGCTTCCTATTAGGAGTGAGCCACAAGGTTCACTTGCTGTACTAATTCCTCCCACCACTAGCAGGACCAGTACTGGTATTTGCTGCATCATCTGTGAAAGCTAGTTACTGTGTCATTTGATCATACTTACGTCCATGGTTTGTCGTGATAGCTCTCCCTTAACTATTTCCAGAACTACCTTAATATTAGTAAAATTGGCAGCGGTTGTCTTACTCATTATTGTATGATGAAGGGCTCTGGCATATTCCTCTTATAGCCTGTGCAACACCTCTTTAAACGAACCAATTATTATGTTGCTTATGGGTCACACTATTTGATGGTAGAAGTCAGATTAGCATCCATTTTACTATCTTAGTTTTGTGGAAAAATATATGAAATTTATATTTCAATCATTAAGAATAATTTAGCTAATAAGCAGAGTTGATGATTTTAAGTGATGATAAATTTAAGTGCTTAAATCTTGGAAACCATCATCTGAAATGAAGTTGTGTGATTTTGGCTTTTTCTATATGATGCCCTAATTATTTATATTTTACTTTTTCTTTAGGTATTCTTCGTGGAATTGTTGGAAATGTCTCCTTTATCTATTTTTATCTGTGGGCTTTAAAGCAAAATTTTTCTCTTACTGCACAATATTTTGGTCATATGTTTGCACCGTTTTGCTTAGTTACTTTATCAACAGTAGTATGTGGTTTGGAAGCACGTAAGTCAATTTAATTGTATAATTCACCTATTTTATAGTATAGTTACTGTTTTTAATAATGTTATACATTATATATATTTATCAATTATTAAAATTTAATATTACATAAAATGACATGTTTTGTTCTTTTTAAGCTGAAAATACACAATTTTAATTCATAGTTGTATTAAATAGCATATTTTGCAGTTTTAAAGCTAAATTTTAATTTTAATAGCATAAAATTGAATGTTTGAACCACATTCCTTTTATCACATTTAAAATAAAATAGTTGGCCCATGCCAATAATTTGCAGAATATATTGTTTAGTTAAGGAAGAGTAAAATAATATAGAAACAAGTAAATCTTATGTATTATATGCTGAAGGAATTAATTGTGTTTTTCTTGGTCGAATACAAAATTTCATTTAGCATAATAGATCAAAATATTTGTACAAAATACTTTTCTAGGGCCTATTTTTAAATGCTGAATACTACCTTTCATATTCAAAATAAGGCCTTCTTCATATTATTTTTGAAGTGAAAACTTCTTTAGGTGCGCTTTGCACTTTTTTTGTGAAGAGTGAATAAGATTGAGCCATCAGATCTCCGATGTGTAATGCTCGGGTAAAGTTGGCTGGAGTCGACTAATTAAAGTGTTTTTGCATGGGGATTAAAATATCTCATAAAACTATAAATTGAACCTGCATATTGTAAGTGAGGGAAATGTTCAGAATTTCCTTCTCTTTATAATAAGCTATTATTTATAATTTATATTTTATATTATGAATCTCACCTTGTTGATGTTTTCACTTCTATTGTGTGGTCTAAACCACACATCTTAGTCTATTTAAATTATAAAATGTACCAACAAAAAAATGCCTTCAAGAAATAATGAAGTATATATCAGCCAGGAAAAGAATGGAATTAGAATATTAAATGGAGTATATTCGAACAGGGAGAAATTATGTATACCAAATCCAATGGACTGTATCTATGGTGATAATGGGCCAAATTCGTAATTTTTTATTTTGTTGGGAATTCAATGAACTTTCAAATAATTGTGAGTCTAATCAAGAAAAAAATGTATACTTTTTTAGTATTCGCAAATAAAGTTTCTTTTCATTTGTAACTTTTTTGTTGAAATTTTGGGTGGATTTTACTATGATTTCTCACTGCTCCATTTATACGCTTTCATTTGATACCTCATTCATCAAAATCTCCTGAGTCAGAAAAGCGATCATTACTGTGAAAAACTATCGTATTATATATAAAGATATTTATTTGTATGTTAACTCTATAATGAAATGTATAGTAACGAACTGCAGTTTTCCAACTAAAGGCAGGCAAGTTAACATATGATAAACTGATGGTTCAGAATTGGCATTTGGTCAAACAATAGGGTTTAAACTTTGAGGATGTCAAATAATCAGAATTTACAGTCTATATTTGTTCTAATCAATTGTTATATCATCTTTTGTTTTTTCATTTATTATCATGCTTATGTTTAAAAAAAAAAAAGAGTTAATAAAAATATCCATCTCTAAATTGTTTAAAGTTTATTCTTAAATTTGGAAATGGATGTAAAGGTAAATGTAGAAATTGTAAGGATGAAAAAGTAGTCAGGATATGCAGTCAATAATTATCTAGTTTGCTGAAATTTCAATCCAAGCTTGTGTTTTTCATGATTAGGTACGGTAGCGAAGAACGAAGGATTATCAAAGTCAAAGGAGTAGTTAAGAGATATGACATGTTCTGATGATTTTGAAGCAAATGGGTTATGTTGAGTTTTTTTTTTTTGTCCTCCCCTTCCTCGCCGTTAAGGCTATACGGGGTTTTCCCGGGCCAGGGAGTGTGGGCGGGGATTTTAAAAGACTCCCTCGGGCACTGGGACACGAACTCGTGACTTTTTTTATATCATTCGATTGATAAATCAGGTTGCCGGGCAACGATGGTGCTGTGCACACGCGTTAGCCCATTCGCCCACCCTGCCCACTAAGGGTTATGTTGAGTTATATGTTTCTTAAGATAATTTAGATTTGGTACTTTTTTAATATTTTCTGTCAAATAGCGATCAAATGACCAATACCTCACTCCTCCTTTTCACACTTCCCTCCCAAAATCGTAAGATTTCTGTTCGGTTCTTGTCTTGTCTTCAAACAATTGCTAATTGTTTAAAAATTTTTATATTTGTCAATTTTTATTTCTATAATTTTTTTTACATATTTCTTATTTATTTTGTATTATTGATACTAATTATTTGGTTATTGTATTTTTACTTTTTAGATACTCATCTTTTTTATTAATTTATAATACAAAAACATTTTCTGAGCATATTCTTATGTTTTTATTCTATTCTATTCAGTCGGGGCGATAACCCGATATCGAGTCTTGTCCTCCTGTACCAGCCTCCACTAATTGCTCCTATCCTGTGCAGCTGTCATCCAGCTCCTCACTCCCAATATGGACCTGGCATCTTCAGCTACACCGTCACTCCACTGAAGCTGAGGTCTTCCTCTGCGCCTTGTTCTGTTCATTGCTTTTGAATTAATTTTCTTCGGAGGGTCATTCTCAGTCAGTCGAGCGATATGCCCAGCCCATCTCAATCTATCGAGCTTCATGAAATGAAGTCTGGTTCTTTAAACAAATCTTTGTTCCTCCATCTATTTCCATAACTGGTCAACTTTCACTGCTCCAAAGATTTTACGCAGAATCTTCCTCTCAAAGACCATTAGATTCTGCTCACCAGTTTTGGATATAGTCCATGTTTCTGAGCCATAAAAGAGTATCATCCGGATAATTGTTATACAATAGGACTTTTGTCCCTCTGGTTAAAGCACGGCTCCTAAAATATGGACTGATAATAACAATGATTGCCACTTAGCACTGTTTGCTTAATTTCAGAATCCACAACATTATCTTGAGTTATGAGGAATCCGAGATAAATAAATTCTGATACTTTTTCAATGGAGAATTCTCTGATGGTTATGCTTTCGCCTGGTCTGGGATTTTTCTCAGTGACCAGGCGAAAGCATAACCATCATATTTGGATTTTGCAGTGTTGACTTTAAGGCTCATTTTTCTTACTGCTTCCTTCATTTTTCTTACTGTTTCAAGAATCCATCAGAGACTGCCTGGAAAGAGCATCCAGCAATGTCTATATCATCTGGATAAGCAAGAAGTTGCACTGTCTGGCTGAATACTGTTCCGCCCACTTGAATACCAGAATCTTTAATGGACTTCTCTAAAGTTAAATGAAAAAGGAGAAATGCCAGCGCATCTCCCTGCCTTAGTCCTTTTCCAGAAGTGAATTCTGCTGATCTTGCTCCTCCAACTTGCACCATGCATCTCACTTCTCTTATGATGAGTCTTACCATTCTAATAAGCTCTTCAGGGATTCTGAGCTCTCTCATTGCCTTATAAAGCTGTTCCCTATGAACACATTCATACGCTTTTTTAAAATCAACGAAAAGATGATTTGTTTTAAGCTCTTATTATATTCACATCCTTTTTCAAGCATGATGCGCAAGCAAAATATTTGATCAATAGCAGATCATCCTTTCCGAAAGTCACACAGGTATTGGCCTAAGATATTTTCTGCATAGGGGAGTAGTCGTTGAAAGAGAATGTTGGACAACATTTTTTAATCTTGAGCCCTGATGCTTGGGTCGAAACGTCAGCAAATTTAATACACATTACTGTATATCCTAAATGATAATGTATTTATATATTAATCAGGCACTTTATATTGTCAGATTCAGCTTCCTGTTTTCTCAACAGAAACACAAGGCTTATTTTAATAAAGAATTGTTGTTGTTGTTATGGGTTTAGGAGCAAAAAACTGCTGACGGTTATCATTGCTCTCAAATTGTACTGGTTGATTTATTTTTCAATCATACAACTACTATTATAAAATTAAATATGTTTTAAAAATAATAATAAAAAAAAATACTACATTATATAAATTACTATCGAGAAGAAAAAGAAAAGAGAAAAAAAAGTATAGAGTAAATAGATATTAAGTCAATATATCCCAAATTTGTGAGAAATTATAATTTAGTTCAGATTAGTTGAATTAGCCCTATGTTCTTAATGAATTAAATAGTACTATCGATACGTTGTTCGTTATCTGTTAGTGCTTCACAGAGCTGACGAGGTACACCACGTCTTTCCATCTCTCTCCTGTAGCGAGGACACTCCTGAAAGATATGGCTCACTGTGAGAGCCACTTTACAGAGTTGACACTGAGGTGGATCTTCCCTTGCTATCAGGTAGCCATGTGTCAACCGGGAGTGTCCAATTCTGAGGCGTGTGATGACTGCTTCCTCTCTTCTACACTTTCTTGAGGACGAGGCCCAACAACTGACGGTTGGTTTGATTATACTCAGTTTATTATTGTCCAACGTGGCCCAGGTCTGTTGCCATTCGTTTAAAATCATTATGTTTATAGGTTTCAATAAATCTGATGGTGAGATATAAGAGGGCGTTATTACTTCCAGTGAATGGGCTTCTGTTGCTGCTCTGTCCACTTCCTCATTCCAGAGATACCAGAATGACTGGGAACCCAGAGGAAATCTAGTTTTTTCGAGGAATCTTCTATTTGTTTTATGAGATAGTGGATTTCTTGAACAAGAGGGTTTTCTGAAAATAAATTGTAAAGGGCTTTGAGGGCCCTCAGTGAATCAGAGCATACAATTATTGAC
Organism: Nezara viridula; assembly: GCA_928085145.1. Classification (NCBI taxonomy): domain Eukaryota; kingdom Metazoa; phylum Arthropoda; class Insecta; order Hemiptera; family Pentatomidae; genus Nezara; species Nezara viridula. The sequence goes on from OV725077.1 coordinate 21,650,333, forward strand.
TGTTCCGTTGATGACTGGGCCAGTTCTAGTGCTTTTAAAATTGCCATCAGTTCGGCTGTGAAAATACTGCAGATACTCTCCGGTTTGAATTTTAGAATTTTACCGTCATTCAACACAGCACACAATGTTGACTCATTTGTTTTAGAGCCGTCTGTATATATTATTTTGTCGGACTGGTAATTACTAAGTTCAGCTAGGAACGTTTGACAAATCTCTTGTGGGGAGCATTTTTTTGCCTTGGAGACTTTCAATAAAGAATTTAATATATTTTTATTTTTAATTCTTTGTTGTTTTCTTAAAAGTGTATACTGGTCTATCAGTGCAAATAACTTAAAGTGTCTTGTCATAGTGTTAATTGTATTGTATATAGTTTCATTTGTTTTGTATATAGGATGTTTACCTTATATTTTCTTTATATTATTTCTTTTTTTCGATTGATTTTATTTTGGTCAAATGTAATCTTTTAATTTTGTTATTCTCAAGGGACTGTGTCCCAGAATAAAGTTATTTTCTATCTATCAATCTATCTATCATTACCATTTTTCATACTTCAACAGTCAACTATATATCCACCTCTAATATATTTTTATCTTGTATGACCATGTTCCTTTTTTATTGTATCCCAATTATCTTCTGTTAGTTGTATGAATTCTTCTGCTGAAATGTTTATGAATGATGACTTTACATCCTGACTGATTACTTCTATGTTTTCTTTTGCATTACCTAGATTTTTTTTCATTTCGTATGAATTAATAATGTCACTCTTTTTAGTTCTGTAAAGTTTGTTTAGTATGGGGTTTAAGTTTAAGGAGGCTTCTGTAATGTTGTTTATGATAAGTCTTAATTCATTAATATCAATTCTCTTTTACATAATAATCTCTTATTCAATTACTTTTTAGGATATTAACAAAAGAGTAATACCAAATTATGACTCATGTGGATAATTTCAGATGGTGGAGTTACATTAGAGAGTCTAATATCAGCTACCGACAGGAATGATATCCCACTCCTGGTTATTCCCCTTCTGATGATCTTTGGTTCAGCTGTTGTTTTGCTAGTTTTTTTTTACTTGCTAAATATTAATCCTGGGCCATATGGGAGTGCTAGGCCTATTTGTTTTATATTGCCAGTAAGTAATTTTATTTTATTTTATTACCATTTAATATTTTTAACACGGGTTGTTTGTACTCAAAAATATTTTGTTGTTAAAACTCAAAAATGGTTTGAGTTTCCCGCTTTACTGCAAGTGGTGGGAGCAGATCTAAAAGATAAAAGATAACACTTAAGCCTCAAGAGCTGCTGATTTCCTCGGCCCACTTCTCTTCTGGCAGCGACTCTGGACGCATCACCAAACTGAGGGCCCTCTAGGTAACCAAAAGATGTAAGCTGGCATAAAGGCAGTAAGCTATTTTTTGCACGATCATTATAACCTACCAATCCATTAATATACAGTCCACTGCATAAAATTAGAATGTTTCCTTATTGAAACTCATGAGAGTTATTATTTGCCTTAATTAGAAAAGTTGCCTAAACACGGGTACTTTGAGGAAATCAAACTTCGTACCATATAATTCTTTTACAGAACTGGTATTAAACCTCAACTTATCATGCGGCAAATTCATCTTAATTAATATGAATTTAATTTTAATATGGTTTATTAAATGAGCCTTTCAGTTGACAGAATGATTAACTCCGATTTCAACATCTTCGATTATTAATTATTAATTTCAGTGATATTCTAGTGGGAAAATGTATAACTTTGTTCACAGCTCTTTATTTCAACACTGCGATCACCTGTCTGCACAGATATAAATTTTCCAACTAGAAATATCACTAAAATGACTTTACTCAAAAATGTTGAAATTGGAGTTGGACATTCTGTCAACTGAAAGGCTCAAATATGAAAAGTGGTTTAAAAATTGAGATATTTGTAGTCTAATACTAATAAAAAAATAAAATCACAAATAATCCATTATTTTATTGAAAACAAAGTTGAGGAGGCATTCTGGAGCCCTCTCTCCAATGTGGTTGGTGGTCATGGCCTCAAACTAATGCCTAAATCTTCATTCTTAATTACAACTTACATTTTTATCCTAAAATATTGTAATATTTTTATTTATTATTGTAATCTAAATTTGGTATGCTTATAATTATTGTAAATTTTCTAGCAAGGTCTTCAAGGATGCTTTAGACCAAGTCACTTTAAAGGACATAAAAGTAAAAGTGGTGAGAAATTTAGGAATGGTCTTTATGAATTAACTCCATTGAACATTGAAGTAGGAATAAAAATTGAAAACCTATACAAAAAGTACGGAAATCTTACATCAGTAAAAAACTTGTCATTAAATATATATATGGGACAAATTACTGCTCTTCTTGGCCACAATGGAGCTGGAAAAACTACCACTCTTTCCATTTTGTCAGGTAAGTTAATCTTTTTGTATTCTTGGCTTGACGATCTCAGGAAAATTGGCATAACTAACTGGAAAAGAAAGGCTCAGGATAGAGAGGAATAGATGCGAATTATTTAGGAGGCCAAAGTCTATCTTGGACTGTAGAGCCACATAATTAAATAAAAATAGTATCTGGCTTAGTGAAAAAGGCAAGTATATTTTATAAGAATGAAATCCATTGTCCGATCAGTTGAAATACTTTTATATTTATTTTGTATAGAACTGACTGAAGTCTTGTCATTAAAAGTAATAGGGTGTTGCATGAAAAACAAATGTGATAATTTGAGCCGAAATAGAATTTATGTAGTTATGAACACATGGGCCTTTAAGTTGACAAAATGACTTACTACAATTTCAACATTTTTGATTCTTAATTTTAGTGATATTTCTAATGGGAAAATGTGTACCTTTATTCACAGTTCTATATGTCAACACTGCAATCACCTACTCAGGAATCAACTTACTGTACAGATTTTATAAATTTTCCAACTAGAAATATTACTAAAATTATTTTACTCAAAAATGTTGAAATTGGAGTTAGTCGTCCTATCAACTGAAAAGCTCATATTTAGGATTAAGACTACATTTTTATAATAACACAGAAGGTTAATATTTAGAAAATAATTTCAGGGGAAGAGGGAGGCCATGATTGTTTTAAGGTCAATTCTAATTACTGCACTTGCAGGAGACTGTTAGTATAATTGTTAATTAAAATGAATTAATTAAATTAAGCAATTAATTAGATATGAAATTATTTTAAACCATTGAAGGCTTGTGTGAATAATTCGCATTGGTAACCCAAAACAGATGAAGAGTTGCCTGCTCACCAGAGGAACAAAGGCACAGATCATTTATAAGACTCTGCTAAGGCCAATTCTTACTTATACCTACCAAAGCTGGACTCTAATGATGGCAGATGAGAAGTTTCTCCAAATTTTTGAAAGAAAAATATAAAGAAGAATAAATGGCTCTCTTTGAGAAGGAGAAGCATGGAGAAGGAAGAACCATGAATTGTACAGCTTGTATAGAGACATCGACGTGGTATGGTTCATCAAGGAGGGTAGGCTCAATTGTATTGGACACCTTGTACACATAGCTGAGAAGATACCTAAAAAAGTTATGAAGGGGGTGCTAGACTAAACTAGGAAAAGAAGAAGAACCAGATTGAGGTATATCAGCAGTGTGGTCGCAGACTCGAGGACAATAATTCACCAACAGAACTGGAAGTTAGCGAGAGACCGAACTGGATGACGGAAGCCCTTAGAGGAGGCTAAGACCCACCTTGGGTTGTAGAAACCATCGAAATAAGTAAGTTACCCCAAACGTTAATACAATTTGGAAATGTAAATGATGACTCAAATATTGGATTTTATGAAGTAGTAAGGAAGATATAGAACATTAGAAAAAAAAAAAACTTTGATAAATATTACAATACATTTTATAAATAATATCAGATATTATATAAATTGAGTGGGTTCTTATTTCATTTATATAATCTATCACAGTACCTTTATACATTGTTTATCAATTTTTTTTTTGTGAGTGTACCATATCTTCCTTAATACTTCATAAAATCTAATGATTGAGGTATCATTTTGATTTCCAAATTTGTATTACTATTCGGAGTTACTGACCATGCGAATTACTACTATTATACTTTGTGAACTCACACACACAAATTACTCACACAGGCCGGCCCACTAGTTTAAATTTTTTTATTATTTATATTTAAATAATCTTTTGAATTATTTATTGATTAATTGCCAAATTGAATTTCAGGTATGTTGTCACCTACTTCAGGATCAGCTTTCTATCAAGGTTACGATATATTCACAAATTTAAAAAAATTTCGTAAAGATATTGGACTATGCCCTCAAAATAATTTACTACATCCAAATCTTGATGTAAACAATCATCTGATATTTTTTGGAATGGTAAGAAATCAAAATAATGCATTGATTATTTAAAATATACCAAATTTTCATCCCAACTTGTAGGTCATCATCAGGGCATGGCAAAACAAAATTTAACCTCAAAGAAACATGTGAAAATAAATATAGTTAGGGATGGGTTGATACTAAAATTTTTGTATCTAGATACAACTGATACGGGTACTTTTTTGTATCTGATACTTTTATCTGATACTTTTGTATCTGATACAAATGGGTCAGTAGTTGGTCATGACCTTCCTACTACTTTTTATCTGATACTAGCATCAGATATTTTTATCTGATACTGGCATCAGATACTTTTATCTGATATTTGTATCAGATATTTTTATCTGATATTTGTATCGGATATTTTTATCTGATATTTGTATCAGATATTTTTATCTGATACCCGCATCGGATACTTTTATCTGATATTTTTATCTGATACCTGGACTAGATACCCAGCAGTATGCATGCTGGCGCTTGGTATCTAGTCTAGTCTTGGACTTATTAGTCAATATATAATAGTTCTAATGACTTTATAGTTATGTCAGGTACTATGAAGATATTCACACAGTTTTTAAAACAAAATGTGATTCATATTAGACAAAAGAATGGAATATATTAAATAAAATTTAACAAATTCATGCAGAGAAAAACTTTTCCTAATACAACGTTCTTAAGAATTTTGTAACAATTGAAAAAATTCTTAATAGCTACGTTTAACATACTCACACACACATATATATTCTTTATTTTCACTGATCAATCTACATCTTGGGATTTAGATTATATAGGACTTGTATAATGTTTACAATACTATTATTGTATTCTTTGAACATATTAAATTACATATGTAAATCATTTAAAGTAAATATTAATCCACTCTTTTATTATTTTTTTTTTCATTAATACAATGGTATGACAACAAAAGTAATTTGTCGTTCATTTCAAATTTCAGTTAAAATTCCATAGTTTATTGTTTTTAATAACTATCTTGCTGTATTGGAACCTTATTGCTCATATTATGTCTTTAATATATCAGTATAGTTATGCAAATCCTTCTGTTATTACTTATTTTTTAGTTTTTTTTTATTCTAATATGCATTTTGGCCAGATGTTATGTTAATTTTTATGTACAATATTGTTATTCTCAAGGGACTTTGTCCCAGAATAAAGGTGATTCTTCTATTCTATTCTATTCTATATATATATATATATTTATTTTTTCTGTTTGCATTACAGATGATGTAGATCTTTTGCCACCTTAACCAGTATGCTCAATCTCTACCTGTCTTGGGCTATTTTTATTATAGTAGGCAAAAGACCACGTCGAAGGCCAAAAAGCAGATGGATAGATAGAATCAACAAAGATACAATAGAGCTGCCTGCAGATAAATGGCAAAATATAGCCCAAGACAGGCAGAGATTGAGCATACTTGTTAAGGTGGCAAAAGATCTACATGGTCTGTAATACAAACAGAAAAAATAAATATATATATATAGAATAGAATAGAATAGAATAATCACCTTTATTCTGGGACAAAGTCCCTTGAGAATAACAATATTGTACATAAAAATTAACATAACATCTGGCCAAAATGCATATTACAATAAAAAAAACTAAAATATTAGTAATAACAGAAGGATTTACATAACTATACTGATATATTAAAGACATAATATGAGCAATGAGGTCCCAATACAGCAAGATAGTTACTAAACAACAATGAACTATGGAATTTTAACTGAAATTTGAAATGAACAACAAATTACTTTTGTTGTCATAATATTGTATTAATGAAAAAAATAATAATAAAAGAGTGGATAAATATTTACATATTACATATTAAATGATTTACATATGTAATTTAATATGTTCAAAGAATACAATAATAGTATTGTAAACATTATACAAGTCCTATATAATCTAAATCCCAAGATGTAGATTGATCAGTGAAAATAAAAGAAATATATGTGTGTGTGAGTATGTTAAACTTAGCTATCGTATAGTGAATATCTTCATAGTACCTGACATAACTATAAATTCATTAGAACTATTATATTTAAAAATGGTGTAAAATATTTATTACAAGGACAAATTTAATAATAAAGGAATAAAATATATATAGGTACATATTTAATGTTTGTTTTATTATGTATCAAAAAGGTATTAAAATATCAAACCCAATCAATAATCAATTACAGTTGGATTAAAATATCTGATACAATTATTGAGATAAAGCCCAAGTGCCAGTATGCATACCGCTGGGTATCTAGTCCAGGTATCAGATAAAAATATCAGATAAAAGTATCCAATGCGAGTATCAGATAAAAATATCTGATACAAATATCAGATAATGGAAAGAAATAGCCCAAGAGAGGTAGAGATTGAGCATACTTGTTAAGGTGGCAAAAGATCTACATGGTCTGTAATACAAACAGAAAAAAAAAAAAAAAAAAAAAAATATATATATATATATATATATATATATATATATATGTGTGTGTGTGTGTGTGTGTGTGTGTGTATGTTAAACTTAACTATAAAGAATTTTTTTAATTGTTACAAAATTCTTAAGAACGTTGTATTAGGAAAATATTTCCTCTGCATGAATTTGTTATATTTTTATTTAATATATTCCATTCTTTTGTCAAATATGAAGCATATTTTGTTTAAAAAATTGTGTAAATATTTTCTTAGTACCTGACATAACTATACAGTCATTAGAACTATTACATATTAACTAAAAAGCCCAAGCGCCAGTATGCATACCGCTGGGTATCTAGTACAGATATCAAATAAAAATATCAGATAAAAGTATCCGATGCGGGTATCAGATAAAAATATCTGATACAAATATCAGATAAAAATATCCGATACAAATATCAGATAAAAATATCCGATACAAATATCAGATAAAAATATCTGATACAAATATCAGATAAAAGTATCTGATACTAGTATCAGATAAAAATATCCGATAGCAGTATCAGATAAAAATATCTGAAATTAACATTACATAAAAAAAAAAAAAAAGCGTGAATATATTTATCTACAAATAAATATATAATTAAATTAAACTAAATGAATAGATAGTTCTAAAAAAATTGTGCACAACTAAAATTATAACTAAACATTTCTCTTATATCAATGTGGCATGTCTGGACAACCATTTTGTATCCATGTGAGCATCAGATACTTTTGTATCAGATACTTTTTGGTTGTATCTACTGGTTGTATCAGATACTTTTTTAGTATCAGATAAAAGTATCTGATACATACAATCCGACCCATCCCTAAATATAGTATGGATTACAGTAGGAAATACAAAACAATAAAAAATTATACCTAGAAACAGACCTGGGCAAAAAGTATTTTAATTGTTATATTAAAATACCAAGTATTTTGTGTTTTTCACAGCACAGTGTATTTTAATTTCAAAATAATTAAAATGTTTTCAGGAAAGGTATTTCAAATACAAAATATCGGAATTATTTTGTATTTTAATTAAAAGAAACAAAATACTTACTGGTAGATGATCAGTCTATAATACAAAGAACCTGCTATATTTGGTAATTTATTTTATGTATTTAAAATACAAAATAAAATACATTTTTTGTACTTTAGAGTATCTTGGAAATAAAGCACAGATACTTTTATGTATTTTAAAAAGAAAATATAGTTGACAACACTGTTTAATAATGGTGTTCTCTTTTCTTATTTTTTTGTTGTTCATTTTTGGCTTTAAGACTTGTAAAAGCAAGTCCTATTTTGATAAATATTTATCCTAAAATATTTTAATTTTCATTGTAAGATGAAATTACACTGGATATTTAATGAATATTTCTAGATAGATGATCATTGAATATAACTTATATAGAACCTAAACTAGAAGGACTAATAGTTAAAAACTGAAGTGAAGGTAGTTCCATAACAATTAAATGATAATAAGAGGCAAATTTTATTATATAACTGCTATTATGTCATTCAAAAACTTTATCAAGTCACAGGTGTTATCTTTCCAATCATAAACTTTTGAGACTCAAGAACTTTGTAGTAAATCTTGTTATTTTTCAGCTTTTTAATCAAATTTAAAAACTTTGTTTGTTTATTGCTAGTGTTACTTTTTTTTTTTTCTTGTTCTTTCCTATCCCGTCTTTTAGGCTATACGGGATTTTCCTGGGCCAGAGGATGAGGGTGGGGAATTTAAAATCCCCTCTGTCACTGGGACGCGAACTTGTACTTTTTTTTTAATCTCAACTTCAGTTATCTGGTTGCCCGGCAACTCGCCGTGCTGTACACATGTATTAGCCCATTCGCATATTTTAGTGTTACTGTTATAGTTTATTCAACTTGTCCTTAATGATCTCAATTCCATAATGCCTCCTTGTCGTTAATCATGATAAAATGTTTGGTCTCCTAACTGTGTCTAATCTTTATTTGATGGGTTCCATATTGTGTTGATTTATAAATTTGTTATAGGATTTTATTTTTTAGAAATTTATTATTACCAAACACTAGCTACAACCAAACAATAACTAACAAATAATAGCTTAATCCATTTAACTCTTTTTTTTTTATTAACGAAATTTACAACTGTAATTAATAATAAATACAACAAGTAAATATGAACAAGCAATATAACATGTACAGCATGAGGAGAAACTACCCATTGGTAGCACTCCAATAACTCTTTTAATTTTTTTTTTTATGGTGCTACAGAATTGATTGCATTTTATGTCCACTTTTTGTATATTTATAGCTCAGCGGATTGTCGAAAAAAGATGCAGAAGAAAGTGCCAATGATCTTTTGAAAGTTGTGGGAATATTTGAAAAAAAATATGCTCAAATAACTGAATTGTCTGGTGGTATGCAACGGAAACTATGCATTGCCCTCTCACTTGTTGGAAAACCAAAAGTAATTAATTATAAAAATTAATTAATTATGTTTTTTAAATACTTGAAAGGTATAATCATTATTTAAATTAATTTATTTTATATGATTTTAAAAATTGTAGAACTAATCATTTATAATAGTTATTGTTTATTTAGTTTTAAGTGGGTTTTATTTTTTATAACTATAGAGAGGTTAAACAATATTATTATATTTACATAAATATATTTGTTAAGTGAGTTGTTAATACTTACTGATTCTGTTCTTCTAGGTGGTAATTCTTGATGAACCTACCTCTGGTGTAGATCCTGAGTCAAGAAGGGAAATTTGGAATATACTTTTGGTAAGAATGTTTATGCATGATTGAGGTTGTTAATTCTATCATAAAAACACTCCTTATAATTTATACTTTTGTCCCGCACCACAATGAATATATAGAACAGTGCCAAACCAAAAAGAATGTTCATCGATGCACAAAGTCTTTCTGAATGGTGCAGAAATGCGATGTTTGGAGATATGTATTTGTGGTGGAGTTGGCTTGTGTTCATGATTGTACATGTCATTCAAGTTCTATTATATTTAATTAATTGAATTTTAACTTTATATTTAAAACCAGGGCTTAATAGCAAGTGGAAATAATGAAGGATATCAATTATATCAGCATTATAGGATACTGTCCAGATTATTTCTTCTACCTATTTTTCTAGTTTCTACTTTTCAATAGTTTTGCTATTTATGTTTCAGCATCTACGGTGCATCTCAGATCAATCCAACCTGATTATTTCCATATCTCTCACCCCTCCTACCGATTCACTATCCCAATCTACCATCTCTTATGGCTGATGTCTTATTATCCTGTCATGTCAACGCACAGTCACTTTTAGCCCATATAGATGAATTCCATGATTTCTTCCTCCACAACTTATGCAACTCATATCCAACTCTATCCAGAGATGTCCCACAAGGTTCCTCATTATCCCCCACCCTCTTTTCCATCTACATCAATGACCTCCCTTCCTCTATCATACACTGTCAATATCACCTATACGCCTGTAGTAGACATCCCCCTGTATTTACTCCTTTAGATGACAATGTGTGAGGAAATGAGAAGGAATATATAATACTAGTAGCCCCGTGTGAAAAATTCGCACAGCATATTGTTATCAAATGCCAAATTAATAAGAAAATGCAACTTATCAAAAGATTGAGACATTAAATGTTACTTTATCGATAAATATAATCCACAAAGCAAAGCAAACAAAAATTAATTTAAATCTTCATTTTTGTTTGGAACCAACAAGTATACAAATTTCAGTAAGCTGTATATTTGCTAAAAATTGTCCGATTGCGAAGATTTTTTTTTTCCTTTTGTAGGGAATTTAGTAATCTTTTATATAATTATGGGCATAACGGGGAAAAGTGAAAAGAGAAAAATGTGTAATTTTTCAGTTATTCGCAAATAAAGTTTATTTCATAACTTGTTTGCCTGAATTTTCTGGGTGATTGGACTATTTTGTCAGCCTGAAGGAGAAGGAAGCCTTCGAAATTGGTGGCTCAATCTTGAGATTTGGTGAAAAATTAACGATGATATGGCTTGCCTATCAAAAACACCATCGATGAATAAAACTCCCCTTATAACAATATAAACTCCCCTTCTCTCGATCATAGAGACCTCAAGTCGACGAAATGAGACATGTATTCAATGACAGTACTACAATTAATGTAAGGTTGAGTGGATGCGAACCCTATGCCTTGCGTTATCTCGAAAATAGTATGTTTTTTGGCTTAAAAACGTAGGATTCAATAGTTCCGAAGGAACTATCCGGGTCTTGCTATACACATCAAAATCTTTAAGATCCAATTTGTTCCGTATCGATCTACAGACCTACCACTGTTCCAGTATCGAAGCCTAGCAAAATGTTTGTATTGACGATTTTGGAGAAAGAAAAACAAAAGTGGAGAATACGATTCGCTAACCCCCGTGAAATTCTGAATCCAACGGTACCCCATTCGTGGTATTTGAGCATGACAGGAGCTTATATTTGGTACAAAACCGATTTCAAGCCTTACTGTAATAATATATGTACGGATATAGGAATGTGAGGTTGCACTGTGAATTGGACAAATTGCTCATTGGAAAATCTCATATCGATAAACAATCGAAAAGAAGAAAAAAGGTCCGATCAGGTAGCTGGCAACAGATGGTGAAGAGGACGCCAAGCACTTGAGGCCTGGACAGGAACAAGAGAAGACGTCATCTGGGAAGAGAGGTCTACTACATTGAAGACCAAGAATATCAAGGCTACAGTTACAAGACTCTTATACATTCATTTATTACAGTTGTAAATAAATTGTTTTATTTAGAAAAGTCATTTATTTATTTAGTTGTCCTATATGCCTCACGATTGAAGAATAACAAAACAGGTGAGTCACTTCATTCAAAGTGTATTTACTAAGTCCCACATTTCAAATATATATTCTTATTGTTTCTTCTCACTCAATGTCACAAAAGGTAATAGATCCCCGAATTCTCAATCACAGTTAAACACCCTCAAAAAGTCGATATCCAGTGCCGGGGTTTTGTTTTAATATTCAAGAGTGTAAATAACCTTAAACCCTGATATAAAAGCGGAAGGTTATGCCCCTATTCCCGCCAAAACATCTTTATTTTACATTTAACTTTCTGTAGGTTATTTACACGCTGATGACATCCAAATTTATTTTTCCTTCAACCCGACAGATTCCTCTAATGCCATCCTGAAACTGTAACAAGACATCAATAGAATATGCGCATGGGCAAATCTTAAAATGCTGACATTAAATACGGAGAAGACAAATGCCATTCTGATCGGATCCCCCTCCCTTCTCAAATCCATTTCAGCACCTTCTAATCTTCTTCTGAACAACTCACCTATCTCCTTCCATACTACCATTAAAAACCTAGGCGTTACCCTCGATCAAAGCCTCTCCTGGAAACCACACATCTCCCAAATTTTCTGCCGTACTATATCCACCCTGAAACAGTTTAACCATCTGCGTTATCTTCTTCCCGTCTACTCTTGGTTTCCTCTCTTGTTTTCCCCCACTTCGACTATGGCTGCATGGTGTATGGTGGACTCTCGGGAGAACTCGAAGCTTAACTTAAACGTCTAATGAATTGCTCAATCCGCTTTATCTTCGTGATCTCAAGGGATACGCATATTACCCAGTTGTACACCAAGTTGAAGTGGCTTTATCTTTCCTACCGCCATCAATATTTTCTTTCTACCTTCCTATACCAAGCCATTAGAACATGGCGACCTGCCTATATTCTACAGATCCTACAATTCAAACACTCCTTTCAATCCTGTCCCACCAGATCCCGTGCGTCTGACCTCTATCCTCCTCTGCTTTTGACAAATCCTTTTTAATACAAGTTGTCTCCCTCTGGAACTCTATACCTTCAGATATTCGACATGCAAAATCAATATCCTCTTTCAAATCTCTCCTCTTTAAACACCTACTCCATTCCCAATCCGATTGATCACGAAATGCACTTAAAACCTAAGCTGTAGAAACCTGTAATCAATCTATAATTAAATTGTATTTTATGGACACACCAAAATATTAATATATATTCTGTATTTGTAACTTGTTCTAAAGGGACACTAGTCCCAGAATAATAAAATTATTTTCATTCATTCATTATATCTACTAGGTAAAGGTTGATAATAACTTGCACACACTCGAACTGTTTTTCTTTACACAAAGGTATATTTAAAAATTATCATTACTATTCATCAGCAAACATCACCTTTGCCCTGGATTTCTGTTATAATCTAATAAACAAACTAATGAATAATTTTTTTTGTAAATATTTTTTAAAAATACTTCCTGTCCCGATTCACAAACATTTAATATTCAAAATATTCTAGTGATTAATATTTTGAGATTAAATGGTCAAGATTATTAAAAATTTTAATTTGTCCTAAAAATTAAAATAAAATGGAAATAAGGGAACCAAGATATAAACAAAGAAACTAGTAGTTATTTTGTAATTTCAAAATTCATTTGATTTAAAAAAATTATTAAATTTATTTTCTTTTAGTATTATTTTAGAGTTAATTTGATAAGCAAACAAAAAATTAAAATATAAAAACATCTTTGAAAAGTCCGTCTGTGAATTCAAAATCCCATCCAAATACAGCACAAATAGATAAACACTTTCCTTTGACGTAGCTACATGGAGCAGATTATGGTTAAGCCCTTTTAAAGTTGCTCAGGTTTGCAAGGTTAACCAGTCATATTAAAAGCAGAATCATACTAAAGAAGGAAATCGAAATATTAATTTTTATCAGCATATGTGCAAGAATAAATTTTTTAAGTTAAAGTAGTATAAATTTTGTTGTTTCACTTTAAGTGTATTTGATGAGATTGGATATAATTAATAGGAAAGCTAAAGAAATGTGTAGAATAATAGAAATAAACTTGAATATGTACTTGACTATTAATTGATATAGAAAATAAAAGTATTTACTCATTTAACTATTTAGAAAATAACAGAATGAGATACAAATACTTGGAAAAAAGTATATGTATTGTATTATAAAATCAATATGTATTTAGATAAGAAAACAAATTTAATACCGTTAAAGATAATAATAGAAGTCAAAAGAATGCCTTAGCCTGCCTACTCTTTGATTTTGGGCTCAAGAAAGCAGTAAGAGATGCAGGCATACAGACCAAAGGAAAAATCTTTAATAGATCTCTACAGTTTCTTGCCTATGCGGATGATATAAACATTGTGGGACACTCCTTCCAGGCTGTATCAGACACTTTCCTTGCTCTAGTTGGTCCTGTAAGAAGGATTGGAAGTCAATACTGCCAAAACAAAATATATGGTTTCAGAAGAGGGGTCTAAGCCTGGAGAGGAGGTGACATTCAGAGAATACTAATTTGAAAAGACTAAGGTTTTTGTATATGTTGGCTCTTTGGTAACTCAAGACAATGCCCCTGAACATGAGGTCTGGCATAGGATCATGGCAGTAAATTTGTGTTATTTTTCTATGGCAAGGCAGTTCCAAAATAAAGCTCTCTTCAGAAGAACAAAGCTATAAGACGATAGTGCGCCCAGTCTTGTTGTATGGCTGTGAGACTTGGACTACTTCCTGGGCTTGTGAACAGAAACTCCTAGCTTTGAAAGAAGAATCCTCAGATGTAGTGGTGTTTTCATCAGGAGATTGGAAAAAGGAGAAAAAAACTGTATACCATGTTTAAGGAGCCTGATGTAGTTCAAATAATGAAGAATGTGAGGATCCACCTAGACAACTGCTGATGGAGCCACTCCATGGTACCAGGAGAAGAGGAAGACCAAAGCTGTGATCGGCTGTTGTTGTTGCTAATGCAATAAATATGTTGAGGCTCCGGAATTGGATGATGGCTGCAAGGGACTGAGATAAGTGGCGGAAGCTGCTGAAGGAGGCCAGAATTCGACATCGGATTGTAGAGCCACGCTAATAATGATAATAATGTATACCTACTGAAAATTATTTAGCTGAAATTATAACATTGGGCTGCCAAGAATCTTCTACATCAAAGCACCCGCATTGAAGAAATAAGAAAATGCAGAGGAGAAACTTTAGGAGAAATAAGGAATCTTGCCAGGACCGGGTCAGAAATGCGTGGCACCAATGGCTAGAAGCACTCTCACGCCTGAAACACCAATGGGTGAAAGAAAAGGAGGAAGAAGAATTCAATCTGTGAATTATTAATAACAATGATTAGTAAATTGTCAAATTTAAAATTATTATTTATCAAAATGACCTTATATAAAAATATAACAATATATTCATAAAATAACTTAATAACTTTCAAGTTTTGCTTCAGCCAATATTAATATTTTAAAAACAGAAATTATATTAATGCGCCAATAACCATTTTACTATTACAGGAATCAAGAGAAAATAGAATTTTGCTCCTCACAACTCACTTCATGGAAGAAGCAGATGCATTGGGCGATCAGATAGCAATTATGAATCATGGGGAGATTGTATGTTATGGGTCCCCTATGTTTTTGAAGAAGCATTATGGTTAGTCCTATATCAATAAAAGTAAAAATTATTTTATCAGTTTTTATTACTTCCTTCCTTCAATTGTTGAATGTCAGTAGTCCAAAAAGTAACTTAAGTCAAATTTGTCAGTCGATCATGTTTGAACACTATTTTCAGGCAGTATGGCCACTTTGTTTTATGGGAACATAGTGTTTTTTTTAAATTAATAGTTGCAAGGAACACAACAATATACAATTTATAGGAGTGTGGGAGAACGGAGACATGTGCAGCTACCGCGTATTATTTTGAAACACTTTTTTTTATTTTTCAATAATTAATATCATCAAGCTACAAATATGAACTCAAAAATCGAGCTCTATCAAAAGCGTACTCAGTGACTTCATGCAAGAAATCGATGATATATTTTTTAGTAAATTAATAATTATTCAAGTAATTAAATTATCTACATTACATAAAAAATTAATTTAATTAAATCAGTATTAGCAAAGAGATGGTTTATTATAATTTAAATTGATCTTAACAAAACGTTTAACTGAGGCTCCCATAGAAATCCGTTTTGTTTTTTTTTGTATTATTTGCTATCTGTATTTCTCCTAAAATACTGCATTCTTGTTTCATTGATAATTAAATTTTCTACAAAGTTAAAATTAGAAAATATAAAACATCCTTATTAGGCTAATATTACAAAATATGTACTCAGCACCCAAAGGGTTAGGTCATATGAACACAATAGATATTTTTATAGTAGCTTGACTAAATTTATGTTTTGTAGTTTTTTAAATTTTTGTTCTGATAAATCATTCCATTTCAACTTCAGTCATTTTTTTCATTTTTGTCTGATTTAAAATAATTTATATTCCCTTATAAATATTATCTTATTTCATCATGAATTAACAAGTATACTTGTATATTAATTTCTTTAAATTTTCTACTAAATTAACTCCAAGTTTGATTTATTTTACAGGGGCGGGATATAATATTACAGTATCTTGTAGCCAGGACAAACACAAGAAGATAATTGAAACTGTTACTGAAAAAATACCTCAAGCTACAATTATTGGTGAAACTCAAGAATGGATAAAACTTAAATTACCCTTTAATAAAACTGAACATTTTCCAGAGTTATTCAAACAATTAGAGTCTGATAATAAAACATCTAGAATTTCAATCAACTGCACAACAATGGAGGATGTTTATTTAAAGTAATATTTTTTAATACTTATCCACAACCACTCCTCTCCTGGTCATGTTATCCTAAGTCTATACTATAATCTATAGTCTATAATTCTTTTTGCCAGTCTTCCCATTTCCTCAAGGTACACTTGGGAGCTAACACTAGTTTCATTGCACACTGATGCTGGGACAACTTTATTTAAGAATAATTGTTGAGCAATATTGTAATCTTGTGCCCACTGACAGCCTTAGCATAATTTAAAAATTTGATCTACACCTCTCTGGGCCTTTGCAACAGTTGTAGAGATTATATGCGAGATATTCAGGTACTTTGTATTAACTTTGACGCTTGTCGTTCATACTGGGTCAGCTGTGTTTGCCAGTCCTAGTGGTTACCTGGCAGTCGTAGCTGCTGACACTTGGAGTGGACCCGTCGTATTGAAATTGCTAATTTGAATTGAACTTTTATTTTCTTTCAACTGTATCATTTCTAGGTGTCTGGTACTCTCGGAAGCAGTTCCTTTATCTTGAAGTATAGAGATGTCTCTGACTGAATCTTACCTTATAGTCAGAGTTTGAAATCAATAATTATTTTTCTAGAAAATCATGTAATAATTATTATATTAAGAGTGTAAATAACCTTAAACCCTGATATAAAAGCGGAAGGTTATGCCCCTATTCCCGCCAAAACATCTTTATTTTACTTTTAACTTTCTGTAGGTTATTTACACGCTGATGACGTCCAAATTTATTTTTCCTTCAACCCGACAGATTCCTCTAATGCCATCCTGAAACTGTAACAAGACATCAATAGAATATGCGCATGGGCAAATCTTAAAATGCTGACATTAAATACGGAGAAGACAAATGCCATTCTGATCGGATCCCCCTCCCTTCTCAAATCCATTTCAGCACCTTCTAATCTTCTTCTGAACAACTCACCTATCTCCTTCCATACTACCATTAAAAACCTAGGCGTTACCCTCGATCAAAGCCTCTCCTGGAAACCACACATCTCCCAAATTTTCTGCCGTACTATATCCACCCTGAAACAGTTTAACCATCTGCGTTATCTTCTTCCCGTCTACTCTTGGTTTCCTCTCTTGTTTTCCCCCACTTCGACTATGGCTGCATGGTGTATGGTGGACTCTCGGGAGAACTCGAAGCTTAACTTAAACGTCTAATGAATTGCTCAATCCGCTTTATCTTCGTGATCTCAAGGGATACGCATATTACCCAGTTGTACACCAAGTTGAAGTGGCTTTATCTTTCCTACCGCCATCAATATTTTCTTTCTACCTTCCTATACCAAGCCATTAGAACATGGCGACCTGCCTATATTCTACAGATCCTACAATTCAAACACTCCTTTCAATCCTGTCCCACCAGATCCCGTGCGTCTGACCTCTATCCTCCTCTGCTTTTGACAAATCCTTTTTAATACAAGTTGTCTCCCTCTGGAACTCTATACCTTCAGATATTCGACATGCAAAATCAATATCCTCTTTCAAATCTCTCCTCTTTAAACACCTACTCCATTCCCAATCCGATTGATCACGAAATGCACTTAAAACCTAAGCTGTAGAAACCTGTAATCAATCTATAATTAAATTGTATTTTATGGACACACCAAAATATTAATATATATTCTGTATTTGTAACTTGTTCTAAAGGGACACTAGTCCCAGAATAATAAAATTATTTTCATTCATTCATTATATCTACTAGGTAAAGGTTGATAATAACTTGCACACACTCGAACTGTTTTTCTTTACACAAAGGTATATTTAAAAATTATCATTACTATTCATCAGCAAACATCACCTTTGCCCTGGATTTCTGTTATAATCTAATAAACAAACTAATGAATAATTTTTTTTGTAAATATTTTTTACAAAATTATTAAATTAAATTATCTACATTACATAAAAAATTAATTTAATTAAATCAGTATTAGCAAAGAGATGGTTTATTATAATTTAAATTGATCTTAACAAAACGTTTAACTGAGGCTCCCATAGAAATCCGTTTTTTTTTTTTTTTGTATTATTTGCTATCTGTATTTCTCCTAAAATACTGCATTCTTGTTTCATTGATAATTAAATTTTCTACAAAGTTAAAATTAGAAAATATAAAACATCCTTATTAGGCTAATATTACAAAATATGTACTCAGCACCCAAAGGGTTAGGTCATATGAACACAATAGATATTTTTATAGTAGCTTGACTAAATTTATGTTTTGTAGTTTTTTAAATTTTTGTTCTGATAAATCATTCCATTTCAACTTCAGTCATTTTTTTCATTTTTGTCTGATTTAAAATAATTTATATTCCCTTATAAATATTATCTTATTTCATCATGAATTAACAAGTATACTTGTATATTAATTTCTTTAAATTTTCTACTAAATTAACTCCAAGTTTGATTTATTTTACAGGGGCGGGATATAATATTACAGTATCTTGTAGCCAGGACAAACACAAGAAGATAATTGAAACTGTTACTGAAAAAATACCTCAAGCTACAATTATTGGTGAAACTCAAGAATGGATAAAACTTAAATTACCCTTTAATAAAACTGAACATTTTCCAGAGTTATTCAAACAATTAGAGTCTGATAATAAAACATCTAGAATTTCAATCAACTGCACAACAATGGAGGATGTTTATTTAAAGTAATATTTTTTAATACTTATCCACAACCACTCCTCTCCTGGCCATGTCATCCTAAGTCTATACTATAATCTATAGTCTATAATTCTTTTTGCCAGTCTTCCCATTTCCTCAAGGTACACTTGGGAGCTAACACTAGTTTCATTGCACACTGATGCTGGGACAACTTTATTTAAGAATAATTGTTGAGCAATATTGTAATCTTGTGCCCACTGACAGCCTTAGCATAATTTAAAAATTTGATCTACACCTCTCTGGGTCTTTGCAACAGTTGTAGAGATTATATGCGAGATATTCAGGTACTTTGTATTAACTTTGGCGCTTGTCGTTCATACTGGGTCAGCTGTGTTTGCCAGTCCTAGTGGTTACCTGGCAGTCGTAGCTGCTGACACTTGGAGTGGACCCGTCGTATTGAAATTGCTAATTTGAATTGAACTTTTATTTTCTTTCAACTGTATCATTTCTAGGTGTCTGGTACTCTCGGAAGCAGTTCCTTTATCTTGAAGTATAGAGATGTCTCTGACTGAATCTTACCTTATAGTCAGAGTTTGAAATCAATAATTATTTTTCTAGAAAATCATGTAATAATTATTATATTTTATTTTTTAATTAAAAAATCATGCCTGATTTATAAATAAAAATTTTGATCAACTGTGATGTTTATTGATTCAATTAAAAGTAATGATCAGTCACTGGTTGATATGGTTTTTTATAAATAATATTGATTAAATTGTGATCAAAAAAAGTTTAATGAGAAAATAAAAATCACCTTTTACACACAAATTAAATTGAATATTAATATTCATGCAAAGATAAAAATTACTCTGAATATTAATATGTATGTTTATGTTATTAATGTACACATTTTTTAATATTATATTTCTGAAATCGCTTTCTAATGAATTGCTGAAAAAAGGATGTTTTTTGCTAATATTTCGCAATATTTTCCACCTTCTACTCCAGACTCAAAATTTACCATAGGGATTACAAAAAAATTATATTTCTGTTTTGAAAAAGTATTACTCAAGAATTATTATTATTTTTAATTATAATTTTTTTTCAGAAATAATGATCAGGATATGATTTTTATTATTTATGATCAGAAATAAAAATTACTCTTAAAAGAAATCATTAATTGATTTTAAAATTTTTTTTTCAGTTTTGATTTTGATTTTTTTAATTATCGAAAAATTCAAGCCCTCATCTGTTCTTTAAGTGTATAGATCATATTATTATTATTATAAATGAAGTGATTTCATATTATTAATGTGTATTTATTTAATGATCCAGTAGTGATTTACTTTATATTTCTATTTTATTTTTAAGAGTTGAGGCAGAAGAAGGTGGAGAAATACCCACTGTATCAGAATCACCTTTACCCCAAGGTAAATAAGAAATATACTGTTTTTATTTCTATTTTCAATCTCTTCAAGATCCAATCATAATATCTCGCGATCACTTTAATTCAAAATTTATGAAGAGGTAATAAATATCTCTAGCCATTCCTATGTCCTTAAGCCAGTTCAATGTTGGCAACATCTTTTGAATGGAGATTGTGGCAAATCAGTTTCTATTGTGTCATGTCATTGTTCCTTTGCAATCTCAGCAATTTAGTATCTTGCACCATTTTGATATAGATAATTCTGAATATTTAAATGGTGCATTCCTGACCATATCTTTTGTTAAAACAAGTATTATATTATAGAATGAAATATTTTTTAAAATTAAAACTCCCTGTCCACCTAACACCGGACCAACCTCCATTTTACAACTGTTCATTCAATTTTACTCATTGCTCAAATTGTATAACTGTAATTTACATGAATTCTGTAGTTCAGATTGTATTATTTTTTATCAACATAAAATAAACGGAACTAAACTGCGGTTGGGACAAATTTTTAATTAAAAAAAAAAATCTATATTATACATCACACCTTTTGGCTAATTTATAATATTATATAACTATAATTTTTTTTATTATTATTTTTTTTTGTTCTTCTCTACCTCGCCTTTTAGGCTATACGGGATTTTCCCGGGCCGGGGGGTGAGGGCGGGGAATTTAAAATCCCCTCCGGCACCGGGACGCGAACTCGTACTTTTTATATCATCTCAAATCTCTGTTATCCGGTTGCCAGGCAACTAGTGGTGCTGTTACACACGCTTTAGCCTATTCGGCCACCCCGCCCCCAAATATAACTATAATTATTCAATTGGTAAACATAATGAAGGATAAATAATTCTGGGAATAAGAAGTGTAGTGTCTTTGTTAGTTTTTTTTTAGTCCTCGCCGTTAAGGCTATACGGGGTTTACCCGGGCCAGAGGGTGTGGGCGGGGATTTAAAAGAATCCTTGGCACCGGGACGCGAACTCTTTACTATTTTTATATCATTAATCTTATATCAGGTTGCCGGGCAACGGTGGTGCTGTGCACACACGTTAGCCAATTCGGCCACCCCGCCCACTGTGTCTTTGTTAGTTAAGGTCTGTCCAGTTTTGTATATGTAAAATGAAGTCTGACACAGTCACTAAAAACTTTTTTATATAATTGCGAGAAACATATCTGACCCACTTGTAAACCATTTATTTTGTGAGTGCAATTGAGTATAAAAAAAAAAAAAAAAGAGAGAGAGAGTCTTATTAAACCAAGTTATTTTCTGACATGGTTGCAGAAATACAAATACAAATTTATATATTTTCATTTTTATCTTTTTCAGAAAAATATACAAATGAAAAAGGAAACATAATGGCTTACTTCTATAGATTTATGGAATTGGTGAAGAAAAATATGATTTGTAGTTTAGCAAGGTGGTTTAAAACATTTCTTGTGGTAGGTATATCAAAATTAGCAACTTAGAATATTTGATTATCACATATTGTGTTAATATGATTTAATCATTGGAAAGGTCAACTGGGTAAAGTTGATAACTGATATTATGGAAAAAAATTACATTGTTGCTGAGGATAGAGTATATTTTCAATAATTCTTCCTTCCATTGGCATAAATATTATAATAACTGAATTGTTGAGATGCCCATTGGCGATATACTTACTCACTGATGGGCTCTACAGTGCGAGGTGGACCTTAGTCTCCTTGACAATATTTTTCCAATCCTCTCTACCCTTCATTCTTATCCTCCAATTTACCATTCCCATGCTCTTTAAATCCAATTTCCAAGTAACTTTTCCAACATTTTCTCGGTCGTCCTCTTTTCCTTTATCCGGGAAATTCCTCTCTAAATATTTTTTCGTTGCTTTGTCATCTGGCAGTCTTTCCACGTGTCCTAGTCAACTAATTTTTGTAGCTTTAATAAAGCGTACAATATCCTCGTGCTTCAATAGTTCATTCAGCTCCTGATTTGTTCTTATCCTCCACTCTCCTTGTATGCATAGGAGACCAAAAATTCGTCTCATGATTTTCTTTCCAAACACTCTTAATGCCTTCTGGTCACCTGCTTTCAGCATACAGGTTCCAGGCTCCATCGCACACAACTGGTCGAACCAACGATTTGTAGATTTTGAGTTTTGTGACTCTGGATAGGAGTTTCGATTTAGAAAGCTTTAACATACCAAAGTATGCTCTATTGCCTGCCATGAATCTTTCTCTTATTTCCGGATTAATCAAGTTCTCACTATTGACTTGCGCCCCAAGGTACGTGAAACTTTCCACTGCTTCAAAAAAGTATTCCTGGAAAACAAAACCCTCTGGCTTCGTTCTTGAATCTGAGGTCGAGACTACCATATAATTTGTTTTCGTATCGTTACCTATTAATCCAGTCTTCTTACATTTTACAACCAATGTTGATAGAACCTCAATTATTGCTGCTTTGCTTCTACCTATAATTGCAATATCGTCAGCATATCCCAATATTTGTCTAGTTTGGCATGCTAAATTACCACCTGGCATGATCTCTTTAACTGAATTATGTATCCCCAAGTTAAATAAAATTGCTGAGAGTGCATCTCCCTGCCTTACTCCAGAATTAAATTGGAAGATTTCGCTAACCTGATTGCCAATTAATACTTTAGCTTGTGTGTTCAGCATAGTCATTTCAATTAGGTGGATTAGTTTATATTGGATATTATATTCACGCAATGCACTAAAAAGTTGGGTTCTTTTAATTCGGTCAAAGGCTTGTTTAAAATCTATAAACAGTATATGCACATAAATATCATGCTCATAAATATCATGCTATTCTCAAGCAATTTTCGTAAAATAAAAATCTGAGTACCTCTTTTAGGCCAAAAACCGCACTGGTAATCGTTATGATTTTTATTCTTTGTACCAGAAGGTTGGATAAAATTTTATTTACAACATTTAAAAGGATTATTCTCTGGCAGTTTTCACATACCATTTTATCACCTTTTTTCAATATTGAGAAAATTAAACCTGAGCACCACTCCTCAGGTATTTCCTCATCAATCCATACCCTTGCACATTCTTCATCAAACCATTCTGAATTTACCCTACTTTTTGTCTTTATAAAAACCTGCTCTGCTGCTCCTTGCACTATTTCTCTTATAGCAGACCACTCATTTTCAACGTCATCCTTCACATCACATTGTTGCAGTTTATCTGTCACCTCTTCCTCAAAAGCTCACCTCTTCCTGCTACCTGAATTCCACATTATTTTTCCTTTCTACTCTGTGGCCTTTATTAGCATTTGCAATCCTGTGCCTAAACAATGCTGCCACTAGAAAATAATCGTTATCACAGTTTGGCCCTCTGCATGCTCTGACATCAATTATACTGGATGCTTGTCTTGCGGAGATTAGTACATGATCGATTTGGTTCACACTTCCTCCAGGTGCTTTCCATGTGCCAAGATATATATTTCTGTGCTGAAAACTTGTGTTCTTAATTTTGAGGTCTCTCGATGCCGCAAATTCAGGGAGGTTAAGTTTTGAATTTGTTTATGTTTACAATGGTTCATTATTGAAAATAATAAACCAAAAGAAAAAATATTGTGATTTTTAAGTATTTCGCACAGATCATTCACAGAATGGTGAATACTTAAATAATACTGATGGAATAATACTTAAAAGTCACAATATTTTTTCTTTTGGTTTATTATTTTCAATAATGAACCATTGTAAACATAAAGAAATTCAAAAACTTAACCTCCCTCAAAATTTGAGGTTTTAAGTTTCAGGTAAAGGTATAATACAAAAAATCAAATAAAAAAAAAAAAAATCGTCCGTCCTCTGTCTGCGCATTTTCTCTGAGACTACTGGACCTATTTTTTTTCAAATTTGGAAGCAAAGTCAGAGGTCATCCGAGGATGATCCTCCTACTTCGACACTACCATCTGCCCTTTCCTTTCAAGATAGTGGCTAAAAAACTTGTGTTGGTTGTACCATCTCTCTTATATTTTACAAATAATTTTAATATAACCTCACGGAAGACCACTTTATACTGTCCAAATAAATAAGAGGTTATTCAATAATAAACAAAATTATAAGAGTATTAATATATTTATTCATCTCAGGTGTGGGTTACTGACAATCAGATCAAAACACTCAGACAAACTAACATTTACTAAACTTAATACTGTTTGATTTTAACATAAAGTCAAGTCTGGATTGGCAAGCTAACCTTTTTTCTATAAATACTGTTTCTTTCTTTGTTGCTCTAAATTCATTTATCTTCATTCATTTTCTTATGTTCTGCCAAACACATTTTCCATAATGGTAACATTTTCATCTACTGAACTCAAACTTCCAAGATGGTAATATTATTACTGGATTTTACCCATTGGAGCCAGGATCCCTTTTCCTATCTTTTCTTCACTGCAGCCACACAACTGCTTACCAAAACAAAATCCTTTGTGCTATCCCCTCTTTGGGATTTTCCTTTTTGGGGAAACTATAGAGTAACCATTCTCTTTTCCCTGAACTAGTGAAACTAGATTAGCTTGCTTTTTAACTATTACATTAATTTATTTAATCATTTTTACTCACTTCCAATAAAGGTGTATGTTAGATGGTATAGATTGTAACACCTAAACGAATGTACCGGTTTCAATGAAACTTGCCTAAAGTCTTCTTCTCAGTATTATTTGTATGTATGTATAGAATATACTTCATCGCAAAGTACTTCTCTTTCAAGATGGTGGCGGAAAGACTTCTGTTGTATATACAGCGCCTGAACAGGTGTACCCCATATTAATGAAACTTGGCTTAAGTATTCTCCTCGATGCCATTTAAATTTATTTATGTAACATACTTTAATGGAAAGAAGCTGGGAAAAAAAGATGCGAGAGGTTAATATAGCTAGATTTCTGAATAACTCTTAAAGTACAGAAAAACACGTTTTTCATGATTTTTATAATCAGGCATTTCAAAGGTATTTAAATTTTCTAAAACACAAAAAAAGTTTCATCGAAATCACAGCACTAATAGTAAAGATAAAAAAGTGTGGTCAAATTAGGTTTATGAATAAGTATTAAAGTATACAATTTGATGATGTATCGTTTTTTAAAAGTTTATGAAATTTCCTAAAAAAATCTTTGAAATCGGACAATTTGGTGCAGAGATGTGTTGTTTTAAATATGTTTCATATGTTCTACAACAAAGGTTATATTCTTTGTTTTGTTTTTTTGAAAATTACATCAACTGGATTGATATTTTCTATTTTTTTTTAGAAAATTACTAATGATGAAAAAAAAAGTATATTTAGGACTATTATTATAAAAGGCCTAATACCTCTTAACATATTTGGAATAGCCTTTTATTTAATTTTTCTTATGTTACGAGGAAAGTAATGTTACTTTTAATGTATACATAATTGTTTGGAAATAATAAACCATTGTGTAATAATCTGCAGCATTTTTAAATTATAAAGTTTATACAGCTATCGAATGTTAAACCGTGTAAAGAAAAAAAAAATTATTAAAAGCATTATTATTTCTGTAATTAACATTTATTTATTTTTTTTTTACAGTCCTTCAAAGACTGCTAGAACATCAATTGCAAATTTTGTAGTTTCAAATAAAAAAAGAATTAAGACTTGACCACATCCTGTAATTCCTTATTTATTAATGCTCTTTGATTTTTTTTATATATTTGGCTAATTTTATGTCATTGTAAAACTAATTTCAAATAGAGATTAGTGGTGTAATCATCTATTTAGTACTTACTATATCTTTGAAATTGATCATCCATAAATGGCTTCTGATTCATGTTTATTGAGATACTTTCCATATTCCAGATTGTTATTTGTCCTCTAGTGGCTACATACGTTGCAATGGATGGGATTAATACTGATTTAACCAAGTACCATAGATTAAACCGGTCACAAGGTAAGTTTTATTTAGTAGCACCTCAAGCAATATATCACAATCTTAAATGAGTTCTTGTCATCTGTTTCTTAATAGATGGCAGCAGCAGTACTATGTGCATTTCATTTCAGAGGGTAACAAAATTTTCCAAGGACTACTATCGGTAAACCTGAATTTCAGTGTATGTTAGGTTCTAAGCATGTAAACTTTTTTTTTCCGTAGCTCCTAACATTGTTGAGGCTTATGGTAATGGTTGAGGCTCTATGGTATCGGAAACGATATATAGAGAATGACTTCGGCACTTAAAAAAATTTATTTTAATCCTAGAGATAAGAAAGGCTCTGATGCGTCGAAAAAATTTAAGACTTGGAGGAATTACTTGGTGAAGACCTGTCAGATGCTAGCTGAAAATAGATGACCTAATGGATTAGAAACATTTGAAAACCATTTAAATAGATGGCTTGATAAATTTAAAACATCTTCTTGGTCTTGCCCCCTTCTACCATGGAGCGGTGTGAGGGAAAATTTAAAACATGTCCACATTTCTTTAAAAGCAATTTTTGGAAAAGAAGACTCCCAAAGGATTAGCATTATTGTGTCGCTAATTTGGAAAACAAAATAGTAATGAAACAAAAAAAAAACTAATTTTATAATAAGTAATTTGAACTGTAAAAGCAACTAGCAGCGAATATCAATGGGATGCTAACGAGACAGAGGAAAGCTGGAAAGAAATCAAACACATATTGCTGGGAGCAGCAGAGGAGGCTTGTGGAAAAACCAAAGTTGTCCAACGATTGAAAAGAACAGCCTGGTAGAACGAAGGGGTGAAAAGTGTAATCAGACCAAAGAAGGAATTATGGAAATGGTATCTTCAGACAAAAAACATGGAAGACTATGAAAGATACAATAAAGAGCAAAGGAAAAAGTCCTGCAGTCGAAGAGAAAAGCTTAGGAATATTTCAGAAGTAAGTTAGAGGAAGATGCAAAAGGAAATCAGGAGCTCTTCTACAGATGCCTAAGAAATATGAGGAAGGAAAAGAAGCCCATCATAAAACACAAAAAAGATGAGGAAGGTGTTATTTTAACAAATACTAATAAAATAATGAATAGATGGGCGGAATACTTTGAGAGGGTGCTGAATGACGATATAAGTAGTTTGTCAATGCCAGAACAAAGTATCAATAGAGATGTCACTTGGAATGAGAATGAGGAAGATTCCATAGGAGAGGAGGAAATAGCAGATGCAATTGACAGCCTGAAAATGGGCAAATCACCAGGAATAGACGGTATAATCCCTGAAATGCTGAAGTGCATGGGAGCAAAAAGGCAGGAAATGTTTCAGCATCTACTGAATTTGGTATGGAAAAAGAAAAAAGTACCCAAGGATTGGGAAATTTCAGTCATAGTACTAATTCATAAAAAAGGAGACTACCTGGAAAGCTGAAACCACAGAGGCATTTCATTGCTTAGTGTACCATGCAAGATATACTCTAAAGTTCTAGAGAAGAGAATAAGAGGATCCATTGAGAAAACCCTAGAAGAAGAACAATACGGCTTCAGACCACGAAGAAGCACCCAAGATCTAATATTCGTAATGAGGCAGCTCTCAGAAAAGCTCATGGAAAAGAATAAAGATATATATACCTGCTTTGTGGACCTAATCCAAGCATCCGTAAGGTCAGAAAAACGGACGTAAACAGAGCACTGAATGAGCATGAAGTCGATCCTGGCCTATCGAGGGCCACTCTTATCCTATATAAAAAGAAAATAAGCTTGGTCAGAACCAATAACCACACCTCTACGGAGTTTCAGAGCCCCCAAGGAATTAGGCAAGGCTGTAGCCTTAGCCCTTTCTTGTTTATGATAGTGCTGAACATGGTACTGAAGGGAGCCATGGAAAGAACGAGACCTTTTAGGTTGGGCCACAGTGGATAGAATTTGATATTCACTTAATCATTTGTTAACCAACTCGTAACTTCCCTCCAGGTTTGAGCCAAATTGAAGGTGTGGTTTTAGAGACATAGGCGTATCAAGGAAAACACATTTGCTCACATATCAGAGAAAGTAGTCAGAATTCAAGAAAATTGACACCTCATTTTTTCACCAATACTTATATTTTATCCAATTTTGAGCCAAATCGAATGAGCCGTTTTTGAAATATTGCCATATCTATGAAAATAAGTTAACGCATGCGCAAGCGGAAGTAGTGGATAGAATTTGATAAAATTGATATGGGACCATCTAGACACCAACCTGCACAATCACTGAAAATTGGATGAAAGGTGGTAGATGATATGCCCGTCACATCAATTTGACTACAGAGTCACAATGTGGACGTGGTGGCCGAATGGGCTAACGACTGTGCACAGCACCGCCATTGTCCGGCAACCTGACATATGATACAACGATAAAAAATAGTTCCGAGTTCGCATCCCGGTACCGGGGGTCTTTTAAATCCCCGCCCACACTCCCCTGGCCCAGGAGAATGCCGTATAGCCTTAAAGGCGAGGATAAAAAGAAAAAAAAGAAAAAAAAAAAAAAAAAAAAAAAAAAAAAAAAAAAAGAAAGAGCCACAACCAAATTTAATCCTTGATGTATGAAATGTAAAACGCTAGTGGAAATTTTTCATTCTAAGCACAACAATTTTGCAACTCGAATACAATGCTTCCCTACCTTCGGTAGTTAGGAAGCAAAATGGTCCTGTAACACGTTAAATGTTGTAAAAAATAAATATTTAGGTTTTACTGTCAACATGCCTGTATCTAATTGGGAATTAAAACATTTTTGTAAAATAAAGTTAATAATCTATTTATGCCTTGAATAAAACCAGAATTAATTTTTTTTTTCTACTTTCAGATTTGAATGTTAATTTAAGTTATGGAAATTCCAGTGTCATACCTGTCTCGGTAAGATGCACTTAAGGTTTTAAAGAATAAATAAAATGTCAGAAGCTTATTATATTAGTAACTTTGGCATGACTGTACAAGTGTCATGTCATAAATGGGATTCTGAGAATAGCTGAGGATTGACATGTGTTCACAGTATAACCTCTCTTTATTTATATTTATATGATTTAAGACTTCAGCAAACTCCCTCCCTACTGGTGCTTTTCAGTTTAAATTGGGGCATTAATTATTTTCAATTACATCCCTGCTTTCAACTCCCGAACCCTCAATGGGTCCTTTTCAGATAAGGTCTGGAACAGGGGTACCCATCCCCTTCCCCCAAAGTCAATGGTGCAATAACCTACCTGCCCCCCTCCTTCCAAGATATTTTATTGCTCATCTTAACTTAAAAACATAAGCAAAAGCAGAATTAGAAAAATTGTAGCTCATATACAATTACACTTGCTGCGGTCTGTTCTATGTTTCCCCCTTGTCCCTTAGTCCAAAAATTCATAACCCCGTTGAAATTTGCTCCCTCAAAAATTTCGATGGCGCAACTTGCACCAAGAAACCCCCTTCTGGGCACCTCTGGTCTGGATCTTGCCAGTCTGATCAGTCACTTCTGTTAACTTTTGGACACCCTCGATCATTCTCGGGGTTCCATTAATGGTGCAATCATGAGATCTTGTGCCATCAACCAAAGTGGAGTGAGACTTGTACAGTAATACCTAAATTTAAATCAGACTGGAATTAAATCAATCCTGCCTTAACACATCTGGCCACCATGGCCTCAAAATAAATGCAGCTATTTCACTCACTGTTTAGTTCCATAATTTATTATTCCCAATTAATCTCAATTTTTGTTTCCAGATTCCCTGTTTTTCGGACCCAGTTCGTTCCATAAGGATTTACTTGTTCTCGTTGTGGGTTTCCTACGTCATTTTCATTGTTTCGTCAACTTTTTTTAACTTTGTCCACAAAGAGAGAATATCTACTGTCAAACATCTTATACTTATGACTGGGATTTCACCACTTACTTATTGGAGTTCTGTGCTCTTATGGGATGCTATGTTATATTTGATTTTTGTAATAATTTCTTGGATTACATTCCTTACATTAGATTATGGGACTCTGTTCGACACAGGCAGTGGCATTTGTGAGTATTATAATATTGGGTTTTCCAGAAAATAATGCAGGATTTTGAGTTTTCTTTAAAATACCCCTATATATAACAAACTGTTAAAGTTTACTGGATTATTCATTTGTATGAATGTCAACACTTATTAATCCTATTCCAAATGATAATGTTTATTTACTTCTGTAGCATTTCACTGCTAAGAAGTAATTCAGTCTTTACTAAAATGACAATGCATGATTTTCATATAATTTTGCTGTAATGATGAGTTTAAGCTCAGTCAGAATGGGGCTCAGACGGCCAGAAACATCAATCAAGTCGGGGACGGGTGATTGCTCTGTTCAACAGTGGTTCAAAAAATTTCGGGAGAGATAGCCTTGAAGATAAAGGTCATAAAAGGACTTCCTCTCTTGATGACTGTCCTGCAGGATTTGGTGGAAGAAAATCCCAGAGCAACTGTTCGAGAACTTGCAGGGGAACTTCACCTTAGCAAATCGACCATCGATGAATAACTCAAGGCAATTGGAAAATAAAAAAGCTTGAAAGTTGGGTTGTGCACACATTAAGCGACCGTAAAAAAAAACAACGTTATGGTTTGTGCTACAAAAACGACCCTTTTCTGTCCAGAATTGTTACTTGTGATGAGAAGTGGATACTTTACGATACTAGTAGACGTTCTGGACGGGAAAAGCAGCAGAACATTTTCCGAAGTCCCCAACTCAAAGCCAGCAACCAAACCACCATCAAAAAAAGGTGATGGTTACTGTTTGGTGAGCTTCATTTGATTTGATACACTGTAGCTTCGTAAATCCTCAAGATACCATCAGTGCCAATTGTTATTGTAACCAAATTAATGCAATGCATCAGAAATTGGCTATAATGAATCCATCTTTGATCAATCGGAAGAGTCCTATTTTGTTCCATGCCAACGCCCGGCCACATGTCTCAAGTGTGACATCACAAAAACTGTTAGAGCTTGAATATGAATCTCTACCACATCCGCCCTACTCTCTGGGTCTCTCGCCTAAGGATTATCATTTTTAGACCTCTGGACCACTACTTACGTGACGA
Organism: Nezara viridula; assembly: GCA_928085145.1. NCBI lineage: Eukaryota > Metazoa > Arthropoda > Insecta > Hemiptera > Pentatomidae > Nezara > Nezara viridula. Next base: position 21,681,881 of record OV725077.1, read on the forward strand.
AAAATTTAATGAACAAAGAGAATTAGAAAATGCATTTTTGAAGTTTATCAATTCTAAAGATTGGAAATTCTATTCCGAGGGAATGGAAAAGTTGCCAACACATTGACAGAAATATATTTATAGTAGTCGAAACTATTTTGATTGAATAAACAGTTGTAAATCTTTCTTTTTAAACCAAAATCCTGCATTATTTTCCGGACAACCCAATATATCATTATATTTATTTAAGAAGCAATTAGAATTATATGCTGTAAAGTTAGTGATTTTTATTTATTATTATTTGTTTTAAATAATTATTTAGGTTAATATTTGGATGATGGAAACATAGCAGTTTAGCTATAATTCAAAATTCAAAAGCAATTTTTATTTACTCAACTTAAGAATGCAATGCAGCTATAAGATGTAAACTGGAGTACTTGCACAAATTATTTTTTATGAAGATTAGGTAAGAAAAATAAAAATGTTAAAAGTCTCAAATTTTTCAGCTACGTATTTACAAAGAGAAATTGTTTTAAAGAAAATTGGATGGAATAGGACAGGATGATTGAATTTAATACCAGCTCAATCTATGTCCAAGAGTGCTTAGATCAATACTATAGTTGGTAGCTTGATATAGCGTTTCCAGCTTCTAAGCTTTCATCCAAGAAATATATTTCAGTGTTTTATCATTATAGTTTTATGGATGTCTTTTTCATGTTAGCGAAACATGAACTTTTTTATTATTTAAGAAACCCAGTACTTATATAAGTTGTTTTATCATATGTATTGTATAGCAGCTCAGATTTCCATATATATTTTTTCTATTGAAGCTTCCAATTATTGTTGCCAGGTTTGATCAGCCTTTTCATATAGTTAATTGAGTGCTTGGAGATTTTTGTTTTTGTTTCGTGAGAAAACTAGAAAGAATGTAAATAGTTCTTTACATCTATAAACAGATGTTCAGCCATGACAATTAGTTGTAAAGAATCTTAAATATTCAGTCGTGGTCATAGAAATTGCATCCCCTATTTCTTTTGATTGTTAGGTTGTTAATGTTTTTGTTTTCTTTTTTACTTATTTAGGTTACATGAAAACTTAAACAATGTTTTTCAGTTCAATTTGAACTAATGCCAGAATTAAAGCTGTAATTATGACCAACGGAAGCCATAGTTTAGAAAACATTTCTTTCTCAGGACATCATGGAGCAAAAGAAAGGAACTGGGAGGAGAAAAAAAAATTGAACAATTTCATCACTTAATGGTGTAATTGTTTTTAAAATATTGCATTAAAATGGCAAAGAAGTATCCAGATATCTTGCAGATAGCAATCTAGTAAATAAAATAAAATTGTTACTTGGTGATGCAATTTTTGAGGGGGCGGGGTGGCCGAATGGGCTAAAGCGTGTGCACTGCACCGCGAGTTGCCTGGCAACTGGATAAGAGATTTGAGAAGATTAAAAAAGTATGAGTTCGCATCCCAGTGCCGGAGGGGATTTTAAATTCCCCGCCCTCACCCTCCGGCCCAGGAAAATCCCGTATAGCCTAAAAGGCGAGGTAGGGAAGAACAAAAAAAAAAGAAGGTGATGTAATTTTTATGACCGCGACTGTAGTATATAGGTGTTGTTTACCAACTATCAATCAAAGAAATTAGTTAATTAAGCAAATAGATAGATGCATCTCTAAAATCTTGAATTGCAGAAAAGATAATTTGAATTTATATATATGTATTTTTATGGCAATTAATTCTCTTTGTATTTATTTTCTTCTTTTTTTTATATATGATAAATAGGATTTTCAGTTAAGATTTTGTTTTATTGTTTTGTCCCATTATGGTCATCGTCAGGACTGAAAATTAAAAATTATATCAGAAATACATGATATAGACAGAAGTACTTAAATAAGCTAAGATAACAAGTTAAATAGTACAGATATGATAATACTAATATAAACATAAATAGTACACCAAAAGAAAAAAAATAATATTTAATTTTTACTTAACTAGGGTTAAGAACAAATAAAGTGAATTTTTTAATTATGAAAATTAATTGGAATATAATAGAGCAACATTATAAGTGAGATTTAGTAACTGACAAGAATATTAACGAATTTAAAATTGACCAAATAAAGTTTATAATATTGAGAAAGAAATATTTTAACCCTTCTTATTTTATAAAATCCTTTATTTCATTATTACACCTGTTTTGCCCGAAACGTCATCGAGATGTAGTAATAAAATAAAGAGTTTTATAAAATAAGAAGGATTAAAATATTTTTTCTTGAATATTATAAACTTTATTTGATAATATGTAACGTTAAAAAAATTTTAAGATCTAATTAAAATTTACTTTTAAATACCTTATCCTGATATTGGTAATTTTTCATTTATGTGATTAAAATTAGAATAACTAACTGTATTTGATATTTTGTCTATCTACCTGTAACACCTAGTAATTAAGTACCTTCATTATTTTTTCTAATTACAGATGTTTTATTCTTGGTATTATTTTTATCTGGTATGAGTATGATTTCATCAGTTTACTTTGTTTCTCTTTTATTCAAGACGATGCGATCAGTTGTAGTATTCTACTTTACTGCAGTCTTCACAATTGGTAATATTTTATTATTATTTTAGGCTTAAAAAATGTATTAAATTCCTATATTTACCGTAGATAGAGTGATATTTCAGTTGGCAAAAAAGTCGTAATGGTCGAATGCTAACTATTCTTGCAAAATATATTGAAATAACCACTTCATTATAAACAACTTCATTATAAATTAGATGTTTAAAGCATCAAATACATTTAAGTCTATTAATATTATATAACAGACATCTATCAGTGCAACATGTTTAGTGAATATCTCACAACTAATATTTTAAAAACTAAAGTAACTTTTTATTCATTTAATTACGAATTGAGTAAATAAAATTTATTTTCATTATTATTTATATTTAATTTATGTACAGCTATGGTGGTCAAGAGAGTTAAGGCGTCTGAAATGCATTTTTATCAAAACATCATAAGTCCAAATCCCGTTTGCTGGAACAAAAAAAAAAAAGATAAATAATAATAAATATAAAAATTTTAAAAATAAAAATTACAAGCGCTACTACTATTAATTACTTCGAAGAATACGGCACAGGTTTGATTCCCGCATGGGATTTCCCCACCCAGAGATTCACAGGGAGGTGAGCGACTCCTGTGTCTTACACCATAGCTCCTAGTCCACTCCAGGTTGGGGGTTGGGGATAGGGCTAATAAATAATCCGATCCCGATAAAAAATAACTTATTATGAAACCTAAACTAAACCTTGGGGAGCAGGCTTGTTAAGGCGGCAAAATATCTACGTGGTCTGTAATGCCAAATATTCTGTCATTTACATTATTTTTTTCATTTTTTCGCAACATAGCCATAGGGACAAGTAAATAGTTCTGAGAGGACTTGTGTGACTATCCCTTAATGAAAAAATTATTGTAATTTATAGATTTTTTAGTAACATGAGCCAAATTATGTCTTGTTATAGTTATTATTGTTGTAAGTAGTACGTTGTTGCTAAATAAAGAGCTTGAAATCTTCAAGTTTTTTTTTATATAAGATGATTTGCTACTTACAATGCTGATAAAGCATGCTAGACAAATTATAAAACAAAGCCCCAGAACGAATGACTTCATACCAACGTCAACTGTCAAACACGACATCCTTATCTGTAAGCATGATATCATAACTTTAAAAATTAATATCTTTTAAACCGATAATCCTAATAAATTCTATTTTTCACTTTAATGTTTTGCAACAACATACTGAATAATAAAAATAGAACAAATAAAAGAATTCATATATCCCATTAATGATTAAGGTCCTATTACGGCAACTAATGAAGCTTTAAATAGACTTGGACATTAACCAGCACCCTAGAAAGAAGTATTGAAATATTTGAGGGAAAAATCCTCTGCGCCATCTAAGATCATAATACTAATGCTTGGAGAAGTAAGACCAATAAGGAACTGCTTACAGAAACTGTTCAATCACTATCATGATATGAAAGTGAGGAGGTTAAGATGAGCAGGACATGTAGCTCAGAGCAACCCATCTGAAAGTCTGCATAACAATGAAGGCCTCAATAGTAGGAAAAAGACTTAAGTGCCAGACATTGTTCCATACTTCTTTGTTCTGGCACCAGTTGCTTATATGCACACATTTCACAATCCACATGCAACAACCTGTTCACTTTACAATTGAGTCGAATGTTTTGGACACTCAAGCCATCCCTATGCAGTTTCTTATTATTCCTTCAATCAATGATGTGTCCTCGTCAGTTGGAATCGAAATCTGTATGATCTTCTTTTTTCTTTTTTTCTGGGAAGTTGTCAATTTATTTTAGTTGTTTGGCAATAATAACTTCCAGTTGTTAACAATTGAGTATATTTTACTATCAACGTTACATGTTAACAAGTTAGTTGACGTTTCGGGACCTTTATTCCCATCTTCAGAACTGCAATTCCAATATTCTTGTGGATGCAAGACTAAACATTTTTTTAAGTTACAATATTGTGCTTGTTACATTACATATTTGAATTATGTTTGTTACAATAAATTTGTAATTACCTTAAACTTTAGCTCAAACCATCCCAAACATCAAATAATTAATACAGCCAAGAACCTAATTCACAAATCAATAGAACTCACTGACAAACCTTACATCCCACAAGTAAAAACAAATATACAAAATACTTATCGAGAACTTTTACCCTATAAACTCAATCAACAAACTTTGGTACAGTCGATTACATACAACACTAAACCATAACAAAATTAGAGCCAAAAATCAAACAATATAAAAAACACCAGAAGAAAACATTACAATAAGGAAACCTACACAACAATTCATCACCCAATTTTTTGAAAAAACAAATCCAACAAACAAAAACAATCAGGATAACATATCACAAACAAACAAAATGGACTTCAACTACTACTACAAAATGACATACATACCTGAACTTACTAACAAAATTAAAGACGTGTTCAAAGATTATGACTTGACAGAAATTAAACTCGGACAATACAATAACAAGAAACTAAGCAGGCACATCACCAACACAAAGGATAAAATAGAACCAATAAACAAGAAAAATGCAATATATAAATTAAACTGTCAAAACTGCCCCAAAATCTACATTGGTGAAACATCCAAACAATTAGGAACTAGAATCTCACAACACATCACCAACTGTAAAAATCCAAAAAACATAAACACAACAGCCTTAGCACATCAAAGTATAAAACCAAAGCATAAATTTAACTTTAACAAACCACAGATAATAGGCACAGAACCAAAAAACACCAATAGAAAATTACTTTAAGCAATACACATTGCAAAAAACAACAGTCAACTACAAAATAGACACTAAACATTTAGGAACCCATTATACGGACATATTGACCAAATTATAATTTAATAGAAGTGAAATCACGGACACGTAAAATAAACACTACCAACAACAATCAAAATAGTCAGATAAAACAGTCAGATCCAAAAGTCAATTTTTCACTATGGCAGAAACCCAATTATTGGTCAAAAGGAGGATGTTGCTCTAGATGATTCATTTTAGAACATAAATTAGAAAATTGACGATGGAGCACATTATTATTAAATTTAAGGGAATTACAAATTTATTGTAACAAACATAATTCAAATATGTAATGTAACAAGCACAATATTGTAACTTTAAAAAATGTTTAGCCTTGCATCCACAAGAGTATTGGAATTGCAGTTCTGATGATGGGAATAAAGGTCTCGAAACCTCAACTAACTTGTTAACATGTAACGTTGATAGTAAAATATACAATTGTTAACAACTGGAAGTTATTATTGCCAAACAACTAAAACTGTATGATCTATTCTTTCTGGCTTGGTAGTTAAACTATTTATTTTACTGTAATTATGCATACATAAAGTATCGGGAGGACATCATTGAGGAGTGGAATCGATGGTAAGTAAATACTCATAAATACTCTGCCTTTAGAAATACTTTCCTACCGTTTATTGAAGGTTGGAAGCGAAATGGGTCCTCCCTGATTATTGGTTGCGACAATTCCTAACAGGGCATGAGGGGTTTTGTGCCAAGCTTCATGCCTTTGGGAAAGAACTTAATCCCTTATATTCCTGTTGTGGTGTTTCCAAACTGCTGAGCACGTTCTCACGACTTGCGCTGCTTTTGAAGAAATAAGGGCCAAACTATGGAGGGAAACATCATCACGGGGAACGATTTCCCTCAGCTAGTAAGTAAGGATAACTACCCGTACTATGAAGCATTTGTTTACGGATGGAAGAAATTGGTGGAGAATAATCATTTCAACGTCTACTAATGAAGACCGAAGAACCAGAAAAGTAGCACAATACTTCTACCAAAATTCTGTATTGCCGAGAGTCAAGAGGAAAAGAATATAAATAAATAAAAGTATACTTTATATGAAGGAATATTTTATTTATAGCATTCAATTATAAAATAAGTAAATTTTAGTTTCTTAAAATTCATTACTAATATTCTTGTGACATTTAATTTTTTAGGTTTTATTGGTAATTTTATTGCAAATATTTCCAGTAATTTTTACAGTAAAGTTATGAAATTGCAACCATTTACTGCTTCGATGTTAGCAATGGTGGACTTTTCAACTTTGGCAGAAAAAAAAAGAAACTGCAAATACTGTGTAACAGTAAACTGTCCAGGTGTGCTATAAAAATTTCAATGTTTTTATAATTTTTACCTAATTTGCTTATTATTTTTTTGTTTGCTACAGATATTCTTAAATCAGCGTTTTTAAAAGATGATCAACTATGGAGGGACTTAATGTTTCTTGTTGGGGACTTTTTTCTTTACTTTTCTTTAGCCGTTTTAACAGATTATGGTTTGTTCCCTTTTTTGTGGAATAAAATTGACTCTATATTTACTGGGACTATTGATAATACTGGCCTAAAGAGAGTAGTCAGTGACGTTGCTAGAGAGAAGAGCAGGGTGGATGGTTTACTCACTGCAGGTAACAGTTACAACTTAACAATAGCTAATAAATAAATGTTATATTATATCAAACCTTTCTCTTAAAATAATGGAAAGATTATAATCAAATATATATATTTACTGTAATGTGCACCTGTCTTGGAAGTCTGTAAAAACGGTTTAGTTAATTTTAAGCAAGCTGACCTATTTAAGAAGCAAGCTAATCTAATTGTGCTAATGTCAAGAGATTTTTGATTTTTAAAAATGGTTTCCCAGGTAAACCTTCTAACAACAAAACATCCTATAGACCAATAAGCCTACTTCCCATCCTTTCAAAAATCTTTGAAAACATTCTACTGAAACGAATCCTACCCATAATAGAATTTCAAAACCTTCCTACTTACCAATTCTGATTTCGTTCCTAACATTCCACTGTCCAACAAAACCTCAGAGTTGTTGACCACATATTCTCAGTCATAAAAAGCAAGCAATATTGCTCGGGTGCATTTCTGGACATTGCGCATTTGAACGGCTATGCACACCAGATTGCTCTTCAAGCTTAAAACCTATCTACCTCAGTTCTCAAATCTAGTACTCCAATCCTATCTCTCTGACCACTCCTTTTAAGTCCGCTGTGGAACTGAATTTTCCAACTGTTATTCCATTAAGGTGGGAGATCCTCAAGGGAGCGTCTTGGGTCCTATCCTTTACATTCTCTTTACCGCTGATATTCCATATGAAGGCAGTTATTGGCAACAAAACTAAGCTTTATTGGGAACAGACTAGGAAAAAAACTCACTCTAAGTTGTTCCTAGTACGATCCTGTCACAAGAGAAGTGTATCACTTCTCCTAATGGACAGGACCATTAGGTGTGTGACAGGACTGTATATTGGTCACCGTCGACTCAATAAGTACCTCTTTAACTTTGGCTTAAGTGAAACTCCCACCTGCAGGCTGTGTGGCTTGGAGGATGAAACAGCCTATCACTATATTATATGCAGATGTGATAATTTGACTGTGATACTTTTACTTTGGATGCGATTGTATCATTGAACCTAAGCACTACAAACTAATAGATTCCATTAGTTTTAGTATGTTCTTAAAGGCATCTGGCCTGTTTTAATAGAGATTTAGGATGATACACAACAGGCCTCTATGAGGCTGCACTATATAGTTATGTTGGGGAAAAAAAAAACAGTACTTCCTCACATAGCACTGAACCCAAGACTCTTCATGGGTTGTAGCGGTAAAGGTTTTTTTACTCACCACTTTTTAGCCTTTTTATTTGGGCATCATTCCAAACTTTTTTATTTTGTTTTCTTTATCTAACTGTTATATATTTGATGGCAATGCCACAAAATAGTTTGAAAATACAATTTAGCACTGAGCAACCTGTCACTCCAACAGGCTCTCAATTCATATTTGAGTCCACCATACCCTTGCCTGATTCCATCTTAACTCATATATGAGTCCACTGTCATTAAACGGTCAATTATAAGATAACTTGCTACTAAATTGTTTTAATGTAACAACATTGTGCTGGAAAAAATTTTTTTTTTGAGAACAGTTCTAAGAGTATTGTGTATATACATACATATAGGTACGATTATACATATTTGAAGTAGCCTGTCTAGTTAACTTTTTTTCGTATAATTATAATTATCTGGTATTTGAAATCTGAGGGTACGGAGCCCTCCCTCTTTCATGATAGGTGGATAACCTCCTTCCTATAATGAGATAGGGGAACTGTAGGGGTTCGCCCCGGGCTGGTGACCATTTAAGTCTTCTGGGACCTTAGGTCCAAAAATGGTACTAAGGGCTGGTAGCCTGCCTGTATTAAGCGAAGGCTATCTGGGCTGGCAGCCGGGGCCGCTTTGTGGTACACCGGTCACAGACGTAATGGTCGTGTGTTACATGCTCCTCAGTAGAATGATCCTAATTCTCTGGTTAACTATTACTGAGGGGCATAAGCAATAAGTAGGACTAGTTCTTTCCGAGGATGCCACGATATGGTAACATTCACAATCCATAGCCGTGGAGTTAAGGCCTTCTGACTAAATACGGCTCCTGTCCCCAACCTCTGAGTGGACAAAGTACACAATGTATTAGAAATCTGCTTCCATCATTCTCTTTCCTACTGAATTAGAGCATTATAGGTTCAGTCCCTGCTCATATATAATTTTAGCAGTTATTCATTTCCAATCATTAGTTTTTTCTCATTCGGTTCTTTAAAAAATGACTATGATTTTGAACGTTTTATTAAATGGATTTTTTAAAATCAATCTTAATATTAGGTATAATTTTTACTTTCACTTACATATATATGTAATATATAGTAAGTGTAAGTATTGCGATCGAGAACATTTTTGAACCTGAGTTTTCGACGGATTTATACGTTTTGAGGTACCCTGAGTCGAAATGACCAAGTCCCGACAAATGGTCTGTGTGTCTGTGTGTTTGTATGTTAGCAGTCTAGCTCAAAAACACAAAAATGTCCCATGAAATTGATATCACGTATTTAAGATAGGTATATGCCTTAGTTGTGACGGCAACTTTTTCCTTAAAATCAGCTAACCGGAAGTGCCACTTTATATCAACGCTGAAACACATTTTCACAGTTTTCTCAAAAACGGCTCTAACGATTTTGATTAAACTCTGTGTATCATTGTATAATTAAGTGGTCTTTAATATAAATTAGGTCTTATCCCCATTGATGTCACTTTACAGGGCTTAAATGCCCAATGTTCATATACGTCTTCCTTTAAAGTACCTTTGATATGGTTTATTTTAAAAAGATGATTATTTCGCATTATTCAGAGTTACGAAAAAATGCTAAATATAACTTTTGAAAGAATTTGATAAGTTAATAAAGGAGAAAAAAAATAAAAATGCAGAAAAACGTAGCTATAGACTGTAGCGCCTAAACGAATGTACCGATTTCATTGAAACTTCGCTAAAGTCATTTTCTCGACACCCTTCAAATTTATCTATACAACATTCATCAGCGAAAAGAAGCTGAAAAAAAGTTATGAGGGATGGTAAAATTAAATTCCGAATAACTCAAATACTTTACACTTTTTTGGGAATGTTGTATATGGTTTTCTAAAAGTTTATGGAATAGCCTAAAAAACAAAAAAAAGATCGTTAAAATCGGATAATTAGGAGATAACATATGGTATCTAGTTTTTTTTTAATACGTTCTGCTGCAATGGTTATATCCTTTGTTTCGGTTTTTGAATTTTGAATGTGTTAATAAGGTAATGCTAATTTTTTTTAAATGTATGTAAAATCCCCCTAAGCAAGTTGATGGCATTGTTAAAAAAACTATTTCAGTGTACTTGTGTGAAAGAAGAAATAAAATATAAAATCATTTCATGGATGTATAAATCATGTGTTTATAATATTAAATACATTTACTGTAGTTTAGTAATTATTTATTAAATTTCAAATTGGTCCATAATCGTCTTATCTTTTTGGCTACATTCTAGGAATTGCTGTGTTATATATGTGTGCGATGTTATATTGCGTTCCTGGCGTTTGAGAATTTAAAGAGAAAAAAGGATTTTTTTTTTATTTTGGGAAAGTGTTTATTATGCTATGTCTATTGTTTAATGTGGCTTATTGTTGATAATTTGTAAGAATATTGTTATGAAGGGGAAGAAAAAAGAAAGAAAAATATAATATAAAATTAATGTCCTTATGGATTGATAAGTATGCTGTGTACGAAGCAACCCTATGTAGTAGGGCAGCATTACTTTTAATAAAGTATTTCTCTATAAATAATTAGGTATTAAAGTTAATTCCAAAATATTGTCTAAATATATTTACTGTAGTTTAATAACTCTAGATCTCATAATATATTTGAATATTTAGATATCTATCGTCCGTTTATTCCGAAAAATCATTATGTAACCTTTTAGAAAATTAAATTAGTGAATAGTTTGATAATTCTTTTTTTGCGATATTCCAACAGAATCCACTTACAGTTAGTGTGACAACTTTTGACCTGTCTATGACAGACACTGCGAATCTCTTAATTCCGTTTTAATAAACTTTGCAATGGAAAATAACAGTTCAATGACTTATAGTCGTACAATCCATAATCAATGGATCGAACAATCCATAATCAACGAATCGTACAATTTATAATCAACCGGTGATATAATAAATAGGACTTCTGTTATTTTAATAGCTTTTGTGGTTTTTTTAGCTTTATCTCAGTTTAAAATGCAATTTAAAACATTTTATAATAGCCTAACATGGCCAGAAAATAATTTTTATTCAAAGTTCAAAGAGTAAGTGAAAGTTGTGTGTTGCGCGCACTAGATTTTTTGTTTAAATTAAATTTATTATGTACAATGTTTATACATATACAGCCAGAATTCATCTTTTATCTGTTAATGATGCTAATTATTTGTTCATAAGTCTATTAAAAATATTTTAATCTATCAATTACTACTCATGTATTTCTTCATTTAGATACTCAAAAAGATAAAATAGCAATTGTGGATGGCCTTGGTAAAAAATATTCTCGCTCCATGGTAGCAGTTGTTGATGTTACATTTGCTGTGTCCAAAGGAGAGTGCTTTGGTCTTTTGGGAGTTAATGGTGCTGGTAAATCAACTACATTTAATATGTTGACTGGAGTCCTGTATCCTACAAAAGGAAATGTTTTCATAAAAGGCCATTCCCTTAGCAAGGAGAAAACAAAGGTAGGAGTAATTTTTTTAACTGATGAAAAGTTTTTTAAAGGGTGTCTACAAACAGAGAAAAGTCAGGGATTTTCCCAAATCATTGTTTACTTTGTCACTACCTAAGATATGGAAACTTTATATTCATACCAAAAATTACAAACAATAATGTCTTCAGAATCGAAAAGTATGGCTCGGTTTGCATTTTAGATATCTAGGAACAAATTTAATTTGATATCTGTCAGTAATAAAGTTCATGCGACGAACATAACATCTACTATTGTCAATCCTAATTTTGATGAAATTTACAGAGATTGTGCGGGTTTCATTTCAATTTCCTTATTCTGTTCACTACTTTAGCATTTGCATGAACAACAAATATATTTTGTGTGTTCAATTTGATTCAAAGAAGCTTGAAGATAGTTGGGGATTTTTTCATTTATATTTCTTATAATGTCTTTTATATTGTATAAAAGGGAAGATATGTATATATAGTATATATAAAAATGTAATATAATAGTTATGTCCATATGGATTGATAAGTATGCTGTATATGAAGCAATCCTATCTAGTAGGGCAGCATTACTTTTAATAAAATATTTCTCTCTACAGAGTGATTTTTTTTTTATAGTTTAATAATCCAAAAAAAAAAAAAATTCCATATATTAATTTTGGCTGCCACTGTATAAAGAACGTTAATAAGAATCATAATTATACAGGTAATTCCATTCAGGTCATTGGGCCTAATGATTGTTTCAAAAAATTTAGCAATAATTTTTTCTTTATTCTCTTTCATTCCTTTTTCTCTCTGTAAGTTAGAGATAGTGCAAGACATCGATGATTTTTAACATTAGAGTATAATAGTCATTATTTTTGATATTTGATGCTTAAGTTTGGTGTAAATCGTATTTTTTAATATACAGTCTTCATAGTAGTCTTTAATAAAATTTTAACAAAAGATTTTAATTAATTTACTATCTTTTTTTTTTTCACTTCCTTATTGGCTAGGTATTTTATTTAAGGTAGGGAAAAGTCAGGAAATCCTGCTGAGGAACCTTTGTAGATACCCTGTTTTAAGTTATTTTAATTATATTATTATTTATTTTTTCATAGCATATTTTGATTTATAGTGTTTATCAATGATTGGGTATTGTCCACAACATACTGCTTTAATTGAAAGTCTTACATCAAAACAAATGTTGACCCTATTTGCCCGCTTGCGTATGATTCCTTCACAATATGTTGATAAAGAAGTAAAAAAATGGATCACTCTTTTTGGTGAGATGAAAAAATGTATTTAAATTTATATTAATACTTTATATGTATATATATATTTATGTTTATATATATATATATATATATATATATATATATATATATATATAAAGTTATGGTTAGAGGTAAGACTGTATAATAGTTAATCCTATCCATAAGATGTAAACAAGACATAATACTATATATATAGCATTACTGGGAAAATAAAGGCAGTCTTTATCGAGCAACCGAGTGAGTCATTTCACATCCTTCTTTCTTTCTTTTTTTTATCATTTTCTGTTCGGACGATCGTATATATATATATATATATATATATATATACATATATAGTGGATCCTCATAACATGGATTAAAGATTAAAATGGAACTATCTACATTGTATATGATGTTATATGGGCAATTCTGCCATTTTATACCATTTTAGAAATTCCAATTACTAAAAAAAAAAAATGGTAAAGTGTATTTTTTATATATATTATAATGTACACATTTATTGGAAGTGAGTAAAAAGGGTTTAATAAATTAATATTGAACAATTAAATGGCAAGCTAATCTAGTTCTACTAGTGCAGGGAAAAGAAAATGGCTGCTCTGTAGTTTCCCAAGAAGGAAAATCCCAAAGAGGAGAGGGACAAAGGTTTTTGTTTTGGCAAGCAGTTGACGTTTGGCTGCAGTGAAGAGAAGACAGGAGAAGTGATCCTGACTCCAGTGGGAAAAAACCAGTAATAGTATTACCATCTTGAAAGTTGTTTGAATTACAAGAGATAGGATCTCCCAGAAAGCTTGAGTTGAGAAGAAGAAAGTGTCACAATTTGGAAGTTGTGTTTGGCAGAACTTTGGAAAGTGTTTGAAAACAAATGAATTCAGTGCCACAAAGGAAGAAACATTGTATATAGAAAAAAGGTTAACTTGCCAATACATATTTGCCTTTATTTAAAAATCAGTGTTTAATTTTAGTATTAATAGTGTAAATAATAATAGTTTGTTTGAGTTTATCTGATTTTCAGTAACCCACACCTGAGGTAAACAAATATATTAATACTCTTATCATTTTGTTTATTATTAAAACCCTCCTATTTATTTAGGAAGTATCCCAATAGTATTAAAGTGATCTTCCGAGGTTATATTATTATTATTTGTATAATATAAGAGAGATGTTACAATATATGTATGTATATTAGGAAAATTAGTAAACAAATACTCTAATTCAATCTCTAATCTATCGATCTGTCTAAAACTTTAATAACTTTTAGTGGAAGTTATATGTGTGCACTAGATTTTTTTATATGCACAAATAATTTATAAATGAACTTTCTGAATATACCTCATTTAACAAAGGTAGAAAAGAGTGAACTGTTAAAACTCAATGAAATTTATATTGCTTTAACTTATTTATTTTCTCCTATAAGTCTTCATGCTTGGAGAGGTATAAAAGTAAAAAAAAAAATATATATATATATATTTTGTTAACTAATTACAGAAGATCTTACACTCTTCTCAGTATAATAACAGAAATAACAATAACTTCTGTTTGTTATTTCCAAATCTGCCTATTATTACACATCCACCCTATTCATATGTCGAGGTATATATGTGCAGAGAGTATGCAGTTACCAGAAGGCCTCGACAGAGCGTTGCTCAATTTAGGGGTAAGATGACTAAGTGGATGTAGGAAGATGAATAGAGGGATGACCTTAAGTGACAGGCGGATCAACACCCAATCACTCTCAGTCTGTGGTGTAAGAGATCAGGCTTAACATTCCACAAGGATCATAACTAGGACCGGAGAGATCAAACTCCAGACTTGTGGGAGGAAGAGATACTAACGGAGGGATCAATCTCCTGACTAAGTATATAGGAATACAGGCGTCTTGTGAGGCATGGATCATTCTTAGAAGATCATTCTTTCATGAGAAAAATGGGTAACGAGAGTCGTACCCGATTATTCTGGTCTTATTTTTTTATCAGTTGATTTATATACCTTCATCTTATTTAGTAAAATAAACATACTTTTATAATACATGTTTTACAATGAAAGAAATGTACATTTTAAAAAGTTAATTATACAAAAAATAAAATATAAAAATCATCCTATGTTATGAGCGTCTTGTGATGGCGGTCTCGTAGCGGGCTCTTGAACTATGTGCAGGGCCACTACAGGACTCTGCACAGAGCCGCAACACATCTAGGTGTAAAAAATTGGCCCTCTGCATTGTTTTTCTAGTTTAAAACGAACTAATAATTTTTTTTTCACAGCATTTTACAATGAATAACAGGTTATATGAAGCATAATTAAATTGATAATAAGCCTAATTAAATTAAATGTTGAGAATAATTAAAAATATGCAGCAACGAAAAATTCTAAATAAAAAGAAAAAAAATCTATATTAAAAAGAATGTTTTTTTTTTTTTTAATGAAATTTGAATATATGTTATGTATTTATTAAAGGAAGGAAGCATTAGAGAAATTCAAACCAATTTTAATGTATTTTTATCCTGAAAACTCATAACTTCAATAAGGTATAATTTGATGGTCACTCATAAATCTCACACCGAAAAATTGTGTCAATTCTTTGAAAGGTACTTGTTGTTATAAAAATTAACAATCACTTAAGAAGCTTTTATTTAGTTGAAATACTGCATGTTTCTGATTTACATCATTTTTAGTGCATTAGTTACACTCACAAAACACATAACAAATATCTTTTTTGAGTAGTTTTTAAACAGTTATCTTTAAAAATTGCGAACAGCTAAATTTCATAATGGTTTTTATCACAAAAATGGTATTCCTAGATGTTATTTAAGGTTTTTTGCACTCTGGGATGGCAAACAACTTGATGGAGATCAATTTCACAAGATGCATTAAAGTTCTCTGCATTTGACTATAACATCAGCTTCTTAATCAATATGTAATGCCTTTTTCATAAAAATCAAAAAATATAAATTTGAGTATTTGATTTACTCGGTAGGTTTTTTTCCGGCTGTTTACTAAAATATTAATAACTCCTCAGGATTTTCTGTGAATTCAACATCACTATATCTGTTGGAAAAATGATTTATTGCTCTTCCAAACCTTATCAATAATTTTTATATTTAATGTCTTTGAGCAAAATATTTGTTAGTTTTCTATTGGTATAAAAATGAATGTTTTTCGAGATTGTTAAAATCAGTAACCCATTGACTGTGTCTTCCCCTTGTTAGTGACTTTTTGCAATAAACTGATAATTTGGGCTTATTAAAAAAAAATTGAATCTGTGTAGAAATTGGTTTTACATAATTTTCCTAACCTCTATCTACCTGATCCAATAAATTTTCCACCCTTAAAATATCTTTCGCCTAAATTACTATGAGTATTATTGCTACCATTTTACTTCAATCTCACTCCTTTATATTGCACCTTACTGTTTCTGGAACTATTATCTTAATTAGAGTTACAGTTGATATGTTGATTTTAGTATATTTAATTTATATTCATTTTATTAATATATTATCACCTAAATTCTATTCTCTGTAAGCTTAAAGAAAGTCTGCAATGTGGGTCGAAATTCAATAGCTTTTAATTGATTTTTTTTTACATCTTAATTTATTAATATGGACATTTATTCAATGTAAATCCAACAAACACCTTTGAACTGAATAGTCAGAACATAATTTTATTTACTTGATCACAAGAAATTTAGATAAAATAACTGCATTATATATGTTTTTAGGGCTCGAGGAGTATAGTGACGTACCATCTAAAAATTACAGTGGAGGAAATAAGAGGAAGCTGAATGCTGCTCTAGCATTCATTGGTGACCCATTTATAATCCTCCTGGATGAACCTACAAGTGGTGTAGACCCATTCATTCGCAGAAATTTATGGAAGGTCATAGAAGCTTGTGGCAGTTACGATCAAGCCATTATTATTTCATCTCATAGGTAAAATATTTTTACTCATTAAAATTTATTACTGAATTGACAACCTAGATAAGTAAATTTTAATAAACTATCCATAACTGGTAGCAGTGAAGCTTGCCACCTACCAACTTAACCACTTTGTAACACGAGGCTTAGCAAATGACCTTTGATGTATCTCTAATTATGTTCAAATGCCATCGATCCCACCAGAACTTTCATCGAAGAGCATTTTCACAAGAGTAAGAATTTTGCTCACAAACTCATTTGATCCCCAAATTATTCCATTAAGAAAGTCTTGTCTGTTTTCAAAAAATGTTACCATAATTACCACTACCTCTCCTCCTGTAGATTAGATGCATGAAAGTAATAAAATTGATACCAAATAAATACAAAAACTTCTCTGTTTTAAAAACGTTCTTAATTTGAGTTGTAGACAAATAAGAATTAAATTACTTACAATAACTAGGAGCCACCTTTTTCTTCCTCTCTGGACCCTCCATCGCCTTGTGCCTGGTACTAGCACAGCAACTATATGCAATTTCCTTCATGCAGGCTCTGGTGGTGACCATAGCCTTGGCATCTGAGATAGAGTAGGGGGTACAATGTATTCCCTGATTGAAAGGGCCCACTATCCTCCACTTATCTTCTCCAGCAAGCTAAGCAAGAAGAATGATATCGCTTATTGAAGACTCGGGTTCTTGTTAGCCTATTTCTGGTGGGGCTTATGAAAAGGGACCACATCCATTCTTTTCCTCTGTAGACTGTCTCCAGTTTTGCCCAGAGATAGGTCTCCAGGATCACCTGATTGCAGTTTTGGGACCCATTTAGTCTTGACCCTGAATCTCCTTGTTGCTGCGAGCCTTGACTCTCTTCACTTTAACCTTACCCCAATCCAGCACCCTTCGTGCTTGATCTCTATCCAAACAAAGACTGCCCTGTCCTAGATGTCTCTTATTATCCTTACTTACACACTGATCTCTTTAAGTTCTTCTATCAGAAACTGTTTAAAAATTATGTTGCACTTTCAGATTCTTGGCTCCTGATTGTTACATATGTTAATATCTCCTCCTGCTTTTTGGGCGTCACAGGAACTGCAACCAGCATCTTAGCTCTTGTTTTTGGCATCCTCTCCTTGCCTTGGCAACGGGACGCGAACTCGTGGCTATATTTATAACACATTTGTCATATATCAGGTTGCCAGGCAACGGTGGTGCTGTGCACAACGCGTCAGCCCATTCTGCCACCCCGCCCACTGATTTCTTCCTCTATAGGTTGGAGTCAGTGCATTCCATCTTTAAGGCAGGTTCCAGATTGGGGTAGGTACCAGTGCCTGCTACTTGCTGTGTCTAACCAATGGCTCATGCTCAGGGCGCTTCTCCATATTGGTGGAACGTTCTTCTCTCCTCTGTGCTAGTAGCTGCCATATGGTGAATGATCTGGTGCTTCTCTATTAATTGTTTATCATTTCATCTACCCACGCCTATTTAATACATTCACAACTTACTTCTGTTAGCTAATCCGTTCACAAAAATTATAACAGAGAAGCCCACACCTCTTTCCATCTGTCCCACACTAGTATAAACATTAAAAGCAGTGAGTTTTCTATGTACAAAATCACATTGGGGGCCTGACTAGCCACTAATGTCCCTTGGGACTCAAACGGACAGACCTACCTACTCCAGTACTCAATTAAATATGAAGTTATATGAAAAAGTATCTCACCTCATTCACTGCTGGTAAGAATCTGATTTCTTAGAAACACTACCTAGCTGAAGATAATTCTCAGAAGCTCCCTGAATCTAGGTCCTGCTTCTTCGACTGCTTGGAGGTTGTAGTAGTATTTACTCCTTCATGTGACATTGCGTGAGGGAATGAGAAGGAATATATAATATATAGGAATGTGAGGTTACACAATGAATTGTACTCAATTATGCAGTGGATAAATTATTCATGGAAATGTCTCATATCGATAAACAATTGATGAAGAAGGACGCTGGAAAAAGGTCAGAGCAGGTAGCTAGCAACAGCTGGCAGAAGGACGCCGAGAAGAGCACTTGAGGCCTGGACACGAAGACGAGAAGACGTCATCTGGGAAGAGAGGCTTACTACATTGAAGACTAAGAATATCAAGCCTACAGTTATAAGACTTTTATATATTCATTTATTACAGTTGTAAAATAAATTGTTTTATTATACAGGAGTGAAAAGTCATTTTATTTAGTTATCCTATAGGCCTCACAATTGAAAAATAACAAACCAGGTGAGTCAATTCATTCAAAGTGTGTTTACTAAGTCCCACATTTCATCTATATATTCTTATTGTCTCTTCTCATTCAGTGTCACAAAAGGTGTTAGATTCCCGAATTCCCAACAACAGTTAAACACCCTCAAAAAGTCTATATCCAGTGCCGGGGTTTTGTTTTAATAATCACGAGTGTAAATAACCTAGTTCCCTGATATATAAGCGGAAGAATATTTACTATTCCCACCAAAACAAATTATTAACATTTAACTTTATTTGTTTATTTACAAGGTTCTTAAGTACCATTACAATTCTCTGAGAGCACCCACTTTTTCTGACTTTTTAAGTTCTAGTAAGAATTTTAAAATTAAAAACTGTTGTTTTTGACATGGAAAAGAGATCTGATCTATATGTAGTAGATAATACAAAGATGCTGGGGTGCTTGTCAAAATCCTAACATTCACAGATGGTATAGCTGTCATCAATAGCAATCAAGATGATATTGAGAGACTCACTTGGATTCTGATAAGAGAAGCAGAGCAGATTGGCTTACAAGTGAATGAAGAGAAAACAAAATATATGATAGTGAACAAATTCATTTTAACAGGATATACGTGGATTCAAATACATAAGCTCCATAATAATCTCAATAAATGATCAGCTAACAGAGCTGGGCCAGTGTGTCTCAAGTCTCTCAAATTTATAAAAATCTCCAGAAATCTCAAATTAAAGGTGCATGAAAAAGACAGTTCTATTTTATTTCAACCTGGACTCTGATCGTCACCCTAGAGAGCAGAATAGTTATTCAAAAGAAATAATTCCTTTTTAATTTGTTGCTGGCCCGATAAAAATAAGTTGCTCATTCCTGATTCATGGTATGCTTGATACTCTTAATTTAATTTCCTTAATTGATTTTTTTTTGTAATTTTTCTAAACTTTCATTCCTGTTGTTTTCTAATTAACTTTATGCTTCAATTTTTTATATATTGAAATTTATGAAGTTGTAAATTTTCTTCACAGTATGGATGAATGTGAAGCAGTATGTAACAGACTAACCATCATGGTTGGAGGGAAAATGGAGTGTATAGGAAAAACTCAATATCTGAAAAGATTATATGGCACAGGATATGTGATAAAAATAACCTTATCACCTCACACAGATAATGAAATTACAACATTAAAGAATATTATAGAATCTACATTTTCACCGCATTGTGAGCTGAAAGATGAACATCAGGTATACATTATTTTGATTTATCATTATATTTTTTATATTTATCATTAATATTTGATTTATCCATAAATACTTTTTTATTAATTTGTTTGTCTATTCGCAATTAAGTTTATGCGTTACAGGTCAGTATAATAAAAATCAAAATTAACTTCTGATAATTATTTATTATATGTTTCGGGGAATATATGTTCCTCTCCTGAGTAATCTAAAAAAAAAATATACCAATATATTTTAGGTTCAATGTAGAAACCAGTCATAACCAACTAAAATATAAACAACATATAAACACAACTTTTCAAATAAACATAAACTATTTTGCAAAATTTGTTAAAAAATAAAGTTACTTACATTTTACTCTCCCCAAAAAATATTGGGTAAGTAATAATGAAGAATGAACTAATAATTTATATACATATTTACATTAGTATCTATTTACAATTTCATGAGGACTGGAAGGATAAGAAATGATTGAACAGGCGGGATTTAAAGGTAGGAAGAGTATTAGATTGACAAATGAGAGAAGGGATGGAGTTCTAAAGGGATGAGGATTGGATAATGAATGATCTGTCGAAAACAGTGGTTTGGTGGGCCCTTATGTATAAATCAGAAGACCGGGAACAAACAGAGGATTTGAATTGAAGGAGCTCGGAGATGTATGAAGGACGGTGGGATTGGATGACTTGGAAGAGGAAGGATGCCAGGAAATATTTACGACGGTAGGAAGGATAAAGCCACTTCAATTCTGCATAAAAATGGGAAACAGAGGCATCCCGAAGATGAATCGTACAAAGCAATTTATCAAACGTTTTAGTTTTGCCTCGAGATCCCCATTTACCGAACAGCAATAGTCAAAGTGGGAAAAAATTAAGGAAGTGACTAGGAGCCTACGGGTTTCAAATGGAAATAGGTGATGAGAATAATTTAGACATTTTAGAGTGGAGGATATATTGGTATATTTTTTAGATTGCTGAGGAGGAGGGAGGGGGAACACAAACTCCCCAAAACATACAATAAATAATTATCAGAAGTTAATTTTGATTTTTATTATACTGATCTGGGAGGCATAAACTTAAGTGTAAACAGACATTATAATATAAAGTTTTCAAACAACTTAAAAACTAAGAAAGATTAATTTTTTTGTTCAGAAAAATTGAGAAATGCAATAGATGTAAATAACCAGTTAAGGGGTTAATTGTAAATAGTTTGTTTTCGGCAGGAATTGTAAATATCGGGAACTAGGTTATTTACACTCATGGTTATTAAAAAAAAACCCCGGCACTGGATAAAGACTTTTTGAGGGTGTTTAACTGTTGTTGGAGATTCGGGAACCTAATACTTTTGTGACACTGAGTGAGAAGAAACAATAAGAATATATTTATGAAAAGTGGGACTTAGTAAATACACTTTAAATGAATTGACTCAACTGGTTTGTTATTCTTCAGTTGTGAGGCCTATAGGACAACTAAAATGACTTTTCACTCCAGTATAATAAAACAATTTATTTTGACAACTGTAATAAATTAATGTATAAAAGTCTTATAACTGTAGGCTTGATATTCTTAGTCTTCAATGTAGTAAGCCTCTCTTCCCAGATGACGTCTTCTCGTCTTTCTCCAGCTGCTGCTACCTGACCGGACCTTTTTTCTTCTCCATCGATTGTTTATCGATATGAGACTTTCCAATGAACAATTTGTCCGCTGCACAATTGAGTACAATTCACAGTGCAACCTCACATTCCTATATATTATATATTCCTTCTCATTCCCTCACACAATGTCACATAAAGGAGTAAATAACGGGGAATGTCTACTACAAAGTTAATAATTGATGAGATGAACACCAATAATGGGTTAATTACCAAAAATGAAAAAATTGAGTTGGACCCAAAAATGCGATTTTAATATCATTGCTACCAATCTATAATGTGAGATAAATGTAACAATGACATGAGAGTTATGTGCCGTGCCGGCTAGGTAATTAAGCTAAAATTATTATAGGGAATATTTTGTAGTTTGGAGTAGGAGTTAGTTTGGTGGTTAAGCATTGACTTCCAAAGCTGAAGATCCCAGAGGTTAGAGTTCGGTTGATGAAAAGTAATTTTCCACCAGCTGTTGATTGACCATGGGTTCAGGAGATCCTCCTAGGACACACCCAACCTCTTAAATAAGCAGGCATTCTTAATAAAATAGTTAAAGGGGAAAATCTGGCAGTTGAGCGTGGTCCCAGCCTGATCTCCCTGCACAACCATTGGTCTTACAAGAACTGAACCCAAGACGCTTCTTTATGGTTTGTAGTGGTACAGGTTTTTTAAAATGTTTTTTAGTAATATAGTAAATTGTCAAAATAAAAACCGAATGCACAATATACAGGTTTTATTCAGAAAAGTTGATTTTAATATAATGTGCACTGCTAAATAACTGCAGCAATAAAACCTGTGCCACAATCCTTTTACAGTACACAGTGAATTCAAATCAACACTTCTGAATAAATTCTGTACAGGGTCAATCCATTTGAAATCACCCAATTTGAATTAATTTTGTTGTTCGACATTTTTGATTTTTATAATTTTTCTACCAATTATTCCATATTTATTTGAGAGTTCAAAATCATAGTTAAAAAAAAAAATTGCGGCTCACAGTTTTTTCTTGGCGGCCGTTTTTATTTTCAACTTAAAACATGTTTTGGAAAAATGTCTGTAACTCTGGTTATTTTGTAGATATAAAGCCAAAATAATTTAGAATATTTTTTCTACATTTCTGTTGATCAATACATCACCTAAAAAGAAAGGAAAGTTGTTTTAAAAAAAATCATGAAAATAAACAAAAAAAAAAAGTGACTTTTAGGGCTGTAAAAGTGTAATAAAGAAAAGAGTTTTAACTTTAATCTTTCTTTTTCATATGTAGTCCTATCATCGTACAACTTTCTGATGAAATTTCAATCTTGAAAACCTTATCTTTTTTTAAATATGAATTTTTAAAAATGCTCAAAAGTCGAGATTTGAATTTGAATATCACAAATGGGACTGAATGCAAAATTATGAAATTGATACAGTTGAAACCTCTTAATGATAGGAATGTGTGATATGAATTTGATCATTGAGACTCAACTGGTTCTATTAGTTATAGCGCAACAAATATGGCTAAACTAAGTATAAGTAGGTTTTTGTTTTTACAAAAGAGTTGCTGTGGTTCTTCAAAACATTTACTATGCTGCCAATATTCGACTACTTGGATATCAATATCAATACCAAGAAATTATGGTCCAATCTCTTTAAAAAGTAATAGTCAAACTTTTAAATCTTGGTTTGTTTATCATTGCCAGATGGAAAAAGTGACATCATACTGATATAAAAGAATAATTCTTTTATGCATTTTTTTTTATATAAACTATTCTAGAAATGAAACCGTAGGGGAAAAAAAGAGAAAAATCAAAGGAATCTATGTGTTCGATAGACAAGAACAATTTTAATAAAATGGAAACATGGAGATTCTGCAATCTTTTAAGGGAAGAGATTATCCTAAATATTATAAAAGTCTTTTATCACTACAACCATCTAAAAATAATTTGGTAGCAGTAAAAAAAAAGGATGGGATATGCGTCAAATGATGCTGTATTTGAAAGAAGATTATCGATCATTCCAAGGGGTTGGCCAATTAAAACTAATTTGTATTTTAATAACTAAATCATGCCACAGGTCATAAATAAAAAATTTTGTTCAGATTTTTTTACCAAAAGTTTTGGCACTTAGCCAATTATTGATGTCCAATCATCATCAATTGTTTATAAAATGGTCATATTTGAGAGCCTGGAAGTTTATTAATATTAAATATAACATATTTCTTTTAGGTACTTCTCCATTATCTTATAAGAACAAATTTTTACAAAATATCGAGTCTATTCAATATCATGGAAGGAATAAAGAACCAATCAAACATAGTGAACGATTATATAATCACTGATTCCAGTTTAGAAGAGGTGTTTTTAGGTTTTGCTAAAAATCAATAATTAAGAAAGGTAATTAATAGCTTGTTATTTTAAAATACTTAACATTAATTTATTCAAATTATGAACTGAATGTAAATAAAGATATTAAAAAAGACACTGCATTAATTATTATTCCAAATACGATTTGGTTAATTTTTAATCATTGTAAAATAAAATGGTTAACATTAAACTTAAATACATGGGTCTATAATTTAAAAGGATATTATATGATATATAATTACATTATTATATATAAAATATAATATTTTACAAAAATAAAAACTTTAAATGTGATACATTATAATTCTAGATTTAAGTACAAAAATATAAAATATACAGATTCAAATATCATATATTATACACAAATTCCTATTAAATTAACTCTCTTTGTAACACAATTAATTTTCTTGAATAAGGCGAATATATTAAAAAAATAATTTTTGAAACTCCAAGACCAGTCCATATTACCAGTCTATAAAATTAATAGAAGAATTTATCTAAACATATATTTAAATTAATTTTAAAGAGAGTTAAGAGAAAATAAAAATATTTATAAAACAACAATAACAACCTATAGAGTAATATATAGTTTTCTGTAAAATTAATACATCTTTACAACAAAGTCCATAAAAATCTTTTCCTCAAAGAAACAATGATAACTCATTCAATCTTTTGCCGTTACATACACAGTCTTTTTCCCACCAATAATTATTTCCTCATAATGGAGGCCATATTGTTCGGAAATCTCTCGACATAGGTTTTTTTCTTTTGACGTAAGACCAACTGGAAGCTGTACCTTATCAATATTTTTATTGATTATCTCTGCCAACTGCTTACGAAAGGTTTTCTCAAAGATAATATTCTACAATCACATACAAATTTAGAAGAATTGCAGAATAAATTGATGTACTGAAAATTCTTAAATATACTAAAATACTTACGGGTTCAACATCTTTTGGTACAGGTTTATGTGATTGAAATACCTTTTGATATGATAACCTTTCATGTTGAAGATATTTTTGTCTTTTCCTTTCAACCTAAAAAAGAAAAAAAAATGATAGAATAACTATCTATCTAAAGATTTATTCTCTTTTCTTATAAGTGAATATGTACACTGTTTTACTATTTGCAATGGATTTTGTATATAGTTTTAAGTGTTTCGTACATAGTTTTATTTGTTTTGTATAAAATTAATTTACTTAATGTTTCCTGTTTTGTTTTTTAAATTAATTTTATATATTGCATCAAACCTTTAGGCCAGAAGTAATCATTTCTTTGTATACGATTGTGTTATTCTTAAAGGACTTAGTCCTAGAATAAAGTTATTTTCTTTCTATCTACCTATATAATAAAACTTTAATTGCAGTCATCTGAGTCAAAAAGTCACCCTACTGACACCAATGCATTTTTAATTATATACTTATATATAAATTATATTAGTAGCAAGATATATGAAATCAAAGCTCATTCAATAGCAATTTTAAAGCTATCACAGAATTGTTACAGATACATACATGCAAAGCATGAATACTGGTAACAATAGTGTCACAGACATGTTCAAGACTACCAGGGTTCGTGCTTTACGTGTTAAGAGTTCTTGATTCCATATTCGTAACCTTTTTTATTTTATTGGATAACCCCCACCCACCATTTCTGGCATACGGGGGAGGGTCGGGTTTCATTCTGTGGTTCCACTATGAAATAAAAGTCAACCCCTCCCAGACTGGATTTGAAGGCACGAGGATGCTAGACTGGCAACGCTACAACACACTCGGCCATCATGAACTCATATATTCGTAACCTCTGTAGGCATGTTCGTCTCTAGGATGTTAGTCCTATTACTTAAAACCTTCATCCTTTTCTCATGGGTACTTATAGTGATGATTAACCCCCTTATGTCTTCTTTTATTTTTTCACTTTCTTTGCCTAAATGTCTTCTTAGGTTCTCATATTGCTTCCTCATTAGAGAAGCATTGTGTTTTGAGGTTAAAAAAATTTTGTGCTCAGAATCGAAAATTTTCACTCACATTTTACGTTTCAGACATCAAGGATCAAATTTGGTTTGGTGTCTGTAGTCAAATTGATGTGACGGGCATATCACCTAGTACCTTTCATCCGATTTTCATGAAAATTTCAGGGATTGTGCGGGTTGATGCCTAGATGGTTCCATATCAATTTTTTAAATTCCATCCAGCACTTCCACTTACGCAAACGTACTTTTTTAGATATGCCAATATTTCAGAAAGGGCTCTAACGATTTGGCTCAAAGTTGGATAAAAGGTAGGCAGTGGTGAAAAAATTATGTAATGTCAATTTTATTGAATTCTGTCCACTAATTTCTCTTATATATGAGCAAACGCGTTTTCCTTGATACGTCTATATCTCTAAAACCGTATGTTCAATTTGGCTCATATTTGGAGTGAAGTTAGGGATTGGTAAACAGATAATCAAGTAGGTATGAATTTTATCAAATTCTATCCACTACTAAAAAAATACTTTTGCTTTCGGATCAGTAAACGTATTATTTGAATAGCCTATAGTTAGAAAACTGCGGGATCAATTTGACCCAAACTTGGAGGAATTTTGGAGAATAGTATAGAAATTACCTAGTATGAATTTCATTGAATTCTATTTAATAATTAAAATTAATATAAATAATCGTTAACAATACAATGGCAGTGAAATGTGAAAGGCACTGATCATATGGAGTTGAAGATAGGTTAAGACGATATTTTTATGGGATTATAAAATTTTAGGTTTTATTCAGAGTTAACTGTATTGTTTCGTCGATTCCAAACATTACTGCCATGATACTTACTGCCGTTATTTAGATTTTGTGTAATTTTCAATAAATTTAAATTAATTTTTATTTTTAAATAATTAAATTAATTATTTTTATTTTTAAGAATATTTTTATTTGTGATTGTGTTTATTTCTATTGAAGATCAACTAGCTCGTCATGGTATCGAGTTTCTGTGTGATTTTTACATATATTTTTAAATTCCAGCTTAAATAGTTTTGTTCTGATCGAAGAAAAATATTGGTCTCGTTAACTCTGAAAAAACAAAAAGTTTAGTTTTTCTTATGGATGTTTTGTACCATCCATTTTTGGCATGAAAACATGGTAAGTACATATTACTACTGTTAGTGCAAAAGGTAGTATGTAAACATTTTCAACTTTTAATTCTATTTGTGCTAAGGGTGAAATTTTGTATTCTGGAACTGATATAAGCATTCTGCTATGATGAAAAATATCAGAGGGCAATAAATGATGAAATTATACTAATAAATCATAACGAAACAAGTAGTTTTTCTGCTTTCCTGTAAAACACTCAATGTTTACATACGATCTTTTGCACTAACATTAGTGATATTCATGTTCAGTACGCACTGGATTTATTTTTTTCATCCCAAATCAGCAAATATGCAATCTACTTTTGCAGATCTTTTTCACATTTTAGTATTCGCTGATGAACAAAAATCGTGGATATCAAACCCATATATTTTGAGGGATTACTGAATTTCCAAAAACGGCTTTTTTTAAAGATTTTATTCTCATGCAAAAATTTTAGACCTTGTAATATAGATATTTTTCAGCCAATGAAAACGGTGAGGAAGCTATAATGACCTTTCTTGGCAGACGGTTTTTTCTGTTTTCTATTTTATTAAGCTCAACTGACATGGTCGGTTTTATCATGAGTTCCAGATTATTTAGCCTGTCATCATAAGAAAGTTGAATTATATTTCTTCCATTTTACTAGTTTCTCTGCTAATGACTCTATAGTAAAATATCTCAGGCCTTAATTAAAATAACTGCTGTAGTATTGCCTCTCACTAAACTTTTAAGACGACCATGATATAAAGTAAGGTGACCAAATTTTAACATTGATAAAGTGGGACACCATTGACTGGGGAGGAAGGAGATGGGTGTTCCAAATTTGTTGTTATAATTAATTTTACATGATCATAATGTAGTGCACAAATGTTAATCAGGTGACATAGTATTTAGATGAAATAAGGTTGATAATTTAGTTCTAAAGGCACATTTTTGAGAACGAATAATTCCGAAACTGTGCATTTTATCGAAATTATTATTATATAAAACAATAAAGAAGATAAAATTTACTATCAATTTTATGCATAGATTTTAGACGTAGGGCTAACGGATGAGCAGTAAGAGAATATTGACTGTTTGCATTTTTCACAAGAAATTTTTGTCGGTTTTCTCCCAAAACTCATAATCTATGCATGTATCGAATAAATTCAATATAATAAATTTGAAAGAGAGTTAAGTTTTGTATGTACCTCATACAGACACGCTAATACGTAAGAAGATATACATAATATATCTAGCTAATACGTAACGGCTGTTAAAGCTCCGAGAATCGGAATCGTATTTTTCTAGTAGATTCACAAAATTAAGGACCAAAATGCATTTTAAAGTCCGAGCGGTCCAAGGACATTTTGCTCATTCGCATATTACTACTCTACCTAAGCATGAATTATGTAAAGCTACCAACGTTCTCTTTTAGTTAACCAACGAATAGATCTATACTTAAAGATAGTGAATAGTATTGTTATATTTTTTCTTTTTTAAAAAGCACTGTTTTAACTCCATTTTGCTTACATTTTATTCATTACCCTTGTTTAATTACAATATAACGGCCAGAGCCGTTATTGACAGTGACAAGTGGATAGATATAGGTTATTCAACGATATAAACATGACGATGGTCCGGTCATCTATAACAATTATACATTATAACAACAAAATTTATCAGGTCTCTTAAGGTCGTTATATTAATCCACTGTGTATTAATTCCAATTTAAAAAGAAAATTTTCGAATTTAAAAAATTCCTTGACTTTAGCAATTTTTCTCTGACTTCTCCCGGTTTTGAAAATTCCTTGACTTTTCCAGGTCGGTCGCCACGCTGTAATAGCTGTGAACGTCTTATTATTTTTGAGAAAAAACACCTGAAGAATTTTTGGAATATTTTTAAATTTTCAATAACAAAATAGAGTGTTAACTTAAACTATTGTCCCTTTTTACATAAAGGGAATAAACAGTCAGAAAGTGTTTCATTAATTTTGCAGTACGCTATAAAAGTTGGGCATTTAGGCCACTATATGGAATGGTTTAGTAGATTTCTTCTACTTCATAGAATCAGTTTCTCCTCAATTAGAGAAGGATCCATAGCATAATTTGTGATATATTTTTTTTTCAGTTACTATCGTTCAGTAATATAGCAATATTTTCATTTAAATAAAGTTATCTTCTGATGCTGTCTATTTTTTATTTATATAGAAAATGTTTTCATATACAGCATGCAAAATAATAAACAAAACATGGTACACATGACTTCACTATCGATAAATAGCAATATATTATAAATTACTTACTTCTGTAATAAATTCCTTGATATCCTTGTTATTTGGTTCAATGGATAATGCTTTCTTGAAGTGGTTACTAGCTCTATCAAAGTCCTGAAATGTCAACTGTGCTTTTCCCATACTACAAAAGAAGCAATTTATAAATAAAGTAAATAAATCAAAACAAATTAAGATATCCTTATCCTAATTGTTGGTGATTAAGAAAAATCACTAAGTGTTGTTGCTTGTGTAGTAACAAATTTCACTCAAACACCAAGTAATAAGGTAATAAGGTCATTCAAACACCAGGTACTCGGTGATATTTTATTCCTAAGAAATGCTTAAAAGCCAAGTCGAGTCCCAATAATTTAATTTTTAAACTTGAATTTAGTAAAAAATTCATGTGAAAATTTTTCTTGAATGAAAAATATTGGTCTGTCTGTGCCAAGATTTTCGCGGGAACTGGTGAACCGATTTTGTTGCTTCTTTTTTTATTTTTAAGGTTTTGACTACTGATGCCTGTGATACAAATTAGGTGCTCCATGAGCAAAAGCTGTTGCACAATAAATGAAAAACATGCTTTTCTATTGACTGTAGTGCAAAAACAGCTCTAACGATTTTGATGAAACTTTTCTATAATATTCTAATAATTGTCCTTACAATTTTCGCACATGGACTAATTTCCCGAGAAAATTCAGGAAAAAAAAGTTAAAAAGAAAAGAAAAATGTTTTGGGGCCTAATTCGCTAAGTATATAATTAAATAATCTTCAACGCTAAATGACTTTTTAAAAAGAAACTTTATTGAAAAATGACAGCAAATATAATATAAGTGGTCTAATTTCTATCTAAAATAATAACTAGTCTACTTCCCAACTAATAATGACTCTGAATTCTGAATAGTGAATTGTCTCACGCTAAGAGATCGTATTTATAAGGATAATGAAAGGAAATGAGTCAGTGCTGACATTGCACTAGGGCGGACCTGTAAGTATATATTTTATGGTAAAATTTATAATAAAACTTTTGAAAGGTAATTAAATTACCAATAAATCAAAAAGAAAATCATTGAAATTGAACCAGTATTGGCGATGATACAGCTTATTCTATTTTCTACACATGTTTTAATTTGTTATTTTCCTACCTATACTAGGTAAGGAAAGTATTGCGATTGGGTCAAATTTCCGGTATCCGTTTTCGAAGGATCTATACGTTTCATCAGAGTCCCATAAGTCTGAAAAAACAACAACACCGTTTAGCCTGTTTTTTTTTTTTTAAGGTAATCAAATTCCCTACAGAACTATATAAAAATCGTTCATTTTGGATAACTATTAACGAAGTTACAGCTATTTAATTTCCAATGTAAGATTACGGGTTCATATCCTGGTGTCATAAAGGGGTGAATGAGAGAAAAAATACAACTAAGTAAAAGTAAGAAAATCTGTTGCCAGCATCACATAAGCTTCATTATTTCCTCTATTTTTAACAGAAATTATTGTTTGATAAAATTAGGCTATGGCAAAAAGTTTTGATCAGCAATATTAGAGGGCATTATATTGGTTTAGTTTATCAAATAAATCGAACTCAAATCTTTTCTTTGATCAATTTTCAATGCAAAGATATAAAAACTTTTCTGAAATAGGTAGGAAAGTCATGTGAGTGGACACACCAGATTTTTTTATTTCAAAACAAACTTGTATTTAAGAGTTTAATGAAACCTAAAAACAAATTTCAATAGTTTTTTCATAACAAAAATTTACTTGACCTACTTTACTGGAAGCGTCTATGGGTTTTAGTAATTTATTAAATATAAGAATTAGTTTAACACAATTAGCAACATGTTTTTTTATTTTACACAAAAAAGCAAATCGATTGGTGTAAAATAACATATACATCCATGCAGAGCCAAGTCAGAAAACAATATTACAAAAAATAATCAAATTTTATAAATTAATTTGTCCCAGCTTTCTAAGACCCATTAGTAAGAACCCTCGGACATAGGTCTAATATTTTTCGACCTAGTATCACCAAAAGAAGGTTTCGTTGAAATCAATGACCCCACGTCTATATCTCCCCTTGTAAGTAGTGCTGTGAAATGTGCTTACAATATACATTTAACTCCTTATGTAAATTAAATAATTTTTAAACTCTCTTGGACTACTACAATGAATAATATACAAGGAAATAATAATAATAAAGATATATATTACTGGAAATAAAGCTTTGCAGATTGTCTAGCCTTTTCTGGGTAGATGTACAAGGCTTCCCTGGCTGCAATACAAACTCTCTCAGGTGAATTCAACTTTGGATTATTATAACATACACACATATTAAGGTATATTTTAAAAAGTAGCTTTCTACAAAGATTTTCTTCTTCATCAGAGCACATTTTACATGACAGAAGAATATTTTCCGCTTTCTTAAACCTAAAAAACAAATAAATAAATACATGAACGTTATAATTTCATTTATTTATTTGGAAGTTTTAATCCAGAAAAACTTTCAATAAAATTACTTATTAATGGCAGGAATAAGTTCTCCTTTGACATGATGATTATTAGCAATAGCAAGATACTCCTTTGCTCGAGAGAAAACTTTCGAAAAGGAATCTTTTTCTTCTAACGGTGCATCAATAGCGTTGATTTCATTACTGTCAAAGATTTTGAGAAGTTCAATTTCTAAAAGCAGAGTAGCATCTAGAAAAAAAAAAATTAAGATTTTGAAAACTAGAACAGAATAACCATAAAAATAAAGTTACGATAAATATTAATATTTAACACCATTATATAAATAGGCAAAGACAAAACAGTTCATTACTTTTTACTTTCACTTACCTATATATATATATATAATATATAGTAAGGGAAAGTATTGTGATTATGAAAATGTTTGAATCTGAGTTTTCAACGGCAATACACGTTTTGTATATGAACAACGAAAACAAAAAGTCGTATGAAACTGATATTACGTATTTAAGATAGATATATGCCTTAGATGTGACAGCAACTTTTTCCTTAAAATCGGCTAACCGGAAGTTCCACTTTATATCAACGCTGAAACAATTATTTACAATTTTCTCAAAAACGGCTATAACGATTTTAAATAAATTCTGTATATCATTGTATAATTAAGTGTTCTTTAATATCATTTAAGTCTTATCCCCATTGATGTCACTTTACAGGGCTTAAATGTCCAATGTTCATATGCGTCTTCCTCTAAAGTACCTTTAATATGGTAAATTTAATAATTAACTATCTCTCATTATTAAGAGTTATGAAAAATGCTAAATATAGCTTCTGAAAGAATTTGATAATTGAATAAAGGAGAAAAAAATAAAAATGCTTATCCAGGTCGAAAATGAATCTCTGGATATACTAGTCAGAAGGTATAAGTATAATGTATCGTTGGAAAGCAGAGAATTTTAGAAAAAACAATATCTAATATAGAAAGTTGTAAAAGGTAACAAAGAGTGGCAAAAAATTATAAATAACAATTTTAGAAAACTAATAACATTTAATGTAAATCATATGTTTTCAAGGAAATTAAATTAAATTTACTAACTAAATGTAAACTTTTAAAATATTGTTAATTTTGAAAAAAATATTTAAAATCCACCTAATCAAGGGAATGACATTGTTTAAAAAACTATTTTATTGTACTTGTGTGAAAGAAGAAGTAAAATATAAAATCATTTCATGGATGTATAAAGCATATGTCTATAACCTTAAATACATATACTGTAGTTTAATAATTCTAGATCTGGTCCGTTTATTCTGAAATATTGTAATATAAATTTAAAAAAAATTAAATTAGTGAATAATTTGATGAATCTTCCCTTGGTGATATTCCAACAGTATCCACAACTATTTCATATAATGTTGTAATTGTATGAAAATAGAAGAGAAATATAAAAATATTTCATAGATACATCTATACAACAGATGGGCAGAAATAAATGAATTAAAGCTGAATGCAGATAAAACCAAGGCTATTCCCATTGGGTCCAGACATCTCATTAGCTCCCTACCTTACTTTCCTCTACTTAATCTCAATAATAGTCCCATCCATTTTTTCCCTACAGTCAAAAACCTAGGAATAACCTTTGACCAGAACCTCTCCTGGAATAACCATATCTCCCAGATTACCTGAAAATCCATAACTGCCCTTAAACAATTCCGTTAGAGCCGTTTTTGAGAAAATTGTAAAAATGTGTTCCAGCGTTGATATGAAGTGGCACTTTGGTTAGCCGATTTTAAGGAAAAAGTTGCTAGGACATCTAAGGCATATATCTATCTTAAATATGTTTTATCAGTTTTGTGCGACTTTTCGTTTTCGAGCTAGTGTTCCCAGACACACAGACCATTTTTCGGGACTTGGTTATTTAGACTTAAAACGTGTATTTCTGTTGAAAACTCAGATTTAAAAATTTTCACGATCGCAATACTTACACTTACTATATATTACATATGTAGGTAAATGAAAGTAAAAATATTTCATAGATACATTTATATATATATATATATACTATAGCTTAATAACCATAGATCTGATATTATATTTAAATATTTAGGTAGCTATCGTCGGTTTATTCTGAAAAATCATCATGTAACCTTTTAGAAAATTAAATAACTAAATAGTTTGATGAAATTTCCTCTTGTGATATTTTAACAGTATCCACTTACAATTAGTGAGACAACTATTGACCTGTCTACGACAGACAATGTAAATCTTTTAATTCCGTTTTAGTAAACTTTGCTATGGAAAATATTAGTTTAATAACTAATAGTCGTACAATCCATAATCAACGGATCGAACAATCCATAATTAACGAATAGTACAATCCATAATCAACCGGTGATATAATAAATAGGAATTTTATTATTTTAATAATATTTATTATTTGTTAGCTGTAATCTTCAAGTTAAACTCAGTTAAAAATGCAATTCAAAAATTTTAAAATATTTTTGAATAAAAAAAAATGGCCCAACATGGCCAGGAAATAATTTCTATCCTAAGTTGAGCGGCAAGTGAAAGTTGTGTGTTACGCCACCAGATTTTTTCCAAACGAAACAAAAGCTCTTTCTGCTTTCCAACAAACCTGTCAGGTAATTAGGTAAATAATATGAACTAAGATTGTTTTATTTTAAAGAAGATAAAATTGATAATATTAAAATGAATACAATATAAAATAAAATATGTGTGTTATAAATGTGTGAAATTTTAAAAATTAAATATATCCCCATGTATATTATTACAGTAAAGCTCGGAATCGGTTTATAACAAATATAAGCTCCTGTCATGCTTAAATACCACGAATGGGATAACGTTGGCTTCAGAACTTCACGGAGGGTTAGCAAATCCTATTATCCACTTTTGTTTTTCTTTCTAAAATGAATAAAGCCGATATAAAAATTTCGCTAGGTTCCAATACTGGATCGGTGGTAAGCCAGTGGATCGATATGGAATAAATCGGAATTTGAAGATTTTGATGCGGACACCAAGATCCAGTTAGTTGCGGCAGGGGTTCGCAGCTACACAACCTCACATTAATTGTAGTGCTGCCATGAAATACATGTCTCATGTTGTCTACTTGAGATCCCTATGATCGAGACAGAGGGAATACGCCTATACGATGGAGTGCAGGTACCGGCAGGTGGTCACACCTAACCTGAAGGTCTCAAATTTTATTTACACTATTTATAACAGCTGCGTAAGATTTGTGATCAGGGACCCAAGATACTCCCATGTTTCTCACTGCTGCGCTGAGTTATAGTGGCTTTTCCCCTCCTTCCGAAGATAATATTTCCTAGGTACGTTCCTCTACCAAATCATCAACAACCATCGTCCTTCTTACGCCTACAACTTTCTCCAGTTCAAATCCTCAGTCCATTCCCTGTCCACAAGATCTTGACCTTCCTACCTTTACATGCCTTCTCACAGACCTGCCTCATTCCAAAACTCCTTTATTGTTCACTCTGTCAATTTCTGGAATTCCCTCCCTATCAAAATTCGACATTCCCCATCCATATCCACATTCAAAATCCTCCTATTCCAATTCCTATCCCAAAAACAGTCAGATAGTTGCTAACCATTCGACAACATACATTTATTTCATGCCATTCATTGTCAAATATCAATGCTAAATGATAATGTATTTATATATTAATCAGGCACGTTATTCTCAACAGAAACACAAAGCTGATTTTAATAGAGAATTTGATATATTTTTATTTTTTAATTCTTTATTATTTTCTTAAAAGTGTATACTGATCTATCAGTGCAAATAGCTTTAAGTGTCTTGTCATAGTATTAATTATTTTGTATATAGTTTCGTTTGTTTTGTATATATAATGTTTACCTTATGTTTTCTTTACATTATTTCTTTTTTTCGATTGATTTTATTTTGGCCAGATGTAATCTTTTAATTTTGTTATTCTCAAGGGACTGTGTCCCAGAATAAAGTTATTTTTCTATCTATCTATCTAAATAATAATAGTCTGTCTGAGTTGATCTAATTGTCAGTAATCCATACCTGAGATAGAATAATAGTAAATTTCAGTTTATTATATTAATATTATTATAATTTTTGGTTTTTTATTTAACAACCTCTTATTTATTTTGGAAGTATCCCAATGGTATAAAGTGGTCTTCCAAGGTTATATTATTATTATTTGTAAAATATAAGAGAGATGTTACAATATTTTTCAAATATCATTATACTTATCTCCAATCTATGTAGCCTTCTGACTAAACTTTATATATAATTATTAAGTTAAATCCTAGCTAAACATTTATGTTTGGAATATATTCTGGAAAAAATGACTTACTCGGAGGGATTCTAGGAGGACAGCCCATTTCACCAAAACCATATTTAGGACTCACTAGAAATATTGAACGTTCATTGAGCTTCATAGACAACAGGCTATATTCGAAACCTGGATACAAAGCTCCGATTCCCATTTGAATTCGCAAGGGCTTGTTGCGTTCATATGAAGAATCAAATGGTACATCTTGCATTTCTAAATGGCATTTATAATGAAAATAAACTACAGCATCAGAAGGAATTACTTCTCCCCTTCCACTTCTTAAAACCTATAAAATAATAATACATGATATTGTGATATTAAATGAAAAAGAAAAAAATCAAAACTTGTTTAATAATTTTAGGAATACAAATATAAAGACTCAATGACAAAGATTAAGGTTGTTTATAATAAATTTGTTGTTCCTCATAAACTTACTTCATACACTAAGGACTAAATACATATCCTAAAATAAAAATAATCCAAAATAAATCGTCCATTACATTAAGTACATGTCCCTTTATACATTTTTTTGTATTAAATAATTTAGTAACTTAGAAACAAATTTTAATATCTCAAAGTTATGGATAATTGGCTCCCTGATCAAATACAAAATGTGACATGGTGCCCTTTACCTCCAGAATACGGATTTAGTAACTAAGAAACAAATTTTAATAGCTCAAAGTTATGGATAATTGGCTCCCCTCAACAAATACAAAAATGGACATGGTGTTCTTTACTTCCGGGCTACTTAAATTTATAAAATGTGGTACAGGACAAACATAACTTTCAATTACTACCCTACAATGAAAAGAAAATAGTATTTTCAAATACAGGGAAGTGAAAGTAAAAATCATAAATGGTATAACATATTCATTTAAAACAATTAATTTCCATATCATTGACACCATATTAAAGTAACAAATGTGAGCCTGTTTAACATTGCACATTCGTTACTTAAACATGGTACAGACAATAAGTCACTTTCAATTTACTTCTACTACTGTATACAATATCTTCTAATATTAAAGATTGTGATAAAAGTGGATATTTTTAGAAAAATTAACTAATATTAGTATGTATATATCTATAAGATTAATATATTATAGATATAATGCTGTGATTTCATTAATCTGAAGTTTCAATAAAATAATGCGTTGAAGTGGAGGGTATAGTGGTGAGATGACCCACACTATGGCTGCCAATTCAAAGACCAGCTTTCAGCAGAATCAAGGCGTTATAGATCAGAGTTCCTGCCCAGATGTTGGCCAATGAAGTAGCTTTCAACTGATAATATCCAGCTTAAGAGTTCCATCCAGCATGTATCATCTATGATCAACTAGCAGTATATAAGAATACAGGATGGAATGGCCAAGAATGTTGGAACGTGGGTTCCAAAGTGTCCAGTTCCGAACACTGGGTTAGATTCCCATGTGGGTCGGTTAATTTTCATTTCTTAATGGACCAAGGAAAATGAAATCATGACATTCCGACTCTGGTAAGTAAGCAGCGGCAATATCAAGATAGCGAGGGTTGGCAAAAAGGAACACGATAGGGCCAACTTACCAGACTATTTCTCCTCACTAGTAGCAGTATTAGTACCAGTGTATAAGAAAAGGGACCAAGAATTCATTGAGAAAAACAATAATCACTATTTTATTTTTTATTTATTAAATGAATTTATGTATTTTGTTTTCAATTTTAAATATATAATTAAATGTAATGATGTCGATTATTAAATCCCAGATTATTGACACTGAATCACTAAGCCCTCAGCATCAAATATAATATTTTATAAAAGTTGAAACATAATTTTTTAAATTTAAAATATTACAATATTTGGCAGTCAAAAAGAGATAAGAATAAGAATAATAGGCTTAGCCCGAAGGTTCGATGCCGGCACCATTAACGCTTATTACACATCTCCCAACACCATTCGCAGTCCAAACTCGGTCCCTTCAGATCGGCTTAAAACACAATCTTCCCACCTTTGCTTCGGTCTACCCCTCGGACATTTACCGTTCAGTACGGCAAATATTAACCTTTAGGAATTCTTACGTTACGAAGCCCAACAATTTTACAAGCCCATTTGATTAGCTGAGATGTAATCACCTCAATTATATTAACTGGATAAAGTTCACACAATTCAGCATTGTGTGACGTCTAAACTCTCCGGTGAACTCACCCTTCTACTGTCAGAATATTCTACACAATACTTTATTTTAAAAAATCTTAAGATATTGTTCATCCTTTAATTTAAGTGGCCACGTTTCGCATCCATAAAGAACTGTAGGTAAGATAATGGTTTAATAGATTCTAGTTTTTAAGTTCCGAGACAAGAGATGCTAGCTTTGTTAGTTTTGTCACAGAAAAATAACAAGCATTTCCCACCTAATCTCTTCTTCAATTTCATTTTTTTCTGGTTATTGTAGACCCTGGATACCTAAAGTTTTCTATGCGTTCAAACACATTACCTTATATGGATTTCATCGGCAATATCACCAAACGTCTAACGTGAATTCAAGAAATATCTATTATTCTTAACATATTAGAAAAATAAATTAGTAGACTCTCAACAGTTCATGTGAAAATATTTTTTGAAAATTGTATGTAAATTAAATATAATATAAAAAATTAACAATAAATAAGAGGAAAGTTCTATGCTATATAGTCTAAATGAAGGGAGAGGAAGAAATAAGAAAGGCTGGACGAACTCGGCTTTTTCCAAGAATATACCAGTGTCTAAATATTAGACTCTAGTCCATAGACTGTCAGTCTCATCTGGCTAACTCTTATTTATTTTTTTAGTTCTTAAAAAATAGTTTTTTAGTTATTATTTACTAATTCTTTTACAATTTGTATTTAAACATTTAATAATACTATTTATAATGTGGCAGTTAATTATTTTAAACATATAAAATTAAAAATACTTCAGAAGGAACTTTGAAAATTCACCATTTAAGTCCTGTCACATTATAGTAATGAGAATGATACCTGCATGTTACAAAGACAACTTGATTTTACATTGATATAACAAGTTTAATTAAAATTGTTAAAGCCATTTTTGAGGAAATTATTAAAGTTTGTAAATTCTAATAATTTCTAATTTGAAAAGATTCTCCATTACGGACAGCAGGAAGCCAGTTAGATTTATATTCCGAGAAAATTCTGGTTATCATTAAATTAAATCATTGACTTTATTTTTATTAATAAGTGTATGGAAAAATCTTAGTATGTGCAATTCCAATGCTCAATTCAACATTGTAACCCAGGTATGACATTTAAAAAATAATCGGTAAAGCAGTGGGCCCAACACAAAAATGTTAATGTAAAAAAATAATTTCCTAAATCTCCAGGTTTTGCTCTCGATTAAGTAGCATATGAATTATTTTATAGAGCTCATGGCTTCACCCTGCAGCATCCATGCAACGATTTCACTCAATTCAACTCGTACTGCACTTAAAAGGTGACAATACAATTTTGTGATTGCTGAGTCCAACAAGTGAACTTAATTTGTCTATAAATTATTGAAAGATAGCAATATATATCTAAAACAGAACCACCAATACACAAATGGCATTCTTACCATTTTTTTAATATCTCCATCATCAACAACATTTGTCATTTTTTTCTTTAATTGATCAAATTGAATTTTTGATAGATCACCCAGTGCTTCTTTATAATCATTGCTATTATTAAATGAACTGAAGTCTTCATAATCAAATGGACTCATCTCAAAATCATCAAGTTCATCTTTTATGCCTTCAGAAACGTCTAACGTGAATTCTGCTGCATTATTTTTCACCAAATCCCTAAAAAAACAGTTTGGATTAAATAAATATAACTTTCTTCTTTCTTCAAACTTACTAATGAAATATTATTATAAACATTTACTAGAACAAATGACACAACCTTCTATAACAATAATTTTTAGTACAATGCATAAATTTAAGATAATTTTAACTCAATTCTAATGGTAACAAAAAGAAGGCAAAAAACACAAACATAATACTAATCTACTTATATTAGTTGATTGTAAATTAAACATACATCAATATACGCAATTTTTATTTATTTAATAAAAATCAACATGTTAACAGCCAAGCGACATTTTCAAAAACTGTTCCACCACGCCCATTCCCAAAGCCAATGAAATTGCCTGGCCCATTAAAGAACATGAAGATACTACGAGTTTGATCATATATGGCATAGGTTAAACAAAGACATTCTACGAATTCACTCGTAGTTGGTACCTTCAAGATAACTTCGACCTATGAGATAACTTGCAGGCAGCAAACATATTAAAATTATTTGTTTTACAGCTTCCATTAATGCAAATTCTATCTCCTTTTCAGTTAAAATCAGGGCATCAATTAGCTTTAATAGATTACAGTTTATTTTATGTATAAATAACCTGCTTGTTTTTTTATATTAAGAATAACAAAGTTTCTAACTAACTTATATCAAACAATTTGTGAAATTTCCAAAATATGAGTTTTTAAATTAAAAGCATCAAAAAGTATCTCCCTATCTGAGGTATCTAAGGGGACTCAGAACTATACTTCTTCATTTACCA
This sequence comes from Nezara viridula, assembly GCA_928085145.1. Taxonomy (NCBI): domain Eukaryota; kingdom Metazoa; phylum Arthropoda; class Insecta; order Hemiptera; family Pentatomidae; genus Nezara; species Nezara viridula. Next base: position 21,722,930 of record OV725077.1, read on the forward strand.
TTTCAATAGATTTCAGTTAGCTATAAACTATAATAAATAACTATTTTTTAAAATCAAACATGTGGAACATAGGAGGTTTTAGGCAAGAATAGCAGTTTTCCTCAAAAATACTAAATTTTAGGGCTTAGCAACACAGAACACAATATTTTTCTGAGGAACACTAACAGGTTTTAATGTCCGTGCCAAAATCTTTAAAACAAGATTTGTCCCATTTCGATCTGCCAACTTATGAATGTATGAGTTTACGATATTTTTCTTTTTCAATGACTTACGAATGCTGTATTATGAATTTGAGGGTCGAAATTGTAATTTGTTACTTCTCTAAGAAATTTAATTTCGTTTGACACCTTATTTGTCAAAATCCATTACCCCTGAGATCCATGAAATGGATACATATATATATATATATATATATAGTGTTGTTTGATATTAAAGTGATAATATGTACCAACAATCAATTTTTTAATTCATCAAAACATGCCTAAATGTAAAGCTTCCCTACAACTGCTCAAAAACTAATACAATAACTATCAAGGATTAAACATAATACAGGGCATTTTATTAATGTTTTGATAAGAATGAATTAGATAACACCAAGAATGGTTAAGAACAAAAAAGTTAGGCTTATAAAATTATCAACCCAGGTCATGCCTCAAGGTTCAAAAGTTATTAACTATCCCTAATTATTGTAATTGTAATTTTAATCTAAAGATATCTTGATATATATTAATTACTGAACACATGAGTTTCTTTTAGATATGTAAAGAATCAGAAGGTGTTGTTGCCTACTGTGCAAATACCTACTTGAGCACAATACCATCCTTGAGACGAGACGTAGCCCCGAAATTAAATGACTTCATATTATTTTCTATTACATCCATTATTCAAAGACGGAAAACTAACTTCAAAAGAAACCCTTCACAAGCGGGAATCTTGACAGCACGTCTGACAAATAACAAACCGTTTCCAAAGAGATTCCAAAAATGAAGTATTGCTTATTTATATGAAGTAAAGATGTTGATATAGTTTTCTCATTTAATAAAGTTTATAGAGGGTGCTCAGATTTCATGGCAAAAATTGCGAGTTTTTATAATATTTCAGTGAAAAATCAAAATTTTTGAATAGGACAATTTTTGATGGAGTTTTGGGTGGGGTACTTTTCCTTGGTGTTATGAATTTCCGGAATTAAATTTTTCAAACCAGGAAACAAAGAGAAATCATGGAACAGACTGCAAATAGTCTAATTGTATATGATGTACGATTACTAAAACTCTAATGATGTAGAGATGGTTGACCGTTGATATAATATGAAGAGTTCGAGTGACGATCAACTCCTTATCATATTGATACTCTACTTTCCGTTTAACCTGTTTTCAGAAGTGAAGAACAATAAAATAGCTTGCGAGCCAAGAAGGTTCATATGCCATTGACCTTGAAATGGGAAGAATGGTCATCCTTCCCAGTTTATTCCATTATTAAAACATTTGGCGGGCGATTTTTATGAAAATAATGTTGGAGTTTAGATAGTTCCTCCGTCACCGACTTTTTATAGCGTTTATGATTTAATCGATATCAGAGTCGATAATTAGGATTTAGGGGCGCTTTCTATGAAAATGTCGGATTTTAGATAGTGCCCCCGGGCACCAACATTTTGTAACTTTTCAGATTTAATTAATATCAGGGTCGACTAATAGGTTAAGGGCGGTGCTTTTTGTGAAAATAATGTCGGATTTGATATAGTGCCCCCGGGAACCGACTTTTTGTAACTTTTCTGATTTAAACGATATATGGGTGGACTATTAGGTTTTGGAGGCACTTTTTACGAAAAAAATGTCGGATTTGATATAGTGCCCCCGGGAACCGACTTTTTGTAACTTTTCTGATTTAAACGATATATGGGTGGACTATTAGGTTTTGGAGGCACTTTTTACGAAAAAAATGTCGGATTTGAGATAGGGCCCCCGGGCACTGACTTTTTGTAACTTTTAGGATTTAATCGGTATAAGAGTCGATAATTAGGATTTGGGGAGCGCATTCTATGAAAATAATGTCGGATTTAAGATAGTGCCCCCGGTACCGACTTTTCTTATAACTTTTTTTTTTTTTTTTGTTTGTCCTCCCCTTTAAGGCTATACGGGGTTTTCTCGGGCCAGGGAGTGTGGGCAGGGATTTATAAACTCCTCCGGGCACCGGGACGCGAACTCGTGACTATTTTTTTATCAAAGTCTTAATGTATCAGGTTGCCAAGCAACGGCGGTGCAGTGCACACGCGCTAAATGTAGAGATGATTAACATAGAGAAATCAGCTATTAAATGAATAATGTCTTTGTCTATTTTAATAACATTTAAAATAAAATTTTCTCCAAGTGAGAATAAGTTAATTAAATTATTTGGAATATTAATTTTAGTTAAAATAATTATTCTAGCATTATTTTTATAAGGAATATTATATGTTTCAACTATTTAATTCATGTTAATATTTTTCTCTTTTTTATTGCTTACATTATTCAGGTTCTGAATGATAGAATTTACATTAATTCAGGAAATATTATCATATTTATTATCTATTTTTTAAATTAGATTGAATTATATACCCTTAAAATTTAATATATTTTTATATAAAAAATTATATTTTTGAAGTAGTGTTGTATGTATATTTTCTAACTTTATATAGGCTTTTATTTATTTAGTAATTGTTCTTGCTTCTTTTTATTTTTTTCAATTTGTATATTACCTAATGTTTATATTTCTGTTGTATATATTTTTTCTCTTGAAATATAAATCAATTAAATTATGTCTTTACGGTTTTATACTTAATTATGTTTACCCATTATAAATTAATTCATCAATTTATGAATAAATCAAATCTAATTTTACTTACTTTTTATGCCAATTTTCGATTTTTATAGTAAAATAATCAATATATAAATATTTCTCTTGAAAAATATGTAGGAAATTTTAATTTTTCTCCAATAAATAAAAATATATTGGAGCAGTGTAGTACCGATAAGGCCCAATTGTAATAGCGGAACGGTGGAGCAGTAGAGTACCAATAAGGTCCAACTGTGATAGCGGAACGGTGGAGCAGTGGAGTACCGATAAGGCCCAACTGTGGCAGTCACAGGTACGGAACAGCCAATGTGTCTGAGTCGCAGCGGCCTGAGTAAAAGGGGTTTTCTCTATTGCCAAGTATCAAATTGTTTAAAAAATAGTTCAATGGAATGAATCGATTACGAAAATGAATAAATAATAATCAAACAAATAAAATTTTAATTAAAATTAAAAATACTAGTTTCTTGACTGTTAATAATATATATTTTCTGTGGATATTGATATTCAACAAAACAAATCACATTGTTGTTTTAATATTCACAAATATGATTTATGTATACTTATATATATTGTTGGTTTATTGTAAATATATGAAGTGTATTTTTGACTTAGGTTAATTTTCAAATATGGTTTTTGTGAATTTCGACTTTACTTTTCGATATGGATAAGAAGACTTTTGTCAGTGTCACTGGACCAATAAGGCATGTTGCCTTTCTAAACTTAGTTTTCATCGAAAACGATTTTTAGCATTTTTTTTTTTTTTTACTGAAGTAGTTTCTGCACTCACCGATTCAATTCTTCGTCTTTAATTTTTTATTGTGTGCAAAAATAACGATATCTCCAAGATTAAAATCATTTTACCAGTCTCTAAACGCCATATTGGACACAGTATGTTCACCATTAAGTCTCAACAAGATTTTTATGTACTCTGAAAAAACAAATGTATGCACTGTGATGAACTTACACTGAAGTCTAAGATTAGCAACACTAGTTCTTGGGAAATTGCATTGCCATCCAAATGAAAGGAATATAGAACTGGTTGTGTCATCTTTTAAGAAACCTCGAGAACTTATTCAAGAAATTTTGATATAAATAAAATTGAAAATTTCATTAATAGCTTCAATGTTACTGAAGGAATAAGCAACAATAAGTGTACAAGCCAGGATTTTAGTAGTCCAATGCCAATATTTAATAACTGAACTCTTTAACCATAAGTAGACAAATCAAAGATAAATGAACAAATCAAAATATGAATCTTTGATGGCATATACAGCAGACACTCTTGGAAATCGTTAAATCAATTATTTTCAAACAAACTTGGAACATAAACGATTCCGAAAATTACATAAATATAGTAAGGACATATAGATTCAAATAGATAAATAGATTCAGTAAAATTGGCTGTTTAATTTTATCATCTATGGATCCATCGAGGGAAAACAAAAGTGATTATAGAATCCAATAACCATTGTGAATAGCCACATCATTTCTTAGAACTTCTAATAAATAAAATAAATATAAATTAATCTACCTATTCTAGATTAACAAGGGACATATGTAGCTATTGATAATTAAAGAAAATTTATAATTATTATTTATTAAAATTTTTATTTATACATATAAACAATGAATATTTGTCTATTTAAGGCTATTACTCAAAGTAACACATGCAAAATATTAGACTCTCTGATAATCCTATCTATTTACTTCTTATAAATCTTAAAGCAGCATTATACTGAAAAAAAAAAATTTAATTTTTTGGTTTCATATATATAATACATACATGTACATATGTTTGTGAACGTATACATAATCTATATATATATACAACATATTAAACAATATTTGAATTAAAAAGTAGTCACTGCTCCCTGAAAAATGACATTGACTCCATGCCTTCAGGCATATAGGTAAGATTTGATTCATCCCGGTGTAACAGATTGTACCCTTGAGCATAACCTGTAACATATATATATATATATTTTTAATAATAAAAAATAAATAAATAAAAGACATAAATTGAATTTCCCGTACTAATTATAAGTGTCATTTCTGATTGACAGATGGTAAAGTCACATCGATCATATAGTATATGGATTCTGAGAGTTGTTCTGTGTTTATAGCATTTCCAAGTCAATTTCAACCTTTTCCAAATCAAATTCAACCTTTCCCAAGCCAAATTCAACCTTTTCCATTACAAATTCAACTTTCAAATTTTTGTCAATTTTTGATTTTTTTCGAAATGAAGGCCACTTACTATATTATTGAAGGCATAGTGTTTGAAAAATACAAAAAAAAAAAAATTGATAAAGCGGTTGCATATCCATTTATTTTAACATTTTAGATTTTTTCAGTGTAATATTTCTATGTCCTTTTCAATTATTTCCAAGTCAAATTCAACCTTTTTCAAGTCAAATTCAACCTTTTCCAAATCAAATTAAACTTTTTCCAAGTCTAATTCAACCATTTCCATTTCAAATTAAACTTTTTCCAATTCAAATTCAACCGTTTTCATTTCAAGTTTATGTTTTAATTTTTTGTAAATTTTATAATTTTTTTTTTTAAATAATGGCCATCCCCTCCCCCCCTCCAATATGAAAGTCTATTATTATGCTATCCTAAATAGAATTTTCACTTACGGATATCGATTTATTGTACCTATTCGGATTTATTAGGGACTAGTATTATGCTGTCCTGTACCTAGTTTTTAAAGTAACCTCCATTTTAAGATTACCCCACTGCATTTCAGCTTATTTAAGTTTATTTGATTTATTCGATACAAGGGTGCATTCTTATGTTTCCAGAGCCGTAGATTTTGAAAATGACCTCTATTTTAAGATTAGGCCACTGTGTTTCGATTTCTTTGAGTGTTTCGAATTTTTTTTCATAAAAGGGTGCATTCTTATGTTTCCGGAGACGTAGATTTTGAAAACGACCTCCATTTTAAGATTAGGCCACCACGTTTCGATTTCTTTCAGTTTTTTGGATTTTTTTCATATGAGGGTGTATTCTTATGTTTCCGGAGTCGTAGATTTTGAAAACGACCTCCATTTTAAGATTAGGCCAGCGCGTTTTGATTTCTTTAGGTGTTTTGAATTTTTTTCATAAAAGGTCATATTCTTATGTTTCCGGAGTCATAGATTTTGAAAACGACCTCTATTTTAAGATTAGGTCACCGCGTTTCGATTTATTTAATGTTTCGAATTTTCTCATAAAAGGGTGCATTCTTATGTTTCCGGAGACGTATATTTTGAAAACGACCTCCATTTTAAGATTAGGCCACCACGTTTCGATTTCTTTCAGTTTTTTGGATTTTTTTCATATGAGGGTGTATTCTTATGTTTCCGGAGCCGTAGATTTTGAAAACGACCTCCATTTTAAGATTAGGCCAGCGCGTTTTGATTTCTTTAGGTGTTTTGAATTTTTTTCATAAAAGGTCATATTCTTATGTTTCCGGAGTCATAGATTTTGAAAACGACCTCCATTTAAAGATTAGGTCACCGCGTTTCGATTTATTTAATGTTTCGAATTTTTTTCATAAAAGGGTGCATTCTTATGTTTCCGGAGACGTATATTTTGAAAACGACCTCCATTTTAAGATTAGACCACCGCCTTTCGATTTCTTTAAGTATTTCGAATTTTTATCATAAAAGAGTGTATTCATATGTTTCCGGAGTTGTAGATTTTGAAAATAATCTCCATTTTAATATTACGCCACTGCGTTTCCACTTATTTAAGTGTTTCGAATTTTTATCATAAAAGAGTGTATTCTCATGTTTCCGGAGTCGTAGATTTTGAAAATGATTTCCATTTTAATATTACATCACTGCGTTTTGACTTATTCAAGTTTTTCGAATTTATCTAATTTAAAGTTCTACTTTTATGATGCCGGAGCCTTACTTTTTAAAAAAAATCCAAAATTAAGCCTAATTAATCGAGATGATAAAACACAGTGGCCTAATCTTAAAATGGAGGTCGTTTTCAAAATCTACGTCTCCGGAAACATAAGAATGCACCCTTTTATGAAAAAAATTCGAAACACTCAAAGAAATCGAAACGCGGTGGCCTAATCTTAAGATGGAGGTTATTTTCAAAATCTACGGCTCTGGAAACATAAGAATGCACCCTTGTATCGAATAAATCAAACAAACTTAAATAAGTCGAAATGCAGTGGGGTAATATTAAAATGGAGGTTATTTTAAAAACTAGGTACAGGACAGCATAATACTAGTCCCTAATAAATTCGAATAGGTACAATAAATCGATATCCGTAAGTGAAAATTCTACTTAGGAGAGCATAATAATAGACTTTCATATTGGAGGGGGGGAGGGAATGGCCATTATTTAAAAAAAAAATTATAAAATTTACAAAAAATTAAAACATTAACTTGAAATAAAAACGGTTGAATTTGAATTGTAAAAGGTTTAATTTGAAATGGAAATGGTTGAATTAGACTTGGAAAAAGTTTAATTTGATTTGGAAAAGGTTGAATTGGACTTGGAAAAGGTTGAATTTGACTTGGAAATAATTGAATAGGACATAGAAATATTACACTGAAAAAAATCTAAAATGTTAAAATAACTGGATATGCAACCGCTTTATCAAATTTTTTTTTTTATTTTTCAAAAGCTATGCCTTCAATAATATAGTAAGTGGCCTTCATTCCGAAAAAAATCGAAAATTGACAAAAATTTGAAAGTTGAATTTGAAATGGAAAAGGTTGAATTTGACTTGGAAAAGGTTGAATTTGATTTGGAAAAGGTTGAAATTGACTTGGAAATGCTATATAATAATGTTCATAAGTTGAACTTGGGGACTTAACAGAAATTGGTTGCATCCATATAATTTTGTACCCAATTGGCTACTTTCAGGATTCTTACTTGGAATGATCGATGTGATCAGTATCCACATATAAACCTGAGATGAAATTGGAAAATAGCTTTCTTAATATTTATTCCAAAATAAACTGTTAGAATCAGAAAAAAAAAAAACAGCATTGGAATGAAAAAGACTACATAATAAGGTTGGTGATGGATCAATAGGATGTTTGTTAGTTCTCGCTTTAAAAAAAGTCTGTTGAAAATCGTTAGACACATGATGATATTACATTTATGAAGTAAGTTCATGACAGTAACTCTTTCTTTCCTCATGGCAAGTCATCAGCTTTCTGCAGATGGAGTGTAAATATCAAACATTCATAACTAAAGTAATAAGTTGTTACTGAAGATTGATATATAATGAACAATTTAAACACAATTGTTAGGAACAATATGAGTGAATAATGGTATTATTATTTCTTTTTATTACAACATACAACTTGGTTAGACTTCTAAGTAAGTAAAATGAGAAAATAAATGCAAGAGAGGTATTCAAAAATAAGTTTTAGATTCATTTACTACAGAAAATCTGGTCAAGAAGTACATGATGAATTGTCGAATATAGTAACCTGTGGCTCGCTTGAAAGAATATTGCAATAGGGAAATGAAGAAACTCTTCCTTTCACATAGTAATAAACAAAAAGAGGGTCTTAGATTCATTAATCAGCAAGGGAATATTGTTTCTTGGTCAACAGTTGTATAAGGAAATGATTAACCCGAGGTCATGTTCTACAGCTAGGCTTTGCTGTTTTATTAAGAGTAACCACTTTAGAAGCTGAGTGTGCCCCAGGAAGGTCTCTCGACCCCAATGTTGACGAAACAGAATAAAAAAAGAGAGGTGAAGGATAATCCACCTTATAAAATTGTATGATGTAGTGCATTAGTTTCAATTTAATGCTATAATTATTTCTGTTGGGAATGTTACTCAATCATGATACAGTTTATTAACAAATGTCATGATCGGGAGCAATTGCAATCTCTCAACCATTTTCGAGAGCACACTCTATCCCATCTTGCCAAATCTTATTTCTCCTTTAGTTAATTGACAAATTCTTTCACGGTTTATATTTTGATAACATTTTATTTCTATTTAAAATTTGAAATATTTATTTATTTCAAATAAACAAAATAAAAGATATTTTAAAGGATGTATTATAAAATGACCCTATCACTGTAGAAAAATTTAAATACAGAACATCATTACTACACTTACCAAGATCCCTCATTAGTTTTGTTGGAGCGTTTCTCAAGTGTAGAGGAACAGTAGGTTGTGGTCCTTTAAAATTCTTAATTAAATCTTTACTTTTCACCAATGCTCGATACACTTCTTGTGACTTATAAGTTCTGAAAAAAAAAAAAGTTGAAAGAATATATACTATAGTTAGAATTCAATATTTACTTAGTTACAACGTGAAATTAGCACCAGATTATAACCTTTCAAATTGTTCTAAAACATATCATAGAGATAAGACCTTAGACTGCAGACAGTATACATGCCTACCCGTTAAGAGTTGGTTCACTGGTGCGGACTACATCCTGCCAGGGCGGTCGCCACTTAAACAAGTAAAGGCAAGTCCTGACTTACCATTTGACTTGTGACTAGGTTGGTTCATTCACTAGTCCGCTGTAGCTGACTCAGTGCGGTCGTTCCAGATTCTGACCATTTGGAAGCCATCAGTTGACTGAACCCAAGATATGTCCTTTGTCTGTTATTTGTATCATATCCACGATCTTATTTATATTCCATTTAAATGTTTTACACATCAAATAAATGTTAATAAGTTAATTTTATAATTTTTTCTTTTTAATTTCGTTTCACTGAATAATGATTTTGGTGCACGTGAATATCTGGCTACTAAACAAATAAATGTAAGTTTCCTACATTTTAAATATATATATATATATATATATATAATGTAATAAATAAATGTAAAAGTATGCAAAAATTAAAATGTAATAATAAAAATTAATAAATGTAAAAATATACAGAATTAAAATGATACTTTAATTGTTTTATCATTTTTCCATCCACCTAAAAACAATATGTATATATTTCATATAATATAAAAGTGTTAGAAACTCAAAATAAATATAAAGGCAATGATAAAATTTATAGCTGCGCTATGTTTCAATATGAAACTTTTTTAGGTAAGAAAAAAATTTGTAAATACAAAGAAATATATAATTCCAATCCCGTCGTCGGTCTCCTTTTTTTATAAATAACATAATTTAATTTTTATGATCATTTACAGTTATTTTTATTATAATTTTCAGTTATTTTGCTTTTCGGAAATGAGGAAATATACAAGAAAGCGAAGTGTTGAGTGATTGCCGCTCTAATTTTGTATTGTCATATGCGGCCGAAAGGTATATATCTGGGTTTTTATAAGTTGAATAAAAACGTCAAAATGCATTTTTGAAAGCTAAGATCTTATAGGGTGACTCAAAATAGCATTTTGACAAATTTATTTTTAAAAAAATTATACCAAATTTATTTAAAAAAAAAAAATCCATTATGTATGGTATAAACTCGCAAAGGAGCCCCCGCAGTCAAAGGGCTAAATAATTATTAATATTAAATTAAATTGAAAATAGATAGATAATAAATAAAAATTAATTGATGTAGAACACATTTAATTGAAACCATTCCTATTACATATAAATGTGAAAATCTAAGTTCTTTACTCCTTATTATTATAATAATTATTTTTAGAATGATAGAATTATTTTTTATCTGATTTTTAATAAATTGTTAACTAACGACAGATTTTAAACTTGATTAAAACTTATTTTTATTAACAGAGAAAATGTTAACAATTTATTTATAATAATAATGGTAATTTATACGGAAGAAAAACATATATATAAAATAATGCTTATATGGAACTTAAAGGCCTGTTAAAAAAACTGTTTACAGACACAATAATGCTTTTAGAGATAATTGTTATATTTTTTCTTGATATGTGTTAATATTCAGTAGCTGAAATAGATGGGTTATAATGTAAAAAGAAAAAAATATTTTTAATTTTTTTTTTTATATCACATTAGTCATAGGAACAAATATGGACCAATGAAAAAAATTTTTTCATTTTTTTTTTGAGGGAGGGGAAGGAATGATTAAGCATGAGAGCTCTCTCCTCCCTTTATATCTGCCAGTGGAGCAAGGAAATGAGATAATAAGAGTTGAACTCTGAGTTACACTTTGTAGATAAGTCATTTTGTAAAGAGCATGTATCAAAATAATTGAATAACAAATGCGTAAGACATGAGAAAAAATAAAACTATCAAAATTTTAATCTTCAAAGTACCTTGCAAGATAGACAACAGCCTGAGCAAGGATCACATCACATTCAGGCATTCCTATCATTTGGCACCCTTGCATTGCTGACACGGCTAATGTGAGAGCCATAGGATCGCTCAAACCTATAACAGATAACATGTAATTGTAGTTATAATTGAAATAACCAAACCATAGGTTAATGAATAAATGTTGAGATTGATCAAGCAATTGCATTTCAGTTCACTTTATGTTCATTAAATGAACATTCAATAATAAAATAAAGGTAATTTTAAATTAAAAAAAAGAAAAGTATATTCAAATCATTAGTGAAAATTGCAGTATAGTAGTTGATTTGTTGACAAAAGTATCAAAGTTGAGGTAAAACTAGCTGATGTCAAAAAAAAAAATAATATATATATATATATATATATATATATATATATATATATATATATATATATATATATATATATATATACTATCCTTCAAGATGTAGAAATAGAAAATAACTTTATTCTGGGACAAAGTCCCTTTAGAATAACAAAATAGAACATAATTAAAATGCTACATCTGGCCAAAATAAAACAATAATAAAAAAGAGAAAGTAAAGAAAATATTAGTTAAACAAGCTATATACAAAAAAAAAAAAAATCTATATACAAAACACTTAAAACTATGATAAAACACTTAAGACTATGTACAGTAGGAAAAATTATAATTATACTCTTTTGAAAAATAAAATAATAAAAAATACATTGAGTTCTTCTTTAAAATGAGGTGTGTTTCTGCTAACAAAGAAAAGACAAAGCTGACAGTATAAAATATCAGTGTCTTTAAATAATGATTAATATGTCAAATAACATTGTCAAATGCTAGCTATAGGTACAGATTTAATTATATACCAATAAAAAATAATAATAAAAAAACAAAAAGAACAATAGATGCGGTCAGTGGCATTAAGAGCAGGAAGATATTATAATATCCCTAGTGAAGTTCACAGTATAGAATAGTACTATCCTTTGATGATAACTAGAAATGTATAATATCGAAAGTTTAGCAAGTATCTGACTATTTGAATGTGGATATGGAGGGGGAATGCCGAATTTTGATAGGTAGAGAATTCCAGAAATTGGCAGCGTGAGCTATAAAGGAATTCTGAAATGAGGCAGATCTGTGCAAAGGGATGTAGAGGTCACAAGGTCGAGATCTTGTTGAAAGGGAATGGACTGAGGACTTGAATTGGAGAAGGTTGTAGGCGTAAGAAGGACGATAGTTGTTGATGATTTGATAGAGGAACGTACCTAGGAAATATTGTCTTCTAAAGGAGGGGAAGAGCCACCTTAACTCAGTGTAGTGGTGAGAGACATGGATGTACCTTATTTATACAATTATTAATGTTTTTTAGTAACAAAATTAATTTTTAAAAACCTTCATTGTTATAAAGGTGCCCATTTCTTTTCAAAGGGGATATTACAACAATAAATTAAGTTTAAGTAATTACGCTGGCATAAGAATGGTGATATACTGTACAACCGATAACCAATGAGCTTATGAATATTTATAAAAAAAAAGAAAGGTGTGCTTATTATTGGTAAAGTGTTGATAGAAAAAAAAAAAAAAAAAACTTCTAATGATTAATAATTAAAATTAAGAATAAAAAGAGGGTGTGCCAAATTTTTAGTACATTATCGTTAGTATGGTTAATGATATCTTGGCTAAAGAATGATTTGAATGTATTTAAAGAAATACAATTTTAATTTTCTAATGTATAGGAAGAGGATGCATATGTTCTTTCTAGTGAAGTGATCAATAATGATGAAATTATGGTTGAATTTAATTCAGGGATCTTAGTATCTGATTCTTCTCATTCTTTCTACTTGAATTTATTTATTAAATCATTTATAGAATTGATTTAATGTTAAACAATTTTTAAAAAATTTTAATTATAGGATATAATTGGAAAACTTCACATATAAATCTCAAGTCACTAAAATATAGGCAAACAAACTAAGGTGTCAAAGCCGATTAAGAACATCGATCCCATAAGCACGAGTGGTTGTGTACCAGACACCCCTCAGCATATCATACTTGTCTGAATATCTATTAAGATCTGAGGGCTAAGTTGCTGAGGGTAACAGAGCTCTGGAATCAGGAAGGTAGTCAGAAATGGTTGAACCAAAGAACGATCTGAGTGCACAGCTAAAGAAAAATCTAATTGTTTTGTAAGTAGTTATATGTTATAATGCAAGAATGTATAGCAAACATTTATATTATCTATCAGAAAGTTTTAAATAAACACAGATTATTCAGAATATTTTCTGTTTTGTTTTTTTCAGACTCTAGGAAGCAATCTCTACAAATAGAAGAGTAATACACCAGAGACGAAATGATTTTCATCAAAATTATTACCCAAATTATGCCTAATATAAAATGAATAAGCAGGAGTAAGATATGCTTTTCAGGATGAGTCATAGGCTGAAAGCGGATACGACCAAGCACCGCTAACTTTATAAATAAAATAAACTTTAGCCTATTAATAAAGAAACTTAATTAGAGACATGTACAATGAAAGACAATCCAAATATGGAGTCCTTCACATATGTCTCATTTTTCCTCTTCAATTGTTATTATTTTTATGGAAAGTGGAAGTGGGGCACTCGTGAAGTAATTGGCCAGAGGCATCTAATATCAAAGGCGGCCTGCTGTTCAGTTGCCAATTTTAATGTCAGATCTAACTATTCCAACAAATATCAAAGAAGAATGTAAAATATAAAATTCAATAATAAGTCTATTGTTTTATATTTTATTTTTACCACATGTTTACAAAACATTCATACATATTTCTCTGAGTAAATGATCATTTTCGAAATGCACTCACCAGTGAGGAAGTTTTTCTTGATAGACTTTTTTAATTTTTTTTTTTTTGTTTATGGCGGAAAAATCGGTTTTTAATAGTTAAATATTTATTTTATATACTATATTTTAATGAGTAGAACAGCAATTTCTTGAATACTTAATCACATTTTGGAGAAAGTGGCCATTATTCATTCAGAAAGGTGATGCTAGGATACTCTTGAGACAATAACCTGCTCCTCTTTGGAACAAGCTCTTCTTTGAGTAAATTAATTTACATCTGGTCAATTTTTTTTTTTGAAAAAGTATATCATTTACTTTAGTTAATATTAGTAGTAACCAATTCTTTGCTACAAACACAACAGGTGAGTCTTGACTTCTTTTCTGTATGGCTCTTGCAGCAGTTTTGTCATCCAATGGTTTAATTTAATAAATGTATATAATATATATACATATATATATATATATATATATATATATATATATATATATATATATATATATATATATATATATATATATATATATATATATGAATATAAAAGAGAACATAGTTTAGACAATAGAAGACTACATTATAATTTTTAAAAAAACATCCATAGAGTAGATAATATTGAACTATATGAATATGAATATATGAAATTATATTAGAAAGAATCACTAATTATGATATTTATGGTTGAAAAGTAAAAAACAAGGACATGTGAGATTAGTAAGTGAATTCAAATTGAAAAATGAGGGGAAATTAATTTAAATAATATGCTTAATTGTCAATACTGAAGGCTTATATGCTTATAACTTGGCAGTGATAATGATGTGAGATGAACAGTTCTGAGAGAGGATGGTTTCATATTCTTCTTTTATACTTAAAATTTAACTCACTTGATTGATTGAAGACTGGCCAGCAATATTTTTTAATTTCTGTTTCCCTTGATTCCAGGAATGACAGTAGTTTCACTCGGCATGCGTAGACAAGAGATATTAAGCTCCTAACATGTGGAAACCAATTTTTTCATTATTACTTGTTCCTATGTTAGCCAGAAAATGTTTCACAAAAACATATACCATGTTCCTTTTAAATAAATATAAGAAATATTTGTGGTAGAGGTAAAAATCCCTAAACAGAATTTATTATCACATTTTTTTTAAATTAATTTTTATACAACACACACAAAAAAACAAAAACAATTTGTATAACAATGTCTTAAAAAAAAAAGACATATTATTTTTTTCCAGTAATGATGGAATTAAGAATGTCTATAAGAATTACAAAATTCTACAACTATTAAAAGGTGGTTTTATACTATACAACATGACCTGGGTCATATTATTTAGTGCATTTAATAAGAAGCAGGTATAATAAAGTGAAAGACACACTAAAACAAGACGTATTTCAGATAGACGATCCGACATTCTCAAAAAGAATATTTTTTCTGATATTTGTCACATAGTGAATGTTGGACATGGTGGATGTTAGACTCCATTCACGTACTCAGTCACACTTTGCTTCAGCATAGTATTTGTGAGGTTTGGTTTTGATAAATATGAATGCTGAAAACTTATAGAGCACTTAAGAGATTTTTTTTTTTTTTTTTTTTTTTTTTTAGTGACAGTAAAAAGAAGAAGCTGATTTATTTTTCTTTAACTAACAATAATTTTCTAGTATAACTTAATAAACTCAAATTTACAGTGTTTATTTATTTACTTTACCATGATAATAAAATATTATATTAACAATCATTAACAAATTTAAAAAAAAGAAAAGTGATACATCTATATTGTATTGTTCCCTAATTTTGTACACTATTATTGAATACTTGGATGAATATTAAATTTTCATTCAACGATGAACATCAGGTTATAAAAATAAAAACACAAAAAGTTCAAAATTTTTCTTATACATATTCACAAAGATAAGTAAAGTAAAAAAATAAAATCTTGTAAGGGCAAGCCTCCTTTGTGGACAGAGCTTCAGTACACGTGTAGCCCTGACCTACAAAGTGGAACGAAACGTCGGGGTAAAGACTAAAATACTATTTTAAAACTTTAGTATTTACATGACCTCACCCCCAACCAGCTCCTTCTCATATTATATCACGGTCAACCATCTCTACACTATTATAAATAAAGTTAGTTGTTAGAAATTATTAATTTTTTTTTCCCCACTCTCAGTTACCTTCTACAACTTTCTATATTAGATATTGTTTTTGTTTTTTTTTTAAATTATCTGTTTTCCAATGTTATGTCATACGTATACTTTCTGACTATTATTTTCGAAGATTCATTTTCGACCTGGATAAGCATTTTCCTTTTCCTACTTTATTCAATTATCAAATTCTTTCAAAATTTATATTTAGCCTTTTTTCAAACTCCTAACAATTAGAAATAGTTAATTATTTAAAATAAAACAAATTAAAGGTATTTTAGAGGAAGATATGTTGAACACTGGGGCATTTAAGCCAGGTAAAGTGACATCAATGGGTATAAGACCTAAATGATACTACACACTACTTAATTATACAATGATACACCGAGTTTAATCAAAATTGTTAGAGCTGTTTTAGAGAAAATTGTAAAAATGTGTATCACCGTTGATATAAAGTGGCACTTCCGGTTAGCCAATTTTAAGGAAAAAGATGCTGCCATATCCATATACAAACCTTAAATATGTAATATCAGTTTCGTACGACTTATCGTTTTTGTGCTAGACCGTTCACATACACACACAGATACACAGACCATTTTGTGGGACTTTGTTATTTGGACTCATGGTACCTCAAAACAAGTATTTCCGATGAAAACTCAGGCTCGAAAATTTTCACGATTGCAATACTTTCCCTTCCTATATATTACATATACAGATAAGTGAAAATAAAAAAGTTGGTAGAAACATATACTTGCTTACCAACATCTTCACTGGCTGCCCTCACCAACCTCCTCGCTATAAACATGGGATCCTCTCCACCTTCCAACATTCTTGTCAGCCAATAGAGAGAAGCATTGTCATCTGAAGCCCTGATGGACTTATGCAGAGCTGATATCATATTATAATGCTCTTCACCTTTTCTGTCATACAGCAAGTGGGACCGCTAAATCAAAGAAATGTCATCCAATCAATATTTGATTCACACACCTTAGTCAATGAATAATCCTAATCGCTATAAATTAAAGACCTTAATTCCATTTTTGATATCATCCAATGATATCAATGAACTATTCCCTTCTTTGACACTTTTAGAACTAACCGCCATCTGTAAACTATTTAAGGCAATCCTGGCATCTCCATCAGACATTTCTGCCAGCCATGTGATGGTCTCTTTTTCAATTAAAAATCTGAAAAAAAAATATATGAACAACACATGTACCTGAGACATATGTATGTGTCTAATACATTCAAATTACAACGAAATATAATTCATAAAAATATATCAAATGACAATTAATTTATTTGAAAAGATAGACTTTCTGGAACGGGAAGATGAGGTATTTATAGAGCCCCCAGATGAAGAGGAAATACATGATGCAATTGGGAAATTAAAGAATAACAAAGCTCCAGGAATCGATAATATCACTGCTGAGCTCTTTAAACGTAGTGGGGGTGAAATAATAAAATTTCTCCAAGAGTTGTTGATTGATATATGGAGAGAAGAAAGACTACCTGCTCAATGGGGCAAAACAGTGATTTGCCCCATTCATAAGAAAGGGGATTTATCGGTATGTAATAACTACAGAGGCATCTCTCTCCTTCCCACCGCATACAAAATTTTATCCATCATACTTTTCAATAGACTGCTTCCATTTGCCGAACAAGAGCTCGGAAAGTATCAATCTGGATTCCGAAAAGGAAGATCTACGACAGATCAAATGTTTACCCTACGAATCCTGTTGGAGAAAACAAGGGAATACCAGATACATAGTCACCACCTGTTCATTTTCCTTGAGAAAGCTATTAGGGACTCTGGTATCCAAGTAACAGGAACACTTCTCAAAAAGACAGTCCAGATTGCAGGAAGGACTATAAACGCCATAAGAGAAGCTTTTAAAGCATTAGAGGAGTCTGCAGCAAAACTGGGCCTAATGGTGAATGTTGAAAAAACGAAATATATATGCACCCTACCTACCCACGAAGATGATGGGAGTCATGTCTCGATAGATTGCCATAGATATGAAAGAGTGAAATCATTCATATACCTGGGATCCCAGATCAACCGTAATAACTGCATTGAAGAAGAAATCCAAAGACGGATCCTCTTCGCAAACCGCACCTATTTCTCCTCCATAAACTCTTCAGAAGTAGTGTGTGTCGAAGCCTCGAAAGTAAGAATTTATAAGACAATTATACGACCAGTTCTTACATATGGCTCAGAATGTTGGACTACAACTAAAGCCCTTGAGCATCTCCTTCTCCGTTTCGAAAGAAAAGTGCTTCGCCGTATATATGGTGGTATATATGAGGGAGGCGCATGGAGAAGAAGAACGAATGCTGAGTTAAGAGCGAGGTACAAAGAAATAGACGTATCAACATTCGTAAAGGTATCAAGACTTCGCTGGGCTGGTCACGTCATAAGGATGGATCCAAACGAAGTTCCTTACAAGATCTTAGCTGGGCAAATGTATGGTACCAGGCAGGTTGGACGCCCCAGACTTTGCTGGAAAGACTGCGTGGCTGCAGACGCGAGATCTCTGCTCGGTGTTATGAACTGGAAGGCAGCAGCACGGAACAGGGAGGACTGGCAGTCTAAGCTAGAGCAGGCAATGACTCAAATAATGGGTTGTAACGCCAAATAAGAAGAAGAAGATGGTATTTTATTTATGTGTGTCTGTTTTGCCAAACCCAAAAGTTCTGCTCTGTACGTCCAAATCGGTCTCAGTATAGTTTTGTAGATCAGTCGCTTGTTTGGTAAGTTAGGTAAGGATCTGTATTCTGAAAATGTGAGAGTTGGTTATATCGTATTGTCAGTTCTTGTCTTTTTAATTTTTTATGTATGTGCCAAGTAAGTTTTTTATCTAACATGGGGAGGTTATGGATGTGGTGTCACAAATTTCAATGAAACTTTATTTGGTGATACTAGGTCAAAAAATATTGGATCGATTTCTGAGGGTTCTTGCAAATGCGCCCTAGGACACGAGAAAAGAAATATTTTATATTAATGGTTTTTGACTTTGCTCTGTACAGATTCTAAGTTCTATCTATATGTATCAACCGATTTGTTTTTTTGTGTAAAATAAGAAAAACATTGCTAAGTGTACTAAATGAATTATAATGTATAATAAATTACAAAAACCCAAAGGCGGCCAGTAAAGTAGAACAAGCAAATTTTTGGAATTAATTTTATGGAAGAATTAAAATTAAAATGACTTTGTCATGCCATTTACTAGAATATTCATAACTTTAGGATTTTCTCCTAAGTCAACATTACTATAGCCGTTGGAAAGTTAAATCAGTGTTTTCAAAACCATGGGTATCTGATATGTTCCATTTTGTTCTATTATTCCATCTATTATAAGACCTTAAATGCAAGCTAATTTTAATGTAGGGCCAAATCAAAGATATCATAATTTTTGTGATCTTCGAAAAAAAAAAAATTAAGTTTCTAGCCTAAACAGAAGTTTGAGCAAAAACTGTTTACTTTTCCTAATTAACAGTTTTTAGAGGTGCAAAAAACGATTAGTATAGGTGGGCATGAGGTTTTCCTAAGAGAGAAACTTATGTGGATGGATTTAATGCCATTTATTTTTATTTTTCGTTTTTTGAAACACTTTTCAAGATCATAGAGGTGGTTTTGAAGGGCAATTGATGCGATAGTTGCATTTTTGCGGAAAGAGAGAATCGCAATGTTGTCAGCGAAGCAATAGATAGTGGTCAGGGATATCAGAGGTGTATAGAGGATAGAGGATGGGGCTTATCACGCTATCTTGTAGTACATCAATGTGTTTAGGGAAGGAAAAAAACAGAAGAATCTATGGAAATACAGAAAAACCTATTAAGAAATAAGGATTGAAGAATTAAAAAATAAATGGAAAGGAAGAGCAGTTTTAGATTCTATAAGTGATTTGGTATTACTTCACTACTTTCTAGGAGAGAAGTTTTTCAAATATTTTTCCCATTATAGGAAGAAGTGCATGGGACAATAGGATGAAGGAGTTGAGAGGATGCTATGTGTATAACATTAATCAATTAATTTCTAAAAAAATAATAATTTGATTCACCCTCTAGGTATATACGGACAAATAAAAACTTAGATGCATACTTTGCATTAACTTAAATAGAAGAAAAATACTTACTTAAATTTATTATCTTGGATGTTGTGTGATCCATCTATTATTCCTAGATCAATATATGGAGTAGCATTAACCAATATTGCAAATATGTCATCAACTTTCAGCTTTTCAAAAACAAAAACCCTGCAGCGACTAAGTAGAGCATTATTTAAAGTGAATGAAGGATTTTCTGTCGTTGCACCTATTAATGTTATGAGACCGCTCTCAACGGTTGGTAAAAATATATCTTGCTGCAATTTGTTAAATCGATGAATTTCATCCATGAATAAAACAGTCTTTCTCTTGAATGAATTTAATTCATTCTTAGACACTTGAACAAGTTCTTTGATATCATTTACACCGGATGACGTTGCTGACAACTTCACAAATCTGTAGTTATTCTTCTCTTGGCACATTTTTTGAATGACATTGGCCAGCGAAGTCTACAAAAAGAAAAGCAAATCCATGTTAACTTTATTGTTTTGAATGTGATATAAATAGCGCCATGTAGAGAGATTTAATTATAAATATGGATTGAAGGTCAATCCTGATTCAACAATCATACTCGTTTAAAAAATGTATAAGTTACAGCTAATGTCACTTAGATTAAAATACATAATTTTATAAACCAGAAAATTCAAGGAATACTAAGAAGACAACATCTTATAGAATTGTATAATTTTACATCAGTTTACGAAATGCGTGGTCAATTATGAGAAGCAAGGAGGGCATAATGCCTGGATGTTAAAATAGTTATAAAAATTTTACTTTATTTCCAACCCTACTGTGCCTGTTAGGCAGTACAACCATCAGCAGCAGTGGGATGTTACGCATACCTATAGAACGCAGCTCTTCTTTTCTTCCTTAGGTTTTACTGCCATCTTCTTCTGCTTCTTCTCGGTCTGATACAGCACCTTCTCTCTTTTCTCAGGAGAAGTGGGTTGATCTCAGCTTGTCTTCCAAGTCCTAAGAAGTCCTTGAAGTGCGGATAGTTTTTCTCACCCATTAGCTGAAGGAAATAAATAATCTTTTTGTTGTCATTACCTTCTTCAAACTTCAACTTGAAAAAATATTTCATTTATGGGACCTCTTAACTACTTCCTTTTCATCCATGTTCAGGCATGCTTTTTATAAGTTTGTTAGCATGTCCATGTAAATTGACATGAAATCTTTCACATCAATCAGAAAGTGATCTTGGACCACTAGTATTTGAAAGTCTGTATGCGATGTTGCGTACTGGCAGAAACATTATGGTGAACAAGAGATAACTCATAATGTTTTTTGGTTGGAAATATGTACACTATTTGTTGTTTAGTATTTTTTTATTCTCGATAAAGGGCAACTCTGGACCACAAAAATATCATTTTGTCTTTTTCTTTTCTTCTCCTCCACACTTCCTTCATCTTCATCATACATCGCAAATTGAAATCGCAAGCGATGAATATAAATATTTACCCTCCTCCCTCCCCCCATTACAACCATGCAGCCAAACATTAAAGTTTTGGTTTCAACCAAGATATTTTTCTTTTATTCAGGTAAAGGTAACAACATATTGATAGCCAACTTTGTAAGGACTGGATATTATATCGGAAATGTATTCATACAATTGCAAAAGGAACTAATACACTACCTGAAATTGACTATTTCTGTTAGTCATTACAGAAGAAATGAAGAATTAGTTTTACTTTTACAACGTAATTTCATACTTACTCATGGTTCTAACCATCTGTTGATATGAGTTAAAAACTTCTACTTCCTATAGTGAAACCAAAACCTTTCTGAAGATAACAGATTGATTAAAAAAAACTACACTAATACAATCCATGAAGGGTCTTTGGTATAGTATACTTGGTAAGGGCAAGGATGAAGTGGTAGTGTGTGTCAAAGAATCACCTTTGCAACTGCATGTCAGAAGCAGCACTAGAGTGAATCCAGTTCCAGTTGGTTAAAATATATTGTGTGACGGATCCAAGGAATCAATCTCAATCTTTTCACTCTGCATAGAATAAAATCGGTTACTTATCCTTTCCCTAGATGAAGGATGTAAAGCCAAAAAAATTATTATAATAAAATAACTTGGTAAGGATATACAGTTTCTAGGTAAATAGTTGTGCATTAGATGATTAGGTCTAAATCAAGCTCAAGTGCCAGGTTATATCTTCAATTAAGGGTATCCAGTTTACAGAGGCTGGATATGCTCCAAGAAGATCTTGTGGCTCCAAGGTCAATCCATAGATAATATAACAAAATAAATAATTATCTACTACAACTAGGCTATTTTCATGGCACACAGGCTATACTCTGGGCACACAGCAGAATAACGAATTTGTATCCTGCTCCTTAGATTAGTAATAAAAATGAATAAAAAAGAAACAAACAAAAAATGGCATGGCTTTGTTTATACTTTAGCAGTCAATTAGAGAACATATATTTATTTAATAAAAAAAAATCTAACCTTTCCACAACCAGGAGGACCCCAAAGTATCATACTAGGGAAATCATAGTTTTCAACTAGATTCTTTAAAACTGAGCTATCACCTAGAATATGACTCTGACCAATCAGATGCTGTAATGAATCAGGTCTTACCCTTTCGGCCAGAGGTTTCACTGATGTCTGATTGTCTTTCTGTAAAGCATTGAGTTCCACATAAATCATTCTACTCTCTACTACAGAATAAACTAATATTTCACTAAAATTACAATAGGGCCCTTACTAATATTTTTTTCCCGTGATGTGCAGTATTTATGCTAGTTGTGGGATTATTATCTGTCCCACTAGTGGAAGCTTGGACTTCTCTAATTGAGCTATTTTTAATTTTTTTATTAGACAGTATAGGTGACTTGGGCAAATCTTCTTGATATTGCCTTTTTAAAGTGGTTTCACATTCTGAGTTTAAAAATAAACACTTTTCAACATGATTTTCAATGCTCTCAATTGGAAACTCTTTATTACAAACTGGACAGAAAGAATTCTTGGTACTATTCGACATGTTTTTCGTAATAACCTTTTTAGATTTTGGTAAATATTTAAATTTAATTCACTTAGAAGAAAAGATACCCTGTTTCAAATAATAGAAGTCATTGCATAAAATTTTGAAATCAAACTTAACAGATAACATAGAATTCAGTAAAATTCGTTCGTGAATAAAAGCGCCAACAGTTTACATAGAGTAATAAAGAATTATTAAAATAAACAAAGGATATTTCGCTACTGTTAGTGCAAAAGGTCAAATGTAAAAATTGATTTTTTACTATCAATTACCTATATATATGTAATATATAGTAAGGGAAAGTATTGCAATCGTGAAAATTTTGGAATCCGAGTTGTCAACGGAAATACACATTTTGAGGTACCCTGACTCCAAATAACCAAGTCCCGAAAAATGGTCTGTGTGTATGTGAACACTAGCTCAAAACCAAAAAGTCGTACGCTACTGATATTACGTATTTAATATAGTTATATGCCTTTGCCACTTTATATCAATGGTGAAATACATTTTTACAATTTTCTCAAGAACGGCTCTAATGATTTTGATTAAACTCGTTGCATCAATGTATAATTAAATGTTCTTTAATATCATTTAGATCTTATCTCCATCGATGTCGCTTAAATGCCCAATGTTCAAAATTTCTTCCTCTAAAGTACCTTTGATTTGGTTTGAATTTTAGCAAATCCTGGGAACATTGAAACACATTACCTAAATCAGGGCGCCCACTTGGACAGACCGGCCCGGCCTTTTTTAAAATGTAAATGTTGATGAATAGGTATGGAGTTCCTGAGGCCGAGCGTGTTAGAGCGTTGCCCGTTTCAGCATTGTGCCTGTTGAGATTCCGGTTCGAATCCGGCCTGGGAAGGTTTGACTTTTATTTCGTGGCGGACCCACGGAATAAAACTCGGCCTAGAATAGGTTTGGTTGTACCTTTAGAACAATAACCCCCCGTATACCAGAAATGGTGGATAGGGGTTACTTCAATAAAAAATTAATTACCAATTTATTATAATTAAAAACCTTTAATTACCAAACCGGCTTTTGCCTCGGTCGGACCAAGGAGGCACAGAAGCTGGGTTTCGGTTGTTTCGATATAACATACCTACATTGCAAGAAGCTGTACCTTGCTAGAAATATATTTTTTTTTACTTACTACCCTTTCATCCATAGTCAATTTCATATTTTCTCGCTGAATGCATAATTTCTAGTATATTCAAAATTCTAGGAAGCCTCTCTACCAATTTAGTTATGGCTACATTTTAAATGCCGGAGTGGTTCCAGTGATTGCCCATTTTTAGAGAGGAACCTCTAATTACATTAGTTATGGTTCAATTATATTAAAAGAAATAATGATGATTTTAACATTTAAACAAACATGTTAGAGCGTGTAAAATTTAATTTATAATAAAAAATAAATATATATTAATTACCTCCAATGCATTTTTTAAATATACCAACTGGCTCAAATTCAAGTTCTGCGTCCTAAAAAATATGAACGGACCAGATTTGAGCCATCCGCTAAATTTTTCGAGAATTTTTGAGCTGATAATCAAGGAAAGTATACTTTCGTACCATTGTCTGACGTTTCACCTCTAAATTTTTCGGGGTTTCAATATAGACAAGTTATATATAAATAAACTGATGAAAATGAAATGTTTTCTCTCTTTGAAAAATGATTATTGAGAGCCCACACGATTGGGACCAAAAAATTGGCTTTAAATAAAAGGGTAAACAAAGTTTCTTTTCGTAATCATTATGAATGATACTTAACACCAGAACAGGAACTTTGATAAAACTGGACAAGAAATTATTGTTTACCAAAGAAGTAGAATTCATGATGCAGTCGTTATCTGATTCATTTTCAAAACTCGCTCAGGGGTTGTGATGTTGCCTTTGGTTTGAATAAGTCGGCATGGCTTTAATTAAAAGAAATTATTTCATTTTGTGCCTAATTTGTTGTTATATACAATTAAATTATGGAGATGATTTAGCAGGATCCAAATTAAGTGTTCCCAGAGTATTGCTTCCTCTGTTTAGGGATTTATCTATCAACTTTACCTTGGATATCAGTGGTGGTGGCTGTTACAAATGGTAAAAATTACACTCTTGTATCTAAGATTTGTAAAAAAATGGTTTTTGAATGTTTTTATTTTATTACCTCTTCAACTGATTTGTTGATTTTTCATCTGGTCACTTATTTATGCTTAGTTTTTATAATTTTTACTATTTAATTACAACATTTTTATTCAGGTCTTCTTCAAGGCGTGATATAGTAGAAGTTGTACCGTTGTATGGATATGCAGAGGAATGTTCTCGCCAAGCAACGATCACTGTTGTAACTAAAGAATTAACTAGAAATACAGCTATCATTCTTGCTAAAGATGTATTTACTGGTCAAATTCTGCGGGCAGATGTAATTGTTGATAAAATAGATTCTTTGCAAATTGTTACAACTACACGTGAGCTTTTCATAGAAGAACCACCTGAAATGTTTGAAGTGAGAGCTTATGATGACCAAGGTAAGCGTCTTATCATGACCATATTTTAACCCTATTAGATTTTGTTTCTTGATTGTAAAGAGGAAATTTATTTCTGTGACGTATTCATCTTGCAGTAGATTATATTACCATTGATCTTTGTCTATATAAACCTATAGTACTCTATAAAACAGATTGGTGACCCTTTAATAACCAAAATGCCTATTTAATAAATGATGGCTGCTATTTATATTGGTTCTCTTTTATTGGAGGGAAATACTTTATCAATACTCAGATATAGCAGCTATATTCTAATACTAATCTTGTCCTAACAGTATTGATTTGAATTTTTATAATGTTATTGATAGCGACATGATTAGTTTTCAGAAGTCATTTCAGCATTCTTGCTTAGTATTTTTTAGTGTTATATGTATATATATGTATATATATATATATATATATATATATATATATATATATATATATATATATATATATATATATATATATATATATACACACAGACACACTCGCTACTGTAATACTGTAATAGTTCTATTGCTACATGGTAGTTTTCTGAAGATCATATCTATCTCACTTCATATGGAATCCAAAAAATTACCAAGTGTTTGAAAGTTGATGTAGCTGAACAATCCCTTTGATAAGCCCTAATCTCAACTGGTTAGGATCTGTTTGAGGTTTCTTTTCTCTTTTGATGGAATGGAAGTTATATGCCTCGACTTAATTATAGCAGAAATTATTTTAATATTCATTGCTAATAATATTAATTAGATTTACGTCCTGATTTACAGTGTTTTAAGTTTACAGTGTTTGACTAGTAAGTGTTGAAGTAGTCGAAAACATCTAGTAGTTTCTTTTTTTTTTTGTCGTACAAGATGTTTGTCCAGATGAAGTCCTAGGTAACATATCTGTTCAACAGAGATAAGTAGAGTGTTATTGAAGGATATTGTAGGGTAAAACATAAAGCTTATCGAAACATGGTCCAGATGCGGTATATAATTAGAGCATCTGAAGAGTATTCGGACAGGAGAAGATACTTCACTGTAGAAAAAAGACGGAGTGGGAGTAGAAGTAGGTGGAGGAAATGGAGGAATAAGCAATCAGAGGGAGTCTAGAATCTTTTATTAGAAGATTAACTAGAGTAGGACTGGCTTCAAACCACCTGGCAGGGCTTGTGGAAAGGAGGATGGATCCATGAAAATTGAGTGGAGAACTGGGATCTGAAAATAGACTGGAGGAGATTGAGAAGAGCTTTTTGCTCAAGGAAGGAATTAAGCTGTGAATGGCCTAGTCTTTCGAAAGGTTGGTGAGAAAGGAGATGCGTCTGAAATCGGAACTTTGCTCAATGGGCGAATGATAACTTTTTTTCAATTTGATGGGAAACAGGAATTTTGGAAAGAAAAATTGTAGATATGCAATAGGATAGGAAATATGACGAGGAAGCACTAGCGGATCCAGGATTTAATTTTGGGTGTTTCAGCCCGAAACCTTTTTTTTAATAAAAATAACGATAACTACTTGGAAAAAAGAAAAGAAACTAACTACCTAAATGAAATGGTGTTTAAGTGGTTTCTAAAGCCCTTTTAAATGTAATTACACAAACAATAATACTTTAAGAGATAATTTTTTCATTAAAACATGGTTATATTTTCCCATTTTGGGAGGGAGCTTCAGCCCGAAAGTCCCTCCCCCTCCCCGTAGATCCACCCGTGTGAGGAAGCATATGTGTGTGATAGTATGTCTAATTCCACTGGGATTAGATCCGCATCATAGTCATTCATTCTGGATTTGAGGACAGAGGAAAGCAGGTTATCTGGTGAGATATTTGTGAAATAAAAATTTATAGGTTCAAAAGAAGTTTTAAGAAGGCAATGTGAGGAGGAGAAAGATATTGAGATAGGATCAGCAAAGTAGGAATTTAATTGATCGGGAGAAACAGGGTAGGAGGTACAGGTTTTTGACTTTACTATGGAGAGATTTTTAAGGATCATTCCATCTGGATCTTAGGATCTGGTGTGTGTGATAATGAGATATGGAAGAATTGTGCCTTAGCATGTCATAGAAGAGATTGGGTTAGGTTTTGAAGAGATTTGAAAGAGATGTAATCATCCGGATCACTTGTGTGTTTAAAGCTTCTAGCTGCGTCTCTTTTCTTCATCAGCCTTTTGATTTCAGGATTAATCCAGGGAATAGCAAGACGTCTGAAGGTAGATTTCTTTAGAGAAGCATGTTGATTCAGGAATAGGAG
The DNA here is from genome assembly GCA_928085145.1 of Nezara viridula. Classification (NCBI taxonomy): domain Eukaryota; kingdom Metazoa; phylum Arthropoda; class Insecta; order Hemiptera; family Pentatomidae; genus Nezara; species Nezara viridula. Next base: position 21,750,770 of record OV725077.1, read on the forward strand.
AAGATTGGAGGAAAGACATTCCACCATTTCATCAATGGAGAAATAGGAGAAGATGGGATATAAAGATTGGGCTAATGTTCCAAGAAAAGGACATAGTTTTTCAGGGGTCTTTCTTGGGCTGGTGCCATACTGATTTTGTTTTAATATGTATTATATTTCAGTAAACTTATTCTGATGAATATCAAAATGAAATTAATATAAATTTGTTTTGAATATATTAATAGGTATTATAACCTTCTGCTGTACAAACAATACATTAGTTTGTAAATCTCTTTTGTTAGGCTAAGAAAAGTTTAATTAAAATTAGTTATTTTCTTAATAACTAATTCATAAGGTATTAAAAAACAAGTTTTATTTTTATTTTATTTTTATTTTATTATTATTTTTTATTTTTATTTTTTTATTTTTTTTTTCTTTTTGTTTTGTTATTCTTCTCCTTGATATCATATTTGCTGAATACCGAGGAAGATGGCAAATTTATTGTGAGCCACAAATATGCACAACTAATAAATAAAAAAAAAAATTGTCCTAATGGCACGATGCTTTATGTTTCCTTATTATTTTTAGGAAATGAATTCACTACTTTAGTCGGTGTGGAGTTCCAATGGACTGTGCATACAGTGGCACATGCCTCCACTGGTCCGGTTATGAAATTGATGACTTTCTCTGACTCACCTTATGAAACTCCTCTCCCCGTTGCCAATTTTGATAGGCTCGGAAAACATGGTCATATGGCTTTACTTGAGGGAATAAGGACCGGCTCTGCCAAAGTGAGTATAATTTGTCTATTGTGTATAAAAATTTAAAAAAAATTTTTTGCTTTAATTATTTCTTTATTTAAAGGTATCGGTAAAGCTGCCTCATAGTGAATATAAACAAGTACCAGCTGTCGATGTTCAACTGATTGTTGTAGCTAATCTTATTTTGAAGCCAGCTGTTGCGTTCATATTACCTGGGGATGTGATCGAGTATCAGTTATATCAGGTGATTCATTTATGTTGTTAATGGGGTCTGCAATGAACTTTTGAGTTCCCATGCTTTTATTTATATGAATTCTTATGTTATAGATACGTCAAGGGAAAATGATAAATATCAATTTTATGGGTGCACAATATAGTCTACTTTCGGAAAATGAGGATATCGCAGTTGTTAGCGAAAGGAAAGCCTTCGCCAAAGTCGCTGGTCAGGTGAAGATAATCTTACGAGACAACAATGTGCCAGAAAGCGATAAGATAATTTATCCTTCTGCAACGCTGAACGTGGCTCTTCCTAGTTACATGACACTGAGCCTGTTACCCTTCCAGAGTTGGTCATTGACCATTAATCAGAATGCAACAATAGTTCCACAACTTTTTACTAGGTAGAGTTTATTTTATTGTCTCTATGTTCAATTATATTTAACTTCTATTTTGCTTTGCATTATTTTACTAGGTTATCGCATATTAATATTTTTTGGTGGATTCTCAGACTGATTCTTAAAGTATTACCCCAACATAAATTTATCTCTTAATTGAGGTTTTTTATTCTTTAAACATATAAAGCGTTCAATTAAAGCCTAACCACTCTATCATTTAAGAATATTTTCTGATGATTTAATTAAAAGCATAGTAAGCAAAATTTATTAAACTGTTACAAGAAATTTCTGTTTCAACGTTTCACAAGAATTCTCAAAATTAAAATTTTCACATAAAAGTTCAACAAAATATTTTAATAAAAAAAAAGTCTTGCCATTTATCTCCCTGACACCTTATATCAAAAGATATTTATGATAAAAGGTCTGTTGATAGCAGTTATCGCCAAAAGTTTTATTAGTTTTCATTTCTAATTTCAATTTTTTTCAAAAATTTATACTTATGAAGTAGAGCTTGAAAGGATTTTAGGATAGAAAACCACTAGAGACAGCAGTGTTTATAAAAAAACTTTTAATTAGTACTATCCACAAACGTAATCTTATGCAGGAAAAGATAAAAACTTAAACATGCATATAACATGCATACGTCTATTATTACTGCTTTTTCTTCAAAACAGTACTTTATATCATTGATTTTCGTATTTTTACAATTTTCTGGATAAAGGCTCTTACAATTTTGATTATACTTGTCATGTTTTGACGTAAAATTGAATGGTCTTAAATAAAACAATTTCTAGTTTTGTTTTAAAATTTTATAATTTTCAAAATTTCTTGCTCTAAAGTACCTTTAATTTTATTAATTATAAATAATTAAAGGTATCTAGATATTGTTAATAGTATAGTAATATAACCTGAGAAAAAATTTGATTATAATTAAATAAGAAAATGGGATAGATTATTTTACCTGGCTAAACTCAAATTTCCAGAATTAAGCTTACTAATATAGATACATAATATACTGTTGGAAAAATAAAGATTTTAGAAAAATGAATATTTTACATATAGTATTGTAAAAGGTAGTGAAGATTGACGAAAATGTCTAATTTTATATTATTGGATGGCAAATAAACATTTCCATTAAAAATGTATGGAAAAGTAATTTTTTTTTTTATTCGAGTAAATCAAAAACTTACAGTGCACAGAATTGTCATAATTTACAGTGATTTTCTTAAGTTTTTATTTTTAATTGAAATAATATACTTAAGGTTTATTAACTTTTAAAAGATTAATTAATTTTTCTTGAAAGTAGGATGATTCATTAAAGTTGCACGATGCATCTCACATGAATTTTTTTTGTTTTATTATTCTATATTACTAATAATATAGAATTTGTATTAAAATGTTTTGGCCTAAATGTTATTGGAAGAGCCCAAAATAAAAATAGTATAAATATGGTAAATTTGTAAATGGTAAATAATGTAAATGTGTGGCTTGCAATAACTTTTCATCCCTGTGGCCCCATCTAAGAATAAGAATTAGTTTAATATAAGAATTAGTTTAGGGTCGCAAACTACGGATGATGGAGCTAACTTTCTTCGGTCGATGAACAAAGATAACGCCCGTGAGTTGATAAAGTTCATGAATGACATCAAAGCAGTCATATAATAAAAGTCGGCACTTATTCTGTTGTCTTAATTGATAAAATCGTCGGTTTATTGGAAAAAGTCACCAAGTGTATTTTTGATTTAGGTTAACTGTCAAACATATTTTTGTGGGTTTTGATCTTACTTATTTATATAAAAAAACCATAAGTGCTTGAAAATGATGCAAAACCTTTTATTTATCATATTAGTTACACTAACTAAATTAATAATCAGGAGTTAATTAATCTACCAAAATAAAGCACTGACACACATTTCATTTAAAATTATATCACTAATATACAACGCCAGCAACAATTATTTTTTCCAGTGAGTGCCGGGACACGTAGGAATATCAGGAAATGAAATGGCATACAAAATGGCAAATAAAAACCAACTACATTGAATAAACGCGAAGGTCCCTTACCGGATTTGATAAGAGTAGTGAGGGGGAAAATAATGAAAGATTGGCAGCATTTCGTCGACTGGGAATGTGCCTCGAAGGGTAAGGACCATCATGCAGTTCAACAGAAGATAGCATTGATTCCATGGTTTGCAACCCTTAAATCTCATCTCAACTGCTCCAACTTAGTAAAGCTGACCAGGCTTAGGATAAACCACGGTAGAACAAATAAATATCTTCATCTAATGGGTCTAGCTAAGAGCAGTCAATGCCCAACATGCCAATGCTTGGAGGATCCAAGACACATTGCCAAGAGATTTGAGAAGCAAAGAAGAATTAGTTTAGGGTCGCAAACTACGGATGATGGAGCTAACTTTCTTCGGTCGATGAACAAAGATAACACTTGTGAGTTGATAAAGTTCATGAATGACATCAAAGCAGTCATATAATAAAAGTCGGCACTTATTCTCAGTTAATTGTAATTCATCTCAGTTTTTAAGCATTAGTCTTGCTAGTTTCCATAATATCTAATATCCAAGTCCCATATAAGTTACTTTCAGTTATCATCTAACTATAAATAATTAATATAAATCCAGTGTAATTTCTGTCTAAAAATCACAATTTCATCTCACTATGACAAATAAAATATTTTACTGGCAAAATAGGACTTGCTTTTACAAGTCTTAAAGCCAAAAAACAAAGGAAAAAAAAAAAAATCAGGAGTTATCATAATTTTCTGATTCCACATAGGAAAAGGTCACAAAGTTTCATTATTGGACTTGATAAGAGTAGTGGGGGAAGGGGGAGGGGAAACAATGAAAGAATTTTTATGACTGGTAATGTGCCTCGAAAGGTAGGGACCACCACCAAGCAGTTCACCAGAAGATAGTCTTGACTCCATGTTTTGTGACCCTTAAATTTCACCTCTTGACTCCATGTTTTGTAACACTTAAATTTCACCTCAATCAGCAATATAGGTCACCTTTGAAGACCAAAAAGATAGAAAAAGTCATCTAAGTTCCTAATTATTTGAGGATATGAATTGTCACTTAATGACTTTTTGAAATAAATCGATGAAATGATCAATAATCTGTTTATTTTATTGTTTTGCATGACATGAATTTTTGAACTGTTTATTTAATTTTAATTTGTATCCCCTTCATAATCAGATCCTTTCTTATTATTATTTATTTTTTGTTTCATTGTAGCAATGGGCAGAAATTTTATATTGGAGAAAATGCTGAAATCCGTACTTCTGTTCCAAAAGAGAATTTTCATGTGCAGAACGTGATAAGGAACGGCTCAGTTATAGGAAAGACCATAAGAATCGGTTCCGGACACGTCACCTCTGCCTTGTATGGTGTCAATGACCCAAATATAAATCAACCTCTCAAACTTCAGACCTCCGCCACCCTTGAAGTGTTTCCTGACCTTGGCATAACACCGGGGCTTTATGTTGCTCCATGGATCGACAGCGACTTCCCTGCGTAAGTTATTAATGGATTTGTAAATTGTTTTTAAATTATATTTGAGTATATCAGTTTCAAAAAGTACTAAGCACCATTGAAATAATGAGTAATCAGAGCTACTAGGGAATTTATAAGGTGATATAATAACTTAAAATCAGTCGAAAACTCATGAGAGTTATGCCTAATATTGCTTATTAAAACTATAATGTTGAAGAAAAAAAACAACTGAATAATGGGTGAAAGAGAGGATACAGAGTGAGGTATATTTACTTATCCCTGTTTTGGAACCAATTTTAATTATACATTCTTCGGGCAATTCTGTTAAACTTTATTAATGATTGTTATAAATGACTTATGATTTAAATTATTATTTTAAATAAAATCCTTACTTTGGGTCCTATATTTCATAAATATAAATATTAAATTTATTTTACATATACGAAGCGGAACAGAACGTAACAAAGACATCAGTGGGACGTACCATAAAGAAGATACCACACTTCTTGTTCTCAGTATTATTCCTCCCTTATTATGGTTATCAATTGGCAATATGAATAATCATGATTACTAAGGGACATCCCCTGTCCGCCCCGCCCCGCCTAACGGTGTACCAACCCCAATTTTACAAATTTTATAACTGTTTATTTAATTGTACTACTCGTTTCTAAAATTGTATAACTAATTTACGTGTATTCTGTAGTTAAGATTGTATTATTTGGTAATAAGACGCGATATATAGATTTTTAAAGAAATTAAAAATTTGTCTGCACTGTGGTTTCATTTATATTATGTCGATAAAAAATAGTACAATCTGAACTACAGAATACACGTTAATTAGAGTTATGCAATTTGAGCAACGAGTAGTACAATTAAATGAAGAGTCCTATAATTTGTGAAATGAGGGTTGGTCTGCCATCAAGCGTACCATGGGTACTTCTTCCAGTAAATATAAAAAAATATCTACAAAATCGCTAAAATATATCCATATATACTATATGGAATTAATATGAAGTATTTGTTTTTTTTAAATAGAATTGTTTTTCAAATTTAGCAAAGCAGTAACCTACATTATTAATTTTTTCATAGTTCTTTTGATGGGGGATTTAAGTTGAAGCTAAGTTAACCTGAATCATGTTCATTGTGGATTATTATTGTTTAATGGAAATGTTTGACATTTTTGGTTGTTAAATAGTTGAAATTACTAAGCCGATCTTTGATTCATCTGTTTAATCATTGTGAGAATGTTTCTTAATTTTTGTAAAACACTAATATATTTCTATTTGTCCAATTCATTACTTTGTTTTGTCGACATTCCTGTGCTGAATGTGTTCAATACTAAATCAAGGTGAGCTCAATGATGATATCCTTGGTGTTCAGCAAATACTCTTAAGCTGAAGTGTTGAGAACCTTTTGCTTCCAGGACAGTCTTTTTGATATTACTTATTTATATGGTTATTTTTCTTTTATTTTATTTTACTGTGGGAATATTTTTACAACCAAATTGTTTTATGGAAATTTTATTTTCCCATGCTCTGTTAATTTTGAAATTTGAAACTTTATATAAATTCAAATCCTACTTACAGTAATATATGTCAAATGGTTTTAATCTTTTCCTACTTATATATAAATATATAATTTTTTTTTTTAGATTGTCATCTCACAAATTGACTGCATTCGGAGGAGATGGAGATTATGAGTGGAATTCGGAAAATAAAGCTGTAGTAGAAGTGAATCAAGATGGTCTTTTGAAATTTAATGGGCTTGGTCAAACGCTTGTAAATGTTTGTATGCGAAAAAATAAGCTCATAAAGGCTTCGAGTAGAATTTATGTTCTTGAACCTCACAGTTTGAGTGTATTTTCTGAATACAGTGAAGTACCCGTCGGAGGAGAAGTTGTGTTGCACATTTCACTGTTTGGTAAAGTGACGATCGGTAGCACTACTAGATTGAAGGCGTTTGATTATTGTCAGCATTTGGAGTTCATCGTTTCTCCTCAAGATCCATTTTATAAAATCGAGAAAGCTGTAAATAATTCGCTTGGTTGTGCTGCAAGAGTGGTTAAAAGCAGGTCAGTTGGAGAGGCTGAAGTAGTTGTCAAACTCAGGCTCCCCACAGTGACATTAGAAGGCTCGTTACGCATCAGATCACACCCACCGTTAGTGTCTATTCAGCCGATTTCGAAGCAGGTCTTGCTGGCCCTTGGGTCATCGTACCATGTGGTATTTTCTGGAGGACCTTCCCCATCTTTTGGACCATATTCTACTCATTTAACTATTACAAATGACAAAATTTCTGCATCTAAAGTACACGAAAGACCTGGACTCTATGTTTACAGTGTTACTTGCCTACAGATAGGCTCTAGTGATGTCAATATTTTTGTAAAAACTATGCCGCTGATTAAATATAGCAAAAGTGTAGAAAGTGTTTACAGAGTAAAAGTTTTTTGTAAACTTCCTAAAAGCTTAAATGTAATCAGAAACTACAATACAGGGTGCCCTGATGTTATACAAGACAAAATTATTGCGTATCCTTCAAGCAAAACTAAATTTAGTATTAAAATAATGGATGATCTTGGCAACTCTTTCGACAATGCTACAAGTTTATTGTATGATTGGAATTTTCTTAATCAAACTATGGCTACCTTTCAAGAACCTAACAAAGTTTATCTTGATGAAGTCGAGTATGATTTCTACAAGCGTCCTTTGACTCATTATATAGTAGTCATTACTAATAATAATACCGGAGAGGTATTAGGAAAGGGAATGGCATTCAATTATAGGAAGGAAGCCCTGACTCAATACAATTTGAACAGGGAGGATTGGTCAATACATGGCAAAGTAGTCACTCACTTTGCTTTATCTGTTGCTTCGGAACCATTCATTGAAACAAGTTTCATGTCGATATTTAATCATCCTTTAAATATGGTCAATTTATTGATAACAGGTGGATCGGGACATTTTCAATTTGAAGTCAAACCGCGGTCTATAGTTGATGTACGATACGTTCATCAGAAGAAGATGGCTGAAATTCATCCCTTAAATGAGGGTACTTGTGAAATCACAATTGCTGATAGATGTTTACCTCCATTCTTCAACATGTCCATAGATGTCAAGGTGATTATGAATAATTTTTATTTGATTTTATTAAAGTCGTGTACTAGTATATTATATTTTAAACCATGTCGATATTGATGTCACTTAATATTTATTTGTATGGTTGTCCAATAAAATAAATCCTGTACTATTACTTTTGTTGAAATGGGCACTGAAGAAGTATGTTTTCATTATTTCTGCAATGGTGTGTCAATAAAAAGAAAATAATTTGAGTGCGTGATGATTATAGTTGAACATTATTCATAATCTATTTATTAATATTGAAGAGAAGAATGGTTGGGGTGATCAGTAAAAAAAAAAAAGTAAAAATAAATAAGTATAATTGAATTATTGAAGGAAGTTTATTGACTGTGCTACATATCATGGGTGATAAATATTCAGATTGTAGTCATTATAAAGTTTTTATTGGTGCCGATGTTTCAACTCAAACATGTGATTCATCATCAGTGCATGTTTCGAGCACTGAAGGTATTCTAGTACTCAATACCTTCAGTGCTCAAAACACTCCCTGATGATGACCCACACGGATTCAAACGTTGGCACCAATAAAAACTTTGTAATGACTGCCTCCTGAATAGTTAACACCCATGATAAATAAGTATATTTATTTTTCCTTTTATTTTATTTTTATTTTTTTTACTGATCAGCCCAACCATTCTTCTATTCAATTATTCACTACAGTCAGCCATAAATTCACAATTATTTATTACTATATTGTTCCTTCATGCAGAAAAACAATTTTTGTCCTTAAAATCGAAAATTTGAATTGAAAAAGATTTGAAACACTCATGTTTTACATTTTTGATATCAAGAAACAAATTCGGGTCTGTTTCTGTCTGGGTTTATTTTTTTTATTGATCTAACCTTTGTAATTGATAAATAAAAAATAAAGTTGACTCCCTCAAAATTTGAGGTTTTACGTTTGAAGATACATAGTAACCAAAAATCGAATTGCTGAATAAAAACATTAACGAACCCTATTACATTTTTGGACTTGAGATTGTTATCATTTTAACTGTTCTTAAAGATTTTTGTAATGTTAAATTAAATTTCTATTGCAACTTTTATTATTAATCAAATGTCAATGTTTTATATTTGTTTATTTTTTTACTTAATTTATTTTCATTTTGATTTTTTTAATTCTTAAAATTTTCAGGTGATAAATGTAGCTTATCTCCAAATTGAAACTGCCTCAAAGATTCAAGAAGGACAACAGAAGAAGGTTACCGTAAAGGTGTTTGATAAGGAGGAATATCCATTGGCATTTCCTGTGTTTAGTGTCGAAAAGATGGGAATGGTCATGGAATGTTCAGATACGAGCATTGCCGATTTTGATAAAACTGAAAAGGTCTCAATGGATAGTAACAAAGGCATAATTAACTTTATACTTAAGGCAAAGAAAATTGGCGAGGTTACCATATGGGCGAGGTGGTTTAACATCACTAGCAATGTCCTCAACATCCAGGTGAACATTTGGATTTTGTTAAATTACTTTTTTTATTAGATGGTTTTTGAAGTAATATTAGAAATAAGTTAATGAAGGATTTAGGCAAATAACGGCCCGTGTTACATTGTCGCCAGTTTGGATTAAAAGTTGAACTGTATTTTTTATAGCTTCCAATATATATTCTCAATGTAAAGTAATATTAAAAGGTTGATGGAGTAATGGTATTTTATGTTACGTTTTAGTTAAAGCAGGTGTTAGGTTAATTAGAGGTCAAATGTTACTAATGTATTGTAAATTAAAAAAAAAAAAACTACCTAAACAACTGCTATTTGACAAAACCTTTCAAATATGGAAATAGTAATAGCCATTTAATAAATTGTTATCATTATGTTTATTGCTTTTATATTTATATTTTAATGTTCTTTAGTAATTAATTAAGAGGTGAAGCCATAAGTAGGGCAATATGTCTATCTGACCATCTGTGAATGAGTTTTGGAGGGAACACTTCAACCGATTAGTCCTTGGTAGAGACCCCTTTTTATCAAATTATTGACCTCTGCCTGAAACTTTGTAAATATCTTCATATGATCATAACCTACAAATATTTTATTTACCAAAATTCTCGGAATTGGGACTTTTCAATCTGGAGATCTGCAGATTTGTCTATTTAATTAGGTACTAAAAACTGATGAATACCCATTAGCTTTCCACTTAAATTGTATGATAATATGATTCCAAAGTCGAAAAAAAAAAGGTGGTCTAGAAAAATATTGGTCTCATTGCTATGACCCCACCCCTAAAAAGTTAAAATAACGAGATTATATAGGCCAAACATCCCAATTTTTTTTGTAGGCCATCTCTTTTTTTTAGATTTTGTGATCCTATTATATAAATTGTTATCTTAGGATTCAAGTGGAAAGCTAATGGGTATTCATGAGTTTTCAGTACCCAATTAAATAGACAATGTTTGCCGATCTCCAACTCCAATTTAATTTTTGCATGTCAATATGACGTGAATTATAGTTGGTACCCTAGGCAATAACACAAGCTACAATAAGAAAGCTAGTTATCTCATAGTATTGTCAATGTGTTAAAATCGTTTGAACTGGCTGAATTTAGACAATGCTTCTCTATTTTATTTTTATTTTATTTCCTACCTCGTCTTTTTGATTATACGTTGTTTTTCCCGGGCCAGGAGTGAGGGCAGGAGATTAATGCCAGAGTTAAATGCCCTCTTCCCCCAGCAACAGGACTCAAATTCATAGTCTTCAAGTTATCAGCATGTTGCCAGGTGTATTGCAAACGTGTCACCCGCTCTGCCACCTTGCACCTCTGACAATTCTTTACTATACACCTCATTGTTTATTATTTTATTTTTTGGACTAGTAATGCATCAATTATTTATTAATTTCCATTTCTCTTATTAGGTTTTTCCCAGGGTGAAGATCAACCCCAGAAACTTAACCTTGGTCGTCGGCTCAGAGATCCAAATAGATATCATTGGAGGACCTTCCATTGATTCTGCATTGCAGTACATGACAGCTGATTCATTTATATCTACTGTATCACCTGATGCTGTTGTGAAAGGATTGCGACCTGGTATAGTTGAACAAATTTCTTATTATAATCATAATAATGTTATGATAATTATAATTATAAGATTATTATTACAAGAATAATATTATAATACTGTAATATAAATATATACTGTAACAGGATGGCGACTGACCTGGAAAACCTAGCAAAGTCAGGGAATTTTCAAAACCGAGAAAAGTCAGGGAATTTTTTAAATTCGAAAATCTTTTTAAATTGGAATTAATACACAGTGGATTAATATAACGATATTAAGAGACCTGGTAAATTTCGTTGTTATAATGTATAATTGTTATAGATGACTAGACCATCATCATGTTTATATCGTTAAATAATCTATATCTATCCACTTGTCACTGTCAATAATGGCCTTGGCCGTTATATTGGAATTAAACAAGGGTAATGAATAAAATGGAGTTTAAAACAACGCTTTTTAAAAAAGAAAAATATAACAATACTATTTACTATTTGTAAGTATACGACCTATCATGACCTATACATCTATTCGTTGGTTACTAAAGGAGAACGTTGGCAGCTTCACATAATTCATGCTTAGGTAGAGTCGTAATATGCGAATAAGCAAAATGTCGTTGGACCGCTCGGACTTTAAAACGCATTTTGGCCCTTAATTTTGTGATGAATGTTATGTATTTCAACAGAATATATAAAAGCTATGTAATATGTTTATACATCCTAGTTCTGTTATAAAATAGTTAAATTAGCCGAAAATAAAGCATTGAAAAGATAAAAAGCACTTAGTTTGTGAGCGGCAGATACGACTTCGATTCTCTGAGCTTTAACAGCCGTTTAATCTTCTTATATATGAACGTGTCCGTATGAGGTACATATGAAACTTAATGCTCTTTCAAATTGTTTATATTGAATTTCTTCGATAGATGTATAGATTGTGAGTTTTGGGGGAAAACTGACAAAAATAGATTTTTCTTGTGAAAAATGCAAACAGTCAATATTCTCTTACTGCTCACCCGTTAGCCCTACATCAAAAAAGTTATGCATAAAATTGATAGTAAATTCAATCTTCTTTTATATTGTATATAATAATAAATTCAATAAAATGCACAATTTTGGAGTCATGTCCAAAAAACTAAAAAAAGTTTGGAAATTTTGATGTTTTTGCGTATATCTCGATACGCAATGGAACATTTCATTCGGGAACGTCAAATTCAGATCACTATCCCTAAAAAACCGAAGAGAAACTGTCTATTTGAATTTTTTTTTCAACCAGCTACTATCGGACTGCCCTAATGTGATGACTTTGACGTCGTCGGTCAAGGTGCATTCTTTTAGGAATATATTCTTTACTTCATATCAAAATTTCAGCTGTCAGTTTTTCCGTTAAATGGACCTTCAAATTTCGCATCGTTAATTTAAATTTTCTTATAGAAAGCAAGTTTTCTACTGACTGAACAAAGTTGTGTGTTCAAATGAGGTTTATCTAGAATTTAAAATGGTTACTAGCTATAAGTCCTTCCTTTAAATAAAATTGTCGGTAGCTCCTTGTCTAATTCAGAAGAACCGATTTTGTCGTGAGTAGATAAGTAGTCGTTGTTTTTTGGATATAACTGATTCAGCATGTCCTCGATTCGATTCGTAATTTTTTCAAATTGTAAGATTTATGTTGAATTCTTGAGCCAAGATATTATTAGACTCTTCATCCAGTCGGCAACATGTATAGACTTTTTCTTATATCTAGAACTTTTTGCTCTTTGTTATTCTTATTAAACTACTAAACAGAAATATGAATATAACAACACTAAGAGTGGGAATGGAATTGGCCCTATAAATGTGATTCTTATATTGAGAGAGCTTATAAATATATATAAAGCTACCAAAACTTTCAATTTATATTATTTACAGTCTCAAGACCTGAAATAAAAGTCAGCTACCCCATACTCTTAGATTTCAAGTCGAAAAATTGAATTTACGATTAAAAAAGTTCACTTTTATCGGTTTTTCGCTTATATCAGTAAAACTATTCGTTAAATCTATAATATTGGGATATGTGAAATTAAAGCTGACAAACTTTGCAGTAGAAATGGTTATATTAGTTTATTCGCTATATTCTATAGTTTCCGAGATATTTACTCTCGTCATTCACTAATTTAAAAAAAAATATAATTTTTGCATCACATTTTTATTATTATTTGACTCGTCAACTCTTTATCTTTTCATTATACGAAAAAGTCATGAGTAAGAAAGTTGTTTAATATTAAAATTTTTTTAAGAGTATATATTATTTTCTTCAACCATTCAAAGGCTTGAGCAATTATAATTTAATGATTAAACTTCAGAAAAACAGAAAAACTTTTTCTCATCAGGCCTGTTGATGATCAATTTATAAGGACAAAGCTTAGTATGAAATATGACACCTTTTTTACCACGGGCTCCCGGAGTATTGTAAGAGCATGCACAAATTGAACGTCTCAGTTTTTTTATTTGGGTCCACCCCTTCGACATTGAGACTATACGAAGCTTTTCCTTGGTGGAAGGCAGGGATGTATTAAAACTCTCCCGACACCAGAACGCGAACTCATAATTATTTTATCATGTAAACTTGAGTTTATAAGGTTGCCAGGAAAAGTGTGTTTTACACAGCTTTAGTCCCCTCAGGTCCAGTCAATGAATGCCTGAAAAGGGGGTAATAGAAAGAAGTGGCAGAGACTCAAATTTATTTTTCTTCAAAATTCGCCATAGTTGAAGATAGATATTTCGCTAAGTGAGGTAGCGTAAAAATGTATAGAATCAATCATATAGCAAATTGTATCAGCTTTAATTTAGTATATTATAGAACGTCTTTGTCGATGCGATGGATAGTTTTCCTGATATAAGTGAAACCCCGAAAAAAGTGACCTTCTAGGGGCCTCCTCTCTCCCCCTCCCAACCTGGCTTACCACCTATGAGTGTGGACTATTAGTATTTTTATTTCTTTACTAATCACACAATCCACCAAAGTAAAAAATTGTGTCCCTGCCATTTCCTTCTGTAATCATTCACTGATTAAACTACTCGGCCATCTCGCTTCACAGTCAGTATCGTATGGATAATTATTGTTCTGTTTGTGGCAAAAAATAAACTAAATTGCCTTACATTAAAATAAGAATAACCTCTAGCCCAGTTTATTTCATAGTAGATAAAAGCTTCAAGTATCAACTTTTACATACTCTTACTTTATGAAAATGAAGTGCTTAAAGTATTAGTAAATAGGCGATAAAAATAAATTACTTAAGGTCAATTTTCAAAAATTAAAAAAAATCCTAATCATGTTTAAAAAATGCTTCCTCTTGAACATTATATTTGTTTTTTAAAAGACTGAACAGATTTTTTTTTTTTTTATTCTCTAATCTTTCAATTTTCAATCATGTAGGATAAATTAAATAGTTATAAACTATATATTTTTAACATTTGTGTCTCTTGACAAATTGGTCAGAGAAAACTTTCATTAAAAAGGGAAAAGTCTCAGGGAATTTTATTCTGACAATTTGATAGCCATCCTGTGTAATAATATAAATCCTGTGATCAAGTTTTTGATAGAAAATCATTTGGATGATTTATAAGGTTCCTGTTAACTATTAAATAATCCTGAGCTACTCATGGTGACTTATAAAATTAGATTGTAAGAAGATCCGGCAGCAGTTTTCAAAAAATTCTTAAAATATCAGAAATTAGTCAGAAATTTCGGTTACCTAAATTAGTAGACATCATGAGGAAAAATTAATAAATAAATAAGTAGCATTAGTTCAATTCTTTGGACAAATTAAAATTATTTGCACTGAATTAGTAAACAATGGTGCAGGACCATTTCTTATATAAAAAGCAAAGTAATATATGAAAATTCTAGGTTTTGATGAAACATAACAACATATAATAAGAAATTGTGTTCTAATGAAATAGACTACGGAATTTAGTGATACAAGAAGATCTCATATTTTTTTTTTCTTTAATATCTTTACATTGGGGAATAAAAAAAAAAAGTCACTTTGATTGTCCATTTGGAAAAATAAAAAAAAACACAAGTAGTTTTTTACCTACTATAATTTTAATTAAATTAATATTATAAAGTTCTTATATTTTGTTTAATAATTGTGGGTTGATGGTTGAACACCCCAAGCAATCTTCTCTTCAATTATTTTATTTAATATTTTGTTCAGTTTAAGAACTTTAAAAAGTTAAGTAGTGGGCTTCATTACCAGGTTACCAAAAATACAAACATAAAATTATACATATGGCATAAAAACTAATAGTTTTCCTAAATACTGATAATACCTATTTGTTAGATAATAGTAGGTATTAGCTTTGCAAATAGGTGATTGTATCATTTATTAAATTTTTTTTGATTTCATGAAAAAATTTTCAGGTCGAACTTCTCTCACTGCCATAGCTGTTGGGCATCAGGGAGAAGTTTACAGTAAGGATACCGTAGAAGTAAATGTTGTTACATTGGCAGGTGTTTATATTGTAGCACCTATTACTAATCTTGGTGTCGGCAACATGATGCCTATGTGGGCCTGCGGCTTACCTCATACCATTTCACCATTATTGCTTGGTTCTATATCGCCTCCATTACAATTTAAGTGGTCTACATCAGTACCTAACATCGTCATGATAAAAGATGTGTTCTATAACACAAATATACAGGTACTTTAATTATTATTTATTTATTAGTCTATATGGGTATAAAAATACGCAATTTAGTTATTTTTTAATGTTTATAAAAAACGATCATTAATTTTTTCAATTAATACTTTATAACTTCAATAAATCCTGCACAAGGCTACTTCCATTGGAAAATTATCAACAGAGATATTGTAATTTTTCTAATCCCTCCCATTGTACGCAGTGTGTATTTTAACTCCTGGTAAAGGAAAGATGTATGACAAAAAATACTCCAATTGAAAATACATAAAACTCTGTACTTCTTAAGTATGTATAAGAATATACATTTAAGAAATCAGGTAATTATAAATAATAAGATATATCACTTGATTAAAAATTTAGTAAATAGGTAAATCTAACAGATCTTCCTAAGAAATAATAATGTTTTTTAATCTAACTGCTTTATACAGTTATATTAAAAACTATTAATAATACCATAGGTCTGTTGAAACTATGTTTATTATTTCAAAACACCACAGCGTTCTCTCCCCTCCCCCACTTGTTCTTTTACCCCTACATTCCCTATATTATTTAGACATTAATGTTTTTTTTGTATTTGTATTTGAATTAAGGAAGAACTATTTCAAATTAATTGAAATTGCAGACCTGTTTTTTTATACTAAACTACAGTTAAGTCTTATTACTCCTAAAATATTATACATATATATTTTCAACAAATGTTTCTATTTCAGATAGGAAATGAAAACAAGCTTTCAGTTCGCATTTTGGGCCTAAAGCCTGGACAAACAAGTATTGAACTTTCAGTGACAGGTAGAGGTTTCGATAAGAACATTTTCACTTTCAACAGTTCTTTCCGAGTGGACGTTGTTAGCAGGCTGGAGTGGATGAGGCCAAATATAGGTTTTCCGTTCATGCTGATGGCACCCAACACTAACTACCAACTGAAGACAAATCTAGTGGTAAGTAATTGTACATAACTATTTTCTTCTTAGGCCCTACAATTTTAATCAATAATTATGGTTAATTTTTTTTAGCCGATACAAATATTCTAAAAACCAATATATTGACCTTTTTTCTTTCTGTTGAGTTCTTAAGTTTCACTTGAAAATTTCTCTTCTTCTTCTTTCTTTAGCTCCTTTGTGCCGTAAAGTGTGGAATTGCAGTTCCAGCCCATCTTGCCCACTGGCCTCTGTCCCTAGCTAGTCCTGTCATCTCTGCCATGGTGCGTCCTCTTGCTGTGTCCAGTTTTTCAATTTAATCATAGTACATATGTCTAGGCCTGCCACAATGTCTTCTGCCTTCTGGTCTAGCTTTCATAAACCATCTGGTCTTTCGCGTGTTGTCCATTCTGCAGATGTGCCCAAACCATTTCAACTGCTTCTCTTCCAGGATGCCACGGATTGATATCACCTCCAATTCCTCACGAATTCTGTCATTTCTGACACAATTCCTCTTAGTTTTGCAAGCTATTCTTCGGAACAATCTCATTTCCACTGCTGTGATCCTGCCTATGTGCTTAGCGAGGGTTGTCTAACTTTCAGATCCATACAGAAGCACTGGGAGGAACACTGCCTTATATAACGTAAGTTTGGCCTTTCTGCTTACTTCCTGTTTGCCTATGATTATTTTGGCTATCTGGTAATATATTCCATTGGCCTTCATCACCCGATTTAGTACCTCCTGGTCTATTTTGCCATCTTCATCGACGATTGTCCCCAGATACATGTATGCATTTCTTACCTCTAGGGGTTCGCCATTACTTAATATCATAGGCTCCGCATTATCTTTTCCAACGCACATAACCTCATAATATAATAATCTCACATAATCTCATACTTAACATCATAGGCTCCGCATTGTCTTTTCCAATGCTCATCTAATCCAATGCACATACCAACTGATGAGAGGCATATTGGCTTATAGTTCCCGCATTCACTTTTGCTGCCTTTCTTGTGAATAAGGATTATGATATTGTTCTCCCATTCTTGTGGTATCAGCTTGAGGTTCCAAATCTTTTGGAAAAGAGTTTGAAGGATCTTGATCATTTTGTTGCCTCCATATTTAATTAATTCTGGAGCTATTTCGTCTGGTCCCGGTGCTTGTTCCATTTTGATCCTGGCTACTGACATTTCCACCTCATCATCGCCTATTATGTCATCCCACTCCTCCGGGTAAACCTCTTCCACTATCACTTTCCTTCTGCAGTCTCTGTGATTATGGCGTCAATGTTCTTCCATACTAAATTTTTTCTAAAATTCTGAACATTTTTGAAAAATTCTCCTTGTTGGTTAATAAACATGTCAATCAATCTTTCTAAGAAGCGATAGACAGAGAAATTTTAGATTATTCCAAAATTTCAAAGATCAATATATTGGCCTATCAGTCTTTATATTCTTTTCATTGAGGTTGGTACTATTTTGCTTGAAATATTATCATTGTTACTGAATAAACATCATTCAATCATCTAAGGATTAGTATATCGACCTTGAAATTTCGGTACTATATTATATTTTATTATTTGACTTATTATCATATTAATATTGTGAAACTATAATAAATAAACTGTCTATCTTAATTATCTCACTGAAATGGAGAATCATTTCAATTTTAATTGACTGAACTTATTGCTTATAAAGATATATTTTGTTTCCATTAAGAAAAATAAATACATAGGTATGTAGACTTTTGAAATTGACGTCCAATATAGCTGATATGCCAATATTAATATAAATTAAAATCATATACATTAAAATATTTTGTTATCTCAGAAAAAAATATTTTTAAATATAATTTATTGTTAATGATGTAGAGATGTTTGACCGTGACATAATATGAGAAGAAGTTGAGAAGGTGTGGTCAAATAAATACTAAATTTTAAAAAATAGTATTTTTAATTATTACGCCGACGTTTCGACCCACCTTGCAGGTCTTCATGAAGAACTATTATTTTTTACTAATTACTGATATTTACAACTGTATTAAAGAAATACATCTATTAAACTTGTACAAATGAGTATAATGGCATGAAAACACTTGTTGAGAAACAACCCACTGGTTGCACTCTAGATCAATATTTAAAATTTTATTTTAACGCAGCGCTGTATTAGAGAGTCAAAATGGGAAAAAATAGTGTCGAAAACCAAATTATAACAATTTTTATCGAAGATATGGATTAAAATATTTCAGAAACTAAAAATCGGACCTACATACTGTAAGTTAAGGAAATGTTCAGCATTTCATCCTCTTTGTAACGAGCTATAATTTAAAATTGTATCTTAATGCGGCGCCCTGTTTGAGATGCAAAAAGAGAAAAATAGTGTCAAAAACCAAATGATAACGAGTTTTATTGAAGATATTGATTAAAATATCTCCGAAACTAAAAATGAGCTATTATTTATATTTTATATTATTAATCTTGCCGTGTTGATGTTTTCACTTCTATTACGTGGTCTAAAGCCCAAACCTTAGTTTTTAGTCTATTTTTATCAGTTTGGGTTTTTCATTTTTTATATTATTTTATATTATTTTTAAAGATTAGATGTGGGTGAATAATTGATTTTGATATGTAATTGTTATTTAATAATCATAGTTACATTAATGTTTAAGGAAAAAGAAGTGAAGTATCGCATAAGTACGATGAGGATATTACCTGAAACTGTCTTGGGCGACAACAATGTAGTACAGATTTCTTCTGAGGGTATTCTTACATCAGGTAGCAATTTTGGAACAGCGGTTATTTCTGCCAGATCTTCAGAATTTATCTCCGGCTCTGATGAGATTCACTTGATGGTCAAGGTAACATTATTTTTTAATAATTGTATGATAGAGAAGATGCAATTTAATGTCTTAATTTAATTGACATAAATTTTATTTTGTTTACTTACTTATCTCTAGCGTTTAAAACTACAACATGAAACTATTTTGTTTAATATAATTTTTAATTGTTGTTTTATTTGTCATATTAATTAATTTCAAATGACATTATTAAATTAGGAATTTTATTTTGAATATTCTAATTTACTCCAGTATATACAAGGTTGAATCAAACCTATGCATTAATTACTTTTATACATTCATTGATTAGTTTCACCATTTCTCAATGTAGTCTTCTGAGTGATCTATACACTCACCAGTGATGGGCAAACCTGTTTATCATGAGTATCGGTTGCAACAGTTTCTGCTACTTTCGAAAAACAGTTTAAAAAAAACAGATACAACTGTTTCCAAACTTGACGAGTAGTAAAAAATAAAATAAAAAAAACTTGCTTTGTGCTACCTTTTCACTATTTTAAAAGATATGATTATAATTTTGTATCTCCGAAATAATTATCAATTTAATTGTTAAATTAATCCTTTATCATAACATATTTTAAAGATAATAAGTAAATTTATTGATGACATTAACAAGAAAATAATAATCAGAAAGGAAAATGAGTTTAAATTTCACTGACGTACGCCGAAGATACATGTTTGCTATCTTTTAATATTGACCCTTTAATTGCATCCCAAACTCTTCAATCACATGTCACAAGCCTTGAAGAATGGTATAAAAATTGGAGAATAAAATAAATCCCATTAAATCACCTTTACCCTCCGTCGTAAACCTATGACTTCCTGTTCTACAGTATTCTTCAATAATACTCAACTTATTCCTGTTGAGCAAATCCGCTACTTAGGATTCCACTTGAATAAACGTCTTACTTGGAATCCTCATACTGGACTGAAACGATAAGAAACTGCTCGACGTTTCCGACTGCTCCAGCACTTAGTAGACAAACGCTCTAAACTTTCAATTAATTACAAAACTCATCTACATAACTGTAATAAGACCTATATGGACATTCAGAGTTAAGCTTTGGGGCTCCACCAAACCATCGAATTTCTATCATATCCAATTCTTATAATCCAAAATCCTTAATATACCATATGTCGCTGATTTAGTCCAATCCAGATATCTATCCTTTCATGATTAACTCCAGTCCCATCCGAATCCACTTGTTTCCAGCCTTGCTTCTTTCTCGATTCCTGATAATTCTCTTAGGCGTCTGAAAAGGAGATGGCCTCGTAATCTTCTTATCTAAAATTATTTAGGGAGTGGTACCATTGGGTAGTGTCTCTTCAAGCCTGTTCATGTCATTATTTCTAATTTATGCATGTTTACTCATTGTATTTGTATACAGATGTAAATTTTATTTAAATTTATTTTATTTTAGTTTATTTATAAACAAAAATTGTCAACCAGTATCTTTTTCAGAAAACTGTTTACATGTTTGTTGCAAGAAGCTGTTTACATTAAACAGATTCAGTGTTTCCCTCTTTTCCCGTCGGTATCGCTGTCTCCACCTGCTAAACCTGTACTACTGTGAGATGGCTTGGGTAAGTTCCTAAACTCACCATTGAGTTCATCGATGGCTTTGTTTTGCTCTGTTTAGAGATCTGTTCGATGACATCGATGAGTTCAGCGCTGATTGTAAGAACCTGCCCCTTCCTAATGGAAGGTAATCCTTGTACCTGTAACCTCAAGTGAAACAGTTTACTGTATCTGTTTAATCAAAGTAACTGTTTAAATTAAACAGATTGCTACTAAACACCCCACCATTACTTACCACTGATTTGTAAGGTTTCTTCCCTCAATACAGTAATGAACGATAAGGAGATACATTTGTCTGCTGTACAATACATAATCTTATAGAAATATTTGACCAATGAAGGCATTCAACTATTGAATATTTTTATTTGTTTTGAAGGCAAAGTACAAGGTCTCAGAATCGAGTTTATATGTGGGCTAGAGAATTTATGGTTGGGCAAGAAAAAGTCGAAAATGAAAGTCATGTTTGATGCTCAAGGAAAGTCTTCAATGAAGCATATGTGCTGTTTTAAGGACTTTTTGAATGATGATTCACTGTTGAAAAAATCTTGACCGAAGGGGGAATTAGACATGATTTTTGCACATTTGTTCCAGAAATAGAGAAGGTATTCTCGTTAAAGATGTCATCCTTCTTCATGACGAAATCAATCCTCACAAAGCTAACTTTACCAGACATAAGTTAGAAGAATTGGGCTAGAAAACCCTCACGTACACTCCTTACAGCCCAGACTTGTTTCCCTGTGACTATTTTCTGTTTGTGTCCTTGAAAGAATCACTTGGAGAAGAACGATTTGAAAGCAGTGAAATAGCCAAGGATCACGTGTGTAATTGGCTGTCGACTCACCATAAAACTTTTTATGAACATGGAATATCCAAGCTTCCAAATAGGTGGCAAAAGTGGATAGATCACGCAGGATTATACTGAGAAGTGCTGAAAGTATGGTTTGTGTATATTAATCATAGTAAAAATAATAATTACCATTCATATTTGATTTAAACTTGTTTAAGCACTCAATCAGAATTTACACAATTGCTTTATTTATTTTTTAACTATTAAGGCAATTAGTTTAATAAATCGAATCATGTCTATATGATTCGTACTAATAATGTCTAGCATTTTATTTATTAATGTTATTTTATTATTTCAGATCAGGCCTGTTCATTATTTAATGATAAATGTCGATACTCCTCTTGAGACTTCAGAAGATGTCAAGTCGCTTCCACGTGGGCTGTACTTAAACATCAACATAACTTATCATGATAAATATGGTTCTGTATTTTTTGTGGCACCATTTTCAAAACCTGTTCATAGTTGCAGCGTCTGTTCAAAGGTAATAGTTAATATTTGAAAAGAGGTTATAGCCAGAACATTTATTGTTATAAGTATAAGCTTACTAATATATTGGAGGTATTGCTATATGTTATCAAAATTTTCAATTATAAATGCAGCTGTTGGTATTAAATTTAAAGAAAATGTCTTTTACTTAAGAAGAATTTATCATAAATAAGTAATATCCTATTTATTTATATTACAATTTTTGTTCATTGTATCTATAACTATGCATTCAACATATTAAGCAATTTCTCAATTTGTATTTTCAAATATCACCCTTACTTTACGTGCCATAAATGCGTATCCTTATAATTCAAGTTTAATTGAATGATTATATTTTTCAACAAAAATTGAATTAGACTTGTATTATTATTATAAAGACAATTTAACGAAAATACATCTGGCCCATCCAGATTGAATTTTTTTTCATCACTTTCTTCCACTCCTCAGTTCATGACATCACATTACGAGCAAAGTTCATCTGGGGTTAATTTGTGATGCCTACTCAAAACTGGCTTTCTTTTCAATTTTTTTCTAACTATTGTTTTTAACTTTTTTAATAATCTTTGAATATTCCTTAGTTTTGTTTAAACTCCAGCTTCCTCAGCAATTGCTCTTGCTGTTTTACAAGAGTTAGATGCTATTCGAAGAATATTCCGTTTCTCTCGTAATGTCAAAACAGGAGGCCTCTCAGTAGAATGGTGGGTTCAATATGTCTCCCTGTGCTGAATAAACTTCACGACTGATGAAAAACTCCCCTTGATTTAGTGGGCTATTTCCCTACAACTCATCCCGTCCTTGTGGAGTGAAGAAATCAAACGGTGCTCTTCTTCGGAGAAACATTTATTTTTTCCCATAAATCACCTTTTTTTTTAGGTCTATTTTGAAACAAATTCAATACTGCACTGAAGTAGAAATGGTATTTTAATGATTTCAACTCTAGAGGATTAAGAAAATAGTAAACAACAAGAAGTGTGTCTATCATTTTGACGCATATAAAATGCCAATATTTACTGATCAAATCTCAAGGTCTAAGAAGATTGTCCCCATTTCAATATCATAATTTATACTTTAAAGTGTGCTTAAAAAAATAATATCAATCAAAAATAAAAGAAAACATGAAAAGTTTTTTTAATTTTAATGGGCATGTCTAACATTTTGACACTTGAGTGTACTGTTGCAATATTAATTTGTCTATTATTTTATGTTATTAGCATTTGCTTATTTTGGTTATAACTTTTGAACTTGAATTATAATATCTAAAATATTTTTTTGATTTTAGGTTCATATTGAGTATTTAGAATCAAATCATAGTTTGGTTACAAGTTTAACCAGCATTGGTAGTGTAATCTTGAAATTCAAAGACGTGATGTATGGTAGGCAAATTGAGATGGAAGATTATGTTAAGATACCAGTTGACAATTACATTTCACCAAATCGGGTAAATATGAAGAATTTCATTTAAATATGGTATTGGATTTTTTTTTTTTTTTTTTTTAATCGTAAGTAATAAGATTTATTATAAAGATGAAGTTTAAAAAATAAATCTACTAAGTTTTGTTTTTTCACCATAAGTAAAAATCAGAAGATAAAATAAAGGTAAAGAAATTATTTTAAGATTGAAAGCCCATTGATCATTTTCCACTCGGTTGGTTATTATAAGTAGAAAACTAAGTATTTATACTTATATTATAATTATAATTATATTTATTTAATTAAGATTAAGTAGAAGACATAAGTTGTCTCAAAATTTATTGGATTTTAGAATTTTTAGGTGTTCAAAGATAATTATCAAATAATCATTGTAGTAAACACATTTTAGTAATTTGTTTAGTGTTAAGTTTATCTAAATGTAATATTTAGTTAAATTGAGCATTTTCTGTTACTGAGTCTCTATTCCAAAGATTTGAACCGTGTTTTTAATTGGCTATGATTGATGTGCTTCTTTATTTATTGATGTATTTTATTTTGAAAAAACGGAGGAGAGCAGAGCAGGTTCCCAACATTTTTCATATGATTTTGGGTACTTTTGAGTTAGCCGGTCACCAAGGACTGCTTTCCCCCATTGTTTATAACCTTAACACTGATAATTCTGATATTGATAATACCTGCCTTCTTATTTTTATTTATGGAATTGAAATAGACAAAAAGAAATGTAATAATAACAAAACACTTTTATTTTACATTTTATTGATTTTGGGAGACAAAATAGCTTAATGCTATTTAAAATAGTGAGGAACGGATTCTCTTCTCTGTGGATCCGTCGTCACAAAAATTCACATAATTATGAATCCAGGTGTTGCCTCGCAGTTCCTCGATGTTTTTTGTCCCTCCACTTAGTTGAGCCCCATAGTCGTTCTATGTTTTGAAGATGAATCCCACTTGAAAGATCGACAAAGTTATACTGGTGATTTACCTGGAAGTTGTAGTTTGCTCATTTAGTTGATGGGTGTTGTATCCTCTCCAACAGTCAGAATATGTAGTGGTTCTCTCTGCTATATGGTTTTTAATACATTGTAATAGAGTTGTTGCTTTTTTATCTTTTATTTTTACAATGAAACACTCAACAAGCTCTGCCAAACATCCATTGTTCAGGGAGCACTCTCTCTCTACATGTTTTTTTTTATCTTTTAGAAAAAAGACTTTTGTCTATTTCAACCACTTTTCCAGGTCCTCTAATTTTTTTAGTTGACCTGTATAACATGATATGGTGTTATTATATCCATTTTAAATAGAAAATAAAAAAAATAATAATAAAAAAAAATGAAAACTGAAAACAATTGTATAACAACAAGAATTCACAAGCAACTAAGCAGAGACAATTGATAAAAAGAGGTTACATGAGATAAGAAGGTAGGTTACGTGGCGACCAGCTAAGTCACAAGTACTGTTATTTGCAAATATTCTCTTTAAATTTTCAGGCGTTTATGTGATGTCAGCACATAACATAAATGTGACAGGAGACCCTCCTGAGGCACACCCAACCTCTGTAAAGTGGGTACCTTCAATTAAATAATTAATTAAGGGAAGAAACCTGGTGGTTAAGCGTAATCTCAGTCAAACCACCTCCTTGCACAACCGTTGACTAAGAAACAGTACATTCTCTTAATAGTACTAAACCCAAGATCCTTCATGGGATGTAGTGATACAGGTTTTTTTATTTGATGTGCTGATTGTCCAGGAGTCAGGGTATAAAAAGTGACCTCATCGCAGATGAAGGCTTAAATTAAATTACGAAATTGTATGTTATTCTAAGTATAATGAATCTTGCCCGATTTAAAGAAAATAAGTCCTATAACTTGAAAATCAAAATGGGATATATATTGCAAAAACTGTGGGAAAAGTTTTGTTTTTTTAAACTTGTATACATGGATTCAAACATGTCAAAAACAAAATTGCTAAACCAGGCCATCAAGGAAAACCTTTTTACAGTAAAAAAGGCCAGATTTTTTTTTTTTTTTTTGCCTATAACTCCAGAACCATGCTTCAAAGCAAAAAACGTGCTCTTTCAGAAATGAAAGAACATTGTATTGTGTGTTGAACCAGTAACTAAACTTAATATGTTGGTTAATGGTATGCTCAAAAACCACTGTCAATGAACACTGATTTTTACCAAATTTGTCAAAAACTGAGACGAATTAATATAAATGGCCCTGCAACTTTGACATGAGTTCCCAAAGAGAAAAGACTCATAAAATAAAAGTTGTATAGTATCAAATTATGCGTCCACTGAGTACTAACAGGTTTAATGTTTAAAAAAGTTTTTCTTTGATGGCCCACCTGTATTAGCAATTTGTTTTTTACATGTTTGAACCCATATATACTAGTTAAAGAATCTGGTGCGTGCAACACACCTTACCAATCTACTTCGAATAGAAATTATTTTTTGTCAATGCTGGGCTATTTTAAAATTTTTGAAGTGAATTTTAAACAGAGCTAAAGCTTACAGATAACAAATCATTAAGACCATTCAAATTATAAAAAGTGTATTTATTATATCGACGGTAGGCAATAAAAATCTAATTACTCCATCTGCTTTTATAAACCACACAACTTTAGTCTCTGAGCCTTTTAGTTGACAGAATAACCAACTCCAATTTCAAAATTTTTGAGTAATGTCATTTTATGATATTTCTAGTTGAAAAAGTTATGTCTATACAAACAGCGAGTAAGTTGATTCCAGAGTAGGTGATTGCTGTATTGAAATATAGAACTGTGAATAAAGGTATAAATATATAAACATCACTAAAATTAATAATAAAGAATGTTGAAATTGGGGTTAGTCATTTTTGTCAGCCGAAAGGCTCATATATGCCTAAAGAAGTTTGAAAGTATATCTGAATATTTAACCTATAAATGATTATGGATTGTAGGACTATTAGTTATTAAACTTATTTTCATTGTAAAGTTTTCTAAAATGAAATTACGAGATTTTCATTGCCTGGCATGGATAGGTCAAAAGTTGTCACACTAATTGTAATTGGATAATGTTGGGATTTCACAAAGGGAAAATTCATCAAATTATTTACTAATTTAATTTTCTGAAAGGTTACTTGATGATTTTTTGGAATGAATGGTCGATAGATACCTAATTATATAAATATATAATATCATATCCAGTTATTAAACTACAGTAAATGTATTTAAGGTTATAAACATCCATGAAATATTTTTATATTTCACTTCTTTCACACAAATACAATGAAATTGTATTTTAAACTATGTCATTGGCTTAATTTGGTGGATTTTTAATACTTTTTTTCATTAGAAAAACATTTAAAAGTTTATATATAGTAAGAAAATTTCATTTAATTTCCTTGAAAACACGTGATTTACATTAAATAATGTTAGTTTTCTGAAATTATTATTTATATTTTTTTCGTCAATCTCCGTTCTCTTCTATGACTTTATTTATTTGATGTTATTTTTTTCTGAAGTTCTCCGCTTTCCATGGATGTATTATATGTATACTTTCTGACTTTTATTTCTGAAGATTCATTTTCAACCTGGATAAGCATTTTTCTTTTTTTCTTAAGTTGCCAGTTATCATATTCTTTCAAACTTCATATTTAGCCATTTTTTATAGTAACTGTCAATAAAAGAGAGTTAATTTTTTTAAATAAACCATATTTAAGGTACTTTAGTGGAAGAGGTATATGAACATTGGTTATTAAACCCTGTAAAGTGACATCAATGGGGATATGATCTAAATGATATTAAAGACCACTTAATTATACAATGATACACTGAGTTTAATCAAAATCGTTGAGCCACTTTTGAGAAAATTGTAAAAATGTGTTTCATCATTGGTATAAAGTGGCACTTCAGTTTGCCGATTTTAAGAAAAATGTTGCTGCCACATCTAAGGCATATACCTATCTTAAATACGTAATATCAGTTATGTACAACTTTTCGATTTTGAGCTAGACTGTTCACATACACACAAATACCACACAGACCATTTTGCGGGACTTGGTTATTTGGACTCAGGGGACCTCAAAACGTGCATTTCCACTAAAAGCACAGATTCAAAAATTTTTACGATCACAATACTTACCCTTACTATATATTACATGTAGGTAAGTGAAAGTAAAAAATCAAAACTTTTCTCACATTTTTCGTAATATATTTTCCACCTCAATCCTCAAGTTACTGGCCTAATATTCTATAAGTCTCTAATATTTAGATAACGTTACGGATAAAATACACCAGCCTATATACTGACCTACCCCACTCTCCTCTTAGTTAATGGTAATTAGAGTGAATATTACTATTAAATATCTTCTGCTCACATAAAAATTAATTAACTCAATGGTTTTTAATCTTGTAATTATTATTATTTTGGTTTTGTTTTTTCTAGAATTTTATGACAGTTGGTGAAATAATTTGTTTTTCGACACCTCTAATAACTGACAAAGGTGTTTGGTCTGCTGACAACAATCCGATATCAATTAGCAAATATGGTGTTGCTAAGGCAGTGAGGCCTGGTCCGGCCGTTATTACTTTCTCTTTGTCATATCCAGAACCTCGCATATTGTCATCTACTGTAGTGGAAGTTTTACCCCTTCAATCAGTAAGTTATCGTTTATTTTTAGATATAAATAAATTTTTTACCTTTAGTCCATTCCTCATTCATTATTAATTGCATAAAAACTTGAAGAATTTCCTCATTCCTTCAAATAATTACTTTGGTTGTTTTTGGAACATATCAGAACATATTTTGTATGGTAAGGAGAAGTTGGAAATATTTTTTTTCATTTCATCTATAAATATGCATTGCTAGTTTTCTTTTTTAGATTTTTGTATTTTTACATCTTATCATATCACCTGGTATATTATTAGAATTATATGGAACCCTGATTTGTTTTAGCTTAATAATTATAGTTGAGTGAAATTAATCTGAAAAACTAAAACAAAAAATAAATAAATGAAAAAAAAAGATAAATCAAGTTATTCAATTTGTCACTTGTGTGATTTACTTAAAAACATTTATACATTTTAATGAATGTTATTCTCCTTCAACTTTTATATTTCAACAGCCATTCTGAAAAAGCCTGAAGTACCATTTTATTAGAAAATGCATTTTTGTGCTATCTAATTAATGTTGTTCATGCACATATTTATCAATACAAACCAAAAGTGTTATTTAAAACATTATATTTTTGTCTCAAGCAAGCAGTATAAATTAAACGGAAAATTCAGGGAAAAAAAACAAACAATAATTTTCTCTGTAGTTTTTGCACTTACTATGCGTTCTTTCTGTTTGAATTACATTTTTATATAATGTATTTTATTATATTAAATATTTGGCTGAAAAAGAAGTTATATTATTATTTTTGAAATAAAAAACAAGTTTCCTTTCAACATCTGTTAATTCCTAAATTTACTGCTTGCTACATCGATGTTAGCGACAATTATGGTATTTATTGACTAAAAAAAAAATATGTTATTTAAGAATTGAGAAAATATCAATCAATATATTTCATTTTTTTTTGTTAAAATCTAGTTGTTTATCGTGTACAAAAGTTTTTGCCACTTTTTTCGGTGTAGACAATCTCCCTCTCGATGGCAGCCATGCCTTCCTCCATATCCAGCAACCATTTCTTCCTTGGTCGTCCTCTTACTTGTTTTCAACTTTTATAATTTGGATTTTAAGTTTATTTTTTATATCAGAACGAACTAGTTTCATATTTATTGCTTTTTCAAAAACTTTAGTGGATTATTATTCAACCCTTTGATTCAAGTTAATTCAACTTAATTCAACTTAATAGGTTGATTTCTTTAAACAAAAATTGTAGATACATATTTTGTCCTACTAGTTTTCTACGATTACTAGGAAAAATAAAATTGAGGAGGATATTAAGGTTTGGCTGAAGGTGGAATTGCTTGTTATTTTTCTTTGTCAAAATTACGTAGTTCTAGCCTTCTGTCCCGAAACTTAAAAATTAGAATTTACAAAACCATTATCCTACCTACGGTTCTTTATGGATGCGAAATGTGACCGCTTACATTAAGGGATGAGCAATGTCTTAAAGTTTTTGAAAATAAAGTATTGCGCAGAATATTCGGATCGAAAAAGGATGAGTCAAACGGAGAATTTTGGTGGTCACACTACACTGAATTGCATGAACTGTATCCGGTTAATATAATTGAGGTGATTAAGTTGAAGCGAATAAAATGGGCATGTAAAATCGCTGGGCTTAGTAATGAATGAATTCCTAAAAAATTAATATGCGCTGGACAGATTGGCAAGCATCTGAGGGGTAGACCAAAGCGAAGGTGGGTAGATTGCGTTAAGGCTGATTTGGTGAGGTTAGGCTTAGACGGAGCCCGGTGGATGGAAGAATGTGGACATTGATTGGAGGTATCGGCATCGAACCTTCGGGTTCGTTAAGCCTTATTATTTACATATTTTACCCTAAGCTTCATTTTTCACTGGTTCATTAGAGAGGTAATGATGATTAAAATTTTTAATATATTTGTAGAAATGGTAAATTTTAATGTTTAAAATAAATGATTTTAATAAATTTTGCCTTTATTTTTCAGTTCCTATTTGGATCTATGTCTCGAAAAATGATTACTAATAGCATAAATGTCGTATATTTGGTGCCTGTATTCTTGATTAATGAAAAACAGAAAAAGCATGAATATTATTCTAAGAATTGTCGAAATCAACATGTTGACATAGACATTTATCCATTTTCTTGTGAGCTACACTATACATCTTCGTCTAAACTTTATCCAGTAGAGAATATATTTAGTGTTAAAGCTGACTTTAATATTACAATGGGTAAGATTATTCAATAGCTATTCATATTTTTTTTTTTTTAGAAACATTATTTATCACTTTAATAAAATATCAAATATGTGAAAATTTTAATTCGCCTTTTATCAATTTAAGGTTCCTACGCCTGTGTGATAACACCTATCAAAGGCGCAGCTAAGGACATCAGCAAGATCGAGAGCAATATTACTTTGACCGTGACTAACCAAAAGTCATTGTATGAGACTTTATTGATTTATTTCTATCCTCAGTTTAATCTTGATAACAATCGTGTGACCATCACCAAAAGACTTCGAACGGTATTTATTGAAGTTTCTGGGATACCAGCTGTACTCAAGGATTTATTTGTAAGAAAACATTATTACTCTACATAACATTTGTTATTATATTTTTTTAACAAAATATATTAATAGTTTCAGAGACATATCAAGAATTATTATTTTTATATTTTCTTACTTTTATATGTTTAAGTCTTATAAAATTAAAATGATCATAATAAATTTAAAGTTATTTAAGTTTAAAATTATAATAATTCACACTCATAATTAATATTGCTCAATAAGTGCACTATATTTATTTTATTATTATTATTTTTTTTAAGGCTATCGCAAGTGATCCTGAAGTGATTTCAGTCGGTGATCCATTTTTGAGTGATGACAATGTGCTGAGTATACCGATAATACCTCAGGTATTCGCTGCTGGCGTTCCAGAAATCTACATTACAGTATCATCAAAGTTGACTTCGCAAGAGGAAAGAGTGAGTTCCTCATTCTTATTTTTTATATGATAACAATTATTTGTTTGATATATCCTTCTCTTAAACTATTAGTGTTGCATGTTATTGTATGGTGACATAACTGGTGTTATCTTCGGAAATTAAATTAGAATGCTTCGTGGTTTCTAATATTGAATAATTTGGTTATACATCCAATGGAATTCTCTCTTTAATTTATTTAGCACTCTGACCTTGATATGTATGATAAATTCATATGAAACTTGCTACTTTCCTATCGCTACTAGAAGGTAAGAAAAGTATTGCGATTGGGTCAAATTGCGGTTTTCAAGAGATCTTTACATTCCAGAGTCCCCTGATTCCAAAAAGCACATTTTCAACTATTCATCTATCTGTCTCTGTCCAGAATATCTCATAAAAGAGTGGACCGATTAGCAATGATTTTGATGAAACTTTCTCAAAATAATCATGTACTTCCTTTCAAGTTTGAAAGTTCAAATGATGAAATGAATTCCCGAGAAAACTTAGGAAAAACAGTCAAAAAGAAAAGAAAAATGTTTTGGTCTCTTATCACACTTTCATTTTCACAAATCGTCATCCCATTTTTTAAAGTTAATTAAATTTTTCTACAAACTAAAAAACACAAAATATATGTCTAAATCAGAGCAGTTTTAGCCAAGAAACAGTGTATTGAATTTTATACAATGATTTTAAAGGACCTATTTTGTACTTTCATTTGCATATATATGTAATATATAGTAAAATAAAGTATTGCAATTATGAAAATTTTCAAATCTGAATTTCCAACAGAAATGCATTTTTTTGAGATTCTCCAAGTCCAAATAATCAAGTCCCGTAAAATTGTTTATTTGTGTGTGTGTGTGTGTGCAGTAGCTCAATAACTGAAATTGAGGTTTTTAAGGTTTGAACATACCTGGGATGTTACAGCAACTTTTTTGTCAAAATTGGGTTACAGGAAGTACCACTTTATATCATTGATTTTACACATTTTTACAATTTTCTATGGCTCTAACGATTTTGATTAAATTCTGTGTAAAATTAAGCGGTTTTTAATATAATATAGGTTTTATTCACATTGATGTTCTATAACAGGGTTTAAATGCCTATTTTTTTACTTTCTTCCTTTAAAGTACCTTTAATTTTTTTATAAGTGGTTAAATATAATGAATGAAGAAAATTGATTAATTGAAGAAGAAATAAGGGTTAGAAGCTATACGGAAAAAGCTGAGGGCGCCCAACCTTTGCCAATCCTCTCCCTTTACCCCTTTGTGCAAGGCTTTCATATTGTTAGTTTAACATTTATATGTCCCCATACCAGACTGAAACGACAAGAATCCGTGCGACATTTTCGACTACTGCAGCACTTACTAGACAAATGCTGTAAACTTTCACCTATTTACAAAATACTCATATATATTACTATAATAAGGCCTATTCGGACTTACAGGATAGAACTTTGGGGCTCTACTAAAACATCAAATTCCTCTTGTATCCAATCCTTACAATCCAAAATCCTCAATGCTCCCTACTTTGTCACAAATAAAATCATCCATCACGACCTTAATTTACCATATGTTTCGGATTTAGCTCGATCCAGATACCTATCCTTCCATAATAAACTTCTGAATCATCTGAACTCCCTTGTTTCCAATCTTGCTTCCTCTTCTATTCCTGATAACCCTCTGAGGTGTCTGAAAAGAAGATGGCCTCGGGATCTTCTAATATAGAAATATGATTGGAATGCTACCAATGGGTAGTTTCTCTATTATGTTATTTGTTTCATATTTACTTGTTGTATTTATCATTTAATACAGTTGTAAATTTCAATAATAAAAATAAAGAACTTTTATATATCCTTTATCCATAATTTTTTAAAAAGGTTCTTATGCGAAATGTCGAGGACCTAATAATATATACTATTATAAGCCTACTAACTATATAAACATACTAATATAAACCTAACAATATTTGCTAACGTTATGTTATTTTTTTCTATGGGTTTTGTGATAATTGTTTCTGATGAAGCTCCGAATATTCCAAAAGATCCATCTTCCCCACAATCATTCATATTTTTTGATACTATACATAGTCGTAAAAGGAAATGAAAAGTGATGCAAAAGTATAAATTTAACAGACTTGATAGACTTAAAAAAAAAAGGTAATTAATTGTTTTAAATGAAGTTATACCATTGTTTTCACTTTGACTTCCCTATATATAAAAATACCTATCTCCTCTAAGGTTAGTAAGTGAAAATTGTGTGATGCCCGCCCTGCCCCGCATTATATTTTTTTACCCCGTACCAGTTATTTTTCTTTTTGACCATGCACTGATGATATATGTGCCTGTTTTCGTTGTTTTGATTCAGCAAAGGAATCATACTCCAATCATTTCTTTGATTTTTTTTAGTGAAAATTTATCTAATTGGTTTTTTTTTTTATTTGTCATATTTAGAGTTTTAAAATTGGTAGGAAAGTAATTTGAGTGGACACACCAGATATATTTTTTTTATTAATCCTGAAACCTCTCATGTTTTAGGACAAATGTATAACTGTTATCATAGTTGTTGTATTGTTATTTAATTAAAAATAACTTATTAAATGCATTTCCTGAGTTTTTTATTCGCTTTCATGTCTTCAACAGGGATTTAAACATATCTGTTACTAAACAGTAATACCGGTTGTTCAATCTAAAGTTTTTTGTTTCTAAGATGATAAGCTTCATTGGCAATAGTTACAAAAACTAATCTGACCTAAATATAATTGCAATAGTTGGCATGAGAAATTTTTCACAGCCACTGCCGTGATTTATACTATATGATAGTTCCATCCATGGCTGAACTTTCATGTATTTAGGTTTTAAGTTATAGTTGATGAAAACTGTTGTATTAATTCGTTACTATTAATTTTCAGGTCCAGGTTGTGTTCACTGACACCGCAGAACCAGAAAGCTTTCTGCGCTCATTAATAAATGTTATATACCACATCGTTATGGCTATCTTTGAGGGTCTTATTTTCTACCATCCTATAAACAGCTTCATGGTTTATTCTCTGATTCTCTGCATCGTCGTGTATTATTTTGGTGAGTTGACAATGAGCTGCAATTTTTAAAAATTGAGATTTTTTTCAACTTCAGCAATTATGTTGTCTATAAGGAATATATATATTTTATCGTGGTGCTCTTAATAATAACAGTAATATTAATAAGTAAAGATAGTATAGGTTTGTAATAAAATAACACTGCTTTTCAACTTAGTCTCTTTCTTGCCATATCTATGTATATTCATCATATTTTCCACTTAAGATCAGGGTTTGAAATTGATAATTATTTTCCCACAAAATCATGTAATAAATATTATATTTATTTTTAATTTAAAAATCATGCCTGATTTATAAATACAAATAATTTCACATAAATAATAATTATTAAATTGTGTTAAAAAATAAAGATCATCTTTTACATACAAATGAAATTGATTTATTAATATGTATATGTACATTTTTAATTTTACACGCAGTATCTGCATAATATATATGTATGTATTGTTTGTTTTTTTTTGGAAACCTTGATTTCTAATGAATTTCAGAAATAAAGATGTTCTGTTGCTAATAGTTGACAACGATATTCTCCACCTTCTACTCCTGATTCAAAATATATCATTGAAATTGTAAAAAAAAATATATTTCTGACTTAAAAAAGTATTAATCAAGAATTATTATTATTTGAAGTAAAAATTTTGATTAGAAATGATTTTTATAATTATCGATTTCAAATCCTGCTTAAAATTATGTAAATTGGTTTTATAATTTTGATACTTAATATACCATAAGCAATCACATTTTAAATAACTGGACTAAAGCACTCAATTTAATTACTGAGAACATGGCCTTAATAAACACATCAAATATATAAAATTAAATTTAGCTTTTAATTAGATAATTTACTATAAATACTTTTTTATTTTTCCCTATACTTTTAGTAATGCCCATTCTTTCACGACCTGCTAAAATAGAGAATAGTTGTCTTTTTTTAAATATTATATACATTTTTTTGTTTTTCTAGCTTCGTTTTTGATGCTAAAGAATGACTATGCAGAAACTCCATCAAGACCAGGTAAATATCTGATCTTTTAAAATTTTAGTTGATGTCCTCTGTTATTATAAAAACTATAACTATAATGAAAGTTTATAAAATACATCAAAAAGGGTCCGAGGATGGATTTTAGTAACTATCGAGGAATTTCACTCCTTCCGGTATGTTTAAAATATTCACTTTAATCTTAACCAGTCGAATTACGGAATACGCCGAGGAAATTATCGGAGACTACCAATGCGGATTTAGACGGAATCATTCGACTATTGATCAAATATTTTCTTTACGGCAAATATTAGAGAAAAAATTGGAGTATAACGGTGTTGTTCACCAGCTGTATATACATTTTAAAAAGGCTTACGATTCTATTGACCGCCAGAAACTGTATAATATTCTAATCGAGCAAGGGATTCCAAAAAAACTAGTAAATCTAGTGAGGATGTGCTTGACGGAGACACTCAATAAAGTTAGAATCGGTAATAATTTGTCCGAAAAATTTGAGGTTCGTTCGGGTTTAAAACAGGGGGATTCTCTTTCGCCTGTCCTGTTCAATTTGGCATTAGAACATGCCATTAGGGAGGTAATGCGTACCGAGAAAGGGATGGATCTGGGCGGGACAACATCTGTACTGGGCTATGCTGATGATCTGGTACTGTTAAGCAAAGACGTTGAAACTATAAAACTAAATACGACAACGTTAATGAAAGCTGGTAAAGAACTAGGGCTCGAAATAAACATGGATAAAACAAAATATATGGTTAGCTGCAAAAATGGCGATACTACTGGTGATATCGATATAGATGGTTATATGTTTGAACAGGTAGATAAATTTAGGTATCTAGGTTCTACGATAACTAGAAAAAACGAAATTGAAGAAGGGATTAAGGTTAGACTGAAGGTGGGAAATGCTTGTTATTTTTCGTGACAAAACTGCTTAGTTTGTGCCTCTTGTCCCGGAACTTAAAAATTAGAATCTATAAAACAATTATCTTGCCTACAGTTCTTTATGGATGCGAAACTTGGCTGCTTACATTAAGAGATGAGCAGCGTCTTAAGGTTTTTGAAAATAAAGTACTGCGTAGAATATTCGGACCGAAGAAGGATGAGTTAACCGGAGAGTTCAGACGGCTACACAACGCCGAATTGCATGAGCTGTATCCGGGTAATATAATTGAGGTAATTTCATCACGGCGAATCAAATGGGCTTGTAAAGTTATTGGGCTTAGTAACGAGAGAATTCCTAAAAGGTTAATATTTGCAGTGCCGAATGGTAAGCGTCCGAGGGGTAGACCGAAGCGAAGGTGGGAAGATTGCATTAAAGCCGATCTGAAGGGACTGGGTTTGGACGGCGAACGGTGGAGGGAGGTGTGTAATAAACGATTGGTGGTGTCGGCATCGAACATTCGGGTTGGCTAAGCCTTTTATTATTATTATTATTATAAAATACATCAAGTAAGCTATGTTTATTATTAAAAATGGAAGTAATTTAATAATTGGTATTAGGAGAGTTTATATTATAATGAGATGCTAAAATAATTCAAAATCTTTTTGAATTGTTTTTGTATTAATATTTTTAATAAGGTTTTTATTACTTTTTTGATTATTTCAATCCTAAAGTTTTTTTTTTATTAACAATAATTAAACTAAATTCCCTATAAAATTGGTTTTACACAGAAGATAACTAAGATTTTTATAACTGCTTGCTACAGAGGATGAACAGATCCAAAGATGGAGGTAGCACTTTCAAGAGATCCTAAATCATACCTTGGATGATGAAGTTCCAGACCAAAGCATCTTAGAATATAATTTCGAGGAAGATGAACAGATCGGTTCCAACCATTCTACAAAACAAGAAATTCTGGAAGCTATTAATAAACTCAAAAATGGAAAACACTAGGGATGGAAAACATACTGGCGGAACTTATGAAAGTAGATCCAGTAACTTTTGCCCATTACTTTTACCCTATTATTGTAGAAATGTGGCATAACAAGTACATCCCAGAAGATTGGAAGAAGGGGCTACTTGTTAAACTTTCTAAGAAGGGCAACCTGGCGTAATGGCGGAACGTAGTGAGGAATAACAGTGATATCGGTTCCCAGCAAGATATTGTGCTGCATTATCCTGGATAGGATTAAGGAGGTTAATGGTAAACTAAGACTGTTAATGGTAAAGATACAGAGTGGATTCAGACCAAGAAGATCCTACATCGACCAGATTTACACCCTCAGGATTATAGTAGAACAATTTTTGGGGTTCCAGGTGACTCTGTATCATACTTTTATAGATTTTGAAAAGGCTTTTGACAGTGTGTCACGAAAGAAAATGTGGGAAGCCATGAAGAAATTTGGAATACCGAGGAAAATTATAAATATTGTTAGAAAACTATTTTCCTGTGAAGTTATCCTTTATGGCAGAGTGTTGGAGCCCTTTAATGTTGGGACGCGTTAGACTGGGATGTGTTCTGTCCCCTATCATATTCCTGATGGTACTCGACATTAGTTTAAGGAGAGCTCTCCGTAGAGAACGAGGACTTCAGTGGAGGCTGGCAGAAAGACTCGAAGATCTGGACTTTGCAGATGAATGTTTTGCCCAATGTTTGAGGGATATGCAGTATGAGCCAATTGAACTCCAGGAGGAAGCTCAAAGTGCTGGCCTCAAAATAAATGGTACTGAAATGAAAGAGATGCTAGTGAATAGTAGGAGTGAAGGAAATCTTATTATAGAAGATCAAACAATAGAAAGAGGTACTAAATTCTGCTATCTTGGGAGTATGGTGAGCCAGGATGGAGGGGCTGAAGAAGATGTTGTGAGTCTTATCAGGAAAGCCCGAAAAGCATTCTCGCAGCTTTGGTCAGCCTGGAAATCACAAGAAATCAGGAGGAGTGGCAAACTTCGTATCTTTAAAAGAAATGTCATATCGGTACTGCTGTATGTTTGCGAGACTTGGAAAGTTACTAAGCGTGTAACCAAGAGGGTATAGACATTTGTCAATAGATGTCTGCGGAATATATTGCGAGTATGGGGGCCTGAAACAATTTCTAATGCTGAGCTCTGGTCGTGAACTAACCAAGTCCCAATAGATCAAGTAATTAAATGTGGCAATTGGAGATGGCTTAGACACATACTTAGAAAGGAGCACAGCGACATAACATGGCAGAGTCTGGAGTGGAACCCCCAAAGCCAGCGAAGGCACAGAGTATCTAGAGAAACCTGGAGTAGGACTCTAGTCTGGAATTAAGGAGCTGGCTAAAGATCGAGATGCCTGACTGAACTTCGTAGCGGCCCTATGACCCACCTAAGGGATTCTAGGGACTAATAATAATAATATTTTTGATAAATATCAATAAATTTTGCTAACATTTCATTACTAACCATTATAAAAATTAAGCATAAAAATGATATTAAGAATGCTGCTTGGATCATAGTTAATGGCAATGGCATTGATATCTCTATTGAGAGGTTTTTATCATAAGACATCAAAATGTAAATAACAGTTTGTTAAAAAGAATGTAACTGGTTACGTTTCTTTGTGAACCCGCCTTCAGTAAGAAAAGCTGACTAAACTAAAATGAGTATAATGTTAAAAAATGTAGTAGTGCCATACAAATTTATGTTATCTTGTTATTAATGTTGAATTGTTATTTATACTGAACTCATGGTCCAACAAATAGCAACAATCCCATTGCATTTTACAATAACAAAGCATCTCATTTAATTAATTATGTTCACTTAAATCTCTCTATTCTCTCTTTATTAAACTTTTTCTTTTTGTATTTATTGGAAAAGCTGTTTGTACCATTACTGTAATTGTATCATAGTATAATTTGAATAGGAAAAATACAACATTAAGACTTTTTTTTTTTCCAGCACATTTGATGTCACCCAAATCCTTCAGAAGGGTAACTACAACCAGTAGATTTAACAGGCCGCGCCCGATGCCTGGATCGGCACCAAGTGTTTGTAAGAGCTGTTTTTAATATTCCTATTGTATTCTTGTCGTGTAGATGTTTAAATAAAATAGGACATTCACATATAGAATAGAAATTTCTTCAACTTAAGATAATGGTAAAAAGAATAGAGTTCATTTTAGTTGTTTCATAAATATATACTTTTTGTCTATTTTCCTTCAGAAATAACAGATATTTGCTCTGTGGAAATAACAGATATTAAATGTCATTAGTGGAAGGCGGAATATCGTTTTCTATCCGTTTAAAAACCACTAGAACATGTTCATGAAATTTTTAGAGATACCAGTTATATATATATATTTTTTCCACTATATTTGGGCTTTCCCAGAGCTTCTCGTTGGACCAAATTAGCAAAACAATACCATTAAACTTTAGATAAATTTTGTTAAAATTTCCGCTATGTAAGATTTTTTTTCACGTTATTGCCCTTCTCTAAAGCTCCTCCTAATGAAGAAGTAGGTGTTAGAGAAGTGCCTTTCTGGGGTTCTTATCAATATCCGCCATTTTGTTTCAAGATGGCAGTAGAATAACCAACTTCTCTATAGACTACAGCACTACAATGGCTGTAACGGTTTTGATGAAAATTTCCCAAAAATATTCCCTATAAATTTATGTATATAACATGCTTCCCTGAAAAATGGATAGAAAAGGAGTTCTGATGAATACAAAATTTTATTTTCGAATAACTCCAAAAATATGCATTTTTAAGTGATTTTCATCTGAATGTATTTTAAAAGGTAATTGAATTTCCCGAATTACAGAAAAATATTAATCGAAATCTGTCTAGTATTAGTAAAGATTCAAAGGTTTCAGTTTTTAACTATTTTTGTCTATTTTCCTTCTGAAATAATAGACAATTCCACTATATTGGAAGTTGTCAATGGAAGGACAGGATTGCTTTTTTCCATCCGAACCTCATAAGTGTTTATAATAGTTATTTGAAGTCAATACTAATTAATTCATTGTGATGTATTAATTTTATTTTTATTTGTGTTTTGTTTTAGTTTTGACAGACAGCCACTTGCTACATCAAGAAAGCAACCACAGCTTCTAAACACTTCGTAGCCAGAAGGCTATTACGGACCGATGCCACTGTACTTACTACCTCGACTGATAGCTAATTTTGCTCTAATTTTGTTGAGTACTTCTGATATTAAGTTTAAAGTTTTTAAGATGTTGAAAAAGAAAGGAGTCTTTTATTGTGTGTATATAAGTTTCATGTGCTCACTCAATTTGTCTAAAAAATTGCTCTTTTATAACTGGGAAAATATTTTAATTTGTTGAAAATTAATTATAAATTAACCACATTTACATAACTTAAAACTAAATTAATGATGTTCTCTCGTTTTTAAAGTGGTCTTCCAAGGTAAAATCGAACATGCCATAAAAAAAATATTTTTGTAAAACTTATATTGCACATAGTTCAGTTTGTAAATATGTATTTATATATTATGAGCTAGTTTGAATTCCCTTAATATTCAGTGCTTATTGCCCTGAAAAGTATACATACTCTACCATTTTTTAAATTTAATTTAATTTTATTTTCTTCTTTGGCT
Source organism: Nezara viridula (assembly GCA_928085145.1). NCBI lineage: Eukaryota > Metazoa > Arthropoda > Insecta > Hemiptera > Pentatomidae > Nezara > Nezara viridula. The sequence continues at coordinate 21,791,775 of OV725077.1, forward strand.
TTGTAATATTTGATAAAATTGTGAAGTTGTCTATTGCAGACAACTAACTATATAACTTGTCTATGTTAGATCGATGTACTACATGGTGTAGGTAACTATGTTAGAAATAATTTGTATAAAGTTTGTTTTAGCTTTAAAAATTTGTTTTTAACTAAGGATTGAATGTAAAAGTATTAATTCATCTTAAATATGTTAATTTCTTTCTTCAAATTTGTTTATTATAAAAAAAAATTAAAATTTGTTTAGTCTTTTCTAGTTTTAAAGATATTATATATCTGATATTATTTATTGAATAAGATGGTTTACGAGACAATTTTTTTTCATTATAAAAAGAAATACGATATATTCACTACCACTGAAGACTGAAGTGTAGAGCAATAAACTTAATGCTGTAGTGTTTTATTTTAATTGTTTAATGTCGTTATTTATAAATATTCCTTTCCATTATTACTGAAAACTATAAGTTACCTGTTTTAAAAATATTTGATATGACTATCTGAAATTGTGCAATGTCCAGATGATTTTTTTTCTATGTGTGCGTATGTGTGTACATTTTATTGTATCTGTGACTGTATTTATTTGTACAAAGAGTGTGATTTTGTATTTGTACAGTGATTATTTTTATTTTTTGAAATGTGTAAACGTTTACATGATTTGATATTAGACTTAAAATCATTTCTTTGTAACAATTTCTTAATAAACATGTTAATAATTTCATATGTTTTTACTTCCCATATTCTTAAACAAAAGATGGATTTATATGTACCAAATATAAATATTTATTAGTGAAAATAAATTTTTATATTTGGTACATATAATTTTTTTATTTATTAGTGAACATAGCCCCGCAGGGGATAGTATAAGTACTGGGGGTATAACAGACTAGTGGGGTATAACACTCCCCCAGGTCCCGAGTTCAGTACACGGTACTTCCTCACCCAGAATAGTACACTTCATTGATGTGTAATGAGTCATTACATAAGGTCATTTACAGTACTCACCTCAGGGCCACCTTCCCTGGGAAGACCCAATGTTGGGGGTATAGCTAACAACCACCAGTGTTCTTACTGGGCCAATCACCCGTAATAATGTATAAACGATTCAAAGAAACATAGTGAAAAAAAAATGAAAATGAAAAAATAATTTTATTCTGGGACTACTGTCCCCTAAGAATAATAACAGAGTTACAAATTTATGTATCTTAGTCTGATATAATAAAAATACCAACTAATTTACTGTTAATTGTTATTTCAATTGTGCAATGGATTGAAATTAAACATTGTATAGATGCAAGTAATTTTACATGTTAGGGGAAGTTTGAATGGGTAGTAGGTATTGGAACAGGAGTTGTTTGAAGGAATTTGTGGACGAGGATTGAAGTGAGTTCCATAAGGAAGCAGCACGAATGACGAACGATTTGCTGAAGGAGGAAGTTTTATGGGAGGGAATATATAAGTCTATAGGTTGAGACCTAGTATTGAGAGAGTGGATAGAGGAGCGCAGAGTAAGGAGTTCCAGGATGTAGGGAGAGTTTTTGGTTCTGAAGACTTTGAAAAGGAAAACACCTAGGAGGAATTGTCGTCGGGAAGTAGGATAAAGCCAATTCAACTCGGTGTACCAGCGTGAAACATGTGAACGCCTGGGGATCCCGAAAATGTATCATATGAAACAATTCATGAGTCTCTTTAGTCTCATTTCCAGCCTGGCAGATAGCCCTCCATACACACAGCAGCCGTAGTCGAAGTGGGGGGATACAAGAGAGGTTACAAGGAGCTGTCTGGTTTTTAGAGGAATACAATCACGGAACCTTAGGAGTTGATAGCCTCGAATTTGGACAGACTAGAAGGAAACGACTCCCCATGGAAAAGGACATATGGTTAGCAACTTGGAATATTAGATCACTTATAGGCAAAGAAGCAGAAATCATCGAGGAGATGAAGAAGTACAGATTGGATATTCTAGGAATCAGTGAGGTGCGAAGGAAGCTGGAGTTATGGCGATGGATAGGGGTCCTAGGTTGATATATTCAGGAGTCCCTCCAGAAAATAGGGTTGCAGAGGGAGTCTGAATTATAATGAAGGATGAGGTGTTCAGAAGAGTGGAGGAATGGGAGCCAGTGAACTTAGCAGTAATTATCCTAGCAGTAAATAATAATCTGTGCATAGGGAAATAGACCCTAATACAAGTGTATGCTCCGACAAACCATGCAAGCAGACTAGATAGGAACAGTTCTATGCAGATCTTGACCTTGGAAGAGCCAGTAGTTCAGTATGATGTCCTTCTAAATGGTATCATACCAGACAATTTACCATAAATAAGTAACAATTTTATAGAAGTAAGTTCATTTATTTTCTTCAGTTTTCATCACTTTGTACTCTTTCTCCATCTGGTCGCCTACCAGGAGTGGGTCTTCTTCGCCTAAGGTTTCAGTGGTCCAACTGAATTCTTACTTCCACCTGTACACAAAATCTTTGAAGTATAGGTTGTTTTCTGCAGTAAGTAACTGGGGAAAACCATTCTCCATTAGGGCATAGAGTTCGTTTTCTCTCAGTAGCTTAGTCACCTCAAAGACGATGCAGTCCATGATGTGCTTGGCAGTCTCCAGGATGCTACAATCAGGACATAAATGATCGATATCATTGCCATGACCATGAAGCTTGGCCTGAAAACCCCCATGCACTGTGAGGAATGGGAAGAGCCAGTAGTCCAGGATGATGTACTTCCTCAGGGTAGATCCTTTCTGGCTTGTCATCCAATGCCAATTCCATTCTTCTATTTCATCCTGCCGGATTATGTTTTTTCCATTTGCTTGGGCTTCAGCAATTCTCACTTTGAGATTTTCCAGAAGACTTGTTGAGCCTCTTTCTTGAAACTACGGGGGGGGACAGGAAAGTAATGTCGTTTCTGAGCATGTCACTATTTGGTTGTCATTTGTCAGCTCATTGTGTACTTCTAAATAGTGGCAAAGACGTTCTAAGGTTATAGTGACTTCTTTAGTTCCAAATAATAATTAAACTAATTTTTTTTTATGAAATGGTCAGCCAAATCGCAGAAGAGGTACATGTCCCTCGTTGCATGCTTTTTGAGTTTCGCAAGGGTAGTGATGCAACAGTTGCTACCAAAAACATTTGCGATGTTTATCCAAATCCATTAGACGTTTATCAATGCAAAAAGTGGTTTGGAAGCTCAAATCCGGCATTTTTTTTATCTATCCTACAGGTATCAATCAGGAAGACCAACAACTTTAGACAATGACGTGTTAAAGGTGAAAGTCGAAGCCAACTCGTGCAGACAATCGAGAAATTGTCAGCCTTAATCAGCATTTATCGACCATCCCTGAACATTTGCAGCAGATTCGGAAACTTCACCATATGCAACTTATTGCTTCAACGTCACAATACAGAAGCATTTTTTGACCGTTTGGTCACCGCAGGTGAAAAATTGGTCCTTATGATAATCCAAAACACAAAAGACAGTGTCTCTTTCTCTCCAAAAGAATCGCCACGAAGTACTGCTAAGCCAGGTTTACACGCCAAAAAAGCACTTTTATGTGCTTGGTGGAGTATTGCCGGCATTGATCATTTGGCAAACTGTGAATGCAGACCTTTATTGTGAACAATTGGATCGTGTTAATCAATCTTCAATTGAAAAGTGGCCAACGATTGTCAACAGAAAATACGTTATTCAGCAACACGAAAATGCAAGATCGCACTGCATCCCGTAAAAATTTAATGAACTGTGCTGGGAGATACTGCTACTGATCTTCTTCTCAAATAGCTAAGATAGTTTATAGGTTATCAAAAATAAATTCAAATTCATTCATTAGGTAATTATTGTTTTCCCTGTTTACGACAAAATTATTTACATTTCAACTGATTGTTAGGACAATGAAAGAGTTTTTCTCCTCTTCCGGATTTTTCTTATGGAAGGGCGAAAGAATTGATAACGATTTTTGAAAGTTGCTGATTAACCACATGACTATCATAACCTTTTCCCGCATTAGTCTTATAATCTCGTTTACATGTGATAAGTATTAATGAGCTTAAATTTTACGTGTAAATCGTTCATTATCGTATATTTCCTTTTATAATTACGTGTCATTAAGAACGTGCTATGATAATGACGAAGTGAATTAAGTAATCTTCATGTAGGATATACACAGGACATCAGCGTAAGCCAATTCAATTATTTTAAATATAAATAATACTTTAATTAAAACTAAAGCGCATACGGAAGAAGAATAAAGCTTATAATGACAATTTTATTAGGACGTTAAAAATGAAAATATCTTACATCAATCTTTTGTATTTTATTTCTATTGTTCATTTATCTTATCAGACCACTGCTCCAGAGGTCACAAGATTATCTTTGAATAGAAATGTTTAAAAGATCAAGTCTCGAATAACTGTCGACCAATTAAGGTAGTTCTTTTTTTGCCAAAATCTGTATTTAATAGTTCAGCTAGTTGTTTGATGTGCGTGACTGTTGGGTGACCTGCTTTAATAACATTCTCGACGAAAGAAATCTTTCTGAAATTAATTACCTACAATATTTCAGCGGTGAATCTCTAGCTTCCACCTTGAGGACAGTTATTGGGGTTGACCGCATTGCTTCTTACAAACTCTTAGTGATTTAGTGTTGTATCTTGTCAAATTTATCTAGTAAATAATAATGTATTATAGCTTCCTAAATTTGGCAGCGTTTCCTCAACTGCCGAACGAAATAATACCACAATTGATACCTTAACCTTCTACATCAACAGATCATCCCCATTAAGACTCTAGGCAACCATATTCAGACACCACGGTGAAGAATCAACAGCCGCGACGTCAGACGCCTCAGATTTCCAAACCTAAGACTCAGGCTTCCAAACCTAAGATCCAGAACTCCCAATCCAAGACTCAAATCTCCCACATTCATTCAAAATCTCTACGTCAGCAAATGCCTCCTCATCAGATACCTATACGTGTAAAATTACCGTCTGAATATCCAATTCCTGTTTATTCCCATCCTACTGCTCATATTTACTCTCCTTCCCAAGTTCCAAGGGTACATCCTTCATCAGACACTCCTTGTCACAAGAGCTTTCCCTCAGGAACTCCTAATCAAAATCAACCTGACCAACAAAACCCGATCGATTTAATAAACTCCACCCTTACGTCCTTCCTGAAAGATCTCCAAGAGACTATCAAGCCACTAATCACCCTCCTCACAAGAATCCTTACCGAAATTCCCTTCAATCTCTCACGATGAGCACAAAGCCCCTAGCTGTTCTTTTATGGAATACTAACGGACTACACAACCACCGAGACGAACTCGACATTTTTCTTCATGACTACCACATTCATATTACTCTACTGACAGAAACTCACTTCAATCGACGTTCATATTTCTACATACGTGACTATATCAGTTATAGATCAGACCACCCCGACAACACTTCTCATGCCGGTTCTCGCATTCTTGTCTATAAATCCTTATCCCATTCTCTCATTCCTTCTACTCCAACTGAGGCTATTCAAGCAACATCAGTAATCATTTCAACTCGCTCTTTCCATTTAACATTCTCAGCTGTATACTGTCCTACTGGTCATACTCTTACCTACAACTTACTTGAATTCTTATTTCAATCCTTCGGATCGCGCTTTATTGCTGGACGAGACTACAATGCTAAACACCAACGATGGGGTTGTCGATCATCCAACTCCCTTGGTAACATACTATCTTCTGTTTCAGCTTCCAATAATTACTCTGTCCTCTTTCCTATGAATCCTACCTATTGGCCAACATCCCTCAAAAAATGCCCTGATATCCTGGACATATTTGTCACTTCCCAAATTTCCTCTTCCCATGTAACAATCAAATCCCTGGATGACCTCTCCTCAGATCATTCTCCAGTTCTGCTTTCATTACACACAACCTTAGCTCCTAAGCCCTCATCCTCTCCTACACTGATTACAGGACGAGTAAACTGGGACAAATTTCGTAAAGACCTGGAAAATAAATTGGACCTAAATATTCCACTTAAGATGAAACGTGACATTGACACAGCCATAGAAGTACTTACTACATCTATAAGTGACAAAATAAACGATAATACATCTACCAATATAACTGACAACTCCCAAAAGACAAATTTGCCGCAGCAAATTCGTATCTCATTAAGGGAAAAACGCAAAGCAAGATCGAAATGGCACAGGACTAGATACCCATCAGATAAGACATATTACAACAAATTAACTAACCAACTAAAAGCTGAAATTAGAAAATACAAACTTCAAAATTTACTTAACATGACAGAAAAACTTACTACTTCTGCCAAATCACTATGGTTGACCAATAAAAAGCTCCTTAAATTCAAAGGTTTTAGCCACCCAATTATTACTGAAACCCAAACCTGGTCCAGATCTGACGAAGAAAAATCTCAAATATTTGCTCAGCACCTCTCAAAAACATTTAATCCACACCCTGATATCCTTAATCCAACCCACCTTGAGTTTATTGAAGCAGAATTGGATATCCCATTCCAATTGACGCCTAAAGCATTTCAAAATATCCAATATCATCCATAGATTACCTTCCTGCAAAGATCCTACCTAATCACATCCCAGATCCTAAAATTTCTTCCTAAAAAAGTCATACCGTTCCTAACACACACATATATATATATATATATATATATATATATATATATATATATATATATATATATATATATATATATAACGCTGTACTCCGAACCACATATTTTCCTGATTCTTGGAAACTATCCATTGTCAAAATGAAAACCTAAACCCATAAGGCCGCCAAAACACCCATTCTCTTACCGTCCTATTTATCTTTTACCCATTATGGGCAAATTCCTAGAATAATTCATCTTAAAACGCCTGTATCCCATCCTAGACTCTAAACACATTATCCCAGTGGTAGATGTATTCTCCTATGCATTGGAGCGCAGAATGTACTGCACGGGAGTCTTTCTCGTCGTTGAACAGATATAGTGTAGCGTTTGATATAGTCTGGCATCCTTGACTGATGTACAAACTCCGTAAATTCCCTACCACCTACATACTTCCTCATTATCCGTTCCTACCTTACTGACAGATACTTCAAAGTCAATCTTAACAATGCTTATTCATCTCTTTTTACTCAGTCTGCCGGTGATCCTCAAGGATCACCTATCCTTTATACAGCTGACATCCCAACCCAATCCAACACTGTCATGACCACGTATGCCGATGACAGGTGTATCCTATCAGTTAATAACGATCCATCTATTGCATCCCAAACTCTCCAATCACACATCACAAGTCTTGAAAAATGGTGTCAAAACTGGAGGATTAAAATAAATTCCAATAAATCCCATCAAATTACCTTTAATCTTCGTCGTAAACCTATGATTTCCTGTCCTACAGTATCCTTCAACAATAGCCCTCTTATCCCTGTCGAACAAATCCGATACTTAGGACTCCACCTTGACAAACGACTCACTTGGAACCCCCATACCAGACTGAAAAGACTAGAAACCGCCCGACGTTTAAGACTACTGCAGCACTTACTAGACAAATGCTCTAAGTTTTCAATCAATTACAAACGACTCATATATATGACAATAATAAGACCTATTTGGACTTACGGAATTGAGCTTTGGGGCTCCACTAAACCATCGAATTCCTCTCGTATCCAATCCTTACAATCAATCCAAAATCCTCAACGCTCCTTACTTTGTCACAAATAAAATCATACATAAAGACCTTCATGTTCCATATGTTTCCCATTTGGTCCAACCCAGATACCTATCCTTTCATAACAAACTACAGAACCATCCGAATCCTCTCGTTTCAAACCTTGCTTCCTCCTCGATCCCTGATAACCCTCCGAGATGTCTGAAAAGAAGATGGTCTCGGGACCTTCTAATATAGAACTTTAATTTGAGTTCAACAAATGGGTAGTTTCTCTTCATGTTTTACATGCCATGTTACCAATATCACATTTACTTGTTGTATTTTATATGTAATACAGTTGTAAATTTCATTAAAATAAAAAAAAATAAAAAATATTGTTAATCTAGCTTTGTTGATGTTTTCACTTCTATCGTGTGGACTAAAAAAGACATCTTGTTTATTTTATTTTGATTCATAAATATTATTTATTTGTCAAACAAATGAAGCATACTCAAAGTTCAAAATATGAATTAACAAATGTTAATAAAAACAAATATTAATTAGATGACATTTGTTATACTCTCTATGAAAGTACAATTATCTTCAATACATCTCTTATTTTATAATTTAAAACGTTTTTTTATTCTAAAGAACACAATTTTCTTATCCTTTGTACATCTGAGGAATGATTGCCACTGAGTTAAGGAAGTTGACTTTTTTGTTCGTTAGCCTATTCCAGTAGCTAGAACATAAAACAGGGAGTTAGTCTTGTTTGCAAATATATATATCATGAGATTGTATAAATCTTAATGTATGCTAAATACTATGCTTTGTACTATCCTCTATTTCTTTTGTGTAGTATTAGTAGTTTAAATCATAAATGTAAATGTAATTTAGGGTTGGTGGCTAAATAGTACCGACCCAACAAGTTGTAGAAACGTGCCCCCTAAAAAATTCAAAAACCTGTCAAAATATGCTCTCCTCAAAATTTTGATGGCGCATCAAAGTTGCGGTGCTTAATTCTGGCGCAGTATACTGTTTATTCCCTCCTTACGTTTGCTGACATATTGGTGCAGAATGACTCTGATTTCCGGAACAATATTACTGTCCTCAAAAAAAGAATTAAAAGTGATTAAAATGTAAATCAAACATGAGAAAACGAAATGGATTCGCATTGGAAGGAAACATCACGGGGTTATGAGAGTGAAAGGTGATAGTTTGGAACAGGTGGGAAGTTATAAATACTTGGCTTCTCAGGGGAACGAAAGTAGTTATATCGACGACGAGATGAACCAATGGAGCTGCTGAGAGAAGAGATCTGGAAATCGGTTCTGCTCGATCGAGGAAGATTTTCCATATTGAAGAGGAGTTACCGAGAAAACGAAGAGTTGTGTACATATCGGTATTCCTTCCCATTGTAATGTATTCTTCAGAGTCCTGGACACACTACTCCGAAATGCAGGTGCCTAATTCCCTTGAGATTCCTTAGAGAAACGTACTATACCTGCGGAACGTGGAAGAGATGTTTGGTAGTGAACCAATACTACCATCCGACCTAAGCTCTGGTTCAAGCCATACTAGAAGGGTTAAGGTGGTTTGGTTTTCTCCTCCAGATGGACCACAGCAGGGGTACCCATTTCCCCCCAAGATCGATAATCTTCTTTTTATAAACAGTGCAAGCGAAAGTAGCATTTAAAAAAATCATAGGTCATACACAATTACGTGGTCTGTTTTATTATTTTATCTTGTCCTCTGGTTTGATACTTTTTATTCCGAATATTATAACCTTGTAAAAATATATCCCCCTCAAAAATTCAAAATCCCGTTAAAATATGTTCCCCTCAAAATAGTTTATGACGCAACTTGCGCCAGGAAAGAAACCCCCTACTGGGGTCTGGAGCAGATTCGTAAGTAAGACGTATGAAAATCGCATTCTGCAAAAATCCCCGGAGGAAGAACTCGCGTTTCTCTTAAGAAGAAGGCGTGCGAGATGCGTTCCAGAAGCGGGGATTGGAATGGAACGGAAGACGAGTTCTGGTGGTGCAGAGGTCTACTTGATCCAAGCTCTACACAAAGCAACCTCTCACTGCTTGACCAATCCAAGAAGAAATATGTCATAATGTTGATGCTGATTTTGTACAGATTATTGAGCAAGCAACACAACTTTTATCGGATTTGAAATAGGATCCATGGCGAACTCACGACATAAATATACAATTATGTTCCTCACTCTGTGAAGACTGCTTCCTCTAGGACCATATCACGGGATTTAATTCTAATAATGTTTCAATCCTAATATTTTTTTTGTATCGGTTAGATTTTGTAAATGTTTCATCTCCATTATTTTTTGAAAGGACAAATATTCACTTGACTTTTAGAAGGAAGATGAAGCCCCCGAAGTTTCCTCCCCAGCTCTATCGCCTAACTACTTCATTCATTCATCAATTCTTAAAGCTCCACGGAATACTTGGATGGTGCAAAACCGTTTATCATTTGTTTCTTTGCAAGTTCATCAGTATTCAGTCTCATTATACTGATCAGACCGGTATCACCAACCAGACCATCCCAAATTTAGTTATCCTAAAATCCTAGATATTTGCGAACTCCGGATTCTCGTAGAATCTGCAAGAAGATTTTCAATCTCCATTAATGGAGCTACTTATTATTAGAACTGTAGGGAGAAAAATCCAATACCACTGTTCTTAAATTTTCTATTCAATCGAAGGAGGTTCTAATTTTCGGTCTATTCGGTCTATCTAATTTCGAGCTCAGAAACCAACAAGTTGAAGCTATTCTGCTATTTAAAAACTTACACTGTCGGCGAAAATAGATCTTATAATATAAATGATACCTTTAATAAATGACATCAAATTTATTTTATTACTCGGGTAATTGATCAGTAAATATAAGCGTTACGATATTATATGTCAAAATAGGAGACATTGTAACCTACAGGTAAATGCTTTGCCCTCTTAGACCTCTCTGCATTCATTATTGGCACAACAGACGCATGTAGCGGTCTTGGCCTGCTCAATTTCCTTTGTCCAGTCATCTCTGTTGGCTGCGCAACTGATGGATATGCCGTTTTTTTTCAAGTCTTCTTTCACGTTGTCTATCCATCTTGCCTTCGGTCTTCTCCTAGACATAACTCTCTCTGGCTTCTCATGATAAAGCCTTCTCGCTGTCCTCGGTTCATCCATTTCTCCATTTCTTCTCGGTCCATCTCAGGACGTGTCCTAACCATTTCATTCGTTGCACTCGAGCGAATTGGAAGATAGACAGATCACCGTACATTGAGTATACCTTCTTGTTTGTTCTCTAGCGGAGAACTCCTTCCTCCAGTTTAGGTCCCATTATCCGTCTTAGTATTTTCCTTTCAAACCGATCCATTCGTTAAGCAGATGTCTTAGTTAGAGTACATGTAACGCATTTTTTGCATCTGGCCGGATAATCGTTTTGTATATCCTAAACATCGTTGTAAGACTTAGCAATCTACTTTTCAGAAGATTCGCTAGAGAAAAGTACGCTCTGTTGGCAGCCATTATTCTAGCTCCTATCTTCTTCTTTTCGTTATTGCTATCGTTAATTTTGGACCCGAGGTAGGTAAAACTTGATACAGCTTGAAAAATATTTTTCCCACGACATAGTGCTGTGGTGGATGGACGAGCTTTTTCTTCCTTAAAACAAGAACCTTGGTTTTAACTTCGTTGACGCATAGCCCCATTTTCTCTGTCTCATTCTCCAACCTACTGAATGCACTCTTCACTGCTTGAAGTGATCGCCCTGCAATGCCCGCAACGTCAGCATACGCGAGCATTTGGGTCATTCTGCGGAATATTTGTTCCTCCGGTATTTAATCTTGCCATTCTCATGATGGTCTCTGGGACAATATTAAAAAGGAGCGGGAATAATAAATGAGTCACCTTGCATGAGGTCCGAACAAATTACAAAAGAAGTCGCCAATTCTCCCTTTTACCTTAACTCTACTGACGGTGCCTTCCATGGTAGCCATTGTTAAACGAATCAGCTTTGCTGGTATGCCCAATTCATACATTGCATAACAAAGCTCCTCTCTAATCACCGTGTCGTACGCCGCCTTAAAATCAAAGAAGAGCATCCACACGGAGTTATTATACTCCATCCATTTTTTCCATGCTCTGTCTAAGGGCAAAAATTTGATCGATCGTTGATCGATTTGCCCTAAAGCCACCCTGGTAGTCTCCAAGCTGTCTCTCCACGTGGCATAATGCCTTTATACAGAGCAATAGAGAATACTTTATAAGCAGAATTAAGTAAGTTGATACCTCTGTAATTACTGCTGTCACTTACATCTCCTTTTCTCTTATAAATTGGAACAATGAGGGATTCTTTCCATTCTTTCGGTAGTTTTTTCTATTTCCCAAATATTTGCTACTAATTTGGTAATTTCATCTGAAAGGCGACTCCCCCTGTTTAGAATTCCCCAGGATCCTGTCTGATCCCGCTGACTTATTATTCCTGAGCTTTTCCAAAATGTTTTCGACATCGTCCGAATCTTCCTCTCTTATTGATTGCATGCTTCTGCGGTTTCCTATTTCTCACATCTGCAGGGTTGAGTATCTCTTCTTTAACTCGTTCTCCACAACAAGTAGCTTTCCATTCTTATCACTTACCATACCTGACTCGTGCACAGAACCCGACTTTGGCGGTATTTACGTCCTGACAGAACTTTCTTGTTTTATTCCTAAGCCTTGTTTCTTCAATGTTTTTCACTTTTTCCTGAAAGGCTTTTCTTTTTTTCTGTCTCAACACTTTCTTAGAATGTCTCCTTGCTTCTTGGTACTCTCTGCGATTCCGATAAGTGTCTCTGTTCAGGTATTTGGCTCTCTTAATATTCCTGATTTTTATTACTTCTTCACATTCCTGATCATACCAGAAGTGAAAGTAACTCTCCTATCTTTCTTGCAGCATTGATCGGTAGCTTCCCCTATTACTTGTTTAAGTTTGTTCCATTCTTCCTGCACGTTCCTGCCATCTTCACTTGCTGGGCTATTCTCAACCTCTCTTTCAACGCAGTTTTGAAAAATACTTTTTATTTTACCTCCGCTCTATTTATTTTGCCTTTGTCCCACCTGTGCCTCTGGTCATAATTTCTTCTATATGTCTGATGAATGTGGCATGTTATCTCGGTAACCACCAAGAAATGGTCTGAGTCTACATCGGGGCCTCGGTAAGTCCGGACGTCATGCACACTGTTGAAGTACTTACTGGTGAACAGAATGTGGTCTATCTGAGTTGTGGCCCCATTTGGCGAAGTCCAAGTTCCTTTGTGTGCTTGCTTATGGAGAAAGATTGTGCTCATTACGACTAAGGAATTTGCTGCGGCAAAACTTATTATACGCTCTCCGTTGTCATTGGTCCGGTCGTGCATGCTATTTCTACCTATTGTTGGTAGAAATACTTCCTCTTTGCCAACTTGAGCGTTGAAGTCACCCATTATAACTTTCATGTCATAAGATGGGCAAGCATCTTTTGTCCTTTCCAGTTCATCATAAAACTGTTCTTTCTCTGTATCATCTTTTTCCTCTGTAGGAGCGTGTACATTTATTACAGTCATATTATACTTACTCCCTTTGATCCTAAGTTTACATATCCTATTACTAATGGGTAAGAAGTCCAAAACCGTAGATCTCATGTGATTCGATACTACAAGCAGTCCCGAATTCATGTTTGTATTGGCTGCCACTATAAGTCTTCCTTGCTTAGTTTACCGCTACGAGTCACGGATATCACCTCCTGTATTGCGGTGATATCCATTTTATGCCTTATTAGCTGGTCCTTCAATTCTGAGAGAGCGCCTGCTCTAAATAAGGTCCGAACATTCCATGTTCCAAATCGATACATCTTTATCCGAGTTCCGAGTCGTTGCCGTAAAATAGTCCGATTTCCGAGGCTTGGTTTTTGAGCTGAAGTAACTCGAGTGTTTTTACAGGGATGGGTAGTCGGCCCTCCCCCAACCCACCTCCTTTCTTACCCTGGAATTTCTTCTTTCACTCTCAAATGACGGACCTGTTTAAATATGCTTTACATTTGCATGGACATGACAAATTTAAGCTTAAATAATAACATATCTGATATATAATGAACTGTATATAATTAAAAAATTTAATTGTTAAACAATGTATTTTGCTGCTATTACAAACATGTGCTCAATTACCTTAAGGGTCATCAGATTATTCATTCTAGAGGTTTTCTGGTGGTGATGAAGTGTATATATATATATTTCCATCTCCCCGGCTCCTTGCTGCTTTCCCGCAGCTATGTAAAGATAGCCCAGCACATCATCGTTTTATTTCCACTTATGAATTAAATGTTCTTAGTTAACTGCAGCCGTGGTCTCACTGCCAACGTGGAAGTAACCTTTTTTTTCATGTTGGCTCCAGGGAGATATTTATCATGGAGCTATTTCTTCATAAAAGAGAAGATGAGTGATGTTGGAGGTCATGATGAGTTCGATGTGCCGTGAACAAGACCCATCACTGTGAACTGATCTTCTTGATCAGTTTCTGCCGATTTAATTTATGAAGCGCAATGTCCTCCAATCCCGAACTCTGAATACGGTAATTGAAACCTCATCCAAACCAGTCGGATTCGATGCAGGTTTCATCCAATTTTTATGGATCTTATAGAATCCTATTCTCTCCACATAGCTTGCCAATTGTAGCCTACAAAATATTACATTTCAAAGAGAAAGTTTATTTTAAAAAAACATCTAAGGTGTGTGTTTCAGACCACACGCTAAAAGTCGAAACATCAACAAAGCGAGTTTAATAATATGAAATATAAACTATAAATAACAGCTCATTATAAAGAGGATGAAATGCTGAACATTTCCTGGCTTACAGTATGTAGGTCCGATTTTTAGTTACTGAGATATTTTAATCCATATCTCCCATAAAACTCATTATTTGGTTTTTCACACTATTTTTTCTCTTTTTGCCTTTCTAACACTCCGTCGTGTTAAGAAACAATTTTGGATAATAGCCCATTACAGAGAGGATGGAACGCTGAACAATTTCCTCGCTTACAGTATGCAGGTCTAATTTTTAGTTTTTGAGATATTTTAGTACATATGCAAAAACACTTCAATTGGTCGATTCTAGCCGACTTATCCGAGCGTTACATATCGGAGATCTGACAGCTCATTCTAATTCACTCTCCACAAAAAAGTGCAAAAAGCTTTTTTTGAAGTTTTACTTCTAAACATCTCCCTACTTATAATCCGAATGTATACCTTTAAATTGAATATTTAATAGTTGACCATTGCATTATAGAGGAAGGAGATGGTCCGGGGTGGCGGTCATAAATAGGCTAAATAGTGGTAAAACTATTTTATTAAAAGCCAACGTTTCGACCCGACTTTGTAGGTCTTCTTCAGGGCTAGAACTGACAAGAGACAAAAAGATAGAGAATTGTGGAAGTTATGTATGAGATTTGTTATGAGATTTGTCTAAATATTATGTAACTTCCACAATTCTCTATCTTTTTGTATCGTGTCCGTTCTAGCCCTGCAGAAGACCTACAAAGTCGGCTCGAAATGTTGGCTTTTAATAAAATAGTTTTACCACTATTTAGCCTATTTATGACCGCCACCCCGGACCATCTCCTTCCTGTATATCTTTAAAATTTTTTTTTCTCCATCGACGAACTCAGTAATGTGACCACCTGGTCTCTTCGAGCAATAACTGTCGTTTTAATCTATGACGTGCAATATCCTCCGAACTCTGAAGACGGTAATTGGAACCTAATCCTAACCAGTCTTTCGGATTCGATGTAGGTCTTTAGCAAGTTTTTATGGATCTTATATAATCTCATTCTGTCCACGTAGCTTCTCAATTGTGGTCTATTTCTTTTTTTTCTCTTTTATGTTGGCATTACCATTGTCCATCCCGAAAAACCTGTTAATTAAAATTACTACGTTTAAACATAAGGATATTCTTAAATATACCTGGACAACATCGTATTCATATCCAGAAGCAGTATAACTAATGTACGATCTTATCGCTGAGTAGAATGTGGGTCGGATCATGAATTAGTAATCACGAAACTTCAACAAAACTTTATAAACTTAATAAAATTTAATATTACTTAAAAAGAGAAAAGAAAACTTTTTCGATAAAAAGAATATTAATTCCGAAAAATTAAAAATCCTTCTATTAGAACTCACTTCGAGCTAGATGTTAAGAATAGATTTGAAGCTTTAGAACCTTCTGACGAGGACCGCGAGAATATTGACAACTTATGGGTAACTACGCGCGATAATATTAAAGCGGTCGGAAACTCGTGTCTTGAGAAGAAAAAAAAAATGAAAAGAATAAACTGTGGTTCGATGGAAATCATTTAAACATGTGTAATAAAAGAAAATCTGCTAAATAAAAAACTCCAAGCGAAGACAATCTCGAACAATTATATAAATGAAACGACTAAATTGCTCAAAAATAAAAAAAAAGAGAGCATCTTAAAAATAAAATAATAGAAATAGAATCGGAAATAATATAAAAGACATGTGCAAAGTTATTAACAGATCACGTAAATGTTTAGTGCCCGTAACGTCTGGAATTAGGAATGAAAATAACAGTATTCTTACCGATCCGGTAGACATATTAAATAAGTTTAACAACCAGTTTGATAATATTTTAAATACAGGAAATAATGATCTGTGTCCTTCTTAAAATTAAAATCATATAAAGCGGCGGGAACCCATAATATTCTTAGTGAACTAGTTAAGGCATGTGGAGAAGCCGGAGTTTCTAAAATACATTTGATGGTTATTAAGATATGAGAGAATGAGAAATTACCTGAAGAATGGAAAGAATCTATTATCATTCCTATTCATAAAAAGGGCTCGAGGACGCATTGTAATTACTATTAAGGAATCTCACTTCTTCCAGTATGTTATAGAGTATTTATATTATTCCTTACTAATCGAATCACGGAATACGCCGAGGAAATTATCGGAGACTATCTGTGCGGATTAAGACAGAACCGTTCAACTATTGATCAAATATTTTCTTTAAGGTAAAATTTCTAGAAAAAATTAAACTACAACGGTGTTGTTCACCTGGTGTGTATCGATTTCAAAAAATCTTACGATTCTATTGGCTACCAGAAGCTGTATAATATTTTAATCGAGCAGGGGATTCCAAAACAATTATTAAATCTAGTCTTGCTTGACGGAAACACTCAATAAAGTAAGTATTGGTAATTATTTATTCATAAAGTTGGACGTTCGTTCGGGTTTAAAACAAGGTGGTTGCCTTTTACCTGCCCTGTTTAATTTGGCATTATAACATGCCATTAGGGAGGTTATGCGTACAGAAAAAGGGATGGATCAGGGTGGGGCAACAACCGTGCTTGGCAACGCGGATGATTTGGTCCTGTTCAACAGTTAACGAATCGGAGACAGTGGAGACTTTAGAAGTAATGTCTTTATTCATAATTTTACAAATGGCATCTAAAATATAATATAAGTAATGTAGTATGGATATATGAGTTGACTACATCAGTTCACTCCAGGTCTCCTACAGTGAAGAGTCTGACTCAAGAATGATACTGTATGAGTGATTTGGTCTTAGCAGGAAAAGGTTATATGCTCAGAAATAGTAGGGGGGATGAATCAATTCTGGACGGTCTAGGAAGCGTGTGAATGAAGTTATAACTATTAAGAATTGATATCCTTATCTTTTAGAATTGATATGAAGTCTTTGAGGAAGTGCTCTTTTGCTGAAAAGGGTTATTGTTCCCTAAGTGTCTTCTGTCCAGTCAGTACATTCTAGATAAGTATTTCTAAGCTATCAGAGATAGCTTGACCTGGCTACCTAGGGCTTTGATAAAGGTCATGAGAAAGGCAAATGAATGATTTAAATGATTAAATTAAATAATAGTTAATATTAATAGTTGTTACGGATTAAGTCCATTCCGTAACTAACGAAGACACGTAAACTATAAAGCTAAATACGGAAACATTAAGGACAGCCGATAAAGAACTTGGGCTCGTAATAAATACTGATAAGATAAAATATATGGTTTGCTGCGAAAATGGCGATAGTTCCGATGATATTGATGTAGAAGGGAATATATTTGAACAGGTAGAGAAAGAAGTTTAGGCGTATAAACAATAATAAAATGCAATGATAATTAATTTTTTATTTCTTTGTTAATTACATTATGTCGTTACCGTTGTTTTATTATTGTTTATTTCATAAGTTCCTAACTCTGTTATTGTTATTATTTATTTCACAAATTCTAACTATTTTACTGTTATGTTATATATTCTAAATTTGTTCTAAATATCATTATTTTTTACCGTTTATTAGTTTCTCATAACTATTGTTGCCTCGTCTTTTTTTAACCCTGTTGAAGGGCTCAACCTTGGACCTATCGTCGGCAAAACTAAAAATAAATGTAACTTATTTATTCTTACTTTGTTACTTGTGAATGCACACCCCAACTAACTCCTTTTCAACAATTTGGATAAATTTGTACTCGATTTGCGATTTCATGTTACAACTTCACTCTATTCTCAATTAATATAACAGTAGATAAAAATAAAACATTCTTTATATTTCAAGTTTATTGTCAGTATCTTATTATTACAATGTCTTGAAATTTGTAAGTTTCGGCTGAGCCACGTGCTGTAGATCAAGGGTAACACGCTGATATGTTCATCCTATTCTAAATTCTATATGGAGTCTTCCACATAATTCACCTTTAAAAATTGATATATTACGGAACAATGCATCTTTGACATCTATGTTTCAAGTTCCATTCTGTTTCTTTTGGGATTCCCAGCATCCAAACTCCTTCCTTAGATTGTTGTATGGCTCTGGTTTGTGTAGTATTTTCAAAATCCTGAAAGATCTGCAACTTTATAATATTCCATGTTCCCACCCTCATGAATGCGTCAAAATTAGGGTCAGAAAATTTGGATTTACAGATTGTTTGAATTCCCGAAGATAGTTTGCTCTTGTGTCTTTGTTTATATGTACCTTGTATCTGGTATACTATAGCAAATCCTTCCTGCCAGGTCCATAAACTCCAACATTATTATCCTTGGCTAAAGTTCAATTTTCAAATATGGTTTATTTCTAGTTTTTTTTTCTTCTCTCTGGGAGCGTTAAATTTTAAATTCTTTTCAAACAGATGGCCATTCACAGAACTGATCCAGTTTTTAATCTTCTTTATTTGGTTACTGTTTTGTATTGTAGCTTCTCTCATTTCATCAGTGCACCGGGTGGCTCCCTGAGCAGCTCCAGAACTCAAAATTTTCAATAAATTATAAGTTTTATGGTAAACAAGATTTTTAATTATATTTATATATTATAATTATGTAACTAGGCATTCTTATAAATCGTCAATACTTGCATGGAATGTAAAAGGTCTTATGAACTATTCATGACAGTCGTGCATAAATGGATAATCAATCCGATTCGTATACAAATATGATTTTACAAAATTAAAATGAATAAATGAATAAGGAAAAAACACCATCACCAAGATTGTATTTTTCATTATTTTTGTTTGGTAACAATTTATTTCATTAATGCTTACCCAGTACATAATACTACATAATGACCCAGATATGATATCCACCATAAAGAGGAAAAGGATGAGATGGTTGGGTCATGTAAAAAGAATGGAACATAGCAAGCTCACAAAAAATGATGATGGGGGACACCCGGGTGGAGAAGGAAAAGAGGCAGACCCGGACTTTGTTGGCTAGAATATGTCTATCCCACGGAGTACTGGGTGTAGAGGGGCGGTCGAAGACAGGTCGGTTTGTTGAAGGGTGTACTATCGGATGGTAGCACCATCGGATGATGATGATGAATGCTTTTCCAAGGAAATCTAATGAAATTTTATAATAATTTAAAATACTGACTTCTTTTTTGACTCATGTTTTGATTTCGAACATTTTATAATTTCTTTTCAAATTAACTTTGTAAAAGATACCAAAAATCGCAGGTCTGAGATATCCCGATCGGAATGGAGGACATTATGCAACGTTAGAGATATTACGCAACATTTTAACAATGTGGACCTCACTCGGCAACTAGAGGCGAGACACGTAAAACTATTGTCCAAAAAATAATGAAGGATTTTGAGTTTTCTTTAAATACTCCTCTATATGACAAACGGTTTACGTTCACTGGATTATTCATTTGTATGAATGTCAACACTTATTAAGCCTCTTCCTAACGATAATGTTTGTTTACCTCTGTAGCATTTCGTTGCTTAGAAATAATTCAGTCTTTACTAAGATAACAACGTGTGATTTTCGTATAATTTTGTTTAACGAGTTTTAAACATCCGCCAGAATGGGACCCAGATGGCCTGAAACATCAATCAAGTTTGGGGCGAAAGCAGCATCAATGATTGCAGTGTTTAAAGGTGGTTTAAAAAATTTCGGGAAGGAAACTTCAGCATTGAAGACAAAGAAGGTCGTGGAAGGACTTCCTCTGTTGATGACGATGTTCTGCGAGCTTTGGTGAACGAAAATTCCTGAACAACTCTTCAAGAACTTGCAGAGAAACTTAACCTTAGCAAATCGACCGTCGATGACCACCTGAAGGAGATTAGGAAGGTAAAAAAGCTTGAAAGTTCCACACACATTAAACGACCGCCAAATAAACCCGCGTTGTAAAGTTGTGCTACATTTCTATGCCGAAACAAAAACGACTCATTTCTGTCCAGGATTGTTACTTGTGATAAAAACTTTAACGCATTACCAAATCTAGGTTCTTTTGCGAGCATTTCGCGCGTTCACCAACGTTTAATTTTTCGCGTTCCTTCACTTGTAATTAGCACTAAGCAGGAACTCGTTCCGCACAAAACTATGTTCTCCATGGTGGACTGCGAAGATGAGACTGAGAAATGCACGTTGTGTGGACGCTACGAGACAAAGAACGGAGCCTCGAGACCGTCTATGATTGGTTCAAAATTGGAAGTGTCGAAATGTAGAATCGTTTAGCAATATCTATTGATTTCTTATTAAAAAAAATGAAGAAACTTATGGGACATCCTAATACATGTGACAGCCTTGAGAGGTGGAAATGGTATGAACCGAAAATGTTTATTTACTGCAAATTATTATGCAGGTAACCACTTGAGATCCAAAATTGAACTTCAAGTACATTATTATAGTAATAATATTAAACTATCTGCATTTCAATATTATTAGTAGCTCTAACTATTTATAGCTTATTATTTATTGAATATTAAAATTATAAAAAAACAACATTTTAAAATTTATTTTATATATATATATATTTTTTTTAAGTTCGTCAATGATTATCCCATTTTATGCGCTTGGTCATGTAGTACATGCGAATGATTAGGTGAGAAGAAGCCTTTAAGAAAGATGGTATCATTTTTGTAGTTCAAGGCTGTTCCTGTGATAACGTGGAGGCAAAACTGGATAATTGGATTCTGGATAATACCTGGTAAACTTTGCGGCCTTATACTGCGCCGCTCTTTCTACCAACATGCGTTCTTTTTCGTCCTCCGTTGGGTTTATCCCTGACAATGACCTATAATGTGGTTCGAAACGTCGGCGGATCATTAAAGCAATCAAAATGATAAAATGTGTTTAATAGATTCATTTTGACCGATCCATGACTAACTCTCCCTCAATTTAACAATACAAAGTCAACCATCATTTAAATATAATTTACTACAAAAGTTATTTGAATGTTATTGAAGATTCAATTTTTGCGCAAACTCTATCCAACAGAATACATTAGAAAGTAAAACTTTGTTCAAATATATTGTAAAGAAATATGTTTCTTTATAGCAATCCTATTATAGGGTAAAAAAGACAGAGTTTTCGAAACCCTCAAGGAAACAAATAAAATGTTTTCGATCACATTGTTACTTGGTTCAACGATTTCGGACCTGTTAAGTCAGTAAATATCTCTAATTTCAATATATATATGTGAACTAGTGTCTTCTATTTACACAGCAGAATGAAAACATGTACAAATATCTGTATGTGCTAGTTTTCGAAATCATTTTTCAGTTTTTTTGACACTCTGGAGTAGCAGTTTTCGGCACCCCTTACCTAATTTACAAAATCATAAAGAAATAAATTTGGCTGCCTTCAGAATGAAAGAACTACAATAATATTGTGCAGCAATGTGCGTTTCTTGCAAAAAAACGTAAAGACATCTTCAACACGTCTCCGGCTTCTAATCTTCAGCTAGTGAGAGGTAGGGGTGCCCATCTCATCAAGGTCGATGTCGTAAGAACCTATCCTCCCCACTCCTAAGATATTTTATTGCTTACTTTTTCTTAAAAACCGAATAAACGAAGGTAGAAATACAAAAATCGTAGATCATAGACAATTACACTTGCTGTGGTCTATTCCATGTTTATTACTAGTCTCTTAGTATGAAACTTCATAAGTTCTCCAAAATATGCCCCCTCAAAAATTCAAAATTTGTCCCCCTCAAACCCTTTTTCGGGCACTCCTGGTGAGAGATGCTAGAATACTCGAGCTTTCTGCTTCAAATGAGCTCCTTTCGCCAGCTCTAGAACATTCCCAACGCTTAATAAATATCCTTCAATAACAGCAATTGGTGCCGAAAACTGAGAGTTTTCCATACATGATTCCTATATGATTACAACACATTTTCCAAGAAAGATATTAAGCTTTAGATTGTAATTTTCTCAAAAATCTAATATTTAAATAAATAAAAACAATTTATTAACTAAATAAATTATCCTTAAAATAATGTAAACTGTAGGTCGGACACACAGGTTCCTTTATACCGGTGAGGTTTACCCATACAGGTCACAGGTGCATGTAAACCGACCTGTGCATGCGACGGGTAAGATTCGAAATTCATTAATTTTTACCTGCGTAGGCGTGTAAACCTGAACATGTGTATGAGTCACTCCGGCACACCTGCACAGTTTTTAGTTAGTACAGTTTATATTCGACTGAGTTCGTATTTTCGCTGCCAAGCATCATACTTGATCATGTATCTCCTAAAGAGTCGATTGACCAATCGCACAACAAAGATGAGACTATATAAAACGTTAATAAGACCCCAGCGGCAAACAAGGTGGACATGTTCGAGCACAACGTGTTCTGGTTCGAATCAAAGAGAATGGAGAATGTAAATTTTGAAATTTATAGAATCTATGGAGATCTAAGAGTCTCTGAATTTGTAAAATTAAAACCGTTGAGATGGTTTGGCCACCTATTAAGAATGGACAATGGCCGGACAGCCAAAAAGCTTTCCAGACGTTGTTAAAACTGAAAATTTCGATGGAATAACATTAGCCCTGGAGCCAGGGGCCAAAAATCGACCTGATCACAGGTGAAGGTTTGATTGTAAATTACGAAAGTGTATGTTATTCTGAGTAAAGAAAACCTTGTCTGCCGTTCCGGAGCCGCTGCTTTCAAAAATGGCGGCTGATTTAAAGAATACTAAGCCAATAATTTGAGGATCGAAACGGCAAATCCATTGCGAAAAATGTGAGAAAAGTTTCTATTTTTTCAACTTGTATATATGGGTTTTGACATGTAAAAAAACAAAATTGCTAACGCAGGTCACCAAGGGAAAACTTTTTACAGCCAAAAAAGTCCGGTTTTTTCGATATTTTTTGGGTTTTTCATCTATAACTCCTAAACGATACATCAATATACTATACACAACAATGTACACAAAATTTGATACTCTACAACTTTGATTCTATGAGTTTTTCCTCTTAGGGAACTCATTTCCAAGTTACAGCGCCATTTAAAGTAATTTGTCTCAGTTTTTGACAAATTTGGTAAAACTCAACGTTGGTTGACCATGGTTTTATACCTTACCGCGTCACCACATTATAAAGTTTATGTACTCGTTTGACGCAAAATATAACGTTCTTTAATTTATTAAAGAATACATTTTTTTCTTTGATGCATTGTTTAGGAGTTACAGGTGAAAAATCCAAAAAATATCGAAAAAACTTGACTTTTTTGACTGTAAAAAGTTTTGGATACCTTGGATACTTTAGAGATTTTGTTGTTTACATGTCTAAACCCATCTATAAAAGTTAAAAAAATAAAAACTTTTCTCCCATTTTTCGCAATGGATTTGCTGTTTCGATCCTCAAATTATTGGCTTAGTATTCTTTAAATCAGCCGCCATTTTTGAAAGCAGCGGCTCTGTAACGGCAGACAAGATTTTTTTTTACTCACAATAACATAACTTTCGTAATTTACAATCAAACCTTCGCCTGCGATCAGGTAGATTTTTGGCCCCTGGCTCCAGGGCTACATGTAAATGTGGTAAAAACATTCATCGCTATTCCAAAATGCTTGCTAGATGTGTTCTTATGCAGAGGCAGTTTGTGGATAGTAGAGGTTACCAAACTAAAATTATGATGAAAGATTTTACGAAACCGTTACCTTCACAGTATAAACCAATTTCGAAACCATTAAAAGGCGTTAATTGGGCGAAAAAAACAAAACACAAAAAGGCACTGTTTGCGTAGAATTTATTTATAGCTTCTTTGAACAGCCTATAACCTAAAAATGAGTTATCAGTTAAAGCTCAAGTGTCCTTTTAAACCTACCGCCTCCATGGTATGCAGCGTCATTTTTATTTGAGAAATAAAAAGTAATTTATATATTTTCTTTAAATATCATAAATTATTTATGATATTTACAACTGTATTAGTTTAAATAATCAAGTAAATGTGTACAATCACATGAAAACGCTTGTTGAGAAACTACCCATTGGTAGCACTCTAATAATACGTCTACAAAAGGAGATCACGAGCCATCTCCTTTTCAGACGCCTAGGAATTTTATCAGGAATCGAAGAGGAAGCAAGGTATCTGTATATAAGGTATAAGGTATCTGGATTGACCGAAATCGGAAACGTATGGAACATTAAGGTCTTTATGAATTATTTTATCATGAGCTTTTATCTAGTAAGTGTTGGAGTAAGCGGAAACATCGAGCAGTTTTTTGCCGTTTTATACTTGTATGAGGTTTCTAAGTGAGACGTTTGCCCAGGTGGAGTCCTAGCTATCGGATTTGTTCTACAGGAATAAGTGGTGTGTTGTTAAAGAATTATATTGTAGGACAGGAAGTCATAGGTTTACGACGAAGGGTAAAAGTGATTTGATGGGATTTATTGGAATTTATTTTAATCCTCCAGTTTTGACACCATACTTCAAGGTTTGTCATATGTGATTGAAGAGTGTGGAATACGATTGATGGTTCGTTATTAACTTATAGTATACATGTGTCATCAGCATACGTGGTGATGACAGTGTTAGAATGAGTTGGAATATCAGCTTATAAACTGTGTAAAGGATAGGATACTACCAAGGACTAAGGATACTATCTTGAGGAACACCGGCAGATTAAGAAAAGATGTATGAATAGGCATTATTGTGATTTACTTTAAAGTGTCTATCAATAAGGTAGGAACTGACTATAAGAAAGTATATTGGGGGAAGGAATTAACACAGTTTGTAAAGCAATCCCGTGTGCCACACTCGATCAAACGCCTGTTCAACGTCGAGAAAGACTCCAGTTCAATACATTCCGCGCTCGAATGCAGTGGAGACAACGTCTGCCACGTGATGGCATTGCTGGCTAGTGGAATGGGATGTGCGGATCCAAATTGGTGATCAAGGATTATGTGGTAAGAATGTAGAATGGGATACAGGCGTTTTAAGATGAGCTTTTCCAGGATTTTCCCCATGATGGGTAAAATAGAGATAGGATGGTAAGATGGTGGGTATTCTGATGGCTTTTTGCTAACCCATATTTAAATCGGAAAGATAAAATTATTGATTGTAAGATTAAGGCATACTATTTACTTGAGCTCACCATGTCCAAGGCTTGATCTGCAATCCATTTTTAAAATAGATGTGGCCCCTGCTGCAACTGGATATCGTGAAAGATACTAGAGTAACCACGATCCCAGCCATCACCATGATGTACCACCAATATAGCAAGATCTCTTCCTCCTATTAAAATAAACTGAATGACTGAGGTTATAGTAGATCTATTAAAAAGAGCCAACAAATAAATAAAATGAAAGAATTATATAGACCAAAAAAGCAGAAAGTCCACGTTTTATATCAGGGGTCTCTAAACTAAGGCCCACAAAAGTATCTTTTGTGTCAAGATACTTATATAAAATCAAGCGTTTAGGGTGCTCCGCAACTTGACACAAGCAAGGGCTCGGCGAACTTAACCTACCTACTTCCATGAAGCCCTTTTATCTGCTCCAGATCCAAAATCTAATTGGCTAATCCTTCGAAAACTTTTTCTCTGTGAATCATCCAGATCCCCTTCCTTACTAGTCTTTCCCATTTCACCTGACGATTTGAATTCACATTTTATTTCTGCCTCCTCTACTCTCCTCTTCCAACTTTTCTCCTGAGACATCATTCAATGATGATAACTTTTATTTTTCCGACATTTCCCCCACTGACCTACTAACAGCTGTAATGAAATCCCAGACCAATTCCATGGGACCAGATGGCATTCCTGTCAAATTACTAAAATTATGTCTTCCCGAAATCCTCCCAGTTCTCCTTTTAATCTACAATTTATCCCTACAGAACTCAACATCCCCTACCTCTTGGAAAATAGCCATTGTCCTCTATTTAAATAATAAGCCTGATTCATCCTCTCCCTAAGATTTTCGCCCAATCTCAATTCTTTCTAATCTCTGAAAACCCCTAGAAAGATTGGTGCAATCCCAAGCCTCCAACTTCCTTGAAAGGTCCAACCAACTTGATCCTCTCCAATCTGGTTTCCGTTCCGACTACCACACAATCCTCCTTAATTAAAATTACCGATGTTCAGACTGAAATAGATAATAAACAATTAACTGTTTTCTATAAAGCCTTCGATTCCATTAACCATCCCATCCTTTTCAATAAAGTAGAATCACTGTCCTTCTCCAATAGCTCCATCTCTTGGTTCCAATCTTTTCTCTCACAACGCACCCAAGCAGTCTCCATGCCTAATCAACCACTATCTGCCTTCCTTTCTTTATCCTCTGGAGTTACCCAAGTATCTAGCGTATCTCCTCTCCTTTTTAGTTCCTATTTTAACGACCTACATGATTCAATTCTCCATTGTTTCCACCGCCTTTATGCAGACGATTCTCAAATGCATCTATCCTTTTCTTCCCCTCAGCTATTAGTAGCATTTACTAAGGTCCAAGCAGACCTAGATCTAATCAGTGCCTGGGCAAAGTTAAACGGATTAAGGTTAAATGCTGCTAAAACTCAGGCCATTGTCATTGGTTCCAAGCCCCTTTTTAGATCCTATACCGACTTTCCCATACTGAACCTTGATGGCCAGCCAATCTCCTTTTACTCCTCTGTCAAAATTTAGGATTTTTCATTGATCAAACCCTCTCCTGGAATCACCATATTTCTCACATCTCCCGACGGACGATTACTATCCTCAAACTATTCCATCGCTTCCGCCATCTCCTACCTCAACATACGCGTAGACTCCAGGTTTCCTCTCTCATCTTCCCCCACTTTGACTACAGCTGAGCGGTGTATGATGGACTCTCGCTGGAACTCCGTGGCAGATTGAAAAGGCTAATGAACAGCTGCGTAAGATTGGTGTCCC
Organism: Nezara viridula; assembly: GCA_928085145.1. NCBI lineage: Eukaryota > Metazoa > Arthropoda > Insecta > Hemiptera > Pentatomidae > Nezara > Nezara viridula. The sequence goes on from OV725077.1 coordinate 21,819,084, forward strand.
GAGATACTCCCAGGTCTCTCACCACTACACTAAGTTAATGTGGCTCTTCCCCTCCATTCGAAGACAATATTTCCTACGTAGGTTGCTCTATCAAATCATCAACAATCATCGTCCTTCTTACGCCTACAACCTTCTCCAATTCAAGTCCTCAGTCCATTCCCTTTCCACAAGATCTCGACCTTTCGACCTTTACATTCGTTCTCACAGATCTGCTCATTCCAAAACTCCTTTATTGCTCGCTCTGTTAATTTCTGGAATTCCCTTCCTATCAAAATTCGGCATTCTCCCTCCCTATCTACATTTAAAACCCTCCTATTCCAATTTCTGTCCCAAAAACAGTCAGATACCCCGCTAACCTTTTATGTAAAATTACATATTATTCATAATGATTTACATAATGATGTATTTACATATAATTCATCACTTAAATACTCAGACAATTCTTACTATCAGATTCGACTTCTTTTTTCTTTTTTTTTCTACAGAAACACAGAGTTTATTTCTAAGAAGAATGTAATGTATTATTTATTTATTTTTCTAAAAGTGTATATTTATGTTTTACCACTGTACATAGTTTTAAGTGTCTTGGCATGGTTTCAAGTGTTTTGTATATATATTTTTATTTTTTTGAATTTTGTATATAGTATGTTTAACTAATATTTTCTTTAATATTATTTTTTCTCTTTATTTTTACTTAGTAAATGTGTTTTCATTTAGGCCAGATATAATATTTTAATTTTGTACTTTTTTGTTATTCTAAAGGGACCAAGAATGAAATTATTTTCTATTCTATTCTATCTTTGAATATATTGTAAGATTTAAAAAAAAAAATTAAATATATGAAATATAGTAAATCACTCAACCAAGAGATTACTAAAACATTTATTGCATGATTAGATTATTTTAGAAAGCTTATTTCGTAATTAAAGTACCATTTAAAAAAAAAAAGTACAAGCCATGACGCAGCTTCGTAGATGTGTACACTAAGCGGTGTGAGGGACTTAGCGTAAGTCGCAATGTGACCTTGGGGGGGGGGGGCCTCTCGGACCAAAAAATTTAGAGACCATTGGCTTATATAAATCTGTTTCTGTGCTTGTGGTATACTGTTACTTTTTTTTTTGGAGTATTTTATATTATTTACGGAACACCTGCGAATAGGTTAATAGGAAAGTATGTAAGTAGGTAACTTATAAACATATGTAGATCTCTTTTTCACTAACAAATTATATTTGTTTAAAAAAAATAAAAAAAATATGCTATTTACATATATATACAACACAATAAGTCATAATAATGTAACCATTATGGCAACATTACACTTACACACGCTATTTTTTAAGCTTAAATCTACTTTATACAGTAGGAAAAATAAAATAAAAATCTAAAATAAGTTATATAAATTAATAAATAACATAAAAAGTATATATAAGTACAATTTATTCGAAAACTAAAGATAAAGTACCTATCGGTAAATTAACGAATATTATTTATAAAATAAATTGTAAAAATTGCAACAACAAATCATATTTTGGACAGAAATCCCAATGGTTTGAAAAAAGTCTTAAACAGCATAAACAAAATTGTGATTCAAAAAACACAAAAATTAAATTAGCTACTGGACTCTCCCAACATACTATGCAAACAAAACATGAATTTGATTTCAAAAACACCAAAATCCTTCATAATGAAAGAAATACGAATAAACGTAGAATTAAGGAAGCAATATACATAAGTAAAAACTTAAAAACTCGGTAAATAATCTTATAGACGTGGATAATATGAATACTTTTTACGCTAGTTCAATTGAAAAAATCAAAATTTGAAATAAATTAGCTAATATTACTTAAAATAGGTCTACATATAATATTGGGAAACATCATTGTATATGTTTATAATAAATAGTCTTCCCCTACTCCTATAAGAATGACCAGTCGCTGAATAGAAATGAGATGGATGACATGTGGGTGACTCATGAACAAGGTAATTTTAACTTATTTGAATCATTTAATAGGAAAGAATGGGGTAATAATAATGTTGTAAAATTCAACAAGCGGGGGGATTATATTTATATTACAATTGAAAATGAATAAGACCTATCCAATATATCCCTATTCAATATTAATTATTTCACAATATATTATATAAAGTGTGTACATAATATACGAAAAGCCTTACTAAAATATATTACAATATATAGTAATTACCTACTGTGTATAAATATTGCATCACTACAACAAAATTAAATTACATCCAGATAAATCTATTATTTCTGTATTTATATTTGTGTATAGTGATTGGCCTCAGTATACACAAGGATGATACAATCAACTCCAAAGGTTAAAAGAATGCAATATTTTTATTGCTTAACTAATGGTTCGTGATAATATAACTGAGTGGCTTCATATCAAAGAAGGACATCTGTCGTTTTTAATCAGTTGAGAATTTTTGTAATATATCTTCAATTTAGACCAATTATAATGACTGCTAGGCCCGTGCGAAAAATTCGCACAGCATATTGTTATCAAATGCCAAATTAATAAGAAAAAAAAATAATGCAACGTACCAAAAGGTAAAGGAATCAATTATTACTTTATCGATAAATATAATCGACAAAGCAAACAAAAATTAATTTAAATCTTTATTAATGTTTGGAACCAACATGTTTCCAAATTTCAATAAGCTGTATCTTATCTAAATATTGTCCAATTTCGATGGGTTTTTTTCCCCCCCTTTTGTAGGGAATTTAGTAATCTTTTATATAAGCATGGGCATAACCAAGAGAAAAGTGTGTAATTTTTTAGTTATTCGCAAATAAAGTTTCTTTTCTTTCATAACTTGTTTGCCTGAATTTTCGGGATTATTGGACTACTTTGCCCGCCTGAAGGAGAAGGAAGCCTTCGAAATTGGTGGCTCAATCTTGAGATTTGGTGAAGAATTAACGATGATATGGCTTGCCGATCAAAAACAACATCGGTAAATAATATAAACTTATCATCTCTCGATCATAGAGACCTCAAGTCGAAGAAATGAGATATTTATTCAATGACAGTACCACAATTAGCGTAAGGTTGTATGGATGCGGACCCTATGCCTTGCGTTTTCTCGAAAATAGTATGTTTTTGGGATTAAAAACGCAGGATCCGATAGTTCCGAGGGAACTATCCGGGTCTTGCTGTAAGCATGAAAATCTTCAAGGTTCAATTTTTTCCGTTTCGATCTACAGACCTACCACCGTTCCAGTATTGAAGCATAGCAAAATGTTTGTATCGACTTTATTTATTTTAGAAAGAAAAACAAAAGTGGAGAATACGATTCGCTAACCCCCCGTGAAATTCTGAATCCAACGGTACCCCATTCATGGTATTTGAGCATTACAGGAGCTTATATTTGGTAGAAAACCGATTTCGAGCCTTACTGTAATAATATATGTGGGGATGGGGATTATTCTTCGATTTCAATTTGAACATTCTTAGATAAAATCATGAGGAACAGTTCTAGTAACCTATAAAGCAAAATTGACTTTTTCTCCTCTTTCTGAAAATGACAGATGTCCCTCTTTGATATAAAATGAAGCCACTCAACTATTCAATTATAAGGATATAGCATTAACAAATTCCTTTAATGTAATGTCCAATTATATAACTGATTTATAACCTAAATATTAAGATCGCCATTAACAACGTAACCGACTACATAAGGGAACATTAGTAAAAAATCTGGTGCGCGCAACACACAACTTTCACTTACCGCTCAACTTTGAATAGAAATTATTTTCTGGCCATGTTGGGCCAATAAAATTTTTTAATTGCTTTCTTAACCGAGCTAAAGCTAACTTATAAATAAATTATAAATACCATTAAAATAACAAAAGACCTATTTATTATATCACCAATTGATTATAGATTGTACGATCTGTAGATTATGGATTGTATGATCCATTGATTATGGATTGTACGACTATTAGTTACTAAACTGTTATTTTACACTGCAAAGTTTACTAAAATGGAATTAAAAGATTTGCATTGTCTGTCATAGACAGCTCAAAAGTTGTCACACTAATTTTAAATAGATACTATTGGAATATGACAAAGCAAAAATTCATCAAATTATTCACTAATTTAAATTTCTAAAAGGTTACATGATCATTTTTCGGAATCAACGGACGATAGATACTTTTTATTTACTTTTTTTCAGAATATATTTATCATTTACTAGAGAAAAGAAATGGGAATATTTCACTTACCGTTCTACAAATTTTGGATAATTCCTTTAAAACATACTCATCCGCTTGGATCCAGATAAATGTTGAATAGTTCTGCACCGCAAGGCCTAGGAAGATCTGTAACAGACCAAGAGAGTTAAAATGGTAGAAGCTATTTTTTTTATTTCATAGAACCGGCAGAGGTTATAAAATGAGTCATGCTACTATATATGTATAATTATGTTGATTCTATCAGATAAAATAAATTATTTTATACAATTTTGCTGAAATAAGTTTATTTTAAAATTGTTGTTTGATAAATATAGAGCAGCAGGTTTTTTATTTGTCTACCTCTTGTAGGTAAGGAGAGTATTGCGATCAGGTCAAATTTCCAACGTGTCAAATTTTCGACGGATATTTACGTTTCAGTGCTCCCTGAATCCGAAAAACACATTGCAGCCATTGGTCTGTCTGTGCCAAGATTATCTCGGAAACTAGTTGATTGATTTCTTCTTTTTTTATTTTGTAGGGTTTCGACACAATTTGTAGGGATGCCTGTGGCACAAATTGGGTGCTCCCTGCGCAATAAGTAAAAAACATATTGTTTTATAGACTGTAGAGCAAAAACGGCTCTAGCAATTTTGATGAAGCTTTCCTATAATTTTTTAATCAATGTCCTTTTTTTTTAACATACACTAAATTTTAAACTTTTGAAAGGTAAAGAAACTTTCTATTAAACTATTTAAAAATCGTTCATTTCGGACAACTATTTACGAAGTTTCAGCTCTTTTAATCTCATTCGTATGTATTGCTGCAGCGCGCTCTGTGACAAATCCTCGTACTCGAACCTCGCTTACTCATTCATAACTCGTAAGCCCAGTGCTATTGTTTTTTTGTAGTAAAATTAGATCAGATTTTTTTTTTTTTATCTCTATTCATATATTTTAAAGCCTTTTTACATTACTTTTTTTTTTTTTAAGTTAATGGGTCAAGAAGTAAAATTAGCTTAAAAAAATACTTTTTTTTTCATTATTTAAGATGGATTCGTTATGAATACTAGTTGATTTTTCAATTAATTACTTTACTCGATTAAATAATGTTTTTAATTATCACGGTAACAATTTTTTTTTAAATTTAATTTATCTAGAATATATTTGCAATTGCAATTTTATGAAGGAAATGATAATTACGAAGGAGATAATGGATATACTGTCTCATATTTTATTTTATGCTCGATAAAAATAACGGTAAAAATTTCTTTTTAATTTTCTTTTACAGCATATTTTAAAAATATATATTTACAAAATAGTTTTATGAAGAAAATAATGGATATAGTTTGTTAAATTTTATTTTATATTCGATAAAAATCTAATTTTTTTTTAAATTTTGTTTTCTAGAAAATTAAAAAAAAATATATATCTATACTATCATGATTTTATGAAGGAAATAATAATTATACTCTAGTTAAAGAAGATATAATTGCAATTTATTTGTCTAGAAAGCCATAGAAGTTCAGTATTTCATATCATATCAATATAAATAATAATACAGTAAAAATAATTGTAAAAAAATTCTAAACTTCATTCATAAAAATATGACTTTGCATACATCAGCAAAAATTATGTACGAGGTACGAGGCTGGTATGTACCGTATGTAAGATTTCGAGTTCAAATCCCGGTAACAGAAAAGAATGAAAAGTTGAGAAAAAAAAAGAAAAGTAAGTAAAAATAAAGACATCTGGTGCGACGTATGGTTTACTTTCCTCTCAAATTTTAACAGAAATTATGGTCGGGCGAAATAGGGCTACTGCAAAAAAGTTTTTGATGACAAAGTTAGAGTGTATTGATTTTTTTATGCTGATCTTCCACAAGCCAGTTTACAATGCTTTAGTTAATCAAAAAAATCGTACTCAAATCTTATCTTCGGTAAATTTTCAGGAAAATAAATCTAGTTAATTTTTTTTTTTTTGGCTTAAAGGACATATTTAAAGATGTAAAAACTCTTCTGAAATCGGTAGGAAAGTCGTGTGAGTGGACACCAATTTTTTTTTTTCTGTTGTCATTAAAGACCTTGTAGATCTTTTGCCGCCTTAGCAACGCTACTCCATCTCTGCCTATATTGGGCTATTTATTTCCATTTATCTGCACACAGCTCTGTAGCATCTTTGTTGATTCGATCTATCCATCTGCTTTGTGGTCTTCCATGTGGTCTTTCGTCTACTGTTGAGGCATTAATTTAGGTATAGAGGCTTCCAGGTGGATGCAGCTCTGGTCAATCCATCTGGAAGACCAGCAAATAACAGGGCCAAATAGAACTTCTCCCTTCCTTCGGTATTGAAATCCCGAGACACCTTCATGATTTTCAAATAGTTTCAATACAGGATGTGCAATGGTTTTGATTATGCAAGTATTTATACTATATTTGGCTGCGACCTGAGATCACGAGAAATCCTCGGGAAACCCAGCTTCTTTAAAGTGAACACTCTTAATTAAATAATTAATTTGAGAAAACATCTGGTGGTGATTTTGGCCCAATCATCTTCCTGCATAACCGTTGGTCATGATAAAATGCTCGTAGGTGCAGAACCAAATATCTTTCATAGATTTACTATTTAATTTTCTTCTTTTTTCTGTAGCTGCGAAATCTGGTCTCTAACCAGTTCCCTAGAAAGATCGAAGTGATCATAATAACTCAGTGATCTCTCAGAAGAGCAACTAGATAAGATGAGGAAGTTAGGCGAGTTCAACAATAAACTGAATTGACAATATCTCGTTTGGATCGAAAAGTCGGTCTACTGTCCTTTGCTCCTTAAAGAGACAGAAATACTTTATTAAAAGTAATGCTACTCTACTACATAGGATTGCTACATACACAGCATACTTATCAATCCATACGGACATTACTATTATATTACATATCTTTCCTTTCTTTTTTTTTTCTCCCTTTTCATAGCAATACTGCTTCAAATTATCAGCAATAAACCATATTAAACAATATACATACCATAATAAACATTTCCCCAAGATAATTTTTTTTTTTTTTTCAAACGCCAGGAACTCAATACAACATCGCACACATATATAACACAGCAATTCCTCCAAAGTAGACAAAAAGATAAGACGATTATAGATCAATTTAAAATTTAATAAATAATCAATACAAGACGGCCTCTATCAGTATATAGATGATAGTGGATGATTCTCGGGGAGTCCAAAATAATATTTTCGGCCGATATCGCTAGCTCCCCAACATCAGCACCTAGTTCCTAGAGGAAGCACCTTGTTCTTTCCGGGATCGTTCCGCGAGACCCAAACCAGAGTGACTTCCAAACCTCTCACAGTGAACTCTCTCTCTATCCGAAGGTCTCGCGGAATTTCTCTTTTAGGAAAGGGATGCATTTCTCGTATATATTCCTCTTTTCCCTTTCCACTTCACACGCCTGATCGAGGTCGTTGCCCTCAAAGCGGACAGTTGGATCCAAGATCAGCGCTGTCCCTCCTGTTCTGGGAAACGCGACAATATCCGCATACCTTGTTGAGCCTTCACTGTCTATGCAATAGACCTCGTTAAAGCAGGTTAATTTTACTCTATGGTGCCGAGGAGGGAATTGTTGGGGCATTTTCCCAGCACATGGGTTGGTGTTTCCGACTCTCTGCCGCGAACTATTATAACTAAATTGATTTATAGAGAATTTATAATAAGCTACATGAAATTCTGTGTTCGATTCAGTAGGCATAATGAATAAAAACATATTTGCAATTGATATTTCAGGTAACACAATACGGTTCGCTCTTGGTTCAGAATTACAGAAATCTTATAAAGTTAAAAAGTGTGCACTAATCCAGTTCAACACGCCAGAACAAATTATTACTATTCTAAGCCTACATAATTAATTAGAAGTGACACTTACCTGGACAACAAGGCATGGCAAGAATGGGAACTTGGCCAGCGACAGTGATATGACGTGTTGCGATAACAATGCCACTCCAAAGCTGAATGGAAGCATGACATGGCCAGGTGGCTTGCCACTCCTGCAATACTTGCAGCTCTGATAGGGATTGTACAAAGCGCAAACTAGCAAGCTGCAAATGGACCAGGCGAGGTTCAAATATCCGTAGGTATTGCTCTTGAGATCTCCCATTGACGCTGTGTTAATTTTGTCAATATCAGCTACGAATTTTGTAGAAAAAGGTTATAAATAACTGTAGAATTTAATTTAGTCAATTTTGGTTTAAAACATATGTTTTTGAAAGTAAATGCCTCAGATTTTCATTAAAATATTTACTTGGTGGTTCAGAGTAGGCTTACCCAAGTTGTTCAGTTAAGCAACAAACTAACTAGCTATCTAGAGATGGCGTTAAAATGTAGTTTAATAGTTTGAATTATTTTCATCAGTTTTCAACCATAAAAAAAAAGTTTTATATGTAATTAGTTTACGTTCTTAAAAAAAATGGAGAAAAATAATTCTGAAATAATTACTGAAAAAAAAAATTGTTAAAAAGAGATGATATCGAAAATGACGATTCAAAGAAATGCCATTATATTTGCAATAAGTTACTAAATTATCTGAAAAAAATCTGGAGCGCATATCATGCAACTTTCATTTACCTGTATACTTTGAATAGAAGTTATTTTCTGGCAATGATGGGCAATTTTAAAATTTTTAACGGAGCTATACCTTAAAGCTTACATCTAACAAGTCATCAAGACCACTAAAATAAGAAATATCCTATTAATTATACAAAGTAGACAATAAAAACCTCGGTACTCCATCTGTTTTTGTATACCACGTAACTCCAGTTTCTGAGCTATACATAGAGATTTGAAAGTATATCTCTGTATTCAACCTATAAACGAATATGGATTGTACGCTTACTAGTTATTAAACTGTTATTTTTCATTATAAAGTTTATTAAAATTAAATTACTAGATCTTCATTGCCTGCCATAGATAGGTCAAAAGTTGTCACAATAATTTTAAGTGGATAATGTAGGAATTTCACAAAGTGATAATTCTTCAAATTCTATTTATGATATAATTTTAAAATATAGGCTTAAGCACTAGCGGATCCAGGATTTAAATTTTGGGGGGCTTCAGCCCGAAACCTTTTTTTTCATAAAAATAACGATAATTACTTTGGAAAAACAGAAAGAAACTAACTACCTGTATGAAATGGTGTTTAAGTTATTCCTTAAGTACTTTTAAATGTAATTACACGAACAATAATACTTTAAGAGATATTTTTATTAATTTTTTTCCCCATAAAACATGGTTATATTTTTCCATTTTGGGGGGGCTTCAGCCCGAAAGTCCCCCTCTCCCCCGTAGATCCGCCCGTGGGCTTAAGAAATTATCCTGACGATATCGAATATATTGCAGAATTCCCAGAGAAACTTCAGCAAGTAGTAACGGAGTGGAATGAGGAACTGAAGAGAAATGGAATGACTATTAATTCCACAAAAAGTATTTTCTTCAAGTTGGCGGAACTCAAGAGGATGTCCATGTTACCTGTAGGGGAGAGTTTCATGGAGGACTTCAAGTATCTTGGTACGGTGATTGATAGATCTGGTAAAGTGGATTCGGAAATATCAAGCAGAATCTTCAATGCTAATTCGGTTTACTACCAGATCTGTTACTCGGTTATCGGAAAAAAGGGAATCTGGACAGAATGTCAAGTTCCACTAATTCAAGTCTGTCTTCTTACCAGTACTTCTCTACTGAGCGGAGAGCTGGATTACGAATGAGAGGCTATTAAGCCGTATTATTGTCTCAGAAATGAAGTTCCTTACAAGAATTGTGGAGGGACTATGGTTAAAAATTGTGCTTGTGTTGTGAATTTGATAAAGCCTGTCAAAAGATCATTTTTCCTATTTATTGCTAGTTATGTAATAAATATATGTTATATTAATAAAGATAGAAAATAAACAGCACGATTAATGTATTTATTATTAACTGCTCCATCATCATTTCTTCATTGAGTGCTGGACGCCATTTACCAACTTTAACCACGTTCTAATCTTCTTTGCGTGATGATGGTCTGAATCCTCTAAAATATTAAATAATAATAAGTAAATTTTAATTTTTTTTAATAATTAAGTTTAATATTAGCAATGGATTGGAAATTATTATCTAAACATAATTAGATAATTATTTTTGTTATTAATATTGAACAAACTTGTAACATAATCCATGTGGAGAATGGTGTATCGAAAAATATACTTATTATCTTTTTCAAATCGTAATATTGAGAAAAATATAGGAATTAGAGAGAGAAAAAAAAATCAAATCAATAAATATGATCCATGTTGGGAAATTTTGTTACTTTCAATCGTCCGAATTTAATACTTCAAAATGATATGTATTAAAATCACAAGAAATACTGTTGAATTATTATTTGAACTCAACACTTTTAGGTCGTTAACTCCAGAAAAGATAGATTCAAATTAAAGAATAAAATTGTTAAGAACTTATTTTTTTTTACATAACTTTAAATATTTCCAAAAAAAATTAGATATTTTATAAACTCGATACTTTTGGTTAATCAAAAGTTATTTTTTTAAATATTATAAAAAATATATCTATGTATATATGGTTGTGGGGTGGTATCAAGTGATAAGATTAACATTGAATGAACAGAAACGGGGTGAAGCCCCCAAAATGAATATTTTTTTTAATGATCCAAATTTGTTACAGTGAATGATCAAAGCTAAATACAAAAACAATCAAAATATGTCCTATTTTTAAAAATATAATACATATACAACAGCTACTAAACTTACCCACTCATTTATTCTTTTAAACAAATATCTGACAATTATCTCTACAAGTATGATTGTTCATGTAATTACTTATTTTTTTTTTTTAACATTAACATCATAAAGGCAGTTTATTTCCTCCTTTTTTTCCATAAGTAATTATCTTTTTTATTTATCGGAATACAGAGCAAGGGATGGACCACATGTATGTCATTTTTAGGCTTTTTTTTTGCCCAAATTGTTTTCATTTTTTCTCCCATGTCCCCTCTTTCTTTCCTCAGTCTATGTATTATAATTATTGTTATATCTATATATATATAAATGAATGTATGTCTGACCAGGGGTGCCCATCCCTCTCCCCCCCAAGGTCGATAGCACATGAACCTATGCCCTCCCTCTCCCAAGATATTTAATTGCTCATTTTTCTTTAAAACAGAGCTAGGGAAACTAGAATTAGAAAACTTGTAGATCATAAACAATTACACTTGCTGTGGTCTGTTCCATGTTTTATTCTTGTCTCTTACTCTGAAACTTTTCGCTCCGAAAATTCATAACCCAGTTAGATGTGCCCCCTCAAAAATTCAAAAACCCGCCAAAATATGCCTCCTCAAACTTTAGATGGCGCAACTTGCGCCATAAAACCTCCCTTCATGGGTCTGTCTGTTTGTCCTTTATGTATTACTAAATCATTCATCCGATCGCCATGAAACTTTGCGAAGTTGTTGCGTACACTCCCGCGACGGTTTCTGGCACAGCACTAAAATCCGACGATAATTTTATGTGTAAAAAAAAATGTAAAAATGTTTTTTTTGTTGAAAGCTGCTATTCTCTAAACGTTCTTCACCGATTGCTTTGATATTTTGACACAGCGTTGCAATCGAATCCAGAAGTGTTTTTTTGAACATTTCATTACTATACGGCCTTTCGTTTTGAAATGGCGGCAAAAAAACTTGTTGCTTTAAACTTTAGCGCCAAAACGGCTGTAACGATTTTAATGAACCTTGGCTAAACTCTTCCTCTTGAAACCCTTTTAATTTATTTATATAACATAATTTCTTGAAAACAAGCCACAACAAATGTTAGGATGAATTCAGAATTTTATTTGCGAAAAACTAAAAAAGAACACTTTTTCGATTGATAATACCCATATTTATTTGAAAGCTTCCTGAATTACCTACAAAATAAATTTTTTTTTTATCGAAATAGGACGATTCGTTGCAGAGTTATATAGTTTTAAACATTTACTACTTTCTCTTCAGCAAACGCGATTTCCTTTTTTTTTTTTTGTTATTGATAAATCGAAAATTTTATATTATTTCTTAAATACTTGATATGCTATTATTTAAAAATACTTAACTCTTGAGTAATAATTATCACCATTTATGTTCCTTTCAGAAATCAGTTTTTCATTGATTTCAGTTTATTTTATTTTTTAATATATTATTTTCTTTAACTTTACCTAGGAATAAGGCTGTTCTGTTTACCATAGGGTTTCTTTCATGAGTAAGGTTTATTTTTCCACTACGATTTTTATAACTCTATATTTAATCAAGTTGTTATTAAAAAGAAGCAAGCAATCAAATATCTTAGGAGGGGTATGAAAAATCTTTTGAGGGAGATGGAAGCCAGCTCTAATGCACACGAAATGAACACTATAATAAATGGTATAGCGCGATTTCAATGCATTGCCACGTTTTTAATAAATATGTATAGTTTCAACTTACATTTTATAATAGTAGGTATATTAAACTACGCGTGTATTTTACATGTAACGTTAAGCCAAAATTTCAAGGCGACGGGTGAAGAACTTTCCGAGATTTAAGAGTTTGAATAAAATAATCAACAAAAAGTTGAACATTAAAAATATAAAAAAATAATAGTAAAATTTTAGATGGAAATATATGAGTGGCTTCATATCAAAGATGGACGTCTGTCATTTTCAGAAAGCGGAGATAAAGTCAATGTTAGTTTTATAAGTTTAACTCAAGACTGTTTCTGATGATTAAGAATGATGGCATATTCACTTAGATGATTATGAATGTTCAAGTTGAATCATGAAAAAAAAAAATCATTAGAATTAGTTTAAATTGAAGCTATGTTACAGACAAATTTGTTTCTCAACTTTTAAAATGACGGATGTCCTTAGGTATTAATCCATTCATATGTGCTTTCTATTTTCTTTCTTTTCCATTTTTTGATACGAAGCCACAGCAGCGTGTGGCCGGGTAAAGCTAGTGTATATATAAGAAAGCTTTGAGGCTGAAGCTCCTCACAAAATTAAATCCTGGATCCGCTAATGGTCCAAATTGTTCCCAGACAGTAGTTAGTTGCCAAATATAATATTTTTTCTAAAGCATTCAGGTATCAAGTAAAGATTTTTTAAGAGAGAAACAAAGTTGGTATTCGTTTTTCAAACTTCAAAAAACCATTAAATATGAAATTTTTGGCTATCGAAAAATTAAAATTTTTGACTAGGCTGGACCCTTTGAAATTTTGTCGATAACCGCAAAAATTTCAATAAGTTCAGGGCGATTCCATAGATTCACTTGAAAATTATTAGGGATTTAGTTTTCTATATGCTACCCGAAATTGAACAAAACCGAACTCCCTAAACAAATTAGAGACAAAAATATAAGATAAAAATGTTTGAGTTTTCCTTAATTTCTAGCTTTAAAAGGAATAAAATCTAAAAGTTATTGGTGTGGGTTGGAAGAGTAGTAGTTAAGCTTTCCAACAGTTGTAGAGTCCATCAAAGATAAGTTTGCCAGTAGGTAGAGGGGGAGAGAGATGAGCAGTGGCAAATGTTTTCCTGCCATTATCCCACTTCTTTGTTTTCTCTTTACTCATTCCTACGTACTTCTACAATTTTTTTACAAGTAGAAATTTTTTTTTTCATTTCTTTTACGAAATTAGACTTTAGAAGAAAATCGAACATCATAAAATGCGCCTCCAATATGAGGGGATTGTTATGGAGAGGAGGGGAGGGGAGGTGGAGCTGAAGAGGAAAAAGGCTGAGCGAGCTCCCTTCTACAAGCAAACTTATCTTTAGTGCACTATACTAACATTGAATTTTAAGAAAATTATGAGAAGTTATGAATGCTTGATGGAAAAAAAATGTTCCAAGAAAATCAAGTACTAAAATTGGCATTTTTTGATTTCTATAAAAAATTGGAATTAAAAGTTTCAAGAACACTAAAAACAGATCGAACTTACTTTTTCATAAACAAAAATTTACGTGGCCTGCTTTGTTGGAAGCGTCTTTTGTTTTCTGAAATTTATGATATATTATAACTCATTTAATACCATAGTAATTTTTTTTTCTCTTATTTTGCACAAAAAAATAAATCGATTAAATCCAAACAAAGCAAGGGCAAAAATAAATAATATAAATTTTGTTTGAAATAATGTAAAGTATTTTTCTCTTGGCTCCTGGTGCCCATTTGAACAAACTCTGGGACATATGTCTGATATTGTTTGGTGCAGTATAACAAAAAAAAAAAAAAAAAATGGTTGAAATTATTGACCCACTGTCTAAACTCCTCTTGCTAGTGAAGTAGATGGTTTGAAATGCTTTTTCCAGGGTCCAATCTGGAATTTCTACCAGTATGAAGTTCTTAAACCCTTCATTGGTAGAACTGGTCCAGCAAAGCTGAAAAATTAAATAATAATCGGGTTCCAAAGATATGGTAGGGAAGAAAAAAGTGTTTAATATCTATCACACACAAAATATGTTTTAAGGAAATAAATTATTCAAAATACAAACCATTTGATAATGGCATTTCTAATTCACTAAATTATTACAATAGTATAATATAACAAATCATGTAAATAGGTCTTATTTGGTTCATTTGAAAATAGAATATAAATTAGAGAAGAAACAGGGGTAAAAAAACACAATACTTAAATGATAGAATTTATTAACAGTATATGGTTAGTCAATATAACATATAAATATGCATGTTTGTATACATCATACATTTTGAAACAAAGACTGGTGTTTGAAACATGTATCATAACAATAACATTCCATTGTGTGTAAGATTGTTAAAGAGAATTATTTATCATAAGGGAAATAGAAATTTACATAAGTTGTTTTTAAAAAAATAATTTTAATATACATTGTAAATATGAAATGATTGATTGGAATAAAAAAATCAGATAAAATTAAACTAAATAGCATGACAGATTTCCAATATAGATAATTAAAGCAGGATACAGTTTTTAAAATAAATCTTAACAAATACAAAATGACTAGAAACTTCATAACAATATAACATTATAGATAGAATATTATAAAATTGATAACTTACGAAGGAGTTTTAAGTTCTTGTTTAACACAATGTTTGAAAGCATCCCAACCTTCAGATTTCACATTTGTCTGAAATGAAAAAAATATGTGTTTAATTAATTAGAAAATGGGAATGAGTATAGAATTTCTGAAACAGTAATAAGTTGTGTATGAAATGTTGGGAATGATATAAAAAATAAATCTAAAATTAGTTATTACTTTTAACCAATATGTTTATCATTTAAGCAATATTCTAATTTTTTTTTTTTTTTTTTTGGGTCTCTTTATTTTAATTGTCTTGAAAATCTATTAAGGCTCTTCAATCATCACTTATTTTTCTATCTACTAGTCTACAAGGAACTTCTGCAGTGTATACATGATCAATATTTGTTGTTTTCAGCCTTGAAAATGACCCACGTGATTAGTTTGAAAGTAGATAATAAACGGCAATAAAAATGACTGTTTATCACCTATGATATATATATATATATATATATAAGTTGTTCACCAAAACCTGTTTATGGAGTTCTATGAATTTTTCAGGTCATTTAAATAGTTTTAAAAGGACATGATTTAAATATTTAAAAAAATAATTATAATTATTCTTCTTGCTTCTATAATATTGTGAAGCAAAAATAAGAAAAAAAAAAATTAATTATGCATTCATTTTATGGCGCTAAAACCCGATTACAGGTCTTGTCCTCCTCCTTTCATGGTCTTGGGCTGACGCCATCCTAACTCCCAGGATGTTGCTAGCATCTCCTGCCACACTGTCTCACCATCTCAGCTTTGGTCTCCCTCTTTTCTGTGAACTGGCTATATCAACAATATTTTTGGCATTTCTCCATCTGCTATCCTGGCGATATAGCCTGCATATCTTAAGTGCCTAAACTTCATTGCTTTTACGACATCAGCCAGCTTCCCGAAAAACATAGTACAGAATCTGCATCATTTCCATTATTATTCAACTGTTACACCTGGAAAAACATGGCGCACAACTTATCTTTCAAAAATAAGGAGATTCTTTCCGGGCACCTTTGAAGTTATCCAGCAATCCAATCCATAAAGAACTATCACTGTTTGGTACCACATTGTATCAATATCTTACACAGGTGCACGGTGTTAACCCGAAGTAGCATTTTTTTGGCCGCTATGATTCTCCTCCTTATCTCAACATCAGGTTTATCATCCTGAGTGACCACACATCCCAGCTCAATAAACTCAGAAAAATTTATGAAGCCGAATAGTAACTAAGCAACAGTCAAGGCCTTCGGGGAGTGTCTCACAATGTCTATATTATCAGCGTAAGCCAAAAATTGGACAAGCCTAGTAAATATGTTTTTCTTGTTGTTTACATAAACCAATGTCTTTTACGATCTTCTCAAGGGCTAGGTTAAACAGCATACATGCTAGCGCATTCCCTTGCAGAAATCCTTTATATACACGAAATTCCTTGGTTGTGACATCATTTATACTAACCATAATTATATTAAACACTTTAAATACTAGTTTACAATAACTACTTATGGAAACTGGTAGAAAAAAGTTTTAGTTCCTAAATAACACAAGGAGGTTAAAATGGATGAAATGTATAGCTCGCAGCAATCAAACAGGAAGCCTTTACATGACAATGAATGCCTCAATAGTTGGAAAAAGACCACGTGAAAGGCCAACAACCAGATGGATTGATCGAATCAACAAAGATGCTTTAGAGTTGCATGAAGATAAATGGAAAGAAATGGCCTCAGATAGGCAGAGATGGAGAAGGCTGATTAAGGTGGGCAAAAGATCCACAAGATCTGTAATGGTAACAGAAAAAACAAAAGAGCACAACTAGTTTACAATTTACTGTTGATGGATAAAATTTGTTCTCTATTATAATGAAGCAAAAGAAAAAGAAGATAATAACATATTCCTGATAAGCAGGTTTTTATGAACTGATGTTTATTAACAACCATTTTATATAAGTGGTATAATACATTTTACAATTTTAAATACTTTGGCATACAAATAGGAACAAATAATGATTTGCCATTATTGGAGCAAAAATGATTTATTTCTTAATAAATGGTTTTAGAACTGAATATAATTAGAACTGAAAAATAAAAGAAAATGGTTATTACGAAAAATTGATGAGCCCACCTCAAAATCTATGGCGTATCATGTATAAATTTGTTTATATGTAATTATTAAAAAATTGGACATAATGAATGATGGAATATCATTAGATAAAATGTAAAAAATATGGCAATTATTCAGCAAAATAATTTCTTGATATATTCACTTAACAAATTTCAAAGAAGTTTTTCATTTTTACATTATAGATTAAATAATAAGTTAATGAACAAAAGAATGAGGAATTCCAACATTTTCTCAATAGAAAAATTTATTTTTAGTAAAATAACAGTTTTACTTTTCTTTCAAATTCAACAAAACTGTACAGCAATTGGAAAAGTCAAAACTGAAACAAACAAAAAAAAAACAAATATTTTTACAAATTTTATAATAAAAATACTTTCAAAATAAGTAAACCCTTCTTACAAAGGGCGATTTGGGTGATAGTTCACCAGGGAAAGCAAAAGTACCCGAGATTCTTCCCCTCCCCCCTCCCTTGGGAATGTGAGGCCCGTCAGCTTACTGGAGGCAACTCACACCGACTGGGTAGGACTGATGGCCCTATCTCTGGGTACTTAAATCAGGAATCAGGATGTGGTCTAGAAGACCACATCTCGCGGTTAAAGATCTTTCAAGGTTATCTTAAGGGGTGCCTACCACCCTGGAATAAAACTCAAGAATCTTTAGGATGTTGACATGCACTTTTATACATAGAACGAAATCTATTTGCTAGGAGATATAATTTGTAGTGAAAGGCACACGACTACTACAGGAAGTTTAAAAATATGTAGATGCCAATTTTCCTATCAATCTAGTGAGATGTTTAAGTAGACATGGAAGTACATTTCCTTAGTGTGGATAGAATTTCTCAATTTTTGTAATATATATATAATTTTGGTGTCTTGAAGTTTTTTATTTTTTACAATAAATTCCATACATATATATATATAATTTTGGTGTCTTGAAGTTTTTTATTTTTTACAATAAATTCCATATATATATATATATATATATATATATATATATATATATATATATATATATAAATTGAATTTATTGTAAAAAATAAAAAACTTCAAGACACCAAAATTAGGAAAGATGGACAGAAGATATATATATCTATATATATAAGATATATATATATATATATATATATCTTCTGTTCATCTTTCCTAATTTTGGTGTCTTGAAGTTTTTTATTTTTTACAATAAATTAGGCCAACCATCACCAACATTTCATTGATACGCATCAATATGACGTTTAGACCATACTAAGGGTCCTCCGTTATATGTTCATCATTAATCATATCATCTTTTTATTTCTGTATCAGACAACTTATTCTTAGTTTATATCTACTTATATTCATTTATTTTCACCATGTTTTGTATCTTTGGAACCCTAATGAAGACCTGCAAAGTGGGTCGAAACGTCGGCAAAAATTAAATAATTATACTTGTTTAATTTAGTATTAATTTAATCGCACCCCCCGATCAACTCCTTCTCACATTATATCAACGGTCAACCATCTCTACATCATTAAAAAAATGTATGTCTTTTTAAACAGTTACCAAAACAAATAAAAATACCTTGAATCCCCGGTGGAGACGGTCTTTCATGATGGCTATGAACTCTCGATAGCTGAGCTGTCCGTCTCCATCTTCATCGAAGATGGCAAAGACAGTCTGAACAAGATGCCGTGATAAACTTGTACCAGTGCAAATCATCACAGCTCTATGGAACTCATCTGGAAAGTATATCAAATCGGTCAGAGGAAACAATAACTTGACGAGTTAATATTATAATATAGCCAATTGTACCTTTAGATATTGGATGATCAGCAAGTGTATACATTCTCATAGCAATAGTGAAGTCTTCCAAGTTATTTAAGAACTGACAGAATACTTTGAACTCCTCAAAAGTGATTCCTTTCATTGAATCTTTGACACGAGTAAGAAGACGCTCCAAATATTGCTCATGGCTAAAAAAAAGAGTATCTAACTAATATTATATTGTATGTTATTCTCACAGTGCTGTAGGATAATTTAAAATAGTACTGAAATTATTTGTCGGTGGATATTATTACTTTCAAATAAGGCATATGGGAAGACCAACTGAGCTTGAAATGACTGCAGAAGACTCCATTTCCTTTTGTATTGAAAAAAAAAAACTACTTAGAATGAGGTCAGGTAGGCTTATCTTTAGATCTTTCACGTTACTACTACGACCATTATTTTCATCGAAAATGTATGAAAGTATATATTAACAAAGAGTAGACTTATTTCCTCAAAGAATAATATTCACAATTTGCTAACCACTGGTCTAGGAGTATCTGCAAGACTTAACCTAAATCTAAAAGGCTCTTCACTTAATGCTACAGGTTGAGCAACAAGAGTGAAATCATAATGAGACAAGGATTCGTTTCCATAGTTACATGAAAAATATAATTCTATGCTAATTAAATTTAATAGCATTGAATAGAGGGAGGAGGGGAATAAAAACAAAAGAATGTCAGTAAACAAGTCTGGAAAATGTATCAATTAAAATATTTCTTCAACTTACACCTCAGCTGAGAGGTGAGTATATCTGAGCAATATCTTGGCAAAGTCCAATTCACTGATAGTATTCTTGCCTTTTGCGTATTCTTGGAACTCAATTTCTAATACTTCAGTCTGCAAATCATCCATAAACCTAGAAAAAGTTTAATGAAATACTTCAAAATATTCTCAAAAAACTTAAAATTCAAAATATCATATAACAATATTACATTAGTGAATTTAATACATTATAACAAAATTGAGCATATTTTAAGCAAAAAAAAGTAAATATTTGGAAAATACTTATAGTTTATTAAAAAAGAACATGAAAAAATTACACTGTATTATAAAACAAATAAAAATTAAAACAAATGGAAAATCTTAAATTCATTAATTATCACACTTAAGAAAAGAATGACAACTATTTTTTTTTTTTTTTTTGGAGAAAAGAACTTATAAATATTTCGATAAATCATGCCTCGCTATTTTTTATCAATGAAAAGAGAAGGGATGTAAATATTGTTAAATATAGTACAACATAAAAGATTATTACTATATGTTTCATCAACCCGTAAATACTGCTTGAAACATTTTCAGTGGCTTGTATTTTTCTCACAAAATTATAATCAAACAGTTTTTAAACAATACCATAATAAAATTTCGATTCAATATATATTTTTGGTATGTCAAGCATAAATTTTTTTTTAAAAGTTCCTATGGAAACAATTTGTTTCCATTAAATAACATTAGTTTTCAGATATTATTACTCATAGTAATTAATCACTCTTCATTATCTTATATGACGTTTATATTACTTATTAGTGTTTCTAAAATCTTAAAATTTCCAACAATATATTACTACTATTATTTTCGAAAATTTGTCCTAAGCTGAGAAAATGCGTCCCCTTTTTTCTCCTATTATTATCAAATTTATTCAAAGTATTTAACCATTTCTCATTATTAATAATCACGAGAGACTGTTATTTATTTCAAAGAAATTATATTAAAGATACTTTAGAGGAAACCATTTTGAAAATTTGGCATTTAAGCCTTACCAAATTATAACAATGAGGATAAGGTCTATTTTATGTTAAGTCATTTAATTGTGCATTGATATTACACGAAGTTCAAGAAAAATCATTAGAGCCATTTTTGATAAAATTTTAAAAATGTGTAAAGTCAATAAAAACAGAAAATAACTATAAATCATAAATTTTTATTTCTATTAACAGTATTAAAATAATAGGGCATAAAAAAAAAAAATGACCATTTTATCAAAAATTCAAGATTTTAAAGCGCTGTAAATATTTTATTCTTATTTAATACTCACCAGTACTTTTTAATTCCTTTAGACCATTCTCTAAACTTTTTTAATCCCATTTGACTTCTTAAATGGGATTAAACAAGTCATGGAGAGTCACCATCTACTCTCCATCGGGAAGGTGAAAAACAGCAGTAGACTAGTCCCTCACAAACTTACTCCTTAACAATCAGCTAAGTGGTAAGAAATTTGTGAAAATTTATTGAAAAACCCTTGCCTAAAAAATTCCTGCCTCATCCACCATATAGTCCATATAGACCTCACACCATTGGATTAATAATTATTTAGATCCATGGCCCATTTTCTTCAAGGGAAAAAATTTGATAATTTTGTGGAAGTTGAAATTGCGGTCCAAGAGTTCTTTGATAGCCATCGCAAAGAATGATAGCGTGGGATCGAGAGATTGGCTAGTAGATGGCTAATGACGGTAGATAACAATGGGCTATACTTTGAGTATTAATTGTATTTTATATCAAATAAATAATAATACAAATATTTAGTTGAAAAATGGTCATTTTTTCAATATATTCTATTATAATGGAAAATATATTTTACAAGAATTTTTCATCTTAAAAGATTAAGACATACTTTCGGAATCCTTCATATTTCAGATCCTGGTTTCCTTTAAGACCGAAAAAATGGACAGCGAGTGTAGTGTCCACATTATGCCTTCGCTGCAACCCTTGCTCATCGTCAATATAGTCAGCTGTGGCGGATCCCTCCACTTGGAGCATGTTTCCAGCAACACCGAGACCTCGCTTGTCTTTCCAAGCATGGCTAAAGATTTTCTCCATCTATTTAATAAAATATAAATAATTTCACAAAAAAATTAAAGAACAAGATGTTAAGAAGCCAAAAACTGGTTATTACTAGAATAAAATATAGTAATTGTTCAATGACTTAATAATGTTTATAGTTGAACAACTACTATATTTTTTCTGAAAATTGGAACCAAAATATTAGTTTCAAACAAGTTAAATATAAAGGATAAAATGTTACTGCGTATAAATTGAATTAGATTTGTATTTGTTTATTTATTTATCTAATATTTGATGTTATACACACATGTATAAATATATATGTACATTTATTGCAATGATATTTATTATTTGAAGTATAATGAACAAAATATAATGAATTTTGGATTATGAACACAAGACAAAAACATTTAGTTGGTTTTGCACTGAATAATGTTATTAATTGATGCTTATATAACATTAATTATTAGTTGTTTTATTTCGATCATAAAGGTTATCAACATAGCATGTAATTGAAATAGGATTCGATTATTTTAAATTTGATATAATTATTACAGTTGAACCTCTGTATATCAAAGTTCCAGGTATAGAAAATCTCAATATATTGAACAAAATAATCACATTTAAAAAAAAAACAATTGAACTTTATCTTTTTTGTTGTGAATATGAGACACGGGTCTTCAGCCCGTGATAGATCCACCAGTGGTTTCTGTAAAATACTCTCACACAAGAATTGAGCCTTTTCAGGATTATTCCAGGAGAGATAAATTTCCATAACTAAATTTTAAAAAAAGCTTTGTAATAGGCTTAATGAAACCAGTTGTTTGTGTAATTCATGTGGGAGGAGGAGTTCTTAACGATTACTCCGGGATACTCATCCGAAGTTAACAAGCCATTGTTTACCAAACGAAATTCCTTATCATTGGCTTTTCCATACAGCTAATCTAACTTTTTCATGTCATCGATTGAAAGCCCATAATATATCATGCTTGCAGTCAGTAAATAATATTTTATAAACTTCTTCTTCAAGTAACATCATGAGTCAAGGATTTGTAACATTCCATGACCCAAGGTACAATGATATGACTTTATTTTTTAAAGTTTATTTTTCACAAAGTCCTAATGTATATTATGTAGAGCTTGCATTCAAAAGAAGCTAAACAGATTACTATACATACATTGACTAATAATTTTGAAGAAAAATTATTATATCAAGTAAAGAAAAATTTCTTTTCCAACACTTAAAACATATTATTCAATAATTCAATGGAACCAATTAGAGCCACCAAATTAAAGCAAAAGGCATTCCAGTGCGGCCTATTCATTTTGCCAAAAATCCTGAATTTTTTAATGACCCAAGGTACACATATTTCCCTTACACACACACACATATATACATACATACATATATATATATATATATATATATATATATATATATATATATATATATATATATATATATATATATATATATATATATACACACACCAATATTTTGAAATACAATTTTTTTTTCGAGAAACCTTTATATGCAATATTTAGAGGTCCAACTGTATATTATTATAAATGGTTGCATGCACTGAAAAGCTCCCTCACAAAAAATGCAGCCAAAAGGGAAAACCATAGGTTTAAGAAAGAAATGGAGAATTGGAACTTGGAATTGCCAATCTTTAATTCTCAAATTTACTTAAATTCCTTGTATTAGATGCAAACATCTAAAATTCGATGAATAGATAAACGCAAATAGAAGATAAAAGAAACCCACTTATGTAATAAGGGATCACATAGTTCATAAAAAAAAGTTTTTGTTGGTTCCATATTTTATATTTGGGTTCAAATAATTTTTCAGTTTCGAATACCTATTCTTTTTTATTAATATAAGTTCAACAATAAGGTTTTGAGACAACAATAATCAATGAAATTTCATTTTTAAAAAAATCGAAACTCTCAATGTAAGGTTTTCTCAAATAAATAAAAATTCAAATAAAGCTACTTGATCCACAAAATAAATTTCATAAAGCAATAAAAAATAAAATAAAAAATGTACACACCTTACATTCTGAAATATATGAAATAACATTTTACAAAAATATATGGTTTAAATAATATTTATTATATTATTAAAAGTAACCCAACACAATTTAGTAAAAATATTAGCAGGTTAATGCAAATAAAAAAATAATTAAAACATGCAACAAAAAAACAAATATTTAATAATAAAAAATAAAGAAAATTAAAGCATAAATTAACTTTATCCAAATCAAAGGTCTCAGAAGTGACTAACCATTACACTTTTACTTCACCTGATTATGCAAAGTTTTAGACACTAATAACTTTCCCAAAATTTTGATAAATTAATTCAACTTAGGAAGAAAATTCCAAAGGATGAAGTAAATATAATTGAATCAGTAGCTATCATTTGTTGGTTTTAACTTTAATAAACTGAGCCATTAAACGTCTATCGTAGTTGGAAAAAAAAAAGTGTTTAATTAAATTAACAAGTGGCTTTTGAACATAAAATTAAAAACAAAAATAAATTGATTAGGAAAAATAGCCAAGGAAGTGCTTTTTGCGAACTGCCTGTGCTTCATTTACTATCACACTGTTACCCGACAGCAGAAAATGTTCAGGCAAAGGTCAATACGGATCCCAGAAATCGGAAGATTATCCGGGAGAATACATTAGACGACTGGAACCAGAGGGGAGTGACAAGTAAACCCGTATTGCCTATTGGCACGTTAGGGAGTAAAATAAATAAAAAATAGAATATTTTATGAAAAAGTAGTTATATGAAGGGTTTTTTTAGAAAACGATTACTGTAATTATAAACATGTAAATAGGGGAAATAAAAGTAGAAATTAATACCATTGAGTAGTATTCTGCATACATATATGATTTCTTTTTTAAATTTAGAAATAAGGTTTTTTGTGACTAATGTTTTGTTTTCGAAAGAAAATTTTTCTTTTTAAATATCTCTTGGAGCCAAAACGTTAATTGTTTAAGATTAAAAGGGGCCATTCTGAGGAAGTATTTTCCCAACGTAAGATCACGTCTAGCTGCTAAATGGGTCCTTCAGGACTGGAAATCACAGGTATTTATTGGGTATGGAGGCTTCCGTGCCAAGCTCCACCTACATGGCTAGGATATCAGCCCGTTATGTCCCAGATGTGGTGAACCAGAGACCACTAAGCATGTCATCATAGCCTGTACCACCTATGAGGCACTTAGAGTTAAGATAATGAGATAAACTGGACACTACATCCTAATGGAAAGAGAGCTGCTTCGACTTATGATAGCACAGAACTACTCGTTCTTTAAAGAATTTTGTTTACAGGTGGAAAACTGATGTGGGTCCAGTACATTTCCGTCAGGGCAAAGATGATCAATCTTGAGAAGACCACTAGAGAATGAAGGCGGGAATATCGAATATCAAATATCAAATAAATTTTGAAAAAGCAAGAACTATTACACCAGTTCTAGCAATTAGATAACCAAACCCGTATTGCCCACAGGCATGGTAGGGAGTAAAATTAAAAAAAAAAAAAAAATATTTTATGAAAAAGTAGTTATGTGAAGATTTTTTTTTTTTTTTTAAACATTCCTCTAATTATAAACATGTTATTAAGGGCAATAAAAGTAGAAATTAATACCATTGAATAGTATTCTCTATACATATATAATTTGTAAAAACATTTTCGAAATAAGGTATTTTTGTGACTGATGTGTTGTTTTTGAAAGAGAAATGTTTTTTTGAAAATAGCTCTTGGAACTGAAATATTAAATAATAATTTTTAAAAGTATATAAAAATGTTAAAATAAAAGCTTGTAAGATTAAAAGGGATTTTGCAAAAACGTAATCATATATTAATTAAATATAGTAATTATATTAAAACAAATATAAAAAAAAAAAAATGAATATCCTAAATAAGGTTGTTTATCATAAAATAATTATTAAAAATTCTGAGACATTTGAAGAAAGCAATAAAACAGTAAACCATAAAAATAAAAAGACCATAAGCAGATGTAATCAGAGATGAAAATGTGTGGTGTGATGTAAGAAACGAAACGAAGCTTTACTATGTCCTTATTATCTGCAGTGATTATGGAATTTTGGACTGAGCAATTTTAGGGATCAAAAAGGGAAGAGTGGAAAAAATAAATATAATAACATCTCTAAAAGGAATGAATAATTTATTAATTGATTTTACAAACAAATATTTAACAAGAGGAGTCCATGATATCATAAATCCTAATAAATTATTGGGAAGTTAGTTGGGGAATGCAGTCGGTAAGAAACACCAATAAAAAAAAATTATTTCGTGGCGGTGTATCAGGGCTGAGGATAAACAGATAACAACTAAAAAATATTGAACAACTATTATAAAAAGATCTGAGAATAAAATATATGTTGTCTGTTAATAAATAAATTCTAAGAAATGAATATATAATTAAAATATATAAGTATTGCATGTAATGCCAAGGTAAGAAAATACAAAATAACATACAACACTTATATATTTTAATTTTTTATTCACTTCTTACAATGTATTTATTAGCACATCAGTATCATTATTAATATCGGTCTAAAATTTCATGAATAGCTCCATCTCATAGTAACCCTACAAATATTTTATTTACGAAAATTCTCAGAATTGGGGCATTTTCAATATAGAGATTAGTAAACTTTGTGTATTTAATTAGGTACTAAAAACTCATTTGCTTTCCACTCGAATCGTAAGATAATATGATCACAAAGTTGAAAAAAAAACGTGGCCTACATAAATATTGGGCCATTTGGCATAATTTCCACCTCCAAAATGTCAAAATAACGAGTTTGTATAGGCCAAATGGCCCTATATTTATCTAGGCCACTTTTTTTTTTTTTTTTACTTCCTAATCATTTTATCTTATGATTCAAGTGAAAAGCAAATGGGCATTCATGGGTTTTTATTACTTAATTAAAAATACAAAGTTCGCCGATACAAAATTAAAAATGCTGCCATTCTGAGAATTTTTGTACATAAAATATTTGTATGTTGCAATGTATTTACGAAGTTTTAGGCAGATGTTAATAATTTGATAAAAATGGGTCTGTATCAAGCACTATCGGTATTTATTAGGATTTTTTTTAAAAAGTTCCATTTTAACAGTTTCCGTGAAACTTTTTTGTGATAAAGTTTCAGGTTTATGGAACTTTCATTTATGCAAGTTCTTAAAAAAAATTGCATTTAATGAAAAATAAACAGTAACAGGGCCTAGATTAGAGTTATAAAGTGTCTTAAATGATGATTCTAATGAGTTATTTGTTTGAGTATTTATCAATAAAAGTAATTTTTTAGATAAATCGACAGAACTTTTAAATAAAAGTTCTGTAAAATCTTTATTTGAAAAGTTGCAAGGGGAAAAGTTTTAGTTATTAAAGAACTAAAAAAATATTGTCAATAGAAGTTTCAGTGATACCGGAAATTTTTAAAAATAAAAGTTTTTTCTATTTCAAGCACTGGTATTCAGAACAGTTTTGTTCTCATATCTCTTTACAAAAGTATTAAGTAAACTAACCTTTTAGATTGTAAAAAAATTAAGATAGATTTTGGTTTAGCACTTTAAAAAACTTTTTATTGAAAATATTATGAAAAACACCTTTTTTTTTGTTTAGTTACATGGGGGTTCAAAAAGTAAGAATATTGGATTTCACTTTAAAATTCTGTAACTAATGAACAAAATTTAATGTTCTTTGAATAGTCATAAAGATGAATTTCTTATTTCCATCCATACATAGATGATATATTATGATGCTAACCACTAAGCCAAAATGAGTACTTATAAAATTAGAAAAAATGGATATATTTATGGAAAATAGATTATTTGATAAAATTAATAGTAAAAAAAAGTAAGGCAATTAGTCAAGAAAACTGATTTGGTAGATTAAATCAATGCTTTTTTTCAGGAAATAATTTTATAATCTAAAATAGCTCAAATCCTGTTTTTAAAAGTTATTTTGGGAATAATTCTAGTTCAAGAATCAAATCGTAACTGAATTATAAATCTATAGAAGCATCTTTATTTCTTAATCATTGCAAACTGCAGATAATAGGACGTTGTAAGAGATTAAAAGCAAATAATTCAACCAAGTAGATGAAAAAGATGAAAGTTTAGATCATACCTGATTACTTTAACTGATTAAAACAATATACACAGTACAGGTTATATTATCGCTGATAATTGTAGTTATTATATCTTTGCTTATTGTGTAAGAGTAATATACAATAAGCTTCTAAGCATAATTTTAACTATTATTATAACACTATCAGTAAATCCAATTAACGAAGTAATTACTAACAAATTTTTAAAATAAACAACCATTATGTCAATTTTATCTGTATCCATAATGTTTTCAACAATTTTCATATTGCAAAAAAAAACATGTTCTACCTATATTACTTTATCACAATGAGCAATGTTATGGTTTAGATCAGGGGTCTCCGAACTAAGGACGGTGGGATGGATCTCTGATTTTAAAATTATTTAAAAACTATGAAATTAAGTTAATCACTCAAACACAAGGTTACTAAAAATTTTATTGCACGAGTTGTTTCTCCTAAAAAACTCATTTCACAATTAGAATTTCATTTATACAATATTATTTTTTTTTTTTACCATAAGCTGTGGCCCACGGGCCAAAAAGTTTGGAGACCCTTGGTTTAGATGTTTGTTGTGTAATTAAAATTCTTGAAAACATTATCAATATAGCTTATGAAACAAAATCTCAATTGTTTTTTATTAATTTAACAAACAATATAATCTGTAAATAAATAAATAAAACTAATTTATTAGTAAGTCATTTTCATACTCCAGATTGGTCTGGAGAGATACTAATAATCCCGATGTGTAATTAATTCTGATGATGTAATTCAGAAATAAAAATAAAATGAACTACCAAGAAAATTTTGTTGATTGAGCTACAAACTCTAGCTAATCGAGGTGGAAATTTTTATTTTTAATGTCAATCTAAATCTAACGAGATATCAACAAAATTAGAAGTTTTATGCCATTATCTAAATATGCTATCGCTATCTCAGAGACAGGTGGACCAATTTTGCTAATTTTTTCTGTTTTTACTTTCCTACCTATACTAGGTAAGGAAAGTATTGCAATTGGGTCAAATTTCCGATATACGGTTTTTGACGGATCTATATGTTTCAGAGCCTCCTGAGTCCGAAAAACACATTTTTAGCCATTGGTCTGTCTGTCTGTCTGTGCCAAGATTTTCTCGGGAACTACTGAACCGATTTTGTTGCTTCTTTTTTTATTTTGTAGAGTTTTGATAACTGATGCCTGTGACAGAAATTCGGTGCTCCATGCGCAATAAATGAAAAACATGTTTTTCTATAGACTATAGCGCGCAAACGGCTCTAACGATTTTGATGAAACTTTTCTATAATGTTCTAACCCCTGTCCTTTCAATTTTCGGATATAGGCTAAATTCCCAAAAAAATTCAGGAAAAAAAGTTATAAAGAAAAGAAAAATTTTATGGGGCCTAACTCCCTAAGTATATATTATACGGTAGAATTTATAATAAAACTTTTGAAAGGTAATATTACCAAAAAAACAAAACAAAAATCATCTGAATCGAATCAGTATTAGCGATGATACAGCTCATTCTATTTTTTACACATTTTTTAACTTTTTACTTTCCTACCTATACGAGGAAAGGAAGGTATTGCAATCGGGTCAAATTTCCTCCTGTGTCCGAAAAACACGCCGTTTAGCCTGTCGTTTGAAAGGTAATGAAATTCCCTACAAAGCCATATAAAAATCGTTCATTTTGGACAACTATTAACGAAGTTACAGCTACTCAATTTCCAATGTAAGATTACGGGTTCATATCCTAGTGTCAGAAAGGGGTGAATGAGAGAATATATTCTTATATGATTAAAGAAGTCATTTTTAGATGACTAAGTGAAAGTGAGAAAATCTGTTGCCCGTATCACACAATCTTCACTATTCCCTCTACTTCCTTTTAACAGAAATTATTATTTGACAATACTAAGCCATGGCAAAAAGTTTTTGATCAGCAATATTAGAGGGTATTGAAATTTTTACACTGATCTACCTTACGCGGCTTTCATTGATTTAGTTCATCAAATAAATCGTACTCAAATCTTTGGTTTGATCAATTTTCAGGAAAATAAATCTAGTTCAATTCATTTTTATTTTCTCATGAAGATATGCACAGATATAAAAATTTTTCTGAAATAGGTAGGAAAGTCGTGTGAGTGGACACACCAGATTTTTTTTTGGCAACCAGTGCCTATGTACATAATATATAAATTAAACCATGCTTTTCTCATTATAGGGCTTTATATAACATCTTTACCAGTAGCCAAAATTTTTCTTCTTAAAGCTCTTCAAATTGTCATATGTGGTACATACTTGATAAAGTATGTTCAAAATAAAAAATAAAATATCTGAACAGACCAGGGCCTGTAAAGATACGCTGTATTGGACTTAGTGCATGTCTATCAAAAAGTATTCTAAAAGTTTTCTTTGCACATGGGTATATCTTATGGCTTTCGATGAGATTTGCTCAAAGCACTGGTCCAGAAAACAAGCTTTTTCATTTTCTGAGTCAGAATTTTGAGTAAATGAACCATCTTAAAAAATTCTAGTATTTGTCATGCATCTTCCTGGGAAAATTAAAAACAATATACACCACAAAACAGAGCTCGAGTCACTTTTGGGGTATCCAAATTCACACATTTGTTTGAACTGCTGAGATAGTTTACAGGTTTATTGTTATAAGAATAACAATACATAAGTACATAAATAAAACAAACAGAATAAAAGTAGGGTTATAAAAAAAATTATAGTAGTAACTTTTTTTGGGTATAGTTATTACAAAATCATTAGTTATCAAAAGTAGGTATTCAATGATCAAAAAAATTGTTGGCTACTCAAGTTATTTAATGAATATTGTAATAAAAATAGACAGGAAGATCATAATAAAAAAATAAATAAAGCAGGACAGGGTATATGATTGAAATTAAGTTAAAAAAAATAGGAGAAATATTAATTCAAAATATAACAAATTTTTAAAAGAAATGCAAATATTTTATGATGGAACCAAACACCTAGAAGTAAATAAATTCATGCATTAAAGAGCTATATTAGTGGAAATACACAAAAGTTTAAAAAATGACTAAAAATTATAAATCATTTCATATACAATCAATCAACAAAAAATAGTAACATAAATTAGTATAAAAGAGCAAAAACTAAAAACAAACACATAAATTAAGTGTTGAAATATAATTGGAAGACTCTAAACACAATGTTTAGATTTTCTAAAATACAGGTAAATAATTGACTTGCCAATCCTCTGCCAATTCAGGGATCATCACGACACAAACAAATAAATTATATAGTTATATATAATCCATGGTACAGACCCCTTTTTATGAAATTATTAACATACTTTGAAAACTTTTTGAATAGCTTCATTTTATCGTAACCTACAAATATTTTATTTATGAAAATTCTCGAAATTGGGGTGTTTTCTATCTAGAGATATGCAAATTATGTCTATTTAATTAGGTATTAAAAACTCATGAATACTCATTCGCATTCCACTCGAATCGTAAGATAATATGATCACAAAGTCGAAAAAAAAGTGGCCTACAAAAATATCGGTCTGTTGGCGTGACCAACACTCCCAAAATGTCAAAATAATGAGGTTATATAGGCCAAATGACGCAATATTTTTTAAGGGCATCTTTTGTTTATTTTGTGGTCATAATATCTTATGATTCAAGTGGAAAGCAATTGAGTATTCATGAGTTTTTAGTATCTAATTAAATAGACAAAGTTTGCCTATCTCCAGATTGAAAATCCGATAATTTTCATAAATAAAATATTTGTAAGTTACGATAAGATGAAGCTATTCATAAAGTTTTAGTCAGCTGTTCATAATTTGAAAAAAAGTGTACAGCAGACTAATACAGCATGTCAAAATTATCAACAGCCAAAATGCAACATACAAAATAGAGAATGTACATCATTCCCTCCTTAAGACATCTAAACATATACCCTTCTCTTAGAATATCTGTTTATATGTTTTGGAGTGATGTAATGTCTATAGTTGATGCTTCTTTTTGGGTGTTGATTTAAGATGTAAACATTTGGCCTGGATATATTTTATCATGATTTTTTTTTTAATTGGCAAAATGTTGAAAGGCTAATTGTTCACCTGTATTTAAAAGACTTAAAGATTTTGTTTGGAATATTCAAATTATATTCTATACAGATATACTTTTCAAGAATAATATATTAACACTATAAAACATAAAAAAATGACTATGCTATCACAATAAAAATTTGTAAGAAGATCAAAATAATATATGTTATTGTGTTTTTCTATAATTTTTAAGACATTTTGAATCCTAAAATTCATGTTAAGAAAATGATGAGGATGATGTGATGATTGGATTAGACAAAGTGATATGAAGCACAATGAAACCTGCTCAAAGCACAAAACATTTAACCGCACTGATGAATTGCAACCAACTATCCAAACTGATTAAATGTGATTAAAACACTTATTTTTATTTGTTAAAGACATGAAAGTAGAAATAACGCAGATATAGATCACAAGCAGAATTATATTATCATCTATCCTTCGCTTGCTTTCAATAAAATAAAAACTCACAAATAATTTTTCTTCTTCATCATCTATACGCCGCTTACCAAATATACGCTGAAGCTGTATAAAAATGTTAACAAAAATTCAGATAAAATTAACTATAAAAATAAAAAACAAAACATATACTAATAAACAATAAAAAAAACAAGAAAAAAAAAACAATTTCTTCAAGTTTATAACATAACTGTCAATTATATTTTTTTAAGGCTCAAATATGTTAAAAGAAAAGTAAAATATCTTGAAACAAAAAAAGGACTATTGGGTATAAAATTTTCATTAATAGTTCTTTTTTAAATTTTGATTTTGTATTGCTTAGCATACTTACAATTCTATAAAATAAAATAATAGTGGATTGATGGTTGACGGTAGTGAATAATTGAAGAGAAATTGGTTGGGGTATTCAATAAAAAAAGAAAAGAATTAAAACTAAATAAATATATAAATAAATATATATATATATATATATATATATTTATTTATTTTTTTTTTTTTACTGTACTCCCCAAACAAATTCTTTTCAAGTATAATATAAAATATACAGTAAATATATACATTTAATTTATAATAATCAGTTAAATTAATTTGAAAGGAATAGAATTTCTGAAATTGATTATCTGACAGGAAGAATAATCATTTCTTTGAGAGAGAGTGAATAAAATTCTTCCTTATTTTAATATTCTTTAATGAGAACATAGTTTAAAAAAAAGAAAGAAGAAATTTGAGCAGTTCTCATATAGACATAATGAACAACCTAGAAATATAATAAAACATAAAATACAACTGTTAATATGAATAATAATATATAAACAAACATAATGCATTATGAAACTTCAATTAACTAAAAAAAATGTAAATAAAATATTATAATTTTGGATTGCTAGTTGACTATAGTGAATAACTGAAGAGAAGATTGATTGGGGTGTTCAATAAAAAAAATGTAAAAATAAATACATTATATTTCGGTCTTCATAAGGGCTGGTCAAATGAGAGATTCCCCTCTCTTTTAGAGAGATTACAGGGAATCCGTCGTTTGACCAGCCCGCTGAAGGCCTGAACTTTAGGCAGAAACTTAGGCAAAAATAAAAATAAATATAATTTATAAAATATTATAGTCCTCGCGCGGGCTCATTACCGCGTATGGGGAGCGTCCCACGGGTGGCGGATGTGGGGATGGTCGGTGGAAATTCCTTGGAAGTTTCTCCCGGCTAAGTCCGATGGACTCGCTGACCAACAATGAGAGGGGCCCTCCAGACTTGCTGGAGGGAGGGGACCTCCAGACTTGCTGGAGGTAGGGGCCCACCAGACTTGCTGGAGGGTGTGACGTAGGATTGAACGCCCTACTCACATATCTTTAGTTCACCAAACACCACAAAAAGTCATGGATCTCCCTAAGGTAAAACGCTCATTATCCGGAGGTAAACTAGTCCCCCGTTCGGGTCTCCGGGTGGGGACTGCTTTAGGGGATTCATGGCGCAAGTTGAAATATAGGGATTTAAATATTGGTACGTGGAACGTAAGGAGTTTAAACACAGCAGGGGGGCTAAAATCGGTCGCGAATGAGGTAAATGGGTACAATTTGGATGTCGTGGCTCTGCAAGAGATTCGCTGGCCAGGGGAGGGCTCGATGAGGGAAGGGAAGTACACTATTTGGTACGGAGGAAGCGGGAATCATTGTTTAGGTACCGGGTTTCTAATTAGGCGTAGATTACTATCCGCTTTGAGGAACGTACAATTCTTTAGTGATAGAATTTCGGTAGCTACATTTCAGGGACGTTGGTTTAAAATCGCATTAATAAACATACATTGTCCGACCGAAGACAGTGACGATGAAGTCAAAAGTGAATTTTACGATAAACTCGAATGGGTTTATGATAAACTACCACGAAACTACATGAAAATAATTGTAGGTGACGCGAACGCAAAGGTAGGAAGGGAAGAAGTTTATATTCCGACGATTGGTAAAGAAAGTTTGCACGAATATAGTAATGATAATGGGATCCGTCTGATAAACTTCGCCATCTCGAAAAACCTGATAATTAAAAGTACGACGTTTAAACATAAGGATATTCATAAATATACTTGGACATCACCGGATTCGCAAACACGAAATCAAATCGATCATGTCTTGATACAACACAGCTGGCAAAGCAGTATAATTAATGTACGGTCTTATCGCGGAGCAGAATGTGGGTCGGATCATGAATTAGTAATCGCGAAACTTCGACAAAAACTTAATATAAAAAAGAGAAAAGAAAACCGTTTCGATTTTGAGAATTTTAATTTGGAAAAATTGAAAAATCCATCAATTAGAAACCAATTCGAGCTAGATGTTAAGAATAGGTTTGAAGCTTTAGAGCTTCCTGACGAGGACCACGAGGATATTGACAAGTTATGGATAGAGATCAGAGATAATATTAAAGCGGTCGGTAACTCGTGTCTAGGAAAAAAGGAAAATAAGTATAACAAACCGTGGTTTGATGAAGATTGCTTAAATATGTGTGAAAAAAGAAAAGCCGCTAAATTAAAAGCTCTAAATAATCCTAGCGAAGACAATCTGGAATACTTCCGAATCTCAAAGAACGAAACGACAAAATTGCTCAAAAATAAAAAAAGGGAGTATCTTAAAAATAAAATAATTGAAATAGAAACTAATAGAATTGAAAATAACGTAAGAGAAATGTACAAAGGTATAAACAGAACACGTAAATATGTAGGGCCCGTAACGTCTGGAATTAGGGATGATAATAACAATATTCTGACCGATCCGGTTGACATATTGAATAAGTTTAAGGACCACTTTGACAATATTTTAAATACGGTAAATTATGATCTGTGTCCTCCTTCTGAGTACCAGAGTGCTGAACCATTAATAGAAGGACCAAGTAAAGAGGAAGTTGAAGTAGCTATCGGAAAATTAAAATCATATAAAGCAGCGGGAATCGATAATATTCCTACTGAACTAATTAAGGCATGCGGAGAAGCTGGAGTTTCTAAAATACATCGGTTGGTTAAAAAGATCTGGGTGAACGAGAAATTACCTGAAGAATGGAAAGAATCTATTCTTATTCCGATTCACAAAAAGGGTCCGAGGACGGATTGTAATAACTATCGAGGAATTTCACTGCTTCCGGTATGTTATAAAATATTCACTTTAATCTTAACCAGTCGAATCACGGAATACGCCGAGGAAATTATCGGAGACTACCAATGCGGATTTAGACGGAATCGTTCTACTATTGATCAAATATTTTCTTTACGGCAAATATTAGAGAAAAAATTGGAGTATAACGGTATTGTTCACCAGCTGTATATAGATTTTAAAAAGGCTTACGATTCTATTGACCGCCAGAAACTGTATAATATTCTAATCGAGCAGGGGATTCCAAAAAAACTAGTAAATCTAGTCAGGATGTGCTTGACGGAGACACTTAATAAAGTTAGAATCGGTAATAATTTGTCCGAAAAATTTGAGGTTCGTTCGGGCTTAAAACAGGGGGATTCTCTTTCGCCTGTCCTGTTCAATTTGGCATTAGAACATGCCATTAGGGAAGTAATGCGAACCGAGAAAGGCTTGGATCTGGGCGGGACAACATCCGTGCTGGGCTATGCTGATGATCTGGTACTGTTAAGCGAAGACGTTGAAACTATAAAACTAAATACGACAACGTTAATGAAAGCCGGTAAAGAACTAGGACTCGAAATAAACGTGGATAAAACAAAATATATGGTTAGCTGCAAAAATGGCGATACTACTGGTGATATCGATATAGATGGTAATATGTTTGTACAGGTAGATAAATTTAGGTATCTAGGTTCTACGATAACTAGAAAAAACGGAATTGAAGAAGAGATTAAGGTTAGACTGAAGGCGGGGAATGCTTGTTATTTTTCTGTGACAAAACTACTTAGTTCGCGCCTCTTGTCCCGAAACTTAAAAATTAGAATCTATAAAACAATTATCTTGCCTACAGTTCTTTATGGATGCGAAACTTGGCCGCTTACATTAAGGGATGAGCAGCGTCTCAAGGTTTTTGAAAATAAAGTATTGCGTAGAATATTCGGACCGAAGAAGGATGAGTTAACCGGAGAGTTCAGACGGTTACACAACGCCGAATTGCGTGAGATGTATCCGGGTAATATAATTGAGGTAATTTCATCGCGGCGAATCAAATGGGCTTGTAAAGTTGTTGGGCTTAGTAACGAGAGAATTCCTAAAAGGTTAATATTTGCTGTGCCGAATGGTAAGCGTCCGAGGGGAAGACCGAAGCGAAGGTGGGAAGATTGCATTAAAGCCGATCTGAAGGGACTGGGTTTGGACGGCGAACGGTGGAGGGAGGTGTGTAACAAGCGATTGGTGGTGTCGGCATCGAACCTTCGGGCTCGCTAAGCCTTATTATTATTATTATTATTAAAATATTATAGTAAATTCCTAAAATAATAAAAATTCTACATATCCTAAAAAATAAATCTTTAAATTTTGAGGGGGTTAAGTTTTTGAATGATTACGATGGTTCCTTATTGAAAATAATAAACCAATAAAAAGAATGTGAACATAATAGATTATACTGGATACATAAGAGCTAATCCACAGAGGTCAATGTTACAATGAAGTGATAAAATACTTCTTGTAAAAAAAAGTTGTTATTAGTGTACTTTAAGATTTTTGAAAAAACCTTTGGGCATGAATGAAAAAGTCAATAGATGATCTGAGAGTGTTTCAATAAAGCAAATATCTTTTAAATTTCTAGTCTTATAGAAGCAGTTAGTTAAACACTACTCAGTTTCAAGAATTCATGAAGCATAACCTAAATGAACTAAATTTCAAGTGGACATGATGAAATATAAACACATGTAAAATGAGGACCATTCTGTTCCTTAAGGAATTGATTAAATTTTTTAAAACTTTTTTTTTGTTACATTAAGTCAAAAATAAAGTTCACAGTTATTCGTTTTGTATTGCATTTAAATAAAATATTATCATTAAATGCTTGATTTAAAAAAAAATTGAAAGTTTATATTCTACTTGAGGAGTCACTATAATAAATATTCATTTGACTGTAATTTCATACATATTCTGTATGAAATGATATTTATTGTGACATGTAAATAAAACTAAAATGGACAATGAATTATAAAATGTCGTTTTTATAGCATTGAATGAGATAAATTTTTTTTTGACCAACATTATAAAGATCTACAATTGATGTAACTTACCACGAGAAACTCATTCTTATCAACTCTTTCATTGCCATCTGTATCGAACATGTTGAAGGCAATCCTGAATCCAGAAAGAGGCTCTGAAACATAGTACCTCAATTATATATAAATTAAAAAGATTTATTTTTTAATAAATAAGAAAATTCATTTTTAAATTTAATCTCCAAATATATTATTACATTAAGCCTTCAAATTGGTTTTGTAGCAAATATAACCTCCTGCCATGAATGATTTAGAATTTCATGGGGAGTTAGTGAATCGTACTCTCCAGTTTTGTTTTTCTTTCTAAAATAAATAAAGTCGATATAAAAATTTCACTAGGCT
Source organism: Nezara viridula (assembly GCA_928085145.1). NCBI lineage: Eukaryota > Metazoa > Arthropoda > Insecta > Hemiptera > Pentatomidae > Nezara > Nezara viridula. Next base: position 21,857,302 of record OV725077.1, read on the forward strand.
TTAATGCTGGGGCAGTGGTAAGTCAGTTGATCGAGACAGAACAGATTGGGTTTGGGAAATGTTGACACAGGTATTCAATATACCATTTTACCAATATACTAACATACAACTAAAAATATACCATTTTCGAGATTATGCATGGCAAAGGGTTCGTAGCCACACAACCTCACATTAATTGTAGTCGTTCTGTGGGATACATGTTCCATGTCATCAACTTGAGGTTTCTATGATCAAGAGAAGAGGAGTTTATATTATTTATCAACGTTTTTGTTTTGCTGGTAAGCTATATCTCCGTTGCTTCTTCAGAAGATCCCAAGATTGGGCCACCATTTTGAAGATTTCCTCCTCCTTCAGGTGGGAAAATAGTCAAATCCCCCAGAAATTTCAGGAAAAAAAGATGTTGGTTTGAAACATGAAGTTTTAAATTAATTTTCATTTCCTAGAGAGATTATGATTACAGAGAAAATAAGATTTAATTTCTCCATCTTATAATACATAGCAGTATTTTCTTATTAATTTGTCAATTGATCACTGACCAATATACTGTGCGAATTATTCGCATGGACTAACTAGTTGTAATAAAAGTTTAGAACTAGTAATTAATTTTATATTTCATATCCAATATTTATAAATTAGAAATAAATCTTGGGAAAAATCTTCTGTACTGCCTTCATGAGGTGGATATTATATCCTCCACATTGCAATATGGAATGTATTGCACGGCGTAGAATTCGATGTAGAATAGCCTTTTGAATAAATCTGGTACCCATAACTGCAGTACAAGTCTTCTTAATACGTTCCTTCCAAGTCCATCGGTGTTCCTCAAGAGATCATCTTAGGCTCCATTCTCTAAATGGTTTATACAGCTGATATCTGAACCCCTCTTACCACTGTACTCACAACTTGCATTTTTTGCACAATAATGACCCAAATCTTGCATCCAAATCTCTGCAGTCAAACATTGTTGCTATTGAAGAATGGAGTCAAAACCAGAGAACTGAAATTTCCAACTATCACATTTACCCATTGTCATAAACCTATTCCAACATCCTTTTATTATGTATCCTTTTACAATACTCCAATCATTCTCGTCGAAGAGGTCTGCTATCTAGAATTTTGACAAGCATCTTAGTTGGAATGCTAATACAAGACTGTTACGATATGGAACTGCTTATAGATACTGATAACAACAATATTTACTTGCCAAACTTCCAATATACTACAAAAAACTCATATCCTATTATCAGGCCAATTTAAACATATGGAATTGAGCTCTGGAGCTCAACAATACTATTAAATTCTTCCTGCGTTCAATCCTTACAATCGGAAATCTTCCATTGATCTCTTAATGCTCCTCATGTATGCTTGTATCTCAAATCTAATTATCCATAAAGAGTTCAATATTCTATTTGTTGCGGATTCAACCCAAAATAAATATAAATCTTTTAATTGCAAACTCGTTGGGTACTCAAACTCCTTAGTTCATAACCTTTCATTCTGTTTATAACAACCTTCAAAAGATGAGCCTGAAAAAAAAATGCCAAAGAACCTCCTAAATTACCAAAGGGTAGTTGGTTAACAAGCTATTTTCATGTTTTATATTTTTATAGCAGATTTTCTTATTGTATTTTATTCATAAAGTAGTAAATTAAAAAAAAAAACAACATTAAATCTCACTAAACATTCCATATAGATGAAATTTAATAAAAGTAAATCAATAGTTATAGGGCCTAATCATAATTTTTAAAAGTACAGAAATACAAACAAAATAATTACTTACTAGTTAATATTGATATAAGAAACAAATACTCTGTATAGGAGATGATTCCTGCAACAAAATAAAAAACAATTATCCTCAACATTCTCTACCTTTGGTTTTAATTAAATAAACCTTAACAGATTAAAATAAATATTACATTAACAAAGACAGAATTTAATCATCTCTGAAAGAAAACTATTTATTATTAGTTTTTAATTATACTAACTTGTTTATGAAGTTAGTTAAAAATCTCATAGTAATCATACATAGTAAAATGAGGATGCTTAGACCTAAATAAATTTAATTTTAAATTAGGGTAAAAGCACCAGTACAATGTACCAATACTTGACATCAACATAAAAAAATTGGTAATAAGAAGATTTAGAGGCTGGGGTAGCCGTGCGGGCTAAGGCGCTTGCAATAGGTAATCAAAGTTAAGCAATGCCGAGCGTGGCTAGCACTTGGATGGGTGACCGTCCACCAGGGAAAGCCATGCTGCCCGAGATTTCCATTCCCCGGGGTATGTGAGGCCCATCAGCCTACTGGAGGCAACTCACACCGACCGGCTTTAGGACTGAAGACCCTATCCTCATGAACTTAAATCGGGAATCGAGATGTGGTCCAGAGGATCCATAGCACCAACAAAAAAAAAAATAATAAGATTACAGGACCTCTATTTTTTATATATTTTTTATTTCTATCTTTTCTCCTTGTATATTTGTCTACTTAGCTTTAGTCTTGCCGGAAACCTTAACCAAAATACTGGGTGGAAAATTATGAAGGTCTCTCATGATCCACTTAATGTTCCAGGAACAACCATCTGTCAGCAAGGACACCATACTTTAAGTTTGTCTTTTTCCCTTAACTACCTCGAAGTATGGTTTCAGAAGAAGTTAATTGGATGTGCGGTAAAAAAACGCTATGTATATAATAGTATATTTATTGCATTGTTCAACATTTCAACCTATGTTGTAGGTATTCTTCAGTGTTTTCCCACTGGCACTGAAGAAGACCTACAACATATATCAAAACGTTGGACAATGCAATAAATATACTATTATATAGTATAGTATTGTTTTTTACCGCATCTCCGAATAACTTCTTCTGAAATTAAAATCTGCGATCAACCATCTCCATAATTACCATAAATGAATTATGGTTCATAAGTGAATTACAATAGTAAAGTTTAATAATAACTAAGTAAAATACATACATTTTATAATATGAGTACATTAAAGTCTTGTAGGGTTACAATAAGAGAATAAAATATTATTATCAAAGTATATACCCTTGTCTTGGAGATTTCTGAAGAGATGTGAAGAGCCAGAGGTGAGGGGTGGAGTGGATTTGCGTATTCCTTCCAGTTCCTTTATTGGCAGATCCCGTCTCTCCCTAACAGCTGGTAAATAAAAATAATCGATCAGCGAATAAACTTTGAAACCAATTTAAATTTAAATATAATAATGTACAACATATAAGCTTATTTATTATGTAGTGATAAACAACATCGAGATTTTTAAAGGATCCTCATATAGACTATATTGCTAAATGTATAAAATCTTTAACGCTGGGAATATGATGGGATGATAATAAATATGGGGACTGGAGTTTTGAGGAAGAAAAGAGCAAAGAAGAAAAGATGAATAAGGGCACTGGTGGATCTACAGGGGTGACTTTCAAGCTGGCTTCCCAAAATGGAAAAATAATTTTTTTTATAGTTCCATATTTGTTTATGTGAGCGATCTAGACTAAATACTTAAACAATCACAATATATTATCTTTTTAAATTATAATACATATACAGTTACTAAATGTAAGCATGTATCAAAAAGAAATATAATAAATGTATCTATAAAGGCATATATATATATATATATATATATATCCAAGCAGACCTAGATCGAATCTGTGCCTGGGCAAAATTAAACGGATTAAGGTTAAATGCTTCAAAAACTCAGGCCATTGTCATTGGTTCCAAGCCCCTCCTTAGATCCTATACGGACTTTCCCATACTAAACCTTGGTGACCAGCCAATCTCCTTCTACTCCTCTGTAAAAAATTTAGGACTATTTATTGATCAAACCCTCTCCTGGAGTCACCATATTTCTCACATCTCCCGACGGACAGTCTCTACCCTCAAACTATTCCATTGCTTCCGCCATCTCCTACCTCAACATACGCGCAGACTCCTCGTTTCCTCTCTCATCTTCCCCCACTTTGACTACTGCTGGGTGGTGTATGATGGACTCTCGGTGGAGCTCCGCGACAGACTGAAAAGAATAATGAACAGTTGCGTGAGATTTGTAATTGGTGCCCCAAGATACTACCATGTCTCTCACCATTACACTGAGTTAGAGTGGCTCTTCCCCTCCATTCGAAGACAATATTTCCTAGGTACATTCCTCTATCATATCATCAACAATCATCGTCCTTCCTACGCCTACAACCTTCTCCAATTCAAGTCCTCAGTCCACTCCCGCTCCACAAGATCTCGACCTTCCGACCTTTACATTCCTTCTCACAGATCTGCCTCGTTCCAAAACTCCTTTATTGCACGTTCTGTTAGTTTCTGGAATTCCCTTCCAATCAAAATTCGACATTCTTCATCCTTATCTACATTCAAAACCCTCCTATTCCAATTCCTGTCCCAAAAACAGTCAGGCACCAGCTAATCTTTTATGTAAAATTACACATTATATATAAGACCATATTCACATATAGCTCGTGACCTGAATACTTATTATAGATTCGACTTTCTTTTTCTCTTTTTTTTTTTTTTTTTCTGTTTCAGCAGAAACAGATTTTACTGTTAAGAAGAATATACATTTATTTTTTCTGTATTTTTTATTTTTTCTAAAAGGGTTTATTTATGTTTTAACACCGTAAATAGTTTTAAGTATCTTAGTATGGTTTCAAGAGTTTTTTATATAGATTTTTATATTTTATTTTGTATATAGTATGTATAACCAATATTTTTTTTCTTTTCTTTTCTTTAATGACCTATCATTATCTTAATTTGTTATGTTTGTTTTTATCTGGCCAGATGTAAAATTTTAATTTCTGTACTTTTTTGTTATTCTGAAGTGACTTCGTCCCAGAATAAAATTATTTTTCTATTCTATTCTATTCTATATATATATATATATATATATATATATATATATATATATATATATTTTTTTTTTTTTTTTTTTTTTTGCCTTCAAGAACTACTTAAATCATCATATAGTAAGTTTTTTCCCTTTTTCTCCCAGAACATTTTAAAAGAAAAAAGATCCTTGAACCACTATTAGCTGACAATTTTATAAATCCCATTAACTTTTAAATAAATTTATAGTATTAAGGTCTTAATGAACCAGTAAAGCTCATATTATGAGAACATCGATTTCACTTTTAATTTAAAACTTTATGTTTTATATGAGTAATTTGATTTAGTTCATTCATAGTTCATTAAACATTTTGTGAAATAAATTTGCATTCACAGTTATAAAGATATGACATGTACACAAGTGAGACACTCGAAACAATTCTGGTTTTGTTATGTTCAATACTGAACCATTGTAATCGTCCAAAAAATACAAAAATTCAACACCCCTCAAAATTCGAGGTTTTACGTTTCAAGATACGTACGTTATTCGAAAATCAAATAATTTTTTTTTGTCCGCCTGCCGTGAGGCAGACGCGCATTTTCTCTGAAATTATTGGACCAATTTTTTTTCAAATTTGGATTTAAAGTCAGAGGTCACCCGAGGATGATCCTCCTATATCAACAATACTATCCGCTCTTTCCTTTCAAGATGGCGGCCGAAAAAATCTGTGCTACCTAAACGAATGTACCGATTTCAATAAAACTTAGCAACGCTTCGAATGAAACTTAATCGATGTCCTTTAAATTTATATTATATACTTCAACGAAAAGAAGCAGGACAAAAATTACGAGAGGTGATGAAATTAGATTTCCGAATAACTCAAAAAGTATACACTTATTGATATTATATATGGTTATTTAAAAGTTTACGAAATTTCCTAAGAAACAACAAAAAAAAAAATCATTAAAATTGGACAATTTGGAGCAAAGATATGGTTCCAATATATGTTTTATATACTACTGCAAAGGTTATATTCTTTGTTTTGGTTTTTGATTTTTGAAAGTGTTACTGAAGCAATGCTACTTTTTTTAGCAAATTACTAAAGATGAAAAAAAAAAAAAATGTTTAGGCAAGTAATAGGAATCACCTTTTATTTCTTTTTCTTTATGTTACTTTAGAGGTATGATTATTTGGAAATAATAAACCATTGTGAAATAATTTGCAGCGTTTTTTATAACATATTACAAACGCTAATTTTTTTTTTTTAAATTCAGTTAACCAACTAAGATATAAATAAGAAACAGAATAGATACACAAATTAAACAAAAACAAAAGTTAAATATATAATAGAATATTTATTAAAAAAAAGACATCCCATTCACCAATATATGTATTTACTGTTAAAATAAATAATATAATAATATATCAATTAATGCTTGTTATTTTTCTTTGACTAAACTACTTAGCTCGCGCCTCTTGTCGCGGACTTAAAAAGTAGGCCGCTTACATTAGGGGATAAGCGACGACTTCAGGATTTTGAAAATAAAGTATTCGAACCGAAGAAGGATGAGTTAACCGGAGAGTTCAGACGGTTACACAACGCCGAATTCCGTGGGGGCGGGGTGGCCGAATAGGCTAAAGCGTGTGTAACAGCACCGCTAGTTGCCTGGCAACCGGATAACAGTTTGAGATGAAATAAAAAGTACGAGTTCGCGTCCCGGTGCCGGAGGGGATTTTAAATTTCCCCGCCCTCACCCCCCGGCCCGGGAAAATCCCGTATAGCCTAAAAGGCGAGGTAGGGAAGAACAACAAAAAAAAAAAAAAAAAAAAAAAAAAAAAAAAAAAAAAAAAAAAAAAAAAAAACCGCCGAATTCCGTGAACTATATCCGGGTTATATAATTGAGGTGATTACATTGCGGCGAATCAAATGGGCATGTAAAATTGTTGGGTTTAGTAACGAGAGAATTTCTAAAAGATTAATATTTGCTGTACCGAATGGTAAACATCCGAGGGGTAGACCGAAACGAAGGTGGGAAGATTGCGCTAAAGCCAATCTGAAGGGTCTGGGTTTGGACGGCGAACGGTGGAGGGACGTAGGCAATAAGCAATTGGTGGTGTCGGCATCGAACCTTCGGGTTCGCTAAGTCTTTTATTATTATTATTATAAAACATTTTTATAAAACTTTAATTATTATTTTACATTTTTTACTATTTCTGTTTTGATTTAACCTTCTCTAATAAATACTACTACTTATATTTATTAAATACAAAAATAGATTCTATCCTCAACACAATCCATAACTAGCTTTAGCAATAATATGTTTTCTAAAGAGACTGAAAAATCATGATTTATAACATAATGTCAATCAAAAACAATGAAAAATAAAAAATTCTTTACAAAATAAAATAGAAATTCTATTAAGAAAACATACTTTTGATATCAACTTACGGATAGGTTCCTCATGGATGAAGGATTCCAAGAAGTCCTTGGGAGTCATATAAATTTGACCATCGTACTTGACTGAGGCAAACTTGAGGAACCGTCTTTCCCGAGAAGTTAGTTTTACCACTTTAGTAGACACCGGCTCTTCTTCTTTCTGCAATATGCAAACTGAATCAGAATTTCATATATTTTTACATATTTGAAAATGAAAAATTATATTAAAAAGAGGTTAGAAATTCTTAACCATCTACTCACACATAAATGTTCTATTGAAGTTATTGGTTCATTAAACGTTTAATGGTTAAGCAGTCTCCTTAGTTTAAAAAAAAAACCGACAAGTTACAATGAAGAAGTATTACAATGAAAAAAACTATTGTATTCTGTATGAGAATTTAATATAGCAACCATGCTGAGCATATAAGGTACTGGTACTGGTAAAGATGGGGAACTGATCCAGCAAGTGAGCTTATTGGACTTTTTAACCAATCACAAAAATCATACCCATGAGTATCTATGTCACCTCTATTTCAGTCTCAATATTTTTTGTTCTTCTAATGAAGTTAAAAAAGGATGGCTATTTGATAGAGGGAGCACTGTTCTAGGATTCAAGCAATGCTTTCTGTTATAAAAAGTAAGGTAGTTTCTTCCTAACATCAGGACCAATCCAACGATCTGGAAATCTCTTTCATTCAAGTGTTCCCTCACCTGACAAACGAAATGAGCGGGAGGAGCTCCGAAATGCTGAAAGTGCATATTTTGAGGTTTGTTCAACACGAATCCAAACGCAGAAAATCACTATCAGGCACATTTTAATGTCAAATTTGTGCTGTGGTTAAAAAATATGAGTTGTTTTTCGATATTTTGGGCATTTTTTTTTTTTGAAAACTTCGACTAAAAATGGAAAAAAAAAATTATTTGATTTTGATCCTATTACAATGTATTGAAACATGAAAAAATTCCAAGAAATCGAGTATGTTAGGCTTCAAAAAATATTTTTGGCCACATATTCGCGCTCTAAAAGGCCGTGGTTTATGTACAACATTTAATGGATTTCTGTCATTTCAACTTAGGAGCAGTTTCAGATGAACACGGATAACGGTTTCATCAAGATATATCCCAAATGGAGAAGAGGTATAGCGGTAAATGCAATGAGAAGATGCTTGTGCTGACTACTGTTGGGAACTCCAAGGGGAGACAGCTGATGAACACTTTAAAAGGAAGAAAGATACACATTGACTAGGCATAAAGTTGTTTTGTTTTCTTCATTAGATATTTTATATATTATTATTATACATAAGAAAATATATAATAAATTAAGTAAGAAAAATCACGTCATTTCAGAAATGTTTATAAATTTATTAAAATAATATTTTGATAACTGAAATTCTATGGTAATACATTTATGAAATATTGTTTATGTGTAATAAGCCAATTAAATGTAAACGATTTGAGATAGGATAAGACCAGTGTTGCCAATCGTAGGAGGATCCTCGTATTGTACGAGGTACAAAGATCGACCAGCATCGTTTATAATTTTTGCTGGCGTATGCAAAGTTATATTTTTATGAATGAAGTTAAAATTTGTTTTGAAATTTTTCTTACTGTCTTATTATTTGTATTAATGTGTAATACTTAATTTCTGTTGCTTTATAGAAAAATAAATTGCAATTATATCTTCTTTAATTAGAGTATGATTATTATTTCGTTCATAAAACCGTGAATTTATATATATATATATTTTTTAACTTTCTATAAAATAAAATAATAATAAAAAATGTATAACATTTTAAAATTATTAACGTCATTTAAATTTTTTCCTCTCGATTTTTATCGAGTATACAATAAAATATATTCATTATTTCCTTCATAAAACTAGGATTGTTATATAATTCATTTAAGTAGTTCTAAGTAAGCAAAGACAAAATAAAAATTTATTAATATCAATTATATGTAACCTAGTTTCCAATGTCGATGAAGTCATAATAATGTGTTTTTCCTTTATTTTTAATAATGTTAGGAATATTTTATCTTTTAAAAAGTTTATTTTGCTATCTTAATTTTTATAGAAAGTTTTCCAATAGTTTCTAAAAATATAATCACTTTTTTTATAGACTTAATTTTGTGCCTTAAATTAAACTCATTTTACTTCTTGACGCATTAACAAAGAAAAAAGTCTTTAAAATCTATCATTAGGCGTAATAAGAAGTAAAGCTCTGATCTAATTTTACTTAAAAAAATAGAGGATGTTGGAGGTTGAAGGTACGAGGATTTGCCACAGAGCGCGCGGTAACACTGGATAAGACAATTTATTTCATTATTTTCCTGTGTGCAACCAACCCCTGGAGTTTGGCCCGCTCCTCTCGAAGTGCCCTAGCTGGAACAGTTGTTAACCACGAAGGTAGCTATTCATTCCTTGCCCTTGAAGCAATGCAAGAAACCTTCCGGATAAGAATATACAGAAGGAATGTCAAACAAACAGACACACAAAGAGAGAAGATAAAGACCGAGGAGGAAAAAAACGGTAGAGATGTCTTGCCCCGACAAAGCCCGGCAGAGACAAATCCTGTCATCCGTTTGACTGGTACTTGGTGGGCGGTATGTTAATGTTAATATGGCCACTGCCCGTTCGAGAGATTTATGGCGTCCGACCTCTTCAAGGGATCTTTGTCGTCTAGGTGTCCGGATCAACAGCCGGTATTGTCCGCAATGAGAGGTGTCTCTGTCAGGGCATAACTATCGATCCAGTTGAGCAACACAATAGTCAGCATTACGTAGTCATCCAAGGTCCAAAATCATATCGAGTAGCACCTAAGAAATATTTCCATTGTTATAGTAAAAATTATTATTATTGGTTGATAACCAAAAATCAAATTCTGACATAGCGATCTGCAAATTGCTTTGCAATGAACAAATTATGTTAATGGCTTCAAAGCGTTCCATGAGAGGATATAAAGTAGGGGTAATCATACAACCAGTGCTAAGTATTGTAAACCTCTTAAGTGTGCAAAGTCGAGAAAATAATTTACAAAATCTGTGTCAAATATGAACGCTGCCACTCTTGATTTTGACGTAGCATAACTCTGAAATTGTTGCTAACTTTGTAAACGCGTGGAGAAGGTTATTGTAAGGTTTTAATATATTTGATTCTTTGATCTTTGTTTGTTGTGTACAATATGCACAGAAATGGAACGTGAAGACAGCATGAATATCATCTATGAATTCATAAAGTTCTTTGGCTTCTGAATCTTTATTCATTATGTCTAATAAAGCATTTTTAAACAAATAATTCAGCAACCCAGTCTTTTCACTTCGCTTTGGCATTTTAAAATCAAGTTAAAAAGTTTGTAGATCAATTAAGAGCTGACAAACTTTGTTTACAGTAGAGGTATAACCTTACTATAACTAATAACACTTTATAATTGTGGGATGATGCTCGACTAGTGAATAATTGAAGAGAAGAATGGTTGGGGTGACCAGTCAAAATAAATGATTGTATTTATTTTTAGATTCACCGACGTTTCGTCCCGAAGTTCAGGCTTTCATCAGAGCTGTTATACCAACAAGCGTAGACGGACAGACGTATTGCAGCGAGAGAGCAGCTTATTGCCGAAAAGCACAGACAGCTTATTAACCATTATCTCAGCAGATCTTTAGGCCATAACCATCTATGTAATCGTCGCGGTGAGCTGTAGGGGCATCTTGTACAATTAAAAATTTCTATTAGTGGATCATGTTGTAGGTTAGTCTTTAGTGAAAGTTGTGATTTTCTTTGGCAGTTTTTGAAATAGTTGGGATATTTTAAGTCCTTGCGTGTTATTTCATTTGTGACATAGAACGGTGCGTTAGTTATCCTCTGCACAATTTGCGACAGAAAACATTGAATTGTTTTAATATTGGAGGTTTTAGCAGAACCCTACAGTCCTATTCCGCAAGTACAAAACGGTTTTAGTAAAACTTTATAGGTTAAAGATAATTTTAAACGTCTTCGTTTAATCTCATATAAGTTTTTGACTGTCAGTCCTCCTTGTTACTCTTTTGCCTAGATAAAAACTCAAGTGTCTAATAATATCTAATGAATAAATTTCAACATTGCTTAAATGTAATTTAGGGAAGTTGTATGGTTGAGAGTGAATACTACTTACACTAATTTGTTTCCATTAATTTTAATTTTTCATCTTGTAGCCCAATCAGCAAAATCGCTCAGTTGGTTTTAAGAGTGCTGGATGCTCGAACAGGCTTTTTATCTGAGCTGAGGATTGCAGTGTCATCAGCAAAAGTAGTTAGTAGAGTGTCATTGTGTTGAGGTAGGTCTTACATATGAATTAAATAATATTGGTCCAAGGACACTACCCTGAGGTACTCTTTAATAGACATGTCAGAAATTTCTGTTTCTATTTCTGTACTATTATTGCAAAATGGTAAAAATTAAAAAAAAAATAAAATAAAAATTCAATGCATCTATTGCAAAGCTGAGAAAGTATGGGCAAATTTCTAACTCAACGCTGAGCTATTCGATGCATTGACTAAAATCTATACTGTCGTTTTAATACCCATTGATAGACAACGTCCTGGAATTTAGGGGGTTCCTTTATATTCACCGATTCAATCATTGCCGAATAGAGAAGATGGGGGAAAAACTTTCCGTTAAATAATATTGCTTTTCAGAAGTTATTATTCATACTTCTTCGATACTCTCCATTAACTTTTACATCTTTAAATGTTAAATATTATATTTTTGAAGTGAAAACTCTTTCAGGGGCGTTTTGCACTTTTTTTGTAAAGAGCGAATTATATTAAGTCGTCATTTCCAAGGTGTAACGCTCGGGAAAAGTTGGCTGCAGACTTACTATTTGAAGTGTTTTTTCATATGGATTAACATATCTCAGAAATTAAAAATCGGACCTGGGTATTGTTAGTAAGGGAAATGTTTAGCACTCCACCCTCTCTGTAATGTGCTATTATTCAAAATTGTATCTTAACTCGACGCAGTATTAGAAAGGCGAAGAGAAAAAATATAGTGTCGAAAACCAAATTATAATGAGTTTTATTAAAGATATGGATTAAAATATCACAGCAACTAAAAATCAAACCTGCATACTGAAATCGAGGGAAATGTTTAGAATTTCATCCTCTTTATAATGAGCTATTATTTACAATTTATGTTTCATATTATTAATCCCGCCTTTTTGATGTTTTTCGTTTGGTCTAAAACACAAACATTTGTTGTTTTTTTTAACATTAAGCTTTCCAATGATATATTATAAGAGCGATAAAAGTTGCTGCAACATCCCATATAAATATAATCTCAATACTTTTCGTTTTGGTTTAGTCTGTTCATAGAGATACAGATCTTTTTGCGAGACTTGTAAACCAACCAATCAGTCCAACAAGGTATGAGGTGACCTCAAATCGTATAATTCAAATTATTCATGATAGCAATACTTTCCCTCATCATGTATTTCAGGTAAGTGGAAGTAATACATGAATCAGATGGTAAATTGATGAACAATAAAGTAATTTATCAGTGACGGGACATATTACGAAACAAAAATGACAACAAAGAGGTCCTCCATTTCTGCCTACACGTCTAGACAGGAAACGAGCTATCTTAGGGGTAACCAAGGCCTCAACTTGAGAAGGCGATTGGAAATGCAAAGAGGTAATCCGATGCCGGGATTGGTGGACAGCTCGGGGGTAGCAACGCCATATGCTCCATATAGCACACAATATACAACGACACGAGCATTCCAATAGATTCAAATATTAATCGTTTGGTATATCTATCTACAGGCTTAACGATAGCAACAGTTATCGATACTATCGGAAGCGCTATCGATCTATCGCAAGCTCTATGGCGCTCCTTCATTAGAGTACTGCATGCCTCTATTCTAATTCTCTCAGGTCACTGGCCTAGATAAGTATTGGCTATCTTCCAGCGCTGCATTTAGTTAGGCACCTCTGCGTATTAAGGCAGTAATGGAAGATCCTTTGTTAAATATAGCGGCAAATCTAATCGCTTTAGATCAAGACATTATTATTATTGAATATTTAACAGTTGACCGTTGCATTATAAAAGAAGGAGATGGTCCGGGGTGGCGGTCATAAATTGGCTAAATAGTGGTAAAACTATTTTTATTAAAAAGCCAACGTTTCGACCCGACTTTGCAGGTGAATACAAAATGAAAAAGGGTGATCATACATTGATGCAGAGTGTAAATATCTGCAATGATCTCTCTTTTATTTTATTTTGAATTTATATTTACACTCTACATGTATGATCACCCTTTTTCACTTTGTATTCATTTCACTTTTTAACCATGTCTCAATATTATCTAATATTCAAATGTAATTTTCTTACATATGTATAACTAAATATAATTATAATTATTAATTTTTCCCCTCTCTATACTTCTAAGTTAGTTCTGCATGTATGTATGTAAATGAAGTTATTTCTATATTTATATTTTACTTCTTCCATTTTTGTTTTTATTCACATTGCACTCTTATCTATAATCTCTTAATTCTATTTTATATGCATATGTATATATTTATAATTTAATATTTCATAGGTATAGTATTTTTCCATTGTATCCATCCATATCTTCAAATTTTAGATACTGTAATTTTCTAGCTTTTTCTCCATTACTCAAACAAGTCAGTTTCTCCCATACCTACCCTTTACCTTGTTTTCCAGTTCTAAGTGAAGCTCCTAGCTGAACACACCTGTAAGTCTCTAATTTTATTCTTCCAATTTTATTTACTTATTTTTTTGGTTTTCTTTTTTCTTTTCTTTCTCCACATTCCTTTATGTCCTATTATTACATATTATATCCTTTTTCCTTTTCTTTCAATCTCTCCTGTAGATCTGTAGAAGTATATTCACATTTGCATTTATTATATATTACACTACAACAATTGTTAGCACCTATTTACTTCAGCTTAGGATCTTGTTACTTAGCTTACTACTCTGTTCATATTTTAATGTACTTGCTGTTTATAATTTTAATAAGCTTATTCACACTGTTTATAATTTTTTGTCTAAATATTATATAACTTCCACAATTCTCTATCATTTTGTATATTGTCCGTTCTAGCTCTGAAGAAGACCTGCAAAGTCGGGTTGAAACGTTGGCTTTTAATGAAAATAGTTTTACCACTATTTAGCCTATTTATGACGGCCACCCCGGACCATCTCCTTCCATTATTATTATTGGATGTTCTTTTTCTTGTTAGAAAGCTGTTTAAATTACTATGTGGTTGGGAATAGAAACTTCCAATACATAACAAATTGTATATTTTCTTTAATTTATTTTAAGTTTACGTTTCGGGATACAATTCGCATCTTCAGAACTTAATTCCTATCTTTCATAAGTAGTTAATAGCTAAAAACCACGTGTGTTCCTTTGTAATAATTTAAAATTGTGTTAATTAGAAAAGTCATAGCTGGATTAGCTCCATAGTACATATTCAATTTATTATTGATAAATATCCCATTATATATATATATATTGGGATACAAGTTTAACGATGGATATACAGTACAAATAAAACAGGAAATACAGAGGCGTGGGGTAACACGGGAATTATGTGAGGATAGGAGAGAATACAAGAAGTTCTTGAAAAGTGCAGTGCATCTGGTGGACAGTAAGGAACTTCCCTCCAGGAGGAAGTGGACGGAGGAGAGGAAGACAAAAATTAGCGATATCCTCAAGCAGAGATGAGCAGAAAGGAAGAAATTGAAAAAGAAACCAGTTTCGTTCCTTCAAGGCTGTTTCGCGTCAAATGAATAATATATATATATATATATATATATATATATATATATATATACACACACACACATTTATTTCTTAAAGAGTTTTGAATAATTTTAATATATCATATTGGGTCGTTTGTTTATAGTTTTAGAATAAAATAAATGACATGAAACTATGTTTATTAAACAAATAACGCTCTATTATTCTCGATAAATCCCTGACAAGGTGTTAGTAATTTTCGCATTTCCTCTGAATAGAATGTTTAGCTGTTATTATTAAAAGATTCAGAAAATGCTTTTTCTTACGAATTTCGATCAATAAATTTTTCACCTTTTAAAAAGTGGTCTAGATATCTAAAGAAATGGTAGTCTCTAAGTGAGAGTTCTGGAGAGGACGGTGAAAAATTAATAACAAATATTTTTGAGTTTGTTTAGTGCAAGAGGAAGGAGAAGTATCAAGATTGTTTACCTCTCCAATTGCGTTGAGGTGGTCAGCGATGATCGATTTGCTAATCAAGAGTTTCTCTGCAAGTTCTAGAAAAGTTATTCTGAGATTTCATTCGACCAAAGCTTACAGAACATCGTTATAAAGAGAAGTCCTTACATCAGGCTGAAGTCTCCCTCTAGAATTATTTTTACCATCGTTGAATAATGTATTTACTCACACTACCATTGCCTCAAACTTTATTAATATTTCTGGCTGTTTCGTCTTCGTTCTCTCCGGATTAAAACTTTTAAAACGAAATTATGCGAATATATATATATATATATATATATATATATATAAACTAAAAAAAAAAAAAAGTGATTGCGAAATAATGATACCAAAATGGGAAAGTCAAGTTAGAGACAACAAATATTTTCTATTTAAAAAAAGAAATATATATGTAAGCGAAACCATCTCAAATTAACTGTTAATTGCGTCAAAAATAGATAAGACCGTTACGTTTATCTAAGATTATGAATACCTTCTATTATGAAGACCAAGAATGAATATAGTGATAAGACGACGAAAATTAAAAAAAAAAAAAAACACTGATTCCGAATTAAGGTAATTATAAATTATGCTATACAGTAGGAAACATGTTGAAAAATATTCTTTTGAGTATTTAACAGGATCTATATACGAATTTTGCGTGTCCGATAAAGTCAAGCATGTAACGTGTCAGACAAATAGCACAATCTTTGACATCCTAAGCACAAAACGGCTGTAACGATTTTAATGAAACTTGGTTAAAGTCTTCTCCTTGAAGCCTTTTTAATTTATGCATATAACATAATTTCCAGAAAACAAGCTGCAAAAAAAAGTTACGACACAGAATTTTATTTGCGAATAACTAAAAAATTAGACATTTTTTTATTGATTTTGGGAGATGGTGGACGTTAGCTTAATGTAACAGAGATCAGATTTTGGATTTCTTATATAAAAAAAAAAATTATCATCTTCTTGTAAAATAATAATAATTAACTATGTGGACAGTTTGAAGTAATCTTTTTTCAAAAAAATATAAGTAGACTTATTTCCGTACGAGTACAATTATAATCAAACAAGCAAAGGCAATCAGAAATATATGTAAATATATTTCGGTCAGTACGGATAGCTGCATCCAAACCACTGTTTACGCATTCTGTTTTCATAGTCAACAATGAAAGGCATTTTTTATTTTTTCTATTCAGACTACTAAAATAATTGCTTCATAAAGCAAATTGTACAAGATGTGGCCGATGTTAGTTCTAAATCTCCCCGGGGTCGCGTTATATTTATTCGTAAGGGTATTTTATTATTTGGTAGGCAGGGAGGGGATGAGAGAGCATACGAAAAAGAAGAACAACCGTGATTAACTGGCCCCGCTCACAAAAAACTAAAGCTGGACAAGTAGTGTTCGATTTGTCGGCTCGTCAACTCAACCTTGTTCAACCCCTATAAATAATCTCGTTCTGTTGAACATGAGGTACCAGTGTAAGCTAACACCCCGGCATCTCGACTTGTTGCTTGTTTTTATTTCTTCAAATGAAAAAAAAAACACATAACATCGAGAAAAAAAAAAGAAATTTTACTTAATTTACAAGCGGTATTTTAAATATACCGTCTTATAAATTCTAAAATCGCCTAATTAAATGTTTATAACTTTACAAGAGGTTGAAAAAATTCTGTCTAATTCAGTTGCCAAACTTTCTTAAAGAAGTAAAGAAAGATGTGACAGGGTAAGAAAAGTACTTCAAAAATTTTATGGACAAAACAAAGTGGAGGATCAATGGAGCTATATCAATAGAGGTCTAACCTAGATGGTAAAGAGGATATTGTGAGATTGATTCAACTCGATAGTTGGGGCAAGTGGAAAGGATGGCCCTACAGGAATTGCAAGAAAACTCAATGGAAAGTCGAAGGGTGGAAGATGGCGCGGAAAAGCTCGGCTCAATTGGCTGTACGATGTGGAAGGCAATCTGAAGGAGATGGGTGGTTATAAAGTGGTAGAAGCGCTTTTACGCTGACAAGATGACTTTAGCAGAAGACACGGTGCTTCAAGGAGTATAGAGTTCAGCGATGAAATAATGAATGGATCACCCTTTTCTTATAATTTGTAGCATATTTCAACAGCGAAGCGTCTTGGAATAAAATATTTGACATATGTATGGTTACCATTCGATCGAATGTAATAAATCTTTAGGATTAGGATCAGTGCCTGGGAAAGTCTGAATAATTTAAATCTAAACGCGATGAAAACTCAGGCCATTATTATAGGTTCCAGTCCTGTTCTTAAATCCATCTCCTTCCTTCCTCCTTTAGTCATCAACGATCATCCTGTCACATTCAGTTCATCCGTTAAAAACCTAGGAATCACCATAGACGAAAACCTCTCCTGGAAACCCCATATCGCCCTCATCTCCCGTAAGTCAATAGGTAGTCTTAAGCTATTTCATCGCTCCCGCCACCTACCCCCACAACCCATCCGCAAGCTCCTTATATCCTCTCCTATTTTCCCCCACTTTGACTATGGCTGTGTGGTGTATGGAGGCATCCCTATGGTACTTGAGGATAGATTGATGCGACTCATGAATACCTGCTTAAGATTTGTCTTCGGTACATCAAGGCGATCTCATGTGTCCCACCTTTACGACGAGTTAAAGTGGCTCTTCCCTTCTTTCCGCAGACAATATTTCCTCGGATCTTTCCTATTCCAAACGATCAACACCCGACATCCTTCCTACATCTACAGTCTCCTACAGTTCAAACCCGTGGTCCACTCCCAGAAAACAAGATCCCGTGTTTCCGACCTTTATATCCCTTCCCATAGAACTAAGACCTTTGAATATTCCTTTATTGCACGATCCACTGCCTTCTGGAATTCCTTGCCATCTGATATCCGCCATGCCTCTTCCTTGTCCTCATTTAAATATCATCTCTACCAATTCCTTCTCACATCCCAAAATGACGTTATACAATGAAATAAATATTGCGAAACAGATTTTAACTGAGGTGAATGGTTGTTAAAATTGATTGAGTTTTAATTTTAAAAATCAACCCATGCTTACATTATTTTGTTTTGTTTTTTCAATTAAATAATGTTTTTTTTTTTCTTTTTCAAAATGGAGTTATTTTTACTTGTTTTAAGATACTTTTACTGAGATACTGTATATTTTCTTTAATATTGATTAATTGATTGTAGTTTTTATTTTTTTGTTCATAACTGTTATTCATAAGGGAACTCGTCCCAGAATAAGGTTTACTTTCTATCTATCTATCAAATCTAACTCTTTTTAATCAAAAATTGTGAGAGGGCGTGTTAGAATTTATAAGACGATCTATAAAATTATAATGTCTAAAAAAATGTTTCACAGCGGAGAAACTATTAAGCATATGGAAATCCGAAATAAGATTTTAATATGGATATTACGACTAGGTAAAGTTCTTGAGATAATGTAAGATAAAGGTTTTACAGCCGCAAGAGCTAACGTTCATTGTAACGCAGCCATTGTATACTTATCACATGTCACTGTTTAGGTTTCTACAGAGGAGGCGGTTATACGTTATTCTTTCTCATTAATAAATTTTAAGATGAGCTCTGTATAAAATTTGATTAATATTTTAATCAGCAGACGACATATTTCTAAAGATGTATAATTAAGTAATTAGGTGATAAGGTTTCTATAGGTACTAGCGAAGTATCGCTCTATTCCATCGTATCTCCACATACAGTCGCAGTCTAGCCCAAGAAATTTAGGATTTGATATAAAGAAAATTCATAATTAGCCGTAAATGTGGGAATTAGTTTCTTATCGACATGCAGAGCAAACCATGAAAAGTTCTCTAAAATCCCATGTCCGCTTCCATCCAAAACGGACGACAAACATGGCCACCTAGAAATTTCTGTCTTATTTTATGTTTTTCCTCATATTTCCGTCAAAAACTATCGCTCTTGAATTCCATAAGTACTAATATAATCGATAAGGATGCTTGCTTGTTTTGGATTCCATCGAAGTTCATCTCATAAAAAATGATAAAACGGCTGTAAATCGATCATTTACAAGTAAATTTGGCGTCAATAAAGCGAAATTTTCTTGATTTTAGTTATGTTACACCTCATAATTTTGAACTTTGAAACTATTGAAACATGAGAAATATTGCTTCTGATTTTTATTTTTTGTAATCCTTAGTAAGAGGAATATTCAAAAATTTTTTTTTTATTAATATCTTCTGAAAAATGATGCAGATAGGTTATTTGTTAAATTTAGTTATAGACTAGGACCGATTCATTTAATTGAAGGAGTTACAGTTAGTAACCATCGGACTTTTCATGGTTTGTTCTGCATGTCGATAAGGAACTAATAACCAAATTTATAGCCAATTACGAATTTTCTTGATATAGGCCTTGTTTTTTGCCTATATTTACAGGGCTAGTCATATAAATTGCATTACCCATTTCTTTTGATTCTTATGCTGATAACGTTGATTCCATTAAATGTCTTGTTTTTGTTTACTTATTAAGGTTACAAGAATACTTTAACAAAATTTCTCTGTTCAGTTGTAACTAATGCCAGTATAAAAGATATAATTATGACCTTTATCAAACATTGTCCTCGCCAAAAAACATTAAAATTGTGACATTACATGAAGAAAAAAATTTCACGAAAATAGTAATGAAGATAGGGTAGTCATATCCACCAATCAAGTGTAGTCATAATTTTGATTAAAAAAAAAAAGAAAAGAAAAAGCACAATGGAGAGAAAGAAAGAAACTGGAAGGAGAAAAAACAAAGACGAACAATTTGACCGTTTAGCTGTGGACTTGTTTTTAGCATATCGTTTTATAACTGGCAAAGAAATATCCGGAGATCTTGCAGCAGAAAACTGGTAAATTAAATAGAATTTAATAATATTTTTACTGAGTGATGCAACTTCTATGACCGCGACTGTATATTTTTCACAAAATCTTAAAATCAGTATTATACCAAATATAAGGTTCTATCATGCTGAAACTCTATAAATTGGGTATAGTTGGATTTAGAATGGAAGCGTTGCTATGGGATACACATGGCATGTCGTCGATAAGGGGTTCTATGAATGAGAAAGGAGAAGGTTGTATTAAAATAATTATGTATTATATACAATAGTGTGTATTGTTTCCCATTGAAATTTGTCAAGGGATACTGCAATAATACTATGAGAGGTAAATAATACCGTGTCCATTTTTTTTTTTATTAAATAATTTAGTTAAGGAGAAACATAATTTAATATCTCAAAGTTATGGAAAATTGGCTCTCTGGAAAAATATAAAATGTTGATCTTTACCTTTGGAGTACAGGATTCAGTATCTATGACATAATAATAATAACAATAAAAGGCTTAGCGAACCCAAAGGTACGATGCCGACACCACCAATCGCTACCAGTCTACACACCTCCCTCCACCGATCACCGCCCAAACCCAGTCCCTTCAGATCGGCCTTAATCCTTCGCACAGCAAATATTAAACTTTTAGGAAATCTTTCGGTTCTAAGTCCAAGAAGTTATAAGCGGATAAATTTCACGAAATTCGGCGTTGTGTAACAGGCTGAACTCTTCGGTTAGCTCAATCTATTTTCAATAAGCTTAAGACGTTACTCATCCCTTGATGTAAGCGGCCACGTTTCACATCCATAAAGCACCGTAGGTAGGGTAATGGTTTTATAGATTCCAATTTTTAAGTTCAGGGACAGAAGGAGCGAGCTAAGTAATTTTGTAGCTGAAAGATAGGCATTTCTCACCTTCAGGCTAACCTTGATCCTCTCTTGAATTTAGTTTTTACTTTCACTTACCTATATATGGAATATATAGTAAAGGAAAGTATTGCGATCGTGAAAATTTTCGAATCTCAGTTTTCAACGGAAATACATGTTTTAAGATCCCCTGAGTCCAAATAAACCAAAAAGTCCAAATGTATGTGAACAGCCTAGCTCAAAAACGAAAAGCCTTACGAAACTGAAATTGCGTATTTGAGGTTTTCATAATCCTTGGGTGTTACACCAACATTATCGTTAAAATCCGCTAACCGGAAATGGTACTTTAACCGATTTAACACATTTTTACGATTTTCTCAAAAATTGCTTTTACGATTTTGATTAAACTCAGTATATTAGGGTATTGTTAAACAGTTTTTAATATGGTGTAGGTTTTTTTTCTCATAGATGTTCTCTAACAGGGCTTAAATGGCTAATTTTTAATATTAGCTTTCTCTAATGTACCTTTATATTTTTTTTTTAATTTGAAATAATTAACCATTCCACAGTAATCTATAATATAAGGGGTTAAAAATATAAAATATCAAAGAATTTGATAATGTACTAAAGGAGAAATAAGAGATCGTAACGGAGAATAGTTGTAATTGAGAAAACGAAGGAATACGGGAGTAACCGAGCTCGCCCGAAGATTATAACATGCTTCCATACGGACTCCGACAATATTATATAAATATACATATGCGGTTTTCAGAAATGCTATCATTGGTATTATTTAATATCCAATTGTATAAATTACAGCGATATACATATTAAAATTTGTATAAATATAAGGGCACTTATACAAATAAAAATATCCACAATGAAATATAAATAAATATAGCATCTATAATTTTAACTTTCTCTTCCGGTTTTTCTGAAAACATTTATTCCTGCTAAGAGGAGGGTGGTAAGCGAAAGTTGTGTGATGCGCGCATCGCACCAGATTTTTTCTAGTTATTGTTGACCCTAGAGAGAAATACTTTATTAAAAGTAATGCTGCCCTACTACATATGGTTGCTTCGTACACAGCATACCTATCAATCCACACGGACATTACTTTTATTTTTCTATTTTATATATAAATATATATATATATATATATATATATATATATATATATATTTAAACCACTATTTAATTGGGAATAAGGTCACTTAATTATTATTTAATAAAGTAATGAATGTTCATTTCTTCTGTTTATTGACGTTTCGATCCCGGTATTTTCTTTTTATTAGTCAACCATGGGATCCTCTTCAAAACTAGAATTTTAAAAAAATAGAGCTTCGATCAGGCCAGGGACACACCGACAGTCTCAGCACCGTCCACCAGCATATATATTAAGCTACTTTAATATATATTTATTATATATAGCTTCAATATATAGCTATTTTAAATTTATATATATATATATATATATATATATATATATATATATATATATATATATATATATGACATATCTGTCCTTTCTTTCTTTTTTTCATCCTCCCCCTCATAACAATACACTTAAAAGTCATCAACAATAAAACCATATTAAAGAATATACATAGCACAATAAACATTTTCCCAAGACAAAAAAAAAAATATATATATATTGTTCTGTTTCTCTCTTTAAATTCTCAAACGCCAGGAACTCATTACAACATCGCACACATATATAACACAGCAATTCCTCGAATGTAGACAAAAGATAAGACGATTGTGGACCAATTTAAAATTTAATAAACAATTAATACCAGACGTCCTCAATCAGTGTATAGATGACAGTGGGTGATCCCCAGGGAGTCCAAAATAATATTTTCGGCCAATACCGCGAGCTCCCCAACATCAGCACCTAGTTCCTCGAGGAAGCTCCTTGTTCTTTCCGGGATCGTTCCGCGAGACCCAAACCAGAGGCCTCTCACGGTGAACTCTCTCTCTCTCCGAAGGTCTCACGCGATTTCTCTTTTAGGAAAGGGATGCATTTGTCGTATATATTCCTCTTTTCCCTTTCCACTTTCTTCTCTTAAAACGTCTCTACCCGTTGAAATATGTTACCTTCTATATCGATATCACCGGTTATACATAGTCAAGAAGAAGAATGAGTAGGGTTCATATACTGACAACGGAAGGCTGACGATAGTGTAGTGATGAGACCTACATCAACAACTCAAAAGCCCTCGGCTAAACAACACAAAGCCCACAGCACACTACAGTTTGCTATCGTGATGCAGCGAGTGCCGCTCCGAAATATGTTGCAACCTTGGAGGGTCCTCAGCTGTCGCGAAGTAGTCTTCGGGTAGCACCACAGGTGGTCTGCTCTCACTGCAACGCCGTTGTAAAAGTCCCAGGAGTCAAACTCAGATTAAATTTTAAATTATATAAACGATTCAATAACTTCGCATATCAACTCTAATTATATTTATGAATGAGCATCACTCAGCTATAGTACTCAGTGCCCTTAAGGGAAGAAAAAATTATTAATCTATATATATAAAAATGAATGTATGTCTGTCTGTCCGTCTGATTGTCCTTAGTGCATTACTAAACCATTCAACCGATCGTCATGAAACTTTGGGAAGTTGTTCCGTACACTCCTGGGAAGGTTTCTGGCATAGTACTTCTGTCTTACGATAATTTTATATATGTAAAAAAAAATAAAAATGTAAATGTTTTTCTGTTCAAAGCCGCAAAAAATGTGTCGCTATAAACTGTAGTGCCAAAACGGCTTTACCGATTTTAACGAAACTTGGCTAAAGTCTTCATAAAATAAGTTTTAATTTATGTGTATAACATACTTTCCCGAAAACAAGCTGAAAATTTTTACGATGAATTCAATATTTTATTTGACGATAACTAAAAAAGTACACAATTTTTTATTGATAATACCCATATTTATCTGAAAGATTCCTGATTTGCCGACAAAATAAAAAAAAATGTCATCGAAATTCGGACGATTCGTTACAGAGTTATAGAGTTTTAAATATTTACTGCTTTCTCTTCAGAAAAGACCATTTCCTTTTGCTTCCTCACTACCTAAGGTAGGCAAGGATTTTTTTTTTTTTGATTAATCGAAAATTTTATAATTACTACAGTAATTGAAATTATCATTTGAAGAATTTATATGATTCTCCTTATGTAGGTCAATACTATTATACGTTTTTAAAATTTAGTTTTATAAGTTCAACTCATACTGTTTCTGATGATTATGAATGACGGCGTATTTACTCAGATGATTATGAATGTTCAATTTGAATCATGAGAAAAAAAAAAATTAGAATTAGTTACAATTGAAGTCATTTTCCAGACAAATTTGTTTCCCAACTTTTTAAAAATGACAGATGTACTTTGCTACTAATCTACTCATATTTACTTTCTATTTTCTTTCTTTTTTATTTTACCAGGCTAAGCCACAGCAGAGCGTGGCCGGGTAAAGCTAATTCTCAATAAAAAAAGATAAATAAAATAAAAAAGCTATTAAATACAAGGAAATGTTAAAGCAGATTTACTCGCTTCCCATATTAAATACCAAAAAAAAAACAACAAAAAAACTAAGGTTTTTGGACTGATTGGTTAGTTTACAATTCTTGGAAAAAGATCCGTGTGTCTGTGTACAGATTAGCTTAAAACGAAAATAATTGAAATTATATTTATCGATGTTATAATATATCGTTGGAAAGCTTAATGTTTAAAAAAATACTAAGGTATGTGCTTTAGCCCACACGATATTAGTGATAAAATCAACAAGGCGGGATTAATAATATGAAATATAAATTATAAATAATAGCTCATTATAAAGAAGATGAAATGCTGAACATTTCCCTCGCTTACAGCGTCGAGGTCCGATTTTTAGTTTCTGAGATATTTTAATCAATATCTTTAATAAAACTCGTTATAATTTAGTTTTCAATACTATTTTTTCCCTTCTCGCCTCTCTAACACAGCGTCTCTTTAAGATAAAATTTTGAATAATAGCCCATTACAGAGAGGATGAAATGCTGAACATTTCCCCGGCTTAAACTATGCAGGTCCGATTTTTAGTTTTTGAGATATTTTAATCCATAGGCGAAAACACTAAAATTAGTCGACTCCAGCCGAATTTACCCGAGCGTTACACATCAATCTGACGGCTTAATCAATCTAATTCACCCTACACAAAAAAAGTGCATAACGGGCCTAAAGAAGTTTTCACTTAAAAAATTATTGACATTTGTAAAGTTTTGAGCTATATTTTTAACGAACAGACACTTCTTCCAAAATAAACTACGTCCTCTTTAAATACCTGTTTTACTTTCACTTACCTATATATGTAATGTATAGTGAGGGAAAGTATTGAGTTTGTGAAAAATTTTTAATCTGAGTTTTCAATGGAAATATATGTCTTGATGTCACTGTCTGTCTAGATCCACGTCTGAATCCAAATAACCAAGTTCCGAAAAATGGTCTGTATGTATGTGAACAGTCTTGCTCAAAAACGAAAAGTACGAAACTGATATTACGTATTTAAGATAGGTATATGCCTTAGATGTTACAGCCACTTTTCCCTTAATATCATCAAACCGGAAGTCCCATTTTATATCAACGATGAAACACATTTTTACAATTTTCTCAAAAACGGCTCAAACGATTTTGATTAAACTCGGTGTATCATTGTATAATTAAGTGATCTTGAATAGCATTTAGGTATTGTCCCCATTGATGTCACTTTACTGGACATAAATGCCAAATGTTCAAATACGTCTTCCTCTAAACCTTTTATATTAACAAATCAACTCTCTTTTTTTGCCAGTACGTATAAAAAATGGCTAAATATGAAGTTTGAAAGAATATGATAATTGGAAATTGAAGAAAAAAAGAAAAATGCTTATCAAATAACAGTCATATAAATAACAGTCAGAAGGTAAATCTATAACATATCGTTGGAAAGCGGAGAATTTTAGAAAAGATAATATCAATTAAATAAAGTTGTAGAAGGTAACAGAAAGTGACGAAAAAAAAGATATATCTAATGTAGAAAGTTGTAGAAGGGTAACGGAGAGAGGCAAAAAAATTATAAATAATAATTTCAGAAAACTAACATTATTTAACGTAGATAAAATGTTTCCCAGGAAATTAAAAGGAATTTTCTTACTAAATGTTAACTTTTAAATATTTGTCTCTAAGTTTGAAAAAAAAGGTATTTAAAACCCACCGAATCAAGCCAATGTCATTGTTTAAAATAGTATTTTATTGTACTTGTATGAAATAAGAAGTGAAATATAAAAATATTTCATGGATATATTTATAACCTTAAATATATTTACTGTAATTGAATAACTCTAGACATGAAAATATATTTAAATAATTAGGTTTATTGCAAAAAATCATCAAGTAACTTTTAGAAAATTAAATTAGAGAATAATATGATAAATTTCCCCTCTGTGAAATCCCAACATTATTCACTTACAATTAGGGTAACAAATTTTGACCTATCCATGTCAGACAATAAAAATCTCGAAATTTCATTTTAGTAAACTTTACAATAGAAAATAACAGTTTAATAACTAATAGTCCTACAATCCATAATTATTTATAGGTTAAATATTCAGATATATTTTCAAATCTCTCTAGGCATATATGAACTTTTCGGTTGACAGAATGATTAACTCCAATTTCAACATTCTTTATTATTAATTGCAGTGATGTTTTTAATGGCAAAATTTATACCTTTATTTTTATTTACAGTTCTATATTTCAACACAGCAATCACCTATTCTGGAATCAACTTATGCATTGTCTGTATAGATACAACTTTTCCAACTAGAAATACCACTAATAATAATAATAATAATAATAATAAGGCTTAGCGAACCCGAAGGTTCGATGCCGACACCACCAATCGCTTGTTACACACCTCCCTCCACCGTTCGCCGTCCAAACCCAGTCCCTTCAGATCAGCTTTAATGCAATCTTCCCACCTTCGCTTCGGTCTACCCCTCCGACGCTTACCATTCGGCACAGCAAATATTAACCTTTTAGGAATTCTCTCGTTACTAAGACCAACAACTTTACAAGCCCATTTGATTCGCCGCGATGAAATTACCTCAATTATATTACCCGGATATAGCTCACGCAATTCGGCGTTGTGTAACCGTCTGAACTCTCCGGTTAACTCATCCTTCTTCGGTCCGAATATTCTACGCAATACTTTATTTTCAAAAACCTTAAGACGCTGCTCATCCCTTAATGTAAGCGGCCAAGTTTCGCATCCATGAAGAACTGTAGGCAAGATAATTGTTTTATAGATCCTAATTTTTAAGTTTCGGGACAAGAGGCGCGAACTGAGTAGTTTTGTCACAGAAAAATAACAAGCATTCCCCGCCTTCAGTCTAACTTTAATCTCTTCTTCAATTTCGTTTTTTCTAGTTATCGTAGAACCTAGATACCTAAATTTATCTACCTGTTCAAACATATTACCATCTATATCGATATCACCAGTAGTATCGCCATTTTTGCAGCTAACCATATATTTTGTTTTATCCACGTTTATTTCGAGTCCTAGTTCTTTACCGGCTTTCATTAACGTTGTCGTATTTAGTTTTATAGTTTCAACGTCTTCGCTTAACAGTACCAGATCATCAGCATAGCCCAGCACGGATGTTGTCCCGCCCAGATCCAACCCTTTCTCGGTTCGCATTACCTCCCTAATGGCATGTTCTAATGCCAAATTGAACAGGACAGGCGAAAGAGAATCCCCCTGTTTTAAGCCCGAACGAACCTCAAATTTTTCGGACAAATTATTACCGATTCTAACTTTATTGAGTGTCTCCGTCAAGCACATCCTGACTAGATTTACTAGTTTTTTTGGAATTCCCTGCTCGATTAGAATATTATACAGTTTCTGGCGGTCAATAGAATCGTAAGCCTTTTTAAAATCTATATACAGCTGGTGAACAATACCGTTATACTCCAATTTTTTCTCTAATATTTGCCGTAAAGAAAATATTTGATCAATAGTCGAACGATTCCGTCTAAATCAGCATTGGTAGTCTCCGATAATTTCCTCGGCGTATTCCGTGATTCGACTCGTTAAGATTACAGTGAATATTTTATAACATACCGGAAGGAGTGAAATTCCTCGATAGTTATTACAATCTGTCCTCGGACCCTTTTTGTGAATCGGAATAAGAATAGATTCTTTCCATTCTTCAGGTAATTTCTCGTTCACCCAGATCTTTTCAACCAACCGATGTATTTTAGAAACTGCAGCTTCCCCGCATGCCTCAATTAGTTCAGTAGGAATATTATCGATTCCCGCTGCTTTATATGATTTTAATTTACCGATAGCTACTTCAACTTCCTCTTTACTTGGTCCTTCTATCAACGGTTCAGCACTCTGGAACTCAGAAGGAGGACACCGATCATAATTTCCCGCATTTAAAATATTGTCAAAGTGGTCCTTAAACTTATTCAATATGTCAACCGGATCGGTCAGAATATTGTTATTATCATCCCTAATTCCAGACGTTACGGGCCCTACATATTTACGTGATCTGTTTATACCTTTGTACATGTCTCTTACGTTATTTTCGATTCTATTAGTTTCTATTTCAATTATTTTATTTTTAAGATACTCCCTTTTTTTATTTTTGAGCAATTTTGTCGTTTCGTTCTTTGAGATTCGGAAGTATTCCAGATTGTCTTCGCTAGGATTATTTAAGAAATACCACTAAAATGACATTATTCAAAAATGTTGAAATTGGAGTTAGTCATTAGGTTCAGAGAGGCTGTGAAGTTGTGTTGGTTTATAAAAACAGATGGAGTTACTAGATTTTTATTGCCTATCGTCGATATATTAAATAGACTTTTTGTAATTTTAATGGTCTTGATGATTTGTTATCTGTAAGCTTTAAGTTTTAGCTCCATTTAAATGCACTTTTATAATAGTCCAACATTGTCAGAAAATAATTTCTATTCAAAGTAGATAACATGTCCAAAATTTAAAATAATAAGTCTGCTCCAAAAATAGCACTTTTTACAGCTGAAATCGCCATGCATGTTAGAAGTTAGGAGACGATTATATCAAGTCATTTTAAGATTAAAATAAACACTGTTGGTAACTTGGTAAACATTCAATAACCATTATTCGAGTAATAATTAACAAATACATATTGCATCACAAAGAATTGCACTACCTAATTAAAGTATATTTATGTTAATGTTGTAATATTATAAATGAGCAACAAATCGCAATGTCTTGAAACCCATCAAGAAAGGTTATGAACAAGAGGCTAAGAATGTTATAAATTAGTCCAGAGTCCGAGGCAGATAGAAATAGAGAGAATTAATTGCCCACGGCCACTTAGATATTTAATTAACACGACATTAACACTTTGATGAAGGGCCTCGTATGTTTATGGTCTTGGTTGTAAAGGCAGCGGCTACACGGAGGGTCAAATAGGTTTCTCCTGTAGGCCGCTTTTGGAAGCTGCCGATTTTATGTTCTTTGCCGGAAAAAAAAATCTTCCCGCATTAGGGTGTAGCAATAGGAGGGGAATTCTAGCTATGTGAAAGAAGGTAGTAAAAGATTTGAACGAACTAATAAGTTATCCTCCAATGGGATTTCAACAATAAATAAAATATGGTTGGCCAGTGCGAATAATTCGCAAAGAATATTGGTCAGTGAACAGGTGCCAAAATAATAACGAAATTAAATAATTCAACGTATCATAAGATGTGTTAAGGGGACCCTACACGTTCAATCGGAATTGCACTAATGACGTCCCGAATTGTCGTGTAAGGTTGTGAATGAAGTACTGATGGTGGTGCGCTGCGAATTTCCGAACATCCGGAAATTAAAGGTTCATTCACAAGAAGTGGAGGGGGGGCTGAGGTAAAAGTAGTGCGAAGACTAACCATACTGCT
This sequence comes from Nezara viridula, assembly GCA_928085145.1. Lineage (NCBI taxonomy): Eukaryota > Metazoa > Arthropoda > Insecta > Hemiptera > Pentatomidae > Nezara > Nezara viridula. Next base: position 21,887,488 of record OV725077.1, read on the forward strand.
GGATAGGTTAGGTTACCTAGGCCTCACGACCATTATAAATTTCTGATTTTCATTATATGCAAATAGTTAAATAATTTTTCATATCCATTGTTTATAATTTTAAACTATCTTCAACTATTTCTTTTAAATAGTCAAGTGGGCAACAAATTAAAAAAAAAAAAATGAGGAAACTTCACAATTTACTTTAGGAAAAAAAAAACTTTAACCTTGTGTATATTTATCAGTTCTTTTCCCATTTTCCTCAACAAATTTATTATTTTCACAATACCTTTCCTTAATTTTTGTAAGTAGTAGACTTCTATTTTACTAACTTCTGTCAAAACGATTTTCTGTGAGACTACTACTAGATAGGTTAGTTTACCTAGGTCTCGTTATTAAGTAAATAGTTGTTTATATCCCTAGTCTATATTATTATTAACCATTTTCAACTATTTTTTCTTTAAATAGTCAAGTAGGAAATAAATTGGAGAGAAAAAAAAGTGGAAACTTCACATAAGTAATGATCAGTAATGATTGAACGTGTAAGGATCTTCATGATCAAAGCGATAGCGGGCAATCTTGGCACTTCTTGTGACGTTCATTCATGAATTACCGTGTAGGGTCCCCTTTACAACACATTACGATCGGGTGACTGTGATGGTGTTTTTATAAGTTTGGGGGAGTTATAAAGTATCCATCCCTTACCTAACATGGCAGATTGTTTGGGGTTATTACCCTGATAAAAACAAAGATTTTTTTTAGGCTAAATTTTCCACAATTTTTTCTTTAAATTTTTATGTTAAGATGTTTATTCACTATAACATGTGAATTTGTTCACTAATAAATGAAGATTTTCTATACCAGAAGCCGCGACACATCCCCGCACCAAGAAACAGAACATATGAAAATAACACTTTACTGGAATGTTTATTGATTACAATAAATTATTGTTTTTAATATAATATAAAATGAACTATTCATTTATTTAATAATTTCTATTAATATCCAAGAGTATCATTTTGACTGTGAGCCACTGCGTACAAAGCAAGGGCTTTCAACAGACTGTGTTTTTAAATCACGTTTATCTAGAGTTTAAAATGGTCATTAGCTGTAAATTCTCCAGTTAAATGAAAAGGTCGTTAGCTCCTAGCCTGTGACCAGTCATAAAGCGAAAAGATGTCTCTGCAGGAAGAAGTGTCATATTAATATGTTAAAACAACCGGCAGGTTTTATTCTTCGGAGTTCAGTTTCTGTTACTTTCAAAAAAACAGTTTAAAAAAGCAGATATAACTGTTTCGAAATTCGACATGCAAAAAATAAAAAGCTCATTATCTTTATAGAGTGAAGTGTCTTCAGAACAATTTTTAATTATTTAAATGTTAAATTTAATCATACCTTTTTAATTTTATCATAATATATCAACTGTTGGACGGAATAAAAAGTATTTATAATTGCTGATAAAAGTCAAAGTGACATTAAAATTATAATTTTGAATTATAACATTTTTTAAAGGTATTATATAAATTTATTAGTAAAAGTAATGAACAAATATAACTGAGAACTGTTTCTGTAACTGTTGCAAGAAGCTGCTTAAACCAAACAGCTTTCGGTATCTGTTTAAATTAAACAGCTCCTGTAGCTGTTTCGGAAAACTGTTTAAATTACTCGGCTCCTGTAACTGTTTCGGAAAACTGTTTAAATTAAACAACTCCTGTAGCTGTTTCGGAAAACTGTTTACACTTAACAGCTTCTGTAACTATTTCGGAAAATCGTTTAAATTAAACAACTCCTGTAGCTGTTTCGGAAAACTGTTTAAATTAACCAGGTTCTGCAACTATCTTGGAAAACTGTTTAAATTACCCGGCTCCTGTAACTGTTTCGGAAAACTGTTTAAATTAAACAACTCCTGTAGCTGTTTCGGAAAACTGTTTAAATTAAACAACTCCTGTAGCTGTTTCGGAAAACTGTTTAAATTAAACAACTCCTGTAGCTGTTTCGGAAAACTGTTTAAATTAACCAGGTTCTGTAGCTGTTTCGGAAAACTGTTTAAATTAACCAGGTTCTGTAGCTGTTTCAGAAAACTGTTTAAATTAAACAACTCCTGTAGCTGTTTCGGAAAAATGTTTAAATTAACCAGGTTCTGTAACTATTTCATAAACTATTTAAATTAAACAGCTCCTGTAACTGTTTCGGAAAGCTGTTTAAACTTAACATCTTCTGTAACTATTTCGGAAAATTGCTTAAATTAAACAGCTTCTGTAGCTGTTTAAATTAAACAGATTCAGTGTTTCCTTCTTTTAACGTCGGGATCGCTGTCTCCACTTATATACTACTAACCTGTAAAGCGAGTCATAGATGACTTCGTTTTGCTCCGTTTATAGATCTATTCGATGGTATCGATGAACTCAGCGCTGATTTTAACATCTTGCCCCCTTCTAATGGAAGGTAATCCTTGCATCGTTTTAATCTCGAGTGAAACAGTTTACTGTAGCTGTTTTATGAAAGAAACTGTTTAAAGTAAAAAAATTGCTACTAAACATCCCACTACTAATTTCTAGGTTATGCCAACAGTACCATAATAATATATCACCAGCGGGTTTATGTATTTGTATCTAAGTTTAGCTTCAGCGGATAATCTTAAGTATACTCAAATTTAGATTTCATTGACTGACGTGAAACGTTTAAATAACACTGGCTGAGTAGTAGTACGATGAAATAGAAATTTTTAATTTTAGTGTAACACTCAACAATCCCAATAAGTTTCGATACTCCGAAGCCGGGTGGTCTCCGAACATCACCCGTGAGCAGAGATCACTGATGAGCTGGGGATTTATGATCAGTAAAACGTTCGTTGGTGGCCCTTTTTTAGTGGTTCACGCTTGTTAAGAGGGATGGTCCACAAGGCAAAGCGGGTTGTTCAGTATAACTATCAACAATACGACCTTCGCCCTAAAGCAACAAACCACCACACACCATGATTGAAACGAATCAATATAGTCAAGTGGTATTGCTATTAAAATGACGAAAAACAAATTGAAATTTCAGGTGTAAACAACTACGAAAAATCTAATAGAGGAGTAAAATTTCGATGAACACATAAAATGCCCCAGCTTGGGTTAATTATTTCGACAATAAATTTTAAAAAATAACCCTCCCTAAAAATTTGAGGTTTTAGGTAGAACTCGAAAATAGAATAAAAAATCTAGTGCGCGAATCACACTACTTTCACTTACCGATCTACTTTGAATAGAAATTATTTTCTGGCAATGCTGGGCTATTATAAATTTTTTTGAAGTGTATTTTAAACGGAGGTAAAGCTTAAAGCTTACAGATAACAAGTCATTAAGACCATTATAATTACAAAATGTCTATTTAATATATGGAAGACAGGCAATAAAAATTAATTCACTATATCTGATTTTATAAACCACAGAATGACTAACTCCAATTTCAACATTTTTGAGTGATGTCATTTTAGTGATATTTTTAGTTGAAAAAGTTATCTATGCAGACAATGAGTAAGTTGATTCCAGAAGTGGTGATTGTAGTGTTGAAATATAGAACTGAGAATAAAAGTATAAATTTAGGTACTACTTTCTTATGAAAGATGTTCTTAGGAAAGACACTTAACTAAATATCTGTAGAAAAAAGTTTTTATGCCTATGACCGATCGTAGCGGAACAATAATAAAAAAATGTTTATTAGTCTCAACAATTAAAAAATATATTTTAAATTTATCCAAATTTTCACCTCTTCAGGGAAAAAAACTAGAGACCATATCTTTCCTCCTAATTGTCCGATTTTAACGATTTTTTTTTTTTTTTTTTTAGTAAATTTCATATAACTTTTAAAAACCATATATACAATATCAACAAAAAAGCGTATACTTTTTGAGTTATTCGGAATTTAATTTTAACATCCCTCGTAACTTTTTTCCAGCTTCTTTTCGTTGAAGTATGTTATATAGATAAATTTAAAGGGTGTCGAGAAAATGACTTTAGCGAAGTTTCATTGAAATCGGAACATTCGTTTAGGCGCTGCAGTCTGTAGAAACGCAGATTTTTCTGCATTTTTATTTTTTTCTCCTTTATTAATTTATCGAATTCTTTCAAAAGTTATATGTAGCATTTCTTCGTACCTCTGAATAATGCGAAATGGTTAACTTTTTAAAATAAACCATATTAAAGGTACTTTAGAGGAAGACATATATGAACATTGGGCATTTAAGCCCTGTAAAGTGACATCAACGGGGATAAGACCTAAATGATATTAAAGACCACTTAATTATACAATGATACACCGAGTTTAATCAAAATCGTCAGAGCCGTTTTTGAGAAAATTGTAAAAATGTGTTTCAGCGTTCATATAAAGTGGCACTTCCGGTTAGTCGATTTTAACAAAAAAGTTGCTGTCACATCCGGCCCATATAAAAACCTTGAATACTTAATATCAGTTTCGTACTACTTTTCGTTTATGAGCTAGACTGTTAACACACACACACACACACACCATTTTGCGACACTTGGTTATTTGAACTCAGGAGACCTCAAAACATGTATTTCCTTTGAAAACTGAGATTCGAAAATTTTCACGATCGCAATACTTACCCTTACTATATTATATATATATATATATATAACCTTACTATATATACACCCTTACTATATACGTAAGTGAAAGTAAAAAATGGTGCGCGAATCACATGACTTTCACTTACCACCCTCTTCTTAGCAGAAATAAGTATTTTCAGACAAAGGGGAAATGAAATTACAAATAACAGACGCTATATTTATGTACATTTCATTGTGGGTATTTTTATTTGTTTAAATACCCTTATACAGACAAATTTTAATTTTTACATCGCTGTATTCTATACAATTAAGTATTAAATAATACCAACGATAGAATTTATGAAAACCGCATATGTATATTTATATAATATTGGCTCCGAAAATTATTATTATATTAATCTCATGTTGCGTATGAAAGCTTTTAGTCATTCGGGCGAGCTCGGACACTCTCTCGTATTCTTTTGGTTCTTCCAATACAACTATTATATTTCCTTTAGTTAATTATCAAATTATTTTATATTTATATATTTTTTATATCAAAGATTAATGTGAAATGGTTAATTATTTCAAATAAAAAAGGTACTTTAGAGGAAGCTAATATTGAAAAATAAGAACATCAATGAGATAGCATTTACTCATCTCTGTATAGTATGTTGAAAACAAAAAAAAAAATCGGTCATTTAAAAATTTACAAAAATCCTTGAAATCGGAAAAAGATGTGGTGTTAGAAATATTTTGTACATGTTCTACTGTAAAGCTTATATATCGTTTGATTTTGGTTTTTGGAAAGTGTTACATTAAAAATAGTCAACATTGCTTCAGATATTGCCTACTTTTCTTTGCAAATTACAAATGATGAAAAAAAGAAATATAGAAATAGAAAATAAACTTTATTCTGGGACGAAGTCCCCTTAGAATAACAATATTGAACAGTTACAAAAGAAAAAAAATACATATCTGGCCAAAAACTAACTTAATAAAGGTTCAAACAATATACACAACAACTTAAATCATAGTATGAAAACAAATAAAAATATTTATAATTGTAATACAATACAAATACAATTGTGGAAAAAACAACCAAAAAAATTACATGTACAGAAAGAAAAACTAAAACCTCCAAAAAAGAAAAAAATCTGGTGCGCGCAACACACAACTTTCACTTACCGATCTACTATGAATAGAAATTATTTTCTGGTAATGCTGGGCTATTATAAAATTTTTTGAAGTGCATTTTAAACGGAGCTAAAGCTTAAAGCTTACAGATAACAATTCATTAAGACCATTATAATTACAAAATGTCTATTTAATGTATCGACAACAGGCAATAAAAATCTAGTCACTCCATCTAGTCAGTTACATCTTATCACAATATTCCCAAAAAAGTGTATACTTTTTGAGTTATTCGGAATTTAATTTTACCATCGCTCGTAACTTTTTTTCTAGCTTCTTTTCGTTGAAGTATGTTATATAGATAAATTTAAAGGGTGTCGAGAAAATGACTTTAGCGAAGTTTCATTGAAATCGGTACATCCTTTTAGGCGCTACAGTCTATAGCAACGCAGGTTTTTCTGCATTTTTTTTTTCTCCTTTATCAACTTATCAAATTCTTTCAAAAGTTATATTTAGCATTTTTTCATAACTTTAAATAATGTGAAGTGATTAACTTTTTAAAATAAATCATATTTAAGGTATTTTAGAGGAAGACGTATATGAACATTGGGCATTTAAGCCCTGTAAAGTGACAGCTAGAACTTAGAAAATATACATGTGAGCAACGAGATCACAGTATTGCATTATCCCGGCATAAGAGATATGCAATATGAATAAACAGATAAATAAAATTAGGAAGGGGAATTAAATTAATTTTATGAGAAAACAATTTCGACAAAAAAAAAAAACTAACTAAAAGAAGATAAATTATTTATAAATGTTATACAATACAAAATGGTGTAAATTATAAACAAACACGGTGATTAAGATAGGAAAAGATATATATGTATATAAATTGAGGAATGTAAAAAATGAAATACATCTAAAATATTCAAAATCTTGTACATGGAAAAAAAAACAAAAAAACAATCGCTTATTTTTATGCATCACATCACAGTACTATGCCAAAAGTGATACTGAATCTATTTCTGAGTCTTTCCAGTTCATAAATAATAAAAAAAAAATAAAATAAAATACTGGTGTATTAAAAGAAATAAATAAATTTAGGCCAATATTACGAATCAGCTTATATTTATTTTCCTTTTTGTTACGAGGAAAATAATGATACTTTTGATGTATAATTGTTTGAAAATAATAAACCATACCTAGAATTAATTTGATAAATAGAATTAATTTGCATGTTTTTTTTTTAGTGTACACCGAATGGTTATGCTAATACACTATATGTATAAATGGAAAATTTATCTATATATATAAAAATGAATGTATGTCTGTCTGTTTGTCCTTTGTGCATTACTAAACCATTCATCCGATCGCCATGAAACTTTGGGAAGTTGTTCCGTACACTCCTGGGAAGGTTTCTGGCATAGTACTTCTGTCTTACGATAATTTTATATATGTAAAAAAAATAAAAATGTAAATGTTTTTCTGTTCAAAGCCGCAAAAAAATGTGTCGCTATAAACTGTAGCGCCAAAACGGCTTTACCGATTTTAACGAAACTTGGCTAAAGTCTTCCCTTGAAACCCTTTTAATTTATGTGTATAACATACTTTCCCGAAAACAAGCTGAAAAATGTTACGATGAATTCAATATTTTATTTGACGATAACTAAAAAAGTACACAATTTTTGACCCTTATAATACCACATTTATTTGAAAGATTCCTGAATTGCCGACAAAATAAAAAAAAAATCATCGAAATCGGACGGTTCGTTGCAGAGTTATAGAGTTTTAAACATTTACTGCTTTCTCTTCAGAAAAGGCCATTTCCTTTTGCTTCCTCACTACCGAAGGTAGGCAAGCATTTTTTTTTTTTATTGATTAATCGAAAATTTTATAATTACTACAGTAATTGAAATTATCATTTGAAGAAGTTATATGATTCTCCTTATGTAGGTTTCAATACTATTATACGTTCTTTATATTAATTTTTTATTTTAGTTTTATAAGTTCAACTCAGACTGTTTCTGATGATTATGAATGACGGCGTATTCACTCAGATGATTATGAATGTTCAATTTGAATCATGAGAAAAAAAATCATTAGAATTAGTTTAAATTGAAGCCATTTTACAGACAAATTTGTTTCTCAACTTTTTAAAAATGACAGATGAACTTTGCTATTAATCTAATCATATGTGCTGTCTATTTTATTTCTTTTTCATTTTGCCAGGCTAAGCCACAGCAGCGTGTGGGTGGAAAGCTAGTATTATAATAAATAATTAAAATTTGGTACAATTCTATTTCATTGTCAGACCATTTATTTCCTTTTTATGATCTGCCCGGGCGGATCTACGGGAGGGCTTTCGGGCTGAAGCCCCTCCCCCCCATAATGGAAAAATATAACCATGTTTTATCGAAAAAAATTATCCCTCAAAGTATTATTATTCGTGTAATTACATTTAAAATGGCTTTAGGAATCACTTAAACACTATTTCATATAGGTAGTTAGTTTCTTTCTTTTTTGGCCACAGTAATTATAGGTATTTTTATGAAAAAAAAAGCTTTCGGGCTGAAGCTCTCTCCTCCCCAAAATTAAATCCTCGGTCCGCTAGTGATGATCTGAGAATGTATTAGGAAATGTTAGATAGTATTAATGAGGCAGTACGTTATAGTAAGAGACATAGCAAGGGCTAGAATATTTTTTGCCCTGATGAATGTCAGTGAAAGATGTCGCCTGAGGTGATGTGCCGTTTTTATAATGCAGCGTCAGGTTTCAAACCCGCCGCAGATGTCTCCCGCCGCTCAGCCTTCAATCATTTGTCCTCTCTTCAGAATTTTTTATTCATTTATTTTTAAAATTTTTATTTTGTTCATAAATTTTTATTTATATTCTACAGAATGTCTCAGTATTTAATGGCTAAACTCTGGGAGGTGATTCTAGACAAAAAGTACATTTTTTCTTTTCTGAAGGTGGTCCTGTTTTCTCATTAATGGATAGTGATAACACAAAAATTAACATGAGGGTGCTACGTAAGTTCTACTTTTTATCTTTACTTACCTATATAAGAAATATATAGTAAAGGAAAGTATTGCGATCGTGAAAATTTTCGAATCTCAGTTTTCAACGAAAATACACGTTTTGAAGTCATCTGGGTCCAAATAACCAAGCTCCGCAAAATGGTCTGTGTGTGTGTGTAAGCTGAACAGCTTACCTAAAAAACGAAAAGCCGTACGAAACTGCAATTACGTATTTAAGGTTTTTATAATCCTTGGATGTTACAAAAACATTTTCGTTAAAATTGGCGAATCGAATGTGGTACTTCATATAATCCATTTAACACTTTTTTACGATTTTCTCAATTACGGCTCTAGCGATATTGATTAAACTCGGTATATCATTGTATTACAAAGTATTTTTTAATGTAATGTTTTATTCTCATTGATGTTCTCTAAGGGCTTAAAAGGCTAATTTTAAATATTAGATTCCTCTAAAGTATTTTTAACTTTATTAAGTCCAAATAACCAAGTCCCAAAATGGTCTGAGTGCTCTAAAATGAAAAGTCGTACGCAAGTGAAATTACATATTTAATGTGTTTATATGCTTGAGATGTTACAGCAACTTTTTGCTATCGGCTAACGAAGTGGCACTTTATAAAATGGACTAAACACATTTTTACGATTTTCTTGAAAACGGCTGTAACGATTTTGATTAAATTCGTCATATCAGTGTAAAATTAAGCAGTAATAAATAAAATGTAGTTTTTATTCTGATTGATGTTCTTTAACTGGGCTGAAATTGCTAATTTTAATATTAGCTTCACCTAAAGTAACTTTAATTTTTTTTATTTGAAATAATTGACCATTTCACATTACTCTCTAATATAAAAGATAGTTCAATATAAAATACGAAAGAATTTAATAATTAACTAAGGAAGAAATGAGAGATTGTAACGGAAATAGTTGTAATTGAGGAACCAAAGGAATAGGAATAATCCGAGCTTGCCGAAAGATTATACGTAACATGAGCTTAATATTATAATATGGACTCCGACAATATTATATAATTATACATATGTGGTTTTCATAAATGCTATTGTCAGTATTATTTAATATTTAATCGTATAGATTACAGCGACATAAATATTAAAATCTGTATATATATAAGGGTACTTAAACAAATAAAAATATCCACAATGAAATATAAATAAATATAGCGGCTATAAGTTTTACTTTCACTTCCCATTTATCTGAAAATACTTATTTCTGCTAAGAGGGTGGTAAGTGAAAGTTGTGTGATGCGCGCAACGCACCAGACTTTTCCTAACACAACAACAATGTCTTGCAGAAATCGTCCGTTTGACGAGGGCTGTCTGTTTTTTTTTATCTTAGTTTTCTCCTCTTTTTTTATTTTTTTCCGTTACTTTATTTTTTATACATCCACCTCTATTTTGTGTATATTGGTACATTTGCTCATCACATCTTATTACCATTGTCTTAATTTTTTATTCTCTTATACGTAGTGGGTATGTTTTTATAGATTTTACAGTATCTTAATTTTTTATAACTACATCTATTATTTGCTTTTTAGAACTCCACATTCCTATACTCTGTTTTACATTTTATTCAATGATTATCTCACTTCCTTTTAGCATTCTAAGAAATCATGTTTTAGCTACTACGTCACCTCAATAATTTTATGACTACACTTAGGTTTTTTATCTCATACATTCCATTGTTAATTTATTTTTCATTTTTTATGTTACCTTATTTCATTAGTCCCTACTTTGTTACCGTTATTTTTTATTTCATAGTTATGTGTTACTGTTATTATTCGATTCATAATTTCCTAACTTTGTTATCGTTATTTTATATTTTATGTAAGTTTATTCTACCTACTTTATTTTACCTCAAGTATATTCTACCTACATTTTTTTAAACTATACCTTTCACCTACATATTATGTTTCCTTTTTAATGTTAATAGTGCCTCATACCAATTGTTATATGTTTTTTTTATAGCTCTAATGAAGGCCTGAACTTTGAGCCGAAACGACGGCAAATATAAAAAATAAATATACTTATTTATTTTTAAAATTTTTTTTACTGATCACCCCCACCAATCTTCTCTTCAATTATTCACTTTAATTATCAATCCACAAAAATGATTTAATTCAGTTAGTTGAGAGAAGGCAGTGGATCAGCTGATGAGAAGGTTGTCTCCTCAACTCCTCTCTCAGTTTTTACCAATTTTATAGCGGAATCTCTCTGATTATTCACGTGATACAGTTAAAGTGTATATCAGAGCAGTTGATATTTACTGTTGACATCTTAAGAAAAAAAAAAAAAAATTTTTTTATTTATTTATTTATTTTTCTCTTATGATATGCGGTATGATCAGCAAGTGATGGCCAGTAAGGTGCCCAAGAGGTCTCGGTCAGACGGAGTTAGCTCACCAGCCAAACAAAGGACTCGTCGCTGCCTACGAGAAATACCTCCAGTGACCAAAATGAACACTTCAGAACCAGAACCTCAGCCCCAACCAGGTACGTCTGCACAAGAAACGATTGAAGAATCACCTTTCTTTACTCCAAACCCCTACCAAGTGCTTCAAAATGACAGAGAAGTAATGGAGTCTGCAGCAATACCCAGAGAACCAAAGCCTCCTCCGATATTTGTGAAAAATATAAAAAATTTCCAGATGTTCTGCACCCAACTAAATAAAATCTGCTCTGGCAGTTATTCATGCCTTAACAGGACCAATGACACCAAAATAACACCTGATTCTGCAGAAGCCTACCGAAAAATAGTGAAGTACTTATCAGAAACAAATGCGAATTTTCACACTTACCAGCTGAGGCAGGAAAGAGCTTTACGAGTAGTGATAAGAAATTTACATTCCTCAACCCCCACTGAAGTTATTAAAGAAGAACTAACGACGCTTGGTTTCAATGTACGCCAGGTAACAAACGTTTTGAAGGAGGACAGGGAGCAGCCAGGATTACGAAATAGGATCCCACTACCATTGTTTTTCGTGGACTTGGAGCCATCACCAGGTATCGAAAAAATATATGATATCACAAGAATATACTACACAATGGTGAAAGTTGAGAAGCCATATCCCAAGAGAGACATCGTGCAATGCCATAATTGTCAGACCTATGGCCACACGAAGACATATTGCCACCATCTGTCGCGTTGCGTGAAGTGCGGTGAACAGCACAAATCTGTAGAGTGCACCAAACCTATACAAGATCCAGCAGTATGTGCCCTATGCTTGGAGGGACACCCGGCCAACTACAAAGGCTGCCAAATTTACAAGAATCTCAAAACCAGACACCAGAAAAACCGGATTCAAGATGAAGCACTAAGAACAAGAAGAGAGAGAGAGCCTTCCAGAATTGTAAACAATGATGTATCATTCTCCCAACTACTTAGAGGTAAGACTTTAACCGATAAATGTCAAGCCCTGCCACAACAACAACCTCAAACCCAACCTCAAAATCCTCTTCATCCTAATATACCTAACCACCAACAACAAATTCCTCATATTCCTCCTCCTTCAAATGCAACAGATCTCACAAGTTTGTTAGCATCTTTCCTCACCGATTTCAAATCCCTTGTTACTCCACTCATATCACTCCTCACGAATCTCGTATCTCACCTCATCCCTCCTTTGAAAAATCCTTAAATGACTCACATCCCTAAACCCATATCCATTCTCCTTTGGAATGCGAATGGTGTTAGAAATCATACAGACGAACTATCTACTTTACTACTTGACAAGAACGTTGATGTGGCACTAATTACTGAAACTCGACTAACCACTAAACAGCACTTCAATATACCACAATACCTGACATATCGTACTGACCACCCTGACGGAAAAGCACATGCCGGTACTGCTGTAATTGTACACCAATCCCTCTCCCATCACGTACTCCCATTACCAATATATGATTTCCTACAGTCCACCGCTATCGTGATAAAAACCTTCTCCTTTCCGGTCACTCTTGCATCAGCGTATTGCCCTCCTAACCGATCCATATCCAATGCCCAATTCAGTTCTCTCCTCGACTCCTTAGGACATCACTTCATCATGGGTGCAGACCTAAATGCCAAGCACCAACAATGGGGTTCCAGAACCACGAATTCTCGTGGCCGAACCCTGCTGTCTGCACTCAATTCCCAACGTTTTCACCTCCTTTCCCCCAACTCTCCTACCTACTGGCCCACAGATCCCAACCGTAATCCTGATCTTCTTGATTTCTTTATCCACAGCGGCTTAAGTCCCCTCAATTGTTCCATTACACGTCTAAATGAACTTTCCTCTGACCATAGTCCTCTAATCCTTAATGTTTCACTTGAACCTGTTCCCAAACCTTCTCCACCGTCATTCATTAGGGGCCCAGTAAACTGGGACCTTTTCCGCCAAATAATCTCCGATAATATTGATCTCAACATATCCCTCAAAACTCCCGATGACCTTGATAGTGCCGTAAATTCCTTTACTACCACAATCCAACAAGCCGCCTGGACTGCCTCCTTTCCAAAAGACTCCTCCAGAATTCCTATAAAGACCATTCTACCCCAACACCTCCTTAACCTAATCCGCACCAAACGCCGTGCCAGATTATTATGGCAACGTACCCGACATCCTACCGACCGCTGCTCCTATAATTACTACTGCAAACAATTAAAACTGGAATTAGCCACCTTCAGATCACAATCCTTCAACTCCTACCTATCCTCCCTCTCTTCTCGCGACAATTCCCTTTGGAAAACCACAACAAAAATCCTAAATCCTCACCGCATTTCCCATCCTCTCCGACGAGGTGATGGCTCCTGGGCAGCATCTGACGAAGATAAAGCTGAGGAGTTCGCCATTCACCTATCCAATACATTTATTTCACATCCGGAATCCCATCCTGCCCACACCGTAACAGTAGAAGAACTCCTTACATCACCAATCCCACTTTCCTTGCCCCCAAAAGCTATTCATCCTTCCGAAGTAAAATTTCAATTAAAAAAACTAATCCTCCGTAAAGCTCCTGGACATGATCTCCTTACACCTCAAATCCTTCGACAACTTCCATCCAAAGCAGTCATATTCCTTACATATATCTACAATTGTATCCTACGCACCACCCACTTCCCTCTGTTATGGAAACACTCCACTATTATCCTTTTCCCAAAACCAGGAAAACCTCTCAATAGCTCAACATCCTATAGACCAATCAGCCTACTCCCAATCCTTTCAAAAATTTTTGAAAAGATCCTTTTGAAACGAATCCTACCCATTATAGAATCCCAAAATATCCCTTCCCATCAGTTTGGTTTTCGCTCTCAACATTCTACTGTTCAACAAGGACTCCGAGTTGTTGATCATATTTCCTCAGCCCTAGAAAACAAGGAATACTGTTCGGGTGCCTTTCTGGACATTGCACAGGCATTTGACCGGGTATGGCACTCCGGACTGCTCTCCAAGCTTAAAATCCATTTACCTCAGTCCTTGTACCTAGTCCTCCGATCCTACCTCTCTGACCGCTCCTTTCGAGTTCGCTGTGGAACAGAATTTTCCAATATCTACTCCGTTAAAGCCGGTGTTCCCCAAGGCAGCGTCTTGGGTCCCGTGCTTTACATCCTCTTTACTGCTGACATCCCTGTTCATCCCGATACTTTTCTTGCAACATTCGCTGACGACACCGCAATCTTATCATCCAACTCTGATCCCGAAATAGCATCCTTAAATCTCCAAAGTCACCTCACCTTGATTGAGCACTGGTGTAATAACTGGCGCATTAAAGTTAATGAATCTAAATGCCAACATATTACCTTTACACTCCGACGCAATTCCTGTCCACCAGTACTCTTTAATTCCATCCAGCTTCCTTATTCAGACACAGTCCGGTATCTTGGCTTTCATTTAGACCGAAGACTAACTTGGAACCCGCATACTAGACTCAAAAGACAAGAACTCAACCGACGATACGGCCAACTATACCGACTACTAAGCAGAAAATCTAAACTTTCCATTGAAAACAAGCTACTGATCTACAAGACGATACTGAAACCTATTTGGACTTACGGACTAGAACTGTGGGGATCAGCAAAATTTTCTAACATCAAGCGCATCCAATCCTTCCAGTCTAAAGTCCTTCGAACAATAGTCGATGCTCCTTTCTATGTATCCAACAAAACCCTACATCATGACCTTAACATCCCATTTGTCCTAGACCTTATCCCAGAAAAATTCTCCAAATTTCACCAGAACCTTACTTACCACCCAAATCCTCTTGCACAATCCCTATCAAGCATCTCCCATCCCTATAATCCTCCAAGAAGGTTGAAACGGCAGTGGCCTCGCGACCTTTTGTATATTATATAAATTGGAGTTCTGGCAATGGCCTGATTCTTCACTCAAGACATGTGTGTATGTGGCTAAAGTGCTCTCGACCAATCTCCGCTGGCTTTAGTACCAGTGACGCGGTTGGGAGAGTAGCGCAGGGTTCTCCTGGAGTTCCCTCGCCTGATTGTATATAGGTATGCATGTGTTTTTTTTTTTTTTTCCTTAGTTTTAATTTTCTTATTTTTTAGGTTATTTTATTTTATTGTCTGTTGTATATACTTTTGATTATTATTTTGTTCTATTTATTTTATTTTTTTGTACATATGGTGTGAATGTCATCCTACCTCACTATAGCCAATGTCCAACAGACAGATTGTTATAATACTCAATAAAGAAATTTAAAAAAAAAATTCAGTTAGTTAAAAATTGCTTTGTAGTAAACTAGACAAAGTTTCCTTCAAATACAAGTAAAGTTTGTCTTTATTAAAACCGTTTACAAGGGAACTTATAGCAGCAAAACTACTCCAAGTTGTGTTTTCATTAAATCATGGATTATTTGAAATTTTATTTTCATCATCTTGCAAATACCTGATTTTGTAGAAACTTCCTTGCTTAATAAGCTTTAACTTCATATCAATTTATTTAAGGATTGCTATAGAATATAGTTGAGATTCAACTCTGAGTGAAAAATAATGTGATTTGATATTCACTTACTCCAGAGTATTTATATTTTCAGCCAAAGTAACAAACGAGAAATTATTACAAAGTATTTATTCCTTATTATTCTTGCAACCTGAAATTTATTTTAGTTAATTAATTATGAAAATACATTTTTATTAAAAGAATACAGTTTTTTTTTTTTAAATTTATTATCTAAGGTGATACTGGACCACTGTTTACAGCACAGATCTCTATTGCGAAAATCGATCCTCATGGTATTAAGTAACTATGTGCTTATAATCCTAATAGTTATGTTTGCATGAAAACAATTCTAGTGTTTCAGATTTTATTTTTAGAAATTTTATTTTAAAATAATGAGTATTTACAACCGCTCATAAGTACCAGTTAAATGGTTCTGACTAGTGTTGCCCAAAATCGGTCTTGGTCTTGTACTTTGCAAGACCAAGAGTAAGGCCACCTGACTGTTGCAAGACCAAGACCAGGACTGGTAAAAAAACAGATTTTTTAAATAAAAATTAAGGCCAAATAGTAACTAATACTCGACAATCTTAATTATTTTAGTTATAATTGGTATAACCAATATACTTTAGCATTTAACTCCTCTAATTTTTCATTCGGGCTTATTTAGGTATCTAAAGAATTACAGTAATTTCTCTATAGTAATAAGCTAATAAGTAACTGCAAGACTCTTGCGCAAGACCAAGACTGAGTTTGCTTGACTAAGACTCGTCTAGCTCTCGCATTGGGGCAATACTAGTTCTGACAGAAAAAGGTTATTTGTATTTGAATGAAATTTTCTACTTGCTAAATTTTGTTTTATTTCAAGTTAACAATGAAGCAGTTTTTAATTACCTGAATTAAATAACTTTAACTTTAATCGCTTTCTATGTAAGAGAAAATGTGGACACCTCAAGAAAAGACAAAAATGGACTGAACTCCTTTTCCGTTCAAAATCGGCACATGCATCAAATAAAATGTTTTGTTGGAAATTTTGTCAAGAATTACAATCCAGAATTAGACAATTAAGAACTGAGATATCCTGTATATTAAAATAGAAGACTCACCTAATTCTCTTTTTTTTTTTTTTTTTGGTTTATTATTTCCAATAATGAACCATTGTGATCGAACAAAAAATTCAAAAAATACTCTAGTGTAGCCCAAATATGAGACCGATATGAGTCTTAGTCTTCCAAATTCAGTCTTCGTCGTGGTCTTGGTCTTGCGCAAGAGTCTCGCAGTCACTTATCAGCTTATTGCTATAGAGATATTACTGTAAATTTTTAGATAGAAGAAACCAACTAAGCTCGAATGAAAAATTAGAGGAGTTAAATCCAAAAGCATGTTGATTATACCAATTCTTTACATATAGTAACTAAAATTGTCACATATTAGTAACTATTTTGCCTTAATTTTAATTTAAAAATTTGATTTTTTTTATCAGTTCTGGTCTTGGCTTTGCCACATTTAGGCGGCCTTGGTCTCGCAAAGTGCAACACAAAATCTATTTTGGGCAACACTACCCCTAACCACCCCTCTCAAAATATGAGGTTTTACGTTTCGAGATATGTAGAATTCGAAAAACGAACACAAATTTGTATGTCCGTCCGCCGTTCGCGCATTTTCTCCGAAACTCCTGGACCGATTTTTTGTCAAATTTGGATTCAAAATTAGATGTAACCCGAGGATGATCCTCCTTCATCGACATTTCCATCCGCCTTTTCCTTTCAAGATGGTGACCGAAAAACCTGCGTTGCTATAGACTGTAGCGCTTAAACGAATGTACCAATTTCAATGAAACTTGGCAAAAGTCTTCTTCTCGATGCCATTTAAATTTATCTATAATTCATACGAGGGATGGTAAGATTAGATTTTGAATAACTCCTAAGTATACTTTTTTGTGGATATTGTATATGGTTTTTTAAAAGTTTACGGAAGTTCCTAAAAAAAAATTGTTAAAATCGGACAATTAGGAGCAAAGATATGGTCTCTAGATGTTTTTCATATGTTCTACTGCAAAGGTTATATCCTTTGTTTTGGTTTTTGATTTTTGAATGCGTTACTCAAGTAATGCTAATTTTGTTTGCATATTACTAATGATTAAAAAAAAATCTTTAGTCCAATAATTGGTATCCCCATTGATTTCTTTTTCTATGTCACTAGGAAGGTAATGTTCCTTTAGATGTATAATTGTTTGAAAATAATAAACCATTGAGAAATAATATGTGGCGTTTTTTAAAATAACAACTGTTGATAAGTATGTTGTGTGATTTAGTAACTTGAGCAGCCAAGCAATATCATTGTAATTATCTCATATTACTTCTTAATTAATCCTCGTTGAACAGTAGAAGGAATTCGTTAATAAAATAAATAAAAACAGATTTTTTTTATTTTATTTACTTAGCTGTAGTAAGTGTTGCCCAAATGCGAGACCCAGACGAGTCTTGGTCTTGCAAACGCAGTTTGGTCATGGTCTTGGTCTTGCACAAGAGTCTCGCAACAGTCTTACAGTACTGTATTTTGTAGATAGGAGAAACCTAACTAAGCCTGAATGAAAAATTAGAGGAATTAAATGCAAAACTATATTGGTTATACCAATTATTTACATATAGTAACTAAGATTGTCGAGTATTAGTAACTATTTTGCCTTAATTTTTTTATTAAAAACATAGATTTTTTTTACCAGTCCTTGTCTTGGTCTTGCAACAGTTAGGCGGCACTTTGCAAGACCAAGACCGATTTTGGGCAACACTAGCTGTAGTTCGTCTTATGTATTCATAGGCTTATGTTTTCAATTTGGCAATATTGGCTGAGCGAGAACGAGTGGAATAGATAGCAGCTTAATGCGAAAAAAAAAACAAAGCTATTCTTTTCGATCAAAATAAAGAACTGCTAGATTATCTTCCTTATTATCCTTTATCTTTCCTCAACAACATTGCTGTTCTACACCCTAGTTCGGTTAAAAGCTTTGGAGTAACCTTCAACGAATACCTGTCCTGGAGTAAGTAGTCATGTACCTGAAAAATACATTATTGTCCTTAAATAGTTCCACAGATTCCGGGAATTCTTGCCTGGTATATGGGGCTCACCAGCGAACTTGAAATGAAATCAAAGAGTCTAATAGAGGAGGAAAATATCGATTTTCAATAATATGGACTGTCGGTTTTTATTTGTTTCGTAGGAAATTTCGCAAACTTTTAAATAAACATATCAACAAAAAAGTTAAAACTTTTTGAGTTATTCGGAAATCTAATTTTACTAGCTCTCGTAACTTTTTTCCAGTTTATTTTCGTTGAAGTAAGTCATATAGATTAATTTAAAGGGCATCAACAAGAAGACTTTAGCCAAGTTTCATTTGTTTAGGAGCTATAGTCTATAGCAACACAGGTTTTTCGGGCGCAATCTTGAAAGGAAAAAGCGAATAGCAATGTCGATGTAGGAGGATCATCCTCGGCTGACTTCTGACTTTAAATCCAAATTTGAAAAAAAAATCATAAATTGAGCTGATTTGACTTAATTATACAAAAAAAAAAAATAATAGTAACAGAGATTTATATAAAATGGAGGGACAATAAGTTGCTTATGAGGCGATAGATAAGAGGCATCCCCCTATACTATATGATATATTGCCTAGAGTTAGGTTGGGCACCTTGTGTGGTCTGGCAGGGGTCAATATTTAGTGCATATAGGCCACATTAAAATACCACGTAATGAGCCAGACCAGTTTTTGTTTTCAACCGGCTAACGCGATGAGAACTTTGGTTTCAGGTAAGCTCATGGTATAGTTGAGATATCACTAAGGCACTGGCTATATCTCGTCTAGAATTAAATGCGAGCCCTAGGGTCAACCTCACATGGCACAAAGTTGAACCTAATCCGTTTTTTTCCCTTACCTCCAATTTTATTTAAAACATCTGGTGTGTCCACTCACACGACTTTCCTACCTATTCAGTTATTTCAGAAAAGTTTTTATATCTTTACATAAGTTCATGAAGAAACAAAAAAAATTGAACTAGATTTATTTTCCTGAAAATTGATCAAAGAAAAGATTTGAGTACGATTTATTTGATAAATTAAAGCATTAAGGCTTAAGGTAGATCAGTGTAAAAATTTCAATACTCTCTAATATTGCTGATCAAAAACTTTTTGCCTTTAGCTTAGTGTTGTCAAACAATAATTCTTTAAACCTTTCAAAAGTTTTATTATGAATTTCACCGTATAATATATACTTATGGAGTTATACCCCATAATATATCTCTTTTCTTTATAACTTTTTTCCCTGTATTTTCTTGGAAATTTAGTCCATATACGAAAATTATTAGAACATTATAGGAAAGTTTTATCAAAATCGTTAGAGCCGTTTTCGCGCTACAGTCTATAGAAATACGTGTTTTTCATTTATTTCGCGCAAGCTATTGCGCATGGAGCACCGAATTTCTGTCACAGGCATCAGTAGTTCCCGAGAAAATCTTGGCATGTATAAAAATAACATTTTTATATATTAAATATATTTACACTATCTGGACAATGTTGAGAGGAAAAATTTAAGTAATTAATGATTTAATTTTATGAAATCTTAATTATAACTTCATTAAAATCATTTGCATGAATATTCATTTGTATTTAATAAATAAAATCGAAGGGTAAGTAAAAAATATATATACTAATTTCAATTATTGTCGCATTAGTTCATCTGAAAGATAAATATATTTTTAATAGAAGGTCAACTTTATAATTATGAGTACATTTACGATTTTGTTTTTATACGCACATCTGTCGAACAGCTAGTTTAAATAGAATTAGTTATATTAATTTTAACCGTATAATAGATTTAACTGTTTCATGGAGTGGACGAAATAGATATAGCACAATTTTTCTTACTAGTTCACAACTTTTTTCTGTCTTTTAACCAAATCGAACGAGCCGTTTTGAAATATAGGCGTGTCTAAGAAATTAAAATTAAAATTATAGACCTGCGTAAGCGCAAGTAGTGGATAGAATTTGATGACCAAACCGCAATATATCTATCACATTTGACTACAGACTGACACACAAACACGGAGCCCAATTTGTTGTTTGGTATCTAAAATGTAAAACGCAACATTTCTTTCAAACCTTCATATTGTATGAATAAATTTCTTTTCTACTTTCGGTAGTAAGAAAGCTAAAAAAAAAAAAAAAAAAAAGAAATGCAAGATCGTCAGAAAATTAAAATCAGAAATCATGTCCCAACCAAAAAGTATAAACTTCTAGTTTCAATACAAAGAGTGTAGAAAATATACAATTTTAGATATTTCAAAAGCTTTAGTTCAGAAAGACATTTAGCACAGCAATCAAAATATTTTGAGGCATTACAGAAATGTGGTCAAATGAAGTAATTATTCATTTCATTCATTTTTTGACTGACCACCTATTCTTCTCTTCATTATCCACGACAGTCAACCATTTACCAATTATGAAGTATTTATACATTCTATTTAAAGTATGTCACCACGATCAAATTTTTGAAAAATCGCCAATTTTTCAAATGGCCAAGGATTCCGGCATATTTTCGTTTTGTTGACTCACCTAAATAGTCATTACAACAGAATTATAAGAGAAACACACCATCAAGAACCAAAACGTTAGTTGCAGAAACTTGAAACAATGAGAATAAATGTAAGCTTGAAAATGAAAGGAAAATATTGCCAAATTTTAGCATCCTTACAATCCAAAATCCTTCGTAAAATTCTCAATGGTACTTACATTGTCACAAATAAATTTATCCATTAGGCCCTTAATGCACCACGTTTTCGATTTGGCCCAATCCAGATACCTATCCTTCCAAAATAAACTCTGAAAAGAAGATGGAATCGTGATCGCCTTATGTAGACGTATTATTTGAATGCTACCAGTGGGTAGTTTTTCAACAAGTGTTTTCATGTCATTATATTCCTGTGTACACATTTACTAGATGTATTTATATTCTGATACAGTTTTAAATATCATGAATAAATAAAAAAATCTGTTATTTATACTGTCCATTTAATAAAATTTAATCTGTTCTTAATATTAAATAATAACGTAATCCATAAGGAAAAGGAATAGGACCTATCTTATGATTCTTCTCGATCGTTCCTTTTATAAACTTCTTTTTTGTCAATATTTCTTAGGAAGAAACTCTAATAAAATGTTTTAAAAAATGTACAATCATAAGGTTTTAAATTAAGAGTGAATTTGGGCAAGTTTGTACATCTGGGCAGACTTTAAAGTTTTTTGCACCTTTTTGAAGCCACTCCCAGTAGACTGATTTTGAAGGTAGAAAATTTCATATTTTTCTACGTTAAGTATTGTTAAAAGATTTAAATCTATTTTCACCTGTTTTCTATACAATAAGAGGAAATACGTTCTTTGCTGCTGAAGTTTATTTTTTTAAATTTGTTTCCTCGCAACTAAAGGTAAGGAAGAATTGTATTAGTGAGGGAGGGAGAATAAAAAAATTTCAATGCCACAGCCATATCATCTACTCTCAATACGTATTTTGCGGGTCCCAGATGGCCTAGATGGTCCCATATCCATATCAACGAATTCCATACAATACTTACGCATACGCAAATTGTATTTTCTTGGATAAGCTTATATTTTAGAAACAGCCCGTTAGATTTAGCTTAAAGTTGAGAGTTGGTATCTTGGTGAAATGATAGCCCTATGGTCTCTGGAGCATTCGGGTAGTATAGAAAGAAACTTTATGATATATTTAATAAATTAAAAAAATATCCAGATATTGCTTCTATACTCTTATTAAAGAATTAGACACCAATGTTCTTCTGCACTAAACAAATATATAAAGAACAAGTTCAAATAATGAATTAGTATAAGTTCAGGGATAGCTATTTCTAATTGCTTTACTATTGAAAATCTGTATTACTACAACCCACGAAGGGTCTTGGGTTCAATAGTATATGAGAAATTACTGTTACAAGACTGTGCAGGGAGATGATTCGGTCGAGATCACGCTCAACCACCAAGTTTCGCCCATAATTAATTATTTAATAAAGACTACCCACTTTATAGAGGCTGGGTATACCTCAGGAAGGTCTCCCGAGCCCAGGATCGATCCACTGATGAAAAATTACTGATCATCAGCCGGACTCGAACCTGGAACCATGAGCTCTGGAAGTCAGTGGTCATCCACTGAGCTACTCCGCTCCCTTAAACTATTAATCAGGAGATATATACTCTAAGGGATGGCTGAGCAACCATTTTTTTTTTGTTCTTCCCTACCTCGCCGTTTAGGCTATACGGGATTTCCCCGCCCCCCTTGGCTGAGTAACATAGAGCGAGGGTCCTCAAGTGACCTTATCTCAACGTTGTGAGTTCGATTCCCACCTAGGTAGGTTACTTTTTATTTCTCGGCGGTCCCGGGAAATGGATGGTGACATTCCCACTCAGGTAAGCACGTGGCGGCAACTTCAAGATAGCCGTCCTCCCTACCAGTGCCAGTACTTTAAATTGTGTATGTTGAATAGACCATCTCGGTAACATTATATTGTATAATATGTAAGAATAAACTTGTTTCGCGGAGAGCAATAGCTATTTAATATGAGCGTTCTAATTGGGGTATAGTAGTTTTAAATATATGCTTTTTAGGCATTGTGAACTTGACCTTGAGATAAAGGTGACCGAAGCCAGATCCCATGGCAGCTGCCCCCCATCGTCAATTTTTTTCACCCTCAGCTGAGGAGCATTATCAGAAATGAGTGATGGCCGTGCCACCGCTATCGCATGCCGTGACATATCGCAGTTCCCACCAGCGCCACTTCTTAACGAACCTAAACCAGAAGTGTACAAATCTACCTTCATCAGTTTCTATACAATATGTCTGTTGCTAACCGTTTCCGGAAACAGCGGTGGTTTAGTTTTGACACATTTATTCATGGCTGCGGTAGATAATTTTTACAGTTACATATGTTTCTAACTGATAGGCGGACTAGAACAAATCGACTAAAAGCTTCTGTGAAAAAAAAGGAGAAAAACGGATTAAATTGTTTCATAAATGCTAAACAGAAAAATAAATACTAGTTGGCCCGAGTTAATAATTCGCAAAATATATTGTTTAATGAAAACATTAAAATTATATTCAAATGAGTAGACCTTAAGGATTATGTGAGGATGTATCTTCGAAGTGGAAGAAAGTTTTAAGTATATCAAATCTAAGGTATTGTACCTTTAGTAATAATGGTCCTATTTTTTTATTGTAGTAATTTAGTAATCTTTCTAATAATCATGGATACAATCCAGAAAAATGCATACTTTTTTGATTATTCGAAAATAAAGTTTCTTTTCCTTCATAATTTTCCCCCCTTAAATTTCAGGGGAATGTGACTATTTTTCCTGCCTGAAGGAGAAGATCTTCAAAATGAGGGCTCAATCGTTAGATTTCATGAAGAATTGACGAAATTATGGCCTTGCGACAAACAAACACCTTTCAGAAATAATATATAAAAATGGTGTATACCATACATGGCATTTCGTTCACCAGAATTGGGTCATTTTGAAAATATTTATTAAATATACTTCCTACTACTAAGCCATGTGGATTATTGTCTAACGAGCATGAGGAATCTACCAGTAGATTTATAGTTTGAGTTATACAAAAAATAAAAATAAAAAATAAACAAAATAGATCATTTGTCAAAAATTCACAGGGAACATGTGTAAAAAATTCATGACGCCATATTTCTGCAAACACAAGGACTGAAATCAATGAATTTTAAAAATTTATTTTTCGAGGAAGTATGCTATATAGATAAATTTATAAGGTTTCAAGGAGAAGACTTTAGAAAAGTTTTATCGGAATCGTTGTAGCCATTTTGGTTCTGAAGTCAATAAAAATACATGTTTTTCCGCGTTTTACAAAATGGCGGCTGCCGATGGGGCTTCTTAAGAGCACTTCTCCATCATCAACTTAATATTAATACAGAGTTTTCACTACAACAAGGGTGGACTCGAAACAACAGGTAGGATGGACACTGAACAGCTAAAACGGACTTGGAATAGCTGGAACAGATTTGAAACAATAGATAAAACGGACATAAAATAATAACTTGTATGGACATGGAACAACAGGTAGTATAGGCATGAAACAGCAACAACAGATAGAACGTACATTGAACATCAGATAATCTGAATATGAAATAACATAAGTTAACTAGAGGGAGATTTTTTAATTTCTTAAGATGACTAAGAAGTGAAGCAGAGATTCCAATGGCTTGGGTTGTTGTCTGGTGGGGCTGAAGGTTATTTGTCCCATGTTACTGAGCACACAGCTTATAAAATATAAATCAGTAAAGATATTTTGATTTTTCAAATAAATTCTAAACTGAATATAGTACAATATATATAAATATAATACAATACTGAATATAATGCAATAAATATGAATATGAAGATATAATAATATGAATATAATGCAATAAATATGAATACGAAGATATAGTAATATGAATACAAAGATAGGAATTATCAGTGCCTTATCAAAATTATCAGTATTAAGGTTATAAATATTGGCAGATAGCAGTCGGACCCGACCGGCTATTTAAGGAGGCTATTTAAGGAGTACCGTGATGAATTATGGTAACTTATTTTGGATCAGTCATCAATATATGAATGATGTTGCAAAGAAAAAAAAATCAATACATCTAAAAAGATGGTAATAAAAAAGAGAACAAAACCACAATATAACTAAATAAATAATTCAGTTTTTTTGTTGATGGTATTAAAGTAAAATAATGCTAAATTAAAAAAAAATTGAACTTATAATCATACAGCTATAGAAGATCTATAAATGGGTAAAGTAATGTAACAATGCTGTTTGATAATTACAATTACTATTGAAGGAAGTTAGTCGACTGTTCTACATATCATGGATAATAAATATTAGGATGCAGTCATTTTTAACGTTTTTATTAGTGCCAATGTTTCAACCCATGTGGTGCTTGTGATGTTGTGTTTCGAGCAATGAAGGTATTCAAGTACTCAAAACTATTCTGACACTTGAATACCTTGAGTGATCGAAACACGCCCTGATGATGACCCACATGTTTGAGTTGAAATGCTGGCACTAATAAAAACGTTAAAAATTACTGCATCCTGAAAATTTATATTTATACAACATTTACCAATATATAGGTTCAAATTTCAAAGCTAAGCATTTGGCAAATATGATTTTAATTTTTAATTATTTTTTTAAATTTAGAGTTATTAGTTATTAGACCTATAAGTCCTCGATATTAGGAAATTAAAGTAATTTAGGAAATTACTGGCATACAAAGTTACTTCAATACTCATAACGGGTTTTTTTTTTCTCTTAGAAAGTTCATTTCAAAGCTGAAGTGTCATTTAATGAACAAGATTTTTTTTCAACACAAGCTATGGTCTGCGAGACTGAGATGGAGGTCTCAATGCGGCCTGTGGAACTTAGTCAAGGTGTCTATATCGCTTACTTACCAAAAAGTTTAGAGATCCCCGACCTAGAATATCTCATAGGGACAATACTTCTTAGAAAGAACATTAAGTCTTAATAGATCAACAGGTTTAACTATAGCCTGTTTTGAATACCTATTGCATTTTATAAGATCTCCACATTCACACAAAATGTGTACAGCTTTCTCTTCATCATTCAAGCATAGCAGGCAGGTGAAATCTCCTACTAATTTAATTTTCTAGAGATATTTTAGGTGATAATCGCCTATCATTCTTCTAAACTCAATCTTTGTCAGGTTTAGGTGGAATTAGGTAGTTAGCTATTAATGAAGAGATTCGAGTCATGCCAGATTTTGGAATGTTTCCTTCTTTGGTCCAAGACTATTTTCAAATTTAAGTCCTCTTCCTTTCCATACTTTCTTGTCTGTAAAACTCGCTTTAAAGTTGTTGTTTTTTTAAATCATAAAATCACCTTTATCTTTATACAGTGGAGCTTTTGATAGTTAAATGGTTTATTTTTATATCAATGTCAGCTAATTAAATACAATGTTATTTGAGCCTGAATCAATCTCTAGTGGTAACAAAAAATAATATGAAGTAAAAAAAAAAAGATTACCTTAATATAAAAAAAATAATACATTATTGAGTTAAGTTAATGAGAAGATTAAGTTCCATAGCCAAGTAAAAAATATGGAAAAACAAAAAAAAGGAGATGAAACCTTGTTAGATGTACAAATATAAAAGATCAAAAAAGTTAATTGGATAATTCCAAACACAAAGCCTCGAATCTCAAAAATTCAGGTGACTTTATCGAACCTGTCAATATGTCCTTCAAAAAGAGGAATTTATCAAATTGTTTAAAATCTTAATACTGACAATCCAGAAATTTAAAAAAAGTAGTGTTTTTGGAGGTAATAGAGTGATGTATTATCTATAGTTAATATGCCTTTTTAGTCAGTTGATAAGAGACGTGTAATATTTTTTCTGAATAAATGTGATTCAGGTTTGATTTCTACCCTGATGATACCTGAATTATTAATGATTTGATAAGTTGATGATTAATAATTCATCTACTGTTAACAGCATTAGTACAGCAAATGTTAAACTTATGTTATTCGAGGAACCCCTCTTGAACAAATTATTTTTTTGGATTCCAATTCAATTCTAAAAACTAATACAAAAAGTGTTGAACTTGAAGGGGTTTTACTAAAGCTAGAGGATGTAAATTTAATAGCAAAATTGTTATGTAAAACGTAGTTTAAGAACTTATGGTTTAATACAGGAGTCTTAAAACTACGGCCTGTGGGCCGGGTCTGGCTCACTAGCACTTCTAATCTGGCTCGGGAAAGTTTCTTTGATTACATGGTAAAATTTTAAAACTGTTTAAAAAATATGAAATTATGTAAATCACCCAAACAGAAGGTTTCTACACCATTTATTGTATAAATTGTTTCTCTTAAGATGCTCATTTCACAGCTGAAGGGAATAAGCTGAAGGGAAGGGGCTTATTTATCACAAGCGATGATCCAGAGGATTTAGGAGGTCTAAATACGACCTGCAGGGCTTATTGAAGGCCTCAATAAGGCCCAAGGAACTTAGTGGAGTTCTCAATGTGGCCCACGGGCCAAATATTTTGGAGACTCCTACTTTAATGCTGGTACTGTTTCACAATAACATGGTGAGACTAATTATTAATAATTGGAAAATAAAATAAATAGACTGAAGAGTGAATTCTACAACTTGATAATTATAATTCAGCTTTTGCAAGACAAATCAATGTTTTATCATGTTGGGATGTGAAAACCTAAGTAACTGTAATTTTACAATTTCTAAATTGTATATAATTCAAACTATCCATCCAGAGGTTTTGAAATAGGTGATGAAATAGGTATATGAAATCACCTTGTAGAAAGATTTTTTTCCTGATCACCAATTTATAAATTAACCTTATAAGTACTAAGGATCTAAGAGTAACTTAGTTGTAGTAAGGAGTAGGGTTGACTTCATGGAATTTTTCTGTTCAAATTGTACCCCTTATCAGCAAACTTGTTACCTAGTTGTAGTATAATAGTTTAATCACTGGGGATTAGAGCTCAGTGTTATCAATGGTGAAAAAGGAATGACATTGAGCATTTTACAATAGGTATTGTATAATAAATGTAATATATTAACTTATAATAATGATTCATTGACTCACCTTGATTGCTTTCTTGAAGGCATGAACTGTGTTGTCAAAATGGTTCAACTTGAGGAAGGAGTACAAAGCTATTCCTCCAACTGCCAGGACAGCTGTTGCCTTCTTCGCCCTACGGGCTCGCAGGTAGGTTGGAGCATCGTGGTGATTCCTTCGGAACAAACGAAACAATCCATTTCCTGAAGACCGTAAAGGACAAATCCTCCTGACAGTTGCCATCACAAACAACAGGAGAGGTTATGGTGTCAGGTTACCGATACTAGGAGCTGGCAAGTGCTGCTCCTCATGGCGGATGATAGAGTCTCATTTTGAGATCAGCTGTCAAAGATCATTTCTTATTTAAAAAACAATTTTCGCAACTATCTTTTAATTTATTTGTCTACTAATTTATTTTATTATTTTTTATTGATTGAATTCATATGGAGGAAAATACTTTTTCAGAATAAAATCTAATTAAACGTAGATTAATTCAAAATTTAATTACATGTAGATATTTTTTAACTTAGATATATCAATTTTTGTATTAATTGAGGTAAAAATGAATTATAATTTTTTACCTTGATATTACTTAAAGCATTGATTTTTAGATATCATTATAAATAAATTCTTATTCAACACAGTGAAAGTTACCATGACAGTTATTCTGTCACAGCCACTGTCACATTAAGGGTGCCTTTTCCCTGATGGGTAATTGTGCTGCTCTCTAGAAAAATTTATACCTCTAGTTTTTTAAAAAAGGTACAATGAAAGTAAAATTATAAAAAATCTAGTGTAATGTTTTTTTGTTGTCCATTCCTTTCTCGCCTTTCAGGTCATACGGGTTTTTTCCCGGGTTAGGATAGAGAGCGGTGGATTAATGACAGAGTTTAAAGCACCTCCGCCACCGAGACGTAAACTCGTAATTATTTTATCACCTAAACTACGTGTTTCCATACGCGTTAGCCCGCTCGGCCACCCCTGCCTCTTTTTCCCTTATCCTTGGTTAGATCATTCACTCCAATTGTAACTCCATAAAACTATTGCTCACTCCAAAACCTTATAATAACGTAAATATGTGTTTCCCCAATAAAAATTCACAACCAGATAAAAATTATTGCTCTCAAATATTTTGGAACTTGCGTGATGCTCCTTCTGGCATAGGCATATCTGGTCGGAGCCAATATGGTGGAGTACACTGTACAAGATAATGGCATCTGCTTTGTAGCCACTACTGTCATATTAAAAAATTTTGATTGATAGTTGTCAGTAATTATCGCGAGGGCCTTATTTCTTTATTCTTACAATAACTTATGAACTTGAAATTGATTCTATCCAGCATTTTTAGGTTGTTCACTAAAACCATGTTTTCGATACTCTAGTTCTAGTTTCACACCTACTATATATGTACTCTATGGCTACAACTGCTACTGTATAAGTATTCTTAACGTCACAAATCAATATTTCATTATTCTAAAACTAGGAAAATCTATTTTTTTACAGAATATTATTTGAAGTAGATTATCAATGAAAAAAAAAATCCAATTTTGAAAACAAAATATTCGATGAAATTGCCACCGATATTACATTTATATACCAAAGCAAATAATGCTAGTTTTTAAGTAAAAATATAATTAACAATAGTTAGAATATTTAAGATTATATCTTTAAAGATTCATGACGTGACTCATCAAAATCCTTAGTAGAGTAAAGACGTATTTTAGGTAAAAGAAGAAATTTTAGACATAATGCTACATCGAATTATAAAAATGTGTTGAATTTATGACAGAATACTATTGGATTGTAGGCACTAAGGATGGGATATCGAAGGCCCAATATCCATATTGTCATCGACATTAATATAGGCCTACAACTATTAATATCATCAAAATATCGGGCTTGATATGTCAATAGTCGATATTTTCATCGATCGATATTATAAACATTTTTGAAATATGAATATCAATATAAACATTGATTCTCTAACATATGGGCACATAAAAAAATATATTATTTCCTCTTTAAATTAACACGTTAGCTACGGTTACGGTTCCCGGCATCTCTCAGATATAATGATTATTTACGTTTGTAACTATCTTTACATCTATCCAACTCCCATTCAAATATTTTTCAAAATGACCATTTTAGAGACTTCTTAAAATATTAAAAATTCGAAACCATCCCAACCGAAATCGATATCGAAAATATCGGAACCCGGGGATCGTAACCGCAGTTAACGTGTTAATTAATGAAAACATCAATTCTTTTAATCTCCTTAGTAAAATGTATTTTCTAATTCCTGTCCATTTAGTCATCCTCAGTTTTTCCACAGAAATATCCTTTCAATCAATTATGCCTTCCATTTACCCATAGATCGAATTAAGGGAAATGATAATTTATCTGTATAATACATACATTTCTTTGACGATTCAGGGCCTTGGTTTGAGAAGGTTCTATCTAACGAATTTGGGCAAATTCAGTTTACTGAGTGAGAAGAGTTCCAGTCGCGCTATTAAACTCTGCTTAGGGATGGTAGTCGACATATCCAAATATATATCGAAATATCATATTTTCCTATACTACGCACAAAATTCTATATAAAACAAGCAAGATGAGTATAATTTTTTCCTAACAATCAGATTCATATATAATTTCTACAGTATTCCTAAAATGATAGTTTTAATTTATAAAAAAAAATTAAAATATCGAAGGGACAATATCTATTGTAAATTATATCGAAAAAGATACTATCGATGATATAATATCTAATATCGGAAGGAAAATATCGATATTTCGTTAACATTGACTATCAATCCAGCCATCCCTAGAAGGCGCCCAGAGCGAAATTTTACCAGACCCTCCCTCACACCCATCCAAATCGGCCAGTAGTCTATGTTCTCTCTCATGTTTTCAAGTTTTAAAAATTATATCTAGATATACAATTCCATTTCTACTAACAGACAATAAATATTGAATCATTAGCCAGTGCAATTATTTCAAGAACAGGAACTGGAAACATGGACAGGAAAAATGATTTGTCATGTAAAAGAGTGTAAACAAATACGATAATATATGAATCAGGAACTGGAATGCGGTTAAAAATAGCATTGTTTTCAATAATATTATATATCATTTATATGTTGTCCACTCATCATGGCGCCCTGACTCATACAAAGGTTCTGCCGACCACTTCTAGTGATTCCTATCTAAATAATAAATAATAAAATTATTGTTTTATAATTAAATACTATTTATTAGATGAGATAATTTTTATACTTGTATATCGTTCATCATGTTGGTTATTATACTTTTATGTCCGTTTGAACCTTAATCTACAATCCAATTAAATAATGCATGCCAAGTGCCCAGTCTTCCGGTCCGTAAATCCACCAATGTTTAGAAGTGGACCCTAGTTGGCTCAGCTAGGGGGGTCAATGTTTCTTGATTAATCCAATGATGGGATGCAATGGTGCACCGCCGACTTCCTATTCTACTTTATTCGCAATGCCATCAGTACGCATTGTATATAAGGATTGGTAATATATAATTATAGTATACTAACCAATCTGTTGCAGTTTATCCCGCTCTATAAATATGAAACTTTGTGTGATAATGTAACACATTATTTATTTTTTTTTTATGATCAATCTCTAGTATATCAAAAATTTATAGCTAGAAAAAAATAAATTCATTGGGCTTCAGAATAAGTTACATCCTCCAAAATTAGTAGCTTTTTTGGAGAGAATATTATTCTTTATTCTATGGTTTCAAGATCCTCTGAGCCGAAATAACCATAAATAAATAAGCAAAAGAATCAAAAATTATTTTATTTACATATATATGCAACAGAATAAGTCATAATGATTGTTACATGCTTATGGCAACATTACCTTACACATGTTACAATAAAGTGGTGTGATTGCTATTTTTTATGCTTAAATCTATTTTATACAGTAGGAAAAATAAAAAAAAAACCTACATAAGTTATAAACAGTGCCATCAGATAGTACGTGCTATCTCTGTGACTTTTGAGAAAAAGGAATATTGCTCTGCCGTCTTTCTCGACATAGAGAGAGCATTTGATAGTGTCTGGCACAAGGGCCTATTATGGAAACTAAAATCGCACTTACCTTCCATTTATTTTTTAATCCTTCAATCCTACTTTCTTAATAGATTTTTCTGTACTTCCGTAGATTCTTCTGTTTCTTCCTTCTTTCTCCAACACAAAGGCGTACCACAAGGTAGCGTCTTAAGCCCAATCCTCTATTCTATATACACTTCTGATATACCTGAGCACCCTAACACCACCATTTATTACTTCGCTGACGACACTGCTATTCTATTCAATTGCCCTACAAAACCATCTTCATGATCTTGAAAAGTGATTTGAAAAATGCAAAATCAAAATAAATAGTAGTAAATCCACCCACGTTAGTTTCTCTCTTAGGAAATCCTCATGTCCACCCATAACGATTGCTAATAATCCAGCAGTGCCTTCAAAGAACTATGTACGCTACCTTGGACTCAACTTAGACAAAAGACTTACTTGGAACATACGTACGAAATTAAAAAGACAAGAACTGGACGATATAGCCAACTTTCATATCTTCTGGACTACAGATCTTCACTTAACTTACGAAACATGCGACTAATCTACAACACCTTACTGAGACCAATATGGACATATGGAGCAGAACTTTGGGGTTCAGCAAAACAAACACACATAAACAAAACACAAACAGCACAATCAAAAATTTTACGAAAAATTGTTAACGCACCTTGGTACATTTCAAACACTACTATACATAACGACTTAAACACCCTAACAGTAAAATCCTACATCCACGACAAATACACTACATTTCATTCTTCGACCCAAAATCACTCCAATCCTCTGGTTCTTTCTATCTCCTTCTCCCTGTTGTCTGAGCAGCGCAGATTAAGAAGAAAGTGGCCAAGAGACCTACTAAATCAATAAACACCAAAACAAGCAAATCCACCAAGACAGTACAAACACAACAAATTTGCTAGATGCGCAGCCGCGCAGGTGCAAATTGCATAAAATATAAATAAATATTTAAGCTATATAAAGAGGAATAAATATCATAAAAACTATATACTGACGTTAAATTGTATAAATAAGATAATACCTATAGTCACATGTTCTATATCGTATAAACTATTATTGAATAATTGGTGTGGGAAGTATGTTGCTGTTTTTTGTCAATATTTGTAATGTAATGTTATGAAGTTGGGTTTTGTCCTGTTAGGAGTATGTGTTTTGTCTGTTAGTGTTTGTACCGTTTCAGTGATTTCTTGTCATAGTTTCCTATTGTTTGGATCATGGGATTATCAGATATTGTTGTAAGCTCGAAGAATCTTTGTGTTTTAAAATAAATATATTATTTTATTGTTGGAAACTACAATTCTGTGCTAGTGTCTATTTCTGTATATCGCGGATAGTTGTTTATGATTCTCATGGACATGTTTTGAATCACTTCAAGTTTTCTGTAGTTAGACTTACAAGTGTAACTCCATAGTGGGGAAGAATATATGAATATAAGGCGGAAAACTGCTTTATTTAAATCAATTTATTTTGTAAAGATAATTGGGGACATTTTACTAATAATGTTTTTGCTTGTATTGCATTTATTGTTTACATGCTGGGTGAAATTTAGGGACTTATCAAGTTCAAGACCTAAATATTTCACTGAACTGGACCATGAGATCTGTTTGTCTTTTATGAGTATGTTAAGTGTAATACTTGGTCTAATAAATAAGCAAGTCTCGTACAATGGCCTATAGTCCGTGGTGCAGACTCCTTTTTATCTAATTATTAACATCCGCCTGAAGCTTCATCTCATTTGGCCGTTTGAAATCTATAAGCCCATTATTTTGACATTTTGGAGGTGGAGGTCCCGCCAAACGGACCAATATTTTTGTAGGGCACCTTTTTCTTTTTTCGACTTTGTGATTATAATATCTTACGTTTAGAGTGGAAAGCAAATGGGTATTCATGAGTTTTTAGTATCTAATTAAATAGACAAAGTTTGCCGATCTCCAGATTGAAGAAGCCCCAATTCCGAGGATTTTCTTAAATATTTGTTGGTTACGATGAGATAAAGCTCATCGTAGCTAATTAGGAAGCTATTTAGGAAGTTTTTGGGGGATGTTAATAATTTGATAAAAAGGGGTCTGTACCACGAACTACAATGTGTGCGATCGTGAAGAGCCTAGTCCTAAAACATGGGTCTCCAAACTTTTTGGCAATGGCTTGTTTTGAAAAAATTGTTTTATAAATTAAATTAAATTTTTTTTTCAGAGCAATGAGCATTCTATCATAAACAACTCAGGCGTTTAGTATTGTAGGAACCTCGTTTTTTGTGATATATTAAATTTCATGTTTTTTAAAGTTAATTTAAAATTTCACAATTTAATCAAAAAAAATTTCTCGGTCCGGATCCAGTCGTAGCTTTGATGGATGAATATATTCATATAGATTTAGTTAAACTATTCCCTTGCTTAAAGTGTGCAGGTCCAATTTTAGTTTCTGAGATATTTGAAACCATATGCAAAAACACTTCAATTAGGCTACTCCAGCCGACTTTACTCGAGCTTTGCTCATCGGAGATCTGACGGCTCAATCTAATTCACTCTCCACAAAAAAAAAAATGGAAACAGAAGTTTTCACTGAAGTAAAGAAGTTTTCACTTAAAAAATATGGAAGTATTTTAGATACAATTAAAGCCTTCCCTTAATGCGAACTAGGCGCAGAAACGAATCCTCTAATTCGTGCTAACAAATATTTCTTCTGTAGCGGTTCACAATATTTAAATTCAATTCGATTTCCCGCTCATATCATTCATATTTTCTTGCCACTCTAGTAGACATAATATGATATGCAATAGAGACAGAGATATGAATAAATGAGTTGTGGAATGCAGCATGTGTTGTTTGGTTTAAATTCAGAAAAGACAAATATTGTATATTTGAACATTAAGAAGTCACTGTTTTAACTCTGCTGCTAGAGCTTCAATTTTAGAAGACTTTGATGATCTGGCAAAGTTTGTATATAACCAAAGTTGGTTTATGTTATTTTCTATAGGTAACTTACAGGTGGTCTATTTATTGGCCCAAAGAGGTTAGGGATGGAGCCAGTGAGGTAGTAGTAAAAAAGTTGGTGAAATTTTATGTAAATAATACTTATTTTCTTACTATTTGAACGTATTTTTAGAATAATTTTATTTTGTTTTTATTTTAAAGGGAATATAGTTATTTCATTAAGTTTTTATACAAACGGTGTTCAATAAAATGCATTTTATTGAATTTGGGATCGTGATTTATTTGATTAGGGAGAGTGGATTAGCAGTGGATTAGCACTGACTTCCAGAATTTAAATTCTCCAGGTTCAAATCCGGTTGATTACTAGTAATTTTTCATCAGCCGTGGGGCGACCCTGATGTCGGGCGACCCTCCTGGGGCACACACAGCCGTCTCTATAAAGTAGGTATTATTAATTAAAGGCGAAAATCTGGTGGTTGGGCATGATTTCGGTCCAATCACCTCTCTGCAACCGTTGGCCTCGTAACAGTACTTCGTCACATTTTACCGAACCCAAAACTCTTGATGGCTTGTAGTGGTACAGGGTTTATTTTATTAATTAACTACTTCTAATACAAACAAGTTCAATTTATCTCGTTGACTAAAAGAATTTTAAACATTTATTTTGTTGAAGACATCAAGATTTTCAGTTAACATCATGCTATCATGATAGGTTCGAAGCAGAATTTAAAAATAAATTTGTATTAACTAGTCACAAAGTAAAAGAACAATCTCTCATGAACTCTTTTCAATAAAAACAATTTCTTCATTTCGGTGCAAAAGTCTTTCTCCGACGGTTTCTGATTTGTTTATATATGTTTCAATATTTTCATGGCATCCTTCCTGAAAGTGATTTCGATATCACGCCACTATGAACTTTTTTCAAAATTTATTATTTGGTTTTCAATTCAATATTTTTGTTGTTTTTTTTGCACGAAGCCGGAACTACAGTCACGGTCATAGAAATTCCTTTAACTATTTCTTTGGATTCTTATTTTTATGCTGATAATGTTGATTCCATTGAATTTTTTTTTTTTACTTATTAAGGTTACAAGAAAACTTCAACAATGTTTCTCAGTCCAGTTTTAACTAATGCCGGGATAAAAGCTATAATTATAACCTGCATCAAAAACTATTCTCGTCAAAAACATTAAAATTTTAACGGTACATAAAGTAAAGGAATTTTCACGGAAAATAGCAACGAGGATAGGATACCTCCAATCAAGATAGTCATACCTTTTGGGGGAAAGGCACCATGGAGCGAAACAAAGAAAATGAGAGGAGAAAAAAAACAATTTGATCACTTAATGGTGCGATTGTTTTAGAATAACGTTTTATAACTGTTGAAGAAATATCCAAAGATCTTGCAGTAGTTATCAGGTGTATAAAATAAAATTTAATAATATTTTTCAAACTAGACTGAAACGACAAGAAACCTTCTCGACGTTTCCGATTACTTCAGCACTTACTGGACAAACGCTCTAAACTTCCCATTAATTACAAAAGACTCATATACTTGACTATAATAATGCCTATTTGGACTTACGGAGTTGAGCTATGGGACTCCACTAAACCATCGAATTCCTCTCGCATCCAATCCTTACAATCCAAAATCCTTCGTAAAATCCTCATTGTCCTTACTTTGTCACTAATAACATCATCCATAAAGACCTTAATGTTCCTTATGTTTCAGATCTGGCCCAATCCAGATACCCATCCTTCCATAATAAACTTCAGAATCATCCCAACCCTTTCGTTTCTAACCTTGCTTCCTCTTCAATTCCTGATAACCCTCCGAGGCGTCTGAAAATAAGATAAGTCATATCATTAGAGTGCTACCATTGGGTAGTTACTCAGCAAGTGTTTTCATGACATTTTATCCATTATGTCCAAATTTACTAGATGTATTTATTTAATACAGTTGTAAATGTCATTAAGAAAAAAAAAAAAATTATATTTTACTGGGTGATGCAATTTCTATGACCGTACTAATAATACTACAAATAATGTTAATAGAACTTTTTATTTAAAATTTACAAGAATGTATGTTTCATGCAAAGGAGGCAGTTAAAATTATCTGTGAAGAAAGAAGAAGGAGTCAAGAGAATTAATGAGAATTGTTAACTCGATCTATTTGGTTAGAAATATGTCCTATCTGCTAAAAAAAAATCTACAGTTGCCTAAAATTGTTTGAGGGTCGTGCTATTCAGGGATTTATTCAAAAATGTTCCAGAAAATGCGTTTTTTTTGTTTGTTATTTGGGGGAGGTCAAGAAATTAGTTGTATCAACCGGTAACGAGAGATTAATGTTTAACAGGAAGAATATTTAGTAATCATAATGGTTGAGGTGTAAGGTTACAAGGGATAGAGAGATCATAGGGTTTTGATATGGTTGCGATGTTTGAGTTCAGAAGAATCAGCGATGATCCTACATAGATATAGAGATGCTTGTTTAAATGAAATACTTCATAAAATCTTTAATAAAAATGGAGCTTCATACACTGTCGAAAACGTTTCAGAAGAATATATTTTTCAAATCATGGTTGCAAAATATATTAGTCAGATACCATCTAAGTTCACAACTGGAGAGATTCCTACCCGAATATTATTTATGACCTCTATGACAGAGGTAGCGGTGCTAATGCCCTCCGATTACAGAGCAGATAGTGGCGATGGATTGCGAACTGTTGGCGAATGTGACGTCACAAGATGCCTACGTGCCTGGCTCCCCGTCCACCGCGGCCCGTGACCTTAGAAAGGAGAGCGTTGCGTCTGCTAGCTGTCTGACGTATCTGGGTCGGTCGCCCCCTCCGTACATTTGTCCGGTAATGTTATATTGTAATTATACAAGTAAAATACAGCGAGAACTCTCACATTAGAAAGGTACACTTCTCCCTAACGCGTACGATGTATAAGCGATGCGTCAGCGAAACATGTTTATTCGTATATACAGTATAATATTATCAATGGATGGTCCATCCAACACACAAAATTTAATGTAACAACTTATTTAACAAATGATTACCTTGTGCTATTGGAAAATATTTATCCATTGTAAAAGTTAAGCAGTGAGAAAGACAATGCTATCCCTGAAGTTATACTAATTCATTATTGTAATCGTTCAAGACCTTTTTGTTTAGTGCAGAAAGACCTTGGTTGGTAGTTTTACTTTTACTAACTAAGAGCATAGAAGTCTATTACTGAGAGTAAAGAATCCATACCTAGATTTTAACTTTTATTTATTAAAGATATCAGAAAGGTTTTTTCTACATTATCCCAAGCACTCAATGGATCAAATTTTTAGTTTGTCAAAGATTAACATAAAAAGCACGATTTTAATTTTAAAAGCCTAACCATGTGATAAGACCTCATGGTAACAGAATCACTTAGGGGCCAATCAGCAAGAAATACGATTTATCTCGAAAAACGGGGACATTTTCGGGCTTTAAAAGAATAGAAATTGGGATACTCCTCTCCACTGTCGAGAGCTGGAAAAGGAATCTATACTCCATTATTAATATATATATTTAAAGTTCAGATATAAATAATTTATAATAAATATTTATCTACTCTTTTATTGTCATTTTTTTCATTACTAACAATGGGTTGACAACAAAAGTCATTTATCGTTCATTTCAAATTTCATTTAGTTATTTCGTAGTTTGTTGTTTGTAGCAACTATTTCAGTATTTTGAGCTTATTGCTCATATTCTTTTTTTAATATATCTATATAGTTATGTAAATACTTCTGTTATTCTTTTATTGTAATATGCATTTTGATCAGATGTTTTGTTAATTTTTATGATCAATATTGTTATTCTTAATGGATTTGGTCCCAGAATAAAGTTGATTCTTCTATTGTATTCTATATAGTGCAGATCCCTAATCCAGCAGTTTTTATCTTTCAAATCTGTTTCAATCTAAAAATATAATACACTCTAATTTAACTTTTCAATAACATTTATATTATATCAAGATTTCTTCGATATATTAATTAGTATTAACTATTTATATTAGATAGTTAGCCCATGCGAATATTTCAATAGCATATAAAAAAAAACTAAAGTGTGTGTTATAACACTGAAGGGGATAAAATGATGAACATTTCTCTCGCTTACAGTATGAAGGTTCGATTTTTAGTTTCTGAGATATTTTAATCCATATCTTCAATAAAACGCGTCATAATTTGGTTTTCAAAACAATTTTTTTTCTTTTTCGTCTCTCTAACACGTCTCTCTTCGTCGCGTTAAGACACAATTTTGAATAATGCCCATTACAGAATGGACGAATGCTGAACAATTCCTTCGCTTAAAGTATGCGTATACTTATTTTAATTTTTGAGATATTTTAATGCACATGCAAAAACACTTCAATTAGTCGACTCTAGCCGACTTTACCAGAGTGTTACACATCTGAGATCTGACTGGTCAATCTAATTCACTATCCACGAAAAAAAGTGCGAAACGCCTCTGAAGAGGTTTTCACTTAAAAAAACCACGTACCACTACAATGGTTCTTGGGTTCAGTATTTTGTTAGAAAATGATCAGGCTGATGAAACCGAATAAATAAACCGAATATTACTTGCCGAAATCGGTTTCGAACTTGGAACCTAGAGCTTAGCGGACCAGTGCCTAACTCACTGTATAAAGCAGAATTAAGTAAATTAGATGTATGAGAAACATGTTCTAATACAACTCATGAAGGGTCTTGGGTTCAGTAGTTTGTAAAGAAGTAGTGTTTATCAAGACCAATGGTTGTGCAGGGAGGTGATTGGGACGGGATCACGCTTAAATTCCAGATTTTCTACTATAATTAATTATGTTATTAAGGGAGTTCCCGCTGGAATTGCTTCAGAAGAGTTTCTCGATTCCATAGTTGATAACGACTAAATAACAGAATTAAGTATATAAGCAGGATTACCTACCACAGCCGGAATCCAACCAGAAACCTTAATCATAGGAAGTCAGTGCCTAATCCACTGAGCTACCTCATTCTCTATGAGAAGGAGGTTTTTAGGATTCCACATGACCATAATATCACTAATATAATATATAATTATTCTCCAAAAGAATAAATTAAAAATCATCCAAGAGAGACGTAGAACGGAACTAGAAAAAGTAAAAGAAAGCAGTAGTCGGAATATATTCTTGTCTTTTTTTAGTTACAATGTAAATTAGCAGTGATATGTATACTGAAGATCACCTATCTAAATTTAGTTGAATCGTGAGCTATCTTGACATCTGAAAGAAATAGCAAGGCACAGAAGACTTTTTAATTTGCCTCATTCCAAAATAAGGAATTTCATTACTAATTCATTAGCCTGATTGAGTTTTTCATTCGAAAATAATGGGAGAACCTTGTAAGAGCGTTAGGTATCTCTGCACCTCCTTGAGTACCTTTCACCGGCGAGATAGCGAGCGGTCGCGAATGAGCGTTCACTACATTAGCCGGACCTGCAGTCGTCATTGTCCTTACCTACTTTATTGACTATTAAAATTATCAATAATAATTTTTGTTTTTTCAATAGCTACCTATTTTTTCTAATCAGTAAACAGTTTATGAAATCTGAATTACAATTTAAGGATACGATAATCTATTGTTGCCTTACCTTCCCTATTTTTCCAGATTGTAAATTTATTTATAACAGCTTCCTATTAGGGTCAGATAAGCACTACAATACTTGATTGATGATAAGTTTTTTGATGGAAGGTTCCGTTGATATGGTAATAATGTACTGTCACATTAACACATCGTACCTTATCAATCATGGTAATCAACTATAATCCGCGGTACAAGATCACTTTTTATCAAATTATTATCACTCGTCCAAAACTTCGTAAATGGCTTCATTTTATCGTGATCTTTTTCGTCATCATTTTATCATTTCGTGATAAAACAACTTTTCTGTTTACGAAAATTTTTGGAAATTAGGCATTTTTCAATAACTCGTGAATACTAATTTCCTTCCCAATTGAATCGTAAGATGATTTAATGAAAAATCGAGAAAAAAGTTACCTACAAAAATATCAGGCCGTTTGTTCCATATAACCTCGGTATTTTGACATGCTGGGTTAGGAGGTTACCTCAAAATATTTTTGTAGACCATCTATTTTCTCTGGATATTATGATAAAATTAACTTACGATTCAATCAAAATGCAAATAATTATTCATGATTATTAATAAATCATTAAAATTTTACCGATCTTCAGTTTGAAATCGCCCAATTTCTAAGAATTTTCATAGATAAATAAAATCATCAGTTACGATCAAATGAAGCCATTTAGACGAGTGTTAATAATTTGATTAAAAGAGGTCTGTACCGTTAACCACAGGCGGATCTACGGTGAAGGGGCTTTCGGGCTGAAGCTCCCCCCCCCAAAAAAATGATAACATGTAAGCATGTTTTATGGAAAAAAAAAAATTATCTCTTAAAGATATCTTTTTTATTATATACCTTGGAGTTCTGGCAATGGCCAGATTCCCCATTCAAGACATGAGTGTATGTTGCTAAAGCGCTCTCGCTCAAACTCCACTGGCTTTAGCGCCAGTGGCGCGGTTCAGAGAGTAGCGCAGGGATCTCTTGGAGTCCTGTTTTTCCTTCTATATTTGGAGGGAGAAGCCTCCCTTGGGGTTCTCTGCCTGGTTGTATATATTGTATATAGATATGGCTGTGTTTTTATGTTTTTAATTTACTTATCTTTAGGTTGTTATTTTTTATTGTACATAGTTTTTGATTATTTTTACTTATTATTATACTTTTGTTAATTTTATCTCTTCCGTATATGGAAGTGAATGTGTTCATATATTACTATAATTATTGTCCACTTGATAGATTATTATATTTCTAAAAATAAAAAGAATATATAATCAAAACGTATTATTGTTCGTGTAATTCCATTTAAAAGACTTTAAGAACCACTTAAACACCATTTCATATTGGTAGTCCTGGATCCGTTAGTGCTAATTTGGTTTATTAATTTCAATTATAAACCTTTCTTATAGACTACAAAAAAAATCTGTGGCTCTTTGAGATATACTTATTTTTGTTTGTATCTTATGATGTGAATGTACTTATTTTGTTTGAAAGTCATAGGATACCACAAGATGATCCTGTGAGATCGACGTCACCATCCCACATTTTGTTTCAAGATGACAACCAATTATTTAGAGTAATTATTATATATTAATAATTACGTTTTGGCGTTATCTTTGCAATTTATGAAGATTGCAGAAAATGAAATGTTTCGGAATCTTTTTCGAAATCTCTCGGAAGTAAAATAGAATATTCAATTTATTTTTTATTATGATTGAAAAACTATTTTATTGATTGTTAAATTATTGCCCATTTTTAAACAATAAACCGTTGAGTAATAGTTTTCAATGATTTAAAATTTATTTATTAAATTTTGATAATTTATGATTTGCAAATAATGTTTTACCAGCATAATATTAGTTTAATGTTTAATAAATTAGCTCAATATGCTGACACATTGACTATACGTCATAGTTAAACTATCTTGACTAATTTTGCTGAATTCTATTTTATTGGTAGTGACTTTTGTGTATGATTTCTTATGTGCTGATAGATATCTGTGGAAGTAGGTATTTTCAGCTAGGGGTTAAATTATTAATATCTTAGTTATAAATTCCCCTTGATGACAAAATTCAGATTGTCAAGGAAAATATATTTTCTTCGTAAGTTCCAAAAGATGAATTGACAACAAAAAGTTCAATTATTTATATTTATGCACTAACGGATCCAGGATTTAATTTTGAGAGGGAGGGACTCAGCCCGAAAGCTTTTATTTTCATAAATATAATTCTAATTACTTAAAAAAAAAAAAGACTACCTATATGAAATGGTGTTTAAGTGATTCTGTAAGCCCTATTAAATGTAATTACATGAGGAATAATACTTCAAGAGATAATTTTTAAATAATTTTTTCATAAAACATGGTTAATTTTTACCAATTTTTTTTTGGGGGGGGGGAGGGAGAGCTTCAGTCCTCTCCCCTCCTCCCCGTAGATCTGCCCGAGAGAAATACTTTATTAAAATCAATGCTGCCCTACTACGTAGAGTTGCTTCATAAACAGCATACTTATCAATCCACATGGACATTACTATTACATTACATTTTCAATATTTTCTTTTTTATACATGTGACATATTTCCTTTCTTTTTTTCTCCCTTTTCATAACATTACTCCCATAAATTATCAACAATAAACCATATCAAACTATAGACTTTGCAAAACAAACGTTTTCCGAAAATAAAAAAAATTTAAACGCCAAGAACTCAATACAACATCGCACACATATATACCAAAGTAATTCCATTAATATATGTATTCCTTGACCTAACCCAAACCAAAGGCCGTGCCAGATTATTGTGGCAACGTACCCGACATCCTACCGACCGCTGCTCCTATAATTATTACTGCAAAAAATTAAAACTGGAATTAGCCACCTTCAGATCACATTCCTTCAACTCCTACCTATCCTCCCTTTCTTCTCGCGACAATTTCCTTTGGAAAACCACTACCAAAATCTTAAATCCTCACCGCATTTCCCATCCCCTCCGACGAGATGATGGCTCCTGGGCAGCATCTGACGAAGATAAGGCTGAGGAGTTCGCCATTCACCTATCCAATACATTTATTTCACATCCGGAATCCCATCCTGCCCACACCGTAACAATAGAAGAACTCCTTACATCACCAATCCCACTTTCCTTGCCCCCAAAAGCTATTCATCCTTCCGAAGTGAAATTTCAATTAAAAAAATTAATCCCCCGTAAAGCTCCTGGACATGATCTCCTTACCCCTCAAATCCTTCGACAACTTCCATCCAAAGCAGTCATATTCCTTACATATAT
The DNA here is from genome assembly GCA_928085145.1 of Nezara viridula. Taxonomy (NCBI): domain Eukaryota; kingdom Metazoa; phylum Arthropoda; class Insecta; order Hemiptera; family Pentatomidae; genus Nezara; species Nezara viridula. The sequence goes on from OV725077.1 coordinate 21,931,788, forward strand.
CTACAATTGTATCCTACGCACCACCCACTTTCCTCTGCTATGGAAACACTCCACTATTATCCTTTTCCAAAAACCAGGCAAACCTCCCAATATCTCAACATCCTATAGACCAATTAGCCTACTCCCAATCCTTTCAAAAATTTTTGAAAAGATCCTTTTGAAACGAATCCTACCCATTATAGAATCCCAAAATATTCCTTCCCATCAGTTTGGTTTTCGCTCCCAACATTCTACTGTTCAACATGGACTCCGAGTTGTTGATCATATTTCCTCAGCCCTAGAAAACAAGGAATACTGTTCGGGTGCATTTCTGGACATTGCACAGGCATTTGACCGGGTATGGCACTCCGGACTGCTCTCCAAGCTTAAAATCCATTTACCTCAGTCCTTGTACCTAGTCCTCCGATTCTACCTCTCTGACCGCTCCTTCCGAGTTCGCTGTGGAACAGAATTTTCCAATATCTACTCCGTTAAAGCCGGTGTTTCCCAAGGCAGCGTCTTGGGTCCCGTGCTTTACATCCTCTTTACTGCTGACATCCCTGTTCATCCCGATACTTTTCTTGCAACATTCGCTGACGACACCGCAATCTTATCATCCAACTCTGATCCCAACATAGCATCCTTAAATCTCCAAAACCACCTCACCTTGATTGAGCACTGGTGTAATAACTGGCGCATTAAAGTTAATGAATCTAAATGCCAACATATTACCTTTACACTACGACGCAATTCCTGTCCACCAGTACACTTTAATTCCATCCAGCTTCCTTACTCAGACACAGTCCGGTATCTTGGCTTTCATTTAGACCGAAGACTAACGTGGAACCCACATACTAGACTCAAAAGACAAGAACTCAACCGACGATACGGCCAGCTATACAGACTACTAAACAGAAAATCCAAACTTTCTATTGAAAACAAATTACTTATCTACAAGACAATACTGAAACCTATATGGACATACGGACTTGAACTGTGGGGGACAGCAAAAGCTTCTAACATCAAACGTATTCAATCCTTTCAATCTAAAGTCCTTCGAACAATAGTTGATGCTCCGTTCTATGTAAATAACAAAATCCTACACCATGACCTTAATATCCCATTTGTCCTAGACCTTATTCCAGAAAAATTCTCCAAATTTCACCAAAACCTTACCTATCATCCAAATCCCCTTGCACAATCTCTATCCAGCACCGCCCATCCTTACAATCCTCCTCGAAGGTTGAAGCGGCAGTGGCCCAGAGACCTTTTGTAAATAAGCATCTATTGGAGTTTTGGCAATGGCCAGATCCTCCACTCAAGCCCGAGTGTGTATGATTAGGTTAGTTCTTTTGTTTATATACATTTATTTTATTTTATTGTATTTATTTTTATTTTATTTTATTGTATTTATTATTATTAAGTTTCTGTATTATTTATTTTTTTTTTTATTGTAAATAGAGTGTGAGTGTGCTTTCTCTGATCACTATTATAAATGTCCTTGATGTGACAGAATGTAATATTTCTAAATAAACAAATAAAAAAAAAAAATATATGTATATGTATATATATATATATATATATATATATATATATGTATATGTGTATATATATATATATATATATATATATATATATATATATATATATATATATATATATATATATATATATATATCAGTTTCCCTGTCAACAACTGATCTCGTTCTTGAAAAGAAGACTTAAAAAATAAAAGGAATTATACCTTTGTCCCGTAGGTTTGACCTATTTCTCTCCCGTTTTATGAAAAATGTCGCTTTTGCTGAGTTTTATATTTTATATTTGTCATAGTCTGCAGGTTTTCCTCAAATCGAGGATTACCTGATTTACATCTATCTTCAATTTTTATATTCTTATGTTAATGTTTGTTGCCGTTATTAATATCTCGTAATTTTTAATTTACACGGTTAATAGTCCTGGATTATTTCCTTCAAATGAAATTTTAGAGATGTTACCGCAACTTTTCCTGTAAAATCGACCAACTGCAAGTGGCAGTTCATATTACCGATTTGTATAATATTCTAAAAAAAAAAAAGATCCAATTATTTTGAATTAATTAATTATACCAATGTATAATAAAGTTGTATTTAATATTAGATTGGTTTTATTCTCATTGAAATAAGCTGATATGCTCTAATGCCGAATTTTCAAAATTACATTCTCTGAAGTACTTCTGATTTTAGAGATGGTGATACATGATTGTTTACTGTTAAAATTATAAGAATTTAAAATAATTAGAAAATGCAGTGATTAATGATGTTTATTTCGTGCTAATTCATTATTTATTATAATTAAAATATATAGTCGTAAAAGGAAATGGTAAAGAAAAAAAACATACATAACGTAATATATTAGAGAGCTTACATGTTGTAATTAATTGTTTTTAGTGTGTTGTATTATCTTTAATTTTTACTTACCCTTCCTTATGTCTAAAAATCTCTATTATACTAAAAGTAGAGTGATAAATGAAAGTTGTGTAATGTGTGCAACTCACAAGATTTTTATCTTGACTGAATGATGGCTTTCTGTTTATTAATTCTTTTAAAATTAATAATAAAACTTGGCATAGATTGGATTTTAACTATTATCTATTCAGTTTCTAGATTAGAATTCTATTTTCATTCCTCTTACCTGTATAGTTTCAATTCAACCATCATCTAGCGTCCATATTCACTGATGTCTTAAAAGGAATTGTTAGTCATTATCTATCATAAGTGTTCTAACGTTCATAAGTAAACGTTAAAAAATAAATAAATAAAAAGCAATTTTTACACTTAAAAACAGTTGTCGGTTGTCATGGTGATTACAGTTACAGCTGATGTCAGGTGTCTCATCTGTAGTTCAAGATTGAATTTAGAACACTATAGAGATTATTTCTGTTCATAGGGACGTGCTCTGGCAAAAGGGCTGTATAATGTGCATAAATAATTCATTATTACTTTTTCATTTATATAAATTAAGACCGTTATTCCACCAACATTTTATTTAGACAACGTTAGCGGCAATGTCAAAAATGTCATTTTTATTTTTCTGAGAACAAATTAAAAATGTCCTAATATTTTAGGATTTTAGTGTATCCCCTATGTCATTTCTGGAGGAACAGTAAAAATAAAAATAAATATAAATAAAACATAAAAATGAAATAAAATGTTGGTGGAATAACGGCAATAATTTCTATAAATGAAAACATCAAGAGACCAAATCTAGGTTTAAATGAACATAATATAAATATATTATTAATTATTTTCAGGCAAAGTTTGTTTATTATTATTGATTAAACAGATATATAAATCTTCCATGCTTGAAATTTTCAATATGCAAAGTTTTTCAATAAGCAAATCTATATCAAATCACATTTCCTGGTAGAGATTGAAAAATCTCTTCCCCACCACCTTGAAAACCATCGGGGTGGGACTTACGGATTCGTGGTGGAAATAACTGTTTGGACTAATGGCTTCATGTTTTAAGTCAGTCTCTAGTAGAAATTTATATAGCATTGTGTTGCAGTATCTGGGTAGTCATTTTGTAGTAAGTCATTTGTCACATAGAACGTTGAATCAGCTTTTTTTCTCAAAACTCTAGATTGAAAAGTTTGAATTTTGAGGATGCTAGAAGTTTTCGCATTGCCTCTTAGCTCTTACCCTTAAATCCATAATTTATGAATAATTTGTAGATGGGAAGAAGTTTGTTGGTCAAGGATAATTTCGTGCGTCTGTCATGTAATCTTGATAATCCATATTGTTTGTTCGGTTGTTTTTTGTTCAGTGAAGTCCTAAATCATGGAACTTCTTCAGATGAGAAAATGGGAACGTAATTAAAGTGTACATTTGGATATGCTCTACGATTTAGTGTAAAGATAATGAACAGACTTTTGTATTCCTGGCAAAGTGAAAGGTTATATGATGCTATAATCTCTTTGCCATTAATCGTCAGTACATTTAAATGCCTATTCATTGTTAATTTCTATACTTAAGTGTTTCGGGTTAACCCAACGGTTTAATACTTGTGATAAATTCATCAATTCCAATGATTGTAGTTATTTTTCATCTTCAAAGCAGAATTTTCTTTTCTTTTGCAAAATATTTTTTCAAATTCTCATTATTATTGTATTTATATAAATAAAATGTGCATTAGGTTATTTTGTTATTTTTTTTAACTTCAATGATTTATAATAGTATAAAATTAATATATATATATATATATATATATATATATATATATATATATATATATAATGAAATAGTAGGAAAGGGATGGAAATTAGGAGAAAAAAAGTTGAAAAGATTACAAAGAGAATCATTTTATTCCATACGAAAATTTGTTTACTGAAACGTTATTTCCAGCCTGTACATCATAATTATGTATGTACAAATATTATTAAGAGGTGCGTGTTCATTTAAAAAACAAAAAAAAAAAAGAAAGTCTAATTACAGATTGTAAATCTAATACATTTTTGATAAAGTTGAAAATTAGGGCCTTATGAAATATGGCGTGGTAACTGTCTCTGACTAACTCCTTATCACTTGATTAGTCTATTTCTACGTGGCTTGGGTTATATATCAAAATATATCCGGCCAGTAAAGATACATTATGTATTTAGGATACAACTTATTTCTCAAGGAAGAAATTATTTACAAAAGGATTCTTGTAACATTTTTTTTTGTGGTACTTACGTATTAGTCCGTCGATGTTAGAATATTCTTTTTATAATTTTTCAAAAATATTTTTTATTAGTTTATTTAATCCTTACAGTGCCTACAGAGGTTCTGAGACTCCATTTTTTAAACGAGTTTATAAACACTATAATATAATATGGTTCTTGCTTCTAAGTGAGTTGAGTACAGCAATTTTAGAAATATATGATAAGCTGTGTCATTACATAAAAAATAAAAAATATAGGCATTGCTATTTATTTTCTCTTGTAATTTAGCCACTAACAGATCCAGCTACCATAATTTGGAAGAGTAATTAAAGTTATGAGTAGCAGTAAGGTGAATATTAATTTTTTCTTTTTTTTGAAATTTAAGAAATAAAATAATTTAACCAGCTATAATATTGATGAGTCACTTATTTTCAAAGTGAACAGTAATCGATTTTTGTGGAAATTTAGATAGATATCGATTTTTTTTCAAAAACGAACATAAATATTAAGTGATGTGAAAATAAATTTATTATCGAAACCGTCCTTTTTTTTCAAGGAATGTAATGAAACTAGTATTTGTCAAGTATTCTTTAAAAAAAATATCAACATTTTTTAAACATTCTTTTCAAATTAAAATTAAAAATAAATTAATTTTATAATATACAAAACGTTATTTTTTTTTTTTTATACAAAATTGTTCAATTTTTATGATTTTTTCTCTTTGAACCTCACTCGTGTTGCAAAAGGAGCATTGAAGTTAGTTTTTTTCCACATTATACTCAAATTTCAATGTTTGTGAATTACTACTGGAGTAATTAGTGATTTTCTGAACTATGTTCTACAAATCACGTATTATTTAATTTATTTAAAAAAATATAGGTTTTGATATTGCAAAGGAATCAAAAATATAGTTTTTGCCGTTTCACAAAAAATGTTAATAATGATTAAGATTCACTTTGAAAATCCTATATTACGTATTAAGTAATAATAGTCAAAAGAAAAACTGATTTTTATTAATTTTTGGTTATGGTGTCTTACAGAAGTCTCTAATTATGACAAAAAATAGTAGGCACTGTTAAGGTTAAAAAATAAAAAATTGTAAAAAGAAATTACATTGTTTCGGCGGTCAAAGTTCCTAACCTGTTTTATAAGTTGCGTAAAAGATATATCCTTAATCATTTCTCACTATGAAGCGACGAGAATATTAATACACAACTTATAAGAAAGGTTATATCATACAAAAATACATTATAATGTCGATGGATCAATACTTAAGTACCTTTGTTTTGTTTAACTTTATTGTTATATTACAAGGACATAAAACAGTTGCAGAATGACGTTTTTTTTTTTCATCATAATACATACATCACTTAATTTTTTTTTATTTTTATAAAGATGAAGTTTGTCTTTCAGATTCGCCTTAGTTTTAATCTGTAACTAACCTAGATTCAGTCATGACAATAAAAGAAATAAACAGTGCAAGCGTGTAACGACTATGTTAATACTTTACAAAAAATATAAAATTTTAAATTAAATTGACTACAGAATCCAGTTTTAAAGAATAATAATAACAATCATTCCAATAATACAGTTGTTTGGTAAAATGAATATAATGTATATTTTAAAAAATATTTAACATCATCCACTATATCAACTAACAAAAATAAAATTTAGTATTAATTATGTCACGCCAATCTAGACTTCTAAAAAGCATTAAATTATCAACCATGATTAGGATATACATCAGAGGGTAAGTACATTTTTGATAATTTAAAATAAAATGACAATAATTTAACAAAATTCATATCCACTGAATGAGAAACCTCTTTACTAAATATACATATGCCAAATACAATTAATTTTTAGATACGAAACTGTACAAGAGATTGAACAATTAAAAAAAAAAACTTAAAATATTAGGGAAAAATACTTAAATTTAAACTTCAAAATTATACATTGACAAATACATGCATACGTTTTCAACTTGGCGTATGTCTCACATTTCGTTGAGATGTGATGAGAATCGACTCATATCAATCCATCTCTTTATTTACAAACAATAAAATATAATCATAAAGGTAATATAATACTCTGTTAATAATTTAGTCACAATGATAATATCAAAAGAATTATTATTATTATCAGTGCATTATGATATTTCAATTCCGTGGAAGTAGATCGAAAAGTAAACAGTTGATAAGTGAAGGGACTGATTAATACAAGGTTGAAAATATTACAAAATACTATTCTACAACTCAACACATAAATATTTACATATAAGTTATCGTCGGCCAGGCAGCGGATGCCCGGGCCTCTATGGCAGCGTAATACAGATCTAACTCATCGAAAATAATTTCATGAAAACGAAACTCGATAACGAGGATCGATTAGGAAACAGTCTAGAAGACTACCCCCTGGTGCCTTCGGACAGTGGCGGCCTCCCCAGGGCAATAAATACAAGAGCGTGCCGAGGGGAGAGTTTGAGGGACAACACAATAATACAACAATGGCAGATCTCCTTTCGGCAGGATCTGGGACTAGAGGAATCAACACTCGATCAAGTTCCATTGCAGCATCACTAAACCTATCGCCAGCCTAGCCACTAAACCTACATCTTACGTCGCAACTATTTACAACACTATTCGCTCGAGTCGGCCAGCGTGTGGTCCTCCTCGTCTTCCGTTGTCATGGTAACGTCCTCCTCTTCCTCCTCCTTCTCCAATAAGAACTCGTCCTCGTTCTCGGGAGCCCCGCGGTGCTTGCGGTGCCTGATCCTGAGCCGCGACTTCCTCTTCCGGCAGATCTCTTCCTCCCTGCACCGCTTGCGCTTCCGACGCCGAGGTCTTCTCATCCGCAACTTGCACCGCGGAGGACCGGTGTGGACCACCTTTACGGCCGGAGCGCAGTGTGTCGTGTTCTTGGCCTGCCATTGGACGGGCTGCGTGAGGACCCGGGCGTAGGCCGACTGCTTCCCGAGGGCGCCCCCGCGGGTCATCACCATCCTCCCCTGGCCCCGCTTGTTCAGCCCGAGGTAGAGGGTCCGCCTCGCGTTGGAGTACTTGGCCGAGCTGTAGCTGTTGTAATGGTTCTCCTCGATGTTCTCGTTGAACACGCACTCCTCAGAGTATTCCTTCTGTAACAGTAAAAAAAAAAAAACATTATAAGCACAAAGTATAAGTTCTATCAAATCATATCTACATTATTCATGCAGAAATATAAATAAACGTTATACAGGCAAAGGAGCTGTAGCATGAGGTCTTTGTATAGTCTTTTAGGTCTAGCATGAGGGTTCCACGTTAGTGGTCTGTCTATGAGAAGGCCAAGATACCGGACTGTGTCTGAGAAAGGAAGCTGAATGGAATTAAAGAGTACTGGTGGACCAGAACTGCGTCGGAGTGGGAAGGTAATGTGTTAGCATTTGGATTCATTTACTTTAATACGCCATTTATTACATCAGTGCTCAATCAGGGAGAGGTAGGTGTCTTTGAAGGTTTAAGGAAGCGGTAATATTTAATACACATTACTTAAATAATTTTCTCGACATTACACATTTAAGAGGTTTATAATACTTAGAACTAGTTGCATGAATACCCCTAGAAGGCTACTCGAAATAGGGTGGGAAGTGAAAGTTGTGTGATGCGGGCACCAGATTTCTTGAAGATAACATAATTAAAGGATTTATGAAAGAAATATGGTGAATGATACAGGTATAAAAATGAGAAGACAGATATAGTAGGAGCGAAAGGGGCGGGGTGACAAAGGAGGAAATAAACTAAGCGATAAGGATCAGAGCTAGAGGTGTCCGCGAGGGGCGCTAGGGGCGCTATGTAAACAATCCAGGACAAAAACAAGCACTCCTTGCTATCGGCTACCATCGGGCGATTCCAACCCTACATCGTCACCTACTGTGCTCCCGCTTTTTGTTGCGGCACATTATGTGCCTATCCTCGACGTCTTTCTACTACCAGCTGTCGTAAAACAACATGAAGGATATTGAAGTAAAAAATAATCTAAAAAAAAAAAAAAAAAGACAGAGTAAAAGAATAATGTCGGTGGGATATAAAATAAAACTAAAACACCTAGATCAAGATAAACTTTTGTGCATAACAGGCTTTCTTTTATGTCCCATCCCTATTGTATCTCTTTGTATTCTTGTGTGCGCCTAGCAAGAGGTATATCTTTCCAATAAATACTTCAGTACTACTTCACACAGCCGGATCTATGGGGAAGGGAAGAGCACAGGGGCTTTCCCAAGCCCTCCCAAAATGATAAAATATAAGCATGTTTTATGAAAAAAAATTATCTCTATAAGTATTATTGAATATTTAATAGTTAACCGTTGCATTACAAACGAAGGAGATGGTCCGGGGTGGCGGTCATAAATAGGTTAAATAGTGGTAAAACTATTTTATTAAAATCCAACGTTTCGACCCGACTTTGCAGGTCTTCTTCAAAGAGGAGTGTTAAGAAAGGAGTTTCACTTAGAAATGGTCGGTTCTAAGTGAAACCAAAGAACCAATACATAGAGAATCAGTTTATTGATTATTCTATATTATCTGTGAATTTATATGCCTTTCTTGCTACGGTAAATTTTATTGTTTTGTTATTATTGAGTCTCTAACCAGTCAGGTGTTACTAGAAATTTCTAACAGTTGGTAAAGGATGGGGATTTCATGGATTAAAAAAAAAAATGCTTAGAATTTTTCTTAATTTCATTGTATTATTTTCTAAATTTGTAATAGGATATTCCTTAATTGCATTGTATTTAGGTCTGTTGCTTGACACTGTTGGTCTCTTCAAACAATTTAAGATATTAATTAAATAAAAAAATAATTAATGTAATGGTGTAGATAATAATGAAAAAAAAATGAAAATGAAAATATTTTTTTATTATCCTGGGACTGTTGTCCCTTTAGGACAAATTACAGATACAGAATAAATGCCTGTGTGGCCATACATAAAATTAATTGTTTACATTTATTATTAAGATTAACATTTTGAAACTATTACACTAAAAACATTCTGATATGTATAATACAAACTATATAATAAAATAAAATAGCATAAGTTAAGAAAATAATTTCTGGAGGAACTTTAAAAGTTTTGTTATCTACATTTCATGATCAATCGGGTTGGGAAAGGAGTAGGTGGTTAAAAAGGAGAGATTTAAATGAGGAAACTGATTCTACGTGTCGGATATCGGGAGGGATGGTATTCCAGAGGGAGACGGGTTGAATTATAAAGGATTTGTCAAACGCTGCAGTTCGGTGGGGAGGTGGATAGAAGTCGGAGGTACGAGATCTAGTGAGACGGGATTGAATGGAATATTTGAATTTTAGGTTGTGAAAAATATAGGAAGGCCGCTGAGTTCTGATGACTTGGTATAGAAAAGTAGCAAGGAAGTACAAACGGCGGTTGGATGGATAGAGCCACTTCAACTTGGTGTAATTCTGGGTTATATGCGTATCTCTTGAGATTCCGAAAACAAAACGTATTGCGCAGTTCATTAGGCGTTTAAGTCTGGCCTCGAATTCTCCCGAGTGTCCGCCGTACACCAGACAGCCATAGTCGAAGTGGGGGAACACAAGGGAGGAAACCAGGAGTTGACGGGATTTATATGGAAGGAGATAGCGGAGACGGTTAAACTGTTTCAGGGTAGAGATAGTACGACGGGAAATTTGGGAGATGTGTGGTTTCCAGGAGAGGGTTTGATCGAATGTAACACCAAGGTTCTTTACGGAAGTATGGAATGAGATAGGTGAATTGTTCAGGAAAAGATTGGGAGATGGATTTGAGGAGTGAGGGAGATCCGATCAGAATGGCTTTCGTCTTATTGGAGTTTAGAGTAATCCTATTGTGATTTGCCCAGGCTCATATTGCATATCATCCTGTAATTTTTGGATGGCGCCAGAGGATTCGGTTGGATTGAAGGAGAGGTAAATCTGGACGTCGTCGGCGTATAGATGGTATTGACAGTGAAGGATAGAGGATGAAAGGTCATTGATGTAGAGGGAAAAAAGGGTGGGAGATAAAGAGGAGTCTTGTGGGACACCCCTGGACAAAGGTAAAGGTTCTGATGGGGGGTTATTGGGGACTACAACATACTGGGAGCGGTTGGAAAGGAAGGATTGGAACCAATTAAGGGTACTAGTTGAGAAGGAAATATTTTTAAGCTTGGTTAGGAGAAACTACACTGATCCATACATAACGTTTAGGTGAATTTGCGTGCTGATAATCGAATACGGCCCTGCGCTATTTTAACGATATTTAACTATAATAACTACGATTAACAAAGCTAGGAATTCAATAAAAATAAAAATGATTAAATTGGAAAAGTTAACAAAGTATTGTAACAACATAACTATCAAGATCAATAGAAAAGTACTTAATACTCAAGCAATTAATTCCATTAAATTTAATTAATTATCATTAATCCATGTAATTTGATTGACTTTTTTTAGAAGGTGCATTTACTACTATTTGAAGTAGTTTGGATTGTGCGGTTGGAATTTCGTTCGTTAAACTCGTAAAGTTCTGCTCCGTAAATCCAGATCCTAATATAGTGGTGTAAATCAGTTGCTTATTTTGTAATTTGTGCGCAAATCTGTAGATTAAGGGAAATCGCAGATGCTTGTAGCGTCTGGTCAGTTTTTGTTATTTTAATTTGGTATGTGTGTGTGTGTGTGTTCAAATTGAGTTTTCTGTCGTGAGTTTTACATTTTTGAACCACTTTTCGAGGTCACAGAGATGGTATTTGAAAGAGTGACAGTACCATCAGAAAAGCTACAGATGTCAGTGCTAGTTTGATGAGGATTATAGGCGGATCTACGGGGGAGGCTTTCGGGCTGAAGCCCCCACTCCCCAAAATGGTAGAATATAACTATATTTTTGAGAAAAAAATATCTCCTAAAGTATTCCCGTTCGTGTAATTACATTTAATAGGACTTCAAGAACCACTTAAATACCATTTCATATAGGTAGTTAATTTCGTTTTTTTTTTTTTAAATTAATTATCGTTATATATATATATATATATATATATGAAAACGTTTTCGGGTTGAACCCTATCACCCAGAGAAAAATTAAATCCTAGATCCTGGAATGAAGAATTATCCATAAAAGGCCCTCGATGCTATCAAACGCTTTATGAATATCTAGAAATATCCCAGAGTACTATTCATAAAACATTCCTTTTTTTTTTACTGTTTTTTACTTTCCTCTATACTAGGTAAGGAAAGTATTGCAATCGGATCAAATTTCCGACACGCGGCTTTCGACGGATCTATCCGTTTCATAGCCCCCTGAGTCCGAAAAACACATTTTTAGCCATTGGTCTGTCTGTCTGTCTGTGCCAAGATTTTCTCGGAAACTACAGAACCGATTTTGTTGCTTCTTTTTTTATTTTGTAGGGTTTTGACTACTGATGCCTGTGACAGAAATTCGGTGCTCCATGCGCAATAGCTTGCGCGCAATAAATGAAAAACATGTCTTTCTATAGACTGTAGCGCAAAAACGGATCTAACGATTTTTATGAAACTTTCTTAGAATGTTCTAATCATTGCTCTTTCAATTTTTGTATATAGACTAAATTACCGAAAAAATATAGGAAAAAAAGTTATAAAGAAAAGAAAAATGTTATGGGGCCTACCTCCCTAAGTATATATTATGCGGTAAAATATATAATAAAACTTTTGAAAGGTAATTAAATTACCAACAAAACAAAAAAAAAAAAATCATCGGAATCGAACCAGTATTAGCGGTGATACAGCTTATTATATTTTCTACACATGTTTTAATTTATTACTTTCCTACCTATACTAGATAAGGAAAGTATTGCAATCGGGTCAAATTTATGACATTAGGTTTTCGACGGATCTATACGTTTCAGAGCCCCCTGAGTCGTATAGATGGAAAATACGCCGTTTGAAATATAATGAAATTCCCTACAAAGCCATATAAAAATTGTTGATTTTGGACAACTATTAATGAAGTTATAGCTATTCAATTTTCAATGTAAGATTACGGTTTCATATCGTGGGTGAATGAGACATTAAAGATGACTAAGTGAAAGTAAGAAAATCTGTTGCCCGCATCACACAAGCTTCACCATTTCCTCTACTTTTAACAGAAATTATTGTTTGACAATACTAAGCTATGGCAATACTAAACAAGTTTTTAATCAGCAATATTAGGAAATATTGAAATTTTTACACTGATCTACCTTTGGCCGGTTTACATTGCTTTAGTTTATCAAATAAATCCTACTCAAATCTTATGTTTGATCAATTTTCTGGAAAATGTATCTAGTTCAATTCTTTTTTGTTTCTTCATGAACATATGTAAAGATATAAAAACTTTTCTGAAATAGGCAGGAAAGTCGTGTGAGTGGACACACCAGATATTTTGTTTAGTAATGTCATTAAATATTGATGTAAAATAATTGGACAAACTTCGGGAAAGGATGATAAGCGGCGAAGAGGGATGAAGATACTGACCGCTTATCCAATGACTAGAGATAAGTCAATTAATATCGGCTGGGTGTGAGGCCGTTAGGGGGGGCCCACAGAGGCCACTTATGGTAATTACCCTCCCCCCCACTTAGGATTTACATGTACAACGAGGGCACTTAGCCTCACTAAATCATCCTAGTCACTGACCTAGGGCCGGTGATAATATCATCATCCCGTCTATCTTTTGCTTTTGGCTCTTCTAGTTTTTTTGCTTTCTCTGGATGCCTTGCCTTCTCGGAATGAGATAGATCGGCTGCTGTAAATCACCCGTGGGATTGGGAAGAGTGTCCGGGACCATCAGTCTAAATATCGATAGTTTTGAAATATATCGAATTGGAAATTTAAGCTGAATGAAACCTCTAATATTTTGATATATCAGACCTCGCTATTTCCAATTCTTCAAAAAGTTAGAGATGTAAGAATAAATGAAAATAAAGTATTTATTCGGGACAAAGTTCCTTGAATGAGCCAACTTCGATGAATCTTTTTTTTTTTTTTAAATCTATTTATTGAATAATAATACAATCAGCCACTGCTGGAGGGCTATAAGCATTAGGGCTAAAAGTTCTCATTCATACAATATATACAAATAATAAAGAAATAAATATAAATATAAGAAGTAAATAAATAATACTGATGAAGAAGGTAAATAAAAATAAAAAAATAAAAATAAACAAATAAAATAAAATAAAAACTTCTAAACACAATCATAACTATATACAATATATACATTCGCCCAAGAATCTCCGAGCCAGGCTTTTACCCCCACACGCGGAAAGCAAAGCAAGACTCCGGAAGATCCCAGTGCCACTTTTCCAGCCGCATCACTAGTATTAGAAGCCAGTGGAGACTGAAAGAGGGCACTAGAGCCACAGACGCTCAGGACATGAGTGGAGAAGCTGGCCATTGCCAGGACTCCAAAGGCATATTTACAAAAGATCTCGAGGCCACTGCCGTTTCAACCTTCGAGGGGGATGGTATGGATGCTCGGAGCTGGATAGAGATTGTGCTAGAGGATTGGGATGATGAATGAGGTTCTGGTGAAAGTTGGAGAATCTGGATGGGATGATGTCATGGACATATGGGATGTTAAGGTGTAGGGTCTTGTTCGTGACATAATATGGAGCATTGACTATTGTTCGAAGGACTTTGGACTGGAAGGATTGGATGCGTTTGATATTCGATGATTTAGTTGTCCCCCACAGTTCAAGTCCGTAGGTCCAGATAGGTTTCAGTATGGTCTTGTAGATTAATAATTTGTTTTTCTGTTGAGAGATGAGATGTTCTGTTTAGTAGTCTATATAGCTGACCAAATCGTCGGTTAAGCTCTTGTCTTTTAAGTCTCGTATGTGGGTTCCAAGTCAGTCTTTTGTCCAGAAGGAAGCCAAGGTATCGGACTGTGTCTGAGTAGGGAAGAGGAATTGAATTAAAAAGGATTGACGGACAGGATCTGCGTCGAAGAGTGAAAGTTACATGTTTGCATTTTGATTCATTAATTTTGATGCGCCAGTTGTTGCATCACTGCTCAATGAAGGAGAGGTGTCTTTGCAGGTTCCGGGACGCTATTAGAGGATCCGATCGATGAATCTAGAGTTCCTAAATAATCATGACCTACAAACACGTGGACATGAGGTCCATATGTATTGAGCACCAACTTCAGATCATAAATAACGTAACATAAATCAACTTATTAATCTATTATATAGGTAGGCTATTAAATATTACAGTCAGTAGCGAGAGACATTAAAGAATCTTAACACATAAAATATATGCCAATATGTCATGGCGATAATAAAACCTTTAAGGAAACGTGTTGTAAGAACAGCTTAGACAACACTTGTAACACTTGGTGAATTTGTAGAGACGTTTTTTTATTGAATAAGAAGGAATTGCTCCCAAACGTAGAGAAGACGCAATTTGTTTAAGAAAACAGCGATTAAATTTAGTGACGTAATGATAAAAAGGACTATCAAGAGGTCTAATACAGCTGCTGTACTGCTGCAGTTACAATACCCATTCCCTAGCAGCAAATCTTCGTACAGCAGTCGTATTAGACTTTATTAGACCTTCGTATATTATTTACTTTATTCTAAAAACAAAAATGTCTACTTTACGATGTTATACTTAGAATTCAATTATCTTCAAAAGTTTTGGAGAAATTCCTTCTTATTCAATAAAAAACGTGACCACTTTGAGAAAAACACAAAAATGGTCTTAACTCCTTTCCTGTTCGGAATCGGCCCATCAAATGAACTATTTTGTTGGAAATTCTGTCTAGAATCCATCCTCTATCCCCAAATTTGGACCATTAACAACTGAACAGAGACAATCTGTATACAGGATGTTTCAGGGTTAAGTGGCCAAACTGAAAATATCAATTAAGAACCTCAAAACAAGAAACAAATTTCCTCTGAAGGTATGTACGCAAACGCTTTGTTCAGCAGATATTCACACCTAAAGATTTTCGTTGTTATGAATTATTTACGTTATATTAAGTAAATAAAACTTATTTATTTGTTTCAAATACTTTATTAATTAAACGTGAACTCATATTAAATGTTGTTCAAAGTGATTTGGGCTGTTGTTGACAAAGTGAAGGAGCAAAAATACTATTAGGAGGTTGTATTATAGCAAATGTACCAGTTTCTCTAAGACGTTGAAACGTGGAGCTAAATAGACTTGTTTGGTTATCTTATATTCGGAAATCGTCTCGTATATTCACGACGGGCAGCATTAGAAAAAATAGGTTTAGAAAAAATATTATTTACAAAAATGTTAGGTAACTTTAATTTGTTTAAAATTGGATATAACCACTATTTATCCATTTTGCTCCAAAAGGGGTTATTTAGCGTAAATCAAAAAAATTGCAATTGTTTTTTTAGCACTACAAGGACCCAAAAGACTTTCAAGGGCGGAAAATTGGATTTTTTATATTCACTGCATACTTTATATAAAAAATAAATTTGAATTATCCGACATTTTGCAAGGCAACATGTCTGATTTTACTGGGCTATGCGGTGTAAATAAATAGTTTTTACTGTATTCTAGATAAAGAAAACATATTGAATGTTACTCTGTGGCAAAAGCAGTATTCTCTGAAGTCGACTTCGATATACTTAAAAGTTTATTTCTGCGTTTTATTTATGCAGCATTATCATTGCAAAAACCGTATACAAACATCATATCGGCATATTCAGCATTAGTATAAATGGAAGGAATAATGATGAGTACTCTGCGAAAGTCTCTTTCAAACTGATAAATGTTATTGAGAGTTCTCAATGCTGATTCCAAATAGTATTAATCCTTACTTTGCCTTATGTATAGTCTTTATACAGTTAGGGATAAAAGGCTGTATTGGTATTCTATCTAATCCATCTCCAAAAGAAAGCGTTTGCGAACATACCTACACTTTGAACAACATTTAATATGAATCTTTGAATTTAATTAATAAAGTATTTGGAACAAATAAATTTGTTTTATCTAGTTCATATAACGTAAATAAAATTCATAACAACGAACGAAAATCTTCGGAATTTATTGCTGCGTTTCTATGAATTTTAGCTATATTTCATGAAGCATTTTAACGGTTTATCTAACAGATCCGACTCGATTGTTAACTCATACCTACACTTTGAACAACATTTAATATGAATCTTTAAATTTAATTAATAAAGTATTTGGAACAAATAAATAGGTTTTATTTAGTTCATATAACGTAAATAAAATTCATAACAACGAAAATCTTTAGGTTTGAATATCTCCTAAACAAAGCGTTTGCGGAAATACCTTCAAAGGATTTTTTTTCTTGTTTTGAGGTACTTAATTCATTTTTGCAGTTGAGCCACTTAATCCCGATACACCCTGTTTAAGAGTTTGTGTCGTTTCGATGTAGTTTCTTTGTTTTTATATCGATAAATAGGTTAGAAATTCATAAAAATATGCTTAAATGTTTAGCTACATCAAGAATGTATTTAGAAATTATTTTTAATAAACCCATGATATCATAAGTTGAATTATGAATCGCATTTTATAGCTGCGAATGTTTATGTTTTCCGATTTTATTGCTGCGTTTCTATGAATTTTAGCTGGTTGTTAACTCATTATACAAAGATATTAATAAATATGACTTCTTTCTGACTTTCGCCCATAATAAAAATTTTTGCAGTTCTGAATATAGGTTCTCAAATCTGAATTTCATAACATTTTAAATTTCAAAATCCTTCCCGTAACAAAGTCGCTATGGATAATGGATTATTATAATGTTACGTGTATATTCCTCCAACTTAAATTACAAACCAATAGTTGCTAGAATAAATAGAATATGTTTTCACATTAATACAGTATATTTAAATTATACTAATACCACCTCCAATGAAAAACTTCGCCAATAGGAAATTTGTGAGGCAACTAGACGATTATTTTAGCACGAAGTATTTAGAAATATATTGGTTTTCGCAATTTTAACGTAATAGGAAGAATATTTATAAATAACTTATAAGTTATAAGTTTATAAGTAACAGTGAATTATAAAATAACAGTTGTAACTGAGTACCAGTACAATTATTGCAGAAAGTACGGTGTAGAGAGCTCCAGGGGGAGCTGCCAACCGACCCCACCACCTGTCACTTTATTATTAGGAAGTTGCAATTAGTAGGTTGGAGGTTGATGCACTCTCTTTCTCAACCTTATAAATACATACTTAATATTTCGTTTTATGCTGATCTAAACTAATCATTGTATACATGGAATTATTTTATATTACCTGATGGGAACACTAATTTAATTGTATGTTTATTATTTTAAATGGCCTTTTTGATCAATCAAGAAAATAAAAAGTAAACCCCCCTTTCATCCAATAAACTTCCAAAATCCAATAAACAAAAATCCATCGTAGCGTTTTTAATTTTTTTTTTATCATCAGCGTTGTAATAGGTATTTTCTCTTTATTATGTAAAAAAGTTGTTTGTGAATTTTATATTTTATTTTATTTTAGTATTAGAAGAGTAGAAGATAACTGGAGCTCAATTTGTTAGGCGATTATTTTACAAGTTATACAGCTATTCATTCAATTATATGTGTATGTAACGTACATAGACTAAAAATTTGTACGAGAAGTAGTACTTATTTTTATAACTACCACCTGAGGGTGGTTGTTTGATTTCACCTAGGTGACTACAGTTATTTTTCAATCTAGACAGTACCCCTCGAATACAATATTATTTATTATATTATGTATAATATTATTTATTTTACACAGTGATATAATTATAATTATTATGAAATCATAATATAACGTACAATGATAATATCAGAAATAAAAGGTTTCTATTATTTTAGTTGGGCTTACATGAAGCAAGACAAGTTGAATATATATTATGGGTATAAATTGGCACTAAGAATAATTATAATTATATAATAATATAAATTGGCAATAATGCGCTAAGTATAATATAGATTTTTAAAGAAATTAAAAATTCGTCCGAATTATGGTCTCGTTTAGTTCACTTTATGTTAATAAAAAATAATGCAATCTAAACTACAGAATTGTAAATCAAAGTTATAAAATTTGAGCAACAAGGAGTACAATTAAATGAACAGCTGTGTAATTAGTAAAATGGGGGTTGGTCCGCCATCAGGATATAGGAGGTATATGGGGGTATGGAATATACTCTCCTAGTAAATTAATAATTTCCAAATAATAATGGTAGTGAAAATACATATTTGAAAATCAATGAATTAATATTGATTACAAACATAACTAAAATTTGAAAACAATAAATTTTAAGGTTAAATTTTCTTTACAGAAGAAAGACCGACAAAGAACTGCTTACAGAAACTGGTCAATCAATATCCCATGATATGGAGGCACGGAGGTTAAGATGAGCGGGGCATGTAGCTCGTAGCAATCCATCTGGAAGCCTCTTCGTAACAATGGATGCCTTAATAGAAGGTAAAAGACCATGTGGAAGGCCAAAAAGCAGATAGATAGAATCAACAATGATGCAATAGAGCTGCATGCAAATAAATGGAAAGAAACAGCCCAAGACAGGCAGAGATATAGAGCATGCTTGTTAAGGTGGCAAAAGATCTACATGATCTGTAATATCAACAGAAAAAAAAGGTTTATATTTGGGCAATTTTTTTTTGTTTATACTCACTGCACTAAAAAATGAATAAAAAATCAATTATATGACCGTATAAAAAAAATTAATGATATTAATATTTATTGAACTAATAAAACATTATCGTATCATTTTTAAGAACATTCTGATTTATTAAGCTTCGTTTCCACGGTTACTTAGACTATACTAACATTTATGTGAGAAAATAATTTTCTCCGCATATGAAATAATATTATAAATTATAATATGTTGCTATTTTTTATTCACTTGAAATTGATTCTTTGCGACATTTTTATGTTATTAAATTCGTAAAGGAGGAATTGAAACTATATAATTTAAATTTTTAGCAATAATTATACATTTATTTTATTTCTATTTAGATTTATTTTTATTAATTATTGAAATAACGTTTTTAATTTTTTTTTTTTACAAATAATAAATGAGTTAGTTTGTTAAACTCATCAGCTGTTCTTAAAGGGGTTCACTGTTAAGTCAGCTGTTCTATATATCTGCTATTTTTCCGAACCACATAATATTTACTGTCATATTATAGACAAGTGCGCTGCCATAATGTTTCATGACAATAACTATTACCAGGTAAACGAGGCTTTGCATCGAGTTATAAATAAATAGTGATGCAACTAGTTAGAGTTTATTGTTGGCGTCTCTCCACTTTTATTCACTGGAACGAAAAGTTTTATGCTATCACCAAGTAGGTAAGAGTTCAATTAGTATACTGAAAATTGTTAACTTTCCACTTGTATCGTAAAATAATTGGACCACAGGTCGAGAAAAAAAGATGGCCTACAGAAATATTGAGCCGTTTGACGTAACATCCACTCCAAACATATCAAAATAAAAAGATTACAAAAGCTAAACGCCCTAATATTTTTGTGGGACTCTCTTTTCTCGATTTTGCGACCAGTAGCTCATTAAATAGACAAAGTTTGCCCATTTATTTTCGTAAGTAAAAAGTTATAGGTTATGATAACATGGAGTCATTAACGAAGTTTTAGAAATATGTTAATAATCTATATAAATAAAATAAAGATTTTGTCTGTACTTTGAATAGAATCAAACTGTTTTATGATATTTTTCCGTTTAATACATTGTAGACACTAAATCCACTTTTAAAAAAATGTTTGTCTGTCTGTATGTCCGCACTGCAACGAAATTTTGTCAGAGATAAGCTCAGCAATGGCTTACTGTAGACTTTTGAAATTCTAACATTATATTAAGGTTTGCTTGACTTAAAACATAGGCTTTAAATGGAAACAAAATATTGAGTATAACCAAAGTTATGAATTCTTAAGTAATTTAACTAGAGATCTCGGTTAATGTTGATAATAAATGTTAATAATAAACGTATGCTTATAGTTTAAAGAACATCTATATAAATAAAATAAAGGTTTCTTCTGTACATTGAATAGAATCAATCCGTTTCATGATATCTTTCCGTTTTATACATTACAGGCACAAAATCCACTTTAAAAAAATTTTTTTGTCTGTCTGTGTGTCCGCATTGTCCAACGAAATTTTGTCAGGAGTAAGCTCAGTAATAGTTAATGGTAGACTTTTGACATTACATTTAGGTTTGCTTGACTTAAAACATAGGCTTTAAAAGAAAACAAAATATTGAGTAGAACCAAAGTTATGAATTCTTGAGTAATTCGTTTAGAGATCCCGGTTAGGCAGTTACTTCGATTCTAATCCCAACCTACTCTACCGAGAGCCACATTTAAAGATTGTACTACTCAACTGATAGAAAAAAATATCTCAACTCAGCAGGAAAAATCCGGAATACCGAACATCTGTAACGCGTTGTCGCATGAAATGGGTAAAACACACTAATTTTTCAAGTTACTCCGATCTTCCCGTTCAAGGCGTCATTCAATTGAACATCCCGAGCCTAACAAATATTGTCGTATACATTTTTAGGATTAACCAAACGGATTAGCCGAAAATCAGAGGGAAAAACTGAACAAATTTCATTCCGCTCGCCACAATATTCAGATCAAGTTCTAATTTTACACGGATGTAGGTGACTCAATGTCCAACGTTATTTTGCCAGCGATAAACTGAGGAGAGTTTAAAGAAGTGGAAAATATAGACTACAACTGTTTTTGATTAATCAATGAATTCCACAATCTCCTCGCTTCATCATAAATGAAAATTAAACACTTAACAAATTTTAATGGATCGATGGCGGTCGGTTTAGTTGTGTGGTACCTAAACAAATAGCCGAATGACAAAGTTTTTGTTATTACTATTGCGAAACCTTGACTTCCATAAGCTCCTCCATAAAAAATTTAAAACAACCCCACTCTCCCCTCTCTACCCAATTTTATGAAATTGTATTTGGACCCTCCTCTCCCCATAATAAAACATCGGTACTAGTTCACAATAGTTCCGCACGGATTACGCGTGGTTCACAATCACTTCGATCACACTTGTTCATGGAATCCCGAAAACAGCCGAATGTTGTCGTCTTTTATGACGTCAGCTACTTCCCCATCACACAACCCCTTTTCATGCATTTTTGAAAAAAAAAAACCAACGTATTCCCTTCATGGAACTTCCTTACTAACAATTTATTAACGAATTGTGTATTTACTAATTAGTCAATTATCAATCTTTATTATAATGGTTATCATTGTGAAGTCAAAAGAAAAAAATACATAAAATAATGTTTGAGTCGTTTCTTCAAGGCCTGTTAAGATTTTTTTTTATCATTTTCATAATAAATAATTTGAAGTAATCTATTATCTTTTTATTTGTTGTTCGAGTTTTTCAATCGAAGTTGGAATAATTGCATTTATAATTTATTTTAGCAAGCCTTTTTTAGTTTGTCATCTATCTAGTTTATGTAATTTTTTGGATTCCTAATAATACGAGCATCAACTATTTTATTTTAACTATAAAATAGTGGGGGGAGGGGAGCGCTTTGTATGCATATACTGTCAGATTTGAGATTAAGCATCAGGTTTATGTAACTTTTTTGAATTCTTAGATATACGGATCCACTATTTTCTAGTCGTCAGAGGTTTTTATGAATATACTGTTGGATTTAAAATTGTTCGTAGATTTTTGGATTTCTAAGATATGAGTCCACTATTAAGTTGTCAAGGACGTTTTTTATGAAAATAATATCATTATGCGTATGGTTCCGTAAGTGAACCATGCGTAATCCGTGCGGAACTCTTGTGAACTAGTACCAAAACATCCATCTCAAAAAAAGATTCTCAAATTTTAACTATACAGCCGTCAATGACGGGGTACATCAGCTAGTTTGATATAAATGGATCTATACTGCGGAGTACTTACTGGCTACGTCGTAGTGAGGAAGGAAAACCTAGTACCTTCTTGCTCGTACAGAAGAAGAAATTCGCTGGGAAGCGAAGGCCGGCTGACGCGGGTGTCGACTCGCGACGAAGCATTGCCCCAGACGACGCTATATCCAGACCTAAACTGTTTTTGTTCCTGTTAAATGTTACTTGCCTATTATTTGGCACTTGTCCGTCTTT
This sequence comes from Nezara viridula, assembly GCA_928085145.1. Classification (NCBI taxonomy): domain Eukaryota; kingdom Metazoa; phylum Arthropoda; class Insecta; order Hemiptera; family Pentatomidae; genus Nezara; species Nezara viridula. Next base: position 21,954,604 of record OV725077.1, read on the forward strand.
ATTTTTAGCCGCCTCGTCTATTTTAAATAGTATACAAATTTATCTTTGGAACCTTTTATCTTGAACCTGTATACAAAAGATGGTTGCGGAAAAATATCTCATTTTTTCTTTCACATTTGGTAATTTTGGATTACGCGTCTGTTTCATTTCTCATGACGGGTTCAATGGTCAAGTGCGTATGACTAAATGAATAAATTTATGAGAAAAATCAAAAGGTCCTATTATTAAAAACATTATCGGCAAAAAAACATGTATAATTAGGGTTCAATATTGTTTTGTTTACTTACAAAACTCTTCAAACATGGACGACATTTTTTTTTTTCACTGCTTCACAAATTCAATTAGCTTAAAACATTCACAGTACTGACCATTTAGCAAAAAAATACTTCAGTAGTTAGTAGTTAAGTAGTCAATGATGTCATCTCCCGATTAAAAAATCAAAACCCATTCAATATTTCTATAATAGTAGTTTTATTAACAGGCTAAAATTAATTATTTTAATATATCATCAATATATCTGAACATCGGTACCCCCGACGAGCGAGAGCCCAGATTGCAGTGGATCACAAATTTTAACCAATTTTTTTCGGTGATATTACATCAAAAAATATTTAAACACATGCCCCGGCATTCGTTCCATTGGGCCCTAGCGTAACTTTCAATAATTTTTTAGTCCTTACCTTCCTCGCCTTTTTGGCTATACGGGGTTTTCCCGGTGAGAGCGGGGGATTCATGCCCGAGTTATAAGCCCCCCAGCACCGGGACTCTATATCTCTTAATTTTAGCAAATAATCTTTCTTCAGGTTGGCGTATAACCCAGGAATGTCCACACGCGTTAGTCCGTTCAGTTACTTTTACTCTGCCCCACTTTAACTTTTAATATGCAAATTTAATATTTAATCATCTGTTATTGTTTTAAAGTTATCTTCATGCAAGTCTGTAGCATCTTTTTTGGTTCGATCTATCTCTCATTTAAAAAGAAATTTTTGTTGTGTTACCCTTTCTCGCCTTTTAGGCTGTATGAGATTTTCCGGCGCTAGAGGAGGGGATTTAGGCCAGCGTTAAAAGCTTCTCCGTCACCAAGACGCGAACTGGTAGTTAATTTATCGGCTTAACATCGGTTTATCTGGTAGCCGATTAAATACGAATTCGTACATCCGTTAGCTCGCTCGGCCACTTATATCTTTATTTAATCTAGACATTTTCTAAAAATTTACAATCTTTCATATTCTTCTGTTGGGAAACAAATACTTTCCTTCCTCCTCTCCTAGTTCTGCTCCTTATATAGATCAGAGAAGTTGCATGAGCTAATATAAACCTATAATGAATAATAGCTATTTTCGAACGAATGGGTTTCAACAAATCCAAAATACGTGTTTCGAATAAATAAAAAAAAAATAGTTAGCTCTCAGAATTCACTAATAGGTATAATAATTTGCCAAGGTGAGGCGAATGGAACAAAATCAGGCGAGAAAATGACACGAGATGATAAATATTAGGACTAATATTAGAAAATTAGTCAAAATATATATTTATAGTACTGATGGAATTTTTTTAATTTCGTGGCTACACTTTACGATAAGCCATTAGGAGCGATAATTGGTTCCTACGACAGGGGAGTAAATCTCAAGAGGACTACCACACTTCAGCCTCAGGTTCTCCTCACGCCATCCTCACACAGGTGTCGGATCGTAAACGATTTATGACCTTCGTGTCATTCCAAGGCCTAATAGATATGAAAAGGCATCAATAAATAAATAACATTGCCTAATTTTCAAACAAATAGCTGCCCCATACGATAATGCATTCTTAATTAATTATTCTAGCGCCTAATAATTGATCGATATGACTGCAACAAATCGATCGCTAAGTTATAATTCATAACTGTCAAAAAAGCTTATTTCATATTTTAGGTCGATTACCTATTCCAAAACGAATTTATTGCTAAAAGTTGTAGTCCGTGGTACAGACTCCTATGTATCGAATTATTATTATTATTTTTTTAAAATAAAATCAATAGTTACAGAGATATTTGCGGGATTATGTGTACCGTATTTCCACTTTAAGCAAAAATTTCTCCAAACCATGAAATTTATGTGGTACATTATTATTAAAACTTTCTTTTTTTTTCATGATTAAACTAAAAACGTAATTGATAATAGTATAATATAATAAATCAATTGATTGGGAATTTTGTGATATTAATATGAAGTTTAGATTGAGAATAATTCATAGAATATATAACAAGACTAAAAACTATATAAACAAAAATAAACCGTACTCCCAATTCCTCATTCCTCTCTTAAAACGCAGCTGTGCAGTGCTATATAGCATTTCTTGTCTCGAGTTTCGAAAATAGCCCTGAGGATGACCCAAATGTTTGGATGGAAACGTCTGCTAACTCAACAATAAAAATATTTTGACTGAAAGCCCTGAAAATTTGTATTCATCTATAGAATTTATCAATCGACTATTTACCCATCTTTTAAATTGCTTTTACAGATTGTATTCATTTCCGATCCATTTCATGTATGCAAACTTTTGCTGGACAATGTTTCTATATATAAAATTTCTTCCTCTTCTCCCTCCCTCTCTCCCCGATCCAGATTACTATCAGCCGACAGTGACCTGATAAATCGAGAAAGGGTCAAGACTACAACCTTGGCGTGGGATAAATCGATAAATCTCACTAACTGTCCCCTAAGTGACGTGGGAACCCTGCGTAGGAGCCGGGTCGAATTTAGTATGGCTACTAATATGAACACCGGATCGGTGATTTGTGAACATTATGAAAAGTAGTTCCAAGTCCAGGATGTATCTGTGCATGGCTTGTGGACAGGAATTTAAAATGCGAAGGGGCAGCTGTAATTAATACTTCGTGTTTAGTAGAATTTGAAAATTTACGATTAAAGTCTTATGATAAATTCGAAACGGATTATATTATGACCGGCAGATTGATTAATCATTGATAAAAACGCTTCGTCTCTTTTGTTAAATTTGAATTTTCTTGCAAGGCATTTATATCAATGAACACAGTATATCCTCGGATTTTAAAATTTTGTTTCCTCATATTAACTTAATACATTGAAATGAAAAAAATAATTTTATTCTGGGATTACAGTCCCCTAAGAATAATAACAGTGTTACAAATTTATGGACCCTAGTCTGGCTTAAAATAATAAAAAATACAACCTAATTAACTGCTGATTGGTATTGTAATTGTATTTTTGTTGAATTTTGAATGTGGAGTGGGTGATGGAACAGGAATTTTTTTGAAAGAGGATTGACGTATGGAGGTAGGAAGAGAGTTCCAAAAGGAGGTAGCACGAATGACGAAGGATTTGCTGAAGGAAGTAGTTTTATGGGGTGGAATTTATCAATATATAGGTTAAGACATGGTATTAAGAGAGTGGATAGAGAGACGTAGAGTGAGGAGTTTACGGATGTAGGGAGGGTTTTACAGTTCTGAGGACTTGGAAAAGGAAAACACCAAGAAGGAATTGTCGTCGGGAAGTACGATAAAGCTACTTCAACTTGGTGTACCAGAATGAAACATGTGAACGCCATAATACATTCTCTCAAATTCGAAATGAAAAGGACATAATCCAAAAACAATTTTTTTTTTTTTTTTGAACTACCCTGAACTGCTTTAGTATACCAGTCTTATTATTATTTAACAAATCATGTTAAGACCTGCAATGAACTCTATATTATACCTACTGGAATTGGTAGTGGCATTAGTAAAGGAACGTTCCTAAACTTCTTTTGCCACGCCAAGGGGTAATATTTTTTCGCTTCAAATATGGGCTAAAAAAATGTTGGCTTCACCCACGCAGGACTAAACAATCCTTTGATTTGAAAGATTTTAATTTTAATTCTCTTATTTATGAATATAATGAGGGGGGGAGGAGGATTAGCTAAATGTTCTGGGCTCGAATTTGGCTGATGGCAGGTAATTATTCTGTTACATTAGCCGTGTATAAAGTAGAGAGACCCTCCTGGGGCACACACAGCCTTTATAAAGTGGATATCCTTAATTAAATAATTAATTAAGGAGGTGAAAACCTGGCGGTTGAGCTTGATCTCTCCAGGTTCACCTTCACAACCGTTGATCTAGAACACTATTCCCTTACAGAATATTGAACTCATTGGTTATAATGTTACAATTTTTTTTTTTAAATTAATTAATATAAAAGTATCAAGTTTTAGAATGTCTATTCACGAAATCGACCATTTTGACCTCAAATTGTAAATATTGAAATTAAATATTATTGCCGGTGCACCCATAGAATACACTTGCAGTACCCTCTTTTAAAACTCTTTACCCAGAGGATGTCACCACCCCTTTCCTTAAAATGCCATATGACAGTATAAAGACAAAGCTTGACAAAGATGTGTGTATATATACATATTGTGTGTACTTATATACAGGGGTGGGTTAGAAAACGCCAAACGTTTAAAATAACAGTTCTTGATCTCAAACGAATGAACTGTTCTTCCAATCCGATAACAACAGTTGTTTTTCTTTAGTTCACCCGTTTGCCACTAGTCGAGTTGCTGTTTGATCTGTTTTTCGTTTCGTTTTTTCCAACGAACCTATCAGTTCATCATGAAAAAAACCCAACAGTTTTTTTTATTAGACATGCTTCAGCTGTTAAGTTTAAGGATATTATTTTTAGCTGACATTAGTAATGAAGAAATAAATAAAAACTTTCATTATAGTTACTACATTACTAAATTAACTTAAGCATATTTGTAGGCAAAATTAGTTTATGTTTATAAATGTATCTGTTTACATTAGTGTCTTGCAGACGAAAAATAATTTTTATGATTGAACATATTCACATAAATCAATTTAATTGCATAATTAAAATTAAGCACTGTTATGTTCTATAAAAAGTGAAAAAGGCAAACAATTGAAAAATTGTTTAAAATACAGTTGGAAGACTCACGATGACCAACCAGTAAAGATATTATCAAAATAAAAAATGTCCCATGTGTAAAAAATAATTTTTAGTTTTAATTAGTTAAAAAGAAATCTTTAAGATTAAACATTCATGTAATATTACAAATAAACTCAAAGGTTATCAATTTCAAGTTGGAACAATGCCAAACTTCATGCATAAAACGATTCATTCATTTCCAGACTTATTATTAAACGGAGAGGTATTACTCCATGAACCGTTGCTTTGTTCCATGAACTATTTTTTTTCAACAGTTCTCAAAAATCTGTTTGATCAACGACTACTTCATTTACGTTTTCCAAAAGTAGCAGAAATTTCCACTTATATGTTGTAATAGAAAAATAAAATGGAGGATAAACAAAATAAAAGTTGCTAGTACGTACTGACCAGAATGGAAGTATTAATATTCATTTGTTAGAACCATTGAGAAATAAATATTAACTTTCCCAGCTCGGAATCGAACCCACAACATTCAGAACTAGAAAATTCGGAAACCTATTCGTAACGTCTCGAACATCGCTTTCTCCAATTATTTACTGAATAAATAAATTACAAATAGTATGCAAATATAATAGAAATATTATATATATAGGGAACAAATCACATATAATTGAATTAGTATTTATAGGAAAATAAAAAAAATGGACAAAAAAGGAAATCTGTTATAAGAAGGCAAGATAGAGCGAGCGGGATTCGACCACAAAGGAAGGAAAAAAGTAGCATATATATTTTAACAGGGTCAATAAAATATATATACATTGACGTTAAGTGACATATATTTATAAATATATGGTAGCACGCTAGTGTATATGTTTATACTAAATGGCTTAAGGGTATTATTTAGTAGGGCGGCTATACGCCTACGCTCTGGTTTAGCCGAAGACAAAAAGTCTCAGCGAATGGATCTGACGTTAATGTCTCCTTTGCTAATAACATTATTTTAAATGCCAGGTCAAATACAGATTTTTTTATTTAAATCCAAGATTTACAACACAATCTATTCTTTTTGTATTTCATATAAGTATTAAAAAACAAACAAAAAACAAAGTCTTCGGAATAAAAATGTAAATATGGATTTCGTAAGCTTTTCGGGAATATATTCAAATAAGGATTAAATAGAAGAATTTTATTGATTCGCCAAGCTGGCATCATAATTTGAGAAAATTTATATCGATATGCTTATATGCTCCATATGCAGAGTAAGCTGTTAGTAATAATTTATTATAATATTTACTAACTAATATATAAGTCGGGTTATTGGTAATATATTTTATATTGGTCATGTCTACCTACCGCGGCTCATACAGGTCAAATATATTTTTACTTTAGTACGCCTGTCATGAGTAGACTAAGTAAGTCATAAATACTTATAAAATATTATAGACTCACTTCCCATTATGCGCTATTAGATATCGCGGATGAGCAAGAGGTTGTGTTTTGAGAAATATAGAGTGTATAAAAGAAAAACGTCTGCCTGGTATAGTTCAATATAATAATTTCTCGTTATTTCTATCAAGTATAAGAGAATAAATAAATATACTGTTTTTACTGTTAATTTACTAAGATGAACCATACCTATTAATAACCACAGTACTCCCGATTCCCCACCCTACTCTTAAAATGCACTCTGTGCAGTACAAGAGTTCATGTTCAAGCCTCGTACTACCACTCTGTTCTCAACACCACATCATATGGTGTTAAGAAAAAAAAAACAAAAAAAAATCTGTTAATTTCGACATGTTACAGAGAATTTATTCTCCGTTTTTAACATATTCAGCAACACTGCTGTTTAAAAGAAAAATATCTGGGTAGCCCTTATATATTATATTTATCTGCATATAATGGGAAATCCTAAAGAAAAAAATATGGATAGACATATAGGAATACAAACTAAGTTCATATTTATATTTTTGTTTCCATAGAATATTTCAATAAAAAATTCAATAATTTATAAACTTTTACAACATCCCATTCCATGAATATTTTATTTTTTATCTCTTTCATAGTAACCTAATTTTTACAGGTATTTGGCATATTACCAGAATAAAAATGTTTTTGATTTTACAATAAGTGTTGACATTAGTTAGGAATGAAAATTAAACAAATTGAAGTAAACATTAGGGAGCGAGGTAGGTCAGTGGGTGGGCACTGACTTCTAAAGCTTATGGGTCCCAGGTTCGAATCCGGCTGCTGACGACGGTTTCATTAACCGTCGATCGATCCTGGGGTAGGGAGACCATCCTGCAGCACACCCAGTCTCTATAAATTGGGTACTGTTAATTAAATAATTAATTAGGGGGAAAAACCTGGGGGTTGAGCTTGATATCGGCCCAATCACCTCCCTGCACAACCGTTGGCCTTGTAACAATACTTCCTCACAATGTACTGAACCCAAGACCCTTCTCGGGTTGTTAGTGTTACAGGTTCTTTTTTGTTTTTGAAGTAAACATTTAAAAAAATATATATAAAAATGAATGAAGAAAAAGAAAGGAAGAAAAACCACAACAAACAATGTGAAGTGAGTAAAAGAAATATTAAATCAAAAACAAAAGGAAGAGATAAAATAAATTGAAGACAGGAAAAAATAACCACAAAATACAAAAGATTGTAGGGGTCAAAAGTTTTGGAATTTAGTTTTTATTCTTATAATTATTATTCATTATTCTTATTTTCATGTAATTTTCTTATTCTTCATATTGTTCATTATGCTAGAGGTTAGAAATTTCATTTTTCTTTTTTCAGCAATTTAATGTAGCAAGTTTATCATTTGAATTATAATTCAAATTTATCCAATTTGAAGATTTTTTTGCATTTCTATTTACTTCATTTCCTGATAAACAGTAAATTTGAATGTACTACTTTTGACTAATTTAATTACATAAATTTGTTTTGTAAATTCATAAAAAAATTCTATGATAGGAAGAAAATCCAACATTTTTATAGAATATCTAAGTCTGTCAAGAATAGGATGAATTTCACAAATTGGAAAATAAACTTCCATTCCGTTTGTCCACACACAGTCTTACCTCATTTCACAGCTACTATATATTCAATAATTAGATGAGGTATGATTTATAAAAAGAATTTGATGATAATTAATACTATACCCTTTGTATAATATTTCCCTAATTTAATATTTTTTTCATCAAACCTTAACTTCTCTCAAACTTATGAGGCCTTAAGTTGAAACGTATTACATTTAAGATGAGTTATAGAGCTGTATCAAAGAAGATACATTTGCGCAATTGTAAGTGGAAGCAGAAGATGGGATACGATTAAATCGAATGTGGCAATCGTCGATACAAATGCAATATGAAAAATTTCCAATCCTTCTCTCTAGCGATTGTAATTATATATTTTTAAAGAGCGAGTACAACATCTCAAAACATATTAGTGTGAAAATTATAAGATCCTCATAGTTCGGGCTGAATTCATAATGATATTAAACTGGTGATTTTCCGATTTGATATTTAGCATTTGTATCGACGAAATATTGGTGTGTCTAAGATAAAAAATCATATACACGTACGTATGCGAGTTGTTGGTGGAATCGATGTGGGACGATTTTGAAACTAGGTCACAAAATCTCTGATTATTAAATATCAACCAGATTTTCGGAAGTAGATTTTATGCCCTTCGCATGAAATTATAGACAAACACGAAACCAGATTTGTTCCTTGATGCATAAAACATAATAAACTAGTCGATATATTCCTTTCTAATGAAAATTTCTTTTTAATTTCCTACTTGAATAGATATCTTTCCAACTGAAGAAGTAGTAAGAAAGAAATTGGGCATATAGTTCAAATGTATATTCATATACGTTGAAGTTAAGTTTCAAATTTGTTAAAACCAAATGAAAAGAAAAACGCAAAACCCTAACCATTTAACTAAAACCGGACAGCCAGCACAGTGGAACTCTTCTATATTTGAATAAGAAGTGTGTCATAATCCATAAAGCATTTATGACTTTACGGATAAATGCGGAATTATTAATAAATAAATCGATTATGAGGAACCAATAACCCATAAAGTTTATATTTAGCCAGTATATTATATGACCTATAACATATCATTACATTATTTCTTTCAATACAGAATTAAACCATTTTTACTTTACTTACTTATATATGTAATATATAGTAAGGTAGTATTGATAGTATTAGTATTGGGAGTATTTATAGTTAGTATTGGGATCATGAAAAATTTAGAATCTGAGTTTTCAACGGTAATACACGTTTTGAGGTTCCTTGAGTCCATAATCTATAACCAATAACCAACTTCCTCAAAATGTTCTGTGTGAGTGTGTATGTATGTGAACAGCCTACCTTAAAAAAAAGTCGTACGAAACTGAAATTGCATTTTTAAAGTATGTATATTCCGGGGATGTTACAGCAACATTTTCGTCCAAATTGGAAAAAAGTTGTATGGAGAATATTGAGAATATATTGAGTATAACCAAAATTCTTGAGTAATTTGACTAGAGATCTCGGTTAATGTTGATAATAAACATATGCTGATAGGTTAAAAACCGTATATATTAATAAAAAAGATTTTGTCTGTACCTTGAATATAATAAACCTGTTTCATGATATCTTTCCGTTTTGTACATTACAGACACCAGATCCGCTTTTAAAACATTTTTTTGTCTGTCTGTATGTCCGCATTGTCCAAAGACATTTTGTCAGGGGTAAGCTCGACAATAGTTATTGGTAAACTTTTGAAATTTTGACATAGCATATAGGTTTGCTTGTCTTAAAATATAAGCTTTAAATAAAAACAAAATATTAAGTAGAACCAAAGTTATGAATTCTTGAGTAATTTGTTTAGAGATCCCGGTTAGGTAGTTATTTCGATTCTAATCCCAACCTACTCTACCGCGAGCCACATTTAAAAGTTGTACTGCTCAACTGATGGAAAAAATTATTACAACTCAACGGGAAAAATCCGGAATACCGAACATCTGTAACGCGTTGTCGCTTAAAACACACTCATTTTTCAATTTTGTCCGATCTTCCCGTTCAAGGTGTCATTCAATTCAACTTTCCGAGCCTAACAAATATTGTATACATTTGGTGTACATTTTGTATTGGTATACATTTTTAGGATTAATCAAATGGATTAGCTGGAAATCAGGGGGAAAACTCCAAAAATTCCAACCCACCCGTCACAATATTCAGATCAAGTTCTAATTTTACACGGATGTAGGTGACTCAATGTCCAATATTATTTTGGTTATTTTGCCAGCGATAAACTCAGGAGTGTTTAAATAAGTAGAGAGAGTACAAATCTTTTTGATTAATTAATCAACTCCACAATCTCCTCGCTTCATCATAAATAAAAATTTAACACTTAACAAATTTTTATGGATCGGTGGTGGTCGCTTTAGTTGTGTGGTACTTGAACAAATAGCCGAATAAAAAAGTTTTTGTTATGACTATTGTGAAACCTTGACTTCCTTAAGCCCCGCCATAAAAAAATTCAAAACAACCCCCCACTCCCCTCCCAACCAAATTTTATGAAATTGAATTTGGACCGTCCTCTCCCCATAATACAAAATCCATCTCAAAAAAAGATTCTCAAATTTTAACTATACACCCGTCAACGACGGGTACATCTATACATGGCAAGTTACATATTTAGGTAAATTAAAGTAAAAATTAGCTAATAAGTTTACAGACATTTTTATCTTTTTTTCAAAACAATTACTACCCGAATGTTACCAAAATTTTAAAATAACGCGAGTACAAATCTGGCCGTGCACAATGGAGACAATTCAATTACATAAAATAATATGGTTCAAAACAAGTTAACATATATATTTTTGTGTCATTCGAAATTGGTGATTAATAACGAGGGATTGAGGCCACGCATTTAGGACCTGATGAATTAATTAATTGGAAAAAGAAAAAAACAAGAAAAGGTTTGGGGAGCTTTTAGCATACAGGTGTACTCTCTAGAAGGCCGTGGGGATAGCGCAAGCTTCCTTCCCCCCACCTGATCGCTATGTAATAAATCTAAACATCAAGTAAAGACAGATAAATATTCATTAAATAAACCGAAGGGGACCCCCAATGAGCTAATTAATGCATCGCTTGACAAACAAACAAAAACCTAACGGGAACCTTTAGGGTTAAGATTATTTTATTGTATTTATTTTTTTTGCCTAAGGCATTCTATCCCTCAATCCTTTCACTTTTTAAATATTTCAATTTCGTTTCTTTTCCGGCCTCTTAATTAATTTTTATCCCTTTCAAGGTAGCAACTAATTCATTAGTGTCTCTCTCTGGATTCTTGATGTCTGTTTCAAGAACTCACACTTGATCGCTATTAGCAGACAGGGACATCGTCATAGGAAGAGCATGTCTTCTGTAATAATTTGAAAAATTAAAGAAATTTATATTGAAAATTTATTTCAAACTGCAAAAATTGTGGTGTGTATGGTCAAAGTTACGGTTAACTTAAAGAGTTACTAAAATTTAAAACCAATACTGATACCTTTTGGAACGCACATACAATTTCCTTCGAACTAAAATGTTTCTAAACTATAGACCAATCCTTAATGAGAAATGGTATAA